>CM071682.1:29370000-32045000 GCA_036553675.1 Solanum okadae
GACAAACTTGGTATCAGAGCACAGAGTTCAAGAGTCGTAGGAAGTCTATGAAGTCATGTCTGTAAAGTCCTAGTTATTGGTGTGAAGCGCGCCACATCTATAATTTGTAGGTTGCGACACTTAGGAACTATCTCACTTCTTTCATATTCATTTCATGCGATATAGTTTATCTCTAAAAAGTTTCTTCTAATTCGTTCCTGCGCGTGTCTTTCACATCATGCCTCTACGAAGAGCTGTCGGAGGTCGTCCCGCTAGAAGGAATGTTGAACCACAGGATCAAGGGGTACCTAATGCACCAGAAGTGCACCCCCAGGGAGAGGTCACCAATGCTGAGTTCCTTGAAGCTATTCGGATGTTGAGCCAAGCTGTGACCAATCAAGTTAGATAGAGAGAGAATCGTCAGAAAGTGATTGATACTTTAAGGATCCGTGAGTTCTTAAGGATGAATCCTCCAAGCTTCACTTGTTCAAGTGTCACTGAGGATCCAGAAAACTTTGTTGAGGAGCTTTAGAAGATTTTTGAGATTATGCATGTTGCTGATGTTGAGAGGGTGGAATTAGCTGCATACCAAATGAAGGGTTGCACTAGAATCTGGTTTGATCAATGGAAGAAGATTCTAGCTGAGGGTGCACCACTTGTGAGTTGGGCTTTGTTTGAAGAGGACTTCTTGGGGCATTTCTTTCCTCAAGAACTGAGAGAAGCAAAGGTACGATAGTTCATTACAGTCTAAAGTTCACACAACTTTCCTGCTATGCTCCGGAGATAGTTACTGACATGAGAAGCAGGATGAGTTTGTTTGTTGTCGGGTTGTCTTGTTTGTCTAGTAGGGAAGGTAGGGTAACTATGCTATTAGGATATATGGACATAGCAAGGCTGATTATCCATGCACAACAGGTTAAGGAAGAGAAAATTGAAAGATAGAGAGGAATTCTGAAACAAGAGAGCTAAGATAGGGAATGAGTCCAGACAACAGAAAAGTAATGTCAACCAGTCATCTTTACAACAAAAACAAAAGGGACCTGCTCCATCATCGGCTAGTGCACCTGCACCAAGGAACAAATGTGAGTACAATAGTCAGAATTCACAGAATTTCAGAGCTAGACCTGCGCATTCTCAAGGTAGTATAGGACAAGAGGGTTCTAAGAATCCTGCATGTGCTAAGTATGGTAGGATCCACTCAGGGGTGTGTTGTGATGGCTCCACTGATTGCTTCAAGTGTGGTCAGAACAATCATTTTATGAGAGAGTGTGCTAAGAACAAGAAATGTAATGATAATAGGGGTAATAGAGCCCAATCTTTTTCAATTGATCCACCAGACAGAGCTAGATCTAGAGGAGCTACTTCAAGGGCAGGCGGAGGAGCAAATCGTCTTTATGCTATCACTAGTCTTCAAGAGTAAGAGGATTCGCCAGATGATGTCACTGGTATGATTCAAGTCTTTAACTTTGATGTTTACTTTGCTCAATCCACGAGTGAGTTTATCCTTTGTAACTCCCTATGTTGCGATGAATTTTGATGTTCTTCCTGAGAAACTTCTTGATCCCTTCGGTGCCTATACACCTGTTGGTGAGTCTATTCTAGCAGAGAGAGTCTATCATGATTGTACCATTTTCGTCAATCACAAGAGAACCAAGGCTGACTTAGTTGAGTTAGATATGGTAGATTTTGATGTCATTCTAGGTATGGACTGACTCCATGCATGTTATGCCTCAGTTGATTGTAGAACTCGAGTTGTTAAGTTCCAGTGTCCTAATGAGTTAGTTATAGAGTGGAAGAGTAGTTCAGCAGTGTCTAAGGGTCGTTTCATTTCATACCTAAAGGTGAGAAAGTTGGATTCCAAGGGGTGTGTCTATCACTTAGTATGAGTTAATGACTTTAGTGTGGAGATGCCTCATATTCAGTCAGTTCCAGTAGTAAAAGAGTTCCAAAAGTCTTTCCAGGTGATCTTCCCAGATTTCCTCCTGAGAGAGAAATAGACTTCGATATAGATATTCTTTCTGATACTTGTCCTATATCTATTCCGCCATATAGAATGGCACTAGCAGAGTTAAAAGAGCAGTTGAAAGATCTCCTAGAAAAAGGTTTTATTTGACCAAGTGTATCACCTTGGGGCGCTCTGGTCTTGTTTGTGAGGAAGAATGATGGTTCCCTTAGAATGTGTATAGATTACTGTCAGTTGAACAATGCTACTATCAAGAATAAGTATCCTCTTTTGAGAATTGATGATCTCTTCGATCAGCTTCAGGGTGCCACTTCTTTCTCTAAAATAGACCTCAGATCTAGCTACCATCAGTTAAGAGTGAGGGAATGTGATATTCCAAATATAGCTTTCAGGATCCGTTATGGTCATTATGCATTTCTAGTCATGTCATTCGGTTTAACTAATGCATCTGCATCGTTCATGGACCTTATGAATAGAGTATTCAAGTCTTATTTAGATATGTTTGTTATCGTATTCATTGATGACATACTAAACTATTCGAGGAATGAGGAAGATCATGCTAGTCATCTCATAATAGTTCTCCAAACTCTAAAGGATAGAGAGTTGTATGCCAAGTTCTCTAAGTGTGAGTTCTGGCTTTAGTCTGTAAAATTCTTAGGTCACATTGTTTCCAGTGATGGAATTAGACTTGATACTCAGAAAATAGAGGCAGTGCAGAATTAACCTAGACCCACGTCTCCAATAGATATTAGGAGTTTCTTGGGATTGATTGGATATTATAGAAGATTCGTCAAGGGGTTCTCATCAGTTTCGTCTCTTTTGACTAAGTTAACTCATAAAATAGTGAAGTTTCAATGGTCTGAAGCTTCTGAGAAAAGCTTTCAAGAATTGAAACTGGGTTGACTACTGCGCTAGTATTGACCTTACCAGAAGGTATGCAAGGCTTTGTTGTATATTGTGATGCGTCCAGAGTTAGTTTGGGTTGTGTGTTAATGCAGAATGGTAAATTTATTGCTTATGCCTCTAGACAGCTGAAGGTTCATGAGAAGAACTACCCAACCCATGATCTAGAGTTGGTTGCCGTAGTATTTGCTTTAAAAACATGGCGTCACTATATTTATGGTGTTCATGTGGATGTGTTCACCAATAACAAGAGTCTCCAGTATGTGTTTAGTCAGAAAGAGCTTAATCTAAGACAGAGGAGGTGATTAGAGTTACTCAAGGATTATGACATGAGTATTCTATATCACCCAGGTAAGGCTAATGTTATTGCTGATGCTTTGAGTAGGTTGTCTATGGGTAGTACCACCCATGTTGAAGAAGAAAAGAGAGAGTTAGCAAAAGATGTGTACATACTTGCACGATTAGGAGTTCGATTGATGAATTCTAATGGATGAGGAGTGGTGGTGATGAGTGGGGCTGAATCATCATTAGTGTCAGAGGTGAAAGAGAAGCAAGACCAAGATCCTATTTTGCTTGAATTGAAGGCAAATGTTCATAAGCAAAAAGTAATGGCTTTTGAACAAGGGGGAGATGGTGTATTAAGGTATCAAGGTAGGTTGTGTGTACCAAGGGTGGATGAACTCCAAGAGAGGATCATGGAGGAAGCTCATAGCTCCAGATATTCTATCCATTTGGGTTCCACAAAGATGTATCGTAACTTGAAAGAAGTATATTGGTGGAAAAGTATGAAGAAAGGTATTACTGAGTTCGTTGCTAAATGCTCGAATTGTCAATAAGTTAAAGTAGAGTACCAAATGCCCAGTGGTATTGCTCAGAATATTTAACTTCCGGAATGAAAGTGGGAGATGATCAATATGGACTTCATTACTGGTTTGCCATGGTCTCGCAGGCAACACGATTCTATTTTGGTGATTGTTGATCGAATGACAAAATCAGCCCACTTTTTGCCGGTAAAGACTACTCATTCAGTAGAAGATTATGCTATGTTATATATCCAAGAGGTAGTAAGACTTCATGGAGTTCTAGTTTTGATTATATCAGTTAAAGGTGCACAATTTACTATACAGTTTTGAAAGTCATTCCAGAAAGGTTTGGGTTCAAAGGTGACTTGAGTACTTCTTTTCATCCTCAGAAAGATGGTCAAGCAGAACGCACTATTCAGACATTAGAAGATATGTAGAGAGCTTGTGTGATTGATTTCAAGGATAATTGGGATGATCATCTACCTCTCATCGAGTTTGCTTACATCAATAGTTACCACTCTAGCATCTAAATGGCTCCCTATGATGCTCTTTATGGGAGAAGATACATATCTCTCATTGGATGGTTTGATATTGGTGAAGCTTGGTTGATAGGACCAGACCTGATTCATCAAGCTATGGCGAAGGTGAGAGTTATTCTAGAGAGGTTGAAAACAGCGCAGAGACGTCAGAAATCCTACACTGATGTTGGGAGAAGGGACTTAGAGTTTGAAGTAGATTATTGGGTATATTTGAAGGTTTCACCCATGAAGGGTGTTATGAGGTTTGGTAAAAAGGGGAAGCTTATTCCCCGGTATATTGGTCCTTACAGAATATCCAAGAGGATTGGTAATGTAGCTTATGAGTTGGAGCTACCGCAAGAGTTAGCAGCAGTTCATCCAGTGTTTTATAGTTCGACGTTGAAGAAGTGCATGGGTGATCCTTCACTTATCACACCTACTAAGGATATTGGTATTAAGGATAGCTTAACTTATGAGGAGATCCCTGTTCACATTCTAGATCGTCAGGTTTGCAAATTGAGAACCAAGGAGGTAGCTTTAGTTAAGGTCTTATGGAGAAATCAGTTTATTGAAGAAGACACTTAGGAAGCTGAAGAAGATATGAAGAAAAGATATCCACATCTCTTTGAGTCCAGAGAAATCCTTGATCAAGGTACTAATTCTCTTCTTAGTACTCTTTAATTGATATACTGAATGTGTTAGATTTGCTTGTTGGGTGTTTGAGCTAAATGTTAGATATTACGCCCTTAGTCTACTTAGAGTGATATCATTCGAGGACGAATGCTCCCAAGGGGGAGATATTGTAACATCCCGCTATTTGAAAGAGCTAAAATTAGAAAGAACCATTTTAGGAAATAATGAAAATCTGAAATTTGGCAAGTTATATTAAGTATGAGTTTTGGGTCAACTTCAAAAGACTATAACTCTCAGCACATGATGAGTTAGGTGAGGTACAAGATACTATATGAAAGGTCTTGGAATTATCTTTCCAACGCCATCGAGTTTGCTCATTGTCGAGTTTGTATGAGGGAGATATGGCCGTTCAAAGTTGGGCTTTCTAGATAAGGAAAGTTAACCGAATTTTAAAGGGGTATTTTGGACTTTTCCATACCCAATTAATTAATTTATTTATTGGTAATTAAGTAGGGATCTAAACTGAATTGGTTCAGATTAGGTACTCACAATTACGCTAGGGTTTTAGAGAAAAGAACTCAAGAGGAGAAAAGAAGAGAAAGGTCAAGATTCGTCGATTTCTTAAGGAATTGATTGCAGATTTTGCCAAGGATTCGATCCTACGAGATATGTGAGTTCACATAGCATTTGGTTCGTTCACCCACGCGCCATCATGTTAATTTTAGCGTTAAATTCGTTCTACAAAGTTGAAGGTTAATGTTCTTGATTTGTGTTCTTGAAATTGACCCAAAAAGTTCTTAAAAATGTGCTTCGGAAGTTACCGGAAACTTGTTTAGCTATATCTAGAAAAATACGTTTCATTTTTCAAAAATACGACTTCTTATTCTTGTTTAGGGGGTCAAATTGAGTGGGAAATGGGTCTAACCCAAATTTTAGAGCAACCGTATCAAAATCCGAAATTTCCAAGTGAAGCCTTTTTCGAGGGTTTACTTTGGAGGGTCATATCTCCTAGAACACAAATAATTGGGTGGCCCATAACATATCCATGGAAAGACCTTTGAGTTAGATACCTAAAGCACTTCGTTTCACCTCATTCGGAGTTCGGACGAAGAATTTATGCCCATTTTCGTAAAATCTGTCCGACAGGAAATGCAATTTCCAGTGAGCGTTTTTACTGTTCACCCGCCTCATTTTTTTCTCTAAGTGTTGGACCATTTTTCCAAAGGGCATATGTTATTTCCTATATACCATTAGTTCAATTCCCATCTCTAAAACATTTCCCAAAAAACCTCTCCCATACTTAGACACATTTTCTCTCAAGTTCTCTCAAGAACCCTAATCCAAAACCTTCCTCAAGATTGAAGAGACTCTTGCTCCAAGTTCCAAGCTTCCATTCAAGACACTCTCAAGACCTTCATAAAAACTCAAGGTATGTGGTGTTGAACTCATGGGTCCTTCCACCCATAGTGCCTAGACTCTATTCTACTCACTAATTCATGGTTTAAGTTAAGATTCATAAATTAGTCTGGTTCTTTGTAATAATTTCCTGCACATTGAATTTTAAACATGAAAAGTGATTGTTTTGAACATGTTGTGACTCTAGAACTTGAATCTAAATTTGGAATGGATGTGGAGATTTTCATGTGGTATTGTGGGTGTTAAAAAGTGTTGTTGTAGGTTGTTCACTGGTTTGGCTGCATAATTACTACCCTATTTTCCATGCTCTTTGATTCCATTACATGCCTTCAAGGTGTTTGACAAAATGTCCAACTATGGAGAATTGATGAATCGATGCTTTAAAGCTTGAGTTATGAGATGTATGGAAATCCAGAGATGTGTTGATGACAAACTAAACTTGTGTATATGTTCATTCCATACGTGAGATTGCATTAGAGCCTAATGAGAATTTCCTATATAAAGTGTTGCATGACCATGCCCGGTCCGGGGGAAAAGAACCGGACAACCATGTGAGAGGTTTATATCTCACCACCTAGGATGCTTGGGGTGTGACCAACATCAACCATGTGAGGGGTTTATACCTTGCCACCAGGGTGTCCGGGTGTGAACGGCATCCCCCATCCAAAGTTGGGGTTATAGATTGGTTGGATCATGCATACACATATGATATCTACTATTAGTATAGATTTACTTAAACATGTTTTGACTTCACTTTGATCATTCATCCTCATATTGTTATTCATAATGCCTATGAAACTATTTCTTGTATTTCGATTGTGTCCTTGTCTATTGTTGTGTTGCACCCCGCATACTTAGTACATTCCAAGTACTAACGCATATTTTGCCTACATGATGTCACCATGTAGGGACCGGAGCTACTCTTGATCCTTCTCTCCATTCACGTGGCTAGTACGGTGCTTATCCGAGTTTGTTGGTGAGTCCTCAATGATTCGAGGGCTATGTTATGTTTCCTACTCCTATGTTTTGAGACTTTAGCTTGTAATTGTATTTTGACTATGAGGGGAGCCGGTAGTATGTCATGGCCCCTGTCCTATCTATGTATGTAGAGGTGTGCGTTGGACAAGTATTTTGTAAATGAGCTTGACTCTTGTTCTATGATGTCATTTTGAAATGGTTTGCCCTTAGTCCTCTATTTTCCCGTTAATTAATGTTGAATGTACTTCCACGACCGATGAAGTGTGATGACAAGTTTGAGAGGCTTGTTTGGGGTTCCTTCGGGTTCCTCATTCGCCATGTCACGTCTAGGCCCTAGGCTTGGGTCGTGACAAGATTGGTATCAGAGCACTAGGTTGTTAAATCCTCGGAGTCCAACACACCGCATTGAGTAGAGTCCTAATCATGGTTGTGAAGCGCGCCACGACTATGAATGGGAGGCTACAAAACGTTTTAGGAAAGGTTTCCCTTCTTCATGTTCTATGTCGTGCTTAGAGTGCGATAAGGTGATTCCTCCCTAACGCTTGTTCTTTGGATTGCTAGATCATCATGCCAAACATGAGGGGAAGACGGACCCAATCATTGGAAGAGCCACCCACCAATGGTGAGCTCCGTGATGCACTCACCATGCTTGCACAAGTGGTAGCTAACCAAGTGCAACAAGGAGCCCAAGCTCCTCGAATTACCACCCCGGGGGAAAGGGTGAGAGATTTCATGAGGATGAACCCTCCGGTCTTCCATGGTTCAAAGGTGGATGAGGACCCGCAAGAGTTCATCGCTGAGGTATGCAAAATCTTGACCATTATGGATGTTGGTGCTTGTGAGAAGGCGGAATTGGCGGCCTACCAACTCAAGGGGGTTGCTCAAATTTGGTTTGATCAATGGAAGGGTGAGAAAGGTAATGGCTATGTGGTGTTGTGGGAGGAGTTTAAACTTGCTTTCCTTAATAGGTTCTTCCCTCTTGAGCTTAGGGAGGCAAGGTTGGTGGAGTTCATGAACTTGAAGCAAGGAGCTATGAGTGTGAGGGAGTATGCCCTTAAATTTGTCCAACTCTCCAAGTATGCACCTCACTTGGTGGCCGACTCTAGGTCGAGGATGAACAAATTTGTGATGGGTGTATCCGACTTGGTTAGTGAGGAATGTCGATCCGCTATGCTCATTGGAGATATGGATTTGTCTCGGTTGATGACTTATGCCGAGCAAATGGAGGAGGAGAAATTGAGGAAGAGAAGGGGGCACGAGGCCAAGAGGGCCCGATTGGAGAATAGGTTCCCTAAGGGTGCTAGATTTCATCAAGGCCGAGGAAACCCTCATGTCAACCGGGGATTTGCTATCAATGTTCCTAGACCTCAAGGGGGAGGTGAAATGGGTTCTATGGATGTATGCCCTAAGTGTGGGAGGAAGCATGGTGGTCCTTGCATGAAGGGTTCGGGTGCTTGCTTTGAATGTGGAGAAGTGGGTCATAAGAGGTTTGAGTTTCCCAAGATCCGCAACAAGGTCCGAAGTGCTAACACTACTCCTTTGGGTAGAGGTGCTTCTCAAAGTGGTGCCCCAAGGAACAATCAATTTTATGCTTTGCATGGTAGACAAGGTGTTAATGAGACTCCGGATGTGGTGACCGGTATGTTGCAAATCTTTGATCTTGATGTTTATACTTTGATTGATCCGGGTGCCACC
Source organism: Solanum okadae (assembly GCA_036553675.1). Lineage (NCBI taxonomy): Eukaryota > Viridiplantae > Streptophyta > Magnoliopsida > Solanales > Solanaceae > Solanum > Solanum okadae. Next base: position 29,378,889 of record CM071682.1, read on the forward strand.
CTTTCCTTTGTTACCCCCTTAGTTGCTAGAAAATTTCATGTCGAGTCGGAATTGTTGCATGAGTCATATGAAGTATCTACTCCCATTGGTTTCTCTATTGTTTCTAGAAAAGTGTATAGAAATTGTCCGGTTTGCATATTGAATAAGTTGTTGCCTTGTGATCTTGTTGAGTTGAACATGGTGGATTTTGATGTTATTCTTGGGATGGATTGGTTGCATGCATATTATGCTTCTATTGATTGTAGGACTCGTAAAGTCAAGTTCCGATTTCCTAATGAACCCGTCCTTGAGTGGGAGAGCCGGGATGTTGTGGTGAAGGGGAAATTCATTTCTTGCATTAAAGCCCATAGGTTGATTTCCAAAGGGTGCTTGTACCATATTGTGAGAGTCAATGATGTGGAGTCTAAAGTCCCTCCTATTGAGTCTATTCCGGTTGTTAATGAGTTTCTAGATGTCTTCCCAGAAGACCTTCCCGGTGTCCCTCCCGAAAGGGAGATAGATCTTGGTATAGACCTCCTTCCCGATACTCAACCTATTTCTATCCCCCCTTACCGTATGGCCCCGGCGGAGTTGAAAGAGCAATTAAAAGATTTGTTAGAGAAGGGGTTTATTAGACTTAGTCATTCTCCCTGGGGTGCTCCGGTTTTGTTTGTGAAGAAGAAAGATGGGTCTCTTAGAATGTGTATTGATTATCGACAACTTAATAGGGTCACCGTCAAGAATAGGTATCCTCTTCCAAGGATTGACGATTTATTTGACCAATTGCATGGGGCTAGTCACTTCTCTAAGATTGATCTTCGGTCAGGGTATCATCAAGTGAAGGTGAGGGAGTGTGATATTCTTAAAACGGCCTTTCGTACTAGGTATGGGCACTATGAGTTTGTGGTGATGTCTTTCGGGTTGACTAATGCTCCGGCTCTCTTTATGGATTTGATGAATAGGGTTTTCAAACCCTACCTTGATTCTTTTGTGGTGGTGTTTATAGATGACATCTTGATCTATTCTCGGGGTGAGGAAGAGCACAAGGGTCACTTGAGGGTTGTACTCCAAAGATTGAGGGAAGAGAAATTGTACGCTAAATATGAAAAGTGTGAGTTTTGGTTGAAGGAAGTTGCTTTCCTAGGCCATGTGGTGTCGGGGGATGGTATTAAGGTGGATCCTAAGAAGACCGATGTTATTAGGAATTGGCCTAGACCTTTGACCCCGTCGGATATAAGGAGTTTCTTGGGTTTAGCGGGTTATTATAGGAGATTTGTGGAAGGGTTTTCTTCTCTTGCTTCTCCTATGACTAGGTTGACTCAAAAGAAGGCTAAATTTGTGTGGTCGGATGAGTGTGAGGAAAGCTTCCAAACTTTGAAAGAAAGGCTTGTGTCTGCTCCTATTTTGTCACTTCCTGATGGGTTAGAAGGTTTTGTTGTTTATTGCGATGCTTCCCGTATTGGTTTGGGTTGTGTGTTGATGCAAAGTGGTAAGGTTATAGCCTATGCTTCTAGGCAACTTAAGGTTCATGAAAAAAATTACCCAGCCCATGATCTTGAATTGGCCGCCGTGGTTTTTGCTTTAAAGATTTGGCGTCATTATTTGTATGTGGTGCATGTTGATATCTTCACCGACCATAAGAATCTCCAATATGTGTTCACGCAAAAAGATCTTAACTTGAGACAAAGGAGGTGGTTAGAATTCCTTAAGGATTATGATATGAGTGTTCACTATCATCCGGGGAAAGCTAATGTGGTGGCGGATGCATTGAGTAGAGTGTCCATGGGTAGCTTGGTTCATGTGGAGGAAGGTAGTAAAGAGTTGACTAAGGAGGTCCATCGGTTGGCCAAATTGGGAGTTAGGTTAGAAGGGGTGGATAGTGGAGGAGTAGTTGTTGTTGATGGTTCAAGGTCTTCCTTGGTTGATGAGGTGATAGTCAAGCAAGATCTTGATCCTTCTTTGGTAGAATTAAAGGCTTCGGTGAGTAGTGGTAAGGTGGAGGTTTTCTCCCAAGGGGGAGATGGTGCCCTTAGGTACCAAGGTAGATTATGTGTTCCTTGTGTGGATGGTGTGAGGGAAAGAATCCTTGATGAGGCTCATAATTCTTTTTATTCCATTCATCCGGGGTCAACAAAGATGCATAGAGACTTGAGGGATGTGTATTGGTGGGGCGGTATGAAGAAGGATATTGCAAAATTTGTTTCGGGTTGCCATAGTTGTCAACAAGTCAAGGCCGAACATCAAAGGCCGGGTGGCCTAACTCAAGACATTGAGATACCCACTTGGAAGTGGGAAGAAATCAACATAGATTTTGTAGTGGGCTTACCCAAGGCTAGAAGAGGCTTTGATTCGGTTTGGGTGGTGGTTGATCGGATGACAAAGTCGGCTCATTTCCTACCGGTTAAAACTACTTACGGGGCTGAAGAGTATGCCAAGTTGTACATTCATGAATTGGTAAGATTGCATGGGATTCCTTTGTGTATCATCTCGGATCGTGGTGCCCAATTCACTTCTCACTTTTGGAAGTCATTCCAAAGGGGTCTTGGTACAAATGTAAAGCTTAGCACGGCCTTCCACCCTCAAACGGATGGCCAGGCCGAAAGAACAATTCAAACCTTGGAGGATATGCTTAGAGCTTGTGTATTGGAGTTGAAAGGTAGTTGGGATGATCATCTTCCTTTGATTGAATTTGCATACAACAATAGTTATCATTCTAGTATCGGTATGGCTCCTTTTGAGGCACTTTATGGTAGACGGTGTAGGTCACCGGTTGGGTGGTTTGAAGTTGGAGAGGTGGCCTTGTTGGGTCCGGATCTGGTCATGGATGCTCTTGAGAAGGTAAGGATGATTAGGGAGAGGTTGAAAACAGCCCAAAGTCGTCAAAAGTCTTATGCCGATGTGAGGAGACAGGATCTTGAATTCAAAGTGGGTGATTGGGTTTATTTGAAAGTTTCTCCAATGAAAGGTGTGGTTCGTTTTGGTAAGAAGGGGAAATTAAGTCCTAGGTATGTCGGTCCTTATGAGATAATAAGAAGGGTTGGTAAAGTAGCCTATGAGTTGGGAATGCCCAAGGAGATGGAATTAGTTCATCCGGTATTCCATGTATCGATGTTGAGGAAATGTGTTGGTGATCCTAACGCTATTGTACCTCTTGAGGTTGTGGGTGTTGTAGAAGATAATTTGACGTATGAAGAAGTCCCGGTTCAGATCTTAGATAGACAAGTTAAAAGGTTGAGGAACATAGAAGTGGCGTCCGTTAAGGTGCTTTGGAGAAATCAACAAGTGGAGAGTGCTACTTGGGAGGCCGAAGCGGACATGCAAAGACGTTATCCTTATCTATTCAACTCCACTCAAGCCTAAGGTATTAAATCAGGTCCTTTGTACTCCATTGAGTCTTACATTTCAGCCCCTGAATCATTAATGTGCATATATGTTTAAATTGATGAGTTATGGATGCTTTACACTAAGTTTTGAAATCTTGAAGTGATGTTTAAATAAAAATTTTGCATTCATGTTGGGGATGATATGTTTTTACTAAGTCTTGCCTTGTACGTCTCTTCCACATTCAGGGATGAATGTTCCCAAGGGGGAATTATTGAAATGACCCAAAAAGTTCTTAAAAATGTGCTACGGAAGTTACCGGAAACTTGTTTAGCTATATCTAGAAAAATTCGTTTCGTTTTTCAAAAATACGACTTCATATTCTTGTTTAGGGGGTCAAATTGAGTGGGAAATGGGTCTAACCCAAATTTTAGAGCAACCGTATCAAAATCCGAAATTTCCAAGTGAAGCCTTTTTCGAGGGTCTACTTTGGAGGGTCATATCTCCTAGCACACAAATAATTGGGTGGCCCATAACATATCCATGGAAATACCTTTGAGTTTGATACCTAAAGCACTTCGTTTCACCTCATTCGGAGTTCGGAGGAAGAAGTTATGCCCATTTTCGTAAAATCTATCCGACAGGAAATGCAATTTCCACTGAGCGTTTTTACTGTTCACCCGCCTCATTTTTTTCTCTAAGTGTTGGACCATTTTTCCAAAGGGCATATGTTATTTCCTATATACCATTAGTTCAATTCCCATCTCTAAAACATTTCCCAAAACACCTCTCCCATACTTAGACACATTTTCTCTCAAGTTCTCTCAAGAATCCTAATCCAAAACCTTCCTCAAGATTGAAGAGACTCTTGCTCCAAGTTCCAAGCTTCCATTCAAGACACTCTCAAGACCTTCATAAAAACTCAAGGTATGTGGTGTTGAACTCATGGGTCCTTCCACCCATAGTGCCTAGACTCTATTCTACTCACTAATTCATGGTTTAAGTTAAGATTCATAAATTAGTCTGGTTCTTTGTAATAATTTCCTGCACATTGAATTTTAAACATGAAAAGTGATTGTTTTGAGCATGTTGTGACTCTAGAACTTGAATCTAAATTTGGAATGGATGTGGAGATTTTCATGTGGTATTGTGGGTGTTAAAAGGTGTTGTTGTAGGTTGTTCACTGGTTTGGCTGCATAATTACTACCCTATTTTCCATGCTCTTTGATTCCATTACATGCCTTCAAGGTGTTTGACAAAATGTCCAACTATGGAGAATTGATGAATCGATGCTTTAAAGCTTGAGTTATGAGATGTATGGAAATCCAGAGATGTGTTGATGACAAACTAAGCTTGTGTATATGTTCATTCCATACGTGAGATTGCATTAGAGCCTAATGAGAATTTCCTATATAAAGTGTTGCATGACCATGCCCGGTCCGGGGGAAAAGAACCGGACAACCATGTGAGAGGTTTATATCTCACCACCTAGGATGCTTGGGGTGTGACCAACATCAACCATGTGAGGGGTTTATACCTTGCCACCAGGGTGTCCGGGTGTGAACGGCATCCCCCATCCAAAGTTGGGGTTATAGATTGGTTGGATCATGCATACATATATGATATCTACTATTAGTATAGATTTACTTAAACATGTTTTGACTTCACTTTGATCATGCATCCTCATATTGTTATTCATAATGCCTATGAAACTATTTCTTGTATTTCGATTGTGTCCTTGTCTATTGTTGTGTTGCACCCCGCATACTTAGTACATTCCAAGTACTAACGCATATTTTGCCTACATGATGTCACCATGTAGGGACCGGAGCTACTCTTGATCCTTCTCTCCATTCACGTGGCTAGTACGGTACTTATCCGAGTTTGTTGGTGAGTCCTCAATGATTCGAGGGCTATGTTATGTTTCCTACTCCTATGTTTTGAGACTTTAGCTTGTAATTGTATTTTGACTATGAGGGGAGCCGGTAGTATGTCATGGCCCCCGTCCTATCTATGTATGTAGAGGTGTTCGTTGGACAAGTATTTTGTAAATGAGCTTGACTCTTGTTCTATGATGTCATTTTGAAATGGTTTGCCCTTAGTCCCCTATTTTCCCGTTAATTAATGTTGAATGTACTTCCGCGACCGATGAAGTGTGATGACAAGTTTGAGAGGCTTGTTTGGGGTTCCTTCGGGTTCCTCATTCGCCATGTCACGTCTAGGCCCTAGGCTTGGGTCATGACATGTCTAATGTAATTCCAAGTTGTTTTAACCGAGAAAGTCCCTCTCGTATCTAACATCCAGCAGGGCTTATCCTGCTCATCCCCTCCATTAGGCGGTTTTATGCAGGAAATAATATGATCTACCAGTTCCATTGGAAAAATTTATTTCAAGATAGCTACTTCCCATTCACCATTCGTAGCTAGTTCAGCAATTCTCTCATAATTGTCGTCCCATTCAAAATGATCCCCTGTGATTGTGTATAAATCACCCAATCCTGTCCAATTATCATGCCATACTAAAGATGATCCCTTCCTCGCCTGCCATAAAATTTGATGTTCTATTAAATCTCTCGCCTGTATCATTCTCTTCCACACTTGAGATCCCGCGCATCTAGTTCTCTACATAGTCAGATTAGTTGTCATATTTTTGCAGTATTTGTTCTTCATGTACTCATTCCAGAAAGATGTCTTCGTTTTAAAATTCCACCATAACTTACAAAACAAGGCCATTGACATATCGTGAAGTAAACTGAAACCCAAACCCCCTTCGTTTTCTGGTAAGCATAAGCTACTTCATTTAGTCCAATGCCTCCCTCTTCCTCCAACGTAGCTACTCCAAAAAAATTGGGCCATCATTCTTTGAACCTGATTAAGGACATTGCTAGGAGGGTTCATCACTGAAAGACAATGAATAAGTGTACTCTGTAGTACATGTTTGATTAGGATTGCTCTTCCACCATACGATAGTAATTTTCCTTTCCAAGCTTGTATTTTTGCTCCAATCCTGTGTATCATCTGCTGATAATACACTTTCTATTTTCTCTTATAAAAAATAGGACATCCCAAATATGTAAATGGGAAATCCTCCTCAGTATTCTTGTAGCTACCACTGCAACGATTGCGTCACCCCCTGTTACACTATGGTGCATATAAATTGGACTTTTCTCTTTATTAACCTTTTGACCAGATACTTCTTCGTATTTCCTTAGAGTCTCACTGATTAGCTGCACAGTTCCCACCTCTGCCTTACAAAGGATAATCATGTCATCAGCAAAAGCCAAATGATTTACCTTCATACTCCCTCTTGGCATGCCAAAGCACTTAAATTCCTTCTTCCTTAGTAGAGCATTTAACGATCTAGACATTACTTCAGCCACCAATATAAACAAAGTAGATGAAAGAGGATCACCTTGTTTTATTCATCGGGATGATTTAAAAAAACCTTTGGGTTGACCATTCAGAAGAATTGAATACCAATTATTACTAATCAATCTATACACCATGTCTGTTTTGATGTTTGAGACTTGAGTGACAATTTGGCTAGTGAATGTTTCTATATACATTCTCAGATATCTATTGAGATTTCAGTTTACTTTTTAAAGTATTTTTATCATGAGTATGTCCTCCGCTAAGAGTTAAGTCAGGTCAAGGGTTCGCTTGGGGCCAACATGGTTCTCGAGTGCCAGTACTGCCCATGGTGTAGGTTCGGGGCATGACAATTAATGTACTTCTAATATTAAAATATTTTATACAGAGAAACTATTTTAAATATCTATAATAAAAAAAATAATGAATTTTTATTTTTTAAAATTAAAATTTTCATGCTTAAATTTTCAATCAACATTATACCTTTTTTGGGAGGCTGAAATCTTTAATTGTTATTTTTTTTTCTACCCTTGTAAAAATATTGTGGTTGCCTTTTTTCTAATTCTACAAAATAATACTTAAAATAATATATAATATATAAAATAATAAAAATAATATATAATATATAAAATAATAATAATAATAATATATAAACATAAAATAAATTATAATATTTATTATATAAAAATTAAAAAATTCTTAAATGAAACTTAACCAAACTTATGAAATATGCAAATTAATTAATAAGAAATATATTGGTAAATATCTATATATGAAAATGATATTTTATTCTTGAGAAAAAATATTTTTGTTTTTGCTTTTGCTTTTTTTACAAAGCACATTTTAGCTTATTCGCAATAGCAGAAAAAACTACTTCTGGTTTCATTTAATTTTTTTTAACTGATTTGCCAATGTCACGACCCAGACCGTCGTGATTGACACCCACACTAACCCTCCGGTGGGAGAACCATTACTACAACCCAAACAAACAAATTTTATGAAAACTAAAACATCTAAAGATACGGAAGCAGGTTTAAATGCAGAAATTATATAGACTTCGCATAAACTCTAAAGGTTTGAACAAATAACTTAACCAAACTAATGCGGAAGTCTTAACCCTTAGAACCTGAAAGTCATTGTACCAAAACTTTACCAACGACAAGTCTAAGAACAAGGGGTACAACCCCGTAACTAAACAACACCTTAAACAAAAGTCTGAGTCCGTAAAGAGTGGACTTAAACAAGAAAGATCCATGGCAGCCTGAAAGAACTAGATCACCCTTGAATCCAGTCACGCTCAATAGTCACCTAGCTGAGGTCTATCAATAGCCACCTGAAGATGCCATGTACTCAACAAAGAAATAGCAAGTACAGTATCAGTACACAACCACAATGTACTTGTAGGATCACGCGGCTATACCAATAAGTGAAAACATGCAAGTAACCACAACATTATAAAACAGGCATCTACCAAACATATACAATAATAGTCATCTTTTCAGGATCAATATAAGCATCACACGTTCTCAATAATACACATTGGTTATCAATTTAGAGTGACATACAATCTTCTAATATCAATCATCATTAGATATTAATGTAATCATCACATGTAGATACACAACACAATTCAATGGTCCTCTCACAGAACCCAATTCAATGATCCTCTCATGGAACTCACACCCAAATTGTTAGCATAGCGGAACATGGTACCCGATCCAATGTTTATGCCGGAACGTGGCAATCGATGCGATATTTATGCTGAAACGTGGCAACCGATCTCATGTTTATGCCGAAACGTGGTAACCGATCTTATGTTTATGTCAGAACGTGACAACCGATCCATTCAACAAACCATAATCACAATCACAATGTATATTCTCACAATCATACAACAAGAGGTGATTCATGGCATACAATTATTCACTTATCCTCATTTACGATTAGGGTGATCAATAATGCAACATTCGCATACATACATGTATTATAATGAGAAATTACAAACATATATCACACCAACATGAAATCACAACCATCACCTACCTCGAATCCAAACTTGAATCCCCTAAGGCACTTGAATCTTCCCTTTACGGATTCTTCCCGCTTGTTCGTGGTCTAAAAACATACAATTAACGCAAGAATTAATAAACGAGGCCTAATTACCCGGATTATAATCAACATTATCAACCCTAGGCCAACCCAAGATCCCAATACCCAAATTAGGGCTTTTTCCACCATTAACTTCATATCAAAACCTTTCCCCAATGATAATTATCCAAGAAACTACGTTCTATGGATCAAAATACATATTCGGAGAGTGAAAAACCTTTAGCCTCAAAAATAGTGAAAACGGTCAAGAACTCGCATGGGGCCGTCTCCTAGCTCTCAAAGTCGAAAAGTGCAGAATAAAATATTTTTGGGGTCTTATATCCGACTTAAGTCGCGTCAGACCCGCCACAATGGTCCTTACCCCGCGACAGCGGCCCCGCCCTGGCGGGAGAAATTCCGCCCCAGCGGCTTGCACGGAACTAGTGAGCTATTTTAATAATTTCAAGACCTCCATTTCACAACACACCTTTAACCAACGACGCTAAAAAAATACCGTTCACATTAAGATCGATTTCGGGAGTTCTACTCACCCGAATTCAATTCCATAAAGTCGTACGAATTCCTTAACGTCTTAGATATCTATTCATGTGATCAAAATCATAATTAGATCACCCAATTGCTACCAGAATTTTCTAGACCTTACTGACTCTAATTTCGTCCAAATCTGGACTAGGCTAGGAAATCCAAAGTTAGTACTCAAAGGTTTTCTAGCCCCAATTCTTTCCCCATTGGCTTTTCTATAACGACGGGATCAGGTCGTTACAACCAAACACTTAATTTTTCAACAAAAGTGTTTTTTTCTCAAAATAAGTGCTTTTGGGTAGGGGTGGGCATGGTATGGTACGGTATTTGAAAGATTAGATACCGTAACTTCGGTATCCGATTTTTAAAACATTAAACCATTACCATACCAATTTAATTCGATATGGTTCAGTATTTTAAAGTTCGATGTCTGTATTCTACGGTATGATAAATTGGTAACCATAGTTTGTTCAACAACGAATAATACATACTCGTATAATAGAGTATTATGACTTTAACAATTAAAAAAAAGTCTCAATTGTTTCATACTAACACATTACATGTGTAGATATATATATTTAAAATAAAATACAAACAACTCCTTTTGTTAATCAATTAAATTTCAAATACATTTCAATCAAAATAGAGTAGTCTAAGTTTCAGCTTCTAAATATTTAGTTTATATTAATACTAGGTTGCATATTTGTTAGTATTTTAATAATATATATATGTTATTTATGTAACTATATATTTCGGTACGGTATTCGATATTATGTTATTTATAACTATCAAATACCGTACCAAATACCAAAAAAATTTAAATGTATACCATATACCATACCAAATACAATAATAATAAAACCATGATATTAAAACTTTCTATTTGGTATGGTAATTCGACATATACCATACTATGCCCACCCCTACTTCTGGCTTCTTAACAACATTGTCAATCAGACTCTTATTTTTACATGATTTAGTACTTTTAGTCACGCCCCGAGCCTACACTCTAGACATGACCGGCACTCGAGAACCATTGTTGGCCCCAAGAGAACTCTTGGCCTGGCTTAACTACTAGCGGAAGATTTTACTCAACAGTTAAAACAACGCAAGAGATAAATTCATGTACTAAACTCAGAATGTACAAAGAAACATTCACTAGCCAAAATGGCAATTCAAGTCTCAAACATCAAATCTGAAAATGAAAAAACTCATGAACTAACAATATCTAACTATCTATGAAGCTTCTAATAACTGAGATGGATGTCGTGACAAGACTCACAACATCCTAATAAACTAAAATGAATAAGCAAATAAAAGGGATCCTCCGGAAGCAAGGAGGCTCACCAACAACTCTGAAGCTCAACTGGATCAACAAGGCGCTGGATGGTGATCCTGGTTATACTTATATCTGCATCATAAAAGATGCAGGCCAAATGGCGTCAGTACATGGAATGTACGAGTATGTGAGGGAAATTCTAAAATAGACATTAGCTTGAAATAGAACTAAAGAAACTTACCTCGTCTCAACTCATCTCAACTCATTTCAATATAAAGCAGTGATATAAATGCAATATAAAGAAAAGCTTTAAAACATGTAGATAAAAACTTAGTGTATTGAAAAACACAACAATAACTTAGTTTTGTATATGAAAATACAAGTAACTTTGTGGGAAATTCTCTAACCGAAAATTATTACTATGAGCTATGTGATGATACAGTGTCTTGTCTCACGTTGCCAGGGCTGTCCTATACTTTGTCGGGGGTGTAGAACCTACTACTAAGTGGATCCACTATTCTATGCTAAAAGCATTAAGGAATCATCTAAAAAGTATGACCCGTTTCTACCCATGTTGACTACACGATTTATGGAGACTTTGAGTTATCTGAACTCATCCCCATATTGGTGCTCAATACTACTCCCATAATGTAACTAACTCATATGTTTAAAAACATAACTCTTTTGTGGTTTGAAATTATTACTCAAATATTTCTCTTAAAAGAGATGGTACTAAAACTGCTCATGAAAATACTTTTGAAAATCGGTGTTTCCTCTCCTCTTCAATGTAAAATCATTTAATCTTTAGGAATACTTAGTTCTCATATAGCATATAAAGAAATCAACATCAACTCTACTCTTCCTCAACTCAAAGCTTAAGTGCTTGTTTGAATTGACTTATTTTAGGTGCTTTTAAGCCAAAATAGCTTTTAAGCAGTTTTGAATTGTTTGGGTAAAGTTAAAAAAATGCTTATAAGCACTTATTTTAAAGCCAAAATAACAAAAATAAGCCAAAAGTCATAAGTTAAAAATCCTAACTTATGGCTTTTGGCTTATAAGTCATAATCCAAAAACCAATCCAAACAGGCCCTAAGTCTCAAAACAAGTTTAAAACAATTGTAAAAAACTTTTTGAAAAGACTCGAGGAACTTTCTAGACTTGACTCTTAGCTCTACCTTGAATTTGATTTATGAATTCAAGGGTTATGATCTCATGTTATGGATGATCTCATGATGTTTAGACGTACCTTAGAGTGTAGAAATGAACTAGGAAACATAGGTACGATTCGAGGGAACTCAAACAGAAAGAAGTGGGAAAGGGTAGAGGACTTGGCGACCCTGGCGTACTGAGTGGCGCAAGGTGCCAGACCCATAACTACAGGACCTGGGTTGGGGCGCACTGAGTGGCGCGGCGGCCCAGAGCCCAAACTACATATCCTAATGTAAGGTGCACCGAGTGGCACGACGCCCTAGCCCTTTTCCCAAAAAGTTCGACGAATTTCCTTACTCGTTTTTTTTATCCTAATTCATCTAGAATCAAGTGGTTCCTTCCCCAATCACTTAGATTCAAATACCCATCATTAGTTTACAAGAATCTACTCAAAAACAACCTTAAAACTCATGCAATTAACTAAAGAACTCATCAAAACCTCAACAATAAAGATTATGAAGAAAACTTCAACAAAACACATCAAGAACTCAAATCTTTTACTTTCATGAACGAAATTACGATGAATAAATCATGATTGGCGCATGGGTTAATGAACCCAACTCTATTTGAACTGACATACCTCTTAAGGATTGAACCCTTGTCGAAATCTGCAATAAAATCCTCAAGAACTTGACGAACGCTTGACTTTTCTCCTCCTTTCTCCTCTTGAGTTCTTTTTCTAAAACCCTAGTGCGAACTGTAATTGCGTAAACTGAACTAAATCATTTTAAACTTCTAGTTAATTACTAAAAATGGATTAAATCTTATAGGGTAAAGAAAAAACCAAAATACCTCTCTTAAATCCAGGTAACTTTCCTTAATTGACTGACAGATTTTAAAATGATCATATCTCCCTTATACGAGCTCAAAAATTAGTAAACTCGGTGGCGTTGGAAAGAGGATTCCAAGACTTTCATTTGATATCTTATAGGTCACCTAACTCATCCTGTACCAAAAGTTATGGCCATTTGAAGTTGATACAAAACTCATATCTTAAGCTTAACTTGCAAAATTTCAGCTTTTATTACTTCCAATTTAGTTCTTTCTATTTTTAGCTCTTTGAAACATCGAGGTGTTACACTTTTAAATTATGATCATTTTCATTATAATTTATTTATTTGCAATATTTGTTTTATGCGATATTATTATTATTATTCGTTTAATATTTTAGTTTCATCACTCATATCATGTTTTGTGTTATTTTTTTAAGAGACACCTCAGATAGTTGTATATTAGTAGGACTAAAGAGATACTTGAAGCACAAGTTAATTTTATGTTTGAATGAATATTTTATCTTTAAAATCCAAAAAACCTGAGGTTAAAAACACTGAATTTTATCTGTTTGGTTTCATTTATAGATTTAAAAAATCTAACACAAATGGTTTGATTTGGTATTTAAAAATCCAAACCGGTCCAGTCCATCTACACCCCTTAATCTGGTATCCCAGATACATGCGAATCACACCAGATACATGTATCTAGTTGTATCTAGTCTAATTGACATGTATTTTAATAAATAGACAAATCTCACTGGTCTTCCTTTGTTCACTCTCTCTCTCTATTTCAATATATCTAGTAGCAAAAAAGGTATTTAGGTGTATCTAATTTGTAATTTAATATGAAATTATTAATTAGTGAGATAAAATGCTATTATTTCAAATTATAGAGATAATTAGTAAATATGATAAAATGTTTGTGTAATTTTTTATTTGTCAACTTAACTAACTCAGTAATTGTATAGTGTTAAAAAACCTTAATTATGTTGCTTGCCCAAATAGTTGGACGTTTCTTGAGAAGAAATTTTCATACTTTAGAATATTTTATCATAATTAACTTTTTATTTTTTTTATGCTATGAAGAATAGTTTTTAAAAACTTACTATAATGTCATAAATTTTAAATACTTATAAACACATATATTCAAAAAAAAAATTGATATATAAATCACTCATGAATATCAATTTACACCAATTAATCATATATTATATAATGAATCAATAATATTAAAGTTCAATTAATTATTAAAAATAATTAATTGTGTACTTTGAAATCCATACTTACAATATCTTTTTTTGAAAAAATAAATAAAAAGTGAATAATATTTATATTAGAAAATAAAATTTTGATCGTTATTAATAAACATATTAATCTAATATAATATGTGTACTATTAAATTAAAATAAGTGATTCAACTCATTATTACTTCTGTTTCATGAATTGGGATGAGATAAGAATATGTATTGGTGTTTAATTGTATGGTAAGTTAAAATATAATATAATAGCCACAAAAGAATAAAAAGAAAAATTAAAATCAAAAGTTAAATAATAAGTTTCTCTTTTTTACCGACTCTTTCGTCAGCCTTAATAATTTATTTGGATACTTTTATGAAAAAACTTGTTTAAAATTTTCAAATAATTTACTTATTGATATGAAACTATATAAATTTAGAAGAAGAACAAAGTACGGAGAAGAGAGAAGACTTCTTATTCTTTTTGAATGATATTTAGGGATCCACAAATCTGATTTACAATTAAGGAAAACCCCTTTATTTATAGGGGAAACCTAACTTGGTCCCCAAGTAGGATTCTTAATCATATCCTAAAAGGACTCCACATAATTAGACATTCACTATAATACAAATATATTTATAACACTCACCCTTGAATGTCGGTAGATTATGTGCCTCATTAAAACCTTACTAGATAAAACCCAGTGGGAAAAAAATCTAGTGAAGAAAAAAAGAGTACACATATCTAATAATACGCATTATGAATACCTCATTAAAAACCTTACAAAAAAAACCCAATAGGACAAAACTTTGTGAGGAAAAAAGAATATATCGTGTGTTAACTCCCCCTAATGAGAACATCAATCCAGAGACTTGAATCTTTTTTTTTCAAGCTTATGCACCATCTTCTTGAAAGTTGTAGTTGGTAGAGACTTGGTGAATAAATCAACTACAGTATTACTTGAACAAACCTGCTGCATGTTGATATCACCATTCTTGGGAGCTCATGAGTGTAGAAAAACTTTGATGAAATATTCCTCCTTCTCTCCTTTTATTAATCTTTCCTTCAGGATCAAAGATTTCTGCAAGTTCCGTACTTCAACTTCTTTAAGCAAATAATCTATTGCCTTTTGAAAACTCTTCAAGAGTTTCAATTCTAGTCATTAACTTGCATAACAATACTTATATATGCTTTATGCATTTTGAATCTATTTAATCCTTATGAGGATTATAAACAAGTTTTCCAAAAACTTGTATATGCTTTATATTTTGAACCCATCGGATATTTTGATATCAATTTTGTCAAGTGACAACATCCAATATTAAATGAATAATATCTTCTAGTGCCTAGATTGCAAGTCAAATAAACTTTACGCTTACCAAGATGCATCATTCCACTTTTCACTTGATAATTATTTCTACACCAACATGCTTTAATAGTCATAGAATTTATATCATCATAATCTTTTACAATATTGCGCGCTATTGTATCAAAGATATCGTCAACAATATATCATTTTGTATCGATTCACAATACGACATAACTTATTGAGATCCCATCACTTCATTATTTTCAAGTACGTACCCCTCTCATGAGGTTTCATGAAGTGTTATGTCTTAAGCTCTTCAAGAGCACATTTCCTCCTTATTATGATCATTTTGATTCTTTGATCCTCCCCCATTTTTCAAGGATTATTTTTTCTTAGAATTGATTATTCTATCATGCTTCATGCATGTCGTAGACTCTATCCTTAAGGGACATTCAATAGGAGTATTTACAACTCTTGTGTTGCTTCTAATCTCCCCCTTATGTTAGACAAACTAACATATACCTCAATCTTTTGGAGAATCTATCTTTGTGCATCATGGTATATTCAGTGATTATATACTACACATAAAATAATTAGATGAAAAATATTTGATCCCTGAAGATAAATCAATTGAAAGAAAATTTGATCATTATTGGTTTGATGCATACAACTACTTTAGTATGTAATACATTATATTTCAGACCATGAAATGTTGTTCTCATAAGCAATGATTGACTATTTATTTGAGGAATTTAATGTCACATCAGCTTGGATATTTATCAATATTATCAAGATGAATTATCTTGATTTCATATTCTGAAAGTTGTGCTCTTAACTCAATTATCTTGCACACAATTTTGCAAATGTCAAACTACGGGTTGACAACAAATGCACATGTGATTATCTTATAAATGCATCTCTTTATCATATCACATGATAGGTGAACGGGCCCATATTCACCTTTTATACTTTTGAGAATTTAGAGATTTAGTCTCAACATTAGTTGATCCAATCAACTTGTCATGAGAACAAACAACAAAAGGAATTCTTGAAGAATCTTCTAGTTCTTCAATGTAAGTTTATTACTCAGTATGCACATCTTTGGGATGACCAAATCATTCATGCCAACTAATAAAATTATAAGTATTAGTAAACTTCAAGTTTACTATACCATGTGCCTTTTGCATTAGTAAATTTCTTATTTACTATTATATGAGAAAATTTTAGTTTTATTTCTCCGAGAGTAATTTCAGATTTATTTATTCTCCATTATTCTACCCCTTCTAGAGGTGAGTCGTGATCCCATCACTAAACGGACTAATCTAATTATCAAAAAACTTTTCACGTAATCATATTATTTGTGCCGACATTTTTGCAAACATCAAGTTGCGAGATAACAATAGGCACACATGAGACCATCTAGAAGTATCATCTATTAGGACAATGAAGTATCTAAACAATCCACTAGGTGGGTGAATAGGTCCACAAACATCCCTATGTATACGTACCAAGAATGCGGTGGACTCAATCTCAACTTCCATTGATGATGGTCTCATCATTAACTTGTCTCGAAAACAAGCAGTACAAGAAAATTCACCATTTAAAAGAATCATTAGATTCTTTAATGAATGTCCATTTTAATTATCTGTAATTTGCCTCATCATTATAGGCCCATGGTGTCCCATACAATCATGTAAACGTAAGACAGCATTGGAATTAATATAGAATGTGCCTCAATTGCACTAATTATTATCCAATAAAAGTCAAAAGATAAAGTATGAAACTTTTCTTTAACATATGTTTGCCCAGAGACTTTCTTGGTGATACCACATCTACAACAAAAGGTCGCGACCATTTCCACGCCTACCTTCACTTTAGAGAATGGATCTATATTTTTAGCATCTATCAAAAGTTCTCATTCTTCATGAATGGAACACAAACATGTGAGCATATCAAATTATAATAGCTTTAGTACCTCATTCCATATTCATGTGCATTATTTAATCACTTGTTTTCTTTCAGACATAATATGCACGACTATCACATTCACTTTAGGGAATGGATCTGCTTCAACGAGATATATTTCATGACTAATTTTATCAAAAACTCATTATTTTGCCTTAGTCATCATAATGTTATCAATATGGTGCATTGAGACTCAAATTCAATGTCTTATCTATATAAAGACGTCTTATGCCAGAAATCGATGGGACATGAATCCAACATCTTTTATCACGGTGCACCAAGATTTGAACCTAATGTCTTACCCTCTTGGTGTGATTGGACATGAATCCATATTCTTATCCTCTTGGTGCGATAGGACTTGAATCCATCGTCTTATCCTCAATTGAGACTCACTCTAGAGCCTTTAATAATTTGTTCACTTTGCAAGCCTTCGTTACTAGTAAGTAATGATAATATCTATTAAATCAAAATTAAGGAGTATAAGATTTATACTACATTACCGTCACCATATTGTGAAATTGAATATAAGTAGCCACAAGATAAGATAAATTAACTAACAATTGAAAAGTGTTACAAACCTTAATACATAACCTGTACTAGATTTCTACTCTTTTTTTTCGTGGGTTGGTGTATTTGTTCTTTACAGTATATTAAATCATGTAATTTAACTAATAGGAGTTCTATAGCAGAATTGGTTACACAGTACATACTTACCTCGATTTCATTCTTTGAACAAGTAGCATACAAATTTGATAATTGCTCAATCACTCACTTGGTTAGAATTTCATGCTGATAGCGTGTTATGAAACTATATAAATTTAGAAGAAGAACAAAGTAGGGAGAAGAGAGAAGACTTCTTATTCTTCTTGAATGATATTTAGGGATCCACAAATATGATTTACAATGAAGGAAAACTCCTTTATTTATGGGGAAACCTAACTTGGTCCCCAAGTAGGATTCCTAATTAACCATATCCTAAAAGGACTCCACATAATTACACATTCACTATAATACAAATATGTTTATAACACTTATGTTATAAAATATTATAGTGTGGATGTCCACTACACCAAGAAGTTACTCTCACCCATTAGCTCCATAACTTTCCTCCATTACGAAGATAACCATGAACTTCATAACCTCCAACTTTATAACCATTATTCTTGTAACCTTTCACTTGCATAACCTCCTCCATTATATTCATGTTAATGTCATGTTTATGACTAACCTTTTGTATGCCTCTATGTTACATTATACATAGAGGCATAAAGGTTCATATTGTATACAGTTGAAGACTTGGAAAAATAAGAAAAGCTCTAATCTCTTGTCTTCCTATTTCTATTGTTTTCATTTTCTATATTTCTTGTCTTATTTTGCTTTAATTTTACAACAACTTAGAGTTTTCAAATTCTCCGGTAACAATACAAAAAAAAAAATCATTGAATTTTGTTTGGTAGAAAAATATGAAGGAATTAGATTTTTAAAAGTTTTTTTTATAATCTTTATAAATTTTTACGTAATTTATATTTTTGTTTTGTAGAGGCATAAGTACAATGAATTAAATAGGTCAATTATTTTTAAAAATGATGATTTAATGAAAGACATATCAACTAGAATAAAATGAGACTTTTGAGGTATTTAGTATATTTTAGGGATAATAATAATAATGATATTATTCACTTTCTATATATATATATATATATGGAGAAAGTGATGTGACTCCTCTCTATGGTTTCTATTCACAATTATCTTTTTTCTCCTTTTTTGACATTTTTCCTCATATAAAAACATAATTAACTCACCAAGAAAACAATTAAATAATCTATTCATCACTAAAAAAAAAACAATTAATGACATGTCGTGCCAACTAGGAGAGAATGAGGCTTCTGAAGTGTTAAGTATATTTTGAAGAAAATAGTGATAGTTGAGTGATATTTTGGTACTAAGTGAAACATAAATAATATTTCAAGTCAATTCCCTAAAGTTGAGTGACCATTTACTAAATTGACTCTTTCAACACAAAGCAGTTATATAGAAAAAAAAATGTCAGGATTCCACGATTGAGCATATTCAATATCACTTAAAATCGGGGGCCAAAAAAATTTAATCTCCACTATCAATTTCTTTCATTTTCAATTTGAAAATGACATTATTGTATAAGTAAATAAAGGCCTTCAAAGAGGAAATAAATGATATTTTCTCTTATCCAAGGATTAAACAAAAGATTCTAACGAATAAAAAATTATCAGATGCAATAAACCACACAACGAAAAACGCCGATCCCCCCACCTCCACTTAAAAAAACATGATTATAACTTAACTATAGAAAAATTAGAGTAGATCAATTGGTTGTCTATATGAATGTAATGACCCGGTCGGTCATTTTTGGAAAATTTCATGATTTTACTATTTTACCCCTCCCGATGTCAACTTCGACTCTTTTATGATTGAGTTTGAAAAGTTGGTTTTAAACTTTGAGTCATAAGTTGAGAATTTGGTAGGTTTGTGAGTTTTAAAAGCTAAGTTGTTAAGGAAGTGGTTTTGGGGGTCTTTTGGAGTTTCGAGTGTCGGAATAAAATTTCATCGACTCCACCAATCCTAAAATGTATTATTTGACCCATGAGTGTTTTCGGTTTCTGATTACAAGTCCTTTTAAGGATTTGAGGTCCTAAGTTGTGAATTTGTGGAATTTTAGCCTTTGGGTTGACTTTGGTCAACATTCGGGATTTGAATACTTGGATCAAAATTTCGAGAGTTCTGTTGGATTGGAGGAATGCTTTTAGACCAAGGTGAGGTCTTGTTGGATTTTGAGAGGTCCCGAATGTGTTAGCCATTTTAGGCATGAGTTAGTTTATTGTGGTTTTCACGAATGTCGGATCAGGAAGACTTCGATTTGTATTTTGACGAATTTATTGAGTTCGGAACATTGAGTATAATTGATTTGCATATGTGGTTTGTGTGTACGAGGTTCCGAATGAATTTCTGAAGGTCCTTTCGATGATTTTGAGTTTGGTTGATCTTTTGTTCTAGTGCATGATCATGTTGGTAATCGCTATCGCGAGGCTCCCTCATCGCGATCGTGTAGCATCATCTTGGGGTGTTTTGTGATCGCGAGGGTCTTGTCACGATCGGAAGGTCAACTTTAATGAGTTGATTGCCTTACTCATCGTGATCGCATAAGTCTGAGTCGCAACTGCGATGGGCATTTGAAACATAGGCTGAATGTTTTCTAAAATCGGGGTTTCTGTAACGACCCGAGAGCACCCCCTAGCCGTTACATGCGTATTCGACCTCTCGGAGGTCTTATACAAGCCTTAGCATTCATTCATCACATAGATCATAAAAATCACTAAGAATTTAAAACTTTTATTCAATAAAACCATAAGACTTCAAGAGTGATCAACATTTGAAAACATCAATACGCAAGCGGAACTACTAAGTCTCTTTAGCCAATCTTAGACAAGAACTTAAAACGTACTAAGGGACACGGCCCTTTACAAATGAAATGAAGCTTAAGTGTCTATTACAATGACTAAGAAACTTCTAAACATAGTCCTCGAATCTTGAGGACATACCAAAGACTTGGAAGAGTGAAGCAATCCAAGCAACTCCAAAGCGCAATCTCCTCCTAGTTACCACAACCTACACTTGTAGTAAAATAGAAGAAAGAGGTTAGTACAACACACGTACTAAGTATGAGAATAAGCAAAACATGCTAAAAAGGATATTTGTTTGGAAGTTATGCTTTCATGCCATTTTGATAAAATCTCATGAACATCAACATAATAGGCACCTTACAAGTCACAACCAACAATACAAAGTCATATGCTTCACAATACCTCATAAACATACATAACCCATTTACATTTACCTTCTTGCCTTGGACCTCCACCTTAAGTAACCCTTAAGCAATACCTTTGTGCAATGTATGGGCAACATCCCATACCATCACCCACACTAAGGCACCACCTTAAGGTCACACAAAATGCGCTTACCATGCATACCTCAACCTTCACCAATTAATCGCATAAGACATATAAGCACATAAGCCAACAAGTCACTTCATAAAACTAGAACACTCATCAAATGTCATCCCAAGACTCACCTAAGTAAGACATGGTGAGGCAGCCCATACTACCTTTCCATACCACACCCAAGTGATCCTTAAGGCTACACAAGACAAGCTCCTTTCACATCTCAACATAAATCATTGATTCAACTTAATACATTTAGACAACTTCATTCACTAATGACATAAGATCATCACATACATTCCATTCAACATAAGCACTTACATTCAATTTATTATGACTCACTTTCACATTAGCATGCTCAAAGACCAACACTTTCATTAATTAGCCCAATAATACTCATTCATTCATTATCATTACTAAGACACACCAAGATCTCCCTTAACTTGTGCAATGTATAGATGATGTCCCATTCCACCACCTATCCTAAGTAGTACACCCTTAAGAGACCCTAGTTCATTCATTCATTAAGGAAGCTCTTGGATTCAAAGATGAGAAAACCTTTCATCTAGGAACCCCATTCATTTAAAGGAGTACTTTATGAGACTATCCTTACAATAGACCCAACTTTCATTCATTAGCATTAACTCCCATTCTTTTCATTCATTCTCACATTCTTTCATTCAATCTTCACTAGGTGTGAGAGTAGGTAAACATAGTCTATCCTAACCTCTCCTTCATTATAAGTCATTCAAAGTAGACAACAACCAAGCATAACACATAAAGTCTCTACACAAGGTCAAATTTCATGCTCTTAAACCATACACAAATTCACATCATATCACATTACCTTCACATAATCAACATTACTCAAACAACAATCATCCAACTTTGCCTACCAGGCCATGATCACAACATGCTTATAAAGTAAACACCTCCCCACTTTCAAGGGGATCAAACCTCACAATTCTAACATCTACTGCATATATATAAAATAGTAGAATCAATAATCTATTCACAACTTCATCATCATCATATGCCTTAGGTCACAATTGCCCATTCAAGGCCAACATCCAATATAACACAATTGACCATCAATTCCTCATAATTCAATATAGAACAATACATAAATCAATAGCCCATAACAATCTACCCATTAATATCACATTATTAGCTCAAAATCAATAGACCCACTTTAGACCCAAAATTAGGATTTCAAGATATGCAAGGGTTTATGGAGTTTTTGATCTTAAAACCATCAATATTAACATAACTCATCGTTTGAAATACTCTCATGCAAGAACCCAAGCTTAGAATTGAAATTGGGGTTTTTAGTGTTTTTGAAAAACATTGAAATCACTTTGATTTGGCTCTTTGATTGAAAGGATAATCAAAGATAAAATCCTCATACCTTTGTGATTAATTTCCTAGGAATTTGAAGAGAAATCAGTAGGAACCCATCCCCTAGCTTGAAGCTTCATCAATGTCTTCCATGGAGTTCTAGAGAGAGAATTTATTTGAGAGGGAAAGTTCAATTTGGATAATGAGGTCTAATTCTAGGTTTTGGGGTTTTAACCGCTTAAAATACCCTAAAATAGGTAGAATAACCGTTTATAATAATTCCCCAAAGTACCCAAACTACCCCTCACTTAGTTGGACCTTTTAAACAAGTCAAACTTGAGTTTTATTTTCACAGATCGTCGGGAAACAAGTCCGCGATGCGGAGGTGTTCCCACAAGTTTCTGGAAATTAAATTTTGAGACAGAAGAGTCTGCGACATGTTCGAGACGTGGACCAAACTTTTGGCCCTTGGTGGAGCTAGTCCGTGACGCGGACATGCTCCTTCCATGAGCATTTTGCAAGTTGCCTTGGCAGCTTGTTTGGCCAAGGGTTGGGGTCCTCCCTGGGGACCCTTAGAGTGGTCCCGGGGAGTTGTACCCAGACGTTTTGACCCTAAATACATTTTTTAAGACACTAGGATCACCTCCATTGATTTTAGACTCCAAACAACACATAAAAACATGAACAACATACTAGAACACACCAACACGTAAAAGACTAGTTTTCGAACGTCTTGGTCGTCCCTTGACGTTTGACTTCCAAACTCTTTAAAACTGACTAAAAAGGCTATTCTTCATTATTTTAACAAGTTATTAATGCATAAAACCCTTGTGAGGCTCTACTTTATCCTACTTCATTTTGAGTGGTGTTACAGTTTCAACCCCATTTCACCATTTTTTGAGTTTTGGAAGCTTTGGGGGTGGCGATTTGGACTAGATTGTTCAGAAATTTTTTTTGGGTAATAATCTTAATTCTAAATCTTCAATTACTCATTATTATTTATGAATTTATGTGTTCAAATCAAGCTTTTGAAATGAGTAATTTGGGGTTATCTTCACGAACTCAAGATATTACTAAAATGGTGATTTTTAAAGTTGTTGTGATTCCTTTTTCGAAATGGTTTTTCCTAAAGCCTTGAGTAATTTTTCAAGTATTGTTTTCTGGATTCAAACCTCCATTTTGATATTGGGTTTTGAGTTGATTGACTCAGTTCTTTACATAATTGATGTGAGAAGTGTTGTTTCCGATGGATGATTGTGAATACTTGATTATTTTATATTGTTGGGCTTTGAAAGTAATTTGGAAGGAGAAGGTTCCACTTTTGGAGTGCTCGTTAATGATTTAAGGCAAGTAATCCCTTAAACCTTGTATTCTAGGAATTTGTATGATTCCTTCGTTGATTGTGTATTGGGAGTAATGGGGATCAGGTTACGATTTTAAATTGCATACTTGTTATATCTAAATGAATAAAGAAAAGTTGAAATGAAAAAGGTTATGTGTTGAATATGATGATGTGAATTGCCTTGTTGTAATCCTTAGTGATTGATTGATGAAATGCTTGAAAGCATGAATGTGAACTTGAATTGTGTAATTTGTTGTCTCTTCTATGCGCTGTGAAATTGTTTGTGTTCATTCACCGTTGAACACCGTGATGAAACATATGATGATTATAATGCCGATGTATTTGCCGGCAAGTGTTGTTATGCCGATTTCTTTCCTATCAAATGTTATTAGGTCGAGGTCATTTTTAGTGAGTGTCTATGAAGCCGATGTCTTTTCGGGTATTATGTCAAGGTCATTTCCAAAAAGGGTTATAAAGCTGATGAGAAATGGTTCCGACGAGAGGTTGAGCATTGTGACTTGATGCATATGATGTTTATGTGTGACTTGGTTGTTAATTGTAATTGACATACTCGTTGCGTGTGATTGAATTACTTAACTTGAGATTGACTTATTTGATTCGTTTGATTGTTGAATTATCGCTATTAGATTGTGAATATTTGTAACGACATGTTCCCATCGTTATAGAAAATCCATCGGGGAAAAAATTTGGGTTAGAAAACTTTTTCGTAGTAACTTGAGAATTCCTAGCCTAGTCTAGCTTTGGATGAAATCGGAGTCAATAAGGTCTAGGGAGATCTAGTAGCAAATGAGAGATCTGATTATGAATTTGATCACACGAGTAGATAGCTAAGATGTTAAGGAACCCGTAAGACTTTACGAAATCGAATTCAAGCGAGTAGAACTCCTAAAACTGATCTTAGCGTGAACGGGTAGTTTTTGAGTGTCATGGGTTGAAGGTGTATTGTGAAATGGGGGTCTGTAACTCAACTTTTGACTCTCTATTTCCGTGCAAGACGCCAGGGTGGGGCCGCTATGGCTGGTTGGGTCCCGCTATTGTGGGCCAATCGCAAATTAAGTCGGAATTAAACCCCAAAAATGTTATTTTCTGCAAGTTTCATTCTTCAGAGATAGGAGACGACCCTAGAAAATTTCTTGATAGTTTTCCACTATTTTTGGTTCTAAAGGTAAGGATTTTACTTCCCTAATTCATTTTTCGATCCATAGAACTTAGAATTATGGGTGATTATCAATGGGGGAAGGTTTTAACCGAGAAACTAATGGTGGAAAAAGCCCTAATTAAACACTAGGATCCTGAGTTGGATCTTGGGTTTTGAGTTTATCATAATCCGGGTAAATTAGACCTTAATTATTGATCCTCATATTGAATTGATTATTTGTAGACCTAGAACAAGTAGAAAGAATTCGGAAAGGGAAGAATCAAGTTTCTTAGAAGGATTCAAGCCTTTTTTCAAGGTAGGTGATGGTTTGATTTCATGTTTGTGTGATGTATGTTAGAAATTGCTTCATTGTAATGCATGTATATATGCAAATCTTGCACTATTGATCAAATCTAATGCAAATGTGTAACGACCCGAACCATCGTTATTTAGGAGAAACAAAAATTTGGGAAAATTACTGCGCCACTGTCCCACTAGGGCAGGCCAGAAGCAGCTAGGGCATCGGGGCCATGACGAGGTAAGTTGGCGCCAGAGCGGGGTAAGTGAGACATAATATAAATAACGTGAAATCTCATTTTCTCCTTCTTTCTAAAATACCTAGTTTAGTTGTAAAACACCTTAGAAACCCCCAAAAAGCTGCCCTAAGCCTGGGAAGGAAAGATGAGGAGATTTCTAGAGTAAGGAGGCCGATGGAGGGGGGACTTTTAGTCAAGATCACCGTTACGAAGCCCGGAAACAAAAGTCGAAGTCAAAACTCCGTGCAGCTACTTGGCACCCAGGTAGGCTAGGTTTTATAAATTGAGTAGTTATAAATCTGTGCTCACGGTGTAATATATGTAAATCACTGGTAGGATTTATGCGTAGCCCTTCGTGCACCGAACTAAATATGACTAAATCCTAGGAAGAAGCCTTAGTTGATGAACTAGGGCTAAGTATGGTCGAATTTAGGTTTACGTGATATACGTCGATGAATAGTTCAGTGGGATGGTTGAGATTCTATGATTGTGTGAGGTATGTTCGTTCTTGCATCATTATGATACATGTATGTATGCCAACATTGCATTGTTGATCACACTTGTTGTAATTAAGGATAGATAAATCATGAATGCCATGAATCATGAATTTTTTGTATGATTATGAGAATATACTTGTGATTGTGATTGTGGCTTGTTGAATGGATCGGGTGTTGTGTTCCGATACACTAACTTGGACCGGTTGCCACGTTCTGGCATAATCATTGGATCATTTTCCATATTCCGACATAATCATTGGATCGGGTACCGCATTCCGATATGCTAACAATTTAGGTTTGGGTTCCATTAGAGAACCAATGACTTGACATAATTGAATATCTTGAGGATTTTGGAACTGTACCTTGTTCGTGATGATAATTGATATTGTATTTTCCCGGAGTGCTATGTAGTGACGAGGACTTGGGTTGGTTGTTCTTCTATGTTGAGTAAACTTGATATGTACCTTGATGTTGAATGAACAGGAAAGGACAAACCCAAACCCAAATGTGATACGGTAGTTGAGGAGTAATGATTCAAGAATTGTTAATGTTTGAGCAAAGGGTATCATGTGTGGTAATGGTGAGAAGTGGGGTAGCGTACGTGATGTAAATGCATAGGTGGATTTCATTCTGGAGTAAATGGATTCGTGGTTAGTAGTTAGTAAGCTTGATACAATGTGCCATGTGACGAATGCAGGGTAATATAAAAGAGGAAGTAATGGTATGTAGTGGGTAGTTAGTCGGAATATGTGTAGTTATATTCTTGGTGTCAACTATGTGTTAGAATGACTAGGCTATGATCAAGAAACTAGTGAGTGGGTTGAATGAGGAGGTGGTTAGTAGTAAGAGGTATTAGTGTAGGTTTTTGGGTATCATAGTGAGGGTAAAGGTGGAGAAGCGAGTGGTATATGGTATATTCTTACTAATTGATTTCTTATGTTATACGATGGGCGTTGGGTTGACCGATGATGCCTACCAGTACGTGTAGTTTGTACTGATACTACTCTTGTTATGTCTTTTGATATAGTCTGGATGCAGGTTGGTGATGTTTCATTAGGTGAAGACGAAGAAATTCTCCAGTAGCTTCTACTTTTCCTTCCGCATGGTGGGAGGTGTGTCTTTTATTATTATGTCCAGTTTGTACTCATAGTAGCTCTTGTACCAGTTTAGACTAGATCCTTGGGGGTGTTAATTACTTTACAAGTCTTAACCCAAATTTGTTTTAAGTGTTCTTATTTATCTAATCCTGCTATTTAATTTATCTTTTTTTTCTTTATTTTCTGCGTGTTTTTTAACTATTGGGATATGAGGTTTCTCCTACTTAGGTATTAAAGTGGGTGCCCGCACGGTCCCGTGGGATGGGTCGTGACAAAATGAGTATGAACGAATGATTGTATGCCATGAACCAACACTTTATTGAATGATTATGAGAATGTACATTGTGATTGTGATTGTGGCTTGTTGAATGGATTAGGTGTTACGTTCCAACACATTAACTGGGATCGCATGTCATGTACCGACATACATATGGGAACAAATATCACGTTCCGACACACTAACTTGGATCGGGTGTCACGATCCGACACACTAACCGTTTGGGTACGGGTTCCATAAGAGGACCATCGACTTGTCATAAATATGTATTTACTTGATATTAGAAATGTGAAATGGTAGTTGTTCTTGAAATGATAATTGATATTGTATATATTCAGTATATGTGTGCTTACTTGTTATGACTACTCATATATGTTGTGCTTACTAGAATAGCCGCGTGATACTACCAGTACACTGTGGTTGTGTACTGATACTGCACTTGCTCTTTCTTTGTTGTATACAGGGCATCTTCAGGCGGCTACTGACATACATCATCTAGGAGATCAATGATCAAATGAATTCAAGGGTGAGCAGTTCTTCCAGGCTGCCATGAGTTCTCTATGTTTTGGTCCATTCTTTTCCGACTCTGACTTACTAGTTAGATATTTGTATGTTTAATTGGGGTATACACATTTTCTTTGGACTTGTTGAACTTTAGAGTTTTGGTACACTGACTTTCAGTTTCCATGGAATATTTTCGCAATGTTTTGATAATCGTTGTTAGACTTTTGGAGTTGATGAAAATTCTACTTTATTTCTGCATTTAAATCTGCTTCCGTATCTTTAAATGTCTAGTTCTTGGGTTAGCTAATTAGTATTAATGGTTCTCCCACCGGAGGGTTAGTCTGGGTGCCAATCACGATGGTCTAGGTCGTGACAATATTGGGCCTTGTGAGCCGAATAATGTAGAATTTCTAGGTTTGACTGATTTTTGTGCAGGTTGTAGTTTGAGGAGGTCCGGTTGGAGAGTCAGGGGTATTCGTTTTCTAGCTAGTTGCTTTATTTAGTAGGTTGCTTGTTAGGTACCGTGTTGATGGTACTCACCCCTTGCTTCTATACTTGTGTAGGTTTCGAGTCCGGACCCGTGTGATCTCTTTCTTCTTCTCTTGATCTTGAGGCTTGTCAAAGACTTGAAGAGGTAGCTTCTTGTCACTCGGCGGACCCTCTTTTTTCCTTTCTTACATTTTGTTCTATTTGAGAAACAAAGATTGAGACTTGTATTTATTTCTTAATTTCACACTTATTTATTTAGTGGCTTGTACACGTGACAACTAGATTTTGAGGGATTTAATAGAAGAATAAGATTTCCTCTTTATCTTGTTCTTGTTTTTACCATTTTCCACATTTCTTTCTTTCCGTTTGGGTTCAGGCTAACTTGTCTTGGTGGGAATAGACAAGTGCTATCACGTCCATTTCTGGATTGTGACACTATACCGACACATTATTGATAAGAGTTCGACTTCCCACATTCTAATCCCCTTCCCATTTTTCTTTCCCCTTCCCCTACCCCTAATTAAAATAAAATAATTTAAACGATATATATTCCTTGACACCAACTAGATAAGGCCGTTTTTAAAGTCAAGTTAAAATATGCATTTTGCATGGGATTGAATATTCTATTCTTTAACTTCGTTGTACGTCAAAGGTAGGTGAAGAATGAAGATGTGCTTCTTCATCATGTCACAACTCACGAGGTACTATTTTAAACCAACTAGTATCAAAATTTCACTAATCCGATTAAATTTGATTTAGATTAAGTAGGTTTACTATTGTAGTAGAGTTAATTCTAGTGTTCAAACTCGTAATCTTTAAGAATGAAGGCATCCAACCCATTCTATTTACATCAAATTCCAATCTTATATCATATAAAGTTGGCCGGTTTAATTGAATAATAGTGAAATGACAATGCATGTAACAGCTGTTGGGTTTGAAAGTGAATATGGCGTGATACGAAAGTTTACAATTGTAAATCATGAGATCAATAAATCAGATAACAAAATCTTATACTAAAAATCAAAATATTATTATATGGAATTTGGCCAATTGGCCTACGTATTAAAAATTAATAAAAACCTTAAAACCGTATAGAGATTGAGCCAAATCAACCGCGATAATATTGTAGCTCCATCCTGGCTTGCAAAGATTGAGAAAAACAAGGATAATGATATATTTTGTCTACCAGATCATATTCTTATTAATATTTTTTTATCAAACATAGGCACCTTTAATTTTCTTAGGATAAGGACATATATATACTCCAATTTAGTGTAAATATTTTAATATGTATCTTATACGACGTCCTAGGCTAGTTGTTCTTACACTTCAAATATGCAGATAATAAACCCCCAACATTTAACACTTCAAATATATACTGTTAATCTAATAGGATAAATATATTTTTTATTCAAACCTTTTATTTAAAAAGAGTAAAGCACACATCTTTCAAAACCCTTTTATTTCTCAATGTATTGTTATATTTTAAATTACCTTAAATTTACTAATTAGTTCAATGAATATTCTATTATGTATGATTTTCATTATATAAGGACTCATGAGTTAAACATTTTCTTTTGCAACATATAGTTATGGTTGGCTACAAAACTAGTTTTGGGACTTTGATTGACAAAAAAAGTACCTTATTATATTTGTCTAAGATATATATAAAAAGATGTATGTATTTGATTTTAAAATAGAGATAATATGTATATGAAATATAATAGAAATATTTGGTATAATGTATCATATTATTTATGAAAAAGATCCAATTCAGAGGCAGGTGTGTTCCATTGCTGGTCATGAGATTTAATTGGCCCCTGGCTGGAATAATAAACTTAAAGAAAAGTTTTGGGGGTGAAAACAGTATTTCTTCAATTATTTGACAACTATAAGTTTAGACTTATTCACAAACCACAAGTTATATCCGTGAATAAACAATATATCAATACTTTTGTGGATCTAATTCTTGTATTTGGTTTACTTTTAAACAAGTCAAACTCAAAAGGGTGTGATATATCCTCGACTTTTTTTATTTATAGTTGATACACCTATTGTTATAAAAGTGACTCACATATATCTCTACCGTTATAAAAGTTATAATTTTTTTTTAATTTTTAAAATCACGTATTTGATCTTTTTTACACATAATTTTTTTTTTTAACTTCTTTGATT
This sequence comes from Solanum okadae, assembly GCA_036553675.1. NCBI lineage: Eukaryota > Viridiplantae > Streptophyta > Magnoliopsida > Solanales > Solanaceae > Solanum > Solanum okadae. The sequence continues at coordinate 29,409,347 of CM071682.1, forward strand.
ATTACAATTTGAGTTTTTTATTCTTATTTCATTTTTTCATTTTTTCTTTAGTTTAAAAATAAGAGCAATAAATGAAAATATTGAGAAAAAAATTTAAATCAATTTTTTTGTGGCTATATTGTAATTTAGTTTTTATTTTTGTAAAAATAAATTGGAGCATTTATGATAAATTTGACAAGAAAATAAATAAAAATAAATAAATTCGTCCATCAAAATATTAATTTAAATTAGCCATTGAATTTCAAAAGTAAATGAAAAAAACTTTTTACTATTATTATGAGAAGGATAAAAAAAATTGCGAGAATGATCAAATAATAATAATAATAATAATAAATATGAGAGTTCAATGTTAGGATAATGCTCTTTCCACTATCTCTTCTTTGATGCTTGTGAAAGATTCACGGACTGAACATCATTATTTATAAACATAAACATAACATATACATTCACTTTTCCAGTACACAAAATCAAATCTTGTGCAATAGTTGTGATACAAAGATGAATGAGCATCTGGAATCAAGACATTATCAATCCAACTCCATCTTTGTTAATTATTTTCGAGGAATCAACACTATACCATATGATTATACCATAAAATCTCACTAAATTAATATAGGTGGTGTATTAACAATAAATTAATAAGAAAGAAAATAAATAACAAAAGAAGAGAGAGAACAAAATAGAGAGAATAACACGATAAACAAAAAGGGGAAGAGTAATAGTATTCTTTTTCCTATTAATTGTGTCTCATTTAATACAAGTAAAAAGTCTATATATATATATATATAGTTGGATAGTAAACATGATGATGTGACGCTCTCTGAGGCCAAGAAACCTATTTATCTATTTTATTTTATTTTTTAATATATTTTATATATTATTTCTATCAGATAATTATTTTCTCCATCTAATTAAACACCTAATGATAACATTAACTACATTAATTCTCCTCTCCCAATTAATAGCCTTTGCCTTTTTCATTGTAATAGCCAATTATGACACGTCAATTGGCCTTCTCTAAAACCCAAACATTTAGCTAATTAATTTGATAACCGTCTGCCCTTTCATCTTCTACTAATAATGATTATTGTATTTAATTATAATATTGATCACACTTGTTGTAATTAAGGATAGATAAATGATGAATGCCATGAACCATGATTTTTTTTTGTATGATTATGAGAATATACTTGTGATTGTGATTGTGGCTTGTTGAATGGATCGGGTGTTGTGTTCCGATACACTAACTTGGACCGGTTGCCACGTTCTGGCTTAATCATTGGATCATTTTCCATATTCTGACATAATCATTGGATCGGGTACCGCATTCCAATATGCTAACAGTTTAGGTTCGGGTTCCATTAAAGAACCAATGACTTGACATAATTGAATATCTTGAGGATTTTGGAACTGTACCTTGTTCGTGATGATAATTGATATTGTATTTTCCCGGAGTGCTATATGGTGACGAGGACTTAGGTTGATTGTTCTTCTATGTCGAGTAAACTTGATATGTACCTTGATGTTGAATGAACCGGAAAGGGCAAACCCAAACCCGAATGTGATACGGTAGTTGAGGAGTAATGGTTCAAGAATTGTTAATGTTTGAGCAAAGGGTATCATGTGTGGTAATGGTGAGAAGTGGGGATAGCGTACGTGATATAAATGTATAGGTGGATTTCATTCTGGAGTAAAGGGATTCGTGGTTAGTAGTTAGTAAGATTGATATAATGTGCCATTTGACGAAGGAGGGATAATATAAAAGAGGAAGTAATTGTATGTAGTGGGTGGTTAGTCAAAATACTTGTAGTTATATTCTTGGTCTCTTCTATGTGTTAGAATGACTAGGCTATGATCAAGAAACTAGTGAGTGGGTTGAATGAGGAGGTCGTTAGTAGTAAGAGGTATTAGTGTAGTTTTTTGGGTATCATAGTGAGGGTAAAGGTGGCGAAGCGAGTGGTATATGGTATATTCTTACTAATTGATTTCTTATGTTATACGGTGGGTGTCGGGTTGACTGATGATGCCTACCAGTACGTGTGGTTTGTACTGACACTACTCTTGCTATGTCTTTTGACATAGTCTAGATGCAGGTTGGTGATGATTCATTAGGTGAAGACAAAGAAATTCTCCAGCAGCTTCTACTTTTCCTTCCGCATGGTAGGAGCTGTGTCTTTTATTATTATGTCCATGTTTGTACTCATAGTAGCTCTTGTACCAGTTTAGACTAGATTCTTGGGGTGTTAATTACTTTACAAGTCTTAACCCGAATTTGTTTTAAGAGTTCTTATTTATAAAATCTGGTCATTTCATTTATCTCTGTTTTCTTTAATTTTCCGCATGTTTTTTAACTATTGGGATATGAGGGTTCTCTTACTTAGGTGTTAGAGTGGGTGCCTGCACGACCCGATGGGTTGGGTCGTGACAAATTGGTATCAAAGCCTAGGTTACCGATCTCCAAGTACAAGAGCAAAATGAGGAATAGACTCTTGTGGATTGGTGTGTTGACGTCCACACCTAATCTACAAGAGGCTTGAAAGCATTCTAGGAAGTTTTTCAACTTTTTCTCTCCTTTCGTGCGAGTGTCGCTTGTGGTATGAGTTGAGTCCAATTGATATCTCTCGATTTCAATTGGTATCTCAACGAAGTGATCCGGATGTCGTGGTCACGACTGAATGAACTGAAGCAACGTAAATTGGAATAGGGAAGGTTCCAATTGGTATCTACCCCTAGGGGTAGTGTAAATACATGGATGATCAGTAACGGTCATCCATGTAGTGAAGTAACTAATTAAGAACTTGGTTTTATCTGTGAGTGCAACTTGAAACTGTGAATGTGTGTTTCTGAATTAACTACGAATGTAGAGTTGAACTTGTTTGAATGTGATGATATGATTACGTGTACCATAAACGTGTGTCTGAAATTGGTTTACACGCAGTATATTGGCCTAGTTGTTGAAGCTAAACAAGATGTAAATGTATCGGTAAACTCGTTGTGAAAAGAAGGTCCTGACTAGATTCGATGAGAGGGTTTAGATAAACTATGAGGTGATTTGTGAGGAAAATTTGAACGTGTCTTGCGTTTGTGTAATAATCGCTTGAATTCCTGGGTGTATCCTGGGGATGTGGGGGTTGTGGTGTTGAATTAAGCAGAACGAGTTGGATGTGTATTGTTCAGATTGACCCGGGTATCTATCGACTATCTAACCAAGGGAATTATCCGAAATTTGTTTGGTAAAGCTAGGAACCTTGGTGCAATTTAGAAAAGAGAGAAACCCCAGAAAAATCTTGGCAGAGGTTCTGTTTCGATTTTGACTGCAAGGGCGGGATTATTCTCGCCAGGGCGGGATCGCCAGAGTAGAATGAGGCGAGGCAGAACCTCAGCCTGCCTCCCCTGTTTTTGAAAGTTATCCAATAAGGCCCACAAATGATATCCGAACTAACCCTGCAAGTCAATCAGCGCTAAGCAATAAACGGGAAGCCATAACCTTGATATTTAAATATCGGCTGCATCAGATAGCAAAAACTAGCATCCATGTGCTTACAAAACATAAGAAAATCGAAAAGATAAAACAAAGTTGTTCTAAATTTACAAGCCCAAGAGGGGCGAAGAAACAACATCAGGAACCCTAGGATTGAGAGGTGTCAGTGTCGGAGTCTAGCTCCTCCGGGGGCAACAGGCTTGTCATGGCCTACTCTAGGCTAGAGAACTGGTGGAAATCTCCCTTATCCCCGATGGGAATCTATAGCTCGGGGGCGACACATGTGAACATAATTTCACCGCCTTCCAGATCCGAACTAGCAGACGGTCCCTCTCCAGACCCTTCTTCCGATCCTGGCGCAGCTCACGACGGAGCATCTCAAGCTGTAGGGCAGTGCTGGGAGGAACCGGGGTAGTGGGAATGATAGGACACTTCATCCTTCTCCGCACAACTTCCAAGTCCTCCTCTACCTGTGCCGCTGAAAGTGGAGGCTGAGACCCAGAGGGATGAGTGTCGTCACCTCCCTTCTCGTCCGACTTTGCGGCCACCTGACTGCTGCTAGCCCTGTCTGTTTTTGTCCTCTTGCTCCGAGAAGTAGAAGAATGTTTAACAAAAAGAGGGTGAAGGGGGGATCCATAGGAAGTACCTCATCTGTATCTGGAAGCGGCACCCCCGCCTGCTTGCACAACGCAGTGATAAGGCCGGGCAGGAAATAGTCCTTCTTGTTACCCCGGTAGAACATCTTCCACTCTGAGATAATCTGTACCCCCATATTCAGCGATATCACCTACACCGCGCACGCCACTACTAAGGCCCGAGGAAAGGTCAAGTTTGTGTGGTTTCGCGATGGGTGAATCCTCCAAGTGACCAAGTGAAGCCACCTCTTAGCGTCTGGTGACCAGTCAACACTAGTAAACCCCTCGGCAGTAGGCAATAGACCTGGTCCCTACGCGCAAGCTCGATCAAGGTACCTTAGCCAACCCATATTCATCTCCCTCAACTTAGCCTCGTACTCAGCGTTCGAGGCCTCAGACAACCCTAGTACATCAGTTATAGTCATGGCGTTCAGGGGGAAGTCAATTCCCCGAATGCAGATGATGGGATTAAGGTCGTCCCAGCGGACGGTGGGCATGATACCATAGAACTCCCGCACCCAGTCAGCTAGTGTGGCAGGAAGAGCCTCGCTCAGTGGAGCCCACCCAAAATCCATCAAGCGAGCATAGAAGGATGACTCTTTCTCCTCCAGCCTGAGCAAGGCGAAGCCTCTCTCGCAACAGAACTTACTGTTCCAGAAGTCATGGAACCTCTCTCGACTAGCGGCGTCAAGAAATCGGATGAAATGTAAGTTTTCCTCCTTTAGACCTGCCATTTAGAGAAGCCTGCAAGAGAGGGAAAATATACGTTAGAACATGATAGAAATAGATAGTTTAAGATTTGAAAAAGGGAAGAGGGAAAAATCCGGTGTTGGATACTCAGGCTTATCCCGCCACAGCGGCCCAAATCCTGCCACAGCGGGATGATGGAGGCCGCCACAGTGCGATGAAGGTCGCCAGAGCGGCCGTCATCTGGGATGAACACTAGACGCGATCATGGGGCCTCTTTTTCCCAAAACCTCCATTTTTGACAGAATTTCAGCAGATCTGAGTATAATAACTACCTTAGAATCTAATATGTAATCATATTAGCAAATAAACCTAGATACAATGCCCAAATCAAAGTTTTTCATCAAGAGATCCTTCAACTTCTCCCACCCGTTTTTGTACCGATTTAACCGTATGTTTACAAAATCCTTACGCTAAGGACGTTGTGGGAACATTGGGAACGTAAGGGAAGTGACCATGCTACATTTTTTCTATCACACTAGCAACCTATGTTCAACTTTTCGAATAACTACCCGGAAACCGTTCCTAATCAATTAGTTATCGTCATGCATTCGTAACTAAGAATGTAATGAAGTAAAGAGAGCAAGGAGCGTGAGTTTACCTTGATTTGACGTTCTGAGCAAGCGAGTTGAGAGGATTTTGGGGGAGAGTTTTGAGGGAATAAGAAGAAATGGGGAAAAATCCATTTTCCCTTCTATGTACTGGTTCTCGATCTCCTGCTTCAGCGGCAGATCTCTCGCCACATCGTCCCCGCCTCAGAGGGAGGGCTGCCGCCCTGGCGGGGCAGGCTGTGTAAATTAGGATGGAAATTTCTTCGAGCGTTGCGTCATATTCCTAACCAGTCCTTTAAAGAATAGAACCTGTCGTGAATCAGGTTGTAGAAACAAAAACCATCCCCATCCATGATTTCATAATGGACCGAGTTATTAGTTAGAAATACTACGAGGTAGGATGCGTAATGGATGTGCACTAGTAGTTCAAGGACGAATAAGGCGTAAATTGGTATCTATTGTATCTATCCGAACCGTCGTTATTTAGGAGAAACAAAAATTTAGGAAAATTGTTGGGCCTCTATCCTGCTAGGGCGGGCCAGATGCCTCTAGGGCAGAGGCACCACGGCGGGGTAAGTTGGCGCCAGAGCGGGATAGGCAAGATAGAATGTAAATAACGCGAAATATTATGTTTTCCTTCTTCCTAAAATACCTAGTTTAGTTGTAAAACACCTTAGAAACCACCAAAAAGCTACCCTAAGCCTGGGAAGGAAGGAGGAGGAGATTTCTAGTGTAAGGAGGCCGATGGAGGGTGGATTTCCAGTCAAGCTCACTGTCATGAAGACTGAAAACAAAAGTCGAAGTCAAAACTCTGTGCAATTGCTTGGCTCCCAGGTAGGCTAGGTTTCATTAATTGAGTAGTAATAAATTTGTGCTCACTGCGTAATATATGTAAATCAATGATAGGATTTATGCGAAGGCCTTCGTGCACCGAATGAAAGATGACTAAATCCTAGGAAGAATCCTTAGATGATAAACTAGGGATAAGTGTGGTCGGATTTAGGTTTACGTGATATACGTTGATGAATAATTCATTGGGATGGTTGGGATTCTATGATTGTGTGATGTATGTTCGTCCTTGCTTCATTATGATACATGTATGTATGCCAATATTGCATTGTTGATCACACTTGTTGTAATTAAGGATAGATAAATGATGAACGCCATGAATCATGAATTGTTTGTATGATTATGAGAATATACTTGTGATTGTGATTGTGGCTTGTTGAATGGATCGACTGTTGCATTTCGACACACTAACTTGGATCGGTTTCCACGTTCTGGAATAAATATGGGATCGGTGTCCACGTTCTAACATAATCATATGATTGGTTGTCACGTTCCGGCATAATCATTGGATCAGGTACCACGTTCCAGTATGCTAACAATTTTGGCTTTGGTTCCATGAGAGAACCAATGATTTGACATAATTGTATTTCTTAAGGATTTTGGAACTGTACCTTGTTCGTGATGATAATTGATATTGTATTTTCCCGGAGTGCTATATGGTGATGAGGACTTAGGTTGATTGTTCTTCTATGTCGAGTAAACTTGATATGTACCTTGATGCTAAATGAACCAAAAAGGGCAAACCCAAACTCGGATGTGATACGATAGGTGGGGAGTAATGGTTCAAGAATTGTTAATGTCCGAGCAAAGGATATCGTGTGTGGTAATGGTGAGAAGTGGGGTAGCGTACGTGATGTAAATGTATAGGTGGATTTCATTCTGGAGTAAATGGATTCGTGGTTAGTAGTTAGTAAGCTTGATACAATGTGCCATGTGATGAATGCGGGGTAATATAAAAGAGGAAGTAATGGTATGTAGTGGGTAGTTAGTCGGAATATGTGTAGTTATATTCTTGGTGTCAACTATGTGTTAGAATGACTAGGCTATGATCAAGAAACTAGTGAGTGGGTTGAATGAGGAGGTGGTTAGTAGTAAGAGGTATTAGTGTAATTTTTGGGGTATCCAAGTGAGGGTAAAGGTGGAGAAGTGAGTGGTATATGGTATATTCTTACTAATGGATTTCTTATGTTATACGGTGGGCGTTGGGTTGACCGATGATGCCTACCAGTACGTGTGGTTTGTACTGATACTACTCTTGTTATGTCTTTTGATATAGTCTGGATGTAGGTTGGTGATGTTTCATTAGGTGAAGACGAAGAAATTCTCCAGTAGCTTCTACTTTTCCTTCCGCATGGTGGGAGGTGTGTCTTTTATTAATATGTCCAGTTTGTACTCATAGTAGCTCTTGTACCAGTTTAGACTAGATTTTTGGGGGTGTTAATTACTTTACAAGTCTTAACCTAAATTTGTTTTAAGTGTTCTTATTTATCTAATCCTGCTATTTAATTTATCTTTTTTTTCTTTATTTTGTGCGTGTTTTTTAACTATTGGGATATGAGGGTTCTCCTACTTAGGTATTAAAGTGGGTGCCCGCACGGCCCCGTGGGATGGGTCGTGACAAAATGAGTATGAACGAATGATTGTATGCCATGAACAAAAGACTTGGAAGAGTGAAGCAATCCAAGCAACTCCAAAGCGCAATCTCCTCCTAGTTACCACAACCTACACTTGTAGTAAAATAGAAGAAAGAGGTTAGTACAACACACGTACTAAGTATGAGAATAAGCAAAACATGCTAAAAAGGATATTTGTTTGGAAGTTATGCTTTCATGCCATTTTGATAAAATCTCATGAACATCAACATAATAGGCACCTTACAAGTCACAACCAACAATACAAAGTCATATGCTTCACAATACCTCATAAACATACATAACCCATTTACATTTACCTTCTTGCCTTGGACCTCCACCTTAAGTAACCCTTAAGCAATACCTTTGTGCAATGTATGGGCAACATCCCATACCATCACCCACACTAAGGCACCACCTTAAGGTCACACAAAATGCGCTTACCATGCATACCTCAACCTTCACCAATTAATCGCATAAGACATATAAGCACATAAGCCAACAAGTCACTTCATAAAACTAGAACACTCATCAAATGTCATCCCAAGACTCACCTAAGTAAGACATGGTGAGGCAGCCCATACTACCTTTCCATACCACACCCAAGTGATCCTTAAGGCTACACAAGACAAGCTCCTTTCACATCTCAACATAAATCATTGATTCAACTTAATACATTTAGACAACTTCATTCACTAATGACATAAGATCATCACATACATTCCATTCAACATAAGCACTTACATTCAATTTATTATGACTCACTTTCACATTAGCATGCTCAAAGACCAACACTTTCATTAATTAGCCCAATAATACTCATTCATTCATTATCATTACTAAGACACACCAAGATCTCCCTTAACTTGTGCAATGTATAGATGATGTCCCATTCCACCACCTATCCTAAGTAGTACACCCTTAAGAGACCCTAGTTCATTCATTCATTAAGGAAGCTCTTGGATTCAAAGATGAGAAAACCTTTCATCTAGGAACCCCATTCATTTAAAGGAGTACTTTATGAGACTATCCTTACAATAGACCCAACTTTCATTCATTAGCATTAACTCCCATTCTTTTCATTCATTCTCACATTCTTTCATTCAATCTTCACTAGGTGTGAGAGTAGGTAAACATAGTCTATCCTAACCTCTCCTTCATTATAAGTCATTCAAAGTAGACAACAACCAAGCATAACACATAAAGTCTCTACACAAGGTCAAATTTCATGCTCTTAAACCATACACAAATTCACATCATATCACATTACCTTCACATAATCAACATTACTCAAACAACAATCATCCAACTTTGCCTACCAGGCCATGATCACAACATGCTTATAAAGTAAACACCTCCCCACTTTCAAGGGGATCAAACCTCACAATTCTAACATCTACTGCATATATATAAAATAGTAGAATCAATAATCTATTCACAACTTCATCATCATCATATGCCTTAGGTCACAATTGCCCATTCAAGGACAACATCCAATATAACACAATTGACCATCAATTCCTCATAATTCAATATAGAACAATACATAAATCAATAGCCCATAACAATCTACCCATTAATATCACATTATTAGCTCAAAATCAATAGACCCACTTTAGACCCAAAATTAGGATTTCAAGATATGCAAGGGTTTATGGAGTTTTTGATCTTAAAACCATCAATATTAACATAACTCATCGTTTGAAATACTCTCATGCAAGAACCCAAGCTTAGAATTGAAATTGGGGTTTTTAGTGTTTTTGAAAAACATTGAAATCACTTTGATTTGGCTCTTTGATTGAAAGGATAATCAAAGATAAAATCCTCATACCTTTGTGATTAATTTCCTAGGAATTTGAAGAGAAATCAGTAGGAACCCATCCCCTAGCTTGAAGCTTCATCAATGTCTTCCATGGAGTTCTAGAGAGAGAATTTATTTGAGAGGGAAAGTTCAATTTGGATAATGAGGTCTAATTCTAGGTTTTGGGGTTTTAACCGCTTAAAATACCCTAAAATAGGTAGAATAACCGTTTATAATAATTCCCCAAAGTACCCAAACTACCCCTCACTTAGTTGGACCTTTTAAACAAGTCAAACTTGAGTTTTATTTTCACAGATCGTCGGGAAACAAGTCCGCGATGCGGAGGTGTTCCCACAAGTTTCTGGAAATTAAATTTTGAGACAGAAGAGTCTGCGACATGTTCGAGACGTGGACCAAACTTTTGGCCCTTGGTGGAGCTAGTCCGTGACGCGGACATGCTCCTTCCATGAGCATTTTGCAAGTTGCCTTGGCAGCTTGTTTGGCCAAGGGTTGGGGTCCTCCCTGGGGACCCTTAGGGTGGTCCCAGGGAGTTGTACCCAGACGTTTTGACCCTAAATACATTTTTTAAGACACTAGGATCACCTCCATTGATTTTAGACTCCAAACAACACATAAAAACATGAGCAACATACTAGAACACACCAACACGTAAAAGACTAGTTTTCGAACGTCTTGGTCGTCCCTTGACGTTTGACTTCCAAACTCTTTAAAACTGACTAAAAAGGCTATTCTTCATTATTTTAACAAGTTATTAATGCATAAAACCCTTGTGAGGCTCTACTTTATCCTACTTCATTTTGAGTGGTGTTACAGTTTCAACCCCATTTCACCATTTTTTGAGTTTTGGAAGCTTTGGGGGTGGCGATTTGGACTAGATTGTTCAGAAATTTTTTTTGGGTAATAATCTTAATTCTAAATCTTCAATTACTCATTATTATTTATGAATTTATGTGTTCAAATCAAGCTTTTGAAATGAGTAATTTGGGGTTATCTTCACGAACTCAAGATATTACTAAAATGGTGATTTTTAAAGTTGTTGTGATTCCTTTTTCGAAATGGTTTTTCCTAAAGCCTTGAGTAATTTTTCAAGTATTGTTTTCTGGATTCAAACCTCCATTTTGATATTGGGTTTTGAGTTGATTGACTCAGTTCTTTACATAATTGATGTGAGAAGTGTTGTTTCCGATGGATGATTGTGAATACTTGATTATTTTATATTGTTGGGCTTTGAAAGTAATTTGGAAGGGAAAGGTTCCACTCTTGGAGTGCTCGTTAATGATTTAAGGCAAGTAATCCCTTAAACCTTGTATTCTAGGAATTTGTATGATTCCTTCGTTGATTGTGTATTGGGAGTAATGGGGATCAGGTTACGATTTTAAATTGCATACTTGTTATATCTAAATGAATAAAGAAAAGTTGAAATGAAAAAGGTTATGTGTTGAATATGATGATGTGAATTGCCTTGTTGTAATCCTTAGTGATTGATTGATGAAATGCTTGAAAGCATGAATGTGAACTTGAATTGTGTAATTTGTTGTCTCTTCTATGCGCTGTGAAATTGTTTGTGTTCATTCACCGTTGAACACCGTGATGAAACATATGATGATTATAATGCCGATGTATTTGCCGGCAAGTGTTGTTATGCCGATTTCTTTCCTATCAAATGTTATTAGGTCGAGGTCATTTTTAGTGAGTGTCTATGAAGCCGATGTCTTTTCGGGTATTATGTCAAGGTAATTTCCAAAAAGGGTTATAAAGCTGATGAGAAATGGTTCCGACGAGAGGTTGAGCATTGTGACTTGATGCATATGATGTTTATGTGTGACTTGGTTGTTAATTGTAATTGACATACTCGTTGCGTGTGATTGAATTACTTAACTTGAGATTGAATTATTTGATTCGTTTGATTGTTGAATTATCGCTATTAGATTGTGAATATTTGTAACGACATGTTCCCATCGTTATAGAAAATCCATCGGGGAAAAAATTTGGGTTAGAAAACTTTTTCGTAGTAACTTGAGAATTCCTAGCCTAGTCTAGCTTTGGATGAAATCGGAGTCAATAAGGTCTAGGGAGATCTAGTAGCAAATGAGAGATCTGATTATGAATTTGATCACACGAGTAGATAGCTAAGATGTTAAGGAACCCGTAAGACTTTACGAAATCGAATTCAAGCGAGTAGAACTCCTAAAACTGATCTTAGCGTGAACGGGTAGTTTTTGAGTGTCATGGGTTGAAGGTGTATTGTGAAATGGGGGTTTGTAACTCAACTTTTGACTCTCTACTTCCGTGCAAGACGCCAGGGTGGGGCCGCTATGGCTGGTTGGGTCCCGCTATTGTGGGCCAATTGCAAATTAAGTCGGAATTAAACCCCAAAAATGTTATTTTCTGCAAGTTTCATTCTTCAGAGATAGGAGACAACCCCAGAAAATTTCTTGATAGTTTTCCACTATTTTTGGTTCTAAAGGTAAGGATTTTACTTCCCTAATTCATTTTTCGATCCATAGAACTTAGAATTATGGGTGATTATCAATGGGGGAAGGTTTTAACCGAGAAACTAATGGTGGAAAAAGCCCTAATTAAACACTAGGATCCTGAGTTGGATCTTGGGTTTTGAGTTTATCATAATCCGGGTAAATTAGACCTTAATTATTGATCCTCATATTGAATTGATTATTTGTAGACCTAGAACAAGCGGAAAGAATTCGGAAAGGGAAGAATCAAGTTTCTTAGAAGGATTCAAGCCTTTTTTCAAGGTAGGTGATGGTTTGATTTCATGTTTGTGTGATGTATGTTAGAAATTGCTTCATTGTAATGCATGTATATATGCAAATCTTGCACTATTGATCACATCTAATGCAAATCTGTAACGACCCGAACCATCGTTATTTAGGAGAAACAAAAATTTGGGAAAATTACTGCGCCACTGTCCCACTAGGGCAGGCCAGATACAGCTAGGGCATCAGGGCCATGATGAGGTAAGTTGGCACCAGAGCGGGGTAAGTGAGACATAATATAAACAACGTGAAATCTCATTTTCTCCTTCTTTCTAAAATACCTAGTTTAGTTGTAAAACACCTTAGAAACCCCCAAAAAGCTACCCTAAGCCTGGGAAGGAAAGATGAGGAGATTTCTAGAGTAAGGAGGCCGATGGAGGGGGGACTTTTAGTCAAGATCACCGTTACGAAGCCCGGAAACAAAAGTCGAAGTCAAAACTCCGTGCAGCTACTTGGCACCCAGGTAGGCTAGGTTTTATAAATTGAGTAGTTATAAATCTGTGCTCACGGTGTAATATATGTAAATCACTGGTAGGATTTATGCGTAGCCCTTCGTGCACCGAACTAAATATGACTAAATCCTAGGAAGAAGCCTTAGATGATGAACTAGGGCTAAGTATGGTCGAATTTAGGTTTACGTGATATACGTCGATGAATAGTTCAGTGGGATGGTTGAGATTCTATGATTGTGTGAGGTATGTTCGTTCTTGCATCATTATGATACAAGTATGTATGCCAACATTGCATTGTTGATCACACTTGTTGTAATTAAGGATAGATAAATCATGAATGCCCTGAATCATGAATTTTTTGTATGATTATGAGAATATACTTGTGATTGTGATTGTGGCTTGTTGAATGGATCGGGTGTTGTGTTCCGATACACTAACTTGGACCGGTTGCCACGTTCTGGCATAATCATTGGATCATTTTCCATATTCCGACATAATCATTGGATCGGGTACCGCATTCCGATATGCTAACAATTTAGGTTTGGGTTCCATTAGAGAACCAATGACTTGACATAATTGAATATCTTGAGGATTTTGGAACTGTACCTTGTTCGTGATGATAATTGATATTGTATTTTCCCGGAGTGCTATGTAGTGACGAGGACTTGGGTTGGTTGTTCTTCTATGTTGAGTAAACTTGATATGTACCTTGATGTTGAATGAACAGGAAAGGACAAACCCAAACCCGAATGTGATACGGTAGTTGAGGAGTAATGATTCAAGAATTGTTAATGTTTGAGCAAAGGGTATCATGTGTGGTAATGGTGAGAAGTGGGGTAGCGTACGTGATGTAAATGCATAGGTGGATTTCATTCTGGAGTAAATGGATTCGTGGTTAGTAGTTAGTAAGCTTGATACAATGTGCCATGTGACGAATGCGGGGTAATATAAAAGAGGAAGTAATGGTATGTAGTGGGTAGTTAGTCGGAATATGTGTAGTTATATTATTGGTGTCAACTATATGTTAGAATGACTAGGCTATGATCAAGAAACTAGTGAGTGGGTTGAATGAGGAGGTGGTTAGTAGTAAGAGGTATTAGTGTAGGTTTTTGGGTATCATAGTGAGGGTAAAGGTGGAGAAGCGAGTGGTATATGGTATATTCTTACTAATTGATTTCTTATGTTATACGGTGGGCGTTGGGTTGACCGATGATGCCTACCAGTACGTGTGGTTTGTACTGATACTACTCTTGTTATGTCTTTTGTTATAGTCTGGATGCAGGTTGGTGATGTTTCATTACGTGAAGACGAAGAAATTCTCCAGTAGCTTCTACTTTTCCTTCCACATGGTGGGAGGTGTGTCTTTTATTATTATGTCCAGTTTGTACTCATAGTAGCTCTTGTACCAGTTTAGACTAGATCCTTGGGGGTGTTAATTACTTTACAAGTCTTAACCCAAATTTGTTTTAAGTGTTCTTATTTATCTAATCCTGCTATTTAATTTATCTTTTTTTTCTTTATTTTCTGCGTGTTTTTTAACTATTGGGATATGAGGGTTCTCCTACTTAGGTATTAAAGTGGGTGCCCGCACGGCCCGTGGTATGGGTCGTGACAAAATGAGTATGAACGAATGATTGTATGCCATGAACCAACATTTTATTGAATGATTATGAGAATGTACATTGTGATTGTGATTGTGATTGTGGCTTGTTGAATGGATTAGGTGTTACGTTCCAACACATTAACTGGGATCGCATGTCATGTACCGACATACATATGGGAACAAATATCACGTTCTGACACACTAACTTGGATCGGGTGTCACGATCCGACACACTAACCGTTTGGGTATGGGTTCCATAAGAGGACCATCGACTTGTCATAAATATGTATTTACTTGATATTAGAAATGTGAAATGGTAGTTGTTCCTGAAATGATAATTGATATTGTATATATTCAGTATATGTGTGCTTACTTGTTATGACTACTCATATATGTTGTGCTTACTAGAATAGCCGCGTGATACTACCAGTACACTGTGGTTGTGTACTGATACTGCACTTGCTCTTTCTTTGTTGTATACAGGGCATCTTCAGGCGGCTACTGACATACATCATCTAGGAGATCAATGATCAAATGAATTCAAGGGTGAGCAGTTCTTCCAGGCTGCCATGAGTTCTCTATGTTTTGGTCCATTCTTTTCCGACTCTGACTTACTAGTTAGATATTTGTATGTTTAATTGGGGTATACACATTTTCTTTGGACTTGTTGAACTTTAGAGTTTTGGTACACTGACTTTCAGTTTCCATGGAATATTTTCGCAATGTTTTGATAGTCGTTGTTAGACTTTTGGAGTTGATGAAAATTCTACTTTATTTTTGCATTTAAATCTGCTTCCGTATCTTTAAATGTCTAGTTCTTGGGTTAGCTAATTAGTATTAATGGTTCTCCCACCGGAGGGTTAGTCTGGGTGCCAATCACGATGGTCTAGGTCGTGACAATATTGGGCCTTGTGAGCCGAATAATGTAGAATTTCTAGGTTTGACTGATTTTTGTGCAGGTTGTAATTTGAGGAGGTCCGGTTGGAGAGTCAGGGGTATTCGTTTTCTAGCTAGTTGCTTTATTTAGTAGGTTGCTTGTTAGGTACCGTGTTGATGGTACTCACCCCTTGCTTCTATACTTGTGTAGGTTTCGAGTCCGGACCCGTGTGATCTCTTTCTTCTTCTCTTGATCTTGAGGCTTGTCAAAGACTTGAAGAGGTAGCTTCTTGTCACTCGGCGGACCCTCTTTTTTCCTTTCTTACATTTTGTTCTATTTGAGAAACAAAGATTGAGACTTGTATTTATTTCTTAATTTCACACTTATTTATTTAGTGGCTTGTACACGTGACAACTAGATTTTGAGGGATTTAATAGAAGAATAAGATTTCCTCTTTATCTTGTTCTTGTTTTTACCATTTTCCACATTTCTTTCTTTTCGTTTGGGTTCAGGCTAACTTGTCTTGGTGGGAATAGACAAGTGCTATCACGTCCATTTCTGGATTGTGACACTATACCGACACATTATTGATAAGAGTTCGACTTCCCACATTCTAATCCCCTTCCCATTTTTCTTTCCCCTTCCCCTACCCCTAATTAAAATAAAATAATTTAAACGATATATATTCCTTGACACCAACTAGATAAGGCCGTTTTTAAAGTCAAGTTAAAATATGCATTTTGCATGGGATTGAATATTCTATTCTTTAACTTCGTTGTACGTCAAAGGTAGGTGAAGAATGAAGATGTGCTTCTTCATCATGTCACAACTCACGAGGTACTATTTTAAACCAACTAGTATCGAAATTTCACTAATCCGATTAAATTTGATTTAGATTAAGTAGGTTTACTATTGTAGTAGAGTTAATTCTAGTGTTCAAACTCGTAATCTTTAAGAATGAAGGCATCCAACCCATTCTATTTACATCAAATTCCAATCTTATATCATATAAAGTTGGCCGGTTTAATTGAATAATAGTGAAATGACAATGCATGTAACAGCTGTTGGGTTTGAAAGTGAATATGGCGTGATACGAAAGTTTACAATTGTAAATCATGAGATCAATAAATCAGATAACAAAATCTTATACTAAAAATCAAAATATTATTATATGGAATTTGGCCAATTGGCCTACGTATTAAAAATTAATAAAAACCTTAAAACCGTATAGAGATTGAGCCAAATCAACCGCGATAATATTGTAGCTCCATCCTGGCTTGCAAAGATTGAGAGAAACAAGGATAATGATATATTTTGTCTATCAGATCATATTCTTATTAATATTTTTTTATCAAACATAGGCACCTTTAATTTTCTTAGGATAAGGACATATATATACTCCAATTTAGTGTAAATATTTTAATATGTATCTTATACGACGTCCTAGGCTAGTTGTTCTTACACTTCAAATATGCAGATAATAAACCCCCAACATTTAACACTTCAAATATATACTGTTAATCTAATAGGATAAATATATTTTTTATTCAAACCTTTTATTTAAAAAGAGTAAAGCACACATCTTTCAAAACCCTTTTATTTCTCAATGTATTGTTATATTTTAAATTACCTTAAATTTACTAATTAGTTCAATGAATATTCTATTATGTATGATTTTCATTATATAAGGACTCATGAGTTAAACATTTTCTTTTGCAACATATAGTTATGGTTGGCTACAAAACTAGTTTTGGGACTTTGATTGACAAAAAAAGTACCTTATTATATTTGTCTAAGATATATATAAAAAGATGTATGTATTTGATTTTAAAATAGAGATAATATGTATATGAAATATAATAGAAATATTTGGTATAATGTATCATATTATTTATGAAAAAGATCCAATTCAGAGGCAGGTGTGTTCCATTGCTGGTCATGAGATTTAATTGGCCCCTGGCTGGAATAATAAACTTAAAGAAAAGTTTTGGGGGTGAAAACAGTATTTCTTCAATTATTTGACAACTATAAGTTTAGACTTATTCACAAACCACAAGTTATATCCGTGAATAAACAATATATCAATACTTTTGTGGATCTAATTCTTGTATTTGGTTTACTTTTAAACAAGTCAAACTCAAAAGGGTGTGATATATCCTCGACTTTTTTTATTTATAGTTGATACACCTATTGTTATAAAAGTGACTCACATATATCTTTACCGTTATAAAAGTTATAATTTTTTTTTTAATTTTTAAAATCACGTATTTGATCTTTTTTACACATAAATTTTTTTTTAACTTCTTTGATTATTACAATTTGAGTTTTTTATTCTTATTTCATTTTTTCTTTAGTTTAAAAATAAGAGCAATAAATGAAAATATTGAGAAAAAAATTTAAATCAATTTTTTTGTGGCTATATTGTAATTTAGTTTTTATTTTTGTAAAAATAAATTGGAGCATTTATGATAAATTTGACAAGAAAATAAATAAATTCGTCCATCAAAATATTAATTTAAATTAGCCATTGAATTTCAAAAGTAAATGAAAAAAACTTTTTACTATTATTATGAGAAGGATAAAAAAAAATTGCGAGAATGATCAAATAATAATAATAATAATAATAATAAATATGAGAGTTGAATGTTAGGATAATGCTCTTTCCACTATCTCTTCTTTGATGCTTGTGAAAGATTCACGGACTGAACATCATTATTTATAAACATAAACATAAAATATACATTCACTTTTCCAGTACACAAAATCAAATCTTGTGCAATAGTTGTGATACAAAGATGAATGAGCATCTGGAATCAAGACATTATCAATCCAACTCCATCTTTGTTAATTATTTTCGAGGAATCAACACTATACCATATGATTATACCATAAAATCTCACTAAATTAATATAGGTGGTGTATTAATAATAAATTAATAAGAAAGAAAATAAATAACAAAAGAAGAGAGAGAACAAAATAGAGAGAATAACACGATAAACAAAAAGGGGAAGAGTAATAGTATTCTTTTTCCTATTAATTGTGTCTCATTTAATACAAGTAAAAAGTCTATATATATATATATATAGTTGGATAGTAAACATGATGATGTGACGCTCTCTGAGGCCAAGAAACCTATTTATCTATTTTATTTTATTTTTTAATATTTTTTATATATTATTTCTATCAGATAATTATTTTCTCCATCTAATTAAACACCTAATGATAACATTAACTACATTAATTCTCCTCTCCCAATTAATAGCCTTTGCCTTTTTCATTGTAATAGCCAATTATGACACGTCAATTGGCCTTCTCTAAAACCCAAACATTTAGCTAATTAATTTGATAACCGTCTGCCCTTTCATCTTCTACTAATAATGATTATTGTATTTAATTATAATATTGATCACACTTGTTGTAATTAAGGATAGATAAATGATGAATGCCATGAACCATGATTTTTTTTTGTATGATTATGAGAATATACTTGTGATTCTGATTGTGGCTTGTTGAATGGATCGGGTGTTGTGTTCCGATACACTAACTTGGACCGGTTGCCACGTTCTGGCTTAATCATTGGATCATTTTCCATATTCTGACATAATCATTGGATCGGGTACCGCATTCCAATATGCTAACAGTTTAGGTTCGGGTTCCATTAAAGAACCAATGACTTGACATAATTGAATATCTTGAGGATTTTGGAACTGTACCTTGTTCGTGATGATAATTGATATTGTATTTTCCCGGAGTGCTATATGGTGACGAGGACTTAGGTTGATTGTTCTTCTATGTCGAGTAAACTTGATATGTACCTTGATGTTGAATGAATCGGAAAGGGCAAACCCAAACCCGAATGTGATACGGTAGTTGAGGAGTAATGGTTCAAGAATTGTTAATGTTTGAGCAAAGGGTATCATGTGTGGTAATGGTGAGAAGTGGGGATAGCGTACGTGATATAAATGTATAGGTGGATTTCATTCTGGAGTAAAGGGATTCGTGGTTAGTAGTTAGTAAGATTGATATAATGTGCCATTTGACGAAGGAGGGGTAATATAAAAGAGGAAGTAATGGTATGTAGTGGGTGGTTAGTCAAAATACTTGTAGTTATATTCTTGGTCTCTTCTATGTGTTAGAATGACTAGGCTATGATCAAGAAACTAGTGAGTGGGTTGAATGAGGAGGTCGTTAGTAGTAAGAGGTATTAGTGTAGTTTTTTGGGTATCATAGTGAGGGTAAAGGTGGCGAAGCGAGTGGTATATGGTATATTCTTACTAATTGATTTCTTATGTTATACGGTGGGTGTCGGGTTGACTGATGATGCCTACCAGTACGTGTGGTTTGTACTGACACTACTCTTGCTATGTCTTTTGACATAGTCTAGATGCAGGTTGGGGATGATTCATTAGGTGAAGACAAAAGAAATTCTCCAGCAGCTTCTACTTTTCCTTCCGCATGGTAGGAGCTGTGTCTTTTATTATTATGTCCATGTTTGTACTCATAGTAGCTCTTGTACCAGTTTAGACTAGATCCTTGGGGTGTTAATTACTTTACAAGTCTTAACCCGAATTTGTTTTAAGAGTTCTTATTTATAAAATCTGGTCATTTCATTTATCTCTGTTTTCTTTAATTTTCCGCATGTTTTTTAACTATTGGGATATGAGGGTTCTCTTACTTAGGTGTTAGAGTGGGTGCCTGCACGACCCGATGGGTTGGGTCGTGACAAATTGGTATCAAAGCGTAGGTTACCGATCTCCCAGTACAAGAGCAAAATGAGGAATAGACTCTTGTGGATTGGTGTGTTGACGTCCACACCTAATCTACAAGAGGCTTGAAAGCATTCTAGGAAGTTTTTCAACTTTTTCTCTCCTTTCGTGCGAGTGTCGCTTGTGGTATGAGTTGAGTCCAATTGATATCTCTCGATTTCAATTGGTATCTCAACGAAGTGATCCGGATATCGTGGTCACGACTGAATGAACCGAAGCAACGTAAATTGGAATAGGGAAGGTTCCAATTGGTATCTACCCGTAGGGGTAGTGTAAATACATGGATGTTCAGTAACGGTCATCCATGTAGTGAAGTAACTAATTAAGAACTTGGTTTTATCTGTGAGTGCAGCTTGAAACTGTGAATGTGTGTTTCTGAATTAACTACGAATGTAGAGTTGAACTTGTTTGAATGTGATGATATGATTACGTGTACCATAAACGTGTGTCTGAAATTGGTTTACACGCAGTTGTTGAAGCTAAACAAGATGTAAATGTATCGGTAAACTCGTTGTGAAAAGAAGGTCCTGACTAGATTCGATGAGAGGGTTTAGATAAACTATGAGGTGATTTGTGAGGAAAATTTGAACGTGTCTTGCGTTTGTGTAATAATCGCTTGAATTCCTGGGTATATCCTGGGGATGTGGGGGTTGTGGTGTTGAATTAAGCAGAACGAGTTGGATGTGTATTGTTCAGATTGACCCGGGTATCTATCGACTATCTAACCAAGGGAATTATCCGGAATTTGTTTGGTAAAGCTAGGAACCTTGGTGCAATTTAGAAAAGAGAGAAACCCCAGAAAAATCATGGCAGAGGTTCTGTTTCGGTTTTGACTGCAAGGGCGGGATTATTCTCGCCAGGGCGGGATCGCCAGAGTAGAATGAGGCGAGGCAGAACCTCAGCCTGCCTCCGCTGTTTTTCAAAGCTATCCAATAAGGCCCACAAATGATATCCGAACTAACCCTGCAAGTCAATTAGTGCTAAGCAATAAACGGGAAGCCATAACCTTGATATTTAAATATCGGCTGCATCAAATAGCAAAAACTAGCATCCATGTGCTTACAAAACTTAAGAAAGTCGAAAAGATAAAACAAAGTTGTTCTAAATTTACAAGCCCAAGAGGGGCGAAGAAACAACATCAGGAACCCTAGGATCGAGAGATGTCAGTGTCGGAGTCTAGCTCCTCCGGGGGCAACAGGCTTGTCATGGCCTCCTCTAGGCTAGAGAACTGGTGGAAATCTCCCTTATCCCCGATGGGAATCTATAGCTCGGGGGCGACACATGTGAACATAATTTCACCGCCTTCCAGATCCGAACTAGCAGACGGTCCCTCTCCAGACCCTTCTTCCTATCCTGGCGCAGCTCACGACGGAGCATCTCAAGCTGTAGGGCAGTGCTGGGAGGAACCGGGGTAGTGGGAATGATAGGACACTTCATCCTTCTCCGCACAACTTCCAAGTCCTCCTCTACCTGTGCCGCTGAAAGTGGAGGCTGAGACCCAGAGGGATGAGTGTCGTCACCTCCATTCTCGTCCGACTTTGCGGCCACCTGACTGCTGCTAGCCCTGTCTGTTTTTGTCCTCTTGCTCCGAGAAGTAGAAGAATGTTTAACAAAAAGAAGGTAAAGGGGGGATCCATAGGAAGTAACTGATCTGTATCTGGAAGCGGCACCCCCGTCTGCTTGCACAACGTAGTGATAAGGCCGGGCAGGAAATAGTCCTTCTTGTTACCCCGGTAGAACATCTTCCACTCTGAGATAATCTGTACCCCCATATTCAGCGCTATCACCTGCACCGCGCACGCCACTACTAATGCCCGAGGAAAGGTCAAGTCTGTGTGGTTTCACGATGGGTGAATCCTCCAAGTGACCAAGTGAAGCCACCTCTTAGCGTCTGTTGACCAGTCAACACTAGTGAACCCCTCGGCAGTAGGCAATAGACCTGGTCCCTACGCGCAAGCTCGATCAAGGTACCTTAGCCAACCCATATCCATCTCCCTCAACTAAGCCTCGTACTCAGCGTTCGAGGCCTCAAACAACCCTAGTACATCACTTATAGTCATGGCGTTCAGGGGGAAGTCAATTCCCCGAATGCAGATGATGGGGTTAAGGTCGTCCCAGCGGACGGTGGGCATGATACCATAGAACTCCCGCACCCAGTCAGCTAGTGTGGCAGGAAGAGCCTCGCTCAGTGGAGCCCACCCAAAATCCATCAAGCGAGCATAGAAGGATGACTCTTTCTCCTCCAGCCTGAGCAAGGCGAAGCCTCTCTCGCAACAGAACTTACTGTTCCAGAAGTCATGGAACCTCTCTCGACTAGCGGCGTCAAGAAATCGGATGAAAGGTAAGTTTTCCTCGTTTAGACCTGCCATTTAGAGAAGCCTGCAAGAGAGGGAAAATATACGTTAGAACATGATAGAAATAGATAGTTTAAGATTTGAAAAAGGGAAGAGGGAAAGTGTTGGATACTCAGGCTTATCCCGCCACAGCGGCCCAAATCCCGCCACAGCGGGATGATGGAGGCCGCCACAGTGTGATGAAGGTCGCCAGAGTGGCCGTCATCTGGGATGAACACTAGACGCGATCATGGCGCCTCTTTTTCCCAAAACCTCCATTTTTGACAGAATTTCAGCAGATCTGAGTATAATAACTACCTTAGAATCTAATATGTAATCATATTAGCAAATAAACCTAGATACAATGCCCAAATCAAAGTTTTTCATCAAGAGATCCTTCAACTTCTCCCACCCATTTTTGTACCAATTTAACCGTATGTTTACAAAATCCTTACGCTCAGGACGTTGTGGGAACATTGGGAACGTAAGGGAAGTGACCATGCTACATTTTTTCTATCACACTAGCAACCTATGTTCAACTTTTCGAATAACTACCCGGAAACCGTTCCTAATCAATTAGTTATCGTCATGCATTCGTAACTAAGAATGTAATGAAGTAAAGAGAGCAAGGAGCGTGAGTTTACCTTGATTTGACGTTCTGAGCAAGCGAGTTGAGAGGATTTTGGGGGAGAGTTTTGAGGGAATAAGAAGAAATGGGGGAAAATCCATTTTTCCCTTCTATGTACTGGTTCTCGATCTCCCGCTTCAGCGGCAGATCTCTCGCCACATCGTCCCCGCCTCAGAGGGAGGGCTGCCGCCCTGGCGGGGCAGGCTGTGTAAATTAGGATGGAAATTTCTTCGAGCGTTGCGTCATATTCCTAACCAGTCCTTTAAAGAATAGAACCTGTCGTGAATCAGGTTGTAGAAACAAAAACCATCCCCATCCATGATTTCATAATGGACCGAGTTATTAGTTAAAAATACTACGAGGTAGGATGCGTAATGGATGTGCACTAGTAGTTCAAGGACGAATAAGGCGTAAATTGGTATCTATTGTATCTATCCGAACCGTCGTTATTTAGGAGAAACAAAAATTTAGGAAAATTGTTGGGCCACTGTCCCGCTAGGGCGGGCCAGATGCCTCTAGGGCAGAGGCACCACGGCGGGGTAAGTTGGCGCCAGAGCGGGATAGGCAAGATAGAATGTATATAACGCGAAATATTATGTTTTCCTTCTTCCTAAAATACCTAGTTTAGTCGTAAAACACCTTAGAAACCACCAAAAAGCTACCTTAAGCCTGGGAAGGAAGGAGGAGGAGATTTCTAGCGTAAGGAGGCCGATGGAGGGTGGATTTCTAGTCAAGCTCACTGTCATGAAGACTGAAAACAAAAGTCGAAGTCAAAACTCTGTGCAATTGCTTGGCTCCCAGGTAGGCTAGGTTTCATTAATTGAGTAGTAATAAATTTGTGCTCACTGCGTAATATATGTAAATCAATGATAGGATTTATGCGAAGGCCTTCGTGCACCGAATGAAAGATGACTAAATCCTAGGAAGAATCCTTAGATGATAAACTAGGGATAAGTGTGGTCGCATTTAGGTTTACGTGATATACGTTGATGAATAGTTCATTGGGATGGTTGGGATTCTATGATTGTGTGATGTATGTTCGTCCGTGTTTCATTATAATACATGTATGTATGCCAATATTGCATTGTTGATCACACTTGTTGTAATTAAGGATAGATAAATGATGAACGCCATGAATCATGAATTGTTTGTATGATTATGAGAATATACTTGTGATTGTGATTGTGGCTTGTTGAATGGATCGAGTGTTGCATTTCGACACACTAACTTGGATCGGTTTCCACGTTCTGGAATAAATATGGGATCGGTGTCCACGTTCTAACATAATCATATGATTGGTTGTCACGTTCCGGCATAATCATTGGATCAGGTACCACGTTCCAGTATGCTAACAATTTTGGCTTTGGTTCCATGAGAGAACCAATGATTTGACATAATTGTATTTCTTGAGGATTTTGGAACTGTACCTTGTTCGTGATGATAATTGATATTGTATTTTCCCGGAGTGCTATATGGTTATGAGGACTTAGGTTGATTGTTCTTCTATGTCGAGTAAACTTGATATGTACCTTGATGCTAAATGAACCAAAAAGGGCAAACCCAAACTCGGATGTGATACGATAGGTGGGGAGTAATGGTTCAAGAATTGTTAATGTCCGAGCAAAGGATATCGTGTGTGGTAATGGTGAGAAGTGGGGTAGCGTACGTGATGTAAATGTATAGGTGGATTTCATTCTGGAGTAAATGGATTCGTGGTTAGTAGTTAGTAAGCTTGATACAATGTGCCATGTGACGAATGCGGGGTAATATAAAAGAGGAAGTAATGGTATGTAGTGGGTAGTTAGTCGGAATATGTGTAGTTATATTCTTGGTGTCAACTATGTGTTAGAATGACTAGGCTATGATCAAGAAACTAGTGAGTGGGTTGAATGAGGAGGTGGTTAGTAGTAAGAGTTATTAGTGTAATTTTTGGGGTATCCAAGTGAGTGTAAAGGTGGAGAAGTGAGTGGTTTATGGTATATTCTTACTAATTGATTTCTTATGTTATACGGTGGGCGTTGGGTTGACCGATGATGCCTACCAGTACGTGTGGTTTGTACTGATACTACTCTTGTTATGTCTTTTGATATAGTCTGGATGCAGGTTGGTGATGTTTCATTAGGTGAAGACGAACAAATTCTCCAGTAGCTTCTACTTTTCCTTCCGCATGGTGGGAGGTGTGTCTTTTATTATTATGTCCAGTTTGTACTCATAGTAGCTCTTGTACCTGTTTAGACTAGATCCTTGGGGGTGTTAATTACTTTACAAGTCTTAACCCAAATTTGTTTTAAGTGTTCTTATTTATCTAATCCTGCTATTTAATTTATCTTTTTTTTCTTTATTTTCTGCGTGTTTTTTAACTATTGGGATATGAGGGTTCTCCTACTTAGGTATTAAAGTGGGTGCCCGCACGGCCCGTGGGATGGGTCGTGACAAAATGAGTATGAACGAATGATTGTATGCCATGAACTAACACTTTATTGAATGATTATGAGAATGTACATTGTGATTGTGATTGTGATTGTGGCTTGTTGAATGGATTAGGTGTTACGTTCCAACACATTAACTGGGATCGCATGTCATGTACCGACATACATATGGGAACAAATATCACGTTCTGACACACTAACTTGGATCGGGTGTCACGATCCGACACACTAACCGTTTGGGTATGGGTTCCATAAGAGGACCATCGACTTGTCATAAATATGTATTTACTTGATATTAGAAATGTGAAATGGTAGTTGTTCCTGAAATGATAATTGATATTGTATATATTCAGTATATGTGTGCTTACTTGTTATGACTACTCATATATGTTGTGCTTACTAGAATAGCCGCGTGATACTACCAGTACACTGTGGTTGTGTACTGATACTGCACTTGCTCTTTCTTTGTTGTATACAGGGCATCTTCAGGCGGCTACTGACATACATCATCTAGGAGATCAATGATCAAATGAATTCAAGGGTGAGCAGTTCTTCCAGGCTGCCATGAGTTCTCTATGTTTTGGTCCATTCTTTTCCGACTCTGACTTACTAGTTAGATATTTGTATGTTTAATTGGGGTATACACATTTTCTTTGGACTTGTTGAACTTTAGAGTTTTGGTACACTGACTTTCAGTTTCCATGGAATATTTTCGCAATGTTTTGATAGTCGTTGTTAGACTTTTGGAGTTGATGAAAATTCTACTTTATTTTTGCATTTAAATCTGCTTCCGTATCTTTAAATGTCTAGTTCTTGGGTTAGCTAATTAGTATTAATGGTTCTCCCACCGGAGGGTTAGTCTGGGTGCCAATCACGATGGTCTAGGTCGTGACAATATTGGGCCTTGTGAGCCGAATAATGTAGAATTTCTAGGTTTGACTGATTTTTGTGCAGGTTGTAATTTGAGGAGGTCCGGTTGGAGAGTCAGGGGTATTCGTTTTCTAGCTAGTTGCTTTATTTAGTAGGTTGCTTGTTAGGTACCGTGTTGATGGTACTCACCCCTTGCTTCTATACTTGTGTAGGTTTCGAGTCCGGACCCGTGTGATCTCTTTCTTCTTCTCTTGATCTTGAGGCTTGTCAAAGACTTGAAGAGGTAGCTTCTTGTCACTCGGCGGACCCTCTTTTTTCCTTTCTTACATTTTGTTCTATTTGAGAAACAAAGATTGAGACTTGTATTTATTTCTTAATTTCACACTTATTTATTTAGTGGCTTGTACACGTGACAACTAGATTTTGAGGGATTTAATAAAAGAATAAGATTTCCTCTTTATCTTGTTCTTGTTTTTACCATTTTCCACATTTCTTTCTTTTCGTTTGGGTTCAGGCTAACTTGTCTTGGTGGGAATAGACAAGTGCTATCACGTCCATTTCTGGATTGTGACACTATACCGACACATTATTGATAAGAGTTCGACTTCCCACATTCTAATCCCCTTCCCATTTTTCTTTCCCCTTCCCCTACCCCTAATTAAAATAAAATAATTTAAACGATATATATTCCTTGACACCAACTAGATAAGGCCGTTTTTAAAGTCAAGTTAAAATATGCATTTTGCATGGGATTGAATATTCTATTCTTTAACTTCGTTGTACGTCAAAGGTAGGTGAAGAATGAAGATGTGCTTCTTCATCATGTCACAACTCACGAGGTACTATTTTAAACCAACTAGTATCGAAATTTCACTAATCCGATTAAATTTGATTTAGATTAAGTAGGTTTACTATTGTAGTAGAGTTAATTCTAGTGTTCAAACTCGTAATCTTTAAGAATGAAGGCATCCAACCCATTCTATTTACATCAAATTCCAATCTTATATCATATAAAGTTGGCCGGTTTAATTGAATAATAGTGAAATGACAATGCATGTAACAGCTGTTGGGTTTGAAAGTGAATATGGCGTGATACGAAAGTTTACAATTGTAAATCATGAGATCAATAAATCAGATAACAAAATCTTATACTAAAAATCAAAATATTATTATATGGAATTTGGCCAATTGGCCTACGTATTAAAAATTAATAAAAACCTTAAAACCGTATAGAGATTGAGCCAAATCAACCGCGATAATATTGTAGCTCCATCCTGGCTTGCAAAGATTGAGAGAAACAAGGATAATGATATATTTTGTCTACCAGATCATATTCTTATTAATATTTTTTTATCAAACATAGGCACCTTTAATTTTCTTAGGATAAGGACATATATATACTCCAATTTAGTGTAAAT
The DNA here is from genome assembly GCA_036553675.1 of Solanum okadae. NCBI lineage: Eukaryota > Viridiplantae > Streptophyta > Magnoliopsida > Solanales > Solanaceae > Solanum > Solanum okadae. Next base: position 29,437,216 of record CM071682.1, read on the forward strand.
ATTTTAATATGTATCTTATACGACGTCCTAGGCTAGTTGTTCTTACACTTCAAATATGCAGATAATAAACCCCCAACATTTAACACTTCAAATATATACTGTTAATCTAATAGGATAAATATATTTTTTATTCAAACCTTTTATTTAAAAAGAGTAAAGCACACATCTTTCAAAACCCTTTTATTTCTCAATGTATTGTTATATTTTAAATTACCTTAAATTTACTAATTAGTTCAATGAATATTCTATTATGTATGATTTTCATTATATAAGGACTCATGAGTTAAACATTTTCTTTTGCAACATATAGTTATGGTTGGCTACAAAACTAGTTTTGGGACTTTGATTGACAAAAAAAGTACCTTATTATATTTGTCTAAGATATATATAAAAAGATGTATGTATTTGATTTTAAAATAGAGATAATATGTATATGAAATATAATAGAAATATTTGGTATAATGTATCATATTATTTATGAAAAAGATCCAATTCAGAGGCAGGTGTGTTCCATTGCTGGTCATGAGATTTAATTGGCCCCTGGCTGGAATAATAAACTTAAAGAAAAGTTTTGGGGGTGAAAACAGTATTTCTTCAATTATTTGACAACTATAAGTTTAGACTTATTCACAAACCACAAGTTATATCCGTGAATAAACAATATATCAATACTTTTGTGGATCTAATTCTTGTATTTGGTTTACTTTTAAACAAGTCAAACTCAAAAGGGTGTGATATATCCTCGACTTTTTTTATTTATAGTTGATACACCTATTGTTATAAAAGTGACTCACATATATCTCTACCGTTATAAAAGTTATAATTTTTTTTTTAATTTTTAAAATCACGTATTTGATCTTTCTTACACATAAATTTTTTTTTAACTTCTTTGATTATTACAATTTGAGTTTTTTATTCTTATTTCATTTTTTCTTTAGTTTAAAAATAAGAGCAATAAATGAAAATATTGAGAAAAAAATTTAAATCAATTTTTTTGTGGCTATATTGTAATTTAGTTTTTATTTTTGTAAAAATAAATTGGAGCATTTATGATAAATTTGACAAGAAAATAAATAAATTCGTCCATCAAAATATTAATTTAAATTAGCCATTGAATTTCAAAAGTAAATGAAAAAAACTTTTTACTATTATTATGAGAAGGATAAAAAAAATTTGCGAGAATGATCAAATAATAATAATAAATATGAGAGTTGAATGTTAGGATAATGCTCTTTCCACTATCTCTTCTTTGATGCTTGTGAAAGATTCACGGACTGAACATCATTATTTATAAACATAAACATAAAATATACATTCACTTTTCCAGTACACAAAATCAAATCTTGTGCAATAGTTGTGATACAAAGATGAATGAGCATCTGGAATCAAGACATTATCAATCCAACTCCATCTTTGTTAATTATTTTCGAGGAATCAACACTATACCATATGATTATACCATAAAATCTCACTAAATTAATATAGGTGGTGTATTAACAATAAATTCATAAGAAAGAAAATAAATAACAAAAGAAGAGAGAGAACAAAATAGAGAGAATAACACGATAAACAAAAAGGGGAAGAGTAATAGTATTCTTTTTCCTATTAATTGTGTCTCATTTAATACAAGTAAAAAGTCTATATATATATATATATATAGTTGGATAGTAAACATGGCGATGTGACGCTCTCTGAGGCCAAGAAACCTATTTATCTATTTTATTTTATTTTTAAATATTTTTTATATATTATTTCTATCAGATAATTATTTTCTCCATCTAATTAAACACCTAATGATAACATTAACTACATTAATTCTCCTCTCCCAATTAATAGCCTTTGCCTTTTTCATTGTAATAGCCAATTATGACACGTCAATTGGCCTTCTCTAAAACCCAAACATTTAGCTAATTAATTTGATAACCGTCTGCCCTTTCATCTTCTACTAATAATGATTATTGTATTTAATTATAATATTGATCACACTTGTTGTAATTAAGGATAGATAAATGATGAATGCCATGAACCATGATTTTTTTTTGTATGATTATGAGAATATACTTGTGATTGTGATTGTGGCTTGTTGAATGGATCGGGTGTTGTGTTCCGATACACTAACTTGGACCGGTTGCCACGTTCTGGCTTAATCATTGGATCATTTTCCATATTCTGACATAATCATTGGATCGTGTACCGCATTCCAATATGCTAACAGTTTAGGTTTGGGTTCCATTAAAGAACCAATGACTTGACATAATTGAATATCTTGAGGATTTTGGAACTGTACCTTGTTCGTGATGATAATTGATATTGTATTTTCCCGGAGTGCTATATGGTGACGAGGACTTAGGTTGATTGTTCTTCTATGTCGAGTAAACTTGATATGTACCTTGATGTTGAATGAACCGGAAAGGGCAAACCCAAACCCGAATGTGATACGGTAGTTGAGGAGTAATGGTTAAAGAATTGTTAATGTTTGAGCAAAGGGTATCATGTGTGGTAATGGTGAGAAGTGGGGATAGCGTACGTGATATAAATGTATAGGTGGATTTCATTCTGGAGTAAAGGGATTCGTGTTTAGTAGTTAGTAAGATTGATATAATGTGCCATTTGACGAAGGAGGGGTAATATAAAAGAGGAAGTAATGGTATGTAGTGGGTGGTTAGTCAAAATACTTGTAGTTATATTCTTGGTCTCTTCTATGTGTTAGAATGACTAGGCTATGATCAAGAAACTAGTGAGTGGGTTGAATGAGGAGGTCGTTAGTAGTAAGAGGTATTAGTGTAGTTTTTTGGGTATCATAGTGAGGGTAAAGGTGGCGAAGTGAGTGGTATATGGTATATTCTTACTAATTGATTTCTTATGTTATACGGTGGGTGTCGGGTTGACTGATGATGCCTACCAGTACGTGTGGTTTGTACTGACACTACTCTTGCTATGTCTTTTGACATAGTCTAGATGCAGGTTGGTGATGTTTCATTAGGTGAAGACAAAGAAATTCTCCAGCAGCTTCTACTTTTCCTTCCGCATGGTAGGAGCTGTGTCTTTTATTATTATGTCCATGTTTGTACTCATAGTAGCTCTTGTACCAGTTTAGACTAGATCCTTGGGGTGTTAATTACTTTACAAGTCTTAACCCGAATTTGTTGTAAGAGTTCTTATTTATAAAATCTGGTCATTTCATTTATCTCTGTTTTCTTTAATTTTCCGCATGTTTTTTAACTATTGGGATATGAGGGTTCTCTTACTTAATAGTTGGATAGTAAACATGATGATGTGACGCTTTCTGAGGCCAAGAAACCTATTTATCTATTTTATTTTATTTTTTAATATTTTTTATATATTATTTCTATCAGATAATTATTTTCTCCATCTAATTAAACACCTAATGATAACATTAACTACAATTATTCTCCTCTCCCAATTAATAGCCTTTGCCTTTTTCATTGTAATAGCCAATTATGACACGTCAATTGGCCTTCTCTCAAACCCAAACATTTAGCTAATTAATTTGATAACCGTCTGCCCTTTCATCTTCTACTAATAATGATTATTGTATTTAATTATATATTAAATTATCCATTTTTTTAAGAGTAGTATTTAATTGTATGTATACATTTTGGAAATCAGAAATTTGCAAGGTCTCTATTCAAAATTGAAATTCATAGCAATATTCTACAAATTGCTAGAAAAAAACTAAAATTTCATATGCAATCCGACCTCCAATAATTTTTCTTTGATCTCTGAATGAAGAATATTTCGTCTAAATAAGAGGTTAGTAGAGTGGATTAGACAACAATATTTTCTCAGAGTATTTTATTTTTCTTGAATCTCTGAAAATGAAGGTCATAATGAATTGATATTAGACATGTTGATGAGGTGCTCTCCAAGACCAAGAAACCTATTTATCTATTTTCTCATAATGAATTGATAGAAAGAGAGTCAAAAGGTGACGTAAAAAGTGGTTGATAGTTTGCTAAAGCTATTTCGCATAAGAGCTCTTCTTATTTTAAATTCTTTTTTGTTTGTTTAATTTCAATTACCATAGATAATTCACATTAGCAAATTTGAACCAAAAAAGCAGTGTATGTACAAGGAAGAAAATGATTTAAGATTTGAGATAATTTTCTTATTTTTTTGTTTCAATTTAAGTAATTTCATAACAGTTTTTGAAGTAGAATAATATACACATAATTTTATCATTGATATATTACATGCCTAAATATTTAGCATTTATTCTCATGTTCGAAGCTAACAAATAAGAATTTATAATTATAGTTCTTATGCTTAATAACATATTAGTTCTATCTTTTATTTATTAATATTGTAAGATTTTCTTTCTTGGTACACTCTCTTATATATATATATATATATATATATATATATATATATATATATTTGTTTGTTTGTGAAAAATTGTATCTTGTATGAACCACAAATAAGGTCATGATGTAATAATATCTATGTGGCATAGAAAATAATTTATCTTAATCTTCCTTTTCCTTCATTTTTTCATCATACAATTTGTTAAATAATTAAAATTAATTCTATCGCATTTATTACATTTAATTATATATCATGAGTTATAAAAACACTCCAATTATTTGAGATTTTCTATTTGAATAACATGTCCTTTTGTTTTTGATTTTTCAATGCATAATCTCCTAATTAAATGCCTCAAAAATAAATGTTGAACTAAAGTGCACATATAGTCTTCCTTTACATATGCATTTTTTATCTTTAACTTTGTAATTAATAAATCAAAGAGCCTTCTTTATTACTGTTCATTAGATATAAAAGAATTTGAAGTTCGTGTGGTGAATAAATTTATATACATTTCATATTTTATCTTTTTAACTTTGTAATTAATGATTTTGTTAGCTATGATTTGTTTTTTGCCCTCCTTTTTCAGATTTAATATGTTTCCATATATGTATAAATTAGTTTTAACATGTCCCTTTGTATGTGTAAATTAGTTTTAATGTGTAAAATTTTGTGCTTGGCTAGACTTTTTTATTAGTGCAAAATTGAAGAATTTGAAACTTACTATCCTTTCTTATTTGACAATTGTTGTAAATTATTCGTTTGGTATAAGGTAGAATATCTAGGATCAAAAGTTGAAACTAAATGTATAATTTATTTTAGTATAAATTTATGTTGGACTATAATATCAAAATAATTTTGTCCACAAACCAAACGATTCTTATGGAATATGATGGGAGCAGGATTTATGGATTCAATTTCCTTCTTTAAATGGCCTTTCACAATACAAGTTAGCTCATGCGTGATCTTTTGAAGTACCAAATGATTTTAAAAAAATAACTACAACCACAAGCTATTATTGTGATCACTAAATCTACATCTTTTTTTCCGTTAACATAACTTTACCAGTTGATATATCAATTTCTGGACTTCCATTTTTTTAATGTGTATATTTCTACAAATATATTAACTTTTTATGATTTTATTTAAAAATGATAAGTAATTCTTTTCATCCGTTTCTAACCTTCCTCCAATTGCTACTTTTACTTTTAAGATTGCCTTTTCTTGGACTAAAATTCTCTAATTCTTTTGAGACTAAATGTGCCTCTTTTATGAATAATAAAAATTACCTCTAAATATATTAACTAAATATCAGTTATAATTTTTAATAATTAAAATATTTGTGGACAAAATATACGTAGCAAGGACAGTCTACGAGACTAATGTTACATATTTATTTTTCCTCTGATATGAAGGTATAGTTTTTTTTTTTCGTATGAGATGATTTTTTCGTGATAACTTTGTGACATTTTATTCTTTCTTTTATATGTTTTTTTTATACGTTTGATCAGTTCATTTTTATATTTTGCATAAGTATATCTTAAATTTTATATTCTAATTGTAAGTTTTTATCAATCAAATTTAAAAAGACCATGCGTAGCGCGGACAATGTTACTAGTTTATTTATAAGTCTCAAAAGGTAAGTTACTTGGGGATAGATGTTTGCTACAGTGGGTGGGCCCATAAGCCACATGGACATCCAGTATTTCATAACACTCACTCTTAGATGTCCATGTAAAAAAAATAAAATTAGTGAAAGATTAAATATGTATGGCTATATTGCTTGCTGCCTTAGAATAAACAAATTTATAAATCAATATTTAATTCACTTTGATACCTCTATCAATAAGAGTATTGTTTTATTTGCATGCACATTAATAAAATTATTATACCATGAATAATAATTGCATGATACATAAGTGCACCAGTTGCACTATGACATGGCACTTACTAATCATTTTAATGAAATCAAAATTGATCTTTATGTTAAGTGATCTCACATTCATTGGGGTACTATTCAATGGAATCGCTTTGGAACCTTTTAAATCCTTCGAGGATTTTCATATAATATTTACTGTCTAGCTAGACATGATTATCATTCATCATGCATATTCAAGTGTTTCATATATTGTCAGACCGATAGAAACCTCATTACATCCACCTTAGGAGAATACATCTCCAAATAATGTCAGGACTTTTTTGAAACTTTATTTTCAAATTTCCAAGTCGTGCTTTATATTTTATAATTTTATTATTGCACAATAATTCATTTGTACCCCACTGACATTATATCTTGGTATATGGATAAAATAAGTCCAAAACATTACTTTTTCAAGTGAATAAAAATATGCTTGAATTGTATTTTCTTTGGCCAATAATTTATCTGTCAACTCTCGACAAATTTAATATCAAGATTCTCATCACCATTTATAATTTTGAGCGCTATATTTTATTAAAGGTATTGTCGATGGTTATTTGATATCGATTCTAATATGACATAACTTGTCAAGCTCTCTTTATTTTTCATCATTTCAGGTACCTGAACATTTGCCAAAGTTTTATGAAGTGTTATATCATGGTTCTCTTTCTAAATCACTTGCCTCATTATTTTGACCATCTTGATCATTTTCTCATTTTCTTCTTCAAGAAGTTTTATCTTTCTAACCGATTAATTTCTCACGCTTTAGGCGTGCCATAAATTATGTCCTTTAAGGACTTTTTCATTGGAGCATTTATAACTGGATTATAACATAGGGTCAGCAAATGCGTTTAACAATTGACTTAAATTATCTCTTCAACGAGGATCATACCAATTATAACTCATTATGTATACCTTATTTTCCAGTTGCTTATCTCCCCCTAATGTTAGAGGATATAACATTCACCCAACCTTATTTGGAGACTCATCTTTATGCACTGCGTAATGGTGGAGCAATGAAATAATATACCACATATTTACATTTCTAGATGAGATTGATATGGTTTCTGACCCTGAACCAATTGTGATAGGGGAACTTTGTTGGCTTGATACGTACAAGTGTTGCTACACTTTAAATAACACATCTCATGCCAAATTTCTTTTGAAAGTTTTGTTCTCATAACAAATGATTTAGCTATAATTGGAGGCATATAATTTATGCTTAAACCATTTGGACATAAACCAATATCATCAATTAATTTTATAATTTGAAATGTGCTCTTGATTTGACAATTAGAGCAAACGACCTTTGCAAAAACAAATTGGAAGTTGATAATAAAGCGCATGTTACCATAACATAGATGCATCTATTAAAATTATATAATAGTGAATGATCCACATGGCGGGCTTTTTATACATTTAAAAATTTAGGAGATAAAATCTCAATCTTAGCTCGTATAACGATAATTTTATCATGAGAACAAATAAAACAAGAGAATTCTTGAAGACTTTTTTATTTCTTCAATATATATATAACCACGTGAATTCTCATTTATTTTTGTATCATATTTGAACCGGATGGTCGTCAAGCGGTCATGCCAACTGATATTTATTTCAATAAACTTCTAATTTATTTTACATGTGATTCTATCATTATGCTCATATTTAGTTACAACAAACATTATGCAAATATCGGTAATCTTTCAGGTAAATATTTATAACCCACTTTGATTGTAGTAATATGAAGATCTTAAATCTTTCCATATTTTATAGTCTCAATATAAATTTTCCATTTTTTTTACTATTTCTTTGAAACTTAAAAGTTTCTTTCGAGACTTACTACAATTCCAATATTATGAGCAATTTTATATCTTTGGGTAGTAGCATAGTAGCTCACCAAAGCTCAAAATTAACATTGGATACTACCACATATTTCATAACACTATTTGTGTGGTAAACATCTCTTTCAAGAAGAAACTTATATCATTATTGTCATGGTCAAAATCATTACAAGCAAAACTTGTTTCTCGATTTACTTTTGTCATTAGTATCTTCTCCCTTTTGTTTAATATCTGGTAAAATATTTTCAACGTACAGAGATACATAACAAATGATAAATTTTTTTGGCAAAGAATTATTTCCCTCTTTTACTCTTTCGGTACTTCATAATAAAACATACCATAATATTTGTGATGTACTAAAAGTACTTGACCAATGACCATTTATACCAAAATAAAATTTCGTTATTTCTCTCTAATCTCCTTTAGGGGTGAGTTGCGGTATTTATTAAATCATACATGAGTAATGATGATCCATAAATTGAACTTATTTAGGGCTATATTTGATAGAAATTGTGTCTTCACATGCTTTTTTTTTTATCTCAATATCTGATGAAAATCCTTAAGTTTCAGGTATTTGAAGGAAAGTATGGACACTATGTCGCAAAAAGGAATGAAAAGGCTGAAAAGAACGAAGAAATGAAGGCCTGAGGATAGCCAAGTCCACTTGGCGAGTCGCCGAAAGGTCCTACTTCACCTTTTATTCCAGTTTACTGAGCCCTGAAGAAGGATCAAGTCGACGGAAAAAGGGAGCAGTCGGTGCATCACCGAGCAGTTCCGCGAAGCAGTACCATGCCGCCCAATAACTCAGAGCACGACAATGTTGAAGGCTGGTGCAAGATGGCGATGAACTACACAAAAGGGCGAATTGCCGAGTTGATCGGCGATTCTGACTAATGACGCCGAATGATCCGCTGCAACACAAATCTATGAAAGCTATAAATACTAGTTAGAGTTGTAGTTTTAAGAGTCGAACAATTATTATAATTTTCATATAGAATAGTACTTTTTGATATTTTTTCTCTAAGTTTGAGAGGGTTTTGAAGACTTGAAGAAAAAGAGGGTTTCATCTCCAAGGATTTAGACTTGGGTCTCTTGGGTTCTTCATTCTTGGCCTGTAACAAAACATAAATCTTCATACCCATTTGAATGCAAGCTTATTTAGGTATAAATTTATATCTCTTGATGTGTGGCTAAAAACCCCAATTCTTGGGGTGTGATTTAGCGAATATGGGTTAAGATAATTGTTGGTTCTTGCTTGCTAATAGTTTAATCGTTGTTTAATTGTGATTTCATCTAGTTTATTTAATTGTGGTTGTGGATGAATTTAATAAATTTATAGTTGCAAATACAAGTTTATTTATGTGTTTCCGGCTTGCTCGAGAGAGAGGTCGTAAAACTAAGACCACTAGATTGATAGCCAGTGTGAGTGGGTCGACATGAGGTTTAGCTCGAGAGAGTGAACCCTAGTCCCATGTCCACACACTCAGCTCGAGAGAGTGAGTGGGTTAAGGCGTAGGCTGTTCTTCATGCGGCAAGTGGGTGTCCGAGAGGAACGCATTTGAAACGGGGTAAGTTGCTCTAGAGACAGCTTATCCCCCTTAAAGCTTAGCCTAGTAACAATTACTCTATGAATTTTCTATTGAAAGCATGTGCCCAATAATCTAGCTTAACCCGTATTCCCTTCACATCCCAAGGATCCCCTCTCATTGCTTAGAAACCCTTGTTGATTTTGCTATTTTTTACTTACTAGTGACAACCCCCCCCCCCCCCCAATTGTTAATTGACACGTTTGTGTCCCCCTTTAATTTATAATGTTTTTACTCGTTAATGTCTTTAGCTACGACTAGTTAGAATGAAATTTTATTTTTCTATAAATTCTCAAAACCACTCTCTTGGGACAATCCCAACCCTTGGTTGGGTTACTAAATTATTATACGATTGTAAACACTTGCATCGTAAGTTGTGTCTTTAATACGCAAACATCAAAATGGCGCCGCTGTCGGGAAGTGGTGTTACATGAAAGTTTTTGGTTTAAGTCGAACTCTGCTTTCAATAATCATAGTTTAGTAATTTTATTTTTGTTTTTGTTTTTCTCTAAGTTTTTGTATGCAGAAACCCTGAGCATGGCTGAGGGCTGAGCATGGCTGAGGGAAGTGTTGGCAAGTTAGCTGAGGCGAACCAAGAAGTCGAGGGTGATTTCAAGTTAGCTGCACTGGTAACTAAGCTGAACGACTTAGCCACTAAAATCTCAAAGTTGGAAAACTAGTGCAGGAGCCAAATGGGGCACATACCTCCTTATGAGAGAGAAAAGTCTAGGAGCAATGAAAATAAACGTATCGAGGATACGCTATTAATTATTCTCCAAAAGCTTCACGAGCAAGATAGAATGCTAGATGTGATGAGGGAGAGAGTGGAGGTACTGAATCTGATGAGTGGCTCCCACTCAAAATCAATCAAGTTGATTGAAGACCTCTTGGACCACACGTTGCCTCATCTCTACCCAAGAAGTAAAGGTAGGTTTCCTAGTGGCATTTGGTCTAACCCCAGAGACGAAGTTTTACTGGTAGCTCACGTCGATCCACGACGTTAAATAAGGCGCTTCTTGGGAGGCAACCCATGGTTTTAAATGCTTTAGTTTGCTTTTATAAATAATGGTGTGTTGATTTTGTAGGTTAAAACGAAGAATGTGTTGAAAAGTGCAGGTTGGCGAAATAAGGATCTAGTTGGCGAATCGCGGAACTGGTTGGCGATCCCTCTAGTGTCCTCCATTTTGACCTCCATGTAAATTGGAAGCCCAGTAAAACTCGGCGAGATACGAGATCATTCGGCAAATCGCCGATTAGATCAGCGAGCAATACTAACGTCACCGAATGGACACGAACAGGACGGTTTATAATGGCCAAAAGACTTAAAATTCGAACTTCTTCACTTTCCCTCGCTTTTTAAACTTTAAAACTTACACCAAGGTAGTACTCTCAATCTCCTTTATTTCAATTAGTATTTTAGTTATTGATTGGTGCTCGGAACTAGGATTTCTTTACCGCCCAACATTTCAATCGGCACTAAAGGTTAGTTTCTAAAACCCCAGCATATATTTCAAAAGTTTTGGGCTCATTCACAATGATCGTATCGTATTGATGTATGCTGAGCCTCTCTGCTAGAATTAGAATGTTTACATGCCTATTTCAATTTGAAAATCTTGCCCGTAGTGCTTTGATCGTCAAATGCCCGTATTTGTTGTGGTTATAACTGAATGAAATCTCATTAGGTTGTAACTGATTGTGGTTCAATTGATTGGGTGAATTATGAATAGCCCATGTTTGCGCTAAATGTCAAAAATTTGTGCAATGATAGAGCGGGTAACACCACTCTTAAGAGCAAATATCGTCAAAATGGCCAAATTCGGCAAATCCGGGAAAAGTCTGAGTATTTTGGGGCAATGGGTAGTATGGGTCTTGTTTAAATTTCATGAGTGCGTGCTTTGATTTCAATGTCGGGGTTTGCGGAGTTGAATTCGAGATGATGGGTTGAAAATGAGCACGTTGGGTCACTCGGCGAGCTGAGTCGAGCTCGCCAAATCACCTGGCGGTTCGCCTATTTCCTTCATCTCACATTTAATTTCATGTCAAAATTGGATGTTTGAATCTGTAACTTTCGGCGAGAAGCCATGGGTCGCCGAAGGCACTCGGCGACTCGCCGAAAGTACTCTTTATCGCTTTTTATTTGCACCCCTGAGACTCTTATGCACTGTAGCTTTGAGCGGACAAACCCTTGCTCGCCGAAAGGACTCTCCTATCACCGAATTGCCTTAATTGTTTAGCCAACCTCATCAGCGAGCCAGACTTAGCTCGCCAAAGCAGTTCGACGACTCGACGACTGGATCGGCGAGTTTGTCTGCAACAAGATTTGATGTGCTAGAGTGTGATCTTGCTTTCTTAATTTCTCTCGATCTTTTGCAGATATGGTACGCACCAATCTAATGAAACCACCCTAGAAAAAGGCAACGGGCATTACAATAAATGAAGGAGGATCAAACCTCCGAAGAGGAGAGGGGGAGGAATGTAACACCCCGACTATTCAAAACGTCTAAATTAACTCGTATCTTCGTGGAAAGACAAGGAGGGTGAGTAATAAATTAAAAATGATGTGTTATGTGATATTTTAAGTGTTCAAGTGTTGTATCTCAAGTTTTGAAGTTAGATAAGTGGCAAAATAAAAGTTGGCGAAAGTTACCGTAAATTCCTTTTAAAAACTTTGTCTGAAATTTGAGTCAAATGTCTCGGACGTTTTCTCCCAAGCTATTAAGAGTTGTGGTCCCCGCAAGCTATGAAATCGAAGGTCTACGAGTCTAGTTTCCAATGCATCAAACCGTTTGTTCAGACGACTTCAGAATAGAGAGATATTCACGTTTTCGTAGGACTATGCAAGCAAGCACGTGAGGTGGGGCCCTAGGTCGGTGGAAAGTTGTATATATCTTCTTCTTCGAGTTTTTTCTTCATTTAAAGCTAAATATACAGAGAAAACATAGAAACCCATTTCTAGGATCAAGTGAAATATAGATTTTCTCGACTTAAGTCCTTGACGAAAGTTGTTCTACGCATTGGGCTCATCATCGTAGTATAATTTGTTTTATCGATTGCGTAGCATATCGCACTTTAGTGTTGGGAGAGCAGGGGTTTGAATATATTTGAAGGTTTTAAGGTGAATTACGAACCTAAGATCGAGGTAAGACCCTTCTTTCATCGACTCTAGCTTTTATAAGCAGCAAATAGCAATTTGCGACGGAAATACATATATTTTATCGTATTGTCATGGTATCTTTTATTTTCGAGTGTTGATTATAGTCCTACCTTGTTGTAGTATTGAAGGAGTATTGAGTAAAAGTCATTAGGTCACATGAATCTAGCGTAAAAGGTATGTTAAGGCTATTCTCTTCCTATGGCATGTTTCCTTAAAGCTTAAGAGCAATGTAATTGAGTTGTTATCGTTGTTATACTTGTAGCCATTATTGTTGATTGTTGGCTGCTCGAGTGCGTATAATACTCTCTTATCGAGATTCTTATTCAATAGTAACATTCGTATGTTGGACACGACTTAGAGGCTATTTGTATAGGTTGTCTACAACTAAATTGCTCACTTTTAGCTATTGGATTGTTATTGTTGCCTTTGGGCTATTGTGGTTAGCTGCAGGAATGTGATCTATGCCTAGCAGGGTTATATTCTGCCTACAGGGCTATATGGATGCCTAAAAGGGCTATGAGTTGCCTACGGGGCTATATTGATGCCTAGAAGGGCTATGAGTTGCCTACAGGGATATATATTGACGCCTAAGAAGGTTATGTGCTTCCTACAGGGCCATGTTGTTGCCTAAGAGGGCTATGAGTTGTCTGTAAGCTATGTTGATCCCTAAGAGGGCTATGTGACTGCCTGCGGGGCTAGGGGACTGCCGATAGGGGTATACAAGCTGATTGGCACCTTCCGGGCTTTTGGGGGCCTGAGTAGTTGGTCTTGTGTGCTGTTTGTACCTACCGAGCTTATGGGGGCTTGGTTAGGTTGTTGTTTTATTATTTTTGATAAATTTAGATTTAGAAGCAGGTCAGTACAATTATCTTATCCTTAATTTATTTATTAGATTATTCCAGTATATCAGGATACCTCATCATAGTCTATTACCTTTCATACTCTGTACATTATTTTGTACTGACGCCCCATTGCCTTGGGGGCGCTGCATTCATGCATGCAGGTCCTGATAGATGACCAAGTAGACCTTCTTATCAGCAGGATTGACTTTTATCCGGTTGGTCAGCCCCTTTCCTCCGGAGCTGCCAGTGTTTGGAGGTTTGTTAGATTTTGTTGTACATATTTTTATGGGTAGGTTGGGGCCCTGTCCCGCCAATCGTTAATACTCTTAGAGGCTTGCAGACTAGTCTGTGGGGTTTATAACTACATTATGGCCATGCTGGCCTAGTTTTGTTGGTTTGTTGAAGCTTGCTGGATGTATGATGCGTTGTCTTGTTATATGCATGCTTTCAGTTTTGGTATAGAGATCATGGTGGCCTTGACGGCCCAATCAGGACTTCTGTGCTAGTTGACAATTTCTTTATATGACTTCTTGGGAGTAGCTGTTTCTTTTGTAGATCTGTTGACAGGGGCCTTGCCGGCCGAGGGCTTAGTTTTAAGCCGATATATACTTGTTTGTTTTCTTAATTGCATGTGACTGCCATGCGCTGGTAGCAAATGGTTCAGCAGGGTTGGCTCGGGCCTGGGTTTTGGCATTAGGAGTCAGTTGTGCCCCCTTGAGTTTGGGGCGTGACAGGGTTGACCTCCAACCGGGAGACAAAAGCAAGAGGAAGAAACATATAGCTTGAAATGGGCAGCTATTGAGACAAATTTTGATGAACCAGAGGATCAACAACCTCTGATTAACCGAAGGGATGCGCTCCAGACCAGATCTCAATCCACAGCCGCCAGTACTCCCTCAGCTGCCACTCCTCCTCTGACTACAGACTCAGTGCCAGCCCAGGCACCCTTAGTAACTCCTACACTTCCTATAGTTCCTCCACCGAGCCTGCTAAATAGATTGAAAGGTGATGGTTTACGAACCATCATAGAGGAGAAGTTACTATCCTTGGAGGGCCTAGAAGGCAAGCATCCTGAGGTGTTTGAAACTCTCCGATACCATGGATTTGAGTAGTTCACATGGCCCCGAGACCCCTACATTCCCTCCTGGGTAAGAGAGTTTTACACTGCTTATGGGGAATTGGTGCCAAAGAACAATAAGAAGGCAAGTGAGTTTCGACCGGTGAAGTCGGTCATGGTCAGAGGCAAGGAGGTGGACTATCACAGCGAGCATATTAATGATGTAGTAGGTAGACCGTTACACTCTGCACTCCCTTACGATGGGTTGCCGATTGTTCAGTCCCTGGATGACTTGAAGGGTTGGTTGGCTCCAATGATTTCTAACACCACCCCAAGGTGGATGGATGCAGGAGCTCCCATTGAGAAGAGGGACATGAACATCGCCTCCAGGTTCTGGTTTGTCTTCATCAACAATACTATTATGCCATCCCAGAACGAGTCTATTCTGCGCCATCCTAAGGTGGCTTGCCTTAATTCTATCATGTCCAGGAGGCAGATCGACCTAGGACTGCTGACTTCGCAGGAGATGGCTATGAGAGACAAGTAGAGACTTACCTCTCTGCCATTCCCGGTCTTGATTACTGAGTTATGCCGGCGTGCCGGAGTACCCCGGGATTCTGCAAATGATATAGAAGTCATCCCTTCATCCTCCACAGACATCCGGCGTATTGAGGTCGTGTTCACTCGAGAGGAGGTTGATATGATGAGAGCATCTCCAACAGACACTTCTCCAGAGGTTAATGTTGACTCATTACCAGTAGAGGCACCTTTGCCTAATCCGACCTCTGCGCCCTCAGGTATACCCGCTCTTTCTTCCTCTTTCTCAGAGGCTCCAGGTGCTTTCTCATCCTCCGAGCCTGCCAGGATTACCCAGGCCATGATCCTGAAAATGGGGCAGTTGGCCTATTCATCTGATGTGAGAGCTACCCGATTGGAGAGATCCATCCCAGGGATGATTGACGGGGCCATACTAGAAACACTTACCCCCCTTCAAACTTCTGTTGATGCCTTGACAGTGAGAGTCATTGCTTGTGAGGGCAGATAGAGGGAGGCCTCTGAGGTGATGGCTTTAAAAGCCGAAATTGCGAGTTTGAGGACAGACGTAGACTATCTTAAGTCTACTAACTTCAGTTCATTAATAGAGAGGGCAGATGATGAGGATGCTCTTGAGACTACCGGAGATGTGCAGGGGGATGGCGCAACACATGCAGAGTCGGATGTAGAGATCGACGAGGAGTTAATATCAGTAGATGTTGAGGAGACACAGTAGAGCAGAGATAAGGGGATATTCAGAGACTTGCCAAATCTTATAGAGACAGTTGTGCAGTCGGTGATCCAAACATTGCCGACTGAGACGTCCACAACAGCTCCTGGCAGCGAATCTGTAATTGCTATTCCATCTGAGGCTACTTCGGGCACTGATGCCCATATACAGACAGCTACACCAGCCACTGAGACCCCGACAGAGAGAGAGACTGCATAGACAGGACCTTTCTTTACCTCCCTCTCTGTCTTATCATATTTTTACTATTGATACTTTTATTTGCATTTGAGGACAAATACTTTTTAATTGTGGTGGGGTGAGGCCCACACCTTTTGTGTTGATAGTTATGTTTTGTGTATATATTTGGGTTGTTCTGCTTTAAAAATTGTGTCTTATCTATTTCTGTGGATGATTGAGCTTATGGCTCCTTTTGTATTTAATGGCAAAATGATTTTGACCCTTTCGATTTTTTTTTGAATTTTTTGCACATTTTTCCCACCCGCTATATGCTCTTGAATGTGGCTGTTCTTTTGCAAAAAATTGAGTCTCAGTTCCAATCAATATCGATGACTTGAATAGTACTCTCAATCGAATGAACATGAATATACGGCTACGATGAGGCCAAATGAAGTTGCATAGACAATATGTGAACTCTTTGCATCTCGTTATGACTAGCCTAGTATCAAATTGATTCTCTTGTGATGATTATTGCACACTAGCGAAAGTGTGGAGTCCTGTTTGACTGTTATGTCAATGCCTAGTGTGATGAGCTTACTTTGAACCATGCATGATAGATTCTAGAATTTTTCCCGTTGGTCCGATCAACTAAGTGATGCTATCTCTTGATATGATCTTAGGAAACTTTGAAGAGTGTGAACCAATTTGACATATACCTCTTTTGTGACCTACCTTGTGAGTGTGTGATTCTCTCTTGAACACCCCTTGAGCCTTACCTTTCTTTGGAAGAAACTTGATGAAAACTAGACCTTTCTTAATCCATCACCCATAATCGTCATGAAGTTGTGGTTAGTTGAATATCCAACTTAGGCCAAAAGCCTAAGTTGGGGGTGTGTTGAAAATATAGGGGTAATTCAAGAAGTGCAAGGAAAGTCTCTTCTTACCCATTTAAAAAAAGAAAAGAAAAAGAATTAAAAAGAAAGTTGTGGAATAAAGTATAAAAGAAATGGGTTTCCTAACAATTCATGGGAAGTGAATAATAGGATGACTCATAAGCACTAAAGAAAATGATAAAGGGAAAGAGAAGGAAGTGTTGTGAGCACCACATCACATGAGGATGAAAGTCACTGAGCCTAAATGACCATACCTTTGCACTCAGCCCCATTACAAACCTTGAAAAGACCTTTTTGATCTTGAGTGAGCTTAAACAAATGTTGATTGGAAATTACGGGCAAACCTATGGGTGAAATTATGCATTATGTTCTTCGTGAGTGTGAGCGTTGCATCTGATTCCAAAGCTTTAAACTGTGAAACCTTTTGTGTGAATATGGAATCATTCTTTTTGTGAGGGCATTTGAACACTATAGTTGAGCTTGAACTTGCATTTGAAGCAAGTATTGTGAGCATGAGATTCGTTGATATTGGTGAGTCACAACTTGAATCTTTGAGTGCACATTTCATCTTTGCATAAGTAAATTGATTCTTGTTGTGTGCATTCATGATTGAGCCTTATTTAGCAATGTTCGAGACACCCTTTTTGAACGGCTAAACTTGAATTTGCTTGAGGACAAGCAAGAGTTTAAGTTGGGGTGTTGATGAGTCCACAAATTGGACTCATTTAGGGCTATATTTTGATAGAAATCGTGTCCTCAAATGCTTATTTTATCTCAATATCTAATGAAAACCCTTATGTTTCAGGTATTTGACGTTTGAACAAAAGCATGGACACTATGTCACAAAAAGGAACGAAAAGACTAAAAAGGACAAAGAAATGAAGGCCTGAGGATCGCCAAGTCCATTTGGCGAGTCGTCGAAAGGTCCTACTGCGTCTTTTTTTCCAGTGTGCTGAGCCCTGAAAAATGATCAAGTCGACGGAAAAAAGGAGTAGTCGGCGTATCGCTGAGCAGTTCCGCGAAGCAGTACCATGCCGCCCAATAACCCAAAGCACAACGATGTTGAAGGCTGGTGCAAGATGGCCATGAACTACACCAAAGGGTGAATCGCCGAGTTGATCGGTGATTTCGACTAAAGACGTCGAATGATCCACTGTAACACAAATTTGTGAAAACTATAAATACTTGTTGGAGTTGTAGTTTTAAGAGTCGAATAATTATTATAATTTTCATATAGAATGGTACTTTTTGATATTTTTCTCTACGCTTGAGAGGGCTTTGATGACTTGAAGAAAAAAAGGGTTTCATCTCCAAGGATTTGGACTTGGGTCTCTTGGATTCTTCATTGTTGGCCTGTAACAAGACATAAATCTTCATACCCATTTGAATGCAAGCTCATTTAGGTATAAATTTCTATCTCTTGATGTGTGGCTAAAAACTCCATTTCTTGGGGTGTGATTTAACGAATATGGGTTAAGATAATTGTTGGGTCTTGCTTACTGATAGTTTAATCGTAGTTTAATTGTGATTTCGTCTAGTGGTTGTGGATGAATTTAATAAATTTGTAGGTGCAAATACAAGTTTATTTATGTGTTTTTGGCTTGCTCGAGAGAGAGGTCGTAAAACTAAGACCACTAGATTGATGGCTTGTGTGAGTGGGTCGACATAAGGTTTAGCTCGAGAGAGTGAACCCTCGTCCCATGCCCACACAATCAGATCGAGAGAGTGAGTGGGTTAAGACGTAGGTTGGTCTTCATGCGGCAAGTGGGTGTCCGAGAGGTACGCATTTGAAACGGGGTAAGTTGCTCGAGAGAGAGCTTATCCTCCTTAAAGCTTAGCCTAGTCACAATTACTCTATGAATCTTCTATCGAAAGCATGCACCCAATAATCTAGCCTAACCCGTATTCCCGTCACATCCCAAGGATCCCCTCTCATTGCTTAGAAACCCTTGTTGATTTTGCTGTTGTTTACTTACTAGTGACAACCCCCCCTCCCCCCATTGTTAATTGACACGTTTGTGTCCCCCTTTAATTTACAATGTTTTTACTCGTTAATGTCTTTAGCTACGACTAGTTAGAATGAAATTTTATTTTTCTATAAATTCTCGAAATCACTCTCTTGGGATGATCTCAACCTTTGGTTGGGTTACTAAACTATTGTACGATCGTAGACACTTGCATCGGAAGTTGTTTCTTGATTACACAAACATCAAGTATGTTCTTATTTATAATTCTCATCATCTTGACACATTCATTTTAAGGAATGGTCCACTTTTCATGATACTTAGCACAAGTCATATTCTCTTCAAGGAATTGACTATAATTATATATACATGCTTCATAAATATTCTTTTCATTAGAAGTTCATTGTCATATTTTGAAATTTATCATATTAATATGACATACCTCGACATCACTTTTGAAAAGTCAAGTGTACCACCACTTTTTCTTCCTTTTATTTGATGGAGGATTTATAAACTTATCAAATTATCAGGTCTCACAACAAACATGTGTCTAATGACCTTTCATACCATTTTGATGACAACAATTAGCTTCACCTTTTAAAAGGTCATTTTGAGAACTCATAATGTTATTTATTTTATAATTATCACAATGATGACTATTATAATTTTTTCTCTTCACGTTCACATCCATATGTTCAATCATAAAATTATCTTGTCATCTTTCAAACTTTTAATGTATTGCTATCACATTCACTTCAAAGAATGGAGCATAATCAATGGGACATACTTTTATCAAGAGCATATTGATTTGCTCAGTCATCATTATATCATCAATATATTTCACTGGGACTTTAACCCAATGTCTTATCCATATAAACGCGTGTTAGGCCAAAATATGATGGGACTTGAACCCAAAATCTTATATTTTTATCATCATAATGCATCGGAAGTCAAATCCGATGTCTTACCCTTTTGGTGCCATGAAACTTGAATCTATCGTCTTACCCTCAATCAATGACATTATATATAGTCCAAAATAAAATTCACCCTTGAGCCTTTAAAATATTGTTATTCACCTTAGATATAAATTTGAAACATGTATTACATAAAATATTTCTCGAAATATATTCTTCAATAATCACTACGAGTCATATATTATTGCTTCAGGAGCAATAGGTTAGAAAGAGAGAATACCCCTTTGTCATTTTTATCAATTACTAATATGTATGAAATCAATATCACAATTCCTTTTCAAAATGTTATTCTTTAGGAATAAAATCAAATATACAATGACTCAATTCTTCTAAATTTCAATAAATAAAAATCACTTATAACAACAAATATAGTGTAGTCCATAAAGTATACTGACCTAACATTTACTTTAGAGGTAGAACCATTATTTTTGATTGATAAAAATCTTATACATAAAGAAATATTAACCTTAGTTGTAAAACTCTTAATATTATCAACTTAATCACACATAAAAGTATATACTATATTTTATTTATTTAATAACTCAGCCAACTATTGATGTCAATAAATTATGTAGCAGTACAAAATTATATTATTGAGTTATGTCACTAAGAAGACGAGATTATTATTCACGACGTAACTACTATATCAGTCTCCCATTTTACCTGTTTTGATTAGGTCATAATTTTCGTCGTTGTTAGGATATTTAGGTTTCACCCTCGTTCAATAATATCCCTATTGTAAACCTGAAAATGATTCTTTTTTTCTTAATTTTTAATTATATCATTTTTCTCTATTCAAATCTCAATTTTCTTAAGAAAAATCAATTCTTTTTGTTCTTTTCCTCTCTTATTCTTTGTTCAAATACCTTTTTTGTTCTTAACAATCAATAAAATCAAATCCAAGATTAACACATTAAACTCTCTACCACTGATTGAGAGTAGCTATAAAACTTGAATCTCAAGTCATCAATTCATATGTCCTGCAAACTTTAGCAAATGCATATGATTCTTCTCATATTTTAGAGAATTAAAATTATGAACAAAAATGAAACTGGTAGATAAGAAAAGTATTGAAGTAACTCTAATGATATTACTGCATCCCATTAGCCAAATTAGAGTAAATAAATTAGGAACATACCTTATAGAATAGAGTAAATAAATTAGGAGCATACCTTATTCTATGTTCATAATGCAATCATAATATGGATTTCTTACCGAAGCATAAAGCTTCAAATACTTACGATAGAAGAGAATAAAAATATAGCTCAAAAATTGAAGACTAGAACTTCGATAACGTGTTATAAAATATTAATAATAAATCAATAAGAAAGAAAATAAATAACAAAAGAAGAGAGAGAGAGAGAGAACAAAATAGAGAGACTAACACGATAAAGAAAAAGGGGAAGAGTAATAGTATTCTTTTTCCTATTATTTGTATCTCATTTAATACAAGTGAACGACTTATTTATAAGTCTCAAATGGTAAGTTACTTGGGGATAGATGTTTGCTACAGTGGGTGGGCTTATAAGTCACATGGGCATCCACTATTTCATAACAGGTGGGACCATGAAATATTATTTATTTGTAGAGGTATTATTTAATTCATAAATTAATATTTATCAATTTAAAGAGTATTTTGATACCGCAAAATTGGTTTGGAGATGAAATCTCAAAGAATTTGAATGAACCACTCGTGAAAATGTCATTCATGAACTTGAGGTCATGATTAATGATCTCAGTTACTACACTAAAATTGTAATGATCCTGTCAGTTATTTTTGGAAAGTTTCATGAATTTACCGTTTTCCCCTCCCGATCTTGACCCCCGAGTCTTTTATGTTTTGTAACATCCCGCTATTTGAAAGAGCTAGAATTAGATTGAACCAGTTTTGGAAATAATTAAAATCTAAAATTTGGCAAGTTATAATAAGTATGAGTTTTGGGTCAACTTCAAACGACCATAACTTTCAGCAGAGGATGAGTTAGGTGATCTAGAAGATATCAAATGAAAGGCCTTTGTATTATTTTTCCAACGCCACCGAGTTTGCTAATTTTTGAGTTCATATGAGGGATATATACTCTTTTGAAGTTGGGTTGTTTGAATAAGGAAAGTCACCCGAATTTTAGAGGGGTATTTTGGTCTTTTCATTACCGAATTAGCTTAATTCATTTTTAGTAATTTATTTGGGGTCTAAACTGAATTGGTTCAGTTTATGCACTCAAATTTCATGCTAGGGTTTTTAGAGAAAGAACTCAAGAGGAGAAAAGAGGAGGAAGGTCAAGATTCGTCAAGTTCTTGCGATTTTTGTTACGGATTTCGCCAAGGATTCGATCCTAAGAGGTATGTGAGTTCACATAGCATTGGGTTCGTCCATCCACGTGTCAAACATATTTATTTCAGCGTGAATTCATCCTAAAAATAATTGGAAGTTTGATGTTCTTGATGTGTGTTCTTGAATTTGCTTTCGTTCTTGAATTGGGCTGAGATTGATGCGTTTCTTGAGATATTTGTGTTGGTTATTAGAGTTGTTTGAGTTAGATTCTTGTGTACATGTTTTGGTATCTGAATCTAAAGAGAAATTGAGAAAAAGAATAGAATTTAATCGAATTAAGATCAGAAAATGAGAAGTAAAATTCATCGAATCGAACTGGGGGAGGGGTTGTGCGACGTGCCACTGATGCGCCAGCAGGGCTTGCGTGGCGTGCTAGAACTGGGTCTCTGAACTTTAGGGGATGACACCCTACGCCAGGGTCGCATGCCCCCACCTATTTTTCGTCGTTTAGGCCGTCTGAGTCCTTTCTAAAGTGTACTAACACTTCCTATCGATTCTAACTACTCTAAAGGACTTCTAAACATCTAGAAATCTTTCGTAAACATGAATTATAACCTTGAATCCATAAATTCAAATTCAAGGAAAGATAAGAGCCAAGTCTAGATAGTTCTTAGATTCATTTCAAAAGTCTTTTACAAATATTTTTACACTTGTTTTAAGACTTGAGCATTGAGTTGATTAAGAGTAAGAGTAAAGTTCACTTTCTTCAAAAGACTATATGGGGACTAAGTATTTCCAAATAGAAAATGTTTTCACATTTAAACAGGAACGGAAATACTGATTTCCAAGAGAGTTTTTAAGCTAGTGTTTGAGTAATTATCGCAATCCACAGAAAGAGTCATATTTTTAAACATATGAGTTGAGTATATTTTGGGAGTAGTATTGAGCACTGATATGGGGACGAGTTCATAATAACTCAAGTCTCCATAAATCATGTAGTTAACATGGGTAGAAAGGGCTATACTTTTTAGATGATTCCTTAATGCTTTTTAGCATAGACTAGTGGATCCACTTAGTTGAGGCTTTCTATATCCCGGCAAGTTATATGATAGTTCTGGCAATGTGGGTGAGATGCTATATCATCACATAGCTCATAGTGATGCTTGTCGGTTACAGAAACTCCCCCAGAATTATATTACTGTATTATATATATATTGAGTTGTTATTGTATTACTTTAATATATATATATTGAGTTGTTACCTACGTTTTAAATGTTTTATATAAACTCCATCTTTACTGTTGTTTATTTCTGCATTGAGTTGAGTATCGATGAGTTGAGTAAAGTTGAGGTAAGTGTTTCTTTCAGAATTTAGTTCATGTTTATGTCATGTTTAGTTTCCTCCTCGCATGCTTGTACATTCAATGTACTGATGTCATTTGGCCTTCATCATTTTATGATGCAGATACAAGTAATTATGATCAACATCCAGTGCTTTGTTGATCTAGTTGAGCATTTTAGAGTCATTTGGTGAGCCTTCTTGCTTTCCGGAGGATCCTCTTTTATTGCTTTGTTTATTTCAGTTGTTAGGATGATCGGGGGTCTAGTCCCAACATCCCTCTTAAGTATTAGAGGCTTCATAGATAGTTAGACATTATTAGC
This sequence comes from Solanum okadae, assembly GCA_036553675.1. Classification (NCBI taxonomy): domain Eukaryota; kingdom Viridiplantae; phylum Streptophyta; class Magnoliopsida; order Solanales; family Solanaceae; genus Solanum; species Solanum okadae. Next base: position 29,461,142 of record CM071682.1, read on the forward strand.
TCATTAGTCTTATTCATTTCAGTTGTCTTGATCATACGACTTGATTTGCCTTTAAGGCCAGTTGGATGTTTTCCTTTATGCATTCTAAGTGTGATTTATGAATTTATCTCTTGAGTTTTCTTAAAGGTTGAGTAAAGTTTTCCGCTGAGTAGTATGCCAGGCCAAGGGTTCACTTGGAGCCAACAATGATTCTCGAGTGCCAGTCTCGCCTAGGGTGTAGGCTCGGGGCGTGACAATTTTGAAAGTTGGTTTCGAACTTTGAGGGAAATGTTAAGAACTTGGGTAAGTTTGTGATTTTGAAAAGCTAAGTTGCTTAAAAGTGGTTTTCAGAGTCTTTTGGAGTTTCGAGTGCCAGAATGGAATTTTGTTGATTCCATTAATTTCGGAAAGTATAATTTGGTCTATAAGAGTTATCGATTTCAGATTCAGAGTTTTTATTAGATTTTGAGGTCCGTAGTTGGAAAATTGTGGAAATTTAGCCATTGGATTGACTTTGGTCAACATTAGTGGTTTGGATGCTCAGATCAGAATCCTGAGAGTTTTGTGGATTCGAGGGATGATTTTAGACCTAGATGAGGGCTTGATTGATTTTTGTAAGGTCTTGAGCTTGTTTTAGTCTTTTTAGGCGTTGTGCTAGTTTCTTATTGTTTCACGGATGTCGGGTCAAGGAGACCTTGAATTCGTGTTTCAACGATTCCATCGAGTATGAAACGTCAAGTAAAATTGATTTGCATATATGGTTTATGTTCACGAAATTCTGAACGAATCCTGAGGGTCCATTCGATTATTTGAAAGTTGGCTGAATTTTTTAGTGTCTGCTAACCATGCTTTTGCAAAGGTCAGTGCACTTAATCAAACCTTCACAAAAGCGAAGGGAGCTTCGCTTTTGTGAAGGAGTCAACTTAAGCGGGGTTCACTTAAGAGAATCGGAGGCCTCTTTTGCGAAGTCCTCTTAAGAGAACTTGTGTCCACTTAAGTGATATCGAAGACCTTTTTTGACTTGAAATTTTGGGGTTTAAGCCCCATTTTCTATTTTTGAGCTTGAGAAGTCATTGGTGGTTATTTTTGAAAGGATTTCTTATGCTAAATCATATGGGTAAGCTTTTGTGATCCTAAAACTTCATTTCCCTTTATTTATTTATGAATTCTAACATCAAAATTTGGGATTTTGATTGATAAAGGGAAAGGTTTTTCAATAACTCAAGTTTTAAACTAATATAAATGTTGTGAACTAGTTTTGATTCCTTTCGCAAAACGATTTTCACCATTGAGTTTCTAAAGTCTTGAACATCACTTCAAGTATTAAATTTTGGATTCAAACTTTATTTTTGAAATTGCGTTTTGAGTCGATTGACCTCTTTTTTCAAGATATTATTGTGGGTGTTGTTTTTGGAAATTTATTGTGAATACTTACTTCTATATAGATTGTGTGGCTTCTGAAGTGATTCAGAAGGACAACACTCAACGCTGAAGTGATTAATTGATTGGTTTAAGACAAGTGATCTCCTAAAACTTGTATTCTAGTAGAATTTGTGTATTACCTTTGTTGCTTATGTGTTGGGAGTAATGAAAATGAGTTGAAGGATTAATTGTCCACTTGATAAATTTTAATGAATAAAAAGGAGTTGAAATAAAAAGGCCATGTAAAGATAATGATGATGTGAATTGCCTTGTTGTGACCCTTTATTGATTGATTATTGTAATTTGATGCATTTTGATGCTTATCTGTGACTTACTTGTTAATTATGATTGATGCACTTGTTACGCGTGATTGATCTACTTGATATTGAGGTTTAATACTTGATATGATGTTGACTACTTGATTCGTTTGGTTGTTAAATAGTGACTATTGAGCTGTGATTATTGAGCCTTGTAAGTTGTGCATTGTAGAACTTTTAAGTTGAGCTGATATTTGTGCAAGTTGTAGTTTGAAGAGGTTCGGTTTAAGTGTAAGGGGTATTTGATTTCTAGTTACATTCCTTGTTTATTAGGTTATTTTTGGAATACCGCATTGTTGGTACTCACTCCTTGCTTCTAAACTTGTGTAGGTTCCGAGCCTTGATTGCTCTTCTACTTTTCAAGGCTTATTGAAGGACTTGAGAAGTATCTGGTTGTCATCCCGGCGGACCCTATTTTTGCTTTCCTTTATGCTTTGTTCTATTTGAGAAATAAATACTGAGACTTGTACTTATTTGTTAATTCTACACTTTATGTATTAGTGGCTTTGTATACGTGACAACCAATTTTAGTGTTTTAAAAAGAAATAATAAGTTTTTCGCTTTTATCTTGTTTTTGCTTTATATTTCCGCGTTCCTTTTATTTCATTGGGTTGAATTTGACTTGTCTTAGTGGGAATAGACAAGTGCCATCACGTTCATCTTGGGTCATGAAAATGGTATCCAAGCCACTGGTTCATAGATCTCACGTGTGTACAAGCCAACTCTAAGTAGAGTCTTGAAGATTAGTACGTACACGTCTGTACTTATCTTCGAGAGGCTATGAAAATTATTAGGAAACTTCATCTTTGTTCATTATCTCTTACCATGCGTGGTTATCCTCGCTTGTGCTGAGTTGCCGCATGTTGTTTGGCAGATGACGAGGACTAGAGCTTCTGTTTCTAGTGGTATAGGGGATACAGTCTCTGAGGCAGTCATTGAGACCCTAACTAGGGGTAGAGGTAGGGATTGAGATACAGTCCATACTTGTGGAGTATCACCTTCTAGAGGTCGTACCCGTAGAGCGGCACCAGCTAGAGGTAGAGCTAGAGAGGTTTCTTCTAAGCCATAGGTTGAAGTTGTCGAGGACTAGGTTCCTCTGACGACAGCTGAGCAACAATGTTATGAAATGTTTTAGAAGATGAAATCACCCAGTTTTAGGGTGGTAAGAGTGAGGCTGCCCATGAGTTTTTTATTTTGTGTTATGAGATGCTTGAGGCTATAGGTACAATGGATGCTCGTGGGGTTTATTTTGTCAGACTTTAGCTTTGTGGACGGCTAGAGAGTGGTGGAGGACTTTTGTGAAGTCTAAACCAGTGTGATATCCTCTGGTAGAGTGGGATGTGTTTTCTAGTACTTTCTAGGATCATTTTATCCCGTAGAGTGTGAGAGAGGAGACTCTACTGATATTTGAGGACCTGACACAGGGTAGTTTGACTGTTACTGAGTACGAGGCCCGTTTCTGTGAGCTTTCTAGGCATGTGTTCCCAATGAGCCAGCAAGAGTTTGTAGGTTTGTGAGAGGGTTCACTTTATCTACTAGATCGTATGTGTTCAGAGCAGCCAGAGAGGGGACTTCCTTCCGGTCCATTGTGAGCATCGCCAATGAGGCGGATTTGATGGTCTTAGAGGTAGTAATTCCTATCATCGTCGTGGACCAGTTCATACATCTATGCCAGTAACTGAGAGTGGACAGTTACTCTAGGGGTCTTTTGGTTCTGGACGAGGTGGCCATGGTAGCTCATCTGGTCCGCAACAACAGTTAGCTATACCGAAGTCTTGTAATGGGTGTGGGGATCCAGGTCATCTGATTCATCGGTGTCCTTTGCAGACTCAACATCCCGGTCTTAGAAAGGGCTAATTTTAGAAAGTACTAAATTATAAATATCCAATTTGAGATTTGTGGAAGTTATTCTTAAAATGTGAGACTTGGGTCAACTTCAAACAACCATAACTTTCAGCGCATGATGAGTTAGGTGGCCCATGAGATATCAAATGAAAGATGTTTGAGTCCTCTTTCCAACGCCACCAAGTTTGCTACATTCTGTGTATGGATGAGGGAGATATGCCTAATTGAGATCAGCCTGTCCGATAAAGAAAATTCATCCGAATTAAGGAGGGTATTTTGGTCTTTTCATTACCCCATTAGCCTTAATCATTTTTTCACCCAAACAGGGGTCAAAAGTGATTGCGACTAATTTTCACAAATCCTAACGCCTAGGGTTTCAAAGAGAAGTTCAAGCGTTCGTTCAAGATTCTTGCGATCTTTGAGGAATTTCTCCAAAGATTTGATATTTATGAGGTATGTAAGCTTTCATAGTGATAGTTTCGTTCACCCTCACGTCAATCATGAGTTTCTTCATTAAATTTTGTCCATGAAAAATCCATGTATTGAGGTTCTTGATGAGTTTCTTGACGTTTCGTTCTTCATTCTTTGTAAATGGGGTTTTGATGAGTTCTTGAGGTGAGGGTTTGATGTCTAAGGGTTGTTCTCTAAGATATTTGAGTAAAGTTTTGTTTACTTATGTTGGGTATACGAATATAAGAGAGTTTGGAAGAAAAATCAATTAATTCTAGGTGAATTAGGGCCAAAAATCGAGAAGAAAAATTCATCAGAACTTTCTAGAAAAGAGCTGGGGCACCTCCCCAATGCACTAACAGGCCTAGCGTGGGGTGCTAGCAGCGCGCTAGAAACTAGCCCTAGTAAGGGGAAGCCTGGCGCGGCGCGCCACCCCTGTGCCACAAAGCGTCAGGCCAATTTTCTTCTTCATTTTCTTTCCACACTTGTTCCTTTGAGTCGAGCTTTCATTCCTTTCTTAATCCTAACTATTTAAACCTTCATTAATCATAGAGAGATCTTATATATCATGAATCATAACTCTTGAATTCACATTTCAAATTCAAGAAAAGATTAAGAGTCAAGTTTGAGAGAACCTTTCAAGTCATTTTGAGAAGTCTTTTACAAAATTTTAAAATTTGTTTTAAGACTTGAGTACTTGAGTATGAGGATGAGAAGAGTTGAATTCATATTTTTAAAATGAATATAAGGGAATTAAGTATTCCCAAGAGTAAATGTTTTTACATTTAAAATGAGAGGAAACTTCGATTTCCAAATGAGTTCATGAGGAGTTTTTAGCACTATGTCTTTTAAGAGAGCCTTTTTGAGTAATAATCTCAAAGTTTGAGGATGAGGAAATATTTTTTCAAACATATGAGCATGAGTTGTATATTGGAAGTAGTATTGAGCACCGATATGGGGACGAGTTCAGACAACTCAAAGTCCTCATAAACCATGTGTGGCAACGTGGGTAATGGTCATACACTTTAGATGATTCCTTATTGCTTTTTAAGCATATCTTAGTGGATCCACTTAGTTGAGGATGCATTATACTCCGGCAAGGTATAAGAAAGTTCTGGCAGCGTGGGTGAGATGATGTATCATCACATAGCTCATAGTGATGGTTGTCGGTTAGAGAATCTCTCAAATAAGAGTAAAAGATTCATGTTTTTGTATTTTTAAATATACTGAGTTATTATCTACTATTTTAAAAGCTTTCTTTTTAATGCATTCTATTGTTGCCATTTGGCCTGCATCTTTCATGATGCTGATACAGGTAATCAGGGTCATGTACAAGCACTCCGTAGATACCACCTGCAGTTCCATAGTTGCTTTGGTGAGCCTCCTTTCTTCGGAGGGTTCCACATTTACTTTCAGTCGTATTAGGATGTCGTGGGTCTTGTCCCGACTTCCATCATAGTTGTTAGAGGCTTCATAGATAGACAGTACTAGTTGAGGAATCTTTTCATTTCCATTGGTAAATGTGTAAGACTTGAGTTGCGTCTTTTGGCCAGTTGAATGTTTTCTTTAAAATATTCCGAGTTATCTATTTTGAGACATGAGTTAAATCTTTACTTTTGAGGTTCATTTATTATTGATTAAGTCTTCCGCTGAGAGTTGAGCCAGGCCAAGGGTTCGCTTGGGGCCAACAATGGTTCTCGAGTGCTAGCCACGTCTAGGGTGTAGGTTCAGGGCGTGACAAATTTTTTGTCATTTTATTTATATACAGAATTAAAACGTAAAGGAAAATAAAATAAAATTAGATAATAGTTGGGTATAAATATATAGTAGTATGTATGATATATAATTTGAATGAAAATACATAAAATGGAGTTTTTTAAAAGTAAATAAATAAAATAAATAATAATAATAATAATACTAAATGTCAAAATATTTTATAAAGTTTGCGATCTTAAATATATTTATCATAAAGTAAATTACATGTATATTGTTCAAAACATAAGAATATTTATTATTTTTAGCAACATGTAGGGACAAATTGATGATAGATTATATGTAGTAAAATAATATGTATATGAAAGTGTAGGGATTTATAAATTGCATAAAAATAAATAAATATCATTCGTAAAAGAGATAATATACATGAGAAAAATAATATAAAGTATAAAAAAATAATAGGTCATATATAAATAAAACTAAATATTAAAATATAGAATTTATACCTTTATGTGCATGACTTATATATGTGTATGTACCTCGTATTTTTTGAACCTGTTGCCATATCTAAAATCTTGAAACAGTATGTTAAGAAATTAAAATATTTCAGCAATATTTAATTTGAAAAGTGATAATAGTAAGTATATTTTTTTATAAAGAGGGTGATGTTAAAAGAATATAATGTAGGCCTAGCTATTGGTTACCCAATCCAAATCATCACTCTTCTACCTTTAGTTTTAAAGGGTCTAAAATTCGCCTAATTATTCCAAAGATGAAGAATTTGGACATCTAAATATTGGACTAAATAATGTTAAGGTTAACTCCTATTAAGGGTCTACTTAACATATGTAATTCTAAGTAAAAGATTCTAGCTATATCTGTAACGCCCCAGAAATTAGTAAGTTGAACTAGAGAGTTCTAGAGATTTTTGTAAGAGTTTTGGAGTGTTGTATGAGGGTTAAAACTAGTAGAAACGATTCTCGTACTTAGAATAGGGGTTTAAGGGTTAGGGCGTCAAGGTACGACCTCCAAGAACCACCCAAGGGGTCCTTGAGGAAGACCCTTGGGACAGCCAAAAAGCTGTCAAAAAAATAGCATGGTCCACGGATGGGCACCCACGCCCCGTAGGTGGGGGTCGTGGGTCGAGGCTTGGCCTCCCATGATCTCCCAAGTTCCAGTAAGGAACCACGAGTCAACAGAACGGACCGTGAACCCACCCACGGTCCTTGGGTGGGGATTCTGTAGGTCCCTTCAGTTTTTAAGGTTTTAGTTTTAGTTAGGGGTTAGGGAGGTCGGTTAATTAGTTAAATAGCCACCTATAAATACCTAATAAGACCCTAAAACTAAGGCATTAACTCATTCATCTAAGAAACCACTTTCTCTCAAGAAATCCTCTCTCTAGAAGTGAAGAAGAAGACGAAGAAGAAGAAGAGGAGGAGGAGGAGGAGGAGGAGGAGGAGAAGAAGAAGAAGAAGAAGAAGAAGAAGAAGAAGAAGAAGAAGAAGAAGAAAAATAAGAAGAAGAAGAAGAAGAAGAAGAAGAAGAAGAAGAAGAAGAAGAAGAAGAAGAAGAAGAAGAAGAAGAAGAAGAAGAAGAAGAAGAAGAGGAGGAGGAGGAGGAGACGAGGATGAGGAGGAGAGGAAGAGGAGAAAGAAGAGGAAGAAGAGGAGGAGGAGAAGGAGAAGGAGAATGAGAAGGAGAAGGAGAAGGAGAAGGAGAAGAAGAAGAAGAAGAATAAAAAGATGAAGAAGAAGAAGAAGGAAGAAGAGGAGGAGGAGGAGGAGGAGGAGGAGAAGAAGAAGAAGAAGAAAAAGAAGAAGAAGAAGGAGAGGAGGAGAAGAAGAGGAGGAGGAGAAAAAGAAGAAGAAGAGGAGGAAGGGGGAGAGGAGGGGGAGGAGGAGGAGGAGAAGGTAGAAGAAGAAGTGGGTAGCAACCTAGGTCGAAATTCACCATTGAAGCAAGCTTTCTTTAGGGTTTTGAAAAGAGGTCTTTTAGATTATTCATCTATCGGTTCTTCCCCCATAGAGCCCCCCTTAGTTTTCCCCCAATTGTGAAGTCAAAAACCCAATTGTAGCTAGGGTTGTGCTTGCATTGTTGGTAGGGCTTGGGTATGAATCCAATCTAGCAGATAATACCCAATTATGATTGACTAAGCTTTGTTTAGTGATATTATGATGAATTTATGTTATTTCTATGGTAAACCCTAATCTGAGATGATGAATGTAATTTTTGTGGGTTATGCCATTAGAGATGGAGTTGAAGGTTCATAAGTGATCTTCCTAAATCAATGTCATTTGTAGTAATTGTTCAAAGTTAGGAACATATAATCATAAATTGAACTATACTCTATCGTATATGATGAATCTTGACATGTTAAGTTGAATTTAAACTTTTTTGATCAATTGTGACTAGAATCACCTAGTAATGAAAGATGTGATCAAAATACCTTGAAACCTAGGTATAAAGAAGAGATTAAGAAAGAAACATTGAGAGTAAGGCTTGTGATCATAATAGTTAGGGCTTTAGAGTGAAGCTAATGTGATTACCTATTGATTCTAAGGCTTGAGAGTAAAGTCTAAAAGAGAATATAAGTCTAATAGGTAGAATTGTGGTGAAAGACCTAGACTCACCTAACCTACCTTATGAATACTTGAAAGTATAAAGTTATAGAATCACTTGAACATGGATTGATTGTCAAGGACATCCTTCCATGAGACACGAGTGTTAAGAAAGGCTTATCAAGTAAATCTTGGGGTGTATGCTTGGCTCCAAGTGGATATTGACAATGAGATGGAGTGTCACACAAGATAAGGTCCGGGCTCCAAGTAGAAAGGAGAACCACACCTAGTTGATGTGAGGTCGATCCAAGTTAAAGGGGGAACTCTTACGTAGTAGAGTGTGGGTTTTCCCAAAGTTAGGTCTCATGAGATGGGAGCCTTTACATGAGTTGAGTCTAGGTTCCTAGTAGCAATCTTCATATCCAATGAACTAAGACATGCTTGAAGAAGTATCTCATAGTGTTCAAAAGTAAAGAGAGGAACTAGGTTTAAAACCAAGAAGTGTTATGATAGTATGAGGACCTAAAACTGGTACTTAGCATGAGTAGTATTATGGGGTGCTACTCATGCATTACACAAGTTTGACTTAAGGGTTGTTAAAAGAAGAGAATTGAGATAGGGTTGTGCAATAGTTGCCTTCTAAGATATGATTGACTAAAGGTGATAGATTCCCTTAGTTATGAGAGTTAAGCTAATGATGAGGCCAAATGAGGGTGAGTATGACTAGGACTAATTCAAGATTATGCTTAGTGTGAAGGGTAGTATGGGATGTATTTCATGCATTGCACAAGTGTGCTTTGGGGTTACTTAGAAGTATGGTGCCCCTATGGTATAGAAGCTTAGAGACTTAACCATGCATATAGACTATGATTAAGATGATTAAAGGGATACTTGACTTGGGTAGTTTTATGGGATACTATTCATGATTTGCACTTGTATGCTTTTGAGGTTAATTGAGAATGGTTGTATTATGGTAGAGATGACTAAGAGTCAATTATGCTTATATGATGCTTATGTGGAAGACGGCTTGTTATGATTATGATTTATCTCCTATGCTTATTAACAATGTCTTATGTTGACTTGTGATGATATGATACTTATGTTGGACATTATTCTATGACTGTGTTATTGTCTCTTATGCTTATGTCTTATGTTGACTAACCATTTTGAGATGCTCTTACGATGTTGTGCTAGCTTTCATACTTGGTACATTTTGTACTAACGCATATTGCCTACATTCTAATCAAATGTAGGGTTTCAGAGATTAAGTTCCTTGAAGGCTAAGTTTCCAAGAAGCAAGAAGAGTTGAAGAATTGGTGAGTCCTAATAGCTTCGAGGACAAACCCATATTTCCTTTATGTCATTTCTTTATGTTTTAGACTTTGTATGGGTTGCGTCCCAAGACTTTTATTCAAGAGTTTAATAGATGATTTGAGACAAAGAGATAGTAAATACTTCTGCTTGTTTTATAAAAGAGTGTTTTCGATTGTATGGATAAAGTTTTTTAAATTTCCGTACGCTTCTATTATCTTATGTTATTATATGCTAAGGGCTTGTATGAGACCTCTTCGGGGTCAAGTACGCCATGTTACCTCTAGGGGGTACCCCTGGGTCATGACAATATCACAAACTAATGTTCTAAATAAAAATTAGACTTCCCGAGGTCAAGACAATGAGTTTACAAAACAACCCCAAGGCCCTTCAATTATTTCTTTTGATATAACTTAATTTAAATAGAACAAACACTAAGATTTATAATCACTGTCCCTTCAATGACAAGCTTTAAAACAAAGTATCTGACTTAAATTTTGTCAACACGTGAACATGAACAAGATTTTTGGATAAATCACCACACGAAACAATAGCCGCCTTTTGGGACAGACAATTGGAGAAAATTTGAACACGAAGTTGAGCACTTTCAAACTTTTATTGTAACTATCATTCCAAAATTTTAAAGGATAAATACCGATAGGAGCATTATTTGACAAAATATCTAGAGATTGCAACATGCTATGAATATGGAGAACTCAAACAAGAAACATTAATAATGGCATGGAGCAACATGTAGCTATGAACGTCCAAAAACGATATGGCGGGAACTAAGTGACAAATCAACACAACTGATTTGTGAATTTTCAGAATAGGTAAATGGATCAAAAGTCATTTAAATACAACAAAGGGGTCTACGAAAACAGAAAATGAAGTTTTTACACTCAGAAGACAATGAGATAATTCCACATACAACTATCATATTAGTTAATTTCTAAGACTCCTACGCCTATTTAAAATGATGCCGACAGTAACAAGACAAGTGAACCCAAACGGCTTCTAGTCTTTTGCCTAATATGAAACTCAAACATGGATAATGAGGAGAAAAACCCAACTAGGCTAAATGTTTTGGGAGAATTAGATTATGGAACTCAAATAGGTAGACCTAACGTGCACAGAACATGACAATTGAATCCAAACTATCGGAAGAGGACGATAAGGCAACCTTAGCATTATTTAGATACGAAAAAAATTAAGCCAAGCCTAACTCATCACTAAAACATGAGTAAGGTATACCTTTATAAACAAATAGTAAACAACCAAAGATGTTGTTATTGAGAAGCTACAACCAACAAACCCAATACAATTATTCAATATTACTCTTAACAACAAGAATGACTCAGTCAGTAGAGGATTGCCATACATTCAAATACTAAGAATGTGGAGAACTATGAAAAATATCTAGAAGAATACAGAACGATAGAAAAAAAACAAAGCTTCCTACAAGACGACGGATGAGAAAAAAAATCTAATTAGCGAGGCAGTGTACCTTTTCAGGAGCAGCAAACATAGGCTTGTCCTCCAGAATTCCAACTTTCAAGCTCCTTTTCTGAACTCGAACTCAATAATTAGAAACCGAAAAAAGTGCCCAGCAATTCTGGAAATTTAATGTAAGAAGTAAATGAATAGAGTAAAGTTTGTTTCTCCGTTTTTTGAACTAGTTTATCAGTTGATTCTTTGATCCTTTCTCTAATTTTTCTTGATCTTCGATAGAGAGCCAAAGTCCTCTTTTTATAGCCAATTTGGGGCCTCTAATAAATTCAAAATTTGAATTCTTGGAAAGACCATTCTCCGAAAAGCAAAAGAAGTAATGATGGAATCCATGAAAAATCTCGTCTGTATCAACCCTTTTTTCAGGTTGATTTGAAAAGGATAAGTGATGTCTTGGGGATTCTAATCTCACACCCATCGGAATAAGGGGATAACAAGCCCAAATTTTATGGTCCTTCCCGTTCTTCACCTTTTCAGGTGTAGCAGCGGTGGTGGTGAGGCTTTTGAGGTCTGTTTTGGCTCAGAAAGGAATGTAAAGTTTGATAGGAGGAGATCGTGATTTATGGAGTGTAGGTAGATATGTTGAAGACCATCGGAATTCGACATTTTCCGGCGGTTCATAGTCGTTCTTGGCAGAGGTTCATGGGGAAGAAAGAGACGCCTGGGAAAAGAAAATGTTTTGTGAAAGGAGGAAGCCTGAGGCGTGACTTATGGGTAAAAGAAATAGTATAGGAGTGGGGTCTTTTTGTTTTAGGAAAATATGTTGATTTAATCTAGACTATCCGATTATTTGATCAGACGATTTATAAAAATTAGGAGTTAAAAAAAGTATGTATAGATATATATATATATATATATCAAAATAGAGGTTTGCGATTGACAGTTTTAAAGGGACTTGGATTGTAATCCCCTTATTTATTAAATAACCAATATTTTATCAAATTAAGTATAGTTATTTTGCAAGAATACCTTATTTGATAAAATTGGTCATTCTAAAAATAAAATTGGTATAAATTAGTCTCTCATTAATTAATTAAGCTTCCTAATTTTAAATGATGTACAAAAAATATATACTTTTAACAATAGAAATTATATTTAATTTCTTTAAAAAATTGTTTCAACCCTTACGAACAACATTTATTTAACGTTAATATTAATAAATAGAAAATTAAGTAATATTTATAATATATTTAATTTTTAAAAGAAATAATATTTATGAAATAAATTTGTCAAATGGGATGAAAATAAAAATAAAATTTATATATTTCATTTTAATATTCTTGAAAAAGTTCGTCATATGTATACATATATATTTATTATTATTACTACTAGTATACGTGCCCGTGCGTTGCGCGGTTAGTTGATAAATGTAATCATAAATATTAATTTATTGACAATTTCAAAACTTATCTAATAATTAAATAATATTATCAAACAAATACTAAACTTTAAATATGCATAGATAATAACTATAACAATATCTCAAAAATAAAAATTCAAGTCCAGCGAACTCACACACCAATCATTGTAACGACCCGAACCGTCGTTATTTAGGAGGAACAAAAATTCAGGAAATTCTAGGCCACTGTCCCGCCACAATGGGACCGATGCCGCTAGGGCGGCGGCGCTAGGGCAGGATAAGTTGGCGCCAGAGCGGGATAGGTGAGGCAGAACATAAATTATGAGAAATCCTATTTTCTCCACCATCCTAAAATACCTAAATAAGTCGTAAAACACCCTAGAAACCTCAGAAAAGTTGCTCTAAGCTTGGGAAGGAAGGAGAAGAAGAATTCTAACGTGAGGATGGCATTATCTTGCGAATTCTTGAACAAATCCACCATCACGAAGCCCGAAAAACCTGGATGAAAGTAAAAAACTCTGTGCAACTGATTGGCGCCCAGATAGGTTAGGTTTTAAGAATTGAGTAGTTTCAATATGTGCTCCCCACATAATATATGTAAATCAATGGTAGGGTTTATCTGTAGACCTTCGTGCACCGAGTGAATTCCATGGGTAATTCTTAGAAATCAAAGTAATTGGGTTTATGCCTTGAGAAGAGAAATTGATGACTTGTTAGGGCTTCTAGAATTGCTATCTTGGATAAAAAAAAATTTAAGAAAAAGAATATGGAATCATAATGGAACTAGAATCATGAACGTATGCTAGACCATAAATTGGGGTGATTGATTGAGGAATTATATATATTGTAATTAAACCCTAGAAAGAAGGATTAGCTAATGAACTAGGGCTAAGCATGACAAATTACGTATGTTGATAATGTTGCATTGTTGATCACACTTGTTGTGAATAATATGGGTGAATTATCATTGACATGAAATCATGACTTAAATGTATGATCTTGAGGATATACTTGTGTTGTTTATTGTGATGTGTTGAATGAATCAGTTGCCATATTCCGGCATAACTAACTTGGATCGGTTGCCACTTCCGGCATAACTATTGGATCGGTTGCCACGTTCCGACATAACTATGGGATCGGTTGCCTCGTTTGACATAACTAACTGTTTGGGTTTGGGTTCTATGAGAGGACCAATGATATGGCTTAATTGTGTGACTTGAGAAAGGTGTTAGTCGTTCGTAAATGTTGATGATATTGTATATGTTTGTTAAACATGTGATTATATTTTTCATTGACTTATACATGTTGGACTTGTTAGGTATAGTGAAAGGGTTAAGTGTTTAGGAACGAGAAATAGATAGTAATGGTTGTTCGTGTGTTGTAATGGCGAGAAGTAGAGGAAGCATGGGTGATGAAATATGCTTAGGTGGATTTCACCTTGGGGGAAAGTGATTGGGTTTAGTGTTAAGGGAGCTTGTTGTAATGTATTATGTGACTATGGTTGGGTAAGGTGAATAGGATGTAGGGGTATGACATGAACGGTTAGTTGAAAATTTGGTGGTTGTATTGGGGAATTTCTCTATGTGTTAGAATGGTTAGGCTATGATCAAATAACTAGTAGGTAGGTTGATTGAGAAGAATGCTAGTTGTCAGAATACTAGTGTATATTGGTAGTATTTCAAGAGAGAGTAAAGGTGGAGAAGCGAGTGGTCTATCGTAAATTTCTATTAGTTGGTTTCTTATGTTATGTGGTGGGCGTCGAGTTGACCGATGATGCCTACCAGTACGTGTGTTTTGTACTGATACTACTCTTGCTATGTCTTTTCACATAGTCTGGATGCAGGATTGGTGACATTTCATTATGTGAAGACGAAGAACTCTCCAGCAGCTTCTATTCTTCCTTCCGCACGGTGGGAGTTGTGTCTTTTTTTTAACTTGTCCAGATGTACTCTCAGTAGCTTTTGTACCTGTTTAGACCTAGATTCATGGGAGTTGTTTAAATTACTTACAAGTTAAACCAAAAAGTTTTTCTAAGGGTATTATTTATAAAATCATAAGTAATATATTTATTTCTATTTTCATTAAATTTCCGCATGTTTTAACTTTTGGGATATGAGGGTTCTCCTACTTAGGTGTTAGAATGGGTGCCTACACGATCCGGTGGGTTGGGTCGTGACAAATTGGTATTAGAGCCTAGGTTACCGGTCTCCCCGTACAAGAGCAAAATGTGGACTAGACTCCTGCGGATTGGTGTGTTGATGTCGACATCTAATCTTCAGGATGCTAGGAAGAATTCTAGGAAATTGCTCTACTCATTCTCACCTTCCGTGCGAAGTGTTGCTTGTGGTATGAGTTGAGTCCAATTGGTATCTCCCGATTCCAATTGGCATCTCAAAAATGTGAACCGGAAGTCGTGGTCACGACTGAAGGAGCATAAGCAAGGTAATTGGAATTGGGAGGGTTCCAATTGGTATATAGACTTAGGGGCAATAAGGAGCATGGGTGACTAGTAATGGTAATCTATGGATCTAACTAGCTAGTAAATTAAAATCGCATGTGCATTGTATTTTTGGAAACTGGACTGTGTGATTCTTGCTGTTTGAAAATTAACTGCAGCTATAAATTTGTAATTTATTGAATGTTTTGAGGTGAATATGTGTGCTATAAATATGTGTGTTTAAACCTTAATATGCACGAAGTGTTGGTTGAGTTGTGGAAATTATTAAATGCAACTACTCGTGTAACATAAAAATTGTTGTGAAAAACAAAGTCAAAACTTAGCTGGTGCGAGGGTCTAGCTAATTTACGAGGTGATTCGTAAAAATGGAATCTGGACATGTGTCGCAACCAATTAATAATCATGTGAATGTATGGGTGTATCCTGGGGATATGTGGGTGTATCGTTGAATTAATGAGAACTAGTGGGGTGCCGTGTCGTTAAGATTGATTCGGATTAGTTAATGGTTTTCCTAGCTTGGAGAATTATCTTAGATTGTTTGGTTAAACCTTAGGGAAATCTTAGAAAAATGAAAAGAACCAAGAAATTATTAGCCTGGGTTCTGGTCCCGTCTAAGTCGCTGGGGCGGGATTATTCCCGCCATAGGGACACCGCCAGAGTGGGATTTTTCCCGCCAGAGAGGGACAGGGCGAGGCAGAACCTCAACCTAGCCTCCCCTGTGTTCCCTAACTTCGAAATGTCAACCCAAATAGGATTCAAACAAATCCTTACAATCCTTTTAGTGTTCAGCAAATCAGAGAATAGATTTAAAACTTAGAAATTCACTATTTACGGCGGAAAACCAGGAAATCAAGCATCCACGTGCTTACAAAACATAAGAGTGTCGAAAAGATAGAAACAAGTTGTCTTAAATTTACAAAGCCAAGAGGGCGAAACAATAGTCAAATCAGGAACTCTCAGACTAGGTGGTGTCCATATCGGAGTCAAGGTCCTGTGGGGGTATCACTCCAGCCCAGGCCTCATTCAGTATAGGAAATTGTGTGTAGTCCTTCGGATCAAGTTGGGGGATCTCCTTTCCAGAGGCAACGCAAGTAAAGCTGGACTTAATAGTCTTCCACATCCGGGCCATCAGGCGATCCCTCTCCACACCCTTCCTCATCTCCTAGCGCAGCTGGCGACAAAGCATCTCGACCTCTAGGGCAGTGCTTGGTGGAACTGGAGTGAAGTCGACATAGGCACTCCCCATCCTCTTCCGGACATCCTCCAGATCATCTTCGACCCATGCACCTGAAAGTGGGTCATCGTCATCTGAAATCACGGCCGCCTTACTGCTACTAGCCCTTCCCGTCCTCCACATCTTGCTCCTAGAAGTAGAACCTGTCCTAACCAGAAGAGGGTGAAGGGGGGGTATCCATAGAAAGTACCTCATCAACATCAAATAGTGGCACTCTCACCAGCTTGCACAGGGCAGTGATAAGACCAGGAAGAAAGAACGCCTTTTTGTTTCCTCGATAAAACATCTTCCACTGCGAGATAATTTGTGCCTCCACATTTAGCTGGATACCCTGTATGGCACATGCCACCACCAAGGCCCGGGGAAAGGTCACGTCGGTGCGATTGCTCGACAGGCGGATCCTCCTAGTGACCAAATATTACAACCTCTTAACATCGGGTGACTAATCAATGCTAGTAATACCCTCAGTAGTAGCCCAGTATACCTGATCCCGATGCGTATACTCAACCAGAGTGTCTCTCAGCCATTCCAGATCCATCTCCCTTAGTCTGGCCTCGTATTCATAGTTCGGGACCTCCGGTACCTCTAGGGCCTCATTGATAGCAGTGGCGTTCAAAGAAATGTCAACTCCCTTGATGCGGATAACGGGGTGAGGGTCATCCCATCGCACAGTAGGCAGGATGGCGTAGAACTCCCTCACCCAAGTAGAACGCGCATCTGGGGGAGCCTCAGTCAGTGGAGCCCATCCAAACTCATCAGGCAAGCAGAAAATGCAGGCGCCTTCTCCTCTAGCTTGTGCAACACGAAACCACTCTCGCAACAGAACCCTGTATTGTGGTTGTCGTGATGTCTCTCCTGACTCGCGGCATTAGGAAACTAGATGAAAGAAAAGTGTTCATATTTTTGTCGTGCCATTAGAGAGCCTGCAATAAGTTGGAAATCAGTTAAAAACGCGATAGGATAGTTGGTGTAAAGCTGGAAAATTAAGAATGAAAATTTTTGTGTTAAGGGTGCAGGCCACTGGTCTGCCGCATCCCACCACAGCGACCAAAATCCCGCCTTGGCGGGATTATGATGGCCGCCATAGAGGGATGAAGGCCGCCAGAGTGGCCTTCATCTGGGATGAACAACAGACGCGGTTATGGTGTCTCTTTGTCCCAAAAGCCCCTTTTTCGATAGAATTTCAGCATATCAGAATATTAAAACTAACCTAGAACGTAGATATGCAATCATTTTAGCAAATAAACCCCTAAATCGGTGCCAAATCCAAGTTTATGCCAAAAAGACCTTTCAACTTCCCCCACCCATCTTTGTACCGATTTACTCGTATTTTTGTGAAATCCTTACGCCTAGGACGTTGTGGGAATGTTGGGGACGTAAAGGAAGTACCCATGCTACGTTTATTATATCAATCTAACAACCTAGTTAAAATTCATAATAAACTACCCCAAAAACTGTCTTTTTCGATCAGTTAATCAACATGCAATCGTCGTTAGTTATGTAATGAAGTAAAGGATGAAGGGAAACGAGAATTACCTTGATTTCGACGTTCAGAGCGAGGGGTTTGAGAGGATGTTTGGGAGGATTTAGTGAGAAGAGGGTCATTTTTCCCTTTACTGCCTCTGATCTCCTGCTACAACGGGAGATATCGCACCACGGCGGCCCTGCCCCAGCGAGAGGGCTACCGCCCTGGCGGGCCAGACTGTGTAGTTAACCAATTTTGTTTCCTCGTGCGTTGTCTTAGTATTCTTCCTATCCTTGAGTATAGTACCTTACTAGTATCAACTATTTGAAAAGCCACCATTTGTGGTGGTGGTTTCGTGATGAACTTACCCATTAGTTTGGAAGTACTCCGAAAGTTAGGGCATGTGATTACCTGAGCACTAGTCATTCGAGGACGAACGAGGGGTAAATTGGTATCTATTGTAACAACCCGAACTGTCGTTATTTAGAAAGAACAAAAATCTTGGAAATTCTGGGCCACTATCCTGCCACAGCGGGCCTGATGCCACTAGGGTGGCGGCGCCAGGGTAGGATAAGTAGGCGCCAGAGCGGGATAGGCGAGGTAGAACACAAATTATGAGAAATCCTATTTTCTCCACCTTCCTAAAATACCTAAATAAGTCGTAAAACACCCTAGCAACCTCGGAAAAGCTGCTCTGAGCTTAGGAAGGAAAGAGAAAAATAATTCTAACGTTAGGATGGCAATATCTTGCGGATTCTTGGACAAATCCACCGTCACGAAGCCTAGAAAACCTGGATCAAAGTCAAAAAGTCCGTGCAACTGCTTAGTGCCCAGGTAGGCTAGGTATTATGAATTGAGTAGTTTAAATATGTGCTTCCCACGTAATATATGTAAATCAATGGTAGGGTTTATGTGTAGACCTTCGTGCACCGAGTGAATTCCATGGGTAATTCCTAGAAATCAAAGTAATTGGGTTTATGCCTTAAGAAGAGAAATTGATGACTTGTTAGGGCTTCTAGAATTGCTATCTTGGATATAATTGCTTTCAAGAATAAAAATATGGAATCATAATGGAACTAGAATCATGAACATATGCTAGACCATAAATTGGGGTGATTGATTGAGGAATTATATATATTGTAATTAAACCCTAGAAAGAAGGCTTAGATGATGAACTAGGGCTAAGCATGACAAATTACGTATGTTGATAATGTTGCATTGTTGATCACACTTGTTGTGAATAATATGGGTGAATTATCATTGACATGAAATCATGACTTAAATGTATGATCTTGAGGATATACTTGTGTTTTTTATTGTGATGTGTTGAATGAATCGGTTGCCACGTTCGACATAACTAACTTGGATCGATTGCCACTTCCGGCATAACTATTGGATTGGTTGCCACGTTCCGACATAACTATGGGATCGGTTGCCTCGTTTTGACATAACTAACTGTTTGGGTTTGGGTTTGGGTTCCATGAGAGGACCAATGATGTGGCTTAATTGTGTGACTTGAGAAAGGTGTTAGTCGTTCGTAAATGTTGATGATATTGTATATGTTCGTTAAACATGTGATTATATTGTTCATTGACTTATACATGTTGGACTTGTTAGGTATAGTGGAAGAATTAAGTGTTTAAGGGATGAGTAATAGATCGTAATGGTTGTTCGTGTGTTGTAATGGCGAGAAGTAGAGGAAGCATGGGTGATGAAATATGCTTAGGTGGATTTCACCTTGGGGGAAAGAGATTGGGTTTAGTGTTAAGGGAGCTTGTTGTAATGTATTATGTGACTATGGTTGGGTAAGGTGACTAGGAAGTAGGGGTATGACGTGAACGGTTAGTTGAAAATTTGGTGGTTGTAATTGGGGAATGTCTATATGTGTTAGAATGGTTAGGCTATAGGCTATGATCAAGTAACTGGTAGGTAGGTTGATTGAGAAGAATGTTAGTGGTCAGAATATTAGTGTATATTGGAAGTATTTCAAGAGAGAGTAAAGGTGGAGAAGCGAGTGGTCTATCATAAATTTCTACTAGTTGGTTTCTTATGTTATGTGGTGGGCGTCGGGTTGACCGATGATGCCTAGCAGTACGTGTGTTTTGTACTGATAGTACTCTTGGTATATCTTTTGACATAGTTTGGATGCAGGTTGGTGATGTTTTATTAGGTGAAGACGAAGAACTCTCCAGCAGCTTCTATTCTTCCTTCCGCACGATGGGAGCTGTGTCTTTATTTATATTGTTCAGATGTACTCTTAGTAGCTCTTGTACCTGTTTAGACCTAGATTCATGGGAGTTGTTTAAATTACTTACAAGTTAAACCCAAAAGTTTGTCTAAGGGTATTATTTATAAAATCATAAGTACTATATTTATTTCTGTTTTCTTTAAATTTCCGCATGTTTTTACTATTGGGATATGAGGGTTCTCCTACTTAGGTGTTAGAGTGAGTGTCCGCATGATCCGGTGGGTTGGGTCGTGACAATCATCCTGCAAAAAAGAACTTAAATTATTACCTTTATATTTTTGAAATATGATATGTGAGAAGTAAAATAATTTGTGCATAATTATTATTTAACACTATATATTCAAGGAATATAAATATGTAGAGTAAAATAAAGAGATTCTATATATCCTTGTCTATTAATTTTCGTATATTATAATTTCCAAAAAATTATTAAATTTTCTCACTCATGAAATTTGATTTATTTTTACACTTGTATTCTACTTAAAAAAAAACATTTTATTCTTTAATTGATTTACAATATCTTTTAGCATTTTTCAAGTTTTTAATTTAATTTATTTTCTAAGAATTAATTCAATATATATATTTGTCTTTATATATATGATTTTTTTCTATTGAAAAAGAAATAAATGAATGTTTGATTCTTTGCAAAATGTGGCATAATCTCGCAACAAAAATATAATTTTATAATTTAATTTTTCATAAAGTAATAAAAGTTCTATTATAGCATAACATGAAGAAATATTAATCACACAAAAATCATAATATTATCTCACATCCTATATAAATAAATCAATAGAAGAGAATATCAATAAAACTCCATAGTTTCCACACATACAAACGTGGAAATAAAATCAATGAGAAATATCAATTTCTAATATCATGTGAAGTTTGATCACTTTGGATTATTTAATCAACTTTTATAAATAAATAAAAAGAGAAAAAAAGGAAAATATTCACGTAATAGATTGAAAAATTGATCCGAATTTTAAAAAAATAATACTAACCTAGATTTTTTGCGACCCATTTAGATGTAAGAGAATAAAAATTATGGAGTTTCACTAATTCATTTATTTTCTACGATTTGGAAATTTTGAATATTAGCATTTCATATGAGATATGAAGGAGAACAATAATTTTGAATAGAATAATTCAGTTGCTACATAAAATTTTATAGATGAGAAAATATGGTGGTGGTGGTGGTGATGGGGGGGGGGGGGGGGGCAATGTAATCGTGGGAAGAAATGGGGAATGAAAATAGTAGGTGGTTTATAAACCTCTTCTTTGTTTTATTTATTTATTTTTTATTTATATTTTTATTTAACACACATTCAAACAAAAAATTATCCTTAAATCAAATTTAACACTTCCCTGTATTTTCATGAACAATATTTAATGTTTTTCTTTTCAATTTACTTTTAACATTGTCTTAATATTCAATTTAAATGGTTAACGGTGATGTAAAATAGATGAGATCGTATTTAATTTGTTTACTTCCATATTAAAAATAGTTAATGCAATTTGCTGGGTTTGTGTATAATTGAGAATGTAATGAGAAGTTTTAAAACTACATGTAATATAATACCTATTTAATATAAAAGGACATGATCATATAATTTAGTGCTTGTTTAGATTAAATTATTTTTAGATGCTTTTAAATTTTAAAGGAGAAAAATGACCCACCTGATCAACCATTTCTGCGTAATACATCAATACTTTTTTTGAAGTTGCTAAAACTCCTCTTAAGCCAAGTCACCAAATCAACAACAACTGCTAAAATATGTACTAAGAACCAGGGCACATCTCATTAATCATAAAAAAGAATAAAAATATCACACAATATATCATCTAAAATGACTACTTATGATGATTTAGGAGGATTCCATAGAAATTAGAATTTGTTTTCGATATGTGCCTCTTATTAGGCAAAAACTGAGGAATTAAGGATTTGGTTTATAAAATAATATTTTATTTTATTTTTGAAAAAAAATAGAATTACATTCAATTTGAAAAAGAAGAAAGATTTACCAACCACAATCTCCAAATTTTAATCCTCGTTTTGTCATGACAACCGCAATCTCCAAATTTTAATCATTGTTTTGTCATAACAATTACTAATTTGATTTGAAGTAGCAAATGAAGAGATGAAGTTTCTAGAAAATCCCCGTTAAACTATTGTAATCATTTAAAATTTATTAAATATAAATTTATAAAATAATTCGAATTATATTAAATTCATAAATATATTAGTCCAAATAAATTAATTGATTTGGGCTACAGTAGATTGAGCTCAATTTGCTAAGTCCAATGTCATATTTTCCTAGAGGCCCATTTTTTTGGTGCCACGTGGGCAAATGAAGTGGCATGCCAAGTCAAACAAGAAGCCAATAGGATCATGACATGTGTCAAAGATGACAAGGCCGCTCCATAAAGCCCATATGCCATGTCACTTAAATCTGATTGGCCGAAGGGAATCCTATTCCAATCACAACTCCTCTATTCTAAAACTATAAATAGGGGTCTTCATAATTCAAAAAGAAGACAGAAAACTCTAAACAAGAAGCTAGAGAAAATCCGTGGTACAAACGCCATAAAATTCTCTATAAAGCTACAAGTTTAAGAATTCAAGCATTTAAGTTCAAGAACGATCAAGATCAAGACTATCAGGTTCAAGAACAATCTCGAAGCCCTTGAATTCAAGCAAAAGTCAAGATCAAGATAAAGTTCAAAGTTCAAATTCATCAAAGATTCAAGATCAAGCGTTAAAGCCCTTGAATCATATTTGAAAAGGCGAATTCAGAGGAATCATAGAGATTGTAACACTCGCACTTTGAAATAATAAATACGATTGTTGCATAATTTTCCGTTCTTGATTATTGCTTTCTCGACGCGAATTTTATTGTCTACAAATTCTGGCACGGACAATCTCTACCTCTCATCTCAACTTTTCAAGCATCAAACAACATCGAGATGACTTCCATGAAGAACAACTCTCGATCAATTGCCTCTAAGGCCACTAGCTCCAAGTTCTCTACTGAAGTTGAAGGCATTCTTGATGTTACCTTTGGAAGTTTCGGAGTTGTTACGAGAAACAAAGCTGCTACACTAGGACAACAAACACTACAAGTGTCGTCCGCATCAACTCCTGTTTTTGGGTCTTCAACTCCAAAAAGAGAGAGTTCCTCCACAAATGCTTTGGAAGGAGGAAACAGTATAGCTGAAAAGATCAAGAAGACATTGGCTCTACTTGAGCAATCTGGTTCCAAGAATTCTACCACAAGGGAGAACTATGATTCAACTAACGAATTACCTCCACGTGCATCGCGTAATGTGAGTCCGCTGAAGATCAACTTACACGACAATCCATGCTACTCTCCTACATCTCCAATGATCATGCAAACAATGGTGGCTGCTACTTCTTCCTTTGAGGAACAACTCGCAAATCTGACGAAGTTAGTTGAAGGATTGACAAAACATGTACAACACCAAGAGTCTAGAATCGATAAGTTGATGGATCAAATGGAAGGACTTTTAGATGGAGAAGCGAGTCATGCACCCGGAAAATGTGTTGAAGTTCAAGAGATTGGAGTTTCTGCAAAGAAAGCATCGATTGTTAATGAGATGCCAGTTTCTTCTGAAGGGATGATCCCACTCGATCGCTTGAAAGAGTTCATTGAAGGCACTATCAAAGATAAGTATGAAGTCTCCACCAAGTCTTCTCATATGTATGCCAAGCCATACACTGCAAGAATTGATAACTTAAAAATGCCTGATGGTTATCAACCTCCCAAATTTCAACAATTTGAGGGTAGAGGAAATCCGAAGCAACATGTTGCACACTTTGTGGAGACATGTAATAATGCTGGAACATATGGAGACTATCTTGTCAAGTAGTTTGTTCGGTCTCTAAAAGGAAATGCCTTTGATTGGTACACAGATCTTGAGCCCAATTCTACTGATAGTTGGGAGCAACTAGAGCATGAGTTTCTCAATCGATTCTATAGCACGAGGCGTACTGTGAGCATGGTAGATCTCACAAATACTCGCCAAAGGAAGGATGAACCGGTTATAGATTTCATAAATCGATGGAGGAACGCGAGCCTAAATTGCAAGGATAGGCTTAGTGAAGCTTCTGCAATTGAAATGTGTATTCAAGGAATGCACTGGGAGCTTCTTTACATCTTACAAGGAATAAAACCAAATCCTTCAAAGATCTAGCTACTCGCGCTCATGATATAGTGTTAAGCATGTCCTCTGCTGGAAAAGATATGACTTATATCCGAGACCCTCGCAAAGGAAGCGACAAGCAGGAACCCAAGAGATGGAGTAAATTTGTGCCTAGAAATGACAATAAAGAATCCATGAATGTTAATGTGTCGCCTGCGAAGATCACTACGAATGAGGGCATGAAGCAAAATGTGAGAACGGCTTTCCAAGCACGTTCAAATCAAAAGTCGACACTAAATCTGCAAGGAAAAAAATATCCCTTCTTGGATTCTGACGTTTCTGAGATTTTTGATGAGTTGCTCGAGTTAAAACTCATCGACTTGCCAGAGATGAAGCGACCTGATGAGGCGGGAAAAGCAGATGACCCAAATTATTGCAAGTATCATAGACTTGTGAGTCATCCTCTTGAAAAATGTTTTGTCTTCAAGGATAGAGTGATGCGATTGGTTAACGAAAAGAAAATTGTCCTTGATGATGAGAAGGTTAGTTCTAACCAAATCTCTATCACATTTGGCTCGCTCGATCCGATCCAAATATATATCTCTGAAAAACATGAAGAAGAGTTATTAGAGCACACCATGAGTTTATCTTGTACAGAAGGAGGGGTAGGGATAAGAAGACTCACTGATATATTGACCTCTTTACAATGCAAGCAATGGTGGAATTACAGGTCTAAAGATTCTTTATGGAGTCAATTTCTTAAATCCAAATATTGTCAAAGAGCTCATCCAGTTGCAAAAAAGGTGGATACTAGATAGTCTTTGATGTGGAAATACATGATGAGGAACAAGATTAAAGTAGAAGATCATATAGGTTGGAAAATCAACTCTGGAAGCTGCTCATTTTGGTGGTATGATTGGCTAAGGTAGGGGGGGGGGGTGCTCTTGCTAATTATACTACGTTTGTATCAAGTCTCAATAATGCTACTATTGCACATTTTCTAGTAAATGGAAAATGGAATGAAAGGAAATTGAGGCAAGAGGTTCCACCTCTTCTTACTCCCTCTATTTTAAATACTAATTTTCAGTTTGTGCAGGGAGTTAAAGACAGTGCAGTTTGGAAACATACTGAATCTGGAAAATTCACTTGTACATCAGGCTGGTAAGTTTGCAGAAATAAGAAGGACACTGCAGTCATTAATTCTCAAATTTGGCATAGACATATTCCTTTCAAAATGTCTTTTCTCTTATGGAGAATAATACGACATAAATTGCCAACCAATGAAAAATTAGCAACTTTTGGGGTGGAGTCTGTGAAATGTTACTGTTGTATTCAGCAGGGTTGGGATGAAGTGGATCACATTTTTATTCAAGGCCATTTTACAGCCCATATATAGAAGTATTTTGCAGGCAACATGGGAATCAACTTTCAACAGACTTCACTTAGTAACTATCTAATGTGTTGGAGTGGTATTACAGGGAAGAATGAAGCACACATGACAATTATAAAGACTCTTCCTATAGTAATATGTTGGAATTTATGGAAAAATAGATGCTCAGCTAAATATGGAGGAAAGAAATCCAGTATCCTCAAAGTCAAATATTTTATTCTCAAAGACATGCTTCTAATTCTTAGTTCTATTTTTCCTTACCTTCATTGACCTGTGATATGACCAGAATTGGTGTAATGTATTGAAAAATGTAAACAGGAGATAAGAGTTACTTTAGTTATGTGGAAGACACCTCCTCCTAGTAGATACAAGTTGAATACGGATGGTAGTGCTTTGCACAATCCAGAGAAAATTGGAGGGGGGGCATTCTAAGTGATGAACACGGGGTCATAATCTATGCCTTTGCTTTACCACTTGGTGAAGGGACAAATAATCAAGCTGAGGTGCACACTGCATGTTATGGAATAAACTGGTGCACATAACATGGTTACACTAATATCATTTTAGAAATTGACTCTGAATTACTAACTAAGTGGCTCTTGCAGGTTTCTATTCCCCCTTGGAGGATACACATGTATATATAGGAATTACAACTTCTTGCTAACCAATGTGTGTTTTTTCAGTGTCTTCATACTTACACGGAGGCTAATAGTACAGCAGACCTCTTAGCCAAACACAGTCACAAACAAGATATTGTACAAAATTACTACACTCATCATCAATTGCCCATGCAGTAAAAGGAAGCTATCTTTTGGAGAAAATGGGAGTACAAAGTTTCAAAAGAAAGAAGTTGAAAATGATCAAACCACCGTGACTATCTGAAGCTCCTTTCAACCAGAAAAGGGAATTCAGTACTTAAGGACAAAAGCTATACATCTGCTCTCCTGTCAATTTTTGAAGGACAACAGTATACCAAATAAGCACAATAAAGTCATAAAACTAATTCATACAATGCCTTAATTTGTTGCATAAGATACATTCTATTCAAATTCACTATGTCTTATTTAGGTATATTAGTTTGATTATGCTTAGTTTCATTTTTTCTTGTAAAAGGAGAGTCTCCCTTATTTAAGTATTATTAATAACTTTGATTAAGAGAGGAGTCCTCTCTAGGTGCTTAGTTTAATATTACATCTAATTGTATAGGGTTGAGTCAACTAACCTTAGTAGGTAGGTCGACTCTTGACACACCTTAGGATTGGAGGTAAGGTATATCTCCCCCTCCTTGTATATTTTTGAATTTTATATATGATAAGGCCTGGGGATGTTGATCTGTCCTGACCCCCTCAAGGGTCGTTAAAATAAAAAAAAATCCTAAACCCTAAATCCAAACTGTAAACCCTAAACCCTAAATCGTAAATTCTAAACTCTAAACCCTAAATCCTAAACCCTAAACCGTAAATCCTAAACTCAAAACCCTAAACCCTAAAACTAAACCCTAAACCCTAAGCCCTAAACCTAAACTCTAAACCCTAAATGATGCAATTATGACAAGAAGAATCACAATAAACAACGAAAAAACAATAAAGATAGTAAAAGAGACACAAGATAAGAAACAATTGGCAACTAAAGGATGTATTAAATCCAATAACCTCCAATTTTGATCCTAACAAGCACCTAATACGGATAATAGATTGACACAAGAAAAGAATATCAAAAGAAACTTAAAGGTATATTAAACCTAAAGACCTCAATTGATTAATAAAAAATCAAGCACCGAATCTCTTATAAAGACCTCAAGAAAATTGAATCTCCAAGCAATCCCCATTTCTAAACAAAGTTCAACAAATGCTTTACCAAACTCTCAAGTCTCTCAAAGGAGATCCAATTCATCATTCATCAATATTCAAAATAGTCTACCTAAAATAAACCCCTAAACGCCTATTTATAGTTTTAGGCATTATTACTTAATGGGCCCAAAAGTGACCCTAAATAAAACAATGGGCGTGCCAAGTCGAGCTCATCTAATGGATCGGCAATGCGCCCAATGGGTTTGGCGAGAACCCTGCTCCTAGGTGTTTCTTTGGATGGCTTGCTGTAACTCTTGCTGGTCTGGGGGTCAATGGGTGATGCACCAAGTGCCCTCCATGCATGCCGAATGGGTAGCCTTCTCTTGCAGCTCATTTGATCAGTTAAATGAACTGGATAACTTTAAGAGAGTAATTATTCAATGAACTGGATAACTTCAAGAGAGTAATTATTCCCAAGTCATGAGCAGGTTCAAGTACATAAAAATCCCCCACCCAAATTGGTAAAAATACCTCATTCAAGCATATAAGATCCAGTAATAACACCAAAGAAGAATCTTCAAAATAACAGACGGTGTTACTACTACACTCAGCGCACTTAAAGAAGACATTGGGATCAAATGGAAAAGTATTGCATAGGATCGGGTCAGGGAGACTCTCATTTGCCCTATTTATACCATTACTAACATAAGATATGCAATCCACACAAGTATGAGTGGTATCATATGCAAGTAGATAAAAGTGAGTCCTCGAACCCAAAACTTGTAAAACCATATAGGTCACAAGCAAGAAGCTTATCCTCTTAGCATGATGGGTAGTACAAAGGTTAGCACTTAGAACATTTAATCGAGGAGACTCAAATTCAAGGAACAACCAAACATCCTCTATTGTCATGACTATTAAGCCCACAAATGGGGAACAAGGACAATGGTTATTCTTCTCAATAACGTGGTAATACCACCCAACAAATGATATTCCCACCAGATCAAATA
Source organism: Solanum okadae (assembly GCA_036553675.1). Lineage (NCBI taxonomy): Eukaryota > Viridiplantae > Streptophyta > Magnoliopsida > Solanales > Solanaceae > Solanum > Solanum okadae. Next base: position 29,489,368 of record CM071682.1, read on the forward strand.
CCTTCATGCATTCACCGAGATCAAAATAATAGGATGTCCACAGAACTGGATCATAACAACAAGTGTAGAACACAATGACACCCTGATCCTCATGCAATGCACCATTAATCCAATTAGGGATTTCATCATATGCAAAGAGATAGTAAAGGAAAATACAAACTTTACCTTCTCTTGGAAAATATCTCCTACCCCCATAAGAAGCACATCCAACAAGATCATGCTCATAGTAAGAAATAGAAAATGGGTCTAGAGAGCTACCCTTCCCCACACACAATGTAGGCCCTTCAAGTGGATGGTAAAACCTCAAGAAGAGCTTTCCTGCATAGGGAAAGGAATCAACAATATCACCCACCTTATGCCTTCCAATTCGACCAGGCATTCCCACACAAATTTCACAATTCAGCTCACTACCAGGGTCAAATGGAAAGGTCATATATGAACTTGGATAAACTGCACCTCCATTTATCAGGTGGGCACTATGTCCTTCCAACAACATACTCCACTCAACAACATGAGCATCATCATATGTGAACATGTAATAGAGAAAGGTGTCTCTTAAATCAACTTCCTCTAAGGTGTTTTCATGGGTATGACTACTAAGAAATTTCAACTCATGGGACAAACCACTGATAATTGGAACACACTAAGAAGATAATGGAATGGGAAAACAAACACCACCTTCCTCCTCATCACATTCCTTCCCTATAAGAGTACTCTTATCTTCTAAGAAGAGATTTCCATCTTTGGGAGGAAAAGCTTCACACCATAGTAGGTTATTATAACAAGTATAGTTATCAAGAACTATACTACTCTCATGCTTCACTCCACTAGGTACATCGCTAGGAGTGATTTCATCATCTTCAAATAGGATATTGTACTTAGAGAGGAAATGATCTACCACTACGGAAGAATTAAAACATGCAAGTTCACCCTCAAAAAGACACATATCATCTTTCGAAGAATTTTCAAACACATGATCTCTATGAGCAAAGCAAGCAATTGGATCAGCCACAAAAGACATGCTCAAAGAGTCACTCCTAATCAAATGATCAACATTTTCATTAGTACCACCAAATTGAGGTTTCTTAGTCATATTACAAGAACCCTCAACTAGTGAACTACACTCACAAACAGGTTGATCAATACAATCATTACAAAATAATGAGCTAGCATTCAAAGCATAGGTGTCAACACTAGGTGGACACAAATCGATCTAGCTAGAAAAATCAATTCGGTCATCAATAGGATCAACTAGTGTATCCACACTCTCAACAAGCACATTATCAACACATGGTAAAGAATAAATAGGCTGACTTAAAGACAAGCTAACACTCACACTTTGTTCATTTGTAATGGCAAAAGTGTTAAGTTTAACTATTGTACCTTGACGCCTGCAAGAAATATCTTCCTCACCTTGAAAAGACACTCCCTTAGAAATGTCCAAATAGCCCACAAGTGTATCCATTGAAAGGGCTTCACGAGGATCCTGCAAAAGGAAAGAAATAGAATGGAGAGGGGGAGAGTTAGATGGGTTAGCTTGCAACTCATGATCCTTTTTTGAGGCAAGGATCAATACACTTTCGACTCCCACATCCTCCCTTATCTCTTTATGGTCAGCCAATAACAACTTGGCCTTTCCTTTCATCTTTCTCTTTTCTCCTTCTCCTTAGGCCTTAGCCTCCGCATGTCCCTCCTCCCTTTTCCCTTTATCCCTCAACTAATCCATCTTTCGATAGATCTCTATGACATGGGATGGTGACATTGGATTAAGGACATATTTACAACCCATTGGCATGACGGTGTATGTGTTATGCCTTCGATCATGTGTTGATGCATGGCTATGTTGCCATGGTCTCCCGAGTAGTACATGACTAGCTTGCATGAGAATTACATCACAAAGGACAACATCTTGATATTTCCCAATTTGGAACTTAATCAACACATGTTTATGCACACTCAATTCCTCACCCTCGTTCAACTATTGAAGTTTGTAAGGTTTAGCAAGCTTAGTGGTGGGTAAATTCAATTAGTCCACCATAGTAGTGCTAGCAAGGTTGGCACAATTTCCACTGTTAATGATCAAGATACATACTTGACCCTGGACGAGGCACTTGGAATAGAAGTTATTCTCTTTTTACTCATTATTTATCATGGCCTTCCTTGGTACAGTTCGCCTTACCACATATGATGGTAGTGTGAACTCCTTTTCTTCGGGCCAAGTCTCATTCATTCGTGATAGCCCATCCTCTATGGCAGTTATATGCTTATGCATTCACTCAGTCATCTGACTTACATCCTCACAATCACTCATGTTTGCACACCTTTGATTTCCTCTCAAATTGGCGCGACTAATGTTGAAGATTGCTTATACTCGGTTGATTACAAGGACTCAATTTCTACAATTGGCCGGAATGGATTTTATTTTCAAAATAAAAAATAGACGACTCAATTAAAGCAAACGGACTTGAATCAAAAAGTTAACTACGAAGTAAAACGAATAAAAGTACAAAAAGAAAAGCACTAACAAAGAAGTGAATTCAAGAACCAATAGTCAACAAGTAGAGTAGTTAACAGTTGAAAATTAGTTTAGGATTCGTGACGACGAACTAGAAACAAAAGAAAAGTAAATAGGAATTAGAACCTGAGATGAAAGGGTCATAAAACACGTTTCCCATCGCCAAATGGCCTGTTTTCTTCGCCAAACGTGAAGTTCAGCTTGCCAATTGAAAGATTTGTTCGCCACACTTGACAATCCACCAAGGAAACTCGACGATCTGGGTGGAAGTTCGGCAATGCGCAGAATGGACTCGGCGAATAGGGCTTAGCTCGCCGAAATTTCCAGTAGCACCACCAAAACAAGCCCAACTCGGCGACCTAACTGCCCAAAGGGTGAGGCGCCGAGTGGGTTAGGCGATCCAAGTCGGGGCACGCCCAAAATCCTCATGTTGTAACTGCAAGACTTTGAAAATTCAACCTTAGTGGTCCCCCCTGCCTTTGTCCTTTAGTATTTACCCATTTTTGGTAAATTCCCTTTATACAAACACTTTTGAACTTTCCCTTTCTTCCCTTTTTGAATCAAACACCTTATTGGAAGTTTCCTTCTTCTTGAAGATTTCAATGTTCTTCACGAACACTATGAACAAGATGAAGACCCAAAATAAAACCCTTTAGATTTTTCGCTCAAAATTTCACAAATTTCGAGATACAAGCTCTCCTAGATATAGGGAACAAACCCCAATATTTTTTAGCACTTAATTCCTTGCCAAAACTTCCAAATTTCAGCAATCAATCTACAAGGATTCTTACTTCTAAAAATTCATCTGATGAAGCTCACTCTTCTAATTTTTCATTTGGTACTAAAGGTAATTCCACTGACATAACTCCAACTCCCATTACCTATCCAATGCAGGTCGCAGCAATACAGGACAAGCCAACTGAGCAAATTGGACAGGTGCAGCAACAAAGAAAGGATCAATCAGGCCAACTGAAGCAATCTAAAGGCAAGGAATTACAGATAGGTAATTCAGTTACAAAAATCAGTACTCAATCGTTGGCTGCTAACACTGAGGCTCAGTCACATAATGTGATAAATGAGCACATCAGTAGGACTGTTGAAGTGTCAAAACAGGTACAAAACCAAGGTCACAAAGACAATGAGGGAAAGCAGAACCAATTAAAGGAAATAAATCAACAAGGAAGCAAAAGTGGAAATCATGATAGCAATGACAGAGCCAACATGGACTATCACAGCAACTTTCCTAAGATTTCTAACAACTATACTAGATATGTCTCTAATCCACAAAGGAATAGAGATGATGCTTCCAAAGTGAACAATGATATAGCTCAGAACAATGGGAATCAACCAACTGCTCAACAGCAAAGCCAGGATCAAAACGATAATAAATCGGACAGAATTCCAGAACCTGCTCCCTTCACCAATGTTCAATCTTTTGCTGCTCGTCTAAGGTACAATCAATACAAAAATGAAATCCCTATTGTTTTGGATGCTCCTATGCATACTATTAGACAAGGGCTACCTACTGTTTTACTTGAGGAGACTGATTATAGTATTAAGTTGGCTGAATTTTGTAAGCACACTCTTGTTGGTAAATTTACTAACACCATGCCCAAAATGGAGTTGATTCGAAAAAGTTTCACTCTCCAGACCCAGCTAACAAGGGGAGTGAAAATTAGTCACTATAATTCTAGACATGTGTACATTGATCTTGATAATGAATTTGATTATGTTACGGTGTGGACTAAATAAAAGATGAGTATAGAAGGTCAAATTATGAGAATTCAAGCTCGGATCCCTGAATTTACACTAGAGGAGGAAACTCCTATAGTTCCTATTTGGGTAGCTTTACCTGAACTCCCTTGGCATTGTTATAATAAAGTCCTTTTGTCTACTCTCTTGGAATCTATTGGAAAGGTTTTGTACTTAGACTCCCCAACCTCCCAAAGGACTAGAGGCAGTATGGCCAGGGTGAGGGTCCAGGTTGACCTAACCAAAGAAAGACCTCCTCACATTTGGATGGGGTTCAAGAATTCTGACCCAAACAAAGGGAGATGGCAAAAGATCCAATATGAAGGCATCCCAGATTATTTTTTGTACTATAAACATCAAGGGCACATGGACAATGTGTGCACCATTAAAAGGAGAGATGAAGAATTCAAAAGGAGGAAAAAAATGGAAACTGAAAAACAAAACAAAATGAAGAGTGAAAAAGGCAATGGTATAACAGAAACAGGTACCAAGCAACACATAGTTCAAGAAAAAGATTACAAAGATGGTGAGGCCCAATGACAAAAGCAGGTACAGCCGCAGCACACAAACCAACAGCAGGAAATCAGGAAGGGACAGTAGACCTATCATGAGCAGGCATTTATAGATCAGGAAGAGCAATGTCAAGTTCAGAAAAGGAAACAACCAAAAAACCAAGAGCGAACAATTCCCAAAACAGCATGGAGACCTGTATCACCACAATATAAGACAACTAAAAACAACATGCAACTAGCACTTTCCACAGCAGGTACACTATCTAACATCCCTATTCATAATATTTATATTAACTTAGTAATGCAGGAACAACCAAACAAAGGTATTGCTGGGGACGACACCAATAAAGGAAAATCAGATCACGAAGTGCAAACAATTGAAAGGTCAAGAGATGACTCACTTATGGAATCGAATCATACTACAACAAATGTGCTAAAAGATCATGTCACAGATAATTGTTATAACAAGACTTCAGGTATTGACTTATCTCTCCCATTACCCCATTCCCCCAATGTTATCTATGTTGATGTTGAAAATTCTGATGAAGTTTGTGGAGCGATGGATGGAGGGTGTCAGGAGAAGCCTACTAACTTGCAGGAAGGGGTTACCAAAGGGGGGAATTTGACTCATGTTCTGCATGAGGTTGTCCACACAGACCATAGGCTTGACCCTAGAGCCTCTGCTACCCCTATATCAATTCAAAATTCTCAGAATGATCAGGAAAATGTTAACAAAAATTACAAAGGGCAGATAGTTGACACTGGTCAAGTTTAGCATGATCCAGAAGACCCCACAGATCAGGTAACCCATACTTATAATCAGAATGTCCAGCAGACTCAAATCAGATTCAAGGAGCAACAACAAGAGAAGGTTGATCAGGGTACTGAAGTTCAGAACATGGCCACAGGTAAGATACGAAATAATACTGATCCATCAGGAAAAGGTACAATAGGGAATCTGCAAGACCAGAATGAGGCTCAAATGAAAACTCCTAACAACAAGTCTCAAGGCAAAATAAGTAAGAAGAAAAGGAATCCAATTAAAAGAAGACAAGAAGCAAAAGCTATTAGGCAGGGTTTAAATGAAGGCACTACTCACAAATCTCATCCTCAAGGGAAAACTCATGAAAGTGCAGATAATGATGAGTATAATGTTGTTCCATCTAAGTATGAGTTTGACCAAGATACTCAATCCTTGGGGGAAAATAATAATGAGGAAGATGAGACTAGCAGTTACCTAATCAAAGCATTTGGATCAACTTTACACCAGGAAGAACTCCAAGAGGTCACTGATCAACAGGATCTGTCTCCTAGGGGCAGATTAAAATCCAAACAGGTCAACAACAACACATCTGCTAACTCTAGCAGACCCAATACCAGGTCCAGGAGTAGAGGTTTTTAATGATTACAACTAATTGTTGGAATGCCCGGAGTAGTAACACTCAGGGTTCATTAGAAAGAGCTCATACTCTCAAAATATTGCACAACATATCCATGATTGCAATCTTGGAACCTTTTGCAGATCAAGTTTATATAAATGACTACAGAATCCAGCTTAGTATGGATCAGGCCTGTTCTAACCAAAATGGGAAAATCTGGATCTTCTGGAACACTGATATTTAATGTCAAATTTTAGAAAATGAGGATCAACATATTACTTGTGAGCTGAATCATGTCGAATGCAAAGAGAAATATATGATCTCTTTCATCTATGCAAAATGAAAGGATCATCTCAGAAGGCCCCTTTGGGATAAACTCATGCAATTTTCAGATAAAGACATTCCTTGGTGCACTATTGGAGACTTCAATGTGATCACTTCTACTGAAGAAAAACAAGGAGGGGTTCCTTATAACATGAACAAAAGCTTTGATTTCCTTAGTGTTATAGAAGCCTGTGGTTTCATGGATTTGGGGTACAGTGGTCAGCACTTTACCTGGTGCAACCAAAGAGCTGCTGAAGCTAGGGTTTGGAAGAGATTGGATAGGGCTATGACCAATGATAAATGGCTTGAACACATGCCTCAGACCACTATAATTCATTTACCTGCAGTAGGGTCTGATCACAGCCCTTTGCTAATGGAAATTACTTTTAGAGAAGGCCATCAGACTAAATATTTTAAATTTTTGCATTGTTGGGTTGAAAAGGAAAACTTCATGCACACTGTTAAGGAATGTTGGGAAAGAGAAGTATAGGGCAACCCAATGTGGAAACTTCACCAAAAAATGAAGAGACTTGCTTCTACCCTTAGTGACTGGTCAAGAAGAGAGTTTGGGGATATTTTTACAGTTGTTAAAGAGTATGAAGAACAGGTGAGACAGGCTGAAGAAGAGGTGATGATGAACAATATAGAAGCCAATAGAGCTATGCTTCATCACCGTAATGCTAAATATATAAAGTACCTTAAGTTAGAATCCTCCATCCTTAAACAGAATACTCGGCTCCAATGGTTTAAGGATGGGGATGCCAACTCAAAGTACTTTCATTCTATCATGAGAGGAAGAAGGAGAAGGCTTTTCATCCATAAAATCAATACTGATGACAATGACTGGATTCAGGGTGATGAAAATATTGCCAAGGATGCCTATGTTTATGTCCAGGAGACCTTTACAGGGCACGAGAATAGAATTGTAGAGAATATTCTTCAGTGTATTCCAAGAATGGTTACAGAGGAACAGAACCAGAACTTGCAGGCTCTACCTACCAGAGAAGAATTGAAACAAGTTGTCTATTCTATGAATCCTAATTCTGCTCCTAGTCTGGATGGTTTTGGAGGAAAGTTTTACCAAGCCTGTTGGGACATTATCCAAGATAAGCTACTGGAAGCAGTACTTGCCTATTTCCGTGGTCACATAATGCCTAAGTTTATGTCTCACTCTTGCTTAGTGTTACTTCCTAAGGTGGAGCATCCTAATAGGCTCAATGAATTGAGACCTATTAGTCTCAGCAATTTCACCAATAAAATTATTTCCAAAATTCTTTGTCTCAGATTGGCTCCCATTCTGCCTCATCTCATCTCGGAGAATCAATCAGGTTTTGTTAGAGGAAGGAGCATATCTGAAAACATTATACTGGCTCAAGAGATTACTCATAACATTAAAAAACCTAAGGAAGGTGATAATGTGGTAATCAAACTAGACATGGCCAAGGCCTATGATAGAGTGTCATGGTCTTTCACTTGTTTAGTGCTGAGGGCTATGGGCTTTGGTGAGGTCTTTATTGACCTGGTTTGGAGAACCATGAGCAACAACTGGTACTCAGTCATAGTCAATGTTACTAGACAAGGCTTCTTTCATTCCACAAGAGGACTCAAACAAGGTGACCCCCTTTCTCCTGCCCTATTTATTTTAGGAGCTGAAGTTCTATCTAGAATGCTCAACCTGTTGCACTATGATCCTAATTATAAAGGCTTCCAGATGGAAATTAGAAGTCCTTAGATCAATCATTTATGTATTGCTGATGATGTAATTATCTTTACTTCTGGGACTAAGGCTTCCTGGTAATTGATTATGAAGACTTTGGGTACTTATGAAGCAGTTTCAGATCAGCTTATTAACAAATCCAGAAGTCACTTCATGATCCCTTCCAACACTCCACCAGATATTATCTCCTTAACTCAATAAATTACTGGTTTTTCTCAGAAATCTAGTCCTATCTCTTATCAGGGATGCCCTCTGTATATAGGGGGTCAGAGGATTATCTATTATTCTGAATTAGTGGCAAAACTGGTGAAGAAAATAAGTGGATGGCATTCTAGAATCCTAAACTTTAGGGGCAAAGTCACTTTAGTTAAACATATCCTGCATTCTATACCTATTCACACCATGGCAGCTATATCTCCCGCTAAAACCACTCTTAACTATATTAATAGGGTGACAACTGACTTCTTTTGGGGGCTGGAAAAAGACAGAAAGAAATATCATTGGGCCTCATGGAAAACTCTCAGCTTTCCTTATTATGAAGGGGGCATCAGAGTGAGAAACCTTGAAGATGTATGTATGTCAATGCAATACAAACAGTAGTGAAACTTCAGAGCCAACAATTCTCTATGGGGTCAATTCTTGAGAGCAAAATATTGTCAAAGATCTAATCCGGTGACAAAGAGATGGGACACAGGACAATCTTTGGTCTGGAAGTACATGATGAAGAACAAGACCAGTATGAAACCTCACATCACCTGGAGGATCAATTCTGGAACCTACCTATTTTGGTGGGATAACTGGTTGGAGGATGGACATTTAGCTCAACACTATGATGCTATCACTAGTCTTAATAATACCACAGTATCTCAATTTTTGTTGAATGGACAATGGAATGAGACTATGATCAGACAAAGAGTTCCTCCTCCACTAGTTCCCAAAATTTTGAACCCCAACCTGCATTTGCAAGAGGGAGTCCCTGATGAAGCTATGTCGACGACCAATGATAGTGGTGTTTTCTCATGTTCCTCAGCCTGGAATTTAATCAGAAAGAAGAAAGGCAAAAGCATCATCAACACATGGCTTTGGCACAAGCACATTCCCTTCAAGATGTCCTTTTTCCTTTGGAGGGCAATTAGGAGCAAACTCCCAACAAATGAGAGGATCATCAACTTTGGAGCTGAACCCGTCAACTGCTCATGCTGCAGCAGGCCTGGACTTGATGCTATTGACCATATTATAGTTAATGGCAATTTTGCTAGCTTCATATGGAATTTTTTTGCAGCAAGTGTTGGTATCTCCCACAATCAGAACACTATGAGAAACCTACTGACTGCCTGGTGGGGAACAGAACACAAAAATGCAGTACAAAAACTGTTACTGCAGTCCTTGCCTACCATAACTTGTTGGAATCTGTGGAAAAATAGATCTTCAGCTAAGTATGGAGGAAAAAAATCTAGCATCATCAGAGTTAAATTCCTTATTTAGAAGGACATCATAATGCTTCTCCATATTGCCTTTCCATATTTGCAATGGCCTGAGGCCTGGCATGACTTGATCAATTATATTGAGGCCTACAACCATGAAATCAAGATCATTCAGGTTAATTGGAAAACTCCTCCCACCGATATTTTGAAACTCAATACGGATGGTAGTGCAATGAACAACCCGGGCAAAATTGGGGGCGGAGGAATTTTGAGGGATCATCAAGGCAACATGACATATGCTTTCAGCATTCCCCTTGGAACTGGCTCAAATAATTTAGCAGAGACACTTGCAGCTCAGCAGGGTATCTACTGGTGTTTTCAACATGGCTTTAAGAAGATCATCCTAGAAGTTGACTCAAAGCTGCTGGCTAATTGGATCAGCTATAAATCTAAACCTCCCTGGCAGATCCAACAACACATCAGGGAACTGATCAGACTTGTTAGACAGCTAGAATTTTTTGAATGCAGGCACATCTTCAGGGAAGCTAATAGTACAACAGATTTCCTTGCAAAGGGAAGCCATAACTTAGACATTATTAGACAATATTACACTAATCATCAGCTTCCAACAGTTGCTAAAGGTAGCTACTTGTTAGAGAGGATGGGAGTATCCAATTTCAGAAGGAAGAAAATTAAGAGAATAAAACAACCTCCTTGAAATTTTGATAGACTCTAGATTAGGTTTTTATTCTTCTCCATGTAAGGGGAGAGTCTCCCTAGTTTATTGCTTACTAGATCTGATGTACGGAGAGGAGTCCTCTCTCTTAGGCGCATAGTTAGTAGGTTCCATTTATATAACGGGGATGAGTCGACTAGCCTTAGTAGGAAGGTTGACTCATGTACCATCATAGGTTCGGAGGTAAGGTTTTATGTCCCCCTCCTTGTATTCATTTTTTCTGTTTTGTTATAAATGCTAAGGCCTGGGGTTGTTGCTAAGCCCCTGACCCACCTAAGGGTCGTTCAATTAAAGAAATTTTTTTTTTAAAAAAAAAAACCCTAAACCATTATCCTAAATCGTAAACCATAAACCCTAAACCCTAAATTCAAAACTTTAAACCCTAAACACTAAATCCTAAACTCAAAACCCTAAACCCTAAACCTAAATATTAAACCCCAAACCCTAAACCTGAAGCCTAAACTCTAAATCTAAACTCTAACCGTAAACCCTAAACCATAAACCATAAATCCTAAACTCTAAACACTAAACCCAAACCCTAAACTGTAAATACTAAATGCCAAACAAAAAACCTAAATGCCATATCCTAAAACTAAACCCAAAACCTAAAAACCTAAACCCTAAATCATACCCTAAACCCTAAGCCATTATCCTAAATCGTAAAGCATAAACCATTATCCTAAATCGTAAACCATAAACCCTAAAAAAAAACCCTAAACCATTATCCTAAATCGTAAACTATAAACCCTAAACCCTAAATTCAAAACTTTAAACCCTAAACACTAAATCCTAAACTCAAAACCCTAAATCCGAAACCTAAATATTAAACCCCAAACCCTAAACCTGAAGCCTAAACTCTAAATCTAAACTCTAACCCTAAACCCTAAACTATAAATCCTAAACTCTAAACACTAAACCCAAACCCTAAACCGTAAATACTAAATGCCAAACAAAAAACCTAAATGCCATATCCTAAAACTAAACCCAAAACCTAAAACACTAAACCCTAAATCATACCCTAAACCCTAAACCCTAAACCCTAAACCTAAACCCTTAACCTAAACCCTTAACCCTAAATACTAAATCCTAAACTCTAAGCCCTAAACCCTAAACCCTAAATCCTAAACCCTAAACCCTAAACCCTAAATCCTAAATTCAAAACCTAAAATCCTAAGCTAAAAACCCTAAACACTAACACTAAACCCTAAACCCTAAACCTTAAAACCTAAATTCTAAACACTAAACCCTAAACCCTAAACTCTAAATCCAAACTCTAAACACTAAATCCTAAAGTGTAAACCTTAAACCCTAAACCCTAAAACATTAATCCTAAACCCTTACATATAACCCTAAACCCTAAACCCAAAACCAAACACCCTAAACCCAAAACCCTAAACTCTAAACCCTAAACCCTAAACCCTAAATCCTCAACTCTAAACCCTAACCCCTAAACCTTAACTCATAAGCTCTAAACTCTAAACTCTAAACCCTAAACCCTAAACCCAAATCCCTAAACACTAAACCTAAACCCTTAAACCCTGAATCCTAAATTTTAAACCCTAAACCCTAAACCCAAAACACTAAACCATAAATTTTAAACTCTAAACCGCAAACCCTAAATCCTAAATCTTAAAATCTAAACCCTAAATCCAAACTCTAAGCTTTAAACCCTAAACCCTAAATCCTAAAATCTAAATTCTAAACCCTAAACCCTAAACCCTGAATCCTACGTTAAAAACCCTAAACACTAACACTAAACCCCAAACCCTAAATTCTAAACACTAAACCCTAAACCCTAAATCCAAACTCTAAACCCTAAATCCTAAAGTCTAAGCCTTAAACCCTAAACCCTAAACCATAAATACTAAACCCATAACTACAACCTAAAACTGTAAACCCGAAACCAAAAATGTTAAACCCTAAACCCTAAACGCTAAACCATAAGCCCTAACACCTACACCCTAAACTCTAAACTATACACCCTGAACCATAAACCTTAAACCCTAAATCCTAAGCTCCAAAACCTAGACCCTAAACCCTACACCATAAATTCTAAACTCTAAACCCTAAACCCAAAATCCTAAATCCAAAATCCTATACTCTAAACCCTAAATCTTAACCCTAAACCTTAAATCCAAAATATGAACTCTAAACCATAATTCCTTAAATCTAAACCCTAAACCCTAAATTCTAAACAGTAAACCCTAAACACTAACACTAAACCCTAAACCCTAAATCCAAACTATAAACCCTAAACCCTTAATCCTAAAGTCTAAACATTAATCCCTAACCCCTAAAGCATAAAACCTAAACCCATACCTACAACCAAAAACCCTAAACCCAAAACCATAAATCCTAAACCCTAAACCATAAACCGTAAAACCTTAACCCTAAATACTAAACCCTAAACTCTAAACTCTGAACCTTAAACAATAAACCCTAAACCCTAAACCTTAAACCCGATCCCTAAACCCTAAACCCTAAACCCTACACCCTCAACGCTCAACCCTCAACCCTAAACTCTTAATTCAAACTATAAACCCTAAACCATAAACCCTAAGCCTTAAATCCTAAACTCTAAACCCTAAACCCTAAACCTTAAACCCTAAACCCTAACTATAAACCCTAAACCATAAACCCTAAGCCTTAAATCATAAACTCTAAACCCTAAACCCTAAACCTTAAACCCTAAATCATAAAACCATAAACCTTAAATCCTAAACTCAAAACCCTAAATCCTAAATTCAAAACCCTAAATCCTAATCCTACATCCTAAACCCTAAACCCTAAACCCTAAATCCTAAACCTAAAACCTAAACCCTAAATCCAAACTATAAACCATAAACCATAAACCCTAAACCCTAAACCATAAATCTAAACCCTAAACCCTAAATCTTAAATCCCTTCTAAAGGTTGAGAATGACCTTCTTAGCAAATGGCTTAATCACAACAGCTCACCGCCTTGGCAGATTCAACAACACATACAGGAACTCAAAAATATCAGCAGTCAGTTTGAGTACTTCCAAACATAACTTCAGGGAAGCAGATTGTACAACTGATCATTTATCGAAATGGAGTCATAGGCAAGATATTATTCAATATTTTCCACACTCATCATCAACTACCAGGGGCATCTAAAGGAAGTTATATTCTGGGAAAAATAGGTATGCAAAATTTCAGGAGAAAGAGACTCAGAAGAATTAAACAACCTCCTTGAGGGTGTGTGCATGCTTTTTAACCTGGCTATGGTTTTATATTTATATCTTTTTCGAATACGTATAGGTTTTTTCCCTTTTCTTACTTTTGTAAGGGGAGAGTCTACCTTATTTACCATTCCTAGATTCTTTGTATCGAGAGGAGTCCTCTCTTTTAGGTGCTTAGTTTCTAGATTTTCCTTTTTTAGTATGGGGATGAGTTGACTATCCTTAGTAGGAAGGTTGACTGATGAACCAACATAGGATCGGAGGTTACGTTTATGTCCCCCTCCTTGCACTTTTTTGTTTTTATTTATGCTAAGATCTGGGGTGCTACTAAACCCTGACTTCCCCAAGAGTCGTTCAAATAAAAAAAACTCTAAATCCTAAACTCAAAACCCTAAACCCTAAACCGTAAATCATAAATCCTAAATTCAAAACCCTAAATCCTACACCCTAAACCCTAAATACAAACTCTAAACCCTAAAACCTAAACCATAAATCCTAGACTCTACCACTAAACCCTAACCCTAAACTAAACCCTAAACTTCAAACACTAACCCTAACCCCTAACCCTAAACCTTAAACACTAAATCTAAACCCTTAACCTAAACACTAAACCGTAAACCCTAAATCTTAAACTCTAAAACCTAAAGCCTAACCCCTAAACATAAGCTCTAAACCCTAAGTTCTAAATTCTAAACCATAAACCCTAAACCCTAAATCCTAGAATCAAAACCTTAAACCCCAACACTAAAATCTAAAATCTAAACCCTAAACACTAAACCCTAAACGCTAAACCCTAAATCCTAAATCCAAACTCTATACCCTAAACTATAAATCCTAAAACCTATATCCTCAACTATAAACATTAAACTCTAAACCCTATACCCTAAACCCTACACCTACAATCCAAAACGCAAAACCCAAAACCCTTAACCCTAAACCCTAAAACCTAAACCCTAAACCCTAAACCCTATACCCTTAACCTTAAACCCCAAACCATAAATCATAAACCCTAAACCCTAAACCCTAAACCCTAAACCTTCCAACCTAAACTCTAAACCCTAAACCCTAACCACAAATCCTAAATCCTTAACCTAAACCATAAACCCTAAACCCTAAACCCTAAACTGTTAACTCTAAATTGTAAACCCTAAACCCTAAACTCTAAATTCTAAACCCTAAAGCCCAAATATTAAACCCAAGACCCTAAATCGTAAACCCTAAACCCTAATCTATAAATTCTAAACACTAAACCCTAATCCTTAAAGCCAATCTCTAAACCATAAACCCTAAACCCTTAACCCTAAACCCCATCGCTTCCCCATTTTCCAATTTTTTTCTCTCTCTAATTTCCCTCTCTAGCAAAACTCTCTCAAAAATTACACAGCAGCTACAGCTCCAAGGGCTAGCTCTCCTGCCGAAATGGCGCGTGAGCTGCCGGTGAGCCTCTCCAGGCCGCCGGACCAAAGCCAACAGAGGCACCTTGAGAAGACGAACAAAACCCACCAAGAATCAACATCTAATTCATTCCACAACTCCACTAATTTGCAAAACAATGAGGCGATGCATATCGCGAATTCAAAAAGGGAACTGGAAGGGATTCAAAAAATTATTTCTCTATATCGCGATAAGTTGATTCATCCAAAGTTGTTTAGAGGAAATGATTCTACTACTCAAGGGCTACAATATACTGAAAAATCAAGTGATTCCATCTTGCCAATTGAGAGAACTGATGAAGCGATCTTTGGGATCTTTGCCGATAAATCGCCTGCGATGCGCAGTCAGATTCGTCCACCGTCCCACCAATTTCATGGCGATTTGAACACTGGGTTTACTCACCTGGTGAAGAGGTACATCTCACTGTAATTTCAAGTAGAATGGACCGTTCAATCTCTGGCGACAAGAATTCCGGTGAGCAAGCAACTGAAAAACTGCAAGGTGAAGGCGGCGCTGCTAGGGGAGCTTATTCTATGGATGAGGAGGTCCACCTTACTAATATATCCATCAATATAACTCAAGAACATAACCAGGAGGAAATTCTGGCCAGTTTAGTGAATTTGGCAACCATTCGACAAGTTGAGCCTGAAGAACTCAATTGCAGACCTGAAGAAGAACAACAGGGGATTTTTCCCAAGATCAAGCAGGTCCAAATGGTCAAAAACAAGACCAACACTCAACGGAACAACAAAAAATAGAGACTAAATCAAAGCGTGGAACTACAAGAATAAGCGAAGACCTAAATGATCAACATGGCAATACACAGTCTACATCTTTGGAAGTGATTGAAGTTGAGAGTTCATCTCATTTCTCATTTGGAGTTAAACCAACGGATACAAGAACAAGCATTCGAGGACACCAAAGAGCAGGTAAAGAAATTAATTATACTAATGAAGTTGATAATGATCATATGTAGAAGCAGTAGGCAATAAATAACAATGCACAAAGTAGAAATTCCAGTGGGGATGGCACTCAAGTAGGTAAGTTTTCTCACTCTGATGCCTATAGAGATGCTGTTAGTCTTAGTAGTAGTGATGATCATGTGAATGTCAATGCAAAAGGGCAAAAGAATGTTGTGTTGAATGATCAGGAACAGGGCAGGGGAGATACTGAATCCCATCAGCAAACTGATCGAAATCATGGTAATGTAAAAAATAACAGCCAAACTTAACAACTGGATAATGTAGGGAACTCTGAACCCAATAACTATCAGAAGGAATTACCTAAAATTTCCAGCAAGTTTGATAGACATACCATTTCCAATCAGAAGGGTCAGCAAACAAATCACCCCAACCAACCGAAAAGTCCCAGCAACCTCAATGAGAACCAAAAAATCAACCAGGACCAGAGTACTGAACCTGCTCCTTATACAGTGGTGCAAACGTTGGCTGCGAGACTTAGGCAAATTCATGCTACACAGGCCATTTCTATAGAGCTGGTCCCTCCCAAACACACTACTAAACAGGGCCAACCTGTTGTGATATATAAATGGATGACTTCATGAACAAATTGACGGTGGATTGTAAATATACCCTTATAGGTAAATTCAGTACCACCATGCCGAAAATTGAACTCATCAGGAAAAGCTTTATCTTACAGACCTAGCTGAATGGGGGGGATCCATATTGCTCATTATAATACTAGGCATGTGGTTATTGATTTGGAGAATGAATTGGATTATAACACTGTATGGACACAACAAAGAATAACCATTGAGGGAAAATTTATGAGAATACAAGCTTGGAATCCCAACTTTAGACCTGAAGAAGAAACACCTATTGTTCCTATATGGGTACTGCTGCTGGGTCTGCCATGGCATTGCTTCAAAAAGGAATTCATCACACATCTACTAGAAAAGTAGACAAAGTGTTATACTTAGATACAACTTTTATCAAAAGAACTAGAGCTAGTACGGCCACGGCCAAGGTTAAAGTTCAAGTGGATCTCACCAAGGCTAGACCTAGACATATTTGGATGAGGAAGATCTATCTATAGGGAGATGGCAATCTATTGAATACGAAAATATCCCCCCTTACTGTGTATACTGCAAACATCAAGGCCACATGATAGGTGATAGTAACTTCAAAATCAGGGATGAGGACTTCAAACAAAGAAAAGAGTTAGGAGCAGAAATGAAAAACATGAATAAAGGTGAACAAGGGCAACAAAGAAGTGATCATAAGCAGACCAGGACAAAGGAGCAGGAGGAGCAACAACACCAAAATACCAAGGAAGGGAACAATCAGTAGCAACCTGAGCAACAGAAGGCAGAAGAATGGCAAGTGTCAAGAAAAAGAAACAATAAACTACAGGAAGAAAAAATGCAGAAGACAGTATGGAGGCCAACCTCACCACAGAACAAAAAGTCAAAGGAGCAACCACATATCACAGCTCAACAAACATGTACCCTTAATACTACTAATCATAATTCTTTTACTCACCTTAACATGCAGGAAAAACAAACTGAAGACATCCAGGAGCATAACAGTAATGACGGGACAATACCACATGGAGCACAAAGCAGGTCTAAAGCAAACCATAACCAGAAAGAACAGGTCAAGAAAACAGTAAACAAAATAAATAAGAAGAGCACATGTATTGACTCAATGCTGCCAATCCCCACAAACCCCAATAAATCATATCTTTATGGTGTTGTTGAAGCTGAAGGAGGGATGGATGGGGGATGTCAGGAGAAACAAACTAACATGCAGGAAGATGTGTCCAAAGGGGGGAATATGTCTCATGTTATGCATGAGGGTACTCACATTGACCATAGTTCAGACTCTAGAACTTCTGCTACCACTATAGGCCAACGACATAGTCCAGATCATCAACAGGTGCAGCAGCAAGAGCAAACAAGGGTAAAGAATCTGGATACCACAAAAAATAACATGGAAAAACAACAAGTGGAGGTAAGAACAGCAGGTAAACAAAACAAAGGATCTATGGCAAAAGATTTGGGATCCAATGCAAGTACTAGCAAACAAGGAAACACTCCCAAAAGCAAGAACAAACCTAGCAAGAAAAAAGAGAAGCAGCTAAAAAGAGACAGACAACACAATAGGCGAAGGATCAGCAGGGGGAACAACAAACGACTGGGGAAGCTTGCAAGAAGTTTATTATGGTTGATCAACAGCTGGTCATGGATATTACTCCCTTACAGGCACAGTACATGACCCCTCCTCATAATGTCCCTCCTCATAAAATGTATGACAAGTGCCAGATTAATAAGAGCCCTATAATTGACGAATATGCTATCGACAATTCAGAAGATGAAATGGATGGAGATAATCAGTCCCTCAAGGAAATTGATAAGGATGATGAGACTAGTGAACTTCTGATTAAAGCTTTCAGTCCTCACCCTGATAAAGGCCTTGAGGATGAGATTCAACAAGTAGCCAAAACTCAAGGTTTATCTCCCAGAGGTATAAATCATGATAGATTCCACTTCAGAATTCAGGACACCAACACTGTCAGTGCAGGCAGACCAAACACAAGGCTCTTTACTTCCAGATCATCTCAATGATTAGTACACTTATTTGGAATGTAAGGGGGATCAATAATCAAGGAGTTCTGGAAAGACTCAAAATGCTCAAGAAAATGCACCAACTTTCTATCATTGCCATCTTAGAACCGTTCTCAGACACTACCCATGTTCAAAGTTTTAAAAACCATCTAGCTATGGATCAGGCTGTAAGCAATTATAATGGCAAGATTTGGCTATTTTGGAATATGGACATTGACTGTGTAGTACTAGAGGAGGATGAACAACAGATTACTTGTGATATTGGCCACAATGAACTTCAGACCAACTTCACCTATACCTTTGTGTATGCTAAGTGTAAGGATCATCTTAGAAGGCCTTTATGGGATAGAATGTTGCATCATGCTACTGGAAATACCAATCCTTGGTGTTCTATTGGTGACTATAATGTCATTACTTCTATTGAGGAAACTCTAGGAGGAGTTCCTTACAACATAAGGAAGAGTCTAGAGTTCATTGCTATGATTAAAGCTTGTGGACTCATGGATTTGGGCTTTAGTGGCTAGAAGTTTACTTGGTCCAATAAAAGGGGTATACATCACAGAATCTGGAAAAGGCTGGACAGAGTCTTGTTAATGATGCTTGGTTGGAAAAAATGCCTCAAACGACCATCACACATTTACCATCAATAGAGTCAGATCATTGTCTCTTACTGATGGAAATGGCTGCTAAAGTAGAGGATCAAACTAGGTATTTTAAATTTCTCAATTGTGGGTGTTAAAAGGTGTTGTTGTAGGTTGTTCACTGGTTTGGCTGCATAATTACTACCCTATTTTCCATGCTCTTTGATTCCATTACATGCCTTCAAGGTGTTTGACAAAATGTCCAACTATGGAGAATTGATGAATCGATGCTTTAAAGCTTGAGTTATGAGATGTATGGAAATCCAGAGATGTGTTGATGACAAACTAAGCTTGGGTATATGTTCATTCCATACGTGAGATTGCATTAGAGCCTAATGGGAATTTCCTATATAAAATGTTGCATGACCATGCCCGGTCCGGGGGAAAAGAATCGGACAACCATGTGAGAGGCTTATATCTCACCACCTAGGATGCTTGGGGTGTGACCAACATCAACCATGTGAGAGGTTTATATCTCACCACCTAGGATGCTTGGGGTGTGACCAACATCAACCATGTGAGAGGTTTATATCTCACCACCTAGGATGCTTGGGGTGTGACCAACATCAACCATGTGAGGGGTTTATACCTTGCCACCAAGGTGTCCGGGTGTGAACGGCATCCCCCATCCTTAGTTGGGGTTATAGATTGATTGGATCATGCATACACATATGATATCTACTATTAGTATAGATTTACTTAAACATGTTTTGACTTCACTTTGATCATGCATCCTCATATTGTTATTCATAATGCCTATGAAACTATTTCTTGTATTTCGATTGTGTCCTTGTCTATTGTTGTGCTGCACCCCGCATACTTAGTACATTCCAAGTACTAACGCATATTTTGCCTACATGATGTCACCATGTAGGGACCGGAGCTACTCTTGATCCTTCTCTCCATTCACGTGGCTAGTACGGTGCTTATCCGAGTTTGTTGGTGAGTCCTCAATGATTCGAGGGCTATGTTATGTTTCCTAGTCCTATGTTTTTAGACTTTAGCTTGCAATTGTATTTTGACTATGAGGGGAGCCGGTAGTATGTCATGGCCCCCGTCCTATCTATGTATGTAGAGGTGTGCGTTGGACAAGTATTTTGTAAATGAGCTTGACTCTTGTTCTATGATGTCATTTTGAAATGGTTTGCCCTTAGTCCCTATTTTCCCGTTAATTAATGTTGAATGTACTTCCGCGACCGATGCAGTGTGATGACAAGTTTGAGAGGCTTGTTTGGGGTTCCTTCGGGTTCCTCATTCGCCAAGTCACGTCTAGGCCCTAGGCTTGGGTCGTGACAACTACACACTAAACCCTAAACCCTAAACCGTAAACCTTAAATCCTAAACCCTAAACCCTAAAGCTCAAACCCTAAACCCTAAACCTTAAACACTAAATTCTAAACCCTAAACCCTAAATTCTTAACTATAAACCCTATACCCTAATGTCTAAACCCTAAACCCTAAACCCTAAACCTAAACCATAAACCCTAAATCCAAACTCTAAACTCTAAACCCTAAACCCTAAACGCTAAATCCTAAAATCTAAACCCTAAACCCTGAATCCTAAGGTCAAAACCCTGAAGAATAAAACGAAACCCAAATTTAAATACTAAACCCTAAACTGTAAACCCTAAACCATAAACCGTAAACCTTAAACCCTAAATCCAAACTCTAAACCTTAAACTCAAACTCTAAATCCTAAACTCTTAATCTTAAACCTTAAACCCTAAATGCAGACCTATAACCCAAAACCCTAAAATAGTAATCCAAAACACTAAACCCTAAACCCTAAACACTAAACCCTAAACCCTAAACACTTAAGCCTAAACCCTAATCCCTAATCCCTAAACTCTAACTCAAAACCCTAAACCCTAAGCCCTAAACCTTAAACACGATCCCTAAACCCTAAACACTAAATTCTAAACCTTTAACCCTAAACCCTAATTCCTAAATCCTAAACTCTAAGCCCCATTGCATCCTCATTTCCCAAATTTTTTCTCTCTAAAAAATGCGCTGAACAATTAGCTTGTAACGGCTAGAACTCCATCATCTATCCGCACTACCGGAATGGCGTGTGAGCCACTGGCAGAGCTCCCCAGGCCATCGGAAGAAGCTCAATCGGAGCACCTGAACGTTACCAACAAAACCCACCCAACAACTCTCTCTAATTCATCCCACAACTCCATGAATTCGCAAAATACAGACATGATCAACACAATGATTTTTGTTAAAGAGTTAGAAGGAACACGTAAAATCATTTGCCCAGAAGTCAATGCTTTTATTCATGGAAGAGGGATTGGAGTTATGGAATCCCATAATCATGATCGACATTCTAGCAAAAAATATCTGATTTCACCATTCCAATTGATAGGAATCGCCAGGCAATTTTTGTGATAGATGCGAACGAATCGTCAGAAACACGCCTTCAATTTTGAGCTACATCTAGCCAAGTTAGGGAAGATTCAACCACTAGGGATTACTCCCCTCATGAGGAGGTACACCTCATAGAAATTTCAAGTCAAATGGACGGTGGAATCGCCTGCGGGGGTAATTCCGGCGAAAATCATACACAGCTCGCCGGAGTTTATGAAAAATCTGGTAGTGGGAATCACTCCCTTCCATTGGATATTCATCTTTCAAAAATTTCAAGCAATTTGGATGGAGGGAACATTAACAAAAATCGATTTGTCCAACCAACTGAATCTATGATGAATTTGATTAAGGAAACAAGTCAGTAAGCTATGGACATTGAAAAAAATGGTACATTACAAGTTCCACCTGCAGGAACCAATATCCAAATGGGTGCAACTCATTTAGCAAAGGAAAGAACAATTCATGTGGAAGGCAATTCAATGCAAGAAAATAATTGGAATGAACAACATGCCAACGACCAAATCAATAAGAGACAGGCTTCAGAAAATATATCTGAAGAAGGTCATTCATCAAATTTTTCTTTTGGCATTAAAAGTAACTTAATGATCACAACTCCAACTCATATTCCTTGTATAATGCAGGACACAACAAGACATGACAAATCAATTGAGGAATCTGGGCATGATCACCAACAAAAGAAAGAGCAAGTAGACCAAAGGCAACAAGCTAAAGGCAAGGAAGTGCAGACATGCATACCATCTCGTAACAATATTAGTCAAACTAATGTTACTAACACTGAGGCTCATTTACACAATGTGGAAAATGAGAAAATCAGTAGAATTGTAGGTTTTTTGAAATAGGCTAATAATCAGGTCCACAAAGACAAGGAAGGTCAAAATAATCAGCTTCAGGACAACAACAAACAAGGAGAAGCAAATAGACCTCAATAGGGCAATGATAGAGCCAACACAGATCATCAACACAACTTCCCGAGGATCTCCAAAAATTATGCTAGGTATGATCTTAATCTCCAAAGGACTAGAAATACTTCTAATCAGGATAACAACACCACGACTCAGGGCAGTGAGAAACAGCCAAACAATCAACATAATGTTCAGACCCTAAACAATGTCAAACAGGACATGGTCCATGAACCAACACCTTTTACTATTGTGCAATCCTTTGCTGCTCGCTTAAGGTTTAACCAGTCAAAAAATGAAAATCCTATTGAATTAGATAATCCTATACACACCACAAGACAAGGACTGCCTGCAGTGTTACTTGAGGAGGATGATTATAATATCAAGTTGGCTGAAAGTTGTAAATACACTCTAGTGGGCAAATTTACCAACACTATGACAAAAGTGGATTTGATTAGGAGAAATTTTATCCGTCAGACCTAATTATCTGGAGGGGTGAAAATAGCTCATTTCAATTCTCGGCATTATGATATTGATCTTTATAATGAGTTTGATTATGTTACGGTTTGGATTAAGCAAAGGATGACCATAGAAGGCTAATTAATGAGAATCCAGGCCTGGACCCCAAAATTCAAACCTGAGAAAGAAACACCTTTAGTACCTATATGGATTGCCTTAGCGGAACTCCCTTGGCATTGTTACAACAAGGTACTTTTGATGACTATATTGAGTTCCGTAGGCAAGGTTTTATACCTTGATTTCCCTCCTCTCAGAAGACTAGAGGCAGTATGGCCAGGATGAAGGTTCAAGTTGATCTTACCAAGGAAAGACCACCTCATGTTTGGGTGGGATTTAAAAATTCAAATGTCAATACAGGGAGGTTGCAGAAAATTCAATATGAAGGAATCCATGATTATTGTTTATACTGTAAGCACCAAGGGCACATGGATAATGTTTGTACTATCAAAAGAAGAGATGAAGATTTTAAAAGAAGGAAAGAAATGGAAGCTGGGAAAAAGAACAAGACTAAGGGAGAACAAGAGAAAGGAGATCAGCAGAGGGACAACAAAACAAAGGAGACTCAAGGGCAGACTCAAGGAAAGAATAATTTTATAGGTCAACAACAAGCAGTTGATAACCAGATACAGACTCAACAAGAACAGGAAACAACAGACCAAGAGGAGCTATGGCAGGTTCAGAAAAGGAAGCAAAACAAAAACCAGGAACAACCTACCCCCAAAATAGCTTGGAGACCAGTTTCACCTCAACACAGAGGAACCAGGGACAACAGGCAACAAGATGAAACACCATTAGGTATATTATCTACAATTCATACTCATAATAATTTTATTGATTTACAAAATATAGGAACACAATGACAACAACAATGCTGAAGAGGGCATCTATAACAAAACAACAGGCCAAGGACTTCACTCAATACAAGGGTCAGTTAATGACTCCCCTTTACTAAACCTTCACAATGAAATAACTATGCATAAAGAACAGGTTGTAGCCAACACAAACAACAAAATCACAGGTAATGAAACAGTTCTCCCTATACCCTACCATCCCCATATTTATTTTATTAAGATTGTTGTGAGTGCTGATGAAGTTGAAGGAGGTATGGAAGGAGGTGTCAGGAGGAATGGGTTACCAAAGGGCGGAGTTTGACTCATGTTCTGCATAAAGTTGTCCACACACACCATAGGCTTGACCTTAGAGCCTCTGCTACCCCTATATCAATTCAAAATTCTCAGAATGTTCGAAAAATGTCAACAAAAATCACAAAGGGAAGATAGTCGACACTGGTCAAGTTCAGAATGATCCAGGAGACCCCACAAATCAGGTAACCTATACTTATAATCAGAATGTCCAACAGACTCAAATTAGGTTCAAGGATCAACAGAAAGAGAATGTTAATCAGGGTACTGAATTTCAGAACATGGGCATAGGACAGGTGCAAAATAATTCTGATCCGCCATGAAAAGGTACAACAGGAAATCTGCAAGACCAGAATGAGGCTCAAATGCAAACCCCTAACAATAAGTCTCAAGGCAAAATTAATAAGACGAAAAGGAATGCAATTAAAAGAAGACAAGAAGCAGAAGCTGTTAGGCAGGGTATAAATGAAGGCACTACTCACAATTCTCATCCTTAAGGGCAAACTCATAGAAGTGCAGACAAATCAAAAGACCAATCCAGGGTTCATGATGAGTATAACATTATTCCGTCTGAGGATGAGTTTGACCAAGATACTCAATCCTAGGGGGAAAATGATAATGAGGAAGATGAGACAAGCATTCACCTAATCAAAGCATTTGGATCCACTCTACACCAGGAAGAACTCCCAGAGGTCACTGATCAACAGGGTTTGTCTCCTAGGGGCAGATTAAAATCAAAACAGCCCAACAACTAACTCTAGCAGACCCAATACCAGGTCCAGGAGTAGAGGTTTTTAATGATTACAACTCTTTGTTGGAATGCCCGGAGTATTAACACTCAAGGTTCATTAGAAAGAGTTCAAACTCTCAAGAAATTGCACAACATATCCATGATTGCAATATTGGAACCTTTTGCAGATCAAGTTTATATAAATAGTTACAGAATCAAACTCAGTATGGATCTGGCCTGTTCTAATCAAAATGGGAAAATCTGGATCTTCTGGAATGCTGATATTCTATGTCAAATTCTAGAAAATGAGGACCAACATATTACTTGTGAGCTAAATCATGTAGAATGCAAAGAGAAGTATATGATCTCTTTCATCTATGCAAAATGTAAGGATCATCTCAGAGGACCCCTTTGGGAAAAACTCATGCAAATTTCAGGTAAAGACATTCCTTGGTGCACTATTGGAGACTTCAATGAGATCACTTCTACTGAGGAAAAACAAGGAGGGGTACCTTACTACATGAACAAAATCTTTGATTTCGTTAGTGTTATAGAATCCTGTGGTTTAATGGATTTGGGGTACAGTGGTCAGCACTTTACCTGGTGCAACCAAAGAGCTGTTGAAGCCAACTTTGGAAGAGATTGGACAGGGCTATGACTAATGATAAATGGCTTGAACACATGCTTCAGACAACTATAACTCATTTACCTGCAGTGGGGTCTGACCACTGTCTTTTGCTAATGGAAATTTCTACTAGAGGAGGCCATCAGACCAAATATTTTAAATTTCTACATTGTTGGGTTGAAAATGAAAACTTTATGCACACTGTTAAGGAATGTTGGGAAAGAGAAGTATAGGGTAACCCAATGTGGAAACTTCACCAAAAATTAAGAGACTTGTTTCTACCCTTTGTGACTGGTGAAGAAGAGAGTTTGGGGATATTTTTACTGTTGTTAAAGAGTATGAAGAGCATGTGAGACAGGTTGAAGAAGAGGTGATGATGAACAATACAGAAGCAAATAGAGCTAAGCTTCATCACTGTAATGCTAAATAAATAAAGTACCTTAAGTTGGAATCCTCCATCCTTAAACAGAAGACTCAGCTCCAATGGTTTATGCATGGCGATGCCAACTCAAAGTACTTTCATTCTATCATGAGCGGAAGACGGAGAAGGCTTTTCATCCATAAAATCATTAGTGATGAAAATGAATGGATTCAGGGTGATGAAAACATTTCTAAGGCTGCATGTGTTTATTTCAAGGAGATCTTTTTAGGGCATGAGAATAGAAATGCAGAGAATATTCTTCAGTGTATTCCAAGAATGGTTACAGAGGCGAAGAACCAGAAATTACAGGCTCTCCCTACCAGAGAAGAATTGAAACAGGTTGTCTATTCTATGAATCCTAATTCTGCTCCTGGTCCGGATGGGTTTGGAGGGAAGTTTTACCAAGCCTATTGGGACATTATCCAAGATGAGCTACTTGAAGCAGTTCCTGCTTATTTTAGTGGTCACATAATGCCTAAGTTCATGTCTCACTCTTGCTTAATGTTACTTCCTAAGGTGGAGCATCCTAATAGGCTCAATGAATTTGAACCTATTAGTCTCAGCAATTTCACCAGTAAAATTCTTTCTCAGATTGGCTCCGATTCTTCCCCAACTCATCTCGGAAAATCAATCAGGTTTTGTTAGAGGAAGGAGCATCTCTGAAAACATTATGTTGGCTTAAGATATTACTCATAACATTAAAAAACCTAAGGAAGGTGATAATGTGGTAATCAAGCTCGACGTGGCCAAGGCCTATGATGGAGTGTCTTAGTCCTTCATTTGTTTAGTGTTGAGGGCTATGGGCTTTAGTCAGGTCTTTATTGACTTGGTTTGAAGAACTATGAGCAACAACTGGTACTCAGTCATAGTCAATGGTACTGTACATGGCTTCTTCCATTCCACAAGATTCCTCAAACGAGGTGATCCCCTTTCTCTAGCCCTATTTATTTTAGGAGCTGAAGTTCTTCCAAGAATGCTCAACCTGTTGCACCATGATCCTAATTATAAAGGCTTCCAGATGGAAATTAGAGGTCCTCAGATCAACCATTTATGTTTTGCTGATGATGTAATTATCTTTACTTCTAGGACTAGGACATCCTTGCAATTGATTATGAAGACTCTGGGGACTTATGAAGCAGTTTCTGAACAGCTTATTAACAAATCTAAAAGTCACTTCATGATCCCTTCTAACACCCCACCAGATATTATCTCCTTAACTCAAGAAATCATTGGTTTTTCTCAGAAATCTAGTGCCATCTCTTATTTGGGATGTCCTCTTTATATAGGGGGTTAGAGGAATATCTATTATTCTGAGTTAGTGGCAAAAGTGGTGAAGAAAATAAGTGGATGGCATTCTAGAATCCTAAGCTTTGGGGGCAAAGTCACTTTAGTTCAACATGTCCTACAATATATCCCTATTCACACCATGGCAACTATATCTCCCCCTAAAACCACTCTTGACTATATTACGAGGGTGACAGCTGACTTCTTTTGGGGGCTGGAAAAAGACAGAAAGAAATACCATTAGGCCTCATGGGAAACTCTCAGCTTTCCTTATGATGAGGGGGGCATTGGAGTAAGGAACCTTGAAGATGTATGTATTTCAATGCAATACAAATAGTGGTGGAACTACAGAGCCAACAATTCTCTATGGGGTCAATTCTTGAGAGCAAAATATTGTCAAAGATCTAATCCGGTGGCCAAGAAATGGGACACAGGACAATCTTTGGTCTGGAAGTACATGATGAAAAACAAGACCAGTATTGAATCTCACATCACCTGGAGGATTAACTCTGGAACCTGCCTATTTTGGTGGGATAATTGGTTGGGGGATGGACATTTAGCTCAACACTATGATGATATCACTAGTCTTAATAATACCACAATATCTCAATTTATGTTGAATGGACAATGGAATGAGACAATGATCAGACAAAGAGTTCCTCCTCCACTAGTTCCTAAAATTCTGAGCACCAGCCTGCATTTGCAAGAGGGAATCCCTGATGAAGCAGTGTAGACGGCCAATGATAGTGGTGTTTTCTCATGTTCCTCAGCCTGGAATTGAATCAGAAAGAAGAAGGGAAAAATCATCATCAACACATGGCTTTGGCACAAACACATTCCCTTCAAGATGTCCTTTTTCCTTTGGAGGGCAATTAGGAGCACACTCCCAACAAATGAGAGGATCATCATTTTTGGACCTGACCTCTCAACTGCTCATGCTGCAGCAGGCCTGGACTAGATGATATTGACCATATTTTAGTTAATGGTAATTTTTCTAGCTTCATATGGATTTTTTTTGCAGCAAGTGTTGGTATCTCCCTCAATCAGAACACTTTGACAAACTTACTGACAACCTAGTGGGGAACAGAACATAAAAATGCAGTAGAGAAGCTATTTTTGCATTCCTTGCCTATTATAACCTGTTGGAATCTTGGGAAAAATAGAGGTTCAGCTAACTATGGAGGTAAAAAATCTATCACCATCAAAGTTAAATTCCTTATCCAGAAGGACATCAGAATGCTTCTCCATATTGCCTTTCCATATTTGCAATGGCTTGAGGCTTGGCATGACTTGATCAATTATATTGAGGCATGCAAACATGAGATTAGGATAATTTAGGTTATTTAGGAAACTCCTCCCATTAATATTTCTAAACTCAATACGGATGGTAGTGCAATGAACAACCCGGGCAAGATTGGGGGAGGAGAAATTTTGAGGGATCATCAAGGCAACATGATTTATGCTTTCAGTATCCCCCTTGGAATTGTTTCAAATAATTTAGCAGAGACACTTGCAGCTCATCAGAGCATCTATTGGTGTGTTCAACATGGTTTTAAGAATCTCATCCTAGTAGTTGACTCAGAGTTGTAGGCTAATTGGATCAACTACAAATCCAAACCTCCCTGGCAGATTCAACATCACATCTGGGAACTGATCAGACTCACTAGACAGCTAGAATTTTTTGAGTGCAAACACACCTCAGGGAAGCTAGCAGTACAGCAGATTTCCTTGCAAAGGGAAGCCACAACTCAAACATTATCAGACAATACTACACTCATTATCAGCTTCCTACAGTTGCTAAAGGAAGTTACATGCTAGAGAGGATGGGAGTATCCAATTTCAGAAGGAAAAAAATAAAGAGAATCAAGCAACCTCCTTGAGTTGTTTTGGTAGGCTTTTGATTAGGTTTTTGTTGTTATTCGTCTCTATGTAAGGTGAGAGTCTCCCTACTTTATTGCTTACTAGTTATGATGTATGGAGAAGAGTCCTCTCTTCTAGGCGCATAATTAGTAGGTTTCCTTTTAGAGTACCGGGATGAGTCGACTAGCCTTAGTAGGAAAGTTGACTCATGCACCACCATAGGTTCGAAGGTAAGGTTTATGTCCCCCTCCTTGTATTTTTGTTTTTTGTTTTTGTTATTAATGTTAAGGCCTGGGGGAGTTGCTAAGCCCTTGACCCCCCAAACGGTTGTTCAGATAAATAAAAAAAAACTCTAAACCCTAAACCCTAAACCCTAATTCCTAAATCCTAAACTCATAACCCTAAACCTTATACCCTAAATCCTGACCCTAAATCGTAAACCCTAAATCCTAACCCTAAATCATAAACCCTAAACCCTAAACTCTATAACATAAACCCTAAACCCTGAATCCTAAACTCTAAACTCTAAACTCTAAACCCTAAACCCTAAATTCAAACTTTAAACACTAAACCCTAAACTCTAAACACTAAATCCTGAAATCTAAACCCTAAACCCTAAACTTTAAACCCTAAATCCTAAACTCAGAATCCTAAACCCTAACCCAAATCCTAAACCCAAAACCTTAAAGCTAAACCCTAAACCCTAAATCTTAAGCTCAAAATCCTAAACCCTAATTTCAAAGTCCACACCCTCAACCCTAAATCCTAAACTCAAAACCTTAAACCCTAAACCCTAAACCCTAAACCCCAAACCCTAAACCCCAAACCCTATACTCTAAACCCTAAACCCCAAACTCTACACCCTAAAACCCAAACCTTAAACCCTATATCCTAAACCTTAAACCCTAAACACTAAACCCTAAACCTTAAACACTAATACCTAAACCCTAAACCTTAAACCCTAAACACTAAGCCTTAAACCTTAAGGTGATGAGTTGATTAACCTTTAGGTAAATCAACTACTGAACCATCATAGGATCGGAGGTTAGGTTTATGCCCCCCTCCTTATACTTTTGTTTTGATTTATGCTAAGGCCTGGGGGTGTTACTAAGCCCCAGATCCCCCCAAGGGTCGTTAAAATTAACAAAAAAAAAAAACTAAACACTAAACCCCAAACCCTAAACCTTAAAACCAAAATCCTAAACCCTAAACCCTAAACTCTAACCTTATATCCTAAACCCTTAACCTAAACCCTCAACCCTAAACCGTAAACCCTAAATCCTAAACCTTAAACCCTAAACCCTAAATCCTAAAAGCTAAACCCTAATCCCTAAACTCTAAACTCTAAACCATAAATACTAAATTCTAAACTGTAAACCCGAAACCCTAAACCCTGAACCCTACACTATCAAGCGTAAACCCTAAACCCTAAATCCAAACTCTAACCCTTAAATCCTAAACCTAAACCCTAAAACTTAAACTCTAAACCCTAAATCCTAACCGTAAATCCTAAACCCTAAACCCAAAATCCTAACCGTAAACCCTAAACCCAAAACCTAAACCCTAAACCCTAAATACAAACTTTAAACTCTAAAACCGAAGCCCTAAACAGTAAACCCCAAATCCTAAACTCAAAACCCTAAACCCTAACCCTAAATCGTTAACCCTAACCGTAAACCCTACACCTAAACCCTAAACCCAGAATCCTAAACTCTAAGCCCTAAACCATAAACCCTAAACTTTAAATCCTAAACTCCAAAACCCTAAACCATAAACCCTAAAACTAAACCCTAACCCGACACACTAAACCCTAAACCCTAAATGCTTAACAGAAACACTAAATCCTAAACCCTAAATCTTAAACTCTAAACCATAAATTTGAAACTCTAAACCCTTAACCCTAACCCCTAAGCCTAAATCCTAAACTATAAATCATAAATTCTAAACCCTAAACCCTAATCCCAAAATCCTAAGCTCAAAACCTTAAACCCTGACACTGAACCTTAAACCTCAAACCCTAAACCAAATCCTAATCACTAATTTCAAACTCTCCACCCTGAACCCTAAATCCTAGACCTTAAATCCTCAAATCTAAACCTTAAACCCTAAACCCTATGCCATATACCCTAAACCCTAAACCTACAACACAAAACCCAAAACCCAAAACCCTAAACCCTTCACCCTAAATCCTAAACCCCAAAACATAAACCCTATACCCTTAAACATAAACCTTAAACTCTAAATCCTATAACTTAAAACCTAAACCCTAAACCTTAAACCTAAATTCCAAACCTTAAATCCTAGACCCTTGACCTTAAACCCTTAACATGAAACCTTAAACCCTATACCCTACACCCTAGACATTAAACCCTAAACCCTAAACCCTAAACCCTAAACCTTAAACCCTAAATCCTAAACCCTAAACCCTAAACCCTAAACCCTAAACCCTAAACCCTAAACCATAAACCTTAAACCTTAAAACCTAACCCTAAATCCTAAACCCTAATCCCTAAAACATAAACCCTACACCCTATAAACCTTGAACCCTTAACCCTATACTCTAAACTTAAACCCTAAAACCTAAACCCTAATCCCTAAACTCTAAACCCTAAACCCTAAACTATTAACCCTAAACCCTAAACCTTAAACCCAATCCCTAAACCCTAAACTCTAAACTCTAAACCCTAAACTCTAAACCCTCAACCCTAAACCCTAAACCCTAAACCCTAAACCCCATCGCCTCATCATTTCATGAATATTTTCTCTCTCTAAAAAATTCTCTCAAGAAATTAGCTAACTCAGCTAATTTCATAGCATTTCAGCATCCATAAAATGGAAGGAGAGCTGACAGATGATCGTTTTAGGCCACCAGATGCATCTACAGTGATGCACAAGCCAAATACATCTTCCACACTTCAAGAATCGTCCTCAAAATCAGCCTACAACTCCTCGCAGGTGAGAGAAGAGGTGATTCATACTGCAATGGCGGAAAGGAAGTTGGATGGAACTCGTCTTAATAATCCCATGGAAGATTAGAGTCAAATTCGAGGACAAGGGAATCGGGAAAAACACTCCCAGTCCAAAGATGTTCATAATAGTAAAAAATCCCACGATTTCACCATCCCATTTGAGCGAAATCCACAGGCGACGGTGGCGAGGAAGTCCGGTGAATTGTCCGAAAAGTGCCACCAAAATCGAAGCACTTCTGAAGAAATTCGTGATGAGACTGCTACTGTGGGGTGGTAATACTGGTTCTGGTGATTCTAACATTGAAGTTTCAAGTACAATCCATGGTGGAACTGTTAGTTCAGGCGACTCTGCCAGAATTCCGTCGAAGAAATTCTAAAATTTGCAATATGAAGAGGAGATGTGTGGGTTATCACAGACTCAAATTCAACATAGGGAAGGAAAGCAACATGTTCAAGAATTGGGACAATCTAGAAATTCTCATATGGATGAACAACTCATCAAGAAACAGGGCAAGTACATCGGTATAATTCATATTGATAAATCTCGTTCAACTGTGATTCCTACAAGTCAAGCCCATTTGAATTCTGGTACTAAGCAACGAAGAAATGAGACTGATCAAATGAAAATTTGGGTTGCTAAAGAACAAAGGAAAGGTAATACGGCTAATTCTAACATTAGAGTTGATCAACAAAAGTTTTATCAGGATAATTATCCTAGAATTTCTAGTAATATTGATAAACAAGTTCCTAAAGCTAATACAAATAATGTTAGGATTGATCGTCCTCAAGTTAATCCTCCTAAAACTGATCCTTTGGCTGCACCGGCCCCTTATACTGTCATGCAAACTTATGCTGACCGACTTAGATATAATCAGGCCAAATGTGATGTTCCCATTACTTTGACAACTCCTGAAATTACCACAAAACAAGGCCTTCCTACTATTTTGTATGTGAAAGAAGAGGTTATGAAAGATTTATCAGCAGCTTGCAAATATACTCTCATTGGGAAGTTTAGTTACACCATGCCTAAAGTGGAGCTTATTAGGAATAATTTCATATTGCAAACTCAATTATCGGGTGGAGTTAAAACTACACATTTTAATTCTAGACATTTGTACATTGATCTTGATAATGAGATCGATTACAATATGGTTTGGACTAAGCCTAGAATGAGTATAGGTGGACAGGTGATGAGAATTCAAGTGTGGACTCCTAGTTTTAAACCTGATGAAGAAACTCATATAGTCCCTATCTGGATCTCTTTGCCGGAACTACCTTGGCATTGTTATAATAAGGAGTTTGAGTCTGGCCTGCTTTAACCTATTGACAATGTTTTATACTTAGATTCTGCATCTATTAAAAAGACTAGGGGTAGTCAAGCTAGAGTGAAGGTACAAGTTGATCTTACTCAAAAGAGACCTCCTTATGTTTGGATGGCCTACATAGGGGAGGATATCACTGATGGGAGATGGCAGAAAATAGAGTATGATAATATCTCTAACTATTGTTTTTACTGTTAGCATCAAGGACATGTGGAAAATGATTGTACCATAAGGCAAAATGATGAGGATAAAAAATAAAATTAACTGGAAACTGTGAGAAAGAAAAATACCAAAGAGCTGGATAACAATCCTAAACAGCCTAAAGGTCACAAAGAAATTGGTCCAAAGAAGGATACTATCGAACAACCATACAATCAACAAACAAATCTGGAACAAAGGTATAACCAACAAGATGATCAGTGGCAAAAACATAGGAAGAGGAATAATAATTCACAGCAGGCTCCCAGGGGTAACACCAGACAAACAGAACACTCGACCAAGCAAGCAGGTATAATTACTATCCCTACTCAAAACACCTATATTAATCTTGATGTGCAGGAGTCCCCAGATACTCTAGAGACAATGGAAAAACATACTTGCAGCAAGAGTGACAGCATGCCTCAGATAGCACTAAAACAACAGCAGGAACAGACTCTCTTTAAAGGAAAGGAAGTGATTACATGGCATATTGATACAGGTATTGAATCAATGCTCCCATCCCCTGAACCCCTTGATAATGTTGTTAATGTTGAGAATGTTGTTGAGGAAGCTGTTGGAGGTATGGCTGGGAGGATACAGGAGACACCTGCTAATGTGCAAGAAGGGGTGCCCAAAGGGAGGGAGGAATTGCCTCATGTTGTACATGAGGATGTGGTTGATCTTAGTAGTGACTATAGAGGCCTAAATACCCCTATTTCAACTCACAAAAATACTGGGCAGCAAGGTGAAATTGATACTAGTCAACAGAAAGACAAGTTCAATAAGAAATCAGGAGGCAGATTGAGTAAAAAAATAAGAGATACTATAAAAAGGAGACAAAATGTTGATTAAATTTTAGATAAGGGACCACACACAGAGGGTCAGGATGTCTACAAGGATAGACATGGTAGGACACCTCAAGATGATTATGGGGCTTTGAATTCTGAAGATGAATTAGATTCTAATAATCAGTCCATTGATGAATCTGGTGAAGAAGAGGAAGACAACAACAATCAGCCTCCTCATACTGTTTGTTCCACCTTTAAGGAAAAATGGCCTGAAGAAGTTCATGAACTTACAGCAAAACAAGGTCTATCCCCAAGAGGTATGAAACAAAGTAGATAAACCAACCAATAAACTACTAGTACATCTGCAAACTCTGGCAGGCCCATCACAAGGTCCAAATCCAAAGGTTTTTAATGATTAAGGCCCTATGATGGAATGCTAGGAGTATCAACACTCAAGGTTCTTTGGAAAGGATTCAAACACTTAAGAAACTGCATCACTTAACTCTGATTGTTGTTCTCGAACCATTTACAGACAATTCTCAAATAAACATGGTGAGAATTCAACTTCAAATGGACCATGCAGTTATTAATCCTAATAGTAAAATTTGGTTGTATTGGTCTGATGAAATCACTGGTCATATTCTGGAAAATCATGAGCAACATATTATAGGCAACTTCAAACACCCTGATCTCCCTGAGCAGTTCATGATCTCCTTTATTTATGCTAAATGTAAGGATCATTTGAAGAGACCTTTGTGGGACAGGTTATTATTTTATGCTAATATGGATACACTTTGGTGTACAATTGGAGACTTCAATGTTGTCACATCCATAGAGGAAAAGCTTGAGGGAATGTCTTACAACATGAATAAGAGCTTTGAGTTAATTAGTGTCCTAGAAGCATGTGGTTTGACTGATTTAGGATATACAGGGTTTCCATTCACATGTTGTAATCAAAGGGATGCACAAGCTAGAGTATGGAAGAGATTAGATAGGTCCATGCTTATTGATAGATGGTTAGAGGTTATGCCTCAAACTACTATTGATCATTTATCCTCTGTTGGTTCTGATAACAGTCCTCTGCTGCTGGAACTGACTAAGACAAATGAGAGTCATACAAGATACTACAAATTCTTACATTTCTGGGATGAAAATGCCACTTTTATGAAAACAGTCCAACAGTGTTGGGAAAAGGGAGTTACTGGTAACCCAATGTGGAGACTGCATCAGAAAATGAAGAGATTAACATCCACCCTTAGTAATTGGTCAAAGCAAGAGTATGGATATATCATTTTTAAGGTAAGGCAGTTTGAGGATACAATAAATAAATATGATGAGGAACTTATGACAAACAACACTGAAGTCCTTAGACAGAAATTACATCATATAAATGACATTTACATTAAGCATTTGAAACTGGAGGAATCTATCCTTAAACAAAAGACAAAATTACAATGGTTTAAGGAAGGTGATGCCAATACCAAGTACTTTCATGCTTTGATGAGAGGTAGAAGAAGGAGGTTATTTCTGCATAAGATTTGTACCGCAAATGAGGAATGGATACAAGGTGAGGAGCAAATAGCTTAGGCAGCTTGTGATTATTATCAACACATATTTACTGGACAGAATGACAGAATAGATGAAAGAATCCTTCAGCATATTCCTACAGTGGTCACTCCTGAGCAGAATGACATGATGCAAGCAATGCCTACTTTAGAAGAACTCCGACAGGTTGTGTTTGTTATGAATCCAAATTCAGCAGCAGGCCCAGATAGTATAGGGGGCAAATTTTATCAAGCTTGTTGGAGTATCATTAAGGAAGATTTATTGGCAGCTGTACAGTCCTTCTTTTGTGGTCACATTATGCCTAAGTTCATGTCTCATGCATGTTTAGTTTTCCTTCCCAAAACTGAACAGCCTACCACATTTACAGACCTTAGACCTATTAGTCTTAGTAATTTTACTAATAAGATAATCTCCAAATTATTAAGCATGAGATTGGTTACTGTCTTGCCTCTTTTATTATCAGCTAATCAGTGTGGGTTTGTTAGAGGTAGAAGAATTTCAGAAAGTATTATGCTTGCGCAAGAAAGTACTCATGGTATTAAAAAACCTCATATAGGAACTAATGTGGTCATCAAACTAGATATTACAAAGGCATATGATAGAGTGTCTTGGTATTTTACATGTTTGGTACTAAGGAGATTTGGATTTGGAGAGGTTTTTATTGACCTGGTTTGGAGAATAATGAGTAACAATTGGTATTCTATAATAATTAATGGTCACAAACATGGGTTTTTTCATTCCACTAGAGGGCTTAAGCAAGGTGACCCTTTAACCCTTGCCCTATTTATTTTAGGTGCAGAGGTATTGACAAGGATGCTTAATTCTCTACTTCAGATTCCTAGTTATAAAGGTTTTTTCATGGAATATAAAGGCCCTCAGATCAATCACTTAAGTTTTGCAGATGATGTAATTCTTTTTGCCTCTACTGACAAACATTCCTTGCAAATCATTATGGATACTTTAGGGGAGTATGAACATACTTCTAGCCAGCTTATTAATAAAGGAAAGAGTCGTTTTATGGTCCCCACAGAAGATATTATTCATACCATTCAAGATGTTACAGGTTTTTCCCAGAAAAGTAGTCCCATTACTTATCTAGGATGTCCTCTATACATTGGTTGACAAATGATCATTTATTATTCTCACTTAGTGGAGAAAGTCTCCCAAAAGGTTTATGGATGGCAAGCAAGAATACTTAGTTTTAGGGGTAGAATTACATTGATCAAACATGCACTGCAATCTATACCTATACATACTATGGCTGCAATCTCTCCTCCAAGTACTACTATTAAATACATTAAGGCCATTATTGCAGACTTCTTCTCGGGGAGGGATCTGGATAAAAGGAAATATCATTGGGCTTCACTTGACACTATGAGTTTACCTTGTACTCACAGATATTTGCACATCTTTACAATACAAACAATGGTGAACTTTCAGGTCTAAGGATTCTTTGTGGAGTCAATTTCTTAAAGCCAAATATTGTCAAAGAGCTCATCCAGTCACAAAAAAGGTGGATATTGGACATTAATTGAGGTGGAAATACACGATGAGGAACAAGATTATAGTAAAAGATTATATCGGCTGGAAAATCAATTCTGGAAGTTGTTCATTTTGGTGGGATGAATGGCTAGGAGGGGGTGCTCTAGCTAACTATACTACTTATGTATCAAGTCTTAATAATGCTACTATTGCACACTTTTTAGTAAATGGCAAATGGAATGAAAGGAAGTTGAGGCAACAGGTTCCCCCTCTTCTTATTCCCTCTATTTTAAATATTAACTTTCTATTTGTGCAGGGAGTTAAAGACACTGCAGTTTGGAAACATACTGAATCTGGAAATTTCACCTGTACATCAGCCTGGGAAATTTGTAGAAAAAAGAAGGACATTGCAGTCATTAACTCTCAAATTTGGCCTAAATATATTCCTTTCAAAATGTCATTTTTACTATGGAGAGAAATAAGACATAAATTGCCAACCAATGAAAAATTAGCTTCTTTTGGGATGGAACCTGTGAAATGTTACTGTTGCATTCAACAGGGTTGGGATGAAGTGGATCACATTTTTATTCAAGGCCATTTTGCAACCTATCTGGAAGTTTTTTGCAGGTAGCATGGGTATCAATTTTCAACAGACCTCACTGAGTAACTATCAATTTTTAACAGACCTCACTGAGTAACTATCTATTGTGTTGGAGTGGTCTTACAGTGAAGAATGAACCACACAGGACAATAATACAGACTCTTCCTATAGTAATATGCTGGAATTTATGGAAAAATAGATGTTCAGTTAAATATGGAGGAAAGAAATCCAGTATCCACAAAGTTAAATATTTGATTCTCAAAGACATGCTGTTAATTCTTAATTCTGTTTTTCCTTACCTGCATTGGCCTGTGATATGGCTAGCAATCATGGACTGTATTGACAAATGTAAACATGAGATAACAGTTACTCTAGTTATGTGGAAGCTTCCTCCTCCTAATAGATATAAGTTGAACACGGATGGTAGTGCGTTGAACAATACAGGGAAAATTGGAGGGGGGGGGATTCTTAGAGATGAGCAAAGGGGTCATTATCTATGCATTTGCTATACCCTTTGGTGTAGGGACAAATAACCAAGCCGAGGTTCAGGCTGCATGTTATGGATTAAACTGGTGTATACAACATGGTTACACTAATATCATATTAGAAGTTGATTTAGAATTACTAACTAAATGGTTCTTGCATGTTTCTATTCCCCCTTGGAGGATACACAGGTATATACAGGAATTACAGCTGCTTGGTAATCAATGTATACATTTTCATTGTCTTCATACGTATAGGGAAGCTAATAGAACAGCAGACCTCTTGGCCAAACACAGTCACAAGCAAGATATTGTACAACATTATTACACTGATCTTCAATTGCCCCATGCAATAAAAGGAAGTTATTTTTTGGAGAAAATGGGGGTACAAAATTTCAGACGAAAGAAGTTGAAAATGATCAAACAACCACCTTGATTATATTAAGTCTCTTCAAGCAAAACGGGAAGCAGTACTTAATAGACAAATGTTATGCATCAACTTCCTGTCAAGTTGTAAAGACAACAGTATATCAAACAGGCACAATTTCTATTGTTTCATTTACATGAGATACATTATACTCAAACTTACTAAGTATTTAGGTTTAGTAGTTTATTTGGATTGGTTTCACTCTTTCTTGTAAGGAGAGAGTCTCTTATTTATGTATTATTAGTAACTTTGTATTAAGAGAGGAGTCCTCTCTGGGTGCTTAGATTAATATTAAATCTTATTGTATAGGGTGGTCGACTAACCTTAGTACGTCGGTCGATTCTTAACCACCTTAGGATTGGAGGTAAGGTATATGTCCCCTTCTGTGTATATTTTTGAAATTATTTATGATAAGGCTGGGGGTATTGCTCAGCCCCAGACCCACCTCAAGGGTCGTTCAACTAAAAAAAAAAACACAAAACCCTAAATCCAAAATCTAAACCGTAACCTCTAAATCCAAAAGACTAAACCCTAAACCCTAAATCCTAAACTCAAAACCCTAAATCCTAACCATAAATCATAAACCCTAAACCTAAACTTCATACCCTAAAGCCTAAACCCTAAAATCTAAACTCTTAACCCTAAACCATAAACCCTAAATGCAAAAATCAAAACCCTAAACCCTAACCTTAAATCCTTAACCCTAGCCCTAAATCCTAAACCCTAAACCCAAAATCCAAACTCTAAACCTTAAACCCTACACCGTAAATCCTAAATTCTTAACACCAAACTATAAACCCTAAACCATAAATCCTAAAATCAAAACCCTAAACCCTAACCCTAAAACTAAACCTTAAGCACGAAACAATAAACCCTAAACCCTAATCCTAAACCCTAGACCTAAACCATTAACCTAAACACTAAACCCAAAACCCTAAACTCTAAACCCTAAACCCTAACCCCTAAATCTGAAACTGTAAACCCTAAACCTAAACCCTAAACCCTAAATCCTAAATTCTAAACCCTAAATACTAAGCTCAAAACCCTCAACCCTAACACAAAATCCTAAACCCTAATCCCTAAACACTAAACCATAAACCCTAAACCCTAAACCCTAATTTCAAAATCTACACCCCAAACACTACATCCTAAACCCTAAATCCTAACCTCTAAACCTTAAACCCTATACGCTAAACCCTAAACACAAAACATACAACACAAATCCCAAAGCCCTTATCCTTAAACCTTAAAAACTAAACCTTATACCCTTAACCATAAACCCTAAAATATAAAACCTAAGCCTTAAACCCTAAACACTAAACCCTAAACCCTAGACGCTAAACCTTAAACCCTAGACTCTAAACCTTACACCCTAAACCTTAAACCCTAAACACTAAACCCTAAACCCTAAACCCTAAACCTTAAACCCTAAGCCCTAAACCCTAAGCCCTAAAACCTAAACCATAAATCGTAAATCCTAAACCATAAACCAAAACCCTAAACCTAAACCCTAAACCCTAAATCCAAACTCTAAACTCTAAACCGTAAAACTTAAAACCTAAATCGTAAAATCTAAACCTTAGACCCTAAACCCTGAATCCTAAGCTCAAAACCCTAAACACTAACACTAACACTAAACCCGAAACCCTAAATTCTAAATACTAAACCCTAAATCCAAACTCTCAACCCTAAACCTTAAACCCTAAATCCTAAAGTCTAAACATTAAACCCTAAACACTAAACCATAAATCCTAAACCCAGACCTATAACCCAAAACCCTAAACCCAAAACCAAAAACCCTAAACCCTAATCAATAAACCCTAGACCCTAAACCTTAAACCCTCATCACTAGGTGCTTAGTTTAATATTACATCTTACTATATTGGGTTGAGTCGACTAACCTTAGTAGGTAGTTTGATTCATGACCCACCTTAGGATTGGAGGTAAGGTTTATGTCCCCCACCTTGTATATTTTCAAATTTTATATATGATAAGGCCTAGGGGTATTGCCAGCCCTTGAAACCCCCAAGGTTCGTTCTTGAAAAAAACCCTAAACCCTAAACTCTACACTCTAAACCCTAAACCTTAAACTCGATCCCTAAACCCTAAACCCTAGACCCTACACCCTAAACCCTCAACCTCAAACCCTAAACCCTAAATCCACACTATAAACCCTAAACCATAAATCCTAAGCCCTAAATCCTAAACTCTAAACCCTAAACCCTAAACTCTAAACCCTAAAGCCTAAACCGTAAATCCTAAATCCTAAACTCAAACCCTAAATCCTAATCCTACATCCTAAACCTAAAACTTAAACCCTAAATCCAAACTCTTAACCCTAAACCCTAAATCTTAAACTTTAAACCCTAAATCCTAAACCTTAAACCCTAAACCCTAAATCCAAAATCCAAACTCTAAATGTTAAACCCTAAATCCTCTCTAAA
Organism: Solanum okadae; assembly: GCA_036553675.1. Classification (NCBI taxonomy): domain Eukaryota; kingdom Viridiplantae; phylum Streptophyta; class Magnoliopsida; order Solanales; family Solanaceae; genus Solanum; species Solanum okadae. The sequence goes on from CM071682.1 coordinate 29,530,741, forward strand.
GGTGGAAACTGAGCTTCTTAGCAAATGGCTTAATCAGGACAGCTTACCACCTTGGCAGATTCAATAACACATACAGGAACTCAAAATTATCAGCAGTCGATTTGAGTACTTCCAATGCAAACATACCTTCAGGGAAGCTAATTTCACAACTGATCATTAATCTAAATGGAGTCACTGGCAAGATATTATTCAACATTTCTACACTCACCAGGGGCATCTAAAGGAAGTTATATTCTAGAAAAAAAGGGTATGCACAATTTCAGAAGAAAAAAAATCAAAAGAATTAAACAACCTCCTTAAGGTTGTGTGCAACCTTTTCAACCTGGCTATGGTTTAATAATTATATCTTTTTTGAATAGGTATAGGTTTTTTCCCTTTTCTTACTTTTGTAAGGGGAGAGTCTCCCTTATTTATGATTCCTAGATTCTTTGTATTGAGAGGAGTCCTCTCTTTTAGGTGCTTAATTTCTAGGTTTTCTTTTTTTAGTATGGGGATGAGTTCACTATCCATAGTAGAAAGGTCGACTGATGAACCAACATAGGCTCGGAGGTTAGGTTTATGTCCGACTCCTTGTACTTTTTTTTTTTATTTATGCTAAGGCCTCGGGTGTTGCTAAGACACTTACTTCCCCAAGAGTCATTCAAATAAAAACAAATCTTAAATCCTAAACTCTAAACCCTAAACCCTAAACTGTAAATCATAAATCCTATACTTAAAACCCAAAACCCTAACCCTAAATCCTAAACCCCAAACCCTAAACCCTAAATCCAAACTCTAAACCCTAAACCCTAAACCCTAAAGTGGAACTTCAGAGCTAAAGACTCTCTATGGGGTCAATTCCTCAGGTCCAAATACTGTCAGCGAGCCAATCCAGTTGCAAAGAAAGTGGACACTGGTCAGTCCTTAGTGTGGAGATATATGATGAAGAATAAAGACAAAGTAGAGGATCATATTACATGGAAGATTAGGTCTGGAAGTTGTTCCTTTTGGTGGGATGACTGGCTAGGAATGGGTGCTCTTGCTAAGTACACCACCAGCATTTCCAGCCGCAATAATGCTACGATTGCCCACTTTCTAGTCAACGGGGAATGGAATGAAAGAAAGCTGCGACAGCAGGTTCCACCACTGCTCATCCCCCACATATTGAGCACTAAATTTCAATACCAACAAGGAGTAAAGACACGGCAGTCTGGAAGCCAAACGACTCTGGGAATTTTTCTTGTGCCTCAGCAAGGAAAATATGCAGACGCAGGAAGAGTAATGCAGTGAGTAATTCACAGATTTGGCATAAGAATATCCCCTTCAAGATGTCTTTTCTCATTTGGAGAGCACTTAGATATAAACTACCAACTAATGAAAAATTGGCTACTTTCGGAGTGGAGCCAGTGAGGTGCTACTGTTGTATCCAAAAAGGATGGGATGAAGTGGACCATATCTTCAATCAAGGACCATTTGCAACTCATATCTGGACATCCTTTTTGAGTCCAATGGGGGTTACTTTCCAGCAGTCCTCTTTGAGTAATCATATCTTGAGATGGAATGATATCCAAGGAAAGAATGAAGCCCACAAAACTCTCATCGAAACTCTTCCCATTGTGGTCTGCTGGAACCTGTGGAAGAATCGATGCTCGGCTAAATATGGGGGGAAAAAATCCAGCAGCAAGTACATGATCCTCAAAGATATCCTCCACCTGCTCAACACTGTTTTTCCTTACATCTGCTGGCCTGCACAGTGGACAGAAGTAGTGGACCTGATCGCAAGCTGCAAACATGATGGTAAAGTTACTTCTGTGATCTGGAAAACACCTCCTCCTAATAGCTACAAGCTTAACACAGATGGTAGTGCTTTACAAAACCCCGGGAAGATAAGAGGGGGAGGCATTCTACGAGATGAACAAGGAAAGATCATTTATGCATTTGCCTTACCTCTTGGTGAAGGGACCAATAATCAGGCAGAAATTCAAGCTGCCAGTTATGGGTTAAACTGGTGCATTCAGCATGGATACAAGAAAATTATTCTGGCAGTAGACTCAAAGTTTCAGAAGAAAGAAACTTAAAAGAATTAAAAAGCCCCCTTAAGTTAGAATAGTTTCTTGATTAGGTTTCTTTTATTCTTTCCTTGTAAAGGGGAGAGTCTCCCTTATTTATGTTTTCCTAGAATGTTGTATTGAGAGGAGTCCTCTCCTTAGGTGCATAGTTCTAGGTTTTTCCTTTATAGTATGGGAATGAGTTGACTAACCTTAGTAGGTAGGTCGACTTATGACCCACCATAGGATCGGAGGTTAGGTTTATGTCCCCCTCCTTGTATATATATATATATATTTTTTTGACCTCTTTTGAGCTTTTTATTTATGTTAAGGCCTGGGGGTGTTGCTAAGCCCCTGACCACCCCAAGGGTCGTTCAAATTAAAAAAAAAAAAAAAAAAAAAAAACCCTTAATCCTAAACACAAAATGCTACACCCTAACCCAAAACCTTAAACCATAAACCTTAACCCTTAACTTCAAACAATATACCCTAAACCTTAAACACTAAATCCTAAACCCAAACTCTACACCCTAAACACAAAACCCTACACCCTAAATCCTAACCACTAAACTCTAAACCCTAAACCCTAAACCTATTACCCAAAACCCTAAATCCTAAACGATAAAACCTAAAACCTAAACCCTGGACAGTCACTGATCTGGAAATATATGATGAAAAACAAGACACTCATTGAGCCTCATATCACATGGAAAATTCACTCGGGTAGCAGCCTTTTCTGGTGGGATGATTGGTTGGGTGAAGAGCAGCTAGCTCAGCACTGTGACAACATCACTAGCCTCAACAACACTCCTGTGTCATATTTCATAGAAAATGGCATCTGGAATGAGACTTTAATAAGACAGGAAGTGCCTCCTCTTTTGATTCCAAAAATTCTGAGCTGCAGGTTACATTATCAAGCAGGAGTAGAGGATACAACAGTGTGGAAACCTAATAAGAATGGAGTCTTCTCATGTTCTTCAGCATGGAATATTTGTAGGAAAAAAAAAAGGATAGTAATACCCTCAGCAAGCTCATCTGGCACACACATATTCCATTCAAAATATCTTTTCTGTTATGGAGAGCCCTAAGAAGTAAGCTTCCACCTAACGAGAATATTACAACATTTGGAGCTGCTCCTGCTAGCTGCTCATGTTGTAATAGACCTAGAAATGATGAGATCAATAACATATTTGTCAATGGGAATTTTGCTAACTACATCTGGAAATATTTTTCTGCTCCTTGTGGGATCCAACATGATCAAATATATTTGAGAAATCTCCTCAACTGTTGGTGGGGAATGGAAACTAAAAATGATATGCATAAACTGTTTGTCCAAGCAGCTCCTATTATTATTTGTTGGAATTTATGGAAGAATAGATGTGGGGCAAAATTTGGAGGCAAACAATCTAGCACTACTACAGTCAAGTTCTTTATTAACAAGGATATCGAGCATCTAATTACCACAGCATATCCCTATATTCAATGGCCTCAAACTTGGTAAGAAATTATCAAAATCGTTGAGCTCTGCAAATAGGAAATGAGAATCTGGCAAGTTAGTTGGGAAAAACCTCCTCCCAACACTTTGAAACTCAATACGGATGGAAGTGCTCTCAACAACCCAGGCAAGATAGGGGGAGGGGGAATTCTGAGAGACCACATAGGTAGCATGGTGTGTGCTTTCACTATCCCTCTTGGATATAGCACCAACAATCAAGCAGAAACTCTAGCAGCTATTCACGGCATTGAGAGGTGTATACAACATGGGTACAGAAGAATAACACTTGAAATCGACTCAGAATTGCCTACAACACTACAAGAAAGTGGAGATACAACGACATTTTCTAAATGTCGTATTATGATGTTTAAATGTCACAAATTTGTTTACTGACATTTATTTTACATTTGGACCAAATGTCGTAAATTTTAGTGTCGAGAATTTTTCCGACATTTTGGTAATTGTCGGGAAGAATTTGTGACATTTATTTTGTGACATTTAGGTAAATGTTGAAAAGAATTTGCGTCATTTCCTTTGCAACATATATGTAAATGTTGGTAAGATTATTACGACATTTATTTTTTGACATTTATGTGAATGTCGATAAGAAATATATGACATTTATTTTTGACATTTAGGTGAATGTCAGTATGAGATATATGACATTTATTTTCGACATTTAGGTAAATGTCAGTATGAGATATATGACATTTATTTTTTGACATTTATGTGAATGTCGATAAGAAATATATGACATTTATTTTTGACATTTAGGTAAATGTCAGTATGATATATATGACATTTATTTTCGACATTTAGGTAAATGTCAGTATGAGATATAGGACATTTATTTTCGACATTTAGGTAAATATCAGTATGAGATATATATGACATTTATTTTTGATAATTAGGTAAATGTTGGTATGAGATATATGACATTTATTTTTGACATTTACGTAAATGTCAGTATGAAATATATGACATTTAAGGAAATGTCGATATGAGATATATGATATTTATTTTTTGGACATTTATGAAATGTCACTTACACTTTCTGACATTTAGATTAAATGTTGGTAAAACAAATTTCAAGACACTTACTTGTGACATTTATAAAATGTCACATTGAAATTTCTGACACTTTAGTTAATGTCAACAAATGCTATTATTGAATGTCATAAAAATTGATGACATTATTTTATATTTTGCTAAATGTCATATTAATATTCTAATGTCGCTACCAAGTTTCTTCAACATCCAAGAAAAATCTATATATAGTTTTTCTGATGACATAAATACATACACACAATCTGTGCATTCAAAACTATCTTCTTCATGATAAGAAAGAAATATTATATAAAGTAAATATTTTCTAATATTATAATCAAAGAACAAAATAGCAATATAATAAGTTTTCTGTAAAAGAAAACAATGTCAAAACAAATTATCTTTTCTATCTCAAGTAAAATTGAAATCTAACTAAATGTAATAATCTCAACATAAAACTAACTAATTAACTCCTAATTCAAATGAAATTAAAATCTCCAATAAATTTGCAATAAATCTTTATAAAAATCATCAACCCGAAAGTCGAGTATGTTGAAGTCGATACTTGACCTCAATTTCCTTGAAAATTCTGCACAAGAAATGCACATAAGAAAATTTATAACTATATAATAATAGAAATAAGATCCTAGTTAACTAGAAAAAATTAAGATATAAAAAATGACTAATTGAATTTTTCTAAAAACAAACATATTAAAGAATTGATGCGAAAGTAGTAATTATATTCATGAAATTTTCCTCCTTTTGAAAGAAAAGAAAGATCTTGTAGTTTTTTCAAACATACCCACTTCTTTTTATTTGTGCCAATTACGCTAGTTCCATTCTTCTTGATAATGTTAGCCTGAGAAAAAACATTAAATTGATTATTTTGATACTTTACAAAATACAAAACTTAACATTTCATTGAATACATAACTGTGCCAATTTTTTTTAGAAGGAAAATAAAAAAAGGAAGATATATGATTGCTTCAACAAAACAAACATCTGGTGTTGGGAAAAAGATACAAACAGAAAAAGATACCTTCCTGGGTTGTGAGGATGGTACTGGAATCTAGAGATCAATTAATAAACAGACTAGGAAGTCATGGGACAATTCAACAACAACTTGTTAAATCCTAACTTAGGGATAGATTTTCAATCCGGAAGATGTATGTAAATTTAATGCCTGTTCATCCCAAAGTAGCCTGGAAACATCTTGATTTACATACAAAGATACATCCTAGATATAAATTCATTCTATGGTTGGCTATACAGAAACGACTAGCAACAGTTGAGAGATTGCAGAAATTTGGAATCACTGTCCTCCCTGATTGTGTCTTTTTTTGCCAACACTTAGAAACATTTTCACATTTATTCTTTGAATGTAGTGTGACCAAGAAGATATGGAATTGTATGCTACAGTGGTTGGGGCACAAAAGAAAAATACAGGACTGGGAAACTGAAGTTAATTGGATGAGCCAGATTGCAAGACGAAGAGGTGGTGTTGCTGAAATCACAAGTTGTGTGTTTGCGATGGTTGTGGAGGTGATGTTGATGCCAATGCCAAATATGGGGAGATATTTGGTGGTCCAACAAGTACAGAGGAAACTCAATTCGATACCTTATTATCTATAGAAATACAACAAGACATAGAGCAAGAGGATCAGACTTGTAATACTGAGGAGGTATTAGTCTTCAGAGAAAATCTAAAAGTGTAGCTAATGGTTATATGTCAGAGAATGGAGTTCCTGCAAATCATCTATCAACACAGGACACCAGAGACTATGGTTCGGATAGATGGTTTGAGAAATTAGTGAGAAGGCGTCAAAAGTCAGAGATTGATTTCATGCGTACTCCTGAAATGTTGTTGAAGGAAGATGACTCAATGCCACCCAAATAATACTACATAAACTTGTACAAACAGTAAAACTCCATATATACACAGAAACAACATTAAACATACTAGAAATGAACAATTATCTTATCAGAAGTCGCAATGATAAAATAATTGGTATTATGTGTTGGCAGTTCTTGATGTCTAGTAAACTAGTCATAATGCAACTGTATTTGAGAAGTACCAGCAGAAAGAAAAGAACTTTATGTGTTCATGTCTTGCAAAGGGTGACAGAAATACCCAGAAAACTCCTAGACGTCTCATTTATAGGCAAAGATGGAACAATATGTATTTTGTTACTAGTGATGCATTCCTTGGCACTACTTATTCTGACTATTTGGCCTCTGCTGGTAAATACCTCAAGTGTTCTTCTGATTCTGTTTCTTTGAATGAGGTTCTCTCATTCTCTAAGTCTCAGGTAAAGATTTTAACTTTGATAGAGTGCTACAAGCCTTTATTATGACGATTCATCATAAATTGAAGCATGGAACTATGAGTTCTTGGTGAACTAATCATCATGTTTGATGTTGTTCCAGGTGGACTATATTCTTGGTGACAACCCGAGAGCAACAAGTTACATGGTGGGATATGGAAACAATAACCCAAGGCAAGTACACCACAGAGCCTCCTCTATTATCTCGTTTATGGTTAATCCTAGTTTTGTTAGCTGTCGGGCAGGCTATCCTACCTGGTATAGTAGAAAGGCGAGTGATCCTAATCTCCTTACTGGTGCTCTTATTGGTGGACCTGATGCCTATGACAACTTCACTGATCAAAGAGATAACAATGAGCAAACTGAGCCTGCCACTTACAATAATGCTCCGTTGATCGGTGTGTTGGCAAGACTTCATGTTGGTCACAGCAGTTACAATCATTTCCTCCTAGGTACATTTTAGTGAATTAACATCTTTATATGAGTATTCCGAGGATTCATCATAAAATGACTAGTTTTAGCTAGCCATCCACCTACTACAACTTGCTTGGGATTGAGATGTAGTAGTTGTTGTAGTACTAAAATCTTCGTATAGCACATTTAGTCTCAAGTTCTAACCTGTAATGGAGAAAATCCACTCAATGACACATCTAGTGAGCTAAATTTTACCAGACAATGAATTCTTACTCTTCTAAATGGTTCTGGCAGAGTAATTTGGTCCTCCGATTCCACTAGACATGGGAAAAATCAAGTAGCACAACTCCTTGATACAGGCAATCTTGTTGTTCGAGATGCAGCCGAGGATAAGCCTCAGAACTACCTGTGGAAAAGTTTTGACAATCCAGGTGACACAACTTTACCTGGAATGAAGGTTGGGATTAATCTGAAAACTAGTTTTCATCATTCCCTTTCGTCATGGAAGAGCACAAATGATCCTTCCATAGGTGAGTTTACCTGGACATTCGATACTGGTGGATTCCTGCAAACATTCATTATGAATGGTTTCATTGAACTCTACAGAGCTGGACCATGGAATGTCCGAGTCTTTCCTAATGCACCATCTCGTGACACATCTTGGAATGGTTATAACTATACATACTTATCTAATCCTAATGAAATATTATTCATGTATGAACTTACATGTAGCTCTATCATTGCAAGGGTAGTGATGCAACTAAATAGATAACTAATATACGGATCAAGACTACAATGATCATTAGACCAGTTGACAATAATATGATAAATTAACACAGTTTATAATTTCACTATACCAACTGAAAAACAACAACAACAACCAAAACCAAAAGAAAAAAATGATCACTTAGACTGGTTATGTGTACATGACGCGCAATTAACAGCTTGTTGATTAATCCATATTAAACAAGAAAGAAGAATTAGTTGATCTCGTGATCATATAAATGTTAGGATTTACGCAATTAAAATAAAATTCAAAATTTTAATGAAATTTTCTCTGACCTTTCTTATGTGAACACCTGGAACAAGTGATGATGGTTGTTGACAATCTTTAAGTGGGTTATCAGGAACCTATTGCAAAAGAGGAAGACTATTATAATTAAGAGAAACTAAGTTTTCATCTAAAAAAAGTATTTTTTTGTGAGCAACACAATTATTTGACCTGCTCTGATTTCAAATTTGCATCAATATTAATTCCCAAAGACTCTACATATGCTTGTATTCCTTCCTTCACTTTATCCGCTATAATTTATTCCATATCCATTTTTGCTTCTGATAATTTTCTCTCCATCACTTCGTTATTTTCTTTTGCTTCCTCTTTCGCTTCTAACAACTTTTTATCCATTGCTTCCATCTCTTTTTTTTGCTTCATACATCTTCTCTGTCATTTTAATTTTCATAGCTGAGGTAGCTTTTTGAACTTCCATCTCAACCCTTGTATCAAAATCTCTTTTTTCAGTCTGAGATCGTTTATATACGGGGCCATATACTAAGCTAGGAGATGCTCCTTTTCCTAGAGTTCGGACAATTCCATGAGTGTATGATCCCATTACTTGGGAGTACACATCATTAGGAGCACTTCCAGGGACATTCAACTCAGGATACACCTCGGCAAGATCATCCATTTGTTTCTTTTTGAAAGAAAGGTAAAGTAATGAGAAGTTTTTTTAAAAAAATTGTAATAGAAAGAAAGTACCTATATACTTTTAAAGAGTAAGAGTTTACCATAGCTTCACCAACTATCTCATTTACTGGTTCTTTATTCGCCCTAATGTTAGTTTTTTTGAACACCTCAATACGAGTTGGCTTTACACCATTATTCATCTTTGTCATCTGTTTGAATAGTAAGAGATTGACATTAAATATTCACGATAAGTGTTATTTAATATATAAATTATAGAAAATAAATAGTGATTACTTCGTACATCGTCTATAATTTGAGAATGACTTTTTCTCCCTGATGTGTGTGGCATAGTCAATTTTTTTCGACTTTTTTTGTTTCTCTCACTCTTTTCCTAGAAATTTGAACACAACAATATATAAGAGGACATGCACAATCTTGAATATATAAAAGAAATAGCCAAGAAAAAATATAAAAAAGCATCATAATTGAGTTTCACAAAGTGCAATCAATTTCTATACAAGAATATTTTGTGCAGGTTGGCAAACTGGACATGTACAACAACATTATTTCTGCCAATTAGAAGAAAGGGACAAATCACAAAGAACTTCTAGTTGTTCTACAATAAGAAGTATAATCAGGGAAAACATGACTTTAATAATTTATGACAACATCTATGAAATTCTCATTTAGTAGAGCAAATGCAGAAATATAAATCTAGCACATACCTTTGCTTCTTTTGAGCTCCAATAATGAACTAATGAACGCCACTGATCTTCTTTAACTCTATCTGGACAATGAGCTAAACGCTCAATATTAGTGCTATATGGGTCATATCCAATGGTTTTTGCTTCATGTTTTGATTCTTTCCATTTAGATCCAAATGACATCATTAGTATGCGCTTCATGTCATCAGTTGCGTCAGTATTTTCCTGTACATATATTTAATACACAACTCATTTATAAAATAAAATATAAAAACAAAAACATCTTAGTATATAGGTTTTGTGTATACTAAGAACCTTGATATGAGCCCATATTCTATCCTTGTACATACTAGGTACAAGCCTCCAATCTTTATGATTCAGTGGCGCTAAGATGCCATTTTGTGCTAGCACACCAAGTTTTGAACTCAATCTAGTTCCTTCTGACCCAATAACTTGACCATGTTCATTCAATTCAATATGTAAATTTCCACCATCTTTCCCCCATCCCGAGTGCATCATAGTGGGACCCCTAGTTCGCTTAGATTGCTCTTCACTCTCATTAGAATCTATAAATAATCAAAGATAAAAAGAGGAAAATTTATTATTTATATAAAAATTATTTAACTACATTATACTACGAAAGGAAGAACAAATATCATGAGATTTAATACCTGGAAGATATTTTGTATCATGTGATTCATCTCTTTCATTTTGTGGCCAATTTTGGGGCGGTTGAGGCATTGACATACTTCCGATTTGTTGTTTTTGTTGCTCAGAATCTATAAATAATCGAAGATAAAAAGAGGCATATTTTTGAAGAATAAATATCATGATATTTAATACCTAGAAGTTTTTTTGTATCATGTGATTCATCTCTTTCATTTTGTGGCCAATTTTGGGGCGGTTGAGGCATTGACATACTTCCAATTGGTTGTTTTTGTTGCTCAGAATCTATAAAGAATCAAAGATAAAAAGAGGAAAATTTATTATTTATATAAAAATTATCTAACTGCTTTAAACTATGAAAGGAAGAATAAATATCATGATATTTAATACCTGGAAGATTTTTTGGATCATGTGATTCATCTCTTTCATTTTGTGGCCAATTTTGGGGCGGTTGAGGCATTGACATACTTTCGATTTGTTGTTTTTGTTGCTCCGAAGAATCATATAAAAGCTCACTTTGACTAGAATTTCTCTGTCTTTTTCTTGCCATTTCAACGAAGTTCCTCAGTAGCTATGAATCCTACCAAATTTAAAGTAGTTTCTACTATATAAAAGTATAAAATAATATCTAACTATCATGTCAAATAATAAGATATATAAACATATGAGATTTTAACAGCTGAATGAAGAGTAAAAACATCAAAGTCATTATTGTTCAAAAATCAATTGTACTGAAATAATGATTATACTACTATAGTAACAAAAACTAAGATATGTTGTCATCTTCATCATATGCTTCATTACTTTCCAAAGTTTCTGGGTCAATTTCTAATCCTGGTATTCCTTCTCTAACCCATTCAATGTCTTCTTCAGTTTCAAATATTGTGTCATCCAATTGTTGTTCAGGCCACAACTCCATATGTCCTTCCTTATGCTCAATTGTTGGTGTGTCATCACCTAAATCATAAAAACCTCTTGGCTTAAATTTAACAACCATTCGCCACTCCTTTTCCATAGGATGATCGACATAAAACACTTGTTGAGCTTGAGAAGCAAAGATGAATGGTTCATCTGATAACTGATGTCTTGTATATAGTAGATGATTATTAAAATTCACAAGAGTAAATCCATAATCATCTTTCTCAATAAGACCCTTGCTATTGTTCACCCATTTACATTTAAACAATACAAACTTGAGATTCTTGGAATAATATAACTCAATTATGTCTGTGAGGATTCCATAAAAAGAAACCTCTGCCAATATGGGATTTTTATCTTTTGTGCTTGCATAACTTTGAGTGATAGCCTTTAACATAATACCACTATTTTGAGTTTTTCTCTTAACATCACGAGACTCTGTTAAGTATCTAACTACAACACATATATAGCCATTCTTGTATTACTGGGCCAATAGCTAAAGTTTGAATATCCTCACATATTATTTCACTAGCCATATGCATCTTCTCGACCTAGCATTCAAAAAAATAAAGATGTGGTCTAAAAGTTATAATTACCTATATAGTAATATATGAGCTAATATTTTAGATAGTTGATACTTACGTGATTTCTAAACCATAGTTGAAATGTTTAATTATGAATTCGATCCACATTATGTCTTGATAGACGAGGATTTTCCTTCTTGATTTCTTTTATATGTTCACTACGGAAGTAAAACACATAACTATTTAATAAAAATTGAAAGAAAATTATTTAATAATTAATTACTAAGTATAAATTATGATTTAATACTTACTCACGATATGAAGTTGTGGAGGTAGAATTAAATAAAACATATATGTGTGCTTGAGCACGTGTAATGTCATCAAGCTTAAATCCTTTCTCTCTACTTGATCGACGACCCTCTTGGTCTGTCGTTTCATTAGATAAAACATCATTTCTTAGAGGTGGATTAGACTTAGTCTCGACTTCATCTAAATACCATGAGCAAAACGTCATTAACTCGTCTATCTAACGTCCCTCTGCAATCGCACCTTCTGGATAACGTCTATTCCTTACGTAGTTTTTAAAACAAAGCAAAAACCTAAAATAGACAATTTTTAGAATACAAATACAATTTCTTGTAAGTATGATAAAAAAATAACAAAATGATACCGTTCGATAAACCACATTGAGCGATATTGTGAAAGTCCTCCCAACATTGCTTCTTCAGCTAAATGGATAAGTAGATGTTCCATGATATCAAAGAAAGATGGAGGAAATATTCTCTCTAAATGACATAGAGTTATTGCAACTCGATCTTGGAGTTTTTCTAAGTCACATATCTTCAGATCTTTTGAACAAATGCCCCTAAAGAAATTACTTAATTCAATCAATGGCTTAAGTACATTCACTGGCAGGAGATTCCGCAAGGCAATACGAAGGAGTTGTTGCATTAAAATATGGCAGTCATGACTCTTCAACCCATGCATTGTGCGTTGCTTCAGATCAACATAACTTGAGATATTTGAAGCATATCCGTCTGGAACTTTCACATCTTTTAACACTTGTAAGAGGATGTCTTTTTGTGTGTTACTCAATGTGAAACATGCAGGAGGAAGATAATATTTTCCATTAGCCTTTTTCTTAGGATGCAAAGCTTTTCGGATCCCCATCTCTTGTAAATCTAAACGGGAGTTTAAATTATCTTTTCCTTTTCCATCAACATTCAATAATGTCCAAAATATATTGTCAAAGACATTCTTTTCAATATGCATCGTATCAAGATTATGACGAATCATATTGTCTTTCCAGTATTCCAACTCAAAAAATATGCTCTTTTTGTTCCATATATTTTGCACCAAATTATCAACATCATCCCATTTCCTTTTATGAGATTTGGCCAATAGATCTTTACCAAACTTGTTTTTAACATTATTCAATTGCTTAAGAATCTCAATTCCCGTCAACCGTTTAGGTGCTCCATCTAACTCCACAAGGCCATTGAATGCCACTTTATCTTTTCGAAACTTGTGTCCATGAGATAACCATCGTCTATGAGACATGAAACAATATTTTCGCCCATTTTTCAACCTTGTATGTTTAGTTTTGGTAAGACAGCATGGACAAGCATATCTAGTTTTCACACCATATCCTGATAAGTTACCTAACCCTGGAAAATCACTAATTGTCCAAAGCAATGTTGCACGCATTTGAAACATGTGATTGTTTGATATGTCATAAGTGGCAACACCAACCCACAATTCTTTTAACTCATCAACTAAGGGTTGTAGATAGACATCAATATCATTACCTGGTGCATGAGGACCATCAGTAATAGTTGATAATATCATATGACTACACTTTTAAAGTGTGTTATTTTTATAATTCTAAAAACAACACTTTACAAGTGTGGCATTATAGTTTTTTCTAAAATTATCACTAAAATATTGTATTCCCTCCAATATATTTAACACTACCTCCAATTTCTAATTGGCCAAAAAAAGAATTCATAAAGAAATAAAAAAGCTCACCACTATACGTTCTTGCCCAGATCAAAATAGGAGCTGCTAAACCTTATTTCCCTCTCCTTCACATTTCCACCCATAAATTGTAACTTTGTCGAGAAAAAAGTTACAATTGTAAAAAAAATCCATACAGAAAAAAGAAATCTTCAGCTTCTTCAAGAAGAAGACATGGATTGAAATGGCTAACAGAGACGCAGTTCCAAAATTTTTACCCAAAGGTGAGGAAAAAGATCCTCTTTTTCGATACCCCAAATTCTCAATTCCTAGTTGTTTGTTGTTGGTTTTTCATTTTCTTGGATTAGTATTGAAAGAATTTATTTAGGGTTTATGTTAATGCAGTGAATCTTGATTGATCATGATGAGTACCAATCTTTCTTGGGTGTTTTTCATCAGTTTAATACATGTTCATATGAGCTGATTGTTTAGATTCTTGATCACTGCTAATGAATTTCTGGAGAGTTGTTAAAGCTGTATTTCCCCCTTCTTTCTACAGATCTTGTTGTTACTGTACGTTTCTCTCTTCTTTGATGACGGATGGTAATTTCCCTACCTCTTCTAGGCCTTCATTTGGGAAACTGAAGAAATAGTTCGAAGAACTCCGACATCGTTTGGAGGAATTGGGGAGTCTATGGTAGCGGATATGGGTTGTGGTGAAATATTTATCTGAAAGCTTGTAAATATCTCTGAAATTGTCTATTTTCACACCGATTGAGTGATGTTGCTGGTGAGGTGAGCACATGAGGAACTTCACATTTCAAAGATTGTAAATATCACACAACTTTAACAATTTTGAACTCAAACCATTTGAAAGGGCTAAGATAAAATTTCATGAAAAATGGGGTGTCTAAGCTTCAAAGGGATGTTTCCTTTGCAATCTCATGAAATAACACTAGAAAGTTTGAGTTAAAGTTTCATTGGATTCTAATTTCATTTACTTCGAAAGTCCTCGTGAGAATCCTTGGTGGTGGAATTATCTCCAGCAACTCGAGTTCAAGTTCGCTGCCCAAAAGGAGGTAGAATACTTTTAACTTTAGTTCATTTAATTTCTGTTAGTTTTGAGTTTGCATTGTTCATCACCTTATTGGTTATTATGTGTTAAGATTGAGTGTTTTGGTAACAAAGTTTTCATTTATCACGTGGGAAGTTTAGTCTACATGAAAGAGCTCTTGATTCTTTCGCTTGAGTGCTAGCTGATCATCTTTCCTCTATTCTGCTTCCAATGCCTACATTCATCTGTTCGCATCTCGTATTTAAGTTATATGACTATTCATCTCATTGAATGTCACTGTTCGACCCTTGAGATAAGCTTATGTTTTAGAGTTGTTTGATGGATATTTTATACTGCCTTGCTTTAAGCAGTTGGTTGGAAAGTTGTGTTGATCGAGTGCTATAGTTCTTGAAGAGCTACTCGCTGAAGAACACGATTTCATGATTTCTTGTTGAAGACGCTTCACAGATGAACACGCCTCACTAAAATGCTTCATCACATTGAAATGATTTTGATGGAATAGGGTTTATCAGGTAAGAAATTCTATAGTCGAAATTTTAGCTTTAGAGTTTTGATATTCTTGTGTATGGGTGTTTGTGGGATGTTGATAAATACGTGTCTGCATTTGTTGAAAGCATATGGTTTGATTCTTTTGAACTTTTTCTTCCTGAAAGCAATTTTTCTTGGACTTATTTAGTTGGGTATTGAATTATTTTCTTAACACGTGTACTGTCATTAACTTGAAGCAAGCAACGTATACCATTTCATATGCAAAACAACAATAATCATGTCTCTATGTCCTCTGTTTCAGATCCATCTTTCCCACTCTTCCTCCATGCAAAGAATCATCAATTGCTTCAAACTCTTGCAACCATGGTATTAGATTCTTCAAAAATTGGGATAAAATTTACATGAATAACATAGAAAAGTAAGAACGACAAGCATAAGAAAAGATATAAGTTTGAGTTCACGCATGTAGTCTATTTATATTCTTCAACATCTGGTACATCTATTTATTCGTCAGAGATTTCTAAAGAAGGAACTTTCTTTTCTACAATCTTGACTTCTCTAATTTCAAAATTCCTGGAAAAGTTGAGGTATTTAATATCAGATGGTAATAAACTTTAATGAAGAAGTGATTATTCAAGTTACTAACTTAAATCAAACTAAATTTAGAGAGTGAAATTTTAGTATGGGTTAGTAGACATGCTATGTTCCCTATGTTTCATCTCAAATCTATATTAAGTGAGCTTATTATTTGATATACTGATGATATATAATGTCTTGTGTCCTATTCAGATTTGGAATGAAACGTGGCTGGCTGGATTCGTTTTCCAACCATGCGACCACGAGTTATTTGTCAAGCACACTCTTAACATGGAAATGGCCATCGTCATGGCAAGGGTATGATTGCAATAACTTCTTCTGTTTCAAGTTATGGTTAACTTTTGATCCACTTCATTGCCTTGTAAATTTACAAGAAGCTGGCGTGGACTAGATCATTCATCTTGATACTGATGAGCTAATGCATCCAACTGGAACTAGTGATTATTCTTTACGGAGACTTCTGGCAGATATACCTGAAAATGTTGACATGGTAATATTTCCTAACTATATAAGTCATTGAGATTGCTCTAGGTTGTCTTCTAACTCTGTCTAAGCATGTAATTACATGCACGAATAGTCAAAAAGCATGCATTTGCTTCGTTTTCATATTTTGCTGTCTTTTTTCTTGTTAATATCTTCTCTAATGATGACAAATATTTCAGGAGAGCAGTGTTGAGAGAGATGATGTGAAGAAACGTTTTAGTGAAGTAAGATATCTTTTAACTGTATCCTTTTTTCTTATCTTTCAAGTTCTAGAGTTAAATTCAATCATTTGTCTAGGAATAGGTTTAGATTTTCTTGAAATAAATTTGGATAATTCTATTACCCAATACTTGAGAATGGAGCAACAACTAGTAGTCAAAGACTCATCTCTTTCCAGACGAATGAAAATGAAGGTTGCGTTGGAGTTAGACACCGTGGAGGCAAGAAAGTAAAATTGTATCTTGCAAATATAAGTAGCTTGAGTGTTAGACCTTACTCTTTGTCTGTAGCAGCCAGAATATCTTCGAGAAAGTTTGCGTAGTCTGTAATTTATTTTAATTATGCAACTAAAGTTCTTTTAGACTATCTACCAGTAATACATATGTATCATGTGGTAGGTCTCGATGTTCAAGAAGAATTATGACCATCTCACAAAAGAAATGTACTTTGGAAACTACAAGGAAGCAACTCGTGGTAATCCTAACTACTTTTTGATTTACGGAAATGGTAAATCAGCTGCTCGAGTTCAAGGTCATCTGCGTTCTAATGGTGCTCATAGATGGCACAACTACATGAAAAGCCCAAAGTATGGTTGTTCTGCATGTTACTTGTTTTCTTTTTATCTCTATTTCATTTCTTATTTATTCCCAATCCTTCAAAAGGTATTTTGCGTGGTTCCTTCGATGTTATGCTTGTCTTGGTGTCTTTAGTAGAGTGTCTTGGTTTTGTTGGAGTTGAGTTTCCTCTTTTTCCATGCTTTGTTTGGTGTGACTGCTATCCTGATTTACTGGACCCCTCTTTGGAGTATAGTGTATTGATCTTGTGTGATTGTGACTACTACCTGTCTTGGTGTCTGTAGTAGAGTGTGTTGATCTTGTGTGATTGTGACTCTGTTTTGCTAGAATTTGCTGTGTCATCTTCCCCTTTTTCCATCTTGATTTCAGCTTGATTGTTGGTACCCTGCCCCATAGGGAAAGTAAAAGCAAAAAAGAGATCTACTTTGACGTTTATGAGAATTCCACCAATTCCAGTTCTGCCTGGGTTCCCAAGAGAATATCTTGGGATGTTTCTCTATCTAAATCTGTAGGAATTCTAGGAGCTCTAAGATAGATTAAAGCTTCATCTGAAAGTTCCATGCTACACCAAAAGTAAAACAAAGTTGAATTGTTGCAGCTGAATTGTTGAGCTCTAAGATAGATTAAATTAGAATTCTAGGAGCTCTAAGTTGCTTTTGTAATTCTGTTGCAGCTGAATTGATTATCTTGTTGAATTGTTGGGCGTCTTATGAACCGCAATGGTATCTACTGCTACGTCGATTTATTGGGGGATGTAGAATTTAACACTCCTTAGCTGTAAAGTGGGGCACTCTTTTAGGACTCGAGTACTTGCATTGAATTATCTCAGGATCAAGCTCTGAGATTAGTCCTAGTAGAAGTGTCTGCTGAAATAAAATGTGAAATAGCTCTGCATTTTCCTATGTAGTAAGATAAAGATTTCTAGTTATGAGTATTTAATCATTTGGAGGTCAATCATCAGTAATTTCAGCTCATCTGGAAAGAAAATAACATAACAATTACATTTAATCTTAGACTTGGCAGCAACTCATATACACTATACCCATGAAGATACCCTTCTCACTTGTTTTAGAGAAGACTGCAATATTGCTTCCCTTTCATATTACCACTCTCTCAACTTCCACTTTCCAGTACTAGATAACCATATAATTTTATTATAGTGATTTTTTTGTGATCGAAGTGACTTGATTGTATAAATATCTTTTACGATGTTAAGTAACTGTGCTGGTAAACTGAGTCTAAGGTGTGTGTGGTACTCCACACTTTTTCCTTTAGGAAGATGGAGGAAATAAAGTAGTCAGAGACATGACGTTCAGGTCTCTTTTTTGGGTTATAGTAACTTTATACTTTTATTATACAAGACCCTTCACTCCAATAGAACTTCTAACTTTTATAACTGCTGCAATTTGATTTGTTGTACATTGTTTGTTTTGATTGTTAATTTCTTTTTAAATGTATAGGGAAATGGAGGTGATCAAATTTGAAGGTTCGCCACAAGTCAATTTGATCTCATTGAAGTGGAAGTGGAAGTTGATAGTGAAGAGTTTTTGAACTATTGTAAAAAATTTGAATACATTATATTTGATTTTGTGAAATATATTCATTGCTAGAATATATTGAACTATTGTAAGAGTACTTTTTGAACTATTTTGTACACATATTTAGAATATTGCTTTATAAGTATGTATGTACACAAGACATACTATCCTTTGAAGTTAATTGCAAATCTATATATTTGAATTACTTATTAGCTAATTTAATGTTTGAGATTATTTATTGCAAAATAATATTGGTGTTTTTTAATTAGAAATTGTAGACATATAAATATTTTATAGCCAAAATAATATTACCACACTTAAAAGTGTAGACAAAGGACTGTAAATTGTGGTATGCACATGGGCAAGGACTACACTTCAAAGTGTTGTCATACATAAGATAGAAAAGGCAACACTTTAAAATCATGGGCAATAAGGAAGCAAAGGCCACACTTGGCTTATGGATTATAAATTTTAGCATGTACATAAGAAAACTTACACTTAATAAGTGTTGTTGTAGATAAGATATAAAAGGCGACACTTTTAAATTGTGACCAATAACAGCAGTTCAGGTACTTTAATTGTCGGGTTTTAATTTATATATAGTGACTATGGTAGTCGGCGAATGCCGACTGCTGCAGTCGGTAAATATTTTTCGGCTCTCAGTCTGTCGACTACTCAAAAGTAGTCAGAAAGTCTTTGGAAAACTCCATTTTCCGACTACATTTCAACCAATTTTTAAGTCGGCAAACAACGAAATTCTAGTAGTGTAATATATTCAACATTTGTATTAAATGTCGCTACTTTAGCAACACTTTTGCTAAAAGTCGCTAAACCAATGACATTTTACAACAAATGTCACTATTTTAGTGACATTTTTTCAAAATGTCACTAAAATCAACGACATTTTGCAGTAAATGTCACAACATATTTGACATTTATATTAAATGTCACTATTTAAGCGATATTTTTACTAAATGTCACTAAAACCAATGACATTTTGTAATAAATGTCATATTATATTCGACATTTGTAACAAATGTCATCATTTAAATGACATTTTCGCTAAATGTCACTAAAAACAACGACATTTTTTCTAAATGTCCCTATTATAGTGACATTTTTTCTAAATGTCACTAAAATCAATGACATTTTGCAGTAAATGTCATAATATATTCGACATTTATATTAAATGTCACTATTTAAGTGATGTTTTTTCTAAATGTCACTAAAACCAATGACATTTTTTAATAAATGTCATATTATATTCGACATTTGTAGCAAAATGTGATAATTTATATGACATTTTCGCTAAATGTCGCTAAAAACAACGACATTTTGCAATAAATGTCATTATCAGAGTGACATTTTGGACCAAATGTCATTATATTTACGATATTTGATACCAAATGTCATCATTTTTACAACATTTGACATCAAATGTCATTGTTTCATGACGTTTTGTTCTTAAATGTCATGAAATTCTTTATTTTCCGACATTCATTTCAAATATCACCAAATTAATGTCGTCGTATGTACATTTTCTTGTAGTGCAAGATGGCTGACACACTCTCTCAAACCCCCCTGGCAGCTGCAGCAAGGTATCCAGGACCTCATCAAGCTCACCAGGCAATTGGAATTTTTTAGTTGTCAGCATATTTATAGAGAAGCAAACAGTATAGCAGATTTGCTGCCCAAAAGAAGCCACAAAACTGATGTGATTCATCACTACTACACCACCCAATAATTACCACCAATTGTCAAAGGAAGCTATCTTTTAGAAAAAATGCGAGTATCGTATTTCAGAAGAAAGAAATTGAAGAGGATTAAACAACCTCCATGAAGTGTCTACTTTGAATTAATCCTTTTGAATTATGTATCAGTTAGATATAATAATTCCTCTAGGCCCTTTTGTTGCTATTCTCTTTCTTCCTTGTAAGGGGAGAGTCTCCCTTGTTTATGTTTCCTAGTATTTTGTATGAGAGGAGTCCTCTCTTTAGGTGCTTACTTCTAGGTTTCACTTAATAGAAATGGGGACAAGATAGTCATCCTTAGTAGGAAGACCAACTTGTGTACCACCCAAGGTTCGGAGGTAAGGTTTATGTCCCCCTCTGTGTATGTTGCTTTTTTATTATCTATGATAAGGCCTAGGGGTGCTGCTAAGCCCCTGACCTCCCCAAGGGTCATTAAATTTTTTTTAAAAAAAAACCGTAAATCCTTAACCCTAAATCCAAAATTCTAAACCCTAAACCCTAAACCCAAAACCCCAAATCCTAAACTCTAAACTCTAAACCCTAAATCCTAATGTCAAAACCCTAAATCCTAAACCCTAAACACTAAATCCTAAACCATAAACACTAAACCCTAAACCCTAAACCCTAAATTCTAACCTCTAAACCCTACACCCTAAACCGTAAACCTAAAACTATAAACCAAAAACTCTAAACCCAAAACCTAAACCTTAAACCCTAAATCCAAACTCTAATCTCTAAACCCTAAACCCTAAACCATAAGTCCAAAAATCTAAACCATAAACCATAAACCCTGTGTCCTAAGCTCAAAACCCTAAACACTAACACTAAACCCTAACTCTTAAACCCTAAACACTAAACCCTAAATTTAAACTTGACACTCTAAACATTAAACCCTAAATACTAATCTATAAACCTTAAACAATAAACCCTAAACCCAAACCTACAACCCAAAACCCAAAACTCTAAACCCTAAATCCTAAAGCCTAAACCCTAAACCCTAAACACCCAACCTGAAACCCGATCCCTAAACCCTACACCCTAAACAAGAAACACTATATCCAAACTCTAATCCCTAATCCCTAAATCCAAAACTCTAAACCCTAAGCCCTAAGGCCTAAGCCCTAAGGCCTAAGCCCTAAGGCCTAAGCCCTAAGGCCTAAGCCCTAAACCCTAAACCCTAAACCCTAAATCCTAAACTCAAAACCCTAAATACTAACCCAAAATCCTACACCCTAAACCTGAAACCTAAATCCTAAACCCTAAATAACACTCTAAACCCTAAACTCTAAACCTTAAATCCTAAATTCTAAACCCTAAACCTTATACCTCATACCTCATACCCTAAACCCTAAACCTTAAATCCAAACTCTAAACCCTCCACCCTAAACCATAAATCCTAAACTCTAAACCTTAAACCTTAAACCTTAAGCACTAAATCCTAAGCTCAAAGCCCTAAACCTTAACCCTAAACCCTAAACCCTAACCCTAAACCTAAACCCTAAATACAAATTTTAAACCCTAAACCCTAAATCAAAAATCCTACACTCTCTCTAATTCATCCCACAACTCCACGAATTCGCAAAACACTAACGCGATCAACACAGCGAATTCGGTCAAAGAGTTGGAAGGGACGCGTAATATTATTTCCCTAAGCGATTCTGTATTGCTTCGTGGAAAACTGATTGGATATATGGAATCTCGTAGTCTCGATCTACATCATAGTAAAAACTCAACTGATTTCACCGTCTCAATCGACGAGAATCGAGAGGCGATTTGTGCGAAAAATGCGAACAAATCTCCAGAGCTACGCCTTCAATTTCAAGATACTTCAAGTCAAATTCGTGCTGATTCAACCACTGGGGATTACTCCTCACATGATGAGGTACATCTCACAGAAATTTCAAGCAAAATGGATGGCGGAATCACCGACGGGAAAGATTCCGGCGAACTTCGAACCCAAGTCACCGGAGATTATGAAAAATCTGGGAAAGGAATTGTTTCCCCATCTTTGGACATTCATCTTACAGACATTTCAAGCAATTTGGAAGGAGGAAACACCAACAACAATCAATCAACCCATCCGGCTGAAGTTGCAATGAATTTGAGCAAAGGAATTAGTATGAAGGCTCAAGAAGTTGTTAGTAATAATTCCTCCCCTGTTCCAGCTGCAAGAACCAACGACCAAATGAGTACAATTCATACCACAGGGACACCTACAATACATGAAGAAGCATATCAAATACAAGAAACTTCAATGCATATACAACAGACCAATGCTCAGAGCCAGAGGAACCAAATCACAGAAAGCTCAACTGCAGGAGCTCACTCATCGAATTTCTCCTTTGGAATTAGAGGTAACTCAATGAATGTAATTCCTAATGCTAATCCCTCTGTAATGCAGGACACAAATCAGGGCATGACAATGGAGATAGTCGAATTGGATCAGCAGCGAAAGAATATACAAACAAATCAAAGTCACCAAAGTAAAGGTAAAGGGGTGCAGATTGGACACAAAGACGAAGAGGGGCAAAAAAATTAGAATGAGGATGCAAATCAGCAGGAAGGAACTAGTCGAACTCAACAGGACACCACTAAAGCTACTATGGAATATCAGAATACATTTCCTAGGATCTCCAACAACTTTGCTAGGTATGATCCTAATCTTCAAAGGAGTAAGAATGTAGATAATCAGGTTAGCATGAATGTAGACCAGGGTAGTACAAAAAATCTGAACAACTAGCAGCACAGTCGAGCCCAGAATTCTAAACAGGGTGATATCCCTAAACCTGCTCCTTTCACTGTTGTGCAATCCTTTGCTGCTCGTTTAAGATATAACCAATCCAAAAATGAAACTCCTATTGTGTTGAATAGTCCCGTACACACCACAAGACAGGGACTACCTGTTGTACTTCTGGACGAGGATGATTATAATATCAAATTGGCTGAAAGTTGTAAACACACTCTTGTTGGCAAATTCACCAACACCATGCACAAAATGGAATTGATCCGGAAAAGCTTTACTTTGCAAACTCAATTAACTGGAGGGGTGAAAATAACTTATTTTAATTCTAGACATGTGTATATTGACCTTGATAATGAGTTTGACTATGTTACGGTTTGGACTAAACAAAGAATGAATATTGAAGGTCAATTAATGAGAATTCAAACTTGGACCCCTGATTTCACACCTGAAGAAGAAACCCCTATAGTCCCTATATCGGTGGCACTTCCTGAACTGCCATGGCATTGTTACAATAAGGTCGTATTAACAACCATTCTGAGCTCTATTGGCAAGGTATTATACCTTGACTCACCTTCCTCCCAGAAGACTAGAGGTAGCATGGCTAGAGTAAAGATTCATATTGACCTTACCAAGGAAAGAGGTCCCCATGTCTGGCTGGGATTCAAGAACTCTGATCTCAACAAAGGGAGGTGGCAAAAAATTCAATATGAAGGTATTCCCGACTATTGTCACTATTGTAAACACCAAGGGCATGTGGATAATGTTTGTACTATCAAGAGAAGAGATGAGGAGTTCCAAAAAAGGAAAGAAATTGAGGCTGAAAAGAAGAGCAAGACTAAGGGAGAACAAGAGAAAGGAGGCAACAAAAATCAGGTACAAGACAATGGTAAATCAGCTGCACAGGCTCCACAGCAATCTGATCAAAGAGGAGACTGCAGACCTGGAGAAAATATGAGACAGCCTCAACGAAAAACTCACCTTCAAGTCCAACAGCACATCCACACTACCCAGGTCCAGACTCACCAAGAGCAGGAGGTTGGTGACCAAGAAGGGCACTGGCAGATACAACGAAAGAAGCAGAACAAAAATTAGGATCAATCTTATCCTAAGACTGCCTGGAGACCTGTCTCACCACAACAAAAAGGAGCCAAGGACAGCAAGCAGCAGGAGACACAACTTTCAGGTATACTTCCTACAATTCTTACTCATAATAACTATATTAACCTTGAAGTGCAGGAACCACAAGCTACAGACAATGAGGAGGAAGATAACAGCAACAGGATAGCAGGGCAAGGAAGTCATCCAATGCATGGATCAGATAAGGATCCATCTCTAATAAATGTTCAAAATAACATAACAAGAAAGCAGGTTGTAACCACAGAAATCCAAGACACCCCAGGTACTGACTCTCTAATCCGACCCCTAATCCCCATCACCCTATTAATATTAATGTTGGTGAGGAAGCTGCTAGAGGTATGGAAGGAAGGGTACAGGAGACACACACTAACTTGCAGGAAGGGGTATCCAAAGGGGGGAGGGAACTGACTCATGTTCTGCATGAGGTTGAGACCTTTGACCATAGGATTGACTCTAGAGCCCCTTCTACCCCTATCTCAACTAAAAGAAAAGTTGATCACCATGCACCTCAGGAAAGGAAAGAGATGACTACTGAATCAGAACAACAGAGAGACAGAACCAACAATAAATCAGGAGAAAGGCTAAGCAAAAAGAAAATAGATGCTATGAAAAAGAGGCAAGGAAAAGGTGGTGAACTGGAACAGGTTTTAATAGAAAAAGGTCAGCAGCTAGAGAAACAGATAGAAACCAAAGTCAAGAAAGGGAGACCCATACAAGATGACTATGGAGCTTTGAACTCAGAGGATGAACTAGATCCTGATAATCAATCCATAGATGAGTATGATGAAAAGGAAGAGGAAACTAGCAATCTTCTAATTCAAGGTTTTGGTTCAACCTTTAACACTGAATAGTAAGAAGAGGTCCAGGAACTCACTGAGCAGCAAGGCTTGTCTCCCAGAGGGAGGAAGCAAAACAGAAACACCAAACAGCCGGCTACCACCAGTATCTCTGCCACTGCTAGCAGACCCATCACAAGGTCCAAAATCTAAAGGTTTTTGATGATTAAGGCCCTTTGTTGGAATGCTAGGAGTAACAATACCCAAGGTTCTCCGGAGAGACTTCAAACACTCAAGAAAATGCACCATTTAGATATGATTGTTGTACTTGAGCCCTTTGCAGACAATTCCCAACTCAACACTGTGAGAGTTCATCTTCAAATGGAACATGCAGTTAGTAACTCTAATGGAAAAATTTGGCTTTTTTTGTCTAATGCGATCACTGGTAATATTCATGAAAATAGTGAGCAACATATCACAGGAGACTTTAAGCACTCTGATCTTACTAAGGGGTTCATGGTGTCCTTCATTTATGCTAAGTGTAAGGAACATATGAGAAGACCTTTGTGGGACAGTCTACTGCAGTATGCTAGCTTGGACATACCTTGGTGTACCATTGGAGACTTCAATGTTATCACTAATATAGAGGAAAAGCTTGGGGGAATGCCTGACAACATGAATAAGAGCTTCGAGTTCATAGGTGTGATTGAAGCTTGTGGCCTAACTGATCTGGGCTTTACAGGTATACCTTTCATTTGGTGCAATTAAAGGACTGCACAGGCTAGAGTGTGGAAGAGGTTGGACAGGTCCATGGTCAATGACAAATGGCTCGACATCATGCCACAAACGACTATTGAACACCTATCCTCAGTTAGATCTGACCACAGCCCTCTTTTGATGGAAATGGTTAGGAATAATGAGAACCACATAAAGTATTTCAAGTTCCTTCATTGCTGGGTGGATAATGCTAATTTCATGGAGATGGTTCGAAAGTGTTAGGAGAGGGAGGTCACATGTAATCCTATGTGGCAACTTCACTAGAAAATGAAGAGGCTGACACACACTCTTAGCAGCTGGTCAAAGAATGAATATGGAGATATCTATGCCAAAGTGAAAGAATTTGAAGAAAATATCAAGAAGGCTGAGGAGGAACTTCTTACACACAATACTGAAGCACTGAGACAGCAGCTACATCTCATTAATGCCAATTATATTAGATATTTGAAGTTGGAGGAATCCATTCTTAAACAAAAGACACAACTCCAATGGTTTAAGGAAGGGGATGCCAACACCAAATACTTTCATGCTTTGATGAGGGGTCGAAGAAGAAGACTTTTTATACATAAAATCTGTACAGGGAATGATGGGTGGGTCCAAGGGGATGAGCAGATCGCACAAGCAGCCTGTGCCTACTTCCAGGAAATGTTTACTGGTCACAATCGCAGAATAGATGAAAGAATTCTTCATCATTTGCCTACTATAGTCACGCCTGAACAGAACCAGAAACTGCAGGAAATGCCTACTTTGGAGGAACTAAAGCAGGTGGTGTTTTGCCATGAATCCACATTCAGCACCTGGTCCTGATGGTATTGGTGGCAAATTTTACCAAGCATGCTGGAACGTCATTAAAGAGGATCTGTTAGCTGCTGTACAACACTTCTTTTGTGGTCACATTATGCCCAAGTTTATGTCACATGCATGTCTGGTTTTGCTTCACAAAAAGGAACAGCCTATTAATTTTTCTGACCTCAGGCCTATTAGTCTCAGCAATTTCTCAAATAAGATCATCTCTAAACTTCTAAGCATGAGGCTAGCTGATATCATTCCCCTGCTCATATCAGACAATCAATCCGGATTTGTGAGAGGGAGGAGCATCACAGAAAGTATTATGCTTGCACAAGAGATCACTCATGACATCAAGAGGCCTAAAGAAGGAGACAATGTGGTAATCAAACTAGACATGACCAAAGCCTATGATAGAGTGTCTTGGTCCTTCACATGCCTGGTTCTGAGTAGATTGGGTTTTGGGGAGATCTTCATTGACCTAGTGTGGAGAACCATGAGTAACAATTGGTACTCAATCATTATTAATGGCCATAGACATGGTTTGTTCCACTCAACTAGAGGCTTCAAACAAGGTGATCCTCCCTCTCCGGCCCTATTTATTTTAGGTGCGGAGGTTTTATCAAGAGTGCTTAACAATACTTTGCAGAATCCTATGTATAGAGGCTTTAACATGGAGTCCAAAGGCCCCCAGATTAATCATCTAAGTTTTGCAGACGATGTGATTATTTTTACTTCTTCAGACAGAGACTCTATGAGACTTATCATGGCCACCTTGGAGGAATATGAGCACACTTCGGATCAGCTTATCAACAAAGAGAAAAGACACTTGATGGTCCCCTCAAACACCCCTTAAGATATCATCAACAACATACAGCAGGTCACTGGTTTTACACTGAAGGACAGTCCAATCACTTACCTTGGCTATCCCTTATACATTGGTAGACAAAGGATCATTTATTATTCACAACTTGTTGAGAAAGTTTCCAAGAAGATTTGTGGATGGCAGACAAGGATTTTAAGCTTTGGAGGCAAAATCACTCTTGTCAAACATGCACTACAATCCATTCCTATTCACACCATGGCTGCAATCTCCCCTCCCAGCACTACTATTAAATACATTGAGTCTATTATTGCTAACTTTTTCTGGGGAAGAGATCAAGACCATAGGAAATACCATTGGGCATCACTTGAAACCATGAGCATACCTTATGATGAAGGAGGGGTGGGGCTCAGAAGACTCACAGATATTTGCACTTCTCTTCAGTATAAACAATGGTGGAACTTCAGGGCTAAAGACTCTCTATGGGGTCAATTCCTCAGGTCCAAATAGTACTAGAGAGCCAATCCAGTTGCAAAGAAGGTGGACACCGATCAGTCCTTAGTCAGGAGATATATGACGAAGAATAAAGACAAAGTAGTGGATCATATTACATGGAAGATTAAGTCTGGAAGTTGTTCCTTTTGGTGGGATGATTGGCTAGGAGTAGGTGCTCTTGCCAAGTACACCACCAACATTTCCAGCCTCAACAATGCTACTATTGCTCACTTTCTAGTCAATGGGGAATGGAATGAAAGAAAGCTGCGACAGCAGGTTCCACCACTGCTCATCCGTCACATATTGAGAACTTAATTTCAATACCAACAAGGAGAAAAAGACACTGCAGTCTGGAAGCCAAATGATTCTGGGAATTTTTCTTGTGCTTCAGCATGGAAAATTTGCAGACTTAAGAAGAGTAATGAAGTGAGCAATTCACAGATTTGGCATAAGATTATCCCCTTCAAGATGTCCTTTCTCGTTTGGAGAGAACTTAGATATAAATTACCAACTAACGAAAAATTGGCAACTTTCGGAGTGGAGCCAGAGAGGTGCTACTGTTGTATGCAAAAAGGATGGGATGAAGTGGACCATATCTTCAATCAAGGAACTTTTGCAACTCATATCTGGACATCCTTTTTTAGTCCAATGGGGATTACTTTCCAGCAGTCCTCATTCAGTAATCATATGTTGAAGTGGAATGATATCCAAGGAAAGAATGAAGCCCACAAAACTCTCATCGAAACTCTTCCCATCGTGGTCTGCTGGAACCTGTGGAAGAACCGATGTTCAGCTAAATACGGGGCGAAAATATCCAGCTCAACATTGTTTTTCCTTACTTCTACTGGCCTGCACAATGGACAGAAGTAGTGGACCTGATCGTGAGCTGCAAACATGATGTCAAAGTTACTCCTGTGAGCTGGAAAACACCTCCTCCTAGCAGATACAAACTTAACACAGATGGTAGTGCTCTACACAACCCCGGGAATATAAGGGGGAGGCATTCTACGAGATGAACAAGGAGAGATCATTTATGCATTTTCTATACCTCTTGGTGAAGGGACCAATAATCAGGCAGAAATTCAAGCTGCCAGTTATGGGTTAAACTGGTGCATTCAGCATGGCTACAATAACATTATTCTAGAAGTAGATTCTGAGCTTCTAACTAGGTGGATATTGCAAACCTCTACTCCCCTTTGGAGGATTCAACAATTTTTACAGGAACTTCAAAACCTTGCTAGCCAGTGTGAAGATTTCCAATGTAATCATATATATAGAGAGGCCAACAGCACTGCCGATTTCCTGTCCAAGCAAAGTCACAAAAAGGACATCATCCAACATTTCTACACATACAACCAATTGCCAGATGCAGCACGTGGTAGCTATATTCTCGAGAAAATGGGAGTTCAAAGTTTCAGAATGAAGAGGCTAAAGTGAATTAAAAAACCCCCTTAAGTTAGGATAGGCTCTTTCATTAGGTTCTTTTATTTATTCTTTCCTTTTTAAGGGGAGAGTCTCCCTTATTTATGTTTTCTTAGAATATTTGTATTGAGAGGAGTCCTCTCCTTAGGTGCATAGTTCTAGGTCTCTCCTTTATAGTATGGGAATGAGTCGACTAACCGTAGTAGGTAGGTCGACTTACTACCCACCATAGGTTCGGAGGTTAGGTTTATGTCCCCCTCCTTGTATGTTTTTTTGAGCTCTTTTGAGCTTTTATTTATGCTAAGGCCTGGGGGTATTGCTAAGCCCCTGACCCCCCCAAGGGTCGTTCAAATAAAATAAAATAAAAAAACCCTAAACCCTAAATCCCAATAATAAACCATAAAACCCTAATCCCTAAATCTTAAACTCTAAACCCTAAATACTAATCCCAAAATCTTAAACCCTAAACCCTAAACCCTAAACCCTAAACCCTAAATCCTAAACTCAAAACCCTAAACCCTAACCTCTAAATAAACATTAAATTCTAAATTCTAAACCCTAAATCCTAAGCTCAAAACCCTAAAACCTAACAATACACCATAAACCATAATCCTTAAACACTAAATCGAAAATCCAAACTCTACACCTTAAACATGAAACCCTAAACCCTAAATCCTAAACTCTAAACCCTAAATCTATTTTGTCAAAAAAAATTCTCTCTCTATTTTCTCACTCTACAAAAGCGCTCAAGACAGCCAAAAAAATGGCTACTTTTCCAAAATATGCCAGCACTGCTGTAACGGCGTGTGAGCCGCCGGGAGAGCTCCCCAGGCCACCGGATAAAGTGCAATCGGAGTGCCTGAATGCTGCCGACAAAACCCACCCAGCGACTCTCTTTAATTCATCCCACAACTCCACGAATTCGCAAAACATTGGCGCGATCAACACAACGATTTCGGTTAAAGAGTTGGAAGGGACGCGTAAAATTATTTCCCCAAGCGATTCTGTATTGATTCATGAAAAAGTGATTGGATATATGGAATCTCCTAGTCTCGATCTACATCATAGTAAAAACCCAACTAATTTCGCCGTCCAAATCGATGAGAATCGAGAGGCGATCTGCGCGAAAGACGCGAACGAATCTCCAGAGCTGCGCCTTCAATTTCGAGATACTTCAAGTCAAATTCGTGCTGATTCAACCACTGGGGATTACTCCCCACCTGATGAGGTTCATTTCATAGAAATTTCAAGCAAAATGGACGGCGGAATCACCGACGGGAAGGAATCCGACAAACTTCGAACCCAGGTCACTGGAGGTCATGAAAAATCTGGGAAAGGAATTGTTTCCCCGTCTTTGGACATCCATCTTTCAGACATTTCAAGCAATTTGGAAGAAGGAAACACCAACAACAATCAAGCAATTCATCCGAATGAAGTTGCAATGAATTTGAGCAAAGGAACTAGTAGGAAGGCTCAAGATATTGGTAGGAATAATTCCTTCCCTGTTCCAGCTGCAAGAACCAACGACCACCGGAGTGCAATCCATACTTCAGGGACACCTACAACACATGAAGAAGCAGCTCAAATTCAGGAAATGCCAATGAATATACAAAAGGCCAATGTTCAGAGCAGGAGGAACCAAACTACAGAAAGCTCAGCTACAGAAGCTCAATCCTCGAATTTCTCGTTTGGAATTAGAGGTAACTCAATGAATGTAATTCCTAATGCTAATCCTTCTGTAATGCAGGACACAAATCAGGGCATGACAATGGGGATAGATGAACTGGATCAGCAGCGAAAGAATGGACAACCAAGTCAAAATCGCCAAAGTAAAGGTAAAGAGGTGCAGATAGGACACAAAGACAAAGAGGGGCAAAAAAATCAGAATGAGGATGCCAATCAACAAGGAGGGACTGGTCGAACTCAACAGCACACCACTAAAGCTACTATGGAATATCAGAACAAATTTCCTAGGATCTCCAATAACTTTGCTAGGTATGATCCTAATCATCAAAGGAGTAAGAATGTAGATAACCAGGTTAGCTATAATGTAGATCGGGGTAGCACGAAAAATTTGAACAATCAACAGCAAAGTCGAGCCCAGAATTCTAAACATGATGATATTCCTGAACCTGCTCCTTTCACTATTGTGCAATCCTTTGCCACTCGTTTAAGATATAACCAATCCAAAAATGATACTCCTATTGTGTTGAATAGTCCCGTACACACCACAAGACAGGGATTACCTGCTGTACTTCTGGACGAGGATGATTATAATATCGAATTGGCTGAAAGTTGTAAACACACCCTTGTTGGCAAATTCACCAACACCATGCCCAAAATGGAATTGATTCGGAAAAGCTTCACCTTGCAAACTCAATTAACTGGAGGAGTGAAAATAACTCATTTTAATTCTAGACATGTGTATATTGATCTTGATAATGAGTTTGACTATGTTACGGTTTGGACTAAACAAAGAATGACTATTGAAGGTCAATTAATGAGAATTCAAACTTAGACCCCTGATTTCACACGTGAGGAAGATACCCCTATAGTCCCTATATTGGTGGCACTTCCTGAACTGCCATGGCATTGTTACAATAAGGTCGTATTAACAACCATTATGAGCTCTATTGGCAAGGTATTATACCTTGATTCACCTTCCTCCCAGAAAACTAGAGGCAGCATGGCTAGAGTGAAGATTAAAATTGACCTTACTAAGGAACACCTCCCTATGTCTGGTTGGGATTCAAGAACTCTGATCCCAACAAAGGGAGGTGGCAAAAAATTCAATATGAAGGTATTCCCGACTACT
The DNA here is from genome assembly GCA_036553675.1 of Solanum okadae. Taxonomy (NCBI): domain Eukaryota; kingdom Viridiplantae; phylum Streptophyta; class Magnoliopsida; order Solanales; family Solanaceae; genus Solanum; species Solanum okadae. Next base: position 29,563,001 of record CM071682.1, read on the forward strand.
GTCATTATTGTAAACACCAAGGGCATGTGGATAATGTTTATACTATCAAGAGAAGAGATGAGGAGTTCCAAAAAAGGAAAGAAATGGAGGCTAAAAAGAAGAGCAAGACTAAGGGGGAACAAGAGAAAGGAGGAAATAAAAATCAGGCACAAGACAATGGTAAATCAGCTACACAGGCTTCACAGCAATCTGAGCAAAGAGGAGACTGCAGACCTGGAGAAAATATAAGACAACCTCAAGGAAAAACTCACACTAAAGTCCAACAGCACATCCACACTACACAGGTCCAGACTCACCTAGAGCAAGAGGTTAGTGATCAAGAAGAGCACTGGCAGATCCAACGAAAGAAGTAGAACAAAAATCAGGACCAGTCTTATCCCAAGACTGCCTGGAAACCTGTCTCACCACAACAAAAAGGAGCCAAGGACAGCAAGCAGCAGGAGACACAACCATCAGGTATACTTCCTACAATTCTTACTCATAATAACTATATTAACCTTGAAATGCAGGAACTACAAGCTACAGAAATTGAGGAGGAAGGTAACAGCAACAGGACAGCAGGACAAGGAAGTCAATCAATGCAAGGATAAGATAAGGATCCATCTCTAATAAATCTTTACAATAACACAACAAGAAAGCAGGTTGTAACCACTGAAATCCAAAACACCCCAGGTATTGACTCTCTTATCCCACCCCCTAATCCCCATCATACTACTGATATTAATGTTGCTGAGGAAGCTGTTGGAGGTATGGAAGGGAGGGTACAGGAGACACACACTAACTTGCAGGAAGGGGTGTCCAAAGAGGGGAGGGAATTGACTCATGTTCTGCATGAGGTTGAGACATACGACCATAGCATTGACTCTAGAGCCCCTGCTACCCCTATCTCAACTCAAAGGAAAGCTAATCAACATGCAACTCAGGAAAGGAAAGAGATGATTGCTGAAACAGAACAACAGAGAGACAGAACTAACAATAAAGCAGGAGGAAGGCTGAGCAAAAAGAAAAGAGATGCCATGAAAAAGAGGCAAGAAAAAAATGGTGAACTGGATCAGGATTTAACAGAAAAAGGTCAGCAGCTAGAGAAACAGATAGAAACAAAAGTCAAGAAGGGGAGACCCATACAAGATGACTATGGAACTTTGAACTCAGAGGATGAACTTGAGCCGGATAATCAATCCATAGATGAGTATGATGAAGAGGAAGAGGAAACTAGCAATCATCTAATTCAAGCTTTTGGTTCAACCTTTAACACTGAATGGTCAGAAGAGGTCCAGGAACTCACTGAGCAGCAAGGCTTGTCTCCCAGAGGGAGGAAGCAAAACAGGAACACCAAACAGCCGGTTACCACCAGTATCTCTGCCACTGCTAGCAGGCCCATCATAAGATCCAAATCTAAAGGTTTTTGATGATTAAGGCCCTCTGTTGGAATGCTAGGAGTATCAATACCGAAGGTTCTCTGGAGAGGCTTCAAACACTCAAGAAAATGCACCAGTTAGATATGATTGTTGTAGTTAAGCCCTTTGCAGGCAATTCCCAACTCAACACTGTGAGAGTTCATCTTCAAATGGAACATGCAGTTAGTAACTCTAATGGAAAAATTTGGCTTTTTTTGTCTAATGCGATCACTGGTAATATTCATGAAAATAGTGAGCAACATATCACAGGAGACTTCAAGCACTCTGATCTTATTGAGGGGTTCATGGTGTCCTTCATTTATGCTAAGTGTAAGGAACATATGAGAAGACCTTTGTGGGACAGTCTACTGCAGTATGCTAGCCTGGACATACCTTGGTGTACCATTGGAGACTTCAATGTTATCACTAATATAGAGGAAAAGCTTGGAGGAATGCCTTACAACATGAATAAGAGCTTTGAGTTCATCGGTGTGATTGAAGCTTGTGGCCTAACTGATCTGGGCTTTACAAGTATACCTTTCACTTGGTGCAACCAAAGGACTGCACAGGCTAGAGTTTGGAAGAGGTGGGACAGGTCCTTGGTCAATGACAAATGGCTAGAGATCATGCCACAAACTACTATTGAACATTTATCCTCAGTTGGATCTGACCACAGCCCTCTTTTGATGGAAATGGTTAGGAATAATGAGAACCACATAAAGTATTTCAAGTTCCTTCATTGCTGGGTGGATAATGCTAATTTCATGGAGATGGTTCGAAAGTGTTAGGAGAGGGAGGTCACATGTAATCCTATGTGGCAACTTCACTAGAAAATGAAGAGGCTGACACACACTCTTAGCAGCTGGTCAAAGAATGAATATGGAGATATCTATGCCAAAGTGAAAGAATTTGAAGAAAATATCAAGAAGGCTGAGGAGGAACTTTTTACACACAATACTGAAGCATTGAGACAGCAGCTACATCTCATTAATGCCAATTATATTAGATATTTGAAGTTGGAGGAATCCATTCTTAAACAAAAGACACAACTCCAATGGTTTAAGGAAGGGGATGCCAACACCAAATACTTTCATGCTTTGATGAGGGGTCGAAGAAGAAGACTTTTTATACATAAAATCTGTACAGGGAATGATGTGTGGGTCCAAGGGGATGAGCAGATCTAACAAGCAGCCTGTGCCTACTTCCAGGAAATGTTTACTGGTCACAATCGCAGAATAGATGAAAGAATTCTTCAACATTTCCCTACTATAGTCACGCCTGAACAGAACAAGAAACTGCAGGAAATGCCTACTTTGGAGGAACTAAAGCAGGTGGTGTTTGCCATGAATCCAAATTCAGCACCTGGTCCTGATGGTATAGGTGGCAAATTTTACCAAGCATGCTGGAACATCATTAAAGAGGATCTGTTAGCTGCTGTACAGCACTTCTTTTGTGGTCACATTATGCCCAAGTTTATGTCACATGCATGCTGGTTTTGCTTCCCAAAAAGGAACAGCCTAAAAAATTTTCTGACCTCAGGCCTATTAGTCTCATTAACTTCTCAAATAAGATCATATCTAAACTTCTAAGCATGAGGCTAGATGATATCATTCCCCTGATCATATCAGACAATCAATCCAGATTTGTGAGAGGGAGGAGCATCACAGAAAGTATCATGCTTGCACAAGAGATCACTCATGACTTCAAGAGGCCTAAAGAAGGAGACAATGTGGTAATCAAACTAGACATGACCAAAGCCTATGACAGAGTGTCTTGGTCCTTTACTTGCTTGGTACTACGGAGATTGGGTTTTGGGGAGATCTTCATTGACCTAGTGTGGAGAACCATGAGTAACAATTGGTACTCAATCATCATTAATGGCCATAGACATGGTTTCTTCCACTCAACTAGAGGCCTCAAACAAGGTGATCCTCTTTCTCCGACCCTATTTATTTTAGGTGCGGAGGTTTTATCAAGAATGCTTAACAATACTTTGCAGAATCCTATGTATAGAGGCTTTAACATGGAGTCCAAAGGCCCCCAGATTAATCATCTAAATTTTGCAGACGATGTGATTATTTTTACTTCTTCAGACACAGACTCTATGAGACTCATCATGGCCACCTTGGAGGAATATGAAAACACTTCGGATCAGCTTATCAACAAAGAGAAGAGACATTTTATGGTCCCCTCAAACACTCCTCAAGATATCATCAACAACATTCAGCAGGTCACTGGTTTTACACATAAGGACAGTCCAATCACTTACCTTGGCTGTCCCTTATAGATTGGTAGACAAAGGATCATCTATTATTCAAAACTTGTTGAGAAAGTTTCCAAGAAGATTTGTGGATGGCAGGCAAGGATATTAAGCTATGGAGGCAAAATCACTCTTGTCAAGCATGCATTGCAATCCATTCCTATTCACACTATGGCTGCAATCTCACCTCCCAGCACTACTATTAAATATATTGAGTCTATTATTGCTGATTTTTTCTGGGGAAGAGATCAAGACCATAGGAATTACCATTGGGCATCACTTGAAACCATGAGCCTACCTTATGATGAAGGAGGGGTGGGGCTCAGAAGACTCACAGATATTTGCACCTCCCTTCAGTATAAACAATGGTGGAACTTCAGGGCTAAAGACTCTCTTTGGGGTCAATTCCTCAGGTCCAAATACTGCCAGAGAGCCAATCCAGTTGCAAAGAAGGTGGCCACTGGTCAGTCCTTAGTGTGGAGATATATGACGAAGAATAAAGACAAAGTAGAGGATCATATTACATGGAAGATTAAGTCTGGAAGTTGTTCCTTTTGGTTGGATGATTGGCTAGGAGTAGGTGCTCTTGCTAAGTACACCACCAACATTTCCAGCCTCAACAATGCTATTATTGCTCACTTTCTAGTCAATGGGGAATGGAATGAAAGAAAGCTATGACAGCAGGTTCCACCACTGCTCATCCCTCACATATTGAGCACTAAATTTCAATACCAACAAGGAGATAAAGACACTGTAGTCTGGAAGCCAAACGATTCTGGGAATTTTTCTTGTGCTTCAGCATGGAAAATTTGTAGACTTAAGAAGAGTAATGCAGTGAGCAATTCACAGATTTGGCATAAGAATATCCCCTTCAAGATGTCTTTTCTCGTTTGGAGAGCACTTAGATATAAATTACCATCTAACGAAAATTTGGCAACCTTCGGAGTGGAGCCAGTGAGGTGTTACTGTTGTATGCAAAAAGGATGGGATGAAGTAGACCATATCTTCAATCAAGGTCCATTTGCAACTCATATCTGGACATCCTTTTTGAGTCCAATGGGGGTTACTTTCCAGCAGTCCTCATTGAGTAATCATATCTTGAGATGGAATGATATCCAAGGAAAGAATGAAGCCCACAAAACTCTCATCGAAACTGTTCCCATCGTGGTCTGCTGGAACCTGTGGAACAACCGATGTTCAGCTAAATACGGGGGAAAAAAATCCAGCAGCAGCAGGGTCAAATACATGATCCTCAAAGATATCCTCCACCTGCTCAACATTGTTTTTTCGTACATCCACAGTCCTGCACAGTGGACAGAAGCAGTGGACCTGATCGCGAGCTGCAAACAGGATGTTAAAGTTACTTCTGTGAGCTGTAAAACAAAATAGCTCATCCTAGCAGATACAAGCTTAACACAGATGGTAGTGCTCTACACAACCCCGGGAAGATAGGGGGGAGGCATTCTATGAGATGAACAAGGAGAGATCATTTATGCATTTGCTATACCTCTTGGTGAAGGGACCAATAATCAGGCAGAAATTCAAGCTGCCAGTTATGGGCTAAACTGGTGAATTCAGCATGGCTACAATAACATTATTCTGGAAGTAGATTCCGAGCTTCTAACTAGGTGGATATTGCAAACCTCTACTCCCCCTTGGAGGATTCAACAATTTGTACAGGAACTTCAAAACCTTCCTAGCCAGTGTGAAGATTTCCAATGTAATCATATATATAAAGAGGCCAACAGCACTGCCGATTTCCTGTCCAAGCAAAGTCACAAAAAGGACATCATCCAACATTACTACACATACAACCAATTGCCACATGCAGCACGTGGTAGCTATATTCTCGAGAAAATGGGGGTTCAAAGTTTCAGAAGGAAGAGGTTAAAAAGAATTAAAATGCCCCCGTGAGTTAGAATAGTTTCTTTTATTAGGTTCTTTTATTTATTCTTTCCTTTGTAAGGGGAGAGTCTCCCTTATTTATGTTTTCCTAGAATCTTTGTATTGAGAGGAGTCCTCTCCTTAGGTGCATAGTTCTAGGTTTTTCCTTTATAGTACGGAAATGAGTCGACTAACATTAGTAGGTAAGTCGCCTTATGACCCACCATAGGTTCGGAGGTTTGGTTTATGTCCCCCTCCTTGAATGTTTTTTTAAGCTCTTTTGAGCTTTTATTTATGTTAAGGCCCGGGGGTGTTGCTAAGCCCCTGAACCCCGCAAGGGTCGTTCAAATAAAAAATAAAAATAAAAACCCTAAACCTACATCCCAAAACCCTAAACACGAAGCCCAAAACCCTAAACACTAAAAGATTAACCCTAAAACCTTAACCCTAACCTCTAAACCCTAAACCCTAAACCCTAAATCCTAAACCCTATATCCATAACCATAAACACTAAACCCTAAACTCTAAACCCTAAACCCTAAACCCTAAATCCTAATCCCTAAATCCTAAACTGTAAACCCTAAACCCTAAATCCTAAACTTTAAATTCTAAACCCAAAACCCAAAACCTAAACCTTAAACCCTGAAAACTAAACTATAAACCCTAAACCCTAAATCCTTATGTCAAAAACCTAAATCCTAAACCCTAAACCCTAAATAGCAAATCCTAAACCCTTAACCCTAAACCCTAAACCCTAAACTCTAAACCGACTAAACTTTAAACGCTAAATTTTAAACCCTAAGCCTAAACTCTAAACCCTAAATCTAAACTCCAGAGTCTAAACCATAAATCCTAAGCCCTGAATCCTAAAATCTAAACCCTAAACCCTAAACCCTTAGTCTAAGCTCAAAACCCTAAACTTTAACACTAAACCGTAAACCCTAAATTCTAAACATTAAACCCTAAACCCTAAACCTTAAACCCTAAATCCTAATCTCTAAACCTTAAATCCTAAACGCTAACCCATAAAGCCTAAACCCAAACCTACAACCCAAAATCATAAAATCGAAATCCGAAACCCAAAACTATAAACCCTAAATCCTAAATACTAAACCCTAAACCCTAAACGCTAAACTCTAAACTCTAAACTCTAAACCATAAACCCTAAACCCTCAACCTTAAATCCGATCCTTAAAACCTAAACCTTAAACCCTAAACCAAAAATTCAAAAACTAAACCTTAAACCCTAAATCCTAAATTCTAAACCCTAAACCCTCAATCCTAATGTCAAAACCCTACATCCTAAACCACAAACAATAAATCCTAAACCCTAAACCCTAAATATTAAACACTAAAACCTACACCTTAAACCCTAAACCTTAAAGTATAAACCATAAATTCTATACCAAAAACCTAAATCCTAAACCCTAAATCCAAACTCTAAACTCTAAACCCTAAATCCTAAGCCCTAAATCCAAAAATCTAAACCATAAACCCTAAACCCTAAACCCTGTGTCCTAAGCTCAAAATCCTAAACAATAACACTAAACCCTAAACCCTAAATTTAAACTCTAAACCCTAAACATTAAACCCGAAATCCTAAACATTAAACCCTAAATCCTATCCCATAAACCCTAAACCCAAACCTACAACCCGAAACCCAAAACTCTAGGCCTTAAATCCTAAACACTAAAACCTAAACCCTAAACTCTAAACCCAAAACCCTAAACCCTAAACCTTCAACCTGAAACCCGATCCCTAAACCCTACACCCTATATCCTAAACCTTATATCCAAATGCTAAACCCTAAAACCTAAGCCCTAAACCGTAAGCCCTAAATCCAAATCTCTAAACACTAAACCCAAAACCATATGAAATGACCCAAAAAGTTCTTAAAAATGAGCTTCGAAAGTTACCGGAAACTTGTTTAGCTATATCTAGAAAAAATCCGTTTCGTTTTTCAAAAATCCGACTTCATATTCTTGTTTAGGAGGTCAAATTGAGTGGAAAATGGGTCATATCTTTGGAGGGTCATATCTTCTAGCACACAAATAATTGGGTGGCCCATAACATATCCATGGAAATACCTTTGAGTTAGCTACCTAACGCACTTCGTTTGACCTCATTCGGAGTTCGGATGAAGAAGTTATGCCATTTTCGTAAAATCTGTCCGGCAGGAAATGCAATTTCCAGTGAGCATTTTACTGTTCACCCGCCTCATTTTTTTTTCTAAGTGTTGGACCATTTTTCCAAAGGGCATATGTTATTTCCTATATACCATTAGTTCAATTCTCATCTCTAAAACATTTCCCAAAACACCTCTCCCATACTTAGACACATTTTCTCTCAAGTTCTCTCAAGAACCCTAATCCAAAACCTTCCTCAAGATTGAAGAGACTCTTGCTCCAAGTTCCAAGCTTCCATTGAAGACACTCTCAAGACCTTCATAAAAACTCAAGGTATGTGGTGTTGAACTCATGGGTCCTTCCACCCATAGTGCCTAGACTCTATTCTACTCACTAATTCATGGTTTAAGTTAAGATTCATAAATTAGTCTTGTTCTTTGTAATAATTTCCTGCACATTGAATTTTAAACATGAAAAGTGATTGTTTTGAGCATGTTGCGACTCTAGAACTTGAATCTAAATTTGGAATGGTTGTGGAGATTTTCATGTGGTATTGTGGGTGTTAAAAGGTGTTGTTGTAGGTTGTTCACTGGTTTGGCTGCATAATTACTACCCTATTTTCCATGCACTTTGATTCCATTACTTGCCTTCAAGGTGTTTGACAAAATGTCCAACTATGGAGAATTGATGAATCGATGCTTTAAAGCTTGAGTTATGAGATGTATGGAAATCCAGAGATGTGTTGATGACAAACTAAGCTTGTGTATATGTTCATTCCATACGTGAGATTGCATTAGAGCCTAATGGGAATTTCCTATATAAAGTGTTGCATGACCATGCCCGGTCCGGGGGAAAAGAACCGGACAACCATGTGAGAGGTTTATATCTCACCACCTAGGATGCTTGGGGTGTGACCAACATCAACCATGTGAGAGGTTTATATCTCACCACCTAGGATGCTTGGGGTGTGACCAACATCAACCATGTGAGGGGTTTATACCTTGCCACCAGGGTGTCCAGGTGTGAACGACATCCCCCATCCTAAGTTGGGGTTATAGATTGGTTGGATCATGCATACACATATGATATCTACTATTAGTATAGATTTACTTAAACATGTTTTGACTTCACTTTGATCATGCATCCTCATATTGTTATTCATAATGCCTATGAAACTATTTCTTGTATTTCAATTGTGTCCTTGTCTATTGTTGTGTTGCACCCCGAATACTTAGTACATTCCAAGTACTAACGCATATGTTGCCTACATGATGTCACCATGTAGGGACCGGAGCTACTCTTGATCCTTCTCTCCATTCACGTGGCTAGTACGGTGCTTATCCGAGTTTGTTGGTGAGTCCTCAATGATTCGAGGGCTATGTTATGTTTCCTACTCCTATGTTTTGAGACTTTAGCTTGGAATTGTATTTTGACTATGAGGGGAGCCGGTAGTACGTCATGGCCACCGTCCTATCTATGTATGTAGAGGTGTGCGTTGGACAAGTATTTTGTAAATGAGCTTGACTCTTGTTTTATGATGTCATTTTGAAATGGTTTTCCCTTAGTCCCTATTTTCCCGTTAATTAATGTTGAATGTACTTCCGCGACCGATGAAGTGTGATAACAAGTTTGAGAGGCTTGTTTGGGGTTCCTTCCGGTTCCTCATTCGCCATGTCATGTCTAGGCCCTAGGCTTGGGTCGTGACAAGCTTGATATCAGAGCACTAGGTTGTTAAATCCTCGGAGTCCAACACAACGCGTTGAGTAGAGTCCTAATCATGGTTGTGAAGCGCGCCACGACTATGAATGGGATGCTACAAAACGTTTTAGGAAAGGTTTGCCTTCTTCATGTTCTATGTCGTGCTTAGAGTGCGATAAGATGATTCCTCCCTAATGCTTGTTCTTTGGATTGCTAGATCATCATGCCAAACATGAGGGGACGACGAGCCCGATCACCGGAAGAGCCACCCACTAATGGTGAGCTCCGTGATGCACTCACCATGCTTGCACAAGTGGTAGCTAACCAAGTGCAACAAGGAGCCCAAGCTCCTCGAACTACCACCCCGGGGGTAAGGGTGAGAGATTTCATGAGGATGAACCCTCCGGTCTTCTATGGTTCAAAGGTGGATGAGGACCCGCAAGAGTTCATCGATGAGGTATGCAAAATCTTGACCATTATGGATGTTGGTGCTTGTGAGAAGGTGGAATTGGCGGCCTACCAACTCAAGGGGGTTGCTCAAATTTGGTTTGATCAATGGAAGGGTGAGAAAGGTAATGGCTATGTGGTGTTGTGGGAGGAGTTTAAACTTGCTTTCCTTAATAGGTTCTTCCCTCTTGAGCTTAGGGAGGCAAGGTTGGTGGAGTTCATGAACTTGAAGCAAGGAGCTATGAGTGTGAGGGAGTATGCCCTCAAATTTGTCCAACTCTCCAAGTATGCACCTCACTTGGTGGCCGACTCTAGGTCGAGGATGAAAAAATTTGTGATGGGTGTATCCGACTTGGTTAGTGAGGAGTGTCGGTCCGCTATGCTCATTGGAGATATGGATTTGTCTCGGTTGATGACTTATGCCGAGCAAATGGAGGAGGAGAAATTGAGGAAGAGAAGGGGGCACGAGGCCAAGAGGGCCCGATTGGAGAATAGGTTCCCTAAGGGTGCTAGATTTCATCAAGGCCGAGGAAACCCTCATGTCAACCGGGGATTTGCTATCAATGTTCCTAGACCTCAAGGGGGAGGTGAAGTGGTTTCTATGGATGTATGCCCTAAGTGTGGGAGGAAGCATGGTGGTCCTTGCATGAAGGGTTCGGGTGCTTGCTTTGAATGTGGAGTCTAAAGTCCCTCCTATTCAGTTTATTCTGGTTGTTAATGAGTTTCTAGATATCTTCCCAAAAGACCTTCCCGGTGTCCCTCCCGAAAGGGAGATAGATCTTGGTATAGACCTCCTTCCCGATACTCAACCTATTTCTATCCCCCCTTACCGTATGGCCCCGGTGGAGTTGAAAGAGTTGAAAGAGCAATTAAAAGATTTGTTAGAGAAGGGGTTTATTAGACCTAGTCATTCTCCCTGGGGTGCTCCGGTTTTGTTTGTGAAGAAGAAAGATGGGTCTCTTAGAATGTGTATTGATTATCCACAACTTAATAGGGTCACCGTCAAGAATAGGTATCCTCCTCCAAGGATTGATGATTTATTTGACCAATTGCATGGGGCTAGTCACTTCTCTAAGATTGATCTTCGGTCAGGGTATCATCAAGTGAAGGTGAGGGAGTGTGATATTCTCAAGACGGCCTTTCGTACTAGGTATGGGCACTATGAGTTTGTGGTGATGTCTTTCGGGTTGACTAATGCTCCGGCTCTCTTTATGGATTTGATGAATAGGGTTTTCAAACCCTACCTTGATTCTTTTGTGGTGGTGTTTATAGATGACATCTTGATCTATTCTCGGGGTGAGGAAGAGCACAAGGGTCACTTGAGGGTTGTACTCCAAAGATTGAGGGAAGAGAAGTTGTACGCTAAATATGAAAAGTGTGAGTTTTGGTTGAAGGAAGTTGCTTTCCTAGGCCATGTGGTGTCGGGGGATGGTATTAAGGTGGATCCTAAGAAGACCGATGTTATTAGGAATTGGCCTAGACCTTTGACCCCGTCGGATATAAGGAGTTTCTTGGGTGTAGCGGGTTATTATAGGAGATTTGTGGAAGGGTTTTCTTCTCTTGCTTCTCCTATGACTAAGTTGACTCAAAAGAAGGCTAAATTTGTGTGGTCGGATGAGTGTGAGGAAAGCTTCCAAACTTTGAAAGAAAGGCTTGTGTCCGCTCCTATTTTGTCACTTCCGGATGGGTTAGAAGGTTTTGTTGTTTATTGTGATGCTTCCCGTATTGGTTTGGGTTGTGTGTTGATGCAAAGTGGTAAGGTTATAGCCTATGCTTCTAGGCAACTTAAGGTTCATGCAAAAAAATTACCCAACCCATGATCTTGAATTGGCCGCCATGGTTTTTGCTTTAAAGATTTGGCGTCATTATTTGTATGGGGTGCATGTTGATATCTTCACCGACCATAAGAATCTCCAATATGTGTTCACACAAAAAGATCTTAACTTGAGACAAATGAGGTGGTTAGAATTCTTTAAGGATTATGATATGAGTGTTCACTATCATCCGGGGAAAGCTAATGTGGTGGCGGATGCATTGAGTAGAGTGTCCATGGGTAGCTTGGCTCATGTGGAGGAAGGTAGTAAAGAGTTGGCTAAGGAGGTCCATCGGTTGGCCAAATTGGGAGTTAGGTTAGAAGGGGTGGATAGTGGAGGAGTAGTTGTTGTTGATGGTTCAAGGTCTTCCTTGGTTGATGAGGTGATAGTCAAGCAAGATCTTGATCCTTCTTTGATAGAAATAAGGCTTCGGTGAGTAGTGGTAAGGTGGAGGTTTTCTCCCAAGGGGGAGATGGTACCCTTAGGTACTAAGGTAGATTATGTGTTCCTTGGGTGGATGGTGTGAGGGAAAGAATCCTTGATGACGCTCATAATTCTTTTTATTCCATTCATCCGGGGTCAACAAAGATGTATAGAGACTTGAGGGATGTGTATTGGTGGGGCGGTATGAAGAAGGACATTGCAAAATTTGTTTCGGGTTGCCATAGTTGTCAACAAGTCAAGGCTGAACATCAAAGGTCGGGTGGCCTAACTCAAGACATTGAGATACCTACTTGGAAGTCGGAAGAAATCAACATGGATTTTGTAGTGGGCTTACCCAAGGCTAGAAGAGGCTTTGATTCGGTTTGGGTGGTGGTTGATGGGATGACAAAGTCGGCTCATTTCCTACTGGTTAAAACTACTTACGGGGCTGAAGAGTATGCCAAGTTGTACATTCATGAATTGGTAAGATTGCATGGGATTCCTTTGTCTATCATCTCGGATCGTGGTGCCCAATTCACTTCTCACTTTTGGAAGTCATTCCAAAGGGGTCTTGGTAGAAAGGTAAATCTTAGAACGGCCTTCCACCCTCAAACGGATGGCCAAGCCGAAAGAACAATTCAAACCTTGGAGGATATGCTTAGAGCTTGTGTATTGGAGTTGAAAGGTAGTTGGGATGATCATCTTCCTTTGATTGAATTTGCATACAACAATAGTTATCATTCTAGTATCGGTATGGCTCCTTTTGAGGCACTTTATGGTAGACGGTGTAGGTCACCGGTTGGGTGGTTTGAAGTTGGAGAGGTGGCCTTGTTGGGTCCGGATCTGGTCATGGATGCTCTTGAGAAGGTAAGGATGATTAGGGAGAGGTTGAAAACAGCCCAAAGTCGTCAAAAGTCTTATGCCGATGTGAGGAGACGGGATCTTGAATTCAAAGTGGGTGATTGGGTTTATTTGGAAGTTTCTCCAATGAAAGGTGTGGTTCGTTTTGGTAAGAAGGGGAAATTAAGTCTTAGGTATGTCGGTCCTTATGAGATAATAAGAATGGTTGGTAAAGTAGCCTATGAGTTGGGGTTGCCCAAGGAGATGGAATTAGTTCATCCGGTATTCCATGTATCGATGTTGAGGAAATGTGTTGGTGATCCTAACGCTATTGTACCTCTTGAGGTTGTGGGTGTTGTAGAAGATAATTTGACGTATGAAGAAGTCCCGGTTCAGATCTTAGATAGACAAGTTAAAAGGTTGAGGAACAAAGAAGTGGCGTCCGTTAAGGTGCTTTGGAGAAATCAACAAGTGGAGAGTGCTACTTGGGAGGCCGAAGCGAACATGCAAAGACGTTATCCTTATCTATTCAACTCCACTCAAGCCTAAGGTATTAAATCAGGTCCTTTGTACTCCATTGAGTCTTACATTTCAGCCCATGAATCATTAATGTGCATATATGTTTAAATTGATGAGTTATGGATGCTTTACACTAAGTTTTGAAATCTTGAAGTGATGTTTAAATAAAAATTTTGCATTCATGTTGGGGCTGATATGTTCTTACTAAGTCTTGCCTTGTACGTCTCTTCCACATTCAGGGATGAATGTTCCCAAGGGGGAGATATTGAAATGACCCAAAAAGTTCTTAAAAATGTGCTCCGAAAGTTACCGGAAACTTGTTTAGTTATATCTAGAAAAATCCGTTTCGTTTTTCGAAAATCCGACTTCATATTCTTGTTTAGGGGGTCAAATTGAGTGGGAAATGGGTCTAACCCAAATTTTAGAGCAAACGTATCAAAATCCGAAATTTCCAAGTGAAGCCTTTTTCGAGGGTCTATTTTGGAGGGTCATATCTCCTAGCACACAAATAATTGGGTGGCCAATAACATATCCATGAAAAGCCCTTTGAGTTAGCTACCTAACTCAATACGTTTCACCACATTCGAAGTTCGGACGAAGAAGTTATGCCATTTTCGTAAAATCTGTCCGGCAGGAAATGCAATTTCCAGTGAGCGTTTTACTGTTCACCCGCCTCATTTTTTTCTAAGTGTTGGACCATTTTTTCCAAAGGGCATATGTTATTTCCTATATACCATTAGTTCAATTCCCATCTCTAAAACATTTCCCAAAACACCTCTCCCATACTTAGACACATTTTCTCTCAAGAACCCTAATCCAAAACCTTCCTCAAGATTGAAGAGACTCTTGCTCCAAGTTCCAAGCTTCCATTGAAGACACTCTCAAGACCTTCATAAAAACTCAAGGTATGTGGTGTTGAACTCATGGGTCCTTCCACCCATAGTGCCTAGACTCTATTCTACTCACTAATTCATGGTTTAAGTTAAGATTCATAAATTAGTCTTGTTCTTTGTAATAATTTCCTGCACATTGAATTTTAAACATGAAAAGTGATTGTTTTGAGCATGTTGCGACTCTAGAACTTGAATCTAAATTTGGAATGGATGTGGAGATTTTCATGTGGTATTGTGGGTGTTAAAAGGTGTTGTTGTAGGTTGTTCACTGGTTTGGCTGCATAATTACTACCCTATTTTCCATGCTCTTTGATTCCATTACATTCCTTCAAGGTGTTTGACAAAATGTCCAACTATGGAGAATTGATGAATCGATGCTTTAAAGCTTGAGTTATGAGATGTATGGAAATCCAGAGATGTGTTGATAACAAACTAAGCTTGTGTATATGTTCATTCCATACGTTAGATTGCATTAGAGCCTAATGGAATTTCCTATATAAAGTGTTGCATGACCATGCCCGGTCCGGGGGAGAAGAACCGGACAACCATGTGAGAGGTTTATATCTCACCACCTAGGATGCTTGGGGTGTGACCAACATCAACCATGTGAGAGGTTTATATCTCACCACCTAGGATACTTGGGGTGTGACCAACATCAACCATGTGAGGGGTTTATACCTTGCCACCAGGGTGTCCGGGTGTGAACGGCATCTCCCATCCTAAGTTAGGGTTATAGATTGGTTGGATCATGCATACACATATGATATCTACTATTAGTATAGATTTACTTAAACATGTTTTGACTTCACTTTGATCATGCATCCTCATATTGTTATCCATAATGCCTATGAAACTATTTCTTGTATTTCGATTGTGTCATTGTCTATTGTTGTGTTGCACCCCGCATACTTAGTACATTCCAAGTACTAACGCTTATTTTGCCTACATGATGTCACCATGTAGGGACCGGAGCTACTCTTGATCCTTCTCTCCATTCACGTGGCTAGTACGGTGCTTATCCGAGTTTGTTGGTGAGTCCTCAATGATTCGAGGGCTATGTTATGTTTCCTACTCCTATGTTTTGAGACTTTAGCTTGCAATTGTATTTTGACTATGAGGGGAGCCGGTAGTATGTCATGGCCCCCGTCTTATCTATGTATGTAGAGATGTGCGTTGGACAAGTATTTTGTAAATGAGCTTGACTCTTGTTCTATGATGTCATTTTGAAATGGTTTGCCCTTAGTCCCTATTTCCCGTTAATTAATGTTGAATGTACTTCCGCGACCGATGAAGTGTGATGACAAGTTTGAGAGGCTTGTTTGGGGTTCCTTCGAGTTCCTCATTCGCCATCTCACGTCTAGGCCCTAGGCTTGGGTCGTGACACCCTAATCCTAAACACAAAACCCTAAATCCTATCCCAAAATCCTAAACCCTAAATCCTAAATGCTAAACCCTAAACCTTAAACCTTAAGCCCTAAATCCTAAACTCAAAGACCTAAACCTAAACCCTAAATTCTAAACCATAAACCCTAAACCTAAACCCTTAATCCAAACTTTAAACTCTAAACCCTAAATCAAAAATCCTACACTCTAAACACTAAACCCTAAATCCTAAACTCAAAACCATACACCCTAACCCTAAACACTAAAACTAAACCCTAAACCCAAAACACTTACCCTAAACCCTAAACCCTAAACCCTAAACCTAAACCCTTAACCTAAACACTAAACCCTCAACCTAAAATCTTAAAATCTAAACCCTAAACCCTTAATCCAAACTAGAAACCCGAAACCCTAATACTAAACTCTAAACCCTAAACACTAAACACTAAAACTTAAAACGTAAACCTTAAATCCTAAACTCAAAACCCAAAATCCTAAACTCCATACCCCAAACCTAAACCCTAAATCCAAACTCTAAACACTAAACCCAAGATTCTAAACCCTAAACCATAAATCCTAAACTCAGAACCCTAAACCCTAACACTAATCCTATTCCCTAAAACCTAAACCCAATACACGAAACCCTAAACACTTAACCTAAACAAAAAATGCAAAACCTTAAATCTTAAACTCTAAACCCTAAACACTAAATCCTAACTATAAACCCTAAACCCTAATCCTTAAATCCTAAACTCTGAACCCTAACACTAATCCCTAAACTTTAAACCCTAAACCCTAAGCCCTCAACCTAAACTCTAAACCCTAAATCCAAACTCTAAACCCTAAACCCTAAATCCTAAATCCTAAATCCTAAATTCAAAACCCTAAACCCTAACCTCTAAATAAACCCTAAATTGTAAATTCTAAACCCTAAATCATGAGCTCAAAACCCTAAAACCTAACAATAAACCCTAAACCCAAAACAGTAAACCCTAAACCCTAAACCTTAAACACTAAATCCTAAATCCAAACTCTACACCTTCAACATGAAACCCTAAACCCTAAATCCTAAACTCTTAACCCTAAACCTACAACCCAAAACCCTAAACCCTAGATCATTAACCCTAAAACCAAAACGCTTTACCCTAAACCCTAAACCCTAAATCCTAAACCCTATACCCATAACCAACCGCACCTTCATTTCTAAAAAAATTCCCTCTCTAAATTCTCTAACTAAGAAAAATGCTCCAGCAGCTATCTCTAACGGCTACTTACTCATCAGACGCGTGCACCACCAGAATGGCATGTGAGCCGCCGGTGGAGCTCCCCCGGCCACCAGACCAAGGTCAATTGAAGTGCCATGACAATGGCAACAAACCCCAGTCATCCACGCTCTATTATATATCCCATAGCTCCTCGAAATTGCAAGATACAGATGCGGTCAACACAGCGTTTTCGGCGAAGGAGCTAGAAGGAATTAGAAAATTTAATTCCCACAAAACTTTTGGATTGAATCTTGGAAAACTGTTAATGCCCATGGAATCTACTAGTTCTAAGCTACAACATAGCAAAAAATCACTCGATTCCACCGTTCCAATCAACAGCAATCGTGAGGCAATTTTAGTAAGAATCGCGACTGAATCGCCTGAGCTGTGCCGTCAATTTCAGGCCACCTCCGATCAAATTCGAGCTTATTCAACCACTGGGGACTACTCCCCTTATGATGACGCACATCTCACAGAAATTTCAGGCTAAATGGACGATGGAATCGCCGGTGGGGAGAATTTCGATGAAAATCGAACTCAGACCGTCGGAGTTCATGAAAATTTTGGGAATGTGAACTTCTCCCCCCCTTTCGAAATCCATCTTTCAGAGATTTCAAGCAAGTTTGATGGAGAAAACACCACTAACAATCAAGCTAATCGATCAAATGTTTCTTTGAAGAATGTCCACGAAGGGACTAGTCGGAAAATGCACAACACTGAAGGGAGTGACGCATTACCAATCTCACCTGCAGAAATCAATATCCAACCAGATGCAAATCATCAGTTAGGGGCAAGAAATTCACACGAGGAAGGCAACACTATGCAGGAAAATGGTTTGGATGAGCAGCAGGCCAATGATCAAGCTACAAGAATTCTTAATTCTGAAAATTCATCTGATGAAGCTCACTCTTCTAATTTTTCATTTGGTATTAAAGGTATTTCCACTAACATAATTCCAACTCCAATTACCTATCCAATGTAGGTCGCAGCAATAAAGGACAAGCCAACTGAGGAAATTGGACAAGTGCAGCAACAAAGAAAGGATCAACCAGGCCCCTTGAAGCAGTATAAAGAAAAGGAACTACAGATAAGTAATTCTGCTACAAAAATCAATACTCAATCGTTGGCTGCTAACACAGAGGCTCAGTCACAGAATGTGATAAATGAGCACATCAGTAGGACTGTTGAAGAGTCGAAACAGGTACAAAACCAAGGTCACAAAGACAAAGAGGGAAAGCAGGATCAGTTGAAGGAAATAAATCAACAAGGAGGCAAAAATAGAACTCATGATAGCAATGACAGAGCTAATGTGGACTATCACAACAACTTTCCTAAGATTTCTAACAACTATGCTAGATATGTCTCTAATACACAAAGGAATAGAGATGATGCTTCTAAAGTGAACAATGATATTGTTCAAAACATTGGGAATCAACCGAATGGTCAACAACAAAGCCATGATCAATACAATAATAAGACAGACAGAACCCCTGAACCTGATCCCTTCACTATTGTCCAATCTTTTGCTGCTCGTTTAAGGTACAATCAATTTAAAATTGAAATCCCTATTGTTTTAGATGATCCTATACAAACTGTTAGACAAGGGCTACCTACTATTTTACTTGAGGAGACTGATTATAATGTTAAGTTGGTTGGATTTTGTAAGCATACTCTTGTTGGTAAATTTACTAACACCATGCCCAAAATGGATATGATTAGAAGAAGCTTCACCCTTTAGACCCAGCTAACAGGAGGAGTGAAAATTAGTCACTATAACTCTAGACACGTGTACATTGATCTTGATAATGAATTTTATTATGTTACGGTGTGGACTAAACAAAAGATGAGTATAGAAGGTCAAATTATGAGAATTTAAGCTTGAACTCTTGATTTCACACCGGAAGAAGAAACTCATATACCTCCTATCTGGGTAGCTCTACCTGAACTCCCTTGGCATTGTTACAACAAAGTCTTGTTGTCTACTCTCCTGGAATCTATTGGAAAGGTTTTGTACTTAGATTCCCCAACCTCCCAAAGGACTAGAGGCAGTATGGCTAAGGTGAGGGTCCAGGTTGACCTAACCAAAGCAAGGCCTTCTCACATCTGGATGGGGTTCAAGAATTCTGACCCAAACAAAGGGAGATGGCAAAAAATCCAATATGAAGGCATCCCAGATTATTGTATGTATTGTAAACATCAAGGACACATGGACAATGTGTGCACCATTAAAAGGAGAGATGAGGAATCCAAAAGGAGGAAAGAAATGGAAATTGAAAAACAAAACAAAACAAAGAGTGAACAAGGCAATGGTATAACAGAAACAGGTACCAGGCAACAAGGCCATCAACACATAGCTCAAGAAAAAGACTACAGAGATGGTGAGGTCCAACGGCAAAATCAGGTACAGCAGCAGCAAACAAACCAACAGCAGGAAATCAAGAAGGGACTACAAACACTTCATGAGCAGGCAGTTATAGATCAGGAAGATCAATGGCAAGTTCAGAAAAGGAAACAAACAAAAAGCCAAGAGCAAACACCTCCCAAAATATCATGGCGACCTGTTTCACCACAATATAAGGCAACCAAGAACAACATACAGCATGCACCTTCCACAGCAGGTATACTATCTAACATCCTTATCCATAATAATTATATTGATTTAGTAATGCAGGAACAACCAAACAAAGGTATTGCTAGGGACAACACCAATAAACGAAAATCAGATCATGAAGTGCAAACAATTGACGGGTCAAGAGATGATTCACCTACGGAATCTAATCATAATACAACAAATGTGCTAAAAGATCATGTCACAAATTATTGTTATAACAAGACATCAGGTATTGATTTATCTCTCCCATTACCCCATTCCCCCAATGTTATCTATGATGATGCTGAAAATTCTGATGAAGTTTGTGGAGGGATGGATGAAGGGTGTCAGGAGAAAACTACTAACTTGCAGGAAGGGGCAACCAAAGGGGGGAATTTGAGTCATGTTCTGCATGAGGGGGTTCACAATGACCTTAATAGTGACCTTAGAGCCTCTGCAACCACTAATCAAGACTAAGCCAAAGCAGTCCATCAGCTGCAGGAAATACAAAAAACTCCTCTGGTTCAGGATACTGGTCAAGGTGGCCATAAACAGGTTGACAATACAATGGACCAGGTAAGGGCTCCAAAAGAGTACAAACAGCAGAAAGGTCAAGGTGCTGGGACTGAAACCAATAGCCAGACTCAGAAGAAGAAGGGAACAACAGGTATTGAGGGCACACAAGAATATAACACTACAGGAGAAGAAACTAGAGAGAAAACTCCTATCATTTTTCAGAATAAGGGGAGGACACAGGACAATATAGCAATTGATAAACAAGGGAAAAAAAGAGACCTCAGCTTGAAGACAAATAATAAATCCCAAAGAAGATTGAGTAAAAAGAAAAGGGATACCATTAAGAAGAAATTACAGAAAGAGGTTGCAATACAAGACACCAATAAGAAGAAAGCACAGGAGCAGAATGAACAGATTCAGCAAAAACACAAGGGTGAGTATGATATGGTACACTCAGAGGATGAATATGATGAAGACACTCAGTCCATTGAAGATGAAGAAGAGGATGAAGATGGGGAAGAGGTCAGTGCTCACCTTATCAAAGCCTTTGGGTCTATATTTCAGAGTGAATTTCAAAAGGACATACAAGACGTAGCTGAACAGCAGGGGTTATCTCCAAGGGGGAGGCAACAAAATAAACAAAATTACAGACAAGCTTCCAAAAGTACATCTACTTAGACTAGCAGACCCAACACTAGATCCAAAAGTAGAGGTTTTTAATCATTAAGACACTCTATTGGAATGCAAGGAGTATTAATACTCTTGGTTCTCTGGAAAGAATACAAAATCTCAAGAAACTTCACAATCTGTCAATGATTGCTATTCTTGAACCTTTTGCTAACAACTCTCATCTCAACAGTTATAGGATCAAATTGAACATGGAAAATGCCTGCTGCAATTCTAATGGGAAGATTTGGTTATTCTGGACTGCTGAAATAAATCTTACTATTTTGGAATCTGAGGATCAACACATCACAGGAACTATGCAACATGTGGAAATCAAAGACAAGTTTTTGATCACGATTGTGTATGCCAAATGCAAGGACTATTTGAGGAGACACTTGTGGGATAGAATTATTCATTTTTCTAATATGAATATCCCTTGGTGCACTATTGGTGATTTTAATGTCATTACTACACCAGATGAGAAACAAGGTGGCATCCCCTACAATATGAATAAATTTTTTGAATTCATTGCAACTATTGAAGCTTGTGGATTAATGGACCTTGGGTACACGGGTCAGAGGTATACGTGGTGCAATCACAGGGATGAAGAGGCTAGAGTGTAGAAGAGGCTTGATAGAGCTATGGTCAATGACAACTGGTTACAAGGAATCCCTCAAACTGCTATTACCCATCTCCCTTAGTGAGGTCTGATCATTGCCCGTATTGATGGAGATTGTAGATAGAGTGAAGCAACCTATCAAATATTTCAAGTTCATGCACTGCTGGACTGAACATGAGGAGTTTAATAATGTGGTTAAAGCTTGCTGGGACAGAGATGTGGATGGTAATCCTATGTGGAGATTACAACAGATAATGAAGAGGTTGATTGCTACCCTTAGTAACTGGTCCAGAACAACTTTTGGAGACATTTTCAGCACTGTTCGAGATCATGAGGAGAGAGTTAGAGTGGCTGAGGAAGCACTGATTGTTAGTAATTCTGCTGAAAATAGAGCAAACTTACACAGGATTAATGCCAGGTACATCAAATACTTGAAGTTGGAAGATTCTATTCTCAAACAGAAGACTCAATTGCAATGGTTTAAAGATGGTGATACCAACTCCAAGTATTTTCATGCCATTATGAGAGGTCGAAGAAGGAAACTTTTTATCCACAAGGTTTGTATAGGATATGAAGAATGGGTGGAGGGTGATGAGAACATAGCCAAGGCAGCCTGTGATCATTTTAATAACATATTTACTGGAACTGAGCAACCCATCAATGAGGATATATTACAACATATCCAAAGAATGGTCACTCCTGAGCAAAATATGACCCTCCAAGCAATGCCTACTAGTGAAGAATTGCAGCAGGTGGTTTTTTCTATGAATCCTAATTCAACTCCTGGTCCGGATGGGTTTAGTGGGATGTTTTTTCAGAATTGCTGGGAGATTATAAAGAAGATATTCTGAATGCTGTCCATGCCTTCTTCTGTGGTTACTTCATTCCCAAGTTCATTTCACATGCAAGTTTGGTTCTACTCCCAAAAGTAAATCAACCTAATAATTTTTCAGAATTCAAACCCATAAGTTTGAGCAACTTTACCAACAAAATCATTTCCAAAATTTTATGCCTCAGACTTGCTCCTATGCTGCCTAGCCTTATCTCCAACAACCAGTCTAGTTTTGTTCGAGGTAGGAGTATCTCAGAGAGTGTCATGCTGGCATAAGAGATTATTCATGGCATTAAAAAACCTAAGGAAGGGGATAATGTGGTGATTAAGTTGGACATGGCAAAGGCGTATGACAGAGTGTCATGGGCCTTTACTAGTCTGGTTTTAAGACACATGGGATTTGGAGAATTTTTCATTGACATGGTATGGAGGATCATGAGTAATAATTGGTACTCTATCATAGTCAATGGGACAAGACATGGCTTATTCCATTCTAAAAGAGGTCTCAAGCAAGGGGATCCTCTCTCCCCATCCCTATTTATTTTAGGGGCCGAGGTGTTATCTAGAATGCTTAATAATTTATATGACAATCAACACTTCCATGGGTTCCAAATGGACTTCAGAGGGCCTCAGATCAATCATTTAAGCTTCGCTGATGATGTTATCATTTTTACCTCAAGAAGAGAAGAGTCTTTGAAGCTCATTATGGAAACTCTGTCAACCTATGAAGACACTTCAGACCAACTCATCAACAAAGGAAAAAGTCACTTCATGGTCCCTAAAGAAACCCCTTCTCACCTTATTGATATGATTCAGGAAATCACTGGCTTCAATCAAAGAGAAAGCCCTATAAAATATCTTGGATGGCCCCTTTATATAAGAGGACAAAGGATTATTTATTATTCAGATTTGGTGGCAAAGGTTGTCAAAAAGATCAGTGGTTGGCACTCTCGAATCCTATGTTTTGGTGGGAAAGCTACATTGGTCAAACATGTACTTCAATCAATACCTATTCCTACTATGGCAACCATTTCCCCTCCTAGAACTACCTTGCAATATATCAAAAGAGTGACAACAGATTTCTTTTGGGGAATGGACAAAGACAAGAAAAAATATCATTGGGCATCTTGGGAATCTCTTAGTTTCCCTTATGAAGAAGGTGGTATTGGTGTGAGGCATCTTAACGACGTCTGCACTTCTCTCCAAATTAAGCAGTGGTGGAATTTCAGGACCAAACAATCTTTATGGGGTCAATTTCTAAAATCCAAGTACTGCCAGAGGTCTAACCCAGTAGCTAAGATAGGGGATACATGAGATTCTTTGGTGTGGAAATACTTGTTGAGGAACAGGGAGATGGTGGAAACTAAAATAGGCTGGAGAATAAATTCTAGAAATGCCCTTTTCTGGTGGGACAACTTGATGAGGGAAGGACCTCTAGCTCACCTTTGTCATGGCATAACTAGCTTGAATAATACTCAAGTTTTTGTTTTTTTAAGACATGGACAGTGGAATGAAAATTTGGTGAGAATGCATGTCCCACCTTTGCTAGTTCCCAAAGTGCTTAGCACTGTTATTCACTACCAAGAAGGAGTTCCTGATGAAGCCTATTGGAAGCAAAATGAAAATGGGTCTTTTACCTATTCATCTGCCTGGAACCTGGTGAGGGGCAAGAAGAACAAGAGTCGACTATCCTCTACTATTGGCATAAACAAGTACCATTCAAAGCTTCCTTTTTATTGTGGAGGGCTCTCAAATTCAAACTTCCTACCAATGATAAGTTGATCTCTTTTGGAGTACAACGAGCGACATGTTTCTGCTGCATTAGACCAGGATTGGATGATATTGAACACATTTTTGTTACAGGCAATTTTGCAGCTCATATCTGGAGGTACTTCTCAGGACTAATGGGAATTATTCACAACCCCAGCCCACTAAAAAACCTCCTGATGAGTTGGTGGGAATGGCTGCAAAAAATGAGGTCCACAAACTCATTATTCAGACCCTCCCCATATTAATTTGCTGGAATCTCTGGAAGAACAGATGCTCGGTGAAATATGGCCAGAAAAAATCTAATGTGGCAAGAGTGAAGTACATGATTTTTAAAGACACTTTCTAGCTTCTCATGGTCACTTACCCCTATTGTTCTCGGCCTAATAATTGGGAGGATATGATCAATGAAGTGGAGAAATGTTCCCAGGATATCAGGATCATCACGGTCAGTTGGCAATGCCCTCCCAACCCCTTTTTGAAGCTTAATACAGATGGAAGTGCATTGCATAACCCCGGGAAGATAGGAGGAGGGGGTATATTGAGGGACTCCAATGGAAACATGATATATGCATTCTGAATCCCCCTTGGTATTGGTACCAATAACCAAGCTGCAACTCACGGATTGGACTGGTGCTTTCAACATGGTTACAGGAAAGTCATCTTGGAAGTGGACTCAAAACTACTTACCAAATGGCTCAATCACAAAAGCAAGCCTCCCTGGAAATTGCAGCAGTACATCACTCAACTTCACCAGATTATTACTCAGCTGGACTTCTTCAAATGCCAGCATACCTATAGAGAAGCCAATACAACAGCAGATTTTCTGTCCAAGGAGAGTCACAGATCAGACATTACACAACATTTCTACACTCAGAACCAGCTACCTGCAGTAGCTAAAGGAAGTTTCCTTCTGGAAAAGATGGGAATGACCAACTTCAGGAGGAAAAAGCTGAAGAGGATTAAAAAACCACCTTGAAGCTTTTCATTCCGGTTATTTTAGGCTTCTTTCTAGTTTTTGTGGCTAGTTTTAGGTCTAACTGTAAGGGGAGAGTCTCCCCCATTTATGTTTCTTAGAATTATGTACAGAGAGGAGTCCTCTCTATAGGTCTTAGTTCTAGGTTTCATCTTAGATTCATGGGGATGAGTAGACTCTCCTTAGTAGGAAAGTAGACTCATGAACCACCATAGGATTGGAGGTTAGGTTTTATGTCCCCCTCCTTGTATCCCTTTTGTTTTTATTTATGATAAGGCCTGGGGGTGTTGCTAAGCCCCTGACCCCTCCAAGGGTCGTTCAAACAAACTAAAAAAAAATAAAAAATATCCTATACCATAAACCCTATACCTTAAACCATAAACACTAAACCCTAAACTATAAACCCTAAACCCTAAATCCTAAATTGTAAACACTAAACCCTAAATCCTAAACTCTAAACTCTAAACCCAAGACCCAAAACCTAAACCATAAACCCTAAATCCTAAACTCTAAACACTAAATCATAAATCCTTATGTCAAAACCCTATATCCTAAACCCTTAACCCTAAACCCTAAATCCTAAACCATAAACTCTAAACCCTAAACCCTAAACCCTAAACCCTAAAGACTAAACTCTAATCCCCAAACCTAAATCGTAAACCCTAAATCTAAACTCTAAAGTCTAAACCCTAAATACTAAGACCTAAATCATAAAATCTAAACCATAAACCCTAAACCCTGAGTCCTAAGCTCAAAACCCTAAACACTAAAACTAAACCGTATACCCTAAATTGTAAACACTAAACCCTAAACCCTAAACCCTAGATCTAAACTCTAAACCCTAAACCTTAAAACCTAAATCCTAATCTCTAAACCTTAAACCCTAAACCCTAACCAAAACCTACAACCCAAAATCGTAAAATCGAAACCCGAAACCCAAAACTCTGAAACCTAAATCCTAAACCTTAAACCCTAAATCCTAAACCCTAAACCCTAAATACTAAACCCTAAATTCTAAACCCTAAACCCTAAACCCTCAACCTTAAACGTGATCCTTAAACCCTATACCCTAAACCCTAAACCCTAAACCCAAAACCTAAACCTTAAATCCTAAATCCTAAACTCTAAACCCTAAACCCTAAATCATAATGTCAGAACCCTAAATCCCAAACCCTAAACACTAAATCCTAAACCCTATATTCTAAACTCTAAACCCTACAACGTAAACTATAAACCAAAAATTGTAAACCCAAAACATAATCCCTAAATCCAAAAATCTAAACCATAAACCCTAAACACTAAACCCAATACACGAAACCCTAAACCCTAACTCTAAACCCTTACCCTAAACATAAAACCCTAAACCTTAAATCTTAAACTCTAAACCCTAAAGCCTAAATCCTAACTATAAACCCTAAACCCTAATCCCAAAATCCCAAACTCTAAACCCTAAACCCTAAACCCTAAATCCAAAACACAAAACCCTAAACCCTAACCTAAATTCTAAATTCTAAACCCTAAATCCTAAGCTCAAAACCCTAAAACCTAACAATAAACCTTAAACCCAAAACACAAACCCCTAAACCTTAAACACTAAATCCTAAATCCAAACTATACACCTTAAACATGAAACCCTAAACCCTAATTACTAAACTCTAAACCCTAAACCTACAACCCAAAACCCTAAACCCTAAACCATTAACCCTAAAACCTAAACCCTAAACACTAAACCATAAACCATAAAACATAGACCCTAAATCCTAAACCCTATACCCATAACAATAAACCCTATACCTTAAACCCTATGCCTTAAACCATAAACACTAAACCCTAAACCCTAAATCCTAAACCCTATATCGTAAAATCTAAACCCTAAACCCTAAACTCTCAACCCTAAACCCTAAACCTAAAACCCAAAACCCAAAACCTAAACTGTAAAGCCTAAATCCTAAACTCTAAACCCAAAACCCTTAACTCTAAACTTTAAACCCTAAAACCTAAATCCTAAACCCTAAACCCTCAACCTTAAACCCAATCCTTAAACCCTAAACCCTAATACCTAAACCCAAATCCCTAAACTCGAAACCTAAACCTTAAACCCAACATCCTAAACTCTAAACCCTAAATCCTAATGTCAAAACCCTAAATCATAAACCCTAAATCCTAATGTCAAAACCCTAAATCATAAACCCTAAACACTAAATCCTAAACCCTAAACCCTAAATTCTAAACTTTAAACCCTAAATTCTAAACTCTAAACCCTACACCCTAAACCCTAAACCCTAAACCTTAAATTATAAACCATAAATTCTTAATCCAAAACCTAAACCTTAAACCCTAAATCCAAACTCTAAACTCTAAACCCTAAACCCTACGACCTAAATCGAAAAATCTAAACCATAAACCCTAAACCCTGTGTCCTAACCCTAAACCCTAAACCTTAAACCCAATCCTTAAACCCTAAACCCTAAACCCTAAACACAAAACCTTAAACTCGAAACCTAAACCTTAAACCCAACATCCTAAACTATAAACCCTAAACCCTAAATCCTAATGTCAAAACCTTAAATCATAAACCCTAAACACTAAATCCTAAACCCTAAACCCTAAATTCTAAACTCTAAACCCTACACTCTAAACCCTAAACCTTAAATTATAAACCATAAATTCTTAATCAAAAACCAAAACCTTAAACCCTAAATCCAAACGCTAAACTCTAAACCCTAAACCCTAAGTCCTAAATCAAAAAATCTAAACCATAAACCCTAAACTCTGTGTCCTAAGCTCAAAACCCTAAACACTAACACTAAACCCTAAACCTTAAACCCAAAACACTAAACCATAAACCTTAAATCCTAAATTTAAACTCTAAGCTATAAACATTAAACCCTAAATCCTAATCTCTAAACCATAAACCCTAAACCCTAACCCATAAACCCTAAACCCAAACC
Organism: Solanum okadae; assembly: GCA_036553675.1. NCBI lineage: Eukaryota > Viridiplantae > Streptophyta > Magnoliopsida > Solanales > Solanaceae > Solanum > Solanum okadae. The sequence goes on from CM071682.1 coordinate 29,590,867, forward strand.
TACAACCCGAAACCCAAAACTCTAAGCCCTAAATCCTAAACCCTAAACACTAAACCCTAAACCCTAAACCCTAAACCCTAAACCCTAAACCCTAAACCCTAAACCCTAAAGTCTAAACCCTAAACCCTAAACCCTAAACCCTCAACCTGAAACCCGATCCCTAAACACTATACCCTAAACCCTAAACCTTATATCCAAACACTAAACCCTAAACCCTAAGCCCTAAATCCAAAACTCTAAACCATAAACTCTAAATCCTAAACGCAAAACCCAAAATCTTAGCCCCTAAACCTGAAACCTAAACCCTAAACCCTAAATAACACTCTAAACCCTAAACTATAAACCTTAAATCCTAAATTCAAAACCCTAAACCTTATAGCCCATACCCTAAACCCTAAACCCTAAACCCTAAACCCTAAGTCCAAACTCTAAACTCTAAACCCTACACCCTAAATCCTAAACTCTAAACCCTAAACCTTAAACCTTAAACCTTCAGACCTAAATCCTAAACTCAAAGCCCAAAACCTTAACCCTAAATTCTAAACCTTAAACCCTAAACCTAAACCCTATATCCAAACTTTAAACACTAAACCCTAAATCGAAAATCCTACACTCTAAACCCTAAACCATAAACCCTAAACTCAAAACCCTAAACCCTAACCCTAAACCCTAAACCCTAAATCCTAAACACAAAACCATAAACCCTGACCCTAAACCCTAAACCCTAAATCCAAACTTTAAACCCTAAACCCCAAATCAAAAATCCTACACTGAAAACCATAAAACCTAACCCTAAACCCTAAACCCTAAAACTAAACCCTAAACCCAAAACCCTAAAACTAAACCCTAAACCCAAAACCCTTATCCTAAACCCTAAACCCTAAACCTAAACCCTGAACCTAAACACTAAATCCTAAACCCTAAATCCTAAATCCAAAATCTAAAGCCTATACCCTAATACTAAACTCTAAACACTAAACACTAAACACTAAACACTAAACCTTAAACGCTAAAGCCTAAACCCTAAACTCAAAACCATAAATCCTAAAACCCATACCCTAAACCTATATCATAAACTATAAACCCCAAACCCTAAATTCTAAACTCTAAACCCTAAACCCTAAATCCTAAACTCTAAACCCGAAACCCAAAACCCCAAACCTAAACCTTAAACCCTAAATCCTAAATTCTAAATCCTAAAGCCTAAATCCTTATGTCAAAACCCTAAATCCTAAACCCTAAACCCTAAATAGTAAATCGTAAACCTTTAACCCTAAACCCTAAAACCTAAACTCTAAACTCTAAACCCTAAACACTAATTACTAAACTCTAAACGATAAATTCAAAGCCATAAATCCTAAATCTAAACTATAAAGTCTAAACCCTAAATCCTAAAATCTAAACCATAAACCCTAAACCCTGAGTCCTAACCTCAAAACCCTAAACACTAACATTAAACCGTAAACACTAATCACTATATCTAAACCTTAAACCCTAAATCCTAATCTATAAACCTTAAACCCTAAGCCCTAACCCATAAAACCAAAAACCAAATCTACTACCCAAAATTGTAAAATCGAAACTCGAGACCCAAAACCCTAAACCCTAATCCATAAACCCCAAACCCTAAATCGTAAACCCTAAACTCTAAACTCTAAACCCTAAACCCTAAACCCTCAACCTTAAACCCGATCCTTAAACCCTAAACCCTAAACCCTATATAAAAACACCTAAACCCTGAACAATAAATCCTAAACTATAAACGCTAAACCCAAAACTCTAAACACTAAATCCTAAACTCAAAACCCTAGATTCTAACCCTAAACCCTAAACCCTAAACCCTAAACCCTAACTCTAAACCTTAAATCCTAAATTGTAAACAGTAAACCCTAAACCTTATACCCTAAACCCTAAATCCTACACCCTCAACCCTAAATCCTAAACTCTAAACCCTAAACCTTAAACATTAAGCCCTAAATCTAAACTCAAAACCATAAACACTAACACTAAATCCTAAACCCCAAACCCTAAAACTAAACCCTAAATCGTAAATCCTACACTCTAAACCATAAACCATAAACCATAAACCCTAAACCCTAAACCCTAAAGCTTAAACTCAAAACCCTATAACTAAACCCTAAACCCAAAATACTAAACACTAACACTAAACCCTGAACTCTAAGCCCAAACCTACACCCTTAACAGAAACACTAAACCCTAATCGTTAAATCTTAAAATCTAAACCATAAATCCAAACTCTAAACCCTAAACCCTAAATCCTAAACACTAAACCCTAATCACTAAACCCAAAACCAAAAACACTAAACCCAAAACCATAAACCTTAAACAGGAAACCTGAAACCATAAACCCTAAAACCTTAAACCCTAAATAAAAAACTCAAAGCCCTAAACCCAAAAACTAAACCTTAAACCCAAAACACTAAGCCCTAAACACTAACCCTAAACCCTAAATCGTAAACCCTAAACCTAAAACCGTAACCTAAACACTAAACCCTAAACCTTAAATATTAAAATCTAAACCCTAATCCTTAGTTTAAACTATATACCCTAAACCCTAAACCCTAAATCCTATACTTTAACATCTAAACCCTAAAACCTAAACCCGAAACCCTAAACGCTAAACCCTAAACCTAAACTCTAAACCCAAAACCCTAAACCCTAAATCCTAAGCTTAAAACCCTAAAGACTAACACTAAACCTTAAACCCTAAATGGTGAACAATAAACCCTAAACCCTAAACCCTAAAACCTAAAACCTAAAACCTAAACCCTAAACGCTAAACCAAAATCCTAAACTCTAAACCCAAAACCCTAAACCCTAAATCCTAAGCTTAAAACCCTAAACCCTAACACTAAACCCTAAACCCTAAATGTTAAACAATAAACCCTAAACCCTAAAACATAAAACCTAAACCCTAAACCCTAATCCCTAAACTCTACACTCCAAACCCTAAACACTAAACCCTAAACCCTAAACCCTAAACATTAAACCTGATCCCTAAAACCTAAACACCAAACTCTAAACCCTACACCCTAAACCATCAACCCCTAACCCTAAACCATAATTCCTAAATTCTAAACTCTAAACCCTAAAGCCTAATTCCTAAATCCTAAACTATAAACCCTAAACCTTAAACCCTTAACTTAAAACCATAAATCCTAAACCATATGCCCTAAACCTACACAAAAATCCCTAAATCCAAACTATAAACCCTAAACCCTAAATCCTAAACTCTAAACCCTAAACACTAAACCCTAAACACTAAACCCTAAACCCTAAACCCTAACTCCAAACTCTAAACCCTAAACCCTAAACCCTAAACCCTAAACCCAAAATCCAAAACCCTAAACCCTAAACCCAAAACCCAAAACCCAAAACCCGAAACCCGAAACCCAAAAGCCTAAACCCTAAATCCAAAACTCTAAACCCTAAACCCTAAATCCTAAACTCTAAACCCAAATCACTAAACCCTAAACCCGAAACCAAAAACCTTAATCCAAAAACCATAAACCCTAAACCAGAAACCATAAACGCTAAAACCTTAAACCCTAAATCCTAAACTCAAAACTCTAAACACTAAACCCTAAACCCTAACCTTAAACCCTTAACCCTAAACCTAAAACCTTAACCTAAACACTAAACCTTAAATAGTAAATCTTAAACTCTAAACCCTAAACCCAAAGTTTAAACTCTAAACCCTAAACCCTAAACCCTAAACCATATATCCTAAACTCTAAACCCTAAACCCTATATACTAAACTCGAAATCTTTAACACTAAACCCTAAACCATAAATCATAAATCCTAAATTCTAAACCCAAAACCTTAAACCTTAAACCTTAAACCCTAAATCCTAGGCTTAAACCACTAAATCCTAACACTAAAACATAAACCCTACACGTTAAATACTAAATACTATACCCTAAACCCTAAACTATACACTTCAGCCCCAAAACACTAAACCCTAAAACCTGAACATTAAACTTGATCCCCAAACCCTAAACCCCATACTCTAACTCCTACACCATAAACCCTAAACCCTCGACCCCAAACCTTACACTGTAATTCCTAAATCCCAAACTCTAAACCCTAAAGCCTAATTTAAAAATCCTAAACTGTAAATCATAAACCTTAAACCCTAAACCCTAAACCCTAAATCCTTAACTGAAAATCCTAAACCCAAAACCCTAAATCCAAACACTAAACCCTAAACTCTAAACCCTAAATCCTAAACTCTAAAACCTAAACACTACACCCTAAACCTTAAACCCTAAATCATAAACCCTAAAGCCTAAACCCTAAACCCAAAACCAAAAACCCAAACCCAAACCCAAAACCCAAAACCCTAAACCCAAAACGCTAAAACCTAAACCATAAACCCTATACCCTTAACCATAAACCCTAAACACTACACCCTAAACCCTGAATCCTAAACTCTAAACCCTAAACCTACAACCCAATACCCAAAACCTAACACTAAAACCTAAAACCTAAATGCTAAACCTAATATCCTAAACCCTATACCATTAACCCTAAACCCTAAACCTTAAACCCTAAACTCTAAACTCTAAATCCTAAATCCTAAAATCTATACCGTAAACCCTAAATCCTAAAATCTAAACCTTAAACCCAAAACCCTATCATTAAACCTCAAAACCCAAAATCCTTAACTCTAAACCCTCAACCCTAAATCCTAATGTCAAAACCCTAAGTCCTAAAGACTACACCCTAATCACTAAATACTAAACATTAAACCCTGCACCCTAAACTCTCAACCCAAAATTCTAAACTGTAAGCCCTAGAGCCTAAACTATAAACCCTAAATTCTAAACCCTAAACCTAAATCCTAAATCCTAAATCCTAACCCTATCCTCTAAATAAACCATAAACCCTTAAGCCTAAACACTAAACCTAAACCGTAAACCCTAATATCAAAACCCTAAATCCTAAACCCTCAACCCTAAATCCTAAATTCTAAACTCTAAACCCTAAACCCTAACCCCTAAAAACTTAAACCCTTAACCTAAAACCCTAAACCCTAAATCCAAACACTAAAACATAAACCCTAAACCCTGAATCCTAAACGCTAAACCCTAAACACTAAATCCTAAACCTTATAGCCTAAACCCTAAAACCTAAATGCAAACTATAAACACTAAACCCAAAACCTAAAACTCTAAACCCTCAACCCAGAATCCAAAACGGTAAACCCTAAACACTAGACCCTAAACCTACCCTAAACACTAAATCCTAAACCCTAAACCCCAAACCATTAACTCTAAATCCTAAATTCTAAACTCTAAACCCTAAACACTAAACCCTAAACTCTTAATCTAAAACCCTAAACTCTAAATCCAAACTCTAAACACTAAATCCTAAACCCTGAATCCTAAACTCTAAACCCTAAACACTAAACCCTAAAGCCTAAACCCTTAACCTCAAGCCCTAAACCCTAAATCCAAACTCTAAACCACAAACCCTAAACCCTGAATCCTAAAATCAAAACCCTAAACACTAAACCCTAAACCTTAAATCCTAAACCCTAAACCCTAAGTCCAAACTCTAAACACTAAACGCCAAATCCTAAACCCTAAACCCTAAACCCTAAACCCTAAACCCTAAACCCAAAACCTAAAACCCTAAACCCAAAACCAAAAACCATAAACCCGAAGACCAAGACCCGAAACCCAAAACCTAAACCCTAAATCCTATACCCATAACCATAAACCCTAAATTCTATACCCTAAACAGAAAACCATAAACCATAAATCCTAGAACCATTCTATACCCTTATTTATGCTTTCCTAGAACCATTGTATTGAGAGGAGTCCTCTCCTTAGGTGCATAGTTCTAGGTTTCCCCTTTATAGTATGGGAATGAGTCGACTAACTTTAGTAGGTAGGTCGACTTATGCCCACCATAGGATCGGAGGTTAGGTTTATCTCCCCCTCATTGTACTTTTTTAGAGCTCATTTGAGCCTTTTTTATGCTAAGGCCTGGGGGTGTTGCTAAGCACCTGACCACTCCAAGGGTCGTTCAAATAAAAAAAATAAAAAAAAATAAAAAAAACTCTAAACCCTAAACCTAGAACCCAATACCCTAATCCCGACACCCAAAACCTTGAACTCTAAACCCTAAACCCTAAAACATAAACTCTAAACCCTAAACCCAATATCCTAAGCACTATAACAATAACTATAAACCCTAAATCTGAAACCCTAAACCCTAAACCCTACAACCTAAACCCAAAATCCTAAACTCTAAACCCTAAACCTAAACCCTAAACCCTAAACCCCAAACCCTAAACCCTAAACCCTAAACCCCAAACCCCAAACCCTAAACCCTATACCCTAAACCCTAAACCCTAAACCCTAAACCCTAAACCCTATACCCATAACCATAAACCCTATACCCTCAACCCTAAACCTTAAACCATAAACCCTAAATCCTAATATCAAAACCCTAAATCCCAAACCCTAAACACTAAATCCTATACCCTAAACCCTAAATCGTAAATTCTAAACTCAAAACCCTACACCTTAAACCCTAAACCTTAATCTATAAACCAAAAATTCTAAACCCAAAACATAATCCTTAAATCCAAACTCTAAACTCTAAGCCCTAAGCCCTAAGCCCTAAATCCAAAAATCTAAATCATAAACCCTAAACCCTAAACCCAATACACGAAACCCTAAACCCTAACTCTAAATCCTAAACGCTTAACCTAAACACAAAATGCTAAACCTTAAACCTTAAACTCTAAATCCTAAACCCTAAATTCTAACTATAAACGCTAAACCCTAATCCCTAAATCCAAAACTCTAAATCCTAAACACTAATCCCTAAACCCTAAACCCTAAACCTAAACTCTAAACCCTAAACCAAAACTCTAAACCCTAAACACTAAACCCTAAACCATAAATCCTAAACTCAAAACCCTAATCCCTAACATAAATTCTAAATTCTAAACCCTAAATCCTAAGCTCAAAATCCTAAAGCATAACAATAAACCTTAAACCAAAAACACTAAACCCTAAACCTTAAACACTAAATCCTAAATCCAAACTATAAGCCTTAAACATGAAAACCTAAACCCTAAACCATAAATCCTAAATCCTAAACTCTAAACCCACAACCCTAAACCCTAAATCCTAAACTCTAAACCCTAAACCTACAAACCAAAACCCTAAACCCGAAACCCAAAATCCTAAACCCTAAACCATTAACCCTAAATCCTAAACCCTAAATCCTAAACACTAGATTCTAAACCCTATACCCATAACCATAAACCCTATACCTTAAACCCTAAACCTTAAACCATAAACACTAAACCCTAAACTCTAAACCATAAACCCTAAATCCTAAACAATATATCGAAAAATCTAAACCCAAAACCCTAAATCCTAAGCACTAAACCCTAAACCCAAAACCCAAAACCTAAACCTTAAACCCTATATCCAAAACTCTAAACCCTAAGCCCTAAGCTCTAAACTCTAAATCCTAAACCCTAAATCCAAAACCCTAAACCCTCAACCTTAAACCCGATCCTTAAACCCTAAACCGAAAACCCAAAACCCAAAACCCAAAAACCAAAACCTAAACCTTAAACCCTAAATCTTAAACTCTAAAACCTAAACCCTAAATCCTAATGTCAAAACCCTAAATCCTAAATCCTAAACACTAAATCCTAAACCCTAAACCCTCAACCCTAAATTCTAAAGTATAAACCCTAAACCCTATATCCTAAGCTCAAAACCCTAAACACTAACACTAAACCCTAAACCTTAAACCCTAAACACTAAACTCTACAAATTAAATCCTAAATTTAAACTCTAAACCATAAACATTAAACCTTAAATCCTAATCTCTAAACCATAAACCCTAAACCCTAAACCCTAAACCCTAACCCATAAACCCTAAACCCAAACCTACAACCCGAAACCTAAAACTCTAAGCCCTAAATCCTAAACCTTAAAACCTAAACCCTAAACCCTAAACCCTAAACCCTAAACTCAATTTTTTTCTCTCTCTAATTTCTCTCTCTACGCGAGAGTCTCTCAAAATTCTGCAAAACTGCTACAGTTCCAACGGCTAGTTCACCAGCTGGAATGGCGCGTGCGCCGCCGGTGAACCTTTTCTGACCGCCGGACCAAAGCCATCTGAGGCGCTCAGAGGAGACGAACAAAACCCATCAAGAATCATCACCTAACTCATCCTACAACTCCACGAAATCGCAAAATACAGAGGCGATGAACAGCGCGATTTCAGAGAAGGAGCTGGACGGGATTCAGAAAATTATTTCCCCAGATCGCGATATGGTGATTCATCGGAAACTATTTTGTGGGGAAGACTCTCCTAATCAAGGGCTACAACATACTCAAAAATCACATGATTCCATCACGCCATTTGGGAGATCTGATGAGGCGATTTTGGAGAAAGTCGGCGCAAATCCACCTGAGACGCGCCTTTAAATTCGTCCAACTTCACCTCAATTTGACCACTGGGGATTGTTCACTGGGTGAAGAGGTACATCTCACAGCAATTTCGAGCAAAATGGCCGGTCAAATCTCCGGCGACATGAACTCCGGTGAGCAAATAGTCGAAGGAGACGCCGGCGCCACTGGAGACAAGTGCTCGCCGGACGAGGAGCTCCACCCAACCAATATATCCACCAAATTAACTCAAGAACACAACCATACTAACATTCAAACAAGGTTTACAAAATCTGCAACCAACCCACAGATTGAGCTTGAGGATCACAGCTGCAGAATTGAAGATGAACAACAGACTTTCTCCCAAGATCAAGTAGGGCCTAATGGTCAAAAACAAGAACACAATGGTATAGGGAAACAACAAATCGACATGGAAGTTACACAAGTAACTTCGGGCAATCATCAGAGCCAAAAAGATCAACTGGATAATACCAGTTCTACTAATTTGGAAATCATTGATGTGGAAAACTCATCACATTTCTCATTTGGAGTGAAACCAGTGGATACAATTCCCAGCAATGGAGCCCAACAAAATCCAGGTATGATTCCTAAGTACAATAATGCCCCTTCTCGTGTCTCTATGCAGGAACAACAGCAAACAAATATCAGTTCCATGAGCAAAAAACCAAATGTCGAGAGCACTCAGGCAGGTAAGTTTTCGCACTCTAACTCTAGCAAAAATGATGTTAACTTGAGTAGTAGTGATACCTATGTGAATGATAGTGTACCTGGGCAAAAGAATGTTTTGAGGGAAGAGCAGAAAATGAGCAGGGGAGGCACTGAATCCCAGCAGCAAGTTAATCGAATTCAAAGTATTGTGAGAGATAAAAATGTTGCTCAACCAGCTGATCAAGAAGGGAATACTCAACCAAATAACTATCATAGAGATTTTCCTAAACTCTCTAGCAATTTTGATAGGCATACCAATTCTAATCAGCAGAACCAACAAATACACCAAGCCAATCAGTCCAAAGAGCCCAGCAATCCCAACGCGAACCAAAATACCAAGCAGAATCAGAGTGTCGAACCTGCCCCTTACACAGTGGTGCAGACTCTTGCTGCTAGGCTCAGGCAGATCCATGCTACGCAAACTACTACTATAGAACTTGTGCCTCCCAAACACACTACTAAACAAGGCCAACCTGCTGTGATCTTCGCCATGGATGATTTCATGAATAAGTTAGCTGTGGACTGTAAATATACACTTATAGGTAAATTCAGTAACACTATGCCTAAGATAGAACTGATCAGGAAGAGCTTCATCCAACAAACTCAGCTGAATGGGGGGGGTCAATATTGCTCACTATAATGCTAGGCATGTGTTCATTGATTTGGAAAATGAATTGGACTACAATACTGTTTGGACGCAACAAAGAATGACCATCGAGGGCAAACTCATGAGAATACAAGCCTGGTCCCCCAATTTTAGGCCAGAGGAAGAAACACCTATTGTTCCTATATGGGTGCTGCTACCAGGCCTGCCCTGGCACTGCTTCAAGAAGGAATTCATCACCCCTCTGCTGGAGTCTGTGGGCAAAGTCCTTTATTTAGATACAGCTTCTATTAAACGAACTAGAGCTAGTATGGCCAAGGTAAAAGTCCAGGTAGACCTCACCAAAGCTAGACCTCGACATGTTTGGATAGGCTTAGATGAGGAAGACCTCACTATAGGGAGATGGCAACCAATCGAATATGAAAATATCCCTCCCTACTGTGCCTACTGCAAGCATCAAGGTCACATTATAGGGGATTGCAATTTCAAAATAAGAGATGAGGATCTCAAACGTAGAAAACAATTAGGAGCAGAGATGAAAACCATAAGTAATAGTGAGCAGGGGCAGCAAGGAAAGGAGCATAGACAAGTCAGGCCAAGGGAGCAAGAGGAACAACAAAATCAAAACACCAACGAAGGGCAGAACCAGTTATTACCTGAACAGCAAAAAGATGAAGAATGGCATGTGTCAAGAAGAAGAAACAACAAATCACAGGAGGAGAAAATAGAGAAGGCAGTGTGGAGACCAACCTCACCAAAGAACAAAGTGTCAAGAGATCAATCACAACCCATGACTCAGCAAAAAGGTATAAATAATATTTCTGATCATAATTTTTTTTCTAACCTTAGCATGCAAGAAAAACAGTCTCCAGATATTCAGAGACATAACAACAATGAAGGGAAAGCAACACATGAATCACAAAGCATGTCGAAAACAAACCACAACCGAAAAGAACAGATCATGCAAACAGGAATCCAAGCAAATAATAAGAGCACAGGTATTGACTCAATGCTCCCAATTCCCACCAACCCCAATATTTTAATTCCTAATGTTACTGCTGAAGTTGAAGGAGGGATGGATGGGGGATGTCAGGAGAGCCACAATAACCTGCAGGAAAAGGGGTCCAAAGGGGGGAATTTGCCTCATTTTATGCATGAGGGTACACACCTTGACCATAGTCCTGACCTTAGAGCTCCTGCTACCACTACTGTCTAGCTTCACCAACAGGGACAGCAACAGGTACATTCAGGGTCAGAGAAACGAATTAGTACTGAAAATATTAAGGAAAAGCAGCAAGTGAGGGCAGGACCTGCAGATAAACAGAACAAAGGAGCAATGGCAAAAGAAATGGGAGCCAAAGCAAGCACTAGCAACCAAGGAAATACTCCCAAGAGCAAGAATAAACCAAGTAAGAAAAAGAGGGAGGCAGCTAAAAAAAGACAGAGCATACAGCAGAACAATGTACAGCAGGGGGAACAACAAAAAGAGGGGAAAGTCTGCAAGAGGTTTATTATGGTTGATGATCAGTTGGGCATGGATATTACCCCTTTACAAACACAATACATGAACTCTCCAATTAATGTCCCTCCTGAGGACAGGTCTGCAAAGTGTCAACTGAACACAGGTCCTATAATAGATGAATATGCAGTTGATAATTTAGAGGATGAACCGGATGTGGATAATCAATCCCTCAAAGACCCTGATGATGATGATGAGACTAGTGAGCTTCTTATTAGAGCTTTTAGTCCTCATCCGGATAAAGACTTTGCAGAAGAAATTCAACAGGTGGCTAATAGTCAGGGCTTATCACCTAGAGGGATACACCATGAGAGATTCAAATTCCAAGTTCAGGATATCAATATTGTCACTGCCGGCAGACCAAACACTAGGCTGTTTACTTCTCCATCATCTCAATGATTAGTACAATTATTTGGAATGTGAGGGGGATCAACACCCAAGGTGTAATCGAAAGACTCAAAATGCTCAAGAAAATGCATCAACTATCTATCATAGCCATCCTGGAACCCTTCTCGGACAATACTCACATTCAAAGTGTTCAAAATCAGTTAGCTATGGAGCATGGTGTGAGTAATTGCAATGGTAAAATCTGGCTATTCTGGAACATGGACATTGATTGTGTAATACTAGAGGAGGATGAGCAACAAATTACTTGTCATTTTAGCCACAATGAACTCCAAAACCACTTCATCACCACTTTTGTGTATGCCAAATGTGAGGACCACCTCAGGAGGCCTTTATGGGATAGAATGTTACATCACTCTGCAGATATTGATAGGCCCTGGTGTTCTGTGGGAGACTACAATGTTATTACTTCGATTGAAGAAAAGCTAGGAGGGGTTCCTTACAACATGAGAAAAAGTTTAAAATTCATTGCTGTTATTGAGGCCTGTGGTCTTATAGATTTAGGCTTCAGTGGACAGAAATTTACTTGGTCCAACAACAGGGGTATACAACAGAGAGTTTGGAAAAGGCTGGACAGAGCTCTTGTTACTGATGCCTGGCTGGAAAAAATGCCTCAGACTACTATCACCCATTTACCCTCTGTAGGGTCAGACCACTGCCCTCTACTAATGGAAATGGAGACTAGGGAAGATGATCATATCAAATATTTTAAATTTCTTAATTGTTGGACTGACCAACCTAATTTCCTTGACATTGTTAAAGCCTGCTGGGACAGGAATGTGGAGGGTAATAACATGTGGAAATTTCATCCGAAAATGAAGAGATTGTCGAACACTCTTAGCAACTGGTCCAGAAAGGAGTTTGGGGACATTTTTGCTAAAGTCAGGGAATATGAGGAGAATGTCAAAACAATGGAGGAGCAGCTGATTCAAGACAATAGCGAGATTAATAGAGCTATGCTACATGAACTCAATGCTAAGTATATTAGGTTTTTGAAGATAGAGGACTCCATTTTGAAACAGAAAACACAGCTACAGTGGTTCAAGGAAGGTGATTGCAATACAAAATACTTCCACTCCCTGATAAGGGGAAGAAGAAGAAGGTTATTCATTCACAAAATTATCAGGGAGGATGGGGAATGGATACAGGGAGATGAAATTATTGCTGAAGCTGCCTGTGACCATTTCCAGAAAATTTTCACAGGAGATAGCAACGTCATCAAGGAGGATGTCTTGGACTGTATACCACAGATGGTCACCCAGGAACAAAATGCTAGACTTACTGCTCTGCCTAATCTGTAAGAATTGAAGGAAGTAGTATTCTCCATGAACCCTAACTCTGCAGCTGGCCCTGATGGGATGAATGGATATTTTTTTCAGAAGTGTTGGCACATTATCAAGCATGATCTCCTTGGTGTCACTCGTGCATTCTTTTGTGGTCAAGCGATTCCCAAATATTTCTCTCATTCCTGCATTGTTCTCCTCCCTAAGGTGAAAAACCCTAACAAACTTTCAGAATTCAGGCCCATTAGTCTAAGCAACTTCACTAGTAAAATTATATCTAAGCTAGTGAGTTCTAGACTAGGTCCTATTCTACCTAGTTTGGTTTCTCTTAATCAGTCGGGGTTCGTCAAAGGGAGAAGCATCTCAGAAAATATTATGCTGGCCCAAGAGATTATTCATCAAATTAAGAAACCCAATATTGGAAGCAATGTTATTATTAAATTGGCTATGGCTAAAGCGTATGACAGGGTTTCTTGGTCTTATATATGTTTGGTGCTAAGAAGGATGGGATTTGATGAAGTTCTTATTGATATGGTTTGGAGAATCATGGCTAACAATTGGTACTCTATTATAGTCAACGGCAAAAGACATGGTTTCTTTCAATCCACTAGAGGTCTCAAGCAAGGCGATCCGTTATCTCCTGCCCTATTTATTTTAGGTGCAGAAGTACTCTCCAGATCTCTGAACAGGTTACACAATAACCCCGAATACCATGGTTTCTTCATGGAACCTAGAGGCCCCCAAGTGAATCACTTAAGTTTTGCGGATGACATTATCCTTTTCACTTCTGGAAGACAGAAAACACTGAAGCTTATCATGCAGACTCTCCAGTCCTATGAGCAGTCCTCAGGCCAACTAGTTAATATTGAGAAAAGTCACTTCATGGTTCACTCGTGTGCATTCAACAGCACAAAGGACAGAATCAAGAGAATCGCTGGTTTCAGGCAAAAAGAGGGCCCTATCACCTACCTCGGTTGTCCCTTATTTGTTGGTAGGCCTCGGATTATTTATTTTTCTGACCTTATTAACAAAGTTTTATGCAGGATCACAGGTTGGCAAACTAAGATTTTAAGTTATGGAGGTAGAGCAATCCTTGTCAAGCACGTGTTGCACTCCTTACCTATCTACCTATTACCCTCAGTAACACCTCCAGTCACTGTCCTCAGGCAGATCCAAAGCATCACGGCTGACTTCTTCTGGGGATGGAGGAATGAAAAGAAAAAATATCATTGGTCGTCATGGAAAAATTTAAGCTTTCCTTACGATGAAGGGGGTGTTGGTATGAGGAACCTCAAAGATGTGTGTTTAGCCTTCCAATACAAACAATGGTGGATCTTTAGATCCAAACAAACTCTTTGGGGAGATTTTTTGAAGGCTAAATATTGCCAAAGGTCTAACCCAATTAGCAAGAAATGGGATACAGGGGAGTCACTGACCTGGAAGCATCTTATGCACAACAAACTCCAAGTCGAAAAACACATTCAATGGAAACTCAACTCGGGCAATTGCTCTTTTTGGTGGGATAATTGGCTGGGCATTGGACCTCTTGCTCACTACTCCACCGATAGCAACAGATTCAACAACACCACAGTGGCAGATTTTCGGCTTGAAGGGCAGTGGAACTGGAGCAAGCTTCTACAACAAGCACCTAACAATCAGTTGTCCAGCATCCTCTCCACAGAATTCCCCACCCAGCAGGACCTCCCAGATGCAGCAATATGGAAACCAAGCATGGACGGGAACTTCAGATGTTCATCTGCATGGAATGAGATTAGAGAAAAGAGGACCAAGACTAAATTCAACTCATTCATTTGGCATAAATGCATTCCTTTTAAAATTTCATTTCTCTTGTGGAGAATTCTAAGAGGCAAACTCCCTACTAATGAAAAACTAACTAGCTTTGGCATTGAGCCAGCAAGCTCTTTTTGCTGTTGTAACAGGTCTGGTCTCGACACGATAGAGCACATATTCAACACAGGACAATTTGCGACATACGTGTGGAGAAGCTTTGCAGAGGCTACTGGAATCAGCACAGATCACAGCTTTCTTACTCACCTCATCATACAATGGTGGTCAGCGAAGTATAACAATGAAGCACACAAGCTACTACTACAAGCTACACCTTTATTCATTTGTTGGAACCTTTGGAAGAATCGTTGTGCTAGTAAATATGGAGGCAAATCGTCCAATATTAGTCGAGTCAAATATGCAATCTACAAGGACAACTACAAATTAATGAATACAAACTTCCCCCAAATCAAATGGCCGTCAAACTGGAAGGATTTGTTTCAGCTGGGGGAGAATTGCATTCATGATATCAAAGTGACACTCGTTAAATGGATAAAGCCGCCGGCTCGCTGGATCAAAATCAACACGGATGGCAGTTCCTTAAGTAACCCGGGCAGAATTGGAGCAGGTGGCATCCTAAGGGATCGAATGGGAGCAATGCTATTAGCTTTTGCTTCTCCTTTGGGGGAAGGCACTAACAACCAAGCTGAAATAGGAGCAGCCTTTTTTGGCATGACATGGGCACTTCAATTGGGCTACAAGAATGTGGTTTTGGAAGTGGATTCGCAGCTGCTGGTGGACTGGATTATGCAGAGAGCCAAACCTCCATGGAGCATTAGCACACAACTACAACAGCTTCAGGAACTCATCAGACAAACACACAACTTTCGGTGCAAACACACCTTCAGAGAGGCTAACTTTGTGGCCGACTCCTTATCAAAGCAAAGTCACAAGCTTACTTGTCCCCATATCTACTGCAACATCCAGCAACTACCAAAAGAAGCAAGAGCTTATTATCAACTAGACATGATCGAAATGGCAAGTTTCAGAAGACGGAAGATCAAGAGGATCAAAGAACCACCTTGAGTGGACTTTAAACTTTTTCAACCTAACTATGATAGAAGATCGTAGTTCTTTTGAATAGGTCTAGAGTTTTATTTTGTCTAATTGTAAAGGGAGAGTCTCCCTTATTTATGAATTCTAGATTCTTTGTATCGAGAGGAGTCCTCTCTTTTAGGTGCTTAGTTTCTAGAGTTTCCTTTCTTAGAATGGGGATAAGTCGACTATCCTTAGTAGGAAGGTCGACTAATGAACCACCATAGGATTGGAGGTTAGGTTTATGTCCCCCTCCTTGTATTTTGTCTGTTTTTATTTATGTTAAGGCCTGGGGTTGTTGCTAAGCCCCTGACCCCCCCAAGGGTCGTTCAAATAAAAAAAAAAAAAAAAAAAAACCCTAAACTCTAAACCCTAAACCCAAAACCCCATCGCTTCCCCATTTCCTAATTTTTTTCTCTCTCTAATTTCTCTCTCTACGCGGGACTCTCTCAAAAATCTGCACATCTGCTACAGTTCCAACTGCTAGTTCATCTGCTAGAATGGCACGTGCGCTGCCGGTGAGCCTTTTCAGGCCGCCGGACCAAAGCCATCTGAGGCGCTCTGAGGAGACGAACAAAAC
This sequence comes from Solanum okadae, assembly GCA_036553675.1. Taxonomy (NCBI): domain Eukaryota; kingdom Viridiplantae; phylum Streptophyta; class Magnoliopsida; order Solanales; family Solanaceae; genus Solanum; species Solanum okadae. The sequence continues at coordinate 29,607,322 of CM071682.1, forward strand.
CTACCAAGAAGCATCATCTAATTCGTCCTACAACTCTACGAAATCGCGAAATACTGAGGCGATGAACATCGCAATTTTAGAAAGGGAGCAGGAAGGAATTCAGAAAATTATTTCCCCAGATCGAGATAAGAAGATTCAACGAAAACTCTTTAATGGGAATGATTCTCCTAATCAAGGGCTACAACATACTCAAAAATCACATGATTCAATCGAGCCAATTGTGAGATCTGGCGAGGCGAATTCTGAAGAAATCGCCGCAATTTCACCGTAGTTGCGCCTTCAAATTCGTCCAACTTCCCACCATTTTCATGGTGAATTGACCACTGGGTTTTGTTCACCTGGTGAAGAGGTGCGTCCCAAACCAAGACCAAGTAAAATGGCCGATCAAATCACCGGCGACATGAAATCCGGTAAGCAAGCAGTCGAAGACGACGACGGCGCCAACGGGGGCAACTGCTAGTTGGACGAGGAGGTCTGCCTGACCAACGTATCCACAAATTTAGTTCAACAACACAGCCAGAATAAGACTCCAACGAGTTCCCTCAAATCTACAACCAATTCACGATCTGAACCGGATGAACATAGCTGCAGACTTGAAGAACAACAACAAGAAAAATTTTCCCAGGACCAAACAGGGCCTAATGGTCAAAAGCAAGGTCACAATACTTTAGGGAACCAACAAATGGAGATGGAAGTTCCACAAGCTGCTACGCGAGTTTCCCAGGGCAAAAATGATCACCTGGACAAGACAAGTTCTTCTACTAATCTGGAAGTCATTGATATGGAAAACTCATCACATTTTTCCTTTGGAGTGAAACCAGTAGACATAATTCCCAGCAATGGACGACAATCAGAACCAGGTATGAATCCTACGCTTAACAATGTACTCTCTCATGGCTCCTTGCAAGAACATCAACAAGCAAATATCGTTCCCTTGAGCAAAAAACCAAACGTGGAGAGCACTCAGGCAGGTAAGTCCTCTAACTCTAACTCTAGTAAAAATATTATTAACTTGTGTAGTAGTGATGATCATGAGATTGATAGTGCAAATGGGCAAAAGAGTATCATGAGGGATGAGCAGGAAACTGGTAAAGGAAATAATGGCTCACAACAACAAGATAACGGACATCAAATTAGAGTGAGAGGAAAAAATTTAGCTCACCCAACTGAACAAGGAAGGAATACTGAACCAAACAGCTACCATAGGGACTTCCCAAAACTTTCTAGCAATTTTGATAGGCATATCAGTTCTAACCAGCAGAACCAGCAAATCCAGCAACCCAATCAGTCCAAAGAACCCAACACTTCCAACGAGAACCAAAAAACCAAACAGGTCCCAAGTGTCGAACCTGCTCATTACACTGTGGTGCAAACTCTAGCTGCTAGGCTCAGGCAAATCCATGCTACGCAGACCATTCCTATTGAACTAGTTCCACCCAAGCACACTACTAAAAAAGGCCAACCTGCTGTGATCTATGACATGGATGATTTCATGAACAAGTTAGCGGTGGACTGCAAATATACCCTTATAGGTAAGTTCAGTACCACCATGCCAAAGATAGAACTCATCAAGAAAAGTTTCATCTTACAAACTCAGTTGAATGGGGGGGTCAATATTGCACACTATAATGCTAGGCATGTATTTATTGATTTGGAAAATGAATTGGACTATAACACGGTATGGACAGAACAACGAATGACCATTGAGGGCAAACTCATGAGAATACAAGCCTGGACCCCCAACTTTAAGCCTGAGGAAGAAACACCCATTGTTCCCATATGGGTACTGCTGCCAGGCCTACCGTGGCACTGCTTCAAAAAAGAGTTCATCACACCCCTGCTGGAATCAGTGGGCAAAGTTCTCTATTTAGATACAGCATCCATTAACCGAACTAGAGCTAGTATGGCCAAGGTTAAAGTCCAAGTAGACCTCACCAAAACTAGACCTCGACACGTTTGGATAGGCTTGGATGAGGAGGACCTCACTATAGGGAGATGGCAACCAATCGAATATGAAAATATCCCTCCCTACTATGCCTACTGTGAGCATCAAGGTCATATGATAGAGGATTGCAACTTCAAAATAAGAGATGAGGACCTCAAACGTAGAAAAGAATTAGGAGCAGAGATGAAAAATATAAGAGTGAACAGGGGCAGCAAGGAAATGAGCATAGCCAAGTCAGGCCAAGGGAGCAAGAGGAACAACAACATCAAAACACCAAAGAAGGGAACATACCTGAACAGCAAAAGGAAGAAAAATGGCAAGTGTCAAGAAGAAAAATCAACAAACCACAGGAGGAGAAAACACAGAAGGCAGTGTGGAGACCTACCTCACCAAAGAATAAAGTGCCAAGAGATCAACCACAAATTACAGCTCAGCAAAAAGGTATACATACTAATTCTAATCATAATCTTTTCACTAACCTTAGCATGCAGGAAAAACAGTCTCAAGATACTCACGGACAAAACAGCAATGAAGGGAAAGCAACACAAGATTCACAAAGCAAGTCGAAAACAGACCACAACCAAAAAGAACAAACCTTGCAAACAGGAATCCATGCAAATAACAAGAGCACAGGTATTGACTCAATGCTCTCAATTCCCACAAACCCCAATATTTTAATTTCTAATGGTGTTGTTGAAGTTGAAGGAGGGATGGAAGGGGGATGTCAGGAGAGCCACACTAACCTGTAGGAAAAGGGGTCCAAAGGGGGGGATTTGTCTCATGTTATGCATGAGGGTACTCACCTTGACCATAGTCCTGACCTTAGAGCCCCTGCTTCCACTTCTGTCCAGCTTCAACAACAGATAAATCAACAGGTACAATAACAGGTACACTCAGGGCCAAGTAAACTGATTAGTACTGAAAATAATAAAGAAAAGCAGCAAGTGTGGGCGGGAACTGCAGATAAACAGAACCAAGGAGCCATGGTAAAATATATGGGAACTAAAGCAAGCACTAGCAACCAAGGAAATGTTCCTAAAAGCAAGAACAAACCCATTAAGAAAAAGAGAGAGGCTGCAAAAAAAAGACAGAGCATACAACAGTATAATGTCCAGCAGGGGGAACAACAAAAAAAATGGGAAGTTTGCAAGAAGTTCATTATGGTTGATGAACATTTGGGCATGGATATTACCCCTGTACAAACCCAATGCATGGGCCCTCCAATTAAGGTTCCTCCTGATGACAGGTCTGCAAAGTGTCACCTGAACACAGGCCCTATAATAGATGAATATGCAGTTGATAATTCAGAGGATGAACCGGATGTGGATAATCAATCCCTCAAAGACCCTGATGAGGATGATGAGACTAGTGAGCTTCTTATTAGAGCTTTTAGTCCTCATCCAGATAAAGACTTTGCAGAGGAAATTCAACAGGTGGCTAATAGTCAGGGATTATAGGGTTACACCATGAGAGATTCAAATTCCATGTTCAAGATATCAACACTGTCACTGCTGGCAGACCAAACACTAGGCTGTTTACATCCCCATCATCTCAATGATTAATACAATTATTTGGAATGTGAGGGGGATCAACACCTAAGGTGTAATTGAAAGACTCAAAATGCTCAAGAAGATGCATCAACTATCTATCATTGCCATCATGGAACCTTTCTCGGACAATACTCATATTCAAAGTGCCAAAAATCAATTAGCTATGGAGCATGGTGTGAGTAACTACAATGGTAAAAACTGGCTTTTTTGGAACATGGACATTGATTGTGTAGTTCTAGAGGAGGATGAACAACAAATTACCTGTGAATTTAGCCATAATGAACTCCAAAACCTCTTCACCATCACTTTTGTGTATGCCAAATGTAAAGACCATCTCAGAAGGCCTTTATGGGATAGAATGTTACATCAATCTGCTGATATTGATAGGCCTTGGTGTTCTGTGGGAGACTACAATGTTATTACTTCTATTGAAGAAAAGCTGGGAGGGGTTCCTTACAACATGAGAAAAAGTCTAGAATTCATTGCTATTATTGAGGCTTGTGGTCTTATAGATTTAGGCTTCAATGGACAGAAATTTACCTGGTCTAACAACAGGGGTATACAACAGAGAGTTTGGAAAAGACTGGACAGAGCTCTGGTTACAGACGCTTGGCTGGAGAAGATGCCTCAGACTACTATCACCCATCTACCTTCAGTAGGGTCAGATCACTGCCCTCTACTGATGGAAATAAATGCTAGGGAAGATGAGCATATCAAATATTTTAAATTTCTTAATTGCTGGACTGACCAACCTAATTTCCTTGATATTGTTAAAGCCTGCTGGGACAGGAATGTTGAGGGTAACAACATGTGGAAATTTCATCAGAAAATGAAGAGATTGTCCAACACTCTTAGCAACTGGTCCAGAGAGGTGTTTGGGGTCATTTTTGCTAAAGTCAGGGATTTTGAGGAGAAGGTCAAAACAATGGAGGATGATATACCGTGAGTTTACGGTATTTCTAATACATTTCACTCATAATCTGTGTGTGTCTAGGACCTTTGTATATGGTGTTTTTATGTGTTTTATCATGTTTTGCAGGAAAGGTGTTCAGGCGCGGAAGTTTAGAGACAGCTGAAGGAAATGCAGAAAAATGCATCCACGGAGGTCATCTACGGACCGTAGGTCCATTCACGGTCCGTAGGTGATAACCGTAGATCAGCAGACATGGTGTTGAGGACAAATCAGGGAAATCTGACCAAGTGTGGAACCACGGTGCCCATTCACGGTCCGTAGATTGATCTACGGACCGTACTGTTGATTCGTAGAGTGAGACTGCGAGGGTTCCAGTACTTGATTTTTGAAGATTCTAAGTATGGAGCTACGGAAGGGATTGACGGACCGTAGGTCGATCTACGGTCCGTGCTGCTGGTCTGTCGTTTGCTTCAGAGCAGCTGATTGTTGGATGTTGAAATATTTTCTAAGTCTCGAGTGACGGAAGGGACTTACGGACCGTAAATCCATCGACGGTCCGTAAGTCAGTCTCGTGGATTCGAAGACGCGTACCTGAACAAAACTTTCCTTAATTTGTTTCCCTTTTTATTTAGGACTTGTTTTCTATAAATAGGACATGTAAACCTCATTTTTGGGGGTTAGACACTATTATTCTATTTTTTTTGGCTTTGTAACTTTGGAGATTAATTTGCAACCCTAGCAATTATTGATTTTCCAAGTTCGTTTTGAAGATTTTGGCTTGGCAATACAAGTTAATTTTCTGAGTTTATTATTCTCGTTAAGTAAGTTCATGATTTCTTTATCTACAATTATGAATTGTGTTCTTGCCAATATGAGTAACTAAATCCACAACTAGGGTTGTGGGAACCATGATCAATTAACAAAGTATGAATAGTAAATAAGCAATTCTTGATTGGTATTTTGCATGCATTGATAATTCTTTCGTTTAGAAGTCTTTTTAACGGTGGCCAACGTTAGAACTGGCCTTGTTACTACTTGCCGGACCAAGGAGGTAATTAACAAGAAAAGAATTATCAACATAGATTTAGTGTGATACTATCTAATAGGCTAGTGTCGATTGGTGCGAAGTAATAACTAAGCCAAACATCGATTATGATGTCTAATATGAGGTACAGGTAAGGGTTAGTAAATTATACACACGTAGCCGGACCAAGGTGCGGGGTGAAATTCTCTAGATGCCGGACCAAAGATTTAGAGATACCTAACTTATCACTTTGCATGTAATACACTAGAAAAAGATTGCTATTACTAGGATTACTGCGTTATGAGATTATGGGGAACATGTATACCTTAGTTATTTCTCTTATCTTGATAACAACCAAAGTTGAGTTTAATTATTGATTACTTATTAAGTTCCTACTATTTGTTTCACACAAGCACAACCCCCCTTTTTATTACCTGTTTCTGGAAATAATTTGACTAATTGAATATACTTGTTGGTTAAAAGTAAAGTGTAAACCATTTTCCTCGTGGGATCGATCTCAACCTACAAGTTGGGTTCTTTACTTGATAACGATCGCTTATCCTTCTGAAAGAAAGTGTAATTTGAGCGTATCAGAGGAGCAACTGATTCAAGTTCCTAGTGAGAGTAATAGATCTATACTTCATGAACTCAATGCTAGGTATATCAAATTCTTGAAGATAGAAGACTCCATTTTGAAACAAAAAACACAGTTGCAGTGGTTCAAGGAAGGTGACTGTAATACAAAATACTTCCACTCCCAGATAAGGGGAAGAAGAAGAAGGCTATTCATTCATAAAATTATCAGGGAGGATGGGGAATGGATACAGGGAGATGAGGCTATTGCTGAAGCTGCCTGCGACCATTTCCAGAAAATCTTCACAGGAGATAACAAAATCATCAATGAGGATGTCCTGGACTGTATACCACAGATGGTTACCCAGGAACAAAATGATGGACTTACTGCTATGCCTAATCTGGAAGAGTTGAAGGAAGTAGTATTCTCCATGAACCCTAACTCTGCAGCTGGTCCTGATGGGATGAATGGACACTTTTTTCAAAAGTGTTGGCACATTATCAAACATGATCTTCTTGGTGTAACTCATGCATTCTTTTGTGGTCAAATGATTCCCAAGTATTTCTCTCACTCTTGCATTGTGCTCCTCCCTAAGGTGAAAAATCCTAACAAACTTTCAGAATTCAGGCCCATTAGTCTAAGCAACTTCACTAGTAAGATTATATCTAAGCTAGTAAGTTCTAGACTAAGTCTTATTCTACCTAGTTTGGTTTCCCTTAATCAGTCGGGGTTCGTCAAAGGGAGAAGTATTTCAAAAAATATTATGCTGGCCCAGGAAATTATCCATCAAATTAAGAAACCTAACATTGGAAGCAATGTTATTATTAAATTGGATATGGTTAAAGCGTATGACAGGGTTTCTTGGTCTTATATATGTTTGGTGCTACGAAGGATGGGATTTGATGAAGTTCTTATCGATATGATTTGGAGAATCATGGCTAACAATTGGTACTCTATTATTGTCAATGGTAAAAGACATGGTTTGTTTCAATCCACGAGAGGACTCAAGCAAGGCGATCCGTTATCTCCTGCCCTATTTATTTTAGGAGCAGAGGTACTTTCCAGATCTTTGAACAAGCTGTACAACAACCCCGAATACCATGGTTTCTTCATGGAAACTAGAGGTCCCCAAGTGAATCATTTAAGCTTTGCGGATGATATTATCCTCTTCACCTCAGGAAGAAAGAAAACACTGCAGCTTATCATGCAGACTCTCCAGACCTATGAGCAGTCCTCAGGCCAATCAGTTAACACCAAGAAAAGCCATTTCATGGTTCACTCGTGTGCATTCAACAGCACAAAGGACAGAATCAAAAGAATCACAGGTTTCAGACAAAAGGAGGGCCCTATCACCTATCTCGGCTGCCCTCTATTTGTTGGTAGACCTAGGATTATTTATTTTTCTGACCTTATTAACAAAGTTTGATGCAGTATCACAGGATGGCAGACTAAGCTTTTAAGTTATGGTGGTAGAGCAATCCTTGTCAAGGATGTTTTACACTCCCTACCTATTCACCTATTAGCCTCAGTAACACCTCCAGTCACTGTCCTCAGGCAGATCCAAAGCATTACGGCTGACTTCTTTTGGGGATGGAGGAATGAGAGGAAAAAATATCACTGGTCGTCATGGAAAAATTTAAGCTTTCCGTACGATGAAGGGGGTGTTGGTATGAGGAACCTCAAAGATGTGTGTTTAGCCTTTTAATACAAACAATGGTGGATCTTTAGATCCAAACAAACTCTTTGGGGGGATTTTTTGAAGGCTAAATATTGCCAAAGGTCTAACCCTATTAGCAAGAAATGGGATACAGGGGAGTCACTGACATGGAAACATCTTATGCACAACAAGCTCCAAGTCGAAAAACACATTCAATGAAAGCTCAACTCTGGCAACTGCTCTTTTTGGTGGGATAATTGGCTGGGCATTGGACCCCTTGCTCATTACTCTACCAATAGCAACAGATTCAACAACACCACAGTGGCAGATTTTCGACTTGATGGACAGTGGAACTGGAGCAAGCTTCTACAACAAGCACCTAACAGTCAGCTGGCCAGCATTCTCTCCACAGAATTTTCCGACCAGCAGGACCTCCCAGACTTAGCATTATGGAAACCATGCATGGATGGGAAATTCAGTTGTTCATCTGCCTGGAACGAGATCAGACAAAAGAGGACCAAGACCAATTTTAACTCATTCATTTGGCATAAGTGTATCCCTTTTAAAATTTCATTTCTTTTATGGAGAACTTTAAGAGGCAAACTCCCTACTAATGAAAAACTAACTAGCTTTGGCATTGAGCCAACAAGCTGTTTTTGCTGTTGTAACAGGTCTGGCCTCGACACGATAGAGCACATATTCAACAAAGGACAGTTCGCGACATACGTGTGGAGAAGCTTTGCCGATGCTGCTGGAATCATCACAGAGCACAGCTCTATTACTCAACTCATCATACAATGGTGGTCAGCGAAGTATAACAATGAAGCACACAAGCTGTTACTACAAGAGACACCACTATTCATTTGTTGGAACCTTTGGAAGAATCGTTGTGCTAGTAAATACGGAGGCAAATCGTCCAATATTAGTCGAGTCAAATATGCTATCTACAAGGACAATTACAAACTAATGAGTACAAACTTCCCCCAAATCAAATGGCCTTCAAATTGGAAGGAACTGATTCAGCTAGGGGAGAGCTGCAGACATGATATCAAAGTGACACTCGTTAGATGGATTAAGCCTCCAGCTAGTTGGGTCAAAATCAACACGGATGGCAGTGCATTAAGCAACACGTGCATAATTGGAGCAGGCGGCATCCTAAGGGATCAAATGGGAGCAATGCTATTAGCTTTTGCTACTCCTTTGGGGGAAGGCATTAACAATCAAGCTGAAATAGGAGCAGCCATTTTTGGCATGACATGGGTACTCCAACTGGGCTACAAGAAGGTTGTTCTGGAAGTGGACTCGCAATTACTCGTAGACTGGATCACGCAGAAAGCCAAATCTCCATGGAGCATCAGCACAAAACTACAACAGCTTCAGGAACTCATAAGACAAACACACAACTTTCGGTGCAAACACACATTCAGAGAGGCTAACTTTGTGGCCGATTCTTTATCAAAGCAAAGTCACAAGCTTACTTGTCCCCAAATATATTGCAACACCCAACAACTACCAAAAGAAGCAAGAGCCTATTATCAACTAGACATGGTCGAAATGGCAAGTTTTAGAAGAAGGAAAATCAAGAGGATCAATGAACCACCATGAGTGGAATCCAAACTTTTTCAACTAGCTAAGATTGAAAATCATAGCTTTCTTGAATAGGTCTAGAGTTTTATTTTGTCTACTTGTAAAGGGAGAGTCTCCCTTATTTATGAATTCTAGATTTTTTGTACCGAGAGGAGTCCTCTCTTATAGGTGCTTAGCTTCTAGAGTTTCCGTTTTAGAATGGGGATAAGTTGACTATCCTTAGTAGGAAGGTGGACTAATGAACCACTATAGGATTGGAGGTTAGGTTTATGTCCCCCTCCGTGTATTTTGCTTGTTTTTATTTATGTTAAGGCCGGGGGTGTTGCTAAGCCCCTGACCCCCCCAAGGGTCGTTCAAATAAAAAGAAAAGAAAAAAACCCCAAAACCCTAACCCTAAATTCTAAACTATAAACCCAAAACCCTAAACCCTCAACCTGAAACCCGATCCCTAAACCATACAACCTAAACCCTGAACCTTATATCCAAACTCTAAACCCTAAACCCTACAACCTAAACCCTGAACCTTATATCCAAACTCTAAACCCTAAACCTAAGTCCTAAATCAAAAACTCTAAACCCTAAACCCTAAATCCTAAACTCAAAACCCAAAATCCTAACCTCTAAACCTGAAACCTAAACCCTAAACCCTAAACCCCAAATGAAAAATCCTACACTCAAAACCATAAACCCTAACCCTAAACCCTAAAACTAAACCCTAAACCCTAAGCCCAAAATACTAAACCCCAAACCCTTACCCAAAACCCTAAACCCAAACCCTGAACCTAAACACTAAACCCTAAATCTTAAATCTTAAAATCTAAACCCTAAACCCTAAATCATAACTATAAACCCTAAAACATAATACTAAACTCTAAACCCTAAATACTAAACACTAAACACTAAACACTAAACCTTAAAACGTAAACCTTAAATCCTAAACTCAAAACCCAAAATCATAAACCCCATACCCTAAACCTAAACTATAAATCCAAACTCTAAACCCTAAACCCTGGACTCTAAACCCTAAACTATAAATCCTAACCTCATAACCCTAAACCCAATACACGAAACCCTAAACCCTAACTCTAAATCCCAAACCCTAACCCTAAACCCAATACACGAAACCCTAAACCCTAACTCTAAATCCCAAACCCTTAACCGAAACACAAAACCCTAAACCTTAAATCTTAAACTCTAAACCCTAAACCCTAAATCCTAACTATAAACCCTTAACCCCAATCCTAAAATCCTATACTCTAAACCCTAAACACTAATCCCTAAACCCTAAACCCTAAACCTAAATTCTAAACCCTAAGTCCTAACTCTAAACCCTAAACCCTAAATCCTAAATCCTAAACCTAAAACCCTAAACCCTAACCTCTAAATAAACACAAAATCCTAAATTCTTAACCCTAAATTCTAAACCCTAAATCCGTAGCTCAAAACCCTAAAACCTAACAATAAACCCTAAACCCTAAACAATAAACCTTAAACACTAAATCCTAAATCCAAACTCAACACCTTAAACATGAAACCCTAAACCCTAAATCCTAAACTCTAAACCCTAAACCTACAACCCAAAACGTAAATCCCTAAACCCTAAACCATTGACCTTATAACTTAATCCCTAAACCCTAAACCCTATACCCATAACCATAAACTTTATACCCTAAACCCTAAACCCTAAACCCTAAACCTTAAACCATAAACCCTAAACCCTAAACTTTAAATCTTAAACCCTAAATCCTAAACTCTAAACACTAAACCTAAATCCTAAACTCTAAACCCTAAACCCAAAACCCGAAACCTAAACCATAAGCCCTAAATCCTAAACTCTAAACCCTAAACCCTAAATCTTTATGTCAAAATCCTAAATCCTAAAACCTAAACCCTAAATAGTAATTTCTAAATCTTTAACCCTAAACCCTTAAACCAAAACCCTAAACCCTAAACTCTAAACCCTAAATACTAATGACTAAACTCTAAACGCTAAATTCTAAGCCCTAAACCCTAAATCTAAACAATAAAGTCTAAACCCTAAATCCTGAAATCTAAACCATCAACCCTAAACCCTGAGTCCTAAGCTCAAAACCCTAAACACTATTGCCTTCTCATTTTCCAAATTTTTTCTCTCTCTAAAAATATATCTCTAGCGCTTTTTCTCTCAACTGAGCGATTTTCTGGCCAGTTCCGCCGGAATGGCCACACAGCCGCCGGACGGGCCTCTAAGGCCACCAGACTTAATGGAAAAGAGGCGCCATGACAACAGTTACAAAACCCAAGAAGAATCACCGTCTAATTCCACCTACACCTTTTTGAATCTGTGAAAAGATGAGGTGATATGTGTGGCGATTTCGGAGAGAGAGCTAGACGGAACTTGCGAAATTATTTCCCATGGCCAAACAAAGATGATTCGAGCAAATGTAGAGGTGGATATTGATCCATCTATACAAGATCTAGTTCGAGTACAACTTTCAGCTGAATCTAACTTGCCATTAGAGAGATATAAAGTTGAGGAATTCCCGAAAATCGCCAATGAACCGCCATTACTGCGCACGGAAGTTCGGACTGGTTCTGAGCTGGATAATGAGGATTCATCCACTGGGGATTCTTCCCCTCACTTAGATGAACATATCACAACAATTTCAAGCAATTTGGACCGACGAATCGTGACGGAGACGAATTTCGGTGGGGCAGCCGGCGTTCAGGTAAACTCAAAATATATTACTGAAATGTCTCGATTTGATGCAGGTTTAGCTGAAGGTTTGGAGGGGAGAAACATGTCTGCACCGATGATAAACAACAATCCAAGGATAACTGATTCCAATCAAAGCCAAGGAAGAATGAATGGGAAGAACAAAGGCAACAATCAACAAATGCCAAGCAAAGCTGCAGAACAGGGCGTTCATAATTCCATGTCACAAGTCCAAGGCACACAGGATCATTCAAAAAGGGATAATATATCCAAATTCTCACTTGGAATAAAGGACAACCTGAATATGCACACCCTTGATTTAATTCGACAGAACAAGGAAGGAAAGCAAAAGGACAACAATGCACAGCATCAAGAGACTGAACATCAGCAGCAAAGGCAGGTAATTCCATCAGGTAATTTCGATAAGCATAACATTACTCAAGTTGCTAATATTAAGAATAATGCTCATTTGCAAATTCACGCAAATGAGCAAAATAGAAGTTTGGAGAGTCAGAAATTGCAGGACACAGTTCACAAGTCTAAGGAACATCAGAAGCATGGAAAACAGGACAAAGGACAGGGCAATAATGCTAATCATAATTTCCCAAAAATCTCCAGCAACTTTGAGAAGCAATCCCACCCTCCCCATTGGAACAAAATAGGTGATCAAAATACTTCCGGACCACCTGTCAATAACCTCCAAGGCTCTCAGAACCACTCAAAGAAAGATCAAATCCCTGAACCTGCTCCGTTTACAGTGATCCAGACTTTTGCAGCAAAACTCAAACAAAACCAAAATCAGAAAGTAGATTCGTTAAATCTCGAAGCCCATGAGTTTACTACCAGGCAGGGTCTACCAGCTATGATATTCAAAAGGGAAGATTTCCATCAAACTCTTGTTACTGATTGCAAGTTTACCTTAATTGGGAAATTTAGCACTACTATGCCCAAACTCGAGCTAATAAGGAAAAACTTTATTCTTCAAACTCAACTGTCTGGGGGTGTGAAAATTTCTCATTTTAACTCAAGGCATGTCTACATTGATCTTGATAATGACTTGGATTATATCACTGTGTGGACTAAACAAAAGATGACTATTGAGGGACAACACATGAGAATCAAAACGTGGACTCCTACATTCAGGCCTGAACAGGAAACTCCTATAGTTCCTGTTTGGGTAACCTTACCTGAGCTCCCTTGGCATTGCTACAAAAAAGAGTTTGTTGCTATTCTTTTGAAACCAATTGGGAAAGTGTTATATCTTGACTCTCCAACAGCTCAAAAGACTAGAGGAAGTGTGGCAAGGGTAAAGGTCCAAATTGATCTCACCAAGGCAAGACCCCCACATGTTTGGATGGGCATTGATGAAGATGATTATAACATAGGAGGATGGCAACAAGTGAAATATGAAGGTGTACCAGAATACTGCATGTATTGCAGACATCAAGGGCATCATGAATATGAATGCAACATCAAGAAAAGAGATGAGGAACACAAGAAAAAGAAAGAAGCTGAGAACGAGAAGAAAAACAAAACCAGACCTGAGCAAGGAAAAGACAATAGAAAGGAGAAAAACAACCAGAACAATAGGGATGCAGGTCACAGTACTAGACACACAAACCAACAACAACAATCAGGGCAAGCTAACAATCAACATGAAGAACAGTGGTAGGTACAAAGGATAAAACACAGCAAGATCAACCACAGCACTGAGGACAGATTGACCTCACCTCAGGAAAAGACACCTACCAACACACAACAACAGCAACAAGATAAGTCAGGTAAAGATACTATTATCAATCATAATACTTATATTAATCTGGAATCACAAGATCAAAGTGAAAATCAAGAAAATGAAGGAGTACAAAACACTGCCAGTAAACCAGTCAAACAAAGCCACCTTGGTGAAGGATCAGGCAAATCTAATCAGCCTGGTTCACCAAAAAAGCAGAAAAAACAAAATACTGAGGATTTGAAAGACTTACAAGGCAGTAAACACGCTCCTGAAAAATGAGGCAACACTCAAAACAGGGAAGAGACTACAAAGGCAGGTATTGACTCTATGCTCCCATCCCCTACAACCTTTAGTAATGTTGTTGTTAATGATGTTGAGGAAGCTGTTGGAGGTATGGAAGGGAGGGTACAGGAGATACACACTAACCTGCAGGATGGGGTGTTCAAAGAGGTGAGGGAATTGACTCATGTTCTGCATGAGGTTGTGGATAATGACCATAGGAATGACTCTAGAGCTCCTGCTACCCCTTACTCAAATCGAGACATGGCTGACCAGCAAGAAGTTCAGAAAGAAAATGATCTGATAACTGATACAGGACAACAGAAATCCAATAATAAATCTAGAGGAAGGTTGAACAAAAAGAAAAGAGAAAATATAAAAAAGAGGCAGCAAAAGAATATTGAGCAGGAACCTGATCTAATAGAAAAAGGAAAACAGACAGAGGACCAGGTGGCAAACAAAGTTAGGAAAGGCAGACAAATTCAAGATGAATATGGGGCATTGAATTCTGAAGATGAACTGGATCCTGATAACCAGTCCATTAAAGAATATGATGAAGAAGATGAAGAAACTAGCAATCTTCTTATACAAGCATTTGGCTCCACGTTTCATGATGAATGCCCAGAAGAAATCCAGGAAATTGCAGAACAACAGGGTCTATCTCCAAGAGGTAGGAAACAACACAGACAGACCAAACATCAAGCCACCAACAATATCTCTGCTACTTCCAGCAGACCCATCACTAGGTCCAAATCAAAAGGTTTTTAATGATTAAGACCATTTGTTGGAATGCTAGGAGTATCAACACCCAAGGCTCTTTGGAGAGAATTCAAACACTCAAGAAATTGCATCAGTTATCTATGATTGCTATCCTTGAACCTTTTGCAGACAACTCCCAACTTAACATGGTGAGAATCCAATTTCAAATGGACCATGCAGTCAGCAATCCTAATGGAAAAATCTGGATGTTCTGGTCGAATGAAATCACTGGCACTATTCATGAGAATAATGATCAACATATCACAGGAGAGTTCAAGCATGCTGACCTCACAGACAAATTCTTAATGACCTTTATTTATGCCAAATGTAAAGATCATATGAGGAGACCTCTCTGGGACAGATTGTTACACTATGCTAACATGGATATACCTTGGTGTACCATTGGAGACTTCAATGTTATCACATATATGGAGGAAAAGTTAGGGGGTAGGCCTTACAATATGAACAAGAGCTTTGAGTTTATCAGTGTAATAGAAGCTTGTGGCTTGATTGACCTTGGCTACGCAGGACCTCCCTTCACATGGTGTAATCAAAGGGATGCACAGGCTAGAGTTTGGAAGAGGCTGGACAGGTCCATGGTTAATGATAAATGGCTAGAGGTTATGCCCTTAACTAGTATTCAGCACCTTCCATCTGTAGGGTCTGACCATTGCCCCTTGTTAATGGAAGTGGTTAGGAAAAATGAAAGTCATACCAAGTACTTTAAATTCTTGCATTGTTGGGTAGACAATGACAACTTCATGGAGACTGTTCGACAATGATGGGATAGGGAGGTCAGTGGTAACCCTATGTGGCAATTGCATCATAAATTGAAGAGGTTAACTTCTACCCTTAGCAGCTGGTCAAGGAAAGAATATGGGGATATATATGCTAAAGTGAAGGAGTATGAGGAGACAATCAGGAAAGCTGAGGAGGATCTTATGATTAATAACACAGAAGAGTGTAGACAGCAATTACATCTCATGAATGCCAACTATATTCGATTTTTGAAGCTGGAGGAATCTATACTTAAACAAAAGACTCAGCTACAATGGTTTAAGGAAGGGGATGCCAACACTAAATATTTCCATGCACTGATGAGGGGAAGGAGAAGAAGGCTGTTTCTGCATAAAATCTGCACTGATGATAATATGTGGATACAAGGTGATGATCAGATAGCACAGGCAGCTTGTGAATATTATCAGAAAATGTTTACTGGATAGAGCTGCAGAATTGATGAAAGAAGTATCCAACACTTGCCTACCTTAGTCACACCAGAACAGAATCAGAAGCTGCAGGAAATGCCTACCTTGGAGGAGCTAAAACAGGTAGTGTTTGCTCTGAATCCAAATTCAGCACCTGGACCAGATGGTATAGGGGGCAAGTTCTACCAAGCATGCTGGAACATCATTAAAGAAGATCTACTGGCAGCAGTGCAGTCCTTCTTTTGTGGTCACATCATGCCTAAGTTTATGTCACACGCTTGCTTAGTTTTACTTCCCAAAACTAAGCAACCTAATAAGTTCACTAATCTCATGCCTATTAGTCTCAGCAACTTCTCCAATAAGATTATCTCCAAACTGTTAAGTATGAGACTTGCAAACATTCTACCTCTATTAATCTCATATAATCAATCAGGGTTCGTACGAGGGAGAAGCATAACAGAAAACATCAAGCTTGCACAAGAAATTACTCATGGGATTAAGAGTCCCAAAGAGGGGGATAATGTTGTGATCAAACTTGACATGACCAAGGCATATGATAGAATGTCATGGTCATTTACTTGTTTGGTGTTGAGAAGGTTTGGCTTTGGGGAGGTCTTCATTGATCTCATATGGAGAATCATGAGTAACAATTGGTATTCAATTATTATTAATGGCCACAGACATGGTTTTTTTCATTCAACTAGAGGTCTTAAGAAAGGTGATCCACTATCTCTGGCCCTATTTATTTTAGGTGCGGAGGTACTCTCAAGAATGCTTAACCTTCTCCATCATAATCAAATTTATAAAGGTTTCAGCATGGAAGTCAAAGGTCCCCAGATCAATCATTTAAGTTTTGCGGATGATGTGATTGTGTTTACTTCTACAGATAAACATTCTATGAAACTCATCATGGACACATTGGAGGAATATGAACATACGTCTGATCAACTTATTAACAAAGAAAAGAGTCACTTTATGGTTCCAATCAACACTCCTCAAGATATCATCAGCAGCATTCAAGAGGTCACAGGATTCTCTCAAAAAGACAGTCCAATTACATACCTGGGCTGCCCTCTTTATATTGGTAGACAAAGGATCATTTTCTATTCTCAATTGGTTGAGAAAGTTTCCAAAAAGATCTGTGGATGGCAGGCAAGGATTCTCAGCTTTGGAGGCAAAGTCACTTTGATTAAGCATGCTCTGCAGTCCATAACTATTCATACAATGGTTGCGATATCCCCCCCAAGTACAACTATCATGTATTTAGAGTCTCTTATAGTAGATTTTTTCTGGGGAAGAGATCAGGACAAAAGGAAATACCATTGGGCATCCCTTGAAACCATGAGCTTACCTTGTGCAGAAGGAGGAGTGGGGATCAGACGACTCACTGATGTATGTACCTATTTGCAATATAAACAATGGTGGACATTCAGATCAGGATCTTCTCTTTGGGGCCAATTCCTTAGGTCCAAATACTGCCAGAGAGCCAATCCAGTTGCAAAGAAGGTGGATACGGGACAGTCTTTGGTGTGGAACTATATGATGAAAAATAAGAACAAAGTTGAAGAACATATCACTTGGCAAATTAAATCTGGAACCTGCTCCTTTTGGTGGGATGATTGGCTAGGGGGCGCGCCTTGGCTAAGCATACCAACCATATTTCCAACCTCAACAATGCCACTGTTGCCCATTTTCTTGTCAATGGAAAATGGAATGAGAGGAAGCTGAGACAGCAGGTCCCACCACTGCTCATTCCCCACATCCTGGGCACCAATTTCCAGTACCAGCAAGGAGTGAAAGATATAGCAGTTTGGAAACCCAATGAGTCTGGAAAATTCTCATGTGCCTCAGCTTGGGAAATTTGCAGAAATAGGAGGACTGCTGAAAGTATCAATTCACAAATTTGGCAGAAAAATATTCCCTTCAAGATGTCCTTTCTCCTTTGGAGAGCACTAAGGAATAAACTGCCAACTAATGAAAGATTAGCATCATTTGGAGTGGAGCCTGTAAAATGTGTCTGCTGCATTAAACAAGGTTGGGACGAAGTGGATCACATATTCATTCAAGGGCATTTCGCAACTCATATTTGGAAACAATTTTCAGGTGCTATGGGAGTTAATCTGCAACGGACTTCACTAATCAATTATCTCTCGAGTTGGAGTGGGAGCAAAGCAAAAAATGAAGCTCATAAGATCCTTATTCAGACACTGCCCATAGTGGTTTGTTGGAACCTATGGAAGAATAGATGTTCAGCAAAGTATGGGGGCAGAAAATCAAGTGTCACAAGGGTCAAATACATGATGCTCAAAGACATTCTCCAGCTGCTCAGATCTGTTTTTCCATACATTCAATGGCCCCTGCAGTGGACAGAAGTGGTGGACATGATCGAAACATGAAAACATGATATCAAAGTCACCTCTATACGTTGGAAAACACCTCCCCCCACTAGATATAAGCTTAATACAGATGGTAGTTGTCATGACCCGGGAGCACCCCCTAGTCGTAACCGACGTACTCGACCTCGAAGAGGTCTAATACAAGCCTCTTAGCATTCATTCATCGCATAGACACTAAAACCATAAGGAATTAAAAACTTTCTTTACCAAGAAAACATTTAATAAAATAAAAAAAAATAGCAAGCGGAAGACTTTATACATGATGTCTCAAAACCATCTAATACTTTAGAGTACGAAATTCGGGACTAATCCCATACACAACTTCATGATACTAAAAAGACATAAAAGAACATATGGGGTATTGTCCTCGAATATATGAGGACTCACCAAGTCTTCATCTTCAACACTTAGAAACCTATCAAGTAGTCATGACATGTCACAATCTCCAAATCCCTACACTTTAGTCCAAAAAGGGAAAGAAAGGGGTTAGCACAATTAAGTACTAAGTATGGAAGCCATGCAAAAACATGCTGAAAGGGACGTTTATTGGAGAAACATACTTTTATGCCATTTGGTAAAACTTCATAAAAAAAATACAAGTATAAGAGTCACAATATCCAACCATAACCAACATACAAGTCATTAACCACTTTAGCACATACTCCACACATAACACATTCCTTCACCTTAAACCATCCACCTCAAGTAACCCTTGGACAACACTTTGTGCAATGTATGGATAGCGTCCCATACCACCATCCACACTAAAGCATCATCCTAAGGCCACCAAATGTGAACTTACCACTTATCATGCTTCTTATCACAAGCCATCATGCACAACTAGTACCAATGTACAACACATGAACATAATTGACAAGTAAGCCTTTTCATCATTTCTTGACCTCTATCTCAAGTTACCCAAAGCCACACTTAAGTGAAACATGAAGTGACCGCCCATACAATCTCTTCATATACACCTAAGTGTTCCTAAAGGTTACCATAGATAAGGAAATTTACCATTACAATATAACATACTAAGTCAATGTTTACATATAAAACCATAGCCAACCGTATACATACTCAACATATATTCATATACAACACATGCTTAACTTTAAAGGGACACATGCCATTTCATTACCATAGGACCTCTACCTAATATAACCTTAAGACACACTTGAGTAAGACAAGAAGTGACCGCCCATACAACCTCTTCAAGCACACATAAGTGTTCCTCAAGATTACCTTAGATAAGGACATTTCCTTTACAACATAACATCAATAGACCAACATTCTTTAAGAAACCATTTTGGAGACATTCAAGCACATAAGGGGACTTTCACATAATAGTCGTTAGACTTAGGGAACTCACTTTAGTATCTTCAAATCCTACTCGTGCCATGTGTAGATAGCATCTCATACTACTACCTACACGTTGTAGAACCTATCCAATAACTAGAGTGCACATCCCACATGATGGGAATAGGCATAACTGACATAGACCATACTAGCTAGGTATGGAATCCGGAGTCTATCCTACTCTGTGGAGGTTGTTCTACTTGCCAAAGGTAGAACTAGTAAGCAACCCATGTAGGCACATGGTTTAGGAGATGTCCAAGGAAGTTCATTGTGCCTAATCTCATACTCAACTAGGCCACCTTCCTAGCCACATCCACTCGGTGCTAGCCTTGTTTCCCATAGAGTATTCAATCACATATGTACTTAGAGAGGGTTCTTTTCTAGTTCAACCAACTCATAGTACCTCTTCCCAAGAAAGGCCCCATTTCTTAGTCATAGCCAATCAAGGTTCATAAGGATAGCTCATTTAACTTTCTTAGATAAGGATTTTCATGCCGTTCCGGCTCCATCCATCTCTAAGTCTAACATTTCACTCAAGAAGGGAACATCGCCCTAAGGCCCATCCTTCAAGGTTATACATTTACTTAGGAAAACTAGACTTATGAAAGGGCACCATTTCTTAGTTCTGCCGATTCAAGTCTTGGCCTAGAATTCCTCTTTTAGCATTTATAGAAAGGGCACCATTTCTTAGTTCTAGCCCACTTCACACATTAATGCATTCAAGACTTTAGGTAACAAGGAGAGACACTTTAGTCTACCAACCAAGTCACAACATTATCATCTAAGGATACTTCATAATCCAACATCATTTCATATATACATCATGAGAAACATCATACTTTATATCACAATGCTATCCACTTTACATAGGATCATCGCAAGATCACATAAACTCATTCACATCATACCTTCACACATATAGCTTCACATAAAACTTTACATATAGCTTCATATAGGACTTTACATATAACCTCATTTATATATAATAATATTGTCACGACCCAAGCCTAGGGCCTAGACGTGACATGGCGAATGAGGAACCCGAAGGAACCCCAAACAAGCCTCTCAAACTTGTCATTACACTTCATCGGTCGCGGAAGTACATTCAACATTAATTAACGGGAAATAGGGACTAAGGGCAAACCATTTCAAAATGACATCATAGAACAAGAGTCAAGCTCATTTACAAAATACTTGTCCAACGCACACCTCTACATACATAGATAGGACGGGAGCCATGACATACTACCGGCTCCCCTCATAGTCAAAATACAATTGCAAGCTAAAGTCTCAAAACATAGGAGTAGATAACATAACATAGCCCTCGAATCATTGAGGACTCACCAACAAACTCGGATAAGCACCGTACTAGCCACGTGAATGGAGAGAAGGATCAAGAGTAGCTCCGGTCCCTACATGGTGACATCATGTAGGCAAAATATGCGTTAGTACTTGGAATGTACTAAGTATGCGGGGTGCAACACAATAATAGACAAGGACACAATCGAAATACAAGAAATAGTTTCATAGGCATTATGAATAACAATATGAGGATGCATGATCAAACTGAAGTCAAAACATGTTTAAGTAAATCTATACTAATAGTAGATATCATATGTGTATGCATGATCCAACCAATCTATAACCCCAACTTAGGATGGGGGATGCCGTTCACACCCGGACACCCTGGTGGTAAGGTATAAACCCCTCACATGGTTGATGTTGGTCACACCCCAAGCATCCTAGGTGGTGAGATATAAACCTCTCACATGGTTGATGTTGGTCACACCCCAAGCATCCTAGGTGGTGAGATATAAACCTCTCACATGGTTGATGTTGGTCACACCCCAAGCATCCTAGGTGGTGAGATATAAACCTCTCACATGGTTGTCCGGTTCTTTTCCCCCGGACCGGGCATGGTCATGCAACACTTTATATAGGAAATTCCCATTAGACTCTAATGGAATCTCACGTATGGAATGAACATATACACAAGCTTAGTTTGTCATCAACACATCTCTGGATTTCCATACATCTCATAACTCAGGCTTTAAAGCATCGATTCATCAATTCTCCATAGTTGGACATTTCGTCAAACACCTTGAAGGCATGTAATGGAATCAAAGAGCATGGAAAATAGGGTAGTAATTATGCAGCCAAACTAGTGAACAACCTACAACAACACCTTTTAACACCCACAATACCACATGAAAATCTCCACATCCATTCCAAATTTAGATTCAAGTTCTAGAGTCACAACATGCTCAAAACAATCACTTTTCATGTTTAAAATTCAATGTGCAGGAAATTATTACAAGGAACAAGACTAATTTATGAATCTTAACTTAAACCATGAATTAGTGATTAGAATAGAGTCTAGGCACTATGGGTGGAAGGACCCATGAGTTCAACACCACATACCTTGAGTTTTTATGAAGGTCTTGAGAGTGTCTTCAATGGAAGCTTGGAACTTGGAGCAAGAGTCTCTTCAATCTTGAGGAAGGTTTTGGATTAGGGTTCTTGAGAGAACTTGAGAGAAAATGTGTCTAAGTATGAGAGAGGTGTTTTGGGAAATGTTTTAGAGATGGGAATTGAACTAATGGTATATAGGAAATAACATATGCCCTTTGGAAAAAAATGGTCCAACACTTGGAAAAAAAAATGAGGCGGGTGAACAGTAAAAACGCTCACTGGAAATTGCATTTCCTGCCGGACAGATTTTACGAAAATGGGCATAACTTCTTCGTCTGAACTCCGAATGAGGTGAAACGAGGTGCGTTAGGTAGCCAACTCAAAGGGCTTTCCATGGATATATTATGGGCCACCCAATTATTTGTGTGCTAGGAGATATGACCCTCCAAAGTAGACCCTCGAAAAAGGCTTCACTTGGAAATTTCGGATTTTGATACGGTTGCTCTAAAATTTGGGTTAGACCCATTCCCCACTCAATTTGACCCCCTAAACAAAAATATGAAGTCGGATTTTTGAAAAACGAAACGAATTTTTTTTTTCTAGATATAGCTAAACAAGTTTCTGGTAACTTCCGAAGCACATTTTTAAGAACTTTTTGGGTCATTTCAATATCTCCCCCTTGGGAATATTCGTCCCCGAATGTGGAAGAGACGTACAAGGCAAGACTTAGTAAGAACATATCAGCCCCAACATGAATGCAAAATTTTTATTTAAACATCACTTCAAGATTTCAAAACATAGTGTAAAGCATCCATAACTCATCAATTTAAACATATATGCACATTAATGATTCAGGGGCTGAAATGTAAGACTCAATGGAGTACAAAGGACTTGATTTAATACCTTAGGCTTGAGTGGAGTTGAATAGATAAGGATAACGTCTTTGCATTTCCGCTTCGGCCTCCCAAGTAGCACTCTCCACTTGTTGATTTCTCCAAAGCACCTTAACGGACGCCACTTCTTTGTTCCTCAACCTTTTAACTTGTTTATCTAAGATCTGAACCGGGACTTCTTCATACGTCAAATTATTTTCTACAACACCCACAACCTCAAGAGGTACAATAGCGTTAGGATCACCAAC
Organism: Solanum okadae; assembly: GCA_036553675.1. Classification (NCBI taxonomy): domain Eukaryota; kingdom Viridiplantae; phylum Streptophyta; class Magnoliopsida; order Solanales; family Solanaceae; genus Solanum; species Solanum okadae. Next base: position 29,630,553 of record CM071682.1, read on the forward strand.
ACATTTCCTCAACATCGATACATGGAATACCGGATGAACTAATTCCATCTCCTTGGGCAACCCCAACTCGTAGGCTACTTTACCAACCCTTCTTATTATCTCATAAGGTCCGACATACGTGGGACTTAATTTCCCCTTCTTACCAAAATGAACCACACCTTTCATTGGAGAAACTTTCAAATAAACCCAATCACCCACTTTGAATTCAAGATCCCGTCTCCTCACATCGGCATAAGACTTTTGACGACTTTGGGCTGTTTTCAACCTCTCCCTAATCATCCTTACCTTCTCAAGAGCATCCATGACCAGATCCGGACCCAACAAGGCCACCTCTCCAACTTCAAACCACCCAACCGGTGACCTACACCGTCTACCATAAAGTGCCTCAAAAGGAGCCATACCGATACTAGAATGATAACTATTGTGGTATGCAAATTCAATCAAAGGAAGATGATCATCCCAACTACCTTTCAACTCCAATACACAAGCTCTAAGCATATCCTCCAAGGTTTGAATTGTTCTTTCGGCTTGGCCATCCGTTTGAGGGTGGAAGGCCGTGCTAAGCTTTACCTTTGTACCAAGACCCCTTTGGAATGACTTCCAAAAGTGAGAAGTGAATTGGGCACCACGATCCGAGATGATAGACAAAGGAATCCCATGCAACCTTACCAATTCATGAATGTACAACTTGGAATATTCTTCAGCCCCGTAAGTAGTTTTAACCGGTAGGAAATGAGCCGACTTTGTCATCCGATCAACCACCACCCAAACCGAATCAAAGCCTCTTCTAGCCTTGGGTAAGCCCACTACAAAATCCATGTTGATTTCTTCCCACTTCCAAGTAGGTATCTCAATGTCTTGAGTTAGGCCACCCGGCCTTTGATGTTCGGCCTTGACTTGTTGACAACTATGGCAACCCGAAATAAATTTTGCAATGTCCTTCTTCATACCGCCCCACCAATACACATCCCTCAAGTCTCTATACATCTTTGTTGACCCGGATGAATGGAATAAAAAAAATTATGAGCCTCATCAAGGATTCTTTCCCTCACACCATCCACACAAGGAACACATAATCTACCTTGGTACCTAAGGGCACCATCTCCCCCTTGGGAGAAAACCTCCACCTTACCACTACTCACCGAAGCCTTTAATTCTATCAAAGAATGATCAAGATCTTGCTTGACTATCACCTCATCAACCAAGGAAGACCTTGAACCATCAACAACAACTACTCCTCCACTATCCACCCCTTCTAACCTAACACCCAATTTGGCCAACCGATGGACCTCCTTAGCCAACTCTTTACTACCTTCCTCCACATGAGCCAAGCTACCCATGGACACTCTACTCAATGCATCCGCCACCACATTAGCTTTCCCCGGATGATAGTGAACACTCATATCATAATCCTTAAGGAATTCTAACCACCTCCTTTGTCTCAAGTTAAGATCTTTTTGCATGAACACATATTGGAGATTCTTATGGTCGGTGAAGATATCAACATGCACCCCATACAAATAATGACGCCAAATCTTTAAAGCAAAAACCACGGCGGCCAATTCAAGATCATAGGTTGGGTAATTTTTTTCATGAACCTTAAGTTGCCTAGAAGCATAGGCTATAACCTTACCACTTTGCATCAACACACAACCCAAACCAATACGGGAAGCATCACAATAAACAACAAAACCTTCTAACTCATCCGGAAGTGACAAAATAGGAGAGGACACAAGCCTTTCTTTCAAACTTTGGAAGCTTTCCTCACACTCATCCGACCACACAAATTTAGCCTTCTTTTGAGTCAACTTAGTCATAGGAGAAGCAAGAGAAGAAAACCCTTCCACAAATCTCTTATAATAACCCGCTAAACCCAAGAAACTCCTTATATCCGACGGGGTCAAATGTCTAGGCCAATTCCTAATAACATCGGTCTTCTTAGGATCCACCTTAATACCATCCCCCGACACCACATGGCCTAGGAAAGCAACTTCCTTCAACAAAAACTCACACTTTTCATATTTAGCGTACAACTTCTCTTCCTTCAATCTTTGGAGTACAACCCTCAAGTGACCCTTGTGCTCTTCCTCACCCCGAGAATAGATCAAGATGTCATCTATAAACACCACCACAAAAGAATCAAGGTAGAGTTTGAAAACACTATTCATCAAATCCAAAAAGAGAGCCGGAGCATTAGTCAACCAGAAAGACATCACCACAAACTCATAGTGCCCATACCTAGTACGAAAGGCCATCTTGAGAATATCACACTTCCTCACCTTCACTTGATGATACCCTGACCGAAGATCAATCTTAGAGAAGTGACTAGCCCCATGCAATTGGTCAAATAAATCGTCAATCCTTGGAAGAGGATACCTATTCTTGACGGTGACCCTATTAAGTTGTCGATAATCAATACACATTCTAAGAGACCCATCTTTCTTCTTCACAAACAAAACCGGAGCACCCCAGGGAGAATGACTAGGTCTAATAAACCCCTTCTCTAACAAATCTTTTAATTGCTCTTTCAACTCTTTCAACTCCACCGGGGCCATACGGTAAGGGGGGATAGAAATAGGTTGAGTATCGGGAAGGAGGTCTATACCAAGATCTATCTCCCTTTCGGGAGGGACACCGGGAAGGTCTACTGGGAAGACATCTAGAAACTCATTAACAACCGGAGTAGACTCAATAGGAGGGACTTTAGACTCCACATCATTGACTCTCACAATATGGTACAAGCACCCTTTGGAAATCAACCTATGGGCTTTAATGCAAGAAATGAATTTCCCCTTCACCACAACATCCCGGCTCTCCCACTTAAGGACGGGTTCATTAGGAAATCGGAACTTGACTTTACAAGTCCTACAATCAATAGAAGCATAATATGCATGCAACCAATCCATCCCAAGAATAACATCAAAATCCACCATGTTCAACTCAACAAGATCACAAGGCAACAACTTATTCAATATGCAAACCGGACAATTTCAATACACTTTTCTAGCAACAATAGAGACACCAATGGGAGTAGATACTTCATATGACTCATGCAACAATTCCGACTCGACATGAAATTTTCTAGCAACTAAGGGGGTAACAAAGGAAAGGGTGGCACCCGGATCAATCAAAGTATAAACATCAAGATCAAAGATTTGCAAGATACCGGTCACCACATCCGGAGTCTCATTAACACCTTGTCTACCATGCAAAGCATAAAATCGATTGTCCCTTGGGGCACCACTTTGAGAAGCACCTCTACCCAAAGGAGTAGTGTTAGTACTTTGGACCTTGTTGCGGATCTTGGGACACTCAAACCTCTTATGACCCACTTCTCCACATTCAAAGCAAGCACCCGAACCCTTCATGCAAGGACCACCATGCTTCCTCCCACACTTAGGGCATACATCCATAGAACCCACTTCACCTCCCCCTTGAGGTCTAGGAACATTGATAGCAAATCCCCGGTTGACTTGAGGGTTTCCTCGGCCTTGATGAAATCTAGCACCCTTAGGGAACCTATTCTCCAATCGGGCCCTCTTGGCCTCGTGCCCCCTTCTCTTCCTCAATTTCTCCTCCTCCATTTGCTCGACATAAGTCATCAACCAAGACAAATCCATATCTCCAATGAGCATAGCGGACCGACACTTCTCACTAACCATGTCGGATACACCCATCACAAATTTGTTCATCCTCGACCTAGAGTCGGCCACCAAGTGAGGTGCATACTTGGAGAGTTGGACAAATTTGAGGGCATACTCCCTCACACTCATAGCTCCTTGCTTCAAGTTCATGAACTCCACCAACTTTGCCTCCCTAAGCTCAAGAGGGAAGAACCTATTAAGGAAAGCAAGTTTAAACTCCTCCCACAACACCACATAGCCATTACCTTTCTCACCCTTCCATTGATCAAACCAAATTTGAGCAACCCCCTTGAGTTGGTAGGCCGCCAATTCCGCCTTCTCACAAGCACCAATATCCATAATGGTCAAGATTTTGCATACCTCATCGATGAACTCTTGCGGGTCCTCATCCACCTTTGAACCATGGAAGACTGAAGGGTTCATCCTCATGAAATCTCTCACCCTTTCCCCCGGGGTGGTAGTTCGAGGAGCTTGGGCTCCTTGTTGCACTTGGTTAGCTACCACTTGTGCAAGCATGGTGAGTGCATCACGGAGCTCACCATTGGTGGGTGGCTCTTCCGGTGATCGGACCCGTCTTCTCCTCATGTTTGGCATGATGATCTAGCAATCCAAAGAACAAGCGTTAGGGAGGAATCACCTTATCGCACTCTAAGCACGACATGAAACATGAAGAAGGGAAACCTTTCCTAAAACATTTTGTAGCCTCCCATTCATAGTCGTGGCACGCTTCACAACCATGATTAGGACTCTACTCAACGCGGTGTGTTGGACTCCGAGGATTTAATAACCTAGTGCTCGGTAGGCTAGTAGCACCCTTCCACTCATGATAATAATGAACCTTGGAATCGGTAGGCCTATGGCACCTTTCCATGAAGGTTAATGATGAGACTTGAACCGGTAGGCCCATGGCACCCTTTCAAGAGGAGTCAAATGAGCTATCCTTATTAACCTTGATCGGTAGATCCTTGTGGTGCCCTTCTTGGTAGATGTGCTATGGGTCGGTAGACCTAATGATGGTGCCCTCTCTAGCACATACATGTGAATGAAATTACTCTATGGGAACTAAGGCTAAGCACCGAGTGGATATGGTTAAGATGGTAGCTCTCCCGAGTATGAGGCAAGAGTACAATGAACATCTTTGGATATCCCCTAAACCATGTGCCTACATGGGATGTGTCCTAGTTCTACCCTTGGCAAGTAGAACACCTTCCACGGTGTAGGGTTTTATGACACCGGATTCCATGTCTAGCTCGCATGGTCTATGTCGGTTAATGCCTATTCCCATTATGTGGGATGTGCACTCTAGTTATTGGATAGGTTCTACAACGTGTAGGTAGTAGTATGGGATGCTATCTACACATGGCACAAGTAGGCTTTGAAGATACTAAAGTGAGTTCCCTAAGTCTAACGACTATTATGTGAAAGTCCCCTTATGTGCTTGAATGTCTCCAAAATGGTTTCTTAAATAATGTTGGTCTATTGATGTTATGTTGTAAAGGAAATGTCCTTATCTAAAGTAATCTTGGGGAACACTTAAGTGTGCTTGAAGAGGTTGTATGGGCGGTCACTTCTTGTCTCACTCAAGTGTGTCTTAAGATTATATTAGGTAGAGGTCCTATGGTAATGAAATGGCGTGTGTTCTTTTAAAGTTAAGCATGTGTTGTCTATGGACATATGTTGAGTATACGTATGGTTGGCTATGGCCTTATATGTTAAAGTTGACTTGTATTATGTCTCTTATAATTGTAAAGGAAAGATTTTATCAAAATGATATGAAAGCATACATTTCTTGTAAATGTCCGTTGTGCATATTTTCTTGCATGGTCTCCATACTTAGTACTTAATTGTGCTAACCCCTTTCTTTCCCTTTTTGGACTAAAGTGTAGGGATTTGGAGATGATGACATGTCATGAGTATTTGATAGGTTTCCAAGTGTTGAAGATGAAGACTTGGTGAGTCCTCATATATTCGAGGACATTACCCCATATGTTCTTTTATGTCTTTTTAGTATTGTTTAAGTTGTGTATGGGATTAGTCCCAAATTTTGTACTATAAAGTAGTAGATGGTTTTGAGACATCATGTATAAAGTCTAGAAAGTCTTCCGCTTGCTATATCTTTTTTTTATGAAATGTTTTCTTGGTAAGGAAAGCTTTTAATTCCTTATGGTTTTAGTGTCTATGCGATGAATGAATGCTAAGAGGCTTGTATTAGACCTCTTCGAGGTCGAGTACGCCGGTTACGACTAGGGGGTGCTCCCGGGTCGTGACAAACTTGGTATCAGAGCATAAGTTTCCGGGATGGTCTTAGGTTGTCTCAAAACCACATCTAGTAGAGTCTTGTTCATAATGTGAAGCGCGCCACATTATGAATAGGAGGCTATTGGGTGCTAAGAAAGTTTCACTTCTTCATTCTTTTAGTCGTGCCATTGAGTTTCTCTCTATATTGTCCTCACTTGTTCCGTATGTGATGGTCATTTGAGTGTAACCTTTGAGGAAGTTTAATGTTGCAAGGATTGAGGGAGAGAGAATGTTGGTTGTGATGCCAACTATGACTTGGTGACTTAGTAGGTGTGAGGTGAAAGATTGTGGTGATGACTTTAGTATGAATGGGATTTCTTTGGTTATGCGTGTTGTTGGTAGTATCCGGCTTAGTCATGAGGAAGTTTTGTGATGTGTTGAAGGAATTTGCGAAATGTGTGGTGATTTAGAAATGCTAGGTGTAATGAGTATAAAAGCCTAGTGTTGTTTTGATCCGACCTTAGGATGGAAGGAGGTGAATTTGAAAGAACTAGTAAGAGTTTCTCCTAAGTGGGGGATATATGTGGTTAGATGATAAGGTCTTTAAGTGTGGTTGATGTCTATGAGTTAGGCTTGAAGTATGTTTTCATTACAAGAGGTTTAGTGAATTAAAGAGTTGGGTAAGAATAGTTTTGGTAAGATTGATGGTATGCTGAGTAGTGAAGTTGTTGAGAAGTGTTGATATCCTTACCTACTTCTATATGTGCTTACTCAAGCCTAAACCAAAGAGTTCCTAGAAGCTTGGGTTATGTTTTGGAGTCTAGTGTGAAAAAGAGTTTTCCATGGTTTCCTTATGTCATGCATGTTTTAAATGAATTCTTATTAAATGAGAAAATGAGTTTTCATAAATTTATGTTCCTCATGTTGATGTGCATCTATAATGATTTGCCTAAATGTTGCATGAGTTGACTTATGAGCATGTTTAAAAGTGTTTTGATGATGTTGCCTAAAATGCTTCTATGAGAAAGTTGCATAATGTGCATTTAGCATAAGTTGTCTATTTGCTTTATGAGGTGATAATGTGAGCATGCTTACTTGAGTTTTGGAGAAGGTTGCATGATGTGCTTTAATGAGAAAATTGCATATTGTGTCCTTTGATGTTATGATGTGCATGAGATGATTTGGAGAAGGAAGTACCTCCAATGAAATGAAATGAGAAATGAGAAAAGGTAAAGATGATGCATAAGGAGTTAGTAGATGTTGTGCCTACTTTCTTGAATTGCATGAAGTTGTGTGGGACTTTCTATGTAGAGTTGATGTTTCCTCCTATATGTATGCATTTGTATTGATGTTGTATGCATGTTGATGGGCTGTTTACTTGAGTCGTTACCCCCTTATGTGTTTAAAGTGTCATTCGAGGACGAATGTTCCCAAGTGAGGGATATTGTAACGACCCTAAAAATGAACTAGTGAAACTAGAGCCTCACATGTGAGTTTGGAGTTGAGAACTTGATGAAATGATGAGAAATGACCGTGACGTCCGGAAACTAGTCATTTGAACTAGTGAGTTGTAAGGGTCAACTTTAAATGGTCATATCTTTTAGCTCAAAATTAATTAGGTGGACCTTTATCTATCCAATTAAAGGTCTTTGAGTCCTCTTTCCAACGCCACCGAGTTTGCCCAATTCCGACTTTGGAGTAAAAAGTTATGCTCGAAATAGTGAAGCACTGTCCAAAAGAACGAGTTTAGACGGGAAGGGGCAGAATTTTTAAGTTAAGACTTTGTGGGTCCAACTAAGTGAGGGGTAGTTTGGGCATTTATTTTTTTAGTTGTTTTTATTATTTTAGGTATATTAGACCATTTAAATGAGGGTTATAACTTCATTCTCCTCTTAGAATTTCCAAATCATTCCCTCTCTCAAATATTTCTCTCTAACTCAAGGAAGAAGAGGAGTTGGAGCTAGGGTTGAAGATTTCGAGTGCTTCTTCTTCAATTTTCGTGGGTTTTCAACTTAGAGGTATGGGGATCCTTATCCTTGATTATTCTTTCTTTCAAGGAACCCAATCAAAAGGTTTTCAAGGTTTTTCAAATACACACAAAAACCTATTTCGATTCTAGCATGGGTTCTTGCATAAAAAGAGTTTTAAATGATGATTTATATTGTTATTAATGATTATTAATGGTGTTTAGAAAGATATCCCCATGAACCCATGTTTTCCCAAATTTTCTAAATTTCACCATAAAGTGGGTGTATTGATTTTGAGTAGATGATTATAAAAATTGTGTTTAGTATGATATGGGCTGTTCATATATGGTATTATATATGTGAATTGTTAAGAATATTTATTAAATTGAAGGATGTGGGATGTTGGCCTTGAATGGGCAAAAATTGTGAATTGGTCTTCATGTTGATTATTGGTTTATGCTTAGCTTAGCTTGTATAGTTGAATGTCGTTATTATCATTGTTATTATATTGTTAATTGTTGGAATATGAGGATGATGAAGATAGCCATGGAAAGAGGGTAAGTTGATCAAACTTGATAAATATTGTATAATTGGCATGGAATTGAGTATTGTGGCTTATGGCCTTTGAAAAGGGTGGTAAGATGGCTTGATCTCTTAGTATTAATATAATTGTTATTGGTTGGTTTGATCCACCTTTGGTGGAGGTGGTTATTTGTTGTATTATTGTGAATTGAGGCCATGAAGGGCATTATGTGAATGTTATTATATTGTTGTATTATTATACACATATGAGGCTATATGTAAAGTCCTATATGAAGCTATATGTAAAGTTTTATGTGAAGCTATATGTGAAGGTATGAAGTGAATGAGTTTTATGTGATCTTGTGATGATCCTATGTAAAGTGGATAGCATTGTGAGTTAAAGTATGATTTCTCATGATGTATAGATGAAATGATGTTGGATTATGAAGTATCCTTAAATGAAAATGTTGTGACTTGGTTGGTAGACTAAAGTGTCTCTCCTTGTTACTTAAAGTCTTGAATGCATGAATGTGTGAAATGGGCAGAACTAAGAAATGGTGCCTTTTCTATAAATGTTAAAAGAGGAATTCTAGGCCAAGACTTGAATCGGCAGAACTAAGAAATGGTGCCCTTTCATAAGTCTAGCTTTCCTAAGTAAATGTATAACCTTGAAGGATGGGCCTTAGGGCGATGTTCCCTTCTTGAGTGAAATGATAGAATATGAAGGATTCTCCAATGTAGTGCATATCTCGAATTGGTAGAGCTTGTTCATCCTTTTCTTGGTTAAATGATTATATTGTTGGTTGTTGAATCCTCGGATCGGTAGGCTAGTAGCACCCTTCCACTCATGATAATAATGAACCTTGGAATCGGTAGGCCTATGGCACCTTTCCATGAAGGTTAATGATGAGACTTGAACCGGTAGGCCCATGGCACCCTTTCAAGAGGAGTCAAATGAGCTATCCTTATGAACCTTGATCGGTAGATCCTTGTGGTGCCCTTCTTGGTAGATGTGCTATGGGTCGGTAGACCTAATGATGGTGCCCTCTCTAGCACATACATGTGAATGAAATTACTCTATGGGAACTAAGGCTAAGCACCGAGTGGATATGATTAAGATGGTAGCTCTCCCGAGTATGAGGCAAGAGTACAATGAACATCTTTGGATATCCCCTAAACCATGTGCCTACATGGGATGTGTCCTAGTTCTACCCTTGGCAAGTAGAACACCTTCCACGGTGTAGGGTTTTATGACACCGGATTCCATGTCTAGCTCGCATGGTCTATGTCGGTTAATTCCTATTCCCATTATGTGGGATGTGCACTCTAGTTATTGGATAGATTCTACAACGTGTAGGTAGTAGTATGGGATGCTATCTACAGATGGCACGAGTAGGCTTTGAAGATACTAAAGTGAGTTCCCTAAGTCTAACGACTATTATGTGAAAGTCCCCTTATGTGCTTGAATGTCTCCAAAATGGTTTCTTAAAGAATGTTGGTCTATTGATGTTATGTTGTAAAGGAAATGTCCTTATCTAAGGTAATCTTGGGGAACAGTTAAGTGTGCTTGAAGAGGCTGTATGGGCGGTCATTTCTTGTCTCACTCAAGTGTGTCTTAAGATTATATTAGGTAGAGGTCCTATGGTAATGAAATGACATGTGTTCTTTTAAAGTTAAGCATGGGTTGTATATGGACATATGTTGAGTATACGTATGGTTGGCTATGGCCTTATATGTTAATGTTGACTTGTATTATGTCTCTTATACTTGTAAAGGAAAGATTTTATCAAAATGATATGAAAGCATACATTTCTTGTAAATGTCCGTTGTGCATATTTTCTTGCATGGTCTCCATACTTAGTACTTAATTGTGCTAACCCCTTTCTTTCCCTTTTTGGACTAAAGTGTAGGGATTTGGAGATGATGACATGGCATGGCTATTTGATATGTTTCTAAGAGTTGAAGATGAAGACTTGGTGAGTCCTCATATATTAGAGGACAATACCCCATATATTCTTTTATGTCTTTTTAGTATTGTTTAAGTTGTGTATGGGATTAGTCCCGAATTTTGTACTCTAAAGTATTAGATGGTTTTGAGACATCATGTATAAAGTCTAGAAAGTCTTCCGCTTGCTATATCTTTTTTTTATGAAATGTTTTCTTGGTAAAGAAAGCTTTTAATTCCTTATGGTTTTAGTGTTTATGCGATGAATGAATGCTAAGAGGCTTGTATAAGACCTCTTGGCTGTCGAGTACGCCGGTTACGACTAGGGGGTGCTCCCGGGTCGTGACATTAAAGCCCTAAACCCTAACACTAAATCCTAAACCCTAAATGTTAAACCCTAAACCCTAATACCTAAAACCTAAACCCTAATCCCTAAACTCTACACTCCAAACCCTAAACACTAAACCTTAAAGCCTCAGCATTAAACCTGATCCCCAAAACCTAAACAACAAACTCTAAACCCTACACCTTAAACCATCAACCCCAAACGCTAAAACCATTATTCCAAAATCTTAAAGTCTAAACACTAAAGACAAATTCCAAAATCCTAAATTGTAAACCCTAAACCCTGAACACCTAAATCCTCAACTCAAAACCCTAAATCCTAACCCTAAATCTTACACCCTAAACCATAAACCTAAACCCAAAACCCTAAATCCAAACTCTAAACCCTAAACCTTGAATCCTAAACTCTAAACCCTAAACATTAAACCCTCAACCCTAAACCCTAAATCCAAACTCTAAACCCTAAACCCTAAACCCATAACCCTAAACCCAAAACCAAAAACCCAAAACCCAAAACCCAAAACCCTAAACCCTAAATTCAAAACTCTAAACCCTAAATCCTAAATCCTATACTCAAACCCTAATCACTAAACCCTAAACCCGAAACCAAAAATCCTAATCCCAAAACCATAAACCCTAAACCAAAAATCATAAACGATAAAACCTTAAACCCTAAATCCTAAACTCAAAACCCTAAACCTTCAAACCAAAACACTACACCCTAAACCCTAAACCCTAAACCCTAAACCTAAAACCCAAACTGAACCACTGAACCCTAAAAAGTAAATCTTAAACTCTAAACCCTAAACCCTAAGTCTAAACTCTAAACCCTAAACCCTATATCCTAAACCCTAAACCCTAAACCCTATATCCTAAACTCTAAACCTTTAACACTAAACCCTAAACCATAAATACTAAACTCTAAACCCAAGACATTAAACCTTAAACCCTAAATCGTAAGCTTAAACCCCTAAACCCTAACACTAAACCATAAACCCTAAACGTTATATACTAAATACTAAACCCTAAACGCTAAACTATACACTTCAAACCCTAAACACTAAACGCTAAACCCTGAACATTAAACCTGAGCCCTAAACACTAAACCCCATACTCTAAATACTACACCATAAACCCTAAACCCTCAACCCCAAATCCTAAACTGTAATTCCATGAAGATATTTATGCCAAAGTGAAAGAATTTGAAGAAACTATCAAGAAGGCTGAGGAGGAACTGCTTACACATAACACTGAAGCACTGAGACAACAGCTACATCTCATGAATGCCAATTATATTAGATATTTGAAGTTGGAGGAATCCATCCTCAAACAAAAGACCCAACTCCAATGGTTTAAGGAAAGAGATGCCAACACCAAATATTTTCACGCTTTGATGAGGGGTCGAAGAAGAAGACTCTTTATACATAAAATCTGTACAGGGAATGATGTGTGGGTTCAAGGGGATGAGCAGATAGCACAAGCAGCCTGTGATTACTTCCAGGAAATGTTTACTGGTCACAATCGCAGAATAGATGAAAGAAACCTTCAATATTTGCCTACTCTAGTCACGCCTGAGTAGAACCAGAAACTGCAGGAAATGCCTACTTTGGAGGAACTAAAGCAGGTGGTGTTTGCCATGAATCCAAACTCAGCACCTGGCCCTGATGGTATTGGTGGCAAATTTTACCAAGCATGCTGGAACATCATTAAAGAGGATCTGCTAGCTGTTGTACAACACTTCTTTTGTGGTCACATTATGCCCAAGTTTATGTCTCATGCATGTTTGGTTTTGCTTCCCAAAAGGGAGCAGCCTAGCAATTTTTCTGACCTCAGGCCTATTAGTCTCAGTAACTTCTCAAATAAGATCATTTCCAAACTTCTAAGCATGAGGCTAGCTGATATCATTCCCCTGCTCATATCAGACAATCAATCCGGATTTGTGAGAGGGAGAAGCATCACAGAAAGTATTATGCTTGCACAAGAGATCACACATGACATCAAGAGACCTAAAGAAGGAGACAATGTGGTAATGAAACTAGACATGACCAAAGCCTATGACAGAGTTTCTTTGTCCTTTACTTGCTTGGTATTAATGAGATTGGGTTTTGGGGAATTTTTCATTGATCTAGTGTGGAGAACCATGAGTAACAATTGGTACTCAATCATTCTTAATGGCCATAGACATGGTTTTTTCCACTCAACTCGAGGTCTCAAACAAGGTGATCCTCTTTCTCCGGCCCTATTTATTTTAGGTGCGGAGGTTTTATCAAGAATGCTTAACAACACTCTGCAGAATCCTATGTATAGAGGATTTAACATGGAGCCCAAAGGCCCCCAGATTAACCATCTATGTTTTGCCGACGATGTGATTATATTTACTTCTTCAGACACAGACTCTATGAGACTCATCATGGCCAATTTGGAGGAATATGAACACACTTCGGATCAGCTTATCAACAAAGAGAAGAGTCATTTTATGGTCCCCTCAAACACTCCTCAAGATATCATCAACAACATACAGGAGGTCACTGGTTTTACACAGAAGGACAGTCCAATCACTTACCTAGGCTGTCCATTATACATTGGTAGACAAAGGATCATTTATTATTCACAACTTGTTGAGAAAGTGTCCAAGAAGATTTGTGGATGGCAGGCAAGGATATTAAGCTTCGGAGGTAAAATCACTCTTGTCAAGCATGCATTACAATCCATTCCTATTCACACTATGGCTGCAATCTCACCTCCCAGCACTACTATTAAATACATTGAGTCTATTATTGCTGATTTTTTCTAGGGAAGAGATCAAGACCATAGGAAATACCATTGGGCATCACTCGAAACCATGAGCCTACCTTGTGATGAAGGAGGGGTGGGGCTCAGAAGACTCACAGATATCTGCACTTTTCTGCAGTATAAACAGTGGTGGAACTTCAGAGCTAAAGACTCTCTATGGGGTCAATTCCTCAGGTCCAAATACTGTCAGCGAGCCAATCTAGTTGCAAAGAAAGTGGACACTGGTCAGTCCTTAGTGTGGAGATATATGACGAAGAATAAAGACAAAGTAGAGGATCATATTACATGGAAGATTAGGTCTGGAAGTTGTTCCTTTTGGTGGGATGACTGGCTAGGAATGGGTGCTCTTGCTAAGTACACCACCAGCATTTCCAGCCGCAATAATGCTACGATTGCCCACTTTCTAGTCAATGGGGAATGTAATGAAAGAAAGCTGCGACAGCAGGTTCCACCACTGCTCATCCCCCACATATTGAGCACTAAATTTCAATACCAACAAGGAGATAAAGACACGGCAGTCTGGAAGCCAAACGACTCTGGGAATTTTTCTTGTGCCTCAGCATGGAAAATATGCAGACGCAGGAAGAGTAATGCAGTGAGTAATTCACAGATTTGGCATAAGAATATCCCCTTCAAGATGTTTTTTCTCGTTTGGAGAGCACTTAGATATAAACTACCAACTAACGAAAAATTGGCTACTTTCGGAGTGGAGCTAGTGAGGTGCTACTGTTGTATCCAAAAAGGATGGGATGAAGTGGACCATATCTTCAATCAAGGACCATTTGCAACTCATATCTGGACATCCTTTTTGAGTCCAATGGGGGTTACTTTCCAGCAGTCCTCTTTGAGTAATCATATCTTGAGATGGAATGATATCCAAGGAAAGAATGAAGCCCACAAAACTCTCATCGAAACTCTTCCCATTTTGGTCTGCTGGAACCTGTGGAAGAATCGATGCTCGGCTAAATATGGGGGGAAAATATCCAGCAGCAGAAGAGTCAAGTACATGATCCTCAAAGATATCCTCCACCTGCTCAATATTTTTTTTCCTTACATCTGCTGGCTTGCACAGTGGACAGAAGTAGTGGACCTGATCGCGAGCTGCAAACATGATGTTAAAGTTACTTCTGTGATCTGGAAAACACCTCATCCTAACAGCTACAAGCTTAACACAGATGGTAGTGCATTACAAAACCCCGGGTAGATAGGAGGGGGAGGCATTCTACGAGATGAACAAGGAAAGATCATTTATGCATTTGCCTTACCTCTTGGTGAAGGGACCAATAATCAGGCAGAAATTCAAGCTGCCAGTTATGGGTTAAACTGGTGCATTCAGCATGGATACATGAAAATTATTCTGGAAGTAGACTCCGAGCTTCTAACTAGGTGGATATTGCAAACCTCTACACCCCCTTGGAGGATTCAAAAATTTGTACAGGAACTTCAAAATCTTGTTAGCCAATGTGAAGTCTTCCAATGTAATCATATATATCGAGAGGCTAACAGCACTGCTGACTTCCTGTCCAAGCAAAGTCACAAAAAGGACATCACTCAACATTACTACACTTACAACCAATTGCCACATGCAGCACGTGGTAGCTATATTCTCGAGAAAATGGGAGTTCAAAGTTTCAGAAGAAAGAAACTTAAAAGAATTAAAAAGCCCCCTTAAGTTAGAATAGTTTCTTGATTAGGTTTCTTTTATTCTTTCCTTGTAAAGGGGAGAGTCTACCTTATTTATGTTTTCCTAGAATGTTGTATTGAGAGGAGTCCTCTCCTTAGGTGCATAGTTCTAGGTTTTTCCTTTATAGTATGGGAATGAGTTGACTAACCTTAGTAGGTAGGTCGACTTATGACCCACCATAGGATCGGAGGTTAGGTTTATGTCCCCCTCCTTGTATATTTTTTTTTTGAGCTCTTCTGAGCTTTTTATTTATGTTAAGGCCTGGGGGTGTTGCTAAGCCCCTGACCCCCCCAAGGGTCGTTCAAAAAAAAGAAAAAAAAAAAACTGTAATTCCTAAATCCTAAACTCTAAACCCCAAAGCCAAAATTTAAAAATCATAAACTTTAAATCCTAAACCTTAAACCCTAAATCCTTAACTTAAAACCCTAAACCCTAAACCTAAACCCAAAACCCTAAATCCAAACTCTAAACCCTGAATCCTAAACTCCAAAACCAAAAAAATAAAGCCTAAACCCTAAACACTAAATTCTAAACCCTAAACCCAAAACCCAAAACCCAAAACCCAAAACCCAAACATAAAACGCAAAACCCAAAACCCTAAAACCTAAATCCTAAGCCCTATACCCTTAACCATAAACCCTAAACTCTACACCCTAAGCACAAAACCCTAAACCCTGAATCCTAAACTCTAAACCCTTAACCTACAACCCAATACCCAAAACCCTAAACCCTCAACTCTAAACCCTAAACCCTTACCCCTAAACCCTCAACTCTAAACCCTAAACCCTTACCCCTAAACCCTCAACTCTAAACCCTAAACCCTCAATCATAAACTCTAAACCCTAACTTATAAACCCTAAATCATAAATTCTAAACCCTAAACCCTAAACCCTAAATCCTAAACTCTAAACCCTAAACCCTAAATCCTTATCTCAAAACCCTAAATCCTAAACCCTAAATAGTAAATCCTAAACCCTTAACCTTAAATCTCAAACCCTAAACCCTAAACCCTAAACCCTAAACTCTAAACCCTAAACCCTAAAGACTAAACTCTAAACCCTAAGCCTAAATCCTAAACCCTAAATCTAAACTCTAAAGTCTAAACCCTTAACCATAAACACTAAACTTATACCCTAAACCCTAATGTCAAAACTTTAAATCCAACATCCTAAACCCTAAACATTAAATCCTAAAACCTAAACCCTAAACCCTCAACCCTAAATGCTAAACTCTAATCTCTAAACCATAAACACCAAACCCTAAACGCTAAACACTAAACCCTTAACCTCAAACCCTAAACCCTGAATCCAAACTCTAAAACCTAAATCCTAAACTCTAAACCCTAAACACTAAACCCTAAACCATAAACCCTAAATCCTTAACCATAAATCCAAATTCTAAACACTACACCCTTAACCCTAAACCCAAAACTCAAAACCCAAAACCCAAAACCCGAAATCCCAAAACCCAAACCTTAAACCCTATACCCTTACCCATAAACCCTAAACTCTACACCATAAATACAAAACCCTAAACCCTAAACCCTAAACTTTAAACCCTAAACCCTCAATCATAAACCCTAAACCCTAACTCATAAACCCTAAATCATAAACTCTAAACCCCAAACCAAGAATCTAAACTCTTAAGTCTAAACCCTTAATCCTAAACCCTAAACCCTAAACCCTAATGTCAAAACCAAAAACCTAAATCCCAAAACCCTAAACCCTAAACTCTCAACCCTAAACCCTAAACTCTAAACCCTAAACCCTTAACCCTAAAGACTAAACTCTAAACACTAAATTCTAAAGTCTAAGCCTAAACCCTAAACCCTAAATCTAAAATCTAAAGTCTAAACCCTTAACCCTAAACCCTAAACCCTAATATCAAAACCTAAATCCTAAACCCTAAACACTAAATCCTAAACCCTAAACCCCTAAAACCCTCAACACTAAATCAAAACTCTAAACCCTAAACCCTAAACCCTGAATCCTAAATTCTAAACCTTAAACACTAAACCCTAAAGCCTAAACCCTTAACCTCAAACCCTAAACCCTAAATCCAAACTCTAAACCCTAAACCATAAACCCTAAACCCTAAATCCTAAACTCTAAACCTTATACCCTAAACCCTAAACCTTAAACCCTAAACCCTAAGTCCAAATTCTAAACCCAAAACCCTAAAGCCAAAACTTAAAACCCAAAACCCTAAACCGAAACCCAAAACCCTAAACCCGAACCCCGAGACCCAAAACTCTAAAACCTAGACCCTAAATCCTATACTCGTAACCATAAACCCTAAACTCTACACACTAAACACAAAACCCTAGATATGGGATCAAAAGCTAGTACTAGCAATCAGGAGCAGACCTCCAAAAGCAAGAACAAACCAAGCAAAAAAAAAAAAGAAGCTGCAAAAAAGAGAAAAAATCAACAGCATGAAAATAATCAACAGAGGCAGCAACAAACAGATGGGGAAACCTGCAAGAAATTTATTATGGTAGATGACCAAATAGGAATGGATATTACTCCTCTACAGGCACAATATATGAACACACCCCTTAATGTGCCTCCTGATAAATCAACTGAAAAATGCCAAATAAACAGAGGTCCAGTCATAGATGAGTATGTTGTTGATAATTCAGAAGATGAGCCGGAGGGGGATAATCAATCTCTTAATGATCCTGATGAAGATGATGAGACCAGTGAGCTATTGATTAAAGCCTTTAGTCCTTCTCCTGATAAAGGACTTGAAGAGGAGATTCAACATGTGGCTGACATTCAAGGATTATCTCCCAAGGGGCTACACCATGATAGATTCCAGTTCAAAAAGCAAGACATCAACACTGTCACTGCTGGCAGACCAAACACTAGGCTCTTTTCTTCCAGATCTTCCCAATGATTAGTACAATTATATGGAATGTGAGGGGGATCAACACCCAAGGAGTAATTGAAAGAATCAAGATGTTAATGAAGGTGCACTAGCTTCCTATCATTGCTATTCTAGAACCATTCTCGGATACTATGCAAATTCAAAGTTTTAAAAACCAACTGGCCATGGAACAAGCAGTGAGTAATCGAAATGGCAAAATTTGGCTCTTTTGGAACGGGGACATTGACTGTGTAGTACTTGAGGAAGATGAACAACAAATTACTTGTGAGATTGGTTACAATGAAATTCAGAATAAATTCATCACAACTTTTGTGTATGCCAAGTGCAAGGACCATCTTAGAAGGCCACTTTGGGATAGAATGATGTATCATTCTGCTGAAACCACCAAACCTTGGTGCTCAGTAGGTGATTACAATGTCATCACTTCTATTGAGGAAAAGCTTGGAGGGATACCATATAACATGAGGAAGAGCTTAGACTTTATTGCTGTGATTGAAGCATGTGGACTTATTGACTTAGGCTTCAGTGGTCAGAGGTTTACCTGGTCAAATAAAAGGGGTATACAGAACAGAATTTGGAAAAGGCTGGACAGGGCCATGGTTAATGACAGCTAGTTGGAAATCATGCCGCAAACTACCATCACTCATTTATCTTCTGTAGGATCAGACCACTGCCCATTACTAATGGAAATGTGTCCTAGAGAAGAAAATCACATCAAATATTTTAAATTCCTCAACTGCTGGACTGATCAACCTAACTTCCTAGACACCGTGAAAGCATGGTGGGACAGAACTATAGAGGGCAACAACATGTGGAAATTTCATCAGCAATTGAAAAGGCTGTCCAGCACTCTTAGCTCGTGGTCCAAAAGGGAATTTGGAGATATCTTTCTTAATGTCAAGGAGTATGAGGAGAAGGTCAAGACTGCTGAAGAGAATCTTATTCAAGATCACACAGAAAATAACAGGACAATTCTCCATAATCTTAATGCAGAATATATTAGATTCCTAAAAATGGAGGACTCCATTTTGAAACAAAAAACTCAATTGCAGTGGTTCAAGGAAGGTGATGCTAACACGAAATACTTTCATTCACTGATCAGAGGAAAGAGAAGAAGGCTGTTTATTCACATACTAATCAGTGAAGAGGGGGAGTGGATACAGGGAGATGACAGCATTGCAGAAGCAGCCTGTGATCATTTCCACAAGATTTTTACTGGACAAGACAAAGCTGTAAATGAAAATGCTATCCAATGTATCCCTAGGATGGTCACTTAGGAACAAAATGCTAACCTTATCTCCATGCCTACTTTGGAAGAATTGAAGGAAGTGGTGTTTTCTATGAATCCTAATTCTGCAGCTGGCCCTGATGGGATGAATGGTCATTTCTTCCAAAAATGTTGGCATATTATCAAACATGATCTATTTGGTGTTATTCAAGCATTCTTTTGTGGACAAATGATTCCCAAGTACTTCTCCCACTCTTGCATTGTCCTCCTACCTAAGGTGAACAATCCTAAAAAAATCACTGAGTTTAGACCCATCAGTTTAAGCAACTTTACTAGCAAGATTATATCTAAATTGATGAGCTCTAGACTTGGCCCTATTCTACCTAGCTTGGTTTCACTTAACCAATCAGGTTTTGTCAAAGGAAGAAGCATTTCAGAAAACATCATGTTGGCCCAAGAGATTCTGCATCAGATTAAGAAGCCTAATATTGGGAGCAATGTGATCATTAAATTGGACATGGCTAAAGCATACGATAGAGTCTCTTGGTCCTATATTTGCTTGGTCTTGAGAAGGATGGGGTTTGATGAGGTCTTTATTGATATTGTTTGGAGGATCATGGCTAACAACTGGTACTCTATTATTGTCAATGGTAAAAGACATGGCTTCCTTCACTCCACCAGAGGTCTCAAACAAGGAGACCCCCTATCCCCTGCCCTATTTATTTTAGGTGCAGAGGTCTTATCCAGATCTTTGAACAGACTTCATAGCAACCAGCACTACCATGGTTTCTTTATGGAACCAAGAGGCCCTCAAGTGAATCACTTAAGCTTTGCGGATGACATTATACTCTTCACCTCGGGAAGACAAAAAACTCTCAAGCTCATCATGCAAACTCTGAAGACTTATGAAGAGACCTCAAGCCAACTTATTAACATTGACAAAAGCCACTTCATGCTCCATCCTAATGCCTTCAACAGCACTAGAGACAGAATCAGGAGAACTACTGGCTTCAGACAGAAAGAGGGGCCTCTCACCTACCTTGGTTGCCCCTTGTTTAGTGGTAGACCTAGGATTATTTATTTTTCTGACCTTATTAACAAAGTCTTATGCAGAATCACAGGTTGGCAAACTAAACTTTTAAGCTATGGTGGCAGAGCAATTCTAGTCAAGCATGTATTACAATCACTACCTATTCATCTATTATCAGCAGTGACCACTCCTGTTACAGTCCTGAAACAGATTCAAAGCATCATGGCTGACTTCTTCTGGGGATGGAGGAATGAAAAAAGAAAGTACCATTGGGCTTCTTGGAAAAACTTAAGCTTTCCTTATGACGAGGGAGGTGTTGGCATGAGAAATCTCAAAGATGTTTGCATAGCTTTCCAATACAAACAATGGTGGAGTTTTAGATCCAAGCAGACCCTTTGGGGAGAATTTTTGAAGGCTAAATATTGCCAAAGATCGAACCCTATTAGTAAGAAATGGGACACGGGAGAGTCCTTGACTTGGAAGCATCTAATGCATAACAAACATAAGGTAGAGGAACACATTCAATGGAAGCTCAACTCAGGCAATTGTTCCTTTTGGTGGGATGATTGGCTTGGTATTGGACCATTTGCTCAGTTCTCCACGGGCAGCAAGAGACTCAACAACACCAAGGTAGCAGAATTTTGGGTTGATGGTCAATGGAACTTGAACAAGCTCATTCAACAAGCTCCTCACAACAATCTCGCCAACATTTTAGCTACTGAACTCCATATCCAACATGACATCCCAGACCAGGCCTGCTGGAAGCTTAACAGTGATGGAAACTTCACCTGCTCATCTGCATGGAACGAGATAAGGGAAAAGAGGACGAAGAGTGCATTCAATACTTTCTGTTGGCATAAGAGTATTCCTTTTAAAGTTTCCTTTCTTTTGTGGAGAACTTTACGTGGTAAAGTACCTACTAACCAAAAACTAATCAGCTTTGGCAATGAGCCAGCAAATTGTTTTTGTTGCTGTAACAGGACAGGTCTGGACACCATAGAACATATCTTCAATAATGGACATTTTGCTACCTGTGTGTGGACGAGTTTTGCCGCAGCTGCTGGAGTTCTCACAGATCACAACTCTATATCACAACTCATCATGCAATGGTGGTCGACCAAACACAACAATGCAGCACACAAGTTATTACTACAAGCTACACCAATATTCATTTGTTGGAATCTATGGAAGAACAGGTGCGCTAGCAAATATGGAGGGAAGCATTCTAATATCAGTAGAGTCAAATATGCCATCTATAAGGACATCTACAAACTCATGACTACAACATTCCAACAAATCAAGTGGCCGGCAACCTGGAGGGAGTTGTTTCAGCTGGGGGAAAGATGTACTCACGATATCAAAGTTACCTGTGTTAAATGGATAACGCCTCCATATCAGTGGGTCAAAATCAACACCGACGGCAGTGCACTAAGTAACCCAGGAAGAATTGGAGCAGGTGGCATCATAAGGAACCAAGAAGGAGAAATGATTCTATCTTTCGCTACTCCCTTGGGAGAAGGTTCGAACAACCTAGCTGAAATAAGAGTAGCCATTTTTGGCATATCGTGGCTGATTCACCTTGGCTACAAGAATGTCATTTTGGAAGTGGACTCGCAATTATTAGTGGATTGGATAACACTTAAAGCTAGACCTCCGTGGAGCATTAACACACAGCTACAACAACTTCAAAGACTCATCAACCAAACCAACAACTTTAGGAGCAAACACATCCTCAGAGAAGCCAATAATGTGGCTGATTCACTATCAAAACAAAGTCACAAAATCACATGCCCTCAAATATATTGCAACACTCAACAACTACCAAAGGAAGCAAGGGCCTACTACCAACTAGATATGCTTGGGATGGCAAGTTTCAGGAGACGGAAAATCAAAAGAATCAAAGAACCCCCTTGAATTTAGAACAATCTCTTCAACCTTGCTATAATTTAAAAGTATAGCAATCTTCAATAGGTATAGTTTTTATTTTGTTGCTGTAAAGGGAGAGTCTCCCTAATTTACGATTCCTAGAATCTTTGTATCGAGAGGAGTCCTCTCTTAGGTGCTTAGTTTCTTGGTTCACCTTTTTTTTAAGGGAATGAGTTGACTAACCTTTCTAGGTAAGTCGACTACTGAACCACCATAGGTTTGGAGGTTAGGTTTAAGCCCCCCTCCTTGTATTTTCAGTTTTATTTATGCTAAGGCCTGGGGGTGTTGCTAAGCCCCAGACCCACCCCAAGGGTCGTTCAAATAAAAAAATAAAAAAAAAACAAAAAAAAAAACCCTTAACCATAAAACTAAACCCTAAACCCAAAACACTAAACACTAAACTATAACACTAACCCTAAACCTTAACCTAAACCCTAACCTAAACCCTAAACCCTAAACCCAAAATCCTAAACTCTAAACCCTAATCCCTAACCTTCAAATTAACCCTAAAACCTTAACACAAAATCATAAATTCTAAACCCTAAATCCTAAGCTCAAAACCCTTAAACCTAACACTAAACCCAAAACCCTAAACACTAAACCCTACACCCTAAACCCTAAACCCTAAATCCTATACCCTAAACCCCTAAAACCCTCAACACTAAATCCAAACTCTAAACCCTAAACCCTAAACCCTGAATCCTAAACTCCAAACCCTAAACACTAAACCCTAAATCCTAAACCCTCAACCTTAAACCCTAAACCCTAAATCCAAACTCTAAACCCTAAAGCCTAAACCCTAAACCCTAAATGCTAAACTCTAAACCCTATACCCTAAATCCTAAACCCCAAACCCTAAACCCTAAACCCTAAACCCTAAGTCCAAATTCTAAAAACAAAACCCTAAACCAAAACCTTAAAACCCAAAACCATAAACCCGAAGCCCGACACCTGAAACTAAAAAACCTATACCCTAAATCCTATACCCGTAACCATAAACCCTAAACTGTACACCCTAAACACAAAACCCTAAACCCTAAATCCTAAACTGTAAACCCTAAACCTACAACCCAATACCCTAATCCTAACACCCAAAACACTAAACCTTAAACCAAAAACCTTTAAACCTAAACCCTAAACCCAATATCCTAAGCCCTATAACCATAACTATAAACCCTAAATCTGAAACCCTAAACCCTAAACCCAATATCCTAAACCCTATACCCATAACCATAAACCCTTAATCCTAAACCCTAAATCCAAAATTCTACACCCTAAACCCTAAATACTAGAGTTTAAACCCTAAACCTAAACCTTAAACCCTAAATCCTAAACTGTAAACCCTCAACCCTAAATCCTAAAGTCAAAACCCTAAGTCCTAAACATTAAACCCTAAACACTAAACCCTAAGACCTAAACCATAAATTCTAAACTCTAAACCCTAAGCCCTAAAGCCTCAATTCTAAACCATAATTTCTAAACCCTAAACCTAAACCCTAAACACTAAATACTAACCGTATCCTGTAAATAAACCCTAAACCCTAAACCTAAATCCTAAATCCTAATGTCAAAACACTAAATCTTAAACCCTCAACCCTAAATCCTAAATCATAAACCCTAAACCCTCAACACTAAACTCTAAATTCTAAACTCTAAACCCTAAACACTAAACCCTAAACTTTAAACCGTAAATCTTAAACCCTAAATCCAAACACTAAACACTAAACCCTAAACCCTAAACACTAAACCCAAACCCTAAACTCAACACCCTAAAAACAAAACCCAAAACCCTAAATTCTAAACTCTAAACCCTAAACCTACAGCCCAATACCCTAAATCCGACACTAAAAGCCCTAAACCCTAAACCCTAAAACCTAAATCCTCAACCCTAAACCCAATTTCCTAAACCATATACCTATAACCATAAACCCTAAATCCTAAACCATAAACCTTAAACCCCAAACCCCAAATTATAAACTCTAAACCCTAAATCCTAAACTCTATACCCTAAACCCAAAATCGTAAACTCTGAACCCTAAACCCAAAACCATAAACCTAAACATTAAACCCTAAATCCTAAATCGTAAACCCTTAACCCTAAATTGTAATGTCAAAACCCTAAGTCCTAAACATTAAACCCTAAACACTAAACCCTAAATTCTAATCTCTAAAGTCTAAGCCCTAAATCCTAAATTCTAAACCCTAAACCTAAACCATAAACGCTAAATCCTAACCGTATCCTGTAAATAAACCCTAACCCCTAAACCTAAACACTAAATCCTAATATGAAAACCCTGAATCTTAAACCCTAAACCCTAAATCATAAACCCTAATACCTCAACACTAAACCCTAAATTCTAAACTCTAAACCGTAAACACTAAACCCTAAACCCTTAACCCCAAACCCTAAACCCTAAATCCAAAACTGTAAACCCTTAACCATAAAACGAAACCCTAAACCCAAAACACTAAACTATAACACTAACCCTAAACCCTAAACACAAAATCCTAAACTCTAAACCCTAATCCCTAACTTTCAAATCAACCCTAAACCCTTAACCCAAAATCATAAATTCTAAACCCTAAATCCTAAGGTCAAAACCATAAAACATAACACTAAACCCAAAACCCTAAACACTAAACCCTACACCCTAAACCCTAAACTCTAAATCCTATACCCTAAACCCCTAAAACCCTCAACACTAAATCCAAACTCTAAACCCTAAACCCTGAATCCTAAACTCTAAACCCTAAACACTAAACCCTAAATCCTAAACCCTTAACCTCAAAACCTAAACCCTAAATCCAAACTCTAAACCCTAAACCCTAAACCCTAAACCCTAAACCCTAAATCCTAAACTATAAACCCTATACCCTAAATCCTAAACCCCGAACCCTAAACCCTAAGTCCAAATTCTAAAAACTAAAATCTAAATATAAAACTTAAAACCCAAAACCCTAAACCCAAAACCCAAAAAAATAAACCCAAAGCCCGAGACCCGAAACTCTAAAACCTAGACCTTAAATCCTATACCCGTAACAATAAACCCTAAACTCTACACCCTAAACACAAAACCCTAAACCCTAAATCCTAAACTGTAAACCCTAAACCTACAACCCAATACCCTAATCCCGACAGCCAAAACCCTAAACCCAAAACCCAAAACCCAATATCCTAAGCCCTATAACCATAACTATAAACCCTAAATCCGAAACCCTAAACCCTAAACACAATATCCTAAGCCCTACAACCATAACTATAAACCCTAAATTCGAAACCCTAAACCCTAAACACAATATCCTAAGCCCTACAACCATAACTATGAACCCTAAATCCGAAACCCTAAACCCTAAACCCAATATCCTAAACCCTATACCCATAACCATAAACCCTAAATCCTAAATTCTATACCCTAAACCCAAAATACTAAACTTTAAACCCTAAACCTAAACCCTCAACCCTAAATCCTAATGTCAAAACCCTAAGTCCTAAACATTAAACCCTAAACACTAAACCCTAAGACCTAAACCCTAAATTCTAAACTCTAAACCCTAAGCCCTAAAGCCTCAATTCTGAAC
Organism: Solanum okadae; assembly: GCA_036553675.1. NCBI lineage: Eukaryota > Viridiplantae > Streptophyta > Magnoliopsida > Solanales > Solanaceae > Solanum > Solanum okadae. Next base: position 29,656,343 of record CM071682.1, read on the forward strand.
CCTAAATTCTAAACCCTAAACCTAAACCCTAAACACTAAATACTAACTGTATCCTGTAAATAAACCCTAAACCCTAAATCCTAATGTCAAAACCCTAAATCTTAAACCCTAAACACTAAATCCTAAATCATAAACCCTAAATCCTCAACACTAAACCCTAAATTCTAAACTCTAAACCCTAAACACTAAACCCTAAACTTTAAACCCTAAATCTTAATCCCTAAATCCAACCACTAAACACTAAACCCTAAACCCTAAACCCTAAACACTAAACCCTAAACCCAAAACTCTACACCCTAAACACAAAACCCAAAACCCTAAATCCTAAACTCTAAACCCTAAACCTACAGCCCAATACCCTAAATCCGACACTAAAAGCCCAAAACCCTAAACCCTAAAACCTAAATCCTAAACCCTAAACACAATATCCTAAACCATATACCTATAACCATAAACACTAAATCCTAAACCATAAACCTTAAACCCCAAACCCCAAACTATAAACTCTAAACCCTAAGTCCTAAACTCTATACCCAAAACCCTAAATCATAAACCCTGAACCCTAAACCCAAAACCATAAACTTAAACATTAAACCCTAAATCCTAAACCGTAAACCCTCAACCTAAATCGTAATGTCAAAACCCTAAGACCTAAACATTAAACCCTAAACCCTAAATTCTAAAATCTAAACTTTAAGCCTTAAAGCCTAAATTCTAAACCCTAAACATAAACCATAAATGCTAAATCCTAATCGTATCCTGTAAATAAACACTAACCCCTAAACCTAAACCCTAAATCCTATTATGAAAACTCTAAATCTTAAACCCTAAACCCTAAACCCTAAATCGTGAACCCAAAACCCTCAACACTAAACCCTAAATTCTAAACTCTAAAGCAGAAACCGTAAACCCTAAACCCATAACCCCAAACCCTAAACCCTAAATCCAAAACTCTAAACCTTTAACCAAAAAACTAAACCCTAAACCAAAAACACTAAACACTAAACTATAACACTAACCCTAAACCTTAACATAAACCCTAACCTAAACCATAAACCCTAAACCCAAAATCCTAAACTTTAAACCCTAATCCCTAACCTTCAAAATAACCCTAAACCCTTAACCCAAAATCATAAATTCTAAACCCTAAATCCTAAGCCGAAAACCCTAAAACCTAACACTAAACCCAAAACCCTAAACACTTAACCCTACACCCTAAACCCTAAATCCTATACCCTAAACCCCTAAAACCCTCCACACTAAATCCAAACTCTAAACCCTAAACCCTAAACCCTGAATCCTAAACTCCAAACCCTAAACACTAAACCCTAAATCCTAAATTCTTAACCTCAAACCCTAAACCCTAAATCCAAACTCTAAACCCTAAATCCTAAACCCTAAATCCTAAACTCTAAACCCTATACCCTAAATCCTAAACCCCAAACCCTAAACCCTAAACCCTAAACCCTAAGTCCAAATTCTAAAAACTAAACCCTTAATCCAAAACTTGAAACCCAAAACCCTAAACCCGAAGCCCGAGACCCGAAACTCAAAAACCTAGACCCTAAATCCTATACCCGTAACCATAAACCCTAAACTCTACACCCTAAACACAAAACCCTAAACCCTAAATCCTAAACTGTAACCCTAAACCTGCAACCCAATACCCTAATCCCGACTCCAAAAACCCTAAACCCTAAACCAGAAACATTTAAACCTAAACCCTAAACCCTAAACCCAATATCCTAAGCCCTATAACCATAACTATAAACCCTAAATCTGAAACCCTAAACCCTAAACCCAATATCCTAAACCCTATACCCATAACCATAAACCCTAAATCCTAAACCCTAAATCCTAAATTCTACACCCTAAACCCTAAATACTAAACTTTCAACCTTAAACCTAAACCTTAAACCCTAAATCCTAAACTGTAAACCCTCAACCCTAAATCCTAATGTCAAAATCCTAAGTCCTAAACATTAAACCCTAAACACTAAACCCTAAGACCTAAACCATAAATTCTAAACTCTAAACCCTAAGCCCTAAAGCCTCAATTCTAAACCCTAAATTCTAAACCCTAAACACTAAATAGTAACCGTATCCTGTAAATAAACCCTAAACCGTAAATCCAAACCCTAAATCCTAATGTCAAAACCCTAAATCTTAAACCCTAAACCCTAAATCCTAAATCATAAGCCCTAAACCCTCAAAACTAAACCCTAAATTATAAAATCTAAACCCTAAACACTAAACCTTAAACTTTAAACCCTAAATCTTAAACCTTAAATCCAAACACTAAACACTAAACCCTAAACACTAAACCCTAAACCCTAAACTCTACACCCTATATACAAAACCCAAAACCCTAAATCCTAAACTCTAAACCATAAACCTACAACCCAATACCCTAAATCCAACACTAAAAGCCCTAAACCCTAAAACCTAAATCCTAAACCCTAAACCCAACATCCTAAACCATATACCTATAACCATAAACCCTAAATCCCAAACCATAAACCTTAAACCCCATACCCCAAACTATAAATTCTAAACCCTAAATCCTAAACTCTATACCCTAAACCCTAAATCATAAACTCTGAAACCTAAACCCAAAACCACAAACCTAAAGATTAAACCCTAAATCATAAACCGTAAACCCTCAACCCTAAATCGTAATGTCAAAACCCTCAGTCCTAAACATTAAGCCCCAAACACTAAACACTAAACACTAAACCCCAAACCCTAAATTCTAAACTCTAAACTCTAAGCCCTAAAGCCTAAATTCTAAACCCTAAACCCTAAACCTAAACCATAAACGCTAAATCCTAACTGTATCCTGTAAATAAACCCTAACCCCTAAACCTAAACCCTAAATCTTAATATGAAAACCCAAAATCTTAAACCCTAAACCCTCAACATTAAACCCTAAATTCTAAACACTAAACCGTAAAGACTAAACCCTAAACCGTCAAACCTAAACCCTTAACCCCAAACCCTAAACCCTAAATCCAAAACTCTAAACCCATAACCATAAAACTAAACCCTAAACCCAAAACACTAACCACTAAACTATAACACTAACCCTAAACCTTAACCTAAACCCTAACCTAAACCCTAAACCCTAAACCCTAAACCCTAAACCCAAAATCCTAAACTTTAAACCCAATCCCTAACCTTCAAATTAACCCTAAACCCTTAATCAAAAATCAAAAATTCTAAACCCTAAATCCTAAGCTGAAAACCCTAAAACCTAACACTAAACCCAAAATCCAAAACACTAAACCCTGCACCCTAAACCCTAAATCCTATACCCTAAACCCCTAAAACCCTCAACACTAAATCCAAACTCTAAACCCTAAACCCTGAATCCTAAACTCTAAACCCTAAACACTAAACCCTAAATCCTAAACCCTTAACCTCAAATCCTAAACCCTAAATCCAAACTCTAAACCCTAAACCCTAAACCCTAAATCCTAAACTCTAAACCCTATACCCTAAATCCTAAACCCCAAACCCTAAACCCTAAACCCTATGTCCAAATTCTAAAAACTAAACCCTAAACCCAAAACTTAAAACCCAAAACCCTAAGCCCTAAGCCCTAAGCCCGAGACCCGAAACTCAAAAACCTAGACCCTAAATCCTAAACCCAATACCCTAAGCCCTATAACCATCACTATAAACCCTAAATCCGAAACCCTAAACCCTAAACCCAATATCCTAAACCCTATACCCATAACCATAAACCCTAAATCCTAAACCCTAAATCCTAAATTCTACACCCTAAACACTAAATACTAAACTTTAAACCCTAAACCTAAACCTTAAACCCTAAATCCTAAACTGTAAACCCTCAACCCTAAATATTAATGTCGAACCCTAAGTCCTAAACATTAAACCCTAAACACTAAACCCTAAGACCTAAACCCTAAATTCTAAACTTTATACCCTAAGCCCTAAATCCTCAATTCTAACCCCTAAATTCTAAACCCTAAACACTAAATACTAACCGTATCCTGTAAATAAACCCTAAACCCTAAACCTAAACCCTAAATCCTAATGTCAAAATCCTAAATCTTAAACCCTAAACCCTAAATCCTAAATCCTAAATCATAAACCCTAAACCCTCAACACTAAACCCTAAATTCTAAAATCTAAACCCTAAACCCTAAACTTTAAACCCTAAATCCAAACACTAAACACTGAACCCTAAACCCTAAACCCTAAATACTAAACCCTAAACCCTAAACTCTACACCCTTAACAAAAAACCGAAAACCCTAAATCCTAAACTCTAAACCCTAAACCTACAACCCAATACCCTAAATCCGACAATAAAAGCCCTAAACCCTAAAACCTAATTCCTAAACCCTAAACCCAATATCCTAAACCATATACCTAAAACCATAAACCCTAAATCCCAAACCATAAACCTTAAACCCCAAACCCCAAACTATAAACTCTAAACCCTAAATCCTAAACTCTATACCCTAAACCCTAAATCCTAAACTCTATACCCTAAACCCTAAATCATAAACTCTGAACCCTAAACCCAAAACCCTAAACCTAAACATTCAAACCTAAATCCTAAACCGTAAACCCTCAACCCTAAATCATAATGTCAAAACCCTAAGTCCTAAACATTAAGCCCTAAACACTAAACCCTAAACCCTAAAGCCTAAATTCTAAACCCTAAACCTAAACCATAAACGCTAAATCCTAACCGTATCAAGTAAATAAACCCTAACCCCTAAACCTAAACCCTAAATCCTAATATGAAAACCCTAAATCTTAAACCCTAAACCCTAAACCCTAAATCACAAATCCTAAAGCCTCAACATTAAACCCTAAATTCTAAACTCTAATCCGTAAACACTAAACCCTAAACCCTTAACCCCAAACCCTAAACCCTAAATCAAAAACTCTAAACCCTTAACCATAAAACTAAACCCTAAACCCAAAACACTAAACACTAAACTATAACACTACCCCTAAACCTTAACCTAAACCCTAACATAAACCATAAACCCTAAACACAAAATCCTAAACTCTAAACCCAATCCCTAACCTTCAAATTAACCCTAAACCCTTAACCCAAAATCATAAATTCTAAACCCTAAATCCTAAGCTGAAAACCCTAAAACCTAACAGTAAACCCAAAACCCTAAACACTAAACCCTACACCCTAAACCCTAAACCCTAAACCCTAAATCCTATACCCTAAACCCCTAAAACCCTCAACACTAAATCCAAACTCTAAACCCTAAACCCTAAACCCTGAATCCTATACTACAAACCCTAAACACTAAACCCTAAATCCTAATCCCTTAACCTCATATCCTAAACCCTAAATCCAATCTCTAAACCCTAAACCCTAAACCCTAAATCCTAAAATCTAAACCCTATACCCTAAATCCTAAACACCAAACCCTAAACCCTAAACCCTAAACCCTAAACCCTAAACCCTAAGTGCAAATTCTAAAAACTAAACCCTAAACCCAAAACCCTAAATCCAAAACCCAAAACCAAAACCCTAAACCTGAAGCCCGAAACCTGAAACTCAAAAACCTAGACCCTAAATACTATACCCGTAACCATAAACCCTAAACTCTACACACTAAACACAAAACACTAAACCCTAAATCCTAAACTGTAAACCCTAAACCAACAACCCAATACCCTAATCCCGACACCCAAAACCCTAAACCCTAAACCAAAAACATTTAAACCTAAACCCTAAACCCTAAACCCTAAACCCAATATCCTAAGCCCTATAACCATAACTATAAACCCTAAATCCGAAACCCTAAACCCAATATCCTAAACCCTATACCCATAACCATAAGCCCTAAATCCTAAACCCTAAATCCTAAATTTTATACCCTAAACCCTAAATACTAAACTTTAAACCCTAAACCTAAACCTTAAACCCTAAATCCTAAACTGTAAACCCTCAACCCTAAATCCTAATGTCAAAACCCTAAGTCCTAAACATTAAACCTTAAACACTAAACCCTAAGACCTAAACCCTAAATTCTAAACTCTAAACCCTAACCCCTAAAGCCTAAATTCTAAACCCTAAATTCTAAACCCTAAACACTATATACTAACTATATCCTGTAAATAAACCCTAAACCCTAAACCTAAACCCTAAATCCTAATGTCAAAACCCTAAATCTTAAACCATAAACCCTAAATCCTAAATCATAAACCCTAAACCCTCAACACTAAACCCTAAATTCTAAACTCTAAACCCTAAACACTAAACCCTAAACTTTAAACCCTAAATCTTAAACCCTAAATCCAAACACTAAACACAAAACCTTAAACCCTAAACCCTAAACCCTAAACACTAAACCCTAAACCCTAAACTCTACACCCTAAACACCAAACCCAAAACCTTAAATCCTAAACTGTAAACCCTAAACCTACAACCCAATATCCTAAATCCGACACAAAAAGTCCTAAACCCTAAACCCTAAAACCTAAACCCTAACCCTAAACCCTAAAACCTAAACCCTAACCCTAAACCCAATATCCTAAACCATATACCTATAACCATAAACCCTACATCCTAAACCATAAACCTTAAACCCCAAACCCCAAACTATAAACTCTAAACCCTAAATCCTAAGCTCTATACCCTAAACCCTAAATCGTAAACTCTGAACCCTACACCCAAAACCCTAAACCTAAACATTAAACCCTAAATTCTAAACCGTAAACCCTCAACCCTTAATCGTAATGTCAAAAACCTAAGTCCTAAACATTAAACCCTAAACACTAAACATTAAACCCTAAACCCTAAATTCTAAACTCTAAACTCTAAGCGCTAAAGCCTAAATTCTAAACCCTAAACCTAAACCATAAACGCTAAAACCTAAATGTATCATGTAAATAAATCCTAACCCCTAACCCTAAACCCTAAATCCGAATATGAAAACCCTAAATCTTAAACCCTAAACCCTAAATCGCAAACCCTAAACCCTCAACACTAAACCCTAAATTCTAAACTCTAAACCGTAAACACTAAGCCCTAAACCCTTAACCCTTAACCCCAAACCCTAAACCCTAAATCCAAAACTCTAAACCCTTAACCAAAAAGGGGTCCAAAGGGGGGAATTTGCCTCATGTTATGCATGAGGGTACTCACCTTGACCATAGTCCTGACCTTAGAGCCCCTGCTACCACTACTGTCCAGCTTCAACAATAGACAAATCAACAGGTACAGCAACAGGTACGCTCAGGGCCAAGGAAACTGACTAGAACTAAAAATAATAAAGAAAAGCAGCAAGTGAGGGCAGGAACTGCAGATAAATAGAACCAAGGAGCCATGGAAAAGATATAGGAACCAAAGCAAGCACTAGCAACCAAGGAAATGCTCCTAAAAGCAAGAATAAACCCAGTAAGAAAAAGAGAGAGGCTGCAAAAAAAGGAAATAGCATACAGCAGGATAATGTCCAGCAGGGGGAACAACAAAAAGAAGGGGAAGTTTGCAAGAAGTTCATTATGGTTGATCAACACTTGGGCATGGATATTACCCCTTTACAAACCCAATACATGAGCCCTCCAATTAAGGTTCCTCCTGATGACAGGTCTGCAAAGTGTCACCTGAACACAGGCCCTATAATAGATGAATATGCAGTTGATAATTCAGAGGATGAACCGGATGTGGATAATCAATCCCTCAAAGACCCTGATGAGGATGATGAGACTAGTGAGCTTCTTATTAGAGCTTTTAGTCCTCATCCAGATAAAGACTTTGCAGAGGAAATTCTACAGGTGGCTAATAATCAGGGATTATCACCTAGAGGGTTACACCATGAGAGATTCAAATTCCATGTTCAGGATATCAACACTGTCACTGCTGGCAGACCAAACACTAGGCTGTTTACATCCCCATCATCTCAATGATTAATACAATTATTTGGAATGTGAGAGGGATCAACACCCAAGGTGTAATCGAAAGACTCAAAATGCTCAAGAAGATGCATCAACTATCTATCATTGCCATCATGGAACCTTTCTCGGACAATACTCATATTCAAAGTGCCAAAAATTAGTTAGCTATGGAGCATGGTGTGAGTAATTGCAATGGTAAAATCTGGCTTTTTTGGAACATGGACATTGATTGTGTAGTTCTAGAGGAGGATGAACAACAAATTACCTGTGAATTTCGCCATAATGAACTCCAAAACCACTTCACCATCACTTTTGTGTATGCCAAATGTAAAGACCATCTCAGAAGGCCTTTATGGGATAGAATGTTACATCAATCTGCTGATATTGATAGGCCTTGGTGTTCTGTGGGAGACTACAATGTTATTACTTCTATCGAAGAAAAACTGGGAGGGGTTCCTTACAACATGAGAAAAAGTCTTGAGTTCATTGCTATTATTGAGGCTTGTGGTCTTATATATTTAAGTTTGAGTGGGCAGAAATTTACCTGGTCCAACAACAGAGGTATACAACAGAGAGTCTGGAAAAGACTGGACAGAGCTCTAGTTACTGACGCCTGGCTGGAGAAGATGCCTTAGACTACTATCACCCATCTACCTTCAGTAGGGTCAGATCACTGCCCTCTACTGATGGAAATGAATGCTAGGGAAGATGATCATATCAAATATTTTAAATTTCTTAATTGCTGGACTGACCAACCTAATTTCCTTGATATTGTTAAAGCCTGCTGGGACAGGAAAGTTGAGGGTAACAACATGCGGAAATTTCATCAGTAAATGAAGAGATTGTCCAACACTCTTAGCAACTGGTCCAGAGAGAAGTTTGGGGACATTTTTGCTAAAGTCAGGGATTTTGAGGAGAAGGTCAAAACAATGGAGGAACAATTGATTCAAGATCCTAGTGAGAGTAATAGATCTATACTTCATGAAATCAATGCTAGGTATATCAAATTCTTGAAGATAGAAGACTCCATTTTGAAACAAAAAACACAGTTGCAGTGGTTTAAGGAAGGTGACTGCAATACAAAGTACTTCTACTCCCTGATAAGGGGAAGAAGAAGAAGGCTATTCATTCATAAAATTATCAGGGAGGATGGGGAATGGATACAGGGAGATGAGGCTATTGCTGAAGCTGCATGCGACCATTTCCAGAAAATCTTCACAGGAGATAACAAAATCATCAATGAGGATGTCCTGGACTGTATACCACAGATGGTTAACCAGGAACAAAATGATGGACTTACGGCTATGCCTAATCTGGAAGAGTTGAAGGAAGTAGTATTCTCCATGAACCCTAACTCTGCAACTGGTCCTAATGGGATGAATGGACACTTTTTTCAAAAGTGTTAGCACATTATCAAACATGATCTTCTTGGTGTAACTCATGCATTCTTTTGTGGTCAAATGATTCCCAAGTATTTCTCTCACTCTTGCATTGTGCTCCTCCCTAAGGTAAAAAATCCTAACAAACTTTCAGAATTCAGGCCCATTAGTCTAAGCAACTTCACTAGTAAGATTATATCTAAGCTAGTAAGTTCTAGACTAAGTCCTATTCTACCTAGTTTGGTTTCCCTTAATCAGTCGGAGTTCGTCAAAGGGAGAAGTATTTCAGAAAATACTATGCTAGCCCAAGAAATTATCCATCAAATTAAGAAACCTAACATTGGAAGCAATGTTATTATTAAATTGGATATGGCTAAAGCGTATGACAGGGTATCTTGGTCTTATATATGTTTGGTGCTACGAAGGATGGGATTTGATGAAGTTCTTATCGATATGATTTGGAGAATCATGGCTAACAATTGGTATTCTATTATTGTCAATGGCAAAAGACATGGTTTCTTTCAATCCACGAGAGGACTCAAGCAAGGCGATCCGTTATCTCCTGCCCTACTTATTTTAGGTGCAGAGGTTCTTTCCAGATCTTTGAACAGGCTGTATAACAACCCCGAATATCATGGTTTCTTCATGGAACCTAGAGGTCCCCAAGTGAATCATTTAAGCTTTGCGGATGATATTATCCTCTTCACCTCAGGGAGAAAGAAAACACTGCAGCTTATCATGCAGACTCTCTAGTCCTACGAGCAGTCCTCAGGCCAATCAGTTAACACCGAGAAAAGCCACTTCATGGTTCACTCGTGTGCATTCAACAGCACAAAGGACAAAATCAAAAGAATCACAGGTTTTAGACAAAAGGAGGGCCCTATCACCTATCTCGGTTGCCCTCTATTTGTTGGTAGACCTAGGATTATTTATTTTTCTGACCTTATTAACAAATTTTTATGCAGGATGACAGGATGGCAGACTAAGCTTTTAAGTGATGGTGGTAGAGCAATCCTAGTCAAGCATGTTTTACACTCCGTACCTATTCACCTATTAGCCTCAGTAACACCTTCAGTCACTGTCCTCAGGCAGATCCAAAGCATTACGGCTGACTTCTTTTGGGGATGGAGGAATGAGAGGAAAAAATATCACTGGTCGTCATAGAAAAATTTAAGCTTCCCGTACGATGAAGGGGGTGTTGGTATGAGGAACCTCAAAGATGTGTGTTTAACCTTCCAATACAAACAATGGTGGATCTTTAGATCCAAACAAACTCTTTGGGGGGATTTTTTGAAGGCTAAATATTGCCAAAGGTCTAACCCAATTAGCAAGAAATGGGATACAGGGGAGTCACTGACATGGAAACATCTTATGCACAACAAGCTCCAAGTCGAAAAACACATTCAATGGAAGCTTAACTCTGGCAACTGCTTTTTTTGGTGGGATAATTGGCTGGGCATTGGATCCCTTGCTCATTATTCTACCAATAGCAACAGATTCAACAACACCACAGTGGCAGATTTTCGACTTGATGGACAGTGGAACTGGAACAAGCTTCTACAACAAGCACCTAACAGTCAGCTGGCCAGCATTCTCTCCACATAATTCTCCGACCAGCAGGACCTCCCAGACTTAGCAATATGAAAACCATGCATGGATGGGAAATTCAGCTGTTCATCTGCCTGGAACGAGATCAGAGAAAAGAGGACCAAGACCAATTTTAACTCATTCATTTGGCATAAGTGTATCCCTTTTAAAATTTCATTTCTTTTGTGGAGAACTTTAAGAGAAAAACTCCCTACTAATGAAAAACTAACTAGCTTTGGCATTGAGCCAACAAGCTGTTTTTGCTGTTGTAACAGGTCTGGCCTCGACACGATAGAGCACATATTCAACACAGGACAGTTCGCGACATACGTGTGGAGAAGCTTTGCAGATGCTGCTGGAATCAACACAGATCACAGCTCTATTACTCAACTCATCATACAATGGTGGTCAGCGAAGTATAACAATGAAGCACACAAGCTATTACTACAAGCGACACCATTATTCATTTGTTGGAACATTTGGAAGAATCGTTGTGCTAGTAAATACGGAGGCAAATCGTCCAATATTAGTCGAGTCAAATATGCTATCTACAAGGACAACTACAAACTAATGAGTACAAACTTCCCCCAAATCAAATGGCCTTCAAATTGGAGGGAACTGATTCAGCTAGGGGAAAACTGCAGTCATGATATCAAAGTGACATTCGTTAGATGGATAAAGCCTCCAGCTAGTTGGGTCAAAATCAACACGGATGGCAGTGCATTGAGCAACCCGGGCAGAATTGGAGCAGGTGTCATCCTAAGGGATCAAATGGGAGCAATGCTATTAGCTTTTGCTACTCCTTTGGGGGAAGGCACTAACAATCAAGCCGAAATAGGAGCAACCATTTTTGGCATGACATGGGTACTCCAACTGGGCTACAAGAAGGTTGTTTTGGAAGTGGACTCGCAATTACTGGTAGATTGGATCACGCAGAAAGCCAAACCTCCATGGAGCATCAGCACACAACTACAACAGCTTCAGGAACTCATCAGACAAACACACAACTTTCGGTGCAAACACACATTCAGAGAGGCTAACTTCGTGGCCGATTCTTTATCAAAGCAAAGTCACAAGCTTACTTGTCCCCAAATATATTGCAACACCCAGCAACTACCAAAAGAAGCAAGAGGATCAAAGAACCACCTTGAGTGGAAGCCAAACCTTTTCAACTAGCTAAGATTGAAAATCATAGCTTTCTTGAATAGGTCTAGAGTTTTATTTTGTCTACTTGTAAAGGGAGAGTCTCCCTTATTTATGAATTTTAGATTTTTTGTACCGAGAGGAGTCCTCTCTTATAGGTGCTTAGCTTCTAGAGTTTCCTTTTTAGAATGGGGATAAGTTGACTATCCTTAGTAGGAAGGTCGACTAATGAACCACTATAGGATTGGAGGTTAGGTTTATGCCCCCCTCCGTGTATCTTGCTTGTTTTTATTTATGTTAAGGACTGGGGGTGTTGCTAAGCTCCTGACCCCCTCAAGGGTCGTTCAATTAAAAAAATAAAAAAAACCCTTAACCATAAAACTAAACCCTAAACCCAAAACACTAAACACTAAACTATAACACTAACCCTAAACCTTAACCTAAACCCTAACCTAAAACCTAAACCCTAAACCCAAAATCCTAAACTCTAAACCCTAATCCCTAACCTTCAAATTAACCCTAAACCCTTAACCAAAAATCATAAATTCTAAACCCTAAATCCTAAGCTCAAAACCCTAAAACCTAACACTAAACCCAAAACCCTAAACAATAAACCATACACCCTAAACCCTAAACCCTAAACCCTAAACCCTAAATCCTATACCCTAAACCCCTAAAACCCTCAACAGTAAATCCAAACTCTAAACCCTAAACCCTAAAACCTGAATCCTAAACTCTAAACCCTAAACACTAAACCCTAAATCCTAAACCCTTAACCTCAAACCCTAAACCCTAAATCCAAACTCTAAACCCTAAACCCTAGGGGTTTAAGCTTAGGATTTAGGATTTAGGGTTTAGGGTTTATGGTGTTGGGTTTAGAGTTTAGGATTTATGGTTTAGGGATAAGGGTTTAGGGTTTAACATTAAGGGTTTAGAGTTTTGGATATAAGGTTTTGATTTTATGGTTTAGACTTTAGACTTAGGGTTTATAGTTTAAGATTTGTTGTTTAGTGTTTAGTGTTTAGGTTAAGGTTTCAGGTTTAGGGTTTAGTGTTTAGAGTTTGCATTTTGGATTTAGAAATCCCGGTTTAGGGTTTGGGGTTAACGGTTTAGGGTTTAGGGTGTAGGATTTAGAGTATGGGATTTAGGGATCAGGTTTAATGTTCAGGGTTTAGGGTTTGGTGTTTAGTGTTTGAAATGTAGAGTTTAGGGTTTAGGGTTTATGATTTAGTGTTTAAGGTTTAGGGTTTAGGGTTTAGTGTTAGGGTTTAGGGTTTTAAGCTTAGGATTTAGGGTTTTGGGTTTAAGGTTTTGGGTTTAAAGTTTAGGATTTATGGTTTAGGGATTAGGGTTTAGGGTTTAGCATTAAGGGTTTAGAGTTTAGGATATAGGGTTTAGGCTTTAGGGTTTACAGTTTTGACTTAGGGTTTAAAGTTTTGACTTAGGGTTTAGGGTGTAGGGTTTAGGGTTTAAAGTTTATGATTTGTTGTTTAGTGTTTAGTGTTTAGGTTAAGGTTTTAGGTTTAGGGTTTAGGGTTTAGGGTTTAGGGTTTAGGGTTTAGTTTTTTGGGTTTAGGGTTTAGGGTTTATGATATTGGGTTTAGGGTTTTGGGTTTTGGGTTTAGGGTTTAGAGTTTGTTTTTAGTGTTTAGGGTTTAGAGTTTATTTTTAGGGTTTAAGGTTTAGGGTTTAGTGCTTAGTGTTTAGAGTTTAGGATTCAGGGTTTAGTGTTTAGAGTTTGTATTTAGTGTTTTGGGTTTAGGTTTAGGGTTTAGGGTTTAGGATTTAGTGTTAGGATTTAGGGTTTTGAGTTAAGGATTTAGGGTTTAGGGTTTAAGGTTTAGGGTTTACAGTTTAGGATTTGGGAATTAGGCTTTAGGGTTTACAGTTTAGGATTGAGGAATTATGGTTTCAGGTTTGGGGTTTAGGGTTTTGGGTGTAAAGTTTAGAATTTGGGGATTAGGTTTTAGGGATCATATTTAATGTTCAGGGTTTTAGGTTTAGTGTTTAGGTTTTGCAGTGTAGAATTTAGGGATTAGGGTTTAGGGTTTAGGTTTTAGGGTTTAGGGTTTAGGATTTATTGTTTAATGTTTAGGGTGTAGGGTTTAGGGTTTAGAGTTTAGGATTGAGGGTTTAGGGTTTAGGTTTAGGGTTTAGAGTTTACGAGTTAGGGTTTAAGGTTTAGGTTTTAGAGTTTAGGATTTAGGGTTTAGGATTTAGGTTTAGGGTTTAGAGTTTACGAGTTAGGGTTGAGGGGTTAGGGTTTTGAGTTTAGGATTTAGGGTTAAGGGTTTAGAGTTTAGGGTTTAGTGTTTAAGGTTTAGGGTTAGGGTTTTAGGGTTTAGGGTTTATGGTTGAGGGTTTATGGTTTTGGGTTTATGTTTTTTGGTTTTGGTTTTAGGGATTTGGGTTGTAGGTATGGGTTTAGGATTTATGATTTAGGGTTTTGTGTTTAGGGTTTGGAGTGTAGAGTTTAGGGATTAGGGTTTAGGGTTTAGGGTTTAGGGTTTATTGTTTAACGTTTAGGGTTTAGGGTTTAGGGTTTAGTGTTTAGGGTTTAGAGTTTAGAGTTTAGAATTTATGGTTTACGTTTAGGGCTTAGGGTTTATAGTTTAGGATTTAGGGTTTAGGTTTTAGAGTTTACTAGTTAAGGTTGACGGTTTAGAGTTTAGGATTTAGGGTTTAAGGTTTAGGGTTTACATTTTAGAGTTTAGGGTTTAGGGTTTAGGGTTAAGATTTTATGGTTTATGGTTTTAGGGTTTAGTGTTTAGGGTTTAATATTTAGGACTTAGGGTTTTGACATTAGGATTTAGGGTTGAGGGTTTACAGTTTAGGATTTAGGGTTTAAGGTTTAGGTTTAGGGTTGAAAGTTTAGTATTTAGGGTTTAGGGTATAGAATTTAGGATTTAGGGTTTAGGGTTTAGGGATTAGGGTTTATGGTTATGGGTAAAGGGTTTAGGATATTGGGTTTAAGGTTTAGGGTTTCGGATTTAGGGTTTATAGTTATGGTTATAGGGCTTAGGATATTGGGTTTAGGGTTTAGGGTTTAGGTTTAAATGTTTTTCGTTTAGGGTTTAGGGTTTTGGGTGTTGGGATTAGGGTATTGGGTTGTAGGTTTAGGGTTTACAGTTTAGGATTTAGGGTTTAGGGTTTTGTGTTTAGGGTGTAGAGTTTAGGATTTATGGTTACGGGTATAGGATTTAGGGTCTACGTTTTAGAGTTTCGGGTCTCGGGCTTCGGGTTTAGGGTTTTAAGTTTTGGGTTTAGGGTTTAGTTTTTAGAATTTGGACTTAGGGTTTAAACCCCTAAACCCTAAATCCTAAATCCTAATCTTAAACCCCTAAACCCTAACACTAAACCCTAAACACTAAATCCTAAACCCTAAACCATAAACTCTACACTTCAAACCCTAAAAATTAAACCTAATCCCTAAACCCTAAACCCCATACACTAAATCCTACACCCTAAACCCTAAACCATCACCCCAAACCCTAAACCGTAATTCCTAAATCCTAAACCCAAACTCTACACCATAAAGCCTAAATCCTAACTCTAAACCCTAAACCGTAAACCCTAAACTGTAAATCCTAAACCTTAAACCCTAAACCCTAAATCCTTAACTGAAAACCCAAAATCCTAACCCTAAACCCTAAACCTAAATCCAAACAAAAAACCCTAAACCCTAAACACTAAACCCTAAACCTTAAACCCTAAATCCAAACTCTAAACTCTAAACGCTAGATCCTAAACCCTAAACCCTAAACCTTAAACCCTAAACCCTAAACCTTATTATGCAAACCTTGAACTTATATGAGGAAACCTCTGGCCAGCTTGTTAACACTGATAAAAGCCATTTTATGGTCCATCCTAATGCCTTCAACAGCACCAGAGACATAATCAAAAGGATCACTGGCTTCAGACAAAAGGAGGGCCCTATCACTTACCTTGGCTATCCTCTTTTTGTTGGTAGACCTAGGATTATTTACTTTTCTGATCTTATTAACAAAGTGCTTTGTAGGGTCACAGGTTGGCACACTAAACTCTTAAGCTATGGTGGTAGAGCAATCCTAGTCAAGCATGTGTTGCAATCTCTACCTATTCACCTTCTAGCAGCGATAACCCCCCCTAGTACTGTCCTAAAACAGACCCAGAGCATCATGGCAGATTTCTTTTGGGGATGGAGGAATGAGAAGAAAAAATACCATTGGGCTTCGTGGAAAAATTTAAGCTTTCCTTATGATGAGGGGGGTGTGGGGATGAGGAATCTTAAGGATGTGTGCAAGTCCTTTCAGTACAAACAATGGTGGATTTTCAGATCCAAACATACACTTTGGGGAGAATTTTTGAAAGCCAAGTATTGTCAAAGGTCTAACCCTATTAGTAAAAAATGGGATACAGGAGAGTCTTTGACATGGAAACACATGATGCACAACAAACACAAAATTGAGGAACACATTCATTGGAAACTAAACTCAGGCAATTGTTCCTTTTGGTGGGACAATTGGCTTGGAATGGGACCTCTGGCGTACCAGTCCACTGGCAGTAACAGGTTCAACCAGATCACTGTAGCAGATTTTTGGCTCGAGGGAAGATGGAATTTGAACATGCTCCTGCAATAGGCCCCTAACAGCCAGCTGGCCAATATCCTAGCCACAGAATTCCACATCCAACAGGGCATCCCAGACCAAGCTATCTGGAAACCTAACAGTGATGGCACATTCAGCTGTTCATCTGCATGGAATGTGATCAGGGAGAAGAGGAACAAGACTAAATTCAACTCCTTTATTTGGCATAAGAGTATCCCCTTTAAAAGTTCTTTTCTTTTGTGGAGAGCTTTACGTGGTAAACTTCCTACTAACGAAAAACTAACAAGCTTTGGCAATGAAGCTGCAAACTGTTTTTGTTGTTGTAACAGGCCAGGTTTGGACACTATAGAGCACACCTTCAATAATGGACAATTTGCTACCAACGTGTGGAAGAGCTTTGCTGCACCGGCAGGAATCATCACAGACCACAGCTCTCTAACCCAACTCATCATGCAATGGTGGTCAGCTAAGGCCAGCAACGAAGCACATAGGCTACTATTACAGGCTACACCTATTTTCATTTGCTGGAATCTCTGGAAAAATAGATGTGCTAGCAGACATGGAGGGAAACAATCAAACATTAGTAGGGTCAAATATGCAATCTACAAAGACAACTACAAATTAATGACGACATGTTTTCCTCAGATCAAATGGCCTACACGCTGGTGGGATCTGATTCAGCTGGGGGAAAAATGCACTCATGACACAAAAGTGACCGTTGTTAAGTGGCTCAAACCTCCAGATGGCTGGGTTAAAGTTAACACTGATGGCAATGCCTTAGGGAATCCCGGCAGAATTGGAGCTGGAGGCATCATAAGAGATCAATCTGGAGAAATGTTGCTAGCATTTGCAACTCCTTTGGGGGAAGGTTCTAATAACTAGGCAGAGGTGACAGCAGCTCTCTTTGGGATGACCTGGTCACTAGAACTAGGTTAAAGGAACATCATTTTAGAGGTGGACTCACAGCTCTTGGTAGACTGCATAGAGAACAAAACCAACCCCGATTGGAACATTAACACACAACTCTTGAAATTACAAGCCCTTACAAGACAAGCAAATGAGTTCAAATGCAAGCATACCTTCCGAGAAGCAAATTGTGTGGC
Source organism: Solanum okadae (assembly GCA_036553675.1). NCBI lineage: Eukaryota > Viridiplantae > Streptophyta > Magnoliopsida > Solanales > Solanaceae > Solanum > Solanum okadae. The sequence continues at coordinate 29,674,042 of CM071682.1, forward strand.
TGACTCTCTTTCAAAGTACAGCCACAAAATTACTAGTCCACAGATATACCTCGGCATACACCCACTACCAAAGGAAACTAGAGCCTATTATCAATTAGATATACTTGAAATGGCAAATTTCCGAAGAAGGAGGATCAAGAAGATCAAAGAACCCCCTTGAGAAGACCTTCTCTTCATCATAGGCTTAGTTTTAATTTTAATTTTGTAAGGGGAGAGTCTCCCTTATTTATGTTTTCCTAGAATCCTTGTATTGAGAGGAGTCCTCTCCTTAGGTGCATAGTTCTAGGTTACTCCTTTATAGTATGGGAATGAGTCGACTAACCTTAGTAGGTAGGTCGACTTCTGACCCACCATAGGATCGGAGGTTAGGTTTATGTCCCCCTCCTTGTACATTTTTTTGAGCTCTGTTGAGCTTTTATTTATGTTAAGGCCTGGGGGTGTTGCTAAGCCCCTGACCCCCCCAAGGGTCATTCAAATAAATAAATAAATAAAAAAAAAACCCAAAACCTAAAACCCAAAACCCTAAACCGAAACCCAAAACTCAAAAACCTAAAACTTAAACCTTAAACCGTATACCCTTAACCATAAACGCTAACCTCTACAGCCTAAAAACAAAACCCTAAACCCTAAATCCTAAAGTCCAAACCCTAAACCTTACTCTAAATCCTATACCCTACCCCCTAAACCCTCAACCCCAAACCCTAAACCGTAATTCCTAAAACCTAAACCCAAACTCTACACCCTAAACCCTAAATCCAAACTCTAAATCCGAAACACTAACCTGTAAATCCTAAACCTTAAATCCTAAACCCTAAACACTAAATCCTTAACTTAAACCCCTAAATCCTAACCCTAAACCCTAACTCCTAAACTCTAAACCCAAAACTCTAAACCTAAACCTTAAACCCTAAATCCTAAATTGTAAACCCTCAACCCTAAATCCAAATGTCCAAACCCTAAGTCCTAAAGACTAAACCCTACAAACTAAATCCTAAACCCCAAACCCTAAATCCTAAATTCTAAAATCCTAAACTATATACCCTAAACCCAAAACTCTAAACCTAAACCTTAAACCCTAAAACCTAAATTGTAAACCCTCAACCCTAATTCCAAATGTCAAAACCATAAGTCCTAAAGAGTAAACCCTACACATTAATTCCTAAACCCTAAACCCTAAATTCTAAACTCTAAACCCTAAGCCCTAAATCCTAAACTCTAAAACCTAAATTCTAAACCATAAACCTAAATCCTAAACCCTAAATCTTAACCCTATCCTCTAAATAAACCCTAAACCCTAAACCTAAATCCTATACCCTAATGTCAAAACCCTAAACCCTAAACCCTAAGCCCTAAATCCTAAATCTTAAAGCCGAAACCTCAACCCTAAACCCTAAATTCTAAAGTCTAAACCATAAAGACTAAACCCTAAACCCTAAACCTTAAACCCTTAACCGCTAACCCTAAACCCTAAATCCAAAACTCTAAACCCTTAACTGTAAAACTAAACCCTGAACCCAAAATAGTAAACACTAAACTATAACCCTAACCCTAAACCCTAAATCCTAAAGTCAAAACCTTAAACCCTAAACCCTAAACCCTAAATCATAAATCCTAAACCCATACCTACAACTCAAACCCCTAAACCCAAAACCAAAAACTCTAAACCAAAAAACATAAACCATAAACCATAAATTGTAAACCATAAACCCTAAAACATAACTCTAAACCTTAAACCCTATACCTATAACCCTAAAACCCAAAACCTAAAACCCAAAACCTAAACCCGAAATCAAAAACTCAAATCCCTAAAACTTAAACCCTAAACCCTATTCACTTAATCATAAACGGTAAATTCTACAGCCTAAAAGCAAAACCCAAAACCCTAAATCCTAAACTCTAAACCCTAAACCTACAACCCAATACCCTAAACCTGACACCCAAAACCCTAAACCATAAACCCAACATCCTAAACCCTATACCTATAACCATAAACCCTAAATCCTAAACCCTAAACCTTAAACCCTAAACCCTAAACCCTAGACCCTAAACCCTAAACTCTAAACTCTAAATCCTAAATCCTAAAACCTAAATCCTAAACTCTATACCCTAAACCCTAAATCCTAAACTATAAACCCTAAACCCAAAACTCTAAACCTAAACCTTAAACCCTAAAACCTAAACTGTAAACCCTCAACCCTAAATCCAAATGTCAAAACCATAAGTCCTAAAGAGTAAACCCTACACATTAATGTCACGACCCAAGCTTAGGTCCTAGACGTGACATGGCGAATGAGGAACCCGAAGGAACCCCAAAGAAGCCTCTCAAACTTGTCATCACACTACATCGGTCGCGGAAGTACACTCAACATTAATTAACGGGAAAATAGGGGACTAAGGGCAAACCATTTCAAAATGACATCATAGAACAAGAGTCAAGCTCATTTACAAAATACTTGTCCAATGCACACCTCTACATACATAGATAGGACGGGGGCGATGACATACTACCGGCTCCCCTCATAGTCAAAATACAATTACAAGCTAAAGTTTCAAAACATAGGAGTAGAAAACATAACATAGCCCTCGAATCATTGAGGACTCACCAACAAACTCGGATAAGCACCGTACTAGCCACGTGAATGGAGAGAAGGATCAAGAGTAGCTCCGGTCCCTACATGGTGACATCATGTAGGCAAAATATGCGTTAGTACTTGGAATGTACTAAGAATGCGGGGTGCAACACAACAATAGACAAGGACACAATCGAAATACAAGAAATAGTTTCATAGGCATTATGAATAACAATATGAGGATGCATGATCAAAGTGAAGTCAAAACATGTTAAAGTATATGTATACTAATAGTAGATATCATATGTGTATTCATGATCCAACCAATCTATAACCCCAACTTAGGATGGGGGATGCCGTTCACACTCGGACACCTTCGTGGCAAGGTATAAACCCTCACATGGTTGATGTTGGTCACACCCCAAGCATCCTAGGTGGTGAGATATAAACCTCTCACATAGTTGTCCGGTTCTTTTCCCCCGGACCGGGCATGGTCATGCAACACTTTATATAGGAAATTCCCATTAGGCTCTAATGCAATCTCACGTACGGAATGAACATATACACAAGCTTAGTTTGTCATCAACACATCTCTGGATTGCCATACATCTCATAACTCAAGCTTTAAAGCATCGATTTATCAATTCTCCATAGTTGGACATTTTGTCAAACACCTTGAAGGCATGTAATGGAATCAAGGAGCATGGAAAATAGGGTAGTAATTATGCAGCCAAACCAGTGAACAACCTACAACAAAACCTTATAACACCCACAATACCACATGAAAATCTCCACATCCATTCCAAATTTAGATTCAAGTTCTAGAGTCACAATATGATCAAAACAATCACTTTTCATGTTTAAAATTCAATGCGCAGAAAATTATTACAAATAACAAGACTAATTTATAAATCTTAACTTAAACCATGAATTATTGAGTAGAATAGAGTCTAGGCACTATGAGTGGAAGGACCAATGAGTTCAACACCACATACCTTGAGTTTTTATGAAGGTCTTGAGAGTGTCTTCAATGGAAACTTGGAACTTGGAGCAAGAGTCTCTTCAATCTTGAGAAAGGTTTTGGATTAGGGTTCTTGAGAGAACTTGAGAGAAAATGTGTCTAAGAATGGGAGAGGTGTTTTGGGAAATGTTTTAGAGATGAGAATTGAACTAATGTTATATAGGAAATAACATATGCCCTTTGGAAAAATGGTCCAACACTTAGAAAAAAAATTAGGCGGGTGAACAGTAAAAACGCACACTGGAAATTGTATTTTCTGCCGGACAGATTTTACGAAAATGGGAATAACTTCTTCGTCCGAACTCCGAATGAGGTGAAACGAAGTGAGTTAGGTAGCTAACTCAAAGGGCTTTCCATGGATATGTTATGGGCCACCCAATTATTTGTGTGCTAGGAGATATGACCCTCCAAAGTAGACCCTCGAAAAAGGCTTCACTTGGAAATTTCGAATTTTAATACGCTTGCTCTAAAATTTGGGTTAGACCCATTTCCCACTCAATTTGACCCCCTAAACAAGAATATGAAGTCGGATTTTCGAAAAACGAAACGGATTTTTCTAGATATAGCTAAACAAGTTTCCGGTAACTTCCGAAGCACATTTTTAAGAACTTTTTGGGTCATTTCAATATCTCCCCCTTGGGAACATTCGTCCCCGAATGTGGAAGATACGTACAAGGGAAGATTTAGTAAGAACATATCAGAACCAACATGAATGCAAAAAATTTATTTAAACATCACTTCAAGATTTCAAAACTTAGTGTAAAGCATCCATAACTCATCAATTTAAACATATATGCACATTAATGATTCAGAGGCTGAAATGTAAGACTCAATGGAGTACAAAGGACCTGATTTAATACCTTAGGCTTGAGTGGAGTTGAATAGATAAGGATAACGACTTTGCATGTCCGCTTCGGCCTCCCAAGTAGCACTCTCCACTTGTTGATTTCTCCAAAGCACCTTAATGGACGCCACTTCTTTGTTCCTTAACCTTTTAACTTGTCTATCTAAGATCTGACCCGGGACTTCTTCATACGTCAAATTATCTTCTACAACACCCACAACCTCAAGAGGTACAATAGCGTTAGGATCACCAACACATTTCCTCAACATCGATACATGGAATACCGGATGAACTAATTCCATCTCCTTGGGCAACCCCAACTCATAGGCTACTTTACCAACCTTTCTTATTATCTCATAAGGACCGACATACCTAGGACTTAATTTCCCCTTCTTACCAAAACGAACCATACCTTTCATTGGAGAAACTTTCAAATAAACCCAATCACCCACTTTGAATTCAAGATCCCGTCTCCTCACATCGGCATAAGACTTTTGACGACTTTGGGCTGTTTTCAACCTCTCCCTAATCATCCTTACCTTCTCAAGAGCATCCATGACCAGATCCGGACCCAACAAGGCCACCTCTCCAACTGCAAACCACCCAACCGGTGACCTACACCGTCTACCATAAAGTTCCTCAAAAGGAGCCATACCGATACTAGAATGATAACTATTGTTGTATGCAAATTCAATCAAAGGAAGATGATCATCCCAACTACCTTTCAACTCCAATACACAAGCTCTAAGCATATCCTCCAAGGTTTGAATTGTTCTTTCGGTTTGGCCATCCGTTTGAGGGTGGAAGGCCGTGCTAAGCTTTACCTTTGTACCAAGACTATCACGACCCAAGCCTAGGGTCTAGACGTGACATGGCGAATGAGGAACCTGAAGGAACCCCAAACAAGCCTCTCAAACTTGTCATCACACATCATCTGTCGCGGAAATACATTCAACATTAATTAACGGGAAATAGGGACTAAGGGCAAGCTATTTCAAAATGACATCATAGAACAAGAGTCAAGCTCATTTACAAAATACTTGTCCAACGCACACCTCTGCATACATAGATGGGACGGGGGCCATGACATACTACCGGCTCCCCTCAAGTCAAAATACAATTACAAGCTAAAGTCTCAAAACATAGGAGTAGGAAACATAACATAGCCCTCGAATCATTGAGGACTCACCAACAAACTCGGATAAGCACCGTACTAGCCACGTGAATGGAGAGAAGGATCAAGAGTAGCTCCGGTCCCTACATGGTGACATCATGTAGGCAAAATATGCGTTAGTACTTGGAATGTACTAAGTATGCGGGGTGCAACACAACAATAGACAAGGACACAATCGAAATACAAGAAATAGTTTCATAGTCATTATGAATAACAATATGAGGATGCATGATCAAAGTGAAGTCAAAACATGTTTAAGTAAATCTATACTAATAGTAGATATCATATGTGTATGCATGATCCAACCAATCTATAACCCCAACTTAGGATGGGGGATGCCATTCACACCCAGACACCCTGGTGGCAAGGTATAAACCCCTCACATGGTTGATGTTGGTCACACCCCAAGCATCCTAGGTGGTGAGATATAAACCTATCAGATGGTTGATGTTGGTCACACCCCAAACATCCTAGGTGGTGAGATATAAACTTCTCACATGGTTGTCCGGTTCTTTTCCCCCTGACCGGGCATGGTCATGCAACACTTTATATAGGAAATTCCCATTAGGCTCTAATGAAATCTCACGTATGGAATGAACATATACACAAGCTTAGTTTGTCATCAATACATCTCTGGATTGCCATACATCTCATAACTCAAGCTTTAAAGCATCGATTCATCAATTCTCCATAGTTGGACATTTTGTCAAACACCTTGAAGGCATGTAATGGAATCAAAGAGCATGGAAAATAGGGTAGTAATTATGCAGCCAAACCAGTGAACAACCTACAACAACACCTTTTAACACCCACAATACCACATGAAAATCTCCACATCCATTCCAAATTTAGATTCAAGTTCTAGAGTCAAAACATGCTCAAAACAATCACTTTTCATGTTTAAAATTCAATGTGCAGGAAATTATTACAAAGAACAAGACTAATTTATCAATCTTAACTTAAACCATGAATTAGTGAGTAGAATAGAGTCTAGGCACTATGGGTGGAAGGACCCATGAGTTCAACACCACATACCTTGAGTTTTTATGAAGGTCTTGAGAGTGTCTTCAATGGAAGCTTGGAACTTGGAGCAAGAGTCTCTTCAATCTTGAGGAAGGTTTTGGATTAGGGTTCTTGAGAGAACTTGAGAGAAAATGTGTCTAAGTATGGGAGAGGTGTTTTGGGAAATGTTTTAGAGATGGGAATTGGACTAATGGTATATAAGAAATAACATATACCCTTTGGAAAAATGGTTCAACACTTAGAAAAAAAAATGAGGCGGGTGAACAGTAAAAACACTCACTGGAAATTGCATTTCCTGCCGGACAGATTTTATGAAAATGGGCATAACTTCTTCAACCGAACTCCGAATGAGGTGAAACGAAGTGCGTTAGGTAGATAACTCAAAGGGCTTTCCATGGATATGTTATGAGCTACCCAATTATTTGTGCGCTAGGAGATAAGACCCTCCAAAGTAGACCCTCGAAAATGGCTTTACTTGGAAATTTCGGATTTTGATACGGTTGCTCTAAAATTTGGGTTAGACCCATTTCCCACTCAATTTGAGCCCCTAAACAAGAATATGAAGTTGGATTTTTGAAAAACGAAACGGATTTTTCTAGATATAGCTAATCAAGTTTCCAGTAACTTCCGAAGCACATTTTTAAGAACTTTTTGGGTCATTTCAATATCTCCCCCTTGGGAACATTCGTCCCCGAATGTGGAAGAGACGTACAAGGCAAGATTGAGTAAGAACATATCAGAACCAACATGAATGCAAAAAATTTATTTAAACATCACTTCAAGATTTCAAAACTTAGTGTAAAGCATCCATAACTCATCAATTTAAACATATATGCACATTAATGATTCAGAGGCTAAAATGTAAGACTCAATGGAGTACAAAGGACCTTATTTAATACCTTAGGCTTGAGTGGAGTTGAATAGATAAGGATAACGTCTTTGCATGTCCGCTTCGGCCTCCCAAGTAACGCTCTCCACTTGTTGATTTCTCCAAAGCACCTTAACGGACGCCACTTCTTTGTTCCTCAACCTTTTAACTTGTCTATCTAAGATCTGAACCGGGACTTCTTCATACGTAAAATTATCTTCTACAACACCCACAACCTCAAGAGGTACAATAGCGTTAGGATCACCAACACATTTCCTCAACATCGATACATGGAATACCGGATGAACTAATTCCATCTCCTTGGGCAACCCCAACTCATAGGCTACTTTACCAACCTTTCTTATTATCTCATAAGGACCGACATACCTAGGACTTAATTTCCCCTTCTTACCAAAACGAACCATACCTTTCATTGGAGAAACTTTCAAATAAACCCAATCACCCACTTTGAATTCAAGATCCCGTCTCCTCACATCGGCATAAGACTTTTGACGACTTTGGGCTGTTTTCAACCTCTCCCTAATCATCCTTACCTTCTCAAGAGCATCCATGACCAGATCCGGACCCAACAAGGCCACCTCTCCAACTGCAAACCACCCAACCGGTGACCTACACCGTCTACCATAAAGTGCCTCAAAAGGAGCCATACCGATACTAGAATGATAACTATTGTTGTATGCAAATTCAATCAAAGGAAGATGATCATCCCAACTACCTTTCAACTCCAATACACAAGCTCTAAGCATATCCTCCAAGGTTTGAATTGTTCTTTCGGCTTGGCCATCCGTTTGAGGGTGGAAGGCCGTGCTAAGCTTTACCTTTGTACCAAGACTATCACGACCCAAGCCTAGGGTCTAGACGTGACATGGCGAATGAGGAACCTGAAGGAACCCCAAACAAGCCTCTCAAACTTGTCATCACACATCATCTGTCGCGGAAGTACATTCAACATTAATTAACGGGAAATAGGGACTAAGGGCAACCTATTTCAAAATGAAATCATAGAACAAGAGTCAAGCTCATTTACAAAATACTTGTCCAACGCACACCTCTGCATACATAGATGGGACGGGGGCCATGACTTACTACCGGCTCCCCTCAAGTCAAAATACAATTACAAGCTAAAGTCTCAAAACATAGGAGTAGGAAACATAACATAGCCCTCGAATCATTGAGGACTCACCAACAAACTCGGATAAGCACCGTACTAGCCACGTGAATGGAGAGAAGGATCAAGAGTAGCTCCGGTCCCTACATGGTGACATCATGTAGGCAAAATATGCGTTAGTACTTGGAATGTACTAAGTATGCGGGGTGCAACACAACAATAGACAAGGACACAATCGAAATACAAGAAATAGTTTCATAGTCATTATAAATAACAATATGAGGATGCATGATCAAAGTGAAGTCAAAACATGTTTAAGTAAATCTATACTAATAGTAGATATCATATGTGTATGCATGATCCAACCAATCTATAACCCCAACTTAGGATGGGGGATGCCATTCACACCCAGACACCCTGGTGGCAAGGTATAAACCCCTCACATGGTTGATGTTGGTCACACCCCAAGCATCCTAGGTGGTGAGATATAAACCTATCAGATGGTTGATGTTGGTCACACCCCAAACATCCTAGGTGGTGAGATATAAACTTCTCACATGGTTGTCCGGTTCTTTTCCCCCTGACCGGGCATGGTCATGCAACACTTTATATAGGAAATTCCCATTAGGCTCTAATGAAATCTCACGTATGGAATGAACATATACACAAGCTTAGTTTGTCATCAATACATCTCTGGATTGCCATACATCTCATAAATCAAGCTTTAAAGCATCGATTCATCAATTCTCCATAGTTGGACATTTTGTCAAACACCTTGAAGGCATGTAATGGAATCAAAGAGCATGGAAAATAGGGTAGTAATTATGCAGCCAAACCAGTGAACAACTTACAACAACACCTTTTAACACCCACAATACCACATGAAAATCTCCACATCCATTTCAAATTTAGATTCAAGTTCTTGAGTCACAACATGCTCAAAACAATCACTTTTCATGTTTAAAATTCAATGTGCAAGAAATTATTACAAAGAACAAGACTAATTTATGAATCTTAACTTAAACCATGAATTAGTGAGTAGAATAGAGTCTAGGCACTATGGGTGGAAGGACCCACGAGTTCAACACCACATACCTTGAGTTTTTATGAAGGTCTTGAGAGTGTCTTCAATGGAAGCTTGGAACTTGGAGCAAGAGTCTCTTCAATCTTGAGGAAGGTTTTGGATTAGGGTTCTTGAGAGAACTTGAGAGAAAATGTGTCTAAGTATGGGAGAGGTGTTTTGGGAAATGTTTTAGAGATGGGAATTGGACTAATGGTATATAAGAAATAACATATACCCTTTGGAAAAATGGTTCAACACTTAGAAAAAAAAATGAGGCGGGTGAACAGTAAAAACGCTCACTGGAAATTGCATTTCCTGCCGGACAGATTTTACGAAAATGGGCATAACTTCTTCAACCGAACTCCGAATGAGGTGAAACGAAGTGCGTTAGGTAGCTAATTCAAAGGGCTTTCCATGGATATGTTATGAGCTACCCAATTATTTGTGCGCTAGGAGATAAGACCCTCCAAAGTAGACCCTCGAAAATGGCTTTACTTGGAAATTTCGGATTTTGATACGGTTGCTCTAAAATTTGGGTTAGACCCATATCCCACTCAATTTGACCCCCTAACCAAGAATATGAAGTCGGATTTTTGAAAAACGAAACGGATTTTTCTAGATATAGCTAATCAAGTTTCCAGTAACTTCCGAAGCATAGTTTTAGGAACTTTTTGGGTCATTTCAATATCTCCCCCTTGGGAACATTCGTCCCCGAATGTGGAAGTGACGTACAAGGCAAGACTTAGTAAGAACATATCAGCCCCAACATGAATGCAAATTTTTTATTTAAACATCACTTCAAGATTTCAAAACTTAATGTAAAACATCCATAACTCATCAATTTAAACATATATGCACATTAATTATTCAGGGGCTGAAATGTAAGACTCAATGGAGTACAAAGGACCTGATTTAATACCTTAGGCTTGAGTGGAGTTGAATAGATAAGGATAACGTCTTTGCATGTCCGCTTCGGCCTCCCAAGTAACACTCTCCACTTGTTGATTTCTCCAAAGCACCTTAACGGACGCCACTTCTTTGTTCCTCAACCTTTTAACTTGTCTATCTAAGATCTGAACCGGGACTTCTTCATACGTAAAATTATCTTCTACAACACCCACAACCTCAAGAGGTACAATAGCGTTAGGATCACCAACACATTTCCTCAACATCGATACATGGAATACCGGATGAACTAATTCCATCTCCTTGAGCAACCCCAACTCATAGGCTACTTTACCAACCCTTCTTATTATCTCATAAGGACCGACATACCTAGAACTTAATTTCCCCTTCTTACCAAAACGAACCACACCTTTCATTGGAGAAACTTTCAAATAAACCCAATCACCCAATTTGAATTCAAGATCCCGTCTCCTCACATCGGCATAAGATTTTTGACGACTTTGGGCTGTTTTCAACCTCTCCCTAATCATCCTTACCTTCTCAAGAGCATCCATGACCAGATCCGGACCCAACAAGGCCACCTCTCCAACTTCAAACCACCCAACCGGTGACCTACACCGTCTACCATAAAGTGCCTCAAAAGGAGCCATATCGATACTAGAATGATAACTATTGTTGTATGCAAATTCAATCAAAGGAAGATGATCATCCCAACTATCTTTCAACTCCAATACACAAGCTCTAAGCATATCCTCCATGGTTTGAATTGTTCTTTCGGCTTGGCCATCCGTTTGAGGGTGGAAGGCCGTGCTAAGCTTTACCTTTGTACCAAGACCCCTTTGGAATGACTTCCAAAAGTGAGAAGTGAATTGGGCACCACGATCCGAGATGATAGACAAAGGAATCCCATGCAACCTTACCAATTCATAAATGTACAACTTGGCATACTCTTCAGCCCCGTAAGTAGTTTTAACCGGTAGGAAATGAGCCGACTTTGTCATCCGATCAACCACCACCCAAACCAAATCAAAGCCTCTTCTAGCCTTGGGTAAGCCCACTACAAAATCAATGTTGATTTCTTCCCACTTCCAAGTAGGTATCTCAATGTCTTAAGTTAGGCCACCCGGCCTTTGATGTTCGGCCTTGACTTGTTGACAACTATGGCAACCCGAAACAAATTTTGCAATGTCCTTCTTCATACCGCCCCACCAATACACATCCCTCAAGTCTCTATACATCTTTGTTGACCCCGGATGAATGGAATAAAAAGAATTATGAGCCTCATCAAGGATTCTTTCCCTCACACCATCCACACAAGGAACACATAATCTACCTTGGTACCTAAGGGAACCATCTCCCCCTTGGGAGAAAACCTCCACCTTACCACTACTCACCAAAGCCTTTAATTCTACCAAAGAAGGATCAAGATCTTGCTTGACTATCACCTCATCAACCAAGGAAGACCTTGAACCATCAACAACAACTACTCCTCCACTATCCACCCCTTCTAACCTAACTCCCAATTTGGCCAACCGATGGACCTCCTTAGCCAACTCTTTACTACCTTCCTCCACATGAGCCAAGCTACCCATTGACACTCTACTCAATGCATCCGCCACCACATTAGCTTTCCCCGGATTATAATGAACACTCATATCATAATCCTTAAGGAATTCTAACCACCTCCTTTGTCTCAAGTTAAGATCTTTTTGCGTGAACACATATTGGAGATTCTTATGGTCGGTGAAGATATCAACATGCACCCCATACAAATAATGACGCCAAATCTTTAAAGCAAAAACCACGGCGGCCAATTCAAGATCATGGGTTGGGTAATTTTTTTCATGAACCTTAAGTTGCCTAGAAGCATAGGCTATAACCTTACCACTTTGCATCAACACACAACCCAAACCAATACGGGAAGCATCACAATAAACAACAAAACCTTCTAACCCATCCAGAAGTGACAAAATAGGAGCGGACACAAGCCTTTCTTTCAAAGTTTGGAAGCTCTCCTCACACTCATCCGACCACACAAATTTAGCCTTCTTTTGAGTCAACTTAGTCATAGGAGAAGCAAGAGAAGAAAACCCTTCCACAAATCTCCTATAATAACCCGCTAAACCCAAGAAATTCCTTATATCCGACGGGGTCAAAGGTCTAGGCCAATTCCTAATAACATCGGTCTTCTTAGGATCCACCTTAATACCATCCCCCGACACCACATGGCCTAGGAAAGCAACTTCCTTCAACCAAAACTCACACTTTTCATATTTAGCGTACAACTTCTCTTCCTTCAATCTTTGGAGTACAACCCTCAAGTGACCCTTGTGCTCTTCCTCACCCCGAGAATAGATCAAGATATCATCTATAAACACCACCACAAAAGAATCAAGGTAGGGTTTGAAAACCCTATTCATCAAATCCATAAAGAGAGCCGGAGCATTACTCAACCCGAAAGACATCACCACAAACTCATAGTGCCCATACCTAGTACGAAAGGCCGTCTTGAGAATATCACACTCCCTCACCTTCACTTGATGATACTCTGACCGAAGATCAATCTTAGAGAAGTGACTAGCCCCATGCAATTGGTCAAATAAATCGTCAATCCTTGGAAGAGGATACCTATTCTTGACGGTGACCCTATTAAGTTGTCGATAATCAATACACATTCTAAGAGACCCATCTTTCTTCTTCACAAACAAAACCGGAGCACCCCAGGGAGAATGACTAGGTCTAATAAACCCCTTCTCTAACAAATCTTTTAATTGCTCTTTCAACTCTTTCAACTCCGTCGGGGCCATACGGTAAGGGGGGATAGAAATAGGTTGAGTACAATAGGAGGGACTTTAGACTCAACATCATTGACTCTCACAATATGGTACAAGCACCCTTTGGAAATCAACCTATGGGCTTTAATGCAAGAAATGAATTTCCCCTTCACCACAACATCCCGGCTCTCCCACTCAAGGAAGGGTTCATTAGGAAATCGGAACTTGACTTTACGAGTCCTACAATCAATAGAAGCATAATATGCATGCAACCAATCCATCCCAAGAATAACATCAAAATCCACCATGTTCAACTCAACAAGATCACAAGGCAACAACTTATTCAATATGCAAACCGGACAATTTCTATACACTTTTCTAGCAACAATAGAGACACCAATAGGAGTAGATACTTCATATGACTCATGCAACAATTCCGACTCGACATGAAATTTTCTAGCAACTAAGGGGGTAACAAAGGAAAGGGTGGCACCCGGATCAATGAAAGTATAAACATCAAGATCAAAGATTTGCAACATACCGGTCACCACATCTGGAGCCTCATTAACACCTTGTCTACCATGCAAAGCATAAAATCGATTGTCCATTGGGGCACCACTTTGAGAAGCACCTCTACCCAAAGGAGTAGTGTTAGCACTTCGAACCTTGTTGCGGATCTTGGGACACTCAAACCTCTTATGACCCACTTCTCCACATTCAAAGCAAGCACCCGAACCCTTCATGCAAGGACCACCATGCTTCCTCCCACACTTAGGGCATACATCCATAGAACCCACTTCACCTCCCCCTTGAGGTCTAGGAACATTGATAGCAAATCCCCGGTTGACATGAGGGTTTCCTCGGCCTTGATGAAATCTAGCACCCTTAGGGAACCTATTCTCCAATCGGGCCCTCTTGGCCTCATGCCCCCTTCTCTTCCTCAATTTCTCCTCCTCCATTTGCTCGGCATAAGTCATCAACCGAGACAAATCCATATCTCCAATGAGCATAGCGGACCGACACTCCTCACTAACCAAGTCGGATACACCCATCACAAATTTGTTCATCCTCGACCTAGAGTCGGCCACCAAGTGAGGTGCATACTTGGAGAGTTGGACAAATTTGAGGGCATACTCCCTCACACTCATAGCTCCTTGCTTCAAGTTCATGAACTCCACCAACTTTGCCTCCCTAAGCTCAAGAGGGAAGACTCTATTAAGGAAAGCAAGTTTAAACTCCTCCCACAACACCACATAGCCATTACCTTTCTCACCCTTCCATTGATCAAACCAAATTTGAGCAACCCCCTTGAGTTGGTAGGCCGCCAATTCCGTCTTCTCACAAGCACCAACATCCATAATGGTCAAGATTTTGCATACCTCATCGATGAACTCTTGCGGGTCCTCATCCACCTTTGAACCATGGAAGACCGGAGGGTTCATCCTCATGAAATCTCTCACCCTTTCCCCCGGGGTGGTAGTTCGAGGAGCTTGGGCTCCTTGTTGCACTTGGTTAGCTACCACTTTTGCAAGCATGGTGAGTGCATCACGGAGCTCACCATTGGTGGGTGGCTCTTCCGGTGATCGGGCCCGTCTTCCCCTCATGTTTGGCATGATGATCTAGCAATCCAAAGAACAAGCGTTAGGGAGGAATCACCTTATCGCACTCTAAGCACGACATAGAACATGAAGAAGGGAAACCTTTCCTAAAACGTTTTGTAGCCTCCCATTCATAGTCGTGGTGCGCTTCAAAACCATGATTAGAACTCTACTCAACGCGGTGTGTTGGACTACGAGGATTTAACAACCTAGTGCTCTGATACCAAGCTTGTCACGACCCAAGCCTAGGGCCTAGACGTGACATGGCGAATGAGGAACCCGAAGGAACCCCAAACAAGCCTCTCAAACTTGTCATCACACTTCATCGGTCGCGGAAGTACATTCAACATTAATTAACGGGAAATAGGGACTAAGGGCAAACCATTTCAAAATGACATCATAGAACAAGAGTTAAGCTCATTTACAAAATACTTGTCCAACGCACACCTCTACATACATAGATAGGACGGGGGCCATGACATACTACCGGCTCCCCTCATAGTCAAAATACAATTGCAAGCTAAAGTCTCAAAACATAGGAGTAGGAAACATAACATATCCCTCGAATCATTAGGGACTCACCAACAAACTCGGATAAGCACCGTACTAGCCACGTGAATGGAGAGAAGGATCAAGAGTAGCTCCGGTCCCTACATGGTGACATCATGTAGGCAAAATATGCGTTAGTACTTGGAATGTACTAAGTATGCGGGGTGCAACACAACAATAGCCAAGGACACAATCGAAATACAAGAAATAGTTTCGTAGGCATTATGAATAACAATATGAGGATGCATGATCAAAGTGAAGTCAAAACATATTTAAGTAAATCTATACTAATAGTAGATATCATATGTGTATGCATGATCCAACCAATCTATAACCCCAACTTAGGATGGGGGATGTCGTTCACACTCGGACACCCTGGTGGCAAGGTATAAACCCCTCACATGGTTGATGTTGGTCATACCCCAAGCATCCTAGGTGGTGAGATATAAACCTCTCAGATGGTTGATGTTGGTCACACCCTAAGCATCCTAGGTGGTGAGATATAAACCTCTCACATGGTTGTCCGGTTCTTTTCCCCCGGACCGGGCATGGTCATGCAACACTTTATATAGGAAATTCCCATTAGGCTCTAATGCAATGTCACGTATGGAATGAACATATACACAAGCTTAGTTTGTCATCAACACATCTCTGGATTTCCATACATCTCATAACTCAAGCTTTAAAGCAACGATTCATCAATTCTCCATAGTTGGACATTTTGTCAAACACCTTGAAGGCATGTAATGGAATCAAAGAGCATGGAAAATAGGGTAGTAATTATGCAGCCAAACCAGTGAACAACCTACAACAACACTTTTTAACACCCACAATACCACATGAAAATCTCCACATCCATTTCAAATTTAGATTCAAGTTCTTGAGTCACAACATGCTCAAAACAATCACTTTTCATGTTTAAAATTCAATGTGCAAGAAATTATTACAAAGAACAAGACTAATTTATGAATCTTAACTTAAACCATGAATTAGTGAGTAGAATAGAGTCTAGGCACTATGGGTGGAAGGACCCACGAGTTCAACACCACATACCTTGAGTTTTTATGAAGGTCTTGAGAGTGTCTTCAATGGAAGCTTGGAACTTGGAGCAAGAGTCTCTTCAATCTTGAGGAAAGTTTTGGATTAGGGTTCTTGAAAGAACTTGAGAGAAAATGTGTCTAAGTATGGGAGAGGTGTTTTGGGAAATGTTTTAGATATGAGAATTGAACTAATGGTATATAGAAAATAACATATGCCCTTTGGAAAAAATGGTCCAACACTTAGAAAAAAAAATGAGGCGGATGAACAGTAAAAACACTCACTGGAAATTGCATTTCCTGCCGGACAAATTTTACGAAAATGGGCATAAATTCTTTGTACGTACTCCGAATGAGGTGAAACGAAATGCGTTAGGTAGCTAACTCAAAGGGCTTTCCATGGATATGTTATGCGCCATCCAATTATTTGTGTGCTAGGAGATATGATCCTCCAAAGTAGACCCTCGAAAAAGGCTTCACTTAGAAATTTCGGATTTTGATACGGTTGCTCTAAAATTTGGGTTAAACACATTTCCACTCAATTTGACCCCCTAAAAAAGAATATGAAGTCGGATTTTCGAAAAATGAAACAGATTTTTTTAGATATAGCTAAACAAGTTTCCGGTAACTTCCGAAGCACAGTTTTAAGAACCTTTTGGGTCATTTCAAAGACCCCTTTGGAATGACTTCCAAAAGTGAGAAGTGAATTGGGCACCACGATCCGAGATGATAGACAAAGGAATCCCATGCAATCTTACCAATTCATGAATGTACAACTTGGCATACTCTTCAGCCCCGTAAGTAGTTTTAACCGGTAGGAAATGAGCCGACTTTGTCATCCGATCAACTACAATACCACATGAAAATCTCCACATCCATTCCAAATTTAGATTCAAGTTCTAGAGTCAAAACATGCTCAAAACAATCACTTTTCATGTTTAAAACTCAATGTGCAGGAAATTATTACAAAGAACAAGACTAATTTATGAATCTTAACTTAAACCATGAATTAGTGAGTAGAATAGAGTCTAGGCACTATGGGTGGAAGGACCCATGAATTCAACACCACATACCTTGAGTTTTT
Organism: Solanum okadae; assembly: GCA_036553675.1. Lineage (NCBI taxonomy): Eukaryota > Viridiplantae > Streptophyta > Magnoliopsida > Solanales > Solanaceae > Solanum > Solanum okadae. The sequence continues at coordinate 29,691,682 of CM071682.1, forward strand.
ATGAAGGTCTTGAGAGTGTCTTCAATGGAAGCTTGGAACTTGGAGCAAGAGTCTATTCAATCTTGAGGAAGGTTTTGGATTAGGGTTCTTGAGAGAACTTGAGAGAAAATCTGTCTAGGTATGGGAGAGGTGTTTTGGGAAATGTTTTAGAGATGAGAATTGAACTAATGGTATATAGGAAATAACATATGCCGTTTGTAAAATGGTCCAACACTTAGAAAAAAAAATGAGGCGGGTGAACAGTAAAAACACTCACTGGAAATTGCATTTCCTGTCGGACAGATTTTACGAAAATGGGCATAAATTCTTTGTACGAACTCCGAATGAGGTGAAACGAAATGCGTTAGGTAGCTAACTCAAAGGGCTTTCCATGGATTTGGTATGGGCCACCCAATTATTTGTGTGCTAGGAGATATGACCCTCCAAAGTAGACCCTCGAAAAAGGCTTCACTTGGAAATTTCGGATTTTGATACGGTTGCTCTAAAATTTGGGTTAGACCCATTCCCCACTCAATTTGACCCCCTAAACAAGAATATGAAGTCGAATTTTGAAAAATGAAACGGATTTTTTTTTCTAGATAAAGCTAAACAAGTTTCCGGTAACTTCCGAAGCACAGTTTTAAGAACCTTTTGGGTCATTTCAAAGACCCCTTTGGAATGACTTCCAAAAGTGAGAAGTGAATTGGGCACCACGATCCGAGATGATAGACAAAGGAATCCCATGCAATCTTACCAATTCATGAATGTACAACATGGCATACTCTTCAGCCCCGTAAGTAGTTTTAACCGGTAGGAAATGAGCCGATTTTGTCATCCGATCAACTACAATACCACATGAAAATCTCCACATCCATTCCAAATTTAGATTCAAGTTCTAGAGTCACAACATGCTCAAAACAATCACTTTTCATGTTTAAAACTCAATGTGCAGGAAATTATTACAAAGAACAAGACTAATTTATGAATCTTAACTTAAACCATGAATTAGTGAGTAGAATAGAGTCTAGGCACTATGGGTGGAAGGACCCATGAATTCAACACCACATACCTTGAGTTTTTATGAAGGTCTTGAGAGTGTCTTCAATGGAAGCTTGGAACTTGGAGCAAGAGTCTATTCAATCTTGAGGAAGGTTTTGGATTAGGGTTCTTGAGAGAACTTGAGAGAAAATCTGTCTAGGTATGGGAGAGGTGTTTTGGGAAATGTTTTAGAGATGAGAATTGAACTAATGGTATATAGGAAATAACATATGCCGTTTGTAAAATGGTCCAACACTTAGAAAAAAAAATGAGGCGGGTGAACAGTAAAAACACTCACTGGAAATTGCATTTCCTGTCGGACAGATTTTACGAAAATGGGCATAAATTCTTTGTACGAACTCCGAATGAGGTGAAACGAAATGCGTTAGGTAGCTAACTCAAAGGGCTTTCCATGGATTTGTTATGGGCCACCCAATTATTTGTGTGCTAGGAGATATGACCCTCCAAAGTAGACCCTCGAAAAAGGCTTCACTTGGAAATTTCGGATTTTGATACGGTTGCTCTAAAATTTGGGTTAGACCCATTCCCCACTCAATTTGACCCCCTAAACAAGAATATGAAGTCGAATTTTGAAAAATGAAACGGATTTTTTTTTCTAGATAAAGCTAAACAAGTTTCCGGTAACTTCCGAAGCACAGTTTTAAGAACCTTTTGGGTCATTTCAAAGACCCCTTTGGAATGACTTCCAAAAGTGAGAAGTGAATTGGGCACCACGATCCGAGATGATAGACAAAGGAATCCCATGCAATCTTACCAATTCATGAATGTACAACTTGGCATACTCTTCAGCCCCGTAAGTAGTTTTAACCGGTAGGAAATGAGCCGATTTTGTCATCCGATCAACTACAATACCACATGAAAATCTCCACATCCATTCCAAATTTAGATTCAAGTTCTAGAGTCACAACATGCTCAAAACAATCACTTTTCATGTTTAAAACTCAATGTGCAGGAAATTATTACAAAGAACAAGACTAATTTATGAATCTTAACTTAAACCATGAATTAGTGAGTAGAATAGAGTCTAGGCACTATGGGTGGAAGGACCCATGAATTCAACACCACATACCTTGAGTTTTTATGAAGGTCTTGAGAGTGTCTTCAATGGAAGCTTGGAACTTGGAGCAAGAGTCTATTCAATCTTGAGGAAGGTTTTGGATTAGGGTTCTTGAGAGAACTTGAGAGAAAATCTGTCTAGGTATGGGAGAGGTGTTTTGGGAAATGTTTTAGAGATGAGAATTGAACTAATGGTATATAGGAAATAACATATGCCGTTTGTAAAATGGTCCAACACTTAGAAAAAAAAATGAGGCGGGTGAACAGTAAAAACACTTACTGGAAATTGCATTTCCTGTCGGACAGATTTTACGAAACTGGGCATAAATTCTTTGTACGAACTCCGAATGAGGTGAAACGAAATGCGTTAGGTAGCTAACTCAAAGGGCTTTCCATGGATTTGTTATGGGCCACCCAATTATTTGTGTGCTAGGAGATATGACCCTCCAAAGTAGACCCTCGAAAAAGGCTTCACTTGGAAATTTCGGATTTTGATATGGTTGCTCTAAAATTTGGGTTAGACCCATTCCCCACTCAATTTGACCCCCTAAACAAGAATATGAAGTTGAATTTTGAAAAATGAAACGGATTTTTTTTTTCTAGATAAAGCTAAACAAGTTTCCGGTAACTTCCGAAGCACAGTTTTAAGAACCTTTTGGGTCATTTCAAAGACCCCTTTGGAATGACTTCCAAAATTGAGAAGTGAATTGGGCACCACGATCCGAGATGATAGATAAAGGAATCCCATGCAATCTTACCAATTCATGAATGTACAACTTGGCATACTCTTCAGCCCCGTAAGTAGTTTTAACCGGTAGGAAATGAGCCGATTTTGTCATCCGATCAACTACAATACCACATGAAAATCTCCACATCCATTCCAAATTTAGATTCAAGTTCTAGAGTCACAACATGCTCAAAACAATCACTTTTCATGTTTAAAACTCAATGTGCAGGAAATTATTACAAAGAACAAGACTAATTTATGAATCTTAACTTAAACCATGAATTAGTGAGTAGAATAGAGTCTAGGCACTATGGGTGGAAGGACCCATGAATTCAACACCACATACCTTGAGTTTTTATGAAGGTCTTGAGAGTGTCTTCAATGGAAGCTTGGAACTTGGAGCAAGAGTCTATTCAATCTTGAGGAAGGTTTTGGATTAGGGTTCTTGAGAGAACTTGAGAGAAAATCTGTCTAGGTATGGGAGAGGTGTTTTGGGAAATGTTTTAGAGATGAGAATTGAACTAATGGTATATAGGAAATAACATATGCCGTTTGTAAAATGGTCCAACACTTAGAAAAAAAAATGAGGCGGGTGAACAGTAAAAACACTTACTGGAAATTGCATTTCCTGTCGGACAGATTTTACGAAAATGGGCATAAATTCTTTGTACGAACTCCGAATGAGGTGAAACGAAATGCGTTAGGTAGCTAACTCAAAGGGCTTTCCATGGATTTGTTATGGGCCACCCAATTATTTGTGTGCTAGGAGATATGACCCTCCAAAGTAGACCCTCGAAAAAGGCTTCACTTAGAAATTTCGGATTTTGATACGGTTGCTCTAAAATTTGGGTTAGACCCATTCCCCACTCAATTTGACCCCCTAAACAAGAATATGAAGTTGAATTTTGAAAAATGAAACGGATTTTTTTTTTCTAGATAAAGCTAAACAAGTTTCCGGTAACTTCCGAAGCACAGTTTTAAGAACCTTTTGGGTCATTTCAAAGACCCCTTTGGAATGACTTCCAAAATTGAGAAGTGAATTGGGCACCACGATCCGAGATGATAGATAAAGGAATCCCATGCAATCTTACCAATTCATGAATGTACAACTTGGCATACTCTTCAGCCCCGTAAGTAGTTTTAACCGGTAGGAAATGAGCCGATTTTGTCATCCGATCAACTACAATACCACATGAAAATCTCCACATCCATTCCAAATTTAGATTCAAGTTCTAGAGTCACAACATGCTCAAAACAATCACTTTTCATGTTTAAAACTCAATGTGCAGGAAATTATTACAAAGAACAAGACTAATTTATGAATCTTAACTTAAACCATGAATTAGTGAGTAGAATAGAGTCTATGCACTATGGGTGGAAGGACCCATGAATTCAACACCACATACCTTGAGTTTTTATGAAGGTCTTGAGAGTGTCTTCAATGGAAGCTTGGAACTTGGAGCAAGAGTCTATTCAATCTTGAGGAAGGTTTTGGATTAGGGTTCTTGAGAGAACTTGAGAGAAAATCTGTCTAGGTATGGGAGAGGTGTTTTGGGAAATGTTTTAGAGATGAGAATTGAACTAATGGTATATAGGAAATAACATATGCCGTTTGTAAAATGGTCCAACACTTAGAAAAAAAAATGAGGCGGGTGAACAGTAAAAACACTCACTGGAAATTGCATTTCCTGTCGGACAGATTTTACGAAAATGGGCATAAATTCTTTGTACGAACTCCGAATGAGGTGAAACGAAATGCGTTAGGTAGCTAACTCAAAGGGCTTTCCATGGATTTGTTATGGGCCACCCAATTATTTGTGTGCTAGGAGATATGACCCTCCAAAGTAGACCCTCGAAAAAGGCTTCACTTGGAAATTTCGGATTTTGATATGGTTGCTCTAAAATTTGGGTTAGACCCATTCCCCACTCAATTTGACCCCCTAAACAAGAATATGAAGTTGAATTTTGAAAAATGAAACGGATTTTTTTTTTCTAGATAAAGCTAAACAAGTTTCCGGTAACTTCCGAAGCACAGTTTTAAGAACCTTTTGGGTCATTTCAAAGACCCCTTTGGAATGACTTCCAAAAGTGAGAAGTGAATTGGGCACCACGATCCGAGATGATAGACAAAGGAATCCCATGCAATCTTACCAATTCATGAATGTACAACTTGGCATACTCTTCAGCCCCGTAAGTAGTTTTAACCGGTAGGAAATGAGCCGATTTTGTCATCCGATCAACTACAATACCACATGAAAATCTCCACATCCATTCCAAATTTAGATTCAAGTTCTAGAGTCACAACATGCTCAAAACAATCACTTTTCATGTTTAAAACTCAATGTGCAGGAAATTATTACAAAGAACAAGACTAATTTATGAATCTTAACTTAAACCATGAATTAGTGAGTAGAATAGAGTCTAGGCACTATGGGTGGAAGGACCCATGAATTCAACACCACATACCTTGAGTTTTTATGAAGGTCTTGAGAGTGTCTTCAATGGAAGCTTGGAACTTGGAGCAAGAGTCTATTCAATCTTGAGGAAGGTTTTGGATTAGGGTTCTTGAGAGAACTTGAGAGAAAATCTGTCTAGGTATGGGAGAGGTGTTTTGGGAAATGTTTTAGAGATGAGAATTGAACTAATGGTATATAGGAAATAACATATGCCGTTTGTAAAATGGTCCAACACTTAGAAAAAAAAATGAGGCGGGTGAACAGTAAAAACACTCACTGGAAATTGCATTTCCTGTCGGACAGATTTTACGAAAATGGGCATAAATTCTTTGTACGAACTCCGAATGAGGTGAAACGAAATGCGTTAGGTAGCTAACTCAAAGGGCTTTCCATGGATTTGTTATGGGCCACCCAATTATTTGTGTGCTAGGAGATATGACCCTCCAAAGTAGACCCTCGAAAAAGGCTTCACTTAGAAATTTCGGATTTTGATACGGTTGCTCTAAAATTTGGGTTAGACCCATTCCCCACTCAATTTGACCCCCTAAACAAGAATATGAAGTCGAATTTTGAAAAATGAAACGGATTTTTTTTTTCTAGATAAAGCTAAACAAGTTTCCGGTAACTTCCGAAGCACAGTTTTAAGAACCTTTTGGGTCATTTCAAAGACCCCTTTGGAATGACTTCCAAAAGTGAGAAGTGAATTGGGCACCACGATCCGAGATGATAGACAAAGGAATCCCATGCAATCTTACCAATTCATGAATGTACAACTTGGCATACTCTTCAGCCCCGTAAGTAGTTTTAACCGGTAGGAAATGAGCCGATTTTGTCATCCGATCAACTACAATACCACATGAAAATCTCCACATCCATTCCAAATTTAGATTCAAGTTCTAGAGTCACAACATGCTCAAAACAATCACTTTTCATGTTTAAAACTCAATGTGCAGGAAATTATTACAAAGAACAAGACTAATTTATGAATCTTAACTTAAACCATGAATTAGTGAGTAGAATAGAGTCTATGCACTATGGGTGGAAGGACCCATGAATTCAACACCACATACCTTGAGTTTTTATGAAGGTCTTGAGAGTGTCTTCAATGGAAGCTTGGAACTTGGAGCAAGAGTCTATTCAATCTTGAGGAAGGTTTTGGATTAGGGTTCTTGAGAGAACTTGAGAGAAAATCTGTCTAGGTATGGGAGAGGTGTTTTGGGAAATGTTTTAGAGATGAGAATTGAACTAATGGTATATAGGAAATAACATATGCCGTTTGTAAAATGGTCCAACACTTAGAAAAAAAAATGAGGCGGGTGAACAGTAAAAACACTCACTGGAAATTGCATTTCCTGTCGGACAGATTTTACGAAAATGGGCATAAATTCTTTGTACGAACTCCGAATGAGGTGAAACGAAATGCGTTAGGTAGCTAACTCAAAGGGCTTTCCATGGATTTGTTATGGGCCACCCAATTATTTGTGTGCTAGGAGATATGACCCTCCAAAGTAGACCCTCGAAAAAGGCTTCACTTAGAAATTTCGGATTTTGATACGGTTGCTCTAAAATTTGGGTTAGACCCATTCCCCACTCAATTTGACCCCCTAAACAAGAATATGAAGTCGAATTTTGAAAAATGAAACGGATTTTTTTTTTCTAGATAAAGCTAAACAAGTTTCCGGTAACTTCCGAAGCACAGTTTTAAGAACCTTTTGGGTCATTTCAAAGACCCCTTTGGAATGACTTCCAAAAGTGAGAAGTGAATTGGGCACCACGATCCGAGATGATAGACAAAGGAATCCCATGCAATCTTACCAATTCATGAATGTACAACTTGGCATACTCTTCAGCCCCGTAAGTAGTTTTAACCGGTAGGAAATGAGCCGATTTTGTCATCCGATCAACTACAATACCACATGAAAATCTCCACATCCATTCCAAATTTAGATTCAAGTTCTAGAGTCACAACATGCTCAAAACAATCACTTTTCATGTTTAAAACTCAATGTGCAGGAAATTATTACAAAGAACAAGACTAATTTATGAATCTTAACTTAAACCATGAATTAGTGAGTAGAATAGAGTCTATGCACTATGGGTGGAAGGACCCATGAATTCAACACCACATACCTTGAGTTTTTATGAAGGTCTTGAGAGTGTCTTCAATGGAAGCTTGGAACTTGGAGCAAGAGTCTATTCAATCTTGAGGAAGGTTTTTGATTAGGGTTCTTGAGAGAACTTGAGAGAAAATCTGTCTAGGTATGGGAGAGGTGTTTTGGGAAATGTTTTAGAGATGAGAATTGAACTAATGGTATATAGGAAATAACATATGCCGTTTGTAAAATGGTCCAACACTTAGAAAAAAAAATGAGGCGGGTGAACAGTAAAAACACTCACTGGAAATTGCATTTCCTGTCGGACAGATTTTACGAAAATGGGCATAAATTCTTTGTACGAACTCCGAATGAGGTGAAACGAAATGCGTTAGGTAGCTAACTCAAAGGGCTTTCCATGGATTTGTTATGGGCCACCCAATTATTTGTGTGCTAGGAGATATGACCCTCCAAAGTAGACCCTCGAAAAAGGCTTTACTTGGAAATTTCGGATTTTGATACGGTTGCTCTAAAATTTGGGTTAGACCCATTCCCCACTCAATTTGACCCCCTAAACAAGAATATGAAGTCGAATTTTGAAAAATGAAACGGATTTTTTTTTTCTAGATAAAGCTAAACAAGTTTCCGGTAACTTCCGAAGCACAGTTTTAAGAACCTTTTGGGTCATTTCAAAGACCCCTTTGGAATGACTTCCAAAAGTGAGAAGTGAATTGGGCACCACGATCCGAGATGATAGACAAAGGAATCCCATGCAATCTTACCAATTCATGAATGTACAACTTGGCATACTCTTCAGCCCCGTAAGTAGTTTTAACCGGTAGGAAATGAGCCGATTTTGTCATCCGATCAACTACAATACCACATGAAAATCTCCACATCCATTCCAAATTTAGATTCAAGTTCTAGAGTCACAACATGCTCAAAACAATCACTTTTCATGTTTAAAACTCAATGTGCAGGAAATTATTACAAAGAACAAGACTAATTTATGAATCTTAACTTAAACCATGAATTAGTGAGTAGAATAGAGTCTATGCACTATGGGTGGAAGGACCCATGAATTCAACACCACATACCTTGAGTTTTTATGAAGGTCTTGACAGTGTCTTCAATGGAAGCTTGGAACTTGGAGCAAGAGTCTATTCAATCTTGAGGAAGGTTTTGGATTAGGGTTCTTGAGAGAACTTGAGAGAAAATCTGTCTAGGTATGGGAGAGGTGTTTTGGGAAATGTTTTAGAGATGAGAATTGAACTAATGGTATATAGGAAATAACATATGCCGTTTGTAAAATGGTCCAACACTTAGAAAAAAAAATGAGGCGGGTGAACAGTAAAAACACTCACTGGAAATTGCATTTCCTGTCGGACAGATTTTACGAAAATGGGCATAAATTCTTTGTACGAACTCCGAATGAGGTGAAACGAAATGCGTTAGGTAGCTAACTCAAAGGGCTTTCCATGGATTTGTTATGGGCCACCCAATTATTTGTGTGCTAGGAGATATGACCCTCCAAAGTAGACCCTCGAAAAAGGCTTCACTTGGAAATTTCGGATTTTGATACGGTTGCTCTAAAATTTGGGTTAGACCCATTCCCCACTCAATTTGACCCCCTAAACAAGAATATGAAGTCGAATTTTGAAAAATGAAACGGATTTTTTTTTTCTAGATAAAGCTAAACAAGTTTCCGGTAACTTCCGAAGCACAGTTTTAAGAACCTTTTGGGTCATTTCAAAGACCCCTTTGGAATGACTTCCAAAAGTGAGAAGTGAATTGGGCACCACGATCCGAGATGATAGACAAAGGAATCCCATGCAATCTTACCAATTCATGAATGTACAACTTGGCATACTCTTCAGCCCCGTAAGTAGTTTTAACCGGTAGGAAATGAGCCGATTTTGTCATCCGATCAACTACAATACCACATGAAAATCTCCACATCCATTCCAAATTTAGATTCAAGTTCTAGAGTCACAACATGCTCAAAACAATCACTTTTCATGTTTAAAACTCAATGTGCAGGAAATTATTACAAAGAACAAGACTAATTTATGAATCTTAACTTAAACCATGAATTAGTGAGTAGAATAGAGTCTAGGCACTATGGGTGGAAGGACCTATGAATTCAACACCACATACCTTGAGTTTTTATGAAGGTCTTGAGAGTGTCTTCAATGGAAGCTTGGAACTTGGAGCAAGAGTCTATTCAATCTTGAGGAAGGTTTTGGATTAGGGTTCTTGAGAGAACTTGAGAGAAAATCTGTCTAGGTTTGGGAGAGGTGTTTTGGGAAATGTTTTAGAGATGAGAATTGAACTAATGGTATATAGGAAATAACATATGCCGTTTGTAAAATGGTCCAACACTTAGAAAAAAAAATGAGGCGGGTGAACAGTAAAAACACTCACTGGAAATTGCATTTCCTGTCGGACAGATTTTACGAAAATGGGCATAAATTCTTTGTACGAACTCCGAATGAGGTGAAACGAAATGCGTTAGGTAGCTAACTCAAAGGGCTTTCCATGGATTTGTTATGGGCCACCCAATTATTTGTGTGCTAGGAGATATGACCCTCCAAAGTAGACCCTCGAAAAAGGCTTCACTTGGAAATTTCGGATTTTGATATGGTTGCTCTAAAATTTGGGTTAGACCCATTCCCCACTCAATTTGACCCCCTAAACAAGAATATGAAGTCGAATTTTGAAAAATGAAACGGATTTTTTTTTCTAGATAAAGCTAAACAAGTTTCCGGTAACTTCCGAAGCACATTTTTAAGAACTTTTTGGGTCATTTCAATTAATTCCTAAACCCTAAACCCTAAACCCTAAATTCTAAACTCTAAACCCTAAGCCCTAAAGCCTAAACTCTAAAACCTAAATTCTAAACCATAAACCTAAACCCTAAACCCTAAATCATAACCCTATCCTCTAAATAAACCCTAAACCCTTAACCCTACACCATAAACCTAAATCCTAAACCCTATCGTCAAAACCCTAAACCCTAAACCCTAAGCCCTAAATCCTAAACCTTAAAGCCTAAACCTCAACCCTAAACCCTAAATTCTAAAGTCTAAACCATAAAGACTAAACTCTAAACCCTAAACCCTAAACCCTAAACCCTAAACCCTTAACCCCTAACCCTAAACCCGAAATCAAAAACTCTAAACCCTTAACTGTAAAACTAAACCCTGAACCCAAAATAGTAAACACTAAACTATAACCCTAACCCTAAACCCTAAATCCTAAAGTCAAAACCTTAAACCCTAAACCCTAAACCCTAAATCATAAATCCTAAACCCATACCTACAACCCAAACCCCTAAACCCAAAACCAAAAACTCTAAACGAAAAAACATAAACCCTAAACCATAAATTGTAAACCATAAACCCTAAAACATAAATTGTAAACCATAAACCCTAAAACATAACTCTAAACCTTAAACCCTAAACCCTAAACCCTAAACCCTAAACCCTAAACCCTAAACCCATAACCCTAAAACCCAAAACCTAAAACCCAAAACCTAAACCCGAAATCAAAAACTCAAAACCCTAAAACTTAAACCCTAAACTCTATTCACTTAACCATAAACGGTAAATTCTACAGCCTTAAAACAAAACCCTAAACCCTAAATTCTAAAACCTAAACCTACAACCCAATACCCTAAACCCGACACCCAAAACCCTAAACCATAAACCCAACATCCTAAACCCTAAACCTATAACCATAAACCCTAAACCTTAAACCCTAAACCCTAAACCCTAGACCCTAAACCCTAAACTCTAACCTCTAAATCCTAAATCCTAAAACCTAAATCCTAAATTCTATACCCTAAACCCTCAATCCTAAACTATAAACCCTAAACTCAAAACTCTAAACCTAAACCTTAAACCCTAAAACCTAAACTGTAAACCCTCAACCCTAAATCCAAATGTCAAAACCATAATTCCTGAAGAGTAAACCCTACACATTAATTCCTCAACCATAAACCCTAAACCCTAAATTCTAAACTCTAAACCCTAAGCCCTAAACTCTAAACCCTAAGCCCTAAAGCCTAAACTCTAAAACTTAAATTCTAAACCATAAACCTAAACCCTAAACCCTAAATCTTAACCCTATTCTCTAAATAAACCCTAAACCCTTAACCCTAAACCCTAAATCTAAATCCTAAACCCTAATGTCAAAACCCTAAACCCTAAGCCCTAAATCCTAAATCTTAAACCCGAAACCTCAACCCTAAACCCTAAATTCTAAAGTCTAAACCATAAAGACTAAACCCTAAACCCTAAACCTTAAACCCTTAACCCCTAACCCTAAACCCTAAATCCAAAACTCTAAACCCTTAACTGTAAAACTAAACCCTGAACCCAAAATAGTAAACACTAAACTATAACCCTAACCCTAAACCCTAAACATTAAACCTAAACCCTAGACCCTAAACCCAAAATCCTAAACTATATGCCCTGAACCCTAAACCCTAAACTCTAAACCCTTAACCCAAAAACATAAATTCTAAACCCTAAATCCTAAGCTCAAAACCCTAAAACCTAATACTAAACCCTAAATCCTAAGCTCAAAACCCTAAAACCTAATACTAAACCCTAAATCCTAAACCCTAAGCACTAAACCGTAAACCCTTAAGCCTAAATCATAAACCCTAAATTCTAAACTCTAAACCTTAAATCCTAAATAGTAAACACTAAACCTAGAACCCAAAACCCTAAATCTAAAACCCAAAGCCATAAATCGTAAAGCATAAACTATAAACCCTATACCCTTAACCATAAACCATAGACCCTAAACTCTAAACCCTAAACCTTAAAACTTAACCCTAAGCCCTAAACCCTAAAGTCTAAACACTAAACCCTTAACCCTAAAGACTCAATCATACAGTCTAAACCCTAACCCATAAACCCCAAATCATAAACTCTAAACCATAAACCTAAACCCTAAACCATAAATCCTAAACATTAAACCCTACACCATAAACCCTAAACCCTACACCATAAATTCTAAGCTCAAAACCCTAAACCCTAAAACCTAAACCATAAATTCCAAACTATAAACCCTAAACCCAAAATCCTAAATGCTAAACTCTAAACCATAAAACTAAAACCTAAATCCTAAATCCAAACTCTAAACTCTAAACCCTAAACCCTAAATTCTAAAATCTAAACCCTAAACCCTGAATCCTTAGCTCAAAACCCTAAACACTAAGAAAAGGAATGCATTTAAATGAAGAAAAGAAGCAAAAGCTGCTAGGCAGGGTATAAATGAAGGCACTACTCACAAATCTCATCCTCAAGGGCAAGCTCATAAAACTGCAGACAAATCAAAAGACCAATCCAGGGTTCATGATGAGTATAATGTTGTTTCATCTGAGGATGAGTTTGACCAAGATACTCAATCCTTGGGGGAAAATGATAATGAGGAAGAAAAGACTAGCATTTACCTAATCAAAGCAGTTGGATCCACTCTACACCAGGAAGAACTCCCAGAGGTCACTGATCAACAGGGTTTGTCTCCTAGGGGCAAATTAAAATCCAAACAGGCCAACAACAACACATCTGGTAACTCTATTATACCCAATACCATGTCCAAGAGTACAGGTTGTTAATGATTACAACTCTTTGTTGGAATGCCCGGAGTATTAACACTCAGGGTTCATTAGTAAGAGTTCAAACTTTGTAGAAATTGCACAACATATCCATGATTGCAATCTTGGAACCTTTTGTAGATCAAGTTTATATAAATAGTTATAGAATCCACCTTAGTATGGATCGGGCCTGTTCTAATCAAATTGGGAAAATCTGGATCTTCTGGAATGCTTATATTCAATGCCAAATTCTAGAAAATGAGGACCAACATATTACTTGTGAGCTAAATCATGTAAAATGCAAAGAGAAATATATGATCTCTTTCATCTATGCAAACTGTAAGGATCATCTCAGAAGGTCCCTTTGGGATAAACTCATGCAATTTTCAGGTAAATACATTACTTGGTGCACTATTGGAGACTTCAATGTGATCATTTCTACTGAGGAAAAACAAGGAGGGGTACCTTACAACATGAACAAAAGCTTTGATTTCCTTAGTGTTATAGAAGCATGTGGTTTAATGGATTTGGGGTACAATGGTCATCACTTTACCTAGTGTAACCAAAGAGCTGCTAAAGCTAGGGTTTGGAAGAGACTGTACAGGGCTATGGCTAATGATAAATGGCTTGAACACGTGCCTCAGAACACTATAACTCATTTACCTGCAGTGGGGTCTGACCATAGTCTTTTGCTTATGGAAATTGCTATTAGAAGAGGCCATCAGACTAAATAATTTAAATTTCTGCATTGTTGGGTTGAAAATGAAAACTTCATGCACACTGTTAGGGAATGTTAAGAAAGAGAAGTACAGGGTAACCCAATGTGTAAACTCCACTAAAAAATTAAGAGACTTGCTTCTACCCTTAGTGACTGGTCAAGAAGAGAGTTTGGGGATATTTTTACAGTTGTTTAAGAGTATGAAGAACATGTGAGACAGGCTGAAGAAGAGGTAATGATGAACAATACAGAAGCAAATAGAGCTAAGCTTCATCACTGTAATGCTAAATATATAAAGTACCTTAAGTTGGAATCCTCCATCCATAAATAGAAGACTCAGCTCCAATGGTTTAAGGATGGTGATGCCAACTCAAAGTACTTTCATTCTATCATGAGAGGAAGAAGGAGAAGGCTTTTCATCCATGAAATCAGTAATGATGACAGTGAATGGATTCAGGGTGATGAAAACATTGGTAAGGCTGCCTGTGTTTATTTCCAGGAGATCTTTACAGGGCATGAGAATAGAATTGCAGAGAATATTCTTCAGTGTATTCCAAGAATGGTTACAGAGGAGCAAAACCAGAAATTACAGGCTCTCCCTACCAGAGAAGAATTGAAATAGGTTGTCTATTCTCTGAATCCTAATTCTGCTCCTAGTCCGGATGGTTTTGGAGGGAAGTTTTACCAAGCCTGTTGGTACATTATCCAAGATGAGCTACTTGAAGCAGTTCTTGCTTATTTCAGTGGTCACATAATGCCTAAGTTCATGTCTCACTCTTGCTTAGTGTTAATTCCTAAGGTGGAGCATCCTAATAGGCTCAATGAATTTAGACCTATTAGTCTCAGCAATTTCACCAATAAAATTATTTCCAAAATTCTTTGTCTCAGATTGGCTCCCATTCTTCCCCATCTCATCTCAGAAAATCAATTAGATTTTTTTAGAGGAAGGAGCATCTCTGAAAACATTATGTTGGCTCAAGAGATTACTCATAACATTAAAAAACCTAAGGAAGGTGATAATGTGGTAATAAAGCTCGACATGGCCAAGGCCTATGATAGAGTGTCTTGGTCCTTCACTTGTTTAGTGTTGAGGGCTATGGGCTTTGGTGAGGTCTTTATTGACTTGGTTTGGAGAACTATAAGCAACAACTGGGACTCAGTCATAGTCAATGGTACTAGACATGGCTTCTTGCATTCCACAAGAGCCCTCAAACAAGGTGACCCCACTTTCTCTAGCCCTATTTATTTTAGGAGTTGAAGTTCTTTCAAGAATGCTGAACCTGTTGCATCATGATCCTAATTATAAAGGCTTCCGGATGGAAATTAGAGGTCCTCAGATCAACCATTTATGTTTTGCTGATGATGTTATTATCTTTACTTCTGGGACTAGGGCATCTTTGCAATTCATTATGAAGACTCTGGGGACTTATGAAGTAGTTTCTGATTAGCTTATTAAGAAATCTAAAAGTGACTCCATGATCCCTTCTACACCCCACCAGATATTATCTCCTTAACTCAAGAAATCAATGGTTTTTCTAAACCTAAACCCTAAACTTTAAACCCTAAACCCTAAAAGCTAAACCCTAATCCCTAAACTCTAAACTCTGAACCCTAAACTGTAAACTCTAAACTCTAAACCCTAGACACTAAACCCTAATCCCTAAACTCTAAACTCTAAACCCTAAACCTTAAACCCTAAACTCTAAACTCTAAAACCTAGACATTAAATCCTAAACCTTAAACCTAATACCTAATCCCTAAATCCTAAACCCTTAACCCTAAACCCTAAACCCTAAACTCTTAGCACTGAACCATAAACCATCAACCCTAAACCCTAAATCCAAACTCTAAACCCTAAATCCTAAACTGAAAACCTTAAACCCTAAACCCTATATGATAAACCCAAAACACTAAACCCTAAACCCTAAACCCTAAACTCAATACCCTAAACCTTATACCCTTAAGCATAATCACTAAACTCTAAACCGTAAACCTTAAGCCTTAAACCTTAAACCATACACCCTAAATCTTAAACCTTAATCCCTAAACTCTAAACCCTAAACCATAAACCCTAAATCCTAAACCCTAAATCCTAAACCCTAAACAATAAACCTTAAACCTTAAACCTTAAACATTAAATCCTACATCTTAAACCCTAAACCCTAACCTCTAAAACTAAAATCCTAAACCCTCAGTCTAAACCTTAAATCCTAAATTGTAAATCCTAAACCCTAAACCCTAAATCCTAAATCCTAAACCCTAAATCTGAAACTCTAAACCCTAAACCCTAAATACTAAACCATAAACCCTAAACCCAAAACCATAATGCTAAATTTTAAATCCTAAATCCTAAAGCCAAAACCCTAAACCTTAAACCTAAACTCGAAATCCTAAACCCTTTACCCACAATCACAAACCTTAATCCCTAAACCCTAAACCCTAAACAGTAAACCCTAAATCCGAAACCCTAAACCCTAAACTCTAAACCCTAAATTCTAAACCCTTTACCCACAACCACAAACCCAAAACTCTAAACCCTAAACCCTGAACCCTAAACCCTAAACCCTAAACCCTAAACCCTAAACCCTAAACCCTAAACCCTAAATTCTAAACCCTAAACCCAAAATCCAAACTCTAAACTCTAAACCCTAAACCCTAAACCCTAAATCCTAAAATCTGAACCATAAACCCTAAACCCTGAGTCCTAAGTTCAAAACCCTTAACACTATGACTAAGCCCTAAAACCAAAATTCTGAGCACTAACCCCTAAACACTAAATCCAAACTCTAAACCCAAAACATTAAACCCTAAATCCTAATCTCTAAACCTTAAACCCTAAACCCGAAACCAAAAAATATAAACACTAGAT
This sequence comes from Solanum okadae, assembly GCA_036553675.1. Taxonomy (NCBI): domain Eukaryota; kingdom Viridiplantae; phylum Streptophyta; class Magnoliopsida; order Solanales; family Solanaceae; genus Solanum; species Solanum okadae. Next base: position 29,708,247 of record CM071682.1, read on the forward strand.
CCTAAACCCTAAAACCAAAAACCCTAAACCCTAGACCCTAAACCCTCAACCCTAAACACAATCCCTAAACATTAAAATCTAAACCTTACACCCTAATCTTTAAACCCTCAACCCTAAACTTTAAACCCTAAACCCTAAATTGTATATCCTAAACTCTAAACCCTAAACCCTTAATCCTAAACTCAAAACCCTAAACCCTAAACCACAAAACTGAACCCTAAACTTCAAACAATAAACCCTTAACCCTAAACCTTAAATAGTAAATCCTAAATCCAAACTCTACACCCTAAACCATCAACCTTAACCCCAAAATCCTATACCCAAACACTAAACCCTAAACCCTAAGCCCTAAATCCTAAACTCTAAACCCTAAGCCTTAAACCTTAAGCCCTAAATCCTAAATACAAAACCCTAAACCCTAACCCTAACCCTAATCCTAAACCCCAAACCCTAAACCTAAACCCTAAATCCAAACTCTAAACCCTAAACTATAAATCCTACACTCTAAACCCTAAACAATAAACCCTAAACCCTAAATCCTAAACTCAAAACCCCAAACCCTAAAACTAAACCCTAAACCCTAAATCCTAAACTCAAAGCCCTAAACCCTAAACCCTAAACCCTAAATTCTAAACCATAAATTCTAAACACTAAGCCTTAAACCCTAAACCCTAAATCCAAACACTAAAACCTAAACGTGAAACACGAAATCATAATCTCTAAACCTTAAACCTTAAACCCTATCCCATAAACCCTAAACCCAAACCTATACCCAAAACCCATAACTCTAAACCCTAAGTCCTAAACCTTAAAACCTAAAACCTAAACCCTAAAGTCTAAAGTCTAAAACCTAACCCCTAAACCCTCAACCTTAAACCTAATCCCTAAACCATAAACCCTAAACCCCATCACATCTTCATTCTTCTATTTTTTCTTCTCTCTAGTATCTCACTAAAAAATAACTCTCTCAAAAAATAGCCCCTCACAACTATAACTCCTCACTGTACGTGCACTATCGGAATGGCACGTGAGCCTCCGACAGAGCTCCTAGGCCACCGGATGAAGTTCAATCAAAGCGCCTGAATGATAGCAACAAAACCCACCCATCCACTCTCTCTAATTCATCCCACAACTCCACGAATTCGCAAAACACTGACGCGATCCACATAATAATTTCGGTTAAAGAGTTAAAAGGAACGCGAAAAATTATTTCCCCAGGTGTTGTTGGTTCGATTCATGAAAAAGTGATTGGATATATAGAATCCCCTAGTCTGGATCTACATCATATGAAAAACCTAGTTGATTTCACTGTCCCAATCAACGGGAATCGAGAGGCGATTTTTGCAAGAGACGCATCCAAATCGCTAGAACTGCGTCTTCAATTTTGAGATACTTCAAGCAAAATTCATGTTGAATCAACCACTGGGGATTACTCCCCACATGATGAGGTTCTTCTCCTAGAAATCTCAACCAAAATGGACGGTGGAATCGCCGGCGGGGAGGAATCCGGTGAACTTCGAACCCAGGTCGCCGGAGTTTATGGACAAACTGGGAAAGGAATTAATTCCCCTCCAATGGACACCCATCTTTCGGACATTTCAAGAAATTTGGAAGGAGGAAACACCAACAACACCCAATCAATCCAACCAGCTGAATTTGTAATGAACTTAGGCAAAGGAACAAGTCAAAATGTTCAAGACACTGATAGGAATGGCTCATTCCCAGACCCATCTGCAAGAGACAATGGCCATTTGGGTGTAATTCATGCAATAGGGGCACCTACAATACATGAGGAAGAAAATCAATTACAGAAAATAAAGTTGAATATACAACAGGCCAATGATCATATCAATAGAGAACCGGCTACAGAAATCTTAGCTAAAGAAGCTCAATCATCGAATTTCTCCTTTGGAATTAGAGGTAACTCAATGAATATAACTACTATTGTTAGTCCTTCTATAATGCAGGGCACAAATCAGGACAGGACACCAGAGAAATCTGGGCAGGATCAATAGCAAATGAATAAACAAACAAGTCACAGCCACCAAACTAAAGGCAAAGAGGTGCAAACAGGTGAGTCAATTAGCAAAAATATTATTCAAACTGATGCTATTAACACTGAGGCTCATTTACACGATATGGTAAATGAGCAAATCAGTAGAACTGCTTCATTATATGAACAGGTAAGCAATCAAGGCCACAAAGACAAGGAGGGTCAAAAGGATTAGAATAAGGATGCAAATCAACAGGGAGGAACAAGTAGAACACAACCGGACAACACTAGAGCTAATATAGAATATCATAACAACTTTCCTAGGATCTCCAACAACTATGCTAGGTATGATCCTAATCTTCAAAGGAGTAAGAATGTTGATAACCAGGTTAGCAATAATGTAGCTCAGGGCACTATGAAACAAGCGAACAATCAACAACAAGGTTAGGCTAAAAACAATACTATATAGGACATAGTCCCTTAACCTGCACCTTTCACTATAGTTCAATCCTTTGGTGCTCGTTTAAGATATATTCAGTCCAAGAATGAAACTCCTATTGTGTTGAATAGTTCTGTATACATGAAACGACCCCAAAAATGCCTGAAAATGTGCTTCGGAAGCACCTATAATTGTAATTTCCATATATCTCAAAATCCGTGCATGATTTCGGAAATTCGACTTCATATTATTATTCAGAGGGTCAAATTGAGTGGGACATGGGTCTAACCCAAATTTTAGAGCAACCGTATCAAAATTCGAAAATCGCAAAAATGCGATTTGGAGGGTCAACTTTAAAGAGGTATATATCTTAGCACACAAGGAATTGGAAGGGCCAATACATATTAAATTAAATCCCTTTGAGTTGGCTTTCCAACTCACTTGGTTTCACCTCATTCCGAGTTAGGATGAGGGAGTTATGACCATTTTCGTAAAACATGTCTGTGCAGATTTGCAATTTCCAGTAAGCTGTTTTTTTTTTAAAGCCTCATTATTTGGCTAAGTGTTGGGGCATTTTTTTTTATAAAGAGGGGATATGTCCCATACTTAGTCATATTTTGTTTCTTACTTCAAAACACTCAAAAACACTCTCTAAGCCCTCTCCAAAATTCTACCAAGATGTTCAACCAAATTCAAACATCTCAAGCTCTAATTCCGGATTCAAGACTTAATCTCAAGCTTCAATTCTCCATTCCAATCTTCATCAAGGATTCTCCAAAGTTGAGGTATGTGGGTTTGATTGTGGAAACCTTCCTTTCCACAAGTCCAACCATTTATCCTCTATTTTTACTTCAAGTTTATGGGTCATTATGGTTATTTATGAACTCTTGAAGTATGGAATTACTACTACACACCCTACTATGGTCTATTTTGCATATTATCATGAAATTGAATTTTTATGTGATGTTTATGGTTTTCATGCGTCCATGATCAAATTATGAAGGTTGATTTATATATATGTATATTGTTGGTGGGCTGATTTATATGGATTTTGGAATTGGTTGGAATTAGTACTCTTGAAATACATGATTTTATTTACATGAACAATAGCCCACCATGTGTTTGATAAAAGGCCTACTTATAGAATTCTTAGGAAATGGAAGGTCCAATGTACGTCCTATGAGTCGGATGGTCATATAATCATTGAAATGATGATGAAATGGATTCATGTCTATGATTTTCTCTATATAAGTGTTGTGAGTCGACCAAGCCTAGCTCGGGGGGTTGTAGGCCCGGGTAACCATATCGAGGGGTTGGTACCTTAGTTGCCTAGTACGGGGGCTAGTAGGCCCGTATAACCACATCAAGAGGTTTGTACCTTGGTCCCTAGCTCGGGGGCTGGTAGGCCCGGGTAACCACATTGAGGGGTTTGTACCTCTTTCGCCTCTCCAAGGGGGTGGTAGGCCTTGGAAATACTATATTGATGGTCACTCGCCACACATGTACTACGTCCCACTAAATATGATTTTTATGTATGCATCATTATACATATCATTTCATTAATATGCTATCTATTGGGTATAATTATGCATTTTTCCTTTGATGTCCATCTATTGTAGCATTGCATTGCATCCCATATACCTAGTACATTCAAACGTACTAATGCATACTCTATGCCTACATGATCTCACCATGTAGGGACCGGAGCACCGCTTGACCATCCTCCTCCGCGTGGCTAATACGATTTTCTATCGAGGTTATTGGTGAGTCCTCCATTCCGGGGACGTTGCTTATGATCTTTTGCTATGTATAAGACTTTTCCTTTTTAGTTATGTTTTGACTATGAGGATGAGCCCGGTAGTTTGTCTTGGCCCCCGCTAAGTACCCATGTTTAGAGGTGGTGTTGGACAAGTTGTGTATTATGCTTGAGCTTGACTCATCTATGGTATTTATGTATCATTCCTTTTTTTTTCTTGCTCCCTTAGTCCCGATTTCCCCCTTGATTAATCTTATCGCTTATGGTCATTTTAATTGCTTCCACGACCAATGATGTGTAATGATACACTATGAGTCTTGTTTAGGGTTCCTTCGAGTTCCCCATTCGCCGGTCATGTCTAGGCCCTAGGCTTGGGTCGTGACAAACTTGGTATCAGAGCACTAGGTTGATAAATCCTCGGAGTCCAACACACCGCGTTGATTAGAGTCCGATTCATGGTTGTGTTGTGCACCACAACTATGAGTAGGAGGCTATGAGACGTTTTAGGAAATGTTTCCCTTCTCCATGTTCTAAGTCGTGTTGTAGAGTTGAATTAAGTTCATCCCTAACGGTTGTTCTTTGCTATGCTAGATCATGCCTAATACAAGAGGAAGACAAGCCCGCGCACCTTTGGAACAACCGACCAATGGGGATCTTCGAGATGTCCTTACTTTATTTGCACAAGCTATGGCTAATCAAGCCAACCACGGGCCCCAAGCCCCTCAGGCTCCTACCCCGACATCTCGGGTGAGAGACTTCGTGCGGATGAATCCCCCGGAATTCTATGGGTCTAAGCAAGATGAAGACCCTCAAGAGTTCATTGATGAAGTCCACAAGATATTAGCTATCATGGGCATGAGGTCAGAAGATAAGGCGGAGTTGGCGGCCTACCAACTAAAAGGGGTGGCCCAAATATGGTACAACCAATGGAAAGAAGAGAAGGGGGCAAACTATGTGGTGCCTTGGGAAGAGTTCAAAACAGCTTTCCTTAATCGATTCTTTCCTCTTGAGCTTAGGGAAGCCAAATTGGTGGAGTTCATGAATTTAAAACAAGGGTCTATGAGTGTGAGGGAGTATGCCCTCAAGTTTAACCAACTTTCAAGATATGCTCCACACTTGGTTGCCGACTCACGATCTAGAATGAACAAATTCGTAATGGGTGTGTCCGAACTAGTGAGTGAAGAATGCCGGTCCGCAATGTTGATTAGTGACATGGACTTGTCCCGCTTGATGGTCTATGCCGAACAAATGGAGGAGGAGAAGTTGAGGAAGAGGAGGGGTCATGAGGCCAAGAGGGCCCGTTTTGAGGGCAAGTTCCAAAGTCGAAGGGGAGGCCGGTTTCATCAAGGCCAAGGATCTTCTCATGCGCCCCATAAGGGGTTTGCTAATGATGTTCCAAGGGCCCAAGGTGTTGGTGGTATGGGTCCTATTGATGTATGTCCGAAGTGTGGTAAGGGCCATGGTGGCCCGTGCTTGAGAAATACCGGTGCTTGCTATAGTTGTGGGGAAATGGGGCACAAGGCAATGGATTGTCCTCGAAATCGCAACAAGGGTAAGGAGGTCCGTCCACAAGGTGCCAATGCAGTTCCTTTGGGGAGAGGGGGCCGACAAGATGGTGCCCCAAGGCATAATCGATTTTATGCCTTGCATGGGAGGCAAGGAGTCGATGAAGTCCCCGACGTCGTTACCGGTATGTTGAAATTTTTTGACTTTGATGTATATGCATTAATTGATCCGGGTGCCTCTCTTTCTTCTGTCACCCCCTTTGTTGCCAAAAAGTTTCATGTTGAGCCCGACTTGTTGCGTGAGTCATATAAGGTGTCTACTCCTATTGGTGCATATATTGTTGCTAGGAAGGTCAATAGAAATTGTCCTATTTGCATCTTGCATAAAATATTGCCTTGTGATCTTGTTGAGTTGAACATGGTCGATTTTGATGTTGTTCTTGGGATGGATTGGTTGCATGCATACTATGCTTCCATTGATTGTAGAACCCGTAGGGTCAAGTTCCAATTCCCAAGTGAACCCATTCTTAAGTGGGAAAGCCAAAATGTGGTAGTCAAGGGTAGGTTCATCTCTTGCATTAAAGCCCGTAAGTTGATCTCTAAGGGGTGTCTCTATCACCTTGTGAGGGTTAGAGATGTGGAGTCCAAAACCCTTCTTATAGAATCAGTTCCGGTCGTAAATGAATTCCTTGATGTCTTTCCTAATGACCTTCCCGGTGTTCCTCCCGAAAGGGAAATAGATTTTGGCATAGACCTCTTCCCCGATACTCAACCCATTTCTATTCCCCCTTACCGTATGGCCCCGGCAGAGTTAAAGGAGTTGAAGGAACAATTGAGGGACTTGTTGGAGAAGGGTTTTATTAGGCCTAGCCAATCACCATGGGGTGCACCGGTGTTGTTTGTGAAGAAGAAAGATGGGTCCTTTAGGATGTGTATTGATTACCGGCAACTCAATAGGGTCACTGTAGAGAATAAATATCCTCTTCCTAGGATTGATGACTTGTTCAACCAATTGCAAGGGGCTAGCCACTTCTCTAAGATTGATCTTCGGTCCGGGTATCATCAAGTGAAGGTGAGGGAGTGTGACATTCCCAAGACAGCCTTCCGGACTAGGTATGGGCATTATGAATTTGTGGTCATGTCCTTTGGGTTGACCAATGCACCGGCTATCTTCATAGACCTAATGAATATGGTCTTTAAACCCTACCTTGATTCCTTTGTTGTGGTCTTCATTGATGATATTTTAATCTATTCGCATAGCGAGGAAGAACATATGGGTCACTTGAGGGTTGTGTTGCAAAGATTGAGAGAGGAGAAGTTGTATGCCAAGTATGAAAAGTGTGAATTTTGGTTGAGGGAGGTTGCCTTCCTAGGTCATGTGGTGTCGGGGGATGGTATTAAGGTAGACCCTAAGAAGACCGATGTGATTAGAAATTGGCCTAGGCCATTGACCCCGTCGGATATTAGGAGCTTCTTGGGCTTAGCAGGTTACTACCGGAGATTTGTGAATGGGTTTTCTTCTATTGCTTCTCCCATGACTAAGTTGACACAAAAGAAGGCTAAGTTTGAGTGGACCGACGAGTGCGAAAGGAGCTTTCAAACCTTGAAAGATAAACTTGTGTCCGCTCCTATATTTTCACTATCGGATGGGCTTGAGGGATTTGTTGTGTATTGTGATGCTTCTAGAGTTGGCTTGGGTTGTGTCCTAATGCAAAATGGTAAGGTGATAGCCTATGCTTCTAGACAACTCAAAGTGCATGAAAAGAACTATCCTACGCATGATCTTGAATTAGCCGCGGTGGTGTTTGCTTTAAAGATTTGGCGTCATTAATTGTATGGGGTACATGTTGATGTGTTCACCGATCATAAGAGCCTCCAATATGTCTTCACCGAAAAAGATCTCAACTTGAGACAAAGAAGGTGGCTAGAATTTCTTAAAGATTATGATATGAGTGTGCATTATCATCCCGGTAAAGCTAATGTGGTGGCGGATGCTTTGAGTAGGGTGTCTATGGGTAGCCTAGCTCATGTTGATATTGGTGATAGGGAAATGGCTAGGGAGGTGCATCGGTTGGCTAGGTTGGGGGTTAGGTTGGAAGAGGTTGGTAATGGTGGTGTGGTCGTTGTTGATGGTGCTAGGTCTTCCTCGGTTGATAAGGTGAAAGAAAAACAAGATCTTGACTCTTCCTTGTTAGAATTGAAGGCCTTGGTGTAAGAGGGCAAGGTGGAAGTTTTCTCCCAAGGGGGAGATGGTGCCCTTCGGTACCAAGGTAGGTTGTGTGTGCCTTATGTTGATGGTTTGAGGGAGAAAATTCTTGAGGAGGCTCATAATTCTTCCTACTCCATTCACCCCGGTTCCACCAAAATGTATAGAGATTTGAGGGATGTGTATTGGTGGGGAGGCATGAAGAAGGACATTGCCAAATTTGTCTCCGGTTGTCATAGTTGTCAACAAGTCAAGGCCGAACATCAAAGGCCGGGTGGTCTAACCCAAGACATAGAGATTCCTACTTGGTTTACCCAAGACTAGAAAAGGTTTTGATTCTATTTGGGTGGTGGCTTATAGGATGACAAAATTGGCTCATTATCTACCGGTAAAGACAACATATGGGCCGGAAGATTATGCAAGGTTATATATTCATGACTTGGTAAGGTTGCATGGGATTCTTCTATCCATCATATCGGACCGTGGTACTCAATTTACTTCACACTTTTGGAAGTCCTTTCAAAGGGGTCTAGGTACGAGAGTTAAGCTTACTACGGCCTTTCACCCGGAAACGGATGGACAAGCCGAAAGGACTATCCAAACACTTGAGGATATGCTTAGGGCTTGTGTATTGGAGCTTAAGGGTAGTTGGGATGATCATCTTCCATTGATTGAGTTTGCCTATAACAATAGCTATCATTCTAGCATCGGTATGGCTCCTTTTGAGGCTATCTATGGGAGGCGTTGTAGATCACCGGTTGGGTGGTTTGAGGTTGGTGAAGTGGTCTTGTTAGGACCAGATCTAGTTATGGAGGCTCTTGAGAAGGTTAGGATGATTAGAGAAAGGTTGAAAATGGCTCAAAGTCGCCAAAAGTCTTATGCCAATGTGAGGAGAAGGGCTCTTGAATTCCGAGTTGGTGATTGGGTCTATTTGAAGGTGTCACCCATGAAGGGTGTGGTTCGTTTTGGTAAGAAGGGAAAGTTGAGCTCAAGATACGTGGGTCCTTATAAGGTGATGAGGAGAATTGGCAAGGTAGCTTATGAGTTGGAATTGCCTAGCGAAATGGATTTGGTTCATCCGGTATTTCATGTGTCTATGTTGAGGAAGTGTGTAGGTGATCCGAATGCCATTGTGTCTCTTGATGTTGTGGGTGTTGTTGATGATAATTTGACCTATGAAGAGGTTCCGGTCCAGATTTTAGATAGACAAGTGAAGAGGTTGAGAAACAAAGATGTGGCTTCCGTTAAAGTCCTTTGGAGAAATCAACAAGTTGAAAGTGCTACTTGGGAGGCCGAAGCGGACATGCAAAGGCGATATCCTTATCTTTTCCTCTCCACTCAAGCCTAAGGTATTGATCTAAGCCCTTTATAAAGTCTCAGGTCTTAAGTTCAGCCCCCATGTCATTGCATACATTCATGTTTAGTTGACAAGTTCATTATGGTTTTACAACTATGTTGAAGTTTTTGAAATAAGGTGTGAGTGCATTGTTGCATCCTTATGTGGGCTGATATTGCCATGTTTGTGTCCCTCATGTACGTTTCTTTAGCATTCGGGGACGAATGTTCCCAAGGGGGAGATATTGAAACGACCCCAAAAATGCCCAAAAATCCGTGCATGATTTCAGAAATTTGACTTCATATTCTTATTCAGGGGGTCAAATTTAGTGGGAAATGGGTCTAACCCGAATTTTAGAGCAACCGTATCAAAATTCGAAAATCGCAAAAAATGCGATTTGGAGGGTCAACTTTAAAGAGGCATATATCTTAGCACACAAGGACTTGGAAGGGCCACTACATATTAAATTAAAGCCCTTTGAGTTAGCTTTCCAACACACTTGGTTTCACCTCATTCCGAGTTAGGGTGAGGGAGTTATGACCATTTTCGTAAAACATGTCTGTGCAGGTTTGCAATTTCCAGTAAGCTGTTTTTTTTTTAAAGCCTCATTTTTTGGCTAAGTGTTGGGGCATTTTTTTTTATAAAGAGGGGATATGTCCCATACTTAGTCATATTTTGTTTCTTACTTCAAAACACTCAAAAACACTCTCTAAGCCCTCTCCAAAATTCTACCAAGATGTTCAACCAAATTCAAACATCTCAAGCTCTAATTCCGGATTCAAGACTTAATCTCAAGCTTCAATTCTCCATTCCAATCTTTATCAAGGATTCTCCAAAGTTGAGGTATGTGGGTTTGATTGTGGAAACCTTCCTTTCCACAAGTCCAACCATTTATCCTCTATTTTTACTTCAAGTTTATGGGTCATTATGGTTATTTATGAACTCTTGAAGTATGGAATTATATGGATTTTGGAATTGGTTGGACTTAGTACTCTTGAAATACATGATTTTATTTACATGAACAATAGCCCACCATGTGTTTGATAAAATGCCCACTTATAGAATTCTTAGGAAATGGAAGGTCCAATGTACGTCCTATGAGTCGGATGGTCATATAATCATTGAAATGATGATGAAATGGATTCATGTCTATGATTTTCTCTATTTAAGTGTTGTGAGTCGACCAAGCCTAGCTCGGGGGGTTGTAGGCCCGGGTAACCATATCGAGGGGTTGGTACCTTGGTTGCCTAGTACGGGGGGTAGTAGGCCCGTATAACCACATCAAGAGGTTTGTACCTTGGTCCCTAGCTCGGGGGATGGTAGGCCCGGGTAACCACATTGAGGGGTTTGTACCTCTTTCGCCTCTCCAAGGGGGTGGTAGGCCTTGGAAATACTATATTGATGGTCACTCGCCACACATGTACTACGTCCCACTAAATATGATTTTTATGTATGCATCATTATACATATCATTTCATTAATATGCTATCTATTGGGTATAATTATGCATTTTTCCTATGATGTCCATCTATTGTAGCATTGCATTGCATCCCATATACTTAGTACATTCAAACGTACTAATGCATACTCTATGCCTACATGATGTCACCATGTAGGGACAGGATCACCGCTTGACCATTCTCCTCCGCGTGGCTAATACGATTTTCTATCGAGGTTATTGTTGAGTCCTCCATTCCGGGGACGTTGCTTATGATCTTTTGCTATGTATAAGACTTTTCCTTTTTAGTTATGTTTTGACTATGAGGGTGAGCCCGGTAGTTTGTCTTGGCCCCCGCTAAGTATCCATGTTTAGAGGTGGTGTTGGACAAGTTGTGTATTATGCTCGAGCTTGACTCATCTATGGTATTTATGTATCATTCCTTTTTTTTCTTGCTCCCTTAGTCCCGATTTCCCCCTTGATTATTCTTATCGCTTATGGTCATTTTAATTACTTCCACGACCAAGGATGTGTAATGATACGCTATGAGGCTTGTTTGGGGTTCCTTTGGGTCCCCATTCGCCGGTCACGTCTAGGCCCTAGGCTTGGGTCGTGACAATACACCACAAGACAGGGACTACCTTTTGTACTTTTGGAAGAGGATGATTATAATGTCAAACTGGCTGAAAGTTGTAAACACACTCTAGTAGGTAAATGCACCAACACCATGCCCAAAATGGAGATGATCAGGAAAAGCTTCACCTTACAAAAACAATTAACTGGAGGGGTGAAAATAACTCATTTTAACTCTAGACATGTGTATATTGATCTTGATAATGAGTTTGATTATGTTACGATTTTCACTAAACAAAGAATTAGTATTGAAGGTCAATTAATGAGAATTCAAGCATGGACCCCTTATTTCACACCTGAAGAAGAAACTCCCATATCCCTATATGGGTAGCACTACCTGAACTCCCATGGCATTATTACAATAAGGTCCTATTAACGACAATTTTGAGTTCCATTGTCAAGGTATTATACCTTGATTCACCTTACTCTAAAAAAACTAGAGGCAACATGGATAGAGTAAGATCAAAATTGACCTTACCAAGGAAAGACCTCCTCATGTTTGGGTGGGATTCAAGAATTCTGATCCCAACAAAGGGAGGTGGCAAAAAATTCAATACGAAGGAATTCCTGACTATTGTATGTACTGTAAGCACCAAGGGCATGTGGATAATGTGTGTACTATCAAGAGAAGAGATGAGGAGTTCAAAAGGAGGAAAGAAATGGAAGATGAAAAAAAGAACAAGACCAAGGGTGAGCAAGAGAAAGGAGACGCTAAAACTCAGGTACAAGACAATGGTAAATCAGAGAATACTACAAGTGCACAGACTCAGCAACACCTAGATCAAAGAAGAGACTACAGATCATATGAGACTCAAAGGCAAACTCAAGAAAAAAACCACCCTAAAGGTCAACAACAAACAAAAAATCCCCATATACAGACTCACCAAGAACAGGAGTCATGTGACCAAGAAGAACACTGGCAGACCCAAAGAAAAAAGAAAAACATAAATCAGGAGCAATCCAACTCCAAGACTGCATGGAGACCTGTCTCACCTCAACAAAAAGGAACTAAAGACAACAAGCAACAAGAGCCAACACCACCAGGTATACTTCCTACAATTCATATTCACAATAATTACACTAACTTGGAAATTCAGGAATCACAAGATACAGGTAATGCGGAGGAAGGTACCAACAATAGGACAACATGCCAAGGAACTCATGCAATACAAGGATCAAATAATGACCCATCTTTAATAAATTCTCATAATAAAATAACAATGCAAAAAGAGCAGGCTACAGCCACCAAAAACAACAAAACCACAGGTATTAACTCTCTACTACCATCCCCTAAACCCCCTGGTACTATTGTTATTAATGTTATTGAGGAAGCTGTTGGAGGTAAGGAAGGGAGGGCACATGAGGTACACACTAATCTGCAGGATGGGGTATCCAAAAGGGGGAGGGAATTGACTCATGTTCTGCATGAGGTTGTAGATAATGACCATAGGACTGGCTCTAGAGCCCCTGCTACCCCAATCTCAAATCAAAAGAAAGCTAGGTAACATAAAAGTCAGGAAGAAAAAGAGATGACCACTGAAACAGGACAACAACAAGACAAACCCAACAATAAATTAGGAGAAAGGCTGAGCAAAAAGAAAAGAGATACTATAAAAAAGAGGTAGAAAAAAAGTATTGAATAAGAGCCGGATTTAAAAGACAGGGTCCAACAATCAGGGGAACAGGTAGCAAGCATGGTTTAGAAGGGTAGACCAATACAAGAGGATTATGGGGCTTTGAACTCAGAAGATGAGCTGGATCCTAACAATCATTCCATAGATGAGTATGATGAAGAGGAAGAAAAAACTAGTAATCTTCTAATTCAAGCTTTTGGCTCCACTTTTAATACTGAATGGTCAGAAGAAGTTCAGGAACTCACAGAGCAGCAAGGTTTATCCCCAAGAGGGAGGAAACAAAGCAGAGACACCAGACAGCAGGCTATCACTAGCACTTCTGCTACTTCCAGCAGACCCATCACAAGATCCAAAACTAAAGGTTTTTGATGATTAAGGCCATTTGTTGGAATGTTAGGAGTATCAATACCCAAATTTCTCAGGAGAGACTTCAAACACTCAAGAAGATGCATCAGTTATCTATGATTGCTATCCTTGAGCCCTTTGCAGACAACTCGGAAATTTGCAAGTGCTTCCGCCTAGGAAATTTGCAGACTAAGGAAGAATAATGCAGTGATCAACTCTCAGATTTGGCATAAGAATATCCCCTTCAAGATGTCCTTTCTCGTATGGAGAGCACTAAGAAATAAACTACCAACTAACAAAAAATTGGCAACCTTTGGGGTGGAGCCTGTGAAGTGTTTCTGTTGCATTCAGAAAGGATGGGACGCTGTGGATCACATTTTCAATCAAGGACCCTTTCCAGCTCATATCTTGAAATTCTTTTCATGTATTATTGGTGCTACTGTCCAGCAGTCCTCATTGAGCAGTAGGTTATTGAATTGGTGTGATATACAAGGAAAAAGTGAAGCTCACAAGACTCTTATCCAAACAGTTCCCATAGTGGTTTGTTGTAACTTGTGGAAGAATAGATGCTCAGCAAAGTATGGGGTTAAGAAATCCAGCATCAACAGAGTCAAGTTTATGGTCCTCAAAGACATCATCCACCTGCTCAACTCTATTTTTCCAAACATGCAGTGGACTCTAAAGTGGCCAGAAGTGGTCGACATGATTGAAAGTTGTACGCATGATGTTAAACTCACTTCTGTAATATGGAAAACACCCCCTATTAATAGGTACAAACTTAATACTAATGGTAGTGCATTGCACAATCCTGGGAAGATTAGAGGGGGGCGGGGCATTCTGAGAGATGAACATGGAGATATCATTTATTCTTTTGCTATACCTCTTGGTGAAGGGACCAATAATCAGGCAGAAATTCATGCTGCCAGCTATGGTTTAAATTGGTGTATTCAACATGGATATAACAACATTATCCTAGAAGTGGACTCAAACCTCTTAACGAGATGGTTATTGCAGACTTCAACTCCCCCTTGGAGGATTCAAAGATTTGTACAAGAGCTCCAAATCCTTGCTAAACAATGTGACCAATGTGTCCGTACATACAGAGAGGCCAACAGTACCGCAGATTTCCTTTCTAAACAAAGTCACAGGCAAGATCATTCAACACTACTACACTTACAACCAATTGCCAAATGCAGCAAGAGGTAGCTATATTCTTGAGAAAATGGGAGTTCAAAGTTTCAGAAGAAAGAAATTGAAAAGGATTAAAAAACCTCCTCGACTTGCTATTTTTGGTAATTTTGTCAATATCCTTTTCAATTGAACTATGTCTCAATTAGGTATAGTTTTTTTGAATAGGCTCTTTTTAGTTTAGTCTTTCCTTTGTAAGGGGAGAGTCTCCCTTATTTATGTTTTCCTAGTATCTTTGTTTTGAGATGAGTCCTCTCCTTAGGTCCCCAACTATAGGTTTACCTTTTCTAGTAATGGGAATGAGTTGACTAGCCATAGTAGGTAATTTGACTTCCGAACCACCATAGGATCGGAGGTTAGGTTTATGTCCCCCTCCTTGTATTTTTTTGAATTTTATATATGTTAAGGATTGGGGGTGTTGCTAAGCCCCTGACCTATCCAAGGGTCGTTAAAATAAAATAAAAACAAAAAAAATTCCTAAACCCTAAACCCTAAACCCTAAGCCCTAAATCCTAAACTCTAAACCCTAAACCCCTTAAGCCCTAAATCCTAAACTTAAAACCCTAAACCCAAACACTAAACCCTAAACCTTAAAACCTAAACCTAAACCCTTAACCTAAACACCTAACCCTAAACCTTAAATCTTTAACTCTAAACCGTAAACCCTAAATCCAAACTCTAAACCCTAAACCCTAAATCCTAAACTTTAAACCCCAAAAACTAAACCCTAAACCTCAAACCATAAACCTTAAGCCCTAAATTCTATACTCAAAACCCTAAACCCTAACACTAAACCCTAAACCCTAAACCCTAAATCCTAAACTTTAAACCCTAAACACTAAACACTAAACCTCAAACCATAAACCTTAAGCCCTAAATCCTAGACACAAAACCCTAAACCCTAACACTAAACCCTAAACCCTAACCCTAAACCTTAAACCCTAAACTAAACCCTTAACCTAAACACTAAACCCTAAACCTTAAATCTTAAACTCTAAACCCTAAATCCAAACTCTAAACCCTAAACCCTAAAGCCTATATTCTAAACCCTAAATCCTAAACACCATACCCTAAACCCTAAACCCTAAACCCTAAACCTCTATACCCTAAACTCAAAACTCAAAACCCAAAACCCTAGACCCTAAACCTTACACCCAATCACAGAACCCTAAACCCTTAACCATAAAGCCTAAACACTAAACAGTAAATCCAAACTCTAAACTATAAACCCTAAACCCTAAATCCTAAAGTCTAAACCATAAAGCCTAAACCTTATACTCTAAATCCTAAACTTTCTTAAATCCAAATATTGTCAAATAGCTCATCCAGTTGCAAAAAAGGTGGACAATGGACAATCTTTGATATGGAAGTACATGATGGGGAACAAGATTAAAGTAGAGGAGCATATAGATTGGACAATCAATTCAGGAAGTTGCTCATTTTGGTGGGATGATTGGTTGGGAGTAGGAGCTTTAGCTAATTAGACTACTGGTATATCAAGCCTCAACAATGCTACTATTGCACACTTTCTAACTAATGGAAAATGGAATGAAAGGAAACTGAGGCAATAGGTTCCACCTCTTCTCATTCCTTATATTTTAAATACTAATTTTCAGTTTTTGCAGGGAGTTTCAGATAGTGCTGTCTGGAAACATACTGAATCTGGAAAATTCACCTGTACATCAGCTTGGGAAATTTGCAGAAATAAGAAGAGCACTACAGATCTTAATTCTCAAATTTGGCATAGATATATTCCTTTCAAAATGTCGTTTCTCCTTTGGAGGGCTTTGAGGAAAAAACTACCAACTAATGAGAAATTAGGGACCTTTGGGGTGGAACCTGTGAAATGTTCTTGCTGTTATCAGCAAGGATGGGATGAAGTGGATCATATATTCATTCAAGGGCATTTTGCAACACATATCTGGAAAAAAAATTTCAAATTCATTGGGTATTAATATACAGCAGACATCCCTGAGTAGCTATCTTTTAAATTGGGGTGGCAGTCAAGTTAAAAATGAAGCTCACAAGATTATTATTCAGACTCTTCCTATAGTTATATGCTGGAATTTATGGAAAAATAGGTGTTCAGCCAAGTATGGGGGAAAGATTTCTAGTATCAGCAGGGTTAAATATTTGATTAATAAAGACATGTTTCAGCTTCTCCGAACTGTATTTCCCTATATTCAGTGGCCAAGTCAGTGGCCAGAGGTTGTAAACATGATAGAACATGTTGTACATGAGGTTAGAGTCATCTTAGTAAGGTGGAAAACTCCCTCTATTTCTAATTATAAACTGAATACGGATGGTAGTGCCTTGAATAACCCAGGAAAGATTGGAGGGGGTGGTATTCTGAGGGATTCGAATGGGATTATTGTTTATGCATTTGCTATACCATTGGGTGAAGGGACCAATAATCAGGCAGAGGTACAGACTGCCAGTTATGGGCTCAATTGGTGTATCCAACATGGGTATCAAAACATCATTTTAGAAGTGGATTCTGAATTACTAACCAAATGGTTTTTGCATATTTCTAATCCTCCTTGGAGGCTTAGTAGGTTTGTGCAGGAGCTACATGACATTGCTAAATAGTGTACATACGTTCACTGTGTTCATACATACAGAGGGGCCAACAGTACATCAGACTTGTTGTCCAAACAAAGTCATAAGCAAGATATCATCCAACATTATTACACCCCCAACCAGTTACCAAAATCAATTAGAGGAAATTATATTCTGGAGAAAATGGGAATTCAAAGTTTCAGAAGAAAAAAACTGAGAAGGATTAAAATTCCTCCTTGATTTTCAACACACTTCCTCGATTTCCTGTTTCTCTCTTTAACTTAACTATTAACTTAGTTTGGTTGTTTGATTAGGAATAGGAGCTCCTGGTGGTGGTGGAAATTCTCCAGAAGCATACAATATAACAACATGCATGGTATCTTGTGTAAATTAACAGCCAAACATCTATTACTCGATAATCAAAACCAAGCGCAACAAGAAGGAGTTATCTGCAGCTAGGGGAGTTCTCAAGAAGACAAGATGTTCAGCTTGTTTTTCAAGCCAACAGTGAAGAAAGTAATAGTGACAAACTTGAGAGAATCTCATTAATACTCATGATATACCAAGTGCTGTAAGAAGGACTCATACAATCCCTAGACAAGTTGATTCAGGAGATATTATTTTTCCAATTACTATGTCTTTAGGTATAGTTGTTTGATTCGACATAAATCTAAATTTCTTGTAAGGGGAGAGTCTCCCTTATTTATGTATTATTAGTACTTTGTATTAAGAGAGGAGTCCTCTCTAGGTGCTTAGTTTAATTTTACATCTTATTGCATACGGTGGAGTCGACTAACCTTAGTAAGTAGGTCGATTCTTGACCCACCTTAAGATTGGAGGTAAGGTATTTGTCCCCCTCCTTGAATAATTTTTTTTTTATGTAAATGATAAGGCCTGGGGGGTGTTGCTCAGCCCCTGACCCACCCAAGGATCATTAAATTAAAAAAAATAAAAATCTTAAACTCAAAACACTTAATCCTAACCCTAAATCCGAATCCCTAAACCCTAAACCTAAACCCAACACAATAAATTCAAACTTTAAACCCTAAACTGTATACCATAAATCGTAAATCCAAAACTCAATGCCCAAAACCCTAAACTCTAAATGCTAAACACAAAACCCTAAACCATAAACCCTAAAACTAAACCCTAAACTTAAAATACAAAACCCTAACCCTAAACCATAAACCCTGAACTCTAAACCATAAACCATAAACCATAAACCATAAACCATAAACCCTAAACTCTAAACCCAAAACCCTAAACCCTAAACCCTAAACCCTAAACCTAAATCCTAAACCCAATAAACCCTTAACCCTAAGACCTAAAACCTAAACGCTCAATCTTAAACCCTAAATCCTTAAACCCTCAACCCTAAACCCCTAATCCTAAACCCTAAACCCTAAATCCTAAACTCTAAACCCTAAACCTTAAACTATAATACCTAAACCCTAAACCCTAAACCCTAAACCTAATAAACACTGACCCCTTAACCCCAAAACCCCAAAACCCTACACCCTAAACAGTATACACTAAACCCTAAACGTTAAACCCCTATAGCCTAAACTTTAAACTCTAAACCTAAAACCCCAGACCCTAAACCTTACACCTAATCACTAAACCCTAAACCCTTAACCGTAAACCCTAGACTCTAAACCCTAAACAATAAACCGTAAACACTAAACCCTAAACCCTGAACACTAAACCTCAAACCCTAAACCCTAAACCCTAAACCTTACCCTAAACCCTAAACAGTGAACCTAAATCCTAAAACGTAAACCCAAAACACTAAACACTATACCGTAAGCCCTAAAGCCTAAACCACTATACCCTAAACTCTAAATGCTAAACCTGAAGCCCTAGACCCTACATCTTAACCCAATCACTAAACCCTAGACACTAAACCTTGAACCCAATCACTCAACCCTAAACCCTTAACCGTAAACCCTACACCTTAAACCCTAAATTCAAACTCTAAACTCAAAACCCTAAACTTAAACCCTAAACCCTAAAGTCTAAACCAGAAAGCGTAAACCTTATACTCTAAATCCTAAACTCAAAACCCTTAACCCTAACCCTAAATCCAAACCCTAAACCCTAAATCTAAACCCAACAAACTAAATTAAAATTCTAAAACCTAAATTGTAAACCATAAATCTTAAATCGTAAACTCTATACTACCCTAAACTGTGAATACTAAACTCAAAACCCATAACCCTATACCCTACAAGTAAACGCTAAACTTGAAACAATAAACCCTAACTCTAAACCCTAAACCCTAAACTCTAAACCCTAAACCCTAAACCCTAAACTCTGAACTCTAAACCATAAACCATAAGCCCAAAACCCAAAACATTAAACCTAATCCCTAAACCCTAAAACCTACACCCTAAATCCAAACTCTAAACTCTAAACTCTAAATTCTAATGTCTAACCCCTAACCCTTAAACCCTAAACCCTAAACCCTAAACCCTAAACCTTAAACCCTCAACCCTAAACCATTAATCCTAAACCCTAAACCCCAAATCCTAAACTCAAAACACTAAACCTTAAACCATAATCCCTAAACCCTAAACCCTAAACCCAACACACTAAATTCAAACAATAAACCCAAAATTGTAAACCATAAATCGTAAATCTAAAACTCTATACCCGAAACTCTATACCCTCAATCCTAAACTTAAAATCCTAAACCCTATACCCTTAAACTAAACCCTAAACTTGAGACACTATACCCTAACCCTAAACCCTAAACCCCAAACTCTAAACCCAAAATTGTAAACCATAAATCGTAAATCTAAAACTCTATACCCAAAACTCTAAACCCTAAATCCTAAACTCAAAATCCTAAACCCTATACCCTTAAACTAAACCCTAAACTTGAGACACTATACCCTAATCGTAAACCCTAAACCCTAAACCCTAAAAACTAAACCCTAAACTCTAAACCCTAAACCTTAAACCCTAAACCCTAAACTCTAAACCGTAAACCGTAAACCCAAAACCTAAATCCTAAAACCTATATCCTAAACCAAATGAACCCTAACCCTTTAACCCTAAACCGTATATCCTAAACACTAAACCGTAAAACCTAAACACTCAATCTTGAACCCTAAATCCTTAAACCCTCAACCCTAAACCCTTAATCGTAAACCCTAAACCCTAAATCCTAAACTCATAAACCACCCTAAACCCTAAACTATAATACCTAAACCTTAAATATCAAACCCTAAACACTAAACCTAATAAACACTGACCCCTTAACCCCTAAACCCTAAACCCTAAACACTATACACTAAACCCTAAACATTAAACCCCTATACCCTAAACTTTAAACTCTAAACCTAATAACCATAGACCCTAAACCTTACACCTAATCACTAAACCCTAAACCCTTACCTCTAAACCCTAAACTCTAAACTCTAAACAGTAAACCCTTAACCCTAAACCCTAAACCGTAAACCCTAAACCCTAAACAGTGAACCTAAATCATAAAACAAAAATCCTAAACCCTAAACAATATACCGTAAACCCTAAACCCTAAACCCCTATACCCTAAACCCCTATACCTTAAACTCTAAATGCTAAACCTGAAACCCTAGACCCTACATCTTAGCCCAATCACTAAACCCTAGACCCTAAACCTTACACCCAATCACTCAACCCTAAACCCTTAACCGTAAACCCTAAACCCTAAACCTTAAATCCAAACTCTAAACTCAAAACCCTAAACCATAAACCCTAAACCCTAAAGTCTAAACCAAAAAGACTAAACCTTATACTCTAAATCCTAAACCTTAAACTCTAATACCTAAACCCTAAACCCTAAACCCTAAACCTAATAAACACTGACCCCTTAACCCCAAAACGCTAAACCCTAAACGTTAAACCCCTATAGCCTAAATTTTAAACTCTAAACCTAAAACCCCAGACCCTAAACCTTACACCTAATCACTAAACCCTAAACCCTTAACCGTAAACCCTAAACTCTAAACCCTAAACTCTAAACCGTAAACACTAAACCCTAAACCCTGAACCCTAAACCTCAAACCCTAAACCCTAAACCCTAAACCCTAAACAGTGAACCTAAATCCTAAAAGGTAAACCCAAAACAGTAAACACTATACCGTAAGCCCTAAAGCCTAAACCAGTATACCCTAAACTCTAAATGCTAAACCTGAAGCCCTAGACCCTACATCTTAACCCAATCACTAAACCCTAGACACTAAACCTTGCACCCAATCACTCAACCCTAAACCCTTAACCGTAAACCCTACACCTTAAACCCTAAATCCAAAGTCTAAACTCAAAACCCTAAACCATAAACCCTAAACCCTAAAGTCTAAACCAAAAAGCCTAAACCTTATACTCTAAATCCTAAACTCAAAACCCTTAACCCTAACCCTAAATCCAAACCCTAAACCCAACAAACTAAATTAAAATTCTAAAACCTAAATTGTAAACCATAAATCTTAAATAGTAAACTCTATACTCAAAACCCATAACCCTATACCCTATAACTAAACGCTAAACTTGAAACAATAAACCCTTACCCTAAACCCTAAACCATAAACTCTAAACCCTAAACCTTAAACCCTAAACCCTAAACTCTGAACTCTAAACCATAAACCATAAGCCCAAAACGCAAAACATTAAACCTAATCCCTAAACCCTAAGCCCTAAAACCTACCCCCTAAATCCAAACTCTAAACCCTAAACCCTAAATTCTAATGTCTAACCCCTATACCTTAAACCCTAAACCCTAAATCCTAAACCTTAAACCCTCAACCCTAAACCATTAATCCTAAACCCTAAACCCCAAATCCTAAACTCAAAACACTAAACCCTAAACCATAATCCCTAAACCCAAAACCTCAAACCCTAAACCCTAAACCCAATACACTAAATTCAAACTCTAAACCCAAAATTGTAAACCATAAATCGTAAATCTAAAACGCTATACCCAAAACTCTAAACCCTAAATTCTAAACCTAAAATCCTAAACCCTATACCCTTAAAGTGAACCCTAAACTAGAGACACTAAACCCTAACCCTAAACCCTAAACCCTAAACTCTAAACCCAAAATTGTATACCATAAATCGTAAATCTAAAACTCTATATCCAAAACTATAAACACAAAATCCTAAACTCAAAATTCTAAACCCTATACCCTAAAACTAAACCCTAAACTTGAGACACTATACCCTAACCGTAAACCCTAAACCCTAAACTCTAAACCCTAAATCTTAAACCCTAAACCCTAAACTCTAAACCGTAAACCCTAAACCCAAAACCTAAATCCTAAAACCTATATCCTAAACCCAATAAACCCTAACCCCTTAACCCTAAACCCAATATCCTAAACAATAAACCGTAAAACCTAAACACTCAATCTTGAACCCTAAATCCTTAAACTCTCAGCCCTAAACCCTTAATCGTAAACCCTAAACCCTAAATCCTAAACTCATAACCCACCCTAAACCCTAAACTATAATACCTAAACCCTAAATATCAAACCCTAAACCCTAAACCTAATAAACACTGACCCATTAACCCCTAGACCCTAAACCCTAAACACTATACACTAAACCCTAAACCTTAAACCCCTATACCCTAAACGTTAAACTCTAAACCTAAAACCATAGACCCTAAACCTTACACCTAATCACTAAACCCTAAACCCTTACCTCTAAACCCTAAACTCTAAACTATAAACACTAAACCCTACACCCTAAACCCTAAACAGTGAACCTAAATCATAAAAAAAAAATCCTAAACACTAAACAGTATACCGTAAACCCTAAACTCCTATACCCTAAACTCTAAATGCTAAACCTAAAACCCTAGACCCTACATCTTAACCCAATCACTAAATCCTAGACCCTAAACCTTGCACCCAATCACTCAACCCTAAACCCTTAACCGTAAACCCTAAACCCTAAACCCTAAATCCAAACTCTAAATTCAAAACCCTAAACCATAAACCCTAAACCCTAAAGTCTAAACCAAAAACCTAAACCTTATACTCTAAATCCTAAACCTTAAACTATAATACCTAAACCCTAAACCCTAAACCCGAAACCTAATAAACACTGACCCCTTATCCCCAAAACCATAAACCCTAAACACTTTACACTAAACCCTAAACGTTAAACCCATATAGCCTAAACTTTAAACTCTAAACCTAAAACCCCAGACCCTAAACCTTACACCTAATCACTAAACCCTAAACCCTTAACCGTAAACCCTAAACTCTAAACCCTAAACTCTAAACCGTAAACACTAAACCCTAAACCCTGAACCCTAAACCTCAAACCCTAAACCCTAAACCCTAAACCCTAAACCCTAAACCCTAAACCCTAAACCCTAAACCCTAAACAGTGAACCTAAATCCTAAAACGTAAACCCAAAACACTAAACACTATACCGTAAGCCCTAAAGCCTAAACCACTATACCCTAAACTCTAAATGGTACACCTGAAGCCCTAGACCCTATATCTTAACCCAATCACTAAACCCTAAACACTAAACCTTGCACCCAATAACTCAACCCTAAACCCGTAACCGTAAACCCTACAACTTAAACCCTAAATCCAAACTCTAAACTCAAAACCCTAAACCATAAACCCTAAACCCTAGAGTCTAAACCAAAAAGCCTAAACCTTATACTCTAAATCCTAAACTCAAAACCCTTAACCCTAACCCTAAATCCAAAACCTAAACCCTAATCCTAAACCCAACACACTAAATTAAAATTCTAAAACCTAAATTGTAAACCATAAATCTTAAATCGTAAACTCTATACTCAAAACCCTAAACTGTGAATACTAAACTCAAAACCCATAACCCTATACCCTACAACTAAACGCTAAACTTGAAACAATAAACCCTAACCCTAAACCCTAAACCCTAAACTCTAAACCCTAAACCTTAAACCCTAAACCCTAAACTCTAAACTCTAAACCATAAACCATAAGCCCAAAACCCAAAACATTAAACCTAATCCCGAAACCCTAAACCCTAAAACCAACACCCTAAATCCAAACTCTAAACCCTAAACCCTAAATTCTAATGTCTAACCGCTAACCCTTAAACCCTAAACCCTAAACCTTAAACCCTCAACCCTAAACCATTAATCCTAAACCCCAAACCCTAAATCCTAAACTCAAAACACTAAACCCTAAACCATAATCCCTAAACCCTAAACCTCAAACCCAACACACTAAATTCAAACTCTAAACCCAAAATTGTAAACCATAAATCGTAAATCTAAAACTCTATACCCAAAATTCTAAACCCTAAATCCTAAACTTAAAATCCTAAACCCTATACCCTAAAACTAAACCCTAAACTTGAGACACTATACCCTAACCCTAAACCCTAAACCCTACACTCTAAACCCAAAATTGTAAACCATAAATCGTAAATCTAAAACTCTATACCCAAAATCCTAAACTCAAAATCCTATACCCTATACCCTAAAACTAAACCCTAAACTTGAGACACTATACCCTAACCCTAAACCCTAAACCCTAAACTCTAAAACCTAAACATTAAACCCTAAACCCTAAACCGTAAACCCTAAACTCCTATACCCTAAACTCTAAATGCTAAACCTAAAACCCTAGACCCTACATCTTAACCCAATCACTAAATCCTAGACCCTAAACCTTGCACCCAATCACTCAACCCTAAACCCTTAACCGTAAACCCTAAACCCTAAACCCTAAATCCAAACTCTAAATTCAAAACCCTAAACCATAAACCCTAAACCCTAAAGTCTAAACCAAAAAGCCTAAACCTTATACTCTAAATCCTAAACCTTAAACTATAATACCTAAACCCTAAACCCTAAACCCTAAACCTAATAAACACTGACCCCTTATCCCCAAAACCATAAACCCTAAACACTTTACACTAAACCCTAAACGTTAAACCCATATAGCCTAAACTTTAAACTCTAAACCTAAAACCTCAGACCCTAAACCTTACACCTAATCACTAAACCCTAAACCCTTAACCGTAAACCCTAAACTCTCAACCGTAAACACTAAACCCTAAACCCTGAACCCTAAACCTCAAACCCTAAACCCTAAACCCTAAACCCTAAACCCTAAACAGTGAACCTAAATCCTAAAACGTAAACCCAAAACACTAAACACTATACCGTAAGCCCTAAAGCCTAAACCACTATACACTAAACTCTAAATGGTACACCTGAAGCCCTAGACCCTACATCTTAACCCAATCACTAAACCCTAAACACTAAACCTTGCACCCAATAACTCAACCCTAAACCCTTAACCGTAAACCCTACACCTTAAACCCTAAATCCAAACTCTAAACTCAAAACCCTAAACCATAAACCCTAAACCCTAGAGTCTAAACCAAAAAGCCTAAACCTTATACTCTAAATCCTAAACTCAAAACCCTTAACCCTAACCCTAAATCCAAACCCTAAACCCTAATCCTAAACCCAACACACTAAATTAAAATTCTAAAACCTAAATTGTAAACCATAAATCTTAAATCGTAAACTCTATACTCAAAACCCTAAACCCTAAACCCTAAACTCAAAACCCATAACCCTATACCCTACAACTAAACGCTAAACTTGAAACAATAAACCCTAACCCTAAACCCTAAACCCTAAACTCTAAACCCTAAACCTTAAACCCTAAACCCTAAACTCTAAACTCTAAACCATAAACCATAAGCCCAAAACCGAAAACATTAAACCTAATCCGTAAACCCTAAACCCTAAAACCAACACCCTAAATCCAAACTCTAAACCCTAAACCCTAAATTCTAATGTCTAACCACTAACCCTTAAACCCTAAACCCTAAACCCTAAACCTTAAACCCTCAACCCTAAACCATTAATCCTAAACCCCAAACCCTAAATCCTAAACTCAAAACACTAAACCCTAAACCATAATCCCTAAACCCTAAGCCTCAAACCCAACACACTAAATTCAAACTCTAAACCCAAAATTGTAAACCATAAATCGTAAATCTAAAACTCTAAACCCTAAATCCTAAACTTAAAATCCTAAACTTAAAATCCTAAACCCTATACCCTAAATCTAAACCCAAAACTTGAGACACTATACCCTAACCCTAAACCCTAAACCCTACACTCTAAACCCAAAATTGTAAACCATAAATCGTAAATCTAAAACTCTATACCCAAAATCCTAAACTCAAAATCCTATACCCTATACCCTAAAACTAAACCCTAAACTTGAGACACTATACCCTAACCCTAAACCCTAAACCCTAAACTCTAAAACCTAAACATTAAACCCTAAACCCTAAACCCTAAACCAAAAACATAAATCCTAAAACCTATATTCAAAACCCAATAAACCCTAACCCCTTAACCCTAAACCCTATATCCTAAACACTAAACCGTAAAACCTAAACACTCAATCTTGAACCCTAAATCCTTAAACCCTCAACCCTAAACCCTTAATCGTAAACCCTAAACCCTAAATCCTAAACTCATAAGCCACCCTAAACCCTAAACTATAACACCTAAACCCTAAATATCAAACCCTAAACACTAAACCTAATAAACACTGACCCCTTAACCCCTAAACCCTAAACCTTAAAAACTATACACTAAACCCTAAAGCTTCAACCTCTATACCCTAAACTTTAAACTCTAAACCTAAAACCATAGACCCTAAACCTTACACCTAATCACTAAACCCTAAACCCTTACCTCTAAACTCTAAACTCTAAACAGTAAACCCTAAACCCTAAACCCTAAACAGTGAACCTAAATCATAAAACAAAAATCCTAAACACTAAACAGTATACCGTAAACCCTAAACCCTATACCCCTATACCCTAAACTCTAAATGCTAAACCTGAAACACAAGACCCTATATCTTAACCCAATCACTAAACCGTAGACCCTAAACCTTGCACCCAATCAGTCAACCCTAAACCCTTAACCGTAAACCCTAAACCCTAAACCCTAAATCCAAACTCTAAACTCAAAACCCTAAACCATAAACCCTAAACCCTAAAGTCTAAACCAAAAAGCCTAAACCTTATACTCTAAATCCTAAACCTTAAACTATAATACCTAAACCCTAAACCCTAAACACTAAACCCTAAACCTAATAAACACTGACCCCTTAACCCCAAAACACTAAACCCTAAACACTTTACACTAAACCCTAAACGTTAAACCCCTATAGCCTAAACTTTAAACTCTAAACCTAAAACCCCAGACCCTAAACCTTACACCTAATCACTAAACCCTAAACCCTTTACCGTAAACCCTAAACTCTAAACCGTAAACACTAAACCCTAAACCCTGAACCCTAACCCACAAACCCTAAACCCTAAACCCTAAACAGTGAACCTAAATCCTAAAACGTAAACCCAAAACACTAAACACTACACCATAAGCCCTAAACCCTAAACCACTATACCCTAAACTCTAAATGGTAAACTTGAAGCCCTAGACCCTACATCTTAACCCAATCACTAAATCCTAGACACTAAACCTTGCACCCAATCACTCAACCCTAAACCCTTAACCGTAAACCCTACACCTTAAACCCTAAATCCAAATTCTAAACTCAAAACCCTAATACATAAACCCTAAACCCTAAAGTCTAAACCAAAAAGCCTAAACCTTATACTCTAAATCCTAAACTCAAAACCCTTAACCCTAACCCTAAATCCAAACCCTAACCCCTAAACCTAAACCTAAACCCAACACACTAAATTAAAATTCTAAAACCTAAATTGTAAACCATAAATCTTAAATCGTAAACTCTATACTCAAAACGCTAAACTCTGAATACTAAACTCAAAACCCATAACCCTATACCCTACAACTAAACGCTAAACTTGAAACAATAAACCCTAATCCTAAACCGTAAACCCTAAACTCTAAACCCTAAACCTTAAACCCTAAACCCTAAACTCTAAACTCTAAACCATAAACCATAAGCCCAAAACCCAAAACATTAAACCTAATCCCTACTCCCTAAACCCTAAAACCTACACCCTAAATCCAAACTCTAAACCCTAAACCCTAAATTCTAATGTCTAACCCCTAACCCTTAAATCCTAAACCCTAAACCTTAAACCCTAAACCCTAAACCATTAATCCTAAACCCTAAACCCTTAATCCTAAACTCAAAACACTAAACCCTAAACCATAATCCCTAAACCCTAAACCTCAAACCCTAAACCCTAAACCCAACACACTAAATTCAAACTCTAAACCCAAAATTGTAAACCATAAATCGTAAATCTAAAACTCTATACCCAAAACTCTAAACCCTAAATCCTAAACTTAAAATCCTAAATCCTATACCCTAAAACTAAACCCTAAACTTGAGACACTATACCCTAACCCTAAACCCTAAACCCTACACTCTAAACCCAAAATTGTAAACCATAAATCGTAAATCTAAAACTCTATACCCAAAACTCTAAACCCTAAATCCTAAACTCAAAATCCTAAACCCTATACCCTTAAACTAAACCCTAAACTTGAGACACTATACCCTAACCGTAAACCCTAAACTCTAAACCCTAAACATTAAACCCTAAACCCTAAACTCTAAACTCTAAACTCTAAACTCTAAACCGTAAACCCTAAACCCAAAACACAAATCCTAAAACCTATATCCTAAACCCAATAAACCCTAACCCCTTAACCCTAAACCCTATATCCTAAACACAAAACTGTAAAACCTAAACACTCAATCTTGAACCCTAAATCCTTACACCCTCAACCCTAAACCCTTAATCGTAAACCCTAAACACTAAATCCTAAACTCATAACCCACCCTAAACCATAAACTATAATACCTTAACCCTTAATCTCAAACCCTAAACACTAAACCTAATAAACACTAACCCCTTAACCCCTTAACCCTAAACCCTAAACACTATACACTAAATTCTAAACCTTAAACCCCTATACCCTAAACTTTAAACTCTAAACCTAAAACCATAGACCCTAAACCTTACACCTAATCACTAAACCCTAAACCCTTACCTCTAAACCCTAAACTCTAAACTCTAAACTCTAAACACTAAACCCTAAACCCTAAACCCTAAACCCTAAACAGTGAACCTAAATCCTATAACGAAAATCCTAAACACTAAACAGTATATCGTAAACCCTAAACCCTAAACCCTAAACCCCTTTACCCTAAAATTTAAATGCTAAACCTGAAACCCTAGACCCTACATCTTAACCCATTCACTAAATCCTAGACCCTAAACCTTGCACCCAATCACTCAACCCTAAACACTTAACCGTAAACCCTAAACCCTAAACCCTAAATCCAAACTCTAAACTCAAAACCATAAACCATAAACCCTAAACCCTAAAGTCTAAACCAAAAAGCCTAAATCTTATACTCTAAATACTAAAATCAAAACCCTTAACCCTAACCCTAAATCCAAACCCTAAACCCTAAACCTAAACCCTACACACTAAATTAAAATTCTAAAACCTAAATTGTAAACCATAAATCTTAAATCGTGAACTTTAGACCGAAAACCATAAACTCTAAATACTAAACTCAAAACCCTTAACCCTGTACCCTAAAACTAAACGCTAAACTTAAAACAATAAATCCTAACCCTAAATCCTAAACCCTAAACCCTAAACTCTAATCCCTAAACCTTAAACCTTAAACCCTAAACTCTGAACTCTAAACCCCAAACCATAATCCCAAAACCCAAAAACTTAAACCTAATCCCTTAACCCTCAAACCTACACCCTAAATCCAAACTCTAAACCCTAAACCCTAAATTCTAATGTCTAACCCCTAACCCTTAAATCCTAAACCCTAAACCTTAAACCCTAAACCCTAAACCATTAATCCTAAACCCTAAACCCTTAATCCTAAACTCAAAACACTAAACCCTAAACCATAATCCCTAAACCCTAAACCTCAAACCCTAAACCCTAAACCCAACACACTAAATTCAAACTCTAAACCCAAAATTGTAAACCATAAATCGTAAATCTAAAACTCTATACCCAAAACTCTAAACCCTAAATCCTAAACTTAAAATCCTAAATCCTATACCCTAAAACTAAACCCTAAACTTGAGACACTATACCCTAACCCTAAACCCTAAACCCTACACTCTAAACCCAAAATTGTAAACCATAAATCGTAAATCTAAAACTCTATACCCAAAACTCTAAACCCTAAATCCTAAACTCAAAATCCTAAACCCTATACCCTTAAACTAAACCCTAAACTTGAGACACTATACCCTAACCGTAAACCCTAAACTCTAAACCCTAAACATTAAACCCTAAACCCTAAACTCTAAACTCTAAACTCTAAACTCTAAACCGTAAACCCTAAACCCAAAACACAAATCCTAAAACCTATATCCTAAACCCAATAAACCCTAACCCCTTAACCCTAAACCCTATATCCTAAACACAAAACTGTAAAACCTAAACACTCAATCTTGAACCCTAAATCCTTACACCCTCAACCCTAAACCCTTAATCGTAAACCCTAAACACTAAATCCTAAACTCATAACCCACCCTAAACCATAAACTATAATACCTTAACCCTTAATCTCAAACCCTAAACACTAAACCTAATAAACACTAACCCCTTAACCCCTTAACCCTAAACCCTAAACACTATACACTAAATTCTAAACCTTAAACCCCTATACCCTAAACTTTAAACTCTAAACCTAAAACCATAGACCCTAAACCTTACACCTAATCACTAAACCCTAAACCCTTACCTCTAAACCCTAAACTCTAAACTCTAAACTCTAAACACTAAACCCTAAACCCTAAACCCTAAACCCTAAACAGTGAACCTAAATCCTATAACGAAAATCCTAAACACTAAACAGTATATCGTAAACCCTAAACCCTAAACCCTAAACCCCTTTACCCTAAAATTTAAATGCTAAACCTGAAACCCTAGACCCTACATCTTAACCCATTCACTAAATCCTAGACCCTAAACCTTGCACCCAATCACTCAACCCTAAACACTTAACCGTAAACCCTAAACCCTAAACCCTAAATCCAAACTCTAAACTCAAAACCATAAACCATAAACCCTAAACCCTAAAGTCTAAACCAAAAAGCCTAAATCTTATACTCTAAATACTAAAATCAAAACCCTTAACCCTAACCCTAAATCCAAACCCTAAACCCTAAACCTAAACCCTACACACTAAATTAAAATTCTAAAACCTAAATTGTAAACCATAAATCTTAAATCGTGAACTTTAGACCGAAAACCATAAACTCTAAATACTAAACTCAAAACCCTTAACCCTGTACCCTAAAACTAAACGCTAAACTTAAAACAATAAATCCTAACCCTAAATCCTAAACCCTAAACCCTAAACTCTAATCCCTAAACCTTAAACCTTAAACCCTAAACTCTGAACTCTAAACCCCAAACCATAATCCCAAAACCCAAAAACTTAAACCTAATCCCTTAACCCTCAAACCTACACCCTAAATCCAAACTCTAAACCCTAAACCGTAAATCCTAAACTCTAACCCCTAACCCTTAAACCCTAAACCCTAAACCCTAAACGCTAAATCATAAACTTTAAACCCTAAAACCTAAACTCTAAGTCTTAAACCCACTAAACCTTAAACCCTCAACCGTAAACCCTTAATCCTAAACCCTAAACCCTAAATCCTAAACTCAAAACTGTAAACCCTAAACCCTAAACACTAAATCCTAAACTTTAAACCCTAAAACCTAAACTCTCAGTCTTAAACCCTAAATCCTAAACCTTAAACCCTCAACTGAAAACCCTTAATCCTTAACCTTAATCCCTATATCCTAAACTCAAAACCTAAAACCTTAAACCATAATCCCTAAACCCTAAACCCTAAACCCAACACACTAAATTCAAACTCTAAACCCTAAACTGTAAACCATAAAAGGTAAATCCAAAACTCTATACCCAAAACCCTAAACTCTAAATCCTAAACTCAAAATCCTAAACCCTATACCCTAAAACTTAACCCTAAACTTGAAACACTAAACCCTAACCCTAAACCCTAAACTCTAAACCCTAAACACTAAACCCTAAACCCTAAACCCTAATACTAAACCCTAAACCCTAAACTCTAAACTCTAAACCCTAATCCTAAACCCTAATCCTAAACCCTAAACCCTAAACCCTTAACCCTAAACCCAATAAACCCTGACCCCTTAGTAGCCAAAATGTGCATGAGAAAGGCCCACTTATTGTGTAGAATAGGGCGAAAGAACAACCTGATATAGACTCTAGCATCCCTCCTCCCATCAAAGTTTCCTCTAAATTTGACACCTATAGACCTAACCACCAAAGAAATAACCAAAGCAGACCCAGACAAAATCAAAATAAACTTCCTGTCAACAGCTCCTCCACCAAAAATGTCAATTACCAAATTCCTGATTCTGCACCCCTGACTGTGACCCAATCATTAGCTACTAGACTTAGAGCCAACAAAATTAAAAATGACACCCCTTTGGACATAACCTCCCCTATCATTACTACTAGACAAGGTTACCCTTCTATAACCTTCCATGAAGAGGACTTCATGGTTAAGTGTCACGACCCAAGCCTAGGGCCTAGACGTGACCGGCGAATGGGGAACCCGAAGGAACCCCAAACAAGCGTCATAGCATATCATTACACATCCTTGGTCGCGGAAGCAATTAAAATGACCATAAGCGATAAGCATAATCAAGGGGGAAATCGGGACTAAGGGAGCAAGAAAAAAGAAGAAGAAATGATACATAAATACCATAGATGAGTCAAGCTCAAGAGTAATACACAACTTGTCCAACACCACCTCTAAACATAGGTACTTTAGCGGGGGCCAAGACAAACAACCGGGCTCACCCTCATAGTCAAAACATAACTAAAAAGGAAAGTCTTATACATAGCAAAAGATCATAAGCAACGTCCCCGGAATGGAGGACTCACCAATAACCTTGATAGAAAATCGTATTAGCCACGCAGAGGACGAGGGTCAAGCGGTGCTCCGGTCCCTACATGGTGACATCATGTAGGCATAGAGTATGCGTTAGTACGTTTGAATGTACTAAGTATATGGGATGCAATGCAATGCTACAATGGATGGACATCATAGGAAAAATGCATAATCATACCCGGTAGATAGCACATTAATGAAATGATATATATAATGACGCTTACACAAAAAATCATATTTAGTGGGACGTAGTAAATGTGTGGCGAGTGACCATCAATATAGTATTTCCAAGGCCTACCACCCCCTTGGAGAGGCGAAAGAGGTACAAACCCCTCAATGTGGTTACCCGGGCCTACCACCCCCCGAGCTAGGGACCAAGGTACAAACCCCTCGATGTGGTTATACGGGCCTACTACCCCCCGTACTAGGCAACCAAGGTACCAACCCCTTGATACGGTTACCCGGGCCTACAACCCCCCGAGCTAGGCTTGGTCGACTCACAACACTTATATAGAGAAAATCATATACATGTATCCGTTTCATCATCATTTCAATGATCATATGACCATCCGACTCATAGGACGTACATTGAACCTTCCATTTCCTAAGAATTCTATAAGTGAGCATTTTATCAAACACATGGTGGGCTATTGTTCATGTAAATGAAATCATGTATTTCAAGAGTACTAAGTCCAACCAATTCCGAGATACATATAAATCAGCCCACCAACAACATACATATATATATCAACCTTCATAATTTGATCATGGAAGCATGAAAACCATAAACATCACATAATAATTCCATTTCATGATAATATACAAAAATAGACCATAATAGGATGTGTAGTAGTAATTTCATAATTCAAGAGTTCATAAATGATCATAAGAACCCATAAACTTGAAGTAAAAATAGAGGATAAATGGTTGGACTTGTGGAAAGGAAGGTTTCCACAATCAACCCACATACCTCAACTTTGGAGAATCCTTGATGAAGATTGGAATGGAGAATTGAAGCTTGAGATTGAGTCTTGAATCCGGAATTAGAACTTGAGATGTTTGAATTTGGTTGAAGATCTTGGTGAAATTTTGAAGAGGGCTTAGAGAGTGTTTTTGAGTGTTTTGAAGCTAGAAAGAAATATAACTAAGTATGGGACATAACCTCTTTTTATAAAAGAAAAACGTCCCAGCCGCTACAGTAACATAGCTCACTGGAAATTGCAATTCTGCCCGGACAGGTTTTACGAAAATTGTCATAACTCCTTCATCCTAACTCCGAATGAGGTGAAACCAATTGCATTGGAAAGCTAACTCGAAGGGCTTTAATTTAATAGGTAGTGGTCCTTCCAGTTCCTTGTGTGCTAATAGATATGCCCCTTTAAAGTTGACCCTGAAAATCGCATTTTTTGCGATTTCCGAATATTGATGCGGTTGCTCTAAAATTCGGGTTAGACCCATTTCCCACTCAATTTGACCCCCTGAATAAGAATATGAAGTCGAATTTCCGAAATCATGCACGGATTTTGATATATATGGAATTTACAATTCTAGGTGTTTCCGAAACACGTTTTCGGGCATTTTTGGGGTCGTTTCATTAAGATGCCTGGAATGTGTAAGTATACTCTGGTGGGTAAATTTATCAATGCTATGCCCAAAATGGAAGTCATTAGAAGGAGCTTTCTTGCCCAAACTCAACTCACTGGAGGGGTTAAGATTGTCCATTTCAATTCAAGACACATCTATATCGACTTGAACAATGAAGTTGATCACATTTCAGTCTAGACAAAGCAGAGGATGTTCATTGCAGGTCACTTAATAAAGCTGCAAGTATGGACCCCTACTTTTAAACCTGCTGAGGAAACCCCTATAGTGCCCATCTGGATCACCCTAACAGAGCTCCCATGGCACTGCTACTATATGGATATCCTCAGTCCATTGCTGTCCCCTATTGGTAAGGCTATATATCTAGACTCTGCAACCATGCAAAAAACTAGGGGTAATGTTGCAAAAGTGAGGGTCCAAATTGATATCACCAAAGAAAGACCTCAACATGTGTGGTTGGGTTTTTCTGAAAAAGACCCTTCCCTAGGCAAGTGGCAAATTATAGAATTTGAGGATGTTCCTCCTTATTGTCTTTACTATAAGCACCAGGGCCATATAATTGGAGAATCCCCCATGAAGGAAAGAGATGAGGAAATTAAGAAAAGAAAGGAAGAGGAAGCAATTAAGAAAGGACATGAGAAACAGTTGTATTAGGCATCAAAAGGCAATCAACAACATGAGGATAGCAAACCAAAAACACACTCAAACAAGAAAACCAATACAGGAGGATCAGCAGAGGAATATACTATGCAAAAGGAGGAACAATGGCAAACTCAAACTAGGAGAAAAAATAAAACTCAACAGCAAAACCAGGATCCAGGTAAGAAACAAATCCCACATGTACAGATACAGCAGGCTAAAACTCCTCATGATCAACAGACAATGCAAAAAATAGGTACGAATTCTGTAACTCTAGTGATTGAAATTGAGGAATCTGGTGATCAGATTTCAACACCCCCATCCCCTGTTATTGTTGACGTTGAGCAGTGTGTTGACAATGAAGTCCCTGCCCCTGTAATCCCCTCTGTTGTGGCTGACGAAGTTGTTAGAGGGAGGATGGCTGTAAAGGAGAAAACTACTAACATGCAGGAAGGGGAACTTATGGGAAGGGAATTGTCTCATGTTTTGCATGAGAACCAAACGGCTGACCTTAGGATTGTCCTTCAAGCCCCTGCTACCACTGCAAGTGCTGTCCAACAACATCAAGAACAGGATGTCAGTCAACAGGTAAACAATAATAGAGAGACGGACAATCAACTCAAAGGCTCTATGGCAAAGGATATGAGCAACAAAGCAATCTCTAGTAAACAAGTGGAGACTCCTAAAAGCAAGAACAAGCCTAGTAAGAAAAAGAGAGAAGCAACCAAGAGGAAAAAGGTTGAACAACAACATCAAGAACAAAATCCAAACGACTACCATCAAGAAGGATTAAACCCTTGTAAAAAATTCATCATGGTGGAGCAAGTAATGGATGTAGTTCCTCTTAAAGCTCAATACAACACTCCTACTCCTGGAAAACCTCCTGATCAAGCCAAGATAGCTGTAAGAGATGAGTATGATGTGGAAAATTTTGAAGATGAAATAGATGATGATACTCTACCTGTAAATGCTCAAGATGATGATGATGAAGTTAGTGAGCTACTTATCAAAGCTTTTAGCCCTAACAATGACACAAAATTAGATAAGGAGCTACAACAGGTCACCAGCAAACAGGGACTCTCTCCCAGGGGCATACACCTGGAAAGGCTTCCTCTCAAAAAACCTTCTCCACCCATTCCTGTAACTGCAGGAAGACCAAACACTAGACTATAATGAAGCACACAAGCTCATCCTACAATCTACTACAATCTACATTGCTAGGGTCAAACATCTTGTGATTTTAGACACCTTCAAACTGCTTCATACAGTCTTCCCTTATATATCCTGGCCATTGGAATGGAGCAAGCTATGTACACTCATTGAGAAGTGTACCCATGACATCAAGGTGACTGTTGTCCAGTGGATTAAACCCCCGCACAGATGGGCTAAACTAAACACTGATGGGAGTGCACTATCCAATCCGAGCAGCACAGGTGCAGGGGGGATTCTTAGGAACCATTTTGGAGATATTATCTTTGCTTTTTCAGCTCCTTTAGGCGAAGGAACAAACAACCAAGCTGAGGTAGAAGCGGCTATATTTTGTTTGTCATGGTGCGTTGAAATATAAGAAGGTAATCCTTGAAGTTGACTCCCAACTTCTGGTAGACTGGCTTATGAGCAGCACCGTAGCTCCATGGTCCATCTCATCCCATGTGCAAAAGCTTCAACACCTTGCCACTCAATTCGGACACTTCAAATGCATTCATACTCTCCGAGAAGCCAATTTTGTCGTAGAGTCACTCTCCAAACACAGTCACCAGCTGACCAGCCCTCAGTTATACTTCAACATTCAGCAGCTCCCTAAACTAACAGCAGCGTACCTCCAACAAGACCTGGCAGAAAGGGCCAGCTTCAGAAGATGAAAGTTGAAGCGAAGTAAGGAACCACCCTGATCTATTCACAAGCATTAAGGACCTATGAAGGAGCCAGAATTGCTTCAGGTCTTCCCCTCTTTTTTGGACGATCCATCTATCATCTCCACATAGATTTTCCCTTGGTAAGTTAGAATAGCGTAGTCATTTTCATGTAAAGGGAGAGTCTCCCTAATTTACGTTTTCCTAGATTCATCGTATCGAGAGAAGTCCTCTCACATTGGTGCATAGATGATAGGTCCTATTTTAGTTTGGGAAAGAGTTGGAGAACACTAAGGGTATTTAGTAGGCTACCAGCTTTTATACCACCATTAAGTGGAGGTAAGGTTTATGTCCCCCTCTTTGTAATTTTGCTTTTTATATATGGTAAGGCCTGGGGGTGTAGCTAAGCCTTGACCTCCCAAGGGTCGTTAAAATAAAAAAAAAAACCCTAAACCCTAAACCATAAACCTCAAACCCCATCGCTTCCCCATTTCCCAATTTTTTTCTCTCTCTACGCGGAACTCTCTCTAATTTTACACAATAACTAAAACTCCAACGGCTAGTTCACCAGCCAAAATGGCGCGTGAGCCACCGATGGGCCCCTTCAGGCCGCCGGACTAAGGCCATTAGGAGCGCACTGAACAGACGAACAAAACCCACCAAGCATCATCTCCTAATTCCTCCTACAACTCCACGAATTCGTGAAATATAGAGGCGATGAACATCGCGATTTTGGAGAAGGAGCTGGATGGGATTCAACAAATTATTTCTTCAAATCGCGATATGTTGATTCATCGAAAGCTGTTTAGTGGGAATAATTCTACTAATCAAGGGCTACAACATACTAAAAATTCGAGTGATTCCACCTTTCCAATTGAGAGATCTAAGGACGTGAATACTGGGCAAATCGCCGGACAATCGCCTGAAATGCGTCTACAGATTCGACCGGTCTTCCAGCAACTTCATGGTGATTTGAACACTGGGGAATACTCACCTGGTGAAGAGCTACATCCCACTTCAAGCTCGAGTAAAATGGCCGACCCAATCACTGGCGACAAGGATTCCTATGAACAAGCAGCCAAAAAATCGCAAAGTGGAGGCGGCGCTGCTAGGGACAAACTTTTTATGGAAGAGGAGGTCCACCATACCAACATATCCATCAACTCACTACATGAACACAACCAACAGGGAATCCAGGCAAGTTTAGTTGATTCTACAACTAAGCAACAAGCGAAGGTGAATGGACTCAACTACAGAATTCAAGAAGAGCAGTTGGGGACAAACTCACGAGATTATGCAGGTCCAAATGGTCAAAAACAAGACCAGCACTCAATGGAGGGATAAAGAATGGAGCTCAACCCCAAGCAAGGAGATATCCGAATAAGACAAGACCAAAAGGACCAACAAGATATTGCAAGGTCTACATCTTTGGAAGTGATTGAAGTGGAAAACTCATCACACTTCTCATTTGGAATTAAACCAACGGCTACAGTTCCAAATAATGGAGGACAACAGGGAACAGGTAAGACTACTACTTATGCTAATGAACTGACTCTTGATCAAATGCAGGGGCAGCAGGAAATAAACACCAATTCAAGGAGTCAAGAGCTGACTGTTGAGGACAATCAATCAGGTAAGTCTTCACAATCTAATTATAATAGGAAGGTGGTTAGCTTGGATAGTAATGAGGACCATGTGGATGCCAACACATAAGGGCAAAATAATGTTATGTTGAATGATCAGGAACAAGGCAGGGGAGACATCGAACCCCAACAGCAGGATGATCGAAACCAAGGTAGTGGGAAGAAGGAAAGTCAATCACAACTACTTGATCATTGAGGGACTGCTGAATCCAATAAGTATCCCAAGGACTTCCCTAAGATTTCCTCCAATTTTGATAAACACACCACCTCCAATTAGAAAAACCAACAAACACCTCATCCTAATCTACCCAAAGCTCCTAACAACCTCAATGAGAGCCAAACCACCAAACAGGATCTAAATGCTGAACATGCTCCTTATACTGTTGTACAAACACTAGCTGCTAGACTGAGGCAAATTCATGCTACTCATGCCACTTAGATCGAACTCGTACCTCCCAGACATACTACTAAACAGGGTCAGCCGGCTGTGATTTATGATATGGATGACTTCATGAATAAACTGACAGTGGAATGTAAGTACACCCTTATAGGTAAATTCAGTACCACCATGCCTAAGATTAAGCTTATTAGGAAAAGCTTCATCCTACAAACTCAGTTGAATGGGAGGGTCAACATTGCTCACTATAATGCTAGGCATTTATTGATTTGGAGAATGAATTGGACTATAACACTGTATGGACACAACAACGAATGACCATTGAGGGGAAACTGATGAGAATACAGGCTTGGACTCCCAATTTTAAGCCTGAAGAAGAAACACCCATTGTTCCTATATGGGTATTATTACCAGGACTACCATGGCACTACTTCAAGAAAGAATTTATCACTCCTTTACTTGAGTGTGTGGGCAAAGTTTTGTACTTAGATACAACCTCTATTAAGAGAACTAGAGCTAGTATGGCCAAGGTAAAGGTCCAGGTAGACCTCACCAAGAATAGGCCTTGACATTTTTGGATAGGATTGGATGATGAAGACCTTACTATAGGGAGATGGAAGGCTATAAAATATGAAAACATCACCCCTTATTGTACATACTGCAAACACCAAGGAAACATGATAGGTGACTGTAACTTCAAAATAAGGGATGAGGATTTCAAACGCAGGAAGGAGCTTGGAGTAGAGATGAAAAATATTAATACAAGAGAACCAGGACAACAAGGCAATGGGCACAGGCAACCCAAGACAAATGAACAGGAGGAGCAGCAAACCAAATCACCAAGGAAAGAAGCATTCAACACCAATCTGAGGAACAAAAGGAAGAAGAATGGCAAGTGCCCAAAAGAAAAAACAATAAACCATAGGAGGAAAGAGTTCAGAGGACAATTTGGAGACCAACCTCACCAAAAAACAAACTGTCAAAGGAGCAACCACAAACTACAGCAAAACCAATAGGTACAATCAATACTTCTAACTATAATTCCTTGAATAATCTCAACATGCAGTCAAAACACAGTGAAGATATCCAGGAGCATAACAGTAATGAAAGGACAACAACACAAAGAATTCAAAGCAGGCCTAAAGCAGACCATAACCAAAAAACACATGTCAAGCAAACAGGAAGCAAAGATAATAACAAAAACACAGGTATTGACTCAATGCTCCCAATCCCCATAGACCCCAATACTTCATATCTTGATGACAATGTTGTAGTTGAAGGAGGGATGGATGAGGGATGTCAGGAGAAACAAAATAACATGCAGGAAGGGGTGTCCAAATGGGGGAATCTGACTCATGTTATGCATAAGGGTACACACTGGAACCATAATGCTAGACCTAAAACCCCTGCTACCACTATAAGACAACATCAAAGTACTAAACAGCAACAACCGCAGCATCAAAGACAACCTGAGATAGGAAATAACAGAGAAAAGCAACAAGTGGAGGTACGAACTGCAAGCAAACAGAATAAAGGTTCTATGGCAAAAGATATGGGAACCAATGCTAGTACTAGCAACTAAGGGGAAACACCCAAAAGTAAAAACAAACCTAGGAAAAAAAAAAGAGGCTGTAAAAAGGAAACAGAATCTCCAAACAGATAGTGCATAGCAAAGGGAACAACAAAGCAATGAGGAGACCTGCAAGAAGTTCATTATGGTTGATGAGCACCTAGGCATGGATATAATTCCTTTACAGGCCCAATATATGACTCCTCCTACTGATGTTCCTCCTGATAAAAGAGTTGAAAAGTGTCAAATGAATAAAGGGCCTATATTAGATGAATATGTTGTGGACAATTTAGAAGATGAAGTTGATGTGGACAATCAGTCCCTCAAGGACCCTAATGAGGATGATGAGGCTAGTGAGCTACTGATTAGAGCTTTTAGCCCTTATCCTGATCAGGACCTGGAGAATGAGATTCAACAGGTGGCCAGTCAATAGGGCCTATCACCCAGAGGTATTCACCATGATAGATTCAAATTCACAGCTCAGGACATCAACACTGTCACTGCTAGCAAACCAAACACTAGGCTCTTTACTACTAGATCATATCAATGATTAATACACTCATCTGGAATGTAAGGGGGATCAACACACAGGGAGCTCTTGAAAGACTCGAAATGCTCAAGAAAATGCACCAACTCTCTATTATTGCTGTCCTTGAACCCTTTTCTGACAGCACTCATGTTCAAAACTTCAAGCACCAACTAGCTATGGAACAGGCAGTAAGTAACTGCAATGGAAAAATTTGGCTCTTTTGGACGACTGGCATTGATTGTGTTGTACTAGACGAGGATGAATAGCAAATTACTTGTGATATTCGATACAATGCACTC
This sequence comes from Solanum okadae, assembly GCA_036553675.1. NCBI lineage: Eukaryota > Viridiplantae > Streptophyta > Magnoliopsida > Solanales > Solanaceae > Solanum > Solanum okadae. The sequence goes on from CM071682.1 coordinate 29,749,793, forward strand.
CACAATCAATTCACCATTACTTTTGTATATGCTAAGTGCAAGGATCATCTCAGAAGACCTCTATGGGATAGAATGCTTTACATTGCTGCTGATAATAACAAACCATAGTGCTTTGTAGGTGATTACAATGTTATTACTAATATTGAGGAAAAGTTGGGATGAGTACCTTATAATATGAGAAAAAGCCTTGAATTCATAGCTGTGATTGAAGCTTGTGGACTCCTGGATTTAGGGTTCATTGGTCAGAAATATACTTGGTCCAACAACAGAGGTATCCACCACAGAGTATGGAAAAGACTAGACAGAGCTCTAGTTAATGATAGCTGGCTGGAAAAAATGCCTCAGACTACCATCACTCACTTATCTTCTATAGGGTCTGATCACTGTCCTCTGCTTCTGGAAATGGTTGCTAGGGAGGAGGAGCATATCAAATACTTCAAATTTCTCAACTGCTGGGCTGACCATCCTAATTTCCTTGACATGGTTAAGTCTTGTTGGGAAAGGAAGGTAGAGGGCAGCAACATGTGGAGATTCCATCAGAAATTGAAGAGGTTATCTAACACCCTCGGCACCTGGTCCAGAGGGGAATTTGGTGATATCTTCATGAAAGTCAGGGAATATGAAGAGAAGGTCAGAATTGCAGAAGAGAAACTTATCCAAGAGCACACTGACAACCGCAGGGCTACTCTACATGAACTGAATGCAGAATATATAAAGTTCTTAAAACTAGAAGACTCCATTTTAAAACAAAAGACCCAGTTACAATGGTTCAGAGAAGGAGACCACAATACTAAATACTTCCACTCTCTGATCCTGGAAGAAGAAGAAGACTATTTATCCACAAGCTACTCAGAGAAGATGGGGAATGGATATAGGGAGAAGAAAATATTGCTAAGGCTGCATGTGACCATTTTCAAAACATATTTACAGGGGAAAATAAGATCATCAATGAGGGTGCTATGGATTGCATCCCTAAGATGGTTAGCCAGGAACAATATAATAACCTTACTGTTGTGCCTACTATAGAAGAATTGAAAGAGGTAGTAATCTCTATGAATCCTAACTCTGCTGCAGGGCCGGATGGGATGAATGGTTACTTTTTTCAGAAAAGCTGGCAAATCATCAAACATGATCTCTTAGCAGTCATTCAAGCCTTTTTCTGCGGAGAGATCATACCCAAGTACTTTTCTCACTCCTGCATTGTTCTGCTTCCTAAAGTCTGCAATCCCAACAAAATCACTGAGTTCAGACCCATCAGTTTAAACAATTTTACTAGCAAGATCATTTTTAAACTGCTGAGTTCCAGATTTGGTTCTATTCTACATGAGTTAGTGTCCCTAAACCAATCTGGTTTTGTCAAAGGAAGGAGTATATCTGAGAACATTATGCTGGCACAAGAGATTATTCATCATATTAAGAAACCTAATATTGGGAGCAATGTGGTTATCAAACTGGACATGGCTAAGGCATACGATAGGGTCTCATGGTCTTATATATGCTTGGTGTTGAGAAAAAAGGAGTTTGATGAGGTATTTATTGACATGGTTTGGAGGATCATGGATAACAATTGGTATTCTATTATTATCAATGGCAAAAGACATGGGTTCTTTCACTCCACTAGGGGCCTCAAACAAGGAGATCCATTATCTCCGGCCCTATTTATTTTAGGTGCAGAGGTCCCTTCTAGATCCTTGAACAGACTGCACAATAATCCAGAGTACCATGGTTTCTTCATGGAACCCAGGGGTCCTCAAGTGAATCACCTAAGCTTTGTTGATGATATTATTCTTTTCACTTCTGGAAGACAAAAAACACTGAGGCTGATTATGAGAACTTTGAAAACTTACGAAGAAACATCAGACTAGCTTGTCAACACTAATAAAAATCATTTCATGGTCCATCCTAATGTATTCAACAGCACCAAGGAAAGAATCAAAAGACTCACTGCCTTCAGGCAGAAGGAGGGTCCTCTCACTTATCTTGGTTGCCCTTTATTTGTTGGTAGACCTAGAATAATCTATTTTTCTGACCTTATTAACAAAGTGTTGTGCAAAATCACAGGTTGGCAAACAAAGTTGTTGAGGTATGGTGGTAGAGCAATTCTAGTGAAGCATGTCTTGCAGTCTTTACCTATTCATCTATTATCAGCTGTGACCCCTCCTGTAACTATCCTAAAGCAGGTCCAAAACATCATGGCAAACTTTTTCTGGGGATGGAGGAATGAGACGAAAAAGTACCACTGGGCCTCCTGGAAAAAACTTAGCTTTCCTTATGATGAGGGAGGAGTTGGCATGAGGAACCTCAAGGATGTGTGCATGGCCTTCCAATATAAACAATGGTGGGTCTTTAGGTTGAAACAGACTCTTTGGGGGGATTTTTCAAAAAGCAAAATACTGTCAAAGATCAAATCCTATCAGCAAGAAATGGGACACATGAGAATCACTGACATGGAAACACTTGATGCACAACAAACAGAAAGTGGAGGAGCATATTAAATGGAAACTCAACTCAGGCAATTGCTCTTTTTGGTGGGACAATTGGTTAGGTGTTGGACATCTTGCTCAATTCTCCTTGGACAGTAATAGATTCAACAATACAACAGTGGCAGAATTTTGGGTCGGGGGCAATGGAACTTGAACATGCTTATTCAACAAGCTCCACACAACCAGGTAGCCAACATCCTATCCACAGAACTTTACATCCAGATGGACCTTCCAGACCAAGCTATCTGGCAGCTGAACAATAATGGAAAATTCACCTGCTCATCAGCATGGAATGAGATACGGGAGAAGAAGACCAAGACACATTTTAATAATTTCACTTGGCAAAAGAGTATCCTTTTTAAAGCTTCCTTTTTGTTATGGAGAACCTTACGTGGTAAACTCCCTACTAATGAAAAGCTAACCAGTTTTGGCAATGAGCCAGCAAAGTGTTTTTGTTGTTGTAACAGGTCAGGCCAGGACACCATAGAGCACACCTTCAACAATGGACCTTTTGCTACCTAAGTGTGGAGAAGCTTTGCTGCAGCTGCTGGAATCAACATTGATCACAGTTCTCTGCCACAACTAATTATGCAATGGTGATCTACCAAATGCAACAATGAAGCACATAGGCTGCTATTACAAGCTACTTCAATATTCATTTGCTGGAATCTATGGAAGAATAGATGTGCTAGAAAATATGGAGGGAAACAGTCCAGCATGAGCAGAGTCAAATACGCCATCTACAAGGATAACTACAAACTCATGACTACAACATTTCCCCAAATCAAATGGCCCTCAAATTGGAAGGAACTGATCTCCAAAGGGGAAAAATGCATCCACGATACCAAAGTGACAACGGTTATGTGGATAAAGCCACCAGACCAATGTGTTAAAATTAACTCTGATGGTAGTGCATTAAACAACCCAAGCAGATTAGGAGCAGGAGGCATAATCAGGGACCAAGAAGGAGCAATGCTATTAGCCTTTGCCACTCACTCCCTTAGGAGAAGGAACCAACAACAAAGCAGAGCTAGAAGTAGTTATTTTTGGGATGACCTGGTCACTTGGACTAGGTTACAGTAAAATCATTTTGGAGGTGGATACTCAGCTTGTAGTCTACTAGATAATGCACAAAGCTGAACCCCATTGGAGCATTAACACACAGATGCTGAAGCTACAAGCACTCATCAGACAGACTCAAAAGTTCAAATGTAATCACACACTCAGAGAAGCAAACTTTGTGGCGGATTCCCTTTCAAAACACAGTCACAAGATCACTAGTCCACAACTCTACTTCAACAGTCATCAACTACCAAAAGAAACAAGAGCATATTATCAACTAGACCTGCTTGGGATGGCAAGTTTCAGAAGAAGGAAGATTAGGAAGATCAAGGAGCCACCCTAAGTGTTGCAATAACCTCGATTTAACTGTAACTAAATATACAACTTCTTTGAATAGGTATAGATTTTTATTTTTTATTGTAAAGGGAGAGTCTCCCTTGTTTCTGTTTTCTAGAGTCTATGTAATGAGTGGAGTCCTCTCTTTAGGTGCTTAGTCTCTTGGATTACCTTTTTTTAAGGGGATGAGTTGACTACCCTTCTGGGAAAGTTGACTACCGAACCACCATAGGTTGGAGGTTAGGTTTATGCCCCCGTCCTTATATTTTTTGCTTCGTTAAATGGTAAGGCCTGGGGGAGCTGCTCTGTCCCTACCCATCTAAGGGTGTTAAATTATTTTTTTCAAATAAAAAGTACCTCAAACCCTAAACCCTAAATCCTAAACCTTAAACCTAAATACTAAAACCTAAACCCTATACCCTAAACCTTACACCCAATAACTAAACCCTAAACCCTTAACCGTAAACCCTAAACCTTAAATCCAAACTCTAAACTCTAAATCCTAAACCCTGAACCCTAAATCCTAAAGTCTAAACCATAAAGCCTAAACCATATACTATAAATCCTAAACTCAAAACCCTTAATCATAACTCTAAATCCAAACCCTTAACCCTAAACCTAAACCCAACACACTAAATTCAAATTCTAAACCCTAAACTGTAAACCATAAATCTTAAATCCTAAAATCTATACCCAAAACCCTAAACTCTAAATCCTAAACTCAAAACTGTAAACCCTATACCCTAAAACTAAGCCCTAAACCCTAAACCCCGAACCCTAAACTCTAAACTCTAAGCCATAAACCTAAAACCCTAAACATTAAACCTTCAACCTAATTCCTAAACCCTAAACCCTAAATCCAAACTCTAAACCGTAAATCCTAAACCCTAAATCCTAAACTCTAACCCCTAACCTCTAAATCCTAAACCCAAAACCCTAAACTCTAAACCCTACACCCTAAACTTTGAACCAAAGCCCTAACCCCTTCGAGCCTAAACCTTAATCCCTAAACCCTAAATTCTCTCTCTAAATTCTCTATCTAAAAAATAGCGCTCAAAATTCTGCCCATAACAGCTATATTCTCACCGAATACACGCACTGCCTGAATGGCGCGTGAGCCGCCGGAGGAGCTCTCCCGGCCACCGGATGAAGACCAACTGGAGCGCCATGGCAAGAGCAACAAAACCCATCTAGCCACGCCCCATAATTCATCCTACAGCTCCTTGAATTCGCAAAATACTGACGCGATCAACACTGTGATTTCGGAGAGGTAGCTGGACGGAATTCGTAATATCATTTCCCCAGAGGTCACAGCAATACAGAACAAAGGAGTTGAGGAATTTGATAAGGATCAACAAAAAAAGGCTCAAGAACCAGGTCAAGGGCATCAGGGGCAAATCGCAGAACCACAGGACATACCAGATCAGCACAAAATAACAGAAAGGAACAAAGATAATCAGCAACAAAGGAATGGGCAACTACAAAGTGAAACGAATGTACAGAGCAGTAGGCAGAGTGAACTCTCGAAACAGAATAGCAAGGAAAAGACCAACATGCAATACCAACAAAACTTTCCTAGAATCTCCAACAATTACGCCAGGTATGATCCTAATCTACAAAAAAATAAGAATGTTGCTAGTCAGGATAACTATACTTGTAATCAAGGTGATGAGGGACAACTAAACAATCAGCACCATCCTCAAGCTCCCAATAAGAATAAACAGGACAACACCCCGGAACCTGCCCCTTTTACTATAATTCAATCATTTGCTGCTAAGCTTAGATATAATCAATCTAAGGCTGAAACTCCTATTGAATTGAATAATCCTATTCATACCAATAGACAAGGACTGCCGGCTGTGTTATTAGAAGAAGATGATTATAATATCAAGTTGACGGAAAGTTGTAAATACACTCTAGTGGGTAAATTTACCAATACCATGCCTAAAATGGAGGTGATTAGGAAAAGTTTCATACTTCAGACTCAGTTATCTGGGGGAGTTAAAATAGCTCATTATAATTCTCGACATGTTTATATTGATTTGGATAATGAGTTTGACTATGTTACGGTTTGGACTAAGCAAAGAATGAGCATAGATGGCCAACTAATGAGAATACAAACCTGGACCCCTGAATTTACCCCTGAGGAAGAAACACCTATAGTTCCTATATGGGTAGCACTGCCTGAACTCCCATGGCATTGCTACAACAAAGTCCTCTTGACGACTATGTTGAGTTCTATTGGTAAAGTGCTATACCTTGATTCTCCCACTGCCCAAAAGACTAGAGGCAGCATGGTCAGAGTGAAGATCCAAATCGATCTCACCAAGCCACGACCACCCCATGTTTGGGTGGGATTCAAGAACTCAGACCCCAATAAAGGAAGGTGGCAAAAGATACAATATGAAGGGATCCCAGACTACTGCATGTACTGTAAACATCAAGGGCATATAGATAATGTGTGTACTATCAAAAGAAGAGATGAGGACTTCAAAAAGAGGAGAGAAAAGGAAGCTGAAAAACAAAACAAACCTAAGGGTGATCTAGAGAAAGGAGGTACTAAAGTCATACAGACACAGGACAAGGACAAAACAGAGACAAACACTAAGACACAAGATCAACAATTGATAGTGTCTCAACATACAAGCCAGCAACAGACAGCTGTTACTAGAGTGCAGACACACCAAGAGCTGGAACAAGTAGACCAAGCAGAGCAATGGCAGATTCAGAAGAGGAAACAACACAGAAATCAGGATCAGGCCCACCCCAAGACTGCATGGAGACCTGTCTCACCTCCACCTAAAAATACCAAGGATATTATGCAAAAGGCATCAGCATTACCAGGTACAACTCCTACTATCTCTACTCATAATAACTACATTAACTTAGAAATGCAGGAGCAGCAAAGCATAGGCAATAGTGCAGAATGCAACAAGAACAACATTTCAGACCAAGAGAAGCAAGCAACACAAGGGTCAGCTAAAGACTCACCCTCTTTCAACCCCAACAACAAAGCTGGTATGCACAAGGAACACTATACAAACAGGAAAAACACAGGTATGGACTCTGTTATCCCTACAACCCAACACCTCAATATAAGTTCTGTGAAAACTGTTATGTATGCTGATGAAGCTGAAGGAGGGATGGATGGGGGATGTAAGGAGAAACCTATTAACTTGCAGGAAGGGGTATCCAAAGGGGGGAATTTGACTCATGTTCTGCATGAGGTTGATCACACTGACACTAGGTTGGACTATAGAACCCCTGCTACCACTATTGCAAGACATAACAAGCAGAGTAATCAGAAAAAGCACAACCCAAAGAAAGGAGATGATGCTGGTCAGCTGCAGGAAGAACTAGGGATACAAAATATAGAGAACTTGGAACCTCTGCAAGATGATGATACTGGTCACCTTCAAACAGAACAAGGGTCAAAGGTTGACAGGGATAATGGTCAGAAATTGCAGAATTCAAGAGGTAATGATGGTCAGCACACTCCTGATACCAAACAGAATGATGAGGGGAATCAGACTAGTCTCGAGAATCAGCACCAACAACACAGCAAGAAATCTCCAGGGAAAATATCCAATAATAAATCTAGAGGTAAATTGAGCAAAAAAAAAAGAGAATCTATCAAGAGAAAACAACAGAAGGAGGTTGAAAAGCAAAGGAAAAATAGACAGAAATCAGACTATGATGTGGTAAATTCAGAGGATGAATTTGATGAAGACACTCAATCTTTCAATGAAACTGATGATGATGAGGAAGGGGATGAAACCAGTACTCATTTGATCAAGGCTTTTGGGTCTACATTTCGAAGCGAATTCCAAGCAGAGATTCAAGAAGTGGCAGATCAACAAGGCCTATCTCCAAGGGGTAGAAAACAGGTCAGACAGCTCATTAAATCAGCATCTATCAGTAAATCTGCTAACTCTAGCAGGCCTAACACTAGGTCCAAGAGCAAAGGTTTTTAATGATTAGTACAATATGTTGGAATGCTAGGAGCATCAACACCCAAGGTTCTTTGGAAAGACTTCAAAATCTCAAGAAAATGCATAATCTTTCTATGATAGCTATTCTTGAACCGTTTGCAAACAACTCTCAAATCAATCAATACAAACTCTTGTTATCTATGGACAATGCTACTTGTAATCACAATGGCAAAATTTGGCTTTTTTGGAGCAATGACATTGAAGGTGAAGTTTTGGAAATACATGATCAACACATCACTTGTTCTATGAAGCATGTAGAGCATAAAGAAAAGTTTGTGGTTTCTTGCATTTATGCCAAATGCAGAGAACAGCTGAGAAGACCTCTCTGGGACAGATTGTTCCACTTTTCTAACATGGATATCCCTTGGTGTACCATAGGGGATTTTAATGTTATTACATCTACTGAGGAGAAGTATGGAGGTATACCTTACAACATGAACAAAAGTCTAGATTTCATTAGCATTATTGAGGCAAGTGGACTAATTGATATTGGGTATAGTGGTCAGCATTATACCTGGTGTAATCAGAGGGCAGCAGAGGCCAGAGTGTGGAAAAGGCTGGACAGAGCTATGGTCAATGATAAGTGGCTGGAGCTCATGCCCCAAACTACCATTACTCACCTCCCTTCTGTTGGTTCTGATCATTGTCCATTACTCATGGAAATGGAAGCACGACTAGAGCATAAAGTCAAGTATTTTAAATTCCTTCACTGCTGGACAGAAAATGAGAATTTTTTAGATATTGTTAAAGAGTGTTGGCAGAAGAAGATCTCTGGGAATCCTATGTGGCGACTGCATCAAAAGATGAAATTATTAGCTTCCACTTTGAGTACTTGGTCCAAGAAGGAATATGGCAATATTTTTTCCAATGTTGTTAATTTTGAGGAGCAAGTCAAAGCTGCTGAAGAAGATGTCATACAACAAAACACTGAAGAAAATAGAACCAAGATTCATCTTGTCAATGCTCAATATATCAAATATCTTAAATTGGAAGCTTCCATCCTCAAACAGAAAACTCAATCCAATGGTTTAAGGAGGGAGATACTAATTCTAAATATTTCCACTCCATAATGAGGGGTAGGAGGAGAAAGCTATTCATCCACAAGATCTGTACTGCTGAAGATGTTTGGATACAAGGAGAAGAAAACATTGCTAAGGTTGCCTGTGACTATTTCCAAAACATGTTTTCAGGCCATGATGACAGGATCAAGGAAGAAATTATTAACTGCATCCCTAGAATGGTAACAGAAGAACATAATCAGACACTCCAACAGATGCCTACTCTGGAAGAAGTGACTCAAGTGGTGTTCTCCATAAACCCCAATTCTGCAGCTGGTCCGGATGGTTTTGGAGGAAAATTCTATCAACATTGCTAGGAAATTATCAAAGAAGATGTGTTGAGTGCTGTCCAATATTTCTTCTGTGGATATGCTATGCCTAAATTTATGTCTCATGCTTGTTTGGTATTACTTCCTAAAGTTGAGCACCCCAACAAGTTCACTGAATTCAGACCCATCAGTCTGAGTAATTTTTCCAATAAAATTATCTCCAAGCTATTATGTCTCAGACTAGCCCCTATTCTACCTCAGTTTATTTCTGAAAACCAATCTGGCTTTGTTAAGGGTCGGAGCATATCTGAGAATATTATGCTTGCGCAGGAAATCACTCATGGCATCAAAAAACCCAATGAAGGTGACAATGTGGTAATTAAACTAGACATGACCAAGGCATACGATAGAGTGTCTTGGTCTTATACTTGTCTAGTTCTGAGAAGAATGGGTTTTGGAGAAATGTTTATTGATCTAGTATGGAGAACTATGAGCAACAATTGGTACTCTGTGATTATTAATGGTGTCAGGCATGGTTTCTTTCATTCCACCAGAGGGCTCAAACAAGGAGATCCACTATCCCCATCCCTATTTATTTTAGGAGCTGAAGTACTCTCTAGGATGCTCAATATGCTTCATCATCAGCAGAGGTACAAAAACTTTCAAATGGAGATCAGGGGACCTCAAATTAATCACCTTAGTTTCGCAGACGACATCATCATTTTCTCCTCCACTACCAGAGATACTCTCCAGATGATCATGAAGACTCTTTCCACGTATGAAACAGTATCTGACCATCTTATAAACAAGGAAAAAAGTCACTTCATGGTTCCAGAAAATACTCCTCAAGATAACATTGCAATGATCAGAGAAGTCACTGGTTTCAATCAGAAAGATAGCCCTATTACTTACCTTGGCTGTCCACTATACATTGGAGGCCAGAGAATTATTTATTACTCTGATTTGGTGGCTAAAATTACAAGGAAAATTTCCGGATGGCAATCTAGAATGCTAAGCTTTGGGGGCAAAGCCACTATGGTGAAACATGTCCTCCAATCAATCCCCATACATACTATGTCAGCTATTTCTCCTCCTAAAACCACCATAAAATATATGAAGCAAGCTATTGCTGATTTCTTTTGGGGCTGGGATAAGGAAAAAAGGAAATATCACTGGGCTTCTTGGGATAAATTGAGTCTACCCTATGATGAAGGAGGTATTGGAGTAAGAAAACTTGAAGATATTTGCACCTCTCTTCAATTTAAGCAATGGTGGATTTTCAGAAGTTAACAAACACTATGGGGGCAGTTTCTAGGAGCTAAATATTGCCAAAGGGCTCATCCGGTGGCCAAAAAGCTTGATACAGGACAATCCTTGATCTAGAACTTTATGATGAGGAACAAAGGTATTGCCGAGACTCAAATAAAATGGAAGATCAACTCGGGTAATAGTTCCTTTTGGTGGGATGATTGGTTGGGAGAAGGTCCCCTAGCCTCTTATTGCACCCATGTTACTAGTCTTAACACCACCACAATCTCTCAATTTCTGGTAGGGGGAACATGGAATGAGACTATGGTGAGGCGATGGGTGCCCCCTCTTCTGGTTCCAAAAATCTTGAGCTTCCCCATTCATTATCAAGAACAGATCCCTGATGAGGCAATCTGGAAACTCACTGTCGATGGTCTGTTCTCTTGCTCATCAGCTTGGGAAATTATTAGACATAAAGGCACCAAAAGCATCATCAACAAAGGCATATGGCATAGACACCTTCCTTTCAAGATTTCATTCTTAGCTTGGAGGGCCTTGAGGAACAAACTTCCCACTAACGAGAAAATTACCAGCTTTGGAAAGGAACCTGCTCGCTGCTCCTGCTGTTACAGAACTGGTGAAGATAATGTAGATCACATTTTTGTATCTGGCCATTTTGCTAACAACATTTGGAGTTTTTTCTCTGCAGCTGCAGGTATACAGCACGATCACATCCCTATCAACATGTTGCTGCTGCGATGGTGGAGACAGGAACACAAAAGTGAAGTACAGAACTTGCTGAACCAGTTACTTCCTGTGATTATTATCTGGAACTTATGGAAAAATAGGTGTGCTGCAAAATATGGTGCAAAACAGTCCAGTACAGCTCGAGTGAAATTTCTAATTTTTAAAGACACTACTCACCTTCTCAACACAGCATTTCCTTACATTCAATGGGCCAATAATTGGACTGATTTATACAAAATGGTGGAGAAGTGTAGACAGGAGACTATGGTTAGAATTTTGAAATGGGAGAAACCTTGCCAACCTTTACTTAAACTTAATACGGATGGTAGTGCACTCAGTAATCCTGGACAGATTGGTGGAAGGGGGATTTTGAGAGACCATCTGGGGAGGATGATTTATGCATTTGCTATACCCCTAGGAACTGATACCAACAACCAAGCTGAATTGCAAGCTGCCAGCCATGGTATCTTCTGGTGCATCATACATGGATATAAGAAAATACACCTGGAAGTCGACTCTGAACTGGTCATTAAATGGCTTTCAAAACAGCCCACGCTTCCCTGGAATCTACAGCAATACATCACAGAACTACAACACCTTGTCCAACAATTGGAGCAATTCAAATGCACACACACCTACAGAGAGGCAAACAACACGGCTGACCATCTATCCAAATTCAGCCATACTTCAGATATCATCCAGCACTTCTACATCAAGGAACAACTTCCTATTTTAGCAAAAGGAAGCTTCATTCTGGAAAAACTCGACATGCCAACCTTCAGGAGAAAGAGACTGAAACGAATCAAGAGACCTCCCTGATTTTGAACTTACTCCTTTGAACTTCATGTATAGGTTTGAATTTTCTAGGTTTGCATTCTTGTCTTACTTTTGTAAGGGGAGACTCTCCCTTATTTATGATTTCTAGATTCTTAGTATCGAGAGGAGTCCTCTCTTTTAGGTGCTTAGTTTCTAGATTTTCCTTTTTAGAATGGGGATAAGTTGACTATCCTTAGTAGGAAGGTCGACTAATGAACCACCATAGGATTGGAGGTTAGGTTTATGTCCCCCTCCTTGTATTTTGTTTGTTTTTATTTATGTTAAGGCCTGGGGGTGTTGCTAAGCCCCTGACCCCCCCAAGGGTCGTTCTTAAAAAAAAAAAAAAAAAAAAAAAACAACGCTAAACTCTAAACCCTAAACAATAAACACGAAACCCTTAACCTTAAAACTTAAACCTAATCCCAAAATCCTATACCCTAAAACCTACACCCTAAATCCAAACTCTAAGCCCTAACCACTAAATCCTAAACCCTAAACCCTAATTCCATACTCTAAACCCTAAATCCTAAATCTTAAACCCTTAATCCTAAACTATAAGCCCTAAATTCTAAACTCAAAACCCTAAACCCTAAACCCTAAACCCTAAACCCTCAACCCTAAACCGTAAACCCTAACCCTAAATCCTAAAACCTAAACCCTAAAACCAAGAAACCCTTAGCCATTAACCCTTAACCCTAAACCCTAAACTCTAAACCTTCAACCCTAAACCCTAAACCCTAAACCCTAAATCCTAAACCCTAATTCCCTATCCCTAAAACCTAATCCCTAAACCATAAACCCTAAATCCTAAAACCTAAATCCTATAAACCCTAAAACCTAAACTTTAAACCCTAAACTCTAAACCCTAAACCCTAAATCCTAATCTCTAACCCCTAACCCCTAAACCGTAAACCGTAAACCGTAAACAGTAAATCCTAAACTTTAAACCCTAAAACCTAAACACTCAGTCATAAACCCTAAATCCTAAACCTTAAACCCTTAACCCTAAACCCTTAATCCTAAACCCTAAACCCTAAATCCTAAACTCAAAACCCTAAACACTAAACCATAATCCCTAAATAGTAAACATCAAACCCAAAAAGCTAAACCCTAAACCCTAAACCTAAATCCTAAAACTTAAACCCTAAACCCAATAAACCCTAACCCTCAACCCTAAACCCTAAATCCTAAACACCATACCCTAAACCCTAAACCATAAACCCTTATACCCTAAACTCTAAACTCTAAACCCAAAACCCTAGACCCTAAAAATTACACCCAATCCCTAAACCCTAAACCCTAAACCCTTAACCGTAAACTCTAAACCCTAAACACTAAATCCAAACTCTAAACTCTAAACCCTAAACCCTAAACCCTAAATCCTAATGTCTAAACCATATCTAAATCCTAAACTCAAAACTCTTAATCCTAACCCTAAATCCTAATCGCTAAACCCTAAACCCTAAACCTAAACCCAACACACTAAATTCAAACTCTAAACCCTAAACTATAAACCATAAATTGTAAATCAAAAACTCTATACCCAAAACCCTACACTCTAAATCGTAAACTCAAAACCCTAAACCCCATACCCTAAAATTACACCCTAAACTTGAAGCCCTAAACCCTAACCCTAAACTCTAAACCCTAAACCCTAAACTCTAAATCCTAAATCCTAAACCCTAAACCCTAAACCCTAAACTCTAAACTCTAAACCCTAAACCCTAAACTCTAAACTCTAAACCCTAAACCATAAACCCAAAACCCTAAACCTTAAACCTAATCCCTAAACCATAAACCTTAAAACCTACACCCTAAATCCAAAATCTAAACCCTAAATCCTAAACCCTAAACCCTTAATCATAATCTCTAACCCCTAACCCTTAAACCCTAAACCCTTAACCCCATCGCTTCCCCATTTCCTAATTTTTTTTCTCTCTATTTTCTCTCTCTACGCCAAACACTCTCTAATACTGCACAAGGCTACAGACCCAACGGCTAGTGCACCAGCCGGAATGGCGCGTGAGCCGTCGGTGGACCTTTCCAGGCCGCCAGACCTGTCACAGAAAGAGCGCCTGGAATAGAGGAACAAAACCCACCGGCTATCACCCACTAATTCATCCAGCAACTCTGTGAATTCGCAGGTGAATGAGGCGATGTAGTTCGCGAATTCGGAGAGAGAGTTAGATGGGAATCGTAAAAATAATTCCCAGATCGTAATAATGTGTTTCATGTAATGCTGGGTGGAGGGGATGATTATCCTAATCAATAGCTACAAAATCAATGGATTCTATCGTCTGAATCGCAAGATCTGAAGAACGAATTTTAGGCAAATCGTCGCTGAGTTGCCTGAACGCCGCCTTCAAGTTTGAGCATCTTCACAGCAAATTCGAGGGGATTTGAACAGTGGGGATTACTCCCCTGATGAAGAGGCACATCTCAGTGCAAGCTCGAGCAAAATGGATGCTCGAATGCCGGCGACAAAAAATTCCGGTGGTGGTGACGAGACAAATAAGGAAATTCATGGTTATATAGTTAAAGGAAGCTATTTTGCTGGTAATAAGATTCATCTTATTAATATATCCACTAATTTAACTCCAGGACAGGTCGAAGAAGAAATGCCGGCAAGGTTGGTCGAAATTCAGTAACAGCAAACACACAAGCACCAGCCGGAAATTGCAGAGTCAATGCAGAGCGTTGGAACCAATAAAAAATGGAGCTCCTCCTAGTACCATGAAGATTCGAATAGCCAAAACTAACCTCAGCAAGTAGTTGATGAAAGGGACATTGAAGTGCATTACAAAAACAAGATCAAAGAGCAGAATAAGCTCAAAATGATCATCTAGTTACTTCAGGCACCAAGGCAATCGAAGTAGTTGATGTGGAGGGCTTATCCCAATTTTCCTTTGGAGTTAAACTTGTGGATACAACTCCAAGCAATGAGGGACAACAAAGTGCAGGTGAAGAAGTCAATTATAATTATGTTAATACTAATCATGTGCAGATACAACAGGCAGGCAGCACCAAGTCACAAGATATACTCTAGATGAGGAGGGAACTCAATCGGGTAAGTCCACTAACTCCCATCATGGTTACAATGTTGTAATTCGGAACACTAGTGAAGGCCAAATACAAAATAATGAAAAAGGGCAAAAGAATGCTAATGTAATTGAACAGGAACATGCTAGAAGGGACAATAAGTCTCACCAACTGGTTGAACACTATCAGGCCAAAGAGACTGAAAAACCTTTGCAGAATCAGCAACATAAACAAGGGGGAACTTCTGAACCTAATAGCTATCACAATGCTTTCCCAAAAATTTCCAATAATTTTGAGAAGCATATACCACATATACAAAAAAGCCAGCATACCAATCATCAGAATCAATCCAATGACGAAACCAACCCCAATAACAATCATCACAATAAAAAGGACCATATCAGTGAACCAGCTCCTTATACAGTGATCCAAACCATGGCTGCAAGACTTAGGCACAATCAAGCCCAACAAGAAGCTCCTATCGAGCTGGTGCCTCCTAAAATGACATCCAAACAAGGCTTACCTATTGTCATTTATAATATGGAGGATTTTATGACAAAGTTGGTTGTGGATTGCAAATATACACTGATAGGTAAATTCATCAACACCATGCCAAAGATGGAACTCATTCGAAAGAGCTTTATCATGCAAACACAATTGACTGGGGGGCCAATATGGCTCATTATAATGCAAGACATGTGTTTATTGATCTGGAAAATGAACTGGACTACAACACAGTGTGGACACAACAAATAATGACTATTGAAGGCAAACTCATGAGGATAGAGACCTGGACTCCAAACTTTAAACCTGAGGAAGAAACACCCATAGTTCCTATATGGATTCTTCTCCCAGGATTACCATGTCAATGTTTTAAGAAAGAGTTTATAACACCTCTCTTATCTCCTATAGGCAAAGTTCTGTACCTTGACACAACATCCATTAATAGGACCAGAGCTAGCATAGCCAAGGTAAAAGTCCAAGTTAACTTAACCAAAGCTAGACCTAGGGATGTATGGATCGGGCTTGATGAGGAGGATGTTACCATAGGAAGATGGCAAACTATTGAATATGAATGTATCCCTCCGTACTGTAATTACTGCAAACATCAAGGGCACATGATATATGAGTGTAACTTCAAAATAAGGGATGAGGAATTCAAGAAAAGGAAGGAACTGGAAATCGAAAAGAAGGACAAAAATAAAGGATAGCAACTGCAAAATGGTAATGATAACAAACAGACCAAGGCAAAGGAAAAAGAAGCGGAGCAAGGAAATTAACAACCAAAGATAAGCTGTACAGCAAAAAGAAGAAGAGTGGCAAACACAAAAAAGAAAAAACAACAAGCAACATGAGGAAAACAGGACGACAACGCAGAGAGCTGTTCGGAGACCAACTTCACCACAAAACAGGACGACTACTCAGCAAATAGGTATAACAAATAACCCTAACCATAACTTTTTTACTAATCTGAATATGCAGGAAGCTCAAAATGAAGACAGGGAGGAGCCTAGCAAAAATGGAAGGACACAAACACAAGTAACACAAGACAGGTCTGCAACAGACCCTCACCAAATAGCTCATGCCTTGCAAAAGGGAAACAAGGATTACACCAAGAAGACATGTATTGACTCAATGCTCCCAATCCCCACACCCCCTAATATTGTGCATAATGATTGCAATGTTGAAGTTGAAGGAGGGATGGATGGGGGAAGTCAGGAGAAACATTCTAACATGCAGGAAGGGGTGTCCAAAGGGGGCAATTTGACTCATGTTATGCATGAGGGGGTTCACAATGACCATAGTCCTGACTTTAGAGCCTCTACAACCCCTATGTCTCATCAACATAACACAAGACAACAACAGAAACTACAACAATAACCCACACAGACAGCAAAAAATACAACAGAACAGCAGGGTACCAGTACAGAAAGAGGGCAAATGAACTTTAATGTACATGTAAATGAAGTTCAGAAAGTGAAAAATCCAAGCAACAGACAGGCAAATGAGAGGATGATAATCAAAGAGGGGCAGCTATGGCAAAAGATATGAGGTCCAAAGCTAGCACTAGCAAACAAGGGTCCACCCCCAAAAGTAAGAATAAACTTAGTAAAAAGAAGAGGGAAGCAGCGAAAAAGAATTTAAATGCTCAGCAGGGAAATGAACAACAGCAGCAAGAGCAACAGGCTAATCAGGATAGCATCTGCAAGAAGTTCATTATGGTGGATGATCAGCAGGGTATGAATATCACCCCTCTGCAAACTCAGTACCTCACACCCACCCCTAATGACCCCCCGGACAAAGTAACAATATGCAAGGTCAACTCTGTGCCAGTTATTGATGAATATGATGTGGAAAATTCTGAAGATGAACGGGATATGGATAATAAATCTGTACATGACCACGATGAAGATGATGAGACTAGTGAGCTGTTGATTAAAGATTTTAGTCCTCATAATGCCAATGATCTAGAAGAGGAAATCCACCAGGTATCAAGTCAACAAGAACTGTCACCTAGAGGATTTCATTATGACAGGTGCCATACAGCCAAAGTGCAAAATCCTAATGTTGTCACTGCAGGCAGACCAAATACCAGGCTCTTTACTTCCAAATCCTCCCAATGATTAATACACTTATATGGAATGTAAGAGGGATTAATACCCAGGGTGTTATGGAAAGACTCAAAATACTCAAGAAGATGCATCACATTCTTATTATAGCTATCTTGGAACCTTTCTCAGACACTACTCACATTCAGGTTTCTAAACATCAACTTGCTATGGATCATGCTGTGAGTAATTGCAATGGCAATATATGGTTGTTTTGGAATTTGGATGTAGACTGCAATGTACTAGGAGAAGATGAGCAACAAATTACTTGTCAAATTATTCCTAATGAGTTGCAATCTCAATTCACTACTACATTTCTTTATGCCAAATGCAAGGACCATCTTAGAAGACCTCTCTGGGACAGAATGCTACTTCATGTTAATGCTACAACCAACTCTCCTTGGTGTGCAGTAGGAGATTATAATGTTATCACTTCCATGGATGAGAAGCTAGGAGGGGTACCTTATAACGTGAGGAAATGTTTGGAGTTCATAGATGTTATTGAGGCCTGTGGTCTGATGGATCTTGGCTTTAGTGGACAGAAATTTACATGGTCTAACAACAGGGGTATACACAGCAGGGTGTGGAAAAGATTAGACAGGGCTATGGTAAATGACTATTGGCTGGAAAAAATGCCTCAAACCACCATACTTCACCTCCCTTCTGTAGGATCTGATCGTTGTCCCCTTTTGATGGAAATGAATACTAGATGTGAAGATCATATTAAATATTTCAAGTTCCTAAATTGTTGGGCGGATCAGCCTAAATTCTTAGACATTGTGCAACAGTATGTGGAAGTTCCATCAGAAGCTGAAAAGACTGTCAGACACTCTCAGTGCTTGGTTCAAAGGGGAATTTGGTGACATCTTTATCAGAGTCAAGGAATATGAAAATAAGGTCAAAAGTGCTGAAGAAGCTTTTATTTTGAACAGTACAGAGGAGAATAGATCAGCTTTACATGAACTCAATGCAGAATACATCAGATTCCTAAAATTGGAGGATTCTCTCCTAAAGCAAAAGACCCAACTCCAATGATTTAGAGAAGGTGGCAACAACTCTAAATACGTTCATTCACTGATAAGAAGGAGAAGAAGAAGATTATTTATCCACAAAATTTTAAAGGATGATGGGGAATGGATACAAGGAGATGAGAACATTGCAAATGCAACATGTGATCATTTTCAGCAAATTTTTACAGGCGAAGATAAGTTCATCAATTAAGGGCCTCTTGATTGTATCCCTAGAATGCTTAACCAGGACGATAATGAGAAGCTGACTGCCCTGCCTACCTTGGAAGAGTTAAAAGAAGTGGTTTTTTCTATGAACCCCAACTCTGTAGCTGGTCCAGATGGAACGAATGGTTGTTTTTTCCAGAAATGCTGGCAGATTATCAAACAGGATCTGCTGGAAGTCATCCTAGCTTTTTTCAGTGGGCAGATGATTCCCAAATATTTTTCCCATTCCTGCATTGTACTTCTGCCCAAAGTGAGCAACCCCAATAAAATATCTGAATTCAGGCCCATCAGCTTAAGTAATTTCACCAGTAAAATTATTTTTAAGCTGCTAAGCCTGAGACTAGGACCTATATTACCTAACCTAATTTCTCTCAATCAATCAGGTTTTGTCAAGGGGAGAAATATTTCAGAAAACATCATGCTAGCTCAGGAGATTATTCATCAGATTAAGAACCCTAATATTGGAAGCAATGTGGCCATTAAATTGGACATGGAAAAGGCCTATGACAGGGTGTCTTGGTCCTATATATGTCTGGTTTTAAGGAAAATGGGCTTTGATGAGGTTTTCATTGTCATGGTGTGGAGGATCATGGCACACAATTGGTACTAAATTATTGTTAATGGGAAAAGGCATGGTTTCTTTCAATCTACTAGAGGTCTGAAGCAGGGTGATCCACTATCACGTGCCCTATTTATTTTAGGGGCTGAGGTCCTTTCTAGATCGTTGAACAGAACTCATAGTAATCCTGATTATCATGGTTTCTTTATGGAGATGAGAGGCCCTCAAGTTAATCATCTCAGCTTTGCAGATGATATTATCATTTTTACTTTTGGATGGAAAAAGTCTCTTGAGCTGATTATGCAGATTCTAAATATATATGAAGAGACTTCTGGACAGCTAGTGAACAAAGAAAAGAGCCATTTTCTGGTCCATTCCAATGCCTTCAACAGCACTAAGGACAGGATTAGGAGGCTTACTGGTTTCAAACAGAAGGAGGGTCATATTATTTACCTGGGATGCCCTCTGTACATAGGCAGGCCAAGAATTATATATTTCTCTGATCTGATCAACAAAGTGGTTAATCGAATTACAGGTTGGAAGGCAAAAATCTTGAGCTATGGAGGAAGAAGTACTTTAGTCAAACATTTTTTATAATCCCTTCCCACACACTTAATTGCTGCAATTTATCCTCCATCTACTGTGATCAAACAAATTCAAAGCCTTATGGCTGATTTTTTCTAGGGAGTGGAAAAATGACAGGAAAAATTATCATTGGTCCTCATGGAAAAATTTGAGTTTTCCATATGAGAAAGGTTGTAATGGTATGAGAAATCTAAAGGATGTGTGCATGAATTTTAAATATAAACAATGGTGGATCTTTAAAGCAAAACACACTCTTTGGGGAAATTTTTTTAGAGCTAAATACTGTCAGAGATCCAATCCTATCAGCAAGAAATGGGACACTGGAGAGTCCCTTATCTGGAAACACTTAATGCATAACAAAGTGAAGATTGAGGAACACAAACATTGGAAAATCAATTCTGGAACTTGTTCTTTCTGGTGGGATAATTGGCTAGGAGTTGGGCCCCTAGCCAATTTCTCAAATGAAAGCAACAGGTTCAACAACAGTACAGTGGCTGAGTTCCTGAATGAGGGCCAATGGAACATGGAGATGGTGTTACAGCAGGCCCCTCACAGTATGGTAGCTAGCATCTTAGACACTCATATTCAATATCAGCATGGAGTCCCTGACCAAGCAATGTGGAAGCTAACTTCTGATGGAAATTTTACCTGTTCCTCTGCCTGGAATCAGCTCAGGGAAAAAAGAAACAAACTCAGTTTTATGCCTTTATTTGGCATAAATACATCCCTTTTTAATGTTATTTCTTGCTTTGGAGGGCACTAAAAGGGAAATTACCTACTAATCAAAAAAATTCTAGCTTTGGCAATGATCCGGCATCATGCTTTTGCTGTGACAGACCTGGTTGGGATACCATTGACCACATCTTCAACACGGGTCAATTTGCAACACATGTAAGGAGGTATTTTGCTGTACATCCTAGAATCAATACTGATCACACTCCCCTTACTCATTTGATCATGAGATGGTGGTCGACCAAGTACAACAATGAAGCTCACAAGTTAATTCTCCAAGCTACTCCTATATTCGTATGTTGGAATTTATGGAAGAACAGGTGTGCTAAGAAATATGGTGGAAAACAATCCAATGCATCGCGAGTTAAGTATGTTGTATACAAAGACAATTACAAGCTTTTGACCACCACTTTACCTTACATCAAATGGCCTGCGAACTGGACAGAATTGATTAAGAAGGTAGAGAAATGTTTTCACGATACCAAGGTGTTTATAGTGTCTTGGCAAAGACCTCCGGAGCAATGGGTGAAAATAAATACAGATAGTAGTGCATTAAGAAACCCCGGAAGAATAGGTGCAAGAGGTACTATCAGAGAACACAATGGTGAAATGATTCTAGCCTTTGCTACCTCTCTGGGAGATGGAACGAACAACCAAGCTGAAATAGGAGCAGCCACATTTGGCATGACCTGGTTGCTTCAACTAGGCTACAGGAGTGTTATTTTGGAGGTAGATTCGAAGCTCCTAGTGGACTGGATCATGCTCAATGCCAAACCTCCATGGAGTATCAACACACAACTACAACAACTTCAAGAACTCATTCGACAGACTCACAACTTTAGATGCACACATACCTTTAGAGAAGCTAATTTTGTTGCCGATTCTTTATCAAAACAAAGCCACAAGATCACAAGTCCACATATATATTGCAGCAGTCAACAATTACCAAAGAAAGCAAGAGCATACTACCAACTAGACATACTTGAGATGGCAAGTTTCAGGAGAAGGAAAATTAAGAGGATAAAAGAGGCCCCCTGAATTTGAGTCCAACTTTTCAACCAGTTACGATTAAAAATTATAGTTGGTTTGAATAGGTATAGAATCTTCTTTCTTCCTTTTGTTGATGTAAAGGGAGACTCTCCCTTATTTACGATTCCTAGATGCTTTGTATTGGGAGGAGTCCTCCCTTAGGTGGTTAGTTTCTAGGTTTATCTTTTTGTAAGGGGAAGAGTTGACTAACCTCGTAGGTATGTCGACTACTGAACCACCATAGGATCGAAGGTAAGGATTTATGTCCTCCTCCTTGTACTTAATTTTTTATTTATGCTAAGGCCTGGGGGTGTTGCTAAGCCCTTGACCCCTCCAAGGGTCGTTAAAATTTATTTTTTTTACAAAAAAAACCTAAACCCTAAACCCTAAAACACTAAATCCTAAACTTTAAATCCTAAAACCTAAACCCTCAGTCTGAAACCCTAAATCCTAAACCTTAAACCCTCAACCCTAAACCCTTAATCCTAAACCCTAAACCCTAAATCCTAAACTCAAAACCCTATTACTTCTCCATCTCCCAATTTTTTCTCTCTCTAATTTCTCTCTCTACGCGGGACTCTCTCAAATTCTGCAGAGCTGCTACTGTTCCAATGGCTAGTTCATCAGCTGGAATGGCGCGTGCGCCGCCGGTGAACCTTTTCAGGTCACCGAAACAAAGCCATCTGAGGCGCTTTGAGGAGACGAACAAAACACACCAAGAATCACCATCTAATTCATCCTACAACTCCACGAAATCGCGAAATACAGAGGCGATGAATATCACGATTTCAGAAAGGGAGCTGGAAAGGATTCAAAAAATTATTTCCCCAGATCACGATAAGCTGATTCATCGAAAACTTTTTAGTGGGAATGATTTTACTAATCAAGGGATACAACATACTCAAAACTCACATGATTCCATCGCGCCAATTGCAAGATCTGATGAGGTGATTTCTAGAAAAGTCAATGCAAATTCACCTGAGCTGCACCTTCAAATTCGTCCAACTTCCCACAAATTTTATGGCGATTTGACCACTGGGGATTGTTCACCTGGGGAAGAGGTACATCTCACAACAATCTCAAGTAAAATGGCTGGTCAAATCACCGGCGACAAGAACTCCAGTGAGCAAGTAGTCGAAGGTGACGATAGCGCCACTGGGGGCAATTGTTCGTTGGACGAGGAGGTCCACCTGACCAACATATCCACTAATTTAGCTCAGGAACACAGCCAGAGTAAGATTCAAACAAATTGCATAAATTCTACACCCAATCCACAAATTGAGCTTGAAGAACCCAGCTACAAAATTGAAGAACAACAGCAAGAGACGTTTTCCCAAGATCAAGCAGGGCCTAATGGTCAAAAACAAGATCACAATTCTATAGGGAAACAACGATAGAGATGGAATCGACACAAATAGCTACGCGAGTATATCAGGGGAAAAATGATCAGCTGGACAATACAAGTTCTACTAACTTGGAAGTCATTGATGTGGAGAATTCATCACATATCTCATTTGGAGTGAAACCAATGGACACAATTCCCAGCAATGGAGGACAACAAAGACCAGGTATGATTCCTAAGTATACTAATGAACGTTATGATGACTAAATGCAGGAACAACATCAAACAAACAGCACTTCATTAAGCAAAAACCCAAGCGTGGAGAGCACTCAGGCAGGTAAGTCCTCTCATTCTAACTCTAGTAGAAATGTTGTTACCTTGAGTAGAAGTGATGTCAAGTGAATGCTAGTGCAAATGGGCAAAAGAATGTTATGAGGGAAGAACATGAAAAAGGCAGGGGAGACACTGAAACCCAACAGCAGGTTAATCGACCCCAAAGTAGTGTGCGAGATAAAAATTTATGTCAACCAACTAATCAAGGAGGGAATACTGAACCAAATAACTATCATAAGGACTTCCCTAAAATTTCTAGACATTTTGATAGACCTATCAGTTCCAATCAGCAGAGTCAGCAAATACATCAGTCCAACCAATCCAAAGAACCCAACAATCCGAACGAGAACCAAAATACCAAACAGAATCAAAGTGTAGAACCTGCTCCTTACACCGTGGTGTAGACTCTAGTTGCTAGGCTCAGGCAAATCCATGCTACGCAGACTACTCCTATAGAACTTGTTCCACCCAAGCACACTACTAAACAGGGCGAACCTGCTGTGATTTATGATATGGATGATTTCATGAACAAATTAGTTGTGGACTATAAATATACCCTTATAGGTAAATTCAGTACCACCATGCCAAAGATAGAACTCATCAGGAAGAGTTTGATCCTAGAAACTCAGTTGAATAGGGGGGGGGTCAATAATGCGCACTATAATGCTAGGCACGTGTTTATTGATTTGGAAAATGAACTAGACTATAACACAATATGGACACAACAAAGAATGACCATTGAGGGCAAGCTTATGAGAATACAAGGTTGGACTCCCAATTTTAGAACTGAAGAAGAAACACCCATTGTTCCCATATGGGTACTGCTGCCAGGCCTAACATGGCACTGCTTCAAGAAAGAATTCATCACTCCTCTGCTAGAATCTGTGAGCAAAATTTTATATTTAGATACAGCTTCCAATAAACGAACTAGAGCTACTATGGCCAAGGTAAAAGTCCAAGTAGACCTCACCAAGGCTAAACCTCGACATGTTTGGATTGGCTTGGATGATGAACACCTCACTATAGGGAGATGGCAACCAATTGAATATGAAAATATCCCTCCCTACTGTGCATACTGCAAACATCAAGGTCACATGATAGGGGATTGTAATTTCAAAATAAGAGATGAGGATTTCAAACGAAGAAAAGAGTTAGGAGCAGAAATGAAAAACATAAATAAAGGTGAGCAAGGACAACAAGGAAATGATCACAGACAAGTTAGGCCAAGGGCACAAGAGGAACAGCAACACCAAAATACCAATGAAGGGAGCAACCAGCTACCACCTGAACAGCAAAAAGAAGAAGAATGGCAAGTGTCAAGAAAAAGAAACAATAAACCACAGGAGGAGAAAACACAGAAGGCAGTGTGGAGACCAACCTCACCACACAACAAAGTGTCAAAAGATCATCCACAACCCACAACTCAGCAAAAAGGTATAAACAACATTTCTAATGATAATTCTTTTTCTAACCTTAACATGCAGTAAAACCACACTCAAGAAGGGGCATAACAACAATGAAGGGAAAACACCACAACGAACACAAAACAGGTCTAAAACAGACCACAACAAAAAAGAACAGACTATGCAAACAGGAAACCAAACAAATAACAAAAGCACATGTATTGACTCAATGCTCCCAATTCCCATAAACCCCAATACTTTATTTTCTAATGGTATTGCTGAAGTTGAAGGAGGGATGGATGGGGGATGTTAGGAGAGCCACACTAATATGTAGGAAAAGGGGTCCAGATGGGGGAATTTGACTCATGTTATGCCTGAGGGTACACACTTTGACCATAGTCCTGACCTTAGAGCTCTTGCTACCACTACAGTCCAGCATCCTACTTCAGATCACCAACAGGTACAACAGTAGGCACACTCAGGGGCAGGGAAACTGATTAATACTGAAAATAATAAGGAAAAACAACAAGGGGAAGCAGGAACTGCAAATAAACAGAACAAAGGAGCCATGACAAAAGATATGGGAGCCAAAGAAAGTACTAGCATCCAAGGAAACACTCCCAAAAGCAAGAACAAACCTAGTAAGAAAAAGAGAGAGGCTGCCAGAAAAAGACAGAACATACAGCATGACAATGACCAGCAGGGGGAACAACAAAAAGAAGGGAAAGTCTGCAAGAAGTTTATTATGGTTGATGAGCAGTTGGGCATGGATATCACTCCTTTACAAACCCAATATATGAATCGTCCACCTACTGTCCCTCCAGATAGCAGGTCTAAAAAGTGTCAAATGAACAAAGGTCCTAAATAGATGAATATGTTGTTGACAATTCAGAGGATGAACCAGATGTGGATAATCAATCCCTCAAAGATCCTGATGAGGATGATGAGACTAGTGAGCTACTTATTAGAGCTTTCTGTCCCCATCCAGACAAAGACCTTGCAGATGAAATTCAACAGGTGGCTAGTAGTCAGGGATTATCACATAGAGGACTACACCATGAGAGATTCAAATTCCATGTTCAGGATATCAACATTGTCACTGCTAGCAGACCAAACACTAGGTTGTTTACTTCCCGATCATCTCAATGATTAGTACAATTATTTGGAATGTGAGGGGGATCAACACCCAAGGTGTAATCGAAAGACTCAAGGTGCTGAAGAAGATGCATCAACTCTCTATCATTGCCATCATGGAACCTTTCTCGGACAATACTCATATTCAAAGTGTTCAAAATCAATTAGCTATGGAGCATGTTGTGAGTAATTGCAATGGTAAAATCTGGCTCTTTTGGAACATGGACATTGATTGTGTAATACTAGAGGAGGATGAGCAACAAATTACTTGCGACTTTAGCCATAATGAATTTCAGAACCACTTCACCACCACATTTGTGTATGCCAAGTGTAAAGACCATCTCAGAAGGCCTTTATGGGATATAATGCTATATCATTCTGAAGATATTGATAGACCTTGGTGTTCTGTAGGAGATTACAATGTTATTACCTCTATTGAAGAAAAGCTGGGAGGAGTTTCGTACAACATGAGAAAAAGTCTAGAGTTCATTGTTGTTATTGAGGCTTGTGGTCTTATGGACTTACGCTTCAGTGGATAGAAATTTACTTGGTCCAACAACATGGGTATACAACAGAGAGAATGGAAAAGGCTGGACAAAGCTCTAGCTACTGATGCCTGGCTGGAAAAGATGCCTCAGACTACTATCACCCACTTACCCTCTATAGGGTCTGATCACTGCCCCCTACTGATGGAAATGAGTGCCAGGGAAGATGATCATATCAAATATTTTAAATTTCTTAATTGTTGGACTGACCAACCTAATTTCCTTGACATAGTTAAAGCCTGCTGGGAAAGGAATGTTGAGGGTAACAACATGTGGAAATTTCACTAGAAAATGAAAAGGTTGTCCAACACTCTTAGCAACTGGTCCAAAAAGGAATTTGGGGACATTTTTGCTAGGGTCAAGGAATATGAGGAGAAGGTCAAAACAGTGGAGAAGCAGCTGATTCAAGACCCCAGTGAGACTAACAGAACTATGCTTCTTGAACACAATGCTATGTATATCAGATTCTTGAAGATATAAGACTCCCTTTTGAAACAAAAAACTCAACTACAGTGGTTCAAAGAGGGTGATTGGAATACAAAGTATTTCCACTCCCTAATAAGGGGAAGTAGAAGAAGGTTATTTATTCATAAACTTATCAGGGAGGATGGGGAATGGATACATGGAGATGATGTTATTACTAAAGCTGCCTGTGACCATTTCCAGAAAATATTTACAAGAGATAACAAATTCATCAATGAGGGTGCCCTGGATTGTATACCTCGGATGATCAATCAGGAACAAAATGATAGTCTTACTGCCCTGCCTAATCTGGAAGAGTTGAAGGAAGTAGTATTCTCTATGAATCCTAATTCTGTAGCTGGTCCAGATGAGATGAATGGATATTTTTTTCAGAAATGTTGGCACATTAACAAACATGATCTACTTGGTGTCATTCATGCATTCTTTTGTGGTCAAATGATTCTCAAATATTTTTCACATTCTTGCGTTGTTCTCCTCCCTAAGGTGAAAAATCTCAACAAACTTTCAGAATTCAGGCCCATCAGTCTAAGCAACTTTACTAGTAAGATAATATCTAAACTAGTAAGTTCTAGACTGAGTCCTATTTTACCTAATTTGGTTTCTCTCAATCCGTCTGGGTTCGTACAAGGGAGAAGTATTTCAGAAAACATTATGCTTTCTCAAGAGATTATTCATCAGATTAAGAAACCTAATATTGGAAGCAATGTTATTATTAAATTGGACATGGCTAAAGTGTAAGACAGCGTTTCTTGGTCTTACATATGTTTGGTGCTGAGAAGAATGCGGTTTGATGAAGTTCTTATTGACATGGTTTGGAGGATCATGGCTAACAATTGGTACTCTATTATCGTCAATGGCAAAAGACATGGTTTTTTTCAATACACTAGAGGTCTCAAGCAAGGCGATCCGTTATCTCCTACCCTATTTATTTTAGGTGCAGAAGTACTTTCCAGATCTCTGAACAGGCTACACAACAACCCTGAGTATCATGGATTCTTCATGGAACCTAGAGGCCCCCAAGTGAACCACTTAAGTTTTGCGGATGATATTATTCTCTTCACTTCTGGAAGACAGAAAACCCTGAAGCTCATCATGCAGACTCTGCATTCCTATGAGCAGTCCTCAAGCCAATTAGTTAACACTTATAAAAGCCACTTCATGGTTCATTCGTTTGCATTCAACAGTACAAGGGACATAATCAGGAGAGTCACTGGCTTCAAGCAAAAGGAGGGCCCTATCACCTACCTTGGTTGCCCCTTATTTGTTGGTAGACCTAGGATTATTTATTTTTCTGACCTTATTAACAAAGTTTTATGCAGAATCACAGGTTGGCAGACTAAGCTTTTAAGTTATAGTGGTAGAGCAATCTTTGTCAAGCATGTGTTGCATTCCTTACCTATTCACCTATTAGCTTCAGTAACCCCTCCAGTCACTGTCCTCAGGCAGATCCAAAGCATCACGACTGACTTCTTCTGGGGATGGAGGAATGAAAGGACAAAATATCATTGGTCGTCATGGAAATATTTAAGCTTTCCTTATGATGAAGGGGGTGTTGGTATGAGGAATCTTAAAGATGTGTGTTTAGCCTTCAAATATAAACAATGGTGGTTCTTTAGATCCAAACAGACCCTTTGGGGGGATTTTTTGAAAGCTAAATATTGCCAAATGTCTAACCCTATTAGGAAGAAATAGGATACACGGGAGTCTTTGACATGGAAGCATCTTATGCATAACAAACACCAAGTCGAAAAACACATTCAATGGAAGCTCAATTCTGGCAATTGTTCTTTTTGGTGGGATAATTGGCTTGGCATTGGACCTCTTGCTCACTACTCTACTGATAGCAATAGATTCAACAACATCATAGTGGCAGAATTTTGGCTTGATGGACAGTGGAACTGGAACAAGCTTCTACAACAGGCACCTAATAGTCAACTGGCCAGCATCCACTCCACAAAGCTCTACATCCAGCAGAACCTCCCAGATTTAGCAATCTGGAAACCAAGCATGGATGGTAACTTCAGCTGCTCAACTGCATGGAATGAGATCAAAGAAAAGAGGACCAACACCAAATTCAACTCATTCATTTGGCATAAGAGTATCCCTTTTAAAATTTCATTTCTTTTGTGGAGAACATTAAGAGGCAAACTCCCTACTAACGAAAAACTAACCAGCTTAGGCAATGAGCCAACAAATTGTTTTTGTTGTTGTAACAGGTCTAGTCTCGATACGATAGAGCACACATTCAACACAAGACAATTCGTGACATACGTGTGGAGAAGCTGCTGGAATCATGACAGATCACAGTTCCCTCACCCGGCTCATCATACAATGGTGGTCAGCTAAGTACAACAATGAAGCACACAAGCTACTATTACAAGCTACACCAATATTCATTTGTTGGAATATTTGGAAGAATCGTTGTGCTAGTAAATATGGAGGCAAATCGTCCAATGATAGTCGAGTCAAATATGCAATCTACAAGGACAACTACAAACTAATGAATACAAGCTTCCCCCAAATCAAATGACCTTCAAATTGGAAGGAATTGTTTCAGCTAGGAGAAAATTGTACTCATGATACCAAAGTGATACTCGTTAAGTGGATAAAACCTCCAGATCGATGGATCATAATCAACACGGACGACAGTGCATTAAGCAACTCGGGCAGAATTGGAGCAGGTGGTATCCTAAGGGATCAAATGGGAGCAATGTTATTAGCTTTTTCTACCCCTTTGGGGGAAGGCACTAGCAACCAAGCTGAAATAGGAGCAGCCATATTTGGCATCCCATGGGTACTTCAACTAGGCTACAAGAGTGTTTTTTTGGAAGTGGATTCGCAGCTACTGGTGGACTGGATCACGCAGAAAGCCAAACCTCTATGGAGTTTCAGCACACAGCTACAGCAGCTTCAGGGATTCATCAGACAAACACATAACTTTAGATGCAAACACACCTTCAGGGAGGTTAATTGTGTGGCCAACAACTTATCAAAGCAAAGTCACAAATTTACATGTCCCCAAATATATTGCAAATGCCAATAATTACCAAAAGAAGCAAGAGCCTACTATCAATTAGACATGATCAAAATGGCAAGTTTCAGAAGAAGGAAAATCAAGAGGATGAAAGAACCACCTTGAGTTGACTTCAAACATTTTCAACCTAGCTATGGTTGAAAATCATAGCTCTTTTGAATAGGTTTAGTGTTTCGTTGTGTTTTTTTGTAAAGGGAGAGTCTCCCTTATTTACGATTCCTAGATGCTTTGTATCGAGAGGAGCCCTCTCTTAGGTGCTTAGTCTCTTAGTTTATCTATTTTGTAAGGTGATGAGTTGATTAACATTAGGTAAGTCAATTACTGAACCACTATAGGATCGGAGGTTGCGTTTATGTCCCCCTCCTTGTATTTTTGCTTTATTTATGCTATGGCCTGGGGGTGTTGCTAAGCCCCTTACCCCTCCAAGGGTCGTTAAAATAAAAAAATAAAAAAATAAAAAACTCAAAACCCTAAACCATAAACCTCAAACCCTATACCCTAAACCCAACAAACTAAATTCAAACTGTAAACCCTAAACCCTAAACCCTAAATCCTAAACCTAAATCCTAAAACCTAAACCCTAAACCAAATAAACCCTGACCCCTTAACCCTAAACCCAAAAACCTAAAAACTATACCTTAAACCCTAAACCGTAAACACAAAACCCCTATACCCTAAACACTAAACTTTAAACCCGAAACCCTATACCCTAAACCTTACACCCAATCACTAAACCATAAACCCGTAACCGTAAACCCTAAACCCTAAATCTTAAAGTCTAAACCATAAAGCCTATACCTTATACTCTAAATCCTAAACTCAAAACCTATAACCCTAACCCTAAATCCAAACCCTAAACCCTAAACCTAAACCCAACACACTAAATTCAAATTCTAAACCCTAAATATAAACCATAAATCGTAAATCCTAAACTCTAAACCCAAAACCCTAAAATCTAAATCCTAAACTCAAAACCCTAAACCCTATACCCCTAAAACTAAACCCTAAACTTGAAACACTAAACTCTAACCCTAAATCCTAACCCCAAAACCCAAAACCCTAAACCCTAAATGCCAAACCCGAAACCCTAAACTCTAAACCCTAAGCCATAAACCCGAAACCCTAAACCCTAAACCTTAAACCTTAAACCTAATCCCTAAACCCTAAACCCTAAAACATACAACCTAAATCCAAACTCCAAACCCTAAATCCAAAACTCTAACCCCTAACCCCTAAATCCTAAACCCTAAACCGCAAACTCTAAACCCTAAACCCTAAATTTTGAAACCTAAGCGCAAAAACCTTCGAGCCTAATGGCTAATCCCTAAACCCTAAAACCTAAACACTAAACGCTTAACCCTAAACCCTAAACTCTAAACCCTAAGCCATAAACCCAATACATGAATATTCCTCTCAATGTGCCTCCTGATAAAAGATCAAAAAAATGTCAAACTAACAAAGGTCCTGTAATTGATGAATATGCTGTGGAGAATTCAGAAGATGATCTGGATGGAGATAATCAATCCCTCAAGGACCCGGATGAAGATGATGAGACTAGTGAGCTATTAATTAAAGCCTTTAGTACTTATCCAGATAAAGGCATTGAAGAAGAGATTCAACAGGTGACTAATACTCAGGGGTATCCCCCCAGAGGAATACACCATGATAGATTCCAATTCAAAACTCAAGACATCAACACTGTCACTGCTGGCAGACCAAACACTAGGCTCTTTACGTCCAGATCATCTCAATGATTAGTACAATTATTTGGAATGTAAGAGGGATCAACACCCAAGGGGTATTGGAAAGACTTCAAATGCTCAAAAAGATGCACCAACTCTCTATCATTGCTATCCTTGAACCTTTTTCAGACTCTACTCAAATTCAAAGCTTTAAAAATCAATTAGCCATGGAACATGCTGTAAGTAATTGCAATGGTAAAATTTGGCTTTTTTGGAATATGGACATTGACTGTGTAGTTCTAGAGGAGGATGAGCAACAAATCACTTGTAATATCAACCTTAACAAACTCCAGAACCATTTTACCATCACTTTTGTGTATGCTAAATGCAAACATCACCTCAGAAGACCTCTATGGGAAAGAATGTTACATCATACTGCTGAAACCACCAATCCTTGGTGCTCTGTTGGTGACTACAATGTCATTTCCTCCATAGAGGAAAAGCTGGGAGGAATACCTTACAACATGAACAAGAGCTTGGAATTCATTGCTGTGGTAGAAGTTTGTGGCCTCATGGACTTAGGATTTAGTGGACAAAAGTTTACTTGGTCCAATAACAGGGGTATAAATCAAAGAATTTGGAAAAGACTAGACAAGGCTTTAGTCAATGATACTTGGCTGGAAATAATGCCTCAGACGACCATCAATCATTTACCCTCAGCAGGATCTGATCATTGTCCCTTACTGTTGGAAATGGTGGCTAGAGAGGATAATCACTTGAGGTATTTTAAATTCCTCAACTGCTGGGCAGATCAACCTTGCTTTATAGATACGGTTAAAGCTTGTTGGGAAAGATACATGGAGGATAACAACATGTGGAAATTTCACCAAAAGCTTAAAAGGTTGTCCAACACCCTTAGCAATTGGTCGAGGAGGGAACTTGGTGATATTTTCAGCAAAGTCAAGGAATATGAGGAAAGAATCAGAACTAAGGAGGAGAAATTTATTCAGGACCCCACTGATAACAATAGGAGCAACCTTCACGAAAGTAATGCAGAGTATATCAGATTCTTGAAAATGGAGGCCTCCATTTTGAAGCAAAAATCTCAGCTACAATGGTTTAAGGAGGGTGATGCTAACATAAAATATCTCCACGCATTGATAAGAGTAAGGAGAAGAAGGCTTTTTATTCACAAACTTATCAAGGAGGATGGGGAGTGGATACAGGGAGATGACAACATTGCAGAAGCTTCTTGTGTCCATTTTCAAAATATGTTCACAGGAGTGGACAAGCTGATCAATGATAATGCTATTAGTGGTATACCCAGGATGGTCAGCCAGGACCATAATAATAGGCTTACTACCATGCCTACTCTGGAAGAATTGAAGGAGGTGGTTTTCTCTATGAACCCAAATTCTGCAGCTGGTCCGGATGGATGAATGGGTATTTTTTTCAAAAATGTTGGCATATTAATAAGCATGATCTACTTGGTGTCATTCATGAATTATTTTGTGGCCAAATAATCCCTAAATATTTCTCTCATTCTTGCATTATACTCTTACCTAAAGTGAGCAACCCCAACAAACTCACTGAGTTCAGGCCCATCAGCTTAAGCAATTTTATTAGCAAGATCATATCTAAGCTGGTAAGCTCTAGACTAGGTCCTATTCTACATGAGTTAATATCCCTCAATCAATCTGGCTTCGTCAAGGGGAGGAGTATATCAGAAAACATTATGCTAGCCCAAGAACTTATCCATCAGATTAAGAAGCCCAACATTGGGAGCAATGTCCTCATCAAATTGGACATGGCTAAAGCATATGATAGGGTCTCTTGGTCCTATATATGCCTAGTGTTAAGAAGAATGGGGTTTGATGAGGTCATTATCGATATGGTTTGGAGGATAATGTCCAACAATTGGTACTCTATTATTGTCAATGGCAAAAGACATGGCTTCTTTAATTCCACCAGAGGTCTCAAGAAAGGTGATCTGTTATCCCCGACCCTATTTATTTTAGGTGCAGAGGTCCTGTCCAGATCACTGAACAATCTTCACAGCAATCCTGATTATTATGGTTTTTTCATGGAACCTAGAGGTCCCCAAGTGAACCACTTAAGCTTTGCGGACGATATTATACTTTTCACCTTGGGAAGACAGAAAAATCTTAAGCTCATTATGCAAACCTTGAAGATTTATGAAGAGACCTCAGGCCAACTTATTAACAGTGATAAAAGCCATTTCATAGTCCATACCAGTGCTTTCAATAGCACTAGAGATAGAATCAAGAAAACCACTGGCTTCAGGCAGAAGGAGGGCCCTCTAACGTATCTTGGCTGCCCTTTATTTGTTGGTAGACCGAGAATCATCTATTTTTCTGATCATATTAACAACGTGCTGTGCAGAATTACTGGTTGGCAAACAAATTGTTGAGCTATGGGGGTAGAGCAATTTTAGTCAAGCATGTGTTACAATCCATGCCCATCCACCTCTTATCAGCAGTGACTCCCCCTGTTACTGTCCTAACACAGGTCCAAGACATTATGGCAGATTTTTTCTGGGGTTGGAGGAAAGAGAAAAAAAAGTACCATTGGGCTTCATGGAAAAATTTAAGCTTTCCTTATGAGGAGGGAGGTATAGGTATGAGAAATCTTAAGGATGTTTGTATAGCTTTCCAATACAAACAATGGTGGTGCTTTAGATCCAAACAAACTCTTTGGGGAGACTTCTTGAAAGCTAAGTATTGTCAAAGATCCCATCCTATTAGAAAGAAATGGGACACAGGAGAGTCCTTGACCTGGAAGCATTTGATGCATAATAAACATAAGGTCGAGGAACACATTCAATGGAAACTCAACTCAGGCAATTGTTCCTTTTGGTGGGACAATTGGCTAGGTGTTGGACCTCTGGCACGTTTCTCCACTGATAGCAACAGGTTCAACAATTCAACAGTAGCAGAGTTCTGGGTCGAGGGGCAATGGAACGTGAACAAACTCATTCAGCAAGCTCCTAACGAGTATCTCGCCAACATACTGTCCACAGATTTCTACGTACAGCAGGAAGTCCCTGACCAGGCCATCTGGAAACTTAATAGCGATGGGAACTTTACTTGTTCATCTGCATGGAATGAGATCAGGGAGAAAAGTACCAAGACATTATTTAATACAGTCGCTTGGCACAAGGGTATCCCTTTTAAAACTTCCTTTCTTTTGTGGAGAACACTACGTGGTAAACTTCCTACTAATGAAAACTAATCAGCTTTGGCAAAGAGCTGGCAAATTGTTTTTGTTGTTGTAACAGGTCTGGTCTGGACACCATAGAACATACATTCAACAATGGACAATTTGCTACTTACGTGTGGAAAAGCTTTGTTGCAGCTGCTGGAATCATAACAAATCACAGCTCCCTACCTCAGCTCATCATGCAATGGTGGTCGACCAAACACAACAATGCAGCACATAGGCTGATATTACAAGCCACTCCAATATTCATTTGTTGGAATCTATGGAAGAACAGATGCGCTAGCAAATATGGAGGAAAGTAGTCCAATATTAGTCGAGTTAAATATGCCATCTACAAGGACAACTACAAGCTCATGACCACAACATTCCCTCAAATCAAATGGCCTTCAAATTGGAGGGAACTGCTCCAGCTGGGGGAAAGATGCATTCATGACACCAAAGTTACTATGGTCAAATGGATAAAACCTCCAAATCAATGGGTCAAAATCAATACAGATGGCAGTGCACTGTGTAATCCAGCCAGAATTGGAGCAGGGGATATCCTAAGGGATCAGAAAGGAGCATTGTTACTAGCCTTTGCCACACCTTTGGGAGAAGGATCCAACAATCAGGCTGAAATAGAAGCAACTATATTTGGCTTGACCTGGCTGCTTCAACTCGGCTACAGGAATGTCATTTTGGAGGTGGACTCGCAGCTACTCGTGGACTGGATCATGCTTAGAGCTAAACCCCCATGGAGTATTAACACACAGCTACAGCAAATGCAGGAGCTCATCAAACAGACGTGCAATTTCAGGTGCAAACACATTTTCCGAGAAGCCAATTTTGTAGCAGATTCATTATCAAAACACAGTCATAAAATCACTGTTCCTCAAATATGCTGCAATACTCAACAATTACCGAAGGAAACAAGAACATACTACCAATTAGACAGGCTAGGAATGGCAAATTTCAGGAGAAGGAAAACAAAAAGGATCAAACAACCCCCTTGATCTTGGATGCAACTTTTCAACCTAGCTATAGTTAAAATTATAGCTCTTTTGAATAGGTCTAGTCTTTTTCATTTTATTTACTGTGTAAAGGGAGAGTCTCCCTTATTTACGATTCCTAGATACCTTGTATCGAGAGGAGTCCTCTCTTAGGTACTTAGTTTCTTGGTTTATCTTTTTAGTAAGGTGATGAGTTGACTAACCTAAGGTAAGTCAACTACTGAACCACCATAGGTTCGGAGGTTAGGTGTATGTCCTCCTCCTTGTATTTTTGCTTTATTTATGCTAAGGCCTGGGGGTGTTGCTAAGCCCCTGACCCCTCCAATGGTCGTTTAAATTAAAAAAAAAAAACCCTAAACCCTAAACCCTAATCCCTGAACCCTAAACCCTAAACTCTAAACTATAAACTCTAAACCATAAACGGAAACTCTAAACCTTAAACCTAATCCCTAAACCATAAACCTTAAAATCTACACCCTAAATCCAAACTCTAAACTGTAAACCCTAAATTCTAGCCCATAACCCTTAAACCCTAAACTCTAAACCTTAAACATTAAATACTAACCTTTAAACCCTAAACCCTTAAGCCCAAACCCTAAATACTAAAAGATTGCCTCCTCATTTCATGAATTTATTCTCTCTCTAAAATTCTTCAAGATTTTTTTTCGAAAAATTACCCATCTCAGCTAATTCTGTCAAGATTTCAACATCAAGAACATGGATGGTGCGCCACCAGGAGATAGATTTTGGCCTCCAGATCCTGTTCCAGTGTTGAACAATCAAAATCTACATCCATTCATATATGAATCGTCATCAGACTCATCCTACAACTCCTCGCAGGTGAGAGAAGAGGCGATCCACACTGCCATGGCGGAAAAGGAGTTGGACGGGACTCATACAAATGTTTCTATAGGAGATTCGAGTCAAATTCACGGTAAAAGGACCAGCGAAAAGATATCCCAGTCTCACGAGCTACAAGACGCCCAAAATTTGTATGAATTTCCCATCCCAATTATAAGAAATCAACAGGTTATGGCGGCTAGGTCTATAGGTGAATCACCTCAAAGGCGCCCTCAAGATCGAAACACTCAGGAGATGATTCGACCAGAATTTACTACTGGGGATGGTAACACTGGTCATGGAGGACGTCCCACCAAAGTTTCAAGTTCGTTTCATGGCGGAACCAGTGGAAGAGAAGCTTTGGGCGACTCTACAGATATTTCGACGACGAATTCTGGAAATTTGAGTTCAAAAGAGGAAATGCATCTTGTCACATAGCAACACAATCCACATAAAGAAGGTAAACAACCTGTCCAAGATTTTGGTCAATCTAGCACATCTAATGTGGGCAATGATTCAGGTAAACCTCCCATTAATAATGCTTGTCCAAATGTGACTCCTGCATATAATGTTTCTGCTACTGAATTTCATAGAATTGCGAATGATAAATCAAAGGCTTGGGTGGCTAAAGAACAGGGCAATTTGAAGTCTGTTCATGATAATCAATCTAAGGCTAATAATCGCACTAAGCAACAGCAGGATTAACACACTAATTTTCCAAGAATTTCTAGCAATTTTGATCGCCAGGTGCCTAAATCTAATACTAATCTTGCTAGAATTGATCGTCCTCAATTTCAACCTCCCAACTCTTCTAAAAGTGATCCAGTAGCTGAGCCTGCCCCTTACACAGTAGTGCAGACCTATGCTGATCGACTTAGAAATAATCAAGCCAACAATGATGTTAGCATTACATTGATAGCCCCTGAAATTACTACGAAACAAGGTTTACCTGCTGTTCTATATGTTAAAGAAGAGATAACTAAAGATTTGGCTGCTACTTGTAAATATACTCTGATTGGGAAGTTTAACACCACCATGCCTAAAGTTGATCTTATTAGAAAGAATTTCATCTTACAGACTCAATTATCTGGCGGAGTTAAGATTGCACATTTTAATTCTCGTCATGTCTATATTGATCTTGATAATGAGCTCGATTATAATATGGTTTGGACTAAACAAAGAATGACTATCTCTGGCAAAGTGATGAGAATTCAAGTATGGACTCCTAGTTTTAAGCCTGCGGAAGAAACTTCTGTAGTTCCTATATGGATCTCTTTATCGGAATCGCATTGGCATTATTATAATAAAGAGTTTGTGACCGGGTTGCTTTCACCTATAGGAAAAGTGTTATATTTAGATTCGTCTTCTATTAAAAAGACTAGGGGTAGTCCAACTAGGGTGAAGGTTCAAGTGGATCTCACTCACAAGAGACCTCCTTATATTTGGATGGGTTATATTGGGGAGGATATCACTGATGGGAGATGGCGGAAGATTTAATATGATTACATTCCTGATTATTGTTTCTATTGTAAACATCAAGGCCATGTGGAAATTGATTGTACCATTAAGCAAAGGGATGAAGAGAAAAGGAAAAAGGAATTAGACAATGTGAGAAACAAGAATAATAAAGATATGGATAACAATCAGCAACAACCTAGAGAGTACAAAGAATCTGGCCCAAAAGATGATCATATCAATCCTTATAATCAACAAAAGGAGCAGGTTCAAGAGCAGGGGCAGCAAGAGGAGCAGTGGCAATCACAAAAGAGGAGGAATACTAATAAGCAATAGTTAACGAAGGGCAACACCATACAACCAGACCAGTCCACCAAACAGGCAGGTATATTGACTATTCCTACACAAAATGCGTATATTAATCTTGATGTGCAGGAGTCACCATCTCATTTGGAGGAACTGGACATACACAATGGTAGCAAGCAAGATATCAGGATGCAGCCAGCATTAAATCAACAACGGGAACAGGGTGAACAACGCAGAACTGTACCAACAAACAAGGTTAATATTGCAGAAAATAAAGTGAGTAAAGGGCAAGATGTTACATGTATTGACTCAATGCTCCCACCCCTTAAACCCCTTGAAACTGTTATTGTTGTTGAGGAAGCTGTTGGAGGTATGGATGGGAGGGAACATGAGATAACTACTAACTTGCAGGAAGGGGTGTCCAAAAGGGGGGGGGGGAACTGAGTCATTCTAGACATGAGGAAGAGGAATTTGACCATATTGGAGACTCTAGAGCCCCTGCTACCCCAATCAAAAATCAACAGATTTCGGGCACACAAGAGATTATAGATACTGGTCAACAACCCAGTAGACTCAATAATAAATCTGGGGAAAGGTTGAGTGAAAAGAGAAGGGAGGCTATAAAAAAGAGATTGCAGAAAAATACTGGCCAGGATCCTGAGGTAGTTGGTACTGGTACACCTATCAAGGATCACGTTCTGTCTAAAGATCAACAAGGAGGGCTAATTCCTCATTATTATGGGGCACTTGATCCTGAAGATGAGGTGGATCCCGATAATCAATCTATGGATGCATCAGAAGAGGATGCAGATGACACCATGAAGTAGACAGGTCCAGGCTTGGGTTCCAATCTCCAAGATAAATGTTCTGATGTTGAAAGAGTGACAGAAGAACAAGGTTTATCCCCAATGGGAAGGAAACAAACTAGACACAACCCTCATTTGTCTATTACCAGCATGTCTGACACTTCTAGTAGGCGCATGACTAGGTCTAAATCAAAAGGTTATTAATTCTTAAGGCCATATGTTGGAATATTAGGAGTATCAACACCAAAGGATCATTGGAAAGGCTACAAACTCTCAAGAAATTGCATCACCTATCCATTATTGCTATTTTGGAACCATTTGCAAATCAGTCTAATATTGACATTGTAAGAGTTCAACTTCAAATGGATCATGCAGTCAATAATTCTAATGGGAAAATTTGGTTGTTTTGGTCTAAGGAGGTAACTCGTAACATTCTTTAAAAACATGAACAACACATCATAGTAACCTTTCAGCACACTGATCACCCTGATAAATTCATGATATCCTTTATTTATGCTAAATGTAAGAAGTATGTGAGGAGAACTTTGTGGGATAGGTTACTTTTTTATGCTAATATGGATTTACCTTGGTGCACAATTGGTGATTTCAATGTTATCACATCTATGGAGGAGAAACTTGGGGGAATGCCTTACAATATGAACAAGAGTTTTGAATTTATTGGAATTATAGAAGCCTGTGGATTGGCTGATCTAGGATACACAGGTCTTCCATTTACATGGTGTAATCAAAGAGATGCAGACGCTAGAGTTTCGCAAAGATTAGATAGGTCTATGGTTAATGATAAATGGTTAGAAGTCATGCCCCAAACTGCTATTGAGAATATGTCTTCTGTTGGTTCTGACCATAGTCCTCTGTTGTTGGAGATGGTCAAAACAAGTAAGGGATATACAAAATACTTCAAATTTTTACACTGTTGGGTTGACAATGAGAACTTTATGCACACAGTTCAGCAATGTTGGGACAAGGTCACTACCGGGGATCCTATGTGGAAATTACATAAGAAAATGAAAAGGTTAACATCCACTCTTAGCAACTGGTCCAAACAAGAGTATGGAGATATTTTTACTAAGGTTAGGGAGTTTGAGGAAACAATTAGGAAATCTGAGGAGGATCTTATGACAAACAACACTGAAGCTCTTCGACAAAAGTTACATCAGATGACTGCAACCTACATTAGATATCTGAAACTGGAAGAATCTATCCTTAAACAAAAAACAAAACTACAAGGGTTTCAGGAAGGAGATGCTAGTACAACATACTTTCATGCTTTCATGAGAGGTAGGAGGAGGAGACTTTTTTTACATAAGATTTGTATTAAAAATGAGGTGTGGATAGAAGGTGAGGAACCCATTGCTCAGGAAGCATGTGATTATTATCAACACCAATTTACTGGATAGAATGATCGAATAGATGAAAGCATCCTGCAGTTTATTCCACCAGTAATCACTCCTGATCAGAATGAGATGCTGCAAGCAGTCCCTACTATAGATGAACTCAGACAGGTTGTGTTTGCTATGAATCCCAATTCAGCAGCTGGTCCAGATGGTATTGGGGGTAAATTTTATCAAGCCTGCTGGAGTATAATTAAAGAAGACTTATTGGTTGATGTACAATCCTTCTTCTGTGGTCATATTATGCCTAAGTTTATGTCTCATGCAAGTCTGGTTTTACTTCCTAAAACTGAGCAGCCTTCCAGCTTTGCAAACCTTAGACCTATTAGCCTTAGTAATTTTACAAATAAGATTATTTCCAAAGTGTTGAGCATGCGATTGGCCACTGTTTTGCCCCTATTGTTATCCTCCAATCAGTCAGGGTTTGTCAGAGGTAGAAGCATAATAGAAAGTATCATGTTGGCACAACAACTTACTCATAATATTAAAAAACCACAGGTTGGAAATAATGTGGTGATCAAACTTGATATGACCAAGGCATATGATAGAGTGTCTTGGTCATTTACATGTTTCGTCCTAAGGAGATTTGGTTTTGGGGAAGTGTTTATTGACTTAGTTTGGAGAATAATGAGTAACAATTGGTATTCTATTCTCATCAATGGTCACAGACAAGGTTTCTTTCACTCTACTAGAGGGCTTAAGTAAGGTGATCCTTTATCCCCGACCCTATTTATTTTAGGAGCAGAGATATTGACAAGGATGCTTAACTCCCTTCATCAGATTCCAAGTTATAAAGATTTCTTTATGGAACCTAAGGGACCTCAGATTAATCATTTAAGTTTTGCAGATGATATCATTATTTTTGCTTCTACTGATAGACAATCCCTGAAACATATTATGGATCATTTGAAGGAATATGAACAGATTTCTGGATAGCTTATTAACTGAGGAAAGAGTCACTTTATGGTCCCAGACAAAACACCACAGGACATTCTACATACCATTCATGAAGTGACTAGTTTCTCTCAGAAAAATAGTCCTATTACTTATTTGGGATTCCCCTTATATATTGGTAGGCAAAGAATCATTTATTACTCCCACCTTGTGGAGAAAGTATCCAAAAAAAATTGCGGATGGCAGGCAAGGGTTTTGAGTTTTGGGGGAAGAATTACTTTGATCAAACATGCCTTGCAATCTATACCTATTCATACTATGGCTGCAATTTCTCCACCAAATACTACTATTAAGTATATTGAGAACCTTATCGCAGATTTCTTCTAGGGAAGGGATCAGGACAAAAGAAAATATCATTGGGCTTCTCTTGCTACCATGAGTTTCCCATGTGCAGAAGGAGGGTTAGGACTAAGAAGACTATCAGATATTTGCATTTCTCTGCAATACAAACAATGGTGGACTTTCAGGTCAAAGGTGTCCTTATGGAGTCAAATTCTTAAATCCAAATATTGTCAACGAGCTCATCCAGTGGCCAAGAAAGTGGATACTGGAGAATCTTTGGTTAGGAGATATATGATGAAGAATAAGGGTAAAGTGGAAGAGTATATAAGTTGGAAAATCAATTCTGGCAGCTGTTCTTTTTGGTGGGAAGATTGGTTAGGAAAGGGTGCTGTAGCTCATCATACTCCTTCTATATCAAGTCTCAATAATGCTACAGTTGCTCATTTTGTAGTAAATGGTCAATGGAATGAAAGGAAGTTGAGGCAACAGGTTCCACCCTTACTCATTCCTTTCATTTTAGAATCTAAATTTAAGTTTGTACAGGGAATTACAAACACTGTAGTATGGAAACCTACAGAATCTGGAAAATTTAAGTGTACATGAGCCTGGGAGATTTGTAGAAGTAAGAAAGACACTGCTGTTTTTAACTCTCACATTTGGCATAAAAAAATACCATTCAAAATGTCCTTTCTAATGGAGAGCAATAAGACATAAAATACCAACCAATGAAATGTTAGCCAACTTTGGAGTGGAACCAGTGCACTGTTACTGTTGTATTAAGCAAGGTTGGGATGAAGTTGATCATATTTTTATTCAAGGTCATTTTGCAGCACATATTTGGAAATATTTTGCGAGCAGTTTGGGTATTAATTGTCAGCAGTCTTCTTTGATTAATCAATTAATGTGTTGGAGGAATATTAAAGGGAAGAATTAAGCTCATATGACACTCTTACAGACTCTTCCTATAGTAATTTGCTGGAATTTATGGAAGAACAGATGCTCAGCCAAATATGGAGGAAAGAAATCCAGTATCCTTAAAGTTAAATATTTGATTTTCAGAGATATGTTCTTAATTCTTAAGTCTGTTTTTCCTTACCTTCAGCTGCCAGTGACATGGTCAACAGTACTGGAATTTATTGAACTATGTAAACAAGATACAAAGGTTACGTTAGTTATGTGGAAGACCCCTCCTCTTAGTAGATATAAACTGAATACCGATGGTAGTGCGTTATATAATCTCGGAAAAAATGGAGGGGGGGGGTATCCTAAGAGATGATAGAGGTTACATTAATTATGCCTTTGCTATACCACTTGGTGAAGGAACAAATAACCAAGTTGAGGTGCAAGCTGCCAGTTATGGTTTAAATTGGTGTATCCAACATAGTTACAATAATATCTTGTTAGAAGTTGATTCGGAATTACTAACCAAGTGGTTGTCGCAGTTGGCTAGTCCTCCTTGGAGGTTACACAGGTATATAAAGGAATTTATATTAATTGCTAACCAATGTGTTTTCTTTCAATGTGTTCATACTTACAGGGAGGGAAATAGTACAACAGACCTTTTAGCTAAATATAGTCACAAAAATGATATTATACAACATTATTATACTCCTCAACAACTGCCCAGAGCAGTAAAAGGGAGCTATTTGTTAGAACAAATGGGAGTAAAAAATTTCAGAAGAAAAAAGTTGAAAAGGATCAAATACCCGTCTTGATCAGTGAAAGTCGACAACAAGGAAGGCAATGTTAATACAATTATTAGCCTTGTTTTTCAGTAAAGTCGAAGGACCAGGAGCTTTAGAGGGTGGTTATCAATTGTAGCGAAAGTGCTATTTGCAGAAGTAGAAAGCATATAATCACTACACTCATTGCATTTGGATTTTGTGAGACAATCTCTTCGAATAAGCTATCTAGTTAAGTATAGTTGCTCGATTAGGCCTAGTTCTAATTTCTGTCCTTGTAAGGGGAGAGTCTCCCTTATTTATGTATTATTAGTAACTTTGTATTAAGAGAGGAGTCCTCTCTAGGTGCTTAGTTTAATATTACATCTCATTGTATAGGGTTGAGTCGACTAACCTTAGTAGGTAGGTCGACTCTTGACCCACCTTAGGATTGGAGGTCAGGTCTATGTCCCCCTCCTTCTATTTTTGAATTTTATATATGATAAGGCCCGGGGGTGTTGCTCAGCCCCTGATCCCATCAAGGGTCGTTCCACTAAAAAAAAAAACACTAAAACTTAAGCTCAAAACCCTAAATCATAACACTAAATCCTAAACTCTAAACCCAATTTCCAAACTCTAAACCCTAAATCCTAAATCTTAAACACATAACCCTAAACCCTTAATCCTAAACCCTAAGCCCTAAATCTTCGACTCAAAACCCTAAACCATAGTCCCTAAACCCTAAACATTAAACCTTAAACCCTAAACCCTAACCCTAAATCCTAAAACCTAAACCCTAAACCTAATAAACCGTAAGCGCTTAACCGTAAACCCTAAACCCTAAAACCCTAAACTCCAAATCCTAAACCCTAAACCCTAAACCCTAACCTCTAAACTCTAAACCATAAACGGAAAACCCTAAACCTTGAACGTAATCCCTAAACCCTAAACCCTAAATCCAAACTCTAAATCCTAAACCCTAAATTCTAACACCTAACCCCTAAACCCTAAACCCTAAACCATAATCATTAAATACTAAACTTTACACCCTAGACCGTTAAGCCCAAACCCTAAACCCTAAATCTTAAACTCAAAACCCTAA
Organism: Solanum okadae; assembly: GCA_036553675.1. Taxonomy (NCBI): domain Eukaryota; kingdom Viridiplantae; phylum Streptophyta; class Magnoliopsida; order Solanales; family Solanaceae; genus Solanum; species Solanum okadae. The sequence continues at coordinate 29,794,595 of CM071682.1, forward strand.
ATCATAACATTAAATCCTAAACCATAAACCCTATTTCGAAACTCTAAACTCTAAACCCTAAATCTTAAACGCTTAACCATAAACCCTTAATCATAAACCCTAAGCCCTAAATCCTAAAATGAAAACCCTAAACCATAATCCCTAAACCCTAAACCTTAAACCCTAAACCCTAAACCCTAACCCTAAATCCTAAAACCTAAACCCTAAACCTAACAAACCTTGAGTCCTTAACCCTACACCGTAAACATTAAACTCTAAACACTAAACCATAAATCCTAAAACCTAAACCCCATAAACCCTTCACCCCAAACCCTAAACTCTAAACCCTAAGCTCTAAACCCTAAACCCTAAACCCTAAACGTTAACCCTAAACTCTAAACCCTAAACCATTAACCCAAAACCCTAATCCATAAACGTAATTCCTAAACTCTAAACCTTAAAACCTACAACCTAAATCCAAACTCTAAACCCTAAACCCTAAATCCTAAACTCTAACCCCTAAACCCTAAACCCTAAACACTAAATCCTAAACTTTAAACAGTAAACCTTAAACCCTAAACCCTAAACCTAAATCATAAACTCAAAACCCTAAATCCTAACACTAAATCCTAAACCCTAAATCCTAAACCCTTAACCATAAACCCCTAATCCTAAATCCTAAATCCTAAATTCAAAACCCTAAACCAAAATCCATAAACCTTAAACCCTAAAGCCTAAACCCTAACACTAAATCCTTAACCCTAAACCCTATACCCAATAAACCATGAGCCCTTAACCCTAAACCCTAAACTTTACACCCTAAACCCTTAAACCTAAACCCTAAACTCTATACCCTAAACTCTTAACCCTAAACCATAAACACTAAACTCTAAACTCTAAACCCTAAACCCTAAACCCTAAACCCTAAACCCTAAACCCAAACCCTAAACCCAATCCCTAAACCCTAAACCCTAAACCTTAAACCCTAACCCTAAACCCTAAACCCTAAACCCTAAATCCAACTCTAAACCTTAAACTCTAAACAGTAAACCCTAAACCCTAAACCCTAAATCCTAAACTCTAAACCATAATCCCTAAACCTTATACTCTAAATCCTAAACATAAAACCCTAACCCTAATCTCTTAATCCTAAACCCGAAAGCCTAAATCCTAAACTCAAAACCCTAAACCTAAAACCGTAATCCCTAAACATTAGACCTTAAGCCCTAAACCGTAAACCCTAAACCCTAACGATAAATCCAAAAACCTAAACCCTAAGCCCTTAACCCTAAAGCATAAACTCTATACCCTAAACGCTAAACCCTAAACCCTAAACCCTAAACCCTAAACCCTAATCACTAAACCCTAAACTCTAAACTCTAAACCCTAAACCCTAAACCATACACACTAAATTCAAACTCTGAACCCTAAACTATAAACCTAAAACTAAACCCTAAAATTAAAACACTAAACCCTAAACCGTAAACCATACACACTAAATTAAAACTCAAAACCCTAAACCCTAAACCTAAAACTAAACCCTAAACTTAAAACACAAAACCCTAAACCCTAAACCCTAAACCCTAAATCCTAAACCCTAAACCTAAACCCAACATACTAAATTCAAATTCTAAACCCTAAACTGTAAACCATAAATCGTAAATTCTAAACTCTAAACCAACAACCCTAAACTTTAAATCCTAAACTCAAAACCCTAAACCCTATACCTAAAAACAAAACCTTAAGCTTGAAACACTAAACCCTAACCCCTAAACCCTAAAATCTAAACCCTAAATCCTAAACTCTAAACCCTAAATTCTAAATTATAAACCCAAACCCTATAGCCTTAACCATAAACCTTTAACCCTATTCTCTAAACTCTAAACTCTAAACTCTAAACCCTAAACCTTAAACTTTGAACCCTAAACCCTTAAACCCTAAACCCTAATCCCTAAACCCCAAAACCTAATCCCTAAACCTTAAACCTAATCCCTAAACCCTAAAACCTACATCCTAAATACAAACTCTATACCCTAAACCGTAAATCCTAATCTCTAACCCTTAACCCCTAAACCCTAAACCTTAAACACTAAATCCTAAACTTTAAACCCTAAACCGATAAGCCAAAACCCTAAACCCTAAATCTTAAACTCAAAACCCTAAATAATAACACTAAATCCTAAACCCTAAACCGTATTTCAAACTCTAATCTGTAAATCCTAAATCTAAAACGCTTAACCCAAAACCCTTAATTCTAAACCCTAAGACTTAAATTCTAAACTCAAAACCCTAAACCAAAATCCCAAAACCAAAAACCTTAAACCTTAAACCCAAAACCCTAAAGCCTAAATCCAAAAACTGAAACCCTAAACCCAATAAACCCTGAGCCCTTTACCTAAACCCTAAACCCTACACTCTAACCCTAAACCCTAAACCTTAAAACAAAACCCTAAACTTGAAATACTAAACCCTAAACTCTAAACCCTAAACCCTAAATACTTAACTCTAAACCCAAAACCCTATATCCTTAACCCTATACCTTTAACCCAACTCTCTGAACCATAAACCCTAAACCCTAAACCCTAAACTCTAAACCCTAAACCCTAAACCCTAAAATCTAAACCATAAACGTGAAACCCTAAACCTTAAAGCTAATCCCTCAACCATAGACCCTACAACCTAATCCCTAAATCAAAATTATAAACCCTAAAGCCTAAATCGTAAATTCTAACCCCTAAACCCTTAACCTTAAACACTAAATCCTAAACTTTAAACCCTAAACCCTTAAGCCCAAACCCTAAATGTTAAACTCAAAACCCTAAGTCATAACACTAAATCCTAAACCCTAAACCCTATTTCCAAACTCTAAACCCTAAATCCTAAATCTTAAACGCTTAACCCTAATCGCTTAATCCTAAACTCTAAGCCCTAAATCCTAAACTCAAAACCCTAAACCATAATCCCTAAACCCTATACCTTAAACGTTAAACCTTAAACCCTAACCCTAAACCCTAAACCCTAAACCCTAACCCTAAATCCTAATACCTAAACCCTAAACCCAATAAACCCTGAGCCCTTAACCCTATACCCTATACCCTAAACTCGATGTTTACTGGTCAGAAGTGTAGAATAGATGAAAGAATTCTTCAACACTTGCCTACCTTAGTTATTCTTGAACAGTACCAGAAGCTGCAGGAAATGCGTACACTAGAGGAACTAAGACAGGTGGTTTTTGCTATGAACCCAAATTCAGCACCAGGTCTAGATGGTATAGGGGGCAAATTTTACCAAGCATGCTGGAACATCACTAAAGAAGATTTGTTAGCAGCTGTACAGTCCTTCTTTTGTGGTCACACTATGCCTAAGTTTATGTCACATGCATGCTTACTTCTGCTTCCCAAAACAGAACAACCTAACAGATTCACTGACCTCAGGCCTATCAGTCTCAGCAATTTCTCAAATAAGATCATTTCCAAACTCTTAAGTATGAGATCAGCTGATATTATTACATCACTCATCTCAGATAATCAATCTGGGTTTGTAAGGGGGAGGAGCATTACAGAAAACATCATGCTTGCACAAGAAATCACCCATGACATTCAAAGACCCAAAGTGGGAGAAAATGTTGTGGTCAAACTAGACATGACCAAGGCATATGACAGAGTGTCTTGGGCATTTACTTGTTTGGTGTTGAGGAGATTTGGCTTTGGAGAGTTCTTCATTAACATGGTGTGGAGAATCATGAGCAACAATTGGTATTCAATCATTATTAATGGCCACATGCATGGTTTTTTACATTCAACTAGAGGCCTTAAGCAAGGTGATCCCCTATCTCCGGCCCAATTTATTTTAGGCGCGGAGGTTCTTTCAAGAATGCTTAACCATATTCAACAGAATCCAATGTACAGAGGTTTCAACATGGAGCCCAAAGGTCCTTAGATCAACCACCTAAGTTTCGCAGATGATGTGATTATCTTTACTTAAACTGATAGACATTCTATGAAACTCATAATGCACACTTTGAAGGAATATGAACCTACTTCAGATTAGCTTATTAACAAGGAGAAAAGCCATTTTATGGTTCCAGTCGACACCTCCCAAGATATCATTAATAACATACATGAGGTCACTGGTTTTTCTCAGAAGGACAGTCCAATCACCTACCTGGGATGCCCTCTTTATATTGGAAGACAAAGGATCATTTATTATTCCCAATTAGTAGAGAAAGTCTCCAAAAAGATCTGTGGATGGAAGGCAAGACTACGTAGCTTTGGAGGCAAAATCACCTTGCTCAAACATACTTTGTAGTCCATGCCTGTCCACACAATGGCTGCAATCTAACCTCCCAGTACTACTATCAACTACATAAAGTCTATTGCAGATTTTTTCTGGGGAAGAGAACAGGACAAAAGGAAATATCATTGGGCATCACTTGAAACCATGAGCTTACCTTGTACAGAAGGAGGTGTGGGAATCAGAAGGCTCACAGATATATGCACTTCCTTACAATATAAGCAATGGTGGAATTTCAGGGCTAAATCTTCACTATAGGGAAAGTTTCTAAAAGCAAAATATTGCCAGAGAGCCAATCCAGTTGCAAAAAAGGTGGATAAGGGGCAATCTCTGGTGTGGAGATATATGACGAAAAACAAGCACAAAGTGGAGGAGCATATCACCTGGAAAATTAAATCTGGAAACTGCTTCTTCTGGTGGGATGATTGGCTAGGGAAGGGTGCTCTAGCTAATTATACCACTAATATTTCCAACCTTAACAATGCCACTATTGCTCACTTTCTTGTCAATGGAAAATGGAATGAAAGGAAGCTGAGACAACAAGTTCCACCACTGCTCATCCCCCACATTTTGAGCACTAACTTTCAATACCAACAAGGAGTGAAAGACACTGTAGTTTGGAAGCCTAATGATGCTGGAATTTTCTCATGTGCTTCACCCTGGGAAATTTGCAGACATAGGAAAAATACAGAAGTGATCTACTCCCGGATTTGGCATAAGAACATTCCCTTCAAGATGTCCTTTCTCCTATGAAGAGGACTAAGAAGTAAGCTACCAACCAATGAGAATCTGGCAGCCTTTGGGGTGGAGCCAGCGAAGTGTGTTTGTTATATTAAACAAGGGTGGGATGATGTGGATCACATCTTCATTCAAGGACATTTTGCAACACATATCTGGATATTTTTCTCAAGTACCGTGGGTGCAACCTTGCAACAATCCTCATTGACCAGCTGCTTACTGAACTGGTGCAATATCCAAGGAAGAAATGAAGCTCACAAGATCCTTATACAGACACTGCCCATAGTCGTCTGCTGGAATCTGTGGAAGAATAGTGGTTCAGCAAAGTATGGGGATAAGAGATTCAGCATTAGCAGAGTCAAATTCATGGTCTTCAAGGACATCATCCAGCTGCTCAACTCTGTTTTTCCATACATACAGTGGCCTACAAATTGGCCAGAATTGGTCGACACAATTGAAAGTTATAAACATGATACTAAGTCACTTTTGTAATATGGAAAACACCTCCTCCAAATAGATACAAACTTAACAGTGATGGTAGTGCATTGCACAATCCCGGGAAGATTGGAGGGGGGGGGGTATTCTGAGAGATGAACATGGAAATATTATTTATGCATTTGCTATACCTCTCGGTGAAGGGACCAACAACTAGGCAGAAGTCCAGGCAGCCATCTATGGTCTAAATTGGTGTATTCAACATGGGTACAACAACAATATTCTCGAAGTGGATTCAGAACTCTTAACTAAATGCTTATTGAAGATTTCTACTCCCCCTTGGAGGATTCAAAGGTTTGTACAGGAGCTCCAACTCCTTGTTAATCAATGTGAATTATTCCATTGTGTTCATACATACCGAGAGGCCAACAGTACTGCAAATTTCCTCTCCAAACAAAGTCCTAGACATGATATCATTCAACACTATTACACTCACAACCAACTACCTCATATAGCAAAATGTATTTATATTCTGGAGAAAATGGGAATTCAAAGTTTTAGATGGAAAAAGTTGAAAAGGATTAAAAAACCTCCTTGAATCTTTCCCTTGTGTTATTTAACTATATCCTTTTCAACTTGACTATCTCTTAGTTAGGTATAGTTGTTTTGAATACGTTATTTTCCTTTAGTCTTTCCTTTGTAAGGGGAGAGTCTCCCTTATTTACGCTTTCCTAGTATCTGGTACTGAGAGGACTCCTCTCCTTAAGTGCGTAGCTCTAGGTTTACCTTTCTATTATGGGGATGAGTTGACCAACCTTAGTAGGTAAGTCGACTCCTGAACTACCATAGGATCGGAGGTCAGGATTATGTCCCCCTACTTGTAATTTTTGTTTGAACTTTATTTATGTTAAGGCCTGGGGGTGTTGCTAAGCCCCTGACCCACCCAAGGGTCGTTCAAATGAAAAAAAAACATAAGCACTAAACCCTAAAACTAAACCCTAAACCCTAAATCCTAAAACATAAACCCCATAAACCCTAAACCCTAAACCCTTAACCCTAAACTCTAAACATTAAACTTTAAATCCTAAACCTTAAACCCTAAACTCTAAACCCTAAACCCAAAACTCTAAACTCTAAACCCTAAACCATAAACCCGAAACACTAAACCTTAAACCTAATCCCTAAAATCTAAACCTAAAAACCTATACCCTAAATCCAAACTCTAAACCCTAAACCCTAAACCCCAAACCCCAAACCTAAACCCTACAAACTAAATTCAAACTCTAAACCATAAACTATAAACCATCAATCGTAAATCCTAAACTTTGAACCCTAATACCTAAACAATAAATCCTAAATTCAAAACCCTAAACCCTAAAACCTAAAACTAAACCCTTAACTTGAAACACTGAACCCTAACCCTAAACCCTAAACCCTAAACCCTAATCCCTAAACCTTAAACCCAAAAACCCTAAACCTTAAACCCTAAACCCTAAACCCTAAACCCAAACCCTAAACTCTAAACCCTAAATCCTAAACTCTAAATGCAACACCTTATACCCATAAACATAAAACCTTAACTCTACTCCTTAAACCCGAAACCCTACACACTAAACCTAAAACTAAATCCTAAATTATAAGCCCAAAACCTTAAACCTTAACCATAAACCCTTAACCCCTACTCTCTAAACCCTAAACCCACCCTAAACCCTAAAATTTGAAACCTAAACCCTAAACCCTAATCCATAAACCCTAAACCCTATACTCTAAATCCTAAACTCAAAACCCTAAACCCTAACCTTAAATCCAAAACCCTAAACCTAAACCCTACACACTAAATTCAAACTCTAAACCCTAAATTGTACACCATAAATCGTTAATCCTAAACTCTAAACTCTAAACCCAATTTATTGGCAGCTGTATAGTCTTTCTTTTGTGGTCACATTATGCCTAAATTAATGTCCCATGCATGTTTGGTTTTGCTTCCCAAAACTGAACAACCTACCAGATTTACAGAAATACGACCTATTAGTCTTAGTTATTTTACTAATAATCTAATCTCCAAAACATTGATTATAAGATTGGCTACTGTTTGCCCCTTTTATTATAAGTCAATCGGTCAGGGTTTGTAAGAGGCAGAAGCATTTCAGAAAGTATTATGCTTGCACAAGAAATAACTTATGACATTAAAAAAACCCCATATAGGAAGTAATGTAGTTATCAAGCTTGATATGACCAAGGCATATGATAGAGTGTCTTGGTCTTTTACATGTTTTGTTTTAAGGAGATTTGGATTTGGGGAGGTCTTTATTGACTTAGTCTGGAGTCTAATGAGTAACAATTGGTATTCTATAATCATTAATGGTCACAGACATGGGTTTTTTCATTCTACTAGAGGAGTTAAGCAAGGTAACCCTTTATCTCCTGCCCTATTTATTTTAGGAGCAGAGGTACTGACAAGGATGCTTAATTCTCTTCATCAAATCCCAGGCTTTAAAAGATTTTTCATGGAACCTAAAGGGCCTCAGATCAATCACTTAAGCTTTGCAGATGATGTAATGGTGTTTGCCTCTACTAACAGACAATCCTTGAAGTTGATTATGGACATTTTGGGGGAGTATGAACAGATTTCAAGCCAGCTTATTAACAAAGAAAAGAGCCATTTTATAGTCCCAGACACTACCTCACAGGGCATCATTCATACCATTTAAGTTGTTACAGGATATTCCCAGAAAAGTAGTCCTATTACTTATCTAGGATGTCCACTTTATATTGGTAGGCAGAGGATCATTTATTATTCTCACCTAGTAATTATTTTGAATTGGTGGACAAAGTGGTTAAGAAAATTAGTGGTTGGCATTCCAGAATTCTAAGTTTTGGAGGTAGAGGCACTCTAGTGAAACATGTACTGCAATCTATTCCTATTCACACTATGGCTGCTATCTCTCCTCCGAAAACTACCATCAAATATCTGAAGAACATCACTGCTGATTTCTTCTGGGGAATGGACAAAGAAAGGAAAAAGTATCATTGGGCTTCATGGGAAACTCTTAGTTATCCTTATGATGAAGGTGGTATAGGGGTGAGACTCCTTTCTGATATTTGTACCTCTTTTCAGTATAAACAGTGGTGGACCTTCATGACAAAAAACTCTCTATGGGGACAATTTTTAAAAGCTAAGTATTGCCAAAGAGCCAATCCAGTGGCCAAGAAATGGGACACGGGACAATCTTTGGTTTGGAAATACCTTCTTAGAAATAGACCTACTATGGAGCCTCACATTACCTGGAAAATCCATTCAGGAAGCTGTTCTTTTTGGTGGGATAATTTTCTTGGGAATGGACCTTTGGCTAATCACATGGACATTATTTCTAGCTTAAATAATCTCCAAGTTTCACATTTTATTGAAGAAGGACAATGGAAGGAAAGCTTAGTGAGACAACATGATCCCCCTCTCATTGTCCCTATCATCCTTAATACTCATATTCAACAACATGAAGATGTTCCTGATGAAGCAGTCTGGACTCCTGCAGATAGTGGTCAGTTTTCTATCTCATCTGCATGGGAAATTACCTGAAAAAAACATGCCAAGGATCTGATCAACACTTTCATATGGAATAAAAACTTCCCTTTCAAAGTGTCTTTCTTTATTTGGAGAGCTTTGAGAGGCAAGTTGCCAACCAACGAAAAGCTTGCCAGCTTTGGAATTGAGCCAGCCAACTATTACTGCTGTCACAAACCAGGGAGGGATGGTATTGATCACATTCTTGTGTCTGGAAATTTTGCTAATCACATTTGGAAGGTCCATGCAGCATTGATGGGAATTGAACACTCATGCACAGCTTTGAGAAGTTTATTGATGAATTGGAAAAGTAGCCAACACAGCAATGAGGTTCACAAACTTTTAAATCAAGCCCTCCCTATTTTCATTTGCTGCAATCTGTGGAAAAACAGGTGCTCAGTTAAATATGGAGGCAAGCAGTCCAGTATTGGTAGAGTCAAGTACATCATATTCAAAGACATGATGCAATTATTTATCACTGTGTTCCCATACCTGCAATGGCCCAGCAACTGGAAGGAAGTCATCAGCATGGTAGAAAAATGAAGGCATGAGCTTAGGGTAATCCTAGTCAGTTGGGACAAACCTACAATGGGAGTGTACAAGCTGAATACAGATGGTAGTGCCCTTAGCAATCCAGGTAAAATTGGGGGAGGAGGAATTCTAAGGGATCACCAAGGCAATATGGTTTATGCATATGCTCTACCTCTTGGATTTGGTACCAATAACAAAGCAAAGATACAGGCAGCTGCACATGGAGTCAATTGGTGTGTGCAACATGGATACAAGAAGATTATTTTGGAGGTGGATTATGAGCTGCTTAGCAAATGGCTCAATTACAACATCTCACCACCTTGGCAACTTCAGCAGCACATACAGGAACTCAAAAATATCAGTAGTCAGTGTGAGTACTTCCAATGCAAACATACCTTCAGGGAAGCAAATGGTACAGCTAATCATTTATCTAAATGGAGTCATAGGCAAGATATTATTCAACATTTCTACACTTATCATCAACTACCAGGTGCATCTCGAGGAAGCTACATTCTGGAAAAAATGGGTATGCAAAATTTCAGAAGAAAGAGACTCAGAAGAATTAAACAACCTCCTTGAAGGTGAATACAATCTTTTCAACCTGGCCATGATTGGATAATTATAGCTTTTTTGAATAGGTATAGGTTTTCTTTTCTTACTTTTATAAGGGGAGAGTCTCCCTTATTTACGATTTCTAGATTTTTAGTATCGAGAGGAGTCCTCTCTTTTAGGTTCTTAGCTTCTAGGTTTTCCTTTTTTAGAACGGGGATAACTTGACTATTCTTAGTAGGAAGGTCGACTAATGAACCACCATAGGGTTGGAGGTTAGGTTTATGTCCCCCTCCTTGTACTTTTTGCCTTTTATTTATGTTAAGGCCTGGGGGTGTTGCTAAGCCCATGACCCCCCTAAGGGCCGTTCAAATAATTAAAAAAAAACCATAAACCCTAAACTCTAACCTCTAACCTTAAATCCTAAAACCTAAACCCTAAACCCACTAAACCCTGACCCCTTGATCCTAAACCCTAAACCCTAAATCCTAAAACCCAAACCCCAAAAACGCTAAACCGTATACCCTTTACACTAAACCCTAAACCCTAAACCTTAAACCTAAAACCCTAAACCCTAAACCCTAAACCCTAAATCATAAACTGTAAACTCTAAACCCTACACCCCATCGCATCCTCATTTGATGAATTTTTTCTCTCTCTAATTTCTCTATCTAAAAATAGCGCTCAAAATTTTGTCCATAATAGCTATAGTCTCACCTGATACACGCAATGCCTGAATGGCGCGTGAGCCGCCGGTGGAGCTCTCCCGGCCACCGAATGAAGACCAACTGGAGCGCCATGGCAAGAGCAACAAAACCCATCTAGCCACGCCCCATATTTCATCCTACAGCTCCTCGAATTCGCAAAATACTGAAGCGATCAACACTGAGATTTCGGAGAGGGAGCTAGACGGAATTTGTAAAATTATTTCCCCAGAGGTTCATGTTTCGATTCATGGAAAATCGATTACTGTTATGAAATCTCCTAATCACGATCTATATTCGACCAAAAACCAACTGATTCTATCGTCCGAATCGAGAGATCTCGCGAGGCGAATTTGGAGAGAAACGCAAATAAATCGCCAAAAGTGCGCACTCAAAATCGACGATCTTCGAGTCAAGTTCTTGCAGATTCAACTACTGGGGATTACTCCCCACAACTGGAGGATCATCTCACTGAAATTTCGAGTGAAATGGACGGTGGAATCATCGGCGAGGAAGATTCCAGCGAAACTCGAGGTCAAATCGCCGGAGTTCATGGAACTTGAGACAGAGGAATTAATTCTCCTCCCATGGACATCCATCTTTCAGACATTGCCAATAATGTCAATGGAGGAAACATCAGAAACACCAATCCAAGGCAATCAATGGATACTCTTACGGATGATCCAATGACATTGAACAAAAGGAAACTCCAGGCCACTCAGCATATTGAAGAGGAAATTGCTGCAATGGAAACACATAATCCTAGGAAAGAACAGGACACAAATCAATCTAATGAGGCCCAATCTTCCAATTTTTCCTTTGGTATTGTAGGTAATTCCAGGAACCTAACATCACCTCTTTCATCTGATGCAATGCAGGTCACAGCAATACAGGACAAATGAGTTGAGGAACCTGATAAGGATCAACAAAAAAAGGCTCAAGAACCAGTTCAAGGGCATCAGGAGAAAATCACAGAACCACAGGACATACCAGATCAGCACAAAATAACAGAAAGGAGCAAAGATAATCAGCAACAAAGGAATGGGCAACTACAAAATGAAACCAATATACAGAGCAGTAGGCAGAGTGAAATCTCCAAACAGGTCGATAACCAAACTCATGGAGGAAAGAAGAGTCAAAAAGATCAAAGTAAGGCCATTGCTCAACATGAATCGACTGATGCATCTCAGAATAGCAAGGAAAAGGCCAACATGCACTACCAACAAAACTTTCCTAGAATCTCCAACAATTACGCCAGGTATGAGCCTAATCTCCAAAAAAATAAGAATGTTACTAGTCAGGATAACTATACTTATAATCAAGGTGATGAGGGACAACTAAACAATCAGCACCATCCTCAAGCTCCCAATAAGAATAAACAGGACAACACCCCGGAACCTGCCCCTTTTACTATAATTCAATCATTTGCTGCTAAGCTTAGATATAATCAATCTAAGGCTGAAATCCCTATTGAATTGAATAGTCCTATTCATACCAATAGACAAGGACTGCCAGCTGTGTTATTAGAAGAAGATGATTATAATATCAAGTTGGCGAAAAGCTGAAAATACACTCTAGTGGGTAAATTTACCAATACCATGCCTAAAATGGAGGTGATTAGGAAAAGTTTCATACTTCAGACTCAGTTATAAGGGGGAGTTAAAATAGTTCATTATAATTCTCGACATGTTTATATTGATTTGGATAATGAGTTTGATTATGTTACGGTTTGGACTTAGCAAAAAATGAGCATAAATGGCCAACTAATGAGAATACAAACCTGGAACCCTGAATTTACCCCTGAGGAAGAAACACCTATAGTTCCTATATGGGTAGCACTGTCTGAACTCCCATGGCACTGCTACAACAAAGTCCTCCTGACGACTATGTTGAGTTCTATTGGTAAGGTGCTATACCTTGATTCTCCCACTACTCAAAAGACTAGAGGCAGCATGGCCAGAGTGAAGATCCAAATCGATCTCACCAAGCTACGACCACCCCATGTTTGGGTGGGATTCAAGAACTCAGACCCCAATAAAGGAAGGTGGCAAAAGGTGCAATATGAAGGGATCCCAGACTACTGCATGTAGTGTAAACATCAAAGGCATATAGTTAATGTGTGTACTATCAGAAGAAGAGATGAGGACTTCAAAAAGAAGAGAGAAAAGGAACCTGAAAACAAAACAAACCTAAGGGTGATCTAGAGAAAGGATGTACTAAAGTCATACAGACACAAGACAAGGACAAAACAGAGACAAACACTAAGTCACAAGATCAACAATTGATAGTGACTCAACATACCAGCCAGTAACAGACAACTGTTACTAGAGTGCAGACACACCAAGAGCTAGATCAAGTAGACCAGGCAGAGCAATGGCAGATTCAGAAGAGGAAACAACACAGCAATCAGGATCAGGCCCACCCCAAGACTGCATAGAGACATGTCTCACCTCCACCTAAAAATACCAAGGATATTATGCAAAAGGCATCAGCAGTACCAGGTATAACTCCTACTATCTCTACTAATAATAACTACATTAATTTAGAAATGCAGGAGCAGCAAAGCATAGGCAATAGTGCAGAATGCAACAAGAACAAAATTTCAGACCAAGAAATTCAAGCAACACAAGGGTCAGATAAAGACTCACCCTCTTTCAACCCCAACAACAAAGTAGGTATGCACAAGGAACATAATACAAACAGTAAAAACACAGGTATGGACTCTGTTATCCCTACAACCCAACACCTTACTATAAGTTCTGTGAAAACTGTTATGTATGCTGATGAAGCTGAAGGAGGGATGGATGGGGGATGTAAGGAGAAACCTATTAACTTGCAGGAAGGGGTATCCAAAGGGGGGAATTTGACTCATGTTTTGCATGAGGTTGTTCACACTGACCCTAGGTTGGACTATAGAACCCCTGCTACCACTATTGCAAGACACAACAAGTAGAGTAATCAGAAACAGCACAACCCAAAGAAAGAAGATGATACTGGTCAGCTGCAGGAAGAACCAGGGATACAGAATATAGAGAACTTGGAACCTCTGCAAGATGATGATATTGGTCACCTTCGAGCAGAACAAGGGTCATAGGTTGACAGGGATAATGGTCAGAAATTGAAGCGTTCAAGAGGTAATGATGGTCAGCACACTCCTGATACCAAACAGAATGATGAGGGGAATCAGACTAGTCTCGATAATCAGCACCAGCAACACATCAAGAACTCTCCAGGGAAAGTATCCAATAATAAATCTAGAGGTAAATTGAGCAAGAAAAAAAGAGAATATATCAAGAGAAAACAACAGAAGGAGGTTGAAAAGCAAAGAAAAAATAGACAGAAATCAGACTATGATGTGGTAAATTCAGAGGATGAATTTGATGAAGACACTCAATCTCTCAATGAAACTGATGATGATGAGGAAGGGGATGAAACCAGTGCTCATTTGATCAAGGGTTTTGGGTCTACATTTCGAAATGAATTCCAAGCAGAGATTCAAGAAGTGGCAGATCAACAAGGCCTATCTCCAAGGGATAGAAAACAAGTCAGACAACTTATTAAATCAGCATCTATCAGTAAATCTGCTAACTCTAGCAGGCCTAACACTAGGTCCAAGAGCAAAGGTTTTTAATGATTAGTACAATATGTTGGAATACTAGGAGCATCAACACCCAAGGTTCTTTGGAAAGACTCCAAAATCTCAAGAAAAAGCATAATCTTTCTATGATAGCTATTCTTGAACCTTTTGCAAACAACTCTCAAATCAATCAATACAAACTCTTGTTATCTTTGGACAATGCTACTTGTAATCATAATGGCAAAATTTGGCTTTTTTGGAGCAATGACATTGAAGGTGAAGTATTGGAAATACATGATCAACACATCACTTGTTCTATGAAGCATGTAGAGCATAAAGAAAAGTTTGTGGTTTCTTGCATTTATGCTAAATGCAGAGAGCAGCTGAGAAGACCTCTCTGGGACAGATTGTTCCACTTTTCTAACATGGATATCCCTTGGTGTACCATAGGGGATTTTAATGTTATTACATCTACTGAGGAAAAGTATGGAGGTATACCTTACAACATGAACAAAAGTCTAGATTTCATTAGCATTATTGAGGCAAGTGGACTAATTGATATTAGGTATAGTGGTCAGCATTATACCTGGTGTAATCAGAGGGCAGCAGAGGCCAGAGTGTGGAAAAGGCTGGACAGAGCTATGGTCAATGATAAGTGGCTGGACCTCATCCCCAAACTACCATTACTCACCTCCCTTCTGTTGGTTCTGATCATTGTCCACTACTCATGGAAATGGAAGCTCGACTAGAGCATAAAGTCAAGTATTTTAAATTTCTTCACTGCTGGACAGAAAATGAGAATTTTTTATATATTGTTAAAGGGTGTTAGCAGAAAAAGATCTCTAGGAATCCTATGTGGCGACTGCATCAAAAGATGAAATTATTAGCTTCCACTTTGAGTACTTGGTCCAAGAAGGAATATGGCAATAATTTTTCTAATGTTGTTAATTTTGAGGAGCAAGTCAAAGCTGTTGAAGAAGATGTCATACAACAAAACACTGAAGAAAATAGAACCAAGCTTCATCTTATCAATGCACAATATATCAAGTATCTTAAATTGGAAGCTTCCATCCTCAAACAGAAAACTCAACTCCAATGGTTCAAGGAGGGAGATACTAACTTTAAATATTTCCACTCCATAATGAGGGGTAGGAGGAGAAAGCTATTCATCCACAAGATCTGTACTGTTGAAGATGTTTGGATACAAGGAGAAGAAAAAATTGCTAAGGTAGCCTGTGACTACTTCCAAAACATGTTTTCAGGCCATGATGACAGGATCAGGGAAGAAATTCTTAACTGCATCCCTAGAATGGTAACAGATGAACAAAATCAGACACTCCAACAGATGCCTACTCTGGAAGAATTGACTCAAGTGGTGTTCTCCATGAACCCCAATTCTGCAGCTGGTCCGGATGGTTTTGGAGGAAAATTCTATCAACATTGCTGGGAAATTATCAAAGAAGATGTGTTGAGTGCTGTCCAATATTTCTTCTGTGGATATACTATGCCTAAGTTTATGTCTCATGCTTGTTTGGTATTACTTCCTAAAGTTGAGCATCCCAACAAGTTCACTGAATTCAGGCCCATCAGTTTGAGTAATTTTTCCAATAAAATTATCTCCAAGCTGTTATGTCTCAGACTAGCCCCTATTCTACCTCAGTTTATTTCTGAAAACCAATCTGGCTTTCTTAAGGGTCGGAGCATAACTGAGAATATTATGCTTGCTCAGGAAATCACTCATGGTATTAAAAAACCCAATGAATGTGACAATGTGGTATTTAAACTAGACATGACCAAGGCATACGATAGAGTGTCTTGGTCTTACACTTGTCTAGTTCTGAGAAGAATGGGTTTTGGAGAAATGTTTATTGATCTAGTATGGAGAACTATGAGCAACAATTGGTACTCTGTGATTATTAATGGTGTTAGACATGGTTTCTTTCATTCCACCAGAAGGCTCAAACAAGGAGA
Source organism: Solanum okadae (assembly GCA_036553675.1). NCBI lineage: Eukaryota > Viridiplantae > Streptophyta > Magnoliopsida > Solanales > Solanaceae > Solanum > Solanum okadae. The sequence goes on from CM071682.1 coordinate 29,810,934, forward strand.
TCCACTATCCCCATCCCTATTTATTTTAGGAGCTGAAATACTCTTTAGGATGCTCAATATGCTTCATCATCATCAGAGGTACAAAAACTTTCAGATGGAGATCAGGGGACCTCAAATTAATCACCTAAGTTTCGCAGACGAAATCATCATTTTCTCCTCCACTACCAGGGATACTCTCCAGATGATCATGAAGACTCTTTCCACTTATGAAACAGTATCTGACCAGCTTATAAACAAGGAAAAAAGTGACTTCATGGTTCCAGAAAATACTCCTCAAGATAACATTGCAATGATCAGAGAAGTCACTGGTTTCAATCAGAAAGTTAGCCCTATTACTTACCTTGGTTGTCCACTATACATTGGAGGCCAGAGAATTATTTATTACTCTGATTTGGTGGCTAAAATTACAAGGAAAATTTCCGGATGGCAATCTAGAATGTTAAGCTTTGGGGTCAAAGCCACTATGGTGAAACATGTCCTCCAATCAATCCCCATACATACTATGTCTGCTATTTCTCCTCCTAAAACCACCATAAGATATATGAAGCAAGCTATAGCTGATTTCTTTTGGGGCTGGGATAAGGAAAAAAGGAAATATCATTGGGCTTCTTGGGATAAATTGAGTCTACCTTATGACGAAGGAGGTATTGGAGTAAGAAAACTTGAAGATATTTGCACCTCTCTTCAATTTAAGAAATGGTGGATTTTCAGAAGTAAACAAACATTATGGGGGTAGTTTCTAAGAGCTAAATATTGCCAAAGGGCTCATCCGGTGTCCAAAAAGCTTGATACAAGATAATCCTTGATCTGGAACTTTATGATGAGGAACAAAGGTATTTCCGAGACTCAAATCAAATGGAAGATCAATTCGGGTAATAGTTCCTTTTGGTGGGATGATTGGTTGGGAGAAGGTCCCCTAGCCTCTTATTACACTCATGTTACTAGTCTTAACACCACCACAATCTCTCAATTTCTGGTAGGGGGAACATGGAATGAGACTATGGTGAGGCAATGGGTGCCCCCTCTTTTGGTTCCAAAAATCTTGAGCTTCCCCATTCATTATCAAGAACAGATCCCTGATGAGGCAATTTGGAAACTCACTGTCGATGGTCTGTTCTCTTGCTCATCAGCTTGGGAAATTACTAGACATAAAGGCACCAAGAGCATCATCAACAAAGGCATATGGCATAGACACCTTCCTTTCAAGATTTCATTCTTAGCTTAGAGGGCCTTGAGGAACAAACTACCCACTAACGAGAAAATTACCAGCTTTGGAAAGGAAGCTGCTCGCTGCTCCTGCTATTACAGAACTGGTGAAGATAATATAGATCACATTTTTGTATCTGGCCAATTTGCTAACAACATTTGGAGTTTTTCTCTGCAGCTGCAGGTATACAGCATGATCACATCCCTATCAACATGCTGTTGCTGCGATGGTGGAGACAGGAACACAAAAGTGAAGTACAGAACTTGTTGAACCAGTTACTTCCTGTGATTATTATCTGGAACTTATGGAAAAATAGGTGTGCTGCAAAATATGGTGCAAAACAGTCCAGTACAGCTCAAGTGAAATTTCTAATTTTTAAAGACACTACTCACCTTCTAAACACAGCATCTCCTTACATTCAATGGGCCAATAATTGGACTGATTTATACAGAATGGTGGAGAAGTGTAGACAGGAGACTATGGTTAGAATTGTGAAATGGGAGAAACCTTGCCAACCTTTACTTAAACTTAATACGGATGGTAGTGCACTAAGTAATCCTGGACAGATTGGTGGAGGGGGAATTTTGAGAGACCATCTGGGGAGGATGATTTATGCATTTGCTATACCCCTAGGAACTGGTACCAACAACCAAGCTGAGCTGCAAGCTGCCAGCCATGGTATCTTCTGGTGCATCCAACATGGATATAAGAAAATACACCCGGAAGTCGACTCTGAATTGGTCATTAAATGGCTTTCAAAACAACTCACGCTTCCCTGGAATCTACAGCAGTACATCACAGAACTATAATACCTTGTCCAACAATTAGAGCAATTCAAATGCACACACACCTACAGAGAGGCAAACAACACGGCTGAGCATGTATCCAAATTCAGCCATACTTCAGATATCATCCAGCACTTCTACATCAAGGAACAACTTCCTATTTTAGCAAAAGGAAGCTTCATTCTAGAAAAACTCGACATGCCAACCTTCAGGAGAAAGAGATTGAAACGAATCAAGAGACCTCCCTGATTTTGAACTTACTCCTTTGAACTTCATGTATAGGTTTTAATTTTCTAGGTTTGCATTCTTGTCTTACTTTTGTAAGGGGAGAGTCTCCCTTATTTATGATTTCTAGATTCTTTGTATCGAGAGGAGTCCTCTCTTTTAGGTGCTTAGTTTCTATATTTTCCTTTTTTAGAATGTGGAAAAGTTGACTATCCTTAGTAGGAAGGTCGACTAATGAACCACCATAGGATTGGAGGTTAGGTTTATGTCCCCCTCCTTGTATTTTGTTTGCTTTTTATTTATGTTAAGGCCTGGGGGTGTTGCTAAGCCCCAGACCCCCCTAAGGGTCGTCCAAATAAATAGAAAAAAAAAAAAAACCCCCTACACCCTAAACCCTAATCCCTCAACCCTAAAACCTAAAACCTAAACCTTAAACCCTAAACCCTAAACTCTAAACCCTAACCCAAAAACCCAAAACCCTAAACCGAAAACCTAATCCCTAAACTCTAAATCCAAACTCTAAACCCCTAATTCAAAACTCTAACCCCTAACACCTAAACCCTAAACACTAAATTCTAAACCCGAAACCATGAACCCAAAACCCTAAACCTTAAAGGTAATCCCTAAATCCTAAACCCTAAAACCTACACCCTAAATCCAAACTCTAAACCTTAAACCCTAAGTCCAAAATTCTAACCCCTAAACCCTAAAACCTAAAACCTAAAACCCTAAACACTAAATCCTAAACTTTAAACCATAAAGCCTAAACCCTAAACTCTAAACCCTAAATCTTAAACTAAAAAACCCTAAATCCTAACACTAAATCCTAAACCCTAAACCCTAATTCCAAACTTTAACCCTAAATCCTAAAACTTAAATCCTAAACCTTAAACCCTTAATCCTAAACCCAAAACCCTAAACCCTAAATCCCAAACTCAAAACCCTTAACCCTAAACCATAATCCCTAAACTCTAAACCTCAGAGCCTAAACACTAAACCCTAAAACCTTACCCAAAACCCAAAGAGCCCTTAACCCTTAACCCTAAACCCTAACCCCAATAAACTCTATACCCTAAACCCTAAACCCAATACACTCTACACCTAAACCCTAAACGCTTAACCCTAAACTCTAAACTCCAAACCCTAAATCCTAAACCTAAAACCCTAGACCTTAAATCCATTCCCTAAACCCAAAACCCAAAACCTAAATCCAAACTCTAAACTCTAAACCCTAAACCCTAAACCCTAAATCCTAAACTCTAAACCAAAAACCCTAAACCTTAAATTCAAAACCCTAAACTCAAAACCCTCAATCCTAAACCCTAAACCCTAAAACCTAAACCTAAGCCCTACACACTAAATTCAAACTCTAAACCCTAAACTTTAAACCCTAAATCCTAAACTCTAACCCCTGATCCCTAAACCATAAACCCTAAACCTTAAACCCTAAACACTAAATGCAAAACTTTAAACCTTAAATCCTAAACCCTACATCTTAAACTCAAAACCCTAAATCCTAACACTAAATCCTAAACCCTAAACCCTAAACCCTAATTCCAACTCTAACCCTAAATCCTAAACCTTAATCCCTTAACCCTAAACCCTTAATCCTAAACCCTAAACCCTTAATTCTAAACCCTAAACCCCAAATCCTAAACTCAAAACCCTAAACCCTAAACCATAATCTCTAAACCCTAAACCTTAAAGCCTAAACCCTTAACCTTAAACCCTAACCCTAAATCCTAAAACCTTACCCAAAACCCAATAAACCCTAAACCCTAAACCTAATAAACTTTATACCCTAAACCCTAAACCCAAAGCCCAAAACTCTAAACTCTAAACCCTAAATCCAAAACCCTAAACCCTAAATCCAAAACCCTAAACCCTAAACCCTAAACCTTAAACCCATTCTCAAAACCTTAAACCCTAAACCCATTCTCAAAACCCTAAACCCTAAACCCTAAACCATAAACCCTCAACCTTAAACCCAAAATCCAAAACCCTAAATCCAAACTCTAAACTCTAAACCCTAAACCCTAAACCGTAAATCCTAAACACTAAACCATAAACCCTAAACCATATACTCAAATCCTAAACTCAAAACCCTCAATCCTAAACCCTAAACCATAAACCCTAAACCCTAAAACCTAAACTTAAACCCTACACACTAAATTCAAACTCTAAACCCTAAACTTTAAACCATAAATCATAAATCATAAACTCTAAACCCAAAACCCTAAACACTAAATCCAAAACCCTAAGCCTAAATCCTAAACACTAACCCCTAACCCCTAAATCCTAAACTCCAACTCCTAATGCTTAAACCCTAAACGTTAAATCCTATACTTTAAACCCTAAACCATAAAACCTAAACCCTAAACTAACCCTAAACCCTAAAACCTAAACCCTAAACTCTAAACTTTAAATCCTAAACAATAAACCCAAAACCCAAAACCCAAAATCTTAAACCTAATCCCTAAACCCTAAACCCTAAACCCTAAAACCTACACCCTATATCCAAACTCTAAACCCTAAACCCTAAATCCTAAACTCTAACCCCTAAATCCTAAACCCTAAACTCTAAACTCATCGTACCTTCATTTGTCAAAAAATTTTTCTCTCTAAATTCTCACTCTAAAAAAGCGCTCAAGACAGCCAAAATAACGGCTACATTTCCAAAATTTGCCAGCACTGCCGGAACGGCGCGTGAGCCGCCAGCAGAGCTCCCCAGGCCACCGAATAAAGACAAATTGGAGCGCCTGAATGCTACCGACAAAACCCACCCAGCCACTCTCTCTAATTCATCCCACAACTCCACGAATTCGCAAAACAATAACGCGATCAACACAGCGATTTCGGTCAAAGAGTTGGAAGGGACGCGTAATTTTATTTCCCCAAGCGATTCTGTATTGATTCGTGAAAAAGTGATTGGATATATGGAATCTCCTAGTCTCGATCTACATTATAGTAAAAACCCAACTGATTTCATCGTTCCAATAGACGAGAATCGAGAGGCGACCTATGCGAAAGACGCGAACGAATCTCCAGAATTGCGCCTTCAATTTCGAGATACTTCAAGTCAAATTCGTACTGATTCAACCACTGGGGATTACTCCCCACATGATGAGGTTCATCTCACAGAAAATTCAAGCAAAATGGATGGCGGAATCACCGGCGGGAAGGAATCCGGCGAACCTCGAACTCAGGTCACCGGAGTCTCTGAAAATTCTGGGAAAAGAATTGATTCCCCACCTTTGGACATCCATCTTACAGATATATCAAGCAATTTGGAAGGAGGAAACACCAACAACATTCAGTCAATCTATCCGGATGAAGTTGCAATGAACTTGAGCAAAGGAACTAGCAGGAAGACTCAAGATATTGATAAGACTAATTCATTCCCTGCTCTAGCTGCAAGAACCAACGACCAGCTGCTGAGTGCAATTCATACCTCAGGAACACCTACAACACATGAAGAAACAGTTCAAATGCAGGAAATGGCAATGAACATACAACAAGCCAATGGTCACAGCAAGAGGAACCAAATTACAGAAAGCTCAACTGCAGAAGCTCAATCATCGAACTTCTCCTTTGGAATTAGAGGTAACTCAATGAACTTAATCCCTAATGATAATCCTTCTGTAATGCAGGATGCAAGCCAGGACAGGACAATGGAGATAGTCGGATTGGATCAACAACGAAAGATTGTACCAACAAGTCAAAGTCGTCAAAATAATGGCAAAGAGGTGCAGACATGACACAAAGACAAAGAGGCGGAAAAAAATCAGAATGAGGATGCAAATCACCAAAGAGGAACTAGTCGAGCTCAACCGGAAAACACTAAAGCTACTAGGGAATATCAGGATAACTTTCCTCGGATCTCCAACAACTTTGCTAGGTATGATCCTAATCTTCAAAGGAGTAAACATGTCTATAATCAGGCTAGTATTAATGTAGATCAGAGTGGTAACAAAAATCTGAGCAATCAGCAGCAAAGTCGAGCCCAGAACTCTAAACAGGATAATATCCCTAAACCTGCTCCTTTCACTATTCTGCAATCCTTTGCTGCTCGATTAAGATATAACCAATCCAAAAATGAAACTCCTATTGTGTTGAATAGTCCCGTACACACCACTAGACAGGGACTACCTGCTGTACTACTGGACGAGGATAATTATAATATCAAATTGGCTGAAAGTTGTAAACACACTCTTGTTGGCAAATTCACCAACACCATGCCCAAAATGGAATTGATCCGGAAAAGCTTCACTTTGCAAACTCAATTAACTGGAGGGGTGAAAATAACTCATTTTAATTGTAGACATGTGTATATCGATCTTGACAATGAGTTTGACTATGTTACGGTTTGGACTAAACAAAGGATGAATATAGAAGGTCAACTAATGAGAATCCAAACTTGGACCCCTGATTTCACACCTGAGGAAGAAACCCCTATAGTCCCTATATGGGTGGCACTTCCTGAACTGACATGGCATTGTTACAATAAGGTCGTTTTAACAACCATCCTGAGCTCTATTGGCAAGGTATTATACCTTGACTCACCTTCTTCCCAGAAAACTAGAGGCAGCATGGCTAGAGTTAAAATTCAAATTGACCTTACCAAGGAAAGACCCCCCCATGTCTGGCTGGGATTCAAGAACTCTGATCCCAACAAAGGGAGGTGGCAAAAAATTCAATATGAAGGTATTCCCGACTACTGTCATTACTGTAAACACCAAGGGCATGTGGATAATGTTTGTACTATCAAGAGAAGAGATGAGGAGTTCCAAAAAAGGAAAGAAATGGAGGCTGAAAAGAAGAACAAGACGAAGGGAGAACAAGAGAAAGGAGTCAATAAAAATCAGGTACAAGGCCATGGTAAATCAGCTGTACAGGCTCCACAACAATCTGAGCAAAGAGAATATTGTAGACCTGGAGAAAATACAAAACAACCTCAAGGAAAAACTCACCCTCAAGTCCAACAACACACTCACACTACCCAGGTCCAGATTCACCAAGAGCAGGAAGTTGGTGATCAAGAAGAGCACTGGCAGATCCAACGAAAGAAGCAGAACAAAAATCAGGACCAATCTTATCCCAAGACTGCTTGGAGACCTGTCTCACCACAACAAAAAGGAGCCAAGAACAGCAAGCAGCAGGAGACAGAACCATCAGGTATACTTCCTACAATTATTACTCATAATAACTATATTAACCTCGAAATGCAGGAACTACAAGATACAAACAATGAGGAGGAAGGTAACAGCAACAGGACAGTAGGGCAAGGAAATCAGACAATGCAAGGATCAGATAAGGATCCATCTCTAATAAATCTTAACAATAACACACCAAGAAAGCAGGTTGTAACCTCTGAAACACATAACACCCCAGGTATTGACTCTCTAATCCCAACCCCTAATCCCCATCATACTATTGATATTAATGTTGCTGAGGAAGCTGCTGGAGGTATGGAAGGGAGGGTTCAGGAGACACACACTAATTTGCAGGAAGGGGTATCCAAAGGGGGGAGGGAATTGACTCATGTTCTGCATGAGGTTGAGACTTACGACCATAGGATTGACTCTAGAGCCCCTGCTACCCCATCTTCACGCAAAGGAAAGCTGATCAATATACAACTCAGGAAAGGAAAAAGATGACTACTGAAACAGAACAACAGAGAGACAGAACCAATAATAAATCAGGAGGGAGGCTGAGTAAAAAGAAAAGAGATGCAATGAAAAAGAGGCAAGGAAAAAGAGGTGACCTGGAACAGGGGTTAACAGAAAAAGGTCAGCAACTAGAGAAACAGACAGAAACCAAAGTCAAGAAGGGGAGACCCATACAAGATGATTATGGAGCTCTGAACTCAGAAGATGAGCTAGACCCTGATAATCAATCCGTAGATGAATATGATGAAGAGGAGGAGGAAACTAGCAATCATCTAATTCAAGCATTTGGCTCAACCTTTAACACTGAATGGTCGGAAGAGGTCCAGGAACTCACTGAGCAGCAAGGATTGTCTCCCAGAGGGAGGAAGCAAAACAGAAACACCAAACAGCCGGCTACCACCAGTATCTCTGCCACTACTAGCAGGCCCATCACAAGGTCCAAATCTAAAGGTTTTTGATGATTAAGGCCCTTTGTTGGAATGCTAGGAGTATCAATACCCAAGGTTCTATGGAGAGACTACAAACACTCAAGAAAATGCACCAGTTAGACATAATTGTTGTACTTGAGCCCTTTGCAGATAACTCCCATCTCAACACTGTGAGAATCCATCTTCAAATGGAACATGCAGTTAGTAACTCTAATGGAAAAATTTGGCTTTTTTGGTCTAACGCAATCACTGGTAATATTCGTGAAAATAGTGAGCAACATATCACAGGAGACTTCAAGCATTCTGATCTTACTGAGGGTTTCATGGTGTCCTTCATTTATGCTAAGTGTAAGGAACATATGAGAAGACCTTTGTGGGACAGTCTACTACAATATGCTAGCTTGGACATACCTTGGTGTACCATTGGAAACTTCAATGTTATCACCAATATAGAGGAAAAGCTTGGGGGAATGCCTTACAACATGAATAAGAGCTTTGAGTTTATAGGTGTGATTGAAGCCTGTGGCCTTACTGATCTGGGCTTTACAGGTATACCTTTCACTTGGTGTAACCAAAGGACTGCACAAGCTAGAGTTTGGAAGAGGTTGGACAGGTCCATGGTCAATGACAAGTGGCTAGAGATCATGCCACAAACTACTATTGAACATCTATCCTCAGTTGGATCTGGTCACAGCCCTCTTTTGATGGAATTGGTTAGGAAAAATGAGAATCACATCAAATATTTCAAGTTCCTTCATTGCTGGGTGGATAATGTTAATTTTATGGAGACGGTTCGAAAGTGTTGGGATAGGGATGTCACGGGTGATCCTATGTGGCAACTTCATCAGAAAATGAAGAGGCTGACACACACTCTTAGCAGCTGGTCAAAGAATGAATATGGAGATATTTATGCCAAAGTGAAAGAATTTGAAGAAACTATCAAGAAGGCTGAGGAGGAACTGCTTACACATAACACTGAAGCACTGAGACAACAGCTACATCTCATGAATGCCAATTATATTAGATATTTGAAGTTGGAGGAATCCATCCTCAAACAAAAGACCCAACTCCAATGGTTTAAGGAAGGAGATGCCAACACCAAATATTTTCACGCTTTGATGAGGGGTCGAAGAAGAAGACTGTTTATACATAAAATCTGTACAGGGAATGATGTGTGGGTTCAAGGGGATGAGCAGATAGCACAAGCAGCCTGTGATTACTTCCAGGAAATGTTTACTGGTCACAATCGCAGAATAGATGAAAGAATCCTTCAATATTTGCCTACTCTAGTCACGCCTGAGCAGAACCAGAAACTGCAGGAAATGCCTACTTTGGAGGAACTAAAGCAGGTGGTGTTTGCCATGAATCCAAACTCAGCACCTGGCCCTGATGGTATTGGTGGCAAATTTTACCAAGCATGCTGGAACATCATTAAAGAGGATCTGCTAGCTGCTGTACAACACTTCTTTTGTGGTCACATTATGCCCAAGTTTATGTCTCATGCATGTTTGGTTTTGCTTCCCAAAAAGGAGCAGCCTAGCAATTTTTCTGACCTCAGGCCTATTAGTCTCAGTAACTTCTCAAATAAGATCATTTCCAAACTTCTAAGCATGAGGCTAGCTGATATCATTCCCCTGCTCATATCAGACAATCAATCCGGATTTGTGAGAGGGAGAAGCATCACAGAAAGTATTATGCTTGCACAAGAGATCACACATGACATCAAGAGGCCTAAAGAAGGAGACAATGTGGTAATCAAACAAGAAATGACCAAAGCCTATGACAGAGTTTCTTGGTCCTTTACTTGCTTGGTATTAAGGAGATTGGGTTTTGGGGAATTTTTCATTGATCTAGTGTGGAGAACCATGAGTAACAATTGGTACTCAATCATTATTAATGGCCATAGACATGGTTTTTTCCACTCAACTTGAGGTCTCAAACAAGGTGATCCTCTTTCTCCGGCCCTATTTATTTTAGGTGCGGAGGTTTTATCAAGAATGCTTAACAACACTCTGCAGAATCCTATGTATAGAGGATTTAACATGGAGCCCAAAGGCCCCCAGATTAACCATCTAGGTTTTGCCGACGATGTGATTATATTTACTTCTTCAGACACAGACTCTATGAGACTCATCATGGCCAATTTGGAGGAAAATGAACACACTTCGGATCAGCTTATCAACAAAGAGAAGAGCCATTTTATGGTCCCCTCAAACACTCCTCAAGATATCATCAACAACATACAATAGGTCACTGGTTTTACACAGAAGGACAGTCCAATCACTTACCTAGGCTGTCCATTATACATTGGTAGACAAAGGATCATTTATTATTCACAACTTGTTGAGAAAGTGTCCAAGAAGATTTGTGGATGGCAGGCAAGGATATTAAGCTTCGGAGGCAAAATCACTCTTGTCAAGCATGCATTACAATCCATTCCTATTCACACTATGGCTGCAATCTCACCTCCCAGCACTACTATTAAATACATTGAGTCTATTATTGCTGATTTTTTCTGGGGAAGAGATCAAGACCATAGGAAATACCATTGGGCATCACTCGAAACCATGAGCCTACCTTGTGATGAAGGAGGGGTGGGGCTCAGAAGACTCACAGATATCTGCACTTCTCTGCAGTATAAACAGTGGTGGAACTTCAGAGCTAAAGACTCTCTATGGGGTCAATTCCTCAGGTCCAAATACTGTCAGCGAGCCAATCCAGTTGCAAAGAAAGTGGACACTGGTCAGTCCTTAGTGTGGAGATATATGACGAAGAATAAAGACAAAGTAGAGGATCATATTACATGGAAGATTAGGTCTGGAAGTTGTTCCTTTTGGTGGGATGACTGGCTAGGAATGGGTGCTCTTGCTAAGTACACCACCAGCATTTCCAGCCGCAATAATGCTACGATTGCCCACTTTCTAGTCAACGGGGAATGGAATGAAAGAAAGCTGCGACATCAGGTTCCACCACTGCTCATCCCCCACATATTGAGCACTAAATTTCAATACCAACAAGGAGATAAAGACACGGCAGTCTGGAAGCCAAACGACTCTGGGAATTTTTCTTGTGCCTCAGCATGGAAAATATGCAGACGCAGGAAGAGTAATGCAGTGAGTAATTCACAGATTTGGCATAAGAATATCCCCTTCAAGATGTCTTTTCTCGTTTGGAGAGCACTTAGATATAAACTACCAACTAACGAAAAATTGGCTACTTTCGGAGTGGAGCTAGTAAGGTGCTACTGTTGTATCCAAAAAGGATGGGATGAAGTGGACCATATCTTCAATCAAGGACCATTTGCAACTCATATCTGGACATCCTTTTTGAGTCCAATGGGGGTTACTTTCCAGCAGTCCTCTTTGAGTAATCATAGCTTAAGATGGAATGATATCCAAGGAAAGAATGAAGCCCACAAAACTCTCATCGAAACTCTTCCCATTGTGGTCTGCTGGAACCTGTGGAAGAATCGATGCTCGGCTAAATATGGAGGGAAAAAATCCAGCAGCAGAAGAGTCAAGTACATGATCCTCAAAGATATCCTCCACCTGCTCAACACTGTTTTTCCTTACATCTGCTGGCCTGCATAGTGGACAGAAGTAGTGGACCTGATCGCGAGCTGCAAACATGATGTTAAAGTTACTTCTGTGATCTGGAAAACACCTCATCCTAACAGCTACAAGCTTAACACAGATGGTAGTGCATTACAAAGCCCCGGGTAGATAGGAGGGGGAGGCATTCTACGAGATGAACAAGGAAAGATCATTTATGCATTTGCCTTACCTCTTGGTGAAGGGACCAATAATCAGGCAGAAATTCAAGCTGCCAGTTATGGGTTAAACTGGTGCATTCAGCATGGATACAAGAAAATTATTCTGGAAGTAGACTCCGAGCTTCTAACTAGGTGGATATTGCAAACCTCTACACCCCCTTGGAGGATTCAAAAATTTGTACAGGAACTTCAAAATCTTGTTAGCCAATGTGAAGTCTTCCAATGTAATCATATATATCGAGAGGCTAACAGCACTGCTGACTTCCTGTCCAAGCAAAGTCACAAAAAGGACATCACTCAACATTACTACACTTACAACCAATTGCCACATGCAGCACGTGGTAGCTATATTCTCGAGAAAATGGGAGTTCAAAGTTTCAGAAGAAAGAAACTTAAAAGAATTAAAAAGCCCCCTTAAGTTAGAATAGTTTCTTGATTAGGTTTCTTTTATTCTTTCCTTGTAAAGGGGAGAGTCTCCCTTATTTATGTTTTCCTAGAATGTTGTATTGAGAGGAGTCCTCTCCTTAGGTGCATAGTTCTAGGTTTTTCCTTTATAGTATGGGAATGAGTTGACTAACCTTAGTAGGTAGGTCGACTTATGACCCACCATAGGATCGGAGGTTAGGTTTATGTCCCCCTCCTTGTATATATATATATTTTTTGAGCTCTTTTGAGCTTTTTATTTATGTTAAGGCCTGGGGGTGTTGCTAAGCCCCTGACCCCCCCAAGGGTCGTTCAAATAAATAAAAAAACTCTAAACTCTAACCTATAAACCATAAACACGCTAAATTCAAACTTTAAACCCTAAACCCTAAATCTTAACCTCTAACCCCTAAACCCAAAACCCAAAACCATAAACACTAAATCCTCAACTTTGAATCAAAAACCCTAAAGCATAAACCCTAAACCTTATATCCGAAACTCAAAACCCTAAATCCTAAACCCTAAACCCTAAACCCTAAATCCCAAATCTAAAACCCTTAACCCTAAACCCTTAATCCTAAACCCTAAGCCCTAAATCCTAAACTCAAAAGCCTAAACCCTAAACCATAATACCTAAACACTAAATCTTAAACCTTAAACTTTAAACCCTAAACTCTAAAACTTAAACCCTAATACTAAATCCTAAAAGCTAAATCGCCCTTAACCCTAAACACTAAACCATAAACCTTAAACCCTAAACCCTACACCCTAAACCCCTAAACCTTAAACCCAATCCCTAAACCCTAAACAGTAAACCCTTCAGCCAAAACCCTCAACCCTAAACCCTAAAGCTAAACACTAAATTCTAAACTATAAAACCAAAATCCTATACCCATAACCATAAACCCTTAACCCAAATATCTAAACCCTAAACTCTAAACCCTAAACCCTAAACCCTATACCCATAAACCCTAAACCCTAATTCCTAATCCCTAAACCATAAACCCTAAACCATAAATCAAAATTCTAAAACCTAAACCATAAATCGTTAATACTAAAATCTAAACCATCAACCCTAAATCCAAAAGCCCAAACCTTAATTCTTAAACTAAAAACCCTAAATCCTAATAATAATCATATACCCTAAACACTAATTGCAAACTCTAAACCCTAAATCCTAAATCCTAAACTCTTAACCCTAAACCCATAATCCTAAACCCTAAACCCTAAATTCTTAACCCAAAACCCTAAATCAAAATCCCTAAACCTTAAACCTTAAACCATAAACCCTAAACTATAACCCCTAACCTTATATCCTAAAACCTAAAACCTAAATCCAATAAACCCTGAGACCTTGTGAAACGACCCCAAAAATGCCCGAAAATGTGCTTCGGAAACACCTAGAATTTTAATTTCCATATATCTCAAAATTCGTGCATGATTTCGGAAATTTGACTTCATATTCTTATTCAGGGGGTCAAATTGAGTGGAAAATGGGTCTAACCCGAATTTTAGAGCAACCGTATCAAAATTCGAAAATCGCAAGAAATGCGATTTTCAGGGTCAACTTTAAAGGGTAATATCTCTTAGCACACAAGGAACTGGAAGGGTCACTACCTATTAAATTAAAGCCCTTCGAGTTAGCTTTCCAATGCAATTGGTTTCACCTCATTCGGAGTTAGGATGAAGGAGTTATGACCATTTTCGTAAAACCTGTCCGGGCAGAATTGCAATTCCCAGTGAGCTATGTTACTGTAGCGGGCTGGGACGTTTTTCTTTTATAAAAGAGGTTATGTCCCATACTTAGTTATATTTCTTTCTAGCTTCAAAACACTCAAAAACACTCTCTAAGCCCTCTTCAAAATTTCACCAAGATCTTCAACCAAATTCAAACATCTCAAGTTCTAATTCCGAATTCAAGACTCAATCTCAAGCTTCAATTCTCCATTCCAATCTTCATCAAGGATTCTCCAAAGTTGAGGTGTGTGGGTTGATTGTGGAAACCTTCCTTTCCACAAGTCCAACCATTTATCCCCTATTTTTACTTCAAGTTTATGGGTCCTTATGATCATTTATGAACTCTTGAATTATGGAATTACTACTACACATCCTATTATGGTCTATTTTTGCATATTATCATGAAATGGAATTATTATGTGATGTTTATGGTTTTCATGCTCCCATGATCAAATTATGAAGGTTGATATATATATGTATGTTGTTGGTGGGCTGATTTATATGTATCTCGGAATTGGTTGGACTTAGTACTCTTGAAATACATGATTTCATTTACATGAACAATAACCCACCATGTGTTTGATAAAATGCTCACTTATAGAATTCTTAGGAAATGGAAGGTTCAATGTACGTCCTATGAGTCGGATGGTCATATAATCATTGAAATGATGATGAAATGGATACATGTATATGATTGTCTCTATATAAATGATGTGAGTCGACCAAGCCTAGCTCGGGGGGTTGTAGGCCCGGGTAACCATATCGAGGGGTTGGTACCTTGGTTGCCTAGTACGGGGGGTAGTAGGCCCGTATAACCACATCGAGGGGTTTGTACCTTGGTCCCTAGCTCGGGGGGTGGTAGGCCCGGGTAACCACATTGAGGGGTTTGTACCTCTTTCGCCTCTCCAAGGGGGTGGTAGGCCTTGGAAATACTATATTGATGGTCACTCGCCACACATGTACTACGTCCCACTAAATATGATTTTTGTGTAAGCGTCATTATATATATCATTTCATTAATGTGCTATCTATCGGGTATGATTAGGCATTTTTCCTATGATGTCCATCCATTGTAGCATTGCATTGCATCCCATATACTTAGTACATTCAAACGTACTAACGCATACTCTATGCCTATATGATGTCACCATGTAGGGACCGGAGCACCGCTTGACCCTCGCCCTCCGCGTGGCTAATACGATTTTCTATCAAGGTTATTGGTGAGTCCTCCATTCCGGGGACGTTGCTTATGATCTTTTGCTATGTATAAGACTTTTCCTTTTAGTTATGTTTTGACTATGAGGGTGAGCCCGGTTGTTTGTCTTGGCCCCCGCTAAAGTACCTATGTTTAGAGGTGGTGTTGGACAAGTTGTGTATTATGCTTGAGCTTGACTCATCTATGGTATTTATGTATCATTTCTTTTTTTTTTCTTGCTCTCTTAGTCCCGATTTCCCCCTTGATTATACTTATCGCTTATGGTCATTTTAATTGCTTCCGCGACCAAGGATGTGTAATGATACGCTATGAGGCTTGTTTGGGGTTCCTTCGGGTTCCCCATTCGCCGGTCACATCTAGGCCCTAGGCTTGGGTCGTGACACCTTGATCCTACACCCTAAGCCCTAAAGCCTAAACCCTAAACCCTAAACCTAAACCCTAAACCCTTAACCTAAATCCTAAAACCTAAACCCTAAACCTTAAATCTTAAATCCTAAAATCTAAACCACATAAACCCTAAACCCTAAACTGTAAACTCTAAGCCCTAAACCCTAAACCCTAATCCTTAAACCCTAAAACCTAAACCCTAAACCCTAAATGCTAAACCCTAAACCCTAAACCATAAAACCAAAACCCTAAACCTTAAACTTAATACCTACACCCTAAATCCAAACTCTAAACCCTAAACCCTAAATTCGAAACTCTAACCCCTATCCCCTAAACCCTAAACACTAAACTCTAAACCCTAAACCATAAACACAAAATCCTAAACCTTAAACGTAATCCCTAAACCCTAAACCCTAAAACCTACACCGTATATCCAAACTCTAAACCATAAACCCTAAACCCTAAATCCTAAACTCTAACACCTAGCACCTAAACCCTAAACCCTAAACCTTAAACCCTAAACACTAAATCCTAAACTTTAAACCCTGAAGCCTAAACCCTAAACCCTAAACCCTAAACCCTAAATGTTAAACTCAAAACCCTTAATCCTAAGACTAAATCCTAAACCCTAAACCCTAATTCTAAACTCTAACCCTAAATCCTAAACCTTAAACCCTTAACCCTAAACCCTTAATCCTAAACCCTAACCCATAAACCCTAAACCATGAACCCTAGACCCTAAACCCTAAATCCTAAACTCAAAACCCTTAACCCTAAACCATAATCCCTAAACCCTAAACCTTAAAGCCTCAACTTTATTAGACGAAGGAACCAACAACCAAGCGGATGTGGAGGCTGCTATATTTGGCTTATCTTGGTGTGTACATTTGAAATATAATAATGTGATCCTTGAAGTTGATTCCCAACTTCTTGTGGATTGGCTTATGAACAACACAGCAGCTCTTTGGTCCATCTCAATCCAAATGCAAAAGCTTCACCAAATTGTCACTCAATTCACTCACTTCAATTGCATTCATACTCTTAGGGAGGCCAATTTTGTGGCAGACTCACTATCCAAACACAGTCAACAGCTTACCAGTCCTCACGTGTACTTCAACATCCAGCAACTCCCCAAGCTGACATCAGCTTATCTTCATCAAGATCTCGCAGGTATGGCAAGTTTCAGAAGAAGAAAATTGAAAAGAATTAAGGAACCACCTTAATTTTTAACAGCCTAGAGGTCCTATGAAAAAGTCAGAACTTCTTCAAGCCCTCTTTTTTGGATGATCTATCTGTCAGCTCCATACAGACTGTCCCTTGATAGGAAAGATTTTTGTTAGTCTTTTGCTTGTATAGGGAGAGTCTCCCTCATTTATGCTTTCCTAGATATTTTTTATTGAGAGGATTCCTCTCACATAGGTGCTTAGATGATAGGCCCTTAATTAGTTTGGGGAAGAGTTGGATAACCTACTAAGGTTACTTAGTGGGCTACCAACTCTTATACCACCGTAAATTGGAGGTAAGGTTTATATCCCCCTCCATGTAATTTTGCTTTTTATCTATGTTAAGGCCTGGGGGTGTAGCTAAGCCCCTGACCCCTCCAAGGGTCGTTCAAATAAATAAATAAAAAACCTTACCCAAAACCCAATAAACCCTAAGACCTTGACCCTAAACCCTAAACCAAAATACTCTATACCCTAAACCCTAAACCCTAAACCCTAAACACTAAACTCTAAACTCTAAACCCTAAATCCTAAACCCTAAACCCTAAACCTTAAACCCAATCTCTAAACACTAAATCCTAAACCAAAAACCCAAAACCCTAAATCCAAAATATAAACTCTAAGCCCTAAACCCTAAATTCTAAACTCTAAACCATAAACCCTAAACCTTAAAAACAAAACACTAAACTCAAAACCCTCAATCCTAAACCCTAAAACCTAAACCTAAGCCCTACACACTAAATTCAAACTCTAAACCCTAAACTTTAAATCCTAAATCCTAAACACTAACCCCTAAACCCTAAACCCTACGCCCTAAACACTAAATCCTAAACTTCAAACCCTAAAGCCTAAATCCTAAACACTAAACCCAAAATCATAAACTAAAAACCCTAAATCCTAAACCCTAAATCCTAATTCCAAACTCTAACCATACATCCTAAACCTTCAACCCTTAACCCTAAACCCTTAATGCTAAACCCTAAAACCTAAATCCTAAACTCAAAACCCTAAACCCTAAACCATAATCTCTAAACCCTAAACCTTAAAGCCTAGACCCTAAACCCTAACCCTAAATCCTAAAACCTTACCCAAAGCCCAATAAACCCTAAGCCCTTAACCCTAAACCCTAAACTCAATAAACTCTATACCTTAAACCCTAAACTCTAAACCCAAAACTCTAAACTCTAAACCCTAAATCATAAACCATAAACCCTAAACCTTAAACCCAATCCCTAAACCCTAACCCCTAAACCCTTAACCCTAAACCCTTAATGCTAAACCCTAAAACCTAAATCCTAAACTCAAAACCCTAAACCCTAAACCATAATCTCTAAACCCTAAACCTTAAAGCCTAAACCCTAAATCTTAAAACCTTACCCAAACCCAATAAACCCTAAGCCCTTAACCCTAAACCCTAAACCCAATAAACTCTATACGTTAAACTCTAAACTCTAAACCCAAAACTCTAAACTCTAAACCCTAAATCCTAAACCATAAACCCTAAACCTTAAACCCAATCCCTAAACCCTAACCCCTAAACCCTTAACCCTAAACCCTAAACGCTGAACCAAAAATCCAAACCCCAAAACCAAACACTAAACTCTAAACCCTAAACACTAAATCCTAAACTCTAAATCATAAACCCTAAACCTTATACTCTAAATCCTAAACTCAAAACCCTAAACTCAAAACCCTCAATGCTAAACCCTAAACCCTAAAACCTAAACCTAAACCCTACACACTAAATTCAAACTCTAAACCCTAAACTTTAAACCATAAATCATAAATCCTAAACTATAAACCCAAATCCCTAAACACTAAATCTTAAACTAAAAACCCTAAACCCAAACCCTAAAACTAAATCCTATACTTGAAACACTAAACCCTAACCCTAAATCCTAAACCCTATACTCTAAATCCTAAACTCTAACCCCTAACCCCTCAATCCTAAACACTAAATCCAAAACTCTAACCCCTAACCCCTAACCCCTAAACCATAAACCCTAAACATTATATCCTATACTTTAAACCCTACACCCTAAACCCTAAAACCTAAACCCTAAACAAAACCTAAACCCTTAAACTCTAAACTTTCAACACAAAACCATAAACCAAAAACCCTAAACATTAAACCTAATCCCTAAACCCTAAACCCTAAAACCTACACCCTATATCCAGACTCTAAACCCTAAATCCTAAACTCTAACCCCTAACTCCTAAACCCTAAACTCTAATCTTTAAACTCTAAACCATAAACCCAAAACACTAAACCTTAAACCTAAACCATAAACCCTAAAACCTACACCCTAAATCCAAACTTTAAACCTAAACCCTAAATCCTAAACTCTAGCCCCAAACCCTAAACCCAAAACCATAAACCCTAAATCCTAAACCCAAAACCCTAAATTCGAAACTCTAACCCCTAACCCCTAAACACTAAACTCTAAACCCTAAACCATAAACCCGAAACACTAAACCTTAAACCTAGTCCCTAAACACTAAACCTAAAACCTACACCCTAAATACAAACATTAAACCTTAAACCCTAAACCCTAAATACTAAACTCTAACCCCTAACTCCTAAACCCTAAACCCTAAACCCTAAACACTAAATCCTAAACCCTAAACTTTAAACCATAAATCATAAATCCTAAACTCTAAGCCCAAAACCCTAAACACTAAATCCTAAAACTTAACCCTAAACTTGAAACACTAAACCCTAACCCTAAATCCTAAACCCTAAACCATACACCCTAAAACCTACACCCCTAAATCAAAACTTTAAACACTAAACACTAAACCTTAAACCCTAAACCCAAAACTCTAACCCCTAACCCCTAAACCCAAAACCCTACACACTACATCCTATATTTTAAACCCTAAACCCTAAATCCTAATCCCTCAAACCTAAAACCTAAACCCTTAAACCTAAACCCTAAACCCTAAACCCTAAAACCAAAACTCTAAATTCTAAACTCTACACCCTAAACCATAAACCAAAAACCCTAAACCTTAAACCTAATCCCTAAACCGAAAACCCTAAATCCTACACACTAAATCCAAACTCTAAACACTAATCACTAAACCGTGAATCCAAAACTCTAACCCTTAACCCCTAAACTCTAAACTCTAAAATCTAAACTCTAAATTATAAACCGTAAACCCGAAACATTAAACCTTAAACCAAATCCCTAAACTCTAAACCCTAAAACCTAAACCCTAAACCCTAAATCCTAAACTCTAAACCCTAAACTTCAAACCCTAAACCCTAAACCCTAAACCCTACAGCCTAAACCCTCAACCCTATAACCTATATCCAAATTCTAAACTTTGAATTCTAAACCCTAAACCCTAAACCCTAAACCCTACACTCTAAACCGTAAACCCTAAACTATAAACCATAACCCTAAACCCTAAACCCAAAAACCTAAACATTAAACCCTAAACCCTAAATCTTAAACCATAAACGTTAAACTCAATCCCTAAACCCTAAACACTAAAACAATTACCCTAAACACTCAACCCCAAAAACTAAATCCACACTCTAAACTCTAAACCCTAAACCCAAAATCTTAAATCCTAAACTCTAAACCATAAACCGTAAACCGTAAACCTTATACTCTAACTCGAAAACTCAAAACCCTAAACACTAACTCAAAGTACTAAACCCTAAACCCTACACCTAAACCTAAACCGTACACACTAAATTCAAACTCTAAACCCTAAACTGTAAACCAAAAATAGTAAATCTTAAACCCTAAACCATAAACCCTTTACGCTAAACCCTAAACCTTAAACCCAAATCCTAAACCCTAAAACTAAACCCTAAAGTTGAAACAATAAACCCTAACCCTAAACCCTAAACCCTAAACCCTAAACCATAAACCTAAACTCTAAACCCTAAATCCTAAACTCTAAACCTAAAACCCTATACCCTTAACCGTAAACCCTTAACCCTAATCTCTAAACCCTAAACCCTTAACACTAAACCTAAACCCTACACGGTAAATTCAAACTTTCAACCCTAAGCTATAAACCATAAATCGTAAATCCTAAGTTCTATACCCTAAAGCCTACACTCTAAATCCTAAACTCTAAACCGTAAACCCTAAAGCCTAAACCCTAAACCATAAACCCAATAAACCCAGAGCCTTTGATCCTAAACCCTAAACCCTAAACAATAAACCCAAAACACTAAACCTTAAACCTAATTCCTAAACGCAAAACCCTAAAACCTACACCCAAAATCCAAACTCTAAACCTTAATCCCTAAACCCTAAATACTAAATTCTAACACCTAACCCCTAAACCCTAAACCCTAAACACTAAACACTAAATCCTAAAATTTAAACCCTAAACCCTAAAAAATAAATCTTAAATAAAAACGCTAAATCCTAACACTAAATCCTAAACCCTAAACCCTAATTCCAAACTCTAAACCAAAATCCTAAACATTAAACCCTTAACACTAAACCCTTAATCGTAAACCCTAAACCCTAAATCCTAAACTCAAAACCCAAAACCATAAACCATAATCCATAAACCCTAATCCTTAAAGCCTAAATCCTAAACCCTAAACCTTAACACTAAATCATAAAACCTAAACCCAAAACCCAATAAACACTAAGTCCTTAAAACTAAACCCTAAACTCTATACCCTAAACCCTAAACACTAAACTCTACACTGTAAACCCTAAACCCTAAACCTTAAACCCAATCCCTAAATCATAAACCTTAAACAATTAACCCTAAACCCAAAACATAAAGCCCTAAATCCAAACTCTAAACTCTAAACCCTAAACCCTAAACCCAAAATCCTAAACTCTAAACCATAAACCCTAAACCTTATATTCTAAATCCTAAACTCAAAAGCCTAAACTCAAAACCCTCAGTCCTAAGCTTTAAACCCTAAACTTTAAACCATAAATCATAAATCCTAAACTCTAAGCTAGAATGAAATATAACTAAGTATGGGACATAACCTCTTTTATAAAAGAAAACGTCTCCAGCCGCTACAGTAACTTTGCTCACTGGAATTTGCAAATCTGCTCCGATTGGTTTTACGAAAAAGGGCATAACTCCCTCATCCTAACTCGGAATGAGGTGAAACCAAGTGCATTGGAAAGCTAACTCATAGAGGTTTAATTTAATAGGTTGCGGCCCTTCCAGTTCCTTGTGTGCTAAGAGATATGCCCCTTTAAAGTTGACCCTGAAAATCGTATTTTTTGCAATTTTCGAATTTTGATACGGTTGCTCTAAAATTCGGGTTAGACCCATTTCTCACTCAATTTGACCCCCTGAATAAGAATATGAAATCGAATTTCCGAAATCATGCACGGATTTTGAGATATATGGAAATTACAATTCTAGGTGTTTCCGAAGCACATTTTCGGGCATTTTTGGGGTCGTTTCAAGAACCAAACATTTCCAACGAGAACCCTAAAACCAAACAGGACCCAAGTGTCGAACCTGCTCTTACATAGTGGTGCAAACTCTAGCTGCTAGGTTCAGTCAAATCCATGCTACGCAGACCACTCCTATTGAATTTGTTACACCCAAGCACACTACCAAACAGGGCTAGCCTGCTGTGATCTATGATATGGATGATTTCATGAACAAGTTAGCCGTGGACTGCAAATATACCCTTATAGGTAAGTTTAGTACCACCATGCCTAAGATAGACCTCATCAGGAAGAGTTTCATCCTACAAACTCAACTGAATGGGGGGGTCAATATTGCATAGTATAATGCTAGGCATGTGTTTATTGATTTGGAAAATGAACTGGACTATAACACGGTATGGACACAACAAAGTATGACCATTGAGGGCAAACTCATGAGAATACAAGCTTGGACCCCCAACTTTAAGCCTGAAGAAGAAACACCCATTGTTCCCATATGGCTACTGCTGCCAGGCCTACCATGGCACTGCTTCAAGAAAGAGTTCATTACACCTCTACTGGAATCAGTGGGCAAAGTTCTCTACTTAGATATAGCCTACATTAAACGAACTAGAGCTAGTATGGCCAAGGTAAAAGTCCAAGTAGACCTCACGAAATCTAGACCTCGACATGTTTGGATAGGTTTGGATGAGGAGGACCTCACTATAGGGAGATGGCAACCTATCAAATATGAAAATATCCCTCCCTATTGTGCCTACTGCAAGCATCAAGGTCACATGATAGGGGATTGCAAATTCAAAATAAGAGATGAGGACCTCAAATGTAGAAACGACTTAGGAGCAGAGATGAAAAAAATAAGTAATAGTGAACAGGGACAGCAAGGATATGAGAATAGACAAGTCAGGCCAAGGGAGCAAGAGGAACAACAACATCAAAACACCAAAGAAGGGAACAACCAATTACCACCTGAACAACAAAAGGAAGAAGAATGGCAAGTGTCAAGAAGAAGAAACAACAAATCACAGGAGGAGAAAACACAGAAGGCAGTGTGGAGACCAACCTCACCAAAGAACAAAGTATCATGAGATCAACCACAAACCATAACTCAGCAAAAAGGTATAAATAATACTTCTAATCATAATCCTTTTTCTAACCTTAGCATGCACGAAAAACAGTCTCAAGACATTCAGAGGCATAACAACAATGAAGGGAAAGAAACACAAGAATCACAAAGCAAGTCGAAAACAGACCACACACAAAAAGAACAAATCATGCAAAGAGGAAGCCAAGCAAATAACAAGAGCACAGGTATCGACTCAATGCTACAAATTCCCACAAACCCCAATATTTTAATTTCTAATGCTGAAGTTGAAGGAGGGATGGATGGGGGATGTCAGGAGAGCCACATTAATGTCACGACCCAAGCCTAGGGCCTAGACGTGACATGGCGAATGAGGAACCCGAAGGAACCCCAAACAAGCCTCTCAAACTTGTCATCACACTTCATCGGTCGCGGAAGTACATTCAACATTAATTAACGGGAAAATAGGGACTAAGGGCAAACCATTTCAAAATGACATCATAGAACAAGAGTCAAGCTCATTTACAAAATACTTGTCCAACGCACACCTCTACATATATAAATAGGACGGGGGCCATGACATACTACCGGCTCCCCTCATAGTCAAAATACAATTACAAGCTAAAGTCTCAAAACATAGGAGTAGGAAACATAACATAGCCCTCGAATCATTGAGGACTCACCAACAAACTCGGATAAGCACCGTACCAGCCACGTGAATGGAGAGAAGGATCAAAAGTAGCTCCAGTCCCTACATGGTGACATCATGAAGGCAAAATATGCGTTAGTACTTGGAATGTACTAAGTATGCGAGGTGCAACACAACAATAGACAAGGACACAATCGAAATACAAGAAATAGTTTCATAGGCATTATGAATAACAATATGAGGATGCATGATCAAAGTGAAGTCAAAACATGTTTAAGTAAATCTATACTAATAGTAGATATCATATATGTATGCATGATCCAACCAATCTATAACCCCAACTTAGGATGGGGGATGTCGTTCACACCCGGACACCCCGGTGGCAAGGTATAAACCCCTCACATGGTTGATGTTGGTCACACCCCAAGCATCCTAGGTGGTGAGATATAAACCTCTCACATGGTTGTCTGGTTCTTTTCCCCCGGACCGGGCATGGTCATGCAACACTTTATATAGGAAATTCCCATTAGGCTCTAATGCAATCTCACGTATGGAATGAACATATACCCAAGCTTAGTTTGTCATCAACACATCTCTGGATTTCCATACATTTCATAACTCAAGCTTTAAAGCATCGATTCATCAATTCTCCATTGTTGGACATTTTGTCAAACACCTTGAAGGCATGTAATGGAATCAAAGAGCATGGAAAATAGGGTAGTAATTATGCAGCCAAACCAGTGAACAACCTACAACAACACCTTTTAACACACACAATACCATATGAAAATCTCCACATCCATTCCAAATTTAGATTCAAGTTCTAGAGTCACAACATGCTCAAAACACTCACTTTTCATGTTTAAAATTCAATGTGCAGGAAATTATTACAAAGAACAAGGCTAATTTATGAATCTTAACTTAAACCATGAATTAGTGAGTAGAATAGAGTCTAGGCACTATGGGTGGAAGGACCCATGAGTTCAACACCACATACCTTAAGTTTTTATGAAGGTCTTGAGAGTGTCTTCAATGGAAGCTTGGAACTTGGAGCAAGAGTCTCTTCAATCTTGAGGAAGGTTTTGGATTAGGGTTCTTGAGAGAACTTGAGAGAAAATGTGTCTAAGTAAGGGAGATGTGTTTTGGGAAATGTTTTAGAGATGGGAATTGAACTAATGGTATATAGGATATAACATATGCCCTTTGGAAAAATGGTCCAACACTTAGAAAAAAAAATGAGGCGGATGAACAGTAAAAACGCTCACTGGAAATTGCATTTCCTGCCGGACAGATTTTACAAAAATGGGCATAACTTCTTCGTCCGAAGTCCGAATGAGGTGAAACGAAGTGAGTTAGGTAGCTAACGCAAAGGGCTTTCCATGTATATGTTATGGGCCACCCAATTATTTATGTGCTAGGAGATATGACCCTCCAAAGTAGACCCTCGAAAAAGGCTTCACTTGGAAATTTCGGATTTTGATACGGTTGCTCTAAAATTTTGTTTAGACCCATTTCCCACTCAATTTGACCCCCTAAACAAGAATATGAAGTCGGATTTTCGAAAAATGAAACGGATTTTTCTAGATATAGCTAAACAAGTTTCCGGTAACTTCCGAAGCACATTTTAAAGAACTTTTTGGTCATTTCAACTAACCTGTAGGAAAAGGGGTCCAAAGTGGGGAATTTGACTCATGTTATGCATGAGGGTACATATCTTGACCATAGTCCTGACCTTAGAGCTCCTGCTACCACTACTGTCCAGCTTCACCAACAGGTACAGGTAGGGCCAGGGAAACTGATTAGTACTGAAAATAATAAGGAAAAACAGCAAGTGAGGGCAGGATCTGCAGATAAACAGAACAAAGGAGCCATGGAAAAAGATATGGGAGCCAAAGCAAGCACTAGCAACCAAGGAAATACTCTCAAAAGCAAGAACAAACCCAGTAAGAAAAATAGAGAGGCTGCTAAAAAAATACAGAGCTTACAGCAAGACAATGTTCAGCAGGGGGAATAACAAAAAGAAGGGCAAGTTTGCAAGAAGTTTATTATGGTTGATGAACAGTTGGGCATGGATATTACCCCTTTACAAACCCAATACATGAACCCTCCAATTAATGTCCCTCCTGATGACAGGCCTGCAAAGTGTCAACTGAACACAGGCCCTATAATAGATGAATATGCAGTTGATAATTCAGAGGATGAAACGGATGTGGATAATCAATCCGTCAAAGATCCTGATGAGGATGATGAGACTAGTGAGCTTCTTATTAGAGCTTTTAGTCCTCATCCAGATAAAGACCTTGCAGAAGAAATTCAACAGGTGGCTAATAGTCAGGGATTATCACCTAGAGGGTTACACCATGAGAGATTCAAATTCCAAGTTCAGGATATCAACACTGTCACTGCTGGCAGACCAAACACTAGGCTGTTTACTTCCCCATCATCTTAATGATTAGTACAATTATTTGGAATGTGAGGGAGATCAACACCCAGGTTGTAATCGAAAGACTCAAAATGCTCAAGAAGATGCATCAACTATCTATCATTGCCATCATGGAACCCTTCTCGGACAATACTCATATTCAAAGTGCTAAAAATCAGTTAGCTATGGATCATGGTGTGAGTAATTGCAATGGTAAAATCTGGCTCTTTTGGAACATGGACATTGATTGTGTAATATTGGGGGAGGATGAGCAACAAATTACTTGTGAATTTAGCCATAATGAATTCCAAAATCATTTCACCACCACTTTTGTGTATGCCAAATGTAAATACCATCTCAGAAGGCCTTTATAGGATAGAATGTTACATCACTCTGCAGATATTGATAGGCCTTGGTGTTCGGTGGGAGACTACAATGTTATTACTTCTATTGAAGAAAAGCTGGGAGGGGTTCCTTACAACATGAGAAAAAGTTTAGAATTCGTTGCTGTCATTGAGGCTTGTGGTCTTCTAGATTTAGGCTTCAATGGATAGAAATTTACTTGGTCCAACAACAGGGGTATACAACAGAGAATTTGGAAAAGGCTGGACAGAGCTCTAGTTACTGATGCCTGGCTGGAAAAGATGCCTCAGACTACTATCACCCATTTACCTTCTGTAGGGTCAGATCACTGCCCTCTACTGATGGAAATGAATGCTAGGGAAGATGATCATATCAAATATTTTAAATTTCTTAATTGTTGGACTGACCAACCTAATTTCCTTGACATTGTTAAAGCCTGCTGGGACAGGAATGTTGGGGGTAACAACATGTGGACATTTCATCAGAAAATGAAGAAGTTGTCCAACACTCTTAGCAACTGGTCCAGAAAGGAGTTTGGGGACATTTTTGCTAAAGTCAGGGAATATGAGGAGAAGGTCAAAACAATGGAGGAGAAGCTGATTCAAGACCCTAGTGAGATTAATAGATCTATGCTTCATGAACTCAATGCTAGGTATATCAGATTCTTGAAGATAGAAAACTCCATTTTGAAACAAAAAACACAGTAGCAGTGGTTCAAGAAAGGTGATTGCAATACAAAATACTTCCACTCCCTGATAAGGGGGAGAAGAAGAAGGTTATTCATTCACAAAATTATCAAGGAGGATGGGGAATGGATACAGGGAGATGAGGTTATTGCTGAGGCTGCCTGTGACCATTTCCAGAAAATTTTCACAGGAGATAGAAAAATCATCAATGAGGATGTCCTGGACTGTATACCACAGATGGTCACCCAGGAACAAAATGATAGACTTACTGCTTTGCCTAATCTGGAAGAGTTGAAGGAAGTAGTATTCTCCATGAACCCTAACTCTGCAGCTGGTCCAGATGGGATGAATGGATACTTTTTTCAGAAGTGTTGGCACATTATCAAGCATGATCTCCTTGGTGTCATTCATGCATTCTTTTGTGGTCAAATGATTCCCAAGTATTTCTCTCACTCTTGCATTTTTCTCCTCCCTAAGTTAAAAAATCCTAACAAACTTTCAGAATTCAGTCCCATTAGTCTAAGTAACTTCACTAGTAAGATTATATCTAAGCTAGTAAGTTCTAGACTAGGTCCTATTCTACTTAGTTTGGTTTTTCTTAATCAGTCGGGGTTCGTCAAAGGGAGAAGTATTTCAGAAAATATTATGCTGGCACAAGAGATTTTTTATCAAATTAAGAAGCCTAATATTGGAAGCAATGTTATTATTAAATTGGATATGGCTAAAGCGTATGACAGGGTTTCTTGGTCTTATCTATGTTTGGTGCTAAGAAGGATGGGATTTGATGAAGTTCTGATCGATATGATTTGGAGAATCATGACTAACAATTGGTACTCCATTATTGTCAATGGCAAAAGACATGGTTTCTTTCAATCCACTAGAGGGCTCAAGCAAGGTGATCCATTATCTCTTGCCCTATTTATTTTAGGTGCAAAAGTACTTTCCAGATCTCTGAACAGGTTGCACAACAACCTCGAATACCATGGTTTCTTCATGGAACCTAGAGGCCCCCAAGTGAATCACTTAAGTTTTGCGGATGACATTATCCTCTTCACTTTTGGAAGACAGAAAATACTGAAGTTTATCATGCAGACTCTCCAGTCCTATGAGCAGTCCTCAGGCCAATTAGTTAACACTGAGAAAAGCCACTTCATGGTTCACTCGTGTGCATTCAACAACACAAAGGATAGAATCAAGAGAATCACTGGTTTCAGGCAAAAGGAGGGCCCTATCACCTACCTTGGCTATCCCTTATTTGTTGGTAGGCCTAGGATTATTTATTTTTCTGACCTTATTAACAAAGTTTTATGCAGGATCACAGGTTGGCAGACTAAGCTTTTAAGTTATGGTGGTAGAGCAATCCTTGTCAAGCATGTGTTGCACTCTTTACCTATTCACCTATTAGCCTCAGTAGCACCTCCAGTCACTGTCCTCAGGCAGATCCAAAGCATCATGGCTGACTTCTTTTGGGGATGGAGGAATGAGAGGAAAAAATATCAATGTTCGTCATGGAAAAATTTAAGCTTTCCTTACGATAAAGGGGGTGTTGGTATGAGGAACCTCAAAGATGTGTGTTTAGCCTTCCAATACAAACAATGGTGGAACTTCAGGGCTAAAGACTCTTTATGGGGTCAATTCCTCTGGTCCAAATACTGCCAGAGAGCCAATCCAGTTGCAAAGAAGGTGGACACGGGTCAGTCCTTAGTGTGGAGATATATGACGAAGAATAAAGACAAAGTAGAGGATCATATTACATGGAAGATTAAGTCTGGAAATTGTTCTTTTTGGTAGGATGATTGGCTAGGAGTAGGTGCTCTTGCCAAGTGCACCACCAACATTTCCAGCCTCAACAATGCTACTATTGCTCACTTTCTAGTCCATGAGGAATGGAATGAAAGAAAGCTGCGACAGCAGGTTCCACCACTACTCATCCCTCACATATTGAGCACTAAATTTCAATACCAACAAGGAGATAAAGACACTGCAGTCTGGAAGCCAAACGATTCTGGGAATTTTTCTTGTGCTTCAGCATGGAAAATTTGCAGACTTAGGAAGAGTAAGGCAGTGAGCAATTCACAGATTTGGCATAACAATATCCCCTTCAAGATGTCTTTTCTCGTTTGGAGAGCACTTAGATAAAAATTACCAACTAACGAAAAATTGGCAACCTTCGGAGTGGAGCCAGTGAGGTGCTACTGCTGTATGCAAAAAGGATGGGATGAAGTGGACCATATCTTCAATCAAGGACCTTTTGCAACTCATATCTGGACATCCTTTTTTAGTCCAATGGGGATTACGTTCTAGCAGTCCTCATTGAGTAATCATATGTTGAGATGGAATGATATCCAAGGAAAGAATGAAGCCCACAAAACTCTCATCGAAACTATTCCCATCGTGGTCTGCTGGAACCTGTGGAAGAACCAATGCTTAGCTAAATACGGGGGGAAAAAATCCAGCAGCAGCAGGGTTAAATACATGATCCTCAAAGATATCCTCCACCTGCTCAACACTATTTTTCCTTACATCTACTGGCCTGCACAGTGGACAGAAGTAGTGGACCTGATCGCGAGCTGCAAACATGATGTCAAAGTTACTTCTGTGAGCTGGAAAACACCTCCTCCTAGCAGATACAAGCTTAACACAGATGGTAGTGCTCTACACAACCCCGGGAAGATAGGGGGGAGGCATTCTACGAGATGAACAAGGAGAGATCATTTATGCATTTGCTATACCACTGGGTGAAGGGACCAATAATCAGGCAGAAATTCAAGCTGCCAGTTATGGGTTAAACTGGTGCATTCAGCATGGCTACAATAACATTATTCTAGAAGTAGATTCGGAGCTTCTAACTAGGTGGATATTGCAAACCTCTACTCCCCCTTGGAGGATTCAAAAATTTGTACAGGAACTTGAAAACCTTGCTAGCCAGTGTGAAGTTTTCCAATGTAATCACATATATAGAGAGGCCAACAGCACTGTCGATTTCCTGTCCAAGCAAAGTCACAAAAAGAACATCATCCAACATTACTACACATACAACGATTTGCCACATGCAGCACGTGGTAGCTATATTCTCGAGAAAATGGGAGTTCAAAGTTTCAGAAAGAAGAGGTTAAAAAAAATTAAAAAACCCCCTTAAGTTAGAATAGTTTCTTTGATTAGGTTCTTTTATTTATTCTTTCCTTTGTAAGGGGATAGTCTCCCTTATTTATGTTTTCCTAGAATCTTTGTATTGAGAGGAGTCCTCTCCTTAGGTGCATAGTTCTAGGTTTCTCCTTTATAGTATGGGAACGAGTCGACTAACCTTAGTAGGTAGGTCGACTTATTACCCACCATAGATTCGGAGGTTAGGTTTATGTCCCACTCCTTGTATGTGTTTTGAGCTCTTTTGAGCTTTTATTTATGCTAAGGCCTGGGTGTGTTGCTAAGCCCCTGATCCCCCCAAGGGTCGTTCAAATAATTAAAAAAAAAACTCGAAACCATAAACCTTAAACCGTATACTCTAAATAATAAACTCAAAACCATAAACACTAACCCTAAATAATGAACCCTAAACCCTAAACCTAAACCAAAACCAGAAC
Source organism: Solanum okadae (assembly GCA_036553675.1). Classification (NCBI taxonomy): domain Eukaryota; kingdom Viridiplantae; phylum Streptophyta; class Magnoliopsida; order Solanales; family Solanaceae; genus Solanum; species Solanum okadae. The sequence continues at coordinate 29,842,190 of CM071682.1, forward strand.
CGTACACACTAAATTCAAACTCCACACCCTAAACTATAAATCGTAAATAGTAAATCCTAAACCCTAAACCCTAAACCATAAACCCTTTACCCTAAATCCTAAATCCTAAACCCTAAACCCTAAACCTTAAACCCTAAACTATAAACCATAAAACTAAACCCTAAACTTGAAACACTAAACCCTAACCCTAAATGCTCAACCCTAAACCCTAAACCCTAAACCCTAAATCTTAAACCCTAAACCCCAAATCCTAAACTCTAAACCCAAAACCCTATACCCTAATCTCTAAACCCTAAACCCTAAAACCTAAACACTAAACCTAAACCCTACACAATAAATTCAAACTCTAAACCCTAAACTGTAAACCATAACTCGTAAATCCTAAATTCTAAACCCTAAAGCCTAAACTCAAAATACTAAACTCAAAACCCTGGGCCATAAACCCTAAACCCTAAAACTAAATTCTAAACTTGAAACACTAAACTCTATCCTAAACCCTAAACTCTAAGCACTAAATACTAAACCCTAAACCCAAAACTAAACCCTAAACCCTAAATCCTAAACTCTAAAAGTAAAACCATATACCTGTAACCATAAACCCTTAACCCTACTCTCTAAACCCTAAACCCTAAACTCTAAGCCCTAAACCCTAAACTTTGAACCCTAAACCCTAATCCCAAACCCTAAAACCGAATCCCTAAACCTAAGAACCTAAACACTAAGCTCTAAACTTTAAACCCTAAACTATAAATCCAAAACCCCAAACCTTAAACCTAATTCCTAAACCTTAAACACTAATATTTACACCTTAAATCAAAACTCTAAAACCTAAACCCTAAACTCTAAATTCTAAACTCTAACCCCTAAAACCTAAATCCTAAACCCTAAACTTTAAACCCTAAAGCCTAAAGCCTAAACCTTAAATCTAAAACTCAAAACCCTAAATCCTAAAAATAATCCTAAACCCTAAACCCTAATTCAAAACTCTAAACCCTAAATCTTAAACCCTTAAAACTAAACCCTTAATCCTAAACCCTAAGCCCTAAATCAAAAACCCTAAACCATAATCCCTAAACCCTAAACCTTAAACCTTAAACCATAAACCCTAAACTCTAACTCCTACCCTTAAATGATAAAACCTAAACCCTAAACCCAATAAACCCTGAAACCTTGATCCTAAACCCTAAACCCTAAACCCTAAACCCTAAACCCAATAAACCCTGAAACCTTGATCCTAAACCCTAAACCCTAAAACCTAAACTCTAAACCCTAAACCCTAAACCCTAAACTCTAAACCCTAAACTCTAAACCCTAAACCCTAAACCCTAAACCCTAAACCCTATCGCTTCCTCATTTCTCAAATTTTTCTCTCTCTAAAAATTTGCGCTCAAAATTGGCTCTCACCAGGCGAAAAATACACAGTTTACCGGAATGGCCATAGAGCTGCTGGAGAGGCCGCTCCGACCACCGTACCAGTCTCTATCGACGCACAATTCCAACATGAATAAACCCCAACAGGGCTCTTCATCAGATTCATCAGACAACTGTTCAAAATTGCGAAGAACTGAAGCGATCCACGTTGCAATTTCTGAAGAAGAGTTGGACTGGGCTCGAAAAATTATGTCCCTAGAGCAATCTGGAATGATTCGTGTTAATTCAGCTGGGAATCATGAATCTACATCTAAAGATCTATCTACAGTCCAAAAATCAAACGATTCTATCGCACAAATCCAGAAGCTAAATCGCCCTTAACCCTAAACACGAAACCATAAACCCTAAACCCTAAACCCCTAAACCTTAAACCCAATCCCTAAACCCTAAACAGTAAACCCTTCAGCCTAAACCCTCAACCCTAAACCCTACGGTGAAATCGCAGGACACACTAATTCCGACAAAGTCACCGGAGCTCCGATCAACAATGGAGATAAAGCTGGACACCAAAATACTCAGTGTGACAAGGACAACAACCATGAGGTAACAATACCAACTACTCAACATGAAAATAACATTTGCAATTCTTCTAATTTTCAGGGCAAAGATGCATCACATTTAAAGGAGCATATCAGTGAAGAAGAACAAGAATCAGTCAGGGTGACGAGCAAGATGACCCAAGGGAACAATCAAAATACAATGCTCACACCAAATCAAATGTTTGAAGTTATGAATCAAGAACAAACGATGAGGAATGCAAAGGCAATCACAAATGAAAATGTGCAAAGAAATCTGCAAGTTGAGCTATCTGCAGCAACTAAACAAAACCAAATAAATAAGATGCCAAAGTCAAATGAACAAGCTGGAACATCCATGGATAAACAACACAGCAAAGGGGAGAAGCTCATTTGGCAAGTAAGGGACAATGTCAGTTCAAAGGACAACACCACACAGCATCGCGAGGAGGAAGGAGGAAATCAACAAAGCAACAGCAGCAAGGAGGCAGGTAAGTCTGTTAACTTAGATCATAATACTAATAATAATCAAAGTGTGAATGAGAAAGATGATTTGTTGATGCAAACTAATGGGAATGGTGGAGTTGCTCAACAGGAAAAGAATAACCACAAAGACCATAATCAAATGAACTCTACAATCCCTCCCCCGATAAAGATCTCCTCCAACTTTGATGTCTGTCGACCTGTCCAGCAAAAAATCAGCCAAAACAACGTCGAACAAACCTTGAAAAAAACCCCTGTCAGCAATTCTGTTAACAAGAACAACCACCAGCAAATCCCTGATCCTGCCCCTCCCACTGTAACTCAATTTCTAGCCACCAGACTTAGAGCTAACCAGCTGAAAAATGCAACTCCCATGATCATCGATCAGCCTATTATCACCACTCGCCAAGGATATCCGTCTATCACTTTCTATGAAGAGGATTTCCTAGGTAAGATGCCGGGATGATGTAAGTATACCTTGGTGGGAAAATTCCTCAATGCTATGCCTAAAATGGAAGCTATTAGGAAGAGTTTTATTGCTCAAACTCAACTTACGAGTGGTGTCAAGATAGCCCATTTTAACTCAAGGCATATTTACATTGACTTAGATAATGAAGATGATCATATCTCTGTGTGGACAAAGCAAAAAATGTATATTGCAGGTTAGTCGATGAAATTACAAATGTGGACTCCAACTTTCAAACTGGCAGAGGAAACAACCATAGTCCCCATTTGGATTACCTTGCCGGAGCTTCCTTGGCATTGTCATTATATGGACATTCTAACTCCCCTGCTGGCCCCTATTGGTAAGGCCTTATATTTGGACTCTGCGACCATGCAAAAAACTAGGGGAAGTGTTGCTAAGGTTAGAGTTCAAATCGACATTACTAAAGAAAGACCTCAGCATGTTTGGTTGGGCTTTTCTGAAAAAGACCCTGACTTAGGCAAATGGCAAATTATTGAATATGAAGATGCCCCTTCATATTGTATATATTGTAAACATCAAGGCCATGTGCTTGGAGAATGCCCCCAGAAAGAAAAAGATGACGAGTTCAAGAAAAACAAAGAACAGGAGGCTGCAAAAAAAAGTCAAGAAAAACAGAACATTCCAAATCCCAAAGGTAGTCAACCACATACTCAAACCAAGGAGAACATACAACCTTACCAACAAGCCAATGACAGGAAGCTTATGGAGAAAAATACTACCAACAAGGAGGAGCAATGGCAAGTTCAAACCAAAAAGAAAAACAAGCATCACCAGCAAAATAAGGAACAAGGTAAAAATTCGTACCTGCAGGTACAAAAACAGCAGACCAACAACATACAGGTACACCAGAAAGTGCAGCAATCAGGTATAGTTTCTAACACTCCTGTGAATGTGAACCAGAAATCTGGTGATCAGATTTCAACTCCCCCATCCCCTGTAATTGTTGATGTTGATGATCATTGTGATGACAATGATCCCCCTGCCCCTGTATCTCCACTGGTTGTAGCTGCTGAAGTTATTAGAGGGAGAGTGGAAGTTCAGGAGAAAACTCTTAACTTGCAGGAAGGGGATCCTAGGGGAAGGGGGTTTAATCATGCCACTGCTACCACTCCTAAGGATACTACTCAACACCAAGAAAAGATTCAGCAAACCAGGGACAAAGGCACAGACACACCTAATCAACAGGTTCATATCAGTAAGGAAGGTAATAATCAGCCAAAAGGTTCTATGGCCAAGGACATGGGAAACAAGACAAGTACGAGTAGACAAATACATACTCCTAAAAGCAAGAACAAACCTAGCAAAAAAAAAAGAGAAGCTACCAAGAGAAAACAAGCAGAAAAGCAACACCAAAAATAGGCTCCTTATGACAGCCACCCAGAAGAAAATCCCTGCAAAGACTTCATAATGATGGATCAGATTATGGATGTGGCCCCCCTTAAAGCTAAATATACCACCCCTACCTCTGGGAAGCCTCCAAATATGTAGAAGGTCACAGTTAGAGATGAATATGAGGTGGATATTTCAGAAGATGAATTTGATGCTCATAACTTGCCTATTAATGATCGAGATGAAGATGATGAGATCAGTGAAGCTCTTATCAAAGCTTTCAGTCCCAATAATGACAATTTTCTAGAAAATGAAATTCAACAAGTCACTAACAAACAAGGCATTTCCCCCAGAGGCATCCATCTTGACAGGCTCCCCCTCAAACAACCTGCTTCTCCTATTCCTGTGACAGCAGGAAGACCAAATACTAGACTCTTCACTTCTAGATCATCCCAATGATTAGTACAATCATATGGAATGTTAGAGGAATCAATACCCAAGGCGTTATCGAAAGACTCAAAAACCTCAAAAATATCCACCATGTGTCTATGATTGCTATATTAGAACCTTTCTCAGATAACATCAATATCAATATGTTTAAAAGTATGCTTGCCATGGATCATGCTACCAGTAACACCAATGGAAAATTTTGGATTTTTTGGAACACTGATATCTCGTGTACTGTATTAGAAGCTGATGAACAGCAGGTCACTTGTGAAATCAGCCACACTGAAATTCAGGGTAATTATATCAAAACCTTTGTGTATGCCAAATGCAAAGAATATCTCAGGGAACCTCTCTGGGACAGATTGCTTCACTTTGCTAATACTAGAGACACAACTCCTTGGTTTATAGTTGGAGACTTTAATGTCATAACTGACATTGATGAAAAATTGGGAGGTATTCCGTACAATATGAGAAAAAGTCTAGAGTTCATTAGTGTTATTGAGGTATGTGGACTCATGGATTTGGGATTTAATGGACCTAAATTCACTTGGTCTAATCAAAGGGGTATCAATTTCAGAATTTGGAAGCGGTTGGATAGGGCTATGGTTAACGATAATTGGTTGCAAAACATGCCTCACACTTGCATCACCCATCTCCCTTCTGTGGGGTCTGATCACTGCCCTTTACTTATGGAAATGACTGCCAGGCCTGACGACTGCATCAAGTATTTCAGATTCCTTAACTGTTGGGTTGAGCAACCTTCATTCGAGAACACTGTCTCTGCCTGCTGGAACAGACCTATGGAAGGAAACCCCATGTGGATCTTCCATCAAAAAATGAAGAGATTAGCTTCTACTCTTAGTGCTTGGTCCAAGATGCAATTTGGTGATATTTATGCTAAAGTCAGGGATTTCGAGAAAAGAGTCAAGGTAGCTGAAGACAATCTCCTTCAACACAACACAGAGAAACATAGAGAAGAACTTCATAGTATTATTATTGAGTATATTCGATACATGAAGTTAGAAGATGCTATCCTTAAACAAAAATCACAATTGCATTGGTTTAAAGAAGGTGATGGTAACTCAAAATACTTCCATGCTTTGATTAGAAGAAGGAGGAGAAGATTATTTGTCCATAAAATCCTCAATGATAATGATGAATGGATACAAGGAGATGAACATATTGCAAAGGCAGCATGCGATCATTTTCAGCATATATTCACAGGTGAAGAAAAAAAGATTGATGAACTCCCTATGGATTGTATCTCAAGATTAGTCAGCCAGGAGCACAATGACAGACTGAAAGAAATTCCATCCATTGATGAGCTTAAGGAAGTTGTCTATTCCATGAATCCCAATTCAGCTGCGGGATCGGATGGTATGAATGGTTATTTCTTCCAGAAATGCTGGAATATTATCAACAAGGATTTGATGGCTGTGATTCAAGCATTTTTCAGTGGCCAGATGATCCCTAAGTATTTTTCACATGCCTGTCTTATTCTTCTGCCTAAAGTGAAGAACCCTAACAGACTCAATGAATTCAGGCCCATCAGCTTGAGTAACTTCATTACCAAGATTATTTCTAAGCTTTTATGTCTTAGATTAGCTCCTATATTACCTAGTCTGATTTCTCCAAATCAATCAGGCTTTGTAAAAGGTAGAAGCATATCGGAGAACATTATGTTAGCTCAAGAAATTATACACCAGATTAAGAAACCTATTATTGGAAGCAATGTTGTGATCAAGCTTGATATGGGAAAAGCTTACGACAGGGTTTCATGGTCATATATTTGTTTGATCCTGAGAAAAATGGGCTTTGGAGAGATTTTCATTGACATGATAAGAGGCCTTAAACAAGGTGATTCACTATCCCCAGCCCTATTTATTTTAGGTGCTGAGGTGTTAGCTAGGTCTCTGAACAGACTCCACCAGCATCCTCGTTATCATGGGTTCTATATGGAGATGAGAGGACCTCAGATTAATCACCTAAGTTTCGCGGATGACATCATAATTTTCACTTCGGGGAGGAAGGATTCTCTCAAACTCATCATGCAGACCTTGGCTACTTATGAAAGGATCTCTGGTCAACTCATTAACAAAGACAAGAGTCATTTTCTGCTCCATCCTAATGCCTTCAGAACTACGTGCGACAGAATTAAAAGGTATACAGGATTTCATCAGAAAGAGGCTCCTATTACGTATCTTGGTTGTCCATTCTTTATTGGAAGACCGAGACTGATCTACTTTTCTGAGCTCATCAGCAAGATAGTGAATAGAATTAATGGTTGGCAATCTAAGATGCTAAGTTATGGTGGTAAAGCCACCTTGATTAAGCATGTACTTCAATCCATGCCAATCCATATTCTTTCTGCTATCTCACTACACCATTTTAGGCCTACGACCACCCCAGTAAAGTGTAGCCTAAACTAGCAAAAAGTGTGGCCTTTGATAAAAGGCTACACTTTTGGACTTTAAGCAACACTTTTCCAGGGGACCCCGAAAGTAGCGTTACCTTAGAGTTTAGGCAACACTTTCTAAGTGTTGCCTTATCAGCTACGCTTAAAAGCGTAGCCTAAAAGGCAAAATGGCAACGCTTTTATGTACCTCAAATAGCAACATTTCTATCTCATACAACTACACTTTTAAGCGTGGCCTTAGCTTCCTTATTGCCCACGATTTGTAAGTGTTGCCTTTTCTATCTAATGTATGACAACACTTTGAAGTGTAGTCCTTGCCCATGTGCATACCACAATTTACAGTCCTATTGCTACACTTTTAAGTGTGGCCATATCATTTTGGCTATAAAATATTTATATGCCACAATTTCTAATTAAAAAACACCAATATTATTTTGCAATAAATAATCTCAAGCATTAAATTGGCTAATAAGTAATTCAAATATATAGATTTGCAATAAACTTCAAAAGACAGTATGTCTTGTGTACATACACATACTTATAAAGCAATATTCTAAATATGTGTACACAATAGTTCAAAAAGTACTCTTACAATAGTTTAATATTTTCTAGCAATGAATATATTTCACAAAATCAAATATAATGAATTCAAACTTTACAATAGTTCAAAAACTCTTCATCATCCACTTCAATGAGATCAAATTGACTTGTGGCAACCCTTCAAATTTGATCACCTTCATTTCCCTACACATTTAAAATGTACAACAAATCAGATTGCAGCAGTACTTATAGAAGAGGCGAGAAGTTTCAGATTCCAGCAGTTCCTGATTACAGACTGCAGATTTTTTAAGTTCCTGATTCCAGATTGCAGATTGCAGAACATGCATGTGTATAAATAACATATGCACTCAGAGACATGTTGGTATGTAAAGACCATAAATTTAACTTGCTAACCTTCTGTTGACGTAACATAAAGCTTATTCTGAGAGGACTGTTCCGAAGAAACGATGAATTAGATGTGGAAGATATTGAGTTGACAGAGTTATTGAAGGCACAAACTTGTAGAAGACATCTTCTTGAGTCGAGATCTCTTGTGCGCATTTGTAATAGTAATGCCTCTTTTTCAGCTGGCAACATTTCTTTATTTTTTTGAGTAAATTGAATTTCATTTAAGTATTTGTACCTAATAAACATGGACATTTATTCTTTTGCTTTGAATGTGTGGCAAGTTCAGCCTTTTCTCCCGAGACATCTGCATTCAGGCAGCCAATAAATTACAGAAGCAGATAAGACATGTGTGCATGTTATCCAAAAGGTAATACTGACAATGATAAATTTATAATCCAGAGATGTACAATGCATAGAAAGATCGACAAAGGAAAATAGGATGTTGTTAGTGACAAACCTCAACAACAAAGTGAAAAGTACAAACAACTCATAGACTCCAAAGAAAGATCAAACACTACTGCTCAATTGACAAGGATAATTATATCAAGCAACTTCATTCCTAAAAAGCATCAGTTTTGTGCAACAGAAAACCACTTCAACCTTTCAGTGGTAGTTTTCCTCTAAATTCACCACGAGAAACTGCAGCAATTATTAACATAATTTATTTGAATTCATAAAGTAAGTTAGAGGAGTAAATGACCAAGATTATAATTTAAAATAATAAATTTACATTCTTGGTAGCCAATGAGAAATTGAGGAAAAATGTACCTTGGACGAGAAGATGAAGTATTTATATAAGCTGCAAAATTGCCGGTTAGAGGAAAAGGAGAACCCACAGAAAGAATTTCCCTTATTCGATTTTAGGAAATGAAGAGACTATTTGTCACACAAAAAGGTCAAGTTTGACAATGCAAGAAAGAGTAGGATGAGATACTTTTATCTAATGTGGTCTTTTGATCATGAATTAAGAGAGTTGTGTCGTAGAATAAAGTTTTTTGTTCCATCAACTGCCAGGGATAAGCCATATCTATTTTAAGCTAAGGTTATATCCTCTTGAAATGTCATACTAAACAATCTTGCACCGATGTGAAGATAGATTGCCCAGTGGTTGTTGCAAGTGAAAAGAACTGAAACTTAAAACACTTTAAAATGCAGATGAAAGTACTGGTGCAGCTACAAATTACAAATTACTAGTAAATATTCTTACAAATTACTTTGTGGCTCCAAAATTGAGAATATTTATGGCAACTTAAGAACATACTAGAGGGATTAAGCAAGCAATTCATTCTCAACTCTCTTTTTTTCTTTTAACAACCTTAACATTACCTCTTATGGACTCTAATACTCTAGCATAATGAATTATAACAGAACTCTGCTCTACTCGCAAAATCTTTAAGACTTGAGAAAACTTACTAAGTTCATTTCTTGCAGATTGTTAAGAACTTCATAAATTATTCTGAATATCTGCCTTTCTAGTGCATTGTCTAACTTTAGCATAAATGTCAAAATTTCAGGAGCTGTAACTTGTACTTTGCATGACTGAACAGGAATCAGTATCTGATAAATGAAGAATATCCAATATATGATCTTTTGGCAAAACCTACTTCAGTACTGAAGGAAAAATGGAACTAACTCAACCTTTTGCTCAAGTATAAGATCTTTCATTACCCGTGAATTGGTATTGCCATCTTTTCAGAAGCAGATGTAACAGCTTGATATCGAACAAGGCTCTCCTCAATGCTGCAATTAATGTTTGACTTTGAGAAAGATTTTGAAGCTGATGTAAGGACTGCTACTTCTTTCGCCCCAGCTGCAACAACTGTAATATCTCATGGATGTAATATCTAACGTCAAAGTCAGAAAGAGTTGGATAAAGCACTTCAAAATCTGTGTTATTCACCTATTCAAATATAAGACTTGGGGTCTTCGACAGCTGATCTCTGACAATATCGAGTAACTTCATAGTATTAGGTTCACCACAACGATTCTACAGTATCTTAATCTCAAGCTTGATCTGCAGTAAGCGACAATAATGGACAAGTACCCGAGCTAAATGAAGGTGCAAATATATGATGTAATAAACAAAAGAGCATGATTCAAAGTGCCAACAAAAAGGAAAATACACATATAACTTGCAGATACATGATAGTCCAAAACTCATAAGTAATCAAGAGATACTACAGTAAGTTAACAAAACAGTAAAGTTAAGGGATACACATGAAAAAACTCATTTGGCTAAAGAATGAAAGATAAAGAAAGTCAAAACAAGGAGATATCTGATTGAACTTGAAGAATATCAATAATACATTAAGTAGCTCATAAACGTAGACCTACGAAATCACAATCCCTTTTAAAAACTTGAACATTCTAAGAAATTGCTTAGGATCATAGACACAATGACTTCCCAATTTTAAGAACATTAACAAGGCTTCTAAACGTTTAACAAGTTTGGCGGAAAAAAAACAAAAAAATATTTATGTATGTAGTAATTAGAGATCAAGGATATTGCAACATTAGTGCAGAATGTGATAAATTAAGCTCCAGAAGGTGCAAGTAGCACACATTGAGGTTTAAATGAGAGGTCGATTGAGATTGTTTGGGCATGTCGTCAACCTCAAGAGGCACCAGTCTCTGGGTGTGAAATCATGGTGAGTGGAGACCTAAAATATCATTGAAGGAAGTTCTCTTGAAAGATTTATAAGGTTTTGGAATTCCTATAGTCAACCCCAACTTATTTGGGATTTAGGTGTAGTTGTGTGTTGTGGTATATTAATGTCCAATTAGAATATCACCAGCTGATATTTTTGTTAGTTCTGGTTTTGTTCATCTTAAAAAATGAGGTTTTACGAGTTTATGTTAAGATCTTTGATGCTTCTCTTATCCAGTTGGGTCAATTTCTTCTTCACTTTTACAACGGTACTGAGGCTAGCTTATGTGCATTATGATAATTCCAGGGGTATCTCCTACCTCCCAGCAGAACAAAAACCAACTACGGAAAAAAATAAATTGTTATCACCTATACTATCTGTATTAAGCCAAACTTACTTCACATATGGAATAAAACAGAAACTAAAACCTGTGAAACCAAAATGCAACATGAGAAGAGATTAATCCTTTAACTACTTGTATTCAACATCTATTACAGTGTAAAAGACTAAAAAAGCTTAGCAGAAACATGTGACTTAGTGATGATAATACTTCTAGATGTAAGTGGTGGATGATGTAAATTATGTTGAGTAAAACGTGATGTCTCTAAGAAGATATTACCTAAATAGTTATTGCAACTACAAGGAATAAAAGTTAAGTCTGCACTAAGTTCACGAAAGCTAACTTAGGGAAAGGATTACAGTTTTGAGAAGCAACTAAAAGATCTACCTGCATGGAGAAAGAGAACCCTCAAAATTCATTTCTAATCATTCCAGTGCACCTTCTGTTTGGTTTCCAAGTTTGAGTGGTAGAACAGTGTTATAACATATATAAACAGACTTATCAAGTGTTCAACTCAAATGAACTGATGTTATCTAAATAGGTATCAAATAAAGGGTCGACAACATTCTTGCACCCTCTTTCACATTCAAAAGTTCAAGATTTAACTTTTTTGTTAATATGAAATAATAAATACCTTTTCCAAAGTAGAAGCATTAATTGAGTTGGAAGAATTCGAAAGATTTTACCCTTTTATAGATCGTGCACTATTTGCATCAACATGTGAAGGAAGTTGCACACCATGTGAAGGAAGGTTAGCTCATGCACTACTTGTATCATTTCATGCATTATTTCCCTAAGAGAAGAGACTTCATTGGCATTTACTTCCTTAATAGTCTATGGGTCATAGAATAGTCTAGTAGAAAGTGGGAAAAATAATTTTGAAAATCAAGTCGCAGTAGTCGACCTACCTAGTAGAGCACGAACAATTGATTTTTGATGCTAGAATTTTTCCTAATCTCGTTAGTCTGTTGAAGAGGCACATATATGCTTAGAACTTAGAGATGTCCATGGTGTTATTCGACAGACAATTGATGCAGTAACAAACCTTGCTCCTGAAACAGTAGAATCTAAACTGGTGTTAGGTTCGTTTATTCATATCTGATAATATTGTAAATGCAGAATGTGCAGAAAAAAGACCTCTTTATCTTACTTAATCTATATGTTGTGACTATAGCATTGAAGGTGGTATCCCTCCACTTTTTGAGTTGATTGAATCTGTTTATTCAAAGGCCCTCCACTTTTTGAGTTGATTGAATCTGTTTATTCAAAGGTGTAGAGAACAGTTGCATGATGCTTATGAACATATTTAAGAATGGTGAAAACAAGAGTAAAAAGGTCAGTAAAACAGGAGCAAAACTGGACATCACATAGCTACTTGCAGATTACCCGACTTATGGTATAATCATAGCACAGATAATACAAGTTGTATGAGATCAAGGAGGAAAAGAAATTAAAAGACTCAAGCAGGCAAGCATTTGGTACTTTTAGATCCACTTAATAACTAAATTTATAACACTAAGTTATGCACATCTAAGAAAGACTCAACCTTGCAAGCATTTGGTACCAAGAGTCATAAAAAAACATACACACAACAAACAGAACAGTAAAAAATCTAACATAAAGATAAAAGAAAGGTTATAACCTGAACAGAGATTCTCTTTTCATTGTAGACGGCTTCACCGGGTACCAATTCTTTGTACAAAGATCATCTTCCTTGCCCTTAGCAATGAACACGCCTCCATGTCTATAAGGCTCCACCAGAACCTTACTACCACCCTTAGCAATGAACATGCCTCCATTGCAAAAGAGAACAAGTAAACAAGAGCTAGGCTTCAAGATTAAGACAAATGACAACCTATTATGTTGTTTCCCCTTCTTTTTACACATATTACATCTGTTGGATAGCTGAATTTTCCTTATCATCATATTATACTGAGTAAGGCATGTCTCATTCAGAACTGTCCAGGCGAATATCAAAACGTATGTGGGTAATACAACTACGAGCTAGACTCCCAAAAATCAACAAAAATTGTATATGCAGGCACAAGAATATCAAAACCCTAAAGCTAAAATTTAGACTTTCAAAGATACAATTTCTTACATGATAAACCCTATTCCAACAAAATGTGATGAAGCTTTAAGACACCATCTTCTCAAGTGAAGCATTTTAGTGAGGCGTGTTCATTTGTGAGGCGTAACCTTCAGCTCTTCAACAAGAAATCGTGAAATAGTGTTCTTCAGCCTTTCAACGTGAAATAGTAAAACCTGTGAGAATGTTTGACCGAAATCGTTTTCTTCAGAATTAGTTTGGAGAGAAAATCGTGCTCTTCAAATAGACGAAAGGTTTTTCTGATTTGGGGAAAAAGAAAGTGTTAATATTTTATGACTTACCTGATAAACCTTCAGCGATTCAGCGAGAAGTTCTTCAGATATTCAGCGTGTTCTTTCGTGATTCTACGAGAAAGTTTGACGGAGAGAAAACTCTTCAGCTCGATTTGGGGGACTCACTGTGTTCTTCAGTACTTCAGTTCTGATTTGGGGGAAAAGTATTTTTTAATGTTTTATGATTTTTTTTTCTTAATAAAAATGGGAGGGAGAGTTAAAAATATTGGAGGGAATATAATATTTTAGTGAAAATTTTAAAGCCACACTTATAATGTGTTGTTTTTTCAATTATAAAAACAGGACACTTTAAAAGTGTGGCCATATATGTAAATAGGTGTTGCCAATTATATCATATTGTAACAACATTTATAAAGTGTAGCTTATACCATTAAAGAGTACACTTTTGAAGTGTTGCCAATATTATCGTAACTAAAAGTTAAAATTTTTGGCTACGCTTTAAAAGTGTTGCCAAAACTACTTTAGGCAACACTTTACAAACGTAGCCCAGAATTAGTGTGGCTGTAGACCTAAAATGGTGTAGTGTCTGCCTCCCCCCCCCCCCCTTCTAGTACTCTTAAACAGATTCAAGGTATTATGGCTGACTTTCTTTGGGGACGAATAGATGACAAGAAAAAGTATCATTGGTCGTCATGGAAAAATCTTAGCTTTCCGTATGAGGAAGGGGGAATTGGAGTAAGGCAAATGAATGATGTTTGTCAATCATTCCAATTCAAACATTGGTGGATCTTTAGAACCAAACAAACACTTTGGGGAGACTTTCTTAAAGCAAAATATTGCCAAAGATCGAATCCCATAAGCAAAAACTGGGATACGGGAGAATCTCAAGCATGGAAGATCCTTATGAGGAACAAACATAAGGTGGAAAAACATATCCTATGGAAGATTAAAAATGGTTCGTGTTCATTTTGGTGGGACAATTGGTTAGGAGTAGGACCTTTAGCTCAATTCACTACCATGAGCCACAGATTCGACAATGAAACTATCACAGATTTTATGGCAAATGGGCAGTGGAATATCGACAAACTGATCAGGCTTGCTCCTCAGAACCATTTACCTGCAATTCTGTCCACTAACATACAGTTACAGCATGCTAATCCAGACCTGGCAGTATGGAGTCCCAATTCCAGTGGCCTCTTTACTGTATCTTCTGCTTGGGATATTATAAGAGATAAAAGAGCAAAAACCAAGTTTAACTCCTACATTTGGAATCGAAAGATCCCCTTCAAATGTTCTTTCTTGCTATGGAGAACTATTAGAGGCAAACTCCCTACCAACGAAAAGCTATCTAATTTTGGAATCGAACCAAATGAATGCTACTACTGTCACTCACCAGGAGCAGACACCATTGAACATATTTTTAACACGGGGAACTTTGCCAAGAATGTTCGGAGATTTTTTGCGATTTCTTTAGGCATCCAAACTGATTTTCAGCCTCTTAGAAACACGATCATGAGATGGTGGAGCTCTACTCAATACAACGAAGCACACAAGCTTATTCTCCAATCTACTCCAATCTTTATTTGTTGGAATTTGTGGAAAAATAGATGCGCGAAAAAATACGGAGGCAAACAATCCAACATTGCAAGCGTTAAGCATTTAGTGATTTTGGACACCTTCAAGCTGCTGCATACAACTTTTCCATATATTTTCTGGCCTTTGGGATGGAACAAGCTATGCACACTCGTTGAAAAATGTACTCACGATATCAAGATCACTGTTGTCCAGTGGATTAAACCACCAGCCAAGTGGGTTAAATTAAATACGGATGGGAGTGCCTTGAGTAATCCGGGCAGCATAGGAGCAGGGGGTGTGCTCAGGAATTCTTTGGGAGATATTATCTTTGCATTTTCAACCCCGTTAGGCGAGGGAACCAATAACCAAGCGGAGGTGGAGGCTGCTTTATTTGGTTTATCGTGGTGTGTACAATTGAATTATAAGAATGTGATCCTTGAGGTTGACTCCCAACTCCTTGTGGATTGGCTTATGCACAACAAATCAGCACCGTGGTCTATCTCACTCCAAATGCAACAGCTTCACCAAATTATCAATCAACTCAGTCACTTCAATTGCATTCATACTCTTAGGGAGGCAAATTTTGTGGCAGACTCACTCTCCAAACACAGTCACCAGCTTACCAGTCCTCACGTGTACTTCAACAGCCAGCAACTCCCCAAACTGACAGCAACGTATCTTCAACAAGACCACGCAGGTATGGCAAGTTTCAGAAGAAGAAAATTGAAGAGATTTAAAGAACCTCCTTAAATTTTCATTGCCTAGAGGTCCTACGAAGAAGCCAGAACTTCTTCAGGCTCTCTTATTGGATGATCTATCAGTCATTCCTTACAGACTGCCCCATGATAGGAAAGATTTTTATTTAGTCTTTTGCTTGTAAAGGGAGAGTCTCTCTTATTTATGCTTTCCTAGATTCTTTGTACCGAGAGGAGTCCTCTCATATAGGTGCTTAGTTGATAGGCTCGTAAGTAGTTTGGGAAAGAGTTGGAGAACCTACTAAGGTAATTAGTAGGCTACCAACTCTTATACCACCATTAACTGGACGTAAGGTTTATGTCCCCCTCCGTGTACTTTTGATTTTTATCTATGTTAAGGCCTGGGGGTGTAGCTAAGCCCCTGACCCCTCCAAGGGTCATTCAAATAAAAAAATAAAAAAAATAACAAACCTAAAACCCTATACCCTTAACCGCAAACCCTTAACCCTAATCTCTAAACCCTAAACCCTTAACACTAAACCTAAACCCTACACAGTAAATTCAAACTTTAAACCCTAAGTTATAAGCCATAAATCATAAATCCTAAGTTCTATACCCTAAAGCCTAAACTCTAAATCCTAAACTCTAAACCGTAAACCCTAAAACCTAAACCCTAAACCCTAAACCCAATAAACCTAGAACCTTTAATCCTAAACAATAAACCCTAAACAATAAACCCAAAACTCTAAACCTTAAACCTAATTCCTAAACGGAAAAACCTAAAACCTACACCCAAAATCCAAACTCTAAACCCTAATCCCTAAACCCTAAATACTAAATTCTAACACCTAAACCCTAAACCCTAAACACTAAACACTAAATCCTAAAATTTAAACCCTAAAGCCTAAACCCTAAAAAAAAAATCTTAAATAAAAATGCTAAATCCTAACACTAAAACCTAAACCCTAAAGCCTAATTCCAAACTCTAAACCAAAATCCTAAACATTAAACCCTTAACACTAAACCCTTAATCCTAAACCCTAAACCCAAAATCCTGAACTCAAAACCCAAAACCATAAACCATAATCCATAAACCCTAATCCTTAAAGCCTAAATCCTAAACCCTAAACCTTAACCCTAAATCATAAAACCTAAACCCAAAACCCAATAAACACTAAGTCCTTAAAACTAAATCCTAAACCCTAAACTCTATACCCTAAACCCTAATCACTAAACTCTAAACTGTAAACCCTAAACCCTAAACCTTAAACCCAATCTCTAAATCGTAAACCCTAAACTATTAACCCTAAACCCAAAACTTAAAGCCCTAAACCCAAACTCTAAACTCTAAACCCTAAACCCTAAACCCTAAACCCAAAATCCTAAACTCTAAACCATAAACCCTAAACCTTATACTCTAAATCCTAAACTCAAAAGCCTAAACACAAAACCCTCAATCCTAAGCTTTAAACCCTAAACTATAAACCATAAATCATAAATCCTAAACTCTAAGCCCAAAACCCTAAACACTAAATCCTAAACTCTAAACCCTAAACCCCAAACCCTAAAAGTAAACCCTAAACTTGAAACACTAAACCCTAACCCTAAATCCTAAACCCTAAACCCTAAAACCTACACCCTAAATCAAAACTCAAAAAACTAAACACTAAACTCTAAACCCTAAATCCAAAACACTAAACTATAAACCCTAAATCCAAAACACTAACCCCTAACCCCTAAACCCTAAACCAAAAACCCTACACACTAAATCCTATATTTTAAACCCTAAACCCTAATCCCTAATCCCTAAAACCTAAAACCTAAACCCTAAACCCTAAAACCTACACGCTAAATCCAAACTTTAAACCCTAAATTCTAAACTCTAGCCCCTAAACCCAAAACCATAAGCCCTAAACCCTAAACCTTAAACCTAATCCCTACATCATAAATCCACACTCTAAATCCTAAACCCTAAATTCGAAACTCTAACCCCTAACACGTAAACCCTAAACACTAAACTCTAAACCTTAAATCATAAACCCTACACCATAAATCCAAACTCTAAACCTTAAACCCTAAACCCTAAATCCTAAATTCTAACCACTAAACCCTAAACCCTAAACACCAAATCCTTAACTTTAAAACCCCATCGCTTCCCCATTTCACAATTTTTTTCTCTCTCTAAATTCTCTCTCTATGCGGGACTCTCTTGAAAATCTGCACAACTGCTACAGTTCCAACGGCTAGTTCACCTGCTGGAATGGCGCGTGCGCCGCCGGTAAACCTCTTCAGGCCGCCGGACCAAAACCATCTGAGGCGATCAGAGGAGACAAACAAAACCCACCAAGAATCATCATCTAATTCATCCTACAACTCCACGAAATCGTGAAATACAGAGGCGATAAACATCGCAATTTCAGAAAGGGAGCTAGACGGGATTCAGAAATTTATTTCCCAAGATCGTGATAAGTTGATTCATCAAAAACTATTTAGTGGGAATGATTCTCCTAATCAAGGGCTACAACATACTCAAAAATCACATGATTCCATCGCGCCAATTGCGAGATCTGATGAGGCGATTTCTGGGAAAGTCGGCTCAAATTCATCGGAGATGTGCCTTCAAATTCGCCAACTTCCCACCATTTTCACGGCGATTTGACCACTGGGGATTGTTCACCTGGTGAAGAGGTACATCTCACAGCGATCTCAAGAAAAATGGCCGGCCAAATCACCGGCGACATAAACTCCGATGAGGAAATAGTCGAAGGTGACGACGACGCCACTAGATGCACGTGCTCGTTAGACGAGGAAGTCCACCTTACCACTATATCCACCAAATTAGCTCAAGAACACAGCCAAAACAAAATTCAAACAAGTTTCATACAATCTACAATCAATCCACAAATTGAACTTGAAGAACAACAACAGAAGACGTTCTCCCAGGATCAAGCAGGGCCTAATGGTAAAAAACAAGATCATAATGCTATAGGGAAACAACAAATAGAGATGGAAGTTACACAAGTAGCTATGCGAGTATATCAGGGCCAAAATGATTAGCTGGACAACACACGTTCTGCTAATTTGGAAGTCATTGATGTGGAAAACTCATCACATTTTTTATTTGGAGTGAAACCAGTGGACACAAATCCTAGGAATGGAGGAAATCAAAGAACAGGTATGACTCCTACGGATAATAATGCATTTTCTCAGGTCTCTATGCAGGAACAACAACAAACTAATATCACTTCCTTAAGCAAAAAACCAACTATGGAGAGCACTGAAGCAGGTAAATCCACTCATTCTAACTCTAGTAAAAATGTTGTTAATGTTGTTAATTTGAGTAGTAGTGATACCCAGCTGAAGGTTAGTGCTAATGGGCAAAAGAATATAATGAGGGATGAGCAGGAAACAGGCAGGGGAGACACTGACTCACAACAACAGGATAATCGACATCAAAATAGAGTGAGAGATAAAAATTTATCTGAACCAACTGAACATGGAGGGAATACTGAACCAAGCAACTACCATAGGGACTTCCCTAAACTCTTTAGCAATTTTGATAGAGATATCAGTTCTAACCAGCAGAACCAGCAAATACATCAGTCCAACCAGTCCAAAGAACCCAACATTTCCAACGAGAACCCAAAAACCAAACAGGACCCAAGTGTCGAACCTGCTTCTTACACAGTGGTGCAAAATCTAGCTGCTAGGCTCAGGCAAATCCATGCTACGCAGACCACTCCTATTGAACTTGTTCCACCCAAGCACACTACCAAACAGGCCCAGCCTGCTGTGATCTATGATATGGATGATTTCATGAACAAGTTAGCCGTGGACTGCAAATATACCCTTATAGGTAAGTTCAGTACCACCATGCCTAAGATAGACCTCATCAGGAAGAGTTTCATCCTACAAACTCAACTGAATGGGGGGGGGGGGTCAATATTGCACAGTATAATGCTAGGCATGTGTTTATTGATTTGGAAAATGAACTGGACTATAACACGGTATGGACACAACAAAGAATGACCATTGAGGGCAAACTCATGAGAATACAAACCTGGACCACCAACTTTAAGCCTGAAGAAGAAACACCCATTGTTCCCATATGGGTACTGCTGCCAGGCCTACCATGGAACTGCTTCAAGAAAGAGTTCATTACACCTCTACTAGAATTAGTGGGCAAAGTTCTCTACTTAGATACAGCCTCCATTAAACGAACTAGAGCTAATATGGCCAAGGTAAAAGTCCAAGTAGACCTCACGAAATCTAGACCTCGACATGTTTGGATAGGCTTGGATGAGGAGGACCTCACTATAGGTATATGGCAACCTATCAAATATGAAAATATCCCTCCCTATTGTGCCTATTGCAAGCATCAAGGTCACATGATAGGGGATTGCAAATTCAAAATAAGAGATGAGGACCTCAAATGTAGAAACGAATTAGGAGCAGAGATGAAAAAAATAAGTAATAGTGAACATGGGCAGTAAGGATATGAGCATAGACAAGTCAGGCCAAGGGAGCAAGAGGAACAACAACATCAAAACACCGAAGAAGGGAACAACCAGTTACCACCTGAACAGCAAAAGGAAGAAGAATGGAAGGTGTCAAGAAGAAGAAACAACAAATCACAGGAGGAGAAAACACAGAAGGTAGTGTGGAGACCAACCTCACCAAAGAACAAAGTGTCAAGAGATCAACCACAAACCATAACTCAGCAAAAAGGTATAAATAATACTTCTAATCATAATCCTTTTTCTAACCTTAGCATGTAGGAAAAAAAGTCTCAAGACATTCAGAGGCATAACAACAATGAAGGGAAAGCAACACAAGAATCACAAAGCAAGTCGAAAACCGACCACACACAAAAAGAACAAATCATGCAAACAGGAAGCCAAGCAAATAACAAGAGCACATGTATTGACTCAATGATCCCAATTCCTACAAACCCCAATATTTTAATTTCTAATGCTGAAGTTGAAGAAGGGATGGATGGGGGATGTCAGGAGAGCCACACTAACCTACAGGAAAAGGGGTCCAAAAGGGGGAATTTGACTCATGTTATGCATGAGGGTACATATCTTGATCATAGTCCTGACCTTATAGCTCTTGCTACCACTACTCTCCAGCTTCACCAACAAGTACAGCAACAGGTACAACAACAGGTACAGGTAGGGGCCAGGGAAACTGATAAGTACTGAAAATAATAAGGAAAAACAGCAAGTGAGGGCAGGATCTGCAGATAAACAGAACAAAGGAGCCATGGCAAAAGATATGGGAGTCAAAGCAAGCACTAGCAACCAAGGAAATACTCTCAAAAGCAAGAACAAACCCAGTAAGAAAAAGAGAGAGGCTACCAAAAAAATACAGAGCTTACAGCAAGACAATGTCCAGCAGGGGGAACAACAAAAAGAAGGGGAAGTTTGCAAGAAGTTATTATGATTGATGAACAGTTGGGCATGGATATTACCCCTTTACAAACCCAATACATGAACCCTCCAATTAATGTCCCTCCTGATGACAGGCCTGCAAAGTGTCAACTGAACACAGGTTCTATAATAGATGAATATGCAGTTGATAATTCAGAGAATGAACCGGATGTGGATAATCAATCCCTCAAAGATCCTGATGAGGATGATGAGACTAGTGAGCTTCTTATTAGAGCTTTTAGTCCTCATCCAGATAAAGACCTTGTAGAAGAAATTCAACAGGTGGCTAATAGTCAGGGATTATCACCTAGAGGGTTACACCATGAGAGATTCAAATTCCAAGTTCAGGATATTAACACTGTCACTGCTGGCAGACCAAACACTAGGTTGTTTACTTCCCCATCATCTCAATGATTAGTACAATTATTTGGAATGTGAGAGGGATCAACACCCAGGGTGTAATCGAAAGACTCAAAATGCTCAAGAAGATGTATCAACTATCTATCATTGCCATCATGGAACCCTTCTCGGACAATACTCATATTCAAAGTGCTGAAAATCAGTTAGCTATGGAGCATGGTGTGAGTAATTGCAATGGTAAAATCTGGCTCTTTTGGAACATGGACATTGATTGTGTAATATTGGGGGAGGATGAGCAACAAATTACTTGTGAATTTAGCCATAATGAACTCCAAAATCATTTCACCACCACTTTTGTGTATGCCAAATGTAAAGACCATCTCAGAAGGCCTTTATAGGATAGAATGTTACATCACTCTGCAGATATTGATAGGCCTTGGTGTTCGGTGGGAGACTACAATGTTATTACTTCTATTGAAGAAAAGCTGGGAGGGGTTCATTACAACATGAGAAAAAGTTTAGAATTCGTTGCTGTCATTGAGGCTTGTGGTCTTATAGATTTAGGCTTCAATGGACAGAAATTTACTTGGTCCAACAACAAGGGTATACAACAGAGAATTTGGAAAAGGCTGGACAGAGCTCTAGTTACTGATGCCTGGCTAGAAAAGATGCCTTAGACTACTATCACCCATTTACCTTCTGTAGAGTCAGATCACTACCCTCTACTGATGGAAATGAATGCTAGGGAAGATAATCATATCAAATATTTTAAATTTCTTAATTGCTGGACTGACCAACCTAATTTCCTTGACATTGTTAAAGCCTGCTGGGACAGGAATGTTGGGGGTAACAACATGTGGAAATTTCATCAGAAAATGAAGAGGTTGTCCAACACTCTTAGCAACTGGTCCAGAAAGGAGTTTGGGGACATTTTTGCTAAAGCCAGGGAATATGAGGAGAAGGTCAAAACAATGGAGGAGAAGCTGATTCAAGACCCTAGTGAGATTAATAGATCTATGCTTCATGAACTCAATGCTAGGTATATCAGATTCTTGAAGATAGAAAACTCCATTTTGAAACAAAAAACACAGTAGCAGTGGTTCAAGGAAGGTGATTGCAATACAAAATACTTCCACTCCTTGATAAGGGGGAGAAGAAGAAGGTTATTCATTCACAAAATTATCAAGGAGGATGGGGAATGGATACAGGGAGATGAGGTTATTGTTGAGGCTGCCTGTGACCATTTCCAGAAAATTTTCACAGGAGATAGCAAAATCATCAATGAGGATGTCCTGGACTGTATACCACAGATGGTCACCCAGGAAAAAAATGATAGACTTACTGCTTTGCCTAATCTGGAAGAGTTGAAGGAAGTAGTATTCTCCATGAACCCTAACTCTTCAGCTGGTCCAGATGGGATGAATGGATACTTTTTTCAGAAGTGTTGGCACATTATCAAGCATGATCTCCTTGGTGTCATTCATACATTCTTTTGTGGTCAAATGATTCCCAAATATTTCTCTCACTCTTGCATTTTTCTCCTCCCTAAGGTAAAAAATCCTAACAAACTTTCAGAATTCAGGCCCATTAGTCTAAGTAACTTCACTAGTAAGATTATATCTAAGCTAGTAAGTTCTAGACTAGGTCCTATTCTACTTAGTTTGGTTTTTCTTAATCAGTCGGGGTTCGTCAAAGGGAGAAGTATTTCAGAAAATATTATGCTGGCACAAGAGATTATTCATCAAATTAAGAAGCCTAATATTGGAAGCAATGTTATTATTAAATTGGATATGGCTAAAGCGTATGACAGGGTTTCTTGGTCTTATATATGTTTGGTGCTAAGAAGGATGGGATTTGATGAAGTTCTGATCGATATGATTTGGAGGTTCATGGCTAACAATTGGTACTCCATTATTGTCAATGGCAAAAGACATGGTTTCTTTCAATCCACTAGAGGACTCAAGCAAGGCGATCTGTTATCTCCTGCCCTATTTATTTTAGGTGCAGAAGTACTTTCCAGATCTCTGAACAGGTTGCACAACAACCCTGAATACCATGGTTTCTTCATGGAACCTAGAGGCCCCCGAGTGAATCACTTAAGTTTTGCGGATGACATTATCCTCTTCACTTTTGGAAGACAGAAAATACTGAAGTTTATCATGCAGACTCTCCAGTCCTATAAGCAGTCCTCAGGCCAATTAGTTAACACTGAGAAAAGCCACTTCATGGTTCACTCGTGTGCATTCAACAGCACAAAGGATAGAATCAAGAGAATCACTGGTTTCAGGAAAAAGGAGGGCCCTATCACCTACCTTGGCTATCCCTTATTTGTTGGTAGGCCTAGGATTATTTATTTTTTTGACCTTATTAACAAAGTTTTATGCAGGATCACAGGTTGGCAGACTAAGCTTTTAAGTTATGGTGGTAGAGAAATCCTTGTCAAGCATGTGTTGCACTCTTTACCTATTCACCTATTAGCCTCAGTAACACCTCCAGTCACTGTCCTCAGGCAGATCCAAAGCATCATGGCTGACTTCTTCTGGGGATGGAGGAATGAGAGGAAAAAATATCAATGTTCGTCATGGAAAAATTTAAGCTTTCCTTACGATGAAGGGGGTGTTGGTATGAGGAACCTCAAAGATGTGTGTTTAGCCTTCCAATACAAACAATGGTGGATCTTTAGATCCAAACAAACTCTTTGGGGAGATTTTTTGAAAGCTAAATATTGCCAAAGGTCTAACCCAATTAGCAAGAAATGGGATACAGGGGAGTCACTGACATGGAAGCATCTTATGAACAACAAAATCCAAGTCGAAAAACACATTCAATGGAAACTCAACTCTGGCAATTGCTCCTTTTGGTGGGATAATTGGCTGGGCATTGGACCTCTTGCTCATTACTCTACCGATAGCAACAGATTAAACAACACCACAGTGGCAGATTTTCGGCTTGAAGGACAGTGGAATTGGAGAAAGCTTCTACAACAAGCACCTAACAATCAGCTGGCCAGCATCCTTTCCACAGAATTCTCCACCTAGTAGGACCTCCTAGACTTAGCAATATGAAAACCATGCATGGATGGGAACTTCAGCTGTTCATCTGCATCGAACGAGATTAGAGAAAAGAGGACCAAGGCCAAATTCAACTCATTCATTTGGCATAAGTGTATCCCTTTTAAAATTTCATTTCTTTTGTGGAGAACACTAAAAGGCAAACTCCCTACTAATGAAAAACTAACTAGCTTTGGCATTGAGCCAGCAAGCTGATTTTGCTGTTGTAACAGGTCTGGTCTCGACACGATAGAGCACATATTCAACACAGGACAATTCGCGACATACGTGTGGAAACGTTTCGCAGATGTTGCTGGAATCATCACAGATCATAGCTCTCTTACTCAACTCATCATACAATGGTGGTCATCGAAGTATAACAATGAAGCACACAAGCTACTACTACAAGCTACACCATTATTCATTTGTTGGAACCTTTGGAAGAATCGTTGTGCTAGTAAATACGGAGGCAAATCGTCCAATATTAGTTGAGTCAAATATGCAATCTACAAGGACAACTACAAACTAATGAATACAAACTTCCCCCAAATCAAATGGCCTTCAAACTGGAAGGAACTATTTTAGCTGGGGGAGAATTGCATTCATGATATCAAAGTGACACTCGTTAAATGGATAAAGCCTCCAGCTCGTTGGGTCAAAATCAACACGGACGGCAGTGCATTAAGCAACCCGGGCAGATTTGGAGCAGGTGGTATCCTAAGGGATCAAATGGGAGCAATGCTATTAACTTTTGCTACTCCCTTGGGGGAAAGCACTAACAACCAAGCTGAAATAGGAGCAACCATTTTTGGCATGACATGGGTACTTCAACTGGGCTACAAGAATGTTGTTTTGGAAGTGGATTCGCAGCTGCTGGTGGACTGGATCACGCAGAAAGCCAACCCTCCATGGAGCATCAGCATACAACTACAGCAGCTTCAGGATCTCATTAGACAAACACACAACTTTTGATGCAAACACACCTTCAGAGAGGCTAACTTTGTGGCCGACTCCTTATCAAAGCAAAGTCACAAGCTTACTTGTCCCCAAATATATTGCAATAGTCGGCAACTACCAAAAGAAGCCAGAGCCTATTATCAACTAGACATGATCGAAATGGCAAGTTTCAGAACAAGGAAAATCAAGAGGAACAAAGAACCACCTTGAGTTGACTTCAAACTTTTTTTCAACCTAGCTATGGTTGAACTTTTGAATAGGTCTAGAGTTTTATTTTGTCTAATTGTAAAGGGAGAGTCTTCCTTATTTATGATTTCTAGATTCTTTATATCGAGAGGAGTCCTCTCTTTTAGGTGCTTAGTTTCTAGATTTTCCTTTTTTAGAATGGGGATAAGTTGACTATCCTTAGGAGGAAGGTCGACTAATGAACCACCATGGGATTGGAGGTTAGGTTTATGCCCCCCTCCTTGTATCTTGTTTGTTTTTATTTATGTTAAGGCCTGGGAGTGTTCCTAAGCCCCTGACCCCTCCCCCCAAGGGTCGTTCAAATTAAAAATAAAAAATAAAAAAAATCCTTAACTTTAAAACCTAAAGACTAAACCCTAAATCTTAAACTAAAAACCCTAAATCCTAACACTAAATCCTAAACCCTAAACCCTAATTCCAAACTATAAACCTTAACCCTAAACCGTTAATCCTAAACCCTAAACCCTAAACCCTAAATCCTGAAATCAAAACCCTAAACCCTAAACCATAATTCATAAACCCTAATCCTTAATGCCTAAACCCTAAACCCAAAACCCTAACCCTAAATCCTAAAACCTATACCCAAAACCCAATAAACCTTGAGCCCTTAAACCTAAACACTAAACCCTAAACTTTATACCCTAAACCCTAAACCCTAAACTCTAAACTGTAAACCATAAATCCTAAACCCTAAACCCTAGACCTTAAACTTAATCCCTAAACCCTAAACCCTAAACCCAAAACCTAAAACCTTAAATCAAAACTCTTAACTCTAAACCCTTGTCACGATCCAAGCCTAGGGCCTAGACGTGACATGGCGAATGAGGAACCCGAAGGAACCCCAAACAAGCCTCTCAAACTTGTCATCACACTTCATCGGTCGCGGAAGTACATTCAACATTAATTAACGGGAAAATAGGGGACTAAGGGCAAACCATTTCAAAATGACATCATAGAACAAGAGTCAAGATCATTTACAAAATACTTGTCCAACGCACACCTCTACATACATAGATAGGACGGGGGCCATGACATACTACCGGCTCTCCTCATAGTCAAAATACAATTACAAGCTAAAGTCTCAAAACATAGGAGTAGGAAACATAACATAGCCCTCGAATCATTGAGGACTCACCAACAAACTCGGATAAGCACCGTACTAGCCACGTGAATGGATAGAAGGATCAAGAGTAGCTCCGGTCCCTACATGGTGACATCATGTAGGCAAAATATGCGTTAGTACTTGGAATGTACTATGTATGCGGGGTGCAACACAACAATAGACAAGGACACAATCGAAATACAAGAAATAGTTTCATAGGCATTATGAATAACAATATGAGGATGCATGATCAAAGTGAAGTCAAAACATGTTTAAGTAAATCTATACTAATAGTAGATATCATATGTGTATGCATGATCCAACCAATCTATAACCCCAACTTAGGATGGGGGATGCCGTTCACACCCGGACACCCTGGTGGCAAGGTATAAACCCCTCACATGGTTAATGTTGGTCACACCCCAAGCATCCTAGGTGGTGAGATATCAACCTCTCACATGGTTGATGTTGGTCACACCCCAAGCATCCTAGGTGGTGAGATATAAACCTCTCACATGGTTGATGTTGGTCACACCCCAAGAATCCTAGGTGGTGGGATATAAACCTCTCACATGGTTGTCCGGTTCTTTTCCCCCGGACCGGGCATGGTCACGCAACACTTTATATAAGAAATTCCCATTAGGCTCTAATGCAATCTCACGTATGGAATGAACATATACACAAGCTTAGTTTGTCATCAACACATCTCTGGATTTCTATACATCTCATAACTCAAGCTTTAAAGCATCGATTCATCAATTCTCCATAGTTGGACATTTTGTCAAACACCTTGAAGGCATGTAATGGAATCAAAGAGCATGGAAAATAGGGTAGTAATTATGCAGCCAAACCAGTGAACAACCTACAACAACACATTTTAACACCCACAATACCACATGAAAATCTCCACAACCATTCCAAATTTAGATTCAAGTTCTAGAGTCACAACATGCTCAAAACAATCACTTTTCATGTTTAAAATTCAATGTGCAGGAAATTATTACAAAGAACAAGACTAATTTATGAATCTTAACTTAAACCATGAATTAGTGAGTAGAACAGAGTCTAGGCACTATGGGTGGAAGGACCCATGAGTTCAACACCACATACCTTGAGTTTTTATGAAGGTCTTGAGAGTGTCTTCAATGGAAGCTTGGAACTTCGAGCAAGAGTCTCTTCAATCTTGAGGAAGGTTTTGGATTAGGGTTCTTGAGAGAACTTGAGAGAAAATGTGTCTAAGTATGGGAGAGGTGTTTTGGGAAATGTTTTAGAGATGGGAATTGAACTAATGGTATATAGGAAATAACATATGCCCTTTGGAAAAATGGTTCAACACTTAGAAAAAAAAATGAGGCGGGTGAACAGTAAAAACGCTCACTGGAAATTGCATTTCCTGCCGGACAGATTTTACGAAAATGGGCATAACTTCTTCGTCCGAACTCCGAATGAGGTGAAACGACGTTCGTTAGTTAGCTAACTCAAAGGGCTTTCCATGGATATTTTATGGGCCACCCAATTATTTGTGTGCTAGGATATATGACCCTCCAAATTAGACCCTCGAAAAAGGCTTCACTTGGAAATTTCGGATTTTGATACGGTTGCTCTAAAATTTGCGTTAGACCCATTTCCCACTCAATTTGACCCCCTAAACAAGAATATGAAATCGGATTTTCGAAAAACGAAATGGATTTTTCTAGATATACCTAAACAAGTTTCCGGTAACTTCTGAAGCACATTTTTAAGAACATTTTGGGTCATTTCAATATCTCCCCCTTGGGAACATTCGTCCCCGAATGTGGAAGAGACGTACAAGGAAAGACTTAGTAAGAACATATCAGCCCCAACATGAATGCAAAAATTGTATTTAAACATCACTTCAAGATTTCAAAACTTAGTGTAAAGCATCTATAACTCATCAATTTAAACATATATGCACATTAATGATTCAGGGGCTGAAATGTAAGACTCAATGGAGTACAAAGGACCTGATTTAATACCTTAGGCTTGAGTGGAGTTGAATAGAGAAGGATAACGTCTTTGCATGTCCGCTTCGGCCTCCCAAGTAGCACTCTCCACTTGTTGATTTTTCCAAAGCACCTTAACAGACGCCACTTATTTGTTCCTCAACCTTTTAACTTGTCTATCTAAGATCTGAACCGGGATTTCTTCATACGTCAAATTATCTTCTACAACACCCACAACCTCAAGAGGTACAATAGCGTTAGGATCACCAACACATTTCCTCAACATCGATACATGGAATACCGGATGAACTAATTCCATCTCCTTGGGCAACCCCAACTCATAGGCTACTTTACCAACCCTTCTTATTATCTCATAAGGACCGACATACCTAGGACTTAATTTCCCCTTCTTACCAAAACGAACCACACCTTTCATTGGAGAAACTTTCAAATAAACCCAATCACCCACTTTGAATTCAAGATCCCGTCTCCTCACATCGGCATAAGACTTTTGACGACTTTGGGCTGTTTTCAACCTCTCCCTAATCATCCTTACCTTCTCAAGAGCATCCATAACCAGATCCAGACCCAACAAGGCCACCTCTCCAACTTCAAACCACCCAACCGGTGACCTACACCGTCTACCATAAAGTGCCTCAAAAGGAGCGATACCGATACTAGAATGATAACTATTGTTGTATGCAAATTCAATCAAAGGAAGATGATCATCCCAACTACCTTTCAACTCCAATACACAAGCTCTAAGCATATCCTCCAAGGTTTGAATTGTTCTTTCGGCTTGGCCATCCGTTTGAGGGTGGAAGGCCGTGCTAAGCTTTACCTTTGTACCAAGACCCCTTTGGAATGACTTCCAAAAGTGAGAAGTGAATTGGGCACCACGATCCGAGATGATAGACAAAGGAATCCCATGCAATCTTACCAATTCATGAATGTACAACTTGGCATACTCTTCAGCCCCGTAAGTAGTTTTAACCGGTAGGAAATGAGCCGACTTTGTCATCCGATCAACCACCACCCAAACCGAATCAAAGCCTCTTCTAGCCTTGGGTAAGCCCACTACAAAATCCATGTTGATTTCTTCCCACTTCCAAGTAGGTATCTCAATGTCTTGAGTTAGGCCACCCGGCCTTTGATGTTCGGCCTTGACTTGTTGACAACTATGGCAACCCGAAACAAATTTTGCAATGTCCTTCTTCATACCGCCCCACCAATACACATCCCTCAAGTCTCTATACATCTTTGTTGACCCCGGATGAATGGAATAAAAGGAATTATGAGCATCATCAAGGATTCTTTCCCTCACACCATCCACACAAGGAACACATAATCTACCTTGGTATCTAAGGGCACCATCTCCCCCTTGGGAGAAAACCTCCACCTTACCACTACTCACCGAAGCCTTTAATTCTACCAAAGAAGGATCAAGATCTTGCTTGACTATCACCTCATCAACCAAGGAAGACCTTGAACCATCAACAACAACTACTCCTCCACTATCCACCCCTTCTAACCTAACTCCTAATTTGGCCAACCGATGGACCTTCTTAGCCAACTCTTTACTACCTTCCTCCACATGAGCCAAGCTACCCATGGACACTCTACTCAATGCATCCGCCACCACATTAGCTTTCCCCGGATGATAGTGAACACTCATATCATAATCCTTAAGGAATTCTAACCACCTCCTTTGTCTCAAGTTACGATTTTTTTGCGTGAACACATATTAGAGATTCTTATGGTCGGTAAAGATATCAACATGCACCCCATACAAATAATGACGTCAAATCTTTAAAGCAAAAACCACGGCGGCCAATTCAAGATCATGGGTTGGGTAATTTTTTTCATGAACCTTAAGTTGCCTAGAAGCATAGGCTATAACCTTACCACTTTGCATCAACACACAACCCAAACCAATATGGGAAGCATCACAATAAACAAAAAAACCTTCTAACCCATTCGGAAGTGACAAAATAGGAGCGGACACAAGCCTTTCTTTCAAAGTTTGGAAGCTTTCCTCACACTCATCCGACCACACAAATTTAGCCTTCTTTTGAGTCAACTTAGTCATAGGAGAAGAAAGAGAAGAAAACCCTTCCACAAATCTCCTATAATAACCCGCTAAACCCAAGAAACTCCTTATATCCGACTGGGTCAAAGGTCTAGGCCAATTCCTAATAACATCGGTCTTCTTAGGATCCACCTTAATACCATCCCCCGACACTACATGGCCTAGGAAAGCAACTTCCTTCAGCCAAAACTCACACTTTTCATATTTAGCGTACAACTTCTCTTCCCTCAATCTTTGGAGTACAACCCTCAAGTGACCCTTGTGCTCTTCCTCACCCCGAGAATAGATCAAGATGTCATCTATAAACACCACCACAAAAGAATCAAGGTAGGGTTTGAAAACCCTATTCATCAAATCCATAAAGAGAGCCGGAGCATTAGTCAACCCGAAAGACATCACCAAAAACTCATAGTGCCCATACCTAGTACGAAAGGCCGTCTTGAGAATATCACACTCCCTCACCTTCACTTGATGATACCCTGACCGAAGATCAATCTTAGAGAAGTGACTAGCCCCATGCAATTGGTCAAATAAATCGTCAATCCTTGGAAGAGGATACCTATTCTTGATGGTGACCCTATTAAGTTGTCGATAATCAATACACATTCTAAGAGACCCATCTTTCTTCTTCACAAACAAAACCGGGGCACCCCAAGGAGAATGACTAGGTCTAATAAACCCCTTCTCTAACAAATCTTTTAATTGCTCTTTCAACTCTTTCAACTCCGCCGGGGCCATACGGTAAGAGGGGATAGAAATAGGTTGAGTATCGGGAAGGAGGTCTATACCAAGATCTATCTCCCTTTCGGGAGGGACACCGGGAAGGTCTTCTGGGAAGACATCTAGAAACTCATTAACAACCGGAATAGACTCAATAGGAGGGACTTTAGACTCAACATCATTGACTCTCACAATATGGTACAAGCACCCTTTGGAAATCAACCTATGGGCTTTAATGCAAGAAATGGATTTCCCCTTCACCACAACATCCCGGCTCTACCACTCAAGGACGGGCTCATTAGGAAATCGGAACTTGACTTTACGAGTCTTACTCAACGCGGTGTGTTGGACTCCGAGGATTTAACAACCTAGTGCGCTGATACCAAGCTTGTCACGACCCAATCCTAGGGCCTAGACGTGACATGGCGAATGAGGAACCCGAAGGAACCCCAAACAAGCCTCTCAAACTTGTCATCACTCTTCATCGGTCGCGGAAGTACATTCAACATTAATTAACGGGAAAATAGGGGACTAAGGGCAAACCATTTCAAAATGACATCATATAACAAGAGTCAAGCTCATTTATAAAATACTTGTCCAACACACACCTCTACATACATAGATAGGACGGGGGCCATGACATACTACCGGCTCCCCTCAAAGTCAAAATACAATTACAAGCTAAAGTCTCAAAACATAGGAGTAGGAAACATAACATAGCCCTCGAATCATTGAGGACTCACCAACAAACTCGGATAAGCACCGTACTAGCCACGTGAATGGAGAGAAGGATCAAGAGTAGCTCCGGTCCCTACATGGTGACATCATGTAGGCAAAATATACGATAGTACTTTGAATGTACTAAGTATGCGGGGTGCAACACAACAATAGACAAGGACACAATCGAAATACAAGAAATAGTTTCACAGGCATTATGAATAACAATATGAGGATGCATGATCAAAGTGAAGTCAAAACATGTTTAAGTAATCTATACTAATAGTAGATATCATATGTGTATGCATGATCCAACCAATCTATAACCCCAACTTAGGATGGGGGATGCCGTTCACACCCAGACACCCTGGTGGCAAGGTATAAACCCCTCACATGGTTGATGTTGGTCACACCCCAAGCATCCTAGGTGGTGAGATATAAACCTCTCACATGGTTGTCCGGTTCTTTTCCCCCGGACCGGGCATGGTCATGCAACACTTTATATAGGAAATTCCCATTAGGCTCTAATGCAATCTCACGTATGGAATGAACATATACACAAGCTTAGTTTGTCATCAACACATCTTTGGATTTCCATACATCTCATAACTCAATCTTTAAAGCATCGATTCATCAATTCTCCATAGTTGGACATTTTGTCAAACACCTTGAAGGCATGTAATGGAATCAAAGAGCATGGAAAATAGGGTAGTAATTATGCAGCCAAACCAGTGAACAACCTACGACAACACCTTTTAACACCCACAATACCACATGAAAATCTCCACATCCATTCCAAATTTAGATTCAGGTTCTAGAGTCACAACATGCTCAAAACAATCACTTTTCATGTTTAAAATTCAATGTGCAGGAAATTATTACAAAGAACAAGACTAATTTATGAATCTTAACTTAAACCATGAATTAGGGAGTAGAATAGAGTCTAGGCACTATGGGTAGAAGGACCCATGAGTTCAACACCACATACCTTGAGTTTTTATGAAGGTCTTGAGAGTGTCTTCAATGGAATCTTGGAACTTGGAAAATGAGGCGGGTAAATAGTAAAAACGCTCACTGGAAATTGCATTTCCTGCCGGACAGATTTTACAAAAATGGGCATAACTTCTTCGTCCGAACTTCGAATGAGGTGAAACGAAGTGCGTTAGGTAGCTAACTCAAAGGGCTTTCCATGGATATTTTATGGGCCACCCAATTATTTGTGTGCTAGGAGATATGACCCTCCAAAGTAGACCCTCGAAAAAGGCTTCGCTTGGAAATTTCGGAATTTGATACGGTTGCTCTAAAATTTGGATTAGACCTATTTCCCACTCAATTTGACCCCCTAAACAAGAATATGAAGTCGGAATTTCGAAAAACGAAACGGATTTTTTTCTAGATATAGCTAAACAAGTTTCCAGTAACTTCCGAAACACATTTTTAAGAACTTTTTGGGTCATTTCAACACTAAACCCTAAATCCTAAACTGTAAACCCTAAACCCTATAACCTAACCTTAACCCTAAAACCTTAACCCTAAATGCTAAACAAAAAATCCTAAACCCTAAAATTAAACCATAAACTCGAAACAATAAACCCTAAACCCTAACCCTAACCTTCAACCTTCAAACCCTAAACCCTAAACCTAAACCCTAAACTTTAAACCCAAAACCCTATACCCTTAATCCCTAAATCCTAACCCTAACCATCAACCTAAAACCTAAACTTTACAACCCATAAAGCGTGAACCCTAAACCCTAAACCCTTTACCCCAAACCCTAAACTATAAACTCTAAACCCTAAACCCTTAACTTTGATATCTAAACCCTAAACTTTAAACCCTAAATCCTAAACCCTAAAACGGTAAACCCTAAACTTTAAACCCTAAACCCTAAACCCTAAAACGTTAACCCCTAAACCCTAATCCCTAATCCCTAAACCCTAAACCCTAAACCCTAAATCCTAAATCCCTAAATCCTAAACTCAAAACCCTAAACCCTAACCCTAAATCATAAACCTTAAACCCTAAATCCTAAGCACAAAACCCTAAACCCTAACACTAAACCGTAAACCCTAAATCCTAAACTTAAAACCCTAAATCATAAACCCCAAACCCTAAACCTAAATCCAAAATGCTAAATCCTAAAATCATAAATCTAAATGATAAACTCTAAATCCTAAACTTTAAACCCAAAACCCTACACCCTTAACCATAAACCCTAAACCCTAAACCCTAAATGCTAAACCCGAAACACTAAACTTTGAACCCTAAACCCTTAAACACTAAATCTTAATCCCTAAACCCTAAAACCTAAACCCTAAACTCTAAACCCTAAACTCTAAATCCTAAACTGTAAACCCAAAACCCTACACCCTTAACCATAAACCCTTAACCCTAATCTCTAAATCCTAAACTCTAAGCTTTGATCCCTAAACCCTAAACTTTAATCGTTGAACCCTAAACCCTAAACCCTACACCCTAAACCATAAACCCTAAATCCAAACAATAAACCCTAAACCCTAAACGATTAATCCTAAAATTTAAACCATAAACGATAAATCCTAAACTCTTATAACTGAACCCTAACCATAATCCCTAACATCTAAACCATAAATCATAAACCCAATCTTATATCATAAACTCAAAACCCTAAACCCAAAATCCTAAAATCTAAACAATAAATCCTAAATCCTAAATTCATAAACCTAAACCCTTACCCTAATCCCTAACCCCTAACCCCTAAGCCATCAACCCTAAACCCAACCGTATATACTAAACTCAAAATCCTAAACCCTAAACCCTAAAAGCTAACCGTAAACCCTAAACCCTAAACACTAAACCCTAAACCCTAAACCCTAAACATAAACACTAAACACTAAACCTTAAATCCTACATTGTAAACCCTAAACCCTATACCCTAACCTAAACCCTAAACCCTAAACCCTAAACCCTAAATCCTAAACCCTAAACCCTAAAATTAAACAAGAAATCCTCCAAAACAATAAACCCTAAACCCTAACCCTAACCTTCAACCCTCAATCCTAAACCCTAAACCTAAATCCTAAACTCTAAACCCAAAACCCTATACCCTTAACCACAAACCCTAAACCCTAAACTCTAAACCCTAAATTTTAAACCCTAAACCCTAAACCCTAATCCCTTAAACCCTTAAACCCTAAACCCTAGACCCTAAACCCTAAAACTTAAAACCTAAACCCTAAACCCTAGACCCTAAAGCCTAAACCTTAAAACCAATATCGTAAAATCAAAACCATAAACCGATAATCCTAAACCTATAACCCTAAACCCTAACCCTAAACCGTAAACCCTAAACCCTAAACTCTAACCCCAATCCATAAACCCTAAACCTAAATCCTAAACCCTAAACCCTAAATTGTAAACCCTAACCTAAACCTTAAACCCTAAATACTAAGTACAAAACCCTAAACCCTAAACCATAAATCCAAACTCTAAACTATAAACCCTAAACCTTAAATCCTAAACTCTAAACCCTAAACGCTAAACCATAAATCCTAAATCCTAAATCCTAAACTGGAAACCCTAAATCAAAAGCCCTAAACCCTTAACATAGATTCTAAACCGTAAATCCTAAACTCTAAACGCAAATCCCTAAACACAAAACGCAAATCCCTAAATCCTAAACCCTAAACCCTAAATCCTAATCTCAAAACCCTAAACCTTAACCCTAAATCCTAAGCCCTACTACTTATGGAGCTCACTGCCAAAGAGGAGCAGCACACTAAATACTTCAAATTCCTTCATTGTTGGACTGACAGTGATTCTTTTATGAAAACAGTAGAGGAATGCTGGAATAGAGAGGTGCAGGGCAACCCTATGTGGAGACTGAATCAAAAAATGAAGAGACTTGCTACCACTCTTAGTGCTTGGTCCAGGAAAGAGTTTGGGGATATCTTCAGTGCTGTCAGAAGCTTCGAGGAACAGGTTAGAGCAGCAGAGGAGGAAATTATTACAAATAATTCTGAGGCCAACAGGACCAAGCTTCATTATGTCAATGCTAATTACATAAAATATCTTAAGTTGGAATCATCTATCCTTAAACAAAAGACTCAACTTCAATGGTTTAAGGAAGGTGATGCTAACTCAAAATATTTTCATGCAATCATGAGGGGACGAAGGAGAAGATTATTTATTCATAAAATCAGTGATGACAGCGGTATTTGGGTCGAAGGAGACAAGGAAATTGGTCATGCTGCCAGCAAATATTTTCAAAAAAAAAATTCTGGAAAAGAAGACAGAATAGCTGACCATATTCTTCAATGCTTACCAAGACAAGTTATTGATCAGCAAAATCAAAGCCTGCAGGAGATGGTTAGTATGGAGGAGGTTAGAAATGCTGTCTTTGCAATGAACCCTAACTCTGCATCTGGTCCGGATGGGTTTGGAGGTAAATTTTACCAAAGCTGCTGGGAAATTGTAAAGGCTGATCTGCTCCTAGCTATTCAATCATATTTCAGTGGGCACATAATGCCTAAATTTATGTCCCATGCTTGTTTAGTTCTCTTACCTAAGACTGAACATCCTAACAACTTCAGTGAATTAAGGACGATTAGTTTGAGCAACTTTACTAATAAAATCATTTCCAAGATTCTATGTTTAAGATTAGCCCCTATTCTTCCTAATCTTATCTCTGAGAACCAATCTGGATTCATCAAAGGGAGAAGCATCTTAGAAAACATCATGTTGGCCCAGGAAATCACTTACTACATTAAAAAACCTCAGGAAGGGGATAATGTTGTGATTAAACTGGATATGGCCAAAGCCTATGATAGAGTGTCTTGGGCCTTCACCTGTATTGCTATGAGGACTATGGGTTTTGAAGAGTTCTTTATTGATCTAGTCTGGAGGATTATGAGTAACGATTGGTATTCAGTTATTGTGAATGGATCCAGACATGGTTTTTTTCAGTCCACTAGAGGCCTCAAACAAGGGGACCCTCTATCCCCTGCCCTATTTATTTTATGTGCTGAGGTCTTATCCAGGATGTTGAACCTTCTACATCAAGACCAAAATTATAAAGGCTTCCATATGCAGATTAGAGGTCCTCAAATTAATCATTTATGTTTTGCAGATGATGTAATTATATTTACTGCTGCCACTAGAAGTTCCTTGAAACTCATCATGAAAACTCTTAGCACTTATGAGGCTGTTTCTGATCAAAGCATCAACAAAGAAAAGAGTCACTTCATGGTACCTACTAACACACCTATGGAAACTATTGACATGGTAAAAGATATCACTGGTTTTTATCAGAAGGCCAGCCCTATCTCATATTTGGGCTGCCCTTTATATATAGGAGGCCAGAGAATCATTTATTATTCAGAGTTGGTGGCAAAAGTGGTGAAAAGAATCAATGGCTGGCAAACAAGGATCTTGAGTTTTGGAGGAAGGATTACCTTGATTAAACATATTTTGCAATCTATTCCTATACACACCATGGCTTCCATTTCTCCTCTCAACTACATTAAGAGAGTCACGGCAGATTTCTTTTGGGGTTGGGACAAGGAGAAGAAAAAGTATCATTGGGCTTCTTGGGAAACCTTAAGTTATCCTTATGAGGAAGGGGGCATTGGAGTGAGGAAATTAGAAGATACTTGCAAAGCTCTTCAAATCAAGCAATGGTGGAACTTTAGAACCAAAAATTCTCTTTGGAGCCAATTTTTTAGGGCTAAATATTGTCAGAGATCCAATCCCATTGCCAAAAAATGGGATACAGGGCAATCTCTTGTTTGGAAATATATGATGAAGAATAAGACTATCATTGAACCTCATATCACATGGAGAGTACATTCTGGAAACAGTTTATTTTGGTGGGACGACTGGTTGGGTAAAGGGCAACTTGCACAACACGAAGACACCATCAACAGCCTCAATAACACGACTGTTTCATATTTTCTGCAAAATGGGCATTGGAATGAGACACTGTTAAGACAGGAAGCCCCCCTCCATTTGATCCCAAAAATCTTGAATTACAAATTTCACTACCAGCCAAGGATGCTAGATAAGGCAGTGTGGAAACCTACTGGCAGTGGTGACTTCTCATGTGCAACAGCCTAGCGGATCTGTAGATAGAAGAAAGACCGCAACAATATTAACTCCTACATATGGCACAAACATGTACCATTCAAAATATCTTTTCTCGTTTGGAGGGCGTTGAGATACAAACTTCCCACAAATAAAAAGATCACTACATTTAGATCTTCTCCAGTTAACTGCTCTTGCTGTAGAAGACCTGGGAGGGACGACATCAATCACATATTTGTGAATGGTGATTTTGCTAAATACATTTGGGAATGGTTTTCGGCTCCTTGTGGTGTTTATCACAAGCAAACTTATATAAAGGACATTTTATATAGCTGGTGGGGGATGGAGAATAAAAATGATGTCGCACAAATTGATTTTACAGGCAGCCCCTATTATTGTGTGTTGGAATCTGTGGAAGAATAGGTGTGCTGCAAAATATGGGAGCAAACAGTCAAGTATTACTCGAGTTAAAT
Organism: Solanum okadae; assembly: GCA_036553675.1. Classification (NCBI taxonomy): domain Eukaryota; kingdom Viridiplantae; phylum Streptophyta; class Magnoliopsida; order Solanales; family Solanaceae; genus Solanum; species Solanum okadae. The sequence continues at coordinate 29,881,017 of CM071682.1, forward strand.
TCTTCATTACCAAAGATATCTATCTTTTGATTAACACAGCCTACTCCTATATTCAATGGTCGGCGACTTGACATGAAATGATCAAGATTATTGAGCTGTGCAAGCAGGACATCAGAATTTGGCAAATTAGTTGGGAAAAACTTCCTCAGAATATCCTAAAACTTAATACGGATGGTAGTGCGCTCAACAACCCGGGCAAGATAGGAGGAGGGGGAATCTTGAGAGATCATAAGGGTGAGCTAGTGTATGCTTTTTCGATACCATTTGGGAATGGCTCCAACAACCACGCCGAGACTCTAGCAGCCTCTCATGGTATTGAGTGGTGTTTACAACATGGCTACAAGAAAATATTGCTAGAGGTAGATTTAGAACTCCTTGTGAAATGGCTACAGCTCACTGCGAAACCTCCCTGGCAGCTGCAACAATCAATTCAGGAGCTTATTAATTATACCAGGAAGCTGGATTTTTTCAGTTGTCAGCATACCTTCAGGGAAGCAAACTCCACAGCAGACTTCCTCTCTAAAAGAAGCCACAAAACCGATATAGTGCAGCACTATTACACTGTTCAGCAAATTCCAACAGTAGTCAAAGGAAGTTTTTTACTAGAACGAATGGGAATATCATACTTCAGAAGAAAGAAATTAAAGAGAATCAAGCGACCTCCATGAATCCTTCAATTATTGTTAGGTTTAGCTCTCCTTAGTCCTTATTTGTTTTTTCTTATTATGTAAGGGGAGAGTCTCCCTTGTTTATGCATTACTAGATTATTTTATAGAGAGGAGTCCTCTCTTCAGGAATTTTCTAGCCTCTTTTATTGTAAGGGGATGAGAAGCCTTGCCTTAGTAGGAAAGAATACTCAGAACCACCTTAGGATCGGAGGTAAGGTTTATGTCCCCCTCCTTGTGTATTTTTTTGCTTCAATAATGTTAAGGCCTGGGGTGTTGCTAAGCCCCTAACCCCCTCAAGGGTCGTTCAAATAAAAAAAAAATACTAAACCCTAAACCCTAAACCTATACCCAAAAGTCTAAATCCAAACTCTAAACCATAAATCGTAAATCCTAAACTCCAAACCTTAAACCCTAAACCCAAAACGCTAAATCCAAACTCTAAACCCTAAAGCCTAAACCCTAAATCCTAAACTTTATACCCTAAAGCCTAAACCTTAATCCCTTAACCCTAAAATAAAAACCCTAAACCCTAAACCTAAACCCAATACCCTAAACAGTATATCCTAAAATCTAAATCCTAAAACCAAAACACTACACCCTAAACCCTAAAACCTAAACCCTAAACCCAAACCCTAACCATCAACCTAAAACCTAAACCTTACAACCCATAAAGCATGAACCCTGAACCCTAAACCCTAAATCGTTTACCCCAAACCCTAAACTATAAACTCTAAACCTTAAACACTTCAGTTTGAACTCTAAACCCAAAACTTTAAATCCTAAACCCTAAACCGTAACCCTAACCATCAACCTAAAACCTAAACCTTACAACCCATAAAGCGTGAACCCTGAACCCTAAAACCTTAAACCCTAAACCCTAACCCTAACCATCAACCTAAAACCTAAACCTTACAGCCCATAAAGCTTGAACCCTGAACCCTAAATCCTAAACCCTAAACAATAAACTCAAAACCCTAAACCCTTAACTTTGAACTCTAAACTCTAAACTTTAAACCCTAAACCTTAAACCATTAAACCCTAATCTCTAAACCCTAAACCCTAAACCCTAAACCCTAAACCCTAAATCCTAAATTCTTAGATCCTAAACTCAAAACCCTAAACCCAAACCCTAAATCATAAACCTTAAAACCTAAATCCTAAGCTCAAAACCCTAAACCCTAACACTAAACCGTAAACGCTAAATCCTAAACTTAAAACCATAAACACTAACCCTAAACCTAAATCCTAAATCCTAAAATGATAAATCTAAACCCTAAACTCTAAATCCTAAACTCTAAACCCAAAACCCTACACCCTTAACCAAAAACCATAAACCCTAAACCGTAAGCGCTAAACCCTAAACACTAATCTTTGAACCCTAAACCCTTAAACCCTAAACCTTAATACCTAAACCCTAAAACCTAAACCCTAAATCTAAACCCTAAATTATAAATCCTAAACTCTAAACCCAAAACCATACACCCTTAACCATAAACCCTTAACCCTAATCTCTAAACCCTAAACCATAACCCTAAACCCTAAACCCTAAACCCTAAACTTTGAACCCTAAACCCTTAAACCCTAAACCTTAATCGCTAAACCCTAAAACCTAAACCCTAAACCCTAAACCGTACACCCTACACCCTACACCCTAAACCGTAAACCCTAAATCTAAACTCTAAACCCTAAACCCTAAACCATTAATCCTAAAATCTAAACCATAAACGCTAAATTTTAAAGTCATATCACTGAACCCTAACAATTAATCCCTAACCTCTAAACAATAAATGATAAACCCAATCCTATATCCTAAACACAAAACACAACACCCAAAATCCTAAAATCTAAACCATAAATCCTAAAACCTAAAATCATAAACCTAAACCCTTACCCTAATCCCTAACCCCTAAGCAATAAACCCTAAACCCTTACCCTAATCCCTAGCCTCTAACCCCTAAGCCATAAACCCTAAACCCAACCCTATATACTAAACTCAAAATCCTAAACCCTAAACCCTAAATGCTAACCGTAACCCTAAACCCTAAACACTAAACCCTCAACCCTAAACATAAACCATAAACACTAAACCTTAAATCCTACACTGTAAACCCTAAACCCTATACCCTAACCTAAACGCTAAACCCTAAACCCTAAATCCTAAACCAAAAATCCTAAACCCTAAAATTAAACCATAAACTCGAAACAATAAACCCCAAACCCTAACCCTAATCTTCTACCCTCAACCCTAAACCCTAAACCTAAACCCTAAACACTAAACCCAAAACCCTATAAACTTAACCATAAACCCTAAACCCTAAACTCTAAACCCTAAGCCCTAAACCCTAAACTCTTAAACGTTACAACGCATAAAGCGTGAACCGTAAATCCTAAACCCTAAATCGTTTACCCCAAACCCTAAACTATGAACTCTAAACCCTAAACTTTAAACCCTAAACCCTAAACATAAACTCTAAACACTAAACCGTAAATACTAAACTGTAAACCCTAAACCCTATACCCTAACTTAAACAGTAAAGCCTAAACCCTAAATACTAAACAAAAAATCCTAAACCCTAAACCCTAAAATTAAATCATAAACTCGAAACAATAAACCCTAACCTTCAACCCTCAACCCTAAACCTTAAACCTAAACCCTAAACTCTAAACCCAAAACCCAATACCCTTAATCCCTAAACCCTAACCCTAACCATCAACCTAAAACCTAGACTTTACAACCCATAAAGCGTGAACCCTAAACCCTGTACCCCAAACCCTAAACCATAAACTCTAAACCCTAAACCCTTAACTTTGACCTCTAAACCCTAAACTTTAAACCCTAAACCCTAAACCATTAAATCCTAAATCCCTAAAGCCTAAACTCAAAACCCTAAACCCTAAACCCTAACCCTAAATCATAAACCTTAAACCCTAAATCCTAAGCTCAAAACCCTAAACCCTAACACTAAACTCTAAACCCTAAATTTTAAACCATAAACCCTAAACCCCAATCCCTTAAACCCTAAACCCTAGACCCTAAACCCTAAAACCTAAACCCGATACCCTAAACCCTAAACCCTAGACCCTAAACCCTAAAACCTAAAACCTAAACCCGATACCCTAAAGCCTAAACCCTAGACCCTAAAGCCTAAACCCTAAAACCTATATCGTAAAATCTAAACCATAAACCGTTAATCCTAAACCTATAACCCTAAACCCTAACCCTAAACCATAAACCCTAAACCCTAAACTCTAACCCCAATCCATAAACCCTAAACCTAAACCCTAACCTAAACCTTAAACCCTAAACACTTAGTACAAAACCCTAAACCCTAAACCCTAAATCAAAAACTCTAAACTGTAAACCCTAAACTAAGTCACCAACTTACCAGTCCTCAAGTGTACTTCAGCAACCAGCATCTCCCCGCACTTACAGCAGCTTATCTACATCAAGACCTCACAGGTATGGCAAGTTTCAGAAGAAGAAAGTTGAAGCGAATTAAGGAACCACCTTAATTCTTTACAGCCTAGAGGTCCTATGAAGAAGCCAGAACTTCTTCAGGCCCTCTTTTTTGCATGCTCTCTCTGTCATCTACATGCAGCTTAGTCTTTTGCTTGTAAAGGGAGAGTCTCCCTAATTTATGCTTTCCTAGATTCTTTGTATCGAGAGGAGTCCTCTCATATAGGTGCTTAGATGATAGGCTCTTAATTAATTTTGGGGAAGAATGGGAGAACCTACTAAGGTTACTTAGTAGGCTACCAACTCTTGCTCCACCATTAAGGGGAGGTAAGGTTTATGTCCCCCTCCGTGTATCTTTTTCCTTTTATCTATGTTAAGGCCTGGGGGTGTAGCTAAGCCCCTGACCCCTCCAAGGGTCGTTAAAATAAAAAAATAAAAAAAAATCCTAAAATCTAAACCGTAAACACTAAGCCATAAATCCTAAATCCTAAATCCTAAACTGAAAACTCTAAATCAAAAGCCCTAAACCCTTAACACAAATTCTAAACCGTAAATCCTAAACTCTAAACGCAAATCCCTAAAAACAAAACGCAAATCCCTAAATCCTAAACCATAAACCCTCAATCCTAATCTCAAAACCCTAAACATTAACCCTAAATCCTAAACCCTAAACCCTAAACCTAAACCCAAAAGTGTAAATCCAAACTCTAAACCATAAATCGTAAATCCTAAACTCCAAACCTTAAACCCTAAACTCAAAACGCTAAATCCAAACTCTAAACCCTAAAGCCTAAACTTTATACCCTAAAGCCTAAACCCTAATCCCTTAAACCTAAAATCAAAACCCAAAACCCCAACTATAAATCATTAACCCTAAACCCTAAACCTAAACCCAATACCCTACACCGTATATCCTAAAATCTAAATCCTAAATCCTAAACACCACACCCTAAACCCTAAAACTAAACCCTAAACCTAACCATCAACCTAAAACCTAAACCTTACAACCCATAAAACGTGAACCCTGAACCCTAAACCCTAAATCATTTACCCCAAACCCTAAACTATAAACTCTAAACCCTAAACACAAACCCAAAACTTTAAACCCTAAACCCTAAACCCTTAAACCCTAAACCGTAACCCTAATCATCAACCTAAAACCTAAACCTAACAACCCATAAAGCGTGAACCCTGAACCCTAAAACCTTAAACCCTAAACCCTAACCCTAACCATCAACCTAAAACCTAAACCTTATAGCCCATAAAGCGTGAACCCTGAACCCTAAACCCTAAACCCTTTATCCCAAACCCTAAACTATAAACTCAAAACCCTAAACCCTTAACTTTGAACTCTAAACTTTAAACCCTAAACCTTAAACCATTAAACCCTAAACCTTAATCCCTAAACCCTAAACCCTAAATCCTAAATCCCTAGATCCTAAACTCAAAACCCTAAACCCAAATCCTAAATCATAAACCTTAAACCCTAAATCCTAAGCTCAAAACCCTAAACACTAACACTAAACCATAAGCGCTAAATCCTAAACTTAAAACAATAAACACTAAACCTAAACCTAAATCCTAAATCCTAAAATCATAAATCTAAACCCTAAACTCTAAATCCTAAACTCTAAACCCAAAACCCTACACCTTTAACCAAAAACCATAAACCCCAAACCCTAAGCGCTAAACCCTAAACACTAAACTTTGAACCCTAAACCCTTAAACCCTAAACCTTAATACCTAAACCCTAAAACCTAAACCCTAAATCTAAACCCTAAACTCTAAATCCTAAACTCTAAACCCAAAACCCTACACCCTTAACCATAAACCCTTAACCCTAATCTCTAAACCCTAAACCATAACCCTAAACCCTAAACCCTAAACCCTAAACCCTAAACTTTGAACCCTAAACCTTAATCGCTAAACCCTAAACCCTAAACCCTACACCCTACACCCTACACCCTACACCCTAAACCCTAAACCCTAAATCCAAACTCTAAACCCTAAACCCTAAATCATTAATCCTACAATCTAAACCATAAATGCTAAATTTTAAACTCATATCACTGAACCCTAACCATAATCCCTAACCTCTAAACCATAAATGATAAACCCAATCCTATATCCTAAACTTAAAACACTACGCCCAAAATCCTAAAATCTAAACCATAATTCCTAAAACCTATAATCATAAACCTAAACCCTTACCCTAATCCCTAACCCCTAAGCAATAAACCCTAAACCCTTACCCTAATCCCTAACCCCTAAGCGATAAACCCTAAACCCTTACCCTAATCCCTAGCCTCTAACCCCTAAGCCATAAACCCTAAACCCAACCCTATATACTGAACTCAAAATCCTAAACCATAAACCCTAAATACTAATCGTAAACCCTAAACCCTAAACACTACACCCTAAACCCTAAACATAAACCCTAAACACTAAACCCTAAATCCTAAACTGTAAACCCTAAACCCTAAATCCTAAACCCAAAACCCTAATCCCTAATCCTAAAACTTAAACCCTAAAATTAAACCATAAACTCGAAACAATAAACCCTAAACCCTAACCCTAACCTTTAACCCTCACCTCTAAACCCTAAACCTAAGCCCAAAATTGTAAACCCAAAACCCAATACCCTTAACCATAAATCCTAAACCCTAAACTCTAAACCCCAAACTTTAACCCCTAAACCCTAACCCTTAAACCCTAAACCCTAGACCCTAAACCCGAAAAACATAAAACCTAAACCCGATATCCTAAACCCTAAACCCTATACCCTAGACCCTAAACCCTAAAACCTATATCGTAAAATCTAAACCATAAACTGTAAATCCTAAACTCATAACCCTAAACCCAAACGCTAAACCCTAACCCTAAAACATAACCCCTAAACCCTAAACCCAACCCTATATCCTAAATTTAAAACACTAAACTCTAACCCTAATCCATAAATACTAAACCTAAACCCTAAACCCTAAATACTAAATCCTAAATTCTAAACCCTAAACCCTAAACCCTAAACCCTAAATCCTAAATTGTAAACCCTAAACCCTAAACCCTTACCTAAACCTTAAATCCTAAATACTGAGTACAAAACCCTAAACCCTAAATCCAAACTCTAAACTCCAAACCCTAAACCCTAAATCCTAAACTCTAAACACCAAACCGTAATCCCTAAATCCTAAACACAAAACCCAAAACCCTAAACCTAAACCCAAAGCTCTAAATGTAAACCCTCAACACAAATTCTAAACCATAAATCCTAAACTCTAAGCGCAAATCCCTAAACAATAAACCATAATCACTAAATCCTAAACACAAAACCCACAACACTAAATCCTAAACCCTAAACCCTAAATCCTAAACCCTAAATCCTAATCTCAAAACCCTAAACCTTAACCCTAAATCCTAAATCCTAAATCCTAAACCCTAAACCTAAACCCAAAACTCTAAATCCAAACTCTAAACCATAAATCGTAAATCCTAAACTCCAAACCTTAAACACTAAACCCAAAACGCAAAATCCAAACTCTAAACCCTAAATCCTAAACTTTATACCCTAAAACCTAAACCCTAATCCCTTAACCCTAAACCCCAACCCTAAATCATTAACCCTAAACCCTAAACCTAAACCCTATACCCTAAGCCGTATATCCTAAAATCTAAATCCTAAATACTAAACACTACACCCTAAACCCTAAAACCTAAACCCTAAACCCTAAAACCTAACCCTAACCATCAATCTAAAACCTAAACCTTACAAACCATAAAGCGTGAACCGTAAACCCTAAACCCTAAATCGTTTACCCCAATCCCTAACCGAGAAACTCTCAACCCTAAACACTTAACTTTGAACTCTAAACACTAAACTTTAAACCCTAAACCCTTAAACCATAAACCCTAACACTAAACATCTACCTAAAACCTAAACATTACAACCCATAAAGCGTGAACCCTGAACCCTAAACCCTAAACCCTAAACATTTTACCCCCAAACCTTAAACTATAAACTGTAAACAATAAACCCTTAACTTTGAACTTTAAACCATAAGTTTTAAACCCTAAACCATTAAACCCTAAATACTAATCCCTAAACCCTAAACCCTAAATCTTAAATCCCTAAATCCTAAACTCAAAACCCTAAACCCTAAACCCTAACCCTATATCATAAACCATAAGCCCTAAATCCTAAGCTCAAAACCCTAGGCATGTATGGATTGGACTTGATGAGGAAGACCTTACCATAGGAAGGTGGCAAACTATTGAATATGAAAGTATCCCTCCATATTGCGAATATTGCAAACATCAAGGGCACATGGTATATGAGTGTAACTTCAAAATAAGGGATGAGGAATTCAAAAAAAGGAAGGAGTTGGAGGTAGAAAAGAAAGACAAAAACAAAGGGGAGCAATTGCCAAAGGGTAATGACAATAGCCAGACCAAGGAAAAGGAAAAAGAAGAGGAGCAAAATCAACGAAACAAGGAGGCTAGCATCCAAAGGCAAGTTGTACAGCAAAGGGAAGAAGAATGGCAAACACAAAAAAGGAAACACAACAAGCAACAGGAAGAAAGAGTCCAAAAAACAGTTTGGAGACCAACTTCACCACAAAAAAGGATGGCAACTCAACAAACATGAATATCAAATAATCTTAACCATAATTCCTTTACTAATCTGAATATGCAGGAAGCTCAAAATGAAGGAAGGGAGGAACATAACAGAAATGGAAGGCTACAAGCGCAGGAGACACAAAACAGGCCTGTGACAGGCCCTAACCAAACAAATCAAGCAGTACAAACTGGCAACAAGGAATTTAGCAAGAGCACAGGTATTGACTCAATGCTCCCAACCCCCATACACCATAATAGTGTATCTTCTGATTGCATTGTTGAAGTTGAAGGAGGAATGGATGGGAGAAGTCAGGAGAACCACTCTAACTTGCAGGAAGGGGTGACCAAAGGGGGGAATTTGTCTCATGTTATGCATGAGGGGGTACACACTGACCATAGTCCTGACTATAAAGCCTCTGCAACCCCTATGGAGCATCCACACAACACAAGACAACAACAGAATCTGCAGCAACAACACACAGAAAGAGCACAAAGTTCAAAAGAATAGCAGGGTACTGCTACAAAAAGAGGATAGAAAAATTATAAAGTTTAGCTGTATGAGGTAGCAGAAACTGAAAAATCCAAGCAGCAGGCAAACAGAGAGTAGAATGATAACCAAAGAGGGGCAGCTATGGCAAAAGATATGGGGTCCAAAGCTAGCACCAGCAAACAAGGGACTACCCCTAAGAGCAAGAATAAACCAAGTAAAAAGAAGAGGGAAGCAGCTAAGAAGAGGCTCAATGCACAACAGGCAGAAGACAAGAGGGAGGAGCAGGGTAATCAGGATAGCACCTGCAAAAAGTTTATTATGGTGGATGATCAACAGGGTATGGATATCACCCCCCTTCAAACTCAGTACATCACTCCCACCCATACTGATCCTCCAGATAAAGTAGTACCATGCAAGATTAACTCTGTACCAGTTATTGATGAATATGAGGTGGAGGCTTCAGAGGATGAACTGGAGATGGATAATAAATCCATACAAGATCAGGATGATGATGATGAGACTAGTGAGCTATTGATTAAAGCATTTAGTCCTCATAATGCCAATGATCTTGAGGAGGAAATCCAACAGGTATCAAGTCAACAAGGGTTATCACCTAGAGGAACACACTATGACAGGTTCCAGAAGACCAAAGTACAAAATCCTAATGTTGTTACTGCAGGCAGACCAAACACCAGGCTCTTTACATCCAAATCAGCCCAATGATTAGTACACTTATTTGGAATGTAAGGGGGATTAGCACTCAGGGTGTTATGGAAAGACTCAAAGTGCTTAAGAAGATGCATCAAATTTCTATTATAGCTATTTTGGAACCTTTCTCAGACATTACACAAGTTCAGATTTTTAAACATCAACTTGCTATGGATCATGCTACGAGTAATTGCAATGGCAAGATATGGTTGTTTTGGAATTTGGAGGTTGACTGTAAAGTATTAGAGGAAGATGACCAACAGATTACTTGTGAAATTGCCCATAATGAGCTACAAACTCCTTTCACCACTACTTTTGTTTATGCCAAATGCAAAGACCATCTTAGAAGACCTCTATGGGACAGAATGTTACATCATGCTAATGCTATAACCAGCTCCCCTTGGTGTGCAGTGGGTGATTATAATGTTATTACTTCCATTGATGAGAAGCTGGGAGGGGTGCCTTACAATATGAGGAAAAGCCTGGAATTCATTGCTTTGATTGAAGCTTGTGGTCTTATGGACCTTGGTTTCAGTGGACAGAAATTTACATGGTCTAATAATAGGGGTATACACAGCAGGGTTTGGAAGAGACTAGACAGGGCTATGGTAAATGACCCTTGGCTGGAACATATGCCTCAAACTACCATCATTCATCTTCCCTCAATAGGCTCTGATCACTGCCCTTTACTGATGGAAATGAATACTAGAAGGGAGGACCATATTAAGTACTTCAAGTTCTTAAATTACTGGGCTGACCAACCTAACTTCCTGGACATTGTTCAAGCTTGCTGGGATAGGGAGCAGGAGGGGAACAGCATATGGAAATTTCATCAGAAACTCAAAAGACTGGCACGCACTCTTAGTAGTTGGTCTAAGGGAGAATTTGGTGATATTTTTATCAAAGTCAAGGATTATGAGAACAAAGTTAAACTTGCTGAAGAAGCCTTTATACAGAACAATTCTGAGGAGAACAGAACTGCGCTACATGAAATCAACGCTGAATATATTAGATTTTTGAAAATGGAGGATTCTATCCTAAAGCAAAAAACTCAACTCCAATGGTTTAAAGAGGGTGATAGCAACTCAAAGTACTTTCATTCCTTATTAAGAGGGAGAAGGGGGAGATTATTTATACACAGAGTCGCAGGAGATGATGGGGATTGGATACAAGGGGATGAGAATATTGCAAATGCAGCATGCAGCCATTTCCAGCAGATATTTACAGGAGAGGATAAGTTAATTTATAAAGGGCCCCTTGAATGTATTCCGAGAATGCTAAATCAGGAGCATAATGCCAGTCTTATTGCTTTGCCTACTATTGATGAATTAAAAGAAGTGGTGTTTTCTATGAACCCCAATTCTGCAGCAGGCCCAGATGGCATGAATGGGTGTTTATTTCATAAATGCTGGCAGATTATAAAGTATGACCTGTTAGCTGTCATTTTGGCCTTCTTCAGTGGACAAATGATTCCCAAGTATTTTTCCCATTCTTGTATTGTTTTGCTGCCCAAAGTAAACAATCCAAATAAACTTTTGGAATTCAGGCCCATTAGTCTAAGCAACTTTACCAACAAAATCATATCTAAGCTTCTAAGTTTGAGAATGGGTCCTATTCTACCCAACTTGATTTCGCTTAACCAATCAGGTTTCGTCAAGGGTAGGAGCATATCAGAAAATATCATGCTTGCACAAGAGATTCTCCATCAGATTAAAAAGCCTAACATTGGTAGCAATGTGGTCATTAAATTGGACATGGCAAAGGCTTATGATAGGGTCTCCTGGGCATACATTTGTTTGGTGCTTAGAAGAATGGGCTTTGATGAGATCTTCATTGACATGGTATGGAGGATCATGGCTAATAACTGGTATTCCATCATTGTTAATGGAAAAAGACATGGTTTCTTCCAATCTACCAGAGGACTGAAGCAAGGTGACCCCCTCTTACCTGCCCTATTTATTTTAGGGGCTGAAGTTCTATCGAGATCCCTGAACAGAATCCATAACAGGCCAGATTATCATAGTTTCTTTATGGAGAAGAGAGGACCCCAAGTTAACCATCTTAGTTTTGCGGATGATATTATTATCTTCACTTCTGGAAGGAAAAAGTCCCTGGAACTTATTATGTAGACCCTACACACATATGAGGAAACATCTGGACAACTAGTGAACAAAGACAAAAGTCATTTTTTGATCCATTCTAATGCCTTCAACAGCACTAGGGACAGGATCAAGATATTTACTGGCTTTAAGCAGAAGGAGGGTCTCATTATTTACCTTGGCTGCCCTCTTTACATGGGCAGACCAAAAATCATATATTTTTCAGACCTTATCGGCAAAATGGTAAACAAAATTACAGGTTGGAAAGCTAAGATCTTGAGTTATGGAGGCAGAGCTACGTTAGTGAAACATGTCTTACAATCCATCCCTATCCATACCATCTCTGCTATTTCTCCTCCCTCGACTGCTATCAAGCAAATACAGAACCTGCTGGCTGATTTTTTCTGGGGGTGGAAAAGTGATAGGAAAAAATACCATTGGTCATCTTGGAGGAATTTGAGCTTCCCTTATGAGGAGGGTGGTATTGGGATGAGAAATTTGAAAGATGTATGCACAACATTCCAATACAAGCAATGGTGGATCTTTAGATCAAAACATACTCTTTGGGGGGAGTTCTTACGAGCTAAGTATTGTCAGAGATCCAATCCTATCAGCAAAAAATGGGACACGGGTGAGTCTTTAATCTGGAAACACTTAATGCACAACAAAGTGAAGAGTGAGGAACACATCACTGGCAAATCAACTCAGGTACCTACTCCTTCTGGTGGGAGAATTGGTTAGGAATTGGTCCCCTAGCTAACTTTTCTGATGAGAGCAACAGGTTCAACAACACTGCTGTAGCAGATTTCCTGATTAATGGTCAATGGAATTTAGAAATGGTGCTATAACAGGTCCCTCAGAATATGGTTACCAATATCCTTGACATTCAGATTCAATACCAGCAAGGGGTCCCTGATCAACCTATGTGGAAACTAAATCCTAATGGGAAATTTACTTGTTCATCGGCATGGAATGTTATCAGGGAAAAGAGAAACAAAATCTAATTTTATGCCTTTATTTGTAAAAGAACATCCCTTTTAAATGCTCCTTTTTGTTGTGGAGAGCATTGAAAGGTAAACTTCCCACAAATGAGAAAATCACCAGATTTGGTGGAGAACCTGCTGGCTGTTATTGTTGCAGTAGACCTGGCTGGGATACTATTAGTCACACCTTCAACACTGGCCAATTTGCAACACAAGTGTGGAGGTTTTTTGCTATACAAGCTGGGGTCAATGCTGGACAGACCTCCCTTACCCAACTAATTATGAGATGGTAGTCGACCAAGTATAACAATGAAGCTCATAAAATCATTCTCCAAGCCACTCCTATATTTATTTGTTGGAACTTATGGAAAAATAGGTGTGCAAAGACACATGGAGGGAAACAGTCTAATGCGTCTCGAGTGAAATATGCAACATACAAGGACAATTACCAGCTCATGACGACTACCTTCCCCTACATCAAATGGCCCTCTAATTGGAGAGATATGATCAGGCTGGCAGAGAGCTGTTATCATGATACAAAAGTAACCATGGTAGCATGGAAAAAACCAAGTGACCAGTGGGTGAAACTTAATACAGATGGTAGTGCTTTATGTAACCCTGGAAGAATAGGTGCAAGAGGTATTATCAGAGATCACAATGGGGAAATTATCCTAGCTTTTGCCACACCATTAGGGGAAGGAACCAACAACCAAGCAGAGATAGGAGCAGCCATATTTGGACTGACCTGGGCAGCACATTTAGGACACAGGAATGTCGTTTTAGAAGTGGATTCGCAGCTTTTGATGCACTGAATAACACTTAAAGCTAAACCTCCGTGGAGTGTCAGCACACAGGTACAGCAGCTCCAACATCTCATCAGACAGACTCACAGATTTACGTGCAAACATATTTTCAGAGAAGTTAATTTTGTTGCCGACTCCTTGGCTAAACAAAATCACAAGATCACAACCCCACAAATATATTACAACAGCCAACAATTACCAAAGGAAGCAAGAGCATACTATCAACTAGACATGCTTGAGATGGCAAGCTTCAGGAGAAGGAAAATCAAGAAGATCAAAGAACCTCCCTGAATATGAGCACAACCTATTCAACTTAGCTATGGTTCAAAATTATAGTTTCTTTGAATAGGTATAGGTTTTTGTTTTTTGATTTTGATATTGTAAGGGGAGAGTCTCCCTTATTTATGTTTCCTAGATTCGTTGTATCGAGAGGAGTCCTCTCTTTGTAGGTACTTAGTATCTAGGTTTCACTTTTGTTTAGTATGGGGCTAAGTTGACTATCCTTAGTAGGAAGGTCGACTAATGAACCACCATAGGATCGGAGGTAAGGTTTATGTCACCCTCCTTGTAATTATCCTTTTTTTTATCTATGCTAAGGCCTGGGGGTATTGCTAAGCCCCTGACCCCCTCAAGGGTCGTTAAAATAAAAAATTAAAAAAACACTAAACTTTGAACCCTAAACCCTTAAACACTAAACCCTAATCCTTAAATCCTAAAACCTAAACCCTAAACTCTAAATCCTAAACTCTAAACCCAAAACCCTATATCCTTAACCATAAACCCTTAACCCTAATCTCTAAACCCTAAACCTTAAACCCAAAACTTTATACCCTAAACCCTTAAACCCTAACCTTAATCGCTAAACCCTAAATCCTAAACCTTAAACCCTAAATCCAAACTCTAAACTCTAAACCCTAAACCATTAATCCTAAAATCTAAACCATAAACGCTAAATCTAGAACTCATATCATTGAACCCTAACCCTAATCCCTAAACTCTAAACCACAAATAATAAACCCAATCCTATGTCCTAAACTAAAAACCCTAAATACAAAATCCTAAAATCTAAACGATAAATCCTAAATCCTAAAATCATAAACCTAAACACTTACCCTAATCCCTAACCCCTAAACCATAAAACATAAACCCTTACCCTAATCCCTAACCCCTAAACCATAAAACATAAACCCTTACCCTAATCCCTAACCCCTAAGCCATAAGCCCTAAACCCAACCCTATACACTAAACTCAAAATCCTAAACCCTAAACCCTAAACGCTAATCGTAAACCCTAAACATAAACCATAAACACTAAACCTTAAACCCTACACTATTAACTCTAAACCCTATACCCTAACCTAAACCCTAAACCCTAAACCCTAAATCCTAAACCAAAAATCCTAAACCCTAAACCCTAAAATTAAACCATAAACTCAAAACAATAAACCCTAAACCCTAACCCTAAACTTCAACCCTCAACCCTAAACCCTAAACCTAAACCCTAAACACTAAACCCTAAACCCTAAACCCTAAACCCTAAACCCTTAAACCCTTAAACCTTACAACCCATAAAGCATGAACCATGAACCCTAAACCCTAAATCGTTTACCCCAAACCCTAAACCATAAACTCTAAACCCAAAACTTTAAACCCTAAACCCTAAACATAAACCCTAAATCCTAAACTGTAAACCCAAAACCCTATACCCTAACCTAAACCCTAAAGCATAATCCTAAAAACTAACCCCTATACCCTTAACCCAAAACACTAAACCCTATACCCTTAACCATAAACCCTAAACCCCAAACTCTAAACCCTAAACTTTAAACACTAAACCCTAAACCCTTAAACCCTTAATCCCTTAAACCCTAAACCCTAGACCCTAGACCCTAGACCCTAAAACCTTAAACCTAAACCCGAAACCCTAGACCCTAAACCCTAAACCCTAGACCCTAAAACCTATATCGTAAAATCAAAACCATAAACCGTAAATCCTAAACTCATAACCCTAAAACTTAACCCCTACACCCTAAACCCTAAACCCAACCCTATATCCTAAACTTAAAACCCTAAAATCTAACCCCAATCCATAAACCCTAAACCCTAAATCCTAAATTGTAAACCCTAAACCCTAAACCCTAACCTTAAACCATAAACCCAAACACTAAATTCTAAACCCTAAACCATTAATCCTAAAATCTAAACCATAAACGCTAAATCCAGAACTCATATCATTGAACCCTAACCCTAATCCCTAAACTCTAAACCACAAATCATAAACCCAATACTATGTCCTAAACTAAAAACCCTAAACCCAAAATCCTAAAATCTAAACGATAAATCCTAAATCCTAAAATCATAAACCTAAACCCTTACCCTAATCCCTAACCCTAAGCCATAAAACCTAAACCCTTACCCTAATCCCTAACCCTAAGCCATAAGCCCTAAACCCAACCCTATATACTAAACTCAAAATCCTAAACCCTAAACCCTAAATGCTAACCGTAAACCCTAAACCGTAAACACAAAACCCTAAACCATAAACATAAACCATAAACACTAAACCTTAAATCCTACACTGTTAACCCTAAACCCTAAACCCTATACCCTATACCCTAACCTAAACCCTAAACCCTAAACCCTAAATCCTAAACAAAAAATCCTAAACCCTAAACCCTAAATTTAAACAATAAACTCAAAACAATAAACCCTAAACCCTAACCTTAAACTTCAACCCTCAAACCTAAACCCTAAACCTAAACCCTAAACACTAAACCCAAAACCCTATACCCTTAACTATAAACCCTAAACCCTAAACTCTAAACCCTAAACTTTAAACCCTAAACCCTAAACCCTAAACCCTTAAACCCTTAAATCTTACAACCCATAAAGCATGAACCATGAACCCTAAACCGTAAATCGTTTACCCCAAACCCTAAACCATAAACTCTAAACCCAAAACTTTAAACCCTAAACCCTAAACATAAACCCTAAACACTAAACCCTAAATCCTAAACTGTCAACCCAAAAACCTATACCTTAACCTAAACCCTAAAGCATAAACCTAAAGACTAAACCCTATACCCTTAACCCTAAACACTAAACCCTATACCCTTAACCATAAACCCTAAACCATAAATCATAAATCCCTAAATCCTAAACTCAAAACCCTAAACCCTAACCCTAAATCATAAACCTTAAAACCTAAATCCTAAGCTCAAAACCCTAAACCCTAACACTAAACCGTAAACCCTAAATCCTAAACTTAAAACCCTAAATCATAAACCTCAAACCCTAAACCTAAATCCTAAATCCTAAAATCATAACTCTAAATCCAAAACCCTACACCCTTAACCATAAACCATAAACCCTAAACCCTAAATGCTAAACCCTAAACCCTAAACTTTGAACCCTAAACCCTTAAACACTAAACCCTAATCCCTAATCCCTAAACCCTAAACCCTAAAACCTAAACCCTAAACTCTAAATCCTAAATTCTAAACCCAAAACCCTATACCCTTAACCATAAACCCTTAACCCTAATCTCTAAACCCTAAACCTTATACCCTAGACCCTAAACTTTATACCCTAAACCCTAAAACCCTAACCTTAATCGCTAAACCCTAAACCCTAAACCCTAAATCCTAAACCTTAAACCCTAAATCCAAAATCTAAACTCTAAATCCCTAAACCATTAATCCTAAAATCTAAACCATAAACGCTAACTCCAGAACTCATATCATTGAACCCTAACCCTAATCCCTAAACTCTAAACCACAAATCATAAACCCAATCCTATGTCCTAAACTAAAAACCCTAAACCCAAAATCCAAAAATCTAAACGATAAATCCTAAATCATAAAATCATAAACCTTAACCCTTACCCTAATCCCTAACCCCTAAGCCATAAAACCTAAACCCTTACCCTAATCCCTAACCCCTAACCCCTAACCCCTAAGCCATAAGCCCTAAACCCAACACTATATACTAAACTCAAAATCCTAAACCCTAAAGCCTAAACGCTAACCGTAAACCCTAAACATAAACCATAAACACTAAACCTTAAATCCAACACTGTTAACCCTAAACCCTATACCTTAACCTAAACCCTAAACCCTAAATCTTAAACCAAATATCCTAAACCCTAAACCCTAAAATTAAACCATAAACTCAAAACAATAAACCCTAAACTTCAACCCTCAACCCTAAACCCTAAACCTAAACCCTAAACACTAAACCCAAAACCCTATACCCTTAACTATAAACCCTAAACCCTAAATCGTTTAGCCCAAACCCTAAACCATAAACTCTAAACCCAAATATTTAAACCCTAAACCCTAAACATAAACCCTTAACACTAAACCCTAAATCCTAAACTGTAAACCCAAAATACTATACCCTAACCTAAACCCTAAAGCATAAACCCTAAATACTAAACAAAAAATACTAAACACTAAATCCTAAAATTAAACCATAAACTCGAAACATTAAACCCTAAACCCAACCCCTACCTTCAACCCTCAACCCTAAACCCTAAACTCTAAACCGAAAACCCTATACCCTTAAACCCTAAACCCTAGCCCTAACCATCAACCTAAAACCTAAACTTTACAACCCATAAAGCGTGAACCCTTTACCCCAAACCCTAAACTATAATATCTAAACCCTAAACCCTTAACTTTGATCTCTAAACCCTAAACTTTAAACCCTAAACCCTAAACCTTAAACCATTAAACCCTAAACCCTAAACCCTAATCCCTAAACCCTAAACCCTAAACCCTGAACTCAAAACCCTAAACCCTAACCCTAAATCATAAACCTTAAACCCTAAATCCTAAGCTCAAAACCCTAAACCCTAACACTAAACCGTAAACCCTAAATCCTAAACTTAAAACCCTAAATCGGATCGCTTCCCCATTTCCCAATTTTTTTCTCTCTCTAATTTCTCTCTCTACGCAGAATTCTCTCTAATTTTACACAGTAACTACAGCTCTAACGGCTAGTTCACCAGCCAGAATGGCGCGTGAGCCGCCGTTGGGCCTCTTCAGGCCGCCGGACAAAGGCCATCAGGAGCGCCCTGAACAGACGAACAAAACCGACCAAGCATCGTCTCCTAATTCCTCCTATAACTCCACAAAATCGCAAAATACTGAAGCGACGAATACCATGATTTCGGAGAAGGAGCTGGACGGGATTCAACAAATTATTTCCCCAGATCGCGATAGGTTGATTCATAGAAAGCTGTTTAGTGGGAATGATTCTGCTAATCAAGAGCTACAACATACTAAAAAACCCAGTGATTCCACCGTTCCAATTGAGAGATCTAAGGACGAGAATTCTGGGCAAATCACCGCACAACCGCCTGAAATGCGCCTTCAGATTCGGACGGATTTACAGCAATTCCATGGCGATTTGAACACTGGGGAATACTCACCGGATGAAGAGCTACATCCCACTGCAAGCTCGAGTCAAATGGACGGTCCAATCACCGGGGACAAGGATTCCGATGAACAAGCTTTTAAAAAAATGCAAAGTGACGGCGGCGCTGCTAGAGACGACGATTTTTTGGAAGAGGAGGTCCACCTTACCAATACATCCATCACCTCACTTCAGGAACAAAACCAGCAAGAAATCCAGGCACGTTTAGTTGACTCTACAACTAAGCAACAAACCAAGGTGAATGAACTCAGCTGCAGAAGTCACGAAGAGCAGCTAGGGACAAACTCCCAAGTTTATGCAGGTCCTAATGGTCAAAAACAAGACCAGTACTCATTGGAGGGACAAAGAATGGCGCTCAATCACAAGCAAGGAGATACACAAATAAGACCAAATCAAATGAACCAACAAGATAATGCAAGGTCTACAGCTGTGGAAGTGATTGAACTGGAAAACTCATCTCATTTCTCCTTTGGAATTAAACCAACGGCTACAACTACAACTAAGGGACGACAGCAGGGAACAGGTAAGGCTATTGCTCATATTAATGAACTGAATCTTGATCAAATGCAGGGGCAGCAGGAAATCAACAACAATTCGAAGAATCAAGAGCTGACTGTGGAGGACAATCAGCCAGGTAAGTCTTCTCAATCCAATCATAATAGGAAAGTAGTTAGGTTGGATAGTGGCGAGGACCATGTGGATGCCAACACAGATGGGCAAAAAAATGTTATGTTGAATGATCAGGAAAAAAGCAGGGGAGACATGGAACCTCAACAGCAGACTGATCGAAGCCAAGGTAGTGGGAAGAATGAAACTCGATCCCAACCATCTGATCATGGAGGGAATGCTGAATCCAA
This sequence comes from Solanum okadae, assembly GCA_036553675.1. Lineage (NCBI taxonomy): Eukaryota > Viridiplantae > Streptophyta > Magnoliopsida > Solanales > Solanaceae > Solanum > Solanum okadae. Next base: position 29,901,134 of record CM071682.1, read on the forward strand.
TAAGTATCACAAGGATCTCCCGAAGATTTCCTCCAATTTTGATAGACACACCTCCTCCAATCAGAAAAACCAACAAGCACCCCATCCTAATCAACCCAAAGCCCCTAACAACCCCAATGAGAACCAAAACACCAAACATGAACTAAATGTTGAACCAGCCCCCTATACTGTGGTACAAACACTAGCTGCTAGACTGAGGCAAATCCATGCTACTCATGCCACTTCGATCGAACTCGTCCCTCCTAGACACACTACTAAACAGGGTCAGCTGGCTGTGATCAATGATATGGATGACTTCATGAACAAACTGACAGTGGACTGTAGGTACACCCTAATAGGTAAATTCAGTACCACAATGCCTAAAATTGAGCTTATAAGGAAAAGCTTCATCCTTCAAACTCAGTTGAATGGGGGAGTCAATATTGCTCATTACAATGCTAGACATGTATTTATTGATTTGGAAAATTAATTGGACTATAACACTGTATGGACACAACAAAGAATGACCATTGAAGGGAAATTGATGAGAATACAGGCTTGGACTCCCAATTTTAAGCCTGAAGAGGAAACACCCATTGTTCCTATATGGGTATTGTTACCAGGATTACCATGGCATTGTTTCAAGAAAGAATTTATCACCCCTTTACTTGAGTCTGTGGGCAAAGTGTTGTACTTGGATACAGCTTCCATTAAGAGAACTAGAGCTAGTATGGCCAAGGTAAAGGTACATGTCGATCTCACTAAGGAAAGACCTCGACATGTTTGGATAGGACTGGACGATGCAGACCTCACTATAGGGAGATGGCAGACCATAGAATATGAAAACATTCCTCCCTATTGTATGTATTGCAAACACCAGGGGCATATGATAGGTGACTGCAACTTCAAAATAATGGATGAGGATTCCAAACGAAGGAAGGAGCTTGGAGTTGAGATGAAAAATATCAATACAAGAGAAACAGGACAACAAAGCAATGAACACAGGCCACCCAGGACAAATGATCAGGAGGAGCAGTAGCACCAAAGCACCAAGGAAAGAAGCCTGCAACACCAACCTGAGGACCACAAAGAAGAAGCATGGCAAGTGGCAAAAAGAAAACACAATAAACCACAGGAAGAAAGAACACATAGGACAATGTGGAGACCAACTTCACCACAAAACAAACTGTCAAAGGGGCAATCACATACTACACCACAACAAACAGGTACAGGTAATACTTTTAATTATAATGTTTTTAATAATCTCATCTTGCAGGAAAAACACAATGAAGACACACAGGAGCAAAACAGTAAGGAAAAGACAACAACATCAGGAACTCAAAGCAGGCCTACAGCAGACCATAACCAAAAAACACAGGTCAAACAACCAGGAAACAAAGAGAATAACAAAGGCACAGGTATTGACTCAATGCTCCCAATCCCCACATACCCCAATAATTCTTATCTTGATGACAATGTTGAAGCTGAAGGAGGGATGGATGGGGGATGTCAGGAGAACCAAACTAACATGCAAGAAGGGGTGACCAATGGGGGGAATCTGACTCATGTTATGTATGAGGGTACACAGTGGAACCATAATACTAGACCTAAAGCCCCTGCTACCACTATAAGCCAGCAACAAAGTACTGAACAACAACAACTGCAGCAGCAAAGGCAACCAAAGACAGGAAATAACATAGGAAAACAACATGAGGAAGTAAGAATTACAAGCAATCAAAATAAAGGTTCTGTCACGACCCAAGCCTAGGGCCTAGACGTGACATGGCAAATGAGGAACCCGAAGGAACCCCAAACAAGCCTCTCAAACTTGTCAACACACTTCATCGGTCGCGGAAGTACATTCAACATTAATTAACGGGAAATAGGGACTAAGGGCAAACCATTTCAAAATGACATCATAGAACAAGAGTCAAGCTCATTTACAAAATACTTGTCCAACGCACACCTCTACATACATAGATAGGACGGGGGCCATGACATACTACCGGCTCCCCTCATAGTCAAAATACAATTGCAAGCTAAAGTCTCAAAACATAGGAGTAGGAAACATAACATAGCCCTCGAATCATTGAGGACTCACCAACAAACTCGGATAAGCACCGTACTAGCCACGCGAATGGAGAGAAGGATCAAGAGTAGCTCCGGTCCCTACATGGTGACATCATGTAGGCAAAATATGTGTTAGTACTTGGAATGTACTAAGCATGCCGGGTGCAACACAACAATAGACAAGGACACAATCGAAATACAAGAAATAGTTTCATAGGCATTATGAATAACAATATGAGGATGCATGATCAAAGTGAAGTCAAAATATGTTTAAGTAAATCTATACTAATAGTAGATATCATATGTGTATGCATGATCCAACCAATCTATAACCCCAACTTAGGATGGGGGATGCCGTTCGCACCCGGACACCCTGGTGGCAAGGTATAAACCCCTCACATGGTTGATGTTGGTCACACCCCAAGCATCCTAAGTGGTGAGATATAAACCTCTCACATGGTTGATGTTGGTCACACCCCAAGCATCCTAGGTGGTGAGATATAAACCTCTCACATGGTTGTCCGGTTCTTTTCCCCCGGACCGGGCATGGTCATGCAACACTTTATATAGGAAATTCCCATTAGGCTCTAATGCAATCTCACGTATGGAATGAACATATACACAAGCTTAGTTTGTCATCAACACATCTCTGGATTTCCATACATCTCATAACTCAAGCTTTAAAGCATCGATTCATCAATTCTCCATAGTTGGACATTTTGTCAAACACCTTGAAGGCATGTAATGGAATCAAAGAGCATGGAAAATAGGGTAGTAATTATGCAGCCAAACCAGTGAACAACCTACAACAACACCTTTTAACACCCACAATACCACATGAAAATCTCCACATCCATTCCAAATTTAGATTCAAGTTCTAGAGTCACAACATGCTCAAAAAAATCACTTTTCATGTTTAAAATTCAATGTGCAGGAAATTATTACAAAGAACAAGACTAATTTATGAATCTTAACTTAAACCATGAATTAGTGAGTAGAATAGAGTCTAGGCACTATGGGTGGAAGGACCCATGAGTTCAACACCACATACCTAGAGTTTTTATGAAGGTCTTGAGAGAGTGTCTTCAATGGAAGCTTGGAACTTGGAGCAAGAGTCTCTTCAATCTTGAGGAAGGTTTTGGATTAGGGTTCTTGAGAGAACTTGAGAGAAAATGTGTCTAAGTATGGGAGAGGTGTTTTGGGAATTGTTTTAGAGATGGTAATTGAACTAATGGTATATAGGAAATAACATATGCCCTTTGGAAAAATGGTCCAACACTTAGAAAAAAAATGAGGGGGGTGAACAGTAAAAACGCTCACTGGAAATTGCATTTCCTGCCGGACAGATTTTACGAAAATGGGCATAACTTCTTCGTCCGAACTCCGAATGAGGTGAAACGAAGTGCGTTAGGTAGCTAACTCAAAGGGCTTTCCATGGATATTTTATGGACCACCCAATTATTTGTGTGCTAGGATATATGACCCTCCGAAGTAGACCCTCGAAAAAGGCTTCACTTGGAAATTTCGGATTTTGATACGGTTGCTCTAAAATTTGGGTTAGACCCATTTCCCACTCAATTTGACCCCCTAACCAAGAATATGAAGTCAGATTTTCGAAAAACGAAATGGATTTTTTTTTCTAGATATAGCTAAACAAGTTTCCGGTAACTTCCGAAGCACATTTTTAAGAACTTTTTGGTTCATTTCAACCTTAAACCCTAAACCCTAAACCCTAAATTCAAAATCCAAACTCTAAACCCTAAATCCTAAATATTAAACCTTTAACCCTAAACCATAAACCCTAAATCATAAACCGTAAACCCTATACCAACAACCCAAAACCCTAAACCCAAAATCCAAAACCCAAAACCCTAAACCCTAAACCCTAAAACCTAAACCGTAAACCCTAAACCGTAAACCCTTAACCATAAACCCTAAACTCTAAACCTTAAACCTTAAACCCTAAACCCTAAACCCTAAACTTTAAACCCCAAACTATAAATTGTTAACCATAAACCCTTAACCATAAACCCTTAACCCTAAACCCTAAACCCTAAACCCTAAACCTTAAGCCCTAAACCCTAAACCTTAAGCCCTAAACCCTAAACCCTAAGCCTAAATTCTAAACCCTTAACCCAAACCCTAAACCCTAAACCCTAAACCTTAAGCGCTAAACCCTAAACCCTAACACTAAACCCTATCACTAAACCTAAACCCTAATCCCTAATTCAAAACTCTAAACCCTAAACCTTAAACCCTAAATCCTACACTCTAAACCCTAAAACCTAAACCCTAAATGCTAAACCCTTTTACCTCAAACCCTAATCCCTGAACCCTAAACCAGAACCCTACACCCTAAATTCTAAACCCTAAACCCTAAACCCTAAATCCAAATCCTAAACTCTAAACCCTAAACCCTAAATCCTAAACTCTGAATGCAAAACCCTAAACCCTAAATACTATGCTCAAAACCCTAACCTCTAACACTAAACCCTAAACCTTAAACCCTAAACACTAAACTCTAAACCCTAAATCCTAAACCCTAAACCCTAAATCCAAACTCTAAACCCTATAACCTAAACCCTAAACCCTAAAACCTAAACCCTAAATGTAACGACCCTACAAACAAACTAGTGAAAGTAGAGCTTGAGTTGTGTTCGTTTGTGTTCATCTTGAGTTTTGATGGTGTAGTATGTTGTCCCGATGCATGGTTGAGGTTTTTAGGGTTTAAACCTCAAGGTACGACTCCCCAAGGACCACCCTAAGGGTCCTTGAGGAGGTCCCCAAGTCTAACCCCAAGGCTGCCCTAAATTACCAAAGTTGGCCAAAGTTGGGTTACCTACGGAAGGGGTCCACGACCAGTAGGTCCATCCACCCCCCATGGATGGCCTCCGTAGGTTAGGCCCATCCTAACAAAGCCACATACCCAGACTACAGACCAACAGAATGGTCTGTGAAAGGACTCACGGTCCGTAAGTCTAGGTCTCGTGGTTCACACCTACTTGATGTCTAGTGACATGGCCAAGGTGGGGGTGAATTGGTAAATTCACCCCAAGTCTTTTAAATTGCATGGACGGTTATTTTTAGTAGTTTAACATATTTTTAAGTGTATTAAAACATTAATATCCTAATTTAGAATTCATTCTTCATATTTCCCCAAATGAAAACCCTTCTCTCCAAAAAAGTTCTCTCTAGAAACTCCATTGGAGGTCAAGGGCAACTTCAAGCTAGGGTTGGGGATTTCAAGATGTTTCTTCTACAATTTCAAGGGATTCTTCAAGTAAGGTATGGTGATCCTTTATCTAGGGTTAGTTTTCACCATAGAGTCAATCTCAAAGATGTTTTTAAGTGTTTCAAGTTTCACCAAAAACCTAGATTTCACTCAAATTCATGGGTTCTTGCATCAAACGATTTCAAATGATAAAGTATGATTAGATTGATGTTTAATTGATGGTTTTAAGATGAAAAACTCTATGAACCCATGATTTCTTTAAATTCCTAAATTTGGCTTATGAAGTGTTGTTTATGATTATGAATGAATGTTGATGGAATTATGCTTAGATTGAGTTGTATTATTGATTTCTATTATTATCCATGCCAATCTATGGTGAATTGTTGGAGAATTGAGTAATGGTTATTATGGCTTTGGAGAAGGGTGAGTTGTGACCTAATTCTCATGTGATTCAATGATAGAATGATGAACATGTATTCAATGTATTCGTGTTAGTATTGAAAGGCTATTTCTCAATTTGGCACTCATGAGTGATAATGATGAATGTGAATGGTTTCTATATTGTAGTTGTTGAATCTAGAATTGGTAGGCTTATGCATCCTTTGCTACAATAATAAATGTGTCTTGACTTGATAATATGAATCAATAGGCTATGACATTCCTTTCATATATGAGTGATGAATGTGTCTTGACTTGATGGCGATGAATCGATAGGCTTTATGCATTCTTTTCATAGATGATCTAATGTAATGAAGACTCTAGAATCGATATTCCTTTCTAAATGAGTCAATGTACCATGAATCGATAGGATAGTGGCATTCCTTTCATGATTATAAGAATGTAGTGAAGCACCAGGAATCGATAGGCTTATAGCATTCCTTTCATATGGACCGTAGAGCTATCCTTGAATGTACCACATATCGATAGGCTTATACAATTCCTTCCTTGGTAATGATGTATCATGGGTCGATAGGCCTATGGTATTCCTCCCTAATACATAATGTAATGTGAATGAAATAATATATGGGAATGTAGGCTAATCACCTAGTGGATATGGTTAGATGGAAACTCTCCCAATGTTAGGCTAGAGTTCCAATAAACATCTTCCTATCCCATAACTATGTGCCCACATAGGATATTAGCCAGTGGATTTCATCCAAGCTAAGGATTCACCCGAGCTAATGTTATCGTTCTACCTAAGGCAAGTGGAACACCTCTTTACGGTATGAGGCTATATCACACTAGATTCCATGTCTAGCTTGCATGGTCTATGTCGGTTAAACACTTATTCCCATCATGTGAGATGTGCACTCTAGTTATTTGATAGGTACTATAAAGTGTAAGTAGTAGTATGGGATGCTATCTATACATTGCACTAGTAGTCTTTGAAGGTGCTATAGTGTGTGCTCTATGTAACAGCCCGTATTATGCATATGCTTGTTTTGTTCTTGTGATACTTGACATAGCCTTATAGTATAGGTGAGGGACCATGTTTCTTATATGATTAGTGTTGGTTTAAACTAGCTCGGAAGGTGATGTGATGCCTTGCACATTGCAGCATGTGTACTGCAAGTTATAACTCCAACGAAAATATTTAAACTCGAGATGGGAAGGTGGTAATTGAGCTTAAAGTTGAAAGTTAAGTGCTAAGTGAAAGAAAAAGAGATTAATAATTAGAAAATGGATTAAAATAGGTGAGTTGCTTGCTTGACTTAACTAAGTTAGTAGGTGCATCACCTACTTTGACTTATTGACCGGTCCAAAGAACCAAGTAGGTGCATCACCTACTTGAACTATATGGATCTAGTTGAAAAGGCCAAGGTTTATAGATCAGATTTGGGCCTATGCTAATGGACTTACTTGAGGCCCAAACTATGTTAAATAAAACAAAATGAAATGAAAGCACAGCAGCCAAATCTGTCAAGGCCCAATATTTAAGCCCAAGTGAAAGCAAGTAAGTGCATCACCTAGTTTGACCTTCTGAGATGCTTGATGTACATAAGCAGGTGCATCACCTACTTGACCAATTAGTGGCTGAAAATGAAGCTTTCTAGTGGATATTCTTAAAGGTGAAGAGAGCTCAATATAGAGATATATTGGCTGTTATTCTCACTCATTTTAACACACATTATTGAGGATTAACTCTAGCTCTTTCTCTCTCTTTTCTCTTAGGGATTAAACAATAGCCTTAAAATTCTTCTAGGGTTCTTGAAGAAACCTTCATCTCTGAAAGACAAGGTAAGTGAAAACACTTATGGATTTAGCTTAATTCTCCCATGGATGATAAGGAAAACATGTTATTCATGCTCAAGTACAGGTATAAAAAAATAATATTTCAAGAAGCTACTGCTCACTTCCTTGGTTATTAAGATTCTTTTCTCTTCTTCTTTGGTTTAAGTGTGAAGGGAAGTTGAAGTTCTAGCGAAATTCAAGTTATAACGAGAAGTTGCAGAAATTGAGGTAAGGTGACTGCTCCATTTTCTTCCTCCTTATGTATGAGTTTGAGTGAGGAATTAGGGGTGTGCTTTCATAAAGAACTCAAGGGGGTGGTGAGTTCAATAATTGGTTGTATGATAAAATAATATTTAAGGCAATTTTATGTGTATTGTTGTTGGTGCAGTTTGGGTAATCTTGGAAAAGGATATATAATGTATGTATTGGGCAGAGAAGAAGGGTGTGGTGATACACATTATTTTAAGGGCTGTATGGGCACATCATCCGTCAAAGTTAGCTACTGTTTTATGAGACTCACGGTGTGATTGCTGCTAATTTAAATTTATCATGACTTATATTGTAGATTAAAACCTGAAAGGGGAGGCTAAATCGTGATAGTTGTATTGATCAGAGGATAAGGTATGTAAGGCTATTCGATTCAATATTCTTCGACATGAAATTTGATACTTGAGATTAATATCAATAAGTGAATTTCCTAAGTTCTGTTCCTAGTAAAGGAAACGTATAAATATGGTGCACAACACATCCATAAGCAAGACTCTACACAGACACGACGTTGTAGACTCCCTAGGATGACCTGGTCTGATACCACTTTTGTCACGCCTCAAATCCCAGTAAGACAGACAGACACTCGATGCCCTAAAGGCCCGAGAGAACCAACATGTAACATGTGCTTACTATGCATATAACTATGACAATCTTGTGACAAGTTCACTTAGGATGCAGCGATTCGAACCAGCATAAGTAGACCCAAAACTTATGCACAAGACTTGGTCGTTGAGTCCACAACTTGTTAAGACGCAACTGAACCATATACATAAGTCTACAAAGCCTCTAAAAGATAGAAAACCTTAGAGTAGGTCGGGACAGACCCCGTGTAACAACCCTAAAAAATAAGTAGGATAAAGTAGAGCCTCACATGGGTTTTATTCATTAATAACTTGTCAAATTAATGAAGAGTAGCCTTTTTAGTCAGTTTTAAAGAGTTTGGAAGTCAAATGTCAAGGGACGACCAAGACATTCGGAAACTAGTCTTTTGCGTGTTGGTGTGTGCTAGTATGTTGTTCATATTTTTATGTGTTGTTTGGAGTCTAAAATCAGTGGAGGTGACCCTAGTGTTTTAAGAAATGTTTTTTAGGATTAAAACGTTTGGATACGACTCCACAGGGGCCACCCTAAGAGTCCCCGAGGAGGACCCCAACCTTGGCCAAGCAAGCAGCCAGGGCAGCTTGAAGTTGTGCATGGAGGGAGTGACTCTGTGTCACGGATCTACTCCAACATGGGCCAAATGTTTGGTCCACGTCGCGGACACAATGAGGACTCTACTGTCTTGAAATTAATTTCCAGAAACTTGTGGGAATACCTCCGCTTCACGAACTTGTTTCCCAACGAAATCTGTGGAAATAAAACTCAAGTTTGACTTATTTAAAAAGGTCCAACTAAGTGAGGGGTAGTTTGGGTACTTTGGGGAATATTTATAAACGGTTATTATACCTATTTTAGGGTATTTTAAGTTGGTTAAAACCCCAAATCCTAAAATTAGACCCCATTCTTCAAATTGACCCTTCCCTCTCAAAATAGATTCTCTCAAAAACTCCATTGAAGACCTTGATGAAGCTCAAGCTAGAAGATGGGTTTTCAACTGTTTTCTTCTACAATTTCATGGGTCTTCAATAATTAAGGTATGGTGACTCTTGATTCTTGAATAACCTCTCATTCAAGGAGTTCTATCAAAGATTTTCAAAAGTGATTCAAAGACCAAAATTCCCAATTTTCAATCTATACATGGGTTCCTTGTCAAACGATTTTCTAAATCATTCTATTGATGAATTAATGTGGAATTAATGTTTTTAAGACAATTTTCAAAGGAATTCTTAAAGAACCCATGATCCCCAAAATTCTCAAAATTGGCCTATGATATGGGTCTTTGTGAATATGATCTCTATTGGTGAAATTAAGTTTAGATTAAATTGTATTGATGTTTCCTATGATTATATATACTTATTCATGTTGAATTGTTGGTATATTTGTGAATTGAGAATTATGGCCTTATGGGCAAAGTTATGGGTTGATCCCTTTGTTTATGGAATTGTACTTAGACTATGTTTATGAGGTATTGAATTCCATTGTTGATTCCTAATGCTACCTATGTCAATTGATTAGGAATTGTTGAGGATTGATCCATGGTGATCATGGCTTGGAAAATTGGTAAGTTTACCTAACTTCTAGTCTATAGTATGAGAATTAATGTTGTGAGGTTTGATCCACTTATGGTGGAGGTGTTTACTTCTTGTCTATCTCTACATGTTCAGATCATGGCCTTGAAGGCAACAGATGTGAAGTGAATTGATGATTATGATGCATATGTTTATGAAGTTATGCTATGAAGGTTATGTATGAAATCCTCAATTCTAGTATGATGTTTAAAATGTGTTTATGATGAGGAATATAATGTGAATGATAATGTTAGGGATAAGGTGTGGTCTACATGATTGATTATGTTGGAATGACCCCTACCTATATGACCCCTATATGAATGTTTGCTCATATACATATTAAGAGTACCTATTCAATGTTGAATGTGTCCTTGTCTCCTATGATGAAGTGTGGGTGTGTGGTCAAGAATCCCTAAGTGCTTTATATGTGAATTGCTCATGATTTGGGGACATTGTGAATGTGTGGGGATCCTTTGAAGGGAAGTGCACTCATTATCAACGTTGTTGCTAATACGTCACTATGTGGACCAATATGCACACACACACACTCTACATGTATAGCTATGAATATGATGTGTTATGGTGTCTATTGAAAGGTTAACTCTTATATGCACCCTCACATCTTATTATGCATGCAAAGTGTATGATTAGCAAGGTATGAATATGTGTAGTATAAAGGTGTTTATCTGAAAGAATTTCTCACATATGTACACACACATGAATGAATGAATAAGGTTTATGATAATCTAGTGAAAGTAAGTCTCTTGAAAGGTTTCCTCAATTGTGCTATAAACTAGACTATGTTATGAATATGGTATGATTATGTGAAAAGTCATTCTCACATAATGTAGGTTCTATGATGAAAGGTCATTCTCATCTTAGAAACCTTTGAGCTATATGATATGAGGGATTAAGTCCCTAAAGCCTATTTTATGAACTAACGTTAAATAAAGGCTTAAAGATGTTTAAAAAGGGAGTTGGAGCTTAGCACAGAGTGAACATGAAAAATGAGAGTGGAGACTTCACGTTTAGCAAGTCCAGCTTCTCACAAGAAAACCTTCATGATTAGCAAGTCCGGGTTCCCAACATAGATGTTGTCTCATGAGATGGAAACCTCCACGATTAGTAAGTCAAGCTTTTCTAGTACGAATCTCCTTGTTCCATAACTACATGCCCCGTAGGGATTAGCTTAGTGGATCCACTAGGTAGATATTATGTATGTAGGTCCTACTTTGGCAAGTAGTACCCTCTCTTTTCGGTGTGGGAGTAGAACATCGGATTCCATGTAGTTCACATGGTCTGTGTTGGTTATGGCAATGTCTCCCGAAAGTTAAGAAATGAACTAAAATAAAAATGTGAACTCTAGTCATGATTTCTTGAAGAGTTACTTAGTGTAGGTAGGACTATGGACCCTACTTATGCATTGCACAAGTGTACTCTAAGGGAGGTTATGATTAGGCTCTTTATGTAATGAAGACTATAGTCTATGTATGTTAATATGAAAGCATGTTAAGGTTGATTTTACTTATGTCAAGACATGAGGTATGATTATGCATGTGAATTACACTTATAACTTCTTAATGGGTTTGCTTAGTATATGTGGGGGTATGGGACTCCATGTGTACATTGCACAAGTGACCTTGTGAAGGGGTTGTGAGGGTGGTTTACCTATGATATGAACTAAATGGGTTATGACTAATGATGTAGTAATTGAATGAGTCCTTATATGATGTTATGAAGTATGTTGGTCTTATGTCTAATGTTAAATGAAGATGTTATGACTTGTTGAATATGATATGCCTAGTCTATGGTGGCTTCCTACGAACACTTGGTGTGAGTAGTATTATGGGATACTACTTGCACATTGAACTAGTGTGACTTGGGGGTTGTCTTAGGTGATGGTTCCTATGTGAAGACTATGTCTTATGGTGTGCTTATGACTCTATGAATATATGTGGTTGGAATGATGAAGGCTATATGTAACCTTAAGGCAATACATTGCACCAAGTATTCCCTAAGGGTTGCTTAAGGAAAGGAGTTAAGATAAAGAGGAAGGTAATGTATTGTATGCATTGAATGTTCCTAGAATGTTATAAGTGGCTCTAGGTGCTATTATGAATGGTTTCCATGTGTATGATGATGTATGTGGTTTATATTGTGTCTATGTACTAAATGTTCTTGAAGTTTCTCTAAAAAGGCATGATGCATAGTTTCCAACTAAATGTCCTTTTAAAAGCATGTTTTGCATGGTTATCATACATAGTGCATTCTTGTACTAACACCATTCCTCTTCATCTCTTTACAACAAGTGTAGGTGATGGTGACTAAAGGGTCTTTCCTAGAAGTGATGAGCTTGGCTTACTATTCCCAAGTTCGGGTGTGTCCTTAAAGATTCAAGGACCTTTATGTTAAAGAGTTTCCTTAAGTTTTATGTACTACATAGTAGTTTCTTTTGTATTGTAAGGGTTGTGTCCCTCTTGTGTTGTAGTCATGTTTTAAGATGGCTACCTTGAGACGTAGTACTCCGATTTTGTATTAAAGGTTTAAATGAGGTGACTTGTATGTCTTGTGTTATATTATGAAAAAGTGTTAAATTTTCCGCTATTTTTCTATGATTAATGCTATGACGAATGCTAAGGGCTTGTATAAGACCTCTGAGAGGTTGAATACGCTGGTAACGAATAGGGGTGCTCTCGGGTCGTTACACCCTGCCTTACCCTTAAGTACGATATAATACCAAAATGAATCTACCAAGGACTCAGTAAAGCTCTGAATCAATCTGGAGCTCACCAAAAGTAGTTGAGTGTCGTGTGCTCCTACTGAGGAGGTCTACTAGCTGAAGTACATGTGCCTGCAGCATGAAATGCAGCGTCCCCCGCAAGGGACGTCAGTACGAGAAAATGTACTGAATATGTAAAGTAATAACATATATAATAAGAGTTCGAATGAAACCAAGTATTAGTATATGTGTGCATAAATCAGAACAGAAGACCACCTTTGTTAACTCTTGTGGAATCATATATGTTACATTCTTGTCTTTACCTTTCTGTGTGTTATGATCTTTATAAGGCATTTGATACAAATGACCAGCTGATCAGTGGTAGAAGAGGATGACCCATGCTAGGCATTTTAACCCCTGGGATGCGGTCCTCATAATTACACAAATTGGGATCGGCCCATGCTAGTCTTTCGCCCATGAGCTGCCACCTTTTTATACCAATTGGGATATGCCCATGCTAGGCTTTCGCCCCTGAGCTGCAACCCTTAATTATGCAGATTGCTTTACTTAAATTTTTTAATCTTTGAGATTGTTGTTTTGGTGGTCATAATCATTTTTTTATATTTGGGACTATGGACCAATAGTAGAAGATATGAAAATAATACTTCAAGGCAGTAACAATGGCATAAGGAGCTATATAACATCAATGCATTACTTGTGAGCTTAAATGACACAATTGACTTCAACTGACTAAGAGGAGGATTCACCAAACATGCTTTTGCAAATACCATTTCTATACCAACACATAGGAGGCTAATTACACAAGTATAAAGTAGTGAACACATAATGAAATAATTCTATACACTAAGGAGAGGGGGAAATATTGTCAGCTATTTGGAGATCGTACGTTGCCACTATATTTCCTTTACTAGGAATAGAACTTGGGAACTTCCCTTATTGATATTGATTGCAAGTATAAGATTTCATGCCGAAGAATTATTGAATCAAATTGCCTTACATACCTTATTCTCTGACCAATATAACTATCACGATTCAGCCTCCCCTTTTAGATGTTAATCTACAATACAAGTCATGATAAACTAATATTAGTAGCTATCACACTGTGAGCCTCGTAAAACAGTAACTAACTTTGACTGGTAATGAGCCCATACCGCCCTCAAAATAATGTGTATCATCACACCCTCCTTCTCTACCCAATACACATTATATATCCTTTTCCAAGATTACCCAAGTTGCACCAACAACAACACACATAAAACAGCCTCAAATATTCTTTATCATACAACCAATTATTGAACTCACCACCCCCTTGAGTTCTTTATGACAACACACCCATAATTCCTTACTCAAATTCATACATAAAGAGGAAGAAAATGGGGCAGTCACCTTACCTCAATTTCTGAAACTTCTCCTTATAACTTGAATTCCTCTAGAACTTCATCTTCCCTTCACACTTAAACCAAAGAAGAAGAGAAAAGTATCTTAATAATTAAGGAAAGTGAGCAGTATCTTGTGGGAACTTCTGCCTTGTACATGAATAACATATTTTCTAGTCTTCCAAGGGAGAACTAAGCTAAATCCATAAGTGTTTCTCTTACCTTGGTTTGCAGATATGAGAGTTTCTTCAAGAACCCTAGAAGGAATTTTTAGGCTGCTCTTGAAGGAAAAGAGAGACATAGCTTAAGTGAATTGTGAATTTTATGTGTTAAACTGAGTGAAAAGATCAGCTCATAATGATTTTATATGGAGCCTTCTTGGCCATAAAAAAATAATCCTCTAGAACCTCCCTTTTTTGGTCCATTTTCAGCCACTAATTGGTCAAGTAGGTGATGCACCTGCTTATGTACATCAAGCAGTTCAAAAGGTCAACTAGGTGATGCACCTACTAGCTTTCACTTGGGCTTAAATATATATTGGGCCTTGGCAGATTTGGCTATTGGGCTTTAATTTTATTTTCCTTTTATTTAACATAGTTTGGGCCTCAAGTGAGTTCCTTAGCATAGGACCAAATCTGATCCATAAACCTTGGCCTTTTTAACTAGATACATATTAGCTCAAGTAGGTGATGCACCTACTTGGTCCTTTGGACTGGTCAATAAGTCAAAGTAGGTGATGCACCTTTTTGTCACCTACTAGCTTAGTTAAGTTAAGCAAGCAGCTCACTTATTTTATTCCATTTTATAAATATTAAACCCTTTTGCTTTAACGTAGCACTTAACTTTCAATTTTAAGCTCAATTACCACCTTATTGTCTCTAGTCTAAATACTCCCGTTGAAGCTAACTTGTAGTACATATGCTGAAACGTGCAAGGCATCACATCACCTTCTGAGCTAGTTTAAACCAACGCTAATCATATAAGAAACATGGTCCCTCACCTATACTATAAGGCTATGTCAAGTGTCAGAAGAATAAAACAAGCATATGCATAATACGGGCTGTTACAGAAAGCCCGCGTATAGAACAATTAAACTTATTACAATCATGAACTATATAGGGGACTGCCAATATGAAGTAATTATTTTTTTGAACCTGTGACTAAAATCTGTTTTATTTTGCTTTTCCATATTTTTAAATATGTTGTCCTTTTCATGACAAAGGCATTTTTAAGCATGGTGAGATGGAAGCTCTGAGATCTTGTGTAAAAGCTCTGAAATTATGTGCTACTGAGAGTTATGGGGAGTTATAGGACTTTTCCCTTAACAAATTGAAGGGGATCGGAGATGAGCTCTTTATTATTCTTAAATCTGCAATAAAAGATGTTGCATGTGCCCTTAACAAATTGAAGGTGACTATGTGTTTTTTTTATGCATATTGGTTAAATGTCCAATTTTTGTTGTTGCATGATGGTGATGATGAATATTCATTTCTTCTTAACTTGATAAGGTTGTATGAACTTCAATTTTCTAGGAAAATTTCAATCAAAAGCTTGCTTAACGATCTTGCAGTGACTTCAAAAAACTTCAGAACTATTGATGACGAGGTGAGTATAGTGTAGTTTGAAAAATTGCTTTTTGTATTCTTGCCAGTACTCAACTGCTTTGGCTTACTATTCAGGTTATTGGATTTCTGCTTCTTAACATGCATCTGCATGTTTGCTAGCGACACTCCATCATAAACTATAGAACTATCCTGGAACAATCTATATCTTCCTTTATCTCCAAGCACAGTGCCTTGTTTGAACTACTTGAGTCCTTCTTGACTACTAAATCTTTGGAAGGTCTTCGTGCAAATCAACTTGCATGTAGGGTAAGCATCATTCCAAACATCTATGTTCACTTATCTTCTGTTAGTGCCTTTTATATTTTCTTTTGGTTAATTGAGTTTGTTGTTTTTCTTGGTCTAGGTTGTGTTATTTTTTCAAAACAGAGGTGGTTGTTCAGGAAAGCAACCCTTGCATCCACGGAGCTAGAAGCTTTTGGGTACTCTCCAGACTAATCTATTCTCCAAAAGTTCTGGAAGCTTTGTGGACGCCAACTAAATATTCCAGCTGGTCTTTGCTCTCCTATTCAATGTTTTCTTTTCATTTGTGGTAGCTCTAGCTCACATCTTATTGTTGTATAAAGGAATTGTAGTGTAACACCTCAGAAAAATCAACTTTTGGACTCATGCCCACCCATAAAAGAGGTGGACCATGGGACCCTTCTCGGACCATGGGGAGGCTCGGTAGAATCCACCAAGCTCAGGTTAACCCACAAAGCCCTCCATGGGCCATGGTCTCGACAGCGGGCCGTGGTGGCGTTCGTGAACTTGAACCAACAGATCCCAACCCAAGTGAAGAACCACGGTGACCTTCACGGTTGGTGGTCCTTCACACAGGTTATAGTAGGGCTCGTAGTTGAACCACCAAGAACCAGTAGTCACTGGTTCGTCATTGCGTCCGTGGTCGGCCTCGCCAGATTTTAAGTGAGGAGTCGGTTGGTCTTTTCCCCTATGCGTTGGACACCTAAACTATGTCGGTTAACCCCTAAACTACGTAGTTTTGGTCAGTTAGAGCGTAGTAACTTAGTTAGAACCTACCATAATTGATCATTCACCTAAATCAATCAAACTTAGAGCGAAAGAAGTAGAAAGAGGCGCCATTTTTTCCAAGAACAACCAGCAGGTTTTTTTCAAGATCATTCTCAGGTTCTTGATCTAACTGATAGAAGGCACATACAGCACGAGGACATTGGAATCCCTCTCAATTGCATACTTCTGCAAGTACAAGTCCTTCTTACTTGGTCAACAATAAACCTAGCCCTCACTAATCTCGAATCAAGAATCTCCATTCCATAATACTTTACACCTCTTAGAGATATCTTTATTTTCTTCTAAAATTAACCTTGCCATTGGAGAAACTTCTGTTATCCAAGTATTGGTGAATCTCCTCATATCGACATGTCTATTCATAATTTTGTGTCTGATTTCCTCCAACATAGTAATAATTGACTTATGTATGGGACCGACTATCCAAGAATTATTGGTTTCAGAAATGTTGTTTTCAACAATATCACATTTAGAAGATGTAGAAAAAAAATCCTTGCATCGAAATTCTTTATTGTATGCTAGTAGCTCTTCACATGTACCTTCATCAGGTTTTGCAAGTTTTGCTAGTTCATCCTTCAACTTCACTTCATATGAAGCCTTAGCACATCGCCAAAACTGCTTCCTTCTTTCTTCTCCTTTCCAATTTATGGACCAGTTAGACCATATGTGTCTAACACACCTTATGTGTTCTGCATTAGGTAAAAGCTCTTGAATAGTTGGAACAAGACCCTACAAAATATGAAAATTAGAAACTTTCACAAACAATATAAAATAGAAAAAAAAATGTGAGTTGTAAATATAAATGATTAAAGAGAGAATACCTTTTGACAATTTGAAATTATTGTGAAGCCCACACCATTTCCTAACTCCAAATCTGAAATGAAATATTCAATGAACCAAGTCCAAGAATGTTTAGTCTCTTCATCAACAACAGCCCATGCTATGGGAAACATTTCGTTGTTCCCACTTCTCCCAACAGTTACCAGTAATTCCCCTTTACATAATCCCTTCAAGAACCATCCATCAAGAACAATAATTTTCCTACATCTTTCTAACCAACCCCTTTTAAGAGCATCAAAACACACATAAAAATACACAAACAAGTTTTTTCCTGGTATTGTATCCTTGCTTGTCCTAACCCAACAAGAACTTCCAGGATTTGTCTTCTTAATAATGTCAGCATAGTCACATAATCTAGAGAATTCCAAATTCCAATCACCGATGAACTGACTCATTACTCTGCACTTGGCTCTATAACAAATTATCCTCCCTACATACAAACCCAACTGATCACTTACCAACTCCTGAAACTCCCAAAGTTTTATGTTAGGTTGAGATACAATCATATCTTGATATTTATGTGCAATGTACACAGAAGTTCATAACATGTTTTTGTTTTGAGTTGGGAAACGATGAAATGGGTTGTACTTCTTCATAATAAAGTCACCAGAATTCTTGTCAGTGCTTGCATATATCTCCCATTTGCATAGTATTTTGCTTTTACATTTGACTCTAATTTTGTGCTTCTCATTAGGCTTAAGTTCGAGTTGCACTTTGTTCTCTACAGCATAAGATTGCACAGTTTTTCTAAATTGCACAGCACTCTCAAAGACCATGTCAAGTTCAAAAATAGTTATCTGACAATCGGGATCAAACCTTAGTTTTCTACTCTTTCTTCTAGCTGGTAAGTCGATGCCTCTTTTAGCTAGAACATCCAACTCATCACTACTGTCATCACTACCAATATATGAGCTACTATAGCACTCCTCGTCTCCCCCAATCTTCCAGCATAATTGTCTCTTTTGTTTTGCCTGTTAATGTCATTAAAACCTTTGTCTGGTCCAACCTCTCCTAGCTGAACCTAGTGTTGGAACATGCACATTCCTCTTCTTTTTTTGATGAATTTTCTTTCTTCTTTCTATTTTGAATGCTCTTAACTCCTCATCTAACTCACTATCATTTTTTTCAGGTATAACATCTAACTCAAATTCTTTACTGTACATATTTGAAGCCAAATCACTATCATCTTCATTTGCATTAACATTTTCATCTCTTATATCTGTTGTTTCTTCTTGCTCGGTAACATATGAACTGGTTGTTGCATCTCTATCAATAAATTTGAGGGTGTATAGAAGTTTATTGAGCAATAAGTTGAGGGTGTTCACTTAATGCAACCCTAGACCCCTATTTATTGAATTCTCACTGTTTTAAACCACTCCAAGTTCACTTGAAATTCAAATGGGACCCTCTCTTCCACCAAAATAGGTTGATTAACGACATGGCTAATAAACAAGTCTAAAAAAGCACCATGTTTAAGGTGAGATACAATATTTAAAATATGTCTGTCATTTTCCAACAAAACAAATTCATTGGAATTAAAGTTAAATGCATAGAAACCCCCAACAGATGCATATCTTATATCCTTTGTATAACAACCCAATTCAACCACAGAAAAATGGTCTTTATCTAAATGAGTTACCTTATTTCTCTCTCCCCCAACATATTTTGGATTTGGAGCTTTGATAAAAGAACCACCATGATGGAATTGAACAAGAATGTATTCTTCTGCCATGAGTTAGAGTTACACTGACATGAAAAGAAAAGGGGAAAGAAGAATATCATCAGAAGATTTACAGTGAATTTCAAAACTAAAATCTAAATCTTGTATCAAAAATTCCTAATGAGAAACACTAAAAAAAGAAAAATAAAAACCACATAGCATCCAAAAGGAAACTACAAAGCATGGTTCAGCTTATAGGATTTCTGCTTCTTAATTTGCATCTGCTTGTTTGTTGGCTACACTATCACAAACTCTGGATCAGTCCTGGAACAATCTATATCTTCCTTTATCTCCAAGCGCAGTGCCTTGTTTGAACTACTTGAGTCCTAACTGACTACTAAATCTCCGGAAGGTCTTCGTGTAAGTCAACATGTATGTATGGTAACCATTATTCCAAACTTCTATGTTCACTTCTCTCCTGTTAGTGCCTTCTATGTCTTATTTTGATTAATTAACGTTTTTTTTTGTCTAGGTTGTGTTATTTTTTCAGAACAGTGTTGGTTGTTCAGAAAAGCAACCTTTGCATCCACAGAGCTAGAAGCTTTGGGGTACTCTCCGGATGAATCCATTCTTCAAAAGTTCAGGAAGCTTTCTGAACGCCAACTAAATATTTCAGGTGGTCTTCGCTCTCCCAATCAATGTTTTCTCTAAATTCGTGCTAGCTCTAGCTCACATCATACTGTTCTATAAAGGAATAGTAGTATGGCTCTAACGTTATTATTTTTTCTTTAAACTGTATAAAAGCCCGCATCTAGAACAATTAAACTTATTACAATTATGAACTATATAGGGGATTTCCAATATGAAGTAATTATTTTTTTGAACTTTTAACTAAAATCTGTTTTATTTTGCTTTTCCAGATTTTTAAATTTGTTGTCCTTTTCATAAAAAAGACATTTTTAAGCATGGTGAGATGGAAGCTCTGAGATCTTGTGTAAAAGCTCTGAAATTTTGTGCTACTGAGAATGATGGGGAGTTACAGGACTTTGCCCTTAACAAATTGAAGGGGATTGGAGATGAGCTCATTATTATTCTTAAATCTGCAATAAAAGAAGTTGTTGCATGTGCCCTTAACAAATTGAAGGTGACTATGTGTTTAATTGATGCATGTTGGTTAAATGTCCAATTTTTGTTGTTACATGATGGTGATGATGAATATTCACTGCTTCTTAACTTGATAAGGTTGTATGAACTTTAATTGTCCAGGCAAATTTCCATCGAAAGCTTGCTTAACGATCCTGCAGTGACTTCCAAAACCTTCAGAACTATTGATGACGAGGTGGGTATAGTGTAGTTTGAAAAAAATGTATTTTGTATTCTTGTGAGTACTCAACTGCTTTGGCTTACTATTCAGGTTTTTTGATTTCTGATGCATTTTTGCTGGCTACACTCTATCATAATCTCTAGAATAGCTAGAACTTTCCTGGAACAATCTATATCTTGATTTATCTCCAAACACAGTGCCTTGTTTGAACTACTTAAGTTCTTCTTGACTACTAAATCTTTGGAAGGTCTTTGTGCAACTCAACTTGCATGTAGGGTAAGCATCATTCCAAACATCTATGTTCACTTATCTCTTGTTAGTGCCTTTTATATTTTCTTTTAGTTAATTGAGTTTGTTGTTTTTCTTGGTCTAGGTTGTGTTATTTTTTCAAACATCCACGGAGCTTGAAGCTTTGGGGTATTTTCCAGACTAATCTATTCTCCAAAAGTTCTGGTAGCTTTGTGGACGCCAACTAAATATTTCAGGTGGTCTTTGCTCTCCCATTCAATATTTTCCCTTCATTTGTGGTAGCTCTAGCTCACATCTTATTATTGTATAAAGGAGTTGTAGTGTAACACCTCAGAAAAATCAGCTTTGGGACTCATGCCCACGCAGAAAAGAGGTGGACCACGGGACCCTTCTCGGGTCGTGGGACGATTCGGTAAAACCCACCAAGCTCAGCATTAGACCATAGAGTCCTCAGTGAGACGTGGTCTCGATAGAGGGCCGTGGTGACGTCTGTGAACCTGAGCGAACAAATCCCAACCATATGAAACCCTAAATCCTTAAAATCACTAAGAAACCTTAAACCCTAAAAATCACTAAGAAAACCTAAACCCTAGAAAACCTAAAAAAAAAAACTTTAAAACCCCTAACTCTAAATCCCAAACTCTAAACCCGGAATCTTAAACCCTAAATCGTAAACCCTTAAAAACCATACGCCGAAAACCATAAACCCTAAGAGATCCTAAACGCTAAATCATATACCCTAAGAACCTCTAAATCCTTAACTCTAAACCATAGGGCTAAACCCTAAACCCCAAACCATATGAAACACCAAGAAACCCTAAACCCTAAGAAAACCTAAACCCTAAAATCCACTAAAACCCCTAAAACTATAATTCCCAAGGAAAAAAAATAAATCCCTTTAAAACCCTAAGCCCTAAAAAAAACACTAAACTTAAAATACTATAACCTAAATTAGGACTACGTAACCCTATATCTTAAGAAATCCAAATTCTTCAAAAAAAATCGAAGAAACCCTAAAACATTAATAAACCCTAATCATAAAAATCGTAAACCTAAAAAAAACCATAAACCCTAAAAAACTCTTAACCTAAAATCTAAAACCCTAAACCTTAAACCCTATACCTTAGGGCCTAAACCCTAAACCCTAATCCTTTGGCCTTAACCCTAAATAGAAACAAACCCTAAAAAAACCCTTAAAACCCCTAAAACCAATTTAAAACCCTAAACCTAAAAAATCCTTGAGAAATCATAAGCCCAATAAACCCTAAAAAAACTCAAAAAAATAATCATAAACCTAAAAAAAACCATAAACCCTAAAAAACGCTTAACCTAAAATCAGAAATCCAAAACCTTAAACCCTATACCTTAGGGCCTAAACCTTAAACCCTTATAAACCCTAATACCCTAAAACCTAATATCCTAAACCCTAAACCCAAATAAACCTTATACCTAAGAAACCCTAATACCCTAAACCCTATGAAACCTTAAAAGCCTTTAAAAAAACTCTAAACCTAAAAACTCTAAAAAAACAAAAACCTTTTAAAACCCCTAGAAACTTTAAACCTAAAAAAACCAAAATAACAGTAAGCCCTACACCATGATGTACCTAAAAATCATTTTTAAAAAACCCTAAACCCTAAAAATCACTAAGAAAACCTAAACCCTAAAAAACCTGGAAAAAAAACATTAAAACCCCTAAACCCTAAGGAACCCTAAATGGCAAACTCTAAACCTTGAACACTAAACCCTAAGAAACCCTAAATCATAAACCCTTGAAAATCATAAGCCCAAAACCCTAACCCTAAGAAAACCCCAAACCCTAAACCCAAAAAAGCACTAAGAAACCCTAAACCCTAAAAAACAACAAAATAAACCCTAAAAACTCTAAACCTAAAATATATTAAACCAAACAAACCTAAACCCTAAACCTTAGAAAAAACCTAATCCTAAAACACTAAACCCTACACCCTAAATGACCCAAAAAGATCCTAGGAGACCTTAAATGTTGAACTCAAACCCTAAGAAACCTAAACCCTAAACCTTAGGGATAAATCCCCAAATCTAAGCTTTATGAAACTCTAAGAAGCCCTAAACACTAAGAAATCCCAAATCCTAAGAAAAACTAAACACTAAAAACCCCTAAAAAACAACAAAAAAAACATTGAAAACTCTAAACCTAAAAAACCTTTAAAAAATCTTAAACCAAACAAACCTAAACCCTAAATCCTAGAAAAACCCTAAACCTAAAACACTGAACCTTGTAACCTAAATGACCCAAAAAAAACCTAGGAGACCTTAAATGTTAAACTCAAACCCTAAGAAACCTAAACCCTAAACCTTAGAGATAAACCCCCAACCCTAAACCTTATCAAACTCTAAGAAGCCCTAAACCCTAACAAATCCTAAACCCTAAGAAATCCTAAAAACCTTTAAAACCATAAAACTAAAAATCCCAAAAACAAACCTTAAAACCCCTAAAAAAATTCCTTAATCTAAAGCACTAAGTCCTAAGACCTTAGAACTCCTAAATCGTAAAAACAATAATGATACTAAAAAATCTTTAAAAATCCTAAATTGAAGAAAACTCTTGACCTAAAAAAATCCTAGAACAACTTAAGCTCTAAACCCTAACCTAAAAACCCTTAACCAAATACCTAAACTCTTATTCATCATGTTCAGATTATATCATTGTTCAATATGTTATATTCAGGTATATATATTTGTTCATCTTTTATCATATCATACATGCTCAGTACCTTTCAAGTTTTGATACATACTCTACACTACATCTTCTCGTGAAGTAGGTTCAGGTCCTCAGCATTCAGATCACGCGGAGATCGGTTCCCAATCCGTATTCAGCAATATCAGTGGTGAGTCCTTATTTTTCAAAGACGATTTACATGTTTTATATTCAATCTTTCATTTTAGTTTCAGTTTTGCTAGAGTTAGCTGGGGGCATGTCCTAGCATCTCTAGTCAATTAGAGGCTTTTATTCAGACATTGTTTTTGTCACTCCCCAAGGCAACCCCCTTGACGTAACACGGGACCTAAGATCACGAATGACCCCAAGCTAACCTTGAGTTGGCATATCATAAGCATATTAGATCAACACATTAAAAAACCTTTAAAAGCCTCAACCTAAGAAATCTGAAACCCCTAAGAAACTCTAAATCATAAACCCTAAACCCTAAACCTTAGGGAAACCCCTAAACCACAAGACTTATGAAACACCAACAAACCCTAAACCCTAAGAAATCCTAAACCCTAAAAACACCTTTAAAACACTATACCTAAAAAAACCCTTAAAACCCCTAACCCCTAAAAGCCCTAAATCTAAAATCCTAAGCCCTAAACCCAAAGAAACCATAAGCCTTAAGAACCCCTAAACCATAAAAAATCATAAAAATCTTGAAAAACCCTTTTAAAATCCTAAACCTAAAAAAACTCTAAACCTAAAAAATTCTACAAAAACTTAAGCCCTAAGCCCTAAACCTTAAAAACTCATAAATAAAAAATCTAGACCTTAAACCCTAAATCCTAAAAAACCCTAAATGCTAAAATTTATACCCATATAAACCCTAAACCCTTCACCCTAAACCCTAAAACCTAAGAAACCCAAATATCCTAAACCCTATGAAACCTTAAAAACCTTTAAAAAACTCTAAACATAAAAAAATCTTTAAAACAAACCTTTTAAAATCCCTAGAAACCTTAAACCTAAAAAAAAACATAAAGCCCTACACCATAATTTACCTAAAAATCATTTTAAAAAAACCCTAAACCCTATGAAACCTTAAACCCTAAGAAAACCTAAATCCTAAAAATCACTAAGAAGACCTAACCCTAAAAATCACGAAATCTAAAATTCTAAGCCCTAAACCCAAAGAAACCCTAAGCCCTAAGAACCCCTAAACCGTAAAACATCATAAAAATCTTGAAAACCCCTTTAAAAATCCTAAACCTAAAAAAACTCTACAAAAACCTAAGCCCTAAGCCCTAAACCTTAAAAACCCTTGAATAAAAAATTTAGACCTTAAACCCAAAAACCTAAGAAACCCTATTTGCTAAACTCTATACCCGAAGAAACCCTAAACCCTTCACCCTTCACCCTAAACCTTAGGGCTAAACCCTAAACCTTAAGAAATAAAAAAAAACCCTAAAAAACTTTTAAAACCCCTAAACCCTAAAAACCCTATAAAACCCCTAAGCTCTAAGAACCCCTTAATCGTAAAAAACCATAAAAATCCTAAACACCCTTTAAAACCCTAAACCTAAAAATTCCTCTAAACCTAATAAGATCGTAGAAAATCTTAAGCCCAAAACCCTTAAAAAAACCAAACCCTAAGAAATCCTAAATGCTAAATCATATACCCTAAGAAACTCTAAATCCTTAACTCTAAACCATATGGCTAAACCCTAAACCCCAAACCATATGAAACACTAAGAAACCATAAACCCTAAGAAAACTAAACCCTAAAATCGATAAAAACCCCTAAAACTATAATACCCGAGGAAAAAAAATAAATCTCTTTAAAACCCTAAGCCCTAAAAAAATCCCTAAACTTAAAATCATATGCCCTAAATTAGGCCTACGTAATCCTAAATCTTAAGAAATTCAAATTCTTAAAAAAACCTAAGAAACCCTCAAACATTTAAAAACACTAATCACAAAAATCATAAACCTAAAAAAACCATAAACCCTAAAAAACTCTAAACCTAAAATATGAATCCCTAAACCTTAAACACTATACCTTAGGGCCTAAACCCTAATCCTTTGTCCCTAACCCTAAACATAAAGTAACCCTAAAATACCCCTAAAACAACTAAAAACCTTAAACCCTAAACCTAAAAAATCCTTAAGAAATCATAAACCCTTATAAAACCTAAAAAAATCTTTAAACCTAAAACCCTTAGCCCTAAACCATAAACCAAGAAACCCTAAGAAACACTAAACCCTAAGAAACTCTAAACCTTAAACCCTTATAAACCCCAATACCCTAAACCCTAAGATCCTAAACCCTAAACCCTAAGAAACCTTAAACCTAAGAAACCCTAATACCCTAAACCCTATAAAACCTTAAATACCTTTAAGAAACTCTAAACCTAAAAACTCTAAAGAAAAAAAAAACCTTTTAAAACCCCTAAGAACCTTAAACCTAAAAAACAGTAAGCCCTACACCATAATTTACCTCAAGATCATTTTTTAAAAACCCTAAACCCTATGAAACCCTAAACCCTAAACCATAAAAATCACTAAGAAAACCTAAACCCTAAAAAACCTAAAAAAAAAATCTTTAAAACCCCTAAACCTAAGGAACCTTAAATCCCAAACTCTAAACCTTGAACCCTAAAACCTAAGAAACCCTAAATCGTAAACCCTTAAAAATCACAAGCCCAAATCCCTAACCCTAAGAAAACCCTAAACCCAAAAAAGCACTAAAAACCCTAAACCCTAAAAAACAAAAACAAAAACTTTAAAAACTCTAAACATAAAAAACCTCTAAAAAATCATAAACCTAAACCCTAGAAAAACCCTAAACCTAAATCACTAAATCCTACACCCTAAATGACCCAAAAAAAACCTATGAGACCTTAAATGTTAAACTCAGACCCTAAAAAACCTAAATCCTAAACCTTAGGGATAAACCCCCAACCCTAAGCCTTATGAAACTCTAAGAAGCCCTAAACTCTAAGAAGTCCTAAATTCTAAGAAAGACTAAACACTAAAAACCTTTAAAACCCTAAATCTAAAAATCCAGAAAACAAACCTTAAAAACCCTAAAAAAAACCTAAAAAAAAAAACTTTAAAACCCCTAAACCTAAGGAACCCTAAATCCCAAACTCTAAACCTTGAACCCTAAACCCTAAGAAACCATAAATCGTAAACACTTAAAAATCATAAGCCCAAAACCCTAAGCCTAAGAAAGCCCCAAACCCTAAACCCAAAAAAGCACTAAGAAACCCTAAACCCTAAAAAACAACAAAAACACATTAAACACTCTAAACCTAAAAAACCTCTAAAAAATCATAAACCTAAACCCTAGAAAAACCCAAAACCTAAATCACTAAATCCTACACCCTAAATGACCCAAAAAAAATCTAGGAGACCTTAAATGTTAAACTCAAACCCTAAGAAACCTAAACCCTAAACCTTAGGGATAAACCCCCAACCCTAAGCCTTATGAAACTCTAAGAAGCCCTAAACCCTAAGAAATCCTAAATCCTAAGAAAAACTAAACACTAAAAACCCCTAAAAAAAAAAAAAAAACTTTAAAACACTAAACCTAAAAATCCTCTAAAAACCGTAAACCTAACAAACCTAAACCCTAAACCCTAGAAAAACCCTAAACCTAAAACACTAAACTCTACACCGTAAATGACCTAAAAAAAAACTTAGGAGACCTTAAATGTTAAACTCAAACCCTAAGAAACCTAAACCGTAAACCTTAGGAATAAACCCCCAACCCTAAGCCTTATGAAACTCTAAGAGGCCCTAAACCCTAAGAAATCCTAAATCCTAAGAAAAACTAAACACTAAAAACCTTTAAAACCCTAAACCTAAAATTCCCGAAAACAAACCTTAAAAACCCTAAAAAAATTCCTTAATCTAAAACCCTAAGACCTTAAACTCCTAAATCGTAAAAGCAATAATGATCCTAAAAAAAATTAAAAATCCTAAATTGAAAAACACTCTTGACCTAAAAAAATCCTAGAAAAACTTAAGCTCTAAACCCTTAACCTAATACCTAAACTCTTATTCATCATGTTCAGATTATATCATTGTTCAATATGCTCTATTCAGTTATATATTTTTGTTCAGCTTTATCATATCATCCATGCTCAGTACCTTTCAAGTAATGATACATGCTCTATGCTACATCTTCTCATGATGTGGGTTTAGGTCCTCAGCATTCAAATCACGCGGAGATCGATTCCCGATTCCGTATTCAGCAATATCAGTGGTGAGTTCTCATTATTCGAGGACGATTTACATGTTTTATATTCAGTATTTCATTTTGGTTTCAGTTTTGCTAGAGTTAGCTAGAGGCATGTCCCAGCTTCTCTAGTCAATTAGAGTATTTTATTCAGACATTGTTTTTGTCACTCCCCAAGGTTACCCCCTTGACATAACACGGGACCTAGGATCACGAGTGACCCCAAGCTAACCTTGAGTAGTCATATCATAAGAATATTAGATCAACACATTAAAAAACTTTTAAAAGCCTAAACCTTAGAAATCTGAAACCCCTAAGAAATCCTTAATCATAAACCTTAAACCCTAAGAAACACTAAACCCTATACCTTAGGGAAAACCCTAAACCCCAACACTTATGAAACACCAACAAACCCTAAACCCTAAGAAATCCTAAACCCTAAAAACACCTTTAAAAACATTAAACCTAAAAAAAAACCCTTAAAACCCCTAACCCCTAAAAACCCTAAACCTAAGATCCTAAGCCCTTGTAACGACCCTAAAAATGAACTAGGTGAACTAGAGCCTCTCATGTGTTTTGATGGTTTGGTCATGTGGTGTTTATGGTCATATCTCATAGCTCAAAACGAATTAGGTGGTCCATTACCTATCCAATTAAAGATCTTTGAGTCCTCTTTCCAACGCCACCTAGTTTTCCTAATTCCGATCTCGGAGTTAAAAGTTATACCCGAAATAGTGAAGCACTGTCACGCTGGAAATTCTTTACGACCCGTTTGACGGGCCGTGGTGATGATGACGGTCCGTAGAGATGGCCTTGGAGTTTCCTTGGCCGTTTGGAGGTTGGCAAGCCTTAGGGGAGCTAATACCTAGGGACCACGGGCCCCTTCACGGGCCGTGGTCCCCCTTCACGGTCCGTAAAGTCTTCCTTGGTCCCTGACGGGGCTGCCCTAGTGAGGGGTTTTTAAGTAATTTTGTTTTAATTGTTTATTATTTGGGGTTGATTTTAAATGGGTTATATGATAAATGTATAAGGTTTTAAGTCTTTTAACAAGTCATTTACTCTCTTTAGAACCCAAATCAAAACCCTATTTCCTTTCTCTCCCAAAGTCTTCTCTCTAGAAACTCCTTTGGAGCTCAAGGTCAAGTCAAGCTAGGGTTGACGATTTCATGTTGTTTCTTCTTCAATTTCGTTTGGTTCTTGAAGATTAAGGTATGGGGACTCTTCATCTTCGATTCCTTCTTCAATCAAAGAGTCAATTCAAAAGATTTCAAAAGTTGTTCAAAAACTCAAAAACAAACCTAATTTCAATTCTAGCATGGGTTCTTGCATTAATTGATTTTAAATGATGTTTTATGTTTTTATTAATGATTATTGATGGTTTTAAGAAAGAAATCTTCATGAACCCATGTCTTCTCAAATTCTCTAAATTTGGCCTAAAGCGGGTCTATTGATTTTGAGTAATTGATGAAGGATTATTGAGTGGTTTGATGTGGGCTGTTCTTATATGATCTTAGCTATGTTGAATTGTTGGAAATTGTTATTGAATTGTATAAGGTGAGGTAGTAGCCTTGAATGGTCATAAATTGGGAGTTAGCCTTTATGTTGGTTATTGGATATTGTTTAGCTTGACTTGTATAGTTGAATGTTGTTATTATCATTGTTATTGTATTGTTAATTGTTGGAATATGAGGATGATTAAGAAAGCTATGGAAAGAGGGTAAGTTGACCTAACTTGATGAATATTGTATAATTGGCATGGAACTGAGTATTGTGGCTTATGGCCTTTGAAAGGTGATATGATGGCTTGATCTCTTAATATTGCTATAATTGCTTCTTAGGTTGGATCAACCTTTGGTGGAAGTGTTTCTTGTTGCTTTTGAATTATGATTGTGGTCATGGAGGGCATTATATGAGTATTGTTGTGTTATTATATATATAAATGAAGCTATATGTAAAGTTCTATATGAAGCTATATGTAAAGTTTTATATGAAGCTATATGTGAAGATATGATGTGAATGAGTTTATGTGACCTTGTGATGATCCTATGTAAAGTGGATAGCATTGTGATCTAAAGTATGATTTCTCATGATGTATATATGTGATGATGTTGGATTATGAAGTGTCCTCAGATGATAATGTTGTGACTTGATTAGTAGACTAAAGTGTCTCTTCTTGTTACTTAAAGTCTTGAATGCATGAATGTGTGTAGTGGGCTAGAACTAAGAAATGGTGCCCTTTCTATAAATGCTAAAAGGGGAATCCTAGGCCAAGACTTGAATCGGCAGAACTAAGAAATGGTGCCCTTTCATAAGTCTAGCTTTCCTAAGTAAATGGATAACCTTGAAGGATGGGCCTTAGGGCGATGTTCCCTTCTTGAGTGAAATGATAGACTTAGAGATGGATGGAGCTGGAACGGCATGAGGATCCTTATCTAAGAAAGTTAAATGAGTTATCCTTATGAACCTTGATTGGCTATGACTAAGAAATGGGGCCTTTCTTGGGAAGAGGTACTATGAGTTGGTTGAACTTGAAAAGGAACCCTCTCTAAGTACATATGTGATTGAATACCCTATGGGAAATAAGGCTAGCATCGAGTGGATGTTGTTAGGAAGGTGGCCTAGTTGAGTATGAGATTAGGCACAATGAACTTCCTTGGACATCCCCTAAACCATGTGCCTACATGGGTTGCTTACTAGTTCTACCCTTGGCAAGTAGAACAACCTCCACGGAGTAGGATAGACTCCGGATTCCATACCTAGCTAGTATGGTCTATGTCGGTTATGTCTATTCCCATCATATGGGATGTGCACTCTAGTATTGCATAGGTTCTACAAAGTGTAGGTAGTAGTATGGGATGTTACCTATACATGGCACGAGTAGGCCTAGAAGATACTAAAGTGAGTTCCCTAAGTCTAACGACTATTATGTGAAAGTCCCCTTATGTGCTTGAATGTCTCCTAAATGGTTTCTTAAAGAATGTTGGTCTATTGATGTTATGTTGTAAAGGAAATGTCCTTATCTAAGGTAATCTTGAGGAACACTTAAGTGTGCTTGAAGAGGTTGTATGGGTGGTCACTTCTTGTCTTACTCAACTGTGTCTTAAGGTTATATTAGGTAGAGGTCCTATGGTAATGAAATGGCATGTGTTCTTTTAAACTTAAGCATGGGTTGTATATGGATATATGTTGAGTATGTGTATGGTTGGCTATTGTCTTATATGTTAATGTTAACTTGTATTATGTCTCTTATACTTGTGAAGTGGAAGTTTTATCAAAATGATATGAAAGCATACATTCCTTGTAAATGTCCGTTGTGCATGTTTCTGCATGGTCTCCATAGTTAGTACTTAATTGTGCTAACCCCTTTCTTTCCCGTTTTTTGACTAAAGTGTAGGGATTGGGAGATGGTGACATGTCATGGCTACTTGATAGGTTTCTAAGTGTTGAAGATGAAGACTTGGTGAGTCCTCATAGATTCGAGGACAATACCCTACATGTTCCTTTTGATGTATTTCTAGTATTTTCTTTGTTTAAGTCTTGTATGGGCTTAGTCCCTATGTTGTACTCCAAAGTATTAGATGGTTTATGAGACATATATATTGTAAAGTTAGATGTTTTGAAAGTCTTCCGCTTGCTTATTAATGAAAGCATTCTTCGTGTGTGAAGAAAGTTCTAAATTCCTTATGGTTTTTAGTGTCTATGCGATGAATGAATGCTAAGAGGCTTGTATTAGACCTCCGAGAGGTTGAGTACGCCGTGCCGCGACTTGGGGGGTGCTCTCGGGTCGTGACAGCCCTAAACCCAAAGAAACCCTAAGCCCTAAAAACCCCTAAACTTTTAAAAACCCTATAAAACCCCTAAGCTCTAAGAACCCCTTAATCGTAAAAACCCATAAAAATCCTAAACACCCTTTAAAACCCTAAACCTAAAAATTCCTCTAAACCTAATAAAACCCTAGAAAATCTTAAGACCAGAACCCTAAATCCTAAAAACCCTTAAAAAAAACCAAACCTTAAGAAATCCTAAACGCTAAATCATATACCTTAAGAAACTCTAAATCCTTAACTCTAAACCATAGGGCTAAACCCTAAACCCCAAACCATATGAAACACTAAGAAACCCAAAACACTAAGAAAACCTAAACCTTAAAATCCATTAAAACCCCTAAAACTATAATACCCGAGGAAAAAAAATAAATCCCTTTGAAAACCTAAGCCCTAAACTTAAAATCATATGCCCTAAATTAGGCCTCCGTAACCCTAAATCTTAAGAAATCCAAAATTTTAAAATAACCTAAGAAACCCTAAAACATTTAAAAACCCTAATCAGAAAAATCATAAACCTAAAAAAAACATAAACCCTAAAAAACTCTTAACCTAAAATCTGTAACCCTAAACCTTAAACCCTATACCTTAGGGCCTAAACCCTAAACCCTAATCCTTTGGCCTTAACCCTAAAAAAAACCTTGTAAAAACCCCTAAAACCTTTTAAAACCCTAAACCTAAAAATCCTTTAGAAATCATAAGCCCTTATAAACCCTAAAAAAAAATCTTTAAACCTAAAACCATAAGCCCTAAACACTAAACCAAGAAACCCTAAGAAACTCTAAACCCTAAGAAACTCTAAACATTAAACCCTTATAAACCCTAATACCCTAAAACCTAAGATCCTAAACCCTAAACCCTAAGAAACCCTAATACCCTAAACCCTATGAAACCTTAAAAACCCTTAAAAAATCTAAACCTAAAAACACTAAAAAAAAAAAAAAAAAAAAACCTTTCAAAACCCCTGGAAACCTTAAACCTAAAAAAACCTAAAAAACAGTAAGCCCTACACCATACTTTACCTAAAAATCATTTTTAAAAAACCCTAAACCCTATGAAACCCTAAATCCAAAAAATCACTAAGAAAACCTAAACCCTAAAAATCACTAAGAAAACCTAAACCCTAAAAAACATTTTTAAAAAAACACTTTAAAACTCCTAAACCTAAGGAACCCTAAATCCCAAACTCTAAACCTTGAACCCTAAACCCTAAGAAACCCTAAATAGCAAACCCTTAAAAATCATAAGCCCAAAACCCTAACCCTAAGAAAACCCCAAACCCTAAACCCTAAAAAACAACAAGAAAAACTTTAGAAACTCTAAAACTAAAAAACCTCTAAAAAATCCTAAATCTAACAAACGTAAACCCTAAACCCTAGAAACACCCTAAACCTAAAACACAAAACTCTAAATGACCCAAAAAAACCTAGAAAACCTTAAATGTTAAACTCAAACCCTAAGAAACCTAAACCCTAAACCTTAGGGATAAACCCCCCAACCCTAAGCCTTATGAAACTCTAAAAAGCCCTAAACCCTAAGAAATCCTAAATCCTAAGAAAAACTAAACACTAAAAACAACAAAAAAAACTTTAAAAACTCTAAACATAAAAAATATTAAATCAAAAAAACCTAAACCCTCAACCTAAAACACTAAACGGTAAACCCTACACCCTAAATGACCCAAAAAAAAACATAGGAGACCTTAAATATTAAACTCAAACCTCAAGAAACCTAAACCCTAAACCTTAGGGATAAACCCCCAATCCTAAGCCTTGTGAAACTCTAAGAAGCCCTAAACCTTAAGAAATCCTAAATCCTAAGAAAACCTAAACACTAAAAACATTTAAAACCCTAAAACTTAAAATCCCAAAACAAACCTTAAAAACCCAAAAAAAAAATCCATAATCTAAAACCCTAAGTCCTAATCCCTTAGAACTCCTAAATCGTAAACACAATAATGATCCTGAAAAATCTTTAAAGATCCTAAATTAAAAAAAACTCTTGACCTAAAAAAATCCTAGAAAAACTTAAGCTCTAAACCCTAACCTAAAATCCCTTAACCAAAATCATTTAAAAAAAACTCTAAACCCTATGAAACCCTAAACCCTATAAAACCCTAAACCCTAAAAATCACTAAGAAAACCTAAACACTAAAAAACATTAAAAAAAAAAAAAAACTTTAAAACCCCTAAAACTAAGGAACCCTAAATCCCAAACTATAAACCTTGAACCCTAAACACTAAGAAACCCTAAATCGTAAACCCTTAAAAATCATTAGCCCAAAACCCTAACCCTAAGAAAACCCCAAACCCTAAACCCAAAAAAGCATTAAGAAACCCTAAACCCTAAAAAACAACAAAAAAAAACTTTAAAAACTCTAAACCTAAAAAACCTCTAAAAAAATCTTAAACCTAACAAACCTAAACCCTAAACCCTAGAAAAACCCTAAACCTAAAACACTAAACCCTACACCCTAAATGACCCAAAAAGAACCTAGGAGACCTTAAATGTTAAACTCAAACCCTAAGAAACCTAAACCTTAAACCTTAGGGATAAGCCCCCAACCCTAAACCTTATGAAACTCTAACAAGCCATAAACCCTAAGAAATCCTAAATCCTAAGAAAAACTAAACACTAAAAACCCCTAAGAAAACAACAAAAAAAACATTAAAAACTCTAAACCTTTAAAAAACTTAAACCTAACAAACCTAAACCCTAAAAAAATCCTAAACCTAAAATACTAAACTCTAAATGACACAAAAAAAACCTAGAAGACCTTAAATGTTAAACTCAAACCCTAAGAAATCTAAACCCTAAACCTTAGGGATAAACTCCCAACCCTAAGCCTTATAAAACTCTAAGAAGCCCTAAACCCTAAGAAATCCTAAATCCTAAGAAAAACTAAACACTAAAAACCTTTAAAACCCTAAAACTAAAAATCCCGAAAACAAACCTTAAAAACCCTAAAAAACTTCCTTAATCTTAACCCTAAGTCCTAAGCCTTTAGAACTCCTAAATCGTAAAAACAATAATGATCCTAAAAAAATCTTTAAAAATCCTAAATTTAAAAAAACTCTTGACCTAAAAAAACCTATAAAAACTTAAGCTCTAAACCCTAACCTAAGAACCCTTAACCAAATACATGAACTCTTATTCATCATGTTCAGATTATGTCATTGTTCAAAATGCTCTATTCAATTATATATATTTGTTTAGCTTTATCATATCATGCATGCTCAGTACCTTTCAAGTACTGATAAATACTATATGCTACATCTTCTTGTGATGTAGGTTCATGTCCTCAGCATTCAGATCACGCAGAGATCGGTTCTCGATCCGTATTCAGCAATATCAGTGGTGAGTCCTCGTTTTTCTAGGATGATTTACATGTCTTATATTCAGTCTTTCATTTTAGTTTTAGATTTGCTAGAGTTAGCTGGAGGAATGTCTCGGCATCTCTAGTCAGTTAGAGGCTTTTATTCAGACATTGTTTTTGTCACTCCCCGAGGGTACCCCTTGACGAAACACGAGACCTACGATCACGAGTGACCCCAAGCTAACCTTGAGTTGGCATATCATAAGCATATTAGATCAACACCTTAAAAAACCTTTAAAAGCCTAAACATAAGAAATCTAAAACCCCTAAGAAACCCTAAATCATAAACCCTAAACCCTCAAAAACACTAAACCCTAAACCTTAGAGAAACCCCTAAACCCCAAGACTTATGAAACACCAACAAACCCTAAACCCTAAAAACACCTTTAAAAACACTAAACCTAAAAAAACCCTTAAAACCCCTAACCCCTAAAAACCCTAAATCTAAAATCCTAATCCCTAAATGCAAAGAAACCCTAAGCCCTAAGAACCCCTAAACAATAAAAAATCATAAAAATCTTGAAAACCCCTTTTAAAATCCTAAACCTAAAAAAAACTCTAAACCTAAAAAATTCTACAAAAACTTACGCCCTAAGACCTAAACCTTAAAAACCCTTAAATAAAAAACATAGTCCTTAAACCCTAAATGCTAAACTCTATACTCAAAGAAACCCTAAACCCTTCACCCTAAACCTTAAACCCTAAGAAACCCTAAACCTTAATAAATCAAAAAAGCCCTAAAAAAATTTTAAAACCCCTAAACCCTAAATTTTAAAAACCTATAAAACCCCTAGGCTCTAAGAACCCCTTAATCGTAAAAAACCATAAAATCCTAAACACCCTTTAAAACCCTAAACCTAAAAACTCCTCTAAACTTAATAAAACCCTAGAAAATCTTAAGCGCAAAATCCTAAATCCTAAAAACCCTTAAAAAACCAAACCCTAAGAAATCCTAAACGCTAAATCATATAACCTAAGAAACTCTAAACCATAGGGCTAAACCCTAAACCCCAAACCATAGGAAACACTAAGAAACCCCACTACAACACATTGTATCTATAGCTACGAAATCTAAGCTATGAAAGTAAAAAGCGTAGCAATTACCTAGTAATTGCCACAAAATTTTGAACTTCATAGCTATCTACAAATTCGTAAAATTTCTTAGCCACAAATTTTTTATAACAAAGCTAATTCTTTATTTTTGCTACAATTGCTAATGATTGTGGCAAAAATTGGATGAATAGCTACAATTTTATTGCTATAATAAACTTTTTGTAGCTAATCATAAATTTTTGACACGCTATAAAAATTATTGTTGCAATAGTAATATTTTAGCTACAATAAACTATTTGAAATAAAATATTGTAGCTAAATAAATTATTTTTGCTTCAAGTTATAAAATTTGTGGCAATAATTAAATGATATAGCCACGTATTTTCTGCTATCATAAAATTGTGTAGCTAATTATTCATTTTTGCCACGAGTTGAAACTTATTGTAGTAATAATAATCTTTTAGACACAATAAAATATTTGAAACAAAATATAGTAGCTAAGTAAATAATTTTGCTTCAAGTTATAAAATATTTGTGGAAAGTGTTAAATAATGTAGCCACGGATTATTTGCTGTGATAAAATTTCATAGTTAATTATTAAATTTTGTAACGTGTTGAAATTTATTGTAGTAATACTAACCTTTTAGTTATAAAGAGGTTGTTTAAAACAAAATGTTGTAGCTAAATAAAAATTTGTGCTTTGAGTACTAAAACATTATATTGTAAAAATATAGTTGGCTGAAAACCTATATTTATTTATCATGATGAATTAAATAGCCATAAATTTATTATTGTGATTAATTTCATAGTTAATAATTTTTTTACCACGAGTTGGAATGTGTTATAATGATATTGATCTATTCTAGAGGTGTTAATTGTTTGATTTGATTTACTTTTATAGACCTACTTGTAAATTTCAAATATACTTTTAATAAATAAATACTTATATCTAATTAATTTTGATTAAATAATTTCATCATAATAATATGTTTACTGATCCAGTGTTATTGGAGGTGTTAATTGTTCGACTCAAATCTACTATACAATATAATTTACAAATCTTAAATACGACTTAAATTAATAAATAAGTCGTTATATTTACTTCAATTAACTAATTAGATCAAATTCTAGCAAACTTCTGCAAGTCTAATTCAAACTTCATCCTGACTAACTCTATTTATAAATATTATTTTAATTGATACCTGATTTATTGAGACAATTATCTTTATTTATTAATTTTATATAATTAGAGATGTTCATCATTTGACTCAATTACTTATATATAGTTTAAATAAATAAATAAATACATTATTATATAATTAGTGTATAAAAATAAAAGAACCAATTAATTTTAAAAACAAATACAAAAAAGAAGAAGAAGGTAATCTTCAAAAATTATTGATTTGTATAATTACTTGCAGCGTCAAATTTATCAATCTTGTATTTTATATATTATGAAACATATTAATTTTAATATTAATTTCACTTTTTTAAATGTATAATCAATTTTAAGAAAAATTAAGAGTCATAAATATATTTATATATTTAATTATTTTGGTATTTTATTACTATTTTAAAATAAGTGTTTAAGATATATATTTTTTATATAAGAACTTATTATTATTTTAAAAAAGTATTTATGCAATTTTTAATAATTGTAGAGATATTATGTATATGACCTTTATTATTCTTAATAAGTAATTATATTGATTTTATATATAAAAAGTTGATTTTTCGTAAGTGCTCATATATATAGAGAGAGAAAAAAATATTGCAATTGTTATTGTACATCTACTTTCGATAAATTTGTAATAATAATTTTAACGAAAAAGGGTAAAAAATATTTCTAAATTATGTAAAATTGATTTAAAATGTCGATAATTGATATTTTCGTCTAAAAATACCCCTAATGTCAATGGTATGACCCAAAAATGTCCCTATCGCTAATAATTTGATCTAAAAGTGTCTCTATTATTACCTAATGGGTCAAATAAAAAATAAAATATTTCTTTTCTTTTTAAACACATTTTATTCCTAATAAATATATTACTTTTAAAGAATCCTATATTTTTAAACCACTTTAAATAATAATTAAGTAGGAAATGATCTTTTCTCCTTCTTAATCTCATTTTATCAATTAAAATATTTCAACTACATGTATCTTTTTAACTTAATATATAGGTCATATACATAAGAACATAGTAACCTCATTAGTAATCTTATTTTGATAATGATAAAAGAAAATCTAATAAAAATGGAGAATATTTTTATTTCTTTATCTTTTAGAATTGAAGTAGGATAAATATTTCCTAATGAAAAATTATTATTATTTGGAAAATAATGTGTTTTAAAAAATAAAATAATATATTTATATGAAAAAGAACATTATTGACCAATTAAGTAATAATAGAGAAATTTGTGGATCAAACTATAAACGACGAGGACATTTTTAGACCAAATTAATAAATGAGGACATTTTTATTCAATTTTTTATAGTTCAAGAACACTATTTTCCGTAATTTTAATAACAAAAACACTTTATAGCTACACAACCATAAAATAATGATGAGTTAATAATTGCATCAGTACTAAATTTAAAATGTATATTTGATTAAAATGAAATTTGTAGCTAATTTTTGTGGTAACACATGCAAAAGATTTTGAGACGGAATTTCCGTCAGTAACATTATTATTCATATTATTTTTTTATAATTTTTTTATATTATGTCATACTAAGTATTGAAAGAAAAATAAATTATAAGGATTTAAAACTCTTCCATATTTAGATCCAAACCCAAAATCTCCCCCCAAAATGAAAATTTGTAAAAGTCAAAATTCCCCCCAATTTTTTTTAAGCCCAATTAGAAGATTAATAACCTACTCCCTTTTCCACTATCGCCTCCCCTCCCCTTCCTTCACTGTTCATTTACCTTACTTTCTTACTCAACTTAAAAATTTTATGTAATATTTTGCTAATTATTTTTTTAATCTTTTTTTTTTAGGTTTTATATTCAAGGTACGTTCATATCTTCATATTTTAGGATTTTTGATTTTGTATTAAGCCCGTTTCATTTAATTTTTTTAATTTATACTTATTTTGGAATTTTAATAAATTGTGTCTTATGAATGAATTTTCAGATTTCAAAGTTTGATCAATGGAATTTCAAGGAGCCATAATTTGCCGACTACAACAACAATGTGTTGTGATTATATTGGGATGAAGATCCTTTTAAGAAGTTTAAAAAGTTTGTAGGTTTGTTTACTTTTACTGTTGCTTTGCATTTTTCCTTGATTTTATCTATTAAAATTGTAGTAAAAGAAATATCTAGACATATTTGTTTTTCCTTAGAATATAGATTCTATGTACATATATATAGTTGGTTCTTATTCTTGGTGCTAAAATTCATTTTTATTATTTACAGGTATGTTAATGAAATTAAAGCATATCAATGACAAATCAAGATGATGTTGATCAAATTAAGGCGCAATTGAAGATCGTGGAAGAAGTGATAAGAAACGACGATGAAGCTTTAGATTCAAACAAGATGATCTCTTAAAAGAATTGTATATTGTAGCTATTTTCAAAATTGCAATACACAATTATTGATAACTTAGGGAAATATTTTGAAATAGATTGTATCTACATTATGCAACTCTTGTGACTAAAAAAGCTTGCAAAAATTCTTAAATAATGCGTGTATGTATATATATATATCACATAATAAGAGCAGATCTACAAATTTTCACTTTCCGTAGCAAGTGAATTTTTTGCTATAATTCAATATATTTCATGGCTAAAGATATGAATTGTTAGCTACAATACAAAAATTTCTATGGCAAATACTTTATGTCATAGCCATGAATTTTATCATTCGTAACTATACACGAGTATTATTGCTACGAGACTAAGCTATAAAAATAGCTATAAAATTTAAGTTTACATGGCAAACGAACTAAATATTTTGCTACAGCGAAATATCTTTGTGGCAAGATTGATGTAGCTAGTTACAAATATTGTATGTTGTGGCAAAAAAAATAAAATTACTTGCTATAAATATATTTTTTGTGGCAATTTCTTTTACCAGCATAACTACAACACAAAAAATCTGTAGCAATAGATATTTGTTCTTAGCCACGGACCATGTAAAGTTTGTAGCTAACATTTAGCCACGCTACATCTTGCCACGAATGCTACGAAAAATAATATCATAGCTAAAGTGTTTAGCCACGAAAAATTCCATATTTAGCTACGGTGAATTTTGTAGCAATATATGCTTTTTTCTGTAGTGCCCTAAACCCTAAGAAAACCTAAACCCTAAAATCCATTAAAACCCCTAAAACTATAATACTCGAGGAAAAAAATCCCTTTAAAATCCTAAGCACTAAAAAAACCCTAAACTTAAAATCCTATGCCCTAAATTAGGCCTACGTAACCCTAAATCTTAAGAAATCCAAATTCTTAAAAAAACCTAAGAAACCCTAAAACATTTAAAAACCCTAATCATAAAAATCATAAACCTAAAAAAAACCATAAATCCTAAAAAAATCTTAACCTTAAATCTGAAACCCTAAACCTTAAACCCTCTATACCTTAGGGCCTAAACCCTAAACCCTAATCCTTTGGCCTTAACCCTAAACATAAATAAACCCTAAAAAAACCCTTTAAACCCCTAAAAACCTTTTAAAACCCTAAACCTTAAAAATCCTTAAGAAATCATAAGCCCTTATAAACCGTTAAATAACTCAAAAAAATAATCTTTAAACCTAAAACCCTAAGCCCTAAACCAAGAAACCTAAGAAACACTAAACCCTAAGAAACTCTAAACCTTAAACCCTTATAAACCCTAATACCCTAAAACCTAAGATCCTAAACCCTAAACCCTAAGAAACCTTATACCAAAGAAACCCTAATACCCTAAACCCTATGAAACCTTTAAAAAACTCTGAACCTAAAAACTCTAAAAAAAAAAAAATCTTGTAAAACCCCTAGACACCTTAAACCTAAAAAAACCAAAAAAACAGTAAGCCCTACACCATAATTTACCTAAAGATCATTTTTAAAAAACCCTAAACCCTATGAAACCCTAAACCCTAGAAAACCTAAAACCTAAAAATCACTAAAAAAAAACTAAATCGTAAAAATCACTAAGAGAACCTAAACCATAAAAAACCTAAAAAAAACTTTAAAACCCCTAAACCTAAGGTACCCTAAATCCCAAACTCTAAACCTCGAACCCTAAACCTTAAGAACCCCTAAATCGTAAACCCTTAAAAATCATAAGCCCAAAAACCCTAACCCTAAGAAAACCCCAAACCCTAAACCCAAAAAAGCACTAAGAAACCCTAAACCCTAAAAAACAACAAAAAAACCTTTAAAAACTCTAAACCTAAAAAACCTCTAAAAAATCTTAAACCTAACAACCCTAAACCCTAGAAAAACCCTATGTCCTTTTCTTGATTTTTATTTTTTCGGACATTTACGAATTAAAATTTTTGATATTTTTCAGGCAGTCATGAAAAAATGTGAAATTTTGATATTTTGTTCCTATCGATATTCTAAGGTGACTGGTGCGATTCGGGAATTTTTAGGTATTTTTATGTCTTTTTCTTGATTTTTATATTTTTCGGACGTTTACAAATTAAATTTTTTGATATTTTTCGGGCAGTTACGAAAAAATATAAAATTTTGATACTTTATTCGTATCGATATTCTAAGGTGACTGGTATAATTTGGGAATTTTTTAAGGTGTTTTTATGTCTTTCTATATTTTTATATTTTTCGGATGTTTTAAAATTAAATAATTTGATAGTTTTCGGGAAGTCACAAAAAATTGTAAAATTACATATTTTATTTGTATTGATATTCTAAGGTGATTGGTGCGATTCGGAAATTTTTTGAGATATTTTTATTTCTGTTTCTTGATTTTTATATTTTTCGGACATTAAAGAATTAAATTTTTTGATATTTTTTGAGCAATCACGAAAAATCGTTAAATTTTGATATTTTATTTGTATCGATATTCTAAGGTGACTGGTGGGATTCTGGAATTTTTTGAGGTTTTTTATGTATTTTTCTTGATTCTTAGTTTTTCGGACGTTTATGAATTAAAATTTTGATATTTTTCGGGCAGTCACGAAATAATGTGAAAATTTTATATTCCATTCGTATCGATACTCTAAGGTGATTGATGCGATTCGGGAGTTTTTTGAGGTGTTTTTATGTCTTTTTCTTGATTTTTATATTTTTCGGACGTTTATGAATTAAATTTATTTACATTTTTCAGGCAATCATGAAAAAATGTAAAATTTTGATATTTTATTCATGTCAATATTCTAAGGTGACTGGTGCGACTCGTGATTTTTTTTAGGTGCTTTTATATATTTTTTCTTGATTCTTATATTTTTCAGACGTTTACGAATTAAAATTTATGATATTTTTGGGCAGTCACGAAAAAATGTAAAATTTTGATATTTCATCCATATCGATATTCTAAGGTGACTGGTGTGATTCGGGAGTTTTTTGCGGTATTTTTATGTCTTTTTCTTGATTTTTATATATTTCGGACGTTTACGAATTAAATTTTTTTATATTTTTGGGCAGTCACGAAAAATGTGAAATTTGATAATTTTGTCTCGATATTCTAAGGTCCCTGGTGCGATTTGAAATTTTTTGAGGTGTTTTTATATATTTTTATATTTTCAGAAGTTTACAAATTAAAATTTTTTATACTTCGGGCAATCACGAAAAAGTGT
Source organism: Solanum okadae (assembly GCA_036553675.1). Classification (NCBI taxonomy): domain Eukaryota; kingdom Viridiplantae; phylum Streptophyta; class Magnoliopsida; order Solanales; family Solanaceae; genus Solanum; species Solanum okadae. The sequence continues at coordinate 29,943,866 of CM071682.1, forward strand.
AAATTTTTGATATTTTATTTGTATCGATATACTAAGGTGACTAGTGCGATTCGGGAATTTTTTGAGGTGTTTTAATGTCTTTTTCTTTATTTTTATATTTTTCAAACGTTTATGAATTAAAATTTTTGATATTTTTTGGGCAGTGACGAAAAAAATTGAAATTTTGATATTTTATTCTTATCGATATTTTAAGGTGACTTGTGCGATTCGGTTGTTTTTTGAGGTGTTTTTATGTCTTTTTCTTGATTTTTATATTTTTCGGCCATTTACAAACTATAATTTTTTATATTTTTCTGGCAGTCACAAAAAAATGTAAAAAATTAGATATTTTATTTGTATCGATATTCTAAGGTAACTGGTGCGATTTGGGATTTTTTTGAGGTGCTTTTATATATTTTTCTTGATTTTTATATTTTTCAAACGATTACGAACTGAAATTTTTGATATTTTTAGGGTAGTCTCGAAAAAATGTGAAATTTTGATATTCTATTCGTATCGATATTCTAAGGTGACTGCTGCAATTCGGGAATTTTTTTATGTGTTTTATGTCTTTTTGTTGATTTTTATATTTTCGGATGCTTACAATTTAGATTTTTTTATATTTTTTGGGCAGTCACGAAAAAATGAAAAATTACATATTTTTTTCGTATTGATATTCTAAGGTGAGTGGTGCATTTAGGGAATTTTTTGAGGTGTCTGAATGTCTTTTCTTGATTTTTACATTTTTCGAATGTTAACTAATTAAAAATTTTGATATTTTTCGGGCAATCACAAAAAACATAAATTTTTTATACTTTATTCGTATAGATATCCCAAGGTGACTGGTGCGATTTGGGATTTTTTGAGGTGTTTTTTTATTTTTATATTTTAAGACATTTACGAATAATTTTTTTTGATATTTTCTGGCAATCGCGAAAAAGTGTTAAAATTTGCTATTTTATTCATATTGATATTTTTCTGGCAATCACGAAAAAGAGTAAACTTTTGATATTTTATTCGTATAGACATTCTAAGGTGACTAGTGTGATTCGGGAATTTTTGGAGATGTTTTTATGTCTTTTTCTTGATATTTATTTTTTTCAGACGTTTTCAAATTAAAATTTTTGATATTTTTCGGGCAATCATGAAAAAACGTAAAATTACATAATTTATTCATATCGATATTTTTAGGTGATTGGTGCGATTTGTGGATTTTTTGAGGTGTTTATATATATGTTTTTCTTGATTTTTATATATTCGAACGTTTAAGAATTAAATTTTATGATATTTTTTGGGCAGTCAAGGTGAAATGTGAAAATTTTATATTTTATTCGTATCTATATTCTTAAGGTGACTAGTGTGCATTCGGAAATTTTTTGAGGTGTTTTTATGTCCTTTTCTTGATTTTTTTATGTTTTAAATGTTTACGAATTAAAATTTTTGATATTTTTCAGGAAGTCACGTAGAAACGTAAAATTTTGATTATTTATTCGTTTCAATTTTCTAAGGAGACTATTGCGATTCAGCAATTTTTAGAGGTGTGTTCATGTCTTTTTCTTGATTTTTATATTTTTAGACGTTTAAGAATTAAATTTTTTGATAGATTTTGGGCAGTCATGAAAAAATTTGAAATTTTGATATATTATTCTTATCGATAATCTAACGTGAATTGTGCAATTCGAGAATTTTTTGAGGTGTTTTTATGTATTTTTATTGATTTATATATTTTTCAGACATTTACGAATTATAATTTTTGATATTTTTCTCGCAATAACTAAAAAATGTAAAAGTTTGATACTCTATTTGTTTTGATATTCTAAGGTGACTGGTGCTATGCGGGAAGTTTTTAAAGAGTTTATATGTCTTTTTCTTGATTTTTATATTTTCGGACGTTTACGAATTAAATTTTTTGATATTTTTTGGGAAGTCACGAAAAATGTAAAATTTTAATATTCTATTCCAATCGGTATTCTAAAGTGATTGGTGCGATTCGAGAATTTCTTTAGGTGTATTTATGCTTTTTTCTTAATTTTTATATTTTTTGAACTTTTACGAATTAAAATATTTGATATTTTTCAGGCAGTCACGAAAAAAATTCTAAATTACATATTCTATGTGTATCGATATTCTAAGGTGACTTTTGCGATTCAGGAATTTTTTGATGAGCTTATATGTTTTTTTATTGATTTTTATAATTTCGGATGTGTAAAAATTAATTTTTTCGATATTTTTCGGGCAGTCACCAGAAAATATAAAATTTTAATATTTTATTTGAATCAATACTCTAAGGTGACTAGTGTGATTCGGAAATATTTTTAGGGTTTTTTATGTCTTTTTCTTGATTTTTATATTTTTCAAGATTTTACGAATTAAATTTTTTATAATTTTCGGGCAATTAAGAAAATTTATAAAATTACATATTTTATTCGTATTGATATTCTAAGGTGACTGGTGCGATTCGGAAATTTTTGAGGTATTTTTATGTCTTTTTCTTGATTTTGATATTTTTTGGACGTTTACGAATTAATATTTTTGATATATTTCGGGAAATCACGAAAAAATGTGTAATTTTAATATTCTATTAATATGGATATTCTAAGGTGACCGGTCTGATTTGGGAATTTTTTGAGGTGTTTTTATGTCTTTTTCTTGATTTTTATATTTTCGAACGTTAACGAATTAAATTTTTTGATATATCTTTCGAGTAGTCACGAAAAAACAAAAAATTGTAATATTTTATTCGAATCGATATTCTAAGGTGATTGGTGTGATTCGGGATTTTTTGAGGTGTTTTTATGTATTTTTCTTGATTTTTATATTTTTGGACGTTTAAGAATTCAAATTTTTTATATTTTTCGGGCAGTCACAAAAAAATGTAAAATTATTTATTTATTTCGTATCGGTATTTTAAGGTGACTGATGCGATTTCAAAAATTTTTGAGGTGTTTTTCTATCTTTTGCTTAATTTTCATATTTTTCGGATATATACGAATTAAATTTTTTTATATTTTTTGAGTAGTCACGAAAAATGTGAAATTTTTATAATTTCTTAGTATCGATATTCTAAGTTGACTGGTGTGATTTGGAAATTTTTTGAGGTGTTAATATGTATTTTTCTTTAGTTTTATATTTTCCAACGTTTACCAATTAAATTATTTTATATTTTTTGAGCAGTCACAAAAAAAATGTAAAATTACATATCTTATTTGTATAGTTATTCTAAGGTGACTGGTGCGATTCAGGAATTTTTTGAGGTGTTTTTATGTTTTTTATTTGTTTTTATATTTTTGGAGTTTTACGAATTAAAATTTTTGATATTTTTCAGGCTGTCACGAGAAAATGTGTAATTTTAATATTTTATTTGTATCGATATTCAAAGGTGACTAGTACGATTCGATAATTTTTCGAGGTATTTTTATGTCTTTTTCTTGATTTGTATATTTTTCAGATGTTTACGAATCAATATTTTTAGAATTTTTTGGATAGTCATGAAAAAATGTAAAATTTTGATATTTTATTTGTATCGATATTCTAAGGTGACTGGTGCGATTCAGGAAATGTTTTAGTCGTTTTTATGTCATTTTGTTAATTTTTATTTTTTAGGACGTTTACGAATTAAATTTTTTAATATTTTTCTGGGAGTCACAAGTACAGAGCTGCTAACAAAAGTACAAGTCCTAAAAGTGGACTACAGAAACAAGCTGTCTAAAAAGGCAAAAGACAAGCAAAAGTAAGTACAGAAGGAGACGGGCAAATCCAGGACGTTGTGTGCTCACCCTTGCCTCCGATCACGACCGCAACTGGCTTGAATCAACGTCGGTAGCTAGTACTCGCACATGTATCACGAAAATAGATGCAGAGTGTAGTATGAGTACCAAAACAGCAGGCACCTAGTAGGCATTAGGCCGACTGAGCAAGATAAGCAAAAGTAAACTGAAATACGAATAAAGGGTTACAATCAAGGGCAAAAGAGTAGTAAATGTGGGTATGTACACGAGCGTACAGGCAATAAAGACAAGGAATCCAACTAACTCCGTCGGGCTCCCATAAACCCGACGGATACGCTCGTGCACAATAAAAGAAACCACCTGCACGGACCCCCATAAGCCGGGCAGATGCACTAGCAGTTGAAGTAAAAGAATGGAGCTAGAAGGTCTATCACAATATTACCAATTTTCGGACTTTAACTGAACCATTCCCAAATATATTCCAAGATCTCATTACGTCCCGGACTTTAATTGGAACATCTCCAATGTAATGACCCTCCAGGTCATTTTTAAATTAAAGCATTCATTCCATCGTTTAGAGCATTCCTATAGCGACCCCAAGTCATTTATGACTTGCTGGCACTGATTGTTCAGTCGCCTGGTCGTTCGTTTGGGTTTTAGGCCCGTTTCCCTGTTTTGGAGATTTCATAACTTGAAAAGTTGACTTTGGTCATAAATTCAGGTAAAAGACCTCAGAATAAAATTCTAACGATTCCATCAGCTCCGAAATGGCCAAATTTGGCTAGTAGCATGGTCACTACGAGTATCGAGGCAATCGGTATGAGTTTAGGGCCATTTGACGTTTTTGCCCTTGCAATTTGGCCTATAGTTGACTTTGGTCAACCTTCTTGGAAGACATGCTTAGATGAAAATTCTGACAGCTAGGTTAGCTTTAGAATATCGATTTTGGTCTAGAACGACCCTTTGTTCACTTGCCGAGGCTTTAGATGCCCGTTGTGGAATCTGGCTCAAAACGATACTGGGTGTGGGACCCACTTTTCATCGAAGCAATCTCCAATGGAAATTCCGACTTCACCATTGAGTCGGAAATGTCATTTCCAATCAGATTCCATAATGGTTTGTGTTTTTCCGACTCTGAACGAGTCCGGAACATCAAAATTTAAGTTTGAAGAGTTGTTGAATTCTAACGCGGTGGTGACGTGGCAGAGCCACGTGACGCCACGTGGCAGCGTGTTGAAATCTGGAAATTTCCAGATTTAAGGACAATTTTCGCCCATTTTTTCTTTCCTCATCTTCAAACATAGATATCTCCTCCATTTTAAACTCAAATTAGGTGATTCAAAAGGCTAATTTCAAGAGAATTTCATGGGAAATCTAGAGGTGAGCTCAGAAACGCGAGGGGAGGCTTCGTTTGACGTAAGAAATCGAATTTAGCTACTGCTAGAGTGATTTTCGGAATGAATTTTTGTTGAACTTTGAAAGGTAAGATCTTGATCATCTTAGGTTCGTTTTTAGTCATTATTGAGGCTAACTTGTACAGTTTTTTGCAAAGATTGTCGTGGTACAATCTGTTTGGGTTGGAAGGGTCTCGTTTTTCTAGAATTTGGTGATCAAGGGGCTGTCAAGTCGTAAGTTAAGACTTATTAGTGATTTTAATTGTTGGGGATGATTTGCTATGTTTTAGGCATCTTTTTGTGCTAAATTTTGGGGTATTAGTTTAGTAAGGTATTTGGGACGTTTTCACGGATTCGTTTTTGGGATTCCAATTGTGGGTCCCACAATCCCGCTTTAGACCCAATTTTGGGTCCATCTCCGAAAAATATAATTTTAGTGGCAACATATTCATAATGACGAGGTGATTAACCTTTTGATAGTGGGGAAGCATTTGGAGACCGTTCGGAGGGGAAAAGCTCTGGTACCGTGAGTTGGAGCACGCGTGATCGGCTTTCAGGTAGGCTATGGCTTTCCCCTCGTGAGATTGAGCATGTTTAGGCAATTTTTTATTGATTTGCTTGAGTATGGAGGGGTTCGGGTGTCGAGCATGCTAAATTTCTATAATTCCTGCCTTAGACCTTATTTCGGGAAATTGTTGGATTATGAAAGTATGACCCTTGATATTATTGAACATCCACACCTTGTGGTGTATATGATAATATTGATTTGAAGTATGTTTGGCCTTAGTCTAGGCTTAGACTAGTGTTGCCATAGACTTGCGAGGTTTCGGATGTCGTTGGGCAGTAGAACTTTTTTCGATGTCGTTTCGGACGGTCAGCTCCTTGTAGACTGATATAGCAGACTTGAGTCTGATAGTCTGAGCCTTAGCTAGGCGGTAACTCAGCCTATGACCTTGTATCCATAATGCCCTGGTTTTCTATCGGTTACAGCTACCCGGTTAATTGGTTTGGTGATATTTCCCGCGACGTATGGTTGGATATTGATTCTTAGCTATAGCACCCGGTTAGAGTCCGTGGTCCAGTTTACTTATGTCCAGGCTTAGCTATAGTACCCGGTTCAAGTCCGTGGTCCAGCTTACCTGTGATCTGATTTTGGCTACAGTACCCGGTTCGAGTCCGTGGTCCAGCCCAGCCGTGCCCGACTTTTGGTTACAGCACTCGGTTCGAGTCCGTGGTCCAGCTTACCTGTGATCTGATTTTAGCTACAGTACCCGGTTCGAGTCCGTGGTCCAGCCCAGCCGTGCCCGACTTTTGGCTACAGCACCCGGTTCGAGTCCGTGGTCCAGTCCATATAGGTTGACTCATTAGCTATAGTACCCGGTTCGAGTCCGTGGTCCAGCTTGCACGTGGTGCATTCCCAATTCCTTACTGAAGCTTCAGTTTAGTCTTTGATTACTCTCATCTGCAGGTTGAGGTTTTGGAGGTTGGAGATGTTCCGATTAAAATCCCACACGTAATGAGATCTTGGAAAATAATTGGGAATGGTTCAGTTAAAGTCCAGAAATTGGTAATATTGTGATAGACCTTCTAGCTCCATTATTTTACTTCAACTGCCAGTGCATCTGCCAGGCTTATGGGGGTCCGTGCAGGTGGTTTCTTTTATTGTGCACGAGCGTACCCGTCGGGTTTATAGAAGCCCTGTGGAGTTAGTTAGATTCCTTGTCTTTGTTGCCTGTACGCTCGTGTACATACCCACATTTGCTACTCTTTTGCCCTTGATTGTGACCCTTTATTCGCATTTCAGTTTACTTTTGCTTATCTTGCTCAGTCGGCCTGATTCCTACTGGGTACCTGCTGTTTTAGTACTCATACTACACTCTGCATCTATTTTCGTGATGCAGGTCCGAGTACTAGCTACCGACGTTGATTCGAGCCAGCTGCGGTCGTGATCGGAGGCAAAGGTGAGCACACAACGTCCTGGATTTGCCCGTCTCCTTCTATACTTACTTTTGCTTGTCTTTTGCCTTTTTAGACAGCTTGTTTCTGTAGTCCACTTTTAGGACTTGTACTTTTGTTAGCAACTCTGTACTTGTGACTTCCAGGTTTTGGGAGGAATTCATTTTGTGTATATATGTCTAGTCGCTTCCGCCCGTTCATTGCATATTCTTGTTATATCTATTACTATTTTAGGTTGATTGGTTGGTTTTCTACCCTAACATCCCATTACTTTGAGTTCCGAGATATGGGTCGGCTTGCCTACTGGTGGGTCATATAGTAGGCACCATCATGACCTGAGAAATTGGGTCGTGACAAATTGGTATCAGAGCTCCAGGTTCGTCGGTCTCACTTGTACAAAGCTAACGTCTAGTAGAGTCCTGCAGATCGGCACGGAGACGTCCGTTACTTATCTTCGGGAGGCTACAGGATGTCTTTAGGAACGTGTCGCTTTTGTATCACTGTCGTGCATTGTGTGTCTTATCGGTTTCTGAATAATCTTACTTGTTCCACTCTTTTAAGGGGATGGCTCGCACGCGTGGTAGGGCCCCAGCTAGGGGTAGAGGCCGACCTCGAGGTCGTGCCAGAGCTACAGCACCAATCCAGGACCGAGAGCGAACTCCGGAGCCGGTGATAGAACCACCAGTAGCCCCAGCACAGCAGCAACCGATGGGCTCGGGACCAGCCCAGCCACCGCCCGACCTGTGGCAGGTCTAGGTATACAGGCGATGCTCGTACAGATACTAGCTGCCATTGGGGGTATGCAGGAGGCCCCAGCTCCAGCCGCTCCAGTACCGCAGGACCAGCCTGCACTAGCGGCACCGGTTGTTCAGCCTGACGATTTTAAGGGCGTCATGCCACTTCGGGAGCAGAAGATGCTCGGGGTGTTCCTTAGACTATCACCACCGAGGTTTTCTGGGGCTGTGGGTGAGGATGCCCACGAGTTTCTTCTTACTTGCCGTGAGCAACTACAGACTTTGGGTTTAGTGGAGTTGAGAGGAGCAGACTTCACCGCTTACCAGCTAGACGGTCCTGCCAGGCAGTGGTGGCAGACATACTTAGAGACCAGGCCAGTTGGGTCTCCACCAGTCACATGGACTGAGTTTTCAGAGGCCTTCGTGGCCCGATTTATTTCCAGGAGCATCAGAGATCAGCTTAGAGATCAGTTTACTCGGTTAGAGCAGGGCTCCATGACAGTATCAGAGTATGAGGCCCGATTCCACGAGCTCTCCAGGCAGGCCGCCATGATATTACCTACTGAGGAGGAGAGGGTTCGTTGTTTTGTTCGAGGTTTGAGACTACAATTGCGGATTGAGACTTAGTCTTTAATCTCAGCGGGCCGCTCATTTCTGGATGTAGTGAACCATGTCCGCACTATTGAGCAGCTCCGTCGCGAGGCCCAAGGGGGCAGCGGCAAGAGAGCTAGACAGGAGGATAGCCATGATAGGCGCCGTTTCAGACACCGAGAGTCTTATGATAGATCTCAACAGAGGTTTCAGCCGAGTCAGTCTAGTCGCCCCTTCTAGGCCTCTCTCTAGATATCGGAGGGTGATCAGCACCGCCATATTGGGTTTAGTGCCAGTCCTAGTCGGGGTAGAGGTAGTTCACATATGGGTTCTTCTGGCCGGGGTAGCCGACCTCCAGCTCTCAATCGACAGTCCCAGGGGTGTTATGAGTGTGGGGAGTTAGATCATTGGGCCCGCGAGTGTCCCCATCGCAGGTTCGCCTTACCTGCTCCACAGGCAGCTAGGCATGCGCCAGCGCCAACACCTCCAGCTAGTGGCGGAGGCTAGGGACAGGACCGCAGGGGTGGTCACCAGGGTATACGGGGTGGTCCCCGAGGAGGAAGGTTAGGGGGCAGAGCCGATGCACAGGATTGGGGAGCCCAGGCCCACTTTTATGCAGCTCCAGCTAGAGAAGATGATGAGACCTCGGACGATGTGATCACAGGTACAGTGTTATTATGCCATCATCCCGCATCTGCTTTATTTGATCCAGGCTCTACTTATTCTTATATATTTGTTTATTGTGCTCCTCGATTGATTATGAGCCCAGAGCTATTGGCTGAGCCGTTGCGTGTTTCGACCCCGGTAGGTGATTCTTTAGTAGTGGATCAGGTATTTAGATCCTTTGTGGTGACTATTCAGAGGCGAGACACTAGGGTTGATCTCATTTTGCTTGACATGGTGGATTTTGATTTGATTTTGGGTATGGATTGGTTATCCCCCCCACCGTGCAGTCTTGGATTGCTATGCCAAGACCGTTACTTTAGCCATGCCTAGTGTTCCACAAGTAGTGTGGCAGGGCTGTTGTAGTCGCCCGCCAGTTTGGATGATATCTTTTGTTCGGGCCCAGAGGTTGATGGCTAGTGGGTGTTTGGCTTATTTAGCTTATGTTAGAGATGTTAGTAGGGAGGGTCTTACCGCTGATTCAGTACCTATTGTTCGAGAGTTTACAGATGTGTTTCCTACCGATCTACCTGGTCTCCCTCCTGATCGTTACATTGACTTTCCTATTGAAGTAGAGCCAGGCACTAAGCCCATTTCTGTACCACCGTACCGTATGGCCCCCGTAGAGCTCAAGGAGCTCAGTGTTCAGATTCAGGATCTCTTAGATAAGGGATTCATTCAGCCTAGTGTATCGCCTTGGGGTGCCCCAGTCCTCTTCGTGAAGAAGAAGGACGGTACTATGCGATTGTGCATCGACTACAAACTGTTGAACAAGGTGACGGTGAAGAACCGTTACCCCATGCCTAGGATTGATGATCTATTTGACCAACTTCAGGGTGCCGTGGTATTTTCTAAGATTGATTTAAGATCCGGCTACCACCAGTTGAGGATTAGGGTAGCGGACGTCCCTAAAACTGCATTTAGGACTCGTTACGGCCACTATGAGTTCCTAGTGATGTCTTTTGGGTTGACTAACGCCCCTGCCGCGTTCATGGACTTAATGACTAGGGTGTTTAAGCCGTACTTGGATTCGTTTGTCATAGTCTTCGTAGATGACATTCTAGTATACTCGCGGAGCCGGGAGGAGCATGAGCAGCATTTGAGGATAGTGCTCTAGACTTTGAGAGGCCAGCGACTTTTTGCCAAGTTCTCAAAGTGCGAGTTTTGGCTTGAGTCTGTAGCATTCTTGGGGCACGTGGTGTCTAAGGATGGCATTTTGGTAGATCCCGCTAAGATTGAGGCCATTTGTGATTGGGCCAGGCCAACCTCTGTGAGTGAGATTCGTAGCTTCGTCGGATTGGCAGGCTACTACAGGCGTTTTGTTGAGGGATTTTCTACTATAGTAGCGCCTTTGACTCGGTTGACTCGCCAGGATGTTTCGTTTGTGTGGTCGGAGGAGTGTGAGAGGAGTTTTCTGAGGCTTAAGGAGTTGCTTACCACCACTCATATATTGACTCTTCCAGTTGAGGGCGACGGGTTTACTGTTTATTGTGACGCATCCGACATTGGTTTGGGTTGTGTACTGATGCAACAGGGCCGCGTTATTGCTTATGCGTCGAGGCAGCTTAAGTCGCACGAGCGCAACTACCCCACTCATGACTTAGAGTTGGCGGCGGTAGTTTTTGCGCTTAAGATTTGGAGGCATTATCTGTATGGAGTTCGATGCGAGATCTATACTGATCACAGGAGCCTTCAGTACATTATGAGCCAGAGGGATCTTAATTCGAGACAGCGCCGTTGGATTGAGCTCTTGAAGGACTATGACCTCTCTATTCTCTACCATCCGGGCAAGGCGAATGTAGTAGCGGACACCTTGAGTCGGAAGGCAGTGAATATGGATAGTCTAGCCTTTCTTTCTACTACGGAGCGACCATTAGCTTTGGACATCCAGTCCTTAGCTAACCGGATGATACGGCTTAATATCTCTGATTCCCGGTGTGTACTAGCTTATGTGGATGCTCAGTCATCTCTGCTGGATCGGATTCGCAGCCGTCAGTTTGAGGATGAGGACTTAGTGGCACTTCGAGATTGAGTTTTGGGAGGTGACACTGCCCTGGCTACCTTAGATTTAGATGGGGTTTTAAGATTTGGTGATCGACTTTGTGTTCCAAGAGTTGGGGGTTTGATTCAGATGATTCTTACCGAGGCCCATGACTCCAAATATTCTATTCATCCGGGCACAGCTAAGATGTATCGGGACTTGAGACAGCACTACTGGTGGAGCGGCATGAGGAGAGATATTGCGGATTATGTATTGCGTTGCTTGAGTTGTCAGCAGGTTAAGGCGAAGCATTTGAGGCCTGGTGGCGAGCTTCAGAGATTACCCATTCCTGAGTGGAAATGGGAGAGGATCACCATGGACTTCGTTGTAGGATTAACCCGCACTTCCCGTGGTCTTGATAGTATTTGAGTCATCGTGGATCGATTGACCAAGTCAGCACACTTCATTCCTGTCCATACTTCCTACAGTGCTGAGAGGTTAGCCCGTATATACATTCGAGAGGTGGTTCGTCTTCATGGTGTGCCTGTTTCCATCATCTCAGACCGGGGCCCACAGTTCACATCTAGCTTCTGGAGGACCTTCCAGGATGAGTTGGGTACCCGTGTTGACCTTAGCACAGCTTTCCACCTGCAGACTGATGGTTAGTCGGAGCGCACGATTCAGGTTTTTGAGGACATGTTGCGGGCTTGTGTTATGGATTTTGGGGGTCAGTGGGACCAGTATTTGCCTTTGGCAGAGTTTGCGTACAACAACAGCTACCACTCGAGTATTCAGATGGCCCCATTCGAGGCCTTATATGGTAGGCGTTGTCGCTCTCGTTGGTTGGTTTGAGTCTACAGAGCCCAGGCCGCGCGGTACAGACTTGATGCGAGAGGCTTTAGATCATGTGAGGGTGATTCAGGATAGGCTCAGGACAGCCCAGAGTAGACATCAGAGTTATGCAGACCGTAGGCGTCGACCGTTGAAATTTGCTGTTGGTGATAGAGTATTCCTCCGTGTGTCGCCCATGAAGGGTGTAATGAGATTTGGGAGGCGGGGTAAGCTTAGCCACAGGTATATAGGTCCTTTCGAGATATTGAGGACAGTTGGGGAGGTCGCATATGAGTTAGCTTTGCCCCCGGCCTTTTCAGCTATTCACCTAGTTTTTCTTGTTTCGATGTTGCGCCGGTATGTTCCAGATGAGTCCTATGTGATTCAGTATGATGCAGTTGACTTGGATGACAGTTTGAGATACATTGAGGAGTCAGTTGCTATTTTGGCCAGAGATGTCAGACGGTTGCGTTCCAGAGCCATTCCTGTGGTTAGGGTCTATTGGAGAGATCGTCCAGTTGAGGAGGCTACCTGGGAGACCGAGCATGAGTTGCGGGCGCAGTTCCCCGGCTTATTTGAGCCTTCATGTACTTCTTGACGCTTACTTTCGCAGACGAAAGTTCTTTTAGTAGTGGATATTGTAATGACCCTCCAGGTTATTTTTAAATTAAAGCATTCAATCCATCGTTTAGAGCGTTCATGTAGTGACCCCAAGTCATTTATGACTTGCTGGCACTGACTGTTCGGTCGCCTGGTCGTTTGTTTGGGTTTTAGGCCCGTTTCCATGTTTTAGAGATTTCATAACTTGAAAAGTTGACTTCGGTCATAAATTCAGGTAAAATACCTCAGAATAAAACTCTGATGATTCCATCTGCTCCGGAATGGCCAAATTTGGCTATTAGCAGGGTCAAAACGAGTATCGAGTCAATCGGTACGAGTTTAGGGCCATTAGACGTTTTTGCCCTTGCATTTCCAATCAGATTCCATATATGGTTTGTGTTTTTCAGACTCCGAACAAGTCCGGAACATTGAAATTTAAGTTTGAAGAGTTGTTGAATTCTAACGCAGTGGTGACGTGGCAGAACCACGCAACGCCACGTGGCAGCGTGTTGAAATCTGGAAATTTCCAGATTTAAGGACAATTGTCGTCCATTTTTTCTTTCCTCATCTTCAAACATAGATATCTCCTCCATTTTAAGCTCTAATTAGGTGATTCAAAAGGCTAATTTCAAGAGAATTTCGTGGGGAATCTAGAGGTGAGCTCAGAAACGCGAGGGGAAGCTTCGTTTGAGGTAAGAAATCGAATTTAGCTACTGCTAGAGTGATTTTCGGAATGAATTTTTGTTGAACTTTGAAAGGTTAGATCTTGATCATCTTAGGTCCGTTTTTAGTCATTCTTGAGGCTAACTTGTAGATTTTTTCGCAAGGATCGTCGTGGTACAATCTGTTTGGGTTGGAAGGGTCTCGTTTTTCCAGAATTTGGTGATCAAGGGGCTGCCAAGTCGTAATTTAAGACTTATTAATGATTTTAATTGTTGGGGATGATTTGCTATGTTTTAGGCATCTTTTTGTGCTAAATTTTGGGGTATTAGCTTAGTAAGGTATTTGGGACGTTTTCACGGATTCGTTTTCGGGATTCCAATTGTGGGTCCCACAATCCCGTTTTAGACCCAATTTTGGGTCCGTCTCCGAAAAATATAATTTTAGTGTCAACATATTCGTAATGACAAGGTGATTAACCTTTTGATAGTAGGGAAGCATTTGGAGACTGTTCGGAGGGGAAAAGCTCTGGTACCGTAAGTTGGAGCACGCGTGATCGGCTTTCAGGTAGGCTATGGCTTTCCCCTCGTGAGATTGAGCATGTTTAGGCAATTTTTTATTGATTTTCTTGAGTATGGAGGGGTTCGAGTGTCGAGCATGCTAAATTTCTATAATTCCTACCTTAGACCTTATTTCGGGAAATTGTTGGATTATGAAAGCATGACTCTTGATATTATTGAACATCCATACCTTGTGGTGTATATGATAATATTGATTTGAAGTATGTTTGGCCTTAGTCTAGGCTTAGACTAGTGCTGCCATAGACTTGCGAGGTTTCGGATGTCGTTGGGCAGTAGAACTATTTTCGACGTCGTTTCGAACGGTCAGCTCCTTGTAGACTGATATAGCAGACTTGAGTCTGATAGTCTGAGCCTTAGCTAGGCGGTAACTCAACCTATGACCTTGTATCCATAATGCCCTGCTTTTCTATCGGCTACATCTACCCGGTTAAAGTTCGTGGTCTAGCTTACTCACTTGTGGATACTTCCTCGGCGATTTGGGGTATATGAGGGTCGGACTGAAATGATTATTTATGGTAATCGATTTGGTGATATTTCCCGCGACGTATGGTTGGATATTGATTCTTAGCTACAGCACCCGGTTAGAGTCTGTGGTCCAGCTAATTTATGTCCAGGCTTAGCTATAGTACCCGGTTCGATTCCGTGGTCCAGCTTATCTGTGATCTGTTTTTGGCTATAGTACCCGGTTCGATTCCGTGGTCCAGCCCACTTGTGCCCGACCTTTTGCTACAGCACCCGGTTCGAGTCCGTGGTCCAGCCCATATAGGTTGACTCATTAGCTACAGTACCCGGTTCGAGTCCGTGGTCCAGCTTGCACGTGGTACATTCCCAATTCCTTACTGAAGCTTCAGTTTAGTCTTTGATTACTCTCATCTGCAGGTTGAGGTTTTGGAGGTTGGAGATGTTCCGATTAAAGTCCGGGACGTAATGAGATCTTGGAAAATAATTGGGAATGGTTCAGTTAAAGTCCAGAAATTGGTAATATTGTGATAGACCTTCTAGCTTCATTCTTTTACTTCAACTGCCAGTGCATCTGCCGGGCTTATGGGGGTCCGTGCAGGTGGTTTCATTTTATTGTGCACGAGCGTACCCGTCGGGTTTATGGCAACCCGGCAGAGTTAGTTAGATTCCTTGTCTTTGTTGCCTGTACGCTCGTGTACATACCCACATTTTCTACTCTTTTGCCCTTGATTGTGACCCTTTATTCGCATTTCAGTTTACTTTTGCTTATCTTGCTCAGTCGGCCTGATTCCTACTGGGTACCTGCTGTTTTAGTACTCATACTACACTCTGCATCTATTTTCGTGATGCAGGTCCGAGTACTAGCTACCGACGTTGATTCGAGCCAGCTGCGGTCGTGATCGGAGGCAAGGGTGAGCACACAATGTCCTGGATTTGCCCGTCTCTTTCTGTACTTACTTTTGCTTGTCTTTTGCCTTTTTAGACAGCTTGTTTCTGTAGTCCACTTTAAGGACTTGTACTTTTGTTGGCAGCTTTGTACTTGTGACTTCCAGGTTTTGGGAGGAACTCATTTTGTGTATATATGTCTAGTTGCTTCTGCCCGTTCATTGCATGTTCTTGTTATATTTATTACTATTTTAGGTTGATTGGTTGGTTTTCTACCCTAACATCCCATTAATTCGAGTTCCGGGATATGGGTCAGCTTGCCTACTGGTGGGTCATATAGTAGGCGCCATCATGACCTGAGAAATTGGGTCGTGACATCCAACCTCCAAAACCTTAACCTACAGATGAGAGAATCAAAGACTAAACTGAAGCTTTAGTAAGGAATTGGGAATGCACCACGTGCAAGCTGGACCACGGACTCGAACCGGGTACTATAGCTATTGAGTCAACCTATATGTGCTGGACCACGGACTCGAACCGGGTGCTGTAGCCAAAGGTCGGGCACGAGTGGTCTGGACCACGGACTCGAATCGGGTACTGTAGCCAAAATCAGATCACAGGTAAGCTGCACCACGGACTCTAATAGGGTACTATACCTAAGCCTGGACATAAGTAAGCTGGACCACAGACTCTAACCGGGTGCTGTAGCTAAGAATCAATATCCAACCATACGTCGCAGGAAATATCACCAAACCGATTACCATAAATAATCATTTCAGTCCGATCCTTATATACCCCAAATCGCCGAGGAAGCATCCACAAGTGAGTAAGCTAGACCACGGATTTTAACCGAGTATCTGTAGCCGATAGAAAAATAGGGGATTATGGATAAAAGGTCAAAGGCTGAGTTACCGCCTAGCTAAGCCTCAGACTATCAGACTCAAGTCTGCTATATCAGTCTACAAGGAGCTGACCGTCCGAAACGACGTCGGAAAAAGTTCTACTGCCCAACGACATCCGAAACCTCGCAAGTCTATGACAACACTAGTCTAAGCCTAGACTAAGGCCAAACATACTTCAAATCAATATTATCATATACACCACAAGGTATGGATGTTCAATAATATCAAGAGTCATGCTTTCATAATCCAACAATTTCCCAAAATAAGGTCTAAGGCAGGAATTATAGAAATTTAGCATGCTCGACACCCGAACCCCTCCATACTCAAGCAAATCAATAAACAATTGCCTAAACATGCTCAATCTCACAAGGGGAAAGTCATAGCCTACCTGAAAGCCAGTCACGCGTGCTCCAACTCACGGTACCAGAGCTTTTCCCCTCCGAACGGTCTCCAAATGCTTCCCCACTATCAAAAGGTTAATCACCTCGTCATTACGAATATGTTGACACTAAAATTATATTTTTCGGAGACGGACCCAAAATTGGGTCTAAAACGGGATTGTGGGACCCACAATTGGAATCCCGAAAACGAATCCGTGAAAACGTCCCAAATACCTTACTAAACTAATACCCCAAAATTTAGCACAAAAAGATGCCTAAAACATAGCAACTCAGCCCCAACAATTAAAATCATTAATAAGTCTTAACTTACGACTTGGCAGCCCCTTGATCACCAAATTCTGGAAAATGAGACCCTTCCAACCCAAACAGATTAGACCACGACGATCCTTGCGAAAAATTCTACAAGTTAGCCTCAAGAATGACTCAAAACGGACCTAAGATGGTCAAGATCTAACCTTTCAAAGTTCAACAAAAATTCATTCCGAAAATCACTCTAGCAGTAGCTAAATTCGATTCCTTACCTCAAAAGAAGCCTCCCCTCGCGTTTTTGAGCTCACCTCTAGATTCCCCACGCAATTCTCTTGAAATTAGCCTTTTGAATCACCTAATTAGAGCTTAAAATGGAGGAGATATCTATGTTTGAAGATGAGGAAGAAAAATGGACGAAAATTGTCCTTAAATCTGGAAATTTTCAGATTTCAACATGGTGCCACGTGGCGTCGCGTGGATCTGCCACATCACCACCGCGTTAGAATTCAACAACTCTTCAAACTTAAATTTCGATGTTCCTCAGAAAAACACAAACCATATATGGAATCTGATTGGAAATGGTATTTCGGACTCAACGGTGAAGTTGAAATTTCCATTGGAGATGGCTTCGATGAAAAGTGGATCCCACACCCAGTATCGTTCTGAGCCAGATTCCACAACGGGCATCTAAAGCCTCGGGAAGTGAACAAAGGGTCGTTCTAGACCAAAATCGATATTCCGAAGCTAACCTAGCTGTCAGAATTTTCATCTGAGCACGTCTTCCAAGAAGGTTGACCAAAGTCAACTATAGGCCAAATTGCAAGGGCAAAAACGTCAAATGGCCCTAAACTCGAATTGATTGCCTCGATACTCGTGTTGACCATGTTACTAGCCAAATTTGGTCATTCCGGAGCTGATGGAATCGTCAGAATTATATTCTTAGGTCTTTTACCTGAATTTATGACCAAAGTCAACTTTTCAAGTTAAAAAATCTCCAAAACAGGGAAACGGGCCCAAAACCCAAACGAATGACCAGGCGACCGAACAGTCAGTGCCAGCAAGTCATAAATGAGTTGGGGTCGCTACAGGAACGTTCTAAACGATGGAATGAATACTTTAATTTTAAAATGACCTGGAGGGTCATTACATTTTATTTCTTTTTCTTGATTTTTATATTTTTCAGATGTTTACGAATTAAATTTTTTGTTATTTTCCGGGTAGTCACGAAAAAATGTAAAATTTTGATACTCTATTCGTATCGATATTCTAAGGTGACTGGTGCGATTTAGAAAATGTTTTAGGTGTTTTTGTGTCTTTTTGTTGATTTTTATTTTTTCGGACGTTTACGAATTAAAATTTTTGTTATTTTTCGGACAGTCACAAAAATTGTAAAATTTTGATATATAATATCAATATTCTAAGGTAACTGGTGCGATTCAGGAATTTTTTGAGGTGTTATTATGTCTTTTTCTTTATTTTTATATTTTTCGTACGTTTACGTATTATATTTTTTGATATTTTTCGGGCAGTCACGAAAAAATAAAAAAATTTAATATTCTATTTGTATTAATTTTCTAAGTTGACTGGTGTGATTTGAGAATTTTTAAGGTGTTTTTATATATTTTTCTTGATTTTTATATTTTTCAAAATTTTACAAATTAAATTTTTTTATATTTTTTGGAAAGTCACAAAAATATGTAAAATTTCAATATTTTATATCGATATTCTTAGGTGAATGGTGCGATTCAAGAATTTTTTGAGGTGTTTTTATGTCTTTTTCTTGATTTTTATTTTTTCAGACATTTAGGAATTAAGATTTTTGATATTTTTCGGCCAGTCCCGAAAACATGTAAAACTTTAGTATTGTATATCGATATTCTAAGATGACTAGTGCGATTCAGGAATTTTTGGAGGTTTTTTTATGTATTTTTCTTGATTTTTATATTTTTTCAGACGTTTACGAATTAAATTTTTTGATATTTTTCGAGTAGCCACAAAAAATTTTAAATTTTGAAATTCTATTTATATCGATATTCTTTGGTGACTAGTGCAATTCGGGGATTTTTTGAGGGGTTTGTATGTAATTTTCTTGATTTTTTTATTTTTCGGACGTTCAAAGATTAAATTTTTGATATTTTTTGGGCAGTCATGAAAAAATGTGAAATTTTGATATTCTATTCATATCGATATTCTAAGGTGACTGGGGGAATTTTTAGATGTGTTTTTATTTCTTATTCTTGACTTTTATATTTTTTGGACATTAATGAATTAAAATTTTTGATATTTTTCGGTCAATTATGAAAAAGCGTAAAATTTTGGTATTTTATTTCGTATCGATATTCTAAGGTGATTGGTGCGATTCAGGAATTTTTTAAGGTGTTTTTACGTATTTTTTTAAAAAATTGACATTTTTCGGACGTTTGTGAATTAAAATTTCTGATATTTTTCAAACGTTTACGAATAAAATATTTTTTGGGCAGTCACGAAAAATGTGAAATCTTGATATTTTGGTCATATCGATAATATAAGGTGACTTGTGCGATTCGAAAAAAATTTAGAAGTCTTTTTATGTATTTTTCTTGATTTTTATGTTTTTCAGACGTTTACGAATTAAATTTTTTGATATTTTTTGGGCAGTCACAAAAATGTATAATTTTAATATTTTATTCGTATCGATATTCTAGGGTTATAGGTGCGATTCATGCATTTTTTGAGGTGTTTTTTTTATGTCTTTTTCATGGTTTTATATTTTTCGGACGTTTACAATTTAATTTTTTTGTTATTTTTAGAGTAGTGACGAAAAAATCCAAAATTTTGATTTTCCATTCGTATCTATATTCTTAGGCGACGGTTGCGATTCGAGAATTTTTGGAGGCGTTTTTATGTGTTTTTCTTGATTTTTATATTTTTCAGACATCTAAAAATTTAATTTTTTGATATTTTCATGCAGTCACAAAAAATTTGAAATTTTAATATATTTTATTCGTATTGATATTCTAAGTTAAATGGTGTGAACCGGGAATTTTTTGAGGCGTTTTTTTGATTTTTTTCTTAATTTTTATATTTTTTAGACGTTTATAAATTAAATGTTTTTTTGGGCAGTCACAAAAAATATGAAATTTTGATAATTTAATTGTATCAATATTCTAAGGTGTCTGGTGCGATCCGAGAATTTTTTGAGGTGTTTTTATGTCTTTTTCTTTATTTTTATATTTTTCAGACGTTAAGGAATTAAATATTTTTTGGACAGACACGAAAAATGTGAATTTTTGATAATTTATTTGTATTGATATTCTAAGGTGTCTGGTGAGATCTGGGAATTTTCTGCGGTGTTTTTATGTCTTTTTCTTAATTTTTATATTTTTCAGATGTTTACGAATTAAATATTTTTTGGGCAGTCACGAAAAATGTGTCTGGTGAGATTTGAGAATTTTTTGAAGTCTTTTTTTCTATTTTGTTGATTTTTATATTTTTCTGACATTTACAAATTAAAATTTTTGATATTTTTCAGGCAGTCACGAAAATGTGATATTTTAGTACATTTTATTTGTATAGATATTCTAAGGTGACTAGTGCGATTCGAGAATTTTTTGAGGTGTTTTAATATCTTTTTCTAGATTTTTTAAAATATATTTTGGTCGTGTTTGTATAAAATTTTTTGATATTTTTCTGGCAGTCACGAAAAGATATGAAATTTTGATATTTTATCTGTATCGATATTCTATGGTGACAGGTGCTTTTCAAGAATTTTTTGAGGTGTTTTTATGTCTTTACATTGATTTTTATATTTTTCGAACGTTTATGAAATATAATATTTTATTTTCATTCGTATCGATATTCTAAGGTGTCTGGTGTGTTTCAGAGATTTTCGAGGTGTTTTCATGTATTTTTCTTGACTACTATATTTTTTGGTCGTTTACAAATTAAAATTTTTTATATTTTTCGAGCAATCACGAAAAAATGTAATATTTTGAGATTTCATTCGTATCGATATTCTAAGATAACTGGAGCGATTCGGGAATTTTTTGAGGTGTTTTTATGTATTTTTTCTTGATTTTTATATTTTTTGGACATTTACAAATTAAATTTATTGATATTTTTGGAAAATTATGAAAAATATGAAATTTTGATATATTTTATTCGTACTGATATTCTAAGGTGACTGGTGCGATTAAAAAAATTTTGAGGTGTTTTAAAAAAAAATTCTTGAATTTTTTTATATTTTTCGGACGTTTACGAAATAATATATTTTATATTTTTACGAGTAGTCACAAGAAATGTAAATTTTTTATTTCATTCGTATTGATATTCTAAGGTGAGTGGTGCGATTCAGGGAAATTTTTGAGGTGTTTTTTATGTCTTTGTCTTATTTTTTATATTTTTCAGATGTTTACGAATTAAAATTTTTGATATTTTTCGGGCAGTCATAAAAAAGTGTGAAATTTTTCTATTTTATTCATAACGATAATACAAGGTGATTGGTGCGATTTGGGAATTTTTTGATGTATTTTCTTTATTTTTTGATATTTTTCGGGCAGTCACGAAAAAGTGTGAAATTTTGTTATTTTATTCATATCGATATTCAAAGGTGACTGGTGCAATTCCTGATTTTTTTGAGATATTTTTACGTATTTTTCTTAATTTTTATGTTTTCCAGACGTTTACTAATTAAAATTTTGATATTTTTCGGGTAGTAACGAAAAAATATGAAATCCTTATATTCAATTCGTATCGATATTCTAAGGTAACAGCTACGATTCGGGATTTTTTGAGTTGATTTTATGTCATTTTCATGATTTTTATATTTTTCAAACGTTTATGAATTAATTTTTTTGATACTTTTCGGGCAGTCATGAAAGACTTTAAAATTACAAAATTTATTCGTATCGATATTCTTAGAAGAGTGGTGCGATTTGAATTTTTTGGAGCTGTTTATATCTATCCTTCTTGATTTTTATATTTTCGGACGTTTGACAAATTAAATTTTTTTATATTTTTCATGCAGTCTTGAGAAAATTTGAACATTTATATTTTATTTGTATCGATATTCTAAGGTGACTAGTGCGATTAACAAATTTTTTGAGGTGTTATTATGTCATTTTCAGGATTATTATATATTTCAGACATTTACGAATTAAAAATTTTCATATTTTTTGAACATTTGTGAAAAAAAATTAAATTCTGATATTTTATTCGTATCTATATTCTAAGTGACTAGTGCGATTGAGAAATTTTTTGAGGTTTTTATATTTATTTTTATTGATTTTTATATTTTAGGATGTTTAAGAATTAATTCGTATCGTATCTATATTTTAAGGTGACTAGTGCATTTTGAGATTTTTTTCGAAGTGTTTTTATGTCTTTTTCTTGGTTTTTATATTCTTTGAACGTTTACGAATTAAATTTTTTGATATTTTTCAGGCAATCTCAAAAAAATGTAAAATTACATTTCTTATTCGTATCGTTATTCTAAGGTGACTTGTGCGATTCGGGAATTTTTCAGGCCGCACGAGAAAATATGAAATTTTAATATTTTATTCGTATCGATATTTTAAGGTGACTAGTGCGATCCTGGAAAGTTTTGAGATGTTTTTATTCCTTTTTCTTGATTTTTGTATTTTCAGACGTTTACGAATTAAAATTTTTGATATTTTTTGGGTAGGCATGAAAAAATTTAAAATTTTGATATTTTATTTTTATTAATATTTAAAATTTAAAATTTTGATATTTTATTTTTAAAATTTAGAATTTTTTGAAGTGTTTTTATGTCTTTTTCTTGATTTTTGTATTTTCGGACGTTTACAAATTATAATTTTTGATATTATTTTAGGCAATTAAGAAAAAATGTAAAATTTTGATATTTTATTCGTACCGATATTCTAAGGTAACTGGTGTGATTCGGGAATTTTTAGAGGTGTTTATATGTTTATTTTTATTTTTATATTTTCGAACGTATAAGAATTAAAATTTTTGATATTTTTTGAGCAGTTACGAGAAAATGTGAAATTTTGATATTTTATTCGTATTGATATTCTAAGGTGAGTAGTGCGATTCGAGAATTTTTTGAGGTGTTTTTATATATTTTACTTGATTTTTATTTTTCTTTAACATTTACGAATTATTTTTTTTTATATTTTTCGGACAGACATGAAAAGATGTTAAATTTTGATAGTATATTCGTATCGATATTCTAAGGTGACTGGTGCAATTCAGGCATTTTTTGAGGTACTTTTATGTCGTTTTCTTGATTTCTATATTTTACGAACGTTTACGAAATAATTGTTATTATATTTTTCGGGCAGTCACGAAAAATGTGAAATTTTGATAACCTATTGGTATCTATATTCTAAGGTGACTGGTGCGATATTTTTTTGAGGTGTTTTTATGTATTTTTCTTTATTTTTATTATTTCGGACGTTTACGAATTAAAATATTTGATATTTTTTGAGCTGTCACGAAAAACTGTAAAATTTTGTTAATTTATTCTTATCGATAAGGAATGGCGACTGTTGCGATTCAAGAATTTTTTGTGGTGTTTTTATGTATTTATCTTGATTTTTATATTTTTCGAATGTTTATGAACTAAAGTTTTTGATATTTTTCCGACAGTCACTAAAAATGCTAAAGTTTGATATTCTATTTGTATCAATATTCTAAGGAGACTAGTGCTATTCGGGAAATTTTTGAGCTGTTTTTATTTTTTTTCTTGATTTTTATATTTTTCGGACATTAACGAATTAAATTTTTGATAGTTTTCTAGCAATCACGGAAAAATGTAAAAAAATTGATATTCCATTCGTATCAATATTCTAAGGATACTGGTGCGATTCAGGAATTTTTTGAGATGTTTTTATGTCTTGTTCTTGATTTTAATAGATTTGAAACGTTTAAGAATTAAGATTTTTGATATTTTTCGGGCAGTCACAAAAAATGTCAAATTACATAATTTATTCTTATCGATATTCTTAGTTGATTGGTGCGATTTGAATTTTTTTTGAGGTGTTTATATGTATTTTTCTTGATTTTTACTTTTTCGGACGTTTAGAAATTAAAATTTTTAAAATTTTTCGGGCAGTCACGAGAAAAGTTGAAATTTTAATATTTTATTCATATGTATATTCTAAGGTGACTAGTGCAATTCATAATTTTTTTGAGGTGTTTATATGTATTTTTCTTGATTTTTATATCTTTCGGACGTTTAAGAATTAATTTTTTTTATATTTTTGGGGCAGTCAAGAAAAATATAAAATTTTGATAATTTATTTGTATCGATATTCTAAGGTGACTGGTGTGATTTGAGAATTTTTTGACGTGTTTTTATGTATATTTCTTTATATATTTTTTGACGTTTACGAATTAATATTTTTGGTATTTTTCAGGCAGTTACAAAAAAATGTGACATTTTGATATTCTATTCGTATCGAAATTCTAAAGTCACTGGTTCGATTCGAGAATTTTTTGAAGTGTTTTTATGTCTTTTTCTTGAATCTTTGTATTTTTCGGACGTTTACGAATTAAATTTTCAAAGATTTTCCGATCAATCACGAAAAAATGTAAAATATTGATATTTTATTCGTATCGATATTCTAAGGTGAATTGTGCGCTTCAGGAATTTTTTGAGTTGTTTTTATGTCTTTTTCTTGATTTTTACATTTTTCAGACGTTTAAGAATTATATTTTTTGATATTTTTCTGGAAGTCACAAAAAAATGAAAAATTACATAATTTATTTGTATCGATATTCTTAGGTTACTGGTACTATATTGGACGTTTAAGAATTAAATTTTTTTATATTTTTCGGGCAGTCACGAGAAAATGTGAAAATTTTATATTTTATTCGTATCGATATTCTAACTTGACTAGTGCGATTTGGGATATTTTGGTATGTTTTTATGTATTTTTCTTGATTTTTATATTTTTCAGACGTTTAAAAATTAAAAGTTTTGATATTTTTCGGGCAATCACGAAAAATGTAAAATTTTGATATTTTATTCGTATCGATATTCTAGAGTGACTAGTGCGATTCAGGAATTTTTTTAGGTGTTTTTAAGCCTTTTTCCTGATTTTTATTTTTTTGGACGTTTACGAATTAAAATTTTTGATATTGTTCAGGCAGACACGAAGAAATGTAAAATTACATATTTTATTCCTATCGATATTCTAAGCTGAATGGTGCGATTCGGGAATTTTTTGAGGTGTTTATATATATTTTTATTGATTTTAATATTTTCGAACATTTAAGAATTAAATTTTTTGATATTTTTTTGGCAGTCACGAGAAAATTGGAAACCTTAATATTTTATTCGTATCGATATTCTAATATGACTAGTGCAATTCAGGAATTTTTTGATGTGTTTTTATGTCTTGTTCTTGATTTTTATATTTTTTTCAGACGTTTACGAATTAAAATTTTAGATATTTTCCGTGCAGTCATGAAATAAATGTAAAATTTTGATATTTTATTCGTATTTATATTCTAAGATTACTGGTGCGATTCAAAAAAATTTATAGGTGTTTTGATGTCTTTTTGTTGATTTTTATTTTTTTGGACGTTTACAAATAAATATTTTTGATATTTCTCGGGCACTCATGAAAAAATGTGAAATTTTTATATTTTTTTCGTATCGATATTCCACGGTGACTGGTGCGATTTGAGAGTTTTTTGAGGTGTTTTTATGTCTTTTGCCTGATTTTATTATTTTTCGGACGTTTACGAATTAAAATTTTTGATATTTTTTGGGCAGTCATGACAAATTTTGTAATCTTGATACTTTATTCCTGTCGATATTCTAAGGTGACTGATGTGATTCAGGCATTTTTTGAGGTGTTTTTATGTCTTTTTCTTGATTTCTGATATTTTTCGGGCCATCACGAAAAAATTTTGATATTTTATTCGTATTGATATTTTTTGGACGTTTATGTATTAAAATTTTTGATATTTTTCGGGCAGTCACAATAAAATGTGAAATTTTGATATTTTTTTCGTATCAATATTCTAAGGTCACTGGTGTGATTCAGGATTTTTTGAGGTGCTTTAAAGTATTTTTTTGATGTTATATTTTTTGGATGTTTACGAATTAAAAATTTTGATGTTTTTCAGGTAGTTACGAGAAAATTGAAATTTAGATATTTCACTCGTTTCGATATTCTAAGGTGACTGGTGCGTTTTGGGAAATTTTTTAGCTCTTTTTATGTACTTTTCTCGATTTTTATTTTTTCTGAACGTTTACGAATTTAAATTTATGATATTTTTCGGGTAGTCACAAGAATATGTGAAATTTGGATATTCTATTCATATCGATATTCTTAAGTGATTGGTGCGATTCGAGAATTTTTTGAAGTGTTTTTATATCTATTTCTTGATTTTTATATTTTTCGGACGTTTACGAAGTTAAATTTTTGATATTTGTCAAGCAATCAAGAAAAATTGTAAAATTTTAATATTTTATTCGTATCGATATTCTCAGGTGGCTAGTGAGATTCGCAAATTTTATGACGTGTTCTATATCGTTTTCTTGAATTTTATATCTTTTGGACATTTATGAATAAAAATTATTGATATTTGTCGGGAAGTTACGAATAAATGTAAATTACGTGACTAGTGCAATTCAGAAATTTTTGAGGTGCTTTTATGTCGTATTATTATTTATATATTTTTTGGTGGTTTACGAATTAAATTTTTTGATATTTCGGGGAGTCATGAAAAATGTAAATTTTTTTATATTTTATTAGTATCGATATTATAAGGTGAATGGTGCGATTCGAGAATTTTAGTAGGTATTTTTATGTACTTTTCTTGATTTTTATATTTTTTCGGACGTTGACGAATAAATTTTATTGATATTTTTCATAATCACGAAATATGTAAAATTTTGATATTTTATTCGTATTGATATTCTAAGGCGACTGCTGCCATTCGGCAATTTTTTGAGGTGTTTTTTAATGTATTTTTCTTGATTTTTATATTTTTCGAATGTTTACAAACAAAATTTTTTTTATATTTTTCGGGCAGTCACACAAAAATGTGTACAATTTTGTTATATTTTTTGTATCAATATTCTAAGGTAACTGGTGTAATTTGGGTTATTTTTGAGGTGTTTTTATATACTTTTCTTGATTTTTGCATTTTCGGACGTTTACGAATTCAGATTTTTGATATTTTTTGCGCATTCACGAAAAAATGCTTAATTTTTGTATTCTATTTTAATCGATATTCTAAGGTGACTGGTGCTATTCAGAATTTTTTGAGGTGTTTTTATGTGTTTTTCTTGATTTTTATATTTTTTTCAAACGTTTACGAATTAATAGTTTTGATATTTTTTGGGGAGTCACGAAAAAAATATTAAGTTTTGCTATTTTATTAGTATCGATATTCTAAGTTGTCTGGTGCAATTTTTCGGGAATTATTTGAGGTGTTTTTATGTGCTTTTCTTGAATTTTATAATTTTAGGACGTTTACAAATAAATTTTTTTGATATTCTTTGGGCAGTCAAGAAAAAATATGAAATTTTTATACTTTATTTGTATCGATATTCTAAGGTGACTGGTGCGATTCGAGAGTTTTTTTTAGTTGCTTTTTCTGTCTTTTGCTTAATTTTAATATTTTTCGGTCATTTACGAATTAAAATTTATGATATTTTTTGGGCAGTCACGACAAAATGTGAAATTTTGATACTTTTCTCGTGTCGATATTCTAAGGTGAGTGGTGCGATTCAAAAAAATTTTGAGGTGTTTTTTTGTCTTTTTCTTGACTTTTGATATTTTATTTGTATCGATATTCTAAGGTGACTGGTGCGTTTTTTTTGGGAAATTTTAAAGGTGTTTTCTATGTCTTTTTCTTGATTTTTATATTTTTCGGGCAGTCACAATAATATGTGAAATTTTGATATTTTATTCGTATCGATATTCGAAGGTGACTGGCGCGATTCAAGAATTTTTTAGGTGCTTTTAGGTATTTTTCTTGATTTTATATTTTTCGGGTAGTTACAAAAAAAGTTAATTTTTGATATTTTATTCGTATCGATATTCTAAGACTAGTGCGATTTGGAAATTTTTAGAGGTGTTTTTTTGTCTTTTTGTTGATTTTTATATCTTTAGGACGTTTATGATTTAAAATTTTTGATATTTATCGAGCAACCATGAAAATTTTTTGAAAATTTTATTTGTATCGATATTCTAAGGTGACTGGTGCGATTTAGGAATTTTGTGAGTTGTTTTTATGTCTTTTTCTTGATTTTCATATTTTTCATACATTTACAAATTAATATTTTTCGAGCAGTCACAAAAAAATGGAAAATTTGGATTCATCTGTAACGATATTCTAAGGTGACTGGTGCGATTCAGGTCTTTTTTTTCAAGTGTTTTTAAGACTATTTCTTGATTGTTATATTTTCTGGACGTTTACGAACTTAAATTTTTGACATTTTTCGGGCTGTCACAAAAAAACGTAATATTTTGATATTTTATTGGTATCGATATTCTAAGGTGACTGGTGCGATTTGTGAATTTTTTGAATTATATATATATTTTTTAGATGTTTACGAATGAAATATTTTGATATTTTTCGGGACGTCACGAAAAAATGTGAATTTTTTTTATTTTATCAGTATAGATATTCTTATATATTTGTTGCGATACGCAGATTTTTTGAGGTGTTTTATGTTTTTTTCTTGATTTTTATATTTTTTCGAACATTTATGAATTAAAATTTTCGATATTTTTTAGGTAGCCACGAAAAAACGTAAAATTTTTATATTTTTTCGACTAGATATTCTTAGGTGATTGGTGCGATTCCGGAATTTTTTGAGGTGTTTTTATGTACATTTCTTGATTTTTATATTTTTCAAACGTTTACGAATTAAAATTTTTGATATTTTTCGGGCAGTCACGAGAAAATGTGAAATTTTAATATTTTATTTGTATCGATATTTTATGGTGACTGGTGCGATTCAAAAAAAATTTGAGAAGTTTTTATATCTTTTTCTTGAATTTTATATTTTTTGAATGTTTATTTGTATTGATATTCTAAGGTCACTGGTGGAATTCAGGAATTTTTTAAGGTTTTTATATCTTTTACTTGATTTTTATGTTTTTCGGATGTTTAAGAATTAATTTTTTTGATATATTTTGGGCAGTCAAAAAATAATGTGAAATTTTGATATTCTATTTGTTTCGATATTCTAAGGTGACTGGTACATTTTGGGTATTTTTTGAGGTCTTTTTTTGGATTTTTTATTTTTTCGGACGTTTACGGATTAAAATTTTTGATATTTTTCTAGCAGTCATGAAAAAATGATAATTTTTTATATTTAATTCATATTGATATTCTAAGGTGACTGCAGCAATTTGAGAATTTTTAGAGGTGTTATTACGCATTCTTCTTGATTTTAATATTTTTCGTACGTTTAGAAATTAAATTTTTTGATATTTTTAGGGCAGTCACAAAAAAATGTGATTTTGATATTTTATTAGTATCGATAATCTAAAGTCACTGGTGCGATACGTGAAATTTTTGAGGTGTTTTTATGTCTTTTTCTTAATTTTTCTACTTTTTGGAAGTTTACGAATTCAGTTTTTTGATATTCTTCCGATAGTCATGAAAAAATGTAAATTTTTGATACTTTATTTATATCAATATTCTAAGGTGACTAGTGCGTTTTGGGAATTTTTTGAGGTGTTTTTATGTCTTTTCTGGATTTTTTATTTTTTGGACTTTTACGAATTAAAACATTTGATATTTTTCTAGAAGTCACGAAAAAATGTAGAATTTTGATATTATATTCGTATCGATATTCTAAGGTGACTGCTCCGATTCGGGAACTTTTTGAGGTGTTATTATGCACGTTTCTTGATTTTTATATTTTTCGGACATTACGAATTAAAGTTTTTGATATTTTTCGGGCAGTCATGAAAAAATGTAAATTTTTGTTAAAACTCTTTCACAAGATGAAAGTAATTTTGTAAGAGAAAACACTGTTTTCAGAATTAATAACCTTTCACAACATATCACCTTTTTAAAGGATGAAATTCGTGTTAAGAAAATCGAACAGATTTTAAAAACCCCGGAGATAGTTACTAAAATAGCTAATCTTCAGGAAAAATTTGAAAAAGAAATATGTTCTGATTTTCCTAATGCATTTTGGGAACGTAAAAAACATATTGTTGATCTACCATACATTGAAGGATTTAATCAACATGCCATTTCCACTAAGGCGAGACCTATTCAGATGAATCATGAAATGATGGAATTTTGTAAAAAAGAGATTGACACTCTTCTGAAAAACAAAATAATTAGGATTTCTAAATCCCCTTGGAGTTGCTCTGCTTTCTACGTCAACAAAAACGCAGAGAAAGAAAGAGGAGCATCAAGACTTGTAATCAATTACAAGCCTTTAAACTCTGTTTTAAAATGGATCATGTATCCCATACCTAACAAACGAGATCTTTTGAAAAGAACTTTTAAAGCCAATGTTTACAGTAAATTTGATATGAAGTCAGGATTCTGGCAAATTCAAATTTTGAAAAAGACAAGTATAAAACTGCTTTCAATGTCCCATTTGGACAATATGAATGGAATGTAATGCCTTTCGGGCTCAAAAACGCCCCTTCTGAATTCCAGAATATCATGAACTCCATATTCAATGATTATTCCTATATGTCAATTGTTTATATTGATGATGTGTTAATTTTTTCAAAGAACATTGATTCCCATTTCAAACACCTCAACACCTTCTTCAAAGTAGTCAAAAACAATGGTTTAGTTGTCAGTGCTAAGAAAATGGTATTATTCCAAACTACCATTAGATTTTTAGGCCATGACCTTTACCAAGGCACTTATAAACCTATTTGCAGAGCCATAGAGTTCTCTTCTAAATTTCCAAATGAAATTCTTGACAAAACCCAACTTCAGAGATTCCTAGGAAGTCTTAATTATGTAGCTGATTTTATCCCAAAAGTCAGACAAACTTGTGAACCATTGTATAAGAGGCTTAGGAAAAATCCTGTCCCCTGGAGTTCTGAACAAACTCAAGCAGTCATTCAGGTTAAAGCTCTAGTACAAACTATCCCTTGTCTAGGAATCCCTAACCCAGATGCCTTTATGATTGTTGAAACTGACGCATCTGATGCAGGTTATGGAGGAATTCTTAAACAAAAAGTAGATCGTGAATCTACAGAGCAATTAGTTCGTTTCATATCCGGAATCTGGAATTTCGCTCAAAAAAACTATTCTACTGTCAAAAAAGAAGTTTTATCTATCGTGCTATGTATCACGAAATTCCAAGATGATCTTATTAATAAAGAATTTTTGTTAAGAGTAGATTGTAAATCTGCCAAAGAGATTTTACAAAAAGATGTCAAAAATCTTGTTTCAAAACAAATCTTTGCTAGATGGCAAGCTCTACTATCTAGTTTTGATTTTGAAATTGAGTTTATTAAAGGAGAAAACAATTCTCTACCCGATTTTCTAAAGCGTGAATTTTTGCAGGGTAAACATGAGGCCGTTTAGACCAATCACTCCTTCTAAAGGAGATAACAACCTCCCAAAGGAAAAAATGGCTAGACCATTTGTTCCTCCACCACTCACTCCTGCAAAGGCCGAACCTTCGTTAAGGCCTGAACTAGCATTTCAAAATAAATTCTCAGCATTAGCTGATTTTCCGAGACTACCTTGCCCCCCACAACCAAAGCTTCCAAAGCTTCTTTGTCCGCCTCAACCAAAATTAATCAATCTTAGGCCAACAAGACCTCCAGCTCAAGAAGCATCTTCTAGTTTTGTCCAAACCAAAGCTAGTTATGCTATGAAGGCACCCGAATCCTTTGCCCAAGCTGTTAACCCTGAGTCAACTAAAACTGTCCCCACCAAAACCACCCCAAAAGAAGAATCTTTTGAATTTATTGTCTCACAGGCTCTGCCTCTAATGGCACTCAACAAAGAATACGAAAGTATTGACATAGGCACCCTAATTAAACCTTGTTACACAGATTTCAATTATGTGGATACTGAAAATCCATTGAAGACCAGAAGATTTTATGAACAATTCTTATAGATACAGACTCTATAGAAATTGAGCATTCCAGAGATGCTAACAACTATATCCAATATTCAAGGTTTACTATCAAGAAAATCTTGGACCCATTTGAATGGTTTGCAGATCACCTACATACTCCTATTGCATTGACGATGGCTCACAAACCACAGACCTATAATTGGTATGATTATAAGGCTGCCTGGATGAACTTTCTTTATTTGAGGCCAAGGCATACTTGGTTCGTGAAGTACTGTTCGAACATTACTAAGGCTACCATTCCCAGATGGTTTTATGAATGGTGGAACTTATTTGGAGGAATTGAGAAAATTCTTCCACAACAATTCCTCAACAGGTTTGAAGAATTTCAAACCAAAGAAGGAATTTCTACTTTACCAGAGCATATTAAATTATGCAAATTTTATATTCAAAAACGAATATCTTATATTATTACTTGGAATTTTTCCAAGACTAATGTAGAGCGTATTCAGTATTTGTGTAAGCAAATCCAAGTCAAATGTTGGGTTCTCA
Organism: Solanum okadae; assembly: GCA_036553675.1. NCBI lineage: Eukaryota > Viridiplantae > Streptophyta > Magnoliopsida > Solanales > Solanaceae > Solanum > Solanum okadae. The sequence continues at coordinate 29,976,019 of CM071682.1, forward strand.
AACAACCAAATGCTAAAGTTCAAGAGAAGGCAAGAACTTCTTCCACCAAGAAATTATCCAAAGCAGCTCTTAAACAAAAATTGAAAGAAGCAATGGATAACTTAGATGATTATGATGAAGACCAAATCATGAAGATGATTGAAGATGCTGCTTCCACAGAAAGCAGTAGTGAAGATAATGGCGATATGTGTAATCCTAAAGGTTTAGCCTTGACTTTCATGGAGCCTGATTATGAATAGGAAAAAGACCCTTGTGGAAAAATAGAGGCAAAGCCGGAATTATTTTTCCATATAGTGGCATTTCACTATTCTAGATTAGCATCCATTGAGAAGCTACAAGACAAAATACTTTTGGAAAAGACATTTCCATTATCTCTACTTTTTCAAAAGAAGATTCCCACCTCAACCGTCTCCAACAAAAGAAGTAAAGCATGTTGTTTCCACTATCTTTTAGTAGGGACCCCTTTCTATTGTCGGCAACATCTTAGCCATCCACATGTATGCCTAAGATATAAAGGTAATCTCCCATTTCTCCTATAAAAGGAGCATTAGTTTTCCCTCTAGAGGCATCAGATAGTTTCCAATATTCTGAAAACCTCTCTCTCTCCCTCTTTGTAATCTATTTTCCTATGTTCTTACTTGCAATGTTTGGAGTTCATCAATAAACGTCAGTCAGTTTGTAAGTTCTTTTCTCTTTTAATTCCGCATTTCTTAAGATCCTTTTTATGGTATCAGAGCCATGTTGGCAGTATACGTATTTAGTATGAGCAGCTAAATACATATACTGTCTAAGGCATGGCAAAGTTATTTTAATGTAGTATTTTAATAATCTCCGGCTTGCTGTTTGTATATATTGTCTATTACTATACTTATCATGTTCCTATATATTGTTCTATACTTGGTGTGAGGTATTCGTTCTTTCCTATGTGTATGAGGTATCCGATTAATATCCGGAGCATACGTTGGTCAGCAGTATTCTGTAAGGTCGCTGTAGCCAGGAGGGCGTTTAGACCTGTTTGATGGTGGTCCCGTAGCTAAGATGACTCTAGGAAAAGAACTGTTGTAAAACCAAGAGAACCTCCCTTAGAAAATCTATTTGGATCTTTGATATGTATTTTAATATTCTTTATCTACCTGCTAGCATGTTGTTTATTATTTCTATACTTATTAGAATAATTTTTGTTCTGTAAGTCCAGTAGACAGTATTTTAAAATCTTATGGAAAATAACCAAACTATATTAAATAGCATAAACTTATCTTCACAATCTACAAAGATTGCTAGATTAGAAAATGATTTAGAAAACTGGAGCATACCAGAGGAACCTTTTAAAAAGATTTACCATTTAGGTAATTTCAACTATCTTACTCGTCGCAATATTAAAACTTGTGAATCTACTATTGCTATCAATAATTCTTTAGAAATTATTCGTCTCCTAAAAGATAATGATATAAATCGTTATAAATCTGATTACAATTATTTGCATATTGGTTTAGTGCAAGTTGATGTTAAGCCTCTCTTTAGAAAAGGCCTTGATATTCCAGTTTGTGTCATCCTTAGAGATGGCAGATTTTTAAATTTTGATGATTCTATGTTAGGAGTTTTGCAGAGTAATCTTGCTGATGGGACAGTTTACTTTAATTGTTATCCTAACTTCTCTGTTGACATTAATGACCCAAATGTCATGGATTCTTTGACCCTCAACGTCAAAACCAAAAATTTAAACAGCAAAATCAATACTCGTGAAATAGCTATTATTTACCGAGTTTACTATCGTCTCATGAAAACCCACCTTGCTCCTAAAGCTCGTCATACGAGTTTCAGGGGTGAGACTATGCTTATGGAAGCTAACCATGAACATAGTTCTATCTTTGTTCCCCGTACTCTACAATGGAAAGATATACTCTCCAGTAACGATTGGCGTTTTGAAAACATAGCTCAACCCTTTGCTTCACACTCTGAACGATCTCAGATCGAAAGAGTTATTCAGTTTCCAGATGGGTCTATGGAACTCAAATTCTTAGACAATCCGGCAAGAAGATCTTCTTCGAATCGAAGGTCATCCTGGTCCCCTTCTACTTCGGGCCCCTCAAGACCCGTTCCTAGGCCACCTTCTTCTTCAAAAACCCCGGAGGAAGTAGATGATGATGAAATCATTTCTGTTGCTGACAACAGTAAAGGTAAAGTCACAGGAGTAGACTTTTCAGGTAATATACCCAAAGTATTTTACCAGGATATTCCAGGGAGTCCAACTGCAAGTGAGATGGAACCTCCCAAGGAGAAGCCGGCTTGGCTAGAAATGCTCAAAGTAAATAAAACCTTTGAACCCAACCTAGACATCCTCCATGAGCAATGGACTCATCCTGACAATCAGGTAAAGAGAAAATGGTATGCTTCTTCTTATACTCTTAAGCAAAGAGAATCCTTTAGAGATTTGTAGATGAAAGACATGAGAAGAATTGGTTGTGAAATTGAATTCTTCAAATGGTTTGAAATGACTGGTAGAATTGAAAATTGTGTTGATTCATTACAAGTTATTATTAACAAATGGTACACTGCTTCTAACAAAGTAGTTGAATCTGTTACTCCTCCTCTAGAAGGAATTAATATCCCTATCGCAGGTACTGTAATTAAAGCTTCTCCTTTCAAAGAGAAAAGTGATAAGACGGGTGCAATACTCACAACTGCAGATATTGACCGAGTAGTTGAACAAAACAATTACTCAAACCAAATCCTTCATTTTATCTCTAGGCAGATAAAAGATACTAAGCCTAACCTTAGAGGAAGACCAACCCCGGCTTCTACTTCTTCTAACCATAACATTGAAACCTACCCGGGATTCAAAATCCCTGAATTTTCCACAGAAAAATTCCCAAAGCTTTCTGATACTTTTGAAGTAACCGGAAACATCATTGAGAAAATCAATGCACAACTCAACAATTTCAACATCTCTGTAAAAGAGGATAAAACATCAAAAAAGGTTTCCACTCTCCATGAAGAAACCAATCTTCTTCAAAAACTTGCCAGTAGTCGTTTTCACAATATGAAAAACTACCATGATAAACCATCTTTTCCAGACCTACAGTATGAGGAAAATGCCTTCTTATCCACTTCCTCTCACGAAGGAAGAAGCATCACTGAATGGAATATTGATGGCCTAGCTGAGCATCAAGTTTACAATAAACTCCATGAAATGGGTGTTGCTATTACTGCATATAAAATGTGTGGGTCAGCAGATAGAGATGCTGCTAATATGGTCATCGCAGGTTTCACAGGAATGTTGAAACATTGGTGGGATAATTATTGCACTGATGAGATCAAGCAACTCATTGTTAATGCCACCGCAACAGAGACAGTTGTAAAAATGGAAGGTAATACAGCATCCACTTCTACTGTCACAAGAGAAGATGCTTGTGCTACCTTACTTTACCACATTGCCAAGCACTTTATTGGAGAACCAAAACTGTTCCAAGACAGGAGTCTTCAAATTCTAAACAATCTAAGTTGTCCAAACTTAGACAAATTTATCCATTACAAACATGCCTTTCTCAGTAAGGTTATGATTCGCCCAGATTGCAATTTGGATTTCTGGAAAGAACGCTTCATCAGTGGTTTACCCCCTCTCTTTGCAGACAAAGTAAGGACAAAAATCCAAGACCGTAATAATGGCAATATTCCTTACGGTAACCTTACTTATGGTGATTTGGTAAGCACCATTAATATTGTAGCCCTTCAACTTTGCACAGATATTAAGCTCAAACACCAACTCAAGAAAGAACAATCTTCATCTAGAAAGGAACTTGGAAGTTTCTGCAGGGATTTTGGTTTTATCACTCCACCTGATAAAATCCAAAAAGACAAAAAGGAAAAATCCCATAGGAAGAAGTCTCGAAGAAGAGATGATTCTACCAAGCCTAGGAAAAAGAAATCTAGGTCCAAGAGACCTAATGATGCTAAAGTAGATGTATGTTGGACTTGTGGCAAGACTGGTCATAAAGCTAATGAATGTCGTTCCAAAACAAAGAAAAAGAAGATTAATCTTCTTAATATCGACGAAGAAACTAAAGGTAAGCTTCTTGCTATTCTTGATGAACCTTTTTCTGAATCTTCAGGTGCATCTGATGAATATAGTGATGACGAAGACATTGATCTTGACTATGATTTAGACGCCAGCCAATCAGGAAAAGATTGCACTTGCACCGAAGCTTTCTGTACTTGTGATAGTACACCTCAAATTCGAGTACTTTCTGATCATTCGAAAGAAGCTCTCTTTGATGTCATCCAACACATTAATGATAATCAGGCTAGGAATCGTTTTCTCCTAGAACTCAAAAATCTTCTTCTCAATATGGACAAACCCAAAACCCGTCCGATAATTGAACCTTTCAGTATGAAACAGATCATGAATCGATCTGATAAACCTTCTGAACCATCCATTTCAGATCTTCGTCATGAAGTATCTAGTCTTAAAGAAGAGATTAAAAATATTAAATCTCGACTTTGTATTATTGAAACTGACGTTCTCACTAGTCAAGTTCCAAAACGAGCTGCCTTCCATGACCTTGAGTCTAACTAGAGTTCTTCCCACGAAGACCTTGATGGTAACATTGGTATTGATCCTTCCGATATTAATAATGATCATTTAGTTGAACCTTTAGTTACCAATACAGGTAACGACACCTCATCTTCTGCAGCACCAGGAGTAACGGTAATTTCCTCCATTAAACCACAGAGTCATCATATACCTTAATCTTTTTTAGATTTTTCGGGCAATCACGAAAAAACGTAAAATTTTGGTATTTTATTTCGTATCGATATTCTAAGGTGATTGGTGCGATTCGAGAATTTTTTGAGGTGTTTTTATTTATTTTTCTTGATTTTTTATTTTTTTAACGTTTACGAATTATGTTTTTTGATATTTTTTAGGAAGTCACGAAAAATTGTGAATTTTATATATCATTCGTATTCATATTTTAAAGTTACTGGTGTGATTCAGGAATTTTTTCAAGAGTTTTTATGTCTTTTTCTTGATTTTTATATTTTTGGACGTTTACAAATTAAATTTTTTGATATTTATCAGGTAGTCATGAAAAAATGTAAAATTTTAATATCTTATTCTTCTCGATATTTTAAGATGACTGGTGCCATTCGAAAAATTTTTGAGGCATTTTTATGTCTTTTTTTATTTTTTTATATTTTTCACACTCTTACGAATAAAGATTTTTGATATTTTTCATGCAGTCACAAAAAATGTAAATTTTTTATATTTTATTCGTATCGACATTCTAACGTAACTAGTACGATTCGGGAATTTTTTAGAGGTATTAATATTACTTTTTCTTGATTTTATATTTTTCGGATGTTAACGAATTAAAAATATTGATTATTTTTGAGAAATAATGAAAAAATGTAAAATTTTGATATTTTATTCGCATCGATATTCTAAGGTGACTAGTGCGATTCAGAAATTTTTTGAGGAATTTTTATGTATTTCTATTGATTTTTATATTTTTTCGACGTTTACGAATTAAAATTTGATATTTTTCGGGCAGTCACGAAAAAAATGTGAACTTTTGATATTTTATTCCTATCAATATTCAATGGTGACTCGTGTGATTCGAGATTTCTTTGAGGTGTTTTTATGTCTTTTTCAGGGTTTATATATTTTTTGGATGTTTACGAATCCAAATTTCTGATACTTTTTGGACAGTCACGAAAAATTTGAAATTTTGATAATTTAATCGTTTTGATATTCTAAGGTGACTGTTGTGTTTCAGAATTTTTTTGGTGTGTTTTATGTCTTTACATTGATTTTTATATTTTTTGGACATTTACGAATTAAAATTTTTGATATTTTTTGAGAAGTCACAAAAAACTATAAAATTTTCATTCTTATTCATATCGTTATTCTAAGGTGACTGGTGCGATTCAGGAACTTTTTTAGTTGTTTTTATGTCTTTTTCTTGATTTTTATATTTTTGAGACGTTTACAAATTAAATTTTTTGATATTTTTCAAGCAATCACGAAAAAACATAAAATTTTGATAATTTATTCATATCGATATTCTAAGGTGACTAGTACGATTCGAGTATTTTCTGAAGTGTTTTTATGTTTTTTTCTTAATTGTATATTTTTCGGACGTTTACGAAAGAATTATATATGTATATATATATATATATATATATATATATATATATATATCGGGCAGTCATGAAAAATGTCAAATTTTGATATTCTTTCTGTATCGATATTCTAAGGTGACTGGTGCTATTCGAGAATTTTTTGAGGTGTTTTTATGTCTTTTGCTTGATTTTTATATTTTTCGAATGTTTACGAATTTTTTTTTTATATTTTTAGGGCAATCACGAAAAAATGTAAAATTTTGACATTTTAAGGTGACTGGTGCAATTTGAGAATTTTTTGAGGTGTTTTTATGTAGTTTTCTTGATTTTTATATATTTTGGACGTTTACAAATTAAAAGTTTTGATATTTTTCGAAAGGGAACGAAAATATTTGAAATTTTGATATTTTATTTTGATCAATATTCTAAGGTGACTCGTGCGGTTCAAAAAATTTTTGATGTGTTTTTATGTCTTTTTCTCGATATTTTATATTAATCAGACATTAACAAATAAATATTTTTTGATATTTTTTGGGCAGTCACGAAAAAATCTAAAATTTTGATATTTTATTCATATCTATTTTATAAGGTGACTAGTGCGATTTCGGAATTATTTGAGGTGATTTTTTGTACTTTTCTTGATATGTATATATTTCGGACATTTACGAAATAAAAGTTTTGATATTTTTTAGGCAGTCATGAAAAAATGTGAAATTTTCATATTTTATTCGTATAGATATTCTAAGGTGATTGCTGCGATTCGGGAATTTTTTGAGGTATTTTTATGTATTTTTCAAACGTTTACGAATTAAAAGGTTTGATATTTTTAGGGCAGTTACGAGAAAATGTGAAATTTTGATATTTTATTCGTTTCAATATTAAAAGGTGAGTGGTGCGATTGAGTACTTTTTTGAGGTGTATTAATGCCTTTTTCTTGAATTTTATATTTTTTGGATGTTTATGAATTAAAAATGTTGATATTTTTCGGGCAGTCATGAAAAAAAGTGAAATTTTGATATGTTATTTGTATCGATATTCTAAGGCGACTAATGCGATTCAGACATTTTTTGAGGTGTTTTTATGTCTTTTTCTTGATTATTATATTTTTCTAACGTTTACGAATAAAAGTTTTGATATTTTTCGGGCATTCACAAAAAAAGGTAAAAATTTGATATCTTATTCGTCTCGATATTCTTAGGTGATAGGTGAGATTTGGAAATTTTTTGAGGTGTTTTTGTATATTTTTCGGATTTTTTGACTTAAGAATTTTGTTAACTTTAAAGCAATTCTAATAAAATGTGTAATTATGATATTTTATTTGTATTGATATTTTAAGGTGACTGGTGCGATTCAAAAATTTTTGGAGGTGTTTTAATGCCTTTTTCTTGATTTTTATATTTTTCGGACGTTCACGAATTAAAATTTTTGATATTTTTTGGACAATCATGAAAAAATTTAAAATTACAATTATTTATTCGTATCAAAATTCTAAGTTGACTTGTGCGATTCAGAATTTTTTTGAGGTGTTTTTATGTCTTTTTCTTGATTTTTATTTTGATATTTTTTGGGTAGTCACGAAAAAATCTAAAATTTTGATATTTTATTCTTATCGATTTTTTAAGGTGAGTAGTGCGATTCCAGAATTATTTTAGGTGATTTTATGTACTTTTCTTGATATTTATATTTTTCAAACGTTTACGAATTAAAATTTTTGATGTGTTTTGTAATGACCCTCCAGGTCATTTTTAAATTATAGCATTCATTCCATCGTTTAGAGCGTTCCTGTAGCGACCCCAAGTCATTTCTGACTTGCTGGCACTGACTGTTCAGTCGCCTAGTCGTTCGTTTGGGTTTTAGGCCCGTTTCCCTGTTTTAGAGATTTTATAGCTTGAAAAGTTGACTTCGGTCATAAATTCAGGTAAAAGTCCTCAGAATAAAATTCTGACGATTTTAATCAGCTCCGGAATGGCCAAATTTGACTAGTAGCATGGTCAACACGAGTTTAGGGCCATTTGATGTTTTTGCCCTTGCAATTTGGCCTATAGTTGACTTTGGTCAACCTTCTTGGAAGACGTGCTCAGATGAAAATTCTGACAGCTAGGTTAGCCTTGGAATATCGATTTTGGTCTAGAACGACCCTTTGTTCACTTCCCGAGGCTTTAGATGCCCGTTGTGGAATCTGACTCAAAACGATACTGGGTGTGGGACCCACTTTTCATCGAACCAATCTCCAATGGAAATTCCAACTTCATCGTTGAGTCCGAAATATCATTTCCAATCAGATTCCTTATATGGTTTGTGTTTTTCCGACTCCGAATGAGTCCGGAACATCGAAATTTAAGTTTGAAGAGTTGTTGAATTCTAACGCGGTGGTGACGTGGCAGAGCCACGCGACGCCACATGGCAGCGTGTTGAAATCTGAAAATTTCCAGATTTAAGGACAATTTTCGTCCATTTTCCTTCCTCATCTTCAAACATAGATATCTCCTCCATTTTAAGCTCAAATTAGGTGATTCAAAAGGCTAATTTCAAGAGAATTTCGTGGGGAATCTAGAGGTGAGCTCAGAAACGCGAGGGGAGGCTTAGTTTGAGGTAAGGAATCGAATTTAGCTACTGCTAGAGTGATTTTCGGAATGAATTTTTGTTGAACTTTGAAATGTTAGATCTTTTCCATCTTAGGTCCGTTTTGTGTCATTCTTGAGGCTAACTTATAGAGTTTTTTGCAAGGATCGTCGTGGTATAATCTGTTTGGGTTGGAAGAATCTCGTTTTTCCAAAATTTGGTGATCAAGGAGCTGCCAAGTCGCAAGTTAAGACTTATTATTTTAATTGTTGAGGCTGATTTGCTATGTTTTAAGCGTCTTTTTGTGCTAAATTTTGGGGTATTAGTTTAGTAAGGTATTTGGGACGTTTTCACGGATTCGTTTTCGGGATTCCAATTGTTGGTCCCACAATCCCGTTTTAGACCCAATTTTGGGTCCGTCTCCGAAAAATATAATTTTAGTGTCAACATATTCGTAATGATGAGGTGATTAATATTTTGATGGTAGGGAAGCATTTGGAGACCGTTCGGAGGGGAAAAGCTCCGGTACCGTGAGTTGGAGCACGCGTGATCGGCTTTCAGGTAGGCTATGGCTTTCCCCTCATGAGATTGAGCATGTTTAGGTAATTTTTTATTGATTTGCTTGAGTATGGAGGGGTTCAGGTGTCAAGCATGCTAAATTTCTATAATTCCTGCCTTAGACCTTATTTCGGGAAATTGTTGGATTATGAAAGCATGACGCTTGATATTATTGAACATCCATACCTTGTGGTGTATATGATAATATTGATTTGAAGTATGTTTGGTCTTAGTCTAGGCTTAGACTAGTGTTACCATAGACTTGCGAGGTTTCGGATGTCGTTAGGCAGTAGAACTTTTTCCGACGTCGTTTCGGACGGTCAGCTCCTTGTAGACTGATATAGCAGACTTGAGTCTGATAGTCTGAGCCTTAGCTAGGCGGTAACTCATCTTATGACCTTGTATCCATAATGCCCTGCTTTTCTATCAGCTACAGATACCCGATTAAAGTCCGTGGTCTAGCTTACTCACTTGTGGATACTTCCTCGGCGATTTGGGGGATATGAGGGTCTGACTGAAATGATTATTTATGGTAATCGGTTTGGTGATATTTCCCGCGACGTATGGTTGGATATTGATTCTTAGCTACAGCACCCGGTTAGAGTCCGTGGTCCAGCTTACTTATGTCCAGGCTTCGCTATAGTACCCGATTAGAGTCCGTGGTCCAGCTTACCTGTGATTTGATTTTGGCTACAGTACCCGGTTCGAGTCTGTGGTCCAGCCCACCCGTGCCCGACCTTTGGCTACAGCACCCGATTCGAGTCCGGGACGTAATGAGATCTTGGAATATAATTGGGAATGGTTCAGTTAAAGTCCGAAAATTGGTAATATTGTGATAGACCTTCTAGATCCATTCTTTTACTTCAACTGCCAGTGCATCTACCGGGCTGATGGGGGTCCGTGCAGGTGGTTTCTTTTATTGTGCACGAGCGTACCCGTCGGGTTTATGGGAGCCCGGTGGAGTTAGTTAGATTCCTTGTCTTTGTTGCTTGTACGCTCGTGTACATACCCACATTTACTACTCTTTTGCCCTTGATTGTGACTCTTTATTCGCATTTCAGTTTACTTTTGTTTATCTTGCTCAGTCGGCCTGATGCCTACTGGGTACCTGTTGTTTTGGTACTCATACTACACTCTGCATCTATTTTCTTGATGCAGGTCCGAGTACTAGCTACCGACGTTGATTCGACCCAGCTGCGGTCGTGATCGGAGGCAAGGGTGAGCACACAACGTCCTGGATTTTCACGTCTCCTTCTGTACTTACTTTTGCTTGTCTTTTGCCTTTTTAGACAGCTTGTTTCTGTAGTCCACTTTTAGGACTTGTACTTTTGTTAGCAGCTCTGTACTTGTGACTTCCAGGTTTTGGGAGGAACTCATTTTGTGTATATATGTCTAGTCGCTTCTGCCCGTTCATTGCATGTTCTTGTTATATTTATTACAATTTTAGGTTGATTGGTTGGTTTTCTACCCTTACATCCCATTACTTCGAGTTCCGGGATATGGGTCGGCTTGCCTACTGGAAGGTCATATAGTAGGCGCCATCATGACATGAGAAATTGGGTCATGACACTTTTGGGGCAGTTACGAAAAAATGTGAAATTTTGATATTGTATTTGTATCGATATTCTAAGGTGACTGCTGTGATTCGGGAATTTTTGAGGTGTTTTATTCTCTTTCTTAGTTTTTAAATTTTTCGGACGTTTATGAATTAATGAAATAAAATTTCAGATGTTTACGAATTAAATTTTTAAATTTTATTTGCATAAGACAGTCACGAAAAATGAAAAAATTGATAATTTATTCTTATCGATATTCTAAGGTGATTGGTGCGATTCAGGAATTTTTTAAGGTGTTATTATGTATTTTTCTTGACTCTTATATTTTTCGGACGTTTACGAATTAAAAATTTTAATACTTTTCGGGCAGTCAGGAAGAAAATGTGAAAATTTGATATTTTATTCGTATCAATATTGTAAGGTGACAAGTGCGTTTCGAGAATTTTTTGAGTTGTTTTTAAGTCCTTTTCTTGATTTTTACAATTTTCGGACATTTACTAATTAAATTTTTTGATATATTTCAAGCAGTCACAAAAAAAATTGAAATTTTGATATTTTATTCGTATTCATATTCTAAAGTTAATGGTGCATTTCGGGAATTTTTTGAAGTGTTTTTATGTCTTAACAATGATTTTTATATTTTTCGGACGTTTATGAATTAAAATTTTAGATATTTTTCGGGTAGTCACGAAAAAATGTAAAATTTTCATATTCTATTCGTATATATATTCTAAGGTGACACGTGCGATTCAAGAATTGTTTGAGGCGTTTTTATGTCTTTTTCTTGATTTTTATATTTTTTGAATGTTTACGAATTACTTTTTTTTTATATTTGTCAGGCAGTTACGAAAAAATGTGAAATTTTGATATTCTATTCGTATCAATATTCTGAGGTGAGTGGTACGATTCATGAATTTTTTGAGGGTGTTTTTATGTCTTTTTCTTGAGTTTTATATTTTTTGGATGTTTACGAATTAGTAATTTTGATATTTTTCGGGCATTCACGAAAAATGTAAAATATTGATAGTTTATTCATATCAAAATTCTAAGGTAGCTGGTGCGATACGAGAATTTTTTCTGGTGTTTTTTTTAATGTATTTTTCTTGATTTTTATATTTTTCGGACATTTACGAATTAAAAAATTTCATATGTTTTTCGGGCAGTGATGAAAAAATGTGAAATTTTGATATTTTATTTGGATGGATATTCTAAGGAGACTAGTACGATTTGGGAAATTTTGAGGTGTTTTTATGTCTTTTTCTTGATTTTTATGTTTTTCAGAAGTTTACGATTTAATATTTTCTATTTATCGGGCATTCCCGAAAAATTGTACAATTTTGATATTTAATTTTTATAGATATTCTGAGGTGACTGGTGCAATTCAGAAATTTTTTGAGGTGTTTTTATGTCTTTTTCTTGATTTTTATATTTTTTGAACGTTTACGATTTAAAATTTATGATATTTTTCGGGCAGTCAGGAAAAAATGCAAATTTTGATATTTATTTGTATCGATATTCTAAGGTGACTATTGTGATTCACGAATTTTTTGAGGTGTTTTTATGTACTTTTCTTGATATTAATGTTTTTCCGACGTTTATGAATTAAAATTTTGGCGAAATAGCCTGAGAGGCCCTTGTACTTGACTCTATTTGTCAGTTGGATCCCTGTACTTACGACTTTGTAAACAAAACCCTTAAACTCATTCAAACACAATATTTTAGACTCCTTTCTCATCCGATGGGTGTGTGTAGTACACTCATTTTACACATGAAATACCACATCATTTTTTAATGACACATCAATTATTATTATTATTTTTCCAATGACACATCAGAAATTAAATATTTAAAAATAAATAATATTTTTAAAAAAATGCAATTTTCTCTCTCTCTTACACATTTCACCCCCTCCCACTTCATCCTCTTTATTCCCACCTTCTACCATTTTCATCTTTCTTCATAGTTCACTCTCAAATATTTCTTCAATCATAAAATGTGATAGATTATAATTAGTTCTTGCACATAATTTAAGGTTTTATTTATTTTGATTTGATAAAAAGAGACATCAAGAAAACTTCAAATTGGAAAAATATGTTTATATGTAAACTCAAGTAATAGATCTTAAAGAATTAAGTTTATAAAAATGGTGAATGGTATATTTTCTTGCAAAAACTTTTTTCAATTTTTTATTTGATATTTTATTGTGATAATGTGTACGTCAAAGAAGAACAGGAGAAAAGGAGTAGGGGCGGGGAGGGTGGGGGTGGATGGGGGATGAGGTTGAAGAAGAAGAGAAAAGGAGTAGGGCCGGGGGAGGATAGGGGCTGAGGTTGAAGAAGAAGAAAAGAAAAAAGGTGGGGTGGGGCTGAAAAAGAATAAGAGAGAAGGGGTGGGGGTGGGGCGAGGTGGGGTGGGGTGGAGTGAAGAAGAAGGAGGTTTTCAATATTTTTTTAAAAAATTATTATTATTGTTTTGTCTTATAATTTTGATAATTTTAAAATAAAAATATTGTATTCACTTGCTTCAAAACGCGTGGGGTCACGTATTTGTCCAACTAAGCCATTTCAATGCCACATAAGCCCGGTCAATGGTCAGAGGGGTTTAAAAAAAGAGTTTCATTAGTTTAAGGGTTCATTTGGCAAAGTGATGAGTAGAAAGGTTAAACTGACAAACGAAGCCAAGTACAGGGGCCTCCCCTCATTCGCCTAAATTTTTTTATATTTATAAGGCAGTCACAAAAAAATAAGAAAATTTTATATTTTATTTGTATCAATAATCGAAGGTAACTGGGTAACTAGTGCGATTTGGGAATTTTTTGAGGTGTTTTTATGTCTTTGTCTTGATTTTTATATCTTTTGGACGTTTATCAATTAAAAATTTTGATAATTTTTGGGCAGTTACGAAAAAATGAAATTTTTTGATATTCCATTCGTATCGATATTCTAAGGAGATTGGTGCGATTCGGGAATTTTTTGAGGTGTTTTTATGTCTTTTTCTTGATTTTTATATTTTTCGAATGTTTACGAATTAAAATTTTTGATATTTTTCGGGCAATCACGACAAAATGTGAAATTATAATATTTTATTCTTATCGATATTCTTAGGTGACTGGTGCGATTCAGAAATATTTTGAGGTGGTTTTATCTATTTCTTGATTTTTATATTTTTCAGATCTTTACGAATAAAATTTTTGATATTTTTCGGACAGTCACGAAAAAATGTAGAATTTTAATATTTTATTCGTATCGATATTCTAATGTGACTGGTGGGAGTCGAGAATTTTTTAAGGTTTTTATATGTCTTTTATTTGATTTTTATATTTTTCGGACGTTTACGAATTAAAATTTTGGATATATTTCGAGCTGTCACGAAAAAATGTGAATTTTGATATTTTATTCGTATCAATATTCTAAGGTAATTGGAGCGTTTTGGGTATTTTTTTAGGTGTTTTTATGCTTTTTTCTGATTTTTTTATCTTGTCGGACGTTTACGAATTTTTTTTTAATATTTTTCTAACAGTCACGAAAAAATGTAAATTTTTTATATTTAATTTGTATCGATATTCTAAGGTGACTACTGCGATTTGAAATTTTTTTGAGGTGTTTTTATGCATTTTTCTTGATTTTTATATTTTTCGGACGTTTACAAATTAAAATTTTTGATATTTTTTTCGGGCAGTCACGAAAAAATGTGATTTTGATATTTTATTCGTATCGATATTCTAAGGTGACTGGTGTGATACGGGAATTTTTTGAGGTGTTTTTATTTGTTTTTCTTGATTTTTCTATTTTTCAGATGTTTACGAATTAAAATTTTGATATTTTTTCGGCAGTCACAAAAAAATGAATTTTTTTGATATTTTATTCGTATCATTACTCTAAGGTGAATGACCTGGAAGACCCTTGTACTTGACTCTGTTGTCAGTTGGACCCTCCTACTCACCACAATATCAACTAGACCCTTAAACTCGTTGAAACACAATATTTTAAGCCCATTTTTTGACTTGTCATCCTATGTGGCATTTTTGTCCAAAGTTCGTGTGATGCACATATTTTGGGCGCGTGAAGGGGCTCTGAAAAGGCAATGACAACCACTTTTGACCTTTATAACAATCATCTTCTTCCCCAATTATTTCAACACCATTGTTGATCAAATTTTGATCTCCTTATAAACTTTCAGCCGATTTTTCTTCTCCAATAATCTCCCTCCACAAAACCTTCTTCTTCTACTTAATCTTTTGATCAAGCCCATAATTTCTGTGTTCTTTCATATATATATATATATATATATATATATCTTCAATTCTATCAAACACCAAGAAAAGAAAAGAAAAATGATTTTTTTTGCAATTTCATCAAATAGATGAACAAAAATTTATCATTCTCCATTTTCATTAAACACACAAAAAAGGATTTAAGTTTTTTATAATTTCATTAAACACCATAAAAAATAAAAATAAAATCTCCGTTCTCACTACATCTCGAAAATAATTTATTTTTCAATTTCATCAAACATTCAAAAAAGAAAAACTTTCCAAAATTAAAGATCACACAATAATTACTACAAAATTCTTAAATTCTAAAATCTAACATATGCAAGAATTGAAGGCGATTGAGTGATTTCCATAATACTCATTACACTAAACAAAAAGTAAAATTTTGTACACTCCCTTAAAACTAACTATTGCACTAACATGCAGATCCTGATCTAAAACAATGAATAAGAATATAGAATTAATAAAATCATGAAAAAATATTTAAAAAGCAAATTGAGTTGCAATCAAACTATGAAGCTTTAATCAAATGAAAGTTGCACTTAATTATCTAGTAACAAGCTCTTTCGATCATAGTTTTACCATCAAAATAACACATATCCATTTGCAAAGGAAAAAAAAAAGTTAAATAAAAAAAATGTACCAACAAGATCCTTTCTTGTTTCAACAAAGAGCTGAAGTGGAATAGGGTCTTTTAGACTTTTAACATATAATTTTCTATGTGGCATTTATTAATGACGTGGAAATTAATGTGTATTTAGTTGTAGTACATGCACCAATGAGTCATCCATATAAGGGTCTAATATGTCATGTTTCAATGGGTTTAAGGGTTTAGTTGACTAAATAGTGAGTAGGAAGGTCCAACTGACAAACATGGTCAAGTACAAGGGTCTCCCAGGTCATTTCGTCATTTTCATATATTTCGGATGTTTACGAATTAAAATTTTTGATATTTTTTTGGCAGTCACAAAAAAATGTTAAATTTTGATTTTTTATTCTTATCGATATTCTAAGGTTACTGGTGTGATTCAGGAATTTTTTGATGTGTTTTCATATTTTTCTGGCAGTCACGAAAAAATGTGAAAATTTGATATCTTATTCGTATCGATATTCTGAGGTGAGTGGTGCGATTTGAGAATTTTTTTAGGTGTTTGTATTTTTATTGATTTTTATATTTTTCGAATCTTTACGAATTAAATTTTTTGATATTCTTGAGCAGCCATGAAAAAATGTGTAATTTTATTATTTTATTCTTATCGATATTCTAAGGTGACTGGTGCGATTCTTGAATTTTTTTTAGGTGTTTTTATGTCTTTTTATGTCTTTTTATATTTTACGGACGTTTACGAATTAATTTTTTTGAAATTTTTCGGGCAGTCACAAAAAATTGTAAAATTTTGATATTTTATATGTATCGATGTTCTGATGTGAGTAGTGCGATTTGAGAATTTCATGAGGTGTTTTTATGTCTTTTTCTTGATTTTTATATTTTTCAAACGTTTACGAATTAAAATTTATGATATTTATTGGGCAATCATGAAAAAAATACAATATTTTTATATTTTATTCTTATCGATATTCTAAGGTAACTAGTGCGATTCAGGATTATTTTAAGGTGTCTTTATGTCTTTTTCTATATTTTTATATTTTACGAACGTTTACGAATTAAAATTTTTGATCATTGTCGGGCTGTCACGAAAAATTGTAAAAACAATTGATACTTTATTCGTATTGACATTCTAAGGTGACTGGTGCGATTCAGAAATTTTTCCAGGTGTTTTTATGCCATTTTACTGATTTTTATATATTTCAGATGTTTACGAATTAAACGTTTTGATATTTTTTGGGTAGTTACGAAAAAATATAATATTTTAATATATTATTCGTATCGATATTCTAAGATTACTGGTGCGATTCAGGTATTTTTTGATGTGTTTGTATGTCTTTTTTTATTTATATATTTTTTGGACGTTTAAAAATTAACAATATTGATATTTTTTTGAAAGTCACGAAAAAATGTGAAATTTTGATATTTTATTTGTATCTATATTCTGAGGTGAGTGGTGCAATTCGAGAATTTTTCTAGGTGTTTTTATGTATTTTTATATTTTTTGGACGTTTACCAATTAAAAGTTTTGATATTTTTGGCCAATCATGAAAAAATGTGTAATTTTGATATTTTAGTCGTATCGATAATCTAGGTGATTGGTGCATTTCTGGAATTTTTTGAGGTGTTTTTATGTCTTTTTGTTGATTTTTATATTTTTTGCATGTTTACGAATTAATTTTTTTTGATATTTTCAGGTAGTCACAAATAACTGTAAAATTTTGATATTTTATTCGACAATTTTTGAGGTTTTTTTTTATCTCTTTCTCTTGATTTTTAATTTTTTCAGACGCTTACATATTAATTTTTTTTGATATTTTTTTGATAGTCACGAAAAAATGTAAAATTTTGATATTTCTTTCGTATAGATATTCTTAGGTGACTGATGCGATTCGGGAATTTTTTGAGCTGTTTTTATGTACTTTTCTTGATTTTTAAATTTTTCGAACATTTATAAATTAAATTTTTTGATATTTTTCAAAATGTCACGAAAAATATGAAAATTTGATATTTTATTCATATCGATTATCTAAGGTGACTGGTGCGATTCGTGATTTTTTTAAAGTCTTTTTATGTGTTTTTCATGATTTTTATATTTTTTGGATGCTTACGAATTAAATTTTTTGATATTTTTCGAGTAGTCACGAAAAAATGTTAATTTTTTTATATTTTATTCGTATCGATATTCTAATGTGACTGGTGCGATTCAAAAAAATTTGAGGTGTAATTATGCACTTTTGTTGATTTTTATATTTTTCGGGCTGTCACAAAAAAATTGAAATTTTGATATTTAATTTGTATCGATATCCTAAGGTGACTAGTGCGATACGGGAATTTTTGAGGTGTTTTCATGTCTTTTTCTTGAATTTCTATTTTTTGAAAGTTTACCAATTAAATCTTTTAGACTTTTCGGGCAATCACAATTTTTTGTTTTTTTTGATGTTTTATTCCTATCGATTGTCTAAGGTGACTAGTACGATTCGTGATTTTTTTTTTGAGGTATGTTCATGTCTTTTTTTTTAATTATATATTTTTCGGACATTTGTCAAAAATAATTATTGATATTTTTCTGGCAATCACGAAAAAAATATGAAATTGTGATATTTTATTTATATTGATATTCTTAGGTGAGTGGTGCAATTCAAAAAAATTTCTAGGTGTTTTTATGTATTTTTACATTTTTTGGACGTTTACGAATTAAATTTTTTGATATTCTTGGGCAGTAATGAAAAAATGTGTAATTATTCTAAGGTGACTGGTGCGATTCTAGAATCTTTTGAAGTATTTTTATATCCTTTTATATCTTTTTATATTTTTCGAACGTTTACGGATTAAAAAATTTGGTATTTTTTAGGCAGTCACAAAAAATTGTAAAATTTTGATATTCTATTCGTATGGATATATTCTAAGTTGACTGGTGTGATTCAGAAGTTTTTTTAGGTGTTTTATGTGTTTTTGTTGATATATATGTTTTAAGACGTTTACGAATTAAATTTTTTGATATTTTTCAGGCAATCACGAAAACATGTGAAATTTTGATATTTTATTCGTATCGATATTCTAAGGTGACTGGTGCGATTCGGGCATTTTTAAAAGTGTTTTTACATTTTTTTCTTGATTTTTATAATTTTCGGACATTTACAAATTATATGTTTAGATATTTTCTGAGAAGTCACGAAAAATGTAAATTTTTGATATTTTATTCGTATCGATATTCTAAGGTGACTGGTGCCATTCGGGAATTTTTTTAGAAGTTTTTTGTCTTTTTCTTGATTTTTATATTTTTTGGACGTTTACGAAATAACATTATTGATATTTTTTGGGCACTTACGAAAAAATGTGAAATTTTTATATTTTATTTGTATCGATATTTTAAGGTGATTGGTGCAATTCGACAATTTTTTGAGGTGTTTTTATGTCTTTTTCTTGATTTTTATATTTTTCAGACATTTACATGTAAAATTTTTTATATTTCTCGGTCAGTCACGAAAAAATGTAAAATTTTGATATTTTATTCGTATAGATATTCTTAGGTGACTGGTGCGACTCAAGATTCTTTTGAGGTATTTTATGTACTTTTCTTGATTTTTATATTTTTCGAACGTTTACGAATTAAATTTTTTGATATTTTTGATAAGGTCAAGAAAAAATGTTAAAATTTGATATTTTATTCGCATCGATTATCTAAGGCGACTGGTGCGATCCGTGAATTTTTTAAAGTGTTTTATGTCTTTTTCAGGGTTTTTATATTTTTCGGACATTTACGAATATGATTCTTTGATATTTTTCGGCTAGTAATGAAAAAATGTAAAATTTTGATATTTTATTAGTATCGATATTCTAATGCGATTGGTGCGATTCGGGAATTTTTTGAGGTAGTTTTATGTATTTTTCTTGATTTTTATATTTTTTGCACGCTTACAAATTTACATTTTTTATATTTTTCGGACATTCACAAAAAAATGTAAAATGTTGATATGTTATTCGTATCGATATTCTAAGGTGACTGGTGAGATTCATGAATTTTTTAAGGTGTTTTTATGTCTTTTACTTGATTTGTATACTTTTCGAACGTTTACAAATTAAGAATTTTGATATTTTTCTGGCTGTCACGAAAAAATGTGAAATTTTGATATTTTATTCGTATCGAAATTCTAAGGTGACTGGTGTATTTCAGAATTTTTTTGAGGTGTTTTTATATCTTTTTCTGGATTTTTTTATTTTTCGGACATTTACGAATTAAAATTTTTGATATTTTTCAAGCAGTCACGAAAAAATGTAGAATTTCGATATTTTATTTGTATCGATATTCTAAGGTGACTGTTGCGATTAGGGAAGTTTTTGAGGTGTTGTTATGCACTTTTCTTGATTTATATATTTTTCGGACGTGACAAATTAAAATTTTAATATTTTTCGAGCAGTCACGAAAAAATGTAACATTATGAGATTTTATTCATATCGATATTCTAAGTTACTGGTGCGATACATGAATTTTTTGAGGTGTTTTTATGTCTTTTCCTTGATTTTTTGGTAGTTTACGAATTTTGATATTTTTCGGGCAATCATGAAACTATGCAAAAATTTGATATTCTATAGATATCGATACACTAAAATGATTGGTGCGATTCAGGAATTTTTTGAGGTATTTTTATGTCTTTTATTTTTATTTTTAGATATTTCAGACGTTTACGAATTAAACTTTTTGATATTTTTTGGGCAATAATGAAAAAATGTAAAATTTTGATATTTTATTCGTATCGATATTCTAAGATGATTGGTGCGATTCAGGAATTTTTTGAGGTGTTTTTCTGTTTTTTTCTTGATTTTTATATTTTTTTGGACGTTTACGAATTAAAATTTTTGATATTTTTCGGGCAGTCACGAAAAAATGTAAAATTTCATGATTCTATTTGTATCGATATTCTAAGGTTACTGGTGTGATTGGATTTTTTTTGAGGTGTTTTTATGTCTTTTTCTTGATTTTTCTACTTTTCTGAGGTTTACGAATTCAACTTTTTGATATTTTTAGGGTAGTCACGAAAAAATGTAAAATATTGATATTTTATTCTTATCGATATTCTAAGGTGACTTGGGCGATTTGGGAATTTTTTGAGGTGTTTTCATGTCTTTTTCATGATTATTATATTTTTTTGGATGTTTACGAATTAAATTTTTTGATATTTTTTGGACAGTCACGAAAAAATGTGAAATTTTGATATTTTATTCGTATCGATATTCTAAGGTGATCGGTGCGATTCGGCAATTTTGTTAGGTGTTTTTATGTCTTTTTCTTGATTTTTATATTTTTTCGGATGTTTAGGTATTAAAATTTTTGATTTTTTTCAGGAAGTCACGAAAAAATGTAAAATTTTGATATTTTATTCGTATAGATATTCTTAGATTACTGGTGCGATTCGGGAATTTTTTGAGGTGTTTTTATGTACTTTTCATGATTTTTATATTTTTTTTCAAACGTTTACGAATTAAATTTTTTGATATTTTTCGGAAAGTCACGAAAAAATATGAAATTTTGATATTTTATTCGTATCGATTATCTAAGGTGACTAGTGCGATTCGTGAATTTTTTGAAGTGTTTTTATGTCTTTTTCATGATTTATATATTTTTTGGGTAGTCACAAAAAAATATAAAATTTTCATATTTTATTCGTATCGATATTCAATGTGACTGGCGTGATTTGGGAATTTTTTGATGTAGGTTTATGTATTTTTCTTGATTTTTATATTTTTTTCGCACGCTTACTAATTAATATTTTTGATATTTTTCGAGCATTCACGAAAAAATGTAAAATTTTAATGTTTTATTTGTATCAATATCCTAAAGTGACTGGTGCAATTCGGAAATTTTTTGAGGTGCTTTTATGTATTTTTATTGATTTTTATATTTTTCGCACGTTTACGAATTAATATTTTTGATATTTTCGGGCAGTCACAAAAAAATATAAAATTTTGATATTTTATTTGTATGATATTCTAAGGTGACTGGTGCAATTCGTGAATATTTTGAAGTGTTTTTATGTCTTTTTCATAATTTTTATATCTTTCAGATGTTTACGAATTAAATTTTTTGATATATTTGGGTAATCACAAAAAAATGTAAAATTTTGATATTTTATTCGTATCGATATTCTAATGTGATTGGTGTGATTCGAGAATTTTTTGAGGTAGTTTTATGTATTTTTCTTGATTTTTATATTTTTCGTACGTTAACGAATTAATATTTTAAATATTTTACGGGTATTCACGAAAAATTGCAAAATTTTTATGTTTTATTCGTATCGATATCCTAATGTTAGTGGTGCAATTTGGGAATTTGTTGAGGTATTTTTATGTATTTTCTTGATTTTTATATTTTCAGACGTTTAAGAATTAAATTTTTTGATATTTTTCAGGTAGTCACGAAAAAATGTGAAATTTTGATATTTTATTTGTATCGATATTCTAAGGTGATTGGTGCGATTCGTGAATTTTTTGAGGTGCTTTTATGTCTTTTTCTTGATTTTTATATTTTTCGGACGATTACGAATTAAAATTTTTGATATTTTTTGGGCAGTCACAAAAAAATGTAAAATTTTGATATTTTATTCGTATCGATATTCTAAGGTGATTGGTGTGATTTGAATTTTTTTTTGGTAGAAACGGAGATAATTTATATATATAGATTAGAACATTACAACATTAGTAGTAGATATAGTAGCATCTGTATCATCTAAAGTAGTAGCTACAGTACTAGTAGTAATAGCATCAATACTAGTTACATCGTTACTAAGAACATTTTGATTCCCAAAGATTGCTAGTTTAGTAGAGGTAAATACAGATAGTTGCCTATTAGTTACTACTCCGTCTTTATCAACTTGCAAAATAGGTGTAGCACCTGGTGGAGTGGTTTCAAGGATAGCAGTTTCAGTAGTAGTATTTAGCCTGCTTCCTTCCTTAGCCAAAAAGTTTGCTAACTTATTCCCCTGTCGGAAGTTATGGCGTAGTACTGGATTCCCCAACCTCCTCAATAGAAACCTGCAGGAATCCACAAAAGTTTGATAAATAGGTTGCGTATGCTGTAAAAATTTAATTACCTCTATGGAGTCAGTTTCCACTTCAATGGGAATGATGCACCTGTCAAGAGCAAGTTGTAAACCTGTTTCAAGAGCTTTCAATTCCGCCATAACATGAGTGAGAGCATATATTTTTTTCCTGAAACCAACCACCCAATTACCATAGGAGTCTCTGATTACTCCACATATTCCCCCCATCTGGTTATCTTTATAGAATGCTCCATCGATATTCAGCTTAAAGGCATTGTGGTCGGAGGAAACCAACGAATTTTAATGTCTATTCTGTTTGGGGAGGTTATAGGAGAATCAATCATGTATTTGAATTCAATAGCTCGCATAAGATCATGGGAAGGGATAATATATGATGGGGATTAGCATTATTTTGAAAAACTTGTTGATTTCGTTGTAGCCAGATATGCCAAAGGGCGAAAGGGAATAAATCTATCCAATGTAAGGGCGATTGATGAATGGGGACATTAAGATCATGAACATTTTGCAGCCAGTGAGTTTGAGTGTTGGCAATATGATTGCATGCTTAGTCCCATCTCAAACCAGAATTGTCTAACCATGTAACATTCCAGAAAGGTATGTTCAATGGTTTCTATTGCACTATGACAAAGAGGGCAGGAGGAGTTGGAGGTTATTCCTAGATGATGGAGATACGAGTTGGTCTGGAGTCTATTATGAGAGCAAAGCCATAAGAAATTTTTTATTTTGGGTAAAGTATTGAGGGCCCAGATCCAGTGGAATCTCTACTTCGGGCTATTGGGAGGCTCAAGAAGGTGGCGAATCGATTTCGTAGAGAACATGCCATTGGGGCAAAGGGACCAATATGGCATGTCATTGCGATTTTCATTCAATCTCACAGTACTAGGCTTAATCCTAATATCCTCAGGGATAGTCATGGAGAAGCTTTCCCGATTCCAGCCTTCATGACTCTAGAAATTCCTCAATTTCAGAATGCGTTCATTACAGTTCAACGGCCCTTGGATAAGAGATCTAAGGGATGGAGCATGTGGAATCCATTTATGTGTCCATACGTCGATGATTTTACTCGTACCCACTGTCCAAGCTAGCCCTTGGCCACATAAATTTGCCCCTTTTACAACATTTTGACAAATAAAGGATGTTGAGGAAATGGAAGCCCTAGCACTATATTTTTGGATTAGCGTACGAGCCCACAAGGAATTATGGTTCGTTAAAAGCCACCAGGAAAGGCTAGCAATAAGAGAAAGGTTTTTATCATGCGCCTTTGAAAGCCCAAGACCACTCTTGCATTTGGGAAGAGTTACTGTGTCCTAGCTAATATAATGAAGCTTCCTTTTATGAGTAGTAGACCCCCATAAGAAGTCTCTTTGGATCTTATCAATAGCTCTACATGTTCATTTGGGAAGAATAAAATATTGCATTGTAGCTAGAATGGCATCGAGAGTTGATTTAATTAGAGTCAGGCGACCTGTTTGACTTAGGAAATTTAATTTCCAATTGGAGAGCTTAGCCTTCAAATTGTCCAGGATGTAAAAAAAATCAGAAGCTTTTGGATTCTTATCAAAAAGGGAAAACCCAAATATTTTCCAAATCCCTCCGCATGATTAATATTGAGTAGCTGTTGGATTTGCCTACGAGTGTCAATTGTACAAGATTTGGTGTAGAGCAGCTTAGATTTACTAGAGTTAATTTTTTCACCTGATAGAGTACAAAAGGACTCAAGCACCCGATGAATAGTCTGAATAGTTTTTAGGATTTGCTTTGGCAATCAAGGTTAAGTCATCAGCAAAAAATAGATAGAGAGAAGGAAGGCCCATTCGGGGAGAGCTTAATAGGGTCCCAATTGAGTATGTCAACTTGGTGATCGATATACATAGATAGCAGTTCCATGCATAATATAAAAATGTAAGGAGAACTCGGATCGCCTTGACGGATCCTCGGGAAGGGGAAAAGTAATTTGTCTTAGTTCCATTCACAATAATAGCAATCCTACTAGTAGTAATGCAATTCATAATAAGAGTAGTGATTTTCTGAGGAAATTTAAAGAAAAGATGCGTGTGATAAACAAAGGACCATTCAATGCGGTCAAAAGCCTTTTCGAGGTCAATTTTGAGAACAAGACTTCCTTCGGAGCTCTTACTATTGTACAAGTGGCGAACAATTTCTTGTATAAGAATGGCATTGTCACAAGCTCGTCGTCCTTTTAGGAAGCTCGTTTGTTGGTGCCCAATGAGCTTATCTAGGAAGGGCTTTATACGATTAGCAATGACTTTTGTAATCACTTTATAGATAGTATTACATAACCCTATAGGTCTAAATTTTTTTAATTGGTTAGTATTTTTAAACTTAGGAATAAGGCACAACCAAGTATCATTAAGAGGAGGCGGAATAGATTGTGAATCAAAGATGTCGTGGCAGAATTTGAGGACAGAACTTCCAACAATATCCAGTGTTTTTGATAAAACAATGGATGGATCCCATCGGGGCCAGGGGCCTTGTAGGGCTTAAAGGAGAATATAGCTTGAATGATTTCCTGATTCTGTAGGGGTCTATCTAGCGAAGAAAGATCCAATTTATGAAAGCTCTTAGGGGATTCCTGTATAGTTTTCCAGTTGGACATGAGATGCTCGAAAGTATAGATATGTTGAAAGTAACAAGAGGTGTGGTGGATGATCTGGTTATGATCATCAATCCAATTTCCCAGATCATCCTTGAAAAAGGAGATTCTATTTCTTCTTCTCCGATTAATAACTGACAGGTGAAAAAATTTAGTGTTAGCGTCACCCTCATTTAAGCCAATTAATTCGAGATCAAATTTTCTAGTAATCTTCCTCGGCTTGGAGTATATTATTGTATTTGTTAATAAGATCCTGCTCTAACTGATGGAGGAAGATACTGTAGGGATAGGACATAGATTTTTGAATACCATCTAATCTAGCGAGCAACCTATTTTTCTTTTTGAATATATTACCAAAGGTATTCTTGCTCCTGTAAGTAAGTATGCCCTTAAAATGGTCAGTAGCAGTAACGAGGTCCCTATTCAACCAACTACTATTAACAATATTTCTAAATTTAGGATGTTGTAACCAGTAACTCTCTAGTCTAAAGGATCTAGAAGTACGGGTATTAGCACGAAGACTTAAAGTGACAAGGAGAGGATGATGGTCCGAATGGGTTTTAGGGAGGTGAGTGACTATCGCGTTGGGGTAATAAGCTAGCCATTTTTCATTAGCAAAACATCTATCTAGTCGCTCTAAAATCAGGCCTTTATTATGATTCATATGATTATACCAAGTGTAATGGCTTCCTTTAAACCCTAGGCCAATTAAGTTACAGTGATTCACACATGACCAGAAATGGGAGCTCCTAGAACGGTTAATGGAATTACCACCCCATTTCTCCTGTTGCTTAAGAATTTCATTGAAATCACCCACTACGCACCATAAATCAGTCAGGCTGTGAGAAAAATAGATTCGAGATTATCCCACAATCTTTGTCTCCTAGAGTAATTAGTACTAGCATAAAAATACTTAAGCACCAAAGCTTATGATCGGGGAGTACCTGAATCATTGCATGTATCTCTTGATCAGAATGCCTAAGACGAGTAACAGTAACCCAAGCAGTGTTCCAAAGCAAGACCAAACCCCCAGATCTACCCACCGCAGGGACCTCAAAGAAGTCATCAAATCCAAATTCGTCCTTAAGTCCAACATGACTAGTCATCCTGGTTTCCAAAAGTGCTACCATGCAAGGCTTATGATTATGGATGAGATCCCTAAAGTTCCTCTTAAAGGCAGGATTGTTACCCCCTCTAATGTTCCAGACAACAAAGCTAGTTGGATTGATCATTGGGGAATAAAGGGTTGGGGGGTTCACTAACAGTGGATCGTCCTTGACTAGAAATTGGCTGGGACGCAGTGTTGATGTCATTACCATAACATACTTGGCTATTGCTGAGTTCATCGCTGGACGAAGATCGAAGGAGCACTTCAGCAAAGAGATTAGGCACATGTGGACGTATTTCTTGTCCTCCTTCTCCGGGAAGATCATTAGGGCAGCCTGTCTGAGGGTTGAGATCTCAGAGAAGGAACCCTTTGGAGCTTCCTCTTGCACCTCGTTCCCAGTCTACCATATTGACGGCTGGTGACGGTCCATTGGCATTGGAGAGGGATTTTGAGTTGCATGTCCCTGAAGAGGTATTGGAACCCATGGAAAGAAAAGTGGGTTGCCATCTAAGACCTCTTGGGGAGTGAAAAATAGTAGTTGGGCTAGAGGGTTCAAGCTCAATGGCGTATTGAAGTGGCGTGGTAAGTTCCAGAGTGGTTGCATGTTGTGATAGAGGGTTGGTGCCACAGCTGGGGCGAGAGGATTCAACATGTTTTCCATCCAGAGATGGTTCACATAGTTGTCCATCGCCAGCTTCATACCTTCTGTGACCAGCTGAGCTAGGAAGTTGGGGTTTTGGAGGATTATCACTGTATTCACCCCGTTTATATCCATCGTAAAGAAGACCGTCTGGTCTTTTAGTCCAAGTTCTATCCAAGATTGTGCTTGGTGAAGCGGATGCAGAGGTTGCGTCGCCACCACCAAAGCGTGTTGGGCAACTTGTTGTGGAATGTGAAAGTAATTTGTTCATGGTCTGTCGAGTGGAGTTGATTTCCTGAGAATGAAGTTGGGGGTATTTCCTTTTGTTTAAGGGAATTAATGGCCTCAAAATTCTTATTAATATTGATAGATTTATTAGCTAGGGATGAGTGAGAATTTAGATGTAATGATTGAGGATATCTGAAAGGAGATTTATATTGCATGTAATTGGTCAGGGTAATATTGGAACTACAAGGAAAATGATTTGGGATTAGATTGTTTTCTCCCATATGTTCGTCCACTTGGCCATCGTCGTTAGACACTTGGCAAGTTTCGTGTGCCATCTGTAATTTATTACTAGGGGAGGGCAACTGAGTGGCGTTCAAGAAACTACTAGTCGTTTTTAATTGGTTAGGGTTATTTGGGGTATTTCCACCAGTTGGGAAACTGTGGGCCATGGAGGAGTTTTGGGCCACATCGGAGACACGTGTCATTTTTTTGTTAGGGAGCTCCTTCGTTTGTATCGAAACAGACGCAACATGCAAGGAAGCTTGTTGCAGGGCCGTCTCTTCTCGGAAACTGCTAGAAAGGGGAAACGATTGATCTTCTATACTCTGAGATAGGGTAGAGTACTTATTGGAATTCAAAATGATATGTTGTTTGAGTGGTCGAGAGTTGTCAATATGATTGGGGGTAAAAGGGGTATGGGTTTTTAAATCTTGAGAAACACACCCAAAATGCTTTTTTACATTCAAACTTTTTTATTGATCCATGTTAACATATTGAAAGGAAAGTTTCTGAGTAGACAAAAACTTACCAGGTTCTGCTGAAAATATTTTGACATTGATACATGGGTTCTTTTCCGGTAAGGGCCACTCTGTGCGTGTACTCTGTTGCTCTGTGCGTACAATATGATCTTTCTGTGAGACCATGGGTTTCCCTTTCTTCATAAAAGATATTGTCTTCCAGTCATGGTTGGTATTCAGTGATGGTTCATGTATGCTGGAGGAGCTATCGCTATTGCCAGCATCCATCTTGGATACCGGAATGTATTGACAATTTGCTTGCAGGTGACCTAGGCGCCCACACGTTTTGCATAAGAAACCTTCTCCTTCATATGATAACAGGGACGTCCATTGGAACCTCCACACATAGGCGAGCATATCTACCCTTGAGTGTGGCACTCGTACATGCATCGACTTTTAACAATTTACCTATTGCCCCTCCTATCTTTTGTACCAGCGAACCATCATAAAATTCCGTTGGTAGTTGTGGAAGACGAATCCAAACAGCTGAGTGTGTCATTTTCGCGTTTTCGGGCACAAAATTTGGTTTTCATCGCTTGACAGATAAGTAGTGGCCATTAACAAACCATGGTCCTCTCTGAAGTACACTCACCATGTTTTCTTCTTCGGAGAACTTAACAATGTAGTAATCATAGCCTAGGTCTATGAGTGGGAATCTTTCCGAGGGTTTCTGTCACACCCCAAACTAGAGAAGGCGTGACTGGCACTCGACACCTTAAGCAATCGAGTTAGCCACATAAACATACCAACTGACTCAACCGAGGGCTTAGAAGGCCAGTTAGCATAACATCTAAAATACTATGACTGGACCCTTAAGGTCATAACCTGAATATCGATAAGTCATATAGATGAAGGTAGACAAGCCAAAGATAATAAGGTACTAGCTAGCCAACAAGGCTACAATGAAGATAAACACACATACATACATATCTATACATGCCAAGCCTATGTGGCTGGAAGCTGCAGAAAGAAACCCAGAATATTGTGTCCACAATAGCCTCTATGAGTGACATAAGCACTGGTCGGGACAAGGCCCCAATTATACCCAAACTGTACAATAAAAGTAACATCCTATGAAAGCTCCAGGAAGAAGTGGAGCTTACCAACTCACAGCTGAACCCCGAATCCTAGCAGAGGGGTTAATCAGAATCCCTACTTGGACCTGCACGCACGAAACAAAAACGTGTCCTAGGCGACGGGACGTCAGTACGAATAAGAATGTATTGATATGTAAGGCAGAAAATAGAATAATAAATAGTTACTGTAAAAAGGGGAGTATAGATACCACCTGAAACAGAAACTCTGGTAGCCGCCATGGCTGACATCTAACCTTATATAGATTAAATATGCATGGTATGCTCGCATAATCGTATGTCGTGAATATATATATAAATGCAAATGCATGTCATACCCAACCAAGTGCTAGCAATGGTGGTGCCTTCCGGTAGCGAACCGGGATCATATTCGCCAACTTGTGGCCATCTGTGTCTCATACGTATAAATATAGGCAATAGGCCCCATACCTTCCGATTATAGCTCGGAAGTAGAATGCATAACATGTAATGTCATGGATCTGTAATGCATTTGTTACCTGAATCATGTTGCCAATCTTGGCTCATTAGTACTCTTGTCCTCATAATCTCGTAATCACTTTCGTATCACATGTAAATATCTCGTGAAACTTATATACTTGTAGATTAAACTGGAACACTTAACTTGGATTTAGAAAAGCAACTTAATCCTTGAGGATGTTCATAAAGAGCTTAAAGTTCCTCACTTAGTATCTATATATGTTTCCTTAGTGGTTTGTAAAAGAAAGTATTTCAGAAAAACATGTACTTTAGTAGTTTAAACCTACGATTTATATGTAAGAGTTTTGGAGATCGACGTTTTATTTTAAAGTTTTCAAAAATATAAATTAGCGAGGAAGGAGGACTGATTTCAAATTCATATTGTTCATCTCTAATCTTTTTAAGTTACTACACCTAAAGAAGAATAAGAATTTGTACACATGGACCTATAGTCAAGAGAATCAACAAAATAACATAAAGACGCCAAATACCCTATCTAATCGAACGAGTGGAATAGCAACATAATGGAGTCACAAAAATACACCAGCTGCAATATAAATGCCTTTCACCAATGGTCTTTCTAGTAATAGAGTAGTAAAACAATATTTGACGATTTAGGATTCCAAAATTTGTGCTCAAAGGAAGTACAGTGCTTAGCCTTAACATACCTCGATTTTAGGTCTTGTTGTATCAATATGGATTGTACCTCTTCCTTACCGTATGTAATCTACAGAAAATCATGTCACAGTATGTAATCTACAGAAAATCATGTCACACAACCATTACAGGCAGAATATTAACACGGCAGGGTCAAAGTAGCAATTTAGATCCTACTAGCAGAGTAATTAGCTCGCCAGACCTTGTTTAAACTTCATTACCTTTTCTTCTCCAAATTACAACCCCAAATTAATGACGTAACATACATTTTTGCAGCAGCTATTAACAAGCTGAGGCCTACACAATAGTCAACAACAACCAAATAGAGTATGCCTGCACAACAATTAAAACTCGGCATATCGCCACACCCCTCTTTTCCAACCCAAAATAACCATAACCAAATCCTAACCACGAGTCTTCAAACCATTAAAGCCATAAACTTTATTATAATGCAGTCCTATAATTGTTCAATATAACCATAATAACTTGAACTCGCCGCTTCCAATCATCATCATATACGTTCGTCCAATAATTACATTTGGAGTCATGTCTTTCTCTTCATACGCAATAAGAGCTTAAAAGGAAAAAACCTAAACTTAAACTTGATGGAGCTTGCAGTACATTAACATGTCTTGTCAATAACAAACAGTCTCCTTAAACGCAAGATGTTGAACCAAGAAGAAACAATTTGAAAATTGCAATGCAATAATAGAACCAACGTTACACTAATTTATGTTACAATTAAATATCCATCTATACTTCTTCTTCTCTTCCAGACTCATATCAACAAGAGACACACACATACAAAGCATTTCCAAAAATATTCCAGCAACAACAATATCATAAAATACTTCAAAACAGCCCAACATCACATAACTATCAAAATATGATTTTCCAGCCGTCTATTCGTGTTCTTACTTATATAGCATAGCTATAACTTGGAATCACTCAATAAAATTAAGGGTGAGAATTATTACCTCCAAACAGCAGCAACACCACCTAAAAACGAGACTCCTTCACCATGAAGAATCCTTCAAATCATAACCAACGAGGAGGAAAGAAGTAGCATAATCTCGATGAACATTTCGAGGGTGAAACCACATTGAAATCTTGTAGAAATTTGCTTGGATGATAGGGGAACCTTTAGAGAGGATTTAGGACTGCTTCCTTCTATTTTTTGGTCAAAAAAAATGAGTTAGAACGAAGGGAAACCAAATATTATAGAGCTAAACCGACATAGGGGTGAGGGACCCACCTTCACGTGTCTGCTTGTGCAGTCTCACTAAAATCTGAATATCTTTCAATTCTGAAGTCGTATGGACAAATGATTTAGTGCGTTGGAAAGTAGACTCGTAAACCTTCAATTTCATATATTGGGGTTCTTCTAAAGCTTTGTAAATTGGGAGAAAAGCTCCAAGACATTTAACCCAATTTTCAGAAAATTTATCAAAGAAACTTACTCTAACTTTTGCCAACTTTTTATTTCTCAACTTGCTTGACTTCAAAACTTAACTTACGATCATTGGTGTAACACCCCGACTTTTCAAAACGTCTAAATTAACTCGTATCTTCGTGGAAAGACAAGGAGGGTGAGTAATAAATTAAGAATGATGTGGTATGTCCTATTTTAAGTGTTCAAGTGTTGCATCTCAAGTTTTGAAGTTAGGTAAGTGGCAAAATAAAAGTTGGCGGAAGTTATCGTAAGTTCCTTCTTAAAGATTTCTCTGAAATTTGGGTCAAATGTCTTGGAGGTTTTCTCCCAATCTATAAAGAGTTATGGGGCCCACAAACTATTGAATCGAAGGTCTACGAGTCTAGTTTCCAACGCATCAAACCGTTCATTCATACGACTTCAGAATAGAGAGATATTCGCATTTTCGTGGGACTGCGCAAGCAGGCACGTGAGGTGGGGCCCTAGGTCGGTGGAAAGTTGTATATATCTTCTTCTTCGAGTTTTTTCTTCATTTTTAAGCTAGATATACAGAGAAAACATAGAAACCCATTTCTAGGATCAAGTGAAATATAGATTTTCTCGACTTAAGTCCTTGACGAAACTTGTTCTACGCGTTGGGCTCATCATCGTGGTATAATTTGTTTTATCGATTGCGTAGCATATCACACTTTAGTGTTGGGACAGCAGGGGTTTGTATATATTTGAAGGTTTTGAGGTGAATTACGAACCTAAGATCGAGGTAAGACCCTTCTTTCATCGACTCTAGCTTTTATAAGTAGCAAATAGCAATTTGCGACGGAAATACATATCTTTTATTGTATTGTCATGGTATCTTTTATTTTGTGTGTTGATTATGGTCCTACCTTGTTGTAGTATCGAGGGAGTTATGAGTTAAAGTCTTTAGGCCACGTGAAATTAGCGAAAAAGGTATGTTAAGGCTATTCTCTTCCTATGGCATGTTTCCTTAAAGCTTAGGGGCAATGTAATTGAGTTGTTATCGTTGTTATACTTATAGCCATTATTGTTGATTGTTGGCTGCTCGAGTGCGTATAATCCTCTCTTATCGGGATTCGTATTCAGTAGTAACATTCGTATGTTGGACCCGACTTAGAGGCTATTTGTACAGGTTGCCTATAACTAAATTGCTCACTTTTAGCTGTTGGATTGTTATTGTTGCCTTTGGGCTATTGTTGTTAGCTGCAGGAATGTGATTTATGCCTAGAAGGGCTATGTTCTGCCTACGGGGCCATATGGATAACTAAAAGGGCTATATGTTGCCTACGGGGCTATATTGATGCCTAGCAGGGCTATATTGACGCCTAAGAAGGCTATGGGCTTCCTACATGGCTATGTTGTTGCCTAAGAGGGCTATGAGTTGTCTATAAGCTATGTTGATACCTAAGAGAACTATGTGCTGCTATGGGGTTATATTAATGCCTAAGAGGGCTAGGTGATTGCCTACAGGGCTAGGGGACTATCGATAGGGGTATATAGACTGATTGGCACCTTCCGGGCTCATGGGGGCCTGAGTAGGTGGTCTTGTGTGCTGTTTGTACCTACCGAGCTTATGGGGGCTCTGTTAGGTTGTTGTTTTATTATTTTTGATAAATTTAGAATTATGAGCAGGTCAGTACACTTGTCTTATCCTTGATTTACTTATCGGATTATTCCAGTATATTAAGATACTTGATCATAGTCTATTGCCTTTCATACTCTGTACATTATTTTGTACTGACGCCCCATTGCCTGGGGGCGCTGCATTCATGCATGCAGGTCCTGACAGACGACTGAGTAGACCTCCTCAGCAACAGGATTGACTTCTATCCCGTTGGCTAGCCCCTTTCCTTCGGAGCTGCCAGTGTTTGGAGGTTTGTTAGATTTTGTTGTACATATTTTTATGGGTAGGCTGGGGCCCTGTCCCGCCAATCGTTAATACTCTTAGAGGCTTGCAGACTAGTGTGTGGGGTTTATAACTACGTTATGGCCATGCAGGCCTAGTTTGTTAGTTTGCTAAAGCTTGTTAGTTGTGGGATGCATTGCCTTGTTATATACATGCTTTCAGTTTTGGTATAGAGATCATGGTGGCCTTGACGGCCCAATCAGGACTTCTATGATAGTTGACAATTTCTTTATATGAACTCTTGGGAGTAGCTGTTTCTTTTGTAGATCTGTTGACAGAGGCCTTGCCGGCCGAGGGCTTAGTTTTAAGCCGAGATATACTTGTTTGTTTTCTTAAATGCATGTGATTGCCATGCGCTAGTAGCAAATGGTTCAGCAGGGTCGGCTCGGGCCTGAGTTTTGGCCTTAGGAGCTAGTTGCGCCCCTTGAGTTTGGGGCGTGATAATTGGGCAACTATATCACCTTATAAAACATCCCTATTAGCATATAACACACTCTTTGTCTTATCCCCAAAGGTACCGGTTAACTTAAGCATTCTGAACGGGCGGGGTGTTAGAATAGACATTCTTTAACTCAAACTTGTTTAAGGGCATCCTTGACCCATAACGTTAGTCTAATTCTTTGATTTTTTTACCTCCCCTTTGCAACCTTATTTTCCTGATATGATACACCAAGTCATATAAAGTTCATACACTCGTGCAATGATACACATACTATGCGAAAGAACCACGGGATCTCACATTTTTCATAATGAATTATTATTGATATTAGTATGAACCTCGTTGAAAAATAATTTAATTCAATTGTCAGAAACATTCACTGACACTATGTTATAATCCAGTTATAAATGCTCCAAAGAAAAGTCCTTGGAGGACATAATTTATTGCACGCTTGAAGTGTGATAGTTCAGTTGATTCGAAAGATAAAACTTCTTGAAGAAGAAAAGGAGCAAATGATCAAGATGGTCATAATAATGAGGCAAGTGCTTTATAAATAGCACCATGACATAACACTTTATAAAAACCTTGACAAAGGTTCAGGTACCTTAAATGATTAAAAATAAAGCGAGTTTGATAAGTTATGTCACATTAGAATCGATATCAAATAATCGTCGACGATATGTTTAATATAATATAGAGCTCAAAATTATAAATGGTGATGAGGATCTTGATATTAAACTTGTCGAAAGTTGACAGATAAATGATTGGCCAAAGAAAATAAAATTCAAGTATATTTTATTTCACTCGAAAAGTGATGTTTTGGACTTATTTTGTTCATATACTAAGATATAATGTCAGTGAGGTATAAAGGAATTATTGTGCGATAAGTAAAATCGTAAAATATAAAGTACGACTTGTGCATTGAAAAATAAAGATTTTTCGCAAAATTCCTGACATTATTGTATGAAGATAAATACTCCTAAGGTGGATGCAATGAGGTTTCTTTCAGTCTGACAATATATGAAAAACTTGAATACACATTATGAATGATTATCATGTCTAGCTAGACAGTAAATAATATATGAAAATTCTTGAAGGATATAAAAGATTTTGAAGCGATTCCATTGAATAGTACCCCAATGGTTGTGAGATCGCTTAACATATATAAAGATGATCTCATTAAAATGGTGAGAAAGTACCATGTCATGGTGCAATTGGTGCACTTATATATCATGCTATTATTATTCATGATAAAATAATTTTATCAATATGCATGCAAAATATAACATCACTCTTATCGGTGGAAATATTAGAGTGAATCAAATATCGATACAATTTATTTATTTTGATTAATCATGTCAAGATTTATTGATTATGAAATTGCAGGAAATTATGAAGTTTGATCTCAAGAAAGATATTTGTTTTCATGTGGAAATACTTTTATATCATATCATTCTCCAAGACAATCAATTCTATTATTATGAAAGTCTCTGTCACTTGGCTATTGCTAGAAACACGTTGAATGAGCAATTTATCTACACCGACGAGGTCACAAACTAAGTGATTGTCAAGGATGTATTGGCTAAACTCAACATATCCAATGGACAAGAAAATGATATATCAGGATAAGCTCAAAAATGCAACATTTTCACAAACGTGATTTGGTGATAAAGACACAAATAATACTAATATTTGGAAAGAAGAATAAGATTGGGAGGGATTATTTACAAGGATTAAAAGATGTTTTAATCAGGGGAGTATAATACGCGTTGCACTCTTTTTCCCTTAACCAAGGTTTTGTCCCACTAGGTTTTCCTAGTAAGGTTTTTAATGAGGCAACTCTCAATGCATATTACTAGATATGTGTACTCTTTTTCCTTCAGTAGGACTTTTTCCCACAGGGTTTTTTCCTAGTGAGGTTTTAACGAGACACATTATCTATTAATAAACTCCAATGAATAGTAAATACATCATATCGTGGACGCCCATTACATAGTTTTCTGAATAAACTTGAAATCAAGAAGGCAACTTACAAGCAGCTCTGCAACCTACAAGTAGCTTACAAGTAGTTCCGCAAGAAGGTTCCTATAAGCAACTTACACGCAGCTCTGTGAGCAGGCTATCAAGCAACATCCAAGGGGGGTGTTGTAAAATAAGGTGTGGATGTCCATGGACCCATTCACCTTTCCTTCACCCAATCATTTATCATCCTTTGATGCCCAAGAAACTCATTTTACTGTAGCAAATATGTTTCTCCAAGTAATTCCATTTCTTGGCTATAAATAGCTTTGAGAATGTATTAAGTGATATATAGAAAACAATGAAACAAAGTGAAAGAACATTGAAGACCAATTTTGCTATTCTTCAACTTATTTTATACTTGAATGGTTCTCTCTCTTTCAACTTTCTAATTTAGTTTGTCTTTCTTATTTATTTTATAACACGTTATCAGCACGAATTGCTTATTCTTGGTAAAAATAAAATAAAATTTGGTGGTATGTTTTTGGTGCCCAGGTAACTCTACTTTGATATGCTGCAATAAGGACGCAACAACAAAGTTTTAATTCTTTTAATTCTCTTGTATTTCTCTTACTCATGAATTAGTTTCTCATGAATTTTTATTAGTGTTTTGGTATTTTTTTTCCTTAAATCATGAGATGCTTAGTATTTTAATTCTTTGATCGTAAATCATTAATATATATATGCATACAATGTCTATTCCTATCCTCTGTTTTTCGATGACAAGTCCCCCAACAAACACAGGCTAGAAGCTAAGGATATATCACAAAGTGTTTCTCATGAAGATGATATGTATCCTAAAGTTATTTGAATTTAAAATTGTCTTATATGTTAAACTATGTATTTGCCAACTTAGTTTCTTAGTAAAATCAATTACAATTATTCTTGGGTAGACGAATTTGATTTGGAAAGATAACTGAAATTTTTTGTGCATAAATGTGTACTATTCATAGTAGTTGAAATCACTACAAGAATATTTATTTTGACAAAGAAATTGCAGCATATCTTCACTCAAATTATTCACGAATTAAATCTTCTTATCATCTTGAGAGTTTGAAGAAGTTGACTAGGCAGTTCTTTAAATATACTACTCCTATCATTCTTGGTTCACTAACATCACATAAATAAGAAATTTCACTATGCCAAACATTTATCAATAGGTTGATTTTAACTAATGATTTACATTTTTCACTCTTTAATAAATTATAATAATAATAATAATTTATGTATTTCAATAGCAAGCACTTTCTTTAAATTGGTGTGTATCCAAGAAAATGAGTCAACTAAACACTTGGTGCGTAGTTGATATTACGTTAAAATATATTATTTAATTGTTCTTGATTGTTAGATTAAAGAAGTGATTTGAAGATATGAAATTTTAATTTGAATCCCCCTATCACATTTATGTGAACCCACTTTAATCTAATGTGTTATTGATTGATGGTAAGACAGTGGATTCAAGTTTCATCGCACCAAAAGGGTAAGACATCGGATT
Organism: Solanum okadae; assembly: GCA_036553675.1. Classification (NCBI taxonomy): domain Eukaryota; kingdom Viridiplantae; phylum Streptophyta; class Magnoliopsida; order Solanales; family Solanaceae; genus Solanum; species Solanum okadae. The sequence goes on from CM071682.1 coordinate 30,013,677, forward strand.
TGAGTTTCGATGCATTATGGTGATAAAAATATAAGATTTTGGGTTCAAGTCCCATCATATTTTGGCCTAACACACCTCTATATGGATAAGACATTCAGTTAAAGTCCCAATGCAATATATTGATGATATAATGATGACTGAGTAAATCGATATGCTCTTGATAAACGTCCGTCCCATTGAATATGTTTCATTCTTTGAAGTGAGTGTGATAGCAACACATTAAAAGTCTGAAAGATGACAAGATAATTTTATGATTGAACATATGAATATGGACGTGAAGGAACAAAATTATAAGAGTCATCATTGTGATAATTATAAAAGAAAGAACATTATGAGTTCTCAAAATTACCTTTTAAAAGGTGAAGCCCGACAACTAGTGTGGTCAGCAAGAGCTTATAATGAAAATTAAGAACATATATTATAGTTTATTCTTTTAACAAAATGTGACTTGTGATAAGAATCATGAATATTAGCCCATTCTTTAAAGTGAATGTGGCAAGATATGATAAAGGGTTTGAATGAAGATATGCTTATGTATGGTTATGATGATACCACAACTCATCTCTATGGAAGGTTGCGAGAAATTGCTGTTATGGTATAAATGGTCATTGACCAACTTATCAATGATGATTATCGAGAAAATAAAAGGTTAAAGCAAGAAGTCATTCTTCCCTATGATGATTCTGATCATGATCGAAATGTCAATAATTTTCTCCTTGAAAGGGAATGTTCACCATACAAATGATATGTTGAGGAATATGTGGCAGTACACAAAATTAATTGAAAGCTCTAAAAGAGCTTAAGTGTTACTATCTGGAGGAATGAAAATTATTCATAATATTGAGGTTGTAGTAAGTCTCAAAAGAAACCTTTTAAATATGAAAAGATTTAAGATCTTCATATTACTGCAACCAAAGTGAGTTATAAATATTTATGTGAAAGATTACCCTTTTTTCATATTGTTTGTGGTACATACATATGAGCATGATGATGGAATCACATAAACTAGAAGATATTAAAATAAATATCAGTTGGCATGACCGGTTGACCATCCCGATTCAATTAAGTTGTGAAATAATTGAGAATTCATGTGGTTATATATTGAAGAAATAATAAATTATTCAAGAACTCTCTTGTATTGTTTGTTCTCATGATAAAATTATCATTATACCAGTTAGGGTTGAAATTGTATCCCCTCAATTTTTGAAATGTATGAAAAGGTGAATATGGACCCGTTCACCCGCCATGTGGACCATTTACTATTATATGATTTTAATAGATGCATCTATGTTATGGTCACATGCGCCTTATTATCAACTTGCAATTTGATTTTTGCAAAAGGTCGTTTGCTCGAGTTGTTAAATCAAGAGCACATTTCAAATTATAAAACTATATTGATGATGCTGGTAAATACCAAGTGGTTTAAGCAGAAATTATATGCCTCAAATTCTAACTAAACCATTGGTTATGAGAACAAAACTCTCAAAAGAAATTTGGTAATAGATGTGTTATTTAAAATATAGCAACACTTGTACGTATCAAGCCAACAAAATTTTCCTATCACAATTGGTTCAGGGTCAGGAACCATATAATTCTCATCTATAAAATTTAAATGTGCAATATAGTATTTAATTGCTCCATCACTACACAAAGCACAAAGATGAGTTCCCAAATAAGGTTGGGTGAATGATAAATTCTTTAACATTAGGGGGAGAAATGATAAGCAACTGGAAAATAAGTTATACATAATGAATTATTATTGATATCGGTATGATCCTCATTTAAAAAAAACTAATTTAAGTCAATTGTCAGACGCATTTAATGACCCTATGTTATAATCCAGTTATAAATGCTCCAAAGAAAGGTCCTTAAAGGACATAATATATGGCACGCCTAAAGCATGATAGATTAATTGATTCGAAAGATAAAATATCTTGAATAAGAAAAGAGCAAATGGTCAAGATGGTCATAATGATGAGCCAAGTGCTTTAGAAATAGCACCATGACATAACACTTTATAAAACCTTGTCAAAGGTTCAGGTACATGAAAATGATGAAAAATAAAGAGAGCTTGACAAGTTATGTCACATTAGAATCGATATCAAATAACCGTCCCGACGATATCTTGAATATAATGTAGTGCTCAAAATTATAAATGGTGATGAGGATCTTGATATTAAATCTGCTGAGAGTTGACAGATAAATGATTGGCCAAAGAAAAAACAATTCAAGTATATTTTTATTCACTTGAAAAAAATGATGTTTTGGACTTAGTTTGTCCATATACCAAGATATAATGTCAGTGGGGTACAAATGAATTATTATGCGATAGTAAAATTATAAAATATAAAGCACGACTTGTGCGTTGAAAATAAAGTTTCTCAAAAGTCCTGACATTATTTTATGGAGATGTATTCTTCTAAGGTGGATGCAATGAGGTTTCTTTCAGTCTGACAATATATGAAAAACTTGAATATGCATAATGAATGGTTATCATGTCTAGCTAGACATTAAATATTATATGAAAATCCCTAAAGAATTTAAAAGGTTATAAAGCAATTTTATTGAATAGTACCCCAATGGTTGTAAGATCGCATAACATAAAGATCAATTTTGATCTCATTAAAATGGTTAAAAAGTACCATGACATAGTACGATTGGTGCACTTATGTATACTTCTATTATTATTCATGGTAAATAATTTTATTAATATGCATGCAAAATATAACATCACTCTTATCGGTGGAGATATTAGAGTGAATCAAATATCGATATAAATTATTTATTACGATCAATTGTATCAAGGTTTATTCACCATGAAATTGCAAGAAATTATGAAGTTTGATCTCAAGAAAGTTATATGTTTTCATTTGGAAATACTGTCATATCAAATCATTCTACGAGACAATCAATTTTATTATCATGTAAATCTCTGTCACTTGACTATTACTACAAACAAGTTGAATGAGAAAATTGTCTACACCGACGAGGTCATAAACTAAGTGATTATCTTGGGTTGAATTCAACATATCCAATAGACCAAAAAACGATATATCGGGATAAGCTCAAGGATGCAACATCTTCATGAATGTGATTTGGTCATAAAGACACAATCAATATCAACATTTGAAAGGCTAAGTATAAGATTGTGAGACATCCTTTACAAGAATTAAGTGATGTTTTAATTAGGGGGAGTATAATACGTGATGCACTCTTTTTCCCTTAACCAAGGTTTTGTCCCACTAGGTTTTTCCTGGTAAGGTTTTTAATGAGGCAGCTTTCGATACGTATTACTAGATATGTGTACTCTTTTTCCTTCACTAGGATTTTTTCCCACAGGATTTTTCCTAGTAATGTTTTAACGAGGCACATTATCTATAGAAGAACTCCAATGAATAGTAAATACATCATATTGTGATATCCATTACACGGTTTCCTGGATAAGCTTGAAATTAAGAAGACAACTTACAAGTAGCTCCGCAAGCAAGTTCCTCTAAATAGCTTACACAAGCAGGTTCTTATAAGCAGCTTACAAGTAGCTCTGCAAGAAGGTTCTCACAATCAGCTTACAAAAATCTTCCTTTAAGCATTTTGTAATAAGGCATCAAACAATGCGTCTTAATTATAACCATACATATTTTTTTTCTTTTACTAGAATTTTTCTTTTACATGAACATCCAAGGGGGAGTGTTGTAAAACAAAGAATTGGATGTACATGTGGATGGGACCACTCATCTTGGAGGCCAAGTAGAATCATTGTAGCAAGTATACTACTCCAAGTTTGAAGGCTTATAAAAGCCATCCATTCTATGTGAAATAAACAGATACAAGATAGAAGTAAAACATAGTTACTACTCTTTCTCTCTTTTTATTTATTTGTTATATAGTTTAATATTCTCCTTTTATTTAATAACACGTTAATTGGATGTACATGTGGATGTGCCCACTCATCTTGGAGTCCAAGTAGAATCACTGTAGCAAGAATACTACTCCAAGTTTGAAGGCTTATCAAAGCCTTCCATTCTATGTGAAATAAACAGATACAAGATAGAAGTAAAACATAGTTACTACTCTTTCTCTCTTTTTATTTCTTTGTTATTTAGTTTAATATTCTCCTTTTATTTTATAACACGTTGACTGGTGTGATTCAGGAACTTTTTGAGGTGTTTATATGTTTTTTTCTTGATTTTTATATTTTTTGGACGTTTACGAATTAAATTTTTTGATATTTTTTGTGCAATCACAAAAAAATATAAAATTTTGATATTTTATTCGTATCAACATTCTAAGGTTACTGGTGTGATTCAAAAAAAAATTTGAGGTGTTTTTATGTCTTTTTCTTGATTTTTCTACTTTTCAGACGTTTACGAATTAAACTTTTTGATATTTTTGGGGTAGTCACGAACAAATGTAAAATATTGATATTTTATTCGTATCGATACTCTAAGGTGTTTTTATGTCTTTTTCATGATTATAATATTTTTCAAACAATATGAATTATATTTTTTTATATTTTTCGGACAGTCACGAAAAAATGTAAAAAATTTGATATTTTATTCATATCAATATTCTAATATAACTGCTGCGATTCGAGAATTTTTTGAGGTAGTTTTATGTCTTTTTCTTGATTTTTATAATTTTCGCAAGTTAACGAATTAATATTTTTGATATTTTTTGGGAAATTATGAAAAAATGTAGAATTTTGATGTATTTTTTGTATCAATATTCTAAGGTGACTAATGCGATTCAGGAATTTTTTAGGTGTTTTTATGTATTTTTCTTGATTTTCATATTTTTTGGATGTTGACATATTAAAATTTTTGATATATTTCGGGCAATCAGCAAAAAATGTGAAATTTTGATAATTTATTAGTATCGATATGCTAAGATAACTGGTGTGATTCAGGAATTTTTTTAAGGTATTTTTATGTCTTTTTCTTTATTTTATATTTTTTGATATTTTCGTGCAGTCACGAAAAAATGTAAAATGTTTATATTTTAATCATATCGATATTCTAAGGTTACTGGTGCGTGATTCTGGAATTTTTTAGGTATTATTTTGTCTTATTCTTGATTTTTCTATTTTTCAGACTTTTACTAATTAAACTTTTTGATATTTTTGTGGCAGTCACGAAAAAATGCATAATTTTGATATTTTATTCGTATCCATATTCTGAGGTTACTAGTGGGATTTGAGAATTTTTTGAGGTGTTTTTATGTCGTTTTTCTAATTTTTTTATTTTTTGGACGTTTACGAATTAAAATTTTTGATATTTTTCGTGCAGACAAGAAATTATGTATAATATTTATATGTTATTAGTATATAGATATTCTTAGGTGACTGGTGCGATTCAAGAATCTTTTGAGGTGTTTTTCTGTCTTTTTCTAGAATTTTATATTTTTCAGACGTTTACGAATTAAAATTTTTGATATTTTTCGTGCAATCAGGAAAATATGTAAAATTTTAATATTTTATTCGGGACTTTTTTGTGGTGTTGTTATGTCTTTTTCTTGATTTTTCTATTTTTTGAGGTGTTTTTATATACTTTTCTTGATTCTTATATTTTTCAAAAGTTTACTAATTAAATTGTTTGATATTTTTTGGGCAGTCACGAAAAAAAGTGAAATTTTGATTTTTTATTCATATCGATATTTTTAGGTGACTGGTGCGATTAGTGAATTTTTTGAGGTGTTTTTATGTCTTTTTCTTGATTTTTAAATTTTTCATTCATTTACGAATTAAAATTTTGATATTTTATTCGTATCAATATTCTAAGGTGACTGGTGCAATTCGCAATTTTTTTGAGGTGTTTTTATGACTTTTCCATGATTATTATATTTTTCGGACGGTTACGAATTAAATTTTTTATATTTTTTTCGCGCAGTCATGAAATAATGTAAAATTTTAATATTATATTAGTATCGATTTTATAATGTGACTAGTGCAATTTACGAATTTATTGAGATAGTTTTATTTCTTTTTCGTGATTATTATATTTTTCGCATGTTTACGAATTAAATTTTTTGATTTATTTGGGCAATCACAAAAATATGTGAAATTTTAAATTGTAGTCCTATGGATATTCTAAGGTGACTGATGCGATTCAAAAAATATTTGAGATGTTTTTATGTACTTTTCATGATTATAATATTTTTTGAACGTTTACGAATTAAATTTTTTGATATATTTATAAAAGTCACAAAAAAGTAAAATTTTGATATCCTATTCATATCGATATTCTATGGAGACTGGTGCGATTCGAGAATTTTTTTGAGGTCTTATTCTGTCTTTTTCTAGAGTTTTATATTTTTCGAACATTTAGTATTTTAACTTTTTAAAAATTTTAACAAAATAACGAAAAAATGAAATTTTTTGAAATTTATTCGTATTGATATTCTAAGGTGACTGGTGCGATTTCGTAATTTTTTGAGGTGTATTTATTCGTATTTGATATTCTATTCATATCGATATTTTTAGGTGACAGGTGCGATTCGTGAATTTTTTAAGGTGTTTTCATGTCTCTTTCTTGATTTTCAGATTTTTCTAACGTTTACGAATTAAATTTTTTTGATATTTTTCTTGCAGTCACATAAAAATATAAAAATAGTTATATTTTTTTCGTATCGATATTCTAAGGTGACTTATACAATTTAGGAATTTTTTGAGGTATTTTTATATATTTTTCTTGATTTTTATATTTTTCGGACTTGTACGAATTAAATTTTTTGATATTTTTCGGATAGTTATCAAAAAAATGTGGTATTTTGGTATTTTATTGGTAATTATATTCTAAGGTGACTGGTGCGATTCAAGAATTTTTTGAGGTGTTTTTATGTTGTTTTCTTGATTTTTATAATTTTCGGACATTTACGAATTAAAATTTTTGATTTTTTTCGGGCAGTCAAGAAAAATTTAAGATTTTGAAATTTTATTGCAATTGATATTCTAATGTGACTGGTGCGATTCGGGAATTTTTTGAGGTATTTTTATGTAGTTTTTGTTATTTTTCTATTTTTGGACGTTTACGATTTGAAATTTTTGATATTTTTTGTGTGTTACAAAATAATGTAAAATTTTGAAATCTTATTCCAACCGATATTTTAAGGTGACTGGTGCGATTAAGAATTTTTTCGAGGTGGTTTTATGTCATTTTCTTGATTTTATATTTTCGGATGTGTTTACGCATTAAGATTTTTAATATTTTTTGGGCTGTTACGAAAAGTTGTAAAATTTTGAAATTTTATTCCAATCAATATTCTAAGGTGACTGATGCGATTCAGGAATTTTTCAAGGTGTTTATATGTCGTTTTCTTGATTTTTATAATATTCTAACGTTTATGAATTTAAATTTTGATATTTTCTAGGCAGTCAAGAAACAATGTAGAATTTTGAAATTCTATTCCTATCAATATTCTAAGGTGACTGCTGCAATTCAGGAATTTTTTGAGGTGTTTTTCAGTCTTCTTCTTGATTTCTATTTTATGGACGTTTACAAATAAATTTTTTTGATATATTTTGGGTAGTCACAAAAAAATGTGAAATTTTGATATTTTATTCGTATTGATCATCTAACGTGATTGGTGTAATTCAGGATTTTTCGAGGTGTTTTAATGTCTTTTTTATTATTTTTATATTTTACAGATGTTAACGAATTCATATTTTTGATATTTTTCTGGAAGTCCCGAAAAACTGTATAATTTTGATATTTTATTCGTATCGATATTCTAAGGTGACCAGTGCGATTCAGGAATTTATGAGGTGTTTTTGTTTCCTTTTCTTGATTATTATATTTTTTCAGATGTTTGCGAATTAAATTTTTTGACATATTTCGGGCAATCACGAAAAAATGTAAAATTTTGATATTTTATTCGTATCGATATTCTAAGGTGGCTGGTGCGATTCGGGAATTTTTAGAGGTGTTTTTATGTCGTCTTTTTATTTTTTATTTTTCGAACGTTTACAATTAATTTTTTTGTTATTTTCGAGGCAGTCACGAAAAATTGTAAAAATTTCGATATTGTATTCGTATTGATATTCAAAGGTGACTGGTGCAATTCGAGTTTCTTATTTCTTTTTCTTGATTTTATATTTTTCTGACGTTTACAAATTAAAATTTTTGATATTTGTCAAACAGTCACAAGGAAATGTTAAATTTTGATATTTTATTTGTATCCATATTCTAAGGTGACTGGTGCAATTCAAAAGTTTTTTGATGTGTTTTTATGTTTTTTTTCTTGATTTTTATATTTTTCGGACGTTTCTAAATTAAAATATTATATGTTTTTCGACAGTCATGAAAAAATGTGAAATTTTAATATTTTATTGGTATCGATATTTTAAGGTTACTACTGTGATTCAGGAATTTTTTGAGATGTTTTTCTGTCCTTTTCTTGATTTTTATATTTTTCAGACATTCACAAATTAAATTTGTTGAAATTTTTCAGGCAGTCACGAAAAATTGTAAAATTTTGATATTCTATTCGTTTCGTTATTCTAAGGTTACTGGTGCAATTCAAAAAACAAATTGAGATATTTTTATGTCTTTTTCTTGATTTTTCTATTTTTCGGACGTTTAGGAATTAAACTTTTCTATATTTTTGGGGCAATTACGAAAAAATATAAAATTTTGAAATTCTATTCGTAACGATATTCTAAGGTGATTGGTGTGATTCAGGAATTTTTGAGGTGTTTTTATTTACTTTTCTTGACTTATATATTTTTCTGACGTTTACGAATTAAAATTTTTGAAAATTTTCGGGCAGTCACGAAAAAATGAAATTTTAATATTCTACTTGTATCGATATGTTTAGGTGACTAAAGCAATTCGGGAATTTTTCTGAGGTATTTTTATGTCTCTTTCTTGATTTTAACATTCTTCAATCGTTTACTAATTAAATACTTTGATATTTTTCGGGCTGTCACGAAAAAATTTAAAATTTTGATATCTTATTTCTATCGATATTTTGTGGTGTCTGGTGCGATTCGTGATTTTTTTGAGGTGTTTTTGTGTCTTTTTCTTTTTTTTATATTCTTGAACGTTTACAAATTAATATTATTGATATTTTACGGGCAGTCACGTCAAATATTAAATTTTGATATTTTTTTCATATCGATATTGTAAGGTAACTGGTGCAATTGGAGAATTTTTTTCGGTGGTTTTATGTACTTTTTATGATTTTTATATTTTTCGGACATTTACGAATTAAAATTATTGATATTTTTCAAAAAATGACGAAAAAATGTAAAATTTTGATATTTTATTTTTATCGATATTCTAAGGTGATTAGTTCAATTCGGGAATTTTTGAGGTAAACTTCTATTTTTTTTCTTGATTTTTATATTTTTCGAACGTTTAAAAATTAAGTTGTTAAATATTTTTCGGGAAGTCACCAAAAAATGTGATTTTTTGATATTTTATTCGTATCGATATTCTGAGGTGACAAGTGCGATTCAATAATTTTTTGACGCATTTTCATGTCTTTTTATTGATCTTTATATTTTTCGGACGTTAACGAATTTAAATTTTTGATATTTTTCAGGCATTCAAAAAAAATTTAAAACTTTGATATTTTATTTGTATCTATATTCTAAGGTGAGTAGTTCTATTCGTAAATTTTTTAAGGTGTTATTAGATACTTTTTCTTGATTTTTATATTTTTCGGACGTATACGAATTAAAATTTTTGATATTTTTCGGGCAGTCACTAAAAAACGTAAAATTGTGATATTTTATTCGTATCAATATTCTAAGGTGAGTGGTGGGATTCGAGAATTTTTTGATTTGTTTTTATGTCTTTGTTTATTTTTATATTTTTTAGACCTTTATGAATTAATATTTTTGATATTTTTTGGGCAGTCACGAAAAAATGTAAAACCTTGATATTTTATTCGTGTCATTATTCTAAGGTGACTGGTGCAATTTGGGAATTTTTTGAGGTGTTTTTATGTCTTTTTCTTGACTTATATATTTTTTGAAGTTTACGAATTAAATTTTTTGATAATTTTAGGGCATTCACGAAAAAATGTAAAATTTTGATATTTTATTTGTATTGATATTCTAAGGTAATTGAGGCAATTCAGGAATTTTTGAGGTATTTTTATGTATTTTTCTTGATTTTTAAATTTTTCGGACGTTTGCAAATTAAAAATTTTATATTTTTCGGGCAGTCACGAAAAAATGTGAAATATTGATAATTTGTTTGTATCGATACTCTAAGGAGGCTGGTGCGATTTGAAATTTTTTTATTAGGTGTTTTTATATCTTTTTCTTGATTTTAATATTTTTTGGATGTTTACGAATTAAAATTTTTGATCAAGCAGTCACGAAGAATGTAAAATTTTAATATTATATTATTTATATCGATATTCTAAGGTGACTGGTGCGATTCGGGAATTTTTTGAAGTGTTTTTATGTCTTTTTCTTGATTTTTATATTTTCATACGTTTACGAATTAAAATTTTTAATATTTTACGGGAAGTCACAAAAAAATGTCAAATTTTGATATTTTATTTGTATCGATATTCTAAGGTTATTAGTGCGATTCAAGAATTTTTTGAGGTGTTTTTATGTTTTTTTCTTGATTTTTATATTTTTCGGACGTTTACAAATTAAATTTTTTGATATTTTTTTCGGGCAGTCACAAAAAAATGTAAATTTTTTTATATATTATTTGTATCGATATTCTAAGGTGACTAGTGCGATTCGGAATTTTTTTGAGGTGTTTTTATGACTTTTTTTTTTATATTTTTCGGACTCTTACGAATTAAATTTTTTGATATTTTAATGTTGTCACAATAAAATATAAAAAATTTATATTTTATTCTTATCGATATTCTAAGGTTACTGGTTATACGTCCAAACTTACACCTCAATTAAGAGATATAAGCGGTCAAAGTTAATTTATAGAACTCAACGTGAGTTGAGGTCGATCCCACAGAGAATTTCTTTACAGAAATGATTTCACTGTCGCGTTTTACTCAAATGTTGTTATTATTTCCTAACGAAACAATTACAGAAAATAAAATGGGTTTTATAGTGATGTTCTAGTGACCAAAGTTGTAAAACTAAAGTCTAATTCAACAATTAACAAAATATCAGTTTTGAAGTTGTTTCAATACTTAAATGAAACTAGGATTGTGTTCCCCATAACATTACGTCTAATGTTCTTCTATAATTGAGTTTCAAGCAATTTACCTCTACAAAATACAGGCGAGTTAGCTATATCTGACACTTCTCAGTCTACTCAGATAATCTCACTCAAGTCCTCTCGGTCCTAGAGTGTTAGACGATTAACCCTCGCTTACAATGGTGTTAAGATTCTTTTCTCTCGAACTGAAACCTCGACTCCATTTCGTCAGATTAATTTAACTTTTTCCAAACTATCATTTTTCTCTCGAACAAATGACAGATAAATGCTCACTCTAATTCGTGCACTCATCAGAATACATGAATAACGAAAGCTAAATTACAATTTGTAAACATAAATTGCCTTTTACTCGTTTTACGAAATTACAATTTGAATTACGTCATGGATCCCACAACCCCAGTGGTGGTGTTTAGCCACTCATGATTTCACGTAAACAATCAGAATTATACAATGAAAACATGGAAAAATAGTACTTACGAGAATAAGCAAATCAACAAGCCACTTCGATATTCAAGAATCGGAAATCCAAACTTCGAACTTAATTCAATGTTAAAGTCGATAATCAAAAGCTCAGCATAATGGAAAACATGTTCCTTCTTTAAGGTAAGATCAGATAAAAATTAAAACGCCCTTATTAATTCAAAAATAGTGTTTTATAAAGAGTCCTACTCGAAGTAGGACAGAAATGTCGGGCACTTCACGGATAGCTCTACGACCCGTCACCGTGAAGCCCTTCGTGGTCTTTACTTGGACTCACCCAAAATTAACTCTTCAAGACTTGCACACTGGATTCTTGTCACGGACGTCACCACGACTCGTGACAATGACCACGGTCCGTCTAGGTACCCGTGGTCTTAACTTGGCCAATTCACTTTTCAGCTTCTTGAGGTCTACCCACTAGAAATGCATCACGATAATCACCACGACCCATCATGATGACCACGGCCCGTCTGGGCGTCCGTGGTCTTTACTTGGCCAACCCATAATATGGCTCTTTGAAGTCTTCTTACTGACTTATATCCACGGACAACACCATGATCTGTGACAAGGATAACTACCCGTAATAACTCTCGTGGTCTTCACTTGGAGAATTTTGTCATCAGCTGCATCAACTTATAGTGTACTGCTTCGTCTTCACAAGCTTCACGATGGCTCGTTTAGTTGACCATGGCACGGAATGGGCTCCGTGGTCTTCACTTGGCATTTGGTTATCAGCAGCCTTCTTTTCTTTCCTTTTTCACGTCCACATGTTTCACCTGTACAAACATTATGAAACACATTATATCCACTTAAATACACTTGATTCTAGTATTAATTCTTAGTTTTCGAGCATCAAATGTCCCAAGATTTTGCGGCACATCAATTAGTATGATTCATGATTTTTTTGATTGATTTTTATTTCTTCTTCATTTTTATATTTTTTGAACATTTACGAATTAAAATTTTTGATATTTTTCAGGCAGTCACGAAAAAATGATAAATTTTGATATTTTATTTATATTGTTATTCTAAGGTAACTGGTGCGATTCGGGATTTTTTTAAGGTGTTTTTATGTCTTTTTCTTCATTTTTATATTTTTTGGACGTTTACGAATCAATTTTTTTTATGTTTATCAAGAAATTACGAAAAAATATAAATTTTTGATATTTTAATCATAACGATATTCGAAGGTGACTAGTGCAATTTGGGAATTTTTTGAGGTGTTTTAATGTCTTTTTCTTAATTTTATATTTTACGGACGTTTACAAATTAAATTTTTTGATATTTTCGAGCAATCACAAAAAAAAGTAAAATTTTGATATTTTATTCATATCAATATTCTAAGGTGACTGATGCGATCAGAGAAATTTTTGAGGTGTTATTATATAATTTTCTTGACTTTTATGTTTTTCAGACGTTTACGAATTAACAATTTTGATATTTTTCAGGCAGTCACTAAAAATGTAAGATTTTGATATTTTATTCGTATCGATATTCTAAGGTGACTGGTGCGATTCAGAAATTTTTTAAGGTATTTTTATCTGTTTTTCTTGATTTTTATATTTTTTGGACGTTTATGAATTATATTTTTTGATATTTTTCGGGAAGTCACGAAAATATGTGAAATTTTATTATCTTATTTATATCGATATTCTAAATGACTAGTGCGATTCGGTATTTTTTCGAAACGTTTTAATGTCTTTTTATTGATTTTATTTTTTCGGACGTTAACGAATTAAAAATTTTGATACTTTTCGAGCAGTCACAAAAAAATTAAAAATTTTGATATTTTATTCGTATCAATATTCTAAGGTGACTGGTGCGATCTGGTAATTTTTTGAGGTGTTTTTCTATTGTCGGACGTATACGAAATAAGATTATTGATATTTTTGGGCAGTCACGAAAAAATGTAAAATTTTATTTTATTCGTATCGATATTCTAAGGAGACTAGTGCGATTCACAAATATTTTAAGGTATATTTATGTTTTTTTCTTGATTTATATATTTTTCGACGTTAAAGAAATAAAATTTTAGATATTTTTCGGATAGTCACGAGAAAATATAAATTTTAATATTCTATTCGTATCGATATTCTAATGTGACTAGGATGATACAGAAATTTTTTAAGTTATTTTTATATCTTTTTCTTAATTTTATATTTTTTAGACGTTTAGGAATTAATATTTTTGATATTTTTCAGACAGTCACAAAAAATGGTAAATTTGATATTTTATTTGTATCGATATTTTAAGGTGATTAGAGTGATTCGGGAATTTGTTTAGGTGTTTTTATGTCTTGTTTCATGATTATTATATTTTTCGGACGTTTACGAATTAAAATTTTTGATATTTTTTGGCAATCACAAAAAAATGTGAAATTTTGATATTTTATTTGTATCGATATTTTAAGGTGATTGATGCGATTCAGGAATTTTTTGAGATGTTTAATGTCTTTTTATTGATTTTTATATTTTTCAGACGTTTACAAATTAAATTTTTTGATATTTTTCCGGCAGTCTCGAAAAAATGTGAAATTTTTACATTTTATTAGTATCGATATTCTAAGGTGTCAGGTGCAACTTAAGAATTTTTTTAGGTGTTTTTATATACTTTACAAATAAATTTTTTTGATATTTTTCGAACAGTCACGAAAAACTTTGAAAATTTTATATTATATTCGCATCTATATTCTAAGTTGACTGGTGCGATTCATATTTTTTTTTAGGTTTTTTATGTGTTTTTCTTGATCTTTATATTTTTCGGAGTATTAAGAATTAATATTTTGATATATTTCGTGCAGTCACGAAAAAATATAAAATTTTGATATTTTATTGGTATCGTTATTCTAAGGTGACTGGTGCGATTTGTAAATTTTTTGATGTGTTTTTATGACTTTTTCTTGATTTCTATATTTTTTGGACACTTATGAATTAAAACTTTTGATATTTTCGGACATTCACAAAAAATATAAAATAATTTTTTTTATTTGTATCAATATTCTAAAGTGACTAGTGCGATTCAAGAATTTTTTGAGGTGTTTTTATCTATTTGTGTTGATTCTTATATTTTTCGGACGTTTATGAATAAATATTTTTGATATTTTAGGAATAGTCACGAAAAAATGTTAAATTTTGATATTTTATACTTATTAATATCGTAAGATGACCTGTGTGATTCGGGAATTTTTAGAGCTGTTTATATTTCTTTTTCTTGATTTATATTTTTTTTGTATGTTGACGAATTAAATTTTTTGATATTTTTCGATATTTCATTCATATTGATATTCTAAATTGACTGGTGCGATTCGGGAATTTTTAAGGTATTTTTTATGTCTTTTTCTTGATTTTTATATTTTTTGGACGTTTACTAATTAAAATATTTGATATTTTTTTGGCAGCCACGAAAAAAATTATAATTTTGATATTTTATTCGTATCGATATTCTAAGGTGACTGATGCGATTCGAGAATTTTTTGAGGTGCTTTATATATTTTTCTTGATTTTTTAATTTTTTGGACATTTACGAATTAAGATTTTTGATATTTTTTTTTGCAGTCAAGAAAACTGTGAAATTCTAAGATGACTGGTGCAATTTGGAATTTTTTGATCTATTTTTCTTGATTTTTATATTTTTTGGACGTTTACGAATTAAAATTCTTTATATATTTCGGGAAATCGCGAAAATATGTGGAATTTTGATATCCTATTCGTATCGAAATTCTAAGGTGACTAGTGTGATTCGAGAATTTTTTTGACGAGTTTTATTGTATTTTTTTATATTTTTCTATATTTCACACAATTACGAATTATAATTTTTGATATTTTTTTCGTATCGATATTCAAAGGTGTCTGGTGCGATTTGTGAATTTTTTGAGGTGTTTTTCTATTTTTTTTCTTGATTTTTATATTTTTTGGACGTTTAGGAATTAAATGTCACGACCCGATTTATCAAGTCATGATGGCACCTACTATAACCCACTAGCAGGTAAGCCAACCCGTAACCCAGAACAACAAGTAATGGGTCTGAGGGTAGAAATCAAACAAAAGTAGGAAAATAACAATATAAACAGGCGGAAGCAAACCAAAAATATATATACAATTAAAGATCCCTCCTAGAACCTGGAAGTCACCAGTACAGAGCTACTACAAAATGAGTACAAGTCCCAAAACTGGACAACAGAGACTGGATTGTCTCGAAAGGAAAGAGACAAGTCTATATATACAGATGGAGACTGAAATAGTACAAAACGCCGTGTGCTCACCCCCGTCTCCAGATAAGTCTACTCCAAGCTCGATCAACGCTGGCTACTAGTGCTCGGACCTGCATCACGAAATAGATGCAGAGCGTAGCATGAGTACCAAAACAACAGGTACCCAGTAGGCATCATAGGCCGACTGAGCAAGATAAGCAAAAGTGAACTGAAATGCAAATAAAGAGTCACATCAAGTGCAAAGAGTAGTAAATGGGGGTATGTACACGAGCGTACAGGCAACAAAGACAGGTAATCTAACTAACTCCGTCGGGCTCCCATAAACCCGACGGGTACGCTCGTGCACAATAAAAGAAACCACCTGCACGGACCCCCATAAGCCCTGCAGATGCATCAGCAGTTAAAGTAAAATAATGGAGCTAGAAGGTCTATCACAATATTACCAATTTCCGGACTTTTAACTGAACCATTCCCAATTATATTCCAAGATCTCATTACGTCCCGGACTTTAATCTGAATCTCTCCAACCTCCAAAACCTCAACCTACAGATGAGAATAATCAAGACTAACTGAGGCTTTAGTGAGGAATTGGGAAGACACCACGTGCAAGCTGGACCACGGACTCGAACCGGGTACTATAGCTAATGAGTCAACCTATATGGGTTGGACCACGGACTCGAACCGGGTGCTGTAGCCAAAGGTCGGGCACAGGTGGGCTGGACCACGGACTCTAACCGGGTACTGTAGCCAAAACCAGATCACAGGTAAGCTGGACCACGGACTCTAACCGGGTACTGTAGTTAAGCCTGGACATAAGTAAGCTGGACCACGGACTCTAACCGGGTACTGTAGCCAAAACCAGATCACAGGTAAGCTGGACCACGGACTCTAACCGGGTACTGTAGCTAAGCCTGGACATAAGTAAGCTGGACCACGGACTCTAACCGGGTGCTGTAGCTAAGAATCAATATCCAACCATACATCGCGGGAAATATCACCAAACCGATTACCATAAATAATCATTTCAGTCCGACCCTCATATACCCCAAATCGCCGAGGAAGTATCCATAAGTGAGTAAGCTAGACCACGGACTTTAACCGGGTATCTGTAGCCGATAGAAAAGCAGGGCATTATGGATACAAGGTCATAGGCTGAGTTATCGTCTAGCTAAGGCTCAGACTATCAGACTCAAGTCTGCTATATCAGTCTACAAGGAGCTGACCGTCTGAATCGACGTCGAAAAAAGTTCTACTACCCAACGACATCCGAAACCTCGCAAGTCTATGGCAACACTAGTCTAAACCTAGCCTAAGGCCACACATACTTCAAATCAATATTATCATATACACCACAAAGTATGGATGTTCAATAATATCAAAAGACATGCTGTCACAATCCAACAATTTCCCGAAATAAGGTCTAAGGCAGGAATTATAGAAATTTAGCATGCTCGACACCCGAACCCCTCCATACTCAAGCAAATCAATAAACAAATGCCTAAACATGCTCAATCTCACGAGAGAAAGCCATAGCCTACCTGAAAGCCGACCACGCGTGCTCCAACTCACGGTACCGGATCTTTTCCCCTCCGAACGGTCTCCGAATGCTTCCCCACTAACAAAAGGTTAATCACCTCATCATTACGAATATATTGACACTAAAATTGTACTTTTCGGAGACGGACCCAAAATCGGGTCTAAAACGGGATTGTGGGGCCCACAATTGGAATCTCGAAATCGAATCCGTGGAAACGTCCCAAATACCTTACTAAACTAATACCCCAAAATTTTAGCACAAACAGATGCCTAAAACACAGCAAATCAGCCACAACAATTAAAATGGGCAGCCCCTTGATCACCAATTTCTGGAAAAACGAGACCCTTTCAACCCAAACAAATTATACCACGATGATCCTTGCGAAAAACTCTACAAGTTAGCCTCAATAATGACTCAAAACGGACCTAAGATGATCAAGATCTCACATTTCAAAATTCAACAACAATTCAATCTGGAAATCATCCTAGCAGTGGCTAAATTCGATTCCTTACCTCAAACGAAGCCTCCCCTCGCGTTTCTGAGATCACCGCTAGATTTCCCACGAAATTCTCTTGAAGTTAGCCTCTTGAAGCACCTAATTTGGACTCAAAATGAAGGAGAAATCTTATGTTGAAGTTGAGGGAAAAAATTGGACGAACTCGTCCTAAAATCTGGAAATTTCCAGATTTCCAGCCGCTGCCACGTGGCGTCGCGTGGCTCTGCCACGTCACCGCCGCGTCAAAATTCTACAACCCTTCAAACTTAAATTTCGATGCTCCGGACTTGTTCGGAGTCGGAAAAATACAAACCATATATGAAATCTGATTGGAAACGATATTTCGGACTCAACGGTGAAGATGGAATTTCCATTTGAAGATTGCTTCGATGAAAAGTGGGTCCCACACCCAGTATCGTTTTGAGCCAGATTCCACAACTGCCATCTAAAGCCTCGGGAAGTGAACAAAGGGTCGTTCTAGACCAAAATCGATCTTCCGAAGCTAACCTAGCTGTCAGAATTTTCATCTGAGCACGACTCCCAAGAAGGTTGACCAAAGTCAACTTTTCAAGTTATAAAAATCTCCAAAACAGGGAAACGGGCCTAAAACCCAAACGAACGACCAGGCGATCGAACAGTCAGTGCCAGCAAGTCATAAATGACTTGGGGTCGCTACAGGAACGCTCTAAACGACACAATGACTGCTTTAATTTAAAAATGACTTGGAGGGTCATTACAATATCCACTACTAAAAGAACTTTCGTCCGCGAAAGTAAGAGTCAAGAAGTACCTGAATGCTCAAATAAACCGGGGAACTGTGCCCGCATCTCATGCTCGATCTCCCAGGTAGCCTCCTCAACTGGACGATGTCTCCAATGGACCTCAACCACAGGAATGGCTCTGGAACGCAACCGTCTTACATCTCTGGCCAAAATAGCAACTGGCTCCTCAATGTATCTCAAACTGTCATCCAAGTCAACTGCATCATACTGAATCAAACCCCCAACTCTTGGAACACAAAGTCGATCACCAAATCTTAAGACCCCGTCTAAATCTAAGGTAGCCAGGCCAGTGTCACCTCCCAAAACTCGATCTCGAAGTGCCACTAAGTCCTCATCCTCAAACTGACGACTGCGAATCCAATCCAGCAGAGATGACTGAGCATCCACATAAGCTAGTACACACCGGGAATCAGAGATATCAAGCCGTACCATCCGGTTAGCTAAGGACTGGATGTCCAAAGCTAATGGTCGCTCCGTAGTAGAAAGAAAAGCTAGACTACCCATACTCACTGCCTTCCGACTCAAGGCGTCCGCTACTACATTTGCCTTGCCCGGATGGTAGAGAATAGAGAGGTCGTAGTCCTTCAGGAGCTCAATCCAACGACGCTGTCTCGAATTAAGATCTCTCTGGCTCATAATGTACTGAAGGCTCTTGTGATCAGTATAGATCTCGCATCGAACTCCATACAGGTAATGCCTCCAAATCTTAAGCGCAAAAACCACCGCCGCCAACTCTAAGTCATGAGTGGGGTAGTTGCGCTCGTGCGACTTAAGCTGCCTCGACGCATAAGCAATAACGCGGCCCTGCTGCATCAGTACACAACCCAAACCAATGCCGGATGCGTCACAATAAACCGTAAACCCCTCGCCCTCAACTGGAAGAGTCAATATAGGAGCGGTGGTAAGCAACTCCTTAAGCCTCAGAAAGCTCCTCTCACACTCCTCCGACCACACAAACGGAACATCCTGGCGAGTCAACCGAGTCAAAGGTGCTGCTATAGTAGAGAATCCCTCAACAAAGCGTCTGTAATAGCCTGCTAGTCCGACGAAGCTACGAATCTCAGTCACAGAGGTGGGCCTGTGCCAATCACGAATAGCATCAATCTTCGCCGGATTAACCCTAATACCCTCCTTGGACACCACGTGCTCCAAGAAGGCTACAGACTCAAGCCAAAACTCGCACTTTGAGAACTTGGCATAAAGCCGCTGATCTCTCAAAGTCTGGAGCACTATCCTCAAATGCTGCTCATGCTCACTCCGGCTCCGCGAGTATACCAGTATGACATCAATGAAGACAATGACAAATAAATCAAGGTATGGCCTGAACACACGTGTCATCAAGTCCATGAAGGCGGCAGGGGCGTTAGTCAACCCAAAAGACATCACAAGGAACTCATAGTGGCCATAACGAGTCCTAAATGCGGTCTTAGGGATGTCCGCTGCCCTAATCCTCAGTTGATGGTACCCGGACCTCAAATCAATCTTAGAAAACACGGCGGCACCCTGAAGCTGATCAAACAAATCATCAATACGAGGCATGGGGTAACGGTTCTTCACCGTCACCTTGTTCAGCTGCCTGTAGTCAATACACAATCGCATAGTACCGTCCTTCTTCTTTACGAAGAGGACTGGGGCACCCCAAGGCGATACACTAGGCCGAATGAATCCCTTATCTAAGAGATCCTGAATCTGAACACTGAGCTCCTTGAGCTCTACGGGGGCCATACGGTACGGTGGTATAGAAATGGGCTTAGTGCCTGACTCTACTTCAATAGAAAAGTCAATGTCACGATCAGGAGGGAGACCAGGCAGATCGGCAGGAAACACATCTGTAAACTCTCGAACAATAGGTACTGAATCAACGGTAGGACCCTCCTTACTAACATCTCTAACATAAGCCAAATAAGCCAAACACCCGCTAGCCATCAACCTCTGGGCCCGAACAAAAGATATCACCCCAACTGGCGTGCGACTACAAGAGCCCTGCCACACCACTGGTGGAATACCAGGCATGGCTCGTCCTAAAATCTGGAAATTTCCAGATTTCCAGCCGCTGCCACGTCACCGCCGCGTCAAAATTCTACAACCCTTCAAACTTAAATTTCGATGCTCCAGACTCGTTCGGAGTCGGAAAAATACAAACCATATATGAAATCTGATTGGAAACGATATTTCGGACTCAACGGTGAAGATGGAATTTCCATTTGGAGATTGTTTCGATGAAAAGTGGGTCCCACACCCAGTATCATTTTGAGCCAGATTCCACAACTGCCATCTAAAGTCTCGGGAAGTGAACAAAGGGTCGTTCTAGACCAAAATCGATCTTCCGAAGCTAACTTAGCTGTCAGAATTTTCATCTGAGCACGACTCCCAAGAAGGTTGACCAAAGTCAACTTTTCAAGTTATAAAAATCTCCAAAACAGGGAAACGGGCCTAAAACCCAAACGAACGACCAGGCGACCGAACAGTCAGTGCCAGCAAGTCAAAAATGACTTGGGGTCACTACAAGAACGCTCTAAACGACGCAATGACTGCTTTAATTTAAAAATGACTTGGAGGGTCATTGCATTAAAGTTTTTGATATTTTTCGGGCAGTCATGAAAAAAATTTAAATTTTGATATGCTATTCGTATCGATATTCTAAGGTGACTGTTGTGATTCGAGAATTTTTTTGACAAATTTTTATGTCTTCTTCTATATTCTTCAAAATTTTAGACACTTACGAATATATTTTTGATATTTTTTGGGCGGTCACGAAAAAATGTAAAATTTTGATATTTTTTTCGTATCGATATTCTAAGGTGACTGGTACGGTTCGTAAATTTTTTGAGCTGTTTTTATGTCTTTTTCTTGATTTTTATATTTTTTGGACGTTTAAGAATTAAAAATGTAAAATTTTGATATTATATTCGTATTGATATTCTAAGATGACTTGTGCGATTCGGAAAATTTTTGATGTATTTTTATGTATTTTTCTTGATTTGATATTTTTCGGACGTGTATGAATCAAAATTTTTGATATTTTTCAAGCAGTCTCGAAAAATGTGCAATTTTGATATTTTATTCGTGTCGTTATACTAAGGTGACTGGTACGATTCGAGAATTTTTTTGAGGTGATTTTATGTATTTTTCTTCATTTTTATATTTTCCGAGCATTTACGAATTAAATTTTTATATAGGTTTCGGGTATCCACGAAAAAATGTTAAATGTCGATATTTTATTCGTATCAATATTCTAAGGTGACTAGTGGGATTCGGAAATTTTTTGAGGTATTTTTATGTCTTTTTGTTGTATTTTATATTTTTCAGACATTTACGAATTAAAATTTTTGATATTTTTTGGGAAGTCACGAAAAATTATAAAATTTTAATATTTTATTCATATCGATATTCTAATGTGACTGGTGC
This sequence comes from Solanum okadae, assembly GCA_036553675.1. NCBI lineage: Eukaryota > Viridiplantae > Streptophyta > Magnoliopsida > Solanales > Solanaceae > Solanum > Solanum okadae. Next base: position 30,035,737 of record CM071682.1, read on the forward strand.
AATTCGTAAATTTTTTGAGGTGTTTTTTTATGTCTTTTTCATGATTTTTACTTTTTTCGGACGTTTTCGAATTAAAATTTTGATATTTTTCAAGCAGTCACGAAAATATGTGAAATTTTGAAATCTTATTCGTATTAATATTCTAAGCTGACTTGTGCAATTAGGGAATTAATTAAAATATTTGATATTTCTGGGAAGTCTTGAAAAAATGTAAAATTTTGATATTTTATTTGTATCGATATTCTAAGGTGACTGCTGCGAATAGGGAATTTTTGAGGTGTTTTTGTCTTTTTCTTGATTTATATATTTTTTCAAACTTTTACAAATACAAATTATTGATATTATTCGGGTAGTTACGAAAAATTGTAAATTTTTGATATTTCATTCGTATTGATATTCTAAGTGACTGGAGCTATTCGGAAAATTTTTCAGGTGTTTTTATGTACTTTTCTTGATTTTTTATATTTTCGGATGCTTACGAATTAAAAATTTTGATATTTTTCTAGCAACCACGAAAAAATTTAAATTTTTTATATTTCATTTGTATCGATATTCTAAGGTGACTGGTGCGATTCAACAATTTTTTGAGGTGTTTTTAAGACTTTTTCGAATGAATACGAAATAAAATTTTGATATTTTTCGGGTAGTCACAAAAAAAATGTAAAATTTTGATATTTTATTCGTATCGATATTTTAAGGTAACTTGTACGATTCAGAAAAAATTTTGAGGTATTTTTTATTTATTATTTATTATTGGGACGTTTACGAATTAAAATTTTTTGATATTATTTTGGTAGTCCCGAAAAAAATTGAAATTTTAATATTTTATTAGTATCGATATTGTTAGGTAACTGGTGTGATTCGAGAATATTTTTGACGTATTTTTATGTCTTTTTCTATACTTTTTTCTATATATCAGACACTTACGAATAAAAATTTTGATATTTTTTGGGCAATCACGAAAAATGTAAATTTTGATATTTTATCGTATCGATATTCTAAAGTGAGTGGTGCGATTCGTGAATATTTTGAGTTGTTTTTATGTTTTTTTCTTTATTTCTATATTTTTCGGACGTTTAAGAATTAAAATTTTTGATATTTTTTGGAAAGTCACGAATAAAGTGTCAAATTTTGATATTTTATTTGAATCAATATTCTAAGGTGACTGGTGCAATTTGCGAATTTTTTGAGGTGTTTTTATGAACTTTTCTTGATTTTTTATATTTTTCGTACGTTTATAAATTAATTTTTGTCATATTTTCGGAAAGTCACGAAAAAATGAGCATTTTTTATATTTTATTCGTATCGATATTCTAAGGTAAATTGTGCGATTTGGTAATTTTTTGAGATGTATTTATGTATTAGTCTTGATTTTTATATTTTTTGGACGTTTACGAATTAAAATTTTTGATATTTTTCAGGCAACCACCAAAATATGTGAAATTTTGATATTTTATTCATATCAATATTCTACGGTGACTGGTGCGATTCAGTAATTTTTTGAGGTGTTTTTATGTCTTTTTCTTGATTTTTATGTTTTTCGGACGTTTACAAATTAAAATTTTTGATACTTTTTTTGGAAGTAACGAAAAAATATAAAATTTTGACATTTTCTTCGTATCGATATTCTAAGGTGACTGGTGCAATTCGAGAATTGTTTGAGGTGTTTTTAAGTATTTATTTTTATTTTTTATTTTTTAAACGTTTACGAAATAAAAAATTTATTATTTTTCGGGTAGTCACAAAAAATGTAAAATTTTTATATTTTATTCGTATCGATATTCTAAGGTGACTAGGCGATTCAAATTTTTTTTGAGGTGTTTTTATGTACTTTTTTATTTTATATTTTTCGAATGTTTACGAATTAAAATTTTTGATATTTTTTGGGCAGTCACAAAAAAAAGTGAAATTATGATATTTTATTCGTATCGATATTCTAAAGAGACTAGTGTGATTCGAAAATTTTGTTGACATATTTTTATGCACTTTTCTTGATTTTTATATTTTTCAGACGACTACGAATTAAATTTTTTGATAATTTTGGGCAGTCACGAATAATTTGCAATTTTGGTATTCTATTCGTATCGATATTCTAAGGTGACTGGTGCGATTCGGGAACTTTTTGAGGTGTTTTTATGTACTTTTCTTGATTCTTATATTTTTCGGATGTTTACAAATTAAAATTTTTGATATTTTTCGGGCAGTGAGGAAAAAATATGAAATTTTGATATTTTATTCGTATCAATACTCTTAGGTGACTAGTGCGATTCGGGATTTTTTTAGGTGTTTTTATGTACTTTTCTTGATTTTTATATTTTTCGAACGTTTATGAATTTAAATTTTTTGATATTTTTCGGGTAGTCACGAAAAAATGTAAAATTTTGATATTTTTTTCGTATACATATTCTAAGGTGATTGGTGCGATTCGTAAATTTTTTGAGGTATTTTTATGTATTTTTGTTGATTTTTATATTTTTCGGACGTTTAATAATTAAAATATTTGATATTTTTCGGACAACCACAAAAAAATGTGAAGTTTTGAGATTTTATTTGTATCGATATTCTAAGGTGACTGGTGTGATTCGATAATTTTTTGAGGTATGTTTTTGTCTTTTTCTTGATTTTTTTATATTTTTCAAGCAGTCACAAAAAAACTAAAATTTTGATATTTTATTTGTATCGATATTCTAAGGTGACTGGTGCAATTCGGGAATTTTTTGAGGTGTTTTTATGTACTTTTCTAGATTTTTATATTTTTTGGACGTATAAGTCACGAAAATATGTGAATATTTACTATTTTATTCGTATCGATATTCTAAGGTGTCTGGTGCGATTCGTTAATTTTTTGAGGTGTTTTTATATCTTTTTCTTGATTTTTATATTTTTCAGACGTTTTTGAATTAAAATTTGATATTTTTCGAACAGTCACGAAAAAATGTATAATTTTGATATCTTATTCGTATCGATATTCGAAAGTGACTGGTGCAATTCAAGAATTTTTTAAGGTGTTTTTATGTACTTATCTTGATTATAGGTATTTTAACCCCTGAGCTTCCACCCATAATTATATAGATTGGGATCATCCCATGCTAGGTATTACCACCCCTGAGCTGCCACCCTTAAGCACAAGAATTAGGATCGGTCCATGCTAGGTATTTTAACCCCTGAGTTGCCACCCATAATTGTATAGATTCACTTTACCTTGTCTTTTTAATCTTTGAGATTGTTCTGTTGATGTTCGTGACTCTTTTGAGATTTAGGACTATATACTAGTGATGTGGACATGTGGATAAATTAATTGAGGTAGAAAAGAATAATATAGGAAGAAAATGTAACTTTGTTGTGCTACATAGGAACTTATATGACTCGTGAACTTCATTTGGGCACAAAGAACATATATAGGTGATCCACGAAGGTGTGTGACAACTACCTTACAAGTAGTAAATGATTCATAAGATGTATAGCAGTTGAGCAAGTAATTCTTCTTACAAGATGCTTCATTTAAAACACGTTTGGACATTTCGCAAGGGGCATACGATAACTTAGCACTTAGTAGAGACTGTAACTTCTCAAATGTAGAGGCAAGGACTATATAAGATGATATGTTAGCTAAACACTTAGTATACGATATCAAATGAATGAGTGCATAAACATCCAAACTAATGAAGCCCATGACAGAACCCAAATAAGGGTTGTACATTCCACATAAGGGGACATAAAATGAACAATGGACATAATATGTGTCCGACATATAAAAACATGTAACTTGTATAATGTAGGATCTAATTGACTCAATGAACTTCATTTGACTTGGTGGATAACTCATGAAACTTAATGTTTAAAGTACCTTTGGCAACTAGTACTTGGAAGAATAAACACACCAATATTGGATTATGAACACGTATAGAAGTAGTCTGACATATTTTGAGAACTTGAACTGTATAAGGTAGACCATTAGTTACATTGGAGATTGTACACCCTCACATTGTATCTTTTACTATGAGGATCACTTAGAAATCTCAATTTGCTGGTACACAGAATATAGGACTTCATGCCAAAAGATATGAGATCAAATAGCCTTACATACCTTGTCTCCCGACCAATACTATGTGGTACCATGAATCAGCCTTTCGTTTGAGGCGTTACTCTGCATTAATGGCAAGTAATAGAGTTAATATTAACAGCTAATAAACAAGGTTGGATCACTTCGACTTACCAAAACTGTAGTTGAGCAGCAAGCTCAAAACCCCTATACTAATGGGTGTTCTTTTCACTAATTCCTTTATCACCATGTTTACACCATTTATGACCCTCCCATGAGGTCATCCGACACTACCTGGGATTTACAACATCCAAAACAGTAAATACACACCTAAGGGGCATCAGGCCCACACAACCCACAATTCAAATGGTGTATCTTCATTTCTTCCCTAAAACATTTCACATGACTTTCTCTTAAGGCTAGCCAATATTACAAATCATAATCTACAAAATATATTGATCACATCACAATTGGGTCAATAGGTCAAGTAATGGACCACTACGACATTATGTCGAACACCTAGCGGGCATAAAGCTCTACAATTCATAAATGGTGTTTCAACACCCAACGACCTCATACTTACAAACAATACTCTCACTACCATATCTAGGAATAAAACCATGCCTTTACCACTAATAAACCCAATCATCCACCCAGTACTTCTCCAAATTTCACCACGTATAGACAGCCCCAAACCTTTCTAAAATAATCAATAAAACTTTGACTCACTGCTTTCAATAAAAAAATTTCATGAATTTGTAGTAAAACACGTAGAGAAATCTCACCTAATATGATATCTATAGTGAGACAATATGGGGCAGTAACCTTACCTCAAATTATGAAAAATTGTTCTCTTAACTTGTACTCCTTCAAGAGTTTTAATCACCCTTCACACTTGAACAAAATAAGAAGAGAAACTCTCTTAATAACAAAGAAAACATGAGCAGACAACTTAGGAAAAAGTATGCACCATATTTAAACACGAAAACATGAAATCTCATGGGACAATCAAGCTAAACCATAAGGTTTCTACTTATCTTGGCTGGAAATTAGGAGGGTTTCTTCAAGAACCCATGGAGTATTTTTGAGGTGGTTGTTATAATCATTGAGGGAAAGAGGGAGTGTTGGAGATAAATTCATTTTTTATGCAAGAATTAAGACATAAATGAGCCAAATATGACCCTATAATTGCTAGCACTCCACTGCCTCTATCTTCTTCATTTTTGTCCACAAATAGCCAAGTAGGTAATCCACCTACTTGGCCATTTTTAAGCTACTCAAATGTCAAACTAGGTGATGCAGCTACTTCTTCTTATTAAATCTATTTAGCTATGACAGGTGATGCAGCTACTTACTCTTATTAAGTTGGTCAAAAAGTCTAAGTAGGTGATGCACCTATTTGTCACCTGCTAGCTTAATTTAGTCAAGCAAGCACCTCACTTATTTTATCTCATTTTTCAAATTTTATTATTTTAATTTAAACTTAACACTCAGCTCTAAAATTTAAGCTTAATAACCACCTTACTTCTCGAGTTTAAATACTTTCATCAGTATTAACTTAGTCGTATACATGTTGAAATGTACAAGGTATTACGAGTATGATAAAGTACTCTAAATAGTAAGTTTCATCGGTTATCGTCTAAATAAAATAAGGAGTCATTGAGTCAATATCCTACATTACACATATTATGAGTTTTAGTAGGCCAGATATATTCTGTCCATTATACAATTTATTAAGTCCTTACATGGAATGTACACTTATCTCTTATTTCAGCTTTGTCCATGTGCATCATTAGTTCACATATTTATGCACCCTTTCATTTGACATAGACTACTAAGTGTTAAGCTATCGTAACATTTTATACATTCCTTACCTCTCCATAAGAGGAATGTGCACGCTTCCATTTGAAATGCATGTATGCCCCCATTTGAAAAGTTGAAACATGGTTTAAATGAACCATGCAACATGTCCTAATGTCCCGACTTTCCAAAAACCCTTAATAGATTGTTTGTATATATTCTTTGTACCTAATGAAGCTCATTGAGTCATAAGTTCCTAAGTATTACATCGAAGTTACATTTTGCTTCCGATATCATTTTTGCTGCCTCAAGTATTTTATTCACATGTCTACATCACTGGTATATAGTCCTAAAGCTCAAAATATTATGACCACCAAAAGAACAATCTGAAAGATCAAATATACAAGGTACAGTGAATCTATATAATTATGGGTGGCAGTTCAGGGGTTATAATTATGGGTGGCAGTTAAGGGGTTAAATTAGTGATAATTTTTTAATTAATTAATAATTAGGTGATGATGATGATATATATTGCTTCAATTTTCATCTAAGTTATGTTTATAAAATTTCGACTATATTCCATATACATATGTACGGTTGTGTTGGGTTATGCATGTCAAGAAGCTAATACATATTTTTATTGAACCCATGTGTCTGATAGTTCTAATCGGGTATCAGGCGCCCTACTTATCAAACTCTTTTTCAGGCTAGAAACCACGGCTCATCAGACGAAGTTACAAAGACAAAGCCAATAAAAGTAGTATTAGATCTGACTGTACCTCAATCTCAGAACCAAGTCGAGAAGCCATACTAAAATTCTTCTATATTTAAATAAAGCTTAGATCCGTTCATGGTCTATATAAAAGAGAAGTTAGTTATTCGACAGTGGTCTTGTATTTTAGTATCAGAGCCTTGGAACTTTCATGGTATATATATAATTGATGTGAAGAATTTCGGCATAGATATATTCTCTCTTTTATGGACGAAGGAGATATTAAAAGTACTCGATTAGAAGAGGTACATATACCTCAAAATCTTGATTTGTTAAACAAATGGACTATTCCGAAAGTAAATATAAAAACTATTTATGATTATGGTTGGTTTGATAAAATCTCAAATAAACAGTTGATTAAAACAACTGAGCAATCTTTGGCGTTAAACTCGTCTGAACAAACTATTCGTTTATTAAATAAGCGAGATATTGATTTGTATAGATCTCAATATAAGTTTTTGCATATTGGCATGGTTCAAATTGCTTTTAAACCTTTAACTCTTAAAGGGTTACCTGAGACTTTCTTAGTTGCTCTACAAGATGCGAGAAATTTAAATTTTCGTCAATCTCTAATGGGTTCGATAGAATCTACGGTTGCCTATGGTCCAGTCTATTTTGATGCTCAACCAAATTTGCAGTTATCTTTGACTGATTCTAATATATTAGATACTTTAACTTTGAATGTTAAAACGCATGGTTATAACTATGCAGCTGGTTCTGAATTAATCTGCTTGTCTTATAGAATCTATTTTAAATTACATACTACTTTGAATCCTAGATGTAAGTTATATGATACATCTGATCAAACTATTTTGGTAGAAACTAATTTCGCTAGATCTAAGGTCATTACTAGAAGACCTATAAAATGGGAAGAAATTAATTTTCCCACTACTTGGATTCTAGATTCTGTTATACCCCCTGAACAACTGACAGATGCTGTCACCAATTCTGAATATTCTCATATTAGTCAAAATTCCGATGGAAAAATTTGTATGCAGTTTGATGAAAAAAGTGTTCCTTATAATAGGCATTCTTTTGCTTCTGATAGAAAACTGGCTATTCAACATATTTCCCCGATAGAACCTTTTTATGGTCCAGCTAGGAATCGCGCTGCTTCTTTGCATACTTTATCAACAGTCATATCTGCAGAAAAACAAAAAATTAAAATTGATCCTCGGTTAAACATTGTTTAAACTAATGATAAATCTTCTGATATTTCTGATAAGGATATTCCTTCTGTATCCGAGATGGATTTTAATCTTAATGATGCTTGATGATGAGTGAACATCAAATTGATTTTAGTCCAGGATCACTGGCAAGAAAATATATTCAAAATGAATTTTTGAATGAAAAATGGAATCGATTTAAAACATGGTTTTTTGACACTTATAGTGAAGAAGATTTAAACAATATTTCTCAAGAATTTTATGAAACTTGTGCTCTACATAATCATATTATGTTCTTTGTGTCGTGGTTTATAACCACTTATTTATCTTTATTCATTAACGCTCTTGAAAGATCTTACAAGGATGAATCAGGTAAAATTATTAATTCCATCTATCCTCCTCAAGCTCCGTTTGTTTTACCTAATAATACAGGTATTACTTTTACTGCGTTTCAAAAATTTATTGATAATGAGGTTGCCGCTGTAAGAATTAATAAAATTAATCGTCTTATTTCTCAAAATAATTATTTGGGTCTGTATGTTAAAGTTATTGGTGAACATATGTGTTCTCTTGACAAAAAGTTAGATAATCTAACTAATTTGATTATTCAAATTGATGATAAGCTGAAATTCGTGAAACAAGTTTCCGAACAGGCTTCTACATCAAAACAGCCTGATGTTCCTATTCAAAGACCTCCTGGGATTTAGGATTTTATTCTTAGACCTCTTCATGATCTTGAAAGCCTTTGGATAAAAAGTTTTCAGAATTTGGCGCAAGCGAGAAACCTATAAGCCTCGCTGAAGATTTTGCAGATGAAATGGAAGCCACTTTCGATTTCAAGACACAAGTGGAAATGGAAGTTAATAAACTTCATGGTTATCCAAAGAAGAATAGTGGTAATAAGTATGCTAGAAAACCTAGTATGCAAACTTACTACTATCCCAGACCAACTCCTCAAGGTGTCTTAATAGAGGAAAGAGATTGGAATCAAACTAACACCTCTTATAATGGAAGCGAGATTTATGAATGGAATCTCGATGGTTTGACTGATAGACAGTTAACTATTTTAGTTCATAGGATGTTTATGTATGCTACCATCTGCAAGAGTGTTAATAACATTGACAGGACTATTTGCAAGATGATTATTGCAAGTTTTACGGGTCAATTAAGAGGTTGGTAGGATAATTATATGACCCTTGATGCAAAGGCAGCAGTTAAAAATGCTAAGGCTACAGCCGAAGGAGTTGATAACCTAGGATTTGCTTTAGTCAAAAATAGAGAAGACGTTGTCTATACTTTAGTCTTGACCATCATAGAACATTTTAGTGGTAGATTTACCAATCAATATAAAACCATTAGATCTTTACTTAATGGTCTTAGATGTAGACATTTAGGTGAGTTTAGATGGTATAAAGATACTTATTTAAGTCGGGTAATGGAACTTCCCGAAAATGGCTTAGAATTCTGGAAGGCCAAATTTATTGATGGTTTACCTCCTTTATTTGTAGAAAGAGTGAAAAAGACTCTTGGAGATCCGCAAGGAATTATTCCCTATAGTAATTTTACTTATGGAAAGCTTATTGGGGCTTGTACGCAAGAAGGCATAAATTTGTGCAATGAGTTAAAACTCTCAAGACAACTTAAGATGGATAAGCTTAGAGAAAAGTTTCAATTGGGAGATTTTTGTACTAAGTTCAATTTACCAGATGCTTCTAAAAGTACTAATCGAGAAACTTCTAAATCAGAATCTCATAGATCTCATCATAAGAAAAGAAGATCTAGAAGAAGGACTAGAGAAGAAAGAGATGAGCGTAGGGCTCATCATAAATCTCATAGATTTACCAAAAATAGGTCAAGGCGAGATCTTGATAAGATTAAGTGTTATAAATGTGGAAAATTTGGGAATATAGCTCCAAATTGTAAGCTGGAAAAGCTTAAGACTAGAACTTGATGATGATATTCAAGAGAAGATTTATAGTTTTCTATATACTTCTGGTTTCGAATCAAATTATGATGATTTTGAAGAAAGTTATGCAACAGAGGATGAGCAACCTGAGTCATCTAGTAAGGTTCAACAAGATTCGAATGATGCTTGCAAATGTCATAGTGATATTTGTCACTGCGAACATGATGAATTCTACAAGCTGCAATCTCAGTTCGAAGACATGAATATGTTCACTATCACTGTAGACAATGTGATAGAACTTCTAAAAGAAATTACCGATAATACTCTTCGTGAAAAGATCATTCAATTGGCTGCTGGTAAAACTAGCTCTTCATCTAATATTCCTAATGATAAAAAAGTTAAAGATGAGTTTAATTATTCTGCTCCTTACTCCTTGTCTGAAGTTCATAATAGACTCTCTTCTAAACAAACCATGGTTATTCGTGATACCTCTTTTGATGATTTAAAAGGAGAAATTGAACATTTGAAGGAAGAAATTAAATTTCTTAAACAAAATCATATTATTTATGATCACCGTCTTACTCAGATTGAGTTTGCTAATAGCAAAGGAAAAAATAAGGTTGATGAATCTACTGCTGAAGAAAATACTCTTGCCAACACTTTGAATATTGATTCGAAAAAAATATGTTTATAGGAATGATGCAAATTGTTACAGCTCATAAATGGTATGTTAAATGTACTATATTAATTGATAATACTTTTTCTATAACTAACATTGCTATGATTGATAGTGGCGCTGATGTGAGTTGCATTCAAGAGGGTCTAGCACCTACTAAATATTTTGAAAAAACAACTCATATGGTTAAATCTGCATCTGGTCATGCTTTAGATATAAAGTATAAATTATCTAATACTCGTATTTGCCAGAATAAAGTTTGTATTCCTCACTTCTTTTTCTTAGTAAAAAATCAGTTATACCCTCATATTATTCTAAGAACTCCTTTTATAAATGCAATTTATCCTTTTACCAATATAAATGCTAAAGGATTTTCTGCTACTTATAAAAATCAAGATATTAGTTATACTTTTATCACCGAGCCTATTTCTAGAGATATTAATGCTCTAATTGAAATGAAACAAAAGCATGTTGATTATTTACAACTTGAGATATTTAGTATGAATATATTCGATACTTTAAAATCTGCTAAAGTACAGGAAAAGATTAAACTCATTTCTGAAAAAATGGCCATTGATATTTGTGCTGATCATCCTAATGCCTTTTGGAATCGGAAAAAGCATATTGTAACTCTTCCATATGAAGATGATTTCTTTGAGGAAAATATTCTTACCAAATCACATTCTTGTTAGATGAATACCGAATTGGTTGAATTCTGCAAAAAAGAAATTGATAATTTATTACAAAAAGGTTTGATAAAGCCTTCCAAATCACCATGGTCGTGTACTGCTTTTTATGTTAATAACGCAACAGAAAAAGAACGAGGTCTTCCCAGGTTAGTTATAAATTATAAACCTTTAAATAAATTTTTAAAATGGATTAGATATCCTATTCCAAATAAAAGAGATTTATTAACCAGATTATATGATGCTAATATCTTTTCAAAATTTGATTTAAAATCTGGATATTGGCAAATTCAAATATTTAGAGACCATTCATATAGAACGGCATTTAATGTTTCGTTTGGACTGTACGAATGGAATGTAATGCATATTGGGTTAAAAAATGCTCTCTCAGAATTTCAAAAGATAATGAATGATATCTTCAATCCTTATTTGGATTTCATCATAGTTTATATTGATGATATTTTGGTTTACTCAAAGACTCTTGAAATGCATTTTAAGCATTTAGACATTTTGAAGAAAATAGTTATTCAAAATGGTTTGGTCATATCTAAACCTAAAATGAGTCTTTTTCAAACAGAAGTTAGATTTTTGAGTCATTTGATTTGTCAAGGAAAAATGACTCCTATTCAGCGATCTATTGAATTCGCATCAAAGTTCCCTGATATTATTACAGATATGACGCAATTGCAACGGTTTCTGGGAAGTTTAAACTACATTTCCCCCTTCTACAAGAATTTGTCTCGAGATTTAGCTCCGTTATACGACAAGCTAAAAAAGGATCACAAGAAGCCTTGGACTAATAGTCTCACAGATCTTGTAAAAGACTATTAAAGAAAGAGTTAAATATTTGTCTTGTTTAACCCTTGCTAATCCTTCTTGGCCAAAGATTGTAGAAACGGATGCGTCTAATATTGGGTATGGAGGCATATTGAAACAAATTAATCCATATGATAAAAATGAATATCTTGTTCGATTTCATTCAGGAAAATGGAGCGATGCTCAGAAAAAATATGCGACGGTAGCTCATGAAATGTTAACAATAATTAAGTGCGTATTAAAATTTCAAGATGATTTATATAATAAAAAATTCCTGATAAAAACTGATGCTCAGTCAGTCAAGTATATGTTTGATAAAGATTTTAAATATGATGCGTCTAAGTTAATATTTGCTAGATGGCAGACACAATTAGCCCCATTTGATTTCGAAATTCATTATAAAAAGGGAAGTGATAATTCCCTCCCAGACTTCTTATCTAGAGAATATCTTTCTTCTTATGGGTTTTTTTTACTTCTTTCATGATAAAGATTTGGTTGCGATTTTAAAGGCAGTTCCTCTTAATAGAGATTTACAGGAACATATATTATGCAGAATTATAGACGGAATGATGATGGATATTGTCAATAATTACATGATTGAACAAGAGCTTTATGAAAGATTTTATTGTTATGAAGTTTATAACCTCTTGAATGATTAAAACTAAATACTATATTTGCAGGATGGATCCTCCTTGGATAACCAAGGCTAGAGGAAAAGATAGTTATACTCGCCGAAGGGGAAGAACATCCTCGTCGAAAACATCCGGATCGTCATATGGATCCTCATCTAGCTCTCCAATTATACAAAGGGGAGGAATGATTTTATATAACTTAAGCTCTAGAACACAAGAGAAAGCCTTTTCAATACATCTGGAAGATATTCCAGAAAGTGATCCATTACATGCTCAACTACAAGAATTTTTAACACAAAAGCAAGGTAATACTTTTGTTTCAGTCGCCAAAGAAGACGTTGATGATATCAAAACATATGAAAAGGTAGAAAAAAGAGAAGTGATATTTCTATTAGAATATTCTGACATACAGAGAAGAGAAGAGCCTTGGAAGATATTCCAAAGGTATCTAGTAAATAGACATTATTTCCCGGGAGAGTCATAAAAACTCGGAAATATTATGAAACTCTGCTGATAAGCACAGGTGTTGAATTTCAACACTTTATAACTTCTCTAAAATGATTATAAAACACATCATTCATATTGAAGATTGGGGTATTTCCTCAATGACTGAAAGACAATTCAGTCTGAACAAAGTCATGGTAAGCCCTATTGGGATTATGTTCATGCATTTAATAAAGTCCTCTGTTATAACAATGAGAGGCACAAACATACTTGGTTTATAAAAGTATGTGCCAAGATATTTGTTAACCCTATTCCAAATTGGTTTTTAAACTGGTGGTCATACCACGGACAACCATAAAAATATTGCCGAACCATTTCTCAAGTTATACAAAGAATGGGTCAAGATTTTCCCAGATATCAACAAGTTATATCATCAAGAACATATTTGTTATTTTCAACAAATTGAACAGATATATTTTTTTTATAGAATTCTCTGTTCCATGGATTCACAAATGGGTTCTAGAAGTAAATTTCATTGAGGAACAAATCCCTTGCCTATACAGAACTTATTATAATAATTTTTGGGACAAGTTGATGAATAAAGATCCTCAAACAAAGTTTATATACGGACAAGAATTGTTGGATCTAATAACAAAAACCATACACGATTATAAATTGATTCCTAATAAAGAAATTATGACTGATGATTCAACCTCCGTAAAACATATGGCTAGAAAAATTTCTAATCATGATGAAGGAGAACAAGATGAAATGATTATGAAGTATCTAGAAGAAGTAAAGAAAAAGATTCTTCTAAATCTAACTCATTACGCAAAATCAGATACATTAATGCATAGTGAAACAAGTGAAGATATGCACGAAACTCAACCATATGAAGAAGAAAGTCCAGTAGATTCACTGAAGAAAGCCGAAGATTTTTTGGCAAAACTAAAGGACAAGATGTAGCAGTGTTAAGCTTTTTCGGAACATTAAAAAGCCCGAACTACTGTAGCAACACTGTAGCTCAACAGTAGATATACTATTACCAGGACCCAGATAGGGGCCCAGTATCCTGTACAAAGATGCTTTCTTTTCCTATAAATAAGTTTGTTATTCTTTAATTAAGGAGCAGGTTTTAGAAACCCTCTCTTCCGTTTTGCACTCTCTCTCTTTCTAATAAACTTTTCTTACTAAGTTTTGTAAGCTTGCCGAATTTTGGCCGGAATAATAAAGTGTGTGATTTGGTAACAACAAGGTACTTTCTTTTCTCATTCTTCTTGTCTTTTACTTTTATAAATTCTCCGATCTAAGCCGTGACTATGTCCGACTAAAAAATTATATCTATGCCGGATAACTAACTTTTCTTTTATATAGACCATGAACAGATCTAAGCTTTATTTAAATATAGAAGAATTTTAGTATGGCTTCTCGACTTGGTTCTGAGATTGAGGTACAGTCGAATCTAGTACTACTTTTATTGGCTTTGTCTTTGTGACTCCGTCTGATGAGCCGTGGTTTTTAGCCCGAAAAAGAGTTTGATAAGTAGGGCGCTTGATACCCGGTTAGAACTATCAGACACATGAGCTCAATAAAAGTATGTATTAGCATCTTGACAGACCCTTTGCTTGAATAAAATAATTAAATCATGCAGTCTGAGAAACTATGTTAAAATTCTTGTGTATTTCGATTCTTATGTAGTTGGACTACCTCTAAGGATATTGACTTGCTTGATCTATGACTGGGCGGACCACCGCCAGGTCAGTGATCTTGTATTTTTGGAACTGGCAATATATATTGAACAAATAGCTTTCTAATAATTTAGGACAAAATTAATTTTGTGCATCCTTATTTTATGAATTTATATTTGATTAAATTAAAATCGTTTTATTTTGCAAGTTTGAACTAGAAAGGAGTGTGCTTTTAGACTAAAGATGTTGCAATATGCTTTGCAAATTATATTTATATTTTCGTTAAAGTTAGAAATTATTTTTAATACTAGGTTCAAATTTTAATCTTTAAATTAAAAAAATTATACACTAATTTATTTAAATTTAAACGCCATTAGACATAATAAGGCTAGGCGAGTTACTGA
This sequence comes from Solanum okadae, assembly GCA_036553675.1. Taxonomy (NCBI): domain Eukaryota; kingdom Viridiplantae; phylum Streptophyta; class Magnoliopsida; order Solanales; family Solanaceae; genus Solanum; species Solanum okadae. The sequence goes on from CM071682.1 coordinate 30,050,769, forward strand.
AATGGAAAAATATCTGCTTTTTGTTACCGTCTCTTTCTTCTGTATGTTCTCCTCTCAGACAAAAAATCTGGAACCCTTTAACACTAACATGCGCTGGGCTTTGGGACTCTCGGCTATCTTTTCCACCGCCATCATCGATTCGTCGATATAGGGTTTCTCTCTTGGTGGGTTTCGGAAATTTTCTGATCTTTGCTTCGGTTTGTAGGGCTTACAGCAACATCAATTCACGGAGGATGAACCAGTGGTGTCAGAAATAGCAATCGTCGTATGGTGAGTCGGAAACAGCGATTCTCTGCATTTTCTCACCGTCTTGTTCTTCTGTATAATTCACGCTTTTTTGCTTCGGTTTCTAGGGCTTACAGCAACAGCAATTCTCGGAGGAGTGTTGGCAATAGCGAATCTGTTGTATGGTGAGTTTGGTTTTTTATTTCAACAGTATTCAACTGATTAAGTCAATAGTTGAGACCCAAATATTGGTTTAATCGTGTACAGAAACGAACAAGAACTCAAACTAGGGTTAAAGAAGAGCAATTACTCAGCAGTGTGAATGAGGAAGAGAGACAAGAATCGTTCGAGGATTCTGAAAACTCTGGTGCTATTGTGGAGGAACCAGTGGTGTCAACGAATCGTCCTATGGTGAGTTTGGTTTTTTCTTTCAACGTATTCAACTGATTAAGTTAATAGTTGAGACGTAATTATTGAGTTAATCGTGTACAAAAACGAATGAGAACTCAAACTAGGGTTAACAAAGGGCAATTACACAACACTGTGAATGAGGAAGAGAGAGAAGAATCGTCCGAGTAAGGCTTTAGGAGGCACTTCTGCTAGAAATGCTCATCAGTGTTTAATTGGTATTATAAATTTTGTCTGCTGTTTTGTAGGTTTTGTTACAGTAGTTTTGATGTTTTAATTTGGGTTTGAGAATCTACAGATATGTAGGCTTTGTTTCTAGATTATTGGTGAAAGCACAGTGGAAATTATGGTCTTCTAGTTTGCGTGTCATTCTGAAATTTTATTATGTTGAAAGGAGGAATGGAAGTTGTGGTCTTCTAGTTGGACTAATGTTCTGTAGTTTTTATTATTGCAGTTTGAGATTATATATAAATTTTAGGCTTGACTTCCTCAATTATTATTGAAAGCACGGGTGGAAATTATGTTTTTCTGTTTATATACTATCCAGTATTATGTATTATTCTTTTAAATTCAATAAAATGGAAATTTTGCTATATCACCCCTAATTATTACAAGTCAGCTACACGTTGGGAAATGAAATGATTATAGTACTTAATAAATGTAAAATAGGTCTAAAATGACAAGTCATCTCTTCGCATTCCAAATTGGACAAGTAAAAGTTATCTATTTCTAGTATTGTATATAAGTAAAAGTGAAAGGAAGCAGTATGTGAAAATCCAAAATAAATTAGCAATGAAAAAAAGAGAAAAAATGGGTGATGGCTATTTAACTGGAGTTCTTACTTTTGTTTGAAAGAGAGAGCTTTCGTGAGTGAGGAAGATAGGGAACATGCACTTGGTTAATTGGGAATCTCTCATTACCAGCAAAAAGGAAGGGGGCATGGACCGTAGGAACTTAGAAGCACATAATCAAAGCTTACTCATGAAGCGGTTGTGGAGGTACAATTCTGACCTTGATGCCTTGTGGAGTTTAGTCATTGGTGAAAAATAGAACCACACAGATCAGTGGTGTACAAGTCCAATCAACAACCCTCATGGGACAGGGTCTGGAAAGCTATCAGGCAACTAGGCAATTCTTTTCAGATGAATACTAGTACAAGGGTGGGTAATGGGAGAAGGACTTCATTTTGGCATGGTAGATGGGTAGGTCATGGTACACTAAAAGACATGTTTCCTGAGTTCTTTTTCTATAACATCACTTCCCGACATCAAACTGGATAGTGCTTGGGGATTGAATGGATGGAATATCATCTTCAGGAGAGGTTTAAATGATTGGGATCTGGGGAGAATTAATGATTTTTAATTTAGCTTAGAAGCTTCAAAAAGGAGGAAGAATACTCTTTATTGGAACAAAAACAAGAATGGGATTTATACTGTTAAATCAGAGCATCTTAACCTTTCACAGGCAGGCCAATCCATTGTAAATTGGCCATGGAAGTGTATTTGGAAGGCTAAAGTTCCTATCTGGTTGCTAGAGAAGCTTGCCTAACTCAAGAAAACTCAAGAACAGAGGGCTTTCAATTGTGTTCAAGGTGTGTTTTATGTGGAAAAGCTTTAAAATCCAATGGCCATCTGTTTATATTGTCTTTCACTTGTAATTGTGGCTATGTTCCTAAACTTGGTGGGGGGTGTAGATGGACTATGTCTGTTAATTCTGCTGATCTTCTAGAACCTGGAACAACAAGGGGAACATAGTGAGACAGAAACAGTGGTGGAGTGGTCCCTGCTTGCATATGGTGGTCTGAGAGGTACTCTGAATTTTTTAAGACATGCAATTCTTTGCAAAAAGTTAAGATGAATTGTATCATTTTGTCTTATATTTGGTGTAAATTAAACCATGTAGAGAATACAGATTCTCTGTTAGATATGTTAGGTAGTCTGTAGATAGATCACTTTTGATCTATTCTTGTTGCTGTAAATATGGTTTAACACTTCCGTAGTGTTTTTAAATATACTGTTACCATTCTTGAATATAAAAGAGGTATGAAATTTTCTGTCGAAGAGAAAAAGAGAAGCGTGAACTTTCAGGAAATAAAAGTAGCGTTTCTAAATATGTCTGAATTGTGATTTATTCCGGTCCGTTCAGACCCATTAAACAACAACAACATACCTAGTGTAATCCCACAGTGGTGTCTAAGGAGGGTAGTGTGTAGGCGCACCTTACCCCCTACCTTTTGAAGCTAGAGAGGTTTCCGATGGATCTTTGGCTCAATTAAAGAATATGACTTTATATAAAAGTTAGTATGAAAAAGAAATACAATAGTAAAACAGTGAGATCGAAAATAATGGAGAAAAGAACAATAGTAACAACATATAGTACGATAACCGAAGCAAAGCAAACATGCAACAATAAGATTGAAGAACAAGATAGGAGCGTAATATTAGTAATAGTGATGAGGGAAACTAGACAATGCTCAACTACCTTCTAACCTTCTACTGTAATCCTCGACCTCCATATTTTCCTATTTAGGATCATGTTCTCGGTAAGCTGTAGGTGTTCCATGTCCTGTATACTCACCTTTGCCTGATACTTCTTCGGCATACCTCTACTTCTCAGACCCCATAGACAACCTCTCACACATCCTCTATGGGGCATATATCTTGTCTTCGCATGTCCGAATCATTTCAGTCTTGCCTCCCTCATTAAGAGATTTTAAAATGCAAAAAAAACAAATGCACTTAATGGACCGAGATCTGAAGCATTCAGATTCAGACCCCATTAAGTGCAACCAAATGACACGTTGGTGTGGGAGGTGACTGGAGGACTTCTTCTCTCCATTGAAAACTGGTTTGCCCTTAAACACGGATGGTTACAGATACAAGGGAGTGTCTGGTGCGAACTTTCATCCTTTCCCTTTCTTTAGTCAATGGATTAAAGTAAGGGAAGAAAGACCGAACTCACACTTCTCCTTCCAAGCAAAAGGATTATCCCATTCCTTTCTTGCTTTGTACAAAGCAAAGTTCTCTGTGTTTGTTCTTTAGATTAGTCAAATTTTAGAAGTTCATGCTTGCTTTTGGTGATGTTTTCCTCTTGTCTCCACTTCTTTGTAGCTCAACTTCAGTTTTCTCCTTTATTTTGACCCTCCATTGACTGTAATTGTAGGTCACTCTCCTTTGTCAAATTCCAGAGGGTTCTAACCATAATGCTTCAGTTGCTACAGTTGGCATAATCAAGGTTTTATTTCAACTCAGCAATTTGGTAGCTGAAATCTTATTTTTATGTATTTCTAATTCTTGGACCATATGCAGTTGTTGATTGGGCACTTTGATTTGGATCCAAACCGAGTCTTTGATATTGTACGTTCTTTATCCATAATGATATCGTACATTTCTACTCTGTTTAATCCATTTTTTGACTTCCATTCCTTTTAAACCTTTGAAAGTTCAGTGTTCAGTTCTGTCTTTGGCCTGTGATTATACAGGTTTTGGAGTGTTTTGAACGTCAGCCTGGTAAATAGTATATTTTTGGACTTGATTCCCATATTTCCCAGGGTACAATTGTGGTTGTCTTATTGTTTTCTTGTTTTGTGGAGCTCTCCCAGTCTTGAAAGTGCATTTGTTTTCCATTTTCTCTCCATTATTTGCAGTCCCATGCCTCCCAGATTCTGGGGTTTAAGTTTCAATACTACCAACGCCTGGAAGTAAATGATCCTGTTCCAAGTGAACTTTATCAGCTGACGGCCTTGCTGGTGAAAAGAGACTTCATTAATGTTGATAGCATGTGAGTATATCTGTATACTTAGTTACCTCAACCCACCTTTTCCTCCTCCGCTTTACAATTTCTTTAAAGATTTGAGTGCCAAAAAGGATACTTAACTTTTGTAGTGAACATTAGGCTTTAAATAAGCTCTGAATAACTGTTGTGCATGAAAGAGTGCATGAACATCCACCTTTCTTGCTAGCAAGTATTATGTCTTTCTTCGTGCTTGAGTGCTTTTTTCTCTCTTTATTTTGCTCTTGCAGAAATGGGTTTTGTTATTTATTATCTATATCACAAACCGTAGATGGTAATTTAACTGTGTATTTTATCGGACATCTTCTTTATGTATAAATATAATTTGGATGACATGCACAAATCGAGAAATTTACCTTGTCAAAAAGAATGTAGAAAAAGTTGTGTATTTTATCAAAAAACTAAGAGTTTGACTTGGTGATTTTGGTTATTATCTCTTGCACATTGACATAACTAAGAGTATAGGATACCGTTGCCTTCTGATGCTGGCGACTTATGTGAATTATGATAGAAAAACAAAATAGATAATTAAAGGCACTGTTATTCGTTGAACCAAAGTATTTTTAAGGAGTTAAGATTATCTCAGTGTAGATTTTTCGTGGCTTCTTTTGTGTACAACATACTGCTTGTAAAAGGATGATATGAATGTTATCATCTAAAAGATCATTTAATATAATAATAAAATAGGATGTTACCCTGAGATTGGTGTCAAAGGGCACTAGGGAGGCAACAAAAGGCAGAGACTTGTAAGCTTGATAAAATGAATACAGGGAAACAATATGTTATTTATGTGTCTTCTCCTTTTGGGATAATAAGTAGGATCTTTACATACTCTTGTTTATTGATATAAGAAGTTGCTTATTCTGTGCAAAAGCAAAAGCATCTACTGATTAATTTGAGTTGTGAAAGGCCCAAAGCCTAATTGGGGTTTCTAGTTGGCTCTTGGTAGGTAACCTGGACTATTGGATTTAATTCAACTTATTGCTACTGGCGACCTGGTTTTTGTTTCAGTTATGCACATTTACTTCCCAAGGAGGATGCTGCTTTTGACCATTACTATGCATTTTCAGCTAAAAGACTTGATGAGGTTCCAACATTTTCTAGTGTGAATACATCTGTTCAATGCGGGTATTTTAGCTTGAAATTTTGCGTGCTTGTTTGGTTAGTGGGTTATTTTAGCTTTCCTCTTGGATTCATGTAGGCTAACAAAATAGGTAGAATAATTGTTGCTGCTACTGGGAAGGATCTCATGGATGAAGAGAAGCAAGGAGATGTGACGGTGGATCTGTATGCTGCATTTGACATGGAAACAGAGGCAGTTGCTGAGCGTTCCTTGGAGCTAGAAAATAGTCAAACCTGGGCTTGCTTATGGGATTTCTTGAAGTGAATGACTGGTAAGTTTGATTTCGAAGTTCCATGATTATGAGCTGATCTTTGCATTTGCCAGTGTGCATGTTCTGGCCATCTGTTCACCTTTACTTGGCTTTGACTGATTTTATGTATGTAATTGTTCGACTATCTTTTCTCTTGGTTTTATATTTTGACTATAGCTTTTGGGTCTCTCTTTATCTTTTAGAAAGTAAATATTGTTCTTTTGTCTAGTGAGATAGCAACTTACTTTAGTCCAATTCCATCCATAAAGTTAGATGGAACTGTATTGTATCTTTTTATTATTGGTGTAAAAAGATAGTTCCTTAGTTGTATATTCTTATTTATACAATAATCTTAACGAACATTGTCGTAATTAATTATCAGGGGTGGGGAGTGGCTATTCTTATTGGTATACCCCATAAGGAAGCTATGTTCAAGACACACCCTATGAACTTTCTAAATGAAAGGACTCTCAAAGTAACCTTCTTTGGAAACTACAAACCTCGTTCGGATATTCCTTCTGTTGTTGAGAAATACATGAATAAGGAATTTGAATTGGAGAAATTCATCACTCATACACTTCCCATATTCTGAAATCAACAAGGCTTTTGAATTAATGTTGAAGGGAGAAGGCCTTCGTGCATCATCACCATGGAGGACTAAACTTACTGTCCTAGAAAAGGAGCTTCTAGCTAGTCGCTATTGTTTGAGAAAAGACCAAGCATTGGGTGGAACACTATGAGAAGGATCTGAAAGCTGCAATGGCTGGACTATTGAACATGATTGTTTGAGGTAATTTGGTAAGGTTCCTTCTTAAGTGTTCTTTGTCAATGACAAATTATGTTGGTGTTGTTCCGCCATACTACTCCGGGATACTGAATTCTTTGAATGCTTATGCTGTAATCGCTAGGACGTGTTTGAAAGTTCTATGCGTGATATAACCATTGCTATGATGAGGAATTATCCACAGCTTATGCCCAAATTTATGTTTGACAAAGCGAAAATTCCCTATCTTCTTGAACTCATTGTTCATATGAACCTAGAGCTCTATTCTCTTAAAAGACAAGATTAGGTGCATTTGTGAAACCTATTACTATCATGAACTATATATGGGATTGCTAATATGAAGTAATTTTTTTTTTGAACTGGTAACTCAAAGCATTCTTTTTCTTTTCCAGATTTTTAAATATGCTGTCTTTCTGATGAACGAGGCATCTTTTAAGCATGGTGAGAGGGAAGCTCTGAGATCTTGTATAAAAGCTTTGAACTTCTGGGCTACTGAGATTTATTGGGAGTTACAGGACTTCACCCTCAACAAATTGAAGGGGATTGAAGATGAGCTCATTATCAACGTATCATTGTTCCAGAAATAGGCATTAGTGCAGTATGGAGAAGTGTAGTATTTAAGATGGAAAATTTCATTAAATGCTCCCCACAGATGTCTGCCAAGTCTTCCTTCAGGTGCATTTGTGGAACTTATTACGATTATGAACTGTATAGGGGATTGCCAAATGCCAATATGAAATAAATTTTTTTGAACTGGTAACTAAAAGCTGTTTTCTTTTGCTTTTCCAGGATTTTAAATCTTCTGTCCTTCTGGTGAAAGAGGCATTTTTTCAGAATGGTGAGAAGGAAGCTCGTAGAATCTTGTGTAAAAGCATTGAACTTCTGTGCTACTGAGAGTCGTGGGGAGTTACAGGACTTCGTCCTTAACAAATCAAAGGGGATTGAAGATGAGCTCATTATCAAACTTAAATCTGCTATAATAGAAGTTGCTGTATGTGCCCTTAACAAATTGAAGGTGACTGTGTTCTATTGATGCAGCTTGGTCAAATGTGCAATTGTTGTCGTTGCAGGATGGTGATGGTGATGGTGATGATGAATACTCACTGCTTGTTGACTTGAACAGGTTGTATGAACTTCAATTATCAAGGCAAATTTCCATTGAAAGTTTGCATAAAGATCTTGCAGAGACTCTCAAAAACTTCAGAAGTATTGATGACGAGGTGGGTATATTGTAGTTTGAATAATTCTTTTTCGTAGTCTTGCCAATACACAACTGCTTTAATTTACTTGTTTAGGTTATTGCATTTCTTCTTCTTAACATGCGTCTGCATGTTTACTGATGCCTACACTCTTATCATAAACTATGGCACAGTCCTTATTTGAAATACTTAAGTCCTTCCTGACTAATAAATCTCTGGAAGGTCTTCGTGCAAGTCAACTTGCATGTAGGGTATCCATTTTTCCAAACATCTATGTTCCACCTATCTCCTGTCAGTGCCTTCTATTTTCTCTTTTGGTTAATTGAGTTTGTTGTTTTTCTTGGTCTAGGTTTGTGTTGTTTTTTCAGAACAATGGTGGCTGTTTCAGGAAAGCAACCCTTGCATCCACAGAGCTAGAAGCTTTGGGGTACTCTCCAGATGAATCCATTCTTCAAAAGTTCTAGAAACTTTGTTAACGCCAACTACATATTCCAGGTGGTTTTTGCTCTCCCATTCATTGTTTTCTTTCAATTCGTGGCAGTTCTAGCTCACATCTTACTGTTGTATGGAGGAATATTGTATGGCTCTTAACAGTATTATATTTAAACCAGTTTCAAAAAAAGCCTGCATCTAGAACAATTAATTTTTAGTATCATGCTTCGTATCATAGCACTTTTATTTATGGGAAAAGGGTAAAAAAATACCCCTCAACTTTGTTTTATTGGTTGACTATGCCCTTACCGTTAAAGTGAAATTAGTTTTGCCCCTACCATTACTAATTTCACCATATATACCCCTCATTTGACGGAAAGCCCCAAATCAACTCAAATTGTTCAATTTTGATTAAAATAACCCGATTTTCTCTTTTCATCCCAACCCGACCCACTAAACCTAATGAATTAAGGAAATACCAAATTAAAACCCAAACCCATCTCTCTAATATTCTTCATCTCCTTCATTTTCTTCATATCTAATACAAACCCGATTTTCTCTTTTTGTTTCTTTATCTGTAAATAAATCCATGCCCCGACTCCTCTGAATACATTTAACTCATTTCTCTTACCCATTCTCAAAATAACACTTTACAGAAACTATTTCTTAGCTTCCAACCTCAATACTACTGCTTCTTCTTCTTTCAGTTCCTCTTTTTTTCATTTTATTATTTTATTAGAATTTTTGGGATTGGTTTGATTCTTGATTTCTTCAATCAAACATCTCAGAAATCAGTAGCTCAAATCAATTTCCATGGAAGCTATGCAATTGCTTTACTCGCTTGTTTCTATCTTCGCCCTATTTTATCAGTACATGAAAGATCGTCGTCAACGATTCAGGATTATCTCTGCCAATTTCAGGAGGAATTACCCTCCGCCGCCAGAAAATTGTATCAAATGATATTTCAAAATTTGAGTTTGAAAATCACGGAGGTTAAGTGACCATAGTTTCGAAAGTATTGGAAAACAAAGAGAAATCGAGAAAAATATGTGGGAATCCGTCTTGATTTCACACACTGCTTCTGTCAAATTCAAATTTCGAATTCCAAAACCCAAAAATTGTATAACAATAAGGCCATGGATGAAGAAGTGCAGCTCAATTCGATGTGCCGGAAAAGCCAATCGATGGTCCCTTAATGGCATGAATGCCCTTGTCACTGGTGGGTGGTGGCACTAGAGACATTGGATCCGTAATGCTCCCCTTCTTTACACTTTTCCGACCGTCGGTGGTAAGTGGAACTCGACGAGCTCGCCGTTGATAATCCATGTGCCTGTGCTTGATATATGATATTAGTTAATGCATTTAGTTGTTGTATTTATGAATACTGATTCAGTGATAATGAAAATGTTTTCCTTTTTTGCATATAAAAAAAGGGAGTTGAAATGTTGTTTTTCAAAAGAACACTAAGCTTGTAAAATCAGATTGAAACAATCTTTGATCTCGTGAATTTACTTCGTTATTTTGGGAGGGGAAATCGGGAAAGTGGTGCTAAGGAGGAGAAGACATGAACTGGGGATTTAATTGGTATGAGTTTCTTTAGTATAGCGGGTCGGGTTTGGGTTAAAATAGACAATTGGGTAATTTCAATTGAAATTGGGTTAATTTGAGTTGATTTGGGGCTTTCCGTCAAATGAGGGGTATATATGGTGAAATTAGTAACGGTAGGGGCAAAACTAACTTCACTTTAACAGTAAGGGCATAGTCAACCAATAAAACAAAGTTGAGGGGTATTTTTGACCCTTTTCCCTTTATTTATTAAAGAAACTTGAATTAGAATTGAGATGCCATGTAGTCCTGATCTATACTTTCTTGTTAGATTGCCATTAAAGCCCTATGGCTAAGTTTAACTGTTTCAACAGAAAAGGGCCAAAACTACCCCTCACCTATGCAAATTGGTAATCATTGCTGTTGGGAAGTTGGTTGCTGCTGACGCAGTTCCTAAGGTTAGGTGTATTCTGTTTTCAACTAAGAGAATATAGGAACTTCAACTAAGAAAAAATTAAGAGCATTTTAAATATACTTCTTTTTGTGTTTTTGTTAATGCGGCCTGGGGTCTTCCGTTTCCAAAGATTGTGGATCTGGCATTCGTATTTTCACATTGGTCTCAACCATGCTCCAGTACCAATCTTGCAACAGTATTAGAGTATTGATGCAAAGAGATCGGTCTTTCACTTGCTAATCATTTCATGAATCTGGTTTTTTTAAGATCTAAAAATGTATCAATATGGTGGAATGGTCAAATCAGCTAGCTTCCCTGCTCCATTTGATGTCTCTTTTCAACCAGTGACTTCCCAACTATATGGGAAGGGCATTCCTGTAGCATTTCTGTAGCATTTTGATTGCTTTGGGAGCCACATGCATAGCTACAATCAAAGGCCTTCTGTGATTATTCCATAAGAATTACTCATTCCTCTTTGAAAAGTCACTTCAGTTATACCTTATCAGTCCCCAAAAAAAAGTCACTACAAATAATCCTGTTCATTGAAGGTGACTCACTTCCTATTCAAGGAATGAAACCATCAGAAGCTATAATAGTCAGATTAGTTTTGTTTTGTTGTGCTTGCTTGCTTCAATTCCTCTTTAACTGATTCTAATTAGATTTTACTTTCTCGCTGTTGAATCCTTTTTGTGTATATCTACTGATGTGGTTTACACATGCTGATGATAGGACGTTCATTCCTTTATTTGCAGATGTTTTTGAAAGCCTTGGAGCAACTTTGAATGTTGCTAAACCAACAAAAGGTTCAAGTGTGGCTATTTTTTCACTGGGGGCTGTAGGCCTTGCTGTGAGTATTCTTCACATGGCAAATAACTTTCTTGTTCTGTTTTGTTTTTATCCATATATATGTTAATCTTACTAATGATCTGATCTCATTTGGTCAGGCTGCAGAAGGAGCAAGAATTGTTGGTGCTTCAAGGATAATTGGTGTAGATTTAAATGCTAGCAGATTTGAGCAAGGTAATTAACTTGTGCCTTACACATTCTTGATCCATTATTTTATAATTCCTTGTAACTTGTCTCATAGCAAAGCAACTAATTCATCAATTTTACTTTTATTCTACAACTAAGAAATTTGGTGTGACACAGTTTGTGAACCCAAAGGATTATAGTAAACCAGTTCAAGAGGTACTCATATTTCCTTCTCCTAATGGATCATTTCGCGAAAGAAAAAAAAGACAGTTGTGAGTTATAGTTGATCATCTTTTCTTGAATTTTGATTATTTGATCAGGTAATTGCTGAGATGACTGATGGTGGAGTCGATAGGAGTGTGGAATGTACTGGCCATATTGATGCTATGATTCCAGCATTTGAATGTGTCCATGATGTATGTTTTCTATCATCAAATTTCCTTAATTGTATGTTCTTATTAATACATTTATCTTAACGAACATTGTTGTAATTAATTATCAGGGGTGGGGTGTGGCTGTACTTGTTGTTGCCATAAGGAAGCTTTGTTCAAGACATACCCTATGAACTTTCTGAATGAAAGGACTCTCAAAGAAACCTTCTTTGAAAACTACAAACCTAGTTCGGATATTCCTTCTGTTGTTGAGAAATACATGAATAAGGAACTTGAATTGGATAAATTCATCACTCATACACACCCATTTTCTTAAATCAACAAGGCTTTTGAATTAATGTTGAAGGGAGAAGGCCTTCGTTGCATCATCACCATGGAGGGCTAAACTTACTGTCCTTGAAAAGGATCTTCTAGCTAGTCGCTACTGTCTTCGTGCAAGTCAACTTGCATGTAGGGTAAGCATTATTCCAAAAATTATATGTTCATTTATCTCCTGTTAGTGCCTACTATGTTCTCTTTTGGTTAATTGAGTTTGTTGGTTTTCTTGGTCTAGGTTGTGTTGTTTTTTCAGAGCAGTGGTGGCTGTTCAGGAAAGCAACCCTTGCATCATCCACGGAGCTAGAAGCTTTGGGGTACTCTCCTGATGAATCCATTCATCAAAAGTTCTAGAAGCTTTGTGAATGCCAACTAAATATCACAGGTGGTCTTTCCTGTCCCATTCAATGTTTTCTCTTCATTGGTCGTAGCTCTAGCTCATACCTTACTGTTGTATAGAGGAATAGTAGTATAGCTCGGACACTATTGATTTATCTTTAAACTGTAGAAAAGCTTGCATCTTGAACAATTAAACTTGTTAAGATCGTGAACTATATAGGGGATTGCTATTATGAAGTAATTTATTTTGAACTGGTAACTAAAAGCTGTTTTATTTTGCTTTTCTAGAATTTTAAAACTGCTTTCCTTCTGATGAAAAAGGCAATATTTAAGCATGGTGAGAATGAAGCTCTGAGATCTTGTGTAAAAGCTCTGAACTTCTGTGCTACAGAGAGTGGTGGGGAGTTACAGGACTTTGCCCTTAACAAATAGAAGGGGATTGAAGATGAGCTCATTATCACTTAAATCTGCAATAAACGAAGTTGCTGTATGTGCCCTTAACAAATTGAAGGGGACTATGTGTTCTATTGATGCATTTTTGTTAAATGTTCAATTTTTTGTTGTTGCAGGGTGGTGATGCTGAATATTCACTGCTTGTTAACTTGAAAAGGTTGGATGATCTTCAATTGTCAAGGCCAATTTCCATCGAAAGCTTGCATAATGATCTTGCTGTGACTGCCCCCAAGGCTTAGATCTAGTGGAAAAAGGTGGAGGATTTGTGGCTTAGGTCGCAGGTTCAAGCCCCACACCATGCAAAGCGAAGCCCGGTATTTAAGTGGACCCCAAGGCTTAGCTCTAGTGGAAAAAGGTGGAGGAGTTGTGGCTTAGGTCGCAGGTTCAAGCCCCACACCATGCAAAGCGAAACCCGGTATTTAAGTGGAGCCCAAGGCTTAGATCTAGTGGAAAAAGGTGGAGGATTTGTGGCTTAGGTCGCAGGTTCAAGCCCCACACCATGCAAAGCGAAGCCCGGTATTTAAGTGGATCAAGGCTTAGCTCTAGTGGAAAAAGGTGGAGGAGTTGTGGCTTAGGTCACAGGTTCAAGCCCCACACCATGCAAAGCGATGCCCGGTATTTAAGTGGACCCCAAGGCTTAGCTCTAGTGGAAAAAGGTGGAGGATTTATGGCTTAGGTCACAGGTTCAAGCCCCACACCATGCAAAGCGATGCCCGGTATTTAAGTGGAACCCAAGGCTTAGCTCTAGTGGAAAAAGGTGGAGGATTTGTGGCTTAGGTCGCAGGTTCAAGCCCCACACCATGCAAAGCGATGCCTGGTATTTAAGTGGATCCCAAGGCTTAGCTTTAGTGGAAAAAGGTGGAGGATTTGTGGCTTAGGTCGCAGGTTCAAGCCCCACACCATGCAAAGCGATGCCCGGTATTTAAGTGAATCCCAAGGCTTAGCTCTAGTGGTAAAAGGTGGAGGATTTGTGGCTTAGGTTGCAGGTTCAAGCCCTAGACCATGCAAAGCGAAGCCCAATATTTAAGTGGAACCCAAGGCTTAGCTCTAGTGGAAAAAGGTGGAGGATTTGTGGCTTAGGTCCAGGTTCAAGCTCCACACCATGCAAAGCGAAACCTGGTATTTAAGTGGACCCCAAGGCTTAGCTCTAGTGGAAAAAGGTGGAGGATTTGTGGCTTAGGTCGCAGGTTCAAGCCCCATACCATGCAAAGCGATGCCCGGTATTTAAGTGGAGCCTAAGGCTTAGCTCTAGTGGAAAAAGGTAGAGGATTTGTGGCTTAGGTCGTATGTTCAAGCCCCACACCATGCAAAGCGATGCCCGGTATTTAAGTGGACCCCAAGATTTAGCTCTAGTGGAAAACGGTGGAGGATTTGTGGCTTAGGTCGCAGGTTCAAGCCCCACACCAAGCAAAGCGAAGCCCGATATTTAAGTGGAACTCAAGGCTTAGCTCTAGTGGAAAAAGGTGGAGGATTTGTGGCTTAGGTCGCAGGTTCAAGCCCCACACCATGCAAAGCGAAGCCCGGTATTTAAGTGGACCCCAAGGCTTAGCTCTAGTGGAAAAAGGTGGAGGATTTGTGGCTTAGGTCGCAGGTTCAAGCCCCACACCATGCAAAGCGATGCCCGGTATTTAAGTGGACCCCAAGGCTTAGCTCTAGTGGAAAAAGGTGGAGGATTTGTGGCTTAGGTCGCAGGTTCAAGCCCCACACCAAGCAAAGCGATGCTCGACATTTAAGTGGATCCCAAGGCTTAGCTCTAGTGGAAAAAGGTGGAGGATTTGTGGCTTAGGTTGCAGGTTCAAGCCACACACCATGCAAAGCGAAGCCCAATATTTAAGTGGAGAAGGGTAGAGGGGCGGGCCCATTATCCACCGAGTTGAGAAGGCTATGATTGGTCCAAAGGGCAGGTCACAGATGGATTGATTTCTCAGTTATCAAAAAAAAAAGATCTTGCAGAGACTTTCAAAAACTTCAGAAGTATTGATGACGAGGTGGGTATACTGTAATTTGAAAAAATCTTTTTTTTTTGGTAGTTTTGCCAATACTCAACTTCTTTGGCTTACTGTTTAGGTTATTGGATTTCTGCTTCTTAACATGCATCTGCATGTTTGCAGGCTACTCTCTATCTTAAACTCTGGAACTATCCTGGAACAATCTTTATCTTCGTTATCTCCAAGCGCAGTGCATTGTTTGATCTACTTGAGTCCTTCCTGACTACTAAATCTTCGGAAGGTCTTCGTGCAAGTCGACTTGCATGTAGGGTAAGCATTATTCCTAACTTTTATGTTCACTCATCTCCTGTTAGTGCCTTCTATGTTCTCTTTTGGTTAATTGAGTTTGTTGTTTTTCTTGGTCTAGGTTGTGTTCTTTTTTGAGAACAGTGGCTGTTCAAGAAAGCAACCTTGTATCATCCACAGAGCTAGAAGCTTTGGGTACTCATCAGATATATGCAACGGAAGCAGCTTCCAGACTGATGATGGATGCCCTTATTTCCATGCATATGGATTGAGAAGATCCTATGGACCTGAAGAGTCTGGTTGCCCTCAATGGATCAGATGGGATAAACTTGAACTAGGCAGTGAAAGGACAGTGCTTGGTGGATAGCTGTCATACGGGTAACACTTCTTATTTCATTTAATAGAAAGATCTATTTTTGTCACACTTCTTGTGATTAATCAATTAGTGTGTTCCAACTTACGAGAACTACTCTGCTACTTCCACTTATGTTTTAAAATGCTAGTTGTGCTTAGATGTAAATGTTCTAGGTGATACAACCGCAGAGAAATAACGTACCTTAAAAAATGAGGAACACATAATGCAGGGATCTCATAATTTTTCCCACCAATACAAGCACACACCCTTTTCATCCTAAATTTGATCTACTAGTTTAAGTCTGTCATAGTCTTCAATTATTTCTATGGACTTGAGGATATGCTGCAAATGAGTTAGTCATCTGAGTAGAGTGGACATTACATGCAACATGAAAATAGTATGTAGTTTTGGTTAGAGTAGTATCTCCCTACAACTTTCAGTGAGCCTAGTCTTCTAGTGGCTCAACTTTGTTTGGAAGACGTTATAAGTTACTGTATAATTTCTGAATTTGTCCCGTATTTCCCTGTGGTTTTTTAGTATTAATGCTATATACAATTATCTGGAGTTTGGTTAGACTAGTAATTTCTACAACTTGCCTTTATAGGCATTTTCTATTTTTATTGATTTGACAGCTATATTCCTATTTTATCATAGAAAAACTTAAGAAGGGTCTTCTTCTTATCATGGATCCCTGAGTTTGTTCCATGGTTGAAGAAAATATTCACTTGAAAATTATGTCTTTACAGGATTGAAACGTATCCCGTGTATGCTCTTGGAAGAAGAGCTATCAGCTGAATTAAGTGATGAAGATGCAACAAACCTAATTCGGCTACTTTTTGCGTCAACTAGGAAGGCAGTTTTGGAGAAGATTTTTCCTGCTAGTGATAATAAAAAGAAATACTACACCAAAGCACAAAAGGTGAGGTTCTTTAGTTCTTCTTGTTGATACTCTTAAGTAAATGTTATATTTTTGCTTCAAACTTCACCGTTTACACTTGAGAATGGATTCCAAGAAAGTGCTTGTGAAACAATAAGTTGATAATATTTCTGCAACCTGGTAGATCTGTACTGTGCTGCAATTTTTTTTGAACTGTATGTTTGTCTTAAATCAGGCCAGTTGGTCAAATACATCCGGATTACTTACTAGTATTATTTAGTGGAAGAGGTGCCATTTTCGTATATTATCATGTTACCATCTTTAACATTTTTCTAACAACATTAAGACGTTTTATTGTACTTGGAGTTTGATAATAGAGTGAGCAGTCAGATTATTTTCATGTACCATGGAACATAGACGGTAACTGTGTTTGCTCAGTAGGGACATCATTCAAAGCTGTATGCAGAATGAGTATCTAGATGCCGTGGTTTTGATTTTTTGAATTCATAGAGTATCCCCTCAAGTTCAATATTTGTTTAGATTATTTTAGATAGGTTCCTTCTTTAGTGTTCTTTGTCAATGACAAATTATATTGGTGTTTTTCAGATTTCAGCCATACTACTCCAGGATACTGAATTTTTTGAATGCTTATGTTGTAATATCCAGGACGTGTTTGAAATCTCTAAGCGTGATATAACCATTTCTATGATGAGGAATTATCCACAACTTCCTCACAAATTTATGTCTGACAAAGCAAAAATTCACCATCTACTTGAAATCATTGTTCATATGAACCTTGAGCGCGATTCTCTTAAAAGACAAGATCAGGTGTGTTTGTGGAACTTATTATGATCATGAAGTATACAGGGGATTGCCAATATGAAGTAATTTGTTTTTGAACTGTTAACTAAAAGCTGTTTTCTTTTGCTTTTCCAGGATTTTACATCTGCTGTCCTTCTGAAGAAAAAGGCATTCCTTAAGCATGGTGTAAAGGAAGCTCTGAGATCTCGTGTAAAAGCTCTGAACTTCTGTGCTACTGTGAGTTGTGGGGAGTTACAGGACTTTGCCCTTAACAAATTTAAGGGGATTGAAGATGAGCTTGTTATCAAACTTAAATCTGCATTAAAAGAAGTTGCGGTATGTGCCATTAACAAATTGAAGGGGACTATGTTTTATTGATGTGTTTTGGTCAAATGTGCAATTTTTGTTGTTGCAGGATGGTGATGATGAATATTCACTGCTTTTTTAGCTTGAAAAGGTTGTATGAACTTCAATTGTCTAGGCAAATTTTCATTGAAAGCTTGCATAAAGATCCTGCAGAGACTTTCAAAAACTTCAGATGTATTGATGACAAGGTGGGTATACTGTAATTTGAATAATTCTTTTTCGTAGTCTTACCTATACTCAACTGCTTTGGCTTACTATTCAGGTTATTGGGTTTCTGCTTCTGAACATGCCTCTGCATATTTGCTAGTGCCTACACTCTATCATAAACTCTGGATCAGTCCTGGAACAATCAATATCTTCCTTCATCTCCAAGCGCAGTGCCTTGTTTGAACTACTTGAGTTCTTCCTGACTACGAAATCTCCGAAAGGTCTTCGTGCAAGTCAACTTGCATGTATGGTAACCATTATTCCAAACTTCTATGTTCACTTATCTCCTGTTAGTGCCTTCTATGTTCTCTTTTGATTGATTGAGTTTGTTGTTTTTCTTGGTCTAGGTTGTGTTATTTCAGAACAGTGGTGGCTGTTCAGGAAAGCAACCTTTGCATCCACAGAGCTAGAAGCTTTAGGGTACTCTCCAGATGAATCCATTCTTCAAAAGTTCTGGAAGCTTTGTGAACGCCAACTAAATATTCCAGGTGGTTTTTGCTCTCCCAGTCAATCAATGCTTTCTCTAAATTCGTGGCAGCTGTAGCACATCTTACATCAACATCCCCCACTCCAACTCCAGGTTCATCGTTATCTGCCCAAGAGATTTTCCTTTTTTTTTTTTTTTTAAAGTTTTAACCAATATAGCTTTTCGGTTTCAGGTGGTTCCATGTTTCTATTTAATCGGAAAGTACTACAAGATTTCCATAAAGATGGTCACCATTGGAGGAAGAAGAAGGATGGTGAAACTGTTAATGAAACTCATGAAAAGATGAAGGTATGCTCTATTGTCCTTAAGCTCACTTGCTCTTATCATGTTCTTGTAGGGTGCTGGTAAATTAGTATCTATCGGCGGAGTTGTCTATGTTTTTCGGATTGCTCTTTTCAAGATCTCTAGTAAAAACATGAGATTGCCTGTGTTTAACAGCTACGGGTTTTATCTATGATTTAGTTTATCACAGACATATTTTTTTTATATCTTTACTGCTTAAAAGCAACTTTTAGGAAATCAGGTTATTTTTTTTTGGGTGGGGGAGGGTGTAATAGTTTATTGATATTGTGGGGGAAAATACTCTATACGAGAAATATACTAATATAGTTACCCTATGCTTGCAAAGTTGGTTTCCACCTCTGGATAAATAAAATTACCAAATTGATTTTAAAGGAAGTCAAGAACCACCAATGAGAGATCATGTTAAATGTTCTCTCCAAGTTGTAGTAATATTTTCATAATAAGGTTACTTTACTTTGGTTTTAGCGTAAATCAAGTGAAACAACACCATTTTTTTTCTTTTTGTAATTGGATGCGTATTTTCCCTAAATTTTGTGCCCTTTTCTTGATTCAATTCCAGATTGAGGAGTTGTTTTGTTGAAACTTTATGGGTTTTCTTTTTCAACTTGGTATTATTCCAAGTTTATGCAGATCAGATCCACGCGTTCTTCATTATTTAGATGGTTAGAAGAAGGGAAACTAACATATATATGTGTTATTTGATTTCTAGACTTCGAAATATTTACAGTTTCTTGTCAGTTTTGGATGTAGGGAGAACATGAAAAAGTTCGATTTAGTGTTCTTTGGTATTATTTTCCTATGAATTGTAGTGAGACAGACATGCAGTACGATTAATTGTCATTTTTACTTTTAATTGTCCTCAGAAGGGAAACATATGTGTTGTGGAGGTAGGAAAACCATGAAAAAGTTCATTTTATTGTTCTTTAGTATTATTTTCTAAGAATTGTAGTGAGGCAAACATGCAGTACACTAATTGTCATTTTACTTTTAATTGTCCTTAAGAAAGGTAATATATTTGTGTTACTCGATTTCAAAATTTTGAAATATTCAGTTTCTGTTTTTGTTTGGATGTAGGGAAAACATGGAAAATTCATTTTAGTGTTCTTTATTATCATTTTCCTATTAATTGTAGTAAGGCAGATGATCATGTTTACTTAAAATAAAAAGAACTTGAATTTTTATATGACATATCAATGGATTCCTGTCTTCCTTCACGAGCTAGTCGTGTTTTGGCTACTCTCGGAATTCTGATTATGGTGGGGGTCATAAGAGATGGAAATGTGCTGTCGTATAGAATTGTTGATTGAATCTGTGACTTCAATCAAATTGAATGTGATATCATATTCACTTTCGACCCATTTTTGCTCCTTTTGTCACTAGTTGACTTGCTAGTGCTCTCGAATTGTTAGGAGTGTATTTACTTGCGATTGTATAATCAATCCTTACAGATCGTAGAACTTCTACGGGCCGTATGACCCAACCTTACCAAAAGAGGTCAACTTTTTTAGTTGCTGAAGTTGAAATGACAGTTAACTAGTACGGTTCGTCAAAGGTTCTACGGATCGTTAGCCAAACCGTCATTCCAAACTTAGGCTACTTTTTGTTCTTCAAGATGACGAGACTTGATCTATAGTCGGTAGGAATTCCTACGTCTCGTAGACGGTAGATCCAAGTCGTCAACCCTAATATTAGGAGTTTTTAAGATCAACTTTGTATTAACACATCTTCAACATCATATCAGCCTATTCCATCACAAACATGCATTTCAACACAGTAATTTTCAATGTAATTCCGTCATCTATAGGGCTTGTACTTATCAATTAATCACAATAACAAATAGCACCATCACAAACTCTTTGTCAAGAACACAATTTGAAGTAATTTGTTTCACATATTTACACATAATCGACAACACTCGCATCTACTTGCTTCCCAAGGGTATACTTTAATTAATTTAGGCATACAAAACAAGCATCACATACCCTAGGTCAAGTAGCAACTTTGAATTCAAGTAATTAAATCTAGTTAGGCTTAATTCCATACCTTTATATGAATTTCCAAGTTGTGCGAGTGCATCACTTATATGTCTAGAACTTTGAAAACCAACTTAATAATTGCCCTATCCCGCACTGCCTTGAATATGAGTAAAGGAAATTTGGGAAAAATGAAAGATAGGAGAGGTAAAAGGAGAAGATGGGAGGAAAGGATTAAATAGTGGAAGTTGGAATTGTTAGGGATGGAGTTTGTGTGTGAAAGGGTGGGAAATGTGAGAGGTTGTAAGGGTTGGGAATTGAGGGAAATGGGGGTTGAATGTAAAATTGGAGGTTTTTATTAAAAAGGGTCGCGGGTCGGGTCATTAATTCCATTTATGGTCCGTAATAATTCCTACGAACTGTCGAAGGCCTCCGTCGTTCTACTCAACACTAGGAAAAAATTCAGGAAACATACCTGGGTCTACGGATGCAGACTACGGACCGTCAAAGTTTAAACTGTTTGTATTGTGCATCCGTAGACTTAAAGTTATTATTGTGTTAGGACTTAGATTCTACGGATGCCATCTATGGTTTGTTGAATGAGCAACGACTCCTAGATGAGATTTAAAACCCTCTACACTTTGAAATTTTGCAGATTTTTCTTTCTTTCTTGCACATGTAGCAAACTTAGGACTTCTTTTTACATTTTCTTGACACCTTTTGGACACGAACCCTAAACTATCCTATTCTAGCCAAAAATCAAACTTAAGAACAAAAAATGTCAATAAAAAAATAAAATAAAATAAAATAATTCAAACTAGCTAGATTACATCTTGGGTTGCCTCCCAAGTAGCGCTTGATTTAACTCTCACCTTTTGAATCTTGTTCCTTCCTCATTCTCAAGTTCAACCACTCTGTGTGTGTGACAACACTTGTACAACTCTGAATGATCTCGTCCTCTTTGATTTGAGCTTGTCAGGAAACAAGCGCAGCCTTTAGTTGAATAGAAGTACCAAATCACCGGGATTAAATTCTCGCTTTTCGATCTTTTGATCATGATACTTCTTCATCTTCTCCTTATACACCTTCAAAGCCATTGGCGATATCCCATTTACCCAAGCTGTAGGAAAAACCCTCATTTTAGTTTATTCTATTCATCACCTTGACTCTAATTTCTTCTAGCATAGACACAATTGCCTTATGTCTAGCTGCCTGCTAATATCCAAGCATTAAAACTTTCAGCCATATTTTTAACAACACTATCACATTTGAGAACTCCTTGAAGTACACTTTGCACCATCTTTCAATGTCATATGTGATATTTTCCACAATTTTCTACCCAACTTACTTAACTCACCTTCCCTGACCTTCAATTCAGATTCAAATGTTTCCCTAACACACTTCTAGGACTTTTTCCTTCTTTCAATACCCTTACATTTCTTTGACCAGTTTAACAGAATGTGTCAAGCACACATTCTGTGCTCACAAGCAGGAAATACTTCCTCAGCAGCACTAATCAAATCCTACAAAAAATCATAAACAATGGTATGCATATGATGTAAAATCTGTAGTAACTAAGCAAAATAAATAGTACAGTAACTAATTTATATGATATTGGTAAAAATAGTAGGCAACTGTTTAGCAAAATAAACAGTAACTAACTACTAGGAAAAAGCAGTAACTAATCCTACAGTGAATTTTATGCTTTGACTTGTTGTTTATACTAGTTGATTAAAATGTTAAATTGAGCTAAATTTAATCAAGAAAAAAGGGCAGAAAGGAATAAAGGTTTAAGAGTAGTAAAAATAACATTATCATACATTTTGCATATCAATGATTAGACTAGTTTGATCCCCATTTCCAAGTTGCAAGTCATCTTGCAAGATCCTCATAAACCATCTCCATGTTTCCTTTTTTTCTACTTCAGTGACAGCCCAAGCTATTGGTTTGATTGTTTCCATCTTTAGCTACTGCTACAAATAATGCCCTTTACATACCCCTTTGAGAAAACAACCATCAAGACCTATACACTTCCTACACTTGGCCCTTACCTGATTTTGATCATTCTTCTCCTTTTCTTGCTGGAGTCCTTTCTTTAATGCATAGTTGGTCATATCTTCTCTAAATTTATTAACATTTTTAAATGCTTGGCCAACCTGCCAGATGACTTTCTCACAATCTGGATGATAGACTACCGTGCTACTCTTTTTCCTATCCCTCAACTGCCCTCCTCCTCCTCCATCATCACAAACCTGCTCACCTTCAAATTCACTAGCAAAACTATCTACATTTCATGAGTCATAATATGGCTCATCATCATCACCTCCCAAATTGTACCACAAATTTGTTCTTTCATTATCAATATCTTCATAGCCTTCATCTAACCCATCTTCACTAAGAAATCCATCCGGTTTCTCCTTAGCAGGAGCCTTAACTTTTTCTGTTTTATTATATTCCCTTAGATCTTCTCTCACCACCCTAAGTTCTGCATGAACATCACTTCCATAATCATTAGAGAGTTCAGATTCATTACTTTTTTCTTCTTTAGAGTCACCACCAGTGGAGTTATTTCCCTGTAAATATACACTGGCAGCTTCTTTATGCCCTTTAAAATCATCATTGGTAAAGAATATTGCAACTGTCGATGGCTTTTCACTTTAGCATTTGTGATGCTCTGTTTTGGTGTAGCTACTGGAAATAAAAACGATACATCTAAGACATGTAAAACTGATGAATAGACATACTTGAATTAAGAAATGAAAATAACATGATCTGTTTGTCTATGCCAAGGATAACCCAAAAAAATTCAACACACTTCTAAATGTACTCAGATTTGGTCCACACAAACATCCAATCTTGCATTTCTTCAGGTCAACCCAACAATGCTAATTCTTCTGTAACATAATCATAAGTAGCTTGGACTCTCTAGAAATGTTGTCGCACCCGTGCTTTCAGAAATGCACTACTTTTAAAGGATGCGACACACAATGGCATTTTTGAAAAGTCCGAGCAACATAGATTACACAACCTCATGATCAACAACTGATACCAACAACAACCCATCATAAGATCCAAGTATAAGTGAACATTAGAACAAAAACTCACTGAACAGAAGCACCAATTAGACAAGAAACACAAACTTAACATAAAAACATCAATTAGACACAATAAGAATCAACAGACAGCACTGCAGCCCAACTCGATCAGAAAAAAGTTGGCATTTGGACCTTGTGTGCATTCCGGTTTTCAGTTCACCATAACATCCAAACTATAAATATGCCTGCGAGAAAATGGAACTCTTTTGATAAATGAGAGAGTAAATTCAACTCAACGAAAAAAGAGAGACACAAGTTGTTGAATGCTAATAGAAAAAGATAAATTTAATATTTAATTTTACTTGGTGCTTGATAGTTATAACTACACATCCATAAATCTAGATTCATTTCCACTATGAGCCATATCTACAAAAATATGAAATCACTTTGAAGCCTAATAAACTCATCATTTCGAAGGATAATCCCTACTTTCTGTTGTACTTTCTCAAACTATTATTAGAAGAGCGGTGCTTCTTCTGCTTCTTTGTAACAGTCCATCATATATCTTGTGTAACTGAAGGTTGGGGGAATCAAAAAAGTTTATGAAATTGGCCGTATATTCCGCAATGAAGGCATTTCAACTCGTCATAATCCTGAATTCACCTTCATTGAGGTAATAGCTCTTTGTCAAAAGACTTCTCATTATTTAGTTTATTAGGCTTCAAAGCGAATTTGCAAATCCATTTGGAGAGCATTTAGCCAAATAACTTCCTGCAAAATGATCAATAATCATTTTAAAATTGATTTTAGATGTATGAAGCATACTCTGACTATGAAAGCATGATGAATATGGCAGAAGATATTGTGACACGATGTGCCCTTGGCCCCTTGCAGTTAATGGGAAACTTAGAATTGATTACCAGGTAAGTACCCTTTCCTGTGGATAATCTTCCTCAATAGTGTTTGTAATTGGTGATCATTCTTTGCATTTTCATGTATCTTCTCTGTCAAACATGATACAACTCACTTACAGGAATACGTGTGCAACCATTCTTATATTGAAGGCATAATACTGAGAATTGATTGAACTTGTGGCTTCTGGCTTTGATTGTTCTTTTAAGTTCCCTTAGAAGACAACCTAGTTCTTTCTTTATCTGGCTACAAGAATGGACCATGAGCGATAAGAGGAATCATGTGAACTTCATATTTCTCAATGGCATTATGTTATTTTTTTTTAACCTTTTCAATTTCCATTTATAGGGAGCTTCCTTAGGTTCCAACATCTTCTTTACTCAGCCATCTTGTTTCTCGTGACCATATATTATCTCATCATAACAAAATAATTTTGAATGGTTGAACAATGTTGACCCAAACTTGTCCAGCTAAACATTTTTAGTTACTATTCGAATACCTGACCTATTTCCTTGAGTTGATGTAAACCATCTCATCTTATTTTATCTTTTCCAGAGATCCTAGTTCATGCCTTTTCATATGCTGCATATGTTTTTTGGAGAATGTGAAATGTTTCTGCACTGATTTTGAAACATTGTCAGATTTACACATAATGAGTTGAACTAACTTTTCAGTGAATTATGAGTTTTATGGCTAATAGGTTTTTGGTCCCACTTTTGGTATTTCATTTTCTTTCTTATCTCACCTTAACTTTAATTGAAGGAATCAAACTTTATGCTTTGTTGCAGGGTGTGGAGATCTTCTTGGAAAGACCTTGGAGGAGGGAAACAATGCATAATCTTGTGAAAGAAGCTGTGATTGATTTTAAAAACTTCGGTGACGATCTTAATGCTGCTAAAGAACATGACATAAAGCAATTGATATTCTTGGTGATGATCTGGATAAGAGTTCAATTGAAGCAATGCTCTTCTGTTGGCCATTTGCATAATGAGGTTTGAATAATGTTGTTTAGAATTTTTTCTGTTCCCGTCTGCAGATACATAGAACTAACAACTTTTAACCATATGCCAGTGTATCTTATTGGTTAATAAGATGGTTCTTTTTATGTGTACTGCTTTGTGATGTTACCATTTTCAGGTCTTTGAGATGGTAGTAGAACCAAAGCTTCTACAACCGACTATTGTCTTGGAATAACTCCACTGGCCAAACCACATAGAAGGTGCACCAGTTAGCCACAATAGTCATCTATTCAAGTTATTTTTTTCTTTCTTTGTTATTTTATAATTATGGCTTTAACGCTTTAATAGTGACACTACTCATTCAATGATGACCCTCCCTCTTTGTAACTAAACCTGACCTGTTTGGTTTGAAAATTATGTCGGCACGTTGAGTTCATTCAACCACTGTTACTATTCGATCAGTGGTCTTACACCAATTACCACATAAAAAACAGAACTTTCAAGCCCATTGTATATACCGAAGGTGGTTGAATTTGTGGAGTTCAGCTTCCGAACTCTGTACTTCTTCCTCAGACTAGAAGCACCATCATGGCTAGAGGAGTCGAACTCATTCGGCACCGTAATAATTTCTAGTTTCTTGGACTATCGACGTGTTGTCCTCGGTGCCTTTGGTGAGTCATCCTGTAGGCTAGGGTCGAATTCAGACCCACTGAGTTCATTATCAATGCGTTCTTCAATAACTTGAAGCCGGGCCGAAGGTGCGGTGGATTTTGACCTTCTTCCATAAATGTTGGTATTCTATGATGCCATAGTACCTATGGATGGAAAAGTCATTTGTACCCAAACATACCAAACAAAGCAAGAAAAGAATGAAAATAAAACTATGAAACCAAAAGAAAATAGAAAATTACACTGTTTTGGTCCTGCGGTTGGTTCTCATAGGACCCAACTGTAGGAAAGGAAGTCAACTATTTTAGTTTCTGATGTTGGAATGATGGTTCACCAATATAGTCCGTCATAGGTTCTGTGGACTGTAATCCAAACCGTCATTCCTAACTTAGGCTACTTCTTATGCTTCAAGATGAAGAAATAAGGTAACTAGGTTTCCCCATCCTCTTCTGAAAAAAGAAAGCAAAAACAGAATGATATCACTTTTTTTCCAGTGAAATAGTATTTGAAGAGCTTTCACGATCATTCACATGAACTTCAGTAGGCAAGAAGGTACCTAGTGGAAGCTACCATTTTGAGAATGCAAGATTGTGGGATATATTATAATTGAAGCTTGTATACAGGGAAAGAACTGGGCATAAGCTTATAACAAAGAAAGTATTTATCAATACTTTGGTTCTTCTACTGAAGTAGTTTTATTTTGAGCTTATTCATCTTCGCTTATGCTAGGCTTTTATTTAATGACTTGCTTCATGTGAGTCTTTTATTATGGTGCACATGTTTTATTCCCCCTCTGGTATTAGCGATAAATGAATTGGCTGATAAAGGTGCTTGTTGTGCAGGTAAAAGGACTGTGTGAGAAAGCGAAGGATATTCTAATGCAAGAGAGTAATGTGCAGGTACGATACCTTATATAGCCTCTTTAATTATTAAAGAAACTAGAATTAGAATTGGGAGGCATGTAGTCCTGATCTATACTTGCTTGTTAGATGGCCATTAAACCCCTATATATGGGGTGTGTATTTCAGATTCTGGTTGAACCTCTCTACCATTTTTTTGGGGACGATGTGTGTTAAACAATACCTCAAGCCTCTATTTTTGCTTTGGTTAACAAAATGCGAAACTGATTTGCTGTCTAGGAGTTCTGGAAGGACGACATGTATTCTGAAAATTCATTTACAAGCATCTTGAAGAGTATATTTTGTGTAATTGCACCTTTCTTGTTTGGTAATTAGCTGATGAAATGTATGTCGCCTGAAAATTCACTTCTCATATCTTATTTTGACTTGAATGAACCAAACATGAGTGTAATGTAATCCCAACCAAAATTTAAATAATAATCTCTGTATATTTTTAAGTGGAGGGGGGTGGGGTGGTTTCGAATGCTTAAGCTCTACACATTTCTTTAAGATACTGTATGGCGTTTCTTTAAGATTTTTATTTCTGTCACTTCAGAGTGCCTACATTAATTGGTCATTTTGAGAAATTTTGGCATCTTCAAGGTTAGCTATTCTACATGGAGCAAATTAATGAAGATTCTGGTAAATAAATTGGTTAATTTTTCTATTTATGCCTCTCTAAAGCTTTTGAACAAGTTTCTACTTTCCGAAATTGTCTTAGCTAAACCTATAGAATTCCACTTTTTTTTTATTTTTCCTTGCAATTTATAATGCATTAAGGGGACAAACACCAGAAACTCTTCGCTGAATGTGGCTCATAACCGGTACCGGTGCAGTGAGGTATTCCCGCTTTAGTCAAGAGATTCATAGAGTTGGTTGGAACATCAACTCAATCAAAACTCTCTTTCTGTTTAAGCCAACACTGTTGATTTTAACTTAGGGTCAGTGATATAAGTTCTCTGTGGATGCAGTTATGTAGGAAGTTGAAAATGTTGCCTTTCATTTTCATAGACTTTGATGTATGAATGATAAGTCCTATCATTTGAAATGAGTTAAGGAAGAAGGGAGACCAGAGATAAGATATACAAAATTCTTTGGGTATAACAGATTAGAGGAATGACTTGAGATAACTTGTATATACTTTTGTCTGAGAATTTGCATGGCTTCTCTGCTCATAAGCTAATTTATTAGATATATGTGACCTTTTCTATTTCATGAATCTGTGTATATTCCCTCTCCCGTTTAGACTTCTCTTTGAGTTCATGCTTTTTGATGTTCAGTTTAAGTGCTTCAGTAACATGAGAACATTGGAAGATTTGTTTAATTGTGATAGTTGTTAAAGTTGAAACGGGGAACTAACTCGATTTTTCTGTTGTCTCCTTCATTTTCAGCTCTAAATCCTGATAAATGGACTGAATTTATGCTGCTAGATCAAGCCCAGTTAGCCACAATACTCATCTATTCAGGTTATTTTTTTCTTTCTTTGTTATTTTATAATTATGGCTTTTACACTTTGATAGTGACACATATTCCAGGTGGATTTTGCTCTCCCGTTAAATGTTTTCTCTAAACAGCTCTAGTTCACATCTTACTGTTTTATAGAGGAACAGTAGTATGGCTCTAGCACTATCATTTATCTTCAAAACTGTCGAAAAGCTTGGATCTAGAAGAATTAGTTTCAGTATCATGCTTCATATTATAGCACATTCAATTATTAAAGAAACTGGAATTAGAATTGGGAAGCATGTAGTCTTGATCTATCCTTGCTTGTTTGATTGCCATTAAAGCCCTATATATGGGGTGTGTATTTTAGATTCTGGTTGAAACTTTCTGCCATTTTTTTTGGGGGCAATGTGTGTGAAACGAATACCTCAAGCCTCTATTTTGCTTAGGTTAAGTAAATGCGAAACTGAGTTGCTGTCTAGGAGTTCTGGAAGAACGTGCGTTCGGGAAATTCATTTATAAGCATGTTGAAGTGTATATTTTGTGTAATTGCACTTCCCTTTTTTGTTTGCTAAATAGTTTATGTAAATGCATACTGCCTGAAAATTCACCTTCGTAGCAGTGTTTCATATAGATTAAAGCTATCCAAAAAGATGGGTTCTCTCTTATCTCCTGAGTGTAATGTAATCCCACAAAAATTTAATAATAAAATCTGTCTATTTTTCAAGGAGGGGTTCCGATGCTTCAGCTCTACATTTCTATTTCCTAATGATAGACCAAAGTTTCCTGTAATCATGAGATGCCACTACCAGTAATTCCCCTATACATAAGCCCTTCAAGAACCATCCATCAAGACCAATAATTTTCCTACATCCTTCTAACCAACCCCTTTTAAGAGCATCAAACCACACATAAAAATACACAAACAAGTTTTATCCAAGTATTGTATCCTTGTTTGTCCTAACTAATAAGAACTTCCAAGATTTGTCTTCTTAATAATGTCAAAATAGTCACATAATCTAGAGAATTCCAGATTCCAATCACCCATGAACTGACTCATTACCCTGCACTTGGTTCTATAACAAACTGTCCTCCCTACATACAAACCCAACTGATCCCTTACCAATACCTGAATCTCCCAAAGTTTTATGTTAGGTTGAGATACAAACCTATCTTGAAATTAATGTGCAATGTACACATAAGTTCATAACTTGTTCTTGTTTTTAGTTGGGCAACGATGAAATGGGTGGTACTTCTTCACAATAAAGTCTCCAGAATTCCTGTCAGTGCTTGCATATATCTCCCATTTGCATAGTATTTTGCTTTTACATTTGACTCTAATTTGGTGCTTCTCATTAGGCTTAAGTCCGAGTTGCACTTTGTTCTCTACAGCATAAGATTGCACAGCTTTTCTAAATTGCACAACACACTCTCAAAGACCATGTCAAGTTCAAAAATAGTTATCTGACAATCGGGATCAAACCTTAGTTTTCTACTCTTTCTTCTAGCTGGTAAGTCGATGCCTCTTTGAGCTAGAACATCCAACTCATCTCTACTGTTATCACTACCAACAGATGCATACCCTATATCCTTCGTACAACAACCAATTCAACCAAAGAAAAATGCTCTTTATCTAAAGGAGTTACCTTATTTCTCTCTCCCCAACATATTTCGGATTTGGAGCTTTGATAAAAGAACCACCATGATGGAATTGAACAAGAATGTATTCTTCTGCCATGAGTTAGATTTACATTGACATGAAAAGAAAAGGGGAAAAAAGAATATCATCAGAAGATTTACACTGAATTTCGAAACTATAAATCTAAATCTTGCATCAAAAATACCTAATGAGAAACACTAAAAAAAGAAAAGAAAAACCACATAGCATCCAAAAGGAAACTACAAAGCATGGTTATAAGATTTGCTTACCAGCAACAACCAAAGCAACTTTAAA
The DNA here is from genome assembly GCA_036553675.1 of Solanum okadae. Lineage (NCBI taxonomy): Eukaryota > Viridiplantae > Streptophyta > Magnoliopsida > Solanales > Solanaceae > Solanum > Solanum okadae. The sequence continues at coordinate 30,080,926 of CM071682.1, forward strand.
TTTTAGAAGATCTTAGTCTTCAAATGTGATTTTTTGTCTTTAAATGGGAAGAAATCATTGATAATTGCAGAAGGTTTCATTTTCTAAGGGTGGGGATTTGGGGAAGGATTGTTGTTTTGGAAGGTTTCTCCGAATAATAGGTTACGAAAGTCTTTTCATTTTTGGAGGGAAATAACTAAAGGATCTATATTAGAATTGGGTTAACCCGGATGATATGGAGAAAATAAAACACATGGAGGTATGTAATTGGATGTTTTTTTACTTGTCTAACATGCGCATAACAATTATATGTCCGTAAAACAAATGTGTTAAAATGGAACATAAATATTGGAGTTGAAGGGTTAAAATGGAACAAGGTTGAGTTGGAGTGCCAAAATGAAATTTAAAGACAAGTTTAAGGGGTTGTAGATGTGTTTGGCCACTTTTTTTATACTGCCCATATATGTTTTTAAGTTCCCTTTTTTCTTATTATTTTTTTCTTTTATAGGTTGATATCCTCTGGAACAGTAAGATATCCTGGTTGTTGAGAAACTTTTAGCACTCTTCAATTCCATGGAGTTTGTAAGTCTCTTCCCTTGTCTGCATATTTGCCTTTCCTGCATATTATTAGAGTACATACTAACATGATGTTCACTGATTCCAACATTTGCAGGCATGTTTAAGTGAGGGCACAAGCTACTACTTCCCACCATGCCACATAGTTAATATATGTGAGTTCCGTGTGTTACTTGACTGCCCTATGGACCTTTCATCCCTAGTTGTATTCAATTGTTATTTCTTCCCTGCTTGATGAGAAAACTTCAATTCGTAGAGGCCAGAGTTCATCAAATTCAGAATCTGTAAGGCAGGAAGTTTCAGAGCTTGATTCGAAAGTTTAATTCAGGCTGAGCCTTGGTTTGAAACTGTAAAAATCTTGCAGCTTTGGAGTATTTATTCCATAGGTATGGTACTAATCTCAAGTTCGATGGGTATGCTAGGGTGACCATTTCTTACCAGCCTCAACGACTTCAGAGCATAGGTGATAGAAAGCATATTTTCTTGCATTTATAAATACAATGAACCTTATGCTGGTAAAAATATTTTTTGATGTGGTTATCTCATCTGATATATGCAATGGAAGCAGCTTCTAGACTACGGAAACTGATGACGGAGGACCTTATTTGCATGCATATGGAGTTGAGAGAATCATATGGACCTGAAAAGTCTGGTTGCCCTCAATGCATGAGATGGGAAAAACTTGAACTACTTCCTAGGTACTAAAGGATATTTTTGGCAGTGAAAGGACAAAGCTTGGTGGATTGCTGTCATTCAGGTAATACTTCTTATTTCATTTAAAAGAAAGATCTATTTTTGTTACATTTTTTGTTACATGTAATAGAAATAATTTTTGTTGTTGTAGGATTGTGATGATGAATATTCACTGCTTGTTAACTTGAAAAGGTTGTATGAACTTCCAATTGTCTAGATAAATATCCATCGGAAGCTTACATAAAGATCTTACACAGACTTTCCAAAACTTCAGAAGTATTGATGACGAGGTAGGTATACTGTAGTTTGAGAAATTCTGTTTTGTAGTCTTGCGAATACTCAACTGCTTTGGCTTACTGTTCAACTTATTGGATTTCTGCTTCTTAACTTGCATCTGCATGATTGCTGGCTACACTATCATAAACTCTGGATCAGTCCTGGAACAATATATATCTTCCTTTATCTCCAAGTGCAGTGCCTTGTTTGAACTTGAATCCTTATTGACTACTACTAAATCTCCGGAAGTTCTTCGTGCAAGTCAACTTGTATGTATGGTAACCCTTATTCCAAACTTCTATGTTCACTTCTCTCCTGTTCGTGCCTTCTATGTTCTCTTTTGATTAATTAAGTTTTTTTTAGTCTAGGTTGTGTTATTTTTTCAGAACAGTAGTGGTGGTTCAGAAAAGCAACCTTTGCATCCACAAAGCTAGAAGCTTTGGGGTACTCTCTAGATGAATCCATTCTTCAAAAGTTCTGGAAGCTTTGTGAACGCCAACTAAATATTTCAGGTGTTTTTCGCTCTCCTAATTGGTTTTCTCTAAATTCGTGGTAGCTCTAGCTCACATCTTACTGATACATACTCTACGCTACATCTTCTCTTGATGTAGGTTTAGGTCCTCAGCATTCAGATCACGTGTAGATCGGTTCCCGATCCGTATTCAACAATATCAGTGGTGAGTCCTCGTTTTTCGAGGACGATTTACATGTTTTATATTTAGTCTTTCATTTTAGTTTCAGTTTTGCTAGAGTTAGCTGGGGGCATGTCCCAGCATCTCTAGTCAGTTATAGGCTTTTATTTATACATTGTTTTTGTCACTCCCCGAGGTTACCCGCTTGACGTAACACGAGACCTAGGATCAGGACTGACCCCGAGCTAACCTTGAGTTGGCATATCATGAATATAGTAGATCAACACCTTTAAAAGTCTAAACCTAAGAAATCTAAAAGCTCTAAGAAACCCTAAATCCTAATCCCTAAGAAACACTAAACCCTAAACCTATAGGAAACCGCTAAACCCCAAGACTCATGAAACACCAACAAACCCTAAAGCCTAAGGAAACCTAAAGCCTAAAAACACCTTTAAAAATCCTCTGCCCTATTTTAGGCCTACGTAATCCTAAATTTTAAGAAATCCAAATTCTTAAAAAGTCTAAGAAACACAAAAACTTTTAAAAACCTTAATCATAAAAATCATCAACCTAAAAAAAGCCATAAACTCTAAAAAACTCTTAACCTAAAATCCGAAGCCCTAAACCCTAAACAAAGAAACCGTAAGAAACTCTAAACCTTAAATCCTTATAAACCCTAATACCCTAAAACCTAAGATCCTAAACCCTAAACCCTAAAAAATCACTCAGAAAACCTAAACCTTAGGGCTAAACCCTAAGAAACCCTAAACTTTAAGAAATAAAGAAAACTCTAAAAAACTTTTAAAACCCTAAACTTTTAAAAACCCTAAACCCTAAAAACCCTATAAATCCCCTAAGATATAAGAACCCCTTAATTGTTAAAAAACCATAGAAATCCTAAACACCTTAAAACCCTAAACATAAAAATTCCTCTAAACCTAATAAAACCCTTGAAAATCTTAAGCCCAAAACCCTAAGTCCTAAAAACCCTTAAAAAAACCAAACCCTAAGAAATCGTAAACGCTAAATAATATACCCCAAGAAACTCTAAATCCTTAACTCTAAATCATAGGGCTAAACCTTAAACCCCAAACCATATGGAATCCTAAAAACCCTAAACTCTAAAATCCATTTAAACACCTAAAACTATAATACCTGAGGAAAAAACAAATCCCTTTAAAATCATAAGCCCTACAAAAAATCCTAAAGTTAACATCCTATGCCCTATATTAGGCCTACGTAATCCTAAATCTTAAGAAATCCAAATTCTTAAAAAAAACTAAAAAACCCTAAAACATTTAAAAACTTTAATCATAAAAATCATAAACCTAAAAAAAATCATAAACTCTAAAAAATTCTTAACCTAAAATTCGAAGCCCTAAACCCTAAACAAAGAAACCCTAAGAAACTCTAAACCTTAAACCTAAGATCGTAAAACCTAAACCTTAAAAAATCACTAAGAAAACCTAACCCCTAAAAAACAAAAAAAAAAGAACATTAAAATTCCGAAACCCAACGAACCTTAAATCCCAAACTCTAAACCTTTGAACCATAAACGCTTAAAAATCATAAGCCCAAAACCCTAACCCGAAGAAAACCCTAAACTCTAAACCCAAAAAAGCACAAAGAAACCCAAAACTCTAAAAAACAACAAATTTATTTTTATGAACTCTAAACCTAGAAAGCCTCTAAAAAATCTTAAACCTAACAAACCTAAACCCTATTCTACAAAAACCCTAAACCTAAAACACTAAACCGTATGACCCAAAAAAAACCTAGGACACCTTAAATGTTCAACTCAAAACCCTAAACCTTAGGAATAAACCCCCAACCCTAAGAAATCCTAAATTCTAAGAAAATATGAACATTAAAAAACAACAAAAAAAACTTTACAAACTCTAAACCTAAAAAAGCTTAAACCTAACAAACCTAAAACCCTAAAATATACAATAACCCTAAACCTAAAACACTAAACCCTAAACCCCTACACCCTAACTGACCCAAAAAAAACCTAGGATACCTTAAATGTTAAACTCAAACCCTAAGCCTTATGAAACTCTAAGAATCCCTAGACCCTAAGAAATCCTAAATCCTAAGAAAATATAAACAATAAAAAACAACAAAAAAAACTTTACAAACAATAAACCTAACAAACCTAAAGCCTAAACCATAGAAAAACCCTAAACATAAAACACTAAACCCTAAACCCCTACACCCTAAATGACACAAAAAAAAAATCTAGGAGACCTTAAATGTCAAAACTCAAACCCTAAGAAACTTAAACCCTAAACTTTAGGGATAAACCCCCAACCCTAAGCCTTATGAAACTCTAAGAAGACCTAAAGCTAAGAAAATATAAACATTAAAAAACAACAAAATAAACTTTACAACTCTAAACCTAACAAACCTAAACCCTAAACCATAGAAAAACCCTAAACCCTAAACCCCTACACCTTAAATGACCCTAAAAAACCTAGGAAACCTTTAATGTTAAACTCAAACCCTAAGAAACTTAAACCCTAAACCCCAAACCCAAAGCCTTATGAAACTCTAAGGAGCCCTAAACCCTAAGAAATCCTAAATCCTAAGAAAAACTAAACACTAAAAAACAACAAAAAAAAAACAATAAAAACTCTAAACCTAAAAAATCTTACACCTAACATACCTAAACCCTAAACCATATTCTAGAAAAAACCTAAACCTAAAACACTAAACCCTACAACCTAAATGACCCAAAAAAAACCTAGGAGACCTTAAATGTTAAACTCAAACCCTAAGAAACCTAAAACCTAAACCTTAGGGATAAACCCCCAAACCCTAAGCCTTATGAAACTCTAAAAAGCCCTAAACCCTAAGAAATTCTAAATCCTAAGTAAAACTAAACACTAAAAAACAACAAAAAGAACTTTAAAAACTATAAACCTAACAAATCTAAACCCTAAACCCTACACCCTAAATGACCCAAAAAAAACCTAGGAGACCTTAAATGTTAAACTCAAACATTAAGAAACCTAAACCTTAAACCCTAGGGATAAACCCTCAACCCTAAGCCTTATGAAACTCTAAGAAGCCCTAAACCCTAAGAAATCCTAAATCCTATGAAAAGCTAAACACTAAAAACCTTTAAAACCCTAAAACTAAAAATCCCGAAAACAAACATTTAAAAAAATACCTTAATCTAAAACCCCAAGTCCTAAGCCCTTAGAACTCATATATCGTAAAAACAATACTGATCCTAAAAAACCTTTATAAATCCTAAATTGAAAACAATTTTTGACCTAAATTGTTTTAAAAAAACTTAAGCTCTAAACCCTAACCTAAAAACCCTTTAAAAAATACCTAAACTCTTATTAATGTTTAGATTATATTATTGTTCAATATGCTCTATTCAATTATATATATATTTCTTCAGCTTTATCATGTCATGCATGCTCAAAATCTTTCAACTACTGATACATACTCTACGCTACATCTTCTCTTGATGTAGGTTCAGGTTCTCAGCATTCAAATCACGTGGAGATCGGTTCCCGATCCGTATTCAGCAATATCAATGGCGAGTCCTCGTTTTTTGAGGACGATTTACATGTTTTATATTCAATCTTTCATTTTAGTTTCAGTTTTGCTGGAGTTAGGTGGGGGCATGTCCCAGCATCTCTAGTCAGTTAGAGGCTTTTATTCTTATATTGTTTTTGTCACTCCCCGAGGTAACCCGCTTGATGTAACACGAGACGTAGGGTCACGAGTGGTCCTAAGCTAACCTTGAGTTGGCATATCATAAGCATATTAGATCAACACCTTTAAAAGGCTAAACCTAAGAAATCTGAAACCCCTAAGAAACCCTAAACCCTAAGAAACACTAAACCCTAAACCTTAGGGAAACCCCTAAACCCCAAGACTTATGAAACACCAACAAACCCTAAAGCCTAAGAAATCCTAAAGCCTAAAAACACCTTTAAAAATACTAAACCTAAAAACACCCTTAAATCCCAAAATCCCTAAAAACCCTAAATTTAAAATCCTAAGCCCTTAACCCATAGAAATCTTAAGCCCTAAGATCCCCTAAACCGTAAGAAATCATAACAATCTTGACAATCCCTTTTAAAATCCTAAATCTAAAAATACTCTAAACTTAAAAAATTCAACAAAAACTTAAACCCTAAACCTTAAAAACCCTTAAATACAAACTTAGACCATACCAAAGAAACCCTAAACCCTTCCCCCTAAACCTTTGGGCTAAACCTTAAACTTTAAGAAATGAAAAAAGTCCTAAAAAACTTTTGAAACCCTAAACATTTAAAAACCCTATAAAACCCCCAAGATCTAAGAACCCCTTAATTGTTACCATAGAAATCCTAAACACCTTAAAACCCTAAACCTAATAAAACCCTAGAAAATCTTAAGCCCAAACCCTAAACCCAAAAAAGCACTAAGAAACCCAAAACCCTAAAAACAACAAGAAAAAACTTTAAAAACTCTAAACCTAGAAAACCTCTAAAAAAATCTTAAACCTAACAAACCTAAACCCTATTCTAGGAAAAACCTAAACCTAAAACACTAAACCCTACACCCTAAATGACCAAAAAAAAAAACCAAGAAGACCTTAAATGTTCAACTCAAACCCTAAGAAACCTAAACCCTAAACCTTAGGGATAAACCCCCAACCCTAAGCCTTATGAAACTCAACGAAGCCCTAAACCCAAAGAAATTCTAAATCCTAAGAAAAACTAAACACTAAAAAACTACAAAAAAAACTTTAAACCTAAAAATTCTTAAACCCAACAAACCTAAACCCTAAACTGTAGAAAAACGCTAAACCTAAAAGACTAAACCCTAAACCCCTACAACCCTAAATGACCAAAAAAAAAACCTAGGATACCTTAAATGTTAAACACAAAACCTAAGAAACTTAAAGCCTAAACCTTAAGGATAAACCCTCAACACTAAGCCTTATGAAACTCTAAGAAGCCCTAAACCCTAAGAAATCCTAAATCCTAAGAAAAGCTAAACACAAAAAACCTTTAAAATCCTAAATCGAAAAATCTCGAAAACAAACCTTAAAAACCCTAAAAAAATTCCTTAATCTAAAACCCTAAGTCCTAGGCCCTTAGAACTCATATATCATAAACACAATAATGATCCTAAAATATCTTTAACAATCCTAAATTGAAAAAAACTCTTGACCTAAATTTTTTTAGAAAAACTTAAGCTTTAAACCCTAACCTAAAAACCCTTAAACAAATACCTAAACTCTTATTCATCATGTTCAGATTATATTATTGTTCTATGCTCTATATAGTTATATATATATATATATATATATATTTCATCAGCTTTATCACGTCATGCATGCTCAAAATCTTTCAACTATTGATACATACTCTACGCTACATCTTCTCTTATTGTAGGTTCAAGTTCTTAGCATTCAAATCACGTGGAGATCGGTTCCCGATTCGTATTCAGCAATATCAATGGTGAGTCCTCATTTTTTGAGGACGATTTACATGTTTTATATTCAATCTTTCATTTTAGTTTCAGTTTTGCTGGAGTTAGGTGGGCGCATGTCCCAGCATCTCTAGTTAGTTAGAGGCTTTTATTCTTACATTGTTTTTGTCACTCCCCGAGGTTACCCGCTTGATGTAACACGAGACGTAGGATCACGAGTGATCCTAAGCTAACCTTGAGTTGGCATATCATAAGCATATTAGATCAACACCTTTAAAAGGCTAAACCTAAGAAATCTGAAACACCTAAGAAACCCTAAACCCTAAATCCTAAACCCCAAGAAACACTAAACCCTAAACCTTAAGGAAACCCCTAAACCCCAAGACTTATGAAACACCAACAAACCCTAAACCCTAAGAAATCCTAAAGCCTAAAAACACCTTTAAAAAATACTAAACCTAAAAACACCCTTAAAACCCAAAACCCCTAAAAACCCTAAATTTAAAATCCTAAGCCCTTAACCCATAGAAATCCTAAGCCCTAAGATCCCCTAAACCGTAAGAAATCATAACAATCTTGACAACCCCTTTTAAAATCCTAAATCTAAAAATACTCTAAACTTAAAAAATTCAACAAAAACTTAAGCCCTAAACCTTAAAAACCCTTAAATACAAACTTAGACCATACCAAAGAAACCCTAAACCCTTCCCCCTAAACCTTTAGGCTAAACCCTAAACTTTAAGAAATGATAAAAATCCTAAAAAACTTTTGAAACCCTAAACATTTAAAAACCCTATAAAACCCCTAAGATCTAAGAACCCCTTAATTGTTACCATAGAAATCCTAAACACCTTAAAACCCTAAACCTAATAAAACCCTAGAAAATCTTAAGCCCAAAACCCTAAATCCTAAAAACCTTAAAAAAACCAAACCCTAAGAAATCCTAAACGTTAAATATTATACACTAAGAAACTCTAAATCCTTAACTTTTAATCATAGGGCTAATCCTTTAACGCCAAAGCATATGGAATCCTAAGAAACCCTAACCCCTAAAATCCATTTAAACACCTAAAAGTATAATACCTGAGGAAAAAATATCCCTTTAAAACCATAAGCCTAGAAAGAGCCCTAAACTTAAAATCATATGCCCTATATTAGGCCTACGTAATCCTATTCCTTAAGAAATCCAAATTCTTAAAAAAAGCTAAGAAACCCTAAAATATTTAAAAACCTTAATCATAAAAATAATAAACCTCAAAAAAACCATGAACTCTAAAAAACTCTTAACCTAAAAGCCGAAGCCCTAAACCCTAAACGAAGAAACCCTAAGAAACTCTAAATTATAAACCCTAATACCCTAAAACCTAAGATCCTAATCCCTAAAAAATCACTAAGAAAACCTAAACCCTAAAAATCATTAAGAAAACCTGTACACCCTAAAAGATCGAAAAAAAAAAAACTTTAAAACCCCTAAACCTAAAGAACTCTAAATCCCAAACTCTAAAGCTTGAACCCTAAACCCTTAAAAATTATAACCCCAAAACCCTACCCCTAAGAAAACTCTAAACCCAAAAAAGCAATAAGAAACCCAAAACCCTAAAAAACAACAATTTTTTTTTTATAAACTCTAAACCTAGAAAACCTCTAAAAAATCTTAAACCTAACAAACCTAAATCCTATTCTAGAAAAACCATAAACCTAAAACACTAAACCCTACACCCTAAATGACCCAAAAAAAAAACCTAGGAGACTTTAAATGTTCAACTCAAACCCTAAGAAACCTAAACCCTAAACTTTAGGGATAAACTCCCAACCCTATGCCTTATGAAACTCTAAGAAGCCCTAAACCCTAAGAAATCCTAAATCCTAAGAAAAGCTAAACACTAAAAACTTTTAAAACCCTAAAAAAATTCCTTAATCTAAAACCCCAAGTCCTAAGCCCTTAGAGCTCATATATCGTAAAAACAATAATGATCCTAAAGAGTCTTTAAGAATCCTAAATTGAAAAAAACTCTTGATAGAATTTTTTTTTTAGAAAAACATAAGCTCTAAAGCCTAACCTAATAACCGTTAACCAAATACCTAAACTCTTCTTAATCATGTTCAGATTATATCATTGTTCAATATGTTCTATTCAGTTATATATATATTTGTTCAGCTTTATCATGTCATGCATGCTCAGAATCTTTCAACTACTGATACATACTCTACGGTACATCTTCTCTTGATGTAGGTTCAGGTCCTTAGCATTTAGATCATGCGAAGATTGCTCCCGATTCGTATTCAGCAATTTTAGTGGTGAGTCCTCGTTTTTCGAGGATGATTTACATGTTTTATATTCAGTCTTGCATTTTAGTTTCAGTTTTGCTAGAGTTAGCTGGGGGCATGTCCTAGCATCTCTAGTCAGTTAGAGGCTTTTATTCATACATTGTTTTTGTCACTCCCCGAGGTTACCCACTTAACGTAACACGAGACCTAGGATCACGAGTGACCCCAAGCTAACCTTGAGTTGGCATATCATAAGCATATTAGATCAAAATCTTTAAAAGCCTAAACCTAAGAAATATGAAATTCCTAAGAAACCCTAAACCGTAAGAAGCACTAAACCCTAAACCTTAGGGAAACCCCAAGACTTATGAAACACCAACAAACCCTAAAGCCTAAAAACACCTTTAAAAATACTAAACCTAAAAACACCCTTAAAATCCCTAACCCCTAAAAACTCTAAAAATAAAATCCTAAGCCCTAAACCCAAAGAAACCCTAGGCCCTAAGAACCCACCCCTAAACAGTAAAAAATCATAACAATCTTGAAAACCCCTTTAAAAATACTAAACCTAAAAAAACTCTAAACCTAAAAAATTCAAGAAAAACTTAAGCCCTAAACCTTAAAAACCCTTAAATAAAAACTTAGACCTTATACCCAAAGAAACCCTAAACCCTTCCGCCTAAACCTTAGGTCTAAACGCTAAGAAACCCTAAACTTTAAGTAATAAAAAAAACCCTAAAAAACTTTAAAAAACCCTAAACCCTAATATCCCTATATAAATATATATATAAATATATATATATATATATATTTCTTCAGCTTTATCATGTCATGCATGCTCAAAATCTTTCAACTACTGATACATACTCTACGCTACATCTTCTCTTGATGTAGGTTCAGGTTCTCAGCATTCAAATCACGTGGAGATCGGTTCCCGATCCGTATTCAGCAATATCAATGGCGAGTCCTCGTTTTTTGAGGACGATTTACATGTTTTATATTCAATCTTTCATTTTAGTTTCAGTTTTACTGGAGTTAGGTGGGGGCATGTCCCAGCATCTCTAGTCAGTTAGAGGCTTTTATTCTTATATTGTTTTTGTCACTCCCCTAGATTACCCGCTTGATGTAACACGAGACGTAGGATCACGAGTGATCCTAAGCTAACCTTGAGTTAGCATATCATAATCATATTAGATCTACACCTTTAAAAGGTTAACCTAAGAAATCTGAAACACCTAAGAAACCCTAAACCCTAAATCCTAAACCCTAAGAAACACTAAACCCTAAACCTTAGGGAAACCCCTAAACCCCAAGACTTATGAAACACCAACAAACCCTAAAGCCTAAGAAATCCTAAAGCCTAAAAACACCTTTAAAAATACTAAACCTAAAAACACCCTTAAATCCCAAAACCCCTAAAAACCCTAAATTTAAAATCCTAAGCCCTTAACCCATAGAAATCCTAAGCCCTAAGATCCCCTAAACCGTAAGAAATCATAACAATCTTGACAACCCCTTTTCAAATCCAAAATCTAAAAATACTCTAAACATAAAAAATTCAACAAAAACTTAAGCCCTAAACCTTAAAAACCCTTAAATACAAACTTAGACCATACCAAAGAAACCCTAAACCCATCTCCCTAAACCTTTGGGCTAAACCTTAAACTTTAAGAAATGAAAAAAATCCTAAAAAACTTTTGAAACCCTAAACATTTAAAAACCCTATAAAACCCCCAAGATCTAAGAACCCCTTAATTGTTACCATAGAAATCCTAAACACCTTAAAACCCTAAACCTAATAAAACCTTAGAAAATCTTAAGCCCAAACCCTAAACCCAAAAAAGCACTAAGAAACCCAAAACCCTAAAAACAACAAGAAAAAACTTTAAAAACTCTAAACCTAGAAAACCTCTAAAAAAATCTTAAACCTAACAAATCTAAACCCCATTCTAGGAAAAACCTAAACCTAAAACACTAAACCCTACACCCTAAATGACCAAAAAAAAAAACCAAGGAGACCTTAAATGTTCAACTCAAACCCTAAGAAACCTAAACCCTAAACCTTAGGGATAAACCCCCAACCCTAAGCCTTATGAAACTCAAAGAAGCCATAAACCCAAAGAAATCCTAAATCCTAAGAAAAACTAAACACTAAAAAACTACAAAAAAAACTTTAAAAACTCTAAACCTAAAAATTCTTAAACCCAACAAACCTAAACCCTAAACTGTAGAAAAACGCTAAACCTAAAAGACTAAACCCTAAACCCCTACAACCCTAAATGACCAAAAAAAAAACCTAGGAGACCTTAAATGTTAAACACAAAACCTAAGAAACTTAAACCCTAAACCTTAGGGATAAACCCTCAACCCTAAGCCTTATGAAACTCAAAGAAGCCCTAAACCCTAAGAAATCCTAAATCCTAAGAAAAGCTAAACACAAAAAACCTTAAAAATCCTAAATCTAAAAATCTCGAAAACAAACCTTAAAAACCCTAAAAAAATTCCTTAATCTAAAACCCTAAGTCCTAGGCCCTTAGAACTCATATATCATAAACACAATAATGATCCTAAAATATCTTTAACAATCCTAAATTGAAAAAAACTCTTGACCTAATTTTTTTTAGAAAAACTTAAGCTTTAAACCCTAACCTAAAAACCCTTAAACAAATACCTAAACTCTTATTCATCATGTTCAGATTATATTATTGTTCTATGCTCTATATAATTATATATATATATATATATTTCTTCAGCTTTATCACGTCATGCATGCTCAAAATCTTTCAACTATTGATACATACTCTACGCTACATCTTCTCTTATTGTAGGTTCAGGTTCTCAGCATTCAAATCACGTGGAGATCGGTTCCCGATTCATATTCAGCAATATCAATGGTGAGTCCTCATTTTTTGAGGACGATTTACATATTTTATATTCAATCTTTCATTTTAGTTTCAGTTTTGCTGGAGTTAGGTGGGGCCATGTCCAAGCATCTCTAGTTAGTTAGAGGCTTTTATTCTTACATTGTTTTTGTCACTCCCCGAGGTTACCCGCTTGATGTAACACGAGACGTAGGATCACGAGTGATCCTAAGCTAACCTTGAGTTGGCATATCATAAGCATATTAGATCAACACCTTTAAACGACTAAACCTAAGAAATCTGAAACACCTAAGAAACCCTAAACCCTAAATCCTAAACCCCAAGAAACACTAAACCCTAAACCTTAGGGAAACCCCTAAACCCCAAGACTTATGAAACACCAACAAACCCTAAAGCCTAAGAAATCCTAAAGCCTAAAAACACCTTTAAAAATACTAAACCTAAAAACACCCTTAAAACCCAAAACCCCTAAAAACCCTAAATTTAAAATCCTAAGCCCTTAACCCATAGAAATCCTACGCCCTAAGATCCCCTAAACCGTAAGAAATCATAACAATCTTGACAACCCCTTTTAAAATCCTAAATCTAAAAATACTCTAAACTTAAAAAATTCAACAAAAACTTATGCCCTAAACCTTAAAAACCCTTAAATACAAACTTAGACCATACCAAAGAAACCCTAAACCCTTCCCCCTAAACCTTTGGGCTAAACCCTAAACTTTAAGAAATGATAAAAATCCTAAAAAACTTTTGAAACCCTAAACATTTAAAAACCCTATAAAACCCCTAAGATCTAAGAACCCCTTAATTGTTACCATAGAAATCCTAAACACATTAAAACCCTAAACCTAATAAAACCCTAGAAAATCTTAAGCCCAAAACCCTAAATCCTAAAAACCTTAAAAAAACCAAACCCTAAGAAATCCTAAACGTTAAATATTATACACTAAGAAACTCTAAATCCTTAACTTTTAATCATAGGGCTAATCCTTTAACGCCAAAGCATATGGAATCCTAAGAAACCCTAACCCTTAAAATCCATTGAAACACCTAAAAGTATAATACCCGAGGAAAAAATATCCCTTTAAAACCATAAGCCCTAGAAAGAGCCCTAAACTTAAAATCATATGCCCTATATTAGGCCTACGTAATCCTATTCCTTAAGAAATCCAAATTCTTAAAAAAAGCTAAGAAACCCTAAAATATTTAAAAACCTTAATCATAAAAATAATAAACCTCAAAAAAACCATGAACTCTAAAAAACTCTTAACCTAAAAGCCGAAGCCCTAAACCCTAAACGAAGAAACCCTAAGAAACTCTAAATTATAAACCCTAATACCCTAAAACCTAAGATCCTAATCCCTAAAAAATCACTAAGAAAACCTAAACCCTAAAAATCATTAAGAAAACCTGTACACCCTAAAAGATCGAAAAAAAAAAAACTTTAAAACCCCTAAACCTAAAGAACTCTAAATCCCAAACTCTAAAGCTTGAACCCTAAACCCTTAAAAATTATAACCCCAAAACCCTACCCCTAAGAAAACTCTAAACCCAAAAAAGCAATAAGAAACCCAAAACCCTAAAAAACAACAATTTTTTTTTTATAAACTCTAAACCTAGAAAACCTCTAAAAAATCTTAAACCTAACAAACCTAAATCCTATTCTAGAAAAACCATAAACCTAAAACACTAAACCCTACACCCTAAATGACCCAAAAAAAAACCTAGGAGACTTTAAATGTTCAATTCAAACCCTAAGAAACCTAAACCCTAAACCTTAGGGATAAACTCCCAACCCTATGCCTTATGAAACTCTAAGAAGCCCTAAACCCTAAGAAATCCTAAATCCTAAGAAAAGCTAAACACTAAAAACTTTTAAAACCCTAAAAAAATTCCTTAATCTAAAACCCCAAGTCCTAAGCCCTTAGAGCTCATATATCGTAAAAACAATAATGATCCTAAAGAGTCTTTAAGAATCCTAAATTGAAAAAAACTCTTGATAGAATTTTTTTTTTAGAAATGCATAAGCCCTAAAGCCTAACCTAATAACCGTTAACCAAATACCTAAACTCTTCTTAATCATGTTCAGATTATATCATTGTTCAATATGTTCCATTCAATTATATATATATTTGTTCAGCTTTATCATGTCATGCATGCTCAGAATCTTTCAACTACTGATACATACTCTACGGTACATCTTATCTTGATGTAGGTTCAGGTCCTTAGCATTTAGTACATGCGGAGATTGCTCCCGATTCGT
Source organism: Solanum okadae (assembly GCA_036553675.1). Taxonomy (NCBI): domain Eukaryota; kingdom Viridiplantae; phylum Streptophyta; class Magnoliopsida; order Solanales; family Solanaceae; genus Solanum; species Solanum okadae. Next base: position 30,095,937 of record CM071682.1, read on the forward strand.
ATTCAGCAATTTTAGTGGTGAGTCCTCGTTTTTCGAGGATGATTTACAGTTTTGCTGGAGTTAGGTGGGGGCATGTCCAAGCATCTCTAGTTAGTTAGAGGCTTTTATTCTTACATTGTTTTTGTCACTCCCCGAGGTTACCCGCTTGATGTAACACGAGACGTAGGATCACGAGTGATCCTAAGCTAACCTTGAGTTGGCATATCATAAGCATATTAGAGCAACACCTTTAAAAGGCTAAACCTAAGAAATTTGAAACCCTTAAGAAACCCTAAACCCTAAATCCTAAACCCCAAGAAACACTAAACCCTAAACCTTAGGGAAACCCCTAAACCCCAAGACTTATGAAACACCAACAAACCCTAAACCCTAAGAAATCCTAAAGCCTAAAAATACCTTTAAAAATACTAAACCTAAAAACACCCTTAAAACCCAAAACCCCTAAAAACCATAAATTTAAAATCCTAAGCCCTTAACCCATAGAAATCCTAAGCGCTAAGCTAAGATCCCCTAAACCGTAAGAAATCATAACAATCTTGACAACCCCTTTTAAAATCCTAAATCTAAAAATACACTAAACTTAAAAAATTCAACAAAAACTTATGCCCTAAACCTTAAAAACCCTTAAATACAAACTTAGACCATACCAAAGAAACCCTAAACCCTTCCCCCTAAACCTTTGGGCTAAACCCTAAACTTTAAGAAATGATAAAAATCCTAAAAAACTTTTGAAACCCTAAACATTTAAAAACCCTATAAAACCCCTAAGATCTAAGAACCCCTTAATTGTTACCATAGAAATCCTAAACACCTTAAAACCCTAAACCTAATAAAACCCTAGAAAATCTTAAGCCCGAAACCCTAATTCCTCAAATCCTTAAAAAAACCAAACCCTAAGAAATCCAAAACGTTAAATATTATACACTAAGAAACTCTAAATCTTTAACTTTTAATCATAGGGCTAATCCTTTAACGCCAAAGCATATGGAATCCTAAGAAACCCTGACCCCTAAAATCCATTTAAACACCTAAAATTATAATACCCGAGGAACAAAAATCCCTTTAAAACCATAAGCCCTAGAAAGAGCCCTAAACTTAAAATCATATGCCCTATATTAGGCCTACGTAATCCTATTCCTTAAGAAATCCAAATTCTTAAAAAAAGCTAAGAAACCCTAAAATATTTAAAAACCTTAATCATAAAAATAATAAACCTCAAAAAAACCATGAACTCTAAAAAACTCTTAACCTAAAAGCCGAAGCCCTAAACCCTAAACGAAGAAACCCTAAGAAACTCTAAATTATAAACCCTAATACCCTAAAACCTAAGATCCTAATCCCTAAAAAATCACTAAGAAAACCTAAACCCTAAAAATCATTAAGAAAACCTGTACACCCTAAAAGATCGAAAAAAAAAAAACTTTAAAACCCCTAAACCTAAAGAACTCTAAATCCCAAACTCTAAAGCTTGAACCCTAAACCCTTAAAAATTATAACCCCAAAACCCTACCCCTAAGAAAACTCTAAACCCAAAAAAGCAATAAGAAACCCAAAACCCTAAAAAACAACAATTTTTTTTTTATAAACTCTAAACCTAGAAAACCTCTAAAAAATCTTAAACCTAACAAACCTAAATCCTATTCTAGAAAAACCATAAACCTAAAACACTAAACCCTACACCCTAAATGACCCAAAAAAAAACCTAGGAGACTTTAAATGTTCAACTCAAACCCTAAAAAACCTAAACCCTAAACCTTAGGGATAAACTCCCAACCCTATGCCTTATGAAACTCTAAGAAGCCCTAAACCCTAAGAAATCCTAAATCCTAAGAAAAGCTAAACACTAAAAACCTTTAAAACCCTAAAAAAATTCCTTAATCTAAAACCCCAAGTCCTAAGCCCTTAGAGCTCATATATCGTAAAAACAATAATGATCCTAAAAAGTCTTTAAGAATCCTAAATTGAAAAAAACTCTTAATCGAATTTTTTATTAAAAAACATAAGCTCTAAAGCCTAACCTAATAACCGTTAACCAAATACCTAAACTCTTCTTAATCATGTTTAGATTATATCATTGTTCAATATGTTCTATTCAATTATATATATTTGTTCAACTTTATCATGTCATGCATGCTCAGAATCTTTCAACTACTGATACATACTCTACGGTACATCTTCTCTTGATGTAGGTTCAGGTCCTTTGCATTTAGATCATGCGGAGATTGATCCCGATTCGTATTCAGCAATTTTAGTGGTGAGTCCTCGTTTTTCGAGGATGATTTACATGTTTTATATTCAGTCTTGCATTTTAGTTTCAGTTTTGCCAGAGTTAGCCGGGGGCATGTCCTAGCATCTCTAGTCAGTTAGAGGCTTTTATTCATACATTGTTTTTGTCACTCCCTAGGTTACCCACTTAACGTAACACGAGACCTAGGATCACGAGTGACCCCAAGCTAACCTTTAGTTGGCATATCATAAGCATATTAGATCAACATCTTTAAAAGCCTAAACCTAAGAAATATGAAATTCCTAAGAAACCCTAAACCCTAAACCGTAAGAAGCACTAAACCCTAAACCTTAGGGAAACCCCAAGACTTATGAAACACCAACAAACCCTAAAGCCTTAAAACACATTTAAAAACACTAAACCTAAAAACACCCTTTAAATCCCTAACCCCTAAAAACTCTAAATTTAAAATTCTAAGCCCTAAACCCAAAGAAACCCTAGGCCCTAAGAACCCAGCCCTAAACAGTTAAAAATCATAACAATCTTGAAAACCCCTTTCAAAATACTAAACCTAAAAAAACTCTAAACCTAAAAAATTCAACAAAAACTTAAGCCCTAAACCTTAAAAACCCTTAAATAAAAACTTAGACCTTATACCCAAAGAAACCCTAAACCCTTCCGCTTAAACCTTAGGGCTAAACGCTAAGAAACCCTAAACTTTAAGTAATAAAAAAATTCCTAAAAAACTTTTAAAAACCCTAAACCCTAAAATCCCTATAAATCCCCTAAGATCTAACAACCCCTTAATCGTTAAAAAACCATTGAAATCCTAAACACCTTAAAACCCTAAACCTAAAAATTCCTCTAAACCTAATAAAACCCTAGAAAATCTTAAGCCCAAAACCCTAAATCCTAAAAACTCTTAAAAAACCAAACCCTAAGAAATCCTAAACGCTAAATAATATACCCTAAGAAACTCTAAATCATAGGGCTAAACCTTAAATCCCAAACCATATGGAATCCTAAGAAACCCTAAACCCTAAAATCCATTTAAACACCTAAAACTATAATACCCGAGAAGAAAAATCCCTTTAAAACCATAAGCCCTAGAAAAAACCCTAAACTTAAAATCATATACCCTATATTAGGCCTATGTAACCCTAAATCTTAAGAAATCCAAATGCTTAAAAAAACCTAAGAAACCTTAAAACATTTAAAAACCTTAATCATAAAAATCATAAACCTAAAAAAAAAAACCATAAACTCTAAAAAACTCTTAACCTAAAATTCGAAGCTCTAAATCCTAAACCAAGAAGCCCTAAGAAACTCTACACCTTAAACCCTTATAAACCCTAATACCCTAAAACCTATGATCCTAAACCCTAAACCCTAAAAAATCGCTATGAAAACCTAAACCCTAAAAATCACTAAGAAAACCTAAACCCTAAAAAACCTAAAAAAGAAAAACTTTAAAACTCCTAAACCTAAAGAACCATAAATCCCAAACTCTAAACCTTGAACCCTAAACCCTTAAAAATCATAAGCCCAAAGCCCAAACGCTAAGAAAACCCCAAACCCTAAACCCAAAACCCAAAACCCAAAACCATAAAAAACAACAAATATAAACTTAAAAAACATTAAAATCTAGAAAACCTCTAAAAAATCTTAAACCTAACAAACCTAAACCCTATTCTAGAAAAACCCTAAACCCTAAACCAAGAAACCCTAAGAAACTATAAACCTTAAACCCTTATAAAACCCTAATATCCTAAAACCTAAGATCCTAAACCCTAAACCCTAAACCCTAAAAAATCACTAAGAAAACCTAAACCCTAAAAATCGCTAAGAAAACCTAAACACTAAAAAAAAAAACTTTAAAACTCCTAAACCTAAAGAACCATAAATTCCAAACTCTAAAACTTGAACCCTAAACCCTAAGAAACCCTTAAAAATCAAAAGGCCAAAACCCTAACCCTAAGAAAACCCCAAACCCTAAACCCAAAAAAGCACTAAGAAACCCAAAACCCTAAAAACAACAAGAAAAAACTTTAAAAACTCTAAACCTAGAAAACCTCTAAAAATCTAAAACCTAACAAACCTAAACCATATTCTAGAAAAACCCCAAACCTAAAACACTAAACCCTACACCCTAAACGACCCAAAAAAACTTAGGAGACCTTAAATGTTAAATTCAAACCCTAAGAAACCTAAACCCTAAACCTTAGGGATAAACCCCCAACCCTAAGCCTTATGAAACTCAAAGAAGACCTAAACCCTAAGAAATCCTAAATCCTTAGAAAAACTAAACACTAAAAAACTACAATTTTTTTTTTCAAAACTCTAAACCTAAAAATTCTTAAACCTTACAAACCTAAACCCTAAACCGTAGAAAAACCCTAAACCTAAAAGACTAAACCCTAAACCACTACACCCTAAATGACCCAAACAAAAAAACCTAGGACACCTTAAATGTTAAACGCAAAACCTAAGAAACTTAAACCCTAAACCTTAGGGATAAACCCTGAACCCTAAGCCTTATGAAACTCTAAGAAGCCGTAAACCCTAAGAAATCCTAAATCCTAAGAAAAGCTAAACACAAAAAACCTTTAAAATCCTAAATCTAAAAATCCCGAAAACAAACCTTAAAAACCCTAAAAAAATTCCTTAATCTAAAACCCTAAGTCCTAGGCCCTTAGAACTCATATATCATAAACACAATAATGATCCTAAAATATCTTTAACAATCCTAAATTGAAAAAAATTCTTGGCCTAATTTTTTTTAGAAAAACTTCAGCTTTAATCCCTAACATAAAAACCCTTAAACAAATACCTAAACTCTTATTCATCATGTTCAAATTATATTATTGTTCTATATGCTCTATATAGTTATATATATATATATATATTTCTTCAGCTTTATCATGTCATGCATGCTCAAAATCTTTCAACTACTAATACATACTCTACGCTACATCTTCTCTTGATGTAGGTTCAGGTTCTCAGCATTCAAATCACGTGGAGATCGGTTCTCGATCCATATTCAGCAATATCAATGGTGAGTCCTCGTTTTTTGAGGACGATTTACATGTTTTATATACAATCTTTCATTTTAGTTTCAGTTTTGCTGGAGTTAGCTGGGGGCATGTCCCAGCATCTCTAGTCAGTTAGAGTCTTTTATTCTTACATTGTTTTTGGCACTCCCCGAGGTTACCCGCTTGATGTTACACGAGACGTAGGATCACGAGTGACCTTAAGCTAACCTTGAGTTGGCATATCATAAGCATATTAGATCAACACATTTAAAAGGCTAAACCTAAGAAATCTGAAACCCCTAAGAAACCCTATACCCTAAACCCTAAATCCTAAACCATAAGAAACACTAAACCCTAAACCTTAGGGAAACCCCTAAACCCCAAGACTTATGAAACACCAACAAACACTAAAGCCTAAAAACACCTTTAAAAATACTAAACCTAAAAACACCCTTAAAACCCAAAACCCCTAAAAACCCTAAACTTAAAATCCTAAGCCCTTAACCCATAGAAATCCTAAGCCCTAAGATCCCCTAAACCATAAGAAATCATAACAATCTTGACAACCCCTTTTAAAATCCTAAATCTAAAAATACTCAAAATTTTAAAAATTCAACAAAAACTTAAGACCTAAACCTTAAAAACCCTTAAATACAAACTTAGACCATACCAAAGAAACCCTAAACCCTTCCCCCTAAACCTTTGGGCTAAACCCTAAACTTTAAGAAATGAAAAAAATCCTAAAAAACTTTTGAAACACTAAACATTTAAAAATACTATAAAACCACTAAAATCTAAGAACCCCTTAATTGTTACCATAGAAATCCTAAACACCTTAAAACCCTATACCTAATAAAACCCTAGAAAATCTTAAGCCCAAAACCCTAAATCCTAAAAACCTTAAAAAAACCAAACCCTAAGAAATCCTCAACGTTAAATATTATACACTAAGAAACTCTAAATCCTTAACTTTTAATCATAGGGCTAATCCTTTAACGCCAAAGCATATGGAATCCTGAGAAACCCTAACCCCTAAAATCCATTTAAACACCTAAAAGTATAATACCCGAGGAAAAAAAGTCCCTTTAAAACCATAAGCCCTAGAAAAAGCCCTATACTTAAAATCATATGCCCTATATTAGGCCTACGTAATCCTATTTCTTAAGAAATCCAAATTCTTAAAAAAAGCTAAGAAACCGTAAAACATTTAAAAACCTTAATCATAAAATCATAAACCTCAAAAAAACCATGAACTCTAAAAAACTCTTAACCTAAAATCCGAAGCCCTAAACCCTAAACGAAGAAACACTAAGAAACTCTAAATTATAAACCCTAATACCCTAATACCCTAAAACCTAAGATCCTAATCCCTAAAAACTCACAAAGAAAACCTAAACCCTAAAAATCACTAAGAAAACCTACACCCTAAAAGATCGAAAATAAAAAACTTTAAAACCCCTAAACCTAAAGAACTCTAAATCCCAAACTCTAAAGCTTGAACCCTAAACCCTTAAAAATCATAAGCCCAAAACCCTACCCCTAAGAAAACCCTAAACCCAAAAAAGCAATAAGAAACCCAAAACCCTAAAAAACAATTTTTTTTTTTATAAACTCTAAACCTAGAAAACCTCTAAAAAATCTTAAACCTAACAAACCTAAATCCTATTCTAGAGAAAACATAAACCAAAAACACTAAACCCTACATCCTAAATGACCCAAAAAAAAACCTAGGAGACTTTAAATGTTCAACTCAAACCCTAAGAAACCTAAACCCTAAACCTTAGGGATAAACTCCCAACCCTAAGCCTTATGAAACTCAAAGAAGCCCTAAACCCTAAGAAATCCTAAATCCTAAGAAAAACTAAACAATTAAAAACTACAAAAAAAAATTTCAAAACTCCAAACATAAAAATTCTTAATCCTTACAAACCTAAACCCTAAACCAAAGAAAAACCCTAAACATAAAGGACTAAACCCTAAACCCCTACACCCTAAATGACCCAAAAAAAAACCTAGGACACCTTAAATGTTAAACGCAAAACCTAAGAAACTTAAACCCTAAACCTTAGGGATAAACCCTGAACCCTAAGCCTTATGAAACTCTAAGAAGCAGTAAACCCTAAGAAATCCTAAATCCTAAGAAAAGCTAAACACAAAAAACCTTTAAAATCCTAAATCTAAAAATCCCGAAAACAAACCTAAAAAACCCTAAAAAAATTCCTTAATCTAAAACCCTAAGTCCTAGGCCCTTAGAACTCATTTATCATAAAAACAATATTGATCCTAAAATATCTTTAACAATCCAAAATTGAAAAAAATTCTTGACCTAAATTTTTTTAGAAAAACTTTAGCTTTAAACCCTAACCTAAAAACCCTTAAACAAATACCTAAACTAATATTCATCCTGTTCAGATGATATTATTGTTCTATATGCTCTATATAGTTATATATATATATATATATATATATATATATATATATATATATATATATATATATTTCTTCAGCTTTATCATGTCATACATGCTAAAAATCTTTCAACTACTGATACATACGCTACGCTACATCTTCTCTTGATGTAGGTTCAGGTTCTCACCATTCAAATCACGTGGAGATCTGTTCCCGATCCGTATTCAACAATATCAATGGTGAGTCCTCGTTTTGTGAGGACGATGTACATGTTTTATATTCAATCTTTCATTTTAGTTTCAGTTTTGCTGGAGTTAGCTGGGAGCATGTCCCAGCATCTCTAGTCAGTTAGAGGCTTTTATTCTTACATTGTTTTTGTCACTCCCCGAGGTTACCCGCTTGATATAACACGAGACGTAAGATCACGAGTAATCCTAAGCTAACCTTGAGTTGGCATATCATAAGAATATTAGATCAACACCTTTAAAAGGCTAAACCTAAGAAATCTGAAACGTTAAATATTATACACTAAGAAACTCTAAATCCTTAACTTTTAATCATAAGGCTAATCCTTTAACGCCAAAGCATATGGAATCCTAAGAAATCCTAACCCCTAAAATCCATTTAAACACTTAAAAGTATAATACTCGAGGAAAAAAAATCCCTTTAAAACCATTAGCCCTAGAAAAAGCCCTAAACTTAAAATCATATGCCCTATATTAGGCCTACGTAATCCTATTTCTTAAGAAATCCAAATTCTTAAAACAAGCTAAGAAACCCTAAAACATTTAAAAATCTAAATCATAAAAATCATAAACCTCAAAAAAACCATGAACTCTAAAAAACTCTTAACCTAAACCTTAAACGAAGAAACCCTAAGAAACTCTAAATTATAAACCCTAATACCCTAAAACCTAAGATCCTAATCCCTAAAAATTCACTAAGAAAACCTAAACCCTAAAAATCACTAAGAAAACCTACACCCTAAAAGATCGGAAAAAAAAAACTTTAAAACCCCTAACTAAACCTAAAGAACTCTAAATCCCAAACTCTAAAGCTTGAACCCTAAACCCTTAAAAATCATAAGCCCAAAACCCTACCCCTAAGAAAACCCTAAACCCAAAAAAGCAATAGGAAACCCAAAACCCTAAAAAACAACAATTTTTTTTTTATAAACTCTAAACCTAGAAAACCTCTAAAAAATCTTAAACCTAACAAACCTAAATCTTATTCTAGAAAAACACTAAACCCTACACCCTACACCTTAAATAACCAAAAAAAAAAACCTAGGAGACTTTAAATGTTCAACTCAAACCCTAAGAAACCTAAACCCTAAACCTTAGGGATAAACTCCCAACCCTATGCCTTATGAAACTCTAAGAAGCCCGAAACCCTAAGAAATCCTAAATCCTAAGAAAAGCTAAACACTAAAAATCTTTAAAACCCTAAAAAAATTCCTTAATCTAAAACCCCAAGTCCTAAGCCCTTAGAGCTCATATATCGTAAAAACAATAATGATCCTAAAGAGTCTTTAAGAATCCTAAATTGAAAAAAACTCTTGATAGAATTTTTTTCTAGAAAAACATAAGCTCTAAAGCCTAACCTAATAACCGTTAACCAAATACCTAAACTCTTCTTAATCATGTTCAGATTATATCATTGTTCAATATGTTCTATTCAGTTATATATATTTGTTCAGCTTTATCATGTCATGAATGCTCAGAATCTTTCAACTACTGATACATACTCTACGGTACATCTTCTCTTGATGTAGGTTCAGGTCCTGAGCATTTAGATCATGCAGAGATTGCTCCCGATTCGTATTCAGCAATTTCAGTGGTGAGTCCTCGTTTTTCGAGGATGATTTACATGTTTTATATTCAGTCTTGCATTTTAGTTTCAGTTTTGCTAGAGTTAGCCGGGGGCATGTCCTAGCATATCTAGTCAGTTAGAGGCTTTTATTCATACATTGTTTTTGTCACTCCCTAGGTTACCCACTTAACGTAACACGAGACCTAGGATCACGAGTGACCCCAAGCTAACCTTGAGTTGGCATATCATAAGCATATTAGATCAACATCTTTAAAAGCCTAAACCTAAGAAATATGAAATACCTAAGAAACCCTAAACCCTAAACCCTAAACCGTAAGAAGCACTAAACCCTAAACCTTAGGGAAACCCCAAGACTTATGAAACACCAACAAACCCTAAAGCCTAAAAACACCTTTAAAAACACTAAACCTAAAAACACCCTTAAAATCCCTAACCCCTAAAAACTCTAAATTAAAAATCTTAAGCTCTAAACCCAAAGAAACCCTAGGCCCTAAGAACCCACCCCTAAACAGTAAAAAATCATAACAATTTTGAAAACCCCTTTAAAAATACTAAACCTAAAAAAACTCTAAACCTAAAAAATTCAACAAAAACTTAAGCCCTAAACCTTAAAAACCCTTAAATAAAAATTTAGACCTTATACCCAAAGAAACCCTAAACCCTTCCGCCTAAACCTTAGGTCTAAACGCTAAGAAACCCTAAACTTTAAGTAATAAAAAAAATCCTAAAAAACTTTTAAAAACCCTAAACCCTAAAATCCCTATAAATCCCCTTAGATCTAACAACCCCTTAATCGTTTAAAAACCATAGAAATCCTAAACACCTTAAAACCCTAAACCTAAAAATTCCTCTAAACCTAATAAAACCCTAGAAAATCTTAAGCCCAAAACTCTAAATCCTAAAAATTCTTAAAAAACCAAACCCTAAGAAATCCTAAACGCTAAATAATATACCCTAAGAAACTCTAAATCATAGGGCTAAACCTTAAATCCCAAACCATATGGAATCCTAAGAAACCCTAAACCCTAAAACCCATTTAAACACCTAAAACTATAATACCCGAGAAGAAAAATCCCTTTAAAACCATAAGCCCTAGAAAAAACCCTAAATTTAAAATCCTATGCCCTATATTAGGCCTATGTAACCCTAAATCTTAAGAAATCCAAATGCTTAAAAAAACCTAAGAAACCCTAAAACATTTAAAAACCTTAATCATAAAAATCATAAACCTAAATAAAAAACCATAAACTCTAAAAAACTCTTAACCTAAAATTCGAAGCTCTAAATCCTAAACCAAGAAGCCCTAAGAAACTCAAAACCTTAAACCCTTATAAACCCTAATACCCTAAAACCTATGATCCTAAACCCTAAACCCTAAAAAATCTCTAAGAAAACCTAAACCCTAAAAATCACTAAGAAAACCTAAACCCTAAAAAACCAAAAACAGAAAATATTTAAAACTCCTAAACCCAAAGAACCATAAATCCCAAACTCTAAACTTTGAACCCTAAACCCTTAAAAATCATAAGCCCAAAACCCAAACGCTAAGAAAACCCCAAACCCTAAACCCAAAACCCAAAACCATAAAAAACAACTAATATAAACTTTAAAAACATTAAAATATAGAAAACCTCTAAAAAATCTTAAACCTAACAAACCTAAACCCTATTCTAGAAAAACCCTAAGCCCTAAACCAAAAAACCCAAAGAAACTCTAAACCTTAAACCCTTATAAACCCCTAATATCCTAAAACCTAAGATCCTAAACCCTAAACCCTAAACCCTAAAAAATCACTAAGAAAACCTAAACACTAAAAATCGCTAAGAAAACCTAAGCCCTAAAAAAAAAAACTTTAAAACACCTAAACCTAAAGAACCATAAATTCCAAACTCTAAACCTTGAACCCTAAACCCTAAGAAACCCTTAAAAATCAAAAGGCCAAAACCCTAACCCTAAGAAAACCCCAAACCCTAAACCCAAAAAAGCACTAAGAAACCCAAAACCCTAAAAACAACAAGAAAAAACTTTAAAAACTCTAAAGCTAGAAAACCTCTAAAAATCTTAAACCTAACAAACCTAAACCATATTCTAGAAAAACCCCAAACCTAAAACACTAAACCCTACACCCTAAACGACCCAAAAAATCTTAGGAGACCTTAAATGTTAAATTCAAACCCTAAGAAACCTAAACCCTCAACCTTAGGGATAAACCCTCAACCCTAAGCCTTATGAAACTCAAAGAAGCCATAAACCCTAAGAAATCCTAAATCCTACGAAAAACTAAACACTAAAAAACTACAAAAAAAACTTTCAAAACTCTAAACCTAAAAATTCTTAAACCTAACAAACCTAAACCATAAACCGTAGAAAAACCCTAAACCTAAAAGTCTAAACCCTAAACCCCTACACCCTAAATGACGCAAATAAAAAACCTAGGAGACCATAAATGTTAAACGCAAAACCTAAGAAACTTAAACCCTAAACCTTAGGGATTAACCCTCAACCCTAAGCCTTATGAAACTCTAAGAAGCCCTAAACCCTAAGAAATCCTAAATCCTAAGAAAAGCTAAACACAAAAAACCTTTAAAATCCTAAATATAAAAATCCCGAAAACAAACCATAAAAACCCTAAACAAATTCCTTAATCTAAAACCCAAAGTCCTAGGCCCTTAGAACTCATATATCATAAACACAATAATGATCCTAAAATATCTTTAATAATCCTGAATTGAAAAAAATTCTTGACCTAAATTTTTTTAGAAAAACTTAAGCTTTAAACCCTAACCTAAAAACCTTTAAACAAATACCTAAACTCTTATTCATCATGTTCAGATTATATTATTGTTCTATATGCTCTATATAGTTATATATATATATATATATATATATATATATATATATATATATATTTCTTCAGTTTTATCATGTCATGCATGCTCAAAATCTTTCAATTACTAATACATACTCTACGCTACATCTTCTCTTGATGTAGGTTCAGGTTCTCAGCATTCAACTCACGTGGAGAATGGTTCCCGATCCGTATTCAGCAATATCAATGGTGAGACTTCGTTTTTTGAGGACGATTTACATGTTTTATATACAATCTTTCATTTTAGTTTCAATTTTGCTGGAGTTAGCTGGGGGCATGTCCCAGCATCTCTAGTTAGTTAGAGGCTTTTATTCTTACATTGATTTTGTCACTCCCTGAGGTTGCCCGCTTGATGTAACACGAGACGTAGGATCACGAGTGATCCTAAGCTAACCTTGAGTAGGCATATCATAAGCATATTAGATCAACACCTTTAAAAGGCTAAACCTAAGAAATCTGAAACCCCTAAGAAACCCTAAACCCTAAATCCTAAACCCCAAGAAACACTAAACCCTAAACCTTAGGGAAACCCCTAAACCCCAAGACTTATGAAACACCAACAAACCCTAAACCCTAAGAAATCCTAAAGCCTAAAAACACCATTAAAAATAATAAACCTAAAAACACCCTTAAAACCCAAAACCCCTAAAAACCCTAAATTTAAAATCCTAATCCCTTAACCCATAGAAATCCTAAGCCCTAAGATCCCCTAAAAAGTAAGAAATCATAACAATCTTGACAACCCCTTTTAAAATGCTAAATCTAAAAATACTATAAACTTAAAAAATTCAACAAAAACTTAAGCCCTAAATCTTAAAAACCCTTAAATACAAACTTAGACGATACCAAAGAAACCCTAAACCCTTCCCCCTAAACCTTTGGGCTAAACCCTAAACTTTAAGAAATGATAAAAATCCTAAAAAACTTTTGAAACCCTAAACATTTAAAAACCCTATAAAACCCCTAAGATCTAAGAACCCCTTAATTGTTACCATAGAAATCCTAAACACCTTAAAACCCTAAACCTAATAAAACCCTAGAAAATCTTAAGCCCAAAACCCTAAATCCTAAAAACCTTAAAAAAACCAAACCCTAAGAAATCCTAAACGTTAAATATTATACACTAAGAAACTCTAAATCCTTAACTTTTAATCATAGGGCTAATAATTTAACGCCAAAGCAAATGGAATCCTAAGAAAGCCTAACCCCTAAAATCCATTTAAACACCTAAAAGTATAATACCCGAGGAAAAAAAATCCCTTTAAAACCATAAGCCCTAGAAAGAGGCCTAAACTTAAAATCATATGCCCTATATTAGGCCTACGTAATCCTATTTCATAAGAAATCCAAATTCTAAAAAAAAGCTAAGAAACCCTAAAACATTTAAAAACCTTAATCATAAAAATCATAAACCTCAAAAAAACCATGAACTCTAAAAAACTCTTAACCTAAAATCCGAAGCCCTAAATCCTAAACGAAGAAACCCTAAGAAACTCTAAATTATAAACCCTAATACCCTAAAACCTAAGATCCTAATCCCTAAAAAATCACTAAGAAAACCTAAACCCTAAAAATCACTAAGAAAACCTACACCCTTAAAGATAGAAAAAAAAAACTTTAAAACCCCTAAACCTAAAGAACTCTAAATCCCAAACTCTAAAGCTTGAACCCTAAACCCTTAAAAATCATAAGCCCAAAACCCTACCCCTAAGAAAACCCTAAACCCAAAAAAGCAATAAGAAACCCAAAACCCTAAAAAACAACAATTTTTGTTTTATAAACTCTAAACCTAGAAAACCTCTAAAAAATCTTAAACCTAACAAACCTAAATCCTATTCTAGAAAAACCATAAACCTAAAACACTAAACCCTACACCCTAAATGACCCAAAAAAAAACCTAGGAGACTTTAAATGTTCAACTCAAACCCTAAGAAACCTAAACCCTAAACCTTAGGGATAAACTCCCAACCCTATGCCTTATGAAACTCTAAGAAGCCCTAAACCCTAAGAAATCCTAAATCCTAAGAAAAGCTAAACACTAAAAACTTTTAAAACCCTAAAAAAATTCCTTAATCTAAAACCCCAAGTCCTAAGCCCTTAGAGCTCATATATCGTAAAAACAATAATGATCCTAAAGAGTCTTGAAGAATCCTAAATTGAAAAAATCTCTTGATAGAATTTTTTTTTTAGAAAAGCATAAGCCCTAAAGCCTAACCTAATAACCGTTTACCAAATACCTAAACTCTTCTTAATCATGTTCAGATTATATCATTGTTCAATATGTTCTATTCAGTTATATATATATTTGTTCAGCTTTATCATGTCATGCATGCTCAGAATCTTTCAACTACTGATACATACTCTACGGTACATCTTATCTTGATATAGGTTCAGGTCCTTAGCATTTAGATCATGCGGAGATTGCTCCCGATTCGTATTCAGCAATTTTAGTGGTGAGTCCTCATTTTTCGAGGATGATTTACAGTTTTGCTAGAGTTAGGTGGGGGCATGTCCAAGCATCTCTAGTTAGTTAGAGGCTTTTATTCTTACATTGTTTTTGTCACTCCCCGAGGTTACCCGCTTGATGTAACACGAGACGTAGGATCACGACTGATCCTAAGCTAACCTTGAGTTGGCATATCATAAGCATATTAGAGCAACACCTTTAAAAGGCTTAACCTAAGAAATCTGAAACCCTTAAGAAACCCTAAACCCTAAATCCTAAACCCCAAGAAACACTAAACCCTAAACCTTAGGGAAACCCCTAAACCCCAAGACTTATGAAACACCAACAAACCCTAAACCCTAAGAAATCCTAAAGCCTAAAAATACCTTTAAAAATACTAAACCTAAAAACACCCTTAAAACCCAAAACCCCTAAAAACCCTAAATTTAAAATACTAAGCCCTTAACCCATAGAAATCCTAAGCGCTAAGATCCCCTAAACCGTAAGAAATCATAACAATCTTGACAACCCCTTTTAAAATCCTAAATCTAAAAATACACTAAACTTAAAAAATTCAACAAAAACTTATGCCCTAAACCTTAAAAACCCTTAAATACAAACTTAGACCATACCAAAGAAACCCTAAACCCTTCCCCCTAAACCTTTGGGCTAAACCCTAAACTTTAAGAAATGATAAAAATCCTAAAAAACTTTTGAAACCCTAAACATTTAAAAACCCTATAAAACCCCTAAGATCTAAGAACTCCTTAATTGTTACCATAGAAATCCTAAACACATTAAAACCCTAAACCTAATAAAACCCTATAAAATCTTAAGCCCAAAACCCTAAATCCTAAAAACCTTAAAAAAACCAAACCCTAAGAAATCCTAAACGTTAAATATTATACACTAAGAAACTCTAAATCCTTAACTTTTAATCATAGGGCTAATCCTTTAACGCCAAAGCATATGGAATCCTAAGAAACCCTAACCCCTAAAATCCATTTAAACACCTAAAAGTATAATACCCGAGGAAAAAATATCCCTTTAAAACCATAAGCCCTAGAAAGAGCCCTAAACTTAAAATCATATGCCCTATATTAGGCCTACGTAATCCTATTCCATAAAAAATCCAAATTCTTAAAAAAAGCTAAGAAACCCTAAAATATTTAAAAACCTTAATCATATAAATGATAAACCTCAAAAAAACCATGAACTCTAAAAAACTCTTAACCTAAAAGCCGAAGCCCTAAACCCTAAACGAAGAAACCCTAAGAAACTCTAAATTATAAACCCTAATACCCTAAAACCTAAGATCCTAATCCCTAAAAAATCACTAAGAAAACCTAAACCCTAAAAATCATTAAGAAAACCTGTACACCCTAAAAGATCGAAAAAAAAAAACTTTAAAACCCCTAAACCTAAAGAACTCTAAATCCCAAACTCTAAAGCTTGAACCCTAAACCCTTAAAAATTATAACCCCAAAACCCTACCCCTAAGAAAACTCTAAACCCAAAAAAGCAATAAGAAACCCAAAACCCTAAAAAACAACAATTTTTTTTTTATAAACTCTAAACCTAGAAAACCTCTAAAAAATCTTAAACCTAACAAACCTAAATCCTATTCTAGAAAAACCATAAACCTAAAACACTAAACCCTACACCCTAAATGACCCAAAAAAAAACCTAGGAGACTTTAAATGTTCAACTCAAACCCTAAGAAACCTAAACCCTAAACCTTAGGGATAAACTCCCAACCCTATGCCTTATGAAACTCTAAGAAGCCCTAAACCCTAAGAAATCCTAAATCCTAAGAAAAGCTAAACACTAAAAACTTTTAAAACCCTAAAAAAAATTCCTTAATCTAAAACCCCAAGTCCTAAGCCCTTAGAGCTCATATATCGTAAAAACAATAATGATCCTAAAGAGTCTTTAAGAATCCTAAATTGAAAAAAACTCTTGATAGAATTTTTTTTTAGAAAAGCATAAGCCCTAAAGCCTAACCTAATAACCGTTAACCAAATACCTAAACTCTTCTTAATCATGTTCAGATTATATCATTGTTCAATATGTTCTATTCAGTTATATATATATTTGTTCAGCTTTATCATGTCATGCATGCTCAGAATCTTTCAACTACTGATACATACTCTACGGTACATCTTATCTTGATGTAGGTTCAGGTCCTTAGCATTTAGATCATGCGGAGATTGCTCCCGATTCGTATTCAGCAATTTTAGTGGTGAGTCCTCGTTTTTCGAGGATGATTTACAGTTTTGCTAAAGTTAGGTGGGGGCATGTCCAAGCATCTGTAGTTAGTTAGAGGCTTTTATTCTTACATTGTTTTTGTCACTCCCCGAGGTTACCCGCTTGATGTAACACGAGACGTAGGATCACGAGTGATCCTAAGCTAACCTTGAGTTGGCATATCATAAGCATATTAGAGCAACACCTTTAAAAGGCTAAACCTAAGAAATCTGAAACCCTTAAGAAACCCTAAACCCTAAATCCTAAACCCCAAGAAACACTAAACCCTAAACCTTAGGGAAACCCCTAAACCCCAAGACTTATGAAACACCAACAAACCCTAAACCCTAAGAAATCCTAAAGCCTAAAAATACCTTTAAAAATACTAAACCTAAAAACACCCTTAAAACCCAAAACCCCTATAAACCCTAAATTTAAAATCCTAAGCCATTAACCCATAGAAATCCTAAGCGCTAAGATCCCCTAAACCGTAAGAAATCATAACAATCTTGACAACCCCTTTTAAAATCCTAAATCTAAAAATACACTAAACTTAAAAAATTCAACAAAAACTTATGCCCTAAACCTTAAAAACCCTTAAATACAAACTTAGACCATACCAAAGAAACCCTAAACCCTTCCCCCTAAACCTTTGGGCTAAACCCTAAACTTTAAGAAATGATAAAAATCCTAAAAAAATTTTGAAACCCTAAACATTTAAAAACCCTATAAAACCCCTAAGATCTAAGAACCCCTTAATTGTTACCATAGAAATCCTAAACACCTTAAAACCCTAAACCTAATAAAACCCTAGAAAATCTTAAGCCCGAAACCCTAATTCCTAAAATCCTTAAAAAAACCAAACCCTAAGAAATCCTAAACGTTAAATATTATACACTAAGAAACTCTAAATCTTTAACTTTTAATCATAGGGCTAATCCTTTAACGCCAAAGCATATGGAATCCTAAGAAACCCTGACCCCTAAAATCCATTTAAACACCTAAAATTATAATACCCGAGGAACAAAAATCCCTTTAAAACCATAAGCCCTAGAAAGAGCCCTAAACTTAAAATCATATGCCCTATATTAGGCCTACGTAATCCTATTCCTTAAGAAATCCAAATTCTTAAAAAAAGCTAAGAAACCCTAAAATATTTAAAAACCTTAATCATAAAAATAATAAACCTCAAAAAAACCATGAACTCTAAAAAACTCTTAACCTAAAAGCCGCAGCCCTAAACCCTAAACGAAGAAACCCTAAGAAACTCTAAATTATAAACCCTAATACCCTAAAACCTAAGATCCTAATCCCTAAAAAATCACTAAGAAAACCTAAACCCTAAAAATCATTAAGAAAACCTGTACACCCTAAAAGATCGAAAAAAAAAAAACTTTAAAACCCCTAAACCTAAAGAACTCTAAATCCCAAACTCTAAAGCTAGAACCCTAAACCCTTAAAAATTATAACCCCAAAACCCTACCCCTAAGAAAACTCTAAACCCAAAAAAGCAATAAGAAACCCAAAACCCTAAAAAACAACAATTTTTTTTTTTATAAACTCTAAACCTAGAAAACCTCTAAAAAATCTTAAACCTAACAAACCTAAATCCTATTCTAGAAAAACCATAAACCTAAAACACTAAACCCTACACCCTAAATGACCCAAAAAAAAACCTAGGAGACTTTAAATGTTCAACTCAAACCCTAAGAAACCTAAACCCTAAACCTTAGGGATAAACTCCCAACCCTATGCCTTATGAAACTCTAAGAAGCCCTAAACCCTAAGAAATCCTAAATCCTAAGAAAAGCTAAACACTAAAAACCTTTAAAACCCTAAAAAATTCCTTAATCTAAAACCCCAAGTCCTAAGCCCTTAGAGCTCATATATCGTAAAAACAATAATGATCCTAAAAAGTCTTTAAGAATCCTAAATTGAAAAAAACTCTTAATCGAATTTTTTATTAAAAAACATAAGCTCTAAAGCCTAACCTAATAATCGTTAACCAAATACCTAAACTCTTCTTAATCATGTTTAGATTATATCATTGTTCAATATGTTCTATTCAATTATATATATTTGTTCGACTTTATAATGTCATGCATGCTCAGAATCTTTCAACTACTGATACATACTCTACGGTACATCTTCTCTTGATGTAGGTTCAGGTCCTTTGCATTTAGATCATGCGGAGATTGATCCCGATTCGTATTCAGCAATTTTAGTGGTGAGTCCTCATTTTTCGAGGATGATTTACATGTTTTATATTCAGTCTTGCATTTTAGTTTCAGTTTTGCCAGAGTTAGCCGGGGGCATGTCCTAGCATCTCTAGTCAGTTAGAGGCTTTTATTCATACATTGTTTTTGTCACTCCCTAGGTTACCCACTTAACGTAACACGAGACCTAGGATCACGAGTGACCCCAAGCTAACCTTTAGTTGGCATATCATAAGCATATTAGATCAACATCTTTAAAAGCCTAAACCTAAGAAATATGAAATTCCTAAGAAACCCTAAACCGTAAGAAGCACTAAACCCTAAACCTTAGGGAAACCCCAAGACTTATGAAACACCAACAAACCCTAAAGCCTTAAAACACATTTAAAAACACTAAACCTAAAAACACCCTTTAAATCCCTAACCCCTAAAAACTCTAAATTTAAAATTCTAAGCCCTAAACCCAAAGAAACCCTAGGCCCTAAGAACCCAGCCCTAAACAGTTAAAAATCATAACAATCTTGAAAACCCCTTTCAAAATACTAAACCTAAAAAAACTCTAAACCTAAAAAATTCAACAAAAACTTAAGCCCTAAACCTTAAAAACCCTTAAATAAAAACTTAGACCTTATACCCAAAGAAACCCTAAACCCTTCCGCTTAAACCTTAGGGCTAAACGCTTAGAAACCCTAAACTTTAAGTAATAAAAAAATTCCTAAAAAACTTTTAAAAACCCTAAACCCTAAAATCCCTATAAATCCCCTAAGATCTAAAAACCCCTTAATCGTTAAAAAACCATTGAAATCCTAAACACCTTAAAACCCTAAACCTAAAAATTCCTCTAAACCTAATAAAACCCTAGAAAATCTTAAGCCCAAAACCCTAAATCCTAAAAACTCTTAAAAAACCAAACCCTAAGAAATCCTAAACGCTAAATAATATACCCTAAGAAACTCTAAATCATAGGGCTAAACCTTAAATCCCAAACCATATGGAATCCTAAGAAACCCTAAACCCTAAAATCCATTTAAACACCTAAAACTATAATACCCGAGAAGAAAAATCCCTTTAAAACCATAAGCCCTAGAAAAAACCCTAAACTTAAAATCATATGCCCTATATTAGGCCTATGTAACCCTAAATCTTAAGAAATCCAAATGCTTAAAAAAACCTAAGAAACCTTAAAACATTTAAAAACCTTAATCATAAAAATCATAAACCTAAAAAAAAAACCATAAACTCTGAAAAACTCTTAACCTAAAATTCGAAGCCCTAAATCCTAAACCAAGAAGCCCTAAGAAACTCTACACCTTAAACCCTTATAAACCCTAATACCCTAAAACCTATGATCCTAAACCCTAAACCCTAAAAAATCGCTACGAAAACCCAAACCCTAAAAATCACTAAGAAAACCTAAACCCTAAAAAACCTAAAAAAGAAAAACTTTAAAACTCCTAAACCTAAAGAACCATAAATCCCAAACTCTAAACCTTGAACCCTAAACCCTTAAAAATCATAAGCCCAAAGCCCAAACGCTAAGAAAACCCCAAACCCTAAACCCAAAACCCAAAACCCAAAACCATAAAAAACAACAAATATAAACTTAAAAAACATTAAAATCTAGAAAACCTCTAAAAAATCTTAAACCTAACAAACCTAAACCCTATTCTAGAAAAACCCTAAACCCTAAACCAAGAAACCCTAAGAAACTATAAACCTTAAACCCTTATAAACCCCTAATATCCTAAAACCTAAGATCCTAAACCCTAAACCCTAAACCCTAAAAAATCACTAAGAAAACCTAAACCCTAAAAATCGCTAAGAAAACCTAAACACTAAAAAAAAAAACTTTAAAACTCCTAAACCTAAAGAACCATAAATTCCAAACTCTAAAACTTGAACCCTAAACCCTAAGAAACCCTTAAAAATCAAAAGGCCAAAACCCTAACCCTAAGAAAACCCCAAACCCTAAACCCAAAAAAGCACTAAGAAACCCAAAACCCTAAAAACAACAAGAAAAAACTTTAAAAACTCTAAACCTAGAAAACCTCTAAAAATCTAAAACCTAACAAACCTAAACCATATTCTAGAAAAACCCCAAACCTAAAACACTAAACCCTACACCCTAAACGACCCAAAAAAACTTAGGAGACCTTAAATGTTAAATTCAAACCCTAAGAAACCTAAACCCTAAACCTTAGGGATAAACCCCCAACCCTAAGCCTTATGAAACTCAAAGAAGCCCTAAACCCTAAGAAATCCTAAATCCTTAGAAAAACTAAACTCTAAAAAACTACAATTTTTTTTTTCAAAACTCTAAACCTAAAAATTCTTAAACCTTACAAACCTAAACCCTAAACCGTAGAAAAACCCTAAACCTAAAAGACTAAACCCTAAACCACTACACCCTAAATGACCCAAACAAAAAAACCTAGGACACCTTAAATGTTAAACGCAAAACCTAAGAAACTTAAACCCTAAACCTTAGGGATAAACCCTGAACCCTAAGCCTTATGAAACTCTAAGAAGCCGTAAACCCTAAGAAATCCTAAATCCTAAGAAAAGCTAAACACAAAAAACCTTTAAAATCCTAAATCTAAAAATCCCGAAAACAAACCTTAAAAACCCTAAAAAAATTCCTTAATCTAAAACCCTAAGTCCTAGGCCCTTAGAACTCATATATCATAAACACAATAATGATCCTAAAATATCTTTAACAATCCTAAATTGAAAAAAATTCTTGGCCTAATTTTTTTTAGAAAAACTTAAGCTTTAATCCCTAACCTAAAAACCCTTAAACAAATACCTAAACTCTTATTCATCATGTTCAAATTATATTATTGTTCTATATGCTCTATATAGTTATATATATATATATATATATATATTTCTTCAGCTTTATCATGTCATGCATGCTCAAAATCTTTCAACTACTGATACATACTGTACGCTACATCTTTTCTTGATGTAGGTTCAGGTTCTCAGCATTCAAATCACGTGGAGATCGGTTCCCGATCCATATTCAGCAATATCAATGGTGAGTCCTCATTTTTTGAGGACGATTTACATGTTTTATATACAATCTTTCATTTTAGTTTCAGTTTTGCTGGAGTTAGCTGGGGGCATGTCCCAGCATCTCTAGTCAGTTAGAGGCTTTTATTCTTACATTGTTTTTGGCACTCCCCGAGGTTACTCGCTTGATGTAACACGAGACGTAGGATCACGAGTGACCTTAAGCTAACCTTGAGTTGGCATATCATAAGCATATTAGATCAACACATTTAAAAGGCTAAACCTAAGAAATCTGAAACCCCTAAGAAACCCTATACCCTAAACCCTAAATCCTAAACCATAAGAAACACTAAACCCTAAACCTTAGGGAAACCCCTAAACCCCAAGACTTATGAAACACCAACAAACACTAAAGCCTAAAAACACCTTTAAAAATACTAAACCTAAAAACACCCTTAAAACCCAAAACCCCTAAAAACCCTAAACTTAAAATCCTAAGCCCTTAACCCATAGAAATCCTAAGCCCTAAGATCCCCTAAACCATAAGAAATCATAACAATCTTGACAACTCCTTTTAAAATCCTAAATCTAAAAATACTCTATATTTTAAAAATTCAACAAAAACTTAAGCCCTAAACCTTAAAAACCCTTAAATACAAACTTAGACCATACCAAAGAAACCCTAAACCCTTCCCCCTAAACCTTTGGGCTAAACCCTAAACTTTAAGAAATGAAAAAAATCCTAAAAAACTTTTGAAACCCTAAACATTTAAAAACACTATAAAACCACTAAGATCTAAGAACCCATTAATTGTTACCATAGAAATCCTAAACACCTTAAAACCCTCAACCTAATAAAACCCTAGAAAATCTTAAGCCCAAAACCCTAAATCCTAAAAACCTTAAAAAAACCAAACCCTAAGAAATCCTCAACGTTAAATAATATACACTAAGAAACTCTAAATCCTTAACTTTTAATCATAGGGCTAATCCTTTAACGCCAAAGCATATGGAATCCTAAGAAACCCTAACCCCTAAAATCCATTTAAACACCTAAAAGTATAATACCCGAGGAAAAAAAGTCCCTTTAAAACCATAAGCCCTAGAAAAAGCCCTATACTTAAAATCATATGCCCTATATTAGGCCTACGTAATCCTATTTCTTAAGAAATCCAAATTCTTAAAAAAAGCTAAGAAACCGTAAAACATTTAAAAACCTTAATCATAAAATCATAAACCTCAAAAAAACCATGAACTCTAAAAAACTCTTAACCTAAAATCCGAAGCCCTAAACCCTAAACGAAGAAACCCTAAGAAACTCTAAATTATAAACCCTAATACCCTAATACCCTAAAACCTAAGATCCTAATCCCTAAAAACTCACAAAGAAAACCTAAACCCTAAAAATCACTAAGAAAACCTACACCCTAAAAGATCGAAAATAAAAAACTTTAAAACCCCTAAACCTAAAGAACTCTAAATCCCAAACTCTAAAGCTTGAACCCTAAACCCTTAAAAATCATAAGCCCAAAACCCTACCCCTAAGAAAACCCTAAACCCAAAAAAGCAATAAGAAACCCAAAACCCTAAAAAACAACAAATTTTTTTTTATAAACTCTAAACCTAGAAAACCTCTAAAAAATCTTAAACCTAACAAACCTAAATCCTATTCTAGAGAAAACATAAACCTAAAACACTAAACCCTACATCCTAAATGACCCAAAAAAAAACCTAGGAGACTTTAAATGTTCAACTCAAACCCTAAGAAACCTAAACCCTAAACCTTAGGGATAAACTCCCAACCCTAAGCCTTATGAAACTCAAAGAAGCCCTAAACCCTAAGAAATCCTAAATCCTAAGAAAAACTAAACAATTAAAAACTACAAAAAAAATTTTCAAAACTCCAAACATAAAAATTCTTAAACCTTACAAACTTAAACCCTAAACCGTAGAAAAACCCTAAACATAAAGGACTAAACCCTAAACCCCTACACCCTAAATGACCCAAAAAAAAACCTAGGACACCTTAAATGTTAAACGCAAAACCTAAGAAACTTAAACCCTAAACCTTAGGGATAAACCCTGAACCCTAAGCCTTATGAAACTCTAAGAAGCCGTAAACCCTAAGAAATCCTAAATCCTAAGAAAAGCTAAACACAAAAAACCTTTAAAATCCTAAATCTAAAAATCCCGAAAACAAACCTAAAAAACCCTAAAAAAATTCCTTAATCTAAAACCCTAAGTCCTAGGCCCTTAGAACTCATTTATCATAAACACAATATTGATCCTAAAATATCTTTAACAATCCAAAATTGAAAAAAATTCTTGACCTAAATTTTTTTAGAAAAACTTTAGCTTTAAACCCTAACCTAAAAACCCTTAAACAAATACCTAAACTAATATTCATCCTGTTCAGATGATATTATTGTTCTATATGCTCTATATAGTTATATATATATATATATATATATATATATATATATATATATATATCTTCAGCTTTATCATGTCATACATGCTAAAAATCTTTCAACTACTGATACATACGCTACGCTACATCTTCTCTTGATGTAGGTTCAGGTTCTCACCATTCAAATCACTTGGAGATCTGTTCCCGATACGTATTCAACAATATCAATGGTGAGTCCTCGTTTTGTGAGGATGATGTACATGTTTTATATTCAATCTTTCATTTTAGTTTCAGTTTTGCTGGAGTTAGCTGGGAGCATGTCCCAGCATCTCTAGTCAGTTAGAGGCTTTTATTCTTACATTGTTTTTGTCACTCCCCGAGGTTACCCGCTTGATATAACACGAGACGTAAGATCACGAGTAATCCTAAGCTAACCTTGAGTTGGCATATCATAAGAATATTAGATCAACACCTTTAAAAGGCTAAACCTAAGAAATCTGAAACGTTAAATATTATACACTAAGAAACTATAAATCCTTAACTTTTAATCATAAGGCTAATCCTTTAACGCCAAAGCATATGGAATCCTAAGAAATCCTAACCCCTAAAATCCATTTAAACACTTAAAAGTATAATACCCGAGGAAAAAAAATCCCTTTAAAATCATAAGCCCTAGAAAAAGCCCTAAACTTAAAATCATATGCCCTATATTAGGCCTACGTAATCCTATTTCTTAAGAAATCCAAATTCTTAAAACAAGCTAAGAAACCCTAAAACATTTAAAAATCTAAATCATAAAAATCATAAACCTCAAAAAAACCATGAACTCTAAAAAACTCTTAACCTAAACCTTAAACGAAGAAACCCTAAGAAACTCTAAATTATAAACCCTAATACCCTAAAACCTAAGATCCTAATCCCTAAAAATTCACAAAGAAAACCTAAACCCTAAAAATCACTAAGAAAACCTACACCCTAAAAGATCGGAAAAAAAAAACTTTAAAACCCCTAACTAAACCTAAAGAACTCTAAATCCCAAACTCTAAAGCTTGAACCCTAAACCCTTAAAAATCATAAGCCCAAAACCCTACCCCTAAGAAAACCCTAAACCCAAAAAAGCAATAAGAAACCCAAAACCCTAAAAAACAACAATTTTTTTTTTATAAACTCTAAACCTAGAAAACCTCTAAAAAATCTTAAACCTAACAAACCTAAATCTTATTCTAGAAAAACACTAAACCCTACACCCTACACCTTAAATAACCAAAAAAAAAAACCTAGGAGACTTTAAATGTTCAACTCAAACCCTAAGAAACCTAAACCCTAAACCTTAGGGATAAACTCCCAACCCTATGCCTTATGAAACTCTAAGAAGCCCGAAACCCTAAGAAATCCTAAATCCTAAGAAAAGCTAAACACTAAAAACCTTTAAAACCCTAAAAAAATTCCTTAATCTAAAACCCCAAGTCCTAAGCCCTTAGAGCTCATATATCGTAAAAACAATAATGATCCTAAAGAGTCTTTAAGAATCCTAAATTGAAAAAAACTCTTGATAGAATTTTTTTTTTAGAAAAACATAAGCTCTAAAGCCTAACCTAATAACCGTTAACCAAATACCTAAACTCTTCTTAATCATGTTCAATATGTTCTATTCAGTTATATATATTTGTTCAGCTTTATCATGTCATGAATGCTCAGAATCTTTCAACTACTGATACATACTCTACGGTACATCTTCTCTTGATGTAGGTTCAGGTCCTGAGCATTTAGATCATGCAGAGATTGCTCCCGATTCGTATTCAGCAATTTCAGTGGTGAGTCCTCGTTTTTCGAGGATGATTTACATGTTTTATATTCAGTCTTGCATTTTAGTTTCAGTTTTGCTAGAGTTAGCCGGGGGCATGTCCTAGCATATCTAGTCAGTTAGAGGCTTTTATTCATACATTGTTTTTGTCACTCCCTAGGTTACCCACTTAACGTAACACGAGGCCTAGGATCACGAGTGACCCCAAGCTAACCTTGAGTTGGCATATCATAAGCATATTAGATCAACATCTTTAAAGGCCTAAACCTAAGAAATATGAAATACCTAAGAAACCCTAAACCCTATACCGTAAGAAGCACTAAACCCTAAACCTTAGGGAAACCCCAAGACTTATGAAACACCAACAAACCCTAAAGCCTAAAAACACCTTTAAAAACACTAAACCTAAAAACACCCTTAAAATCCCAAACCCCTAAAAACTCTAAATTTAAAATCTTAAGCCCTAAACCCAAAGAAACCCTAGGCCCTAAGAACCCACCCCTAAACAGTAAAAAATCATAACAATCTTGAAAACCCCTTTAAAAATACTAAACCTAAAAAAACTCTAAACCTAAAAAATTCAACAAAAACTTAAACCCTAAACCTTAAAAACCCTTAAATAAAAATTTAGACCTTATACCCAAAGAAACCCTAAACCCTTCCGCCTAAACCTTAGGTCTAAACGCTAAGAAACCCTAAACTTTAAGTAATAAAAAAAATCCTAAAAAACTTTTAAAAACCCTAAACCCTAAAATCCCTATAAATCCCCTAAGATCTAACAACCCCTTAATCGTTTAAAAACCATAGAAATCCTAAACACCTTAAAACCCTAAACCTAAAAATTCCTCTAAACCTAATAAAACCCTAGAAAATCTTAAGCCCAAAACTCTAAATCCTAAAAACTCTTAAAAAACCAAACCCTAAGAAATCCTAAACGCTAAATAATATACCCTAAGAAACTCTAAATCATAGGGCTAAACCTTAAATCCCAAACCATATGGAATCCTAAGAAACCCTAAACCCTAAAACCCATTTAAACACCTAAAACTATAATACCCGAGAAGAAAAATCCCTTTAAAACCATAAGCCCTAGAAAAAACCCTAAATTTAAAATCCTATGCCCTATATTAGGCCTATGTAACCCTAAATCTTAAGAAATCCAAATGCTTAAAAAAACCTAAGAAACCCTAAAACATTTAAAAACCTTAATCATAAAAATCATAAACCTAAAAAAAAAACCATAAACTCTAAAAAACTCTTAACCTAAAATTCGAAGCTCTAAATCCTAAACCAAGAAGCCCTAAGAAACTCAAAACCTTAAACCCTTATAAACCCTAATACCCTAAAACCTATGATCCTAAACCCTAAACCCTAAAAAATCTCTAAGAAAACCTAAACCCTAAAAATCACTAAGAAAACCTAAACCCTAAAAAACCAAAAACAGAAAAACTTTAAAACTCCTAAACCCAAAGAACCATAAATCCCAAACTCTAAACTTTGAACCCTAAACCCTTAAAAATCATAAGCCCAAAACCCAAACGCTAAGAAAACCCCAAACCCTAAACCCAAAACCCAAAACCATAAAAAACAACTAATATAAACTTTAAAAACATTAAAATATAGAAAACCTCTAAAAAATCTTAAACCTAACAAACCTAAACCCTATTCTAGAAAAACCCTAAGCCCTAAACCAAGAAACCCAAAGAAACTCTAAAGCTTAAACCCTTATAAACCCCTAATATCCTAAAACCTAAGATCCTAAACCCTAAACCCTAAACCCTAAAAAATCACTAAGAAAACCTAAACACTAAAAATCGCTAAGAAAACCTAAGCCCTAAAAAAAAAAACTTTAAAACACCTAAACCTAAAGAACCATAAATTCCAAACTCTAAACCTTGAACCCTAAACCCTAAGAAACCCTTAAAAATCAAAAGGCCAAAACCCTAACCCTAAGAAAACCCCAAACCCTAAACCCAAAAAAGCACTAAGAAACCCAAAACCCTAAAAACAACAAGAAAAAACTTTAAAAACTCTAAAGCTAGAAAACCTCTAAAAATCTTAAACCTAACAAACCTAAACCATATTCTAGAAAAACCCCAAACCTAAAACACTAAACCCTACACCCTAAACGACCCAAAAAATCTTAGGAGACCTTAAATGTTAAATTCAAACCCTAAGAAACCTAAACCCTCAACCCTAGGGATAAACCCCCAACCCTAAGCCTTATGAAACTCAAAGAAGCCATAAACCCTAAGAAATCCTAAATCCTACGAAAAACTAAACACTAAAAAACTACAAAAAAAACTTTCAAAACTCTAAACCTAAAAATTCTTAAACCTAACAAACCTAAAACATAAACCGTAGAAAAACCCTAAACCTAAAAGTCTAAACCCTAAACCCCTACACCCTAAATGACGCAAATAAAAAACCTAGGAGACCTCAAATGTTAAACGCAAAACCTAAGAAACTTAAACCCTAAACCTTAGGGATAAACCCTCAACCCTAAGCCTTATGAAACTCTAAGAAGCCCTAAACCCTAAGAAATCCTAAATCCTAAGAAAAGCTAAACACAAAAAACCTTTAAAATCCTAAATATAAAAATCCCGAAAACAAACCATAAAAACCCTAAACAAATTCCTTA
The DNA here is from genome assembly GCA_036553675.1 of Solanum okadae. Classification (NCBI taxonomy): domain Eukaryota; kingdom Viridiplantae; phylum Streptophyta; class Magnoliopsida; order Solanales; family Solanaceae; genus Solanum; species Solanum okadae. The sequence goes on from CM071682.1 coordinate 30,125,083, forward strand.
ATCTAAAACCCAAAGTCCTAGGCCCTTAGAACTCATATATCATAAACACAATAATGATCCTAAAATATCTTTAATAATCCTAAATTGAAAAAAATTCTTGACCTAAATTTTTTTAGAAAAACTTAAGCTTTAAACCCTAACCTAAAAACCTTCAAACAAATACCTAAACTCTTATTCATCATGTTCAGATTATATTATTGTTCTATATGCTCTATATAGTTATATATATATATATATATATATATATATATATATATATATATATATATATATATATATATATATTTCTTCAGCTTTATCATGTCATGCATGCTCAAAATCTTTCAACTACTAATACATACTCTACGCTACATCTTCTCTTGATGTAGGTTCAGGTTCTCAGCATTCAACTCACGTGGAAAGAGCCCTAAACTTAAAATCATACGCCCTATATTAGGCCTACGTAATCCTATTTCTTAAGAAATCCAAATTCTTAAAAAAAGCTAAGAAACCCTAAAACATTTAAAAACCTTAATCATAAAAATCATAAAACTCAAAAAAACCATGAACTCTAAAAAACTCTTAACCTAAAATCCGAAGCCCTAAACCCTAAACGAAGACACCCTAAGAAACTCTAAATTATAAACCCTAATACCCTAAAACCTAAGATCCTAATCCCTAAAAAAAACACTAAGAAAACCTAAACCCTAAAAATCACTAAGAAAACCTACACCCTAAAAGATCGAAAATAAAAAACTTTAAAACCCCTAAACCTAAAGAACTCTAAATCCCAAACTCTAAAGCTTGAACCCTAAACCCTTAAAAATCATAAGGCCAAAACCCTACCCCTAAGAAAACCCTAAACCCAAAAAAGCAATAAGAAACCCAAAACCCTTAAAAATAACATTTTTTTTTTATAAACTCTAAACCTAGAAAACCTCTAAAAAATCTTAAACCTAACAAACCTAAATCCTATTCTAGAAAAACCATAAACCTAAAACACTAAACCCTACACCCTAAATGACCCAATAAAAAACCTAGGAGACTTTAAATGTTCAACTCAAACCCTAAGAAACCTAAACCCTAAACCTTAGGGATAAACTCCCAACCCTATGCCTTATGAAACTCTAAGAAGCCCTAAACCCTAAGAAATCCTAAATCCTAAGAAAAGCAAAACACTAAAAACCTTTAAAACCCTACAAAAATTCCTTAATCTAAAACCCCAAGTCCTAAGCCCTTAGAGCTCATATATCGTAAAAACAATAATGATCCTAAAAAGTCTTTAGGAATCCTAGATTGAAAAAAACTCTTGATCGAATTTTTTTAAAGAAAAACATAAGCTCCAAAGTCTAACCTAATAACCGTTAACCAAATACCTAAACTCTTCTTAATCCTGTTCAGATTATATCATTGTTCAATATGTTCTATTCAGTTATATATATTTGTTCAGCTTTATCATGTCATGCATGCTCAAAATCTTTCAACTACTGCTACATACTCTACGGTACATCTTCTCTTGATGTAGGTTCAGGTCCTTAGCATTTAGATCATGCGGAGATTGCTCCCGATTCGTATTCAGCAATTTTAGTGGTGAGTCCTCGTTTTTCGAGGATGATTTACATGTTTTATATTCAGTCTTGCATTTTAGTTTCAGTTTTGCCAGAGTTAGCCGGGGGCATGTCCTAGCATCTCTAGTCAGTTAGAGGCTTTTATTCATACATTGTTTTTGTCACTCCCTAGGTTACCCACTTAACGTAACACGAGACCTAGGATCACGAGTGACCCCAAGCTAACCTTGAGTTGGCATATCATAAGCATATTAGATCAACATTTTTAAAAGCCTAAACCTAAGAAATATGAAATACCTAAGAAACCCTAAACCCTAAACCCTAAACCGTAAGAAGCACTAAACCCTAAACCTTAGGGAAACCCCAAGACTTAAGAAACACCAACAAACCCTAAAGCCTAAAAACACCTTTAAAAACACTAAACCTAAAAACACCCTTAAAATCCCTAACCCCTAAAAATTCGAAATTTAAAATCTTAATCTCTAAACCCAAAGAAACCCTAGGCCCTAAGAACCCACCCCTAAACAGTAAAATATCATAACAATTTTGAAAACCCCTTCAAAAATACTAAACCTAAAAAAACTCTAAACCTAAAAAATTCAACAAAAACTTAAGCCCTAAACCTTAAAAACCCTTAAATAAAAATTTAGACCTTATACCCAAAGAAACCCTAAACCCTTCCGCCTAAACCTTAGGTCTAAACGCTAAGAAACCCTAAACTTTAAGTAATAAAAAAAATCCTAAAAAACTTTTAAAAACCCTAAACCCTAAAATCCCTATAAATCCCCTAAGATCTAACAACCCCTTAATCGTTTAAAAACCATAGAAATCCTAAACACCTTAAAACCCTAAACCTAAAAATTCCTCTAAACCTAATAAAACCCTAGAAAATCTTAAGCCCAAAACTCTAAATCCTAAAAACTCTTAAAAAACCAAACCCTAAGAAATCCTAAACGCTAAATAATATACCCTAAGAAACTCTAAATCATAGGGCTAAACCTTAAATCCCAAACCATATGGAATCCTAAGAAACCCTAAACCCTAAAACCCATTTAAACACCTAAAACTATAATACCCGAGAAGAAAAATCCCTTTAAAACCATAAGCCCTAGAAAAAACCCTAAACTTAAAATCCTATGCCTTATATTAGGCCTATGTAACCCTAAATCTTAAGAAATCCAAATGCTTAAAAAAACCTAAGAAACCCTAAAATATTTAAAAACCTTAATCATAAAAATCATAAACCTAAAAAAAAAAAACCATAAACTCTAAAAAACTCTTAACCTAAAATTCGAAGCTCTAAATCCTAAACCAAGAAGCCCTAAGAAACTCAAAACCTTAAACCCTTATAAACCCTAATACCCTAAAACCTATGATCCTAAACCCTAAACCCTAAAAAATCTCTAAGAAAACCTAAACCCTAAAAATCACTAAGAAAACCTAAACCCTAAAAAACCAAAAACAGAAAAACTTTAAAACTCCTAAACCCAAAGAACCATAAATCCCAAACTCTAAACTTTGAACCCTAAACCCTTAAAAATCATAAGCCCAAAACCCAAACGCTAAGAAAACCCCAAACCCTAAACCCAAAACCCAAAACCATAAAAAACAACTAATATAAACTTTAAAAACATTAAAATATAGAAAACCTCTAAAAAATCTTAAACCTAACAAACCTAAACCCTATTCTAGAAAAACCCTAAGCCCTAAACCAAGAAACCCAAAGAAACTCTAAACCTTAAACCCTTATAAACCCCTAATATCCTAAAACCTAAGATCCTAAACCCTAAACCCTAAACCCTAAAAAATCACTAAGAAAACCTAAACACTAAAAATCGCTAAGAAAACCTAAGCCCTAAAAAAAAAAACTTTAAAACACCTAAACCTAAAGAACCATAAATTCCAAACTCTAAACCTTGAACCCTAAACCCTAAGAAACCCTTAAAAATCAAAAGGCCAAAACCCTAACCCTAAGAAAACCCCAAACCCTAAACCCAAAAAAGCACTAAGAAACCCAAAACCCTAAAAACAACAAGAAAAAACTTTAAAAACTCTAAAGCTAGAAAACCTCTAAAAATCTTAAACCTAACAAACCTAAACCATATTCTAGAAAAACCCCAAACCTAAAACACTAAACCCTACACCCTAAACGACCCAAAAAATCTTAGGAGACCTTAAATGTTAAATTCAAACCCACCCTAAGAAACCTAAACCCTCAACCTTAGGGATAAACCCCCAACCCTAAGCCTTATGAAACTCAAAGAAGCCATAAACCCTAAGAAATCCTAAATCCTACGAAAAACTAAACACTAAAATTCTACAAAAAAAACTTTCAAAACTCTAAACCTAAAAATTCTTAAACCTAACAAACCTAAACCATAAACCGTAGAAAAACCCTAAACCTAAAAGTCTAAACCCTAAACCCCTACACCCTAAATGACGCAAATAAAAAACCTAGGAGACCTTAAATGTTAAACGCAAAACCTAAGAAACTTAAACCCTAAACCTTAGGGATAAACCCTCAACCCTAAGCCTTATGAAACTCTAAGAAGCCCTAAACCCTAAGAAATCCTAAATCCTAAGAAAAGCTAAACACAAAAAACCTTTAAAATCCTAAATATAAAAATCCCGAAAACAAACCATAAAAACCCTAAACAAATTCCTTAATCTAAAACCCAAAGTCCTAGGCCCTTAGAACTCATATATCATAAACACAATAATGATCCTAAAATATCTTTAATAATCCTAAATTGAAAAAAATTCTTGACCTAAATTTTTTTAGAAAAACTTAAGCTTTAAACCCTAACCTAAAAACCTTTAAACAAATACCTAAACTCTAATTCATCATGTGCAGATTATATTATTGTTCTATATGCTCTATATAGTTATATATATATATATATATATATATATATATATATATATATATATATATATATATATATATATCTTCAGTTTTATCATGTCATGCATGCTCAAAATCTTTCAACTACTAATACATACTCTACGCTACATCTTCTCTGGATTTAGGTTCAGGTTCTCAGCATTCAACTCACGTGGAGAATGGTTCCCGATCCGTATTCAGCAATATCAATGGTGAGACCTCGTTTTTTGAGGACGATTTACATGTTTTATATACAATCTTTCATTTTAATTTCAATTTTGCTGGAGTTAGCTGGGGGCATGTCCCAGCATCTCTAGTTAGTTAGAGGCTTTTATTCTTACATTGATTTTGTCACTCCCTGAGGTTGCCCGCTTGATGTAACACGAGACGTAAGATCACGAGTGATCCTAAGCTAACCTTGAGTAGGCATATCATAAGCATATTAGATCAACACCTTTAAAAGGCTAAACCTAAGAAATCTGAAACCCCTAAGAAACCCTAAACCCTAAATCCTAAACCCCAAGAAACACTAAACCCTAAACCTTAGGGAAACCCCTAAACCCCAAGACTTATGAAACACCAACAAACCCTAAACCCTAAGAAATCCTAAAGCCTAAAAACACCATTAAAAATAATAAACCTAAAAACACCCTTAAAACCCAAAACCCCTAAAAACCCTAAATTTAAAATCCTAATCCCTTAACCCATAGAAATCCTAAGCCCTAAGATCCCCTAAACAGTAAGAAATCATAATAATCTTGACAACCCCTTTTAAAATCCTAAATCTAAAAATACTATAAACTTAAAAAATTCAACAAAAACTTAAGCCCTAAACCTTAAAAACCCTTAAATACAAACTTAGACGATACCAAAGAAACCCTAAACCCTTCCCCCTAAACCTTTGGGCTAAACCCTAAACTTTAAGAAATGATAAAAATCCTAAAAAACTTTTGAAACCCTAAACATTTAAAAACCCTATAAAACCCCTAAGATCTAAGAACCCCTTAATTGTTACCATAGAAATCCTAAACACCTTAAAACCCTAAACCTAATAAAACCCTAGAAAATCTTAAGCCCAAAACCCTAAATCCTAAAAACCTTAAAAAAACCAAACCCTAAGAAATCCTAAACGTTAAATATTATACACTAAGAAACTCTAAATCCTTAACTTTTAATCATAGGGCTAATAATTTAACGCCAAAGCAAATGGAATCCTAAGAAAGCCTAACCCCTAAAATCCATTTAAACACCTAAAAGTATAATACCCGAGGAAAAAATATCCCTTTAAAACCATAAGCCCTAGAAAGAGCCCTAAACTTAAAATCATATGCCCTATATTAGGCCTACGTAATACTATTTCATAAGAAATCCAAATTCTAAAAAAAAGCTAAGAAACCCTAAAACATTTAAGAACCTTAATCATAAATATCATAAACCTCAAAAAAACCATGAACTCTAAAAAACTCTTAACCTAAAATCCGAAGCCCTAAATCCTAAACGAAGATACCCTAAGAAACTCTAAATTATAAACCCTAATACCCTAAAACCTAAGATCCTAATCCCTAAAAAATCACTAAGAAAACCTAAACCCTAAAAATCACTAAGAAAACCTACACCCTTAAAGATCGAAAAAAAAAACTTTAAAACCCCTTAACCTAAAGAACTCTAAATCCCAAACTCTAAAGCTTGAACCCTAAACCCTTAAAAATCATAAGCCCAAAACCCTACCCCTAAGAAAACCCTAAACCCAAAAAAGCAATAAGAAACCCAAAACCCTAAAAAACAACAATTTTTGTTTTATAAACTCTAAACCTAGAAAACCTCTAAAAAATCTTAAACCTAACAAACCTAAATCCTATTCTAGAAAAACCATAAACCCTACACCCTAAATGACCCAAAAAAAAACCTAGGAGACTTTAAATGTTCAACTCAAACCCTAAGAAACCTAAACCCTAAACCTTAGGGATAAACTCCCAACCCTATGCCTTATGAAACTCTAAGAAGCCCTAAACCCTAAGAAATCCTAAATCCTAAGAAAAGCTAAACACAAAAAACCTTTAAAACCCTAAAAAAATTCCTTAATCTAAAACCCCAAGTCCTAAGCCCTTAGAGCTCATATATCGTAAAAACAATAATGATCCTAAAAAGTCTTTAAGAATCATAGATTGAAAAAAACTCTTGATCAAATTTTTTTTTAGAAAACATAAGCTCTAAAGCCTAACCTAATAACCGTTAACCAAATACCTAAACTCTTCTTAATCATGTTCAGATTATATCATTGTTCAATATGTTCTATTCAGTTATATATATTTGATCAGCTTTATCATGTCATGCATGCTCAGAATCTTTCAACTACTGATACATACTCTACGGTACATCTTCTCTTGATGTAGGTTCAGGTCCTTAGCATTTAGATCATGCGGAGATTGCTCCCGATTCGTATTCAGCAATTTCAGTGGTGAGTCCTCATTTTTCGAGGATGATTTACATGTTTTATATTCAGTCTTGCATTTTAGTTTCAGTTTTGCTAGAGTTAGCCGGGGGCATGTCCTAGCATCTCTAGTCAGTTAGAGGCTTTTATTCATACATTGTTTTTGTCACTCCCTAGGTTACCCACTTAACGTAACACGAGGCCTAGGATCACGAGTGACCTCAAGCTAACCTTGAGTTGGCATATCATAAGCATATTAGATCAACATCTTTAAAGGCCTAAACCTAAGAAATATGAAATACCTAAGAAACCCTAAACCCTATACCGTAAGAAGCACTAAACCCTAAACCTTAGGGAAACCCCAAGACTTATGAAACACCAACAAACCCTAAAGCCTAAAAACACCTTTAAAAACACTAAACCTAAAAACACCCTTAAAATCCCTAACCCCTAAAAACTCTAAATTTAAAATCCTAAGCCCTAAACCCAAAGAAACCCTAGGCCCTAAGAACCCACCCCTAAACAGTAAAAAATCATAACAATCTTGAAAACCCCTTTAAAAATACTAAACCTAAAAAAACTCTAAACCTAAAAAATTCAACAAAAACTTAAGCCCTAAACCTTAAAAACCCTTAAATAAAAACTTAGACCTTATACCCAAAGAAACCCTAAACCCTTCCGCCTAAACCTTAGGTCTAAACGCTAAGAAACCCTAAACTTTAAGTAATAAAATAAACCCTAAAAAACTTTAAAAAACCCTAAACCCTAATATCCCTATAAATCCCCTAAGATCTAACAACCCCTTAATCGTTAAAAAACCATAGACATCCTAAACACCTTAAAACCCTAAACCTAAAAATTCCTCTAAACCTAATAAAACCCTAGAAAATCTTAAGCCCAAAACCCTAAATCCTAAAAACTCTTAAAAAACCAAACCCTAAGAAATCCTAAACGCTAAATAATATACCCTAAGAAACTCTAAATCATAGGGCTAAACCTTAAATCCCAAACCATATGGAATCCTAAGAAACCCTAAACCCTAAAATCCATTTAAACACCTAAAACTATAATACCCGAGAAGAAAAATCCCTTTAAAACCATAAGCCCTAGAAAAAACCCTAAACATAAAATCCTATGCCCTATATTAGGCCTATGTAACCCTAAATCTTAAGAAATCCAAATGCTTAAAAAAACCTAAGAAACCCTAAAACATTTAAAAACCTTAATCATAAAAATCATAAACCTAAAAATAAAAACCATAAACTCAAAAAAACTCTTAACCTAAAATTCGAAGCACTAAATCCTAAACCAAGAAGCCCTAAGAAACTCTACACCTTAAACCCTTATAAACCCTAATACCCTAAAACCTATGATCCTAAACCCTAAAAAATCTCTAAGAAAACCTAAACCCTAAAAATCACTAAGAAAACCTAAATCCTAAAAAACCTAAAAAAAGAAAAACTTTAAAACTCCTAAACCTAAAGAACCATAAATCCCAAACTCTAAACCTTGAACCCTAAACCCTTAAAAATCATAAGCCCAAAACCCAAACGCTAAGAAAACCCCAAACCCTAAACCCAAAACCCAAAACCTTAAAAAACAACAAATATAAACTTAAAAAACATTAAAATCTAGAAAACCTCTAAAAATCTTAAACCTAACAAACCTAAACCCTATTCTAGAAAAACCCTAAACCCTAAACCAACAAACCCTAAGAAACTCTAAACCTTAAACGCTTAGAAACCCGTAATATCCTAAAACCTAAGATCCTAAACCCTAAACCCTAAAAAATCACTAAGAAAACCTAAACCCTAAAAATCGCTAAGAAAACCTAAACCCTAAAAAAAAAACATTAAAACTCCTAAACCTAAAGAACCATAAATTCCAAACTCTAAACCTTGAACCCTAAACCCTAAGAAACCCTTAAAAATCAAAAGGCCAAAATCCTAACCCTAAGAAAACCCCAAACCCTAAACCCAAAAAACCACTAAGAAACCCAAAACCCTAAAAACAACAAGAAAAAACTTTAAAAACTCTAAACCTAGAAAACCTCTAAAAAAATCTTAAACCAAACAAACCTAAACCCTATTCTAGAAAAAACCTAAACCTAAAACACTAAACCCTACACCCTAAATGACCAAAAAAAAAACCTAGGAGACCTTAAATGTTCAACTCAAACCCTAAGAAACCTAAACCCTAACCCTTAGGGATAAACCCCCAACCCTAAGCCTTATGAAACTCAAAGAAGCCCTAAACCCTAAGAAATCCTAAATCCTAAGAAAAACTAAACACTAAAAAACTACAAAAAAAAAAATCAAAACTCTAAACCTAAAAATTCTTAAACCTAACAAACCTAAACCCTAAACCGTAGAAAAACCCTAAACCTAAAAGACTAAACCCTAAACCCCTACACCCTAAATGACGCAAAAAAAAAAAACCTAGGAGACCTTCAATGTGAAACGCAAAACCTAAGAAACTTAAACCCTAAACCTTAGGGATAAACCCTCAACCCTAAGCCATATGAAACTCTAAGAAGCCGTAAACCCTAAGAAATCCTAATTCCTAAGAAAAGCTAAACACAAAAAACCTTTAAAATCCTAAATCTAAAAATCCCGAAAACAAACCTTAAAAACCCTAAAAAAATTCCTTAATCTAAAACCCTAAGTCCTAGGTCCTTAGAACTCATATATCATAAACACAATAATGATCCTAAAATATCTTTAACAATCCTAAATTGAAAAAAATTCTTGACCTAAATTTTTTTAGAAAAACTTAAGCTATAAACCCTAACCTAAAAACCTTTAAACAAATACCTAAACCCTTATTCATCATGTTCAGATTATAGTATTGTTCTATATGCTCTATATAGTTATATATATATATATATATATATATTTCTTCAGCTTTATCATGTCATGCATGCTCAAAATCTTTCAACTACTGATACATACTCTACGCTACATCTTCTCTTGATGTAGGTTCAGGTTCTCAGCATTCAACTCACGTGGAGATCGGTTCCCGATCCGTATTCAGCAATATCAATGGTGAGACCTCGTTTTTTGAGGACGATTTACATGTTTTATATTCAATCTTTCATTTTAGTTTCAATTTTGCTGGAGTTAGCTGGGGGCATGTCCCAGCATCTCTAGTTAGTTAGAGGCTTTTATTCTTACATTGTTTTTGTCACTCCCCGAGGTTACCCGCTTGATGTAACACGAGACGTAGGATCACGAGTGATCCTAAGCTAACCTTGAGTAGGCATATCATAAGCATATTAGATCAACACCTTTAAAAGGCTAAACCTAAGGAATCTGAAACCCCTAAGAAACCCTAAACCCTAAATCCTAAACCCCAAGAAACACTAAACCCTAAACCTTAGGGAAACCCCTAAACCCCAAGACTTATGAAACACCAACAAACCCTAAACCCTAAGAAATCCTAAAGCCTAAAAACACCTTTAAAAATACTAAACCTAAAAACACCCTTAAAACCCAAAACCCCTAAAAACCCTAAATTTAAAATCCTAATCCCTTAACCCATAGAAATCCTAAGCCCTAAGATCCCCTAAACCGTAAGAAATCATAACAATCTTGACAACCCCTTTTAAAATCCTAAATCTAAAAATACTCTAAACTTAAAAAATTCAACAAAAACTTAAGCCCTAAACCTTAAAAACCCTTAAATACAAACTTAGACCATACCAAAGAAATCCTAAACCCTTCCCCCTAAACCTTTGGGCTAAACCCTAAACTTTAAGAAATGGTAAAAATCCTAAAAAACTTTTGAAACCCTAAACATTTAAAACCACTATAAAACCCCTAAGATCTAAGAACCCCTTAATTGTTACCATAGAAATCCTAAACACCTTAAAACCCTAAACCTAATAAAACCCTAGAAAATCTTAAGCCCAAAACCCTAAATCCTAAAAACCTTAAAAAAACCAAACCCTAAGAAATCCTAAACGTTAAATATTATACACTAAGAAACTCTAAATCCTTAACTTTTAATCATAGGGCTAATCCTTTAACGCCAAAGCATATGGAATCCTAAGAAACCCTAACCCCTAAAATCCATTTAAACACCTAAATGTATAATACCCGAGGAAAAAATATCCCTTTAAAACCATAAGCCCTAGAAAGAGCCCTAAGCTTAAAATCATATGCCCTATATTAGGCCTACGTAATCCTATTTCTTAAGAAATCCAAATTCTTAAAAAAAGCTAAGAAACCCTAAAACATTTAAAAACCTTAATCATAAAAATCATAAACCTCAAAAAAACCATGAACTCTAAAAAACTCTTAACCTAAAATCCGAAGCACTAAACCCTAAACGAAGAAACCCTAAGAAACTCTAAATTATAAACCCTAATACCCTAAAACCTAAGATCCTAATCCCTAAAAAAACACTAAGAAAACCTAAACCCTAAAAATCACTAAGAAAACCTACACCCTAAAAGATCGAAAAAAAAAACTTTAAAACCCCTAAACCTAAAGAACTCTAAATCCCAAACTCTAAAGCTTGAACCCTAAACCCTTAAAAATCATAAGCCCAAAACCCTACCCCTAAGAAAACCCTAAACCCAAAAAAAGCAATAAGAAACCCAAAACCCTAAAAAACAACAATTTTTTTTTATAAACTCTAAACCTAGAAAACCTCTAAAAAATCTTAAACCTAACAAACCTAAATCCTATTCTAGAAAAACCATAAACCTAAAACACTAAACCCTACACCCTAAATGACCCAAAAAAAAACCTAGGAGACTTTAAATGTTCAACTCAAACCCTAAGAAACCTAAACCCTAAACCTTAGGGATAAACTCCCAACCCTATCCCTTATGAAACTCTAAGAAGACCTAAACCCTAAGAAATCCTAAATCCTAAGAAAAGCTAAACACTAAAAACCTTTAAAACACTAAAAAAATTCCTTAATCTAAAACCCCAAGTCCTAAGCCCTTAGAGCTCATATATCGTAAAAACAATAATGATTCTAAAAAGTCTTTAAGAATCCTAAATTGAAAGAAACTCTTGATCGAATTTGTTTTTAGAAAAACATAAGCTCTAAATCCTAACCTAATAACCGTTAACCAAATACCTAAATTCTTCTTAATCATGTTCAGATTATATCATTGTTCAATATGTTCTATTCAGTTATATATATTTGTTCAGCTTTATCATGTCATGCATGCTCAGAATCTTTCAACTAATGATACATACTCTACGGTACATCTTCTCTTGTTGTAGGTTCAGGTCCTTAGCATTTAGATCATGCGAGGATTGCTCCCGATTCGTATTCAACAATTTTTGTGGTGAGTCCTCGTTTTTCGAGGATGATTTACATGTTTTATATTCAGTCTTGCATTTTAGTTTCAGTTTTGCTAGAGTTAGCTAGGGCATGTCCTAGCATCTATAGTCAGTTAAAGGCTTTTATTCATACATTGTTTTTGTCACTCCCCGAGGTTACCCACTTAATGTAACACGAGACCTAGGATCACGAGTGACCTCAAGGTAACCTTGAGTTGGCATATCATAAGCATATTAGATCAACATCTTTAAAAGCCTAAACCTAAGAAATATGAAATTCCTAAGAAACTCTAAACCCTAAACCCTAAACCGTAAGAAGGATTAAACCCTAAACCTTAGGGAAACCCCAAGACTTATGAAACACCAACAAACCCTAAAGCCTAAGAAATCCTAAAGCCTAAAAACACCTTTAAAAATACTAAACCTTAAAACACCCTTAAAACCATAAACCCCTAAAAACCCTAAATTTAAAATCCTTAGCCCTAAACCCATAGAAATCCTAAGCCCTAAGATCCCCTAAACCGTAAGAAATCATAACAATCATGACAACCCCTTTTAAAATCCTAAATCTAAAAATACTCTAAACATAAAAAATTCAACAAAAACTTAAGCCCTAAACCTTAAAAACCCTTAAATACAAACTTAGACCATACCAAAGAAACCCTAAACCCTTCCCCCTAAACCTTTGGGCTAAACCTTAATCTTTATGAAATGAAAAAAATCCTAAAAAACTTTTGAAACCCTAAACATTTAAAAACCCTATAAAACCCCTAAGATCTAAGAACCCCTTAATTGTTACCATAGAAATCCTAAACACCTTAAAACCGTAAATCTAATAAAACCCTAGAAAATCTTAAGCCCAAAACCCTAAATCCTAAAAACCTTAAAAAAACCAAACCCTAAGAAAATCTAAACGTTAAATATTATACACTAAGAAACTCTAAATCCTTAACTTTTAATCATAGGGCTAATCCTTTAATGCCAAAGCATATGGAATCCTAAGAAACCCTAACCCCTAAAATCCATTTAAACACTTAAAAGTATAATACCCGAGGAAAAAAAATCCCTTTAAAACCATAAGCCCTAGAAAAAGCCCTAAACTTAAAATCATATGCCCTATATTAGGCCTACGTAATCCTATTTCTTAAGAAATCCAAATTCTTAAAAAAAGCTAAGAAACCCTAAAAGATTTAAAAATCTAAATCATAAAAATCATAAACCTCAAAAAAACCATAAACTCTAAAAAACTCTTAACCTAAACCATAAATGAAGAAACCCTAAGAAACTCTAAATTATAAACCCTAATACCCTAAAACCTAAGATCCTAATCCCTAAAAATTCACTAAGAAAACCTAAACCCTAAAAATCACTAAGAAAACCTACACCATAAAAGATCGGAAAAAAAAAACTTTAAAACCCCTAAACCTAAAGAACTCTAAATCCCAAACTCTAAAGCTTGAACCCTAAACCCTTAAAAATCATAAGCCCAAAACCCTACCCCTAAGAAAACCCTAAACCCAAAAAAGCAATAACAAACCCAAAACCCTAAAAAACAACAATTTTTTTTTATAAACTCTAAACCTACAAAACCTCTAAAAAATCTTAAACCTAACAAACCTAGATCCTATTCTAGAAAAACACTAAACCCTACACCCTACACCCTAAATGACCCAAAAAAAAACCTAGGAGACTTTAAATGTTCAACTCAAACCCTAAGAAACCTTAGGGATAAACTCCCAACCCTTTGCCTTATGAAACTCTAAGAAGCCCTAAACCCTAAGAAATCCTAAATCCTAAGAAAAGCTAAACACTAAAAACCTTTAAAACCCTAAAAAAATTCCTTAATCTAAAACCCCAAGTCCTAAGCCCTTAGAGCTCATATATCGTAAAAAACAATAATGATCCTTAAAAGTCTTTAAGAATCCTAAATTGAAAAAAACTCTTCATCGAATTTTTTTTTAGAAAAACATAAGCTCTAAAGCCTAACCTAATAACCGTTAACCAAATACCTAAACTCTTCTTAATCATGTACAGATTATATCATTGTTCAATATGTTCTATTCAGTTATATATATTTGTTCAGCATTAACATGTCATGCATGCTCAGAATCTTTCAACTACTGATACATACTCTACGGTACATCTTCTCTTGATGTAGGTTCAGGTCCTTAGCATTTAGATCATGCGGAGATTGCTCCCGATTCGTATTCAGCAATTTCAGTGGTGAGTCCTCGTTTTTTGAGGACGATTTACATGTTTTATATTCAATCTTTCATTTTAGTTTCAGTTTTGCTGAAGTTAGCTGGGGGCATGTCCCAGCATCTCTAGTCAGTTAGAGGCTTTTATTCTTACATTGATTTTGTCACTACCAGAGGTTGCCCGCTTGATGTAACACGAGACGTAGGATCAGGAGTGATCCTAAGCTAACCTTGAGTAGGCATATCATAAGCATATTAGATCAACACCTTTAAAAGGCTAAACCTAAGAAATCTGAAACCCCTAAGAAACCCTAAACCCTAAATCCTAAACCCCAAGAAACACTAAACCCTAAACCTTAGGGAAACCCCTAAACCCCAAGACTTATGAAACACCAACAAACCCTAAACCCTAAGAAATCCTAAAGCCTAAAAACACCATTAAAAATAATAAACCTAAAAACACCCTTAAAACCCAAAACCCCTAAAAACCCTAAATTTAAAATCCTAAGCCCTTAACCCATAGAAATCCTAATCCCTAAGATCCCCTAAACCGTAAGAAATCATAACAATCTTGACAACCCCTTTTAAAATCCTAAATCTAAAAATACTCTAAACTTAAAAAATTCAACAAAAACTTAAGCCCTAAACCTTAAAAACCCTTAAATACAAACTTAGACCATACCAAAGAAACCCTAAACCCTTCCCCCTAAACCTTTGGGCTAAACCCTAAACTTTAAGAAAGAAACCCTAAACCCTTCCCCCTAAACCTTTGGGCTAAACCCTAAACTTTAGGAAATGATAAAAATCCTAAAAAACTTTTGAAACCCTAAACATTTAAAAACACTATAAAACCCCTAAGATCTAAGAACCCCTTAATTGTTACCATAGAAATCCTAAACAACTTAAAACCCTAAACCTAAAAAAACCCTAGAAAATCTTAAGCCCAAAAACCTAAATCCTAAAAACCTTAAAAAAACCAAACCCTAAGAAATCCTAAACGTTAAATATTATACACTAAGAAACTCTAAATCCTTAACTTTTAATCATAGGGCTAATCCTTTAACGCCAAAGAATATGGAATCCTAAGAAACCCTAACCCCTAAAATCCATTTAAACACCTAAAAGTATAATACCCGAGGAAAAAAAATCCCTTTAAAACCATAAGCTCTAGAAAGAGCCCTAAACTTAAAATCATATGCCCTATATTAGGCCTACGTAATCCTATTTCTTAAGAAATCCAAATTCTTAAAAAAAGCTAAGAAACCCTAAAACATTTAAAAACCTTAATCATAAAAATCATAAACCTCAAAAAAACCATGAACTCTAAAAAACTCTTAACCTAAAATCCGAAGCCCTAAACCCTAAACGAAGAAACCCTAAGAAACTCTAAATTATAAACCCTAATACCCTAAAACCTAAGATCCTAATCCCTAAAAAAAAACTAACAAAACCTAAACCCTAAAAATCACTAAGAAAACCTACACCCTAAAAGATCGAAAATAAAAAACTTTAAAACCCCTAAACCTAAAGAACTCTAAATCCCAAACTCTAAAGCTTGAACCCTAAACCCTTAAAAATCATAAACCCAAATCCCTACCCCTAAGAAAACCCTAAACCCAAAAAAGCAATAACAAACCCAAAACCCTAAAAAACAACAATTTTATTTTTTATAAACTCTAAACCTAGAAAACCTCTAAAAAATCTTAAACCTAACAAACCTAAATCCTTTTCTAGAAAAACCATAAACCTAAAACACTAAACCCTACACCTTAAATGACCCAAAAAAAAACCTAGGATACTTTAAATGTTTAACTCAAACCCTAAGAAACCTAAACGCTAAACCTTAGGGATAAACTCCCAACCCTATGCCTTATGAAACTCTAAGAAGACCTAAACCCTATGAAATCCTAAATCCTAAGAAAAGCTAAACACTAAACACCTTTAAAACCCTAAAAAACTTCCTTAATCTAAAACCCCAAGTCCTAAGCCCTTAGAGCTTATATATCGTAAAAACAATAATGATCCTAAAGAGTCTTTAAGAATCCTAAATTGAAAAAAACTCTTGATAGAATTTTTTTTTAAGAAAAACATAAGCTCTAAAGCCTAACCTAATAACCGTTAACCAAATACCTAAACTCTTCTTAATCATGTTCAGATTATATCATTGTTCAATATGTTCTATTCAGTTATATATATTTGTTCAGCTTTATCATGTCATGCATGCTCAGTATCTTTCAACTACTGATACATACTCTACGGTACATCTTCTCTTGATGTAGGTTCAGGTCCTGAGAATTTAGATCATGCGGAGATTGCTCCCGATTCGTATTCAACAATTTCAGTGGTGAGTCCTCGTTTTTCGAGAATGATTTACATGTTTTATATTCAGTCTTGCATTTTAGTTTCAGTTTTGCTAGAGTTAGCAGGGGGCATGTCCTAGCATCTCTAGTCAGTTAGAGGCTTTTATTCATACATTGTTTTTGTCACTCCCCGAGGTTACCCACTTAACGTCACGAGACCTAGGATCACGAGTGACCCCAAGCTAACCTTGAGTTGGCATATCATAAGCATATTAGATCAACATCTTTAAAAGCCTAAACCTAAGAAATATGAAATTCCTCAGAAACCCTAAACCCTAAACCCTAAACCGTAAGAAACACTAAACCCTAAACCTTAGGGAAACCCCAAGACATATGAAACACCAACAAACCCTAAAGCCTAAAAACACCTTTAAAAACACTAAACCTAAAAACACCCTTAAAATCCCTAACCCCTAAAAACTCTAAATTTAAAATCCTAAGCCCTAAACCCAAAGAAACCCTAGGCACTAAGAACCCACCCCTAAACAGTAAAAAATAATAACAATCTTGAAAACCCCTTTCAAAATACTAAACCTAAAAAAACTCTAAACCTAAAAAATTCAACAAAAACTTAAGCCCTAAACCTTAAAAACCCTTAAATAAAAACTTAGACCTTATACCCAAAGAAACCCTAAACCTTTCCGCCTAAACCTTAGGGCTAAACTCTAAGAAACCCTAAACTTTAAGTAATAAAAAATATCCTAAAAAACTTTTAAAAACCCTAAACCCTAAAATCCCTATAAATCCCCTAAGATCTAACAACCCCTTAATCGTTAAAAAACCATAGAAATCCTAAACACCTTAAAACCCTAAAAAACCTAAAACAGAAAAACTTTAAAACTCCTAAACCTAAAGAACCACAAATCCCAAACTCTAAACTTTGAACCCTAAACCCTTAAAATCATAAGCCCAAAACCTAAACGCTAAGAAAACCCCAAACCCTAAATCCAAAACCCAAAACCATAAAAAACAACAAATATAAACTTACAAAACATTAAAATCTAGAAAACCTCTAAAAAATCTTAAACCTAACAAACCTAAACCCTATTCTAGAAAAACCCTAAACCCTAAACCAACAAACCCTAAGAAACTCTAAACCTTAAGCCCTTATAAACCCCTAATATCCTAAAACCTAAGATCCTAAACCCTAAAAAATCACTAAGAAAACCTAAACCCTAAAAATCGCTAAGAAAACCTAAACCCTAAAAAAAATAATTTAAAACTCCTAAACCTAAAGAACCATAAATTCCAAACTCTAAACCTTGAACCCTAAACCCTAAGAAACCCTTAAAAATCAAAAGGCCAAAACCCTAACCCTAAGAAAACCCCAAACCCTAAACCCAAAAAACCACTAAGAAACCCAAAACCCTAAAAACAACAAGAAAAAACTTTAAAAACTCTAAACCTAGAAAACCTCTAAAAAAATCTTAAACCTAACAAACCTAAACCCTATTCTAGAAAAAACCTAAACCTAAAACACTAAACCCTACACCCTAAATGACCAAAAAAAAAACCTAGGAGACCTTAAATGTTCAACTCAAACCCTAAGAAACCTAAACCCTAAACCTTAGGGATAAACCCCCAACCCTAAGCCTTATGAAACTGAAAGAAGCCCTAAACCCTAAGAAATCCTAAATCCTAAGAAAAACTAAACACTAAAAAACTACAAAAAAAAAATCAAAACTCTAAACCTAAAAATTCTTAAACCTAACAAACCTAAACCCTAAACCGTAGAAAAACCCTAAACCTAAAAGACTAAACCCAAAACCCCTACACCCTAAATGACGCAAAAAAAAAACCTAGGAGACCTTAAATGTTAAACGCAAAACCTAAGAAACTTAAACCCTAAACCTTGGGGATAAACCCTCAACCCTAAGCCTTATGAAACTCTAAGAAGCCGTAAACCCTAAAAATCTTAATTCCTAAGAAAAGCTAAACACAAAAAACCTTTAAAATCCTAAATCTAAAAATCCCGAAAACAAACCTTAAAAACCCTAAAAAAATTCCTTAATCTAAAACCCTAAGTCCTAGGTCCTTAGAACTCATATATCATAAACACAATAATGATCCTAAAATATCTTTAACAATCCTAAATTGAAAAAAATTCTTGACCTAAATTTTTTTAGAAAAACTTAAGCTTTAAACCCTACCCTAAAAACCTTTAAACAAATACCTAAACTCTTATTCATCATGTTCAGATTATATTATTGTTCTATATGCTCTATATAGTTATATATATATATATATATATATATATATTCTTCAGCTTTATCATGTCATGCATGCTCAAAATCATTCAACTACTGATACATACTCTACGCTACATCTTCTCTTGATGTAGGTTCAGGTTCTCAGCATTCAACTCACGTGGAGATCGGTTCCCGATCCGTATTCAGCAATATCAATGGTGTGACCTCGTTTTTTGAGGACGATTTACATGTTTTATATTCAATCTTTCATTTTAGTTTCAATTTCGCTGGAGTTAGTTGGTGGCATGTCCCAGCATCTCTAGTTAGTTAGAGGCTTTTATTCTTACATTGTTTTTGTCACTCCCCGAGGTTACCCGCTTGATGTAACACGAGACGTAGGATCACGAGTGATCCTAAGCTAACCTTGAGTAGGCATATCATAAGCATATTAGATCAACACCTTTAAAAGGCTAAACCTAAGAAATCTGAATCCCCTAAGAAACCCTAAACCCTAAATCCTAAACCCCAAGAAACACTAAACCCTAAACCTTAGGGAAACCCCTAAACCCCAAGACTTATGAAACACCAACAAACCCTAAACCCTAAGAAATCCTAAAGCCTAAAAACACCTTTAAAAATACTAAACCTAAAAACACCCTTAAAACCCAAAACCCCTTAAAACCCTAAATTTAAAATCCTAAGCCCTTAATCCATAGAAATCCTAAGCCCTAAGATCCCCTAAACCGTAAGAAATCATAACAATCTTGACAACCCCTTTTAAAATCCTAAATCTAAAAATACTCTAAACTTAAAAAATTCAACAAAAACTTAAGCCCTAAACCTTAAAAACCCTTAAATACAAACTTAGACCATACCAAAGAAACCCTAAACCCTTCCCCCTAAACCCTTCTCCCTAAACCTTTGGGCTAAACCCTAAACTTTAAGAAATGATAAAAATCCTAAAAAAACTTTTGAAACCCTAAACATTTAAAAAACCTATAAAACCCCTAAGATCTAAGAACCCCTTAATTGTTACCATAGAAATCCTAAACACCTTAAAACCCTAAACCTAATAAAACCCTAGAAAATCTTAAGCCCAAAACCCTAAATCCTAAAAACCTTAATAAAACCAAACCCTAAGAAATCCTAAACGTTAAATATTATACACTAAGAAACTCTAAATCCTTAACTTTTAATCATAGGGCTAATCCTTTAACGCCAAAGCATATGGAATCCTAAGAAACCCTAACCCCTAAAATCCATTTAAACACCTAAAAGTATAATACCCGAGGAAAAAAAATCCCTTTAAAACCATAAACCCTAGAAAGAGCCCTAAACTTAAAATCATATGCCCTATATTAGGCCTACGTAATCCTATTTCATAAGAAATCCAAATTCTAAAAAAAAGCTAAGAAACCCTAAAACATTTAAAAACCTTAATCATAAAAATCATAAACCTCAAAAAAACCATGAACTCTAAAAAACTCTTAAGCTAAAATCCGAAGCCCTAAATCCTAAACGAAGAAACCCTAAGAAACTCTAAATTATAAACCCTAATACCCTAAAACCTAAGATCCTAATCCCTAAAAAATCACTAAGAAAACCTAAACCCTAAAAATCACTAAGAAAACCTACACCCTTAAAGATCGAAAAAAAAAAACTTTAAAACCCCTAAACCTAAAGAACTCTAAATCCCAAACTCTAAAGCTTGAACCCTAAACCTTTAAAAATCATAAGCCCAAAACCCTACCCCTAAGAAAACCCTAAACCCAAAAAAGCAATAAGAAACCCAAAACCCTAAAAAACAACAATTTTTGTTTTATAAACTCTAAACCTAGAAAACCTTTAAAAAATCTTAAACCAAACAAACCTAAATCCTATTCTAGAAAAACCATAAACCTAAAACACTAAACCCTACACCCTAAATGACCCAAAAAAAAACCTAGGAGACTTTAAATGTTCAACTCAAACCCTAAGAAACCTTAACCCTAAACCTTAGGGATAAACTCCCAACCCTATGCCTTATGAAACTCTAAGAAGCCCTAAACCCTAAGAAATCCTAAATCCTAAGAAAAGGTAAACACTAAAAACCTTTAAAACTCTAAAAAAATTCCTTAATCTAAAACCCCAAGTCCTAAGCCCTTAGAGCTCATATATCGTAAAAACAATAATGATCCTAAAAAGTCTTTAAGAATCCTAGATTGAAAAAAACTCTTGATCAAATTTTTTTTTAGAAAACATAAGCTCTAAAGCCTAACCTAATAACCGTTAACCAAATACCTAAACTCTTCTTAATCATGTTCAGATTATATCATTGTTCAATATATTCTATTCAGTTATATATATTTGATCAGCTTTATCATGTCATGCATGCTCAGAATCTTTCAACTACTGATACATACTCTACGGTACATCTTCTCTTGATGTAGGTTCAGGTCCTTAGCATTTAGATCATGCAGAGATTGCTCCCGATTCGTATTCAGCAATTTCAGTGGTGAGTCCTCATTTTTCGAGGATGATTTACATGTTTTATATTCAGTCTTGCATTTTAGTTTCAGTTTTGCTAGAGTTAGCCGGGGGCATGTCCTAGCATCTCTAGTCAGTTAGAGGCTTTTATTCATACATTGTTTTTGTCACTCCCTAGGTTACCCACTTAACGTAACACGAGGCCTAGGATCACGAGTGACCCCAAGCTAACCTTGAGTTGGCATATCATAAGCATATTAGATCAACATCTTTAAAGGCCTAAACCTAAGAAATATGAAATACCTAAGAAACCCTAAACCCTAAACCGTAAGAAGCACTAAACCCTAAACCTTAGGGAAACCCCAAGACTTATGAAACACCAAAAAACCTAAAGCCTAAAAACACCTTTAAAAACACTAAACCTAAAAACACCCTTAAAATCCCTAACCCCTAAAAACTCTAAATTTAAAATCCTAAGCCCTAAACCCAAAGAAACCCTAGGCCCTAAGAACCCACCCCTAAACAGTAAAAAATCATAAGAATCTTGAAAACCCCTTTAAAAATACTAAACCTAAAAAAACTCTAAACCTAAAAAATTCAACAAAAACTTAAGCCCTAAACCTTAAAAACCCTTAAATAAAAACTTAGACCTTATACCCAAAGAAACCCTAAACCCTTCCGCCTAAACCTTAGGTCTAAACGCTAAGAAACCCTAAACTTTAAGTAATAAAAAAAATCCTAAAAAACTTTTAAAAACCCTAAACCCTAAAATCCCTATAAATCCCCTAAGATCTAACAACCGCTTAATCGTTTAAAAACCATAGAAATCCTAAACACCTTAAAACCCTAAACCTAAAAATTCCTCTAAACCTAATAAAACCCTAGAAAATCTTAAGCCCAAAACCCTAAATCCTAAAAACTCTTAAAAAACCAAACCCTAAGAAATCCTAAACGCTAAATAATATACCCTAAGAAACTCTAAATCATAGGGCTAAACCTTAAGTCCCAAACCATATGGAATCCTAAGAAACCCTAAACCCTAAAATCCATTTAAACACCTAAAACTATAATACCCGAGAAGAAAAATCCCTTTAAAACCATAAGCCCTAGAAAAAACCCTAAACATAAAATCCTATGCCCTATATTAGGCCTATGTAACCCTAAATCTTAAGAAATCCAAATGCTTAAAAAAACCTAAGAAACCCTAAAACATTTAAAAACCTTAATCATAAAAATCATAAACCTAAAAAAAAAAACCATAAACTCAAAAAAACTCTTAACCTAAAATTCGAAGCCCTAAATCCTAAACCAAGAAGCCCTAAGAAACTCTACACCTTAAACCCTTATAAACCCTAATACCCTAAAACCTATGATCCTAAACCCTAAAACATCTCTAAGAAAACCTAAACACTAAAAATCACTAAGAAAACCTAAACCCTAAAAAACCTAAAACAGAAAAACTTTAAAACTCCTAAACCTAAAGAACCATAAATCCCAAACTCTAAACTTTGAACCCTAAACCCTTAAAAATCATAAGCCCAAAACCCAAACGCTAAGAAAACCCCAAACCATAAACCCAAAACTCAAAACCATAAAAAACAACAAATATAAACTTTAAAAACATTAAAATATAGAAAACCTCTAAAAAATCTTAAACCTAACAAACCTAAACCCTATTCTAGAAAAACCCTAAACCCTAAACCAAGAAACCCAAAGAAACTCTAAACCTTAAACCCTTATAAACCCTTAATATCCTAAAACCTAAGATCCTAAACCCTAAACCCTAAACCCTAAAAAATCACTAAGAAAACCTAAGCCCTAAAAATCGCTAAGAAAACCTAAACCCTAAAAAAAAAAACTTTAAAACACCTAAACCTAAAGAACCATAAATTCCAAACTCTAAACCTTGAACCCTAAACCCTAAGAAACCCTTAAAAATCAAAAGGCCAAAACCCTAACCCTAAGAAAACCCCAAACCCTAAACCCAAAAAAGCACTAAGAAACCCAAAACCCTAAAAACAACAAGAAAAAACTTTAAAAACTCTAAACCTAGAAAACCTCTAAAAATCTTAAACCTAACAAACCTAAACCATATTCTAGAAAAACCCCAAACCTAAAACACTAAACCCTACACCCTAAACGACCCAAAAAATCTTAGGAGACCTTAAATGTTAAATTCAAACCCTAAGAAACCTAAACCCTCAACCTTAGGGATAAACCCCCAACCCTAAGCCTTATGAAACTCAAAGAAGCCATAAACCCTAAGAAATCCTAAATCCTACGAAAAACTAAACACTAAAAAACTACAAAAAAAACTTTCAAAACTCTAAACCTAAAAATTCTTAAACCTAACAAACCTAAACCCTAAACCGTAGAAAAACCCTAAACCTAAAAGACTAAACCCTAAACCCCTACACCCTAAATGACGGAAAAAAAAAAACCTAAGAGACCTTAAATGTTAAACGCAAAACCTAAGAAGCTTAAACGCTAAACCTTAGGGATAAACTCTCATCCCTAAGCCTTATGAAACTCTAAGAAGCCGTAAACCCTAAGAAATCCTAAATCCTAAGAAAAGCTAAACACAAAAAACCTTTAAAATCCTAAATATAAAAATCCCAAAAACAAACCTTAAAAACCGTAAAAAAATTCCTTAATCTAAAACCCTAAGTCCTAGGCCCTAAGAACTCATATATAATAAACACAATAATGATCCTAAAATATATTTAACAATCCTATATTGAAAAAAATTCTTGACCTAAATTGAAAAAAATTCTTGACCTAAATTTTTTTAGAAAAACTTAAGCTTTAAACCCTAACCTAAAAACCTATAAACAAATACCTAAACTCTTATTCATCATGTTAAGATTATATTATTGTTCAATATGCTCTATATAGTTATATATATATATATATATATATATATATATATATATATATATATATATATATATATATATATATATATATATATATATTTCTTCAGCTTTATCATGTCATGCATGCTCAAAATCTTTCAACTACTAATACATACTCTACGCTACATCTTCTCTTGATGTAGGTTCAGGTTCTCAGCATTCAACTCACGTGGAGAATGGTTCCCGATCCGTATTCAGCAATATCAATGGTGAGACCTCGTTTTTTGAGGACGATTTACATGTTTTATATTCAATCTTTCATTTTAGTTTCAATTTTGCTGGAGTTAGCTGGGGGCATGTCCCAGCATCTCTAGTTAGTTAGAGGCTTTTATTCTTACATTGTTTTTGTCACTCCCCGAGGTTACCCGCTTGATGTAACACGAGACGTAGGATCACGAGTGATCCTAAGCTAACCTTGAGTAGGCATATCATAAGCATATTAGATCAACACCTTTAAAAGGCTAAACCTAAGAAATCTGAAACCCCTAAGAAACCCTAAACCCTAAATCCTAAACCCCAAGAAACACTAAACCCTAAACCTTAGGGAAACCCCTAAACCCCAAGACTTATGAAACACCAACAAACCCTAAACCCTAAAAATCCTAAAGCCTTAAAACACCATTAAAAATACTAAACTTAAAAACACCCTTAAAACCCAAAACCCCTAAAAACCCTGAATTTAAAATCCTAAGCCCTTAACCCATAGAAAACCTAAGCCCTAAGATCCCCTAAACCGTAAGAAATCATAACAATCTTGACAACCCCTTTTAAAATCCTAAATCTAAAAATACTCTAAACTTAAAAAATTCAACAAAAACTTAAGCCCTAAACCTTAAAAACCCTTAAATACAAACTTAGACCATACCAAAGAAACCCTAAACCCTTCCCCCTAAACCTTTGGGCTAAACCCTAAACTTTAAGAAATGATAAAAATCCTAAAAAACTTTTGAAACCCTAAACATTTAAAAACCCTATAAAACCCCTAAGATCTAAGAACCCCTTAATTGTTACCATAGAAATCCTAAACACCTTAAAACCCTAAACCTAATAAAACCCTAGAAAATCTTAAGCCCAAAACCCTAAATCCTAAAAACCTTAAGAGAACCAAACCCTAAGAAATCCTAAACGTTAAATATTATACACTAAGAAACTCTAAATCCTTAACTTTTAATCATAGGGCTAATCCTTTAACGCCTAAGCATATGGAATCCTAAGAAACCCTAACCCCTAAAATCCATTTAAACACCTAAAAGTATAATACCCGAGGAAAAAAAATCCCTTTAAAACCATAAGCCCTAGAAAGAGCCCTAAACTTAAAATCATATGCCCTATATTAGGCCTACGTAATCCTATTTCTTAAGAAATCCAAATTCTTAAAAAAAGCTAAGAAACCCTAAAACATTTAAAAACCTTAATCATAAAAATCATAAACCTCAAAAAAACCATGAACTCTAAAAAACTCTTAACCTAAAATCCGAAGCACTAAACCCTAAACGAAGAAACCCTAAGAAACTCTAAATTATAAACCCTAATACCCTAAAACCTAAGATCCTAATCCCTAAAAAACACTAAGAAAACCTAAACCCTAAAAATCACTAAGAAAACCTACACCCTAAAAGATCGAAAATAAAAAACTTTAAAACCCCTAAACCTAAAGAACTCTAAATCCCAAACTCTAAACCTTGAACCCTAAACCGTTAAAAATCATAAGCCCAAAACCCTACCCCTAAGAAAACCTTAAACCCAAAAAAGCAATAAGAAACCCAAAACCCTAAAAAACAACAATTTTTTTTTATAAACTCTAAACCTAGAAAACCTCTAAAAAATCTTAAACCTAACAAACCTAAATCCTATTCTAGAAAAACCATAAACCTAAAACACTAAACCCTACACCTTAAATGACCCAAAAAAAAACCTAGGAGACTTTAAATGTTTAACTCAAACCCTAAGAAACGTAAACGCTAAACCTTAGGGATAAACTCCCAACCCTATGCCTTATGAAACTCTAAGAAGACCTAAACCCTAAGAAATCCTAAATCCTAAGAAAAGCTAAACACTAAAAACCTTTAAAACCCTAAAAAAATTCCTTAATCTAAAACCCCAAGTACTAAGCCCTTAGAGCTCATATATCGTAAAAACAATAATGATCCTAAAAAGTCTTTAAGAATCCTAAATTGAAAAAAACTCTTGATCGAATTTTTTTTTAGAAAAGCATAAGCTCTAAAGCCTAACCTAATAACCGTTAACCAAATACCTAAACTCTTCTTAATCATGTTCAGATTATATCATTGTTCAATATGTTCTATTCAGTTATATATATTTGTTCAGCTTTATCATGTCATGCATGCTCAGAATCTTTCAACTACTGATACATACTCTACGGTACATCTTCTCTTGATGTAGGTTCAGGTCCTTAGCATTTAGATCATGCGAGGATTGCTCCCGATTCGTATTCAACAATTTCTGTGGTGAGTCCTCATTTTTCGAGGATGATTTACATGTTTTATATTCAGTCTTGCATTTTAGTTTCAGTTTTGCTAGAGTTAGCTGGGGCATGTCCTAGCATCTATAGTCAGTTAGAGGCTTTTATTCATACATTGTTTTTGTCACTCCCCGAGGTTACCCACTTAATGTAACACGAGACCTAGGATCACGAGTGACCCCAAGCTAACCTTGAGTTGGCATATCATAAGCATATTAGATCAACATCTTTAAAAGCCTAAACCTAAGAAATATGAAATTCCTAAGAAACCCTAAACCCTAAACCGTAAGAAGGACTAAACCCTAAACCTTAGGGAAACCCCAAGACTTATGAAACACCAACAAACCCTAAAGCCTAAAAACACCTTTAAAAACACTAAACCTAAAAACACCCTTAAGATCCCTAACCCCTAAAAACTCTAAATTTAAAATCCTAAGCCCTAAACCCTAAGAAACCCTAGGCCCTAAGAACCCATCCCTAAACAGTAAAAGATCATAACAATCTTGAAAACCCCTTTTAAAATACTAAACCTAAAAAAATCCAAACCTAAAAAATTCAAGAAAAACTTAAGCCCTAAACCTTAATAACCCTTAAATAAAAACTTAGACCTTATACCCAAAGAAACCCTAAACCCTTCCGCCTAAACATTAGGTCTAAACGCTAAGAAACCCTAAACTTTAAGTAATAAAAAAAACCCTAAAAAACTTTAAAAAACCCTAAACCCTAATATCCCTATAAATCCCCTAAGATCTAACAACCCCTTAATCGTTAAAAAACCATAGAAATCCTAAACACCTTAAAACCCTAAACCTAAAAATTCCTCTAAACCTAATAAAACCCTAGAAAATCTTAAGCCCAAAACCCTAAATCCTAAAAACTCTTAAAAAACCAAACCCTAAGAAATCCTAAACGCTAAATAATATACCCTAAGAAACTCTAAATCATAGGGCTAAACCTTAAATCCCAAACCATATGGAATCCTAAGAAACCCTAAACCCTAAAATCCATTTAAACACCTAAAACTATAATACCCGAGAAGAAAAATCCCTTTAAAACCATAAGCCCTAGAAAAAACCCTAAACTTAAAATGCTATGCCCTATATTAGGCCTATGTAACCCTAAATCTTAAGAAATCCAAATGCTTAAAAAAACCTAAGAAACCCTAAAACATTTAAAAACCTTAATCATAAAAATCATAAACCTAAAAAAAAAAACCATAAACTCAAAAAAACTCTTAACCTAAAATTCGAAGCCCTAAATCCTAAACCAAGAAGCCCTAAGAAACTCTACACCTTAAACCCTTATTAACCCTAATACCCTAAAATCTATGATCCTAAACCCTAAACCCTAAACCCTAAAAAATCTCTAAGAAAACCTAAACCCTAAAAATCACTAAGAAAACCTAAACCCTAAAAAACCTAAAAAAAAAAAACTTTAAAACTCCTAAACCTAAAGAACCATAAACCCCAAACTCTAAACCTTGAACCCTAAACCCTTAAAAATCATAAGCCCAAAACCCAAACGCTAAGAAAACCCCAAACCCTAAACCCAAAACCCAAAACCTTAAAAAACAACAAATATACACTTAAAAAACATTAAAATCTAGAAAACGTCTAAAAAATCTTAAACCTAACAAACCTAAACCCTATTCTAGAAAAACCCTAAACCCTAAACCAACAAACCCTAAGAAACTCTAAACCTTAAACCCTTATAAACCCCTAATATCCTAAAACCTAAGATCCTAAACCCTAAACCCTAAACCCTAAAAAATCACTAAGAAAACCTAAACCCTAAAAATCGCTAAGAAAACCTAAACCCTAAAAAAAAAAACTTTAAAACTCCTAAACCTAAAGAACCATAAATTCCAAACTCTAAACCTTGAACCCTAAACCCTAAGAAACCCTTAAAAATCAAAAGGCCAAAACCCTAACCCTAAGAAAACCCTAAACCCAAAAAAGCACTAAGAAACCCAAAACCCTAAAAACAACAAGAAAAAACTTTAAAAACTCTAAACCTAGAAAACCTCTAAAAAAATCTTAAACCTAACAAACCTAAACGCTATTCTAGAAAAAACCTAAACCTAAAACACTAAACCCTACACCCTAAATGACCAAAAAAAAAACCTAGGAGACCTTAAATGTTCAACTCAAACCCTAAGAAACCTAAACCCTAAACCTTAGGGATAAACCCCCAACCCTAAGCCTTATGAAACTCAAAGAAGCCCTAAACCCTAAGAAATCCTAAATCCTAAGAAAAACTAAACACTAAAAAACTACAAAAAAAAAATCAAAACTCTAAACATAAAAATTCTTAAACCTAACAAACCTAAACCCTAAACCGTAGAAAAACCCTAAACCTAAAATACTAAACCCTAAACCCCTACACCCTAAATGACCCAAAAAAAAAAACCTAGGAGATTTTAAATGTTAAACACAAAACCTAAGAAACTTAAACCCTAAACCTTAGGGATAAACCCTCAACCCTAAGCCTTATGAAACTCTAAGAAGCCCTAAACCCTAAGAAATCCTAAATCCTAAGAAAAGCTAAATACAAAAAACCTTCAAAATCTTAAATCTAAAAATCCCGAAACCAAACCTTAAAAACCCTAAAAAAATTCCTTAATCTAAAACCCTAAAAAAATTCCTTAATCTAAAACCCTAAGTCCTAGGTCCTTAGAACTCATATATCATAAACACAATAATGATCCTAAAATATCTTTAACAATCCTAAATTGAAAAAAACTCTTGACCTAAATTTTTTTAGAAAAACTTAAGCCTTAAACCCTAACCTAAAAACCTTTAAACAAATACCTAAACTCTTATTCATCATGATCAGATTATATTATTGTTCTATATGCTCTATATAGTTATATAGTTATATATATAGTTCTTCAGCTTTATCATGTCATGCATGCTCAAAATCTTTCAACTACTGATACATACTCTACGCTACATCTTCTCTTGATGTAAGTTCGAGTTTTCAGCATTCAACTCACGTGGAGATTGGTTCCCGATCCGTATTCAGCAATATCAATGGTGAGACCTCGTTTTTTGAGGACGATTTACATGTTTTATATTCAATCTTTCATTTTAGTTTCAATTTTGCTGGAGTTAGCTGGGGGCATGTCCCAGCATCTCTAGTTAGTTAGAGGCTTTTATTCTTACATTGTTTTTGTCACTCCCCGAGGTTACCCGCTTGAAGTAACACGAGACGTAGGATCACGAGTTATCCTAAGCTAACCTTGAGTAGGCATATCATAAGCATATTAGATCAACACCTTTAAAAGGCTAAACCTAAGAAATCTGAAACCCCTAAGAAACCCTAAACCCTAAATCCTAAACCCCAAGAAACACTAAACCCTGAACCTTAGGGAAACCCCTAAACCCCAAGACTTATGAAACACCAACAAACCCTAAACCCTAAGAAATCCTAAAGCCTAAAAACACCATTAAAAATACTAAACCTAAAAACACCCTTAAAACCCAAAACCCCTAAAAACCCTAAATTTAAAATCCTAAGCCCTTAACCCATAGAAATCCTAAGCCCTAAGATCCCCTAAACCGTAAAAAATCATAACAATCTTGACAACCCCTTTTAAAGTCCTAAATCTAAAAATACTCTAAACTTAAAAAATTCAACAAAAACTTAAGCCCTAAACCTTAAAAACCCTTAAATACAAACTTAGACCATACCAAAGAAACCCTAAACCCTTCCCCCTAAACCTTTGGGCTAAACCCTAAACTTTAAGAAATGATAAAAATCCTAAAAAACTTTTGAAACCCTAAACATTTAAAAACCCTATAAAACCCCTAAGATCTAAGAACCCCTTAATTGATACCATAGAAATCCTAAACACCTTAAAACCCTAAACCTAATAAAACCCTAGAAAATCTTAAGCCCAAAACCCTAAATCCTAAAAACCTTTAAAAAACCAAACCCTAAGAAATCCTAAACGTTAAATATTATACACTAAGAAACTCTAAATCCTTAACTTTTAATCATAGGGCTAATCCTTTAACGCCAAAGCATATGGAATCCTAAGAAACCCTAACCCCTAAAATCCATTTAAACACCTAAAAGTATAATACCCGAGGAAAAAAAATCCATTTAAAACCATAAGCCCTAGAAAGAGCCCTAAACTTAAAATAATATGCCCTATATTAGGCCTACGTAATCCTATTTCTTAAGAAATCCTAATTCTTAAAAAAAGCTAAGAAACCCTAAAACATTTAAAAACCTTAATCATAAAAATCATAAACCTAAAAAAAAAAAAACCATAAACTCAAAAAAACTCTTAACCTAAAATTCGAAGCCCTAAATCCTAAACCAAGAAGCCCTAAGAAACTCTACACCTTAAACCCTTATTAATCCTAATACCCTAAAATCTATGATCCTAAACCCTAAACCCTAAACCCTAAAAAATCTCTAAGAAAACCTAAACCCTAAAAATCACTAAGAAAACCTAAACCCTAAAAAACCTAAAAAAAAAAAACTTTAAAACTCCTAAACCTAAAGAACCATAAACCCCAAACTCTAAACCTTGAACCCTAAACCCTTAAAAATCATAAGCCCAAAACCCAAACGCTAAGAAAACCCCAAACCCTAAACCCAAAACCCAAAACCTTAAAAAACAACAAATATACACTTAAAAAACATTAAAATCTAGAAAACCTCTAAAAAATCTTAAACCTAACAAACCTAAACCCTATTCTAGAAAAACCCTAAATCCTAAACCAACAAACCCTAAGAAACTCTAAACCTTAAACCCTTATAAACCCCTAATATCCTAAAACCTAAGATCCTAAACCCTAAACCCTAAACCCTAAAAAATCACTAAGAAAACCTAAACCCTAAAAATCGCTAAGAAAACCTAAACCCTAAAAAAAAAAACTTTAAAACTCCTAAACCTAAAGAACCATAAATTCCAAACTCTAAACCTTGAACCCTAAACCCTAAGAAACCCTTAAAAATCAAAAGACCAAAACCCTAACCCTAAGAAAACCCCAAACCCTAAACCCAAAAAAGCACTAAGAAACCCAAAACCCTAAAAACAACAAGAAAAAACTTTAAAAACTCTAAACCTAGAAAACCTCTAAAAAATCTTAAACCTAACAAACCTAAACCCTATTCTAGAAAAAACCTAAACCTAAAACACTAAACCCTACACCCTAAATGACCAAAAAAAAAACCTAGGAGACCTTAAATGTTCAACTCAAACCCTAAGAAACCTAAACCCTAAACCTTAGGGATAAACCCCCAACCCTAAGCCTTATGAAACTCAAAGAAGCCCTAAACCCTAAGAAATCCTAAATCCTAAGAAAAACTAAACACTAAAAAACTACAAAAAAAACTTTCAAAACGCTAAACCTAAAAATTCTTAAACCTAACAAACCTAAACCCTAAACCGTAGAAAAACCCTAAACCCCTACACCCTAAATGACCCAAAAAAAAACCCTAGGAGACCTTAAATGTTAAACACAAAACCTAAGAAACTTAAACCCTAAACCTTTGGGATAAACCCTCAAACCTAAGCCTTATGAAACTCTAAGAAGCCGTAAACCCTAAGAAATCCTAAATCCTAAGAAAAGCTAAACACAAAAACCCTTTAAAATCCTAAATCTAAAAATCCCGAAAACAAACTTTAAAAACCCTAAAAAAATTCCTTAATCTAAACCCCTAAGTCCTAGGCCCTTAGAACTCATATATCATAAACACAATAATGATCCTAAAATATCTTTAACAATCCTAAATTGAAAAAAACTCTTGACCTAATTTTTTTTAGAAAAACTTAAGCTTTAAACCCTAAACTAAAAACCCTTAAACAAATACCTAAACTCTTATTCATCATGTTCAGATTATATTATTGTTCAATATGCTCTATATAGTTATATATATATATATATATATATATATATATATATATATATATATATATATATATATATTTCTTCAGCTTTATCATGTCATGCATGCTCAAAATCTTTCAACTACTAATACATACTCTACGCTACATCTTCTCTTGATGTAGGTTCAGGTTCTCAGCATTCAAATCACGTGGAGATCGGTTCCCGATCCGTATTCAGCAATATCAATGGTGAGTCCTCATTTTTTGAGGACGATTTACATGTTTTATATTCAATCTTTCATTTTAGTTTCAGTTTTGCTGGAGTTAGCTGGGGGCAAGTCCCAGCATCTCTAGTTAGTTAGAGGCTTTTATTCTTACATTGTTTTTGTCACTCCCCGAGGTTACCCGCTTGATGTAACACGAGACGTAGGATCACGAGTGATCCTAAGCTAACCTTGAGTAGGCATATCATAAGCATATTAGATCAACACCTTTAAAAGGAAAAACCTAAGAAATCTGAAACCCCTAAGAAACCCTAAACCCTAAATCCTAAACCCCAAGAAACACTAAACCCTAAATCTTAGGGAAACCCCTAAACCCCAAGACTTATGAAACACCAACAAACCCTAAACCCTAAGAAATCCTAAAGCCTAAAAACACCATTAAAAATACTAAACCTAAAAACACCCTTAAAACCCAAAACCCCTAAAAACCCTAAATTTAAAATCCTAAGCCCTTAACCCATAGAAATCCTAAGCCCTAAGATCCCCTAAACCGTAAGAAATCATAAGAATCTTGACAACCCCTTTTAAAATCCTAAATCTAAAAATACTCTAAACTTAAAAAATTCAAAAAAAACTTAAGCCCTAAACCTTAAAACCCCTTAAATACAAACTTTGAACATACAAAAGAAACCCTAAACCCTTCCCCCTAAACCTTTGGTCTAAACCATAAACTTTAAGAAATGATAAAAATCCTAAAAAACTTTTGAAACCCTAAACATTTAAAAACCCTATAAAACCCCTAAGATCTAAGAACCCCTTAATTGTTACCATAGAAATCCTAAACACCTTAAAACCCTGAACCTAATAAAACCCTAGAAAATCTTAAGCCCAAAACCCTAAATCCTAAAAACCTTAAAAAAACCAAACCCTAAGAAATCCTAAACGTTAAATATTATACACTAAGAAACTCTAAATCCTTAACTTTTAATCATAGGGCTAATCCTTTAACGCCAAAGAATATGGAATCCTAAGAAACCCTAACCCCTAAAATCCATTTAAACACCTAAAAGTAATTAACCCGAGGTAAAAAAATCCCTGTAAAACCATAAGCTCTAGAAAGAGCCCTAAACTGAAAATCATATGCCCTATATTAGGCCTACGTAATCGTATTTCTTAAGAAATCCAAATTCTTAAAAATAGCTAAGAAACCCTAAAACATTTAAAAACCTTAATCATAAAAATCATAAACCTCAAAAAAACCATGAACTCTAAAAAACTCTTAACCTAAAATCCGAAGCCCTAAACCCTAAACGAAGAAACCCTAAGAAACTCTAAATTATAAACCCTAAAACCTAAGATCCTAATCCCTAAAAAACACTAAGAAAACCTAAACCCTAAAAATCACTAAGCAAACCTACACCCTAAAAGATCGGAAAAAAAAAACTTTAAAACCCCTAAACCTAAAGAACTCTAAATCCCAAACTCTAAAGCTTGAACCCTAAACCCTTAAAAATCATAAGCCCAAATCCCTATCCCTAAGAAAACCCTAAACCCAAAAAAGCAATAAGAAACCCAAAACCCTAAAAAACAACAATTTTTTTTTTATAAACTCTAAACCTAGAAAACCTCTAAAAAATCTTAAACCTAACAAACCTAAATCCTATTCTAGAAAAACCATAAACCTAAAACACTAAACCCTACACCCTAAATGACCCAAAAAAAAACCTAGGAGACTTTAAATGTTCAACTCAAACCCTAAGAAACCTAAACCCTAAACCTTAGGGATAAACTCCCAAACCTATGTCTTATGAAACTCTAAGAAGCCCTAAACCCTAAGAAATCCTAAATCCTAAGAAAAGCAAAACACTAAAAACCTTTAAAACCCTAAAAAAATTTCTTAATCTAAAACCCCAAGTCCTAAGCCCTTAGAGCTCATATATCGTAAAAACAATAATGATCCTAAAAAGTCTTTAAGAATCCTAGATTGAAAAAAACTCTTGATCAACTTTTTTTTTAGAAAAACATAAGCTCTAAAGCCTAACCTAATAACCGTTAACAAAATACCTAAACTCTTCTTAATCATGTTCAGATTATATCATTGTTCAATATGATCTATTCAGTTATATATATTTGTTCAGCTTTATCATGTCATGCATGCTCAGAATCTTTCAACTACTGATACATACTCTACGGTACATCTTCTCTTGATGTAGGTTCAGGTCCTTAGCATTTAGATCATGCGGAGATTTCTCCCGATTCGTATTCAGCAATTTCAGTGGTGAGTCCTCATTTTTCGAGGATGATTTACATGTTTTATATTCAGTCTTGCATTTTAGTTTCAGTTTTGCTAGAGTTAGCCGGGGGCATGTCCTAGCTTCTCTAGTCAGTTAGAGGCTTTTATTCATACATTGTTTTTGTCACTCCCTAGGTTACCCACTTAACGTAACACGAGACCTAGGATCACGAGTGACCCCAAGCTAACCTTGAGTTGGCATATCATAAGCATATTAGATCAACATCTTTAAAAGCCTAAACCTAAGAAATATGAAATTCCTAAGAAATCCTAAACCCTAAACCCTAAACCCTAAACCCTAAACCGTAAGAAGCACTAAACCCTAAACCTTAGGGAAACCCCAAGACTTATGAAACACCAACAAACCCTAAAGCCTAAAAACACCTTTAAAAACACTAAACCTAAAAACACCCTTAAAATCCCTAACCCCTAAAAACTCTAAATTTAAAATCCTAAGCCCTAAGCCTAAAGAAACCCTAGGCCCTAAGAACCCACCCCTAAACAGTAAAAAATCATAACAATCTTGAAAACCGCTTTCAAAATACTAAACCTAAAAAAACTCTAAACCTAAAAAATTCAACAAAAACTTAAGCCCTAAACCTTAAAAACCCTTAAATAAAAACTTAGACCTTATACCCAAAGAAACCCTAAACCTTTCCGCCTAAACCTTAGGGATAAACGCTAAGAAACCCTAAACTTTAAGTAATAAAAAAAATTCTAAAAAACTTTTAAAAACCCTAAACCCTAAAATCCCTATAAATCCCCTAAGATCTAACAACCCCTTAATCGTTAAAAAACCATAGAAATCCTAAAAACCTTAAAACCCTAAAAAACCTAAAACAGAAAAACGTTAAAACTCCTAAACCTAAAGAACCATAAATCCCAAACTCTAAACTTTGAACCCTAAACCCTTAAAAATCATAAGCCCAAACCCCAAACGCTAAGAAAACCCCAAACCCTAAACCCAAAAGCCAAAACCATAAAAAACAACAAATATAAACTTAAAAAACATTAAAATCTAGAAAACCTCTAAAAAATCTTAAACCTAACAAACCTA
Source organism: Solanum okadae (assembly GCA_036553675.1). Classification (NCBI taxonomy): domain Eukaryota; kingdom Viridiplantae; phylum Streptophyta; class Magnoliopsida; order Solanales; family Solanaceae; genus Solanum; species Solanum okadae. The sequence goes on from CM071682.1 coordinate 30,161,274, forward strand.
AACCCTATTCTAGAAAAACCCTAAACCCTAAACCAAGAAACCCAAAGAAACTCTAAACCTTAAACCCTTATAAACCCCTAATATCCTAAAACCTAAGATCCTAAACCCTAAACCATAAAAAATCACTAAGAAAACCTAAACCCTAAAAATCTCTAAGAAAACCTAAACCGTAAAAAAAAAAACTTTAAAACACCTAAACCTAAAGAACCATAAATTCCAAACTCTAAACCTTGAACCCTAAACCCTAAGAAACCCTTAAAAATCAAAAGGCCAAAACCCTAACCCTAAGAAAACCCCAAACCCTAAACCCAAATAAGCACTAAGAAACCCAAAACCCTAAAAACAACAAGAAAAAACTTTAAAAACTCTAAACCTAGAAAACCTCTAAAAAATCTTAAACCTAACAAACCTAAATCCTATTCTAGAAAAACCATAAACCTAAAACACTAAACCCTACACCCTAAATGACCAAAAAAAAAACCTAGGAGACTTTAAATGTTCAACTCAAACCCTAAGAAACCTAAACGCTAAACCTTAGGGATAAACTCCAAACCCTATGCCTTATGAAACTCTAAGAAGCCCTAAACCCTAAGAAATCCTAAATCCTAAGAAAAGCTAAACACTAAAAACCTTTAAAACCCTACAAAAATTCCTTAATCTAAAACCCCAAGTCCTAAGCCCTTAGAGCTCATATATCGTAAAAACAATAATGATCCTAAAAAGTCTTTAGGAATCCTAGATTGAAAAAAACTCTTGATCGAATTTTTTTTTAGAAAAACATAAGCTCCAAAGTCTAACCTAATAACCGTTAACCAAATACCTAAACTCTTCTTAATCATGTTCAGATTATATCATTGTTCAATATGTTCTATTCAGTTATATATATTTGTTCAGCTTTATCATGTCATGCATTCTCAAAATCTTTCAACTACTGCTACATACTCTACGGTACATCTTCTCTTGATGTAGGTTCAGGTCCTTAGCATTTAGATCATGCGGAGATTGCTCCCGATTCGTATTCAGCAATTTGAGTGGTGAGTCCTCGTTTTTCGAGGATGATTTACATGTTTTATATTCAGTCTTGCATTTTAGTTTCAGTTTTGCTAGAGTTAGCCAGGGGCATGTCCTAGCATCTCTAGTCAGTTAGAGGCTTTTATTCATATATTGTTTTTGTCACTCCCTAGGTTACCCACTTAACGTAACACGAGACCTAGGATCACGAGTGACCCCAAGCTAACCTTGAGTTGGCATATCATAAGCATATTAGATCAACATCTTTAAAAGCCTAAACCTAAGAAATATGAAATACCTAAGAAACCCTAAACTCTAAACCCTAAACCGTAAGAATCACTAAACCCTAAACCTTAGGGAAACCCCAAGACTTAAGAAACACCAACAAACCCTAAAGCCTAAAAACACCTTTAAAAACACTAAACCTAAAAACACCCTTAAAATCCCGAACCCCTAAAAACTCTAAATTTAAAATCTTAAGCTCTAAACCCAAAGAAACCCTAGGCCCTAAGAACCAACCCCTAAACAGTAAAAAATCATAACAATCTTGAAAACCCCTTTAAAAATACTAAACCTAAAAAAACTCTAAACCTAAAAAATTCAACAAAAACTTAAGCCCTAAACCTTAAAAACCCTTAAATAAAAATTTAGACCTTATACCCAAAGAAATTCTAAACCCTTCCGCCTAAACCTTAGGTCTAAACGCTAAGAAACCCTAAACTTTAAGTAATAAAAAAAATCCTAAAAAACTTTTAAAAACCCTAAACCCTAAAATCCCTATAAATCCCCTAAGATCTAACAACCCCTTAATCGTTTAAAAACCATAGAAATCCTAAACACCTTAAAACCCTAAACCTAAAAATTCCTCTAAACCTAATAAAACCCTAGAAAATCTTAAGCCCAAAACCCTAAATCCTAAAAACTCTTAAAAAACCAAACCCTAAGAAATCCTAAACGCTAAATAATATACCCTAAGAAACTCTAAATCATAGGGCTAAACCTTAAATCCCAAACTATACGGAATCCTAAGAAACCCTAAACCCTAAAACCCATTTAAACACCTAAAACTATAATACCCGAGAAGAAAAATCCCTTTAAAACCATAAGCCCTAGAAAAAACCCTAAACTTAAAATGCTATGCCCTATATTAGGCCTATGTAACCCTAAATCTTAAGAAATCCAAATTCTTAAAAAAACCTAAGAAACCCTAAAACATTTAAAAACCTTGATCATAAAAATCATAAACCTAAAAAAAAAAAAACCATAAACTCTAAAAAACTCTTAACCTAAAATTCGAAGCTCTAAATCCTAAACCAAGAAGCCCTAAGAAACTCAAAACCTTAAACCCTTATAAACCCTAATACCCTAAAACCTATGATCCTAAACCCTAAACCCTAAAAAATCTCTAAGAAAACCTAAACCCTAAAAATCACTAAGAAAACCTAAACCCTAAAAAACCAAAAACAGAAAAACTTTAAAACTCCTAAACCCAAAGAACCATAAATCCCAAACTCTAAACTTTGAACCCTAAACCCTTAAAAATCATAAGCCCAAAACCCAAACGCTAAGAAAACCCCAAACCCAAAACCCAAAACCATAAAAAACAACTAATATAAACTTTAAAAACATTAAAATATAGAAAACCTCTAAAAAATCTTAAACCTAACAAACCTAAACCCTATTCTAGAAAAACCCTAAGCCCTAAACCAAGAAACCCAAAGAAACTGTAAACCTTAAACCCTTATAAACCCCTAATATCCTAAAACCTAAGATCCTAAACCCTAAACCCTAAACCCTAAAAAATCACTAAGAAAACCTAAACACTAAAAATCGCTAAGAAAACCTAAGCCCTAAAAAAAAAAACTTTAAAACACCTAAACCTAAAGAACCATAAATTCCAAACTCTAAACCTTGAACCCTAAACCCTAAGAAACCCTTAAAAATCAAAAGGCCAAAACCCTAACCCTAAGAAAACCCTAAACCCAAAAAAGCACTAAGAAACCCAAAACCCTAAAAACAACAAGAAAAAACTTTAAAAACTCTAAACCTAGAAAACCTCTAAAAATCTTAAACCTAACAAACCTAAACCATATTCTAGAAAAACCCCAAACCTAAAACACTAAACCCTACACCCTAAACGACCCAAAAAATCTTAGGAGACCTTAAATGTTAAATTCAAACCCTAAGAAACCTAAACCCTCAACCTTAGGGATAAACCCCCAACCCTAAGCCTTATGAAACTCAAAGAAGCCATAAACCCTAAGAAATCCTAAATCCTACGAAAAACTAAACACTAAAAAACTACAAAAAAAACTTTCAAAACTCTAAACCTAAAAATTCTTAAACCTAACAAACCTAAACCCTAAACCGTAGAAACACCCTAAACCCCTACACCCTAAATGACGCAAATAAAAAACCTAGGAGACCTTAAATGTTAAACGCAAAACCTAAGAAACTTAAACCCTAAACCTTAGGGATAAACCCTCAACCCTAAGCCTTATGAAACTCTAAGAAGCCCTAAACCCTAAGAAATCCTAAATCCTAAGAAAAGCTAAACACAAAAAACCTTTAAAATCCTAAATATAAAAATCCCGAAAACAAACCATAAAAACCCTAAACAAATTCCTTAATCTAAAACCCAAAGTCCTAGGCCCTTAGAACTCATATATCATAAACACAATAATGATCCTAAAATATCTTTAATAATCCTAAATTGAAAAAAATTCTTGACCTAAATTTTTTTAGAAAAACTTAAGCTTTAAACCCTAACCTAAAAACCTTTAAACAAATACCTAAACTCTTATTCATCATGTTCAGATTATATTATTGTTCTATATGCTCTATATAGTTATATATATATATATATATATATTTCTTCAGCTTTATCATGTCATGCATGCTCAAAATCTTTCAACTACTAATACATACTCTACGCTACATCTTCTCTTGATGTAGGTTCAGGTTCTCAGCATTCAACTCACGTGGAGAATGGTTCCCGATCCGTATTCAGCAATATCAATGGTGAGACCTCATTTTTTGAGGACGATTTACATGTTTTATATACAATCTTTCATTTTAGTTTCAATTTTGCTGGAGTTAGCTGGGGGCATGTCCCAGCATCTCTAGTTAGTTAGAGGCTTTTATTCTTACATTGTTTTTGTCACTCCCCGAGGTTACCCGCTTGATGTAACACGAGACATAGGATCACGAGTGATCCTAAGCTAACCTTGAGTTGGCATATCATAAGCATATTAGATCAACACCTTTTAAAGGCTAAACCTAAGAAATCTGAAACCCCTAATAAACCCTAAACCCTAAATCCTAAACCCCAAGAAACACTAAACCCTAAACCTTAGGGAAACCCCTAAACCCCAAGACTTATGAAACACCAACAAACCCTAAACCCTAAGAAATCCTAAAGCCTAAAAACACCTTTAAAAATAAGAAACCTAAAAACACCCTTAAAACCCAAAACCCCTAAAAACCCTAAATTTAAAATCCTAAGCCCTTAACCCATAGAAATCCTAAGCCCTAAGATCCCCTAAACCGTAAGAAATCATAACAATCTTGACAACCCCTTTTAAAATCCTAAATCTAAAAATACTCTAAACTTAAAAAATTCAACAAAAACTTAAGCCCTAAACCTTAAAAACCCTTAAATACAAACTTAGACCATACCAAAGAAACCCTAAACCCTTCCCCCTAAACCTTTGGGCTAAACCCTAAACTTTAAGAAATGATAAAAATCCTAAAAAACTTTTGAAACCCTAAACATTTAAAAACCCTATAAAACCCCTAAGATCTAAGAACCCCTTAATTGATACCATAGAAATCCTAAACACCTTAAAACCCTAAACCTAATAAAACCCTAGAAAATCTTAAGCCCAAAACCCTAAATCCTAAAAACCTTAAAAAAACCAAACCCTAAGAAATCCTAAACGTTAAATATTATACTCTAAGAAACTCTAAATCCTTAACTTTTAATCATAGGGCTAATCCTTTAACGCCAAAGCATATGGAATCCTAAGAAACCCTAACCCCTAAAATCCATTTAAACACTTAAAAGTATAATACCCGAGGAAAAAAATACCTTCAAAACCATAAGCCCTAGAAAAGGCCCTATACTTAAAATCATATGCCCTATATTAGGCCTACGTAATCCTATTTCTTAAGAAATGCAAATTCTTAAAAAAAGCTAAGAAACCCTAAAACATTTAAAAACCTTAATCAAAAAATCATAAACCTCAAAAAAACCATGAACTCTAAAAAACTCTTAACCTAAAATCCGAAGCCCTAAACCCTAAACGAAGAAACCCTAAGAAACTCTAAATTATAAACCCTAATACCCTAAAACCTAAGATCCTAATCCCTAAAAAAACACTAAGAAAACCTAAACCCTAAAAATCACTAAGAAAACCTACACCCTAAAAGATCGAAAATAAAAAACTTTAAAACCCCTAAACCTAAAGAACTCTAAATCCCAAACTCTAAAGCTTGAACCCTAAACCCTTAAAAATCATAAGCCCAAAACCCTACCCCTAAGAAAACCCTAAACCCAAAAAAGCAATAAGAAACCCAAAACCCTTAAAAACAACAATTTTTTTTTTATAAACTCTAAACCTAGAAAACCTCTAAAAAATCTTAAACCTAACAAACCTAAATCCTATTCTAGAAAAACCATAAACCTAAAACACTAAACCCTACACCCTAAATGACCAAAAAAAAAACCTAGGAGACTTTAAATGTTCCACTCAAACCCTAAGAAACCTAAACCCTAAACCTTAGGGATAAACTCCCAACCCTATGCCTTATGAAACTCTAAGAAGCCCTAAACCCTAAGAAATCCTAAATCCTAAGAAAATCTAAACACTAAAAACCTTTAAAACCCTACAAAAATTCCTTAATCTAAAACCCCAAGTCCTAAGCCCTTAGAGCTCATATATCGTAAAAACAATAATGATCCTAAAAAGTCTTTAGGAATCCTAGATTGAAAAAAACTCTTGATCGAATTTTTTTAAAGAAAAACATAAGCTCCAAAGTCTAACCTAATAACCGTTAACCAAATACCTAAACTCTTCTTAATCATGTTCAGATTATATCATTGTTCAATATGTTCTATTTAGTTATATATATTTGTTCAGCTTTATCATGTCATGCATGCTCAAAATCTTTCAACTACTGATACATACTCTACGGTACATCTTCTCTTGATGTAGGTTCAGGTCCTTAGCATTTAGATCATGCGGAGATTGCTCCCGTTTCGTATTCAGCAATTTTAGTGGTGAGTCCTCGTTTTTCGAGGATTATTTACATGTTTTATATTCAGTCTTGCATTTTAGTTTCAGTTTTGCTAGAGTTAGCCGGGGGCATGTCCTAGCATATCTAGTCAGTTAGAGGCTTTTATTCATACATTGTTTTTGTCACTCCCTAGGTTACCCACTTAACGTAACACGAGACTTAGGATCACGAGTGACCCCAAGCTAACCTTGAGTTGGCATATCATAAGCATATTAGATCAACATCTTTAGAAGCCTAAACCTAAGAAATATGAAATACCTAAGAAACCCTAAACCCTAAACCCTAAGCCGTAAGAAGCACTAAACCCTAAACCTTAGGGAAACCCCAAGACTTATGAAACACCAACAAACCCTAAAGCCTAAAAACACCTTTAAAGACACTAAACCTAAAAACACCCCTGAAATCCCTAACCCCTAAAAACTCTAAATTTAAAATCTTAAGCCCTAAACCCAAAGAAACCCTAGGCCCTAAGAACCCACCCCTAAACAGTAAAAAATCATAACAATCTTGAAAACCCCTTTAAAAATACTAAACCTAAAAAAACTCTAAACCTAAAAAATTCAACAAAAACTTAAACCGTAAACCTTAAAAAACCCTTAAATAAAAATTTAGACCTTATATCCAAAGAAACCCTAAACCCTTCCCCCTAAACCTTTGGGCTAAACCCTAAACTTTAAGAAATGATAAAAATCCTAAAAAACTTTTGAAACCCTAAACATTTAAAAACCCTATAAAACCCCTAAGATCTAAGAACCCCTTAATTGTTACCATAGAAATCCTAAACACCTTAAAATCCTAAACCTAATAAAACCCTAGAAAATCTTAAGCCCAAAACCCTATATCCTAAAAACCTTAAAAAAACCAAACCCTAAGAAATCCTAAACGTTAAATATTATACACTAAGAAACTCTAAATCCTTAACTTTTAATCATAGGGCTAATCCTTTAACGCCAAAGCATATGGAATCCTAAGAAACCCTAACCCCTAAAATCCATTTAAACACCTAAAAGTATAATACCCGAGGAAAAAAAATCCCTTTAAAACCATAAGCCCTAGAAAGAGCCATAAACTTAAAATCATATGCCCAATATTAGGCCGACGTAATCCTATTTCTTAAGAAATCCAAATTCTTAAAAAAAGCTAAGAAACCCTAAAACATTTAAAAACCTTAATCATAAAAATCATAAACCTCAAAAAAACCATGAACTCTAAAAAACTCTTAACCTAAAATCCGAAGCCCTAAACCCTAAACGAAGAAACCCTAAGAAACTCTAAATTATAAACCCTAATACCCTAAAACCTAAGATCCTAATCCCTAAAAAAACACTAAGAAAACCTAAACCCTAAAAATCACTAAGAAAACCTACACCCTAAAAGATCGAAAAAAAAAACTTTAAAACCCCTAAACCTAAAGAACTCTAAATCCCAAACTCTAAAGCTTGAACCCTAAACCCTTAAAAATCATAAGCCCAAAACCCTACCCCTAAGAAAACCCTAAACCCAAAAAAAAGCAATAAGAAACCCAAAACCCTAAAAAACAACAATTTTTTTTTATAAACTCTAAACCTAGAAAACCTCTAAAAAATCTTAAACCTAACAAACCTAAATCCTATTCTAGTAAAACCATAAACCTAAAACACTAAACCCTACACCCTAAATGACCCCAAAAAAAACCTAGGAGACTTTAAATGTTCAACTCAAACCCTAAGAAACCTAAACCCTAAACCTTAGGGATAAACTCCCAACCCTATGCCTTATGAAACTCTAAGAAGACCTAAACCCTAAGAAATCCTAAATCCTAAGAAAAGCTAAACACTAAAAACCTTTAAAACCCTAAAAAAATTCCTTAATCTAAAACCCCAAGTCCTAAGCCCTTAGAGCTCATATATCGTAAAAACAATAATGATTCTAAAAAGTCTTTAAGAATCCTAAATTGAAAAAAACTTTTGATCGAATTTGTTTTTAGAAAAACATAAGCTCTAAAGCCTAACCTAATAACCGTTAACCAAATACCTAAACTCTTCTTAATCATGTTCAGATTATATCATTGTTCAATATGTTCTATTCAGTTATATATATTTGTTCAGCTTTATCATGTCATGCATGCTCAGAATCTTTCAACTAATGATACATACTCTACGGTACATCTTCTCTTGATGTAGGTTCAGGTCCTTAGCATTTAGATCATGCGAGGATTGCTCCCGATTCGTATTCAACAATTTCTGTGGTGAGTCCTCATTTTTCGAGGATGATTTACATGTTTTATATTCAGTCTTGCATTTTAGTTTCAGTTTTGCTAGAGTTAGCTGGGGCATGTCCTAGCATCTATAGTCAGTTAGAGGCTTTTATTCATACATTGTTTTCGTCACTCCCCGAGGTTACCCACTTAACGTAACACGAGACCTAGGATCACGAGTGACCTCAAGCTAACCTTGAGTTGGCATATCATAAGCATATTAGATCAACATCTTTAAAAGCCTAAACCTAAGAAATATGAAATTCCTAAGAAACTCTAAACCCTAAACCCTAAACCGTAAGAAGGACTAAACCCTAAACCTTAGGGAAACCCCAAGACTTATGAAACAACAACAAACCCTAAAGCCTAAGAAATCCTAAAGCCTAAAATCACCTTTAAAAATACTAAACCTAAAAACACCCTTAAAACCATAAACCCCTAAAAACCCTAAATTGAAAATCCTTAGCCCTTAACCCATAGATATCCTAAGCCCTAAGATCCCCTAAACCGTAAGAAATCATAACAATCATGACAATCCCTTTTAAAATCCTAAATCTAAAAATACTCTAAACTTAAAAAATTCAACAAAAACTTAAGCCCTAAACCTTAAAAACCCTTAAATACAAACTTAGACCATACCAAAGAAACCCTAAACCCTTCCCCCTAAACCTTTGGGCTAAACCTTAATCTTTATGAAATGAAAAAAATCCTAAAAAACTTTTGAAACCCTAAACATTTAAAAACCCTATAAAACCCCTAAGATCTAAGAACCCCTTAATTGTTACCATAGAAATCCTAAACACCTTAAAACCCTAAAATATACAATAACCCTAAACCTAAAACACTAAACCCTAAACCCCTACACCCTAACTGACCCAAAAAAAACCTAGGATACCTTAAATGTTAAACTCAAACCCTAAGCCTTATGAAACTCTAAGAATCCCTAGACCCTAAGAAATCCTAAATCCTAAGAAAATATAAACAATAAAAAACAACAAAAAAAACTTTACAAACAATAAACCTAACAAACCTAAAGCCTAAACCATAGAAAAACCCTAAACATAAAACACTAAACCCTAAACCCCTACACCCTAAATGACACAAAAAAAAATCTAGGAGACCTTAAATGTCAAAACTCAAACCCTAAGAAACTTAAACCCTAAACTTTAGGGATAAACCCCCAACGCTAAGCCTTATGAAACTCTAAGAAGACCTAAACCTAAGAAAATATACACATTAAAAAACAACAAAATAAACTTTACAACTCTAAACCTAACAAACCTAAACCCTAAACCATAGAAAAACCCTAAACCCTAAACCCCTACACCTTAAATGACCCTAAAAAACCTAGGAAACCTTTAATGTTAAAGTCAAACCCTAAGAAACTTAAACCCTAAACCCCAAACCCAAAGCCTTATGAAACTCTAAGGAGCCCTAAACCCTAAGAAATCCTAAATCCTAAGAAAAACTAAACACTAAAAAACAACAAAAAAAAAACAATAAAAACTCTAAACCTAAAAAATCTTACACCTAACATACCTAAACCCTAAACCATATTCTAGAAAAAACCTAAACCTAAAACACTAAACCCTACAACCTAAATGACCCAAAAAAAACCTAGGAGACCTTAAATGTTAAACTCAAACCCTAAGAAACCTAAAACCTAAACCTTAGGGATAAACCCCCAACCCTAAGCCTTATGAAACTCTAAAAAGCCCTAAACCCTAAGAAATTCTAAATCCTAAGTAAAACTAAACACTAAAAAACAACAAAAAGAACTTTAAAAACTATAAACCTAACAAATCTAAACCCTAAACCCTACACCCTAAATGACCCAAAAAAAACCTAGGAGACCTTAAATGTTAAACTCAAACATTAAGAAACCTAAACCCTAAACCCTAGGGATAAACCCTCAACCCTAAGCCTTATGAAACTCTAAGAAGCCCTAAACCCTAAGAAATCCTAAATCCTATGAAAAGCTAAACACTAAAAACCTTTAAAACCCTAAAACTAAAAATCCCGAAAACAAACATTTAAAAAAATACCGTAATCTAAAACCCCAAGTCCTAAGCCCTTAGAACTCATATATCGTAAAAACAATACTGATCCTAAAAAACCTTTATAAATCCTAAATTGAAAACAATTTTTGACCTAAATTGTTTTAAAAAAACTTAAGCTCTAAACCCTAACCTAAAAACCCTTTAAAAAATACCTAAACTCTTATTAATGTTTAGATTATATTATTGTTCAATATGCTCTATTCAATTATATATATATTTCTTCAGCTTTATCATGTCATGCATGCTCAAAATCTTTCAACTACTGATACATACTCTACGCTACATCTTCTCTTGATGTAGGTTCAGGTTCTCAGCATTCAAATCACGTGGAGATCGGTTCCCGATCCGTATTCAGCAATATCAATGGCGAGTCCTCGTTTTTTGAGGACGATTTACATGTTTTATATTCAATCTTTCATTTTAGTTTCAGTTTTGCTGGAGTTAGGTGGGGGCATGTCCCAGCATCTCTAGTCAGTTAGAGGCTTTTATTCTTATATTGTTTTTGTCACTCCCCGAGGTTACCCGCTTGATGTAACACGAGACGTAGGATCACGAGTGATCCTAAGCTAACCTTGAGTTGGCATATCATAAGCATATTAGATCAACACCTTTAAAAGGCTAAACCTAAGAAATCTGAAACCCCTAAGAAACCCTAAACCCTAAATCCTAAACCCTAAGAAACACTAAACCCTAAACCTTAGGGAAACCCCTAAACCCCAAGACTTATGAAACACCAACAAACCCTAAAGCCTAAGAAATCCTAAAGCCTAAAAACACCTTTAAAAATACTAAACCTAAAAACACCCTTAAATCCCAAAATCCCTAAAAACCCTAAATTTAAAATCCTAAGCCCTTAACCCATAGAAATCTTAAGCCCTAAGATCCCCTAAACCGTAAGAAATCATAACAATCTTGACAATCCCTTTTAAAATCCTAAATCTAAAAATACTCTAAACTTAAAAAATTCAACAAAAACTTAAACCCTAAACCTTAAAAACCCTTAAATACAAACTTAGACCATACCAAAGAAACCCTAAACCCTTCCCCCTAAACCTTTGGGCTAAACCTTAAACTTTAAGAAATGAAAAAAGTCCTAAAAAACTTTTGAAACCCTAAACATTTAAAAACCCTATAAAACCCCCAAGATCTAAGAACCCCTTAATTGTTACCATAGAAATCCTAAACACCTTAAAACCCTAAACCTAATAAAACCCTAGAAAATCTTAAGCCCAAACCCTAAACCCAAAAAAGCACTAAGAAACCCAAAACCCTAAAAACAACAAGAAAAAACTTTAAAAACTCTAAACCTAGAAAACCTCTAAAAAAATCTTAAACCTAACAAACCTAAACCCTATTCTAGGAAAAACCTAAACCTAAAACACTAAACCCTACACCCTAAATGACCAAAAAAAAAAACCAAGAAGACCTTAAATGTTCAACTCAAACCCTAAGAAACCTAAACCCTAAACCTTAGGGATAAACCCCCAACCCTAAGCCTTATGAAACTCAACGAAGCCCTAAACCCAAAGAAATTCTAAATCCTAAGAAAAACTAAACACTAAAAAACTACAAAAAAAACTTTAAACCTAAAAATTCTTAAACCCAACAAACCTAATCCCTAAACTGTAGAAAAACGCTAAACCTAAAAGACTAAACCCTAAACCCCTACAACCCTAAATGACCAAAAAAAAACCTAGGATACCTTAAATGTTAAACACAAAACCTAAGAAACTTAAAGCCTAAACCTTAAGGATAAACCCTCAACACTAAGCCTTATGAAACTCTAAGAAGCCCTAAACCCTAAGAAATCCTAAATCCTAAGAAAAGCTAAACACAAAAAACCTTTAAAATCCTAAATCGAAAAATCTCGAAAACAAACCTTAAAAACCCTAAAAAAATTCCTTAATCTAAAACCCTAAGTCCTAGGCCCTTAGAACTCATATATCATAAACACAATAATGATCCTAAAATATCTTTAACAATCCTAAATTGAAAAAAACTCTTGACCTAAATTTTTTTAGAAAAACTTAAGCTTTAAACCCTAACCTAAAAACCCTTAAACAAATACCTAAACTCTTATTCATCATGTTCAGATTATATTATTGTTCTATGCTCTATATAGTTATATATATATATATATATTTCATCAGCTTTATCACGTCATGCATGCTCAAAATCTTTCAACTATTGATACATACTCTACGCTACATCTTCTCTTATTGTAGGTTCAAGTTCTTAGCATTCAAATCACGTGGAGATCGGTTCCCGATTCGTATTCAGCAATATCAATGGTGAGTCCTCATTTTTTGAGGACGATTTACATGTTTTATATTCAATCTTTCATTTTAGTTTCAGTTTTGCTGGAGTTAGGTGGGGGCATGTCCCAGCATCTCTAGTTAGTTAGAGGCTTTTATTCTTACATTGTTTTTGTCACTCCCCGAGGTTACCCGCTTGATGTAACACGAGACGTAGGATCACGAGTGATCCTAAGCTAACCTTGAGTTGGCATATCATAAGCATATTAGATCAACACCTTTAAAAGGCTAAACCTAAGAAATCTGAAACACCTAAGAAACCCTAAACCCTAAATCCTAAACCCCAAGAAACACTAAACCCTAAACCTTAGGGAAACCCCTAAACCCCAAGACTTATGAAACACCAACAAACCCTAAACCCTAAAAATCCTAAAGCCTTAAAACACCATTAAAAATACTAAACCTAAAAACACCCTTAAAACCCAAAACCCCTAAAAACCCTGAATTTAAAATCCTAAGCCCTTAACCCATAGAAATCCTAAGCCCTAAGATCCCCTAAACCGTAAGAAATCATAACAATCTTGACAACCCCTTTTAAAATCCTAAATCTAAAAATACTCTAAACTTAAAAAATTCAACAAAAACTTAAGCCCTAAACCTTAAAAACCCTTAAATACAAACTTAGACCATACCAAAGAAACCCTAAACCCTTCCCCCTAAACCTTTGGGCTAAACCCTAAACTTTAAGAAATGATAAAAATCCTAAAAAACTTTTGAAACCCTAAACATTTAAAAACCCTATAAAACCCCTAAGATCTAAGAACCCCTTAATTGTTACCATAGAAATCCTAAACACCTTAAAACCCTAAACCTAATAAAACCCTAGAAAATCTTAAGCCCAAAACCCTAAATCCTAAAAACCTTAAGAGAACCAAACCCTAAGAAATCCTAAACGTTAAATATTATACACTAAGAAACTCTAAATCCTTAACTTTTAATCATAGGGCTAATCCTTTAACGCCTAAGCATATGGAATCCTAAGAAACCCTAACCCCTAAAATCCATTTAAACACCTAAAAGTATAATACCCGAGGAAAAAAAATCCCTTTAAAACCATAAGCCCTAGAAAGAGCCCTAAACTTAAAATCATATGCCCTATATTAGGCCTACGTAATCCTATTTCTTAAGAAATCCAAATTCTTAAAAAAAGCTAAGAAACCCTAAAACATTTAAAAACCTTAATCATAAAAATCATAAACCTCAAAAAAACCATGAACTCTAAAAAACTCTTAACCTAAAATCCGAAGCACTAAACCCTAAACGAAGAAACCCTAAGAAACTCTAAATTATAAACCCTAATACCCTAAAACCTAAGATCCTAATCCCTAAAAAACACTAAGAAAACCTAAACCCTAAAAATCACTAAGAAAACCTACACCCTAAAAGATCGAAAATAAAAAACTTTAAAACCCCTAAACCTAAAGAACTCTAAATCCCAAACTCTAAAGCTTGAACCCTAAACCCTTAAAAATCATAAGCCCAAAACCCTACCCCTAAGAAAACCTTAAACCCAAAAAAGCAATAAGAAACCCAAAACCCTAAAAAACAACAATTTTTTTTTATAAACTCTAAACCTAGAAAACCTCTAAAAAATCTTAAACCTAACAAACCTAAATCCTATTCTAGAAAAACCATAAACCTAAAACACTAAACCCTACACCTTAAATGACCCAAAAAAAAACCTAGGAGACTTTAAATGTTTAACTCAAACCCTAAGAAACCTAAACGCTAAACCTTAGGGATAAACTCCCAACCCTATGCCTTATGAAACTCTAAGAAGACCTAAACCCTAAGAAATCCTAAATCCTAAGAAAAGCTAAACACTAAAAACCTTTAAAACCCTAAAAAAATTCCTTAATCTAAAACCCCAAGTACTAAGCCCTTAGAGCTCATATATCGTAAAAACAATAATGATCCTAAAAAGTCTTTAAGAATCCTACATTGAAAAAAACTCTTGATCGAATTTTTTTTTAGAAAAGCATAAGCTCTAAAGCCTAACCTAATAACCGTTAACCAAATACCTAAACTCTTCTTAATCATGTTCAGATTATATCATTGTTCAATATGTTCTATTCAGTTATATATATTTGTTCAGCTTTATCATGTCATGCATGCTCAGAATCTTTCAACTACTGATACATACTCTACGGTACATCTTCTCTTGATGTAGGTTCAGGTCCTTAGCATTTAGATCATGCGAGGATTGCTCCCGATTCGTATTCAACAATTTCTGTGGTGAGTCCTCATTTTTCGAGGATGATTTACATGTTTTATATTCAGTCTTGCATTTTAGTTTCAGTTTTGCTAGAGTTAGCTGGGGCATGTCCTAGCATCTATAGTCAGTTAGAGGCTTTTATTCATACATTGTTTTTGTCACTCCCCGAGGTTACCCACTTAATGTAACACGAGACCTAGGATCACGAGTGACCCCAAGCTAACCTTGAGTTGGCATATCATAAGCATATTAGATCAACATCTTTAAAAGCCTAAACCTAAGAAATATGAAATTCCTAAGAAACCCTAAACCCTAAACCGTAAGAAGGACTAAACCCTAAACCTTAGGGAAACCCCAAGACTTATGAAACACCAACAAACCCTAAAGCCTAAAAACACCTTTAAAAACACTAAACCTAAAAACACCCTTAAGATCCCTAACCCCTAAAAACTCTAAATTTAAAATCCTAAGCCCTAAACCCTAAGAAATCCTAGGCCCTAAGAACCCATCCCTAAACAGTAAAAGATCATAACAATCTTGAAAACCCCTTTTAAAATACTAAACCTAAAAAAATCCAAACCTAAAAAATTCAAGAAAAACTTAAGCCCTAAACCTTAATAACCCTTAAATAAAAACTTAGACCTTATACCCAAAGAAACCCTAAACCCTTCCGCCTAAACCTTAGGTCTAAACGCTAAGAAACCCTAAACTTTAAGTAATAAAAAAAACCCTAAAAAACTTTAAAAAACCCTAAACCCTAATATCCCTATAAATCCCCTAAGATCTAACAACCCCTTAATCGTTAAAAAACCATAGAAATCCTAAACACCTTAAAACCCTAAACCTAAAAATTCCTCTAAACCTAATAAAACCCTAGAAAATCTTAAGCCCAAAACCCTAAATCCTAAAAACTCTTAAAAAACCAAACCCTAAGAAATCCTAAACGCTAAATAATATACCCTAAGAAACTCTAAATCATAGGGCTAAACCTTAAATCCCAAACCATATGGAATCCTAAGAAACCCTAAACCCTAAAATCCATTTAAACACCTAAAACTATAATACCCGAGAAGAAAAATCCCTTTAAAACCATAAGCCCTAGAAAAAACCCTAAACTTAAAATGCTATGCCCTATATTAGGCCTATGTAACCCTAAATCTTAAGAAATCCAAATGCTTAAAAAAACCTAAGAAACCCTAAAACATTTAAAAACCTTAATCATAAAAATCATAAACCTAAAAAAAAAAACCATAAACTCAAAAAAACTCTTAACCTAAAATTCGAAGCCCTAAATCCTAAACCAAGAAGCCCTAAGAAACTCTACACCTTAAACCCTTATTAACCCTAATACCCTAAAATCTATGATCCTAAACCCTAAACCCTAAACCCTAAAAAATCTCTAAGAAAACCTAAACCCTAAAAATCACTAAGAAAACCTAAACCCTAAAAAACCTAAAAAAAAAAAACTTTAAAACTCCTAAACCTAAAGAACCATAAACCCCAAACTCTAAACCTTGAACCCTAAACCCTTAAAAATCATAAGCCCAAAACCCAAACGCTAAGAAAACCCCAAACCCTAAACCCAAAACCCAAAACCTTAAAAAACAACAAATATACACTTAAAAAACATTAAAATCTAGAAAACGTCTAAAAAATCTTAAACCTAACAAACCTAAACCCTATTCTAGAAAAACCCTAAACCCTAAACCAACAAACCCTAAGAAACTCTAAACCTTAAACCCTTATAAACCCCTAATATCCTAAAACCTAAGATCCTAAACCCTAAACCCTAAACCCTAAAAAATCACTAAGAAAACCTAAACCCTAAAAATCACTAAGAAAACCTAAACCCTAAAAAAAAAAACTTTAAAACTCCTAAACCTAAAGAACCATAAATTCCAAACTCTAAACCTTGAACCCTAAACCCTAAGAAACCCTTAAAAATCAAAAGGCCAAAACCCTAACCCTAAGAAAACCCCAAACCCTAAACCCAAAAAAGCACTAAGAAACCCAAAACCCTAAAAACAACAAGAAAAAACTTTAAAAACTCTAAACCTAGAAAACCTCTAAAAAAATCTTAAACCTAACAAACCTAAACGCTATTCTAGAAAAAACCTAAACCTAAAACACTAAACCCTACACCCTAAATGACCAAAAAAAAAACCTAGGAGACCTTAAATGTTCAACTCAAACCCTAAGAAACCTAAACCCTAAACCTTAGGGATAAACCCCCAACCCTAAGCCTTATGAAACTCAAAGAAGCCCTAAACCCTAAGAAATCCTAAATCCTAAGAAAAACTAAACACTAAAAAACTACAAAAAAAAAATCAAAACTCTAAACATAAAAATTCTTAAACCTAACAAACCTAAACCCTAAACCGTAGAAAAACCCTAAACCTAAAATACTAAACCCTAAACCCCTACACCCTAAATGACCCAAAAAAAAAAACCTAGGAGATTTTAAATGTTAAACACAAAACCTAAGAAACTTAAACCCTAAACCTTAGGGATAAACCCTCAACCCTAAGCCTTATGAAACTCTAAGAAGCCCTAAACCCTAAGAAATCCTAAATCCTAAGAAAAGCTAAATACAAAAAACCTTCAAAATCTTAAATCTAAAAATCCCGAAACCAAACCTTAAAAACCCTAAAAAAATTCCTTAATCTAAAACCCTTAAAAAATTCCTTAATCTAAAACCCTATGTCCTAGGTCCTTAGAACTCATATATCATAAACACAATAATGATCCTAAAATATCTTTAACAATCCTAAATTGAAAAAAACTCTTGACCTAAATTTTTTTAGAAAAACTTAAGCTTTAAACCCTAACCTAAAAACCTTTAAACAAATACCTAAACTGTTATTCATCATGATCAGATTATATTATTGTTTTATATGCTCTATATAGTTATATAGTTATATATATAGTTCTTCAGCTTTATCATGTCATGCATGCTCAAAATCTTTCAACTACTGATACATACTCTACGCTACATCTTCTCTTGATGTAGGTTCGAGTTTTCAGCATTCAACTCACGTGGAGATTGGTTCCCGATCCGTATTCAGCAATATCAATGGTGAGACCTCGTTTTCTGAGGACGATTTACATGTTTTATATTCAATCTTTCATTTTAGTTTCAATTTTGCTGGAGTTAGCTGGGGGCATGTCCCAGCATCTCTAGTTAGTTAGAGGCTTTTATTCTTACATTGTTTTTGTCACTCCCCGAGGTTACCCGCTTGAAGTAACACGAGACGTAGGATCACGAGTGATCCTAAGCTAACCTTGAGTAGGCATATCATAAGCATATTAGATCAACACCTTTAAAAGGCTAAACCTAAGAAATCTGAAACCCCTAAGAAACCCTAAACCCTAAATCCTAAACCCCAAGAAACACTAAACCCTGAACCTTAGGGAAACCCCTAAACCCCAAGACTTATGAAACACCAACAAACCCTAAACCCTAAGAAATCCTAAAGCCTAAAAACACCATTAAAAATACTAAACCTAAAAACACCCTTAAAACCCAAAACCCCTAAAAACCCTAAATTTAAAATCCTAAGCCCTTAACCCATAGAAATCCTAAGCCCTAAGATCCCCTAAACCGTAAAAAATCATAACAATCTTGACAACCCCTTTTAAAGTCCTAAATCTAAAAATACTCTAAACTTAAAAAATTCAACAAAAACTTAAGCCCTAAACCTTAAAAACCCTTAAATACAAACTTAGACCATACCAAAGAAACCCTAAACCCTTCCCCCTAAACCTTTGGGCTAAACCCTAAACTTTAAGAAATGATAAAAATCCTAAAAAACTTTTGAAACCCTAAACATTTAAAAACCCTATAAAACCCCTAAGATCTAAGAACCCCTTAATTGTTACCATAGAAATCCTAAACACCTTAAAACCCTAAACCTAATAAAACCCTAGAAAATCTTAAGCCCAAAACCCTAAATCCTAAAAACCTTAAAAAAACCAAACCCTAAGAAATCCTAAACGTTAAATATTATACACTAAGAAACTCTAAATCCTTAACTTTTAATCATAGGGCTAATCCTTTAACGCCAAAGCATATGGAATCCTAAGAAACCCTAACCCCTAAAATCCATTTAAACACCTAAAAGTATAATACCCGAGGAAAAAAAATCCCTTTAAAACCATAAGCCCTAGAAAGAGCCCTAAACTTAAAATAATATGCCCTATATTAGGCCTACGTAATCCTATTTCTTAAGAAATCCTAATTCTTAAAAAAAGCTAAGAAACCCTAAAACATTTAAAAACCTTAATCATAAAAATCATAAACCTAAAAAAAAAAAAACCATAAACTCAAAAAAGCTCTTAACCTAAAATTCGAAGCCCTAAATCCTTAACCAAGAAGCCCTAAGAAACTCTACACCTTAAACCCTTATAAACCCTAATACCCTAAAACCTATGATCCTAAACCCTAAACCCTAAAAAATCTCTAAGAAAACCTAAACCCTAAAAATCACTAAGAAAACCTAAACCCTAAAAAACCTAAAAAAAAAAAACTTTAAAACTCCTAAACCTAAAGAACCATAAACCCCAAACTCTAAACCTTGAACCCTAAACCCTTAAAAATCATAAGCCCAAAACCCAAACGCTAAGAAAACCCCAAACCCTAAACCCAAAACCCAAAACCTTAAAAAACAACAAGTATACACTTAAAAAACATTAAAATCTAGAAAACCTCTAAAAAATCTTAAACCTAACAAACCTAAACCCTATTCTAGAAAAACCCTAAATCCTAAACCAACAAACCCTAAGAAACTCTAAACCTTAAACCCTTATAAACCCCTAATATCCTAAAGCCTAAGATCCTAAACCCTAAACCCTAAACCCTAAACCCTAAAAAATCACTAAGAAAACCTAAACCCTAAAAATCGCTAAGAAAACCTAAACCCTAAAAAAAAAAACTTTAAAACTCCTAAACCTAAAGAACCATAAATTCCAAACTCTAAACCTTGAACCCTAAACCCTAAGAAACCCTTAAAAATCAAAAGGCCAAAACCCTAACCCTAAGAAAACCCCAAACCCTAAACCCAAAAAAGCACTAAGAAACCCAAAACCCTAAAAACAACAAGAAAAAACTTTAAAAACTCTAAACCTAGAAAACCTCTAAAAAAATCTTAAACCTAACAAACCTAAACCCTATTCTAGAAAAAACCTAAACCTAAAACACTAAACCCTACACCCTCAATGACCAAAAAAAAAACCTAGGAGACCTTAAATGTTCAACTCAAACCCTAAGAAACCTAAACCCTAAACCTTAGGGATAAACCCCCAACCCTAAGCCTTATGAAACTCAAAGAAGCCCTAAACCCTAAGAAATCCTAAATCCTAAGAAAAACTAAACACTAAAAAACTACAAAAAAAACTTTCAAAACGCTAAACCTAAAAATTCTTAAACCTAACAAACCTAAACCCTAAACCGTAGAAAAACCCTAAACCTAAAAGACTAAACCCTAAAGCCCTACACCCTAAATGACCCAAAAAAAAACCCTAGGAGACCTTAAATGTTAAACACAAAACCTAAGAAACTTAAACCCTAAACCTTTGGGATAAACCCTCAAACCTAAGCCTTATGAAACTCTAAGAAGCCGTAAACCCTAAGAAATCCTAAATCCTAAGAAAAGCTAAACACAAAAAACCTTTAAAATCCTAAATCTAAAAATCCCGAAAACAAACTTTAAAAACCCTAAAAAAATTCCTTAATCTAAACCCCTAAGTCCTAGGCCCTTAGAACTCATATATCATAAACACAATAATGATCCTAAAATATCTTTAACAATCCTAAATTGAAAAAAACTCTTGACCTAATTTTTTTTAGAAAAACTTAAGCTTTAAACCCTAAACTAAAAACCCTTAAACAAATACCTAAACTCTTATTCATCATGTTCAGATTATATTATTGTTCAATATGCTCTATATAGTTATATATATATATATATATATATATATATATATATATATATATATATATATATATTTCTTCAGCTTTATCATGTCATGCATGCTCAAAATCTTTCAACTACTAATACATACTCTACTCTACATCTTCTCTTGATGTAGGTTTAGGTTCTCAGCATTCAAATCTCGTGGAGATCGGTTCCCGATCCGTATTCAGCAATATCAATGGTGAGTCCTCATTTTTTGAGGACGATTTACATGTTTTATATTCAATCTTTCATTTTAGTTTCAGTTTTGCTGGAGTTAGCTGGGGGCAAGTCCCAGCATCTCTAGTTAGTTAGAGGCTTTTATTCTTACATTGTTTTTGTCACTCCCCGAGGTTACCCGCTTGATGTAACACGAGACGTAGGATCACGAGTGATTCTAAGCTAACCTTGAGTAGGCATATCATAAGCATATTAGATCAACACCTTTAAAAGGAAAAACCTAAGAAATCTGAAACCCCTAAGAAACCCTAAACCCTAAATCCTAAACCCCAAGAAACACTAAACCCTAAACCTTAGGGAAACCCCTAAACCCCAAGACTTATGAAACACCAACAAACCCTAAACCCTAAGAAATCCTAAAGCCTAAAAACACCATTAAAAATACTAAACCTAAAAACACCCTTAAAACCCAAAACCCCTAAAAACCCTAAATTTAAAATCCTAAGCCCTTAACCCATAGAAATCCTAAGCCCTAAGATCCCCTAAACCGTAAGAAATCATAACAATCTTGACAACCCCTTTTAAAATCCTAAATCTAAAAATACTCTAAACTTAAAAAATTCAAAAAAAACTTAAGCCCTAAACCTTAAAACCCCTTAAATACAAACTTTGAACATACAAAAGAAACCTTAAACCCTTCCCCCTAAACCTTTGGTCTAAACCATAAACTTTAAGAAATGATAAAAATCCTAAAAAACTTTTGAAACCCTAAACATTTAAAAACCCTATAAAACCCCTAAGATCTAAGAACCCCTTAATTGTTACCATAGAAATCCTAAACACCTTAAAACCCTAAACCTAATAAAACCCTAGAAAATCTAAAGACCAAAACCCTAAATCCTAAAAACCTTAAAAAAACCAAACCCTAAGAAATCCTAAACGTTAAATATTATACACTAAGAAACTCTAAATCCTTAACTTTTAATCATAGGGCTAATCCTTTAACGCCAAAGCATATGGAATCCTAAGAAACCCTAACCCCTAAAATCCATTTAAACACCTAAAAGTAATTAACCCGAGGTAAAAAAATCCCTGTAAAACCATAAGCTCTAGAAAGAGCCCTAAACTGAAAATCATATGCCCTATATTAGGCCTACGTAATCCTATTTCTTAAGAAATCCAAATTCTTAAAAATAGCTAAGAAACCCTAAAACATTTAAAAACCTTAATCATAAAAATCATAAACCTCAAAAAAACCATGAACTCTAAAAAACTCTTAACCTAAAATCCGAAGCCCTAAACCCTAAACGAAGAAACCCTAAGAAACTCTAAATTATAAACCCTAATACCCTAAAACCTAAGATCCTAATCCCTAAAAAACACTAAGAAAACCTAAACCCTAAAAATCACTAAGCAAACCTACACCCTAAAAGATCGGAAAAAAAAAACTTTAAAACCCCTAAACCTAAAGAACTCTAAATCCCAAACTCTAAAGCTTGAACCCTAAACCCTTAAAAATCATAAGCCCAAATCCCTATCCCTAAGAAAACCCTAAACCCAAAAAAGCAATAAGAAACCCAAAACCCTAAAAAACAACAATTTTTTTTTTATAAACTCTAAACCTAGAAAACCTCTAAAAAATCTTAAACCTAACAAACCTAAATCCTATTCTAGATAAACCATAAACCTAAAACACTAAACCCTACACCCTAAATGACCCAAAAAAAAACCTAGGAGACTTTAAATGTTCAACTCAAACCCTAAGAAACCTAAACCCTGAACCTTAGGGATAAACTCCCAAACCTATGTCTTATGAAACTCTAAGAAGCCCTAAACCCTAAGAAATCCTAAATCCTAAGAAAAGCAAAACACTAAAAACCTTTAAAACCCTAAAAAAATTTCTTAATCTAAAACCCCAAGTCCTAAGCCCTTAGAGCTCATATATCGTAAAAACAATAATGATCCTAAAAAGTCTTTAAGAATCCTAGATTGAAAAAAACTCTTGATCGACTTTTTTTTTAGAAAAACATAAGCTCTAAAGCCTAACCTAATAACCGTTAACAAAATACCTAAACTCTTCTTAATCATGTTCAGATTATATCATTGTTCAATATGATCTATTCAGTTATATATATTTGTTCAGCTTTATCATGTCATGCATGCTCAGAATCTTTCAACTACTGATACATACTCTACGGTACATCTTCTCTTGATGTAGGTTCAGGTCCTTAGCATTTAGATCATGTGGAGATTTCTCCCGATTCGTATTCAGCAATTTCAGTGGTGAGTCCTCATTTTTCGAGGATGATTTACATGTTTTATATTCAGTCTTGCATTTTAGTTTCAGTTTTGCTAGAGTTAGCCGGGGGCATGTCCTAGCTTCTCTAGTCAGTTAGAGGCTTTTATTCATACATTGTTTTTGTCACTCCCTAGGTTACCCACTTAACGTAACACGAGACCTAGGATCACGAGTGACCCCAAGCTAACCTTGAGTTGGCATATCATAAGCATATTAGATCAACATCTTTAAAAGCCTAAACCTAAGAAATATGAAATTCCTAAGAAATCCTAAACCCTAAACCCTAAACCCTAAACCGTAAGAAGCACTAAACCCTAAACCTTAGGGAAACCCCAAGACTTATGAAACACCAACAAACCCTAAAGCCTAAAAACACCTTTAAAAACACTAAACCTAAAAACACCCTTAAAATCCCTAACCCCTAAAAACTCTAAATTTAAAATCCTAAGCCCTAATCCCAAAGAAACCCTAGGCCCTAAGAACCCACCCCTAAACAGTAAAAAATCATAACAATCTTGAAAACCGCTTTCAAAATACTAAACCTAAAAAAATTCTAAACCTAAAAAATTCAACAAAAACTTAAGCCCTAAACCTTAAAAACCCTTAAATAAAAACTTAGACCTTATACCCAAAGAAACCCTAAACCTTTCCGCCTAAACCTTAGGGATAAACGCTAAGAAACCCTAAACTTTAAGTAATAAAAAAAATTCTAAAAAACTTTTAAAAACCCTAAACCCTAAAATCCCTATAAATCCCCTAAGATCTAACAACCCCTTAATCGTTAAAAAACCATAGAAATCCTAAAAACCTTAAAACCCTAAAAAACCTAAAACAGAAAAACTTTAAAACTCCTAAACCTAAAGAACCATAAATCCCAAACTCTAAACTTTGAACCCTAAACCCTTAAAATTCATAAGCCCAAAACCCAAACGCTAAGAAAACCCCAAACCCTAAACCCAAAAGCCAAAACCATAAAAAACAACAAATATAAACTTAAAAAACATTAAAATCTAGAAAACCTCTAAAAAATCTTAAACCTAACAAACCTAAACCCTATTCTAGAAAAACCCTAAACCAAGAAACCCAAAGAAACTCTAAACCTTAAACCCTTATAAACCCCTAATATCCTAAAACCTAAGATCCTAAAACCTAAACCATAAAAAATCACTAAGAAAACCTAAACCCTAAAAATCTCTAAGAAAACCTAAACCGTAAAAAAAAAAACTTTAAAACACCTAAACCTAAAGAACCATAAATTCCAAACTCTAAACCTTGAACCCTAAACCCTAAGAAACCCTTAAAAATCAAAAGGCCAAAACCCTAACCCTAAGAAAACCCCAAACCCTAAACCCAAATAAGCACTAAGAAACCCAAAACCCTAAAAACAACAAGAAAAAACTTTAAAAACTCTAAACCTAGAAAACCTCTAAAAAATCTTAAACCTAACAAACCTAAATCCTATTCTAGAAAAACCATAAACCTAAAACACTAAACCCTATACCCTAAATGACCAAAAAAAAAACCTAGGAGACTTTAAATGTTCAACTCAAACCCTAAGAAACCTAAACGCTAAACCTTAGGGATAAATTCCCAACCCTATGCCTTATGAAACTCTAAGAAGCCCTAAACCCTAAGAAATCCTAAATCCTAAGAAAAGCTAAACACTAAAAACCTTTAAAACCCTACAAAAATTCCTTAATCTAAAACCCCAAGTCCTAAGCCCTTAGAGCTCATATATCGTAAAAACAATAATGATCCTAAAAATTCTTTAGGAATCCTAGATTGAAAAAAACTCTTGATCGAATTTTTTTTTAGAAAAACATAAGCTCCAAAGTCTAACCTAATAACCGTTAACCAAATACCTAAACTCTTCTTAATCATGTTCAGATTATATCATTGTTCAATATGTTCTATTCAGTTATATATATTTGTTCAGCTTTATCATGTCATGCATTCTCAAAATCTTTCAACTACTGCTACATACTCTACGGTACATCTTCTCTTGATGTAGGTTCAGGTCCTTAGCATTTAGATCATGCGGAGATTGCTCCCGATTCGTATTCAGCAATTTTAGTGGTGAGTCCTCGTTTTTCGAGGATGATTTACATGTTTTATATTCAGTCTTGCATTTTAGTTTCAGTTTTGCTAGAGTTAGCCAGGGGCATGTCCTAGCATCTCTAGTCAGTTAGAGGCTTTTATTCATATATTGTTTTTGTCACTCCCTAGGTTACCCACTTAACGTAACACGAGACCTAGGATCACGAGTGACCCCAAGCTAACCTTGAGTTGGCATATCATAAGCATATTAGATCAACATCTTTAAAAGCCTAAACCTAAGAAATATGAAATACCTAAGAAACCCTAAACCCTAAACCCTAAACCGTAAGAAGCACTAAACCCTAAACCTTAGGGAAACCCCAAGACTTAAGAAACACCAACAAACCCTAAAGCCTAAAAACACCTTTAAAAACACTAAACCTAAAAACACCCTTAAAATCCCTAACCCCTAAAAACTCTAAATTTAAAATCTTAAGCTCTAAACCCAAAGAAACCCTAGGCCCTAAGAACCCACCCCTAAACAGTAAAAAATCATAACAATCTTGAAAACCCCTTTAAAAATACTAAACCTAAAAAAACTCTAAACCTAAAAGATTCAACAAAAACTTAAGCCCTAAACCTTAAAAACCCTTAAATAAAAATTTAGACCTTATACCCAAAGAAACCCTAAACCCTTCCGCCTAAACCTTAGGTCTAAACGCTAAGAAACCCTAAACTTTAAGTAATAAAAAAAATCCTAAAAAACTTTTAAAAACCCTAAACCCTAAAATCCCTATAAATCCCCTAAGATCTAACAACCCCTTAATCGTTTAAAAACCATAGAAATCCTAAACACCTTAAAACCCTAAACCTAAAAATTCCTCTAAACCTAATAAAACCCTAGAAAATCTTAAGCCCAAAACCCTAAATCCTAAAAACTCTTAAAAAACCAAACCCTAAGAAAACCTAAACGCTAAATAATATACCCTAAGAAACTCTAAATCATAGGGCTAAACCTTAAATCCCAAACTATACGGAATCCTAAGAAACCCTAAACCCTAAAACCCATTTAAACACCTAAAACTATAATACCCGAGAAGAAAAATCCCTTTAAAACCATAAGCCCTAGAAAAAACCCTAAACTTAAAATCCTATGCCCTATATTAGGCCTATGTAACCCTAAATCTTAAGAAATCCAAATGCTTAAAAAAACCTAAGAAACCCTAAAACATTTAAAAACCTTGATCATAAAAATCATAAACCTAAAAAAAAAAAAACCATAAACTCTAAAAAACTCTTAACCTAAAATTCGAAGCTCTAAATCCTAAACCAAGAAGCCCTAAGAAACTCAAAACCTTAAACCCTTATAAACCCTAATACCCTAAAACCTATGATCCTAAACCCTAAACCCTAAAAAATCTCTAAGAAAACCTAAACCCTAAAAATCACTAAGAAAACCTAAACCCTAAAAAACCAAAAACAGAAAAACTTTAAAACTCCTAAACCCAAAGAACCATAAATCCCAAACTCTAAACTTTGAACCCTAAACCCTTAAAAATCATAAGCCCAAAACCCAAACGCTAAGAAAACCCCAAACCCTAAACCCAAAACCCAAAACCATAAAAAACAACTAATATAAACTTTAAAAACATTAAAATATAGAAAACTTCTAAAAAATCTTAAACCTAACAAACCTAAACCCTATTCTAGAAAAACCCTAAGCCCTAAACCAAGAAACCCAAAGAAACTCTAAACCTTAAACCCTTATAAACCCCTAATATCCTAAAACCTAAGATCCTAAACCCTAAACCCTAAACCCTAAAAAATCACTAAGAAAACCTAAACACTAAAAATCGCTAAGAAAACCTAAGCCCTAAATAAAAAACTTTAAAACACCTAAACCTAAAGAACCATAAATTCCAAACTCTAAACCTTGAACCCTAAACCCTAAGAAACCCTTAAAAATCAAAAGGCCAAAACCCTAACCCTAAGAAAACCCCAAACCCTAAACCCAAAAAAGCACTAAGAAACCCAAAACCCTAAAAACAACAAGAAAAAACTTTAAAAACTCTAAACCTAGAAAACCTCTAAAACTCTTAAACCTAACAAACCTAAACCATATTCTAGAAAAACCCCAAACCTAAAACACTAAACCCTACACCCTAAACGACCCAAAAAATCTTAGGAGACCTTAAATGTTAAATTCAAACCCTAAGAAACCTAAACCCTCAACCTTAGGGATAAACCCCCAACCCTAAGCCTTATGAAACTCAAAGAAGCCATAAACCCTAAGAAATCCTAAATCCTACGAAAAACTAAACACTAAAAAACTACAAAAAAAACTTTCAAAACTCTAAACCTAAAAATTCTTAAACCTAACAAACCTAAACCCTAAACCGTACAAAAACCCTAAACCCCTACACCCTAAATGACGCAAATAAAAAACCTAGGAGACCTTAAATGTTAAACGCAAAACCTAAGAAACTTAAACCCTAAACCTTAGGGATAAACCCTCAACCCTAAGCCTTATGAAACTCTAAGAAGCCCTAAACCCTAAGAAATCCTAAATCCTAAGAAAAGCTAAACACAAAAAACCTTTAAAATCCTAAATATAAAAATCCCGAAAACAAACCATAAAAACCCTAAACAAATTCCTTAATCTAAAACCCAAAGTCCTAGGCCCTTAGAACTCATATATCATAAACACAATAATGATCCTAAAATATCTTTAATAATCCTAAATTGAAAAAAATTCTTGACCTAAATTTTTTTAGAAAAACTTAAGCTTTAAACCCTAACCTAAAAACCTTTAAACAAATACCTAAACTCTTATTCATCATGTTCAGATTATATTATTGTTCTATATGCTCTATATAGTTATATATATATATATATATATATATATATATATATATATATATATTCTTCAGCTTTATCATGTCATGCATGCTCAAAATCTTTCAACTACTAATACATACTCTACGCTACATCTTCTCTTGATGTAGGTTCAGGTTCTCAGCATTCAACTCACGTGGAGAATGGTTCCCGATCCGTATTCAGCAATATCAATGGTGAGACCTCGTTTTTTGAGGACGATTTACATGTTTTATATACAATCTTTCATTTTAGTTTCAATTTTGCTGGAGTTAGCTGGGGGCATGTCCCAGCATCTCTAGTTAGTTAGAGGCTTTTATTCTTACATTGTTTTTGTCACTCCCTGAGGTTACCCGCTTGATGTAACACGAGACATAGGATCACGAGTGATCCTAAGCTAACATTGAGTTGGCATATCATAAGCATATTAGATCAACACCTTTTAAAGGCTAAACCTAAGAAATCTGAAACCCCTAATAAACCCTAAACCCTAAATCCTAAACCCCAAGAAACACTAAACCCTAAACCTTAGGGAAACCCCTAAACCCCAAGACTTATGAAACACCAACAAACCCTAAACCCTAAGAAATCCTAAAGCCCAAAAACACCTTTAAAAATAAGAAACCTAAAAACACCCTTAAAACCCAAAACCCCTAAAAACCCTAAATTTAAAATCCTAAGCCCTTAACCCATAGAAATCCTAAGCCCTAAGATCCCCTAAACCGTAAGAAATCATAACAATCTTGACAACCCCTTTTAAAATCCTAAATCTAAAAATACTCTAAACTTAAAAAATTCAACAAAAACTTAAGCCCTAAACCTTAAAAACCCTTAAATACAAACTTAGACCATACCAAAGAAACCCTAAACCCTTCCCCCTAAACCTTTGGGCTAAACCCTAAACTTTAAGAAATGATAAAAATCCTAAAAAACTTTTGAAACCCTAAACATTTAAAAACCCTATAAAACCCCTAAGATCTAAGAACCCCTTAATTGTTACCATAGAAATCCTAAACACCTTAAAACCCTAAACCTAATAAAACCCTAGAAAATCTTAAGCCCAAAACCCTAAATCCTAAAAACCTTAAAAAAACCAAACCCTAAGAAATCCTAAACGTTAAATATTATACACTAAGAAACTCTAAATCCTTAACTTTTAATCATAGGGCTAATCCTTTAACGCCAAAGCATATGGAATCCTAAGAAACCCTAACCCCTAAAATCCATTTAAACACTTAAAAGTATAATACCCGAGGAAAAAAAATACCTTTAAAACCATAAGCCCTAGAAAGAGCCCTAAACTTAAAATCATATGCCCTATATTAGGCCTACGTAATCCTATTTCTTAAGAAATCCAAATTCTTAAAAAAAGCTAAGAAACCCTAAAACAGTTAAAAACCTTAATCAAAAAATCATAAACCTCAAAAAAACCATGAACTCTAAAAAACTCTTAACCTAAAATCCGAAGCCCTAAACCCTAAACGAAGAAACCCTAAGAAACTCTAAATTATAAACCCTAATACCCTAAAACCTAAGATCCTAATCCCTAAAAAAACACTAAGAAAACCTAAACCCTAAAAATCACTAAGAAAACCTACACCCTAAAAGATCGAAAATAAAAAACTTTAAAACCCCTAAACCTAAAGAACTCTAAAGCTTGAACCCTAAACCCTTAAAAATCATAAGCCCAAAACCCTACCCCTAAGAAAACCCTAAACCCAAAAAAGCAATAAGAAACCCAAAACCCTTAAAAACAACATTTTTTTTTATAAACTCTAAACCTAGAAAACCTCTAAAAAATCTTAAACCTAACAAACCTAAATCCTATTCTAGAAAAACCATAAACCTAAAACACTAAACCCTACACCCTAAATGACCAAAAAAAAAACCTAGGAGACTTTAAATGTTCAACTCAAACCCTAAGAAACCTAAACCCTAAACCTTAGGGATAAACTCCCAACCCTATGCCTTATGAAACTCTAAGAAGCCCTAAACCCTAAGAAATCCTAAATCCTAAGAAAATCTAAACACTAAAAACCTTTAAAACCCTACAAAAATTCCTTAATCTAAAACCCCAAGTCCTAAGCCCTTACAGCTCATATATCGTAAAAACAATAATGATCCTAAAAAGTCTTTAGGAATCCTAGATTGAAAAAAACTCTTGATCGAATTTTTTTAAAGAAAAACATAAGCTCCAAATTCTAACCTAATAACCGTTAACCAAATACCTAAACTCTTCTTAATCATGTTCAGATTATATCATTGTTCAATATGTTCTATTTAGTTATATATATTTGTTCAGCTTTATCATGTCATGCATGCTCAAAATCTTTCAACTACTGATACATACTCTACGGTACATCTTCTCTTGATGTAGGTTCAGGTCCTTAGCATTTAGATCATGCGGAGATTGCTCCCGATTCGTATTCAGCAATTTTAGTGGTGAGTCCTCGTTTTTCGAGGATGATTTACATGTTTTATATTCAGTCTTGCATTTTAGTTTCAGTTTTGCTAGAGTTAGCTGGGGCATGTCCTAGCATCTATAGTCAGTTAGAGGCTTTTATTCATACATTGTTTTTGTCACTCCCCGAGGTTACCCACTTAACGTAACACGAGACCTAGGATCACGAGTGACCTCAAGCTAACCTTGAGTTGGCATATCATAAGCATATTAGATCAACATCTTTAAAAGCCTAAACCTAAGAAATATGAAATTCCTAAGAAACTCTAAACCCTAAACCCTAAACCGTAAGAAGGACTAAACCCTAAACCTTAGGGAAACCCCAAGACTTATGAAACAACAACAAACCCTAAAGCCTAAGAAATCCTAAAGCCTAAAATCACCTTTAAAAATACTAAACCTAAAAACACCCTTAAAACCATAAACCCCTAAAAACCCTAAATTGAAAATCCTTAGCCCTTAACCCATAGATATCCTAAGCCCTAAGATCCCCTAAACCGTAAGAAATCATAACAATCATGACAATCCCTTTTAAAATCCTAAATCTAAAAATACTCTAAACTTAAAAAATTCAACAAAAACTTAAGCCCTAAACCTTAAAAACCCTTAAATACAAACTTAGACCATACCAAAGAAACCCTAAACCCTTCCCCCTAAACCTTTGGGCTAAACCTTAATCTTTATGAAATGAAAAAAATCCTAAAAAACTTTTGAAACCCTAAACATTTAAAAACCCTATAAAACCCCTAAGATCTAAGAACCCCTTAATTGTTACCATAGAAATCCTAAACACCTTAAAACCCTAAACCTAATAAAACCCTAGAAAATCTTAAGCCCAAAACCCTAAATCCTAAAAACCTTAAAAAAACCAAACCCTAAGAAATCCTAAACGTTAAATATTATACACTAAGAAACTCTAAATCCTTAACTTTTAATCATAGGGCTAATCCTTTAATGCCAAAGCATATGGAATCCTAAGAAACCCTAACCCCTAAAATCCACTTAAACACTTAAAAGTATAATACCCGAGGAAAAAAAATCCCTTTAAAACCATAAGCCCTAGAAAAAGCCCTAAATTTAAATCATATGCCCTATATTAGGCCTACGTAATCCTATTTCTTAAGAAATCCAAATTCTTAAAAAAAGCTAAGAAACCCTAAAAGATTTAAAAATCTAAATCATAAAAATCATAAACATCAAAAAAACCATAAACTCTAAAAAACTCTTAACCTAAACAATAAACGAAGAAACCCTAAGAAACTCTAAATTATAAACCCTAATACCCTAAAACCTAAGATCCTAATCCCTAAAAATTCACTAAGAAAACCTAAACCCTAAAAATCACTAAGAAAACCTACACCCTAAAAGATCGGAAAAAAAAAACTTTAAAACCCCTAAACCTAAAGAACTCTAAATCCCAAACTCTAAAGCTTGAACCCTAAACCCTTAAAAATCATAAGCCCAAAACCCTACACCTAAGAAAACCCTACACCCAAAAAAGCAATAACAAACCCAAAACCCTAAAAAACAACAATTTTTTTTTATAAACTCTAAACCTAGAAAAACTCTAAAAAATCTTAAACCTAACAAACCTAAATCCTATTCTAGAAAAACACTAAACCCTACACCCTACACCCTAAATGACCCAAAAAAAAACCTAGGAGACTTTAAATGTTCAACTCAAACCCTAAGAAACCTAAACCCTAAACCTTAGGGATAAACTCCCAACCCTTTGCCTTATGAAACTCTAAGAAGCCCTAAACCCTAGAAATCCTAAATCCTAAGAAAAGCTAAACACTAAAAACCTTTAAAACCCTAAAAAAATTCCTTAATCTAAAACCCCAAGTCCTAAGCCCTTAGAGCTCATATATCGTAAAAACAATAATGATCCTTAAAAGTCTTTAAGAATCCTAAATTGAAAAAAACTCTTCATCGAATTTTTTTTTAGAAAAACATAAGCTCTAAAGCCTAACCTAATAACCGTTAACCAAATACCTAAACTCTTCTTAATCATGTACAGATTATATCATTGTTCAATATGTTCTATTCAGTTATATATATTTGTTCAGCATTAACATGTCATGCATGCTCAGAATCTTTCAACTACTGATACATACTCTACGGTACATCTTCTCTTGATGTAGGTTCAGGTCCTTAGCATTTAGATCATGCGGAGATTGCTCCCGATTCGTATTCAGCAATTTCAGTGGTGAGTCCTCGTTTTTTGAGGACGATTTACATGTTTTATATTCAATCTTTCATTTTAGTTTCAGTTTTGCTGGAGTTAGCTGGGGGCATGTCCCAGCATCTCTAGTCCGTTAGAGGCTTTTATTCTTACTTTGATTTTGACACTCCGCGAGGTTGCCCGCTTGATGTAACACGAGACGTAGGATCACGAGTGATCCTAAGCTAACCTTGAGTAGGCATATCATAAGCATATTAGATCAACACCTTTAAAAGGCTAAACCTAAGAAATCTGAAACCCCTAAGAAACCCTAAACCCTAAATCCTAAACCCCAAGAAACACTAAACCCTAAACCTTAGGGAAACCCCTAAACCCCAAGACTTATGAAACACCAACAAACCCTAAACCCTAAGAAATCCTAAAGCCTAAAAACACCATTAAAAATAATAAACCTAAAAACACCCTTAAAACCCAAAACCCCTAAAAACCCTAAATTTAAAATCCTAAGCCCTTAACCCATAGAAATCCTAAGCCCTAAGATCCCCTCAACTGTAAGAAATCATAACAATCTTGACAACCCCTTTTAAAATCCTAAATCTAAAAATACTCTAAACTTAAAAAATTCAACAAAAACTTAAGCCCTAAACCTTAAAAACCCTTAAATACAAACTTAGACCATACCAAAGAAACCCTAAACCCTTCCCCCTAAACCTTTGGGCTAAACCCTAAACTTTAAGAAATGATAAAAATCCTAAAAAACTTTTGAAACCCTAAACATTTAAAAACCCTATAAAACCCCTAAGATCTAAGAACCCCTTAATTGTTACCATAGAAATCCTAAACAACTTAAAACCCTAAACCTAATAAAACCCTAGAAAATCTTAAGCCCAAAAACCTAAATCCTAAAAACCTTAAAAAAACCAAACCCTAAGAAATCCTAAACGTTAAATATTATACACTAAGAAACTCTAAATCCTTAACTTTTAATCATAGGGCTAATCCTTTAACGCCAAAGCATATGGAGTCCTAAGAAACCCTAACCCCTAAAATCCATTTAAACACCTAAAAGTATAATACCCGAGGAAAAAAAATCCCTCTAAAACCATAAGCCCTAGAAAGAGCCCTAAACTTAAAATCATATGCCCTATATTAGGCCTACGTAATCCCATTTCTTAAGAAATCCAAATTCTTAAAAAAAGCTAAGAAACCCTAAAACATTTAAAAACCTTAATCATAAATATCATAAACCTCAAAAAAACCATGAACTCTAAAATACTCTTAACCTAAAATCCGAAGCCCTAAACCCTAAACGAAGAAACCCTAAGAAACTCTAAATTATAAACCCTAATACCCTAAAACCTAAGATCCTAATCCCTAAAAAAAAACTAAGAAAACCTAAACCCTAAAAATCACTAAGAAAACCTACACCCTAAAAGATCGAAAATAAAAAACTTTAAAACCCCTAAACCTAAAGAACTCTAAATCCCAAACTCTAAAGCTTGAACCCTAAACCCTTAAAAATCATAAACCCAAATCCCTACCCCTTAGAAAACCCTAAACCCAAAAAAGCAATACCAAACCCAAAACCCTAAAAAACAACAATTTTTTTTTTATAAACTCTAAACCTAGAAAACCTCTAAAAAATCTTAAACCTAACAAACCTAATTCCTATTTTAGAAAAACCATAAACCTAAAACACTAAACCCTACACCCTAAATGACCAAAAAAAAAACCTAGGAGACTTTAAATGTTCAACTCAAACCCTAAGAAACCTAAACCCTAAACCTTAGGGATAAACTCCCAACCCTATGCCTTATGAAACTCTAAGAAGCCCTAAACCCTAAGAAATCCTAAATCCTAATAAAAGCTAAACACTAAAAACCTTTAAAACCCTAAAAAAATTCCTTAATCTAAAACCCCAAGTCCTAAGCCCTTAGAGCTCATATATCGTAAAAACAATAAAGATCCTAAAAAGTCTTTAAGAATCCTAGATTGAAAAAAACTCTTGATCAAATTTTTTTAAAGAAAAACATAAGCTCTAAAGCCTAACCTAATAATGGTTAACCAAATACCTAAACTCTTCTTAATCATGTTCAGATTATATCATTGTTCAATATGTTCTATTCAGTTATATATATTTGATCAGCTTTATCATGTCATGCATGCTCAGAATCTTTCAACTACTGATACATACTCTACGGTACATCTTCTCTTGATGTAGGTTCAGGTCCTTAGCATTTAGATCATGCGGAGATTGCTCCCGATTCGTATTCAGCAATTTCAGTGGTGAGTCCTCATTTTTCGAGGATGATTTACTTGTTTTATATTCAGTCTTGCATTTTAGTTTCAGTTTTGCTAGAGTTAGCCGGGGGCATGTCCTAGCATCTCTAGTCAGTTAGAGGCTTTTATTCATACATTGTTTTTGTCACTCCCTAGGTTACCCACTTAACGTAACACGAGGCCTAGGATCACGAGTGACCCCAAGCTAACCTTGAGTTGGCATATCATAAGCATATTAGATCAACATCTTTAAAGGCCTAAACCTAAGAAATATGAAATACCTAAGAAACCCTAAACCCTAAACCGTAAGAAGCACTAAACCCTAAACCTTAGGGAAACCCCAAGACTTATGAAACACCAACAAACCCTAAAGCCTAAAAACACCTTTAAAAACACTAAACCTAAAAACACCCTTAAAA
This sequence comes from Solanum okadae, assembly GCA_036553675.1. Lineage (NCBI taxonomy): Eukaryota > Viridiplantae > Streptophyta > Magnoliopsida > Solanales > Solanaceae > Solanum > Solanum okadae. The sequence goes on from CM071682.1 coordinate 30,197,095, forward strand.
TCCCTAACCTCTAAAAACTCTAAATTTAAAATCCTAAGCCCTAAACCCAAAGAAACCCTAGGCCCTAAGAACCCACCCCTAAACAGTAAAAAATCATAACAATCTTGAAAACCCCTTTAAAAATACTAAACCTAAAAAAACTCAAAACCTAAAAAATTCAACAAAAACTTAAGCCCTAAACCTTAATAACCCTTAAATAAAAACTTAGACCTTATACCCAAAGAAACCCGAAACCCTTCCGCCTAAACCTTAGGTCTAAACGCTAAGAAACCCTAAACTTTAAGTAATAAAAAAAATCCTAAAAAACTTTTAAAAACCCTAAACCCTAAAATCCCCTAAGATCTAACAACCCCTTAATCGTTTAAAAATCATAAAAATCCTAAACACCTTAAAACCCTAAACCTAAAAATTCCTCTAAACCTAATAAAACCCTAGAAAATCTTAAGCCCAAAACCCTAAATCCTAAAAACTCTTACAAAAACCAAACCCTAAGAAATCCTAAACGCTAAATAATATACCCTAAGAAACTCTAAATCATAGGGCTAAACCTTAAATCACAAACCATATGGAATCCTAAGAAACCCTAAACCCTAAAATCCATTTAAACACCTAAAACTATAATACCCGAGAAGAAAAATCCCTTTCAAACCATAAGCCCTAGAAAAAACCCTAAACATAAAATCCTATGCCCTATATTAGGCCTATGTAACCCTAAATCTTAAGAAATCCAAATGCTTAAAAAAACCTAAGAAACCCTAAAACATTTAAAAACCTTAATCATAAAAATCATAAACCTAAAAAAAAAAACCATAAACTCAAAAAAACTCTTAACCTAAAATTCGAAGCCCTAAATCCTAAACCAAGCTCTACACCTTAAACCCTTATAAACCCTAATACCCTAAAACCTATGATCCTAAACCCTAAAAAATCTCTAAGAAAACCTAAACCCTAAAAATCACTAAGAAAACCTAAACCCTAAAAACCTAAAAAAAGAAAAACTTTAAAACTCCTAAACCTAAAGAACCATAAATCCCAAACTCTAAACCTTGAACCCTAAACCCTTAAAAATCATAAGCCCAAAACCCAAACGCTAAGAAAACCCCAAACCCTAAACCCAAAACCCAAAACCTTAAAAAACAACAAATATAAACTTAAAAAACATTAAAATCTAGAAAACCTCTAAAAATCTTAAACCTAACAAACCTAAACCCTATTCTAGAAAAACCCTAAACCCTAAACCAACAAACCCTAAGAAACTCTAAACCTTAAACCCTTATAAACCCCTAATATCCTAAAACCTAAGATCCTAAACCCTAAACCCTAAAAAATCACTAAGAAAACCTAAACCCTAAAAATCGCTAAAAAAACCTAAACCCTAAAAAAAAAACATTAAAACTCCTAAACCTAAAGAACCATAAATTCCAAACTCTAAACCTTGAACCCTAAACCCTAAGAAACCCTTAAAAATCAAAAGGCCAAAACCCTAACCCTAAGAAAACCCCAAACCCTAAACCCAAAAAAGCACTAAGAAACCCAAAACCCTAAAAACAACAAGAAAAAACTTTAAAAACTCTAAACCTAGAAAACCTCTAAAAAAATCTTAAACCTAACAAACCTAAACCCTATTCTAGAAAAAACCTAAACCTAAAACACTAAACCCTACACCCTAAATGACCAAAAAAAAAACCTAGGAGACCTTAAATGTTCAACTCAAACCCTAAGAAACCTAAACCCTAAACCTTAGGGATAAACCCCCAACCCTAAGCCTTATGAAACTCAAAGAAGCCCTAAACCCTAAGAAATCCTAAATCCTAAGAAAAACTAAACACTAAAAAACTACAAAAAAAAAATCAAAACTCTAAACCTAAAAATTCTTAAACCTAACAAACCTAAACCCTAAACCGTAGAAAAACCCTAAACCTAAAAGACTAAACCCTAAACCCCTACACCCTAAATGACGCAAAAAAAAAAAACCTAGGAGACCTTAAATGTTAAACGCAAAACCTAAGAAACTTAAACCCTAAACCTTAGGGATAAACCCTCAACCCTAAGCCTTATGAAACTCTAAGAAGCCGTAAACCCTAAGAAATCCTAATTCCTAAGAAAAGCTAAACACAAAAAACCTTTAAAATCCTAAATCTAAAAATCCCGAAAACAAACCTTAAAAACCCTAAAAAAATTCCTTAATCTAAAACCCTAAGTCCTAGGTCCTTAGAACTCATATATCATAAACACAATAATGATCCTAAAATATCTTTAACAATCCTAAATTGAAAAAAATTCTTGACCTAAATTTTTTTAGAAAAACTTAAGCTTTAAACCCTAACCTAAAAACCTTTAAACAAATACCTAAACTCTTATTCATCATGTTCAGATTATATTATTGTTCTATATGCTCTATATAGTTATATATATATATATATATATTTCTTCAGCTTTATCATGTCATGCATGCTCAAAATGTTTCAACTACTGATACATACTCTACGCTACATCTTCTCTTGATGTAGGTTCAGGTTCTCAGCATTCAACTCACGTGGAGATCTGTTCCCGATCCGTATTCAGCAATATCAATGGTGAGACCTCGTTTTTTGAGGACGATTTACATGTTTTATATTCAATCTTTCATTTTAGTTTCAATTTTGCTGGAGTTAGTTGGGGGCATGTCCCAGCATCTCTAGTTAGTTAGAGGCTTTTATTCTTACATTGTTTTTGTCACTCCCCGAGGTTACCCGCTTGATGTAACACGAGACGTAGGATCACGAGTGATCCTAAGCTAACCTTGAGTAGGCATATCATAAGCATATTAGATCAACACCTTTAAAAGGCTAAACCTAAGAAATCTGAAACCCCTAAGAAACCCTAAACCCTAAATCCCAAACCCCAAGAAACACTAAACCCTAAACCTTAGGGAAACCCCTAAACCCCAAGACTTATGAAACACCAACAAACCCTAAACCCTAAGAAATCCTAAAGCCTAAAAACACCATTAAAAATACTAAACCTAAAAACACCCTTAAAACCCAAAACCCCTAAAAACCCTAAATTTAAAATCCTAATCCCTTAACCCATAGAAATCCTAAGCGCTAAGATCCCCTAAACCGTAAGAAATCATAACAATCTTGACAACCCCTTTTAAAATCCTAAATCTAAAAATACTCTAAACTTAAAAAATTCAACAAAAACTTAAGCCCTAAACCTTAAAAACCCTTAAATACAAACTTAGACCATACCAAAGAAACCCTAAACCCTTCCCCCTAAACCTTTGGGCTAAACCCTAAACTTTAAGAAATGATAAAAATCCTAAAAAACTTTTGAAACCCTAAACATTTAAAAACCCTATAAAACCCCTAAGATCTAAGAACCCCTTAATTGTTACCATAGAAATCCTAAACACCTTAAAACCCTAAACCTAATAAAACCCTAGAAAATCTTAAGCCCAAAACCCTAAATCCTAAAAACCTTAAAAAAACCAAACCCTAAGAAATCCTAAACGTTAAATATTATACACTAAGAAACTCTAAATCCTTAACTTTTAATCATAGGGCTAATCCTTTAACGCCAAAGCATATGGAATCCTAAGAAACCCTAACCCCTAAAATCCATTTAAACACCTAAATGTATAATACCCGAGGAAAAAATATCCCTTTAAAACCATAAGCCCTAGAAAGAGCCCTAAACTTAAAATCATATGCCCTATATTAGGCCTACGTAATCCTATTTCTTAAGAAATCCAAATTCTTAAAAAAAGCTAAGAAACCCTAAAACATTTAAAAACCTTAATCATAAAAATCATAAACCTCAAAAAAACCATGAACTCTAAAAAACTCTTAACCTAAAATCCGAAGCCCTAAACCCTAAACGAAGAAACCCTAAGAAACTCTAAATTATAAACCCTAATACCCTAAAACCTAAGATCCTAATCCCTAAAATAACACTAAGAAAACCTAAACCCTAAAAATCACTAAGAAAACCTACACCCTAAAAGATCGAAAATAAAAAACTTTAAAACCCCTAATCCTAAAGAACTCTAAATCCCAAACTCTAAAGCTTGAACCCTAAACCCTTAAAAATCATAAGCCCAAAACCCTACCCCTAAGAAAACCCTAAACCCAAAAAAAGCAATAAGAAAACCAAAACCCTAAAAAACAACAATTTTTTTTTATAAACTCTAAACCTAGAAAACCTCTAAAAAATCTTAAACCTAACAAACCTAAATCCTATTCTAGAAAAACCATAAACCTAAAACACTAAACCCTACACCCTAAATGACCCAAAAAAAAACCTAGGAGACTTTAAATGTTCAACTCAAACCCTAAGAAACCTAAACCCTAAACCTTAGGGATAAACTCCCAACCCTATGCCTTATGAAACTCTAAGAAGACCTAAACCCTAAGAAATCCTAAATCCTAAGAAAAGCTAAACACTAAAAACCTTTAAAACCCTAAAAAAATTCCTTAATCTAAAACCCCAAGTCCTAAGCCCTTAGAGCTCATATATCGTAAAAACAATAATGATTCTAAAAAGTCTTTAAGAATCCTAAATTGAAAGAAACTCTTGATCGAATTTGTTTTTAGAAAAACATAAGCTCTAAAGCCTAACCTAATAACCGTTAACCAAATACCTAAACTCTTCTTAATCATGTTCAGATTATATCATTGTTCAATATGTTCTATTCAGTTATATATATTTGTTCAGCTTTATCATGTCATGCATGCTTAGAATCTTTCAACTAATGATACATACTCTACGGTACATCTTCTCTTGATGTAGGTTCAGGTCCTTAGCATTTAGCTCATGCGAGGATTGCTCCCGATTCGTATTCAACAATTTCTGTGGTGAGTCCTCGTTTTTCGAGGATGAATTACATGTTTTATATTCAGTCTTGCATTTTAGTTTCAGTTTTGCTAGAGTTAGCTGGGGCATATCCTAGCATCTATAGTCAGTTAGAGGCTTTTATTCATACATTGTTTTTGTCACTCCCCGAGGTTACCCACTTAACGTAACACGAGACCTAGGATCACGAGTGACCTCAAGCTAACCTTGAGTTCGCGTATCATAAGCATATTAGATCAACATCTTTAAAAGCCTAAACCTAAGAAATATGAAATTCCTAAGAAACTCTAAACCCTAAACCCTAAACCGTAAGAAGGACTAAACCCTAAACCTTAGGGAAACCCCAAGACTTATGAAACAACAACAAACCCTAAAGCCTAAGAAATCCTAAAGCCTAAAAACACCTTTAAAAATACTAAACCTAAAAACACCCTTAAAACCATAAACCCCTAAAAAGCCTAAATTTAAAATCCTTAGCCCTTAACCCATAGATATCCTAAGCCCTAAGATCCCCTAAACCGTAAGAAATCATAACAATCATGACAATCCCTTTAAAAATCCTAAATCTAAAAATACTCTAAACTTAAAAAATTCAACAAAAACTTAAGCCCTAAACCTTAAAAACCCTTAAATACAAACTTAGACCATACCAAAGAAACCCTAAACCCTTCCCCCTAAACCTTTGGGCTAAACCTTAATCTTTATGAAATGAAAAAAATCCTAAAAAACTTTTGAAACCCTAAACATTTAAAAACCCTATAAAACCCCTAAGATCTAAGAACCCCTTAATTGTTACCATAGAAATCCTAAACACCTTAAAACCCTAAATCTAATAAAACCCTAGAAAATCTTAAGCCCAAAACCCTAAATCCTAAAAACCTTAAAGAAACCAAACCCTAAGAAAATCTAAACGTTAAATATTATACACTAAGAAACTCTAAATCCTTAACTTTTAATCATAGGGCTAATCCTTTAACGCCAAAGCATATGGAATCCTAAGAAACCCTAACCCCTAAAATGCATTTAAACACTTAAAAGTATAATACCCGAGGAAAAAAAATCCCTTTAAAACCATAAGCCCTAGAAAAAGCCCTAAACTTAAAATCATATGCCCTATATTAGGCCTACGTAATCCTATTTCTTAAGAAATCCAAATTCTTAAAAAAAGCTAAGAAACCCTAAAAGATTCAAAAATCTAAATCATAAAAATCATAAACCTCAAAAAAACCATAAACTCTAAAAAACTCTTAACCTAAACCATAAACGAAGAAACCCTAAGAAACTCTAAATTATAAACCCTAATACCCTAAAACCTAAGATCCTAATCCCTAAAAATTCACTAAGAAAACCTAAACCCTAAAAATCACTAAGAAAACCTACACCCTAAAAGATCGGAAAAAAAAAACTTTAAAACCCCTAAACCTAAAGAACTCTAAATCCCAAACTCTAAAGCTTGAACCCTAAACCCTTAAAAATCATAAGCCCAAAACCCTACCCCTAAGAAAACCCTAAACCCAAAAAAGCAATAACAAACCCAAAACCCTAAAAAACAACAATTTTTTTTTATAAACTCTAAACCTAGAAAACCTCTAAAAAATCTTAAACCTAACAAACCTAAATCCTATTCTAGAAAAACACTAAACCCTACACCCTACACCCTAAATGACCCAAAAAAAAACCGAGGAGACTTTAAATGTTCAACTCAAACCCTAAGAAACCTAAACCCTAAACCTTAGGGATAAACTCCCAACCCTTTGCCTTATGAAACTCTAAGAAACCCTAAACCCTAAGAAATCCTAAATCCTAAGAAAAGCTAAACACTAAAAACCTTTAAAACCCTAAAAAAATTCCTTAATCTAAAACCCCAAGTCCTAAGCCCTTAGAGCTCATATATCGTAAAAACAATAATGATCCTTAAAAGTCTTTAAGAATCCTAAATTGAAAAAAACTCTTCATCGAATTTTTTTTTAGAAAAACATAAGCTCTAAAGCCTAACCTAATAACCGTTAACCAAATACCTAAACTCTTCTTAATCATGTACAGATTATATCATTGTTCAATATGTTCTATTCAGTTATATATATTTGTTCAGCATTAACATGTCATGCATGCTCAGAATCTTTCAACTACTGATACATACTCTACGGTACATCTTCTCTTGATGTAGGTTCAGGTCCTTAGCATTTAGATCATGCGGAGATTGCTCCCGATTCGTATTCAGCAATTTCAGTGGTGAGTCCTCGTTTTTTGAGGACGATTTACATGTTTTATATTCAATCTTTCATTTTAGTTTCAGTTTTGCTGGAGTTAGCTGGGGGCATGTCCCAGCATCTCTAGTCAGTTAGAGGCTTTTATTCTTACATTGATTTTGTCACTCCCCGAGGTTGCCCGCTTGATGTAACACGAGACGTAGGATCACGAGTGACCCCAAGCTAACCTTGAGTAGGCATATCATAAGCATATTAGATCAACATCTTTAAAAGCCTAAACCTAAGAAATATGAAATTCCTCAGAAACCCTAAACCCTAAACCCTAAACCGTAAGAAACACTAAACCCTAAACCTTAAAGAAACCCCAAGCCATATGAAACACCAACAAACCCTAAAGCCTAAAAACACCTTTAAAAACACTAAACCTAAAAACACCCTTAAAATCCCTAACCCCTAAAAACTCTAAATTTAAAATCCTAAGCCCTAAACCCAAAGAAACCCTAGGCCCTAAGAACCCACCCCTAAACAGTAAAAAATATTAACAATCTTGAAAACCCCTTTCAAAATACTAAACCTAAAAAAACTCTAAACCTAAAAATTCAACAAAAACTTAAGCCCTAAACCTTAAAAACCCTTAAATAAAAACTTAGACCTTATACCCAAAGAAACCCAAAACCTTTCCGCCTAAACCTTAGGGCTAAACTCTAAGAAACCCTAATATTTAAGTAATAAAAAATATCCTAAAAAACTTTTAAAAACCCTAAACCCTAAAATCCCTATAAATCCCCTAAGATCTAACAACCCCTTAATCGTTAAAAAACCATAGAAATCCTAAACACCTTAAAACCCTAAAAAACCTAAAACAGAAAAACTTTAAAACTCCTAAACCTAAAGAACCATAAATCCCAAACTCTAAACTTTGAACCCTAAACCCTTAAAATCATAAGCCCAAAACCCAAACGCTAAGAAAACCCCAAACCCTAAACCCAAAACCCAAAACCTTAAAAAACAACAAATATAAACTTAAAAAACATTAAAATCTAGAAAACCTCTAAAAATCTTAAACCTAACAAACCTAAACCCTATTCTAGAAAAACCCTAAACCCTAAACCAACAAACCCTAAGAAACTCTAAACCTTAAACCCTTAGAAACCCCTAATATCCTAAAATCTAAGATCCTAAACCCTAAACCCTAAAAAATCACTAAGAAAACCTAAACCCTAAAAATCGCTAAGAAAACCTAAACCCTAAAAAAAAAACATTAAAACTCCTAAACCTAAAGAACCATAAATTCCAAACTCTAAACCTTGAACCCTAAACCCTAAGAAACCCTTAAAAATCAAAAGGCCAAAACCCTAACCCTAAGAAAACCCCAAACCCTAAACCCAAAAAAGCACTAAGAAACCCAAAACCCTAAAAACAACAAGAAAAAACTTTAAAAACTCTAAACCTAGAAAACCTCTAAAAAAATCTTAAACCTAACAAACCTAAACCCTATTCTAGAAAAAACCTAAACCTAAAACACTAAACCCTACACCCTAAATGACCAAAAAAAAAACCTAGGAGACCTTAAATGTTCAACTCAAACCCTAAGAAACCTAAACCCTAAACCTTAGGGATAAACCCCCAACCCTAAGCCTTATGAAACTCAAAGAAGCCCTAAACCCTAAGAAATCCTAAATCCTAAGAAAAACTAAACACTAAAAAACTACAAAAAAAAAATCAAAACTCTAAACCTAAAAATTCTTAAACCTAACAAACCTAAACCCTAAACCGTAGAAAAACCCTAAACCTAAAAGACTAAACCCTAAACCCCTACACCCTAAATGACGCAAAAAAAAAAAACCTAGGAGACCTTAAATGTTAAACGCAAAACCTAAGAAACTTAAACCCTAAATCTTAGGGATAAACCCTCAACCCCAAGCCTTATGAAACTCTAAGAAGCCGTAAACCCTAAGAAATCCTAATTCCTAAGAAAAGCTAAACACAAAAAACCTTTAAAATCCTAAATCTAAAAATCCCGAAAACAAACCTTAAAAACCCTAAAAAAATTCCTTAATCTAAAACCCTAAGTCCTAGGTCCTTAGAACTCATATATCATAAACACAATAATGATCCTAAAATATCTTTAACAATCCTAAATTGAAAAAAATTCTTGACCTAAATTTTTTTAGAAAAACTTAAGCTTTAAACCCTAACCTAAAAACCTTTAAACAAATACCTAAACTCTTATTCATCATGTTCAGATTATATTATTGTTCTATATGCTCTATATAGTTATATATATATATATATATTTCTTCAGCTTTATCATGTCATGCATGCTCAAAATCTTTCAACTACTGATACATACTCTACGCTACATCTTCTCTTGATGTAGGTTCAGGTTCTCAGCATTCAACTAACGTGGAGATCGGTTCCCGATCCGTATTCAGCAATATCAATGGTGAGACCTCGTTTTTTGAGGACGATTTACATGTTTTATATTCAATCTTTCATTTTAGTTTCAATTTTGCTGGAGTTAGCTGGGGGCATGTCCCAGCATCTCTAGTTAGTTAGAGGCTTTTATTCTTACATTGTTTTTGTCACTCCCCGAGGTTACCCGCTTGATGTAACACGAGACGTAGGATCACGAGTGATCCTAAGCTAACCTTGAGTAGGCATATCATAAGCATATTAGATCAACACCTTTAAAAGGCTAAACTTAAGAAATCTGAAACCCCTAAGAAACCCTTAACCCTAAATCCTAAAGCCCAAGAAACACTAAACCCTAAACCTTAGGGAAACCCCTAAACCCCAAGACTTATGAAACACCAACAAACCCTAAACCCTAAGAAATCCTAAAGCCTAAAAACACCATTAAAAATACTAAACCTAAAAACACCCTTAAAACCCAAAACCCCTAAAAACCCTAAATTTAAAATCCTAATCCCTTAACCCATAGAAATCCTAAGCCCTAAGATCCCCTAAACCGTAAGAAATCATAACAATCTTGACAACCCCTTTTAAAATCCTAAATCTAAAAATACTCTAAACTTAAAAAATTCAACAAAAACTTAAGCCCTAAACCTTAAAAACCCTTAAATACAAACTTAGACCATACCAAAGAAACCCTAAACCCTTCCCCCTAAACCTTTGGGCTAAACCCTAAACTTTAAGAAATGATAAAAATCCTAAAAAACTTTTGAAACCCTAAACATTTAAAAACCCTATAAAACCCCTAAGATCTAAGAACCCCTTAATTGTTACCATAGAAATCCTAAACACCTTAAAACCCTAAACCTAATAAAACCCTAGAAAATCTTAAGCCCAAAACCCTAAATCATAAAAACCTTAAAAAAACCAAACCCTAAGAAATCCTAAACGTTAAATATTATACACTAAGAAACTCTAAATCCTTAACTTTTAATCATAGGGCTAATCCTTTAACGCCAAAGCATATGGAATCCTAAAAAACCCTAACCCCTAAAATCCATTTAAACACCTAAAAGTATAATACCCGAGGAAAAAAAATCCCTTTAAAACCATAAGCCCTAGAAAGAGCCCTAAACTTAAAATCATATGCCCTATATTAGGCCTACGTAATCCTATTTCATAAGAAATCCAAATTCTAAAAAAAAGCTAAGAAACCCTAAAACATTTAAAAACCTTAATCATAAAAATCATAAACCTCAAAAAAACCATGAACTCTAAAAAACTCTTAACCTAAAATCCGAAGCCCTAAATCCTAAACGAAGAAACCCTAAGAAACTCTAAATTATAAACCCTAATACCCTAAAACCTAAGATCCTAATCCCTAAAAAATCACTAAGAAAACCTAAACCCTAAAAATCACTAAGAAAACCTACACCCTTAAAGATCGAAAAAAAAAAAACTTTAAAACCCCTAAACCTAAAGAACTCTAAATCCCAAACTCTAAAGCTTGAACCCTAAACCCTTAAAAATCATACGCCCAAAACCCTACCCCTAAGAAAACCCTAAACCCAAAAAAGCAATAAGAAATCCAAAACCCTAAAAAACAACAATTTTTGTTTTATAAACTCTAAACCTAGAAAACCTCTAAAAAATCTTAAACCTAACAAACCTAAATCCTATTCTAGAAAAACCATAAACCTAAAACACTAAACCCTACACCCTAAATGACCCAAAAAAAAACCTAGGAGACTTTAAATGTTCAACTCAAACCCTAAGAAACCTAAACCCTAAACCTTAGGGATAAACTCCCAACCCTATGCCTTATGAAACTCTAAGAAGACCTAAACCCTAAGAAATCCTAAATCCTAAGAAAAGCTAAACACTAAAAACCTTTAAAACCCTAAAAAAATTCCTTAATCTAAAACCCCAAGTCCTAAGCCCTTAGAGCTCATATATCGTAAAAACAATAATGATTCTAAAAAGTCTTTAAGAATCCTAAATTGAAAGAAACTCTTGATAGAATTTGTTTTTAGAAAAACATAAGCTCTAAAGCCTAACCTAATAACCGTTAACCAAATACCTAAACTCTTCTTAATCATGTTCAGATTATATCATTGTTCAATATGTTCTATTCAGTTATATATATTTGATCAGCTTTATCATGTCATGCATGCTCAGAATCTTTCAACTACTGATACATACTCTACGGTACATCTTCTCTTGATGTAGGTTCAGGTCCTTAGCATTTAGATCATGCGGAGATTGCTCCCGATTCGTATTCAGCAATTTCAGTGGTGAGTCCTCATTTTTCGAGGATGATTTACATGTTTTATATTCAGTCTTGCATTTTAATTTCAGTTTTGCAAGAGTTAGCCGGGGGCATGTCCTAGCATCTCTAGTCAGTTAGAGGCTTTTATTCATACAGTGTTTTTGTCACTCCCTAGGTTACCCACTTAACGTAACACGAGGCCTAGGATCACGAGTGACCCCAAGCTAACCTTGAGTTGGCATATCATAAGCATATTAGATCAACATCTTTAAAGGCCTAAACCTAAGAAATATGAAATACCTAAGAAACCCTAAACCCTAAACCGTAAGAAGCACTAAACCCTAAACCTTAGGGAAACCCCAAGACTTATGAAACACCAACAAACCCTAAAGCCTAAAAACACCTTTAAAAACACTAAACCTAAAAACACCCTTAAAATCCCTAACCCCTAAAAACTCTAAATTTAAAATCTTAAGCTCTAAACCCAAAGAAACCCTAGGCCCTAAGAACCCACCCCTAAACAGTAAAAAATCATAACAATCTTGAAAACCCCTTTAAAAATACTAAACCTAAAAAAACTCTAAACCTAAAAAATTCAACAAAAACTTAAGCCCTAAACCTTAAAAACCCTTAAATAAAAACTTAGACCTTATACCCAAAGAAACCCTAAACCCTTCCGCCTAAACCTTAGGTCTAAACGCTAAGAAACCCTAAACTTTAAGTAATAAAAAAAATCCTAAAAAACTTTTAAAAACCCTAAACCCTAAAATCCCTATAAATCCCCTAAGATCTAACAACCCCTTAATCGTTTAAAAACCATAGAAATCCTAAACACCTTAAAACCCTAAACCTAAAAATTCCTCTAAACCTAATAAAACCCTAGAAAATCTTAAGCCCAAAACCCTAAATCCTAAAAACTCTTAAAAAACCAAACCCTAAGAAATCCTAAACGCTAAATAATATACCCTAAGAAACTCTAAATCATAGGGCTAAACCTTAAATCCCAAACCATATGGAATCCTAAGAAACCCTAAACCCTAAAATCCATTTAAACACCTAAAACTATAATACCCGAGAAGAAAAATCCCTTTAAAACCATAAGCCCTAGAAAAAACCCTAAACATAAAATCCTATGCCCTATATTAGGCCTATGTAACCCTAAATCTTAAGAAATCCAAATGCTTAAAAAAACCTAAGAAACCCTAAAACATTTAAAAACCTTAATCATAAAAATCATAAACCTAAAAAAAAAAACCATAAACTCAAAAAAACTCTTAACCTAAAATTCGAAGCCCTAAATCCTAAACCAAGCTCTACACCTTAAACCCTTATAAACCCTAATACCCTAAAACCTATGATCCTAAACCCTAAAAAATCTCTAAGAAAACCTAAACCCTAAAAATCACTAAGAAAACCTAAACCCTAAAAAACCTAAAAAAAGAAAAACTTTAAAACTCCTAAACCTAAAGAACCATAAATCCCAAACTCTAAACCTTGAACCCTAAACCCTTAAAAATCATAAGCCCAAAACCCAAACGCTAAGAAAACCCCAAACCCTAAACCCAAAACCCAAAACCTTAAAAAACAACAAATATAAACTTAAAAAACATTAAAATCTAGAAAACCTCTAAAAATCTTAAACCTAACAAACCTAAACCCTATTCTAGAAAAACCCTAAACCCTAAACCAACAAACCCTAAGAAACTCTAAACCTTAAACCCTTAGAAACCCCTAATATCCTAAAACCTAAGATCCTAAACCCTAAACCCTAAACCCTAAAAAATCACTAAGAAAACCTAAACCCTAAAAATCGCTAAGAAAACCTAAACCCTAAAAAAAAAACATTAAAACTCCTAAACCTAAAGAACCATAAATTCCAAACTCTAAACCTTGAACCCTAAACCCTAAGAAACCCTTAAAAATCAAAAGGCCAAAACCCTAACCCTAAGAAAACCCCAAACCCTAAACCCAAAAAAGCACTAAGAAACCCAAAACCCTAAAAACAACAAGAAAAAACTTTAAAAACTCTAAACCTAGAAAACCTCTAAAAAAATCTTAAACCTAACAAACCTAAACCCTATTCTAGAAAAAACCTAAACCTAAAACACTAAACCCTACACCCTAAATGACCAAAAAAAAAACCTAGGAGACCTTAAATGTTCAACTCAAACCCTAAGAAACCTAAACCCTAAACCTTAGGGATAAACCCCCAACCCTAAGCCTTATGAAACTCAAAGAAGCCCTAAACCCTAAGAAATCCTAAATCCTAAGAAAAACTAAACACTAAAAAACTACAAAAAAAAAATCAAAACTCTAAACCTAAAAATTCTTAAACCTAACAAACCTAAACCCTAAACCGTAGAAAAACCCTAAACCTAAAAGACTAAACCCTAAACCCCTACACCCTAAATGACGCAAAAAAAAAAAACCTAGGAGACCTTAAATGTTAAACGCAAAACCTAAGAAACTTAAACCCTAAATCTTAGGGATAAACCCTCAACCCCAAGCCTTATGAAACTCTAAGAAGCCGTAAACCCTAAGAAATCCTAATTCCTAAGAAAAGCTAAACACAAAAAACCTTTAAAATCCTAAATCTAAAAATCCCGAAAACAAACCTTAAAAACCCTAAAAAAATTCCTTAATCTAAAACCCTAAGTCCTAGGTCCTTAGAACTCATATATCATAAACACAATAATGATCCTAAAATATCTTTAACAATCCTAAATTGAAAAAAATTCTTGACCTAAATTTTTTTAGAAAAACTTAAGCTTTAAACCCTAACCTAAAAACCTTTAAACAAATACCTAAACTCTTATTCATCATGTTCAGATTATATTATTGTTCTATATGCTCTATATAGTTATATATTTATATATATTTCTTCAGCTTTATCATGTCATGCATGCTCAAAATCTTTCAACTACTAATACATACTCTACGCTACATCTTCTCTTGATGTAGGTTCAGGTTCTCAGCATTCAACTCACGTGGAGATCGGTTCCCGATCCGTATTCAGCAATATCAATGGTGAGACCTCGTTTTTTGAGGACGATTTACATGTTTTATATTCAATCTTTCATTTTAGTTTCAATTTTGCTGGAGTTAGCTGGGGGCATGTCCCAGCATCTCTAGTTAGTTAGAGGCTTTTATTCTTACATTGTTTTTGTCACTCCCCGAGGTTACCCGCTTGATGTAACACGAGACGTAGGATCACGAGTGATCCTAAGCTAACCTTGAGTAGGCATATCATAAGCATATTAGATCAACACCTTTAAAAGGCTAAACCTAAGAAATCTGAAACCCCTAAGAAACCCTAAACCCTAAATCCTAAACCCCAAGAAACACTAAACCCTAAACCTTAGGGAAACCCCTAAACCCCAAGACTTATGAAACACCAACAAACCCTAAACCCTAAGAAATCCTAAAGCCTAAAAACACCATTAAAAATACTAAACCTAAAAACACCCTTAAAACCCAAAACCCCTAAAAACCCTAAATTTAAAATCCTAATCCCTTAACCCATAGAAATCCTAAGCCCTAAGATCCCCTAAACCGTAAGAAATCATAACAATCTTGACAACCCCTTTTAAAATCCTAAATCTAAAAATACTCTAAACATAAAAAATTCAACAAAAACTTAAGCCCTAAACCTTAAAAACCCTTAAATACAAACTTAGACCATACCAAAGAAACCCTAAACCCTTCCCCCTAAACCTTTGGGCTAAACCCTAAACTTTAAGAAATGATAAAAATCCTAAAAAACTTTTGAAACCCTAAACATTTAAAAACCCTATAAAACCCCTAAGATCTAAGAACCCCTTAATTGTTACCATAGAAATCCTAAACACCTTAAAACCCTAGAAAATCTTAAGCCCAAAACCCTAAATCCTAAAAACCTTAAAAAAACCAAACCCTAAGAAATCCTAAACGTTAAATATTATACACTAAGAAACTCTAAATCCTTAACTTTTAATCATAGGGCTAATCCTTTAACGCCAAAGCATATGGAATCCTAAGAAACCCTAACCCCTAAAATCCATTTAAACACCTAAATGTATAATACCCGAGGAAAAAATATCCCTTTAAAACCATAAGCCCTAGAAAGAGCCCTAAACTTAAAATCATATGCCCTATATTAGGCCTACGTAATCCTATTTCTTAAGAAATCCAAATTCTTAAAAAAAGCTAAGAAACCCTAAAACATTTAAAAACCTTAATCATAAAAATCATAAACCTCAAAAAAACCATGAACTCTAAAAAACACTTAACCTAAAATCCGAAGCCCTAAACCCTAAACGAAGAAACCCTAAGAAACTCTAAATTATAAACCCTAATACCCTAAAACCTAAGATCCTAATCCCTAAAAAAACACTAAGAAAACCTAAACCCTAAAAATCACTAAGAAAACCTACACCCTAAAAGATCGAAAAAAAAAAACTTTAAAACCCCTAAACCTAAAGAACTCTAAATCCCAAACTCTAAAGCTTGAACCCTAAACCCTTAAAAATCATAAGCCCAAAACCCTACCCCTAAGAAAACCCTAAACCCAAAAAAAGCAATAAGAAACCCAAAACCCTAAAAAACAATAATTTTTTTTTATAAACTCTAAACCTAGAAAACCTTTAAAAAATCTTAAACCTAACAAACCTAAATCCTATTCTAGAAAAACCATAAACCTAAAACACTAAACCCTACACCCTAAATGACGCAAAAAAAAACCTAGGAGACTTTAAATGTTCAACTCAAACCCTAAGAAACCTAAACCCTAAACCTTAGGGATAAACTCCCAACCCTATGCCTTATGAAACTCTAAGAAGACCTAAAGCCTAAGAAATCCTAAATCCTAAGAAAAGCTAAACACTAAAAACCTTTAAAACCCTAAAAAAATTCCTTAATCTAAAACCCCAAGTCCTAAGCCCTTAGAGCTCATATATCGTAAAAACAATAATGATTCTAAAAAGTCTTTAAGAATCCTAAATTGAAAGAAACTCTTGATAGAATTTGTTTTTAGAAAAACATAAGCTCTAAAGCCTAACCTAATAACCGTTAACCAAATACCTAAACTCTTCTTAATCATGTTCAGATTATATCATTGTTCAATATGTTCTATTCAGTTATATATATTTGTTCAGCTTTATCATGTCATGCATGCTCAGAATCTTTCAACTAATGATACATACTCTACGGTACATCTTCTCTTGATGTAGGTTCAGGTCCTTAGCATTTAGATCATGCGAGGATTGCTCCCTATTCGTATTCAACAATTTTTGTGGTGAGTCCTCATTTTTCGAGGATGATTTACATGTTTTATATTCAGTCTTGCATTTTAGTTTCAGTTTTGCTAGAGTTAGCCGGGGGCATGTCCTAGCATCTATAGTCAGTTAGAGGCTTTTATTCATACATTGTTTTTGTCACTCCCCGAGGTTACCCACTTAACATAACACGAGACCTAGGATCACGAGTGACCTCAAGCTAACCTTGAGTTGGCATATCATAAGCATATTAGATCAACATCTTTAAAAGCCTAAACCTAAGAAATATGAAATTCCTAAGAAACTCTAAACCCTAAACCCTAAACCGTAAGAAGGACTAAACCCTAAACCTTAGGGAAACCCCAAGACTTATGAAACACCAACAAACCCTAAAGACTAAGAAATCCTAAAGCCTAAAAACACCTTTAAAAATACTAAACCTAAAAACACCCTTAAAACCATAAACCCCTAAAAACCCTAAATTTAAAATCCTTAGCCCTTAACCCATAGATATCCTAAGCCCTAAGATCCCCTAAACCGTAAGAAATCATAACAATCATGACAATCCCTTTAAAAATCCTAAATCTAAAAATACTCTAAACTTAAAAAATTCAACAAAAACTTAAGCCCTAAACCTTAAAAACCTTTAAATACAAACTTAGACCATACCAAAGAAACCCTAAACCCTTCCCCCTAAACCTTTGGGCTAAACCTTAATCTTTATGAAATGAAAAAAATCCTAAAAAACTTTTGAAACCCTAAACATTTAAAAACCCTATAAAACCCCTAAGATCTAAGAACCCCTTAATTGTTACCATAGAAATCCTAAACACCTTAAAACCCTAAATCTAATAAAACCCTAGAAAATCTTAAGCCCAAAACCCTAAATCCTAAAAACCTTAAAAAAACCAAACCCTAAGAAAATCTAAACGTTAAATATTATACACTAAGAAATTCTAAATCCTTAACTTTTAATCATAGGGCTAATCCTTTAACGCCAAAGCATATGGAATCCTAAGAAACCCTAACCCCTAAAATCCATTTAAACACTTAAAAGTATAATACCCGAGGAAAAAAAATCCCTTTAAAACCATAAGCCCTAGAAAAAGCCCTAAACTTAAAATCATATGCCCTATATTAGGCCTACGTAATCCTATTTCTTAAGAAATCCAAATTCTTAAAAAAAGCTAAGAAACCCTAAAAGATTTAAAAATCTAAATCATAAAAATCATAAACCTCAAAAAAACCATAAACTCTAAAAAACTCTTAACCTAAACCATAAAGGAAGAAACCCTAAGAAACTCTAAATTATAAACCCTAATACCCTAAAACCTAAGATCCTAATCCCTAAAAATTCACTAAGAAAACCTAAACCCTAAAAATCACTAAGAAAACCTACACCCTAAAAGATCGGAAAAAAAAAACTTTAAAACCCCTAAACCTAAAGAACTCTAAATCCCAAACTCTAAAGCTTGAACCCTAAACCCTTAAAAATCATAAGCCCAAAACCCTACCCCTAAGAAAACCCTAAACCCAAAAAAGCAATAACAAACCCAAAACCCTAAAAAACAACAATTTTTTTTTATAAACTCTAAACCTAGAAAACCTCTAAAAAATCTTAAACCTAACAAACCTAAATCCTATTCTAGAAAAACACTAAACCCTACACCCTACACCCTAAATGACCCAAAAAAAAACCTAGGAGACTTTAAATGTTCAACTCAAACCCTAAGAAACCTAAACCCTAAACCTTAGGGATAAACTCCCAACCCTTTGCCTTATGAAACTCTAAGAAGCCCTAAACCCTAAGAAATCCTAAATCCTAAGAAAAGCTAAACACTAAAAACCTTTAAAACCCTAAAAAAATTCCTTAATCTAAAACCCCAAGTCCTAAGCCCTTAGAGCTCATATATCGTAAAAACAATAATGATCCTTAAAAGTCTTTAAGAATCCTAAATTGAAAAAAATTCTTGACCTAAATTTTTTTAGAAAAACTTAAGCTTTAAACCCTAACCTAAAAACCTTTAAACAAATACCTAAACTCTTATTCATCATGTTCAGATTATATTATTGTTCTATATGCTCTATATAGTTATATATATATATATATATTTCTTCAGCTTTATCATGTCATGCATGCTCAAAATCTTTCAACTACTGATACATACTCTACGCTACATCTTCTCTTGATGTAGGTTCAGGTTCTCAGCATTCAACTCACGTGGAGATCGGTTCCCGATCCGTATTCAGCAATATCAATGGTGAGACCTCGTTTTTTGAGGACGATTTACATGTTTTATATTCAATCTTTCATTTTAGTTTCAATTTTGCTGGAGTTCGTTGGTGGCATGTCCCAGCATCTCTAGTTAGTTAGAGGTTTTTATTCTTACATTGTTTTTGTTACTCCCCGAGGTTACCCGCTTGATGTAACACGAGACGTAGGATCACTCGTGATCCTAAGCTAACCTTGAGTAGGCATATCATAAGCATATTAGATCAACACCTTTAAAAGGCTAAACCTAAGAAATCTGAAACCCCTAAGAAACCCTAAACCCTAAATCCTAAAACCCAAGAAACACTAAACCCTTAACATTAGGGAAACCCCTAAACCCCAAGACTTATGAAACACCAACAAACCCTAAACCCTAAGAAATCCTAAAGCCTAAAAACACCTTTAAAAATACGAAACCTAAAAACACCCTTAAAACCCAAAACCCCTAAAAACCCTAAATTTAAAATCCTAAGCCCTTAACCCATAGAAATCCTAAGCCCTAAGATCCCATAAACCGTAAGAAATCATAACAATCTTGACAACCCCTTTTAAAATCCTAAATCTAAAAATACTCTAAACTTAAAAAATTCAACAAAAACTTTAGCCCTAAACCTTAAAAACCCTTAAATACAAACTTAGACCATACCAAAGAAACCCTAAACCCTTCCCCCTAAACCTTTGGGCTAAACCCTAAACTTTAAGAAATGATAAAAATCCTAAAAAACTTTTGAAACCCTAAACATTTAAAAACCCTATAAAACCCCTAAGATCTAAGAACCCCTTAATTGTTACCATAGAAATCCTAAACACCTTAAAACCCTAAACCTAATAAAACCCTAGAAAATCTTAAGCCCAAAACCCTAAATCATAAAAACCTTAAAAAAACCAAACCCTAAGAAATCCTAAACGTTAAATATTATACACTAAGAAACTCTAAATCCTTAACTTTTAATCATAGGGCTAATCCTTTAACGCCAAAGCATATGGAATCCTAAAAAACCCTAACCCCTAAAATCCATTTAAACACCTAAAAGTATAATACCTGAGGAAAAAAAATCCCTTTAAAACCATAAGCCCTAGAAAGAGCCCTAAACTTAAAATCATATGCCCTATATTAGGCCTACGTAATCCTATTTCATAAGAAATCCAAATTCTAAAAAAAAGCTAAGAAACCCTAAAACATTTAAAAACCTTAATCATAAAAATCATAAACCTCAAAAAAACCATGAACTCTAAAAAACTCTTAACCTAAAATCCGAAGCCCTAAATCCTAAACGAAGAAACCCTAAGAAACTCTAAATTATAAACCCTAATACCCTAAAACCTAAGATCCTAATCCCTAAAAAATCACTAAGAAAACCTAAACCCTAAAAATCACTAAGAAAACCTACACCCTTAAAGATCGAAAAAAAAAAACTTTAAAACCCCTAAACCTAAAGAACTCTAAATCCCAAACTCTAAAGCTTGAACCCTAAACCCTTAAAAATCATAAGCCCAAAACCCTACCCCTAAGAAAACACTAAACCCAAAAAAGTAATAAGAAACCCAAAACCCTAAAAAACAACAATTTTTGTTTTATAAACTCTAAACCTAGAAAACCTCTAAAAAATCTTAAACCTAACATACCTAAATCCTATTCTAGAAAAACCATAAACCTAAAACACTAAACCCTACACCCTAAATGACCCAAAAAAAAACCTAGGAGACTTTAAATGTTCAACTCAAACACTAAGAAACCTAAACCCTAAACCTTAGGGATAAACTCCCAACCCTATGCCTTATGAAACTCTAAGAAGCCCTAAACCCTAAGAAATCCTAAATCCTAAGAAAAGCTAAACACTAAAAACCTTTAAAACCCTAAAAAAATTCCTTAATCTAAAACCCCAAGTCCTAAGCCCTTAGAGCTCATATATCGTATAAACAATAATGATCCTAAAAAGTCTTTGAGAATCCTAGATTGAAAAAAACTCTTGATCAAATTTTTTTTTAGAAAACATAAGCTCTAAAGCCTAACCTAATAACCGTTAACCAAATACCTAAACTCTTCTTAATCATGTTCAGATTATATCATTGTTCAATATGTTCTATTCAGTTATATATATTTGATCAGCTTTATCATGTCATGCATGCTCAGAATCTTTCAACTACTGATACATACTCTACGGTACATCTTCTCTTGATGTAGGTTCAGGTCCTTAGCATTTAGATCATGCGGAGATTGCTCCCGATTCGTATTCAGTAATTTCAGTGGTGAGTCCTCATTTTTCGAGGATGATTTACATGTTTTATATTCAGTCTTGCATTTTAGTTTCAGTTTTGCTAGAGTTAGCCGGGGGCATGTCCTAGCATCTCTAGTCAGTTAGAGGCTTTTATTCATACATTGTTTTTGTCACTCCCTAGGTTACCCACTTAACGTAACACGAGGCCTAGGATCACGAGTGACCCCAAGCTAACCTTGAGTTGGCATATCATAAGCATATTAGATCAACATCTTTAAAGGCCTAAACCTAAGAAATATGAAATACCTAAGAAACCCTAAAATCTAAACCGTAAGAAGCACTAAACCCTAAACCTTAGGGAAACCCCAAGACTTATGAAACACCAACAAACCCTAAAGCCTAAAAACACCTTTAAAAACACTAAACCTAAAAACACCCTTAAAATCCCTAACCCCTAAAAACTCTAAATTTAAAATCCTAAGCCCTAAACCCAAAGAAACCCTAGGCCCTAAGAACCCACCCCTAAACAGCAAAAAATCATAACAATCTTGAAAACCCCTTTAAAAATACTTAACATAAAAAAACTCTAAACCTAAAAAATTCAACAAAAACTTAAGCCATAAACCTTAAAAACCCTTAAATAAAAACTTAGACCTTATACCCAAAGAAACCCTAAACCCTTCCGCCTAAACCGTAGGTCTAAACGCTAAGAAACCCTAAACTTTAAGTAATAAAAAAAATCCTAAAAAACTTTTAAAAACCCTAAACCCTAAAATCCCTATAAATCCCCTAAGATCTAACAACCCCTTAATCGTTTAAAAACCATAGAAATCCTAAACACCTTAAAACCCTAAACCTAAAAATTCCTTTAAACCTAATAAAACCCTAGAAAATCTTAAGCCCAAAACCCTAAATCCTAAAAACTCTTAAAAAACCAAACCCTAAGAAATCCTAAACGCTAAATAATATACCCTAAGAAACTCTAAATCATAGGGCTAAACCTTAAATCCCAAACCATATGGAATCTTAAGAAACCCTAAACCCTAAAATCCATTTAAACACCTAAAACTATAATACCCGAGAAGAAAAATCCCTTTAAAACCATAAGCCCTAGAAAAAACCCTAAACATAAAATCCTATGCCCTATATTAGGCCTATGTAACCCTAAATCTTAAGAAATCCAAATGCTTAAAAAAACCTAAGAAACCCTAAAACATTTAAAAACCTTAATCATAAAAATCATAAACCTAAAAAAAAAAACCATAAACTCAAAAAAACTCTTAACCTAAAATTCGAAGCCCTAAATCCTAAACCAAGCTCTACACCTTAAACCCTTATAAACCCTAATACCCTAAAACCTATGATCCTAAACCCTAAAAAATCTCTAAGAAAACCTAAACCCTAAAAATCACTAAGAAAACCTAAACCCTAAAAAACCTAAAAAAAGAAAAACTTTAAAACTCCTAAACCTAAAGAACCATAAATCCCAAACTCTAAACCTTGAACCCTAAACCCTTAAAAATCATAAGCCCAAAACCCAAACGCTAAGAAAACCCCAAACCCTAAACCCAAAACCCAAAACCTTAAAAAACAACAAATATAAACTTAAAAAACATTAAAATCTAGAAAACCTCTAAAAATCTTAAACCTAACAAACCTAAACCCTATTCTAGAAAAACCCTAAACCCTAAACCAACAAACCCTAAGAAACTCTAAACCTTAAACCCTTAGAAACCCCTAATATCCTAAAACCTAAGATCCTAAACCCTAAACCCTAAACCCTAAAAAATCACTAAGAAAACCTAAACCCTAAAAATCGCTAAGAAAACCTAAACCCTAAAAAAAAAACATTAAAACTCCTAAACCTAAAGAACCATAAATTCCAAACTCTAAACCTTGAACCCTAAACCCTAAGAAACCCTTAAAAATCAAAAGGCCAAAACCCTAACCCTAAGAAAACCCCAAACCCTAAACCCAAAAAAGCGCTAAGAAACCCAAAACCCTAAAAACAACAAGAAAAAACTTTAAAAACTCTAAACCTAGAAAACCTCTAAAAAAATCTTAAACCTAACAAACCTAAACCCTATTCTAGAAAAAACCTAAACCTAAAACACTAAACCCTACACCCTAAATGACCAAAAAAAAAACCTAGGAGACCTTAAATGTTCAACTCAAACCCTAAGAAACCTAAACCCTAAACCTTAGGGATAAACCCCCAACCCTAAGCCTTATGAAACTCAAAGAAGCCCTAAACCCTAAGAAATCCTAAATCCTAAGAAAAACTAAACACTAAAAAACTACAAAAAAAAAATCAAAACTCTAAACCTAAAAATTCTTAAACCTAACAAACCTAAACCCTAAACCGTAGTAAAACCCTAAACCTAAAAGACTAAACCCTAAACCCCTACACCATAAATGACGCAAAAAAAAAAAACCTAGGAGACCTTAAATGTTAAACGCAAAACCTAAGAAACTTAAACCCTAAACCTTAGGGATAAACCCTCAACCCTAAGCCTTATGAAACTCTAAGAAGCCGTAAACCCTAAGAAATCCTAATTCCTAAGAAAAGCTAAACAAAAAAAACCTTTAAAATCCTAAATCTAAAAATCCCGAAAACAAACCTTAAAAACCCTAAAAAAATTCCTTAATCTAAAACCCTAAGTCCTAGGTCCTTAGAACTCATATATCATAAACACAATAATGACCCTAAAATATCTTTAACAATCCTAAATTGAAAAAAATTCTTGACCTAAATTTTTTTAGAAAAACTTAAGCTTTAAACCTTAACCTAAAAACCTTTAAACAAATACCTAAACTCTTATTCATCATGTTCAGATTATATTATTGTTCTATATGCTCTATATAGTTATATATATATATATATATATATTTCTTCAGCTTTATCATGTCATGCATGCTCAAAATCTTTCAACTACTGATACATACTCTACGCTACATCTTCTCTTGATGTAGGTTCAGGTTCTCAGCATTCAACTCACGTGGAGATCGGTTCCCGATCCGTATTCAGCAATATCAATGGTGAGACCTCGTTTTTTGAGGACGTTTTACATGTTTTATATTCAATCTTTCATTTTAGTTTCAATTTTGCTGGAGTTAGCTGGGGGCATGTCCCAGCATCTCTAGTTAGTTAGAGGCTTTTATTCTTACATTGTTTTTGTCACTCCCCGAGGTTACCCGCTTGATGTAACACGAGACGTAGGATCACTCGTGATCCTAAGCTAACCTTGAGTAGGCATATCATAAGCATATTAGATCAACACCTTTAAAAGGCTAAACCTAAGAAATCTGAAACCCCTAAGAAACCCTAAATCCTAAACCCCAAGAAACACTAAACCCTAAACCTTAGGGAAACCCCTAAACCCCAAGACTTATGAAACACCAACAAACCCTAAACCCTAAGAAATCCTAAAGCCTAAAAACACCTTTAAAAATACTAAACCTAAAATCACCCTTAAAACCCAAAACCCCTAAAAACCCTAAATTTAAAATCCTAATCCCTTAACCCATAGAAATCCTAAGCCCTAAGATCCCCTAAACCGTAAGAATTCATAACAATCTTGACAACCCCTTTTAAAATCCTAAATCTAAAAATACTCTAAACTTAAAAAATTCAACAAAAACTTAAGCCCTAAACCTTAAAAATCCTTAAATACAAACTTAGACCATACCAAAGAAACCCTAAACCCTTCCCCCTAAACCTTTGGGCTAAACCCTAAACTTTAAGAAATGATAAAAATCCTAAAAAACTTTTGAAACCCTAAACATTTAAAAACCCTATAAAACCCCTAAGATCTAAGAACCCCTTAATTGTTACCATAGAAATCCTAAACACCTTAAAACCCTAGAAAATCTTAAGCCCAAAACCCTAAATCCTAAAAACCTTAAAAAAACCAAACCCTAAGAAATCCTAAACGTTAAATATTATACACTAAGAAACTCTAAATCCTTAACTTTTAATCATAGGGCTAATCCTTTAACGCCAAAGCATATGGAATCCTAAGAAACCCTAACCCCTAAAATCCATTTAAACACCTAAATGTATAATACCCGAGGAAAAAATATCCCTTTAAAACCATAAGCCCTAGAAAGAGCCCTAAACTTAAAATCATATGCCCTATATTAGGCCTACGTAATCCTATTTCTTAAGAAATCCAAATTCTTAAAAAAAGCTAAGAAACCCTAAAACATTTAAAAACCTTAATCATAAAAATCATAAACCTCAAAAAAACCATGAACTCTAAAAAACTCTTAACCTAAAATCCGAAGCACTAAACCCTAAACGAAGAAACCCTAAGAAACTCTAAATTATAAACCCTAATACCCTAAAACCTAAGATCCTAATCCCTAAAAAAACACTAAGAAAACCTAAACCCTAAAAATCACTAAGAAAACCTACACCCTAAAAGATCGAAAAAAAAAAACTTTAAAACCCCTAAACCTAAAGAACTCTAAATCCCAAACTCTAAATCTTGAACCCTAAACCCTTAAAAATCATAAGCCCAAAACCCTACCCCTAAGAAAACCCTAAACCCCAAAAAAGCAATAACAAACCCAAAACCCTAAAAAACAACAATTTTTTTTTATAAACTCTAAACCTAGAAAACCTCTAAAAAATCTTAAACCTAACAAACCTAAATCCTATTCTAGAAAAACCATAAACCTAAAACACTAAACCCTACACCCTAAATGACCCAAAAAAAAACCTAGGAGACTTTAAATGTTCAACTCAAACCCTAAGAAACCTAAACCCTAAACCTTAGGGATAAACTCCCAACCCTATGCCTTATGAAACTCTAAGAAGACCTAAACCCTAAGAAATCCTAAATCCTAAGAAAAGCTAAACACTAAAAACCTTTAAAACCGTAAAAAAATTCCTTAATCTAAAACCCCAAGTCCTAAGCCCTTAGAGCTCATATATCATAAAAACAATAATGATTCTAAAAAGTCTTTAAGAATCCTAAATTGAAAGAAACTCTTGATCGAATTTGTTTTTAGAAAAACATAAGCTCTAAAGCCTAACCTAATAACCGTTAACCAAATACCTAAACTCTTCTTAATCATGTTCAGATTATATCATTGTTCAATATGTTCTATTCAGTTATATATATTTGTTCAGCTTTATCATGTCATGCATGCTCAGAATCTTTCAACTAATGATACATACTCTACGGTACATCTTCTCTTGATGTAGGTTCAGGTCCTTAGCATTTAGATCCTGCGAGGATTGCTCCCGATTCGTATTCAACAATTTTTGTGGTGAGTCCTCGTTTTTCGAGGATGATTTACATGTTTTATATTCAGTCTTGCATTTTAGTTTCAGTTTTGCTAGAGTTAGCTAGGGCATGTCCTAGCATCTATAGTCAGTTAGAGGCTTTTATTCATACATTGTTTTTGTCACTCCCCGAGGTTACCCACTTAACGTAACACGAGACCTAGGATCACGAGTGACCTCAAGCTAACCTTGAGTTGGCATATCATAAGCATATTAGATCAACATCTTTAAAAGCCTAAACCTAAGAAATATGAAATTCCTAAGAAACTCTAAACCCTAAACCCTAAACCGTAAGAAGGACTAAACCCTAAACCTTAGGGAAACCCCAAGACTTATGAAACACCAACAAACCCTAAAGCCTAAGAAATCCTAAAGCCTAAAAACACCTTTAAAAATACTAAACCTAAAAACACCCTTAAAACCATAAACCCCTAAAAACCCTAAATTTAAAATCCTTAGCCCTAAACCCATAGAAATCCTAAGCCCTAAGATCCCCTAAACCGTAAGAAATCATAACAATCATGACAACCCCTTTTAAAATCCTAAATATAAAAATACTCTAAACTTAAAAAATTCAACAAAAACTTAAGCCCTAAACCTTAAAAACCCTTAAATACAAACTTAGACCATACCAAAGAAACCCTAAACCCTTCCCCCTAAACCTTTGGGCTAAACCTTAATCTTTATGAAATGAAAAAAATCCTAAAAAACTTTTGAAACCCTAAACATTTAAAAACCCTATAAAACCCCTAAGATCTAAGAACCCCTTAATTGTTACCATAGAAATCCTAAACACCTTAAAACCCTAAATCTAATAAAACCCTAGAAAATCTTAAGCCCAAAACCCTAAATCCTAAAAACCTTAAAAAAACCAAACCCTAAGAAAATCTAAACGTTAAATATTATACACTAAGAAACTCTAAATCCTTAACTTTTAATCATAGGGCTAATCCTTTAATGCCAAAGCATATGGAATCCTAAGAAACCCTAACCCCTAAAATCCATTTAAACACTTAAAAGTATAATACCCGAGGAAAAAAAATCCCTTTAAAACCATAAGCCCTAGAAAAAGCCCTAAACTTAAAATCATATGCCCTATATTAGGCCTACGTAATCCTATTTCTTAAGAAATCCAAATTCTTAAAAAAAGCTAAGAAACCCTAAAACATTTAAAAATCTAAATCATAAAAATCATAAACCTCAAAAAAACCATAAACTCTAAAAAACTCTTAACCTAAACCATTAACGAAGAAACCCTAAGAAACTCTAAATTATAAACCCTAATACCCTAAAACCTAAGATCCTAATCCCTAAAAATTCACTAAGAAAACCTAAACCCTAAAAATCACTAAGAAAACCTACACCCTAAAAGATCGGAAAAAAAAAACTTTAAAACCCCTAAACCTAAAGAACTCTAAATCCCAAACTCTAAAGCTTGAACCCTAAACCCTTAAAAATCATAAGCCCAAAACCCTACCCCTAAGAAAACCCTAAACCCAAAAAAGCAATAACAAACCCAAAACCCTAAAAAACAACAATTTTTTTTTATAAACTCTAAACCTAGAAAACCTCTAAAAAATCTTAAACCTAACAAACCTAAATCCTATTCTAGAAAAACACTAAACCCTACACCCTACACCCTAAATGACCCAAAAAAAAACCTAGGAGACTTTAAATGTTCAACTCAAACCCTAAGAAACCTAAACCCTAAACCTTAGGGATAAACTCCCAACCATTTGCCTTATGAAACTCTAAGAAGCCCTAAACCCTAAGAAATCCTAAATCCTAAGAAAAGCTAAACACTAAAAACCTTTAAAACCCTAAAAAAATTCCTTAATCTAAAACCCCAAGTCCTAAGCCCTTAGAGCTCATATATCGTAAAAACAATAATGATCCTAAAAAGTCTTTAAGAATCCTAGATTGAAAAAAACTCTTGATCAAATTTTTTTTTAGAAAACATAAGCTCTAAAGCCTAACCTAATAACCGTTAACCAAATACCTAAACTCTTCTTAATCATGTTCAGATTATATCATTGTTCAATATGTTCTATTCAGTTATATATATTTGATCAGCTTTATCATGTCATGCATGCTCAGAATCTTTCAACTACTGATACATACTCTACGGTACATCTTCTCTTGATGTAGGTTCAGGTCCTTAGCATTTAGATCATGCGGAGATTGCTCCCGATTCGTATTCAGCAATTTCAGTGGTGAGTCCTCATTTTTCGAGGATGATTTACATGTTTTATATTCAGTCTTGCATTTTAGTTTCAGTTTTGCTAGAGTTAGCCGGGGGCATGTCCTAGCATCTCTAGTCAGTTAGAGGCTTTTATTCATACATTGTTTTTGTCACTCCCTAGGTTACCCACTTAACGTAACACGAGGCCTAGGATCACGAGTGACCCCAAGCTAACCTTGAGTTGGCATATCATAAGCATATTTAAAGGCCTAAACCTAAGAAATATGAAATACCTAAGAAACCCTAAACCCTAAACCGTAAGAAGCACTAAACCCTAAACCTTAGGGAAACCCCAAGACTTATGAAACACCAACAAACCCTAAAGCCTAAAAACACCTTTAAAAACACTAAACCTAAAAACACCCTTAAAATCCCTAACCCCTAAAAACTCTAAATTTAAAATCTTAAGCTCTAAACCCAAAGAAACCCTAGGCCCTAAGAACCCACCCCTAAACAGTAAAAAATCATAACAATCTTGAAAACCCCTTTAAAAATACTAAACCTAAAAAAACTCTAAACCTAAAAAATTCAACAAAAACTTAAGCCCTAAACCTTAAAAACCCTTAAATAAAAACTTAGACCTTATACCCAAAGAAACCCTAAACCCTTCCGCCTAAACCTTAGGTCTAAACGCTAAGAAACCCTAAACTTTAAGTAATAAAAAAAATCCTAAAAAACTTTTAAAAACCCTAAACCCTAAAATCCCTATAAATCCCCTAAGATCTAACAACCGCTTAATCGTTTAAAAACCATAGAAATCCTAAACACCTTAAAACCCTAAACCTAAAAATTCCTCTAAACCTAATAAAACCCTAGAAAATCTTAAGCCCAAAACCCTAAATCCTAAAAACTCTTAAAAAACCAAACCCTAAGAAATCCTAAACGCTAAATAATATACCCTAAGAAACTCTAAATCATAGGGCTAAACCTTAAATCCCAAACCATATGGAATCCTAAGAAACCCTTAACCCTAAAATCCATTTAAACACCTAAAACTATAATACCCGAGAAGAAAAATCCCTTTAAAACCATAAGCCCTAGAAAAAACCCTAAACATAAAATCCTATGCCCTATATTAGGCCTATGTAACCCTAAATCTTAAGAAATCCAAATGCTTAAAAAAACCTAAGAAACCCTAAAACATTTAAAAACCTTAATCATAAAAATCATAAACCTAAAAAAAAAAACCATAAACTCAAAAAAACTCTTAACCTAAAATTCGAAGCCCTAAATCCTAAACCAAGCTCTACACCTTAAACCCTTATAAACCCTAATACCCTAAAACCTATGATCCTAAACCCTAAAAAATCTCTAAGAAAACCTAAACCCTAAAAATCACTAAGAAAACCTAAACCCTAAAAAACCTAAAAAAAGAAAAACTTTAAAACTCCTAAACCTAAAGAACCATAAATCCCAAACTCTAAACCTTGAACCCTTAACCCTTAAAAATCATAAGCCCAAAACCCAAACGCTAAGAAAACCCCAAACCCTAAACCCAAAACCCAAAACCTTAAAAAACAACAAATATAAACTTAAAAAACATTAAAATCTAGAAAACCTCTAAAAATCTTAAACCTAACGAACCTAAACCCTATTCTAGAAAAACCCTAAACCCTAAACCAACAAACCCTAAGAAACTCTAAACCTTAAACCCTTAGAAACCCCTAATATCCTAAAACCTAAGATCCTAAACCCTAAACCCTAAAAAATCACTAAGAAAACCTAAACCCTAAAAATCGCTAAGAAAACCTAAACCCTAAAAAAAAAACATTAAAACTCCTAAACCTAAAGAACCATAAATTCCAAACTCTAAACCTTGAACCCTAAACCCTAAGAAACCCTTAAAAATCAAAAGGCCAAAACCCTAACCCTAAGAAAACCCCAAACCCTAAACCCAAAAAAGCACTAAGAAACCCAAAACCCTAAAAACAACAAGAAAAAACTTTAAAAACTCTAAACCTAGAAAACCTCTAAAAAAATCTTAAACCTAACAAACCTAAACCCTATTCTAGAAAAAACCTAAACCTAAAACACTAAACCCTACACCCTAAATGACCAAAAAAAAAACCTAGGAGACCTTAAATGTTCAACTCAAACCCTAAGAAACCTAAACCCTAAACCTTAGGGATAAACCCCCAACCCTAAGCCTTATGAAACTCAAAGAAGCCCTAAACCCTAAGAAATCCTAAATCCTAAGAAAAACTAAACACTAAAAAACTACAAAAAAAAAATCAAAACTCTAAACCTAAAAATTCTTAAACCTAACAAACCTAAACCCTAAACCGTAGAAAAACCCTAAACCTAAAAGACTAAACCCTAAACCCCTACACCATAAATGACGCAAAAAAAAAAAACCTAGGAGACCTTAAATGTTAAACGCAAAACCTAAGAAACTTAAACCCTAAACCTTAGGGATAAACCCTCAACCCTAAGCCTTATGAAACTCTAAGAAGCCGTAAACCCCAAGAAATCCTAATTCCTAAGAAAAGCTAAACAAAAAAAACCTTTAAAATCCTAAATCTAAAAATCCCGAAAACAAACCTTAAAAACCCTAAAAAAATTCCTTAATCTAAAACCCTAAGTCCTAGGTCCTTAGAACTCATATATCTTAAACACAATAATGATCCTAAAATATCTTTAACAATCCTAAATTGAAAAAAATTCTTGACCTAAATTTTTTTAGAAAAACTTAAGCTTTAAACCCTAACCTAAAAACCTTTAAACAAATACCTAAACTCTTATTCATCATGTTCAGATTATATTATTGTTCTATATGCTCTATATAGTTATATATATATATATATTTCTTCAGCTTTATCATGTCATGCATGCTCAAAATCTTTCAACTACTGATACATACTCTACGCTACATCTTCTCTTGATGTAGGTTCAGGTTCTCAGCATTCAACTCACGTGGAGATCGGTTCCCGATCCGTATTCAGCAATATCAATGGTGAGACCTCGTTTTTTGAGGACGATTTACATGTTTTATATTCAATCTTTCATTTTAGTTTCAATTTTGCTGGAGTTAGCTGGGGGCATGTCCCAGCATCTCTAGTTAGTTAGAGGCTTTTATTCTTACATTGTTTTTGTCACTCCCCGAGGTTACCCGCTTGATGTAACACGAGACGTAGGATCACTCGTGATCCTAAGCTAACCTTGAGTAGGCATATCATAAGCATATTAGATCAACACCTTTAAAAGGCTAAACCTAAGAAATCTGAAACCCCTAAGAAACCCTAAATCCTAAACCCCAAGAAACACTAAACCCTAAACCTTAGGGAAACCCCTAAACCCCAAGACTTATGAAACACCAACAAACCCTAAACCCTAAGAAATCCTAAAGCCTAAAAACACCTTTAAAAATACTAAACCTAAAAACACCCTTAAAACCCAAAACCCCTAAAAACCCTAAATTTAAAATCCTAATCCCTTAACCCATAGAAATCCTAAGCCCTAAGATCCCCTAAACCGTAAGAAATCATAACAATCTTGACAACCCCTTTTAAAATCCTAAATCTAAAAATACTCTAAACTTAAAAAATTCAACAAAAACTTAAGCCCTAAACCTTAAAAACCCTTAAATACAAACTTAGACCATACCAAAGAAACCCTAAACCCTTCCCCCTAAACCTTTGGGCTAAACCCTAAACTTTAAGAAATGATAAAAATCCTAAAAAACTTTTGAAACCCTAAACATTTAAAAACCCTATAAAACCCCTAAGATCTAAGAACCCCTTAATTGTTACCATAGAAATCCTAAACAACTTAAAACCCTAAACCTAATAAAACCCTAGAAAATCTTAAGCCCAAAAACCTAAATCCTAAATACCTTAAAAAAACCAAACCCTAAGAAATAACGCCAAAGCATATGGAATCCTAAGAAACCCTAACCCCTAAAATCCATTTAAACACCTAAAAGTATAATACCCGAGGAAAAAAAATCCCTTTAAAACCATAAGCCCTAGAAAGAGCCCTAAACTTAAAATCATATGCCCTATATTAGGCCTACGTAATCCTATTTCTTAAGAAATCCAAATTCTTAAAAAAAGCTAAGAAACCCTAAAACATTTAAAATCTTAATCATAAAAATCATAAACCTCAAAAAAACCATGAACTCTAAAAAACTGTTAACCTAAAATCCGAAGCCCTAAATCCTAAACGAAGAAACCCTAAGAAACTCTAAATTATAAACCCTAATACCCTAAAACCTAAGATCCTAATCCCTAAAAAATCACTAAGAAAATCTAAACCCTAAAAATCACTAAGAAAACCTACACCCTTAAAGATCGAAAAAAAAAAACTTTAAAACCCCTAAACCTAAAGAACTCTAAATCCCAAACTCTACAGCTTGAACCCTAAACCCTTAAAAATCATAAGCCCAAAACCCTACCCCTAAGAAAACCCTAAACCCAAAAAAGCAATAAGAAACCCAAAACCCTAAAAAACAACAATTTTTGTTTTATAAACTCTAAACCTAGAAAACCTTTAAAAAATCTTAAACCAAACAAACCTAAATCCTATTCTAGAAAAACCATAAACCTAAAACACTAAACCCTACACCCTAAATGACCCAGAAAAAAACCTAGGAGACTTTAAATGTTCAACTCAAACCCTAAGAAACCTAAACCCTAAACCTTAGGGATAAACTCCCAACCCTATGCCTTATGAAACTCTAAGAAACCCTAAACCCTAAGAAATCCTAAATCCTAAGAAAAGCTAAACACTAAAAACCTTTAAAACCCTAAAAAAATTCCTTAATCTAAAACCCCAAATCCTAAGCCCTTAGAGCACATATATCGTAAAAACAATAATGATCCTAAAAAGTCTTTAAGAATCCTAGATTGAAAAAAACTCTTGATCAAATTTTTTTTTAGAAAACATAAGCTCTAAAGCCTAACCTAATAACCGTTAAACAAATACCTAAACTCTTCTTAATCATGTTCAGATTATATCATTGTTCAATATGTTCTATTCAGTTATATATATTTGATCAGCTTTATCATGTCATGCATGCTCAGAATCTTTCAACTACTGATACATACTCTACGGTACATCTTCTCTTGATGTAGGTTCAGGTCCTTAACATTTAGATCATGCGGAGATTGCTCCCGATTCGTATTCAGCAATTTCAGTAGTGAGTCCTCATTTTTCGAGGATGATTTACATGTTTTATATTCAGTCTTGCATTTTAGTTTCAGTTTTGCTAGAGTTAGCCGGGGGCATGTCCTAGCATCTCTAGTCAGTTAGAGGCTTTTATTCATACATTGTTTTTGTCACTCCCTAGGTTACCCACTTAACGTAACACGAGGCCTAGGATCACGAGTGACCCCAAGCTAACCTTGAGTTGGCATATCATAAGCATATTAGATCAACATCTTTAAAGGCCTAAACGTAAGAAATATGAAATACCTAAGAAACCCTAAACCCTAAACCGTAAGAAGCACTAAACCCTAAACCTTAGGGAAACCCCAAGACTTATGAAACACCAACAAACCCTAAACCCTAAAAACACCTTTAAAAACACTAAACCTAAAAACACCCTTAAAATCCCTAACCCCTAAAAACTCTAAATTTAAAATCCTAAGCCCTAAACCCAAAGAAACCCTAGGCCCTAAGAACCCACCCCTAAACAGTAAAAAATCATAACAATCTTGAAAACCCCTTTAAAAATACTAAACCTAAAAAAACTCTAAACCTAAAAAATTCAACAAAAACTTAAGCCCTAAACCTTAAAAACCCTTAAATAAAAACTTAGACCTTATACCCAAAGAAACCGTAAACCCTTCCGCCTAAACCTTAGGTCTAAACGCTAAGAAACCCTAAACTTTAAGTAATAAAAGAAATCCTAAAAAACTTTTAAAAACCCTAAACCCTAAAATCCCTATAAATCCCCTAAGATCTAACAACCGCTTAATCGTTTAAAAACCATAGAAATCCTAAACACCTTAAAACCCTAAACCTAAAAATTCCTCTAAACCTAATAAAACCCTAGAAAATCTTAAGCCCAAAACCCTAAATCCTAAAAACTCTTAAAAAACCAAACCCTAAGAAATCCTAAACGCTAAATAATATACCCTAAGAAACTCTAAATCATAGGGCTAAACCTTAAATCCCAAACCATATGGAATCCTAAGAAACCCTAAACCCTAAAATCCATTTAAACACCTAAAACTATAATACCCGAGAAGAAAAATCCCTTTAAAACCATAAGCCCTAGAAAAAACCCTAAACATAAAATCCTATGCCCTATATTAGGCCTATGTAACCATAAATCTTAAGAAATCCAAATGCTTAAAAAAACCTAAGAAACCCTAAAACATTTAAAAACCTTAATCATAAAAATCATAAACCTAAAAAAAAAAACCATAAACTCAAAAAAACTCTTAACCTAAAATTCGAAGCCCTAAATCCTAAACCAAGAAGCCCTAAGAAACTCTACACCTTAAACCCTTATAAACCCTAATACCCTAAAACCTATGATCCTAAACCCTAAAAAATCTCTAAGAAAACCTAAACCCTAAAAATCACTAAGAAAACCTAAACCCTAAAAAACCTAAAACAGAAAAACTTTAAAACTCCTAAACCTAAAGAACCATAAATCCCAAACTCTAAACTTTGAACCCTAAACCCTTAAAAATCATAAGCCCAAAACCCAAACGCTAAGAAAACCCCAAACCCTAAACCCAAAACCCAAAACCATAAAAAACAACAAATATAAACTTTAAAAACATTAAAATATAGAAAACCTCTAAAAAATCTTAAACCTAACAAACCTAAACCCTTTTCTAGAAAAACCCTAAACCCTAAACCAAGAAACCCAAAGAAACTCTAAACCTTAAACCCTTATAAACCCTTAATATCCTAAAACCTAAGATCCTAAACCCTAAACCCTAAACCCTAAAAAATCACTAAGAAAACCTAAGCCCTAAAAATCGCTAAGAAAACCTAAACCCTAAAAAAAAAAACTTTAAAACACCTAAACCTAAAGAACCATAAATTCCAAATTCTAAACCTTGAACACTAAACCCTAAGAAACCCTTAAAAATCAAAAGGCCAAAACACTAACCCTAAGAAAACCCCAAACCCTAAACCCAAAAAAGCACTAAGAAACCCAAAACCCTAAAAACAATAAGAAAAAACTGTAAAAACTCTAAACCTAGAAAACCTCTAAAAATCTTAAACCTAACAAACCTAAACCATATTCTAGAAAAACCCCAAACCTAAAACACTAAACCCTACATCCTAAACGACCCAAAAAATCTTAGGAGACCTTAAATGTTAAATTCAAACCCTAAGAAACCTAAACCCTCAACCTTAGGGATAAACCCCCAACCCTAAGCCTTATGAAACTCAAAGAAGCCATAAACCCTAAGAAATCCTAAATCCTACGAAAAACTAAACACTAAAAAACTACAAAAAAAATTTTCAAAACTCTAAACCTAAAAATTCTTAAACCTAACAAACCTAAACCCTAAACCGTAGAAAAACCCTAAACCTAAAAGACTAAACCCTAAACCCCTACACCCTAAATGACACAAAAAAAAAAAACCTAAGAGACCTTAAATGTTAAACGCAAAACCTAAGAAGCTTAAACGCTAAACCTTAGGGATAAACTCTCATCCCTAAGCATTATGAAACTCTAAGAAGCCGTAAACCCTAAGAAATCCTAAATCCTAAGAAAAGCTAAACACAAAAAACCTTTAAAATCCTAAATATAAAAATCCCAAAAACAAACCTTAAAAACCCTAAAAAAATTCCTTAATCTAAAACCCTAAGTCCTAGGCCCTAAGAACTCATATATAATAAACACAATAATGATCCTAAAATATCTTTAACAATCCTAAATTGAAAAAAATTCTTGACCTAAATTTTTTTAGAAAAACTTAAGCTTTAAACCCTAACCTAAAAACCTTTAAACAAATACCTAAACTCTTATTCATCATGTTCAGATTATATTATTGTTCAATATGCTCTATATAGTTATATATATATATATATATATATATATATATTTCTTCAGCTTTATCATGTCATGCATGCTCAAAATCTTTCAACTACTAATACATACTCTACGCTACATCTTCTCTTGATGTAGGTTCAGGTTCTCAGCATTCAACTCACGTGGAGAATGGTTCCCGATCCGTATTTAGCAATATCAATGGTGAGACCTCGTTTTTTGAGGACGATTTACATGTTTTATATTCAATCTTTCATTTTAGTTTCAATTTTGCTGGAGTTAACTGGGGGCATGTCCCAGCATCTCTAGTTAGTTAGAGGCTTTTATTCTTACATTGTTTTTGTCACTCCCCGAGGTTACCCGCTTGATGTAACACGAGACGTAGGATCACGAGTGATCCTAAGCTAACCTTGAGTAGGCATATCATAAGCATATTAGATCAACACCTTTAAAAGGCTAAACCTAAGAAATCTGAAACCCCTAAGAAACCCTAAACCCTAAATCCTAAACCCCAAGAAACACTAAACCCTAAACCTTAGGGAAACCCCTAAACCCCAAGACTTATGAAACACCAACAAACCCTAAACCCTAAAAATCCTAAAGCCTTAAAACACCATTAAAAATACTAAACCTAAAAACACCCTTAAAACCCAAAACCCCTAAAAACCCTAAATTTAAAATCCTAAGCCCTTAACCCATAGAAATCCTAAGCCCTAAGATCCCCTAAACCGTAAGAAATCATAACAATCTTGACAACCCCTTTTAAAATCCTAAATCTAAAAATAGGGTTTAGGGTTTTTCTAGAATAGGGTTTAGGTTAGGGTTTAAAGCTTAAGAAATGATAAAAATCCTAAACGTTAAATATTATACACTAAGAAACTCTAAATCCTTAACTTTTAATCATAGGGCTAATCCTTTAACGCCAAAGCATATGGAATCCTAAGAAACCCTAACCCCTAAAATCCATTTAAACACCTAAAAGTATAATACCCGAGGAAAAAAAATCCCTTCAAAACCATAAGCCCTAGAAAGAGCCCTAAATTTAAAATCATATGCCCTATATTAGGCCTACGTAATCCTATTTCTTAAGAAATCCAAATTCTTAAAAAAAGCTAAGAAACCCTAAAACATTTAAAAACCTTAATCATAAAAATCATAAACCTCAAAAAAACCATGAACTCTAAAAAACTCTTAACCTAAAATCCGAAGCCCTAAACCCTAAACGAAGAAACCCTAAGAAACTCTAAATTATAAACCCTAATACCCTAAAACCTAAGATCCTAATCCCTAAAAAAACACTAAGAAAACCTAAACCCTAAAAATCACTAAGAAAACCTACACCCTAAAAGATCGAGAAAAAAAACTTTAAAACCCCTAAACCTAAAGAACTCTAAATCCCAAACTCTAAAGCTTGAACCCTAAACCGTTAAAAATCATAAGCCCAAAACCCTACCCCTAAGAAAACCTTAAACCCAAAAAAGCAATAAGAAACCCAAAACCCTAAAAAACAACAATTTTTTTTTATAAACTCTAAACCTAGAAAACCTCTAAAAAATCTTAAACCTAACAAACCTAAATCCTATTCTAGAAAAACCATAAACCTAAAACACTAAACCCTACACCTTAAATGACCCAAAAAAAAACCTAGGAGACTTTAAATGTTTAACTCAAACCCTAAGAAACCTAAACGCTAAACCTTAGGGATAAACTCCCAACCCTATGCCTTATGAAACTCTAAGAAGACCTAAACCCTAAGAAATCCTAAATCCTAAGAAAAGCTAAACACTAAAAACCTTTAAAACCCTAAAAAAATTCCTTAATCTAAAACCCCAAGTACTAAGCCCTTAGAGCTCATATATCGTAAAAACAATAATGATCCTAAAAAGTCTTTAAGAATCCTAAATTGAAAAAAACTCTTGATCGAATTTTTTTTTAGAAAAGCATAAGCTCTAAAGCCTACCCTAATAACCGTTAACCAAATACCTAAACTCTTCTTAATCATGTTCAGATTATATCATTGTTCAATATGTTCTATTCAGTTATATATATTTGTTCAGCTTAATCATGTCATGCTTGCTCAGAATCTTTCAACTACTGATACATACTCTACGGTACATCTTCTCTTGATGTAGGTTCAGGTCCTTAGCATTTAGATCATGCGAGGATTGCTCCCGATTCGTATTCAACAATTTCTGTGGTGAGTCCTCGTTTTTCGAGGATGATTTACATGTTTTATATTCAGTCTTGCATTTTAGTTTCAGTTTTGCTAGAGTTAGCTGGGGCATGTCCTAGCATCTATA
This sequence comes from Solanum okadae, assembly GCA_036553675.1. Lineage (NCBI taxonomy): Eukaryota > Viridiplantae > Streptophyta > Magnoliopsida > Solanales > Solanaceae > Solanum > Solanum okadae. The sequence continues at coordinate 30,236,363 of CM071682.1, forward strand.
GTCAGTTAGAGGCTTTTATTCATACATTGTTTTTGTCACTCCCCGAGGTTACCCACTTAATGTAACACGAGACCTAGGATCACGAGTGACCCCAAGCTAACCTTGAGTTGGCATATCATAAGCATATTAGATCAACATCTTTAAAAGCCTAAACCTAAGAAATATGAAATTCTTAAGAAACCCTAAACCGTAAGAAGGACTAAACCCTAAACCTTAGGGAAACCCCAAGACTTATGAAACACCAACAAACCCTAAAGCCTAAAAACAGCTTTAAAAACACTAAACCTAAAAACACCCTTAAGATCCCTAACCCCTAAAAACTCTAAATTTAAAATCCTAAGCCCTAAACCCTAAGAAACCCTAGGCCCTAAGAACCCATCCCTAAACAGTAAAAGATCATAACAATCTTGAAAACCCCTTTTAAAATACTAAACCTAAAAAAATCCAAACCTAAAAAATTCAACAAAAACTTAAGCCCTAAACCTTAAAAACCCTTAAATAAAAACTTAGACCTTATACCCAAAGAAACCCTAAACCCTTCCGCCTAAACCTTAGGTCTAAAGGCTAAGAAACCCTAAACTTTAAGTAATAAAAAAAACCCTAAAAAACTTTAAAAAACCCTAAACCCTAATATCCCTATAAATCCCCTAACATCTAACAACCCCTTAATCGTTAAAAAACCATAGAAATCCTAAACACCTTAAAACCCTAAACCTAAAAATTCCTCTAAACCTAATAAAACCCTAGAAAATCTTAAGCCCAAAACCCTAAATCCTAAAAACTCTTAAAAAACCAAACCCTAAGAAATCCTAAACGCTAAATAATATACCCTAAGAAACTCTAAATCATAGGGCTAAACCTTAAATCACAAACCATACGGAATCCTAAGAAACCCTAAACCCTAAAACCCATTTAAACACCTAAAACTATAATACCCGAGAAGAAAAATCCCTTTAAAACCATAAGCCCTAGAAAAAACCCTAAACTTAAAATCCTATGCCCTATATTAGGCCTATGTAACCCTAAATCTTAAGAAATCCAAATGCTTAAAAAAACCTAAGAAACCCTAAAACATTTAAAAACCTTAATCATAAAAATCATAAACCTAAAAAAAAAAAAACCATAAACTCTAAAAAACTCTTAACCTAAAATTCGAAGCTCTAAATCTTAAACCAAGAAGCCCTAAGAAACTCAAAACCTTAAACCCTTATAAACCCTAATACCCTAAAACCTATGATCCTAAACCCTAAACCCTAAAAAATCTCTAAGAAAACCTAAACCCTAAAAATCACTAAGAAAACCTAAACCCTAAAAAACCAAAAACAGAAAAACTTTAAAACTCCTAAACCCAAAGAACCATAAATCCCAAACTCTAAACTTTGAACCCTAAACCCTTAAAAATCATAAGCCCAAAACCCAAACGCTAAGAAAACCCCAAACCCTAAACCCAAAACCCAAAACCATAAAAAACAACTAATATAAACTTTAAAAACATTAAAATATAGAAAACCTCTAAAAAATCTTAAACCTAACAAACCTAAACCCTATTCTAGAAAAACCCTAAGCCCTAAACCAAGAAACCCAAAGAAACTCTAAACCTTAAACCCTTATAAACCCCTAATATCCTAAAACCTAAGATCCTAAACCCTAAACCTTAGGGAAACCCCAAGACTTATGAAACACCAACAAACCCTAAAGCCTAAAAACACCTTTAAAAACACTAAACCTAAAAACACCCTTAAAATCCCTAACCCCTAAAAACTCTAAATTTAAAATCCTAAGCCCTAAACCCTAAGAAACCCTAGGCCCTAAGAACCCATCCCTAAACAGTAAAAGATCATAACAATCTTGAGAACCCCTTTTAAAATACTAAACCTAAAAAAATCCAAACCTAAAAAATTCAACAAAAACTTAAGCCCTAAACCTTAATAACCCTTAAATAAAAAGTTAGACCTTATACCCAAAGAAACCCTAAACCCTTCCGCCCAAACCTTAGGTCTAAACGCTAAGAAACCCTAAACTTTAAGTAATAAAAAAAACCCTAAAAAACTTTAAAAAACCCTAAACCCTAATATCCCTATAAATCCCCTAAGATCTAACAACCCCTTAATCGTTAAAAAACCATAGAAATCCTAAACACCTTAAAACCCTAAACCTAAAAATTCCTCTAAACCTAATAAAACCCTAGAAAATCTTAAGCCCAAAACCCTAAATCCTAAAAACTTTTAAAAAACCAAACCCTAAGAAATCCTAAACGCTAAATAATATACCCTAAGAAACTCTAAATCATAGGGCTAAACCTTAAATCCCAAACCATATGGAATCCTAAGAAACCCTAAACCCTAAAATCCATTTAAACACCTAAAACTATAATACCCGAGAAGAAAAATCCCTTAAAAACCATAAGCCCTAGAAAAAACGATAAACTTAAAATGCTATGCCCTATATTAGGCCTTTGTAACCCTAAATCTTAAGAAATCCAAATGCTTAAAAAAACCTAAGAAACCATAAAACATTGAAAAACCTTAATCATAAAAATCATAACCTAAAAAAAAAAACCATAAACTCTAAAAAACTCTTAACCTAAAATTCGAAGCCCTAAATCCTAAACAAAGAAGCCCTAAGAAACTCTACACCATAAACCCTTATTAACCCTAATACCCTAAAATCTATGATCCTAAACCCTAAACCCTAAAAAATCTCTAAGAAAACCTAAACCCTAAAAATCACTAAGAAAACCTAAACCCTAAAAAACCTAAAAAAAAAAACTTTAAAACTCCTAAACCTAAAGAACCATAAACCCCAAACTCTAAACCTTGAACCCTAAACCCTTAAAAATCATAAGCCCAAAACCCAAACGCTAAGAAAACCCCAAACCCTAAACCCAAAACCCAAAACCTTAAAAAACAACAATTATACACTTAAAAAACATTAAAATCTAGAAAACCTCTAAAAAAAATTTAAACCTAACAAACCTAAACCCTATTCTAGAAAAACCCTAAATCCTAAACCAACAAACCCTAAGAAACTCTAAACCTTAAACCCTTATAAACCCCTAATATCCTAAAACCTAAGATCCTAAACCCTAAACCCTAAACCCTAAAAAATCACTAAGAAAACCTAAACCCTAAAAATCGCTAAGAAAACCTAAACCCTAAAAAAAAAAACTTTAAAACTCATAAACCTAAAGAACCATAAATTCCAAACTCTAAACCTTGAACCCTAAACCCTAAGAAACCCTTAAAAATCAAAAGGCCAAAACCCTAACCCTAAGAAAACCCCAAACCCTAAACCCAAAAAAGCACTAAGAAACACAAAACCCTAAAAACAACAAGAAAAAACTTTAAAAACTCTAAACCTAGAAAACCTCTAAAAAAATCTTAAACCTAACAAACCTAAACCCTATTCTAGAAAAAACCTAAACCTAAAACACTAAACCCTACACCCTAAATGACCAAAAAAAAAACCTAGGAGACCTTAAATGTTCAACTCAAACCCTAAGAAACCTAAACCCTAAACCTTAGGGATAAACCCCCAACCCTAAGCCTTATGAAACTCAAAGAAGCCCTAAACCCTAAGAAATCCTAAATCCTAAGAAAAACTAAACACTAAAAAACTACCAAAAAAAATCAAAACTCTAAACCTAAAAATTCTTAAACCTAACAAACCTAGACCCTAAACCGTAGAAAAACCCTAAACCTAAAATACTAAACCCTAAACCCCTACACCTTAAATGACCCAAAAAAAAAAACCTAGGAGACCTTAAATGTTAAACACAAAACCTAAGAAACTTAAACCCTAAACCTTAGGGATAAACCCTCAACCCTAAGCCTTATGAAACTCTAAGAAGCCCTAAACCCTAAGAAATCCTAAATCCTAAGAAAAGCTAAATACAAAAAACCTTCCAAATCTTAAATCTAAAAATCCCGAAAACAAACCTTAAAAACCCTAAAAAAATTCCTTAATCTAAAACCCTAAGTCCTAGGTCCTAAGAACTCATATATCATAAACACAATAATGATCCTAAAATATCTTTAACAATCCTAAATTGAAAAAAACTCTTGACCTAAATTTTTTTAGAAAAACTTAAGCTTTAAACCCTAACCTAAAAACCTTTAAACAAATACCTAAACTCTTATTCATCATGTTCAGATTATATTATTGTTCTATATGCTCTATATAGTTATATAGTTATATATATAGTTCTTCAGCTTTATCATGTCATGCATGCTCAAAATCTTTCAACTACTGATACATACTCTACTCTACATCTTCTCTTGATGTAGGTTCGAGTTTTCAGCATTCAACTCACGTGGAGATTGGTTCCCGATCCGTATTCAGCAATATCAATAGTGAGACCTCATTTTTTGAGGACGATTTACATGTTTTATATTCAATCTTTCATTTTAGTTTCAATTTTGCTGGAGTTAGCTGGGGGAATGTCCCAGCATCTCTAGTTAGTTAGAGGCTTTTATTCTTACATTGTTTTTCTCACTCCCCGAGGTTACCCGCTTGATGTAACACGAGACGTAGGATCACGAGTGATCCTAAACTAACCTTGAGTAGGCATATCATAAGCATATTAGATCAAAACCTTTAAAAGGCTAAACCTAAGAAATCTGAAACCCCTAAGAAACCCTAAACCCTAAATCCTAAACCCCAAGAAACACTAAACCCTGAACCTTAGGGAAACCCCTAAACCCGAAGACTTATGAAACACCAACAAACCCTAAACCCTAAGAAATCCTAAAGCCTAAAAACACCATTAAAAATACTAAACCTAAAAACACCCTTAAAACCCAAAACCCCTAAAAAACCTAAATTTAAAATCCTAAGCCCTTAACCCATAGAAATCCTAAGCCCTAAGATCCCCTAAACCGTAAAAAATCATAGCAATCTTGACAACCCCTTTTAAAATCCTAAATCTAAAAATACTCTAAACTTAAAAAATTCAACAAAAACTTAAGCCCTAAACCTTAAAAACCCTTAAATACAAACTTAGACCATACCAAAGAAACCCTAAACCCTTCCCCCTAAACCTTTGGGCTAAACCCTAAACTTTAAGAAATGATAAAAATCCTAAAAAACTTTTGAAACCCTAAACATTTAAAAACCCTATAAAACCCCTAAGATCTAAGAACCCCTTAATTGTTACCATAGAAATCCTAAACACCTTAAAACCCTAAACCTAATAAAACCCTAGAAAATCTTAAGCCCAAAACCCTAAATCCTAAAAACCTTAAAAAAACCAAACCCTAAGAAATCCTAAACGTTAAATATTATACACTAAGAAACTCTAAATCCTTAACTTTTAATCATAGGGCTAATCCTTTAACGCCAAAGCATATGGAATCCTAAGAAACCCTAACCCCTAAAATCCATTTAAACACCTAAAAGTATAATACCCTAGGAAAAAAAATCCCTTTAAAACCATAAGCCCTAGAAAGAGCCCTAAACTTAAAATCATATGCCCTATATTAGGCCTACGTAATCCTATTTCTTAAGAAATCCAAATTCTTAAAAAAAGCTAAGAAACCCTAAAACATTTAAAAACCTTAATCATAAAAATCATAAACCTAAAAAAAAAAAACCATAAACTTAAAAAAGCTCTTAACCTAAAATTCGAAGCCCTAAATCCTTAACCAAGAAGCCCTAAGAAACTCTACTCCTTAAACCCTTATAAACCCTAATACCCTAAAACCTATGATCCTAAACCCTAAACCCTAAAAAATCTCTAAGAAAACCTAAACCCTAAAAAACCTAAAAAAAAAAAACTTTAAAACTCCTTAACCTAAAGAACCATAAACCCCAAACTCTAAACCTTGAACCCTAAACCCTTAAAAATCATAAGCCCAAAACCCAAACGCTAAGAAAACCCCAAACCCTAAACCCGAAACCCAAAACCTTAAAAAACAACAAATATACACTTAAAAAACATTAAAATCTAGAAAACCTCTAAAAAATCTTAAACCTAACAAACCTAAACCCTATTCTAGAAAAACCCTAAACCCTAAACCAACAAACCCTAAGAAACTCTAAACCTTAAACCCTTATAAACCCCTAATATCCTAAAACCTAAGATCCTAAACCCTAAACCCTAAACCCTAAACCCTAAAAAATCACTAAGAAAACCTAAACCCTAAAAATCGCTAAGAAAACCTAAACCCTAAAAAAAAAAACTTTAAAACTCCTAAACCTAAAGAACCATAAATTCCAAACTCTAAACCTTGAACCCTAAACCCTAAGAAACCCTTAAAAATCAAAAGGCCAAAACCCTAACCCTAAGAAAACCCCAAACCCTAAACCCAAAAAAGCACTAAGAAACCCAAAACCCTAAAAACAACAAGAAAAAACTTTAAAAACTCTAAACCTAGAAAACCTCTAAAAAAATCTTAAACCTAACAAACCTAAACCCTATTCTAGAAAAAACCTAAACCTAAAACACTAAACCCTACACCCTAAATGACCAAAAAAAAAACCTAGGAGACCTTAAATGTTCAACTCAAACCCTAAGAAACCTAAACCCTAAACCTTAGGGATAAACCCCCAACCCTAAGCCTTATGAAACTCAAAGAAGCCCTAAACCCTAAGAAATCCAAAATCCTAAGAAAAACTAAACACTAAAAAACTACAAAAAAAACTTTCAAAACTCTAAACCTAAAAATTCTTAAACCTAACAAACCTAAACCCTAAACCGTAGAAAAACCCTAAACCTAAGAGACTAAACCCTAAACCCCTACACCCTAAATGACCCAAAAAAAAACCCTAGGAGACCTTAAATGTTAAACACAAAACCTAAGAAACTTAAACCCTAAACCTTTGGAATAAACCCTCAAACCTAAGCCTTATGAAACTCTAAGAAGCCGTAAACCCTAAGAAATCCTAAATCCTAAGAAAAGCTAAACACAAAAAACCTTTAAAATCCTAAATCTAAAAATCCCGAAAACAAACTTTAAAAACCCTAAAAAAATTCCTTAATCTAAACCCCTAAGTCCTAGGCCCTTAGAACTCATATATCATAAACACAATAATGATCCTAAAATATCTTTAACAATCCTAAATTGAAAAAAACTCTTGACCTAATTTTTTTTAGAAAAACTTAAGCTTTAAACCCTAAACTAAAAACCCTTAAACAAATACCTAAACTCTTATTCATCATGTTCAGATTATATTATTGTTCAATATGCTCTATATAGTTATATATATATATATTTCTTCAGCTTTATCATGTCATGCATGCTCAAAATCTTTCAACTACTAATACATACTCTACGCTACATCTTCTCTTGATGTAGGTTCAGGTTCTCAGCATTCAAATCACGTGGAGATCGGTTCCCGATCCGTATTCAGCAATATCAATGGTGAGTCCTCGTTTTTTGAGGACGATTTACATGTTTTATATTCAATCTTTCATTTTAGTTTCAGTTTTGCTGGAGTTAGCTGGGGGCATGTCCCAGCATCTCTAGTCAGTTAGAGGTTTTATTCTTACATTGTTTTTGTCACTCCCTGAGGTTACCCGCTTGATGTAACACGAGACGTAGGATCACGAGTGATCCTAAGCTAACCTTGAGTGGGCATATCATAAGCATATTAGATCAACACCTTTAAAAGGCAAAACCTAAGAAATCTGAAACCCCTAAGAAACCCTAAACCCTAAATCCTAAACCCCAAGAAACACTAAACCCTAAACCTTAGGGAAACCCCTAAACCCCAAGACTTATGAAACACCAACAAACCCTAAACCCTAAGAAATCCTAAAGCCTAAAAACACCATTAAAAATACTAAACCTAAAAACACCCTTAAAACCCAAAACCCCTAAAAACCCTAAATTTAAAATCCTAAACCCTTAACCCATAGAAATCCTAAGCCCTAAGATCCCCTAAACCGTAAGAAATCATAACAATCTTGACAACCCCTTTTAAAATCCTAAATCTAAAAATACTCTAAACTTAAAAAATTCAACAAAAACTTAAGCCCTAAACCTTAAAACCCCTTAAATACAAACTTTGAACATACAAAAGAAACCCTAAACCCTTCCCCCTAAACCTTTGGGCTAAACCATAAACTTTAAGAAATGATAAAAATCCTAAAAAACTTTTGAAACCCTAAACATTTAAAAACCCTATAAATCCCCTAAGATCTAAGAACCCCTTAATTGTTACCATAGAAATCCTAAACACCTTAAAACCCTAGAAAATCTTAAGCCCAAAACCCTAAATCCTAAAAACCTTAAAAAAACAAAACCCTAAGAAATCCGAAACGTTAAATATTATACACTAAGAAACTCTAAATCCTTAACTTTTAATCATAGGGCTAATCCTTTAACACCAAAGCATATGGAATCCTAAGAAACCCTAACCCCTAAAATCCAGTTAAACACCTAAAAGTAATTAACCCGAGGTAAAAAAATCCCTGTAAAACCATAAGCTCTAGAAAGAGCCCTAAACTGAAAATCATATGCCCTATATTAGGCCTACGTAATCCTATTTCTTAAGAAATCCAAATTCTTAAAAATAGCTAAGAAACCCTAAAACATTTAAAAACCTTAATCATAAAAATCATAAACCTAAAAAAAACCATGAACTCTAAAAAACTCTTAACCTAAAATCCTAAGCCATAAACCCTAAACGAAGAAACCCTAAGAAACTCTAAATTATAAACCCTAATACCCTAAAACCTAAGATCCTAATCCCTAAAAAATTACTAAGAAAACCTAAACCCTAAAAATCACTAAGAAAACCTACACCCTAAAAGATCGGAAAAAAAAAACTTTAAAACACCTCAACCTAAAGAACTCTAAATCCCAAACTCTAAAGCTTGAACCCTAAACCCTTAAAAATCATAAGCCCAAATCCCTACCCCTAAGAAAACCCGAAACCCAAAATAGCAATAAGAAACCCAAAACCCTAAAAAACAACAATTTTTTTTTTATAAACTCTAAACCTAGAAAACCTCTAAAAAATCTTAAACCTAACAAACCTAAATCCTATTCTAGAAAAACCATAAACCTAAAACACTAAACCCTACACCCTAAATGACCCAAAAAAAAACCTAGGAGACTTTAAATGTTCAACTCAAACCCTAAGAAACCTAAACCCTGAACTTAGGGATAAACTCCCAACCCTATGCCTTATGAAACTCTAAGAAGCCCTAAACCCTAAGAAATCCTAAATCCTAAGAAAAGCTAAACACTAAAAACCTTTAAAACCCTAAAAAAATTTCTTAATCTAAAACCCCAAGTCCTAAGCCCTTAGACCTCATATATCGTAAAAACAATAATGATCCTAAAAAGTCTTTAAGAATCCTAGATTGAAAAAAACTCTTGATCGAATTTTTTTTTAGAAAAACATAAGCTCTAAAGCCTAACCTAATAACCGTTAACCAAATACCTAAACTCTTCTTAATCATGTACAGATTATATCATTATTCAATATGTTCTATTCAGTTATATATATTTGTTCAGCATTAACATGTCATGCATGCTCAGAATCTTTCAACTACTGATACATACTCTACGGTACATCTTCTCTTGATGTAGGTTCAGGTCCTTAGCATTTAGATCATGCGGAGATTGCTCCCGATTCGTATTCAGCAATTTCAGTGGTGAGTCCTCGTTTTTTGAGGACGATTTACATGTTTTATATTCAATCTTTCATTTTAGTTTCAGTTTTGCTGGAGTTAGCTGGGGGCATGTCCCAGCATCTCTAGTCAGTTAGAGGCTTTTATTCTTACATTGATTTTGTCACTCCCCGAGGTTGACCGCTTGATGTAACACGAGACGTAGGATCACGAGTGATCCTAAGCTAACCTTGAGTAGGCATATCATAAGCATATTAGATCAACACCTTTAAAAGTCTAAACCTAAGAAATCTGAAACCCCTAAGAAACCCTAAACCCTAAATCCTAAACCCCAAGAAACACTAAACCCTAAACCTTAGGGAAACCCCTAAACCCCAAGACTTATGAAACACCAACAAACCCTAAACCCTAAGAAATCCTAAAGCCTAAAAACACCATTAAAAATAATAAACCTAAAAACACCCTTAAAACCCAAAACCCCTAAAAACCCTAAATTTAAAATCCTAAGCCCTTAACCCATAGAAATCCTAAGCCCTAAGATTCCCTAAACCATAAGAAATCATAACAATCTTGACAACCCCTTTTAAAATCCTAAATCTAAAAATACTCTAAACTTAAAAAATTCAACAAAAACTTAAGCCCTAAACCTTAAAAACCCTTAAATACAAACTTAGACCATACCAAAGAAACCCTAAACCCTTCCCCCTAAACCTTTGGGCTAAACCCTAAACTTTAAGAAATGATAAAAATCCTAAAAAATTTTGAAACCCTAAACATTTAAAAACCCTATAAAACCCCTAAGATCTAAGAACCCCTTAATTGTTACCATAGAAATCCTAAACAACTTAAAACCCTAAACCTAATAAAACCCTAGAAAATCTTAAGCCCAAAAACCTAAATCCTAAAAACCTTAAAAAAACCAAACCCTAAGAAATCCTAAACGTTAAATATTATACACTAAGAAACTCTAAATCCTTAACTTTTAATCATAGGGCTAATCCTTTAACGCCAAAGCATATGGAATCCTAAGAAACCCTAACCCCTAAAATCCATTTAAACACCTAAAAGTATAATACCCGAGGAAAAAAAATCCCTTTAAAACCATAAGCCTTAGAAAGAGCCCTAAACTTAAAATCATATGCCCTATATTAGGCCTACGTAATCCTATTTCTTAAGAAATCCAAATTCTTAAAAAAAGCTAAGAAACCCTAAAACATTTAAAAACCTTAATCATAAAAATCATAAACCTCAAAAAAACCATGAACTCTAAAAAACTCTTAACCTAAAATCCGAAGCCCTAAACCCTAAACGAAGAAACCCTAAGAAACTCTAAATTATAAACCCTAATACCCTAAATCCTAAGATCCTAATCCCTAAAAAAAAACTAAGAAAACCTAAACCCTAAAAATCACTAAGAAAACCTACACCCTAAAAGATCGAAAATAAAAAACTTTAAAACCCCTAAACCTAAAGAACTCTAAATCCCAAACTCTAAAGCTTGAACCCTAAACCCTTAAAAATCATAAACCCAAATCCCTACCCCTAAGAAAACCCTAAACCCAAAAAAGCAATAACAAACCAAAAACCCTAAAAAACAACAATTTTTTTTTTATAAACTCTAAACCTAGAAAACCTCTAAAAAATCTTAAACCTAACAAACCTAATTCCTATTTTAGAAAAACCATAAACCTAAAACACTAAACCCTACACCCTAAATGACCCAAAAAAAAACCTAGGAGACTTTAAATGTTCAACTCAAACCCTAAGAAACCTAAACCCTAAACCATAGGGATAAACTCCCAACCCTATGCCTTATGAAACTCTAAGAAGCCCTAAACCCTATGAAATCCTAAATCCTAAGAAAAGCTAAACACTAAAAACCTTTAAAACCCTAAAAAAATTCCTTAATCTAAAACCCCAAGTCCTAAGCCCTTAGAGCTCATATATTGTAAAAACAATAATGATCCTAAAGAGTCTTTAAGAATCCTAAATTGAAAAAAACTCTTGATAGAATTTTTTTTAAAGAAAAACATAAGCTCTAAAGCCTAACCTAATAACCGTTAACCAAATACCTAAACTATTCTTAATCATGTTCAGATGATATCATTGTTCAATATGTTCTATTCAGTTATATATATTTGTTCAGCTTTATCATGTCATGCATGCTCAGAATCTTTCAACTACTGATACATACTCTACGGTACATCTTCTCTTGATGTAGGTTCAGGTCCTGAGCATTTAGATCATGCGGAGATTGCTCCCGATTCGTATTCAACAATTTCAGTGGTGAGTCCTCGTTTTTCGAGGATGATTTACATGTTTTATATTCAGTCTTGCATTTTAGTTTCAGTTTTGCTAGAGTTAGCAGGGGGCATGTCCTAGCATCTCTAGTCAGTTAGAGGCTTTTATTCATACATTGTTTTTGTCACTACCCGAGGTTACCCACTTAACGTCACGAGACCTAGGATCACGAGTGACCCCAAGCTAACCTTGAGTTGGCATATCATAAGCATATTAGATCAACATCTTTAAAAGCCTAAACCTAAGAAATATGAAATTCCTCAGAAACCCTAAACCCTAAACCCTAAACCGTAAGAAACACTAAACCCTAAACCTAAGGGAAACCCCAAGACATATGAAACACCAACAAACCCTAAAGCCTAAAAACACCTTTAAAAACACTAAACCTAAAAACACCCTTAAAATCCCTAACCCCTAAAAACTCTAAATTTAAAATCCTAAGCCATAAACCCAAAGAAACCCTAGGCCCTAAGAACCCACCCCTAAACAGTAAAAAATAATAACAATCTTGAAAACCCCTTTCAAAATACTAAACCTAAAAAAACTCTAAACCTAAAAAATTCAACAAAAACTTAAGCCCTAAACCTTAAAAACCCTTAAATAAAAACTTAGACCTTATACCCAAAGAAACCCTAAACCTTTCCGCCTAAACCTTAGGGCTAAACTCTAAGAAACCCTAAACTTTAAGTAATAAAAAATATCCTAAAAACTTTTAAAAACCCTAAACCCTAAAATCCCTATAAATCCCCTAAGATCTAACAACCCCTTAATCGTTAAAAAACCATAGAAATCCTAAACACCTTAAAACCCTAAAAAACCTAAAACAGAAAAACTTTAAAACTCCTAAACCTAACACTACAAGAAAAAGGGTCACTAGGGACGAGAAATATGGTCCCAAAAGGTCTAATTCTGGTCTCTAAAGGTCACTAGCGACGAGAAAATTCTGGTCGCCAACCGTCCCTATAGGCTCCGTCGCTAAAGGTCAATAGGGATGAGATTGAGGTGCCGGTCCTTAAAATGGTTTTACGACCATGTAAAGTTCTAGTCCCTAAAATTCTTTTAGGGACCACGATTCTGGTCCTTACAAAAAACAATCAATTGGTACCTTAAAATTTCACGACGAGCTTATCTAGTCCCTAAAGCTTTATCACCACAAAAATCTGGTCCTTAAATAGTTTTAAGGACTCACACATTGTTGGTCCCTAAAGATGATTTATGGCCAGAAAATGTGGCACGTAAATAACACGTAATTTTTCCTGTCATGCTTTTCTTAGATAATATAGATAACAAAATGCATCTAGATAATATTAATTAAAAGTATTGATTAACATCCCACAAACAATATTGTTTACAAAAATATGTCATATGAAATGACGCTACTCATTGGCCAAAAAAAACTAAAATTCCTATTAAAGTATTCCATACTATCCTTAAAAAAAGATGATAAATTTGTCAATTTTTTAAAAGTATTCCAACTTGCTTCTTGACTAGAAAACGGATGTCCAAATCCTGTAAAACATACAAAATAAATTCTATTAGAAAAAAAATTATGTGCACAACCAAATCACACAATATATTTTAGTGTTGATAAGAAATAAGATATATGGCATTCTAGATTTTAGATTACTAGAGCATTGAACAACAAAATTAACTCAAACGCTTCAAGATCATTCAAAATATTGATAGAGGGCTATCTTCTCTTTGGTGAATCGCTTGATACGCTCAGCTACGAAACCTAAAAGCTTGCTCACAAGTCACAACTCACAAGAGAACTCATAAAGTAGGTTTTTTAAGTACACTTTTTCTCACAAATCCATTAAGCTGATCCTACTCACGAGAATACAGAACTAGGATCATAAAAATTAATGAGAATAACTTATATAACAAAATGAGTCCATGCAGAACCTTGATGTTCATGTCCACCAACTGAAATCAAATGCAGTTTGTGCTAAAAGAGAAAATCTGAACTTGATATATTTTCATAATAGTAATTAACAATATAAGAGCGTCATTTCTTTGGATTCTCACACTTTGGACCCAGTTCATATAATTGATAGCTTCAAGATAGATCCTTGTTAGTGGTTGATCGCACTGGGATATATTCAATCAGCTCCTTATCTTGTGTAATAGATGCCCCAAGATTTAATGAGCACCTACCAATCAATAAACCTTGTGTAATCACACAAGTAGAGTCTAGAGAGTATGATGATGTTACAGTGCAACAATGTTAATAGGAAGAACAAGTTTGATAATTATGTTACTTTCAAGGAGAAGACAATAAATCCAAATAAGTATTATGTAAAGCCCAACACTGGAATTTTCATGCTTCAGTCTTCCAACGATGTCATAATTACAATGCAATGGCATAAAGAGGCACCACTATACATGCAATGCAAGGATAAATTCCTTCTTCAAAGTGTTGTTGCAGGCCCTTGAACAACTGCAAAGTACATTACTCCCGAGATGTTCAATAAGGAGTCGGGGAATTATGTGGAGGACTGCAAGTTGAAAGTTGTTTATGTTCCTCCTCAAGTGCCATTACATGTAAGGGAGGGGTCTGAGAAAGGTTCTTCTCCTAGGGCTTTAGTATTAAAAATTAGAACTATAAATATATCGGAGCTCACTAATATATCAAGGTCATATAATGAGTATAAAGACAACTTGTTGAAGACAAAGGCACTAATTTCAAAGCTGACAGGTGAGAAAATTTTTGTTATGCAACAAAATGAAAAGCTTCAGCAAGAATTGGAACTCTTGAGATGGGAACATAACAACAGTCGTGGTGGTATCCCATCTATATATGTTCTCACCATTGTATTTCTGAAAATCCTTTTGGTCTATATTCTAAAAACATATATTTGTAACCCAAATACAGATAACATGTGCATATATTGTCCCCCTCCCCGAACTCCAACATACCACCAAAAACCTTTATGTTTCCTCTTCATAATAACCAACAAAGAAGAGTTCTTCTCTATCTGTATTGTTTTCAGTTTGGGGGAGAGCTGAGACAGACACAGGTAGCTGCAATTATGATAAGCTAGATAATAAAAACAGACACAATTCAATGGTCGAATGTTGTCCTTTTTTATATCTATATAAGGCTATCCCTTTCTCTAAATTCTCTAGTCTACCTGACTATATATAACATTTCATATCTGGAGATCGAAAAATAAGTCCATACATTCTCTGCATTTTCTTCAATTTCTATTTCCCAAGATAAAAGGTCTAACACTTAAAAGCTGTTACATTTCATTTTTTCAATCATTAAAAAGTAATTTTACTGATGACCAGCAACAAGAGAATGTTGGACGGTATTTACAAGGATATCATCATCCTATATGACCTGTGATAGAGAGATTGTTTTCGTCTTAAACTTAAAGTAAGGTGTTTTATGTTGTTTGTGTTATGATATTACAAGAAAGAGTTTGTGAGAATTAAAGATCAAGGGCCTTCTTAAGAAAAGCAACATCAGAGGCATTTATAGTTATATCGAAAGACTCATGCTCTTTGAGTAATTCTACGGAAATCCTTACACATTCTTGCTATATTCTCAATGCTCCAGTTGTTTAAAAAATTTCAGAACCTTGAGTCAATTATTTGTCTGGTTGACTTAAATGTGTGCAAGTTAGTTTCATTAGTTTTATAATGGTCTTGTGCTTGAAGCAATCATCATGTGAACAACTGGTTCGACATCCTTTTTTTTGAAACTCGAGACGACAACATTAGTTTATTGATCAAGTGTATTTCCTAAGTTATGAATACAACCAAGTGTTGGATAATATTGATAAGTAATTATAGTAGATATATTTTATTGTCATGATGAATTACTTAGATTCCAAAAAAAAAGATAAGAAGTTTCAAAAACAGAAACACACTACTGGCACTCACTTGTCCCTTGGTAATGTCTTCTTAACTTCTTGTCTTCCTCTGTTTCCTGATATCTTTTTCACTCATTTATCTGAGTTCCTGGTACTCCAATAACTCTTTTGGAAGTTGTTCAGTTTCTTCCTCCTCACATTCCGCTTTACCACACTCATCCTCTTCTTGATCTTCACCTTCCTCCTCATATTCATCCAAATATTTATACTCCTGAATGAACACAACGAAATTGTCATAGCAAAATAAAATTAAAGATGAAAGATCCGAAAAAATTGCGGAAATCATAGGTTACATCTCTTTTATATTCGTGCATAGTTGTTCTAGAGTAGCAAACCAAATTCTCAATGATAATCTTCAATTGCTAAAGTGGAGCAGAGAACTAGTAAGCTTTGTGCCTACCATTAATTATTTTATACATGAAAAGATTATTTTACAGATAAATGGACACTAGATCCGTATCATCACTTAATAAAATTAAAACCAAGGAAATGAATTCGACCAAACCTCACAAGATTCCCCAAAAACCAAAAAGTAGTTTCTTCTTATAAGAGATTTTATTTGGTTAAAATTTATCAAATAAGATTTGATCTCTACTTTAAAGGTTTTGCAAATATACACTAGTTATTTTTAGATTTCAATCTTAAATACATAAACTATCAATAAACCAACTATGAAACTAGTTATTTTTCCCTGCAAATGTGTATATTTTAACCATGAAGAAACATGTAATCTTATACTCATTCATAGCACACATGAACATGTAAGTTTAATCTGGAAGAAACATGATTCTTGAACAAGGAACATTAATTATCACCATACGTAATTAAGGAAGACATTTTGATAATGTTACTGCTAAATGCAAGTGTTCATAAGCTTGCAAGAAATAAAAACATACACAAAGACAAGAAAAAGTAAATAGCAATAAGAAAGGCTAGAAAATAAGAGTTCACTACTGTAGTTAAAACACTAGGTTAGATCCTTAAATTTCTATATAATTATTTTACCTCATATTGTGATTTTCGAATTTGTTAGCGTATATAATCTCATATATAACTTTTCTTTAACTTCTATTGATTAAATAACAGTTTGTGGACTAAGTTTATTTCTAAAATCATATCCTAATTACCTCTGTTAAAACACAATCAGAATTGAATAAACAATCCTCATTACCTCTGTTAGTTTTCATTGTTTTTCCCATTCAACAGTTTTTTTGTGGAGTGCTGCAACTTTTTTGAGCAAGCTCCCACAATATTCTTGATAATGTTGAACCCACCTCACTAAATTCATAAAGCTAAAATAAATCACTTACCAATATGTATAGATAATAATGCTATAACATGTGGAGAACTTATAATAACACAATAACTGCTAAAGTGCCGAACATTCAATAACAACATAAATAAAAAAATGAGTAGAGGAAATTTTCTATTGTTTAATCCCTCTTATACACTAAACATGTGTACCCATTTCAATATAAATATCATGATTTCAAAGATAACCCTAACTCATAAAATAATTCTTTTTTGAAGAATAAAGATCTTAATAGCAAAGATAACCCTAATTCAGGAATTAATACCTTTTGAAAATAAGAAACATCATCTAAAATAATTTTAATATGGAATAGGACTTACTCCTCTTGAAAAATCAACGAGTAACAAAACTATGAGGCAAAAACACAAAATAGAAAGAAAAAATTGAAGTAGACATAAACAAAAGATCTAACCGAACAAAGAGATTCGAAGAGATCAATGGTATCTGTACATAGCTCCAAACTCGACCATGAAAATTCTTTGAGAAAGACCAGAAGTAGAAGGGATGATGCCGGCATGATGAAATAGAGGTTTTTGGAGAACCTCAGAGGAGCGTTGTGTTTTGTGGAGAACCTTAGAGGAGAGTTGTTGAAATTGCTCATCTGAGAGGTGGTGTTGGCTTTAGGGGTTTTGAGACATTGATGTAGGGTTTTCACGCTTCAAGTTTACCTTTAGCTTTTTTCTTTATTTATCTCCTTTTTTTAGAGTCAAATTTATAAAATGATGCTCTGTCCCGTTTAGTTTAGAGTGTAGGGACCAGTTTCTCATCATTTTAGGGACCACATTTAGCCCCTTTGTAATTATATCGAGAATTAGGGACCAAAATAATATCTCGTCCTTGTAGATATACATTTAGGGACAAGATTTTTTATCCATCGCTAAATGTTGGTCTTAATTAAGGCTTTTTCTTGTAGTGTAAAGAACCATAATTCCCAAACTCTAAACTTTGAACCCTAAACCCTTAAAATCATAAGCCCAAAACCCAAACGCTAAGAAAACCCCAAACCCTAAATCCAAAACCCAAAACCATAAAAAACAACAAATATAAACTTACAAAACATTAAAATCTAGAAAACCTCTAAAAAATCTTAAACCTAAACCCTATTCTAGAAAAACCCTAAACCCTAAACCAACAAACCCTAAGAAACTCTAAACCTTAAACCCTTATAAACCCCTAATATCCTAAAACCTAAGATCCTAAACCCTAAACCCTAAAAAATCACTAAGAAAACCTAAACCCTAAAAATCGCTAAGAAAACCTAAACCCTAAAAAAAAAACATTAAAACTCCTAAACCTAAAGAACCATAAATTCCAAACTCTAAACCTTGAACCCTAAACCCTAAGAAACCCTTAAAAATCAAAAGGCCAAAACCCTAACCCTAAGAAAACCCCAAACCCTAAACCCAAAAAAGCACTAAGAAACCCAAAACCCTAAAAACAACAAGAAAAAACTTTAAAAACTCTATACCTAGAAAACCTCTAAAAAAATCTTAAACCTAACAAACCTAAACCCTATTCTAGAAAAAACCTAAACCTAAAACACTAAACCCTACACCCTAAATGACCAAAAAAAAAACCTAGGAGACCTTAAATGTTCAACTCAAACCCTAAGAAACCTAAACCCTAAACCTTAGGGATAAACCCCCAACCCTAAGCCTTATGAAACTCAAAGAAGCCCTAAACCCTAAGAAATCCTAAATCCTAAGAAAAACTAAACACTAAAAAACTACAAAAAAAACTTTCAAAACTCTAAACCTAAAAATTCTTAAACCTAACAAACCTAAACCCTAAACCGTAGAAAAACCCTAAACCTAAAAGACTAAACCCTAAACCCCTACACCCTAAATGACCCAAAAAAAAACCCTAGGAGACCTTAAATGTTAAACACAAAACCTAAGAAACTTAAACCCTAAACCTTTGGAATAAACCCTCAAACCTAAGCCTTATGAAACTCTAAGAAGCCGTAAACCCTAAGAAATCCTAAATCCTAAGAAAAGCTAAACACAAAAAACCTTTAAAATCCTAAATCTAAAAATCCCGAAAACAAACTTTAAAAACCCTAAAAAAATTCCTTAATCTAAACCCCTAAGTCCTAGGCCCTTAGAACTCATATATCATAAACACAATAATGATCCTAAAATATCTTTAACAATCCTAAATTGAAAAAAATTCTTGACCTAAATTTTTTTAGAAAAACTTAAGCTTTAAACCCTAACCTAAAAACCTTTAAACAAATACCTAAACTCTTATTCATCATGTTCAGATTATATTATTGTTCAATATGCTCTATATAGTTATATATATATATATATATATATATATATTTCTTCAGCTTTATCATGTCATGCATGCTCAAAATCTTTCAACTACTAATACATACTCTACGCTACATCTTCTCTTGATGTAGGTTCAGGTTCTCAGCATTCAAATCACGTGGAGATCGGTTCCCGATCCGTATTCAGCAATATCAATGGTGAGTCCTCGTTTTTTGAGGACGATTTACATGTTTTATATTCAATCTTTCATTTTAGTTTCAGTTTTGCTGGAGTTAGCTGGGGGCATGTCCCAGCATCTCTAGTCAGTTAGAGGTTTTATTCTTACATTGTTTTTGTCACTCCCTGAGGTTACCCGCTTGATGTAACACGAGACGTAGGATCACGAGTGATCCTAAGCTAACCTTGAGTGGGCATATCATAAGCATATTAGATCAACACCTTTAAAAGGCAAAACCTAAGAAATCTGAAACCCCTAAGAAACCCTAAACCCTAAATCCTAAACCCCAAGAAACACTAAACCCTAAACCTTAGGGAAACCCCTAAACCCCAAGACTTATGAAACACCAACAAACCCTAAACCCTAAGAAATCCTAAAGCCTAAAAACACCATTAAAAATACTAAACCTAAAAACACCCTTAAAACCCAAAACCCCTAAAAACCCTAAATTTAAAATCCTAAACCCTTAACCCAGAGAAATCCTAAGCCCTAAGATCCCCTAAACCGTAAGAAATCATAACAATCTTGACAACCCCTTTTAAAATCCTAAATCTAAAAATACTCTAAACTTAAAAAATTCAACAAAAACTTAAGCCCTAAACCTTAAAACCCCTTAAATACAAACTTTGAACATACAAAAGAAACCCTAAACCCTTCCCCCTAAACCTTTGGGCTAAACCATAAACTTTAAGAAATGATAAAAATCCTAAAAAACTTTTGAAACCCTAAACATTTAAAAACCCTATAAAACCCCTAAGATCTAAGAACCCCTTAATTGTTACCATAGAAATCCTAAACACCTTAAAACCCTAGAAAATCTTAAGCCCAAAACCCTAAATCCTAAAAACCTTAAAAAAACCAAACCCTAAGAAATCCTAAACGTTAAATATTATACACTAAGAAACTCTAAATCCTTAACTTTTAATCATAGGGCTAATCCTTTAACGCCAAAGCATATGGAATCCTAAGAAACCCTAACCCCTAAAATCCATTTAAACACCTAAAAGTATAATACCCGAGGAAAAAAAATCCCTTTAAAACCATAAGCCCTAGAAAGAGCCCTAAACTTAAAATCATATGCCCTATATTAGGCCTACGTAATCCTATTTCATAAGAAATCCAAATTCTAAAAAAAAGCTAAGAAACCCTAAAACATTTAAAAACCTTAATCATAAAAATCATAAACCTCAAAAAAACCATGAACTCTAAAAAACTCTTAACCTAAAATCCGAAGCCCTAAATCCTAAACGAAGAAACCCTAAGAAACTCTAAATTATAAACCCTAATACCCTAAAACCTAAGATCCTAATCCCTAAAAAATCACTAAGAAAACCTAAACCCTAAAATCACTAAGAAAACCTACACCCTTAAGGATCGAAAAAAAAAAACTTTAAAACCCCTAAACCTAAACAACTCTAAATCCCAAACTCTAAAGCTTGAACCCTAAACCCTTAAAAATCATAAGCCCAAAACCCTACCCCTAAGAAAACCCTAAACCCAAAAAAGCAATAAGAAACCCAAAACCCTAAAAAACAACAATTTTTGTTTTATAAACTCTAAACCTAGAAAACCTCTAAAAAATCTTAAACCTAACAAACCTAAATCCTATTCTAGAAAAACCATAAACCTAAAACACTAAACCCTACACCCTAAATGACCCAAAAAAAAACCTAGGAGACTTTAAATGTTCAACTCAAACCCTAAGAAACCTAAACCCTAAACCTTAGGGATAAACTCCCAACCCTATGCCTTATGAAACTCTAAGAAGCCCTAAACCCTAAGAAATCCTAAATCCTAAGAAAAGCTAAACACTAAAAACCTTTAAAACCCTAAAAAAATTCCTTAATCTAAAACCCCAAGTCCTAAGCCCTTAGAGCTCATATATCGTAAAAACAATAATGATCCTAAAGAGTCTTTAAGAATCCTTAATTGAAAAAAACTCTTGATAGAATTTTTTTTTAAGAAAAACATAAGCTCTAAAGCCTAACCTAATAACCGTTAACCAAATACCTAAACTCTTCTTAATCATGTTCAGATTATATCATTATTAAATATGTTCTATTCAGTTATATATATTTGATCAGCTTTATCATGTCATGCATGCTCAGAATCTTTCAACTACTGATACATACTCTACGGTACATCTTCTCTTGATGTAGGTTCAGGTCCTGAGCATTTAGATCATGCGGAGATTGCTCCCGATTCGTATTCAACAATTTCAGCGGTGAGTCCTCGTTTTTCGAGGATGATTTACATGTTTTATATTCAGTCTTGCATTTTAGTTTCAGTTTTGCTAGAGTTAGCAGGGGGCATGTCCTAGCATCTCTAGTCAGTTAGAGGCTTTTATTCATACATTGTTTTTGTCACTCCCCGAGGTTACCCACTTAACGTCACGAGACCTAGGATCACGAGTGACCCCAAGCTAACCTTAAGTTGGCATATCATAAGTATATTAGATCAACATCTTTAAAAGCCTAAACCTAAGAAATATGAAATTCCTCAGAAACCCTAAACCCTAAACCCTAAACCGTAAGAAACACTAAACCCTAAACCTTAGGGAAACCCCAAGACATATGAAACACCAACAAACCCTAAAGCCTAAAAACACCTTTAAAAACACTAAACCTAAAAACACCCTTAAAATCCCTAACCCCTAAAAACTCTAAATTTAAAATCCTAAGCCCTAAACCCAAAGAAACCCTAGGCCCTAAGAACCCACCCCTAAACAGTAAAAAATAATAACAATCTTGAAAACCCCTTTCAAAATACTAAACCTAAAAAAACTCTAAACCTAAAAAATTCAACAAAAACTTAAGCCCTAAACCTTAAAAACCCTTAAATAAAAACTTAGACCTTATACCCAAAGAAACCCTAAACCTTTCCGCCTAAACCTTAGGGCTAAACTCTAAGAAACCCTAAACTTTAAGTAATAAAAAATATCCTAAAAAACTTTTAAAAACCGTAAACCCTAAAATCCCTATAAATCCCCTAAGATCTAACAACCCCTTAATCGTTAAAAAACCATAGAAATCCTAAACACCTTAAAACCCTAAAAAACCTAAAACAGAAAAACTTTAAAACTCCTAAACCTAAAGAACCATAAATCCCAAACTCTAAACTTGGAACCCTAAACCCTTAAAATCATAAGCCCAAAACCCAAACGCTAAGAAAACCCCAAACCCTAAATCCAAAACCCAAAACCATAAAAAACAACAAATATAAACTTACAAAACATTAAAATCTAGAAAACCTCTAAAAAATCTTAAACCTAACAAACCTAAACCCTATTCTAGAAAAACCCTAAACCCTAAACCAACAAACCCTAAGAAACTCTAAACCTTAAACCCTTATAAACCCCTAATATCCTAAAACCTAAGATCCTAAACCCTAAACCCTAAAAAATCACTAAGAAAACCTAAACCCTAAAAATCGCTAAGAAAACCTAAACCCTAAAAAAAAAACATTAAAACTCCTAAACCTAAAGAACCATAAATTCCAAACTCTAAACCTTGAACCCTAAACCCTAAGAAACCCTTAAAAATCAAAAGGCCAAAACCCTAACCCTAAGAAAACCCCAAACCCTAAACCCAAAAAAGCACTAAGAAACCCAAAACCCTAAAAACAACAAGAAAAAACTTTAAAAACTCTAAACCTAGAAAACCTCTAAAAAAATCTTAAACCTAACAAACCTAAACCCTATTCTAGAAAAAACCTAAACCTAAAACACTAAACCCTACACCCTAAATGACCAAAAAAAAAACCTAGGAGACCTTAAATGTTCAACTCAAACCCTAAGAAACCTAAACCCTAAACCTTAGGGATAAACCCCCAACCCTAAGCCTTATGAAACTCAAAGAAGCCCTAAACCCTAAGAAATCCTAAATCCTAAGAAAAACTAAACACTAAAAAACTACAAAAAAATAATCAAAACTCTAAACCTAAAAATTCTTAAACCTAACAAACCTAAACCCTAAACCGTAGAAAAACCCTAAACCTAAAAGACTAAACCCTAAACCCCTACACCCTAAATGACGCAAAAAAAAAACCTAGGAGACCTTAAATGTTAAACGCAAAACCTAAGAAACTTAAACCCTAAACCTTAGGGATAAACCCTCAACCCTAAGCCTTATGAAACTCTAAGAAGCCGTAAACCCTAAGAAATCCTAATTCCTAAGAAAATCTAAACACAAAAAACCTTTAAAATCCTAAATCTAAAAATCCCGAAAACAAACCTTAAAAACCCTAAAAAAATTCCTTAATCTAAAACCCTAAGTCCTAGGTCTTTAGAACTCATATATCATAAACACAATAATGATCCTAAAATATCTTTAACAATCCTAAATTGAAAAAAATTCTTGACCTAAATTTTTTTAGAAAAACTTAAGCTTTAAACCCTAACCTAAAAACCTTTAAACAAATACCTAAACTCTTATTCATCATGTTCAGATTATATTATTGTTCTATATGCTCTATATAGTTATATATATATATATATTTCTTCAGCTTTATCATGTCATGCATGCTCAAAATCTTTCAACTACTGATACATACTCTACGCTACATCTTCTCTTGATGTAGGTTCGAGTTTTCAGCATTCAACTCACGTGGAGATTGGTTCCCGATCCGTATTCAGCAATATCAATGGTGAGACCTCATTTTTTGAGGACGATTTACATGTTTTATATTCAATCTTTCATTTTAGTTTCAATTTTGCTGGAGTGAGCTGGGGGCATGTCCCAGCATCTCTAGTTAGTTAGAGGCTTTTATTCTTACATTGTTTTTGTCACTCCCCGAGGTTACCCGCTTGATGTAACACGAGACGTAGGATCACGAGTGATACTAAGCTAAACTTGAGTAGGCATATCATAAGCATATTAGATCAACACCTTTAAAAGGCTAAACCTAAGAAATCTGAAACCCCTAAGAAACCCTAAACTCTAAATCCTAAACCCCAAGAAACACTAAACCCTAAACCTTAGGGAAACCCCTAAACCCCAAGACTTATGAAACACCAACAAACCCTAAACCCTAAGAAATCCTAAAGCCTAAAAACACCATTAAAAATACTAAACCTAAAAACACCCTTAAAACCCAAAACCCCTAAAAACCCTAAATTTAAAATCCTAATCCCTTAACCCATAGAAATCCTAAGCCCTAAGATCCCCTAAACCGTAAGAAATCATAACAATCTTGACAACCCCTTTTAAAATCCTAAATCTAAAAATACTCTAAACTTAAAAAATTCAACAAAAACTTAAGCCCTAAACCTTAAAAACCCTTAAATACAAACTTAGACCATACCAAAGAAACCCTAAACCCTTCCCCCTAAACCTTTCGGCTAAACCATAAACTTTAAGAAATGATAAAAATCCTAAAAAACTTTTGAAAACCTAAACATTTAAAAACCCTATAAAACCCCTAAGATCTAAGAACCCCTTAATTGTTACCATAGAAATCCTAAACACCTTAAAACCCTAAACCTAATAAAACCCTAGAAAATCTTAAGCCCAAAACCCTAAATCCTAAAAACCTTAAAAAAACCAAACCCTAAGAAATCCTAAACGTTAAATATTATACACTAAGAAATTCTAAATCCTTAACTTTTAATCATAGGGCTAATCCTTTAACGCCAAAGCATATGGAATCCTAAGAAACCCTAACCCCTAAAATCCATTTAAACACCAAAATGTATAATACCCGAGGAAAAAATATCCCTTTAAAACCATAAGCCCTAGAAAGAGCCCTAAACTTAAAATCATATGCCCTATATTAGGCCTACGTAATCCTATTTCTTAAGAAATCCAAATTCGTAAAAAAAGCTAAGAAACCCTAAAACATTTAAAAACCTTAATCATAAAAATCATAAACCTCAAAAAAACCATGAACTCTAAAAAACTCTTAACCTAAAATCCGAAGCCCTAAACCCTAAACGAAGAAACCCTAAGAAACTCTAAATTATAAACCCTAATACCCTAAAACCTAAGATCCTAATCCCTAAAAAATCACTAAGAAAACCTAAACCCTAAAAATCACTAAGAAAACCTACACCCTATAAGATCGGAAAAAAAAACTTCAAAACCCCTAAACCTAAAGAATTCTAAATCCCAAACTCTAAAGCTTGAACCCTAAACCCTTAAAAATCATAAGCCCAAAACCCTTCCCCTAAGAAAACCCTAAACCCAAAAAAGCAATAAGAAACCCAAAACCCTAAAAAACAACAATTTTTTTTTTATAAACTCTAAACCTAGAAAACCTCTAAAAAATCTTAAACCTAACAAACCTAAATCCTATTCTAGAAAAACCATAAACCTAAAACACTATACCCTACACCCTAAATGACCCAAAAAAAAACCTAGGAGACTTTAAATGTTCAACTCAAACCCTAAGAAACCTAAACCCTAAACCTTAGGGATAAACTCCCAACCCTATGCCTTATGAAACTCTAAGAAGCCCTAAACCCTAAGAAATCCTAAATCCTAAGAAAAGCTAAACACTAAAAACCTTTAAAACCCTAAAAAAATTCCTTAATCTAAAACCCCAAGTCCTAAGCCCTTAGAGCTCGTATATCATAAAAACAATAATGCTACTAAAAAGTCTTTAAAAATCCGAAATTGAAAAAAACTCTTGATCGATTTTTTTTTTAGAAAAACATAAGCTCTAAAGCATAACCTAATAACCATAAACCAAATACCTAAACTCTTCTAAATCATGTTCAGATTATATCATTGTTCAATATGATCTATTCGGTTATATATATTTGTTCAGCTTTATCATGTTATGCATGCTCATAATCTTTCAACTACTGATACATACTCTACGGTACATCTTCTCTTGATGTAGGTTCAGGTCTTAGCATTTAGATCATGCGGAGATTGCTCCCGATTCATATTCAGCAATTTCAGTGGTGAGTCCTCATTTTTCGAGGATGATTTACATGTTTTATATTCATTCTTGCACTTTAGTTTCAGTTTTGCTAGAGTTAGCCGGGGGCATGTCCTAGCATCTCTAGTCAGTTAGAGGCTTTTATTCATACATTGTTTTTGTCACTCCCTAGGTTACCCACTTAACGTAACACGAGACCTAGGATCACGAGTGACCCCAAGCTAACCTTGAGTTGGCATATCATAAGCATATTAGATCAACATCTTTAAAAGCCTAAACCTAAGAAATATGAAATACCTAAGAAACCGTAAACCCTAAACCCTAAACCGTAAGAAGCACTAAACCCTAAACCTTAGGGAAACCCCAAGACTTATGAAACACCAACAAACCCTAAAGCCTAAAAACACCTTTAAAAACACTAAACTTAAAAACACCCTTAAAACCCCTAACCCCTAAAAACTCTAAATTTAAAATCCTAAGCCCTAAACCCAAAGAAACCCTAGGCCCTAAGAACCCACCCCTAAACAGTAAAAAATCATAACAATCTTGAAAACCCCTTTAAAAATACTAAACCTAAAAAAACTCTAAACCTAAAAAATTCAACAAAAACTTAAGCCCTAAACCTTAAAAACCTTTAAATAAAAACTTAGACCTTATATCAAAAGAAACCCTAAACCCTTCCGCCTAAACCTTAGGGCTAAACGATAAGAAACTCTAAACTTTAAGTAATAAAAAAAACCCTAAAAAACTTTAAAAAACCCTAAACCCTAAAATCCCTATAAATTCCCTAAGATCTAACAACCCCTTAATCGTTAAAATACCATAGAAATGCTAAACACCTTAAAACCCTAAACCTAAAAATTCCTCTAAACCTAATAAAACCCTAGAAAATCTTAAGCCCAAAACCCTAAATCCTAAAAACTCTTAAAAAACCAAACCCTAAGAAATCCTAAACGCTAAATAATATACCCTAAGAAACTCTAAATCATAGGGCTAGACCTTAAATCCCAAACCATATGGAATCCTAAGAAACCCTAAACCCTAAAACCCATTTAAACACCTAAAACTATAATACCCGAGAAGAAAAATCCCTTTAAAACCATAAGCCCTAGAAAAAACCCTAAACTTAAAATCCTATGCCGTATATTAGGCCTATGTAACCCTAAATCTTAAGAAACCCAAATGCTTAAAAAAACCTAAGAAACCCTAAAACATTTAAAAACCTTAATCATAAAAATCATAAACCTAAAAAAAAAAAACCATAAACTCTAAAAAATTCTTAACCTAAAATTCGAAGCCCTAAATCCTAAACCAAGAAGCCCTAAGAAACTGAACACCTTAAACCCTTATAAACCTTAATACCCTAAAACCTATGATCCTAAACCCTAAACCCTAAAAAATCTCTAAGAAAACCTAAACCATAAAAATCACTAAGAAAACCTAAACCATAAAAAACCTAAAACAGAAAAACTTTAAAACTCCTAAACCTAAAGAACCATAAATCCCAAACTCTAAACTTTGAACCCTAAACCCTTAAAAATCATAAGCCCAAAACCCAAATGCTAAGAAAACCCCAAACCCTAAACCCAAAACCATAAAAAACAACAAATATAAACCTTAAAAACATTAAAATATAGAAAACCTCTAAAAAATCTTAAACCTAACAAACCTAAACCCTATTCTAGAAAAACCCTAAACCCTAAACCAAGAAACCCAAAGAAACTCTAAACCTTAAACCCTTATAAACCCTTAATATCCTAAAACCTAAGATCCTAAACCCTAAACCCTAAACCCTAAAAAATCACTAAGAAAACCTAAACCCTAAAAATCGCTAAGAAAACCTAAACCCTAAAAAAAAAAACTTTAAAACACCTAAACCTAAAGAACCATAAATTCCAAACTCTAAACCTTGAACCCTAAACCCTAAGAAACCCTTAAAAATCAAAAGGCCAAAACCCTAACCCTAAGAAAACCCCAAACCCTAAACCCAAAAAAGCACTAAGAAACCCAAAAACCTAAAAACAACAAGAAAAAACTTTAAAAACTCTAAACCTAGAAAACCTCTAAGAATCTTAAACCTAACAAACCTAAACCATATTCTAGAAAAACCCCAAACCTAAAACACTAAACCCTACACCCTAAACGACCCAAAAAATCTTAGGAGACCTTAAATGTTAAATTCAAACCCTAAGAAACCTAAACCCTAAACCTTAGGGATAAACCCCCAACCCTAAGCCTTATGAAACTCAAAGAAGCCATAAACCCTAAGAAATCCTAAATCCTAAGAAAAACTAAACACTAAAAAACTACAAAAAAAACTTTCAAAACTCTAAACCTAAAAATTCTTAAACCTAACAAACCTAAACCCTAAACCGTAGAAAAACCCTAAACCTAAAAGACTAAACCCTAAACCCCTACACCCTAAATGACGCAAAAAAAAAACCTAAGAGACCTTAAATGTTAAACACAAAACCTAAGAAGCTTAAACGCTAAACCTTAGGGATAAACTCTCATCCCTAAGCCTTATGAAACTCTAAGAAGCCGTAAACCCTAAGAAATCCTAAATCCTAAGAAAAGCTAAACACAAAAAACCTTTAAAATCCTAAATATAAAAATCCCAAAAACAAACCTTAAAAACCCTAAAAAAATTCCTTAATCTATAACCCTAAGTCCTAGGCCCTAAGAACTCATATATCATAAACACAATAATGATCCTAAAATATCTTTAACAATCCTAAATTGAAAAAAATTCTTGACCTAAATTTTTTTAGAAAAACTTAAGCTTTAAACCCTAACCTCAAAACCTTTAAACAAATACCTAAACTCTTATTCATCATGTTCAGATTATATTATTGTTCTATATGCTCTATATAGTTTTATAGTTATATATATAGTTCTTCAGCTTTATCATGTCATGCATGCTCAAAATCTTTCAACTACTGATACATACTCTACGCTACATCTTCTCTTGATGTAGGTTCGAGTTTTCAGCATTCAACTCACGTGGAGATTGGTTCCCGATCCGTATTCAGCAATATCAATGGTGAGACCTCGTTTTTTGAGGACGATTTACATGTTTTATATTCAATCTTTCATTTTAGTTTCAATTTTGCTGGAGTTAGCTGGGGGCATGTCCCAGCATCTCTAGTTAGTTAGAGGCTTTTATTCTTACATTGTTTTTGTCACTCCCCGAGGTTACCCGCTTGATGTAACACGAGACGTAGGATCACAAGTGATCCTAAGCTAACCTTGAGTAGGCATATCATAAGCATATTAGATCAACACCTTTAAAAGGCTAAACCTAAGAAATCTGAAACCCCTAAGAAACCCTAAACCCTAAATCCTAAACCCCAAGAAACACTAAAGCCTAAACCTTAGGGAAACCCCTAAACCCCAAGACTTATGAAACACCAACAAACCCTAAACCCTAAAAATCCTAAAGCCTTAAAACACCATTAAAAATACTAAACCTAAAAACACCCTTAAAACCCAAAACCCCTAAAAACCCTAAATTTAAAATCCTAAGCCCTTAACCCATAGAAATCCTAAGCCCTAAGATCCCCTAAACCGTAAGAAATCATAACAATCTTGACAACCCCTTTTAAAATCCTAAATCTAAAAATACTCTAAACTTAAAAAATTCAACAAAAACTTAAGGCCTAAACCTTAAAAACCCTTAAATACAAACTTAGACCATACCAAAGAAACCCTAAACTCTTCCCCCTAAACCTTTAGGCTAAACCCTAAACTTTAAGTAATGATAAAAATCCTAAAAAACTTTTGAAACCCTAAACATTTAAAAACCCTATAAAACCCCTAAGATCTAAGAACCCCTTAATTGTTACCATAGAAATCCTAAACACCTTAAAACCCTAAACCTAATAAAACCCTAGAAAATCTTAAGCCCAAAACCCTAAATCCTAAAAACATTAAAAGAACCAAACCCTAAGAAATCCTAAACGTTAAATATTATACACTAAGAAACTCTAAATCCTTAACTTTTAATCATAGGGCTAATCCTTTAACGCCTAAGCATATGGAATCCTAAGAAACCCTAACCCCTAAAATCAATTTAAACACCTAAAATTATAAAACCCGAGGAAAAAAAATCCCTTTAAAACCATAAGCCCTAGAAAGAGCCCTAAACTTAAAATCATATGCCCTATATTAGGCCTACGTAATCCTATTTCTTAAGAAATCCAAATTCTTAAAAAAAGCTAAGAAACCCTAAAACATTTAAAAACCTTAATCATAAAAATCGTAAACCTCAAAAAAACCATGAACTCTAAAAAACTCTTAACCTAAAATCCGAAGCCCTAAACCCTAAACGAAGAAACCCTAAGAAACTCTAAATTATAAACCCTAATACCCTAAAACCTAAGATCCTAATCCCTAAAAAAACACTAAGAAAACCTAAACCCTAAAAATCACTAAGAAAACCTACACCCTAAAAGATCGGAAAAAAAAAACTTTAAAACCCCTAAACCTAAAGAACTCTAAATCCCAAACTCTAAAGCTTGAACCCTAAACCCTTAAAAATCATAAGCCCAAAACCCTACCCCTAAGAAAACCCTAAACCCAAAAAAAGCAATAAGAAACCCAAAACCCTAAAAAACAACAATTTTTTTTTATAAACTCTAAACCTAGAAAACCTCTAAAAAATCTTAAACCTAACAAACCTAAATCCTATTCTAGAAAAACCATTAACCTAAAACACTAAACCCTACACCTTAAATGACCCAAAAAAAAACCTAGGAGACTTTAAATGTTCAACTCAAACCCTAAGAAACCTAAACGCTAAACCTTAGGGATAAACTCCCAACCCTATGCCTTATGAAACTCTAAGAAGACCTAAACCCTAAGAAATCCTAAATCCTAAGAAAAGCTAAACACTAAAAACATTTAAAACCCTAAAAAAATTCCTTAATCTAAAACCCCAAGTACTAAGCCCTTAGAGCTCATATATCGTAAAAACAATAATGATCCTAAAAAGTCTTTAAGAATCCTAAATTGAAAAAAACTCTTGATCGAATTTTTT
This sequence comes from Solanum okadae, assembly GCA_036553675.1. Taxonomy (NCBI): domain Eukaryota; kingdom Viridiplantae; phylum Streptophyta; class Magnoliopsida; order Solanales; family Solanaceae; genus Solanum; species Solanum okadae. The sequence goes on from CM071682.1 coordinate 30,267,850, forward strand.
TTTAGAAAAGCATAAGCTCTAAAGCCTAACCTAATAACCGTTAACCAAATACCTAAACTCTTCTTAATCATGTTCAGATTATATCATTGTTCAATATGTTCTATTCAGTTATATATATTTGTTCAGCTTTATCATGTCATGCATGCTCAGAATCTTTCAACTACTGATACATACTCTACGGTACATCTTCTCTTGATGTAGGTTCAGGTCCTTAGCATTTAGATCATGCGAGGATTGCTCCCGATTCGTATTCAACAATTTCTGCGGTGAGTCCTCGTTTTTCGAGGATGATTTACATGGTTTATATTCAGTCTTGCATTTTAGTTTCAGTTTTGCTAGAGTTAGCTGGGGCATGTCCTAGCATCTATAGTCAGTTAGAGGCTTTTATTCATACATTGTTTTTGTCACTCCTCGAGGTTACCCACTTAATGTAACACGAGACCTAGGATCACGAGTGACCCCAAGCTAACCTTGAGTTGGCATATCATAAGCATAGTAGATCAACATCTTTAAAAGCCTAAACCGAAGAAATATGAAATTCCTAAGAAACCCTAAACCCTAAACCGTAAGAAGGACTAAACCCTAAACCTTAGGGAAACCCCAAGACTTATGAAACACCAACAAACCCTAAAGCCTAAAAACACCTTTAAAAACACTAAACCTAAAAACACCCTTAAAATCCCTAACCCCTAAAAACTCTAAATTTAAAATCCTAAGCCCTAAACCCTAAGAAACCCTAGGCCCTAAGAACCCATCCCTAAACAGTAAAAGATCATAACAATCTTGAAAACCCCTTTTAAAATACTAAACCTAAAAAAATCCAAACCTAAAAAATTCAACAAAAACTTAAGCCCTAAACCTTAATAACCCTTAAATAAAAACTTAGACCTTATACCCAAAGAAACCCTAAACCCTTCCGCCTAAACCTTAGGTCTAAACGCTAAGAAACCCTAAACTTTAAGTAATAAAAAAAACCCTAAAAAACTTTTAAAAACCCTAAACCCTAATATCCCTATAAGTCCCCTAAGATCTAACAACTTAAAACCCTAAACCTAAAAATTCCTCTAAACCTAATAAAACCCTAGAAAATCTTAAGCCCAAAACCCTAAATCCTAAAAACTCTTAAAAAACCAAACCCTAAGAAATCCTAAACGCTAAATAATATACCCTAAGAAACTCTAAATCATAGGGCTAAACCTTAAATCCCAAACCATATGGAATCCAAAGAAACCCTAAACCCTAAAATCCATTTAAACACCTAAAACTATAATACCCGAGAAGAAAAATCCCTTTAAAACCATAAGCCCTAGAAAAAACCCTAAACTTAAAATGCTATGCCCTATATTAGGCCTATGTAACCCTAAATCTTAAGAAATCCAAATGCTTAAAAAAACCTAAGAAACCATAAAACATTGAAAAACCTTAATCATAAAAATCATAAACCTAAAAAAAAACACCATAAACTCTAAAAAACTCTTAACCTAAAATTCGAAGCCCTAAATCCTAAACCAAGAAGCCCTAAAAAACTCTACACCTTAAACCCTTATTAACCCTAATACCCTAAAATCTATGATCCTAAACCCTAAACCCTAAACCCTAAAAAATCTTTAAGAAAACCTAAACCCTAAAAAACCTAAAAAAAAAAACTTTAAAACTCCTAAACCTAAAGAACCATAAACCCCAAACTCTAAACCTTGAACCCTAAACCCTTAAAAATCATAAGCCCAAAACCCAAACGCTAAGAAAACCCCAAACCCTAAACCCAAAACCTTAAAAAACAACAATTATACACTTAAAAAACATTAAAATCTAGAAAACCTCTAAAAAAATTTAAACCTAACAAACCTAAACCCTATTCTAGAAAAACCCTAAATCCTAAACCAACAAACCCTAAGAAACTCTAAACCTTAAACCCTTATAAACCCCTAATATCCTAAAACCTAAGATCCTAAACCCTAAACCCTAAACCCTAAAAAATCACTAAGAAAACCTAAACCCTAAAAATCGCTAAGAAAACCTAAACCCTAAAAAAAAAAACTTTAAAACTCCTAAACCTAAAGAACCATAAATTCCAAACTCTAAACCTTGAACCCTAAACCCTAAGAAACCCTTAAAAATCAAAAGGCCAAAACCCTAACCCTAAGAAAACCCCAAACCCTAAACCCAAAAAAGCACTAAGAAACCCAAAACCCTAAAAACAACAAGAAAAAACTTTAAAAACTCTAAACCTAGAAAACCTCTAAAAAAATCTTAAACCTAACAAACCTAAACCCTATTCTAGAAAAAACCTAAACCTAAAACACTAAACCCTACACCCTAAATGACCAAAAAAAAAACCTAGGAGACCTTAAATGTTCAACTCAAACCCTAAGAAACCTAAACCCTAAACCTTAGGGATAAACCCCCAACCCTAAGCCTTATGAAACTCAAAGAAGCCCTAAACCCTAAGAAATCCTAAATCCTAAGAAAAACTAAACACTAAAAAACTACAAAAAAAACTTTCAAAACTCTAAACCTAAAAATTCTTAAACCTAACATACCTAAACCCTAAACCGTAGAAAAACCCTAAACCTAAAAGACTAAACCCTAAACCCCTACACCCTAAATGACCCAAAAAAAAACCCTAGAAGACCTTAAATGTTAAACACAAAACCTAAGAAACTTAAACCCAAAACCTTTGGGATAAACCCTCAAACCTAAGCCTTATGAAACTCTAAGAAGCCGTAAACCCTAAGAAATCCTAAATCCTAAGAAAAGCTAAACACAAAAAACCTTTAAAATCCTAAATCTAAAAATCCCGAAAACAAACTTTAAAAACCCTAAAAAAATTCCTTAATCTAAACCCCTAAGTCCTAGGCCCTTAGAACTCATATATCATAAACACAATAATGATCCTAAAATATCTTTAACAATCCTAAATTGAAAAAAACTCTTGACCTAATTTTTTTTAGAAAAACTTAAGCTTTAAACCCTAAACTAAAAACTCTTAAACAAATACCTAAGCTCTTATTCATCATGGTCAGATTATATTATTGTTCAATATGCTCAATATAGTTATATATATATATATATATATATATATATATATATATATATATTTCTTCAGCTTTATCATGTCATGCATGCTCAAAATCTTTCAACTACTAATACATACTCTACGCTACATCTTCTCTTGATGTAGGTTCAGGTTCTCAGCATTCAAATCACGTGGAGATCGGTTCCCGATCCGTATTCAGCAATATCAATGGTGAGTCCTCGTTTTTTGAGGACGCTTTACATGTTTTATATTCAATCTTTCATTTTAGTTTCAGTTTTGTTGGAGTTAGCTGGGGGCATGTCCCAGCATCTCTAGTCAGTTAGAGGTTTTATTCTTACATTGTTTTTGTCACTCCCTGAGGTTACCCGCTTGATGTAACACGAGACGTAGGATCACGAGTGATCCTAAGCTAACCTTGAGTGGGCATATCATAAGCATATTAGATCAACACCTTTAAAAGGCAAAACCTAAGAAATCTGAAACCCCTAAGAAACCCTAAACCCTAAATCCTAAACCCCAAGAAACACTAAACCCTAAACCTTAGGGAAACCCCTAAACCCCAAGACTTATGAAACACCAACAAACCCTAAACCCTAAGAAATCCTAAAGCCTAAAAACACCATTAAAAATACTAAACCTAAAAACACCCTTAAAACCCAAAACCCCTAAAAACACTAAATTTAAAATCCTAAACCCTTAACCCATAGAAATCCTAAGCCCTAAGATCCCCTAAACCGTAAGAAATCATAACAATCTTGACAACCCCTTTTAAAATCCTAAATCTAAAAATACTCTAAACTTAAAAAATTCAACAAAAACTTAAGCCCTAAACCTTAAAACCCCTTAAATACAATCTTTGAACATACAAAAGAAACCCTAAACCCTTCCCCCTAAACCTTTGGGCTAAACCATAAACTTTAAGAAATGATAAAAATCCTAAAAAACTTTTGAAACCCTAAACATTTAAAAACCCTATAAAACCCCTAAGATCTAAGAACCCCTTAATTGTTACCATAGAAATCCTAAACACCTTAAAACCCTAGAAAATCTTAAGCCCAAAACCCTAAATCCTAAAAACCTTAAAAAAACCAAACCCTAAGAAATCCTAAAAGTTAAATATTATACACTAAGAAACTCTAAATCCTTAACTTTTAATCATAGGGCTAATCCTTTAACGCCAAAGCATATGGAATCCTAAGAAACCCTAACCCCTAAAATCCATTTAAACAACTAAAAGTAATTAACCCGAGGTAAAAAAATCCCTGTAAAACCATAAGCTCTAGAAAGAGCCCTAAACTGAAAATCATATGCCCTATATTAGGCATACGTAATCCTATTTCTTAAGAAATCCAAATTCTTAAAAATAGCTAAGAAACCCTAAAACATTTAAAAACCTTAATCATAAAAATCATAAACCTAAAAAAAACCATGAACTCTAAAAAACTCTTAACCTAAAATCCGAAGCCCTAAACCCTAAACGAAGAAACCCTAAGAAACTCTAAATTATAAACCCTAATACCCTAAAACCTAAGATCCTAATCCCTAAAAAATTACTAAGAAAACCTAAACCCTAAAAATCACTAAGAAAACCTACACCCTAAAAGATCGGAAAAAAAAAACTTTAAAACCCCTAAACCTAAAGAACTCTAAATCCCAAACTCTAAAGCTTGAACCCTAAACCCTTAAAAATCATAAGCCCAAAACCCTACCCCTAAGAAAACCCTAAACCCAAAAAAGCAATAAGAAACCCAAAACCCTAAAAAACAACAATTTTTTTTTTATAAACTCTAAACCTAGAAAACCTCTAAAAAATCTTAAACCTAACAAACCTAAATCCTATTCTAGAAAAACCATAAACCTAAAACACTAAACCCTACACCCTAAATGACCCAAAAAAAAACCTAGGAGACTTTAAATGTTCAACTCAAACCCTAAGAAACCTAAACCCTGAACCTTAGGGATAAACTCCCAACCCTATGCCTTATGAAACTCTAAGAAGCCCTAAACCCTAAGAAATCCTAAATCCTAAGAAAAGCTAAACACTAAAAACCTTTAAAACCCTAAAAAAATTTCTTAATCTAAAACCCCAAGTCCTAAGCCCTTAGACCTCATATATCGTAAAAACAATAATGATACTAAAAAGTCTTTAAGAATCCTAGATTGAAAAAAACTCTTGATCGAATTTTTTTTTAGAAAAACATAAGCTCTAAAGCCTAACCTAATAACCGTTAACCAAATACCTAAACTCTTCTTAATCATGTTCAGATTATATCATTGTTCAATATGTTCTATTCAGTTATATATATTTGTTCAGCTTTATCATGTCATGCATGCTCAGAATCTTTCAACTACTGATACATACTCTACGGTACATCTTCTCTTGATGTAGGTTCAGGTCCTTAGCATTTAGATCATGCGAAGATTTCTCCCGATTCGTATTCAGCAATTTCAGTGGTGAGTCCTCATTTTTCGAGGATGATTTACATGTTTTATATTCAGTCTTGCATTTTAGTTTCAGTTTTGCTAGAGTTAGCCGGGGGCATGTCCTAGCTTCTCTAGTCAGTTAGAGGCTTTTATTCATACATTGTTTTTGTCACTCCCTAGGTTACCCACTTAACGTAACACGAGACCTAGGATCACGAGTGACCCCAAGTTAACCTTGAGTTGGCATATCATAAGCATATTAGATCAACATCTTTAAAAGCCTAAACCTAAGAAATATGAAATTCCTAAGAAATCCTAAACCCTAAACCCTAAACCCTAAACCGTAAGAAGCACTAAACCCTAAACCTTAGGGAAACCCCAAGACTTATGAAACACCAACAAACCCTAAAGCCTAAAAACACCTTTAAAAACACTAAACCTAAAAACACCCTTAAAATCCCTAACCCCTAAAAACTCTAAATTTAAAATCCTAAGCCCTAAGCCCAAAGAAACCCTAGGCCCTAAGAACCCACCCCTAAACAGTAAAAAATCATACCAATCTTGAAAACCGCTTTCAAAATACTAAACCTAAAAAAACTCTAAACCTAAAAAATTCAACAAAAACTTAAGCCCTAAACCTTAAAAACCCTTAAATAAAAACTTAGACCTTATACCCAAAGAAACCCTAAACCTTTCCACCTAAACCTTAGGGATAAACGCTAAGAAACCCTAAACTTTAAGTAATAAAAAAAATCCTAAAAAACTTTTAAAAACCCTAAACCCTAAAATCCCTATAAATCCCCTAAGATCTAACAACCCCTTAATCGTTAAAAAACCATAGAAATCCTAAACACCTTAAAACCCTAAAAAACCTAAAACAGAAAAACTTTAAAACTCCTAAACCTAAAGAACCATAAATCCCAAACTCTAAACTTTGAACCCTAAACCCTTAAAAATCATAAGCCCAAAACCCAAACGCTAAGAAAACCCCAAACCCTAAACCCAAAAGACAAAACCATAAAAAACAACAAATATAAACTTAAAAAACATTAAAATCTAGAAAACCTCTAAAAAATCTTAAACCTAACAAACCTAAACCCTATTCTAGAAAAACCCTAAACCCTAAACCAAGAAACCCAAAGAAACTCTAAACCTTAAACCCTTATAAACCCCTAATATCCTAAAACCTAAGATCCTAAACCCTAAACCATAAAAAATCACTAAGAAAACCTAAACCCTAAAAATCGCTAAGAAAACCTAAGCCCTAAAAAAAAAACTTTAAAACACCTAAACCTAAAGAACCATAAATTCCAAACTCTAAACCTTGAACCCTAAACCCTAAGAAACCCTTAAAAATCAAAAGGCCAAAACCCTAACCCTAAGAAAACCCCAAACCCTAAACCCAAATAAGCACTAAGAAACCCAAAACCCTAAAAACAACAAGAAAAAACTTTAAAAACTCTAAACCTAGAAAACCTCTAAAAATCTTAAACCTAACAAACCTAAACCATATTCTAGAAAAACCCAGAACCTAAAACACTAAACCCTACACCCTAAACGACCCAAAAAATCTTAGGAGACCTTAAATGTTAAATTCAAACCCTAAGAAACCTAAACCCTAAACCTTAGGGATAAACCCCCAACCCTAAGCCTTATAAAACTCAAAGAAGCCATAAACCCTAAGAAATCCTAAATCCTACGAAAAACTAAACACTAAAAAACTACAAAAAAAACTTTCAAAACTCTAAACCTAAAAATTCTTAAACCTAACAAACCTAAACCCTAAACCGTAGAAAAACCCTAAACCTAAAAGACTAAGCCCTAAACCCCTACACCCTAAATAACGCAAAAAAAAAACCTAGGAGACCTTAAATGTTAAACGCAAAACCAAAGAAACTTATACCCTAAACCTTAGGGATAAACCCTCAACCCTAAGCCTTATGAAACTCTAAGAAGCCCTAAACCCTAAGAAATCCTAAATCCTAAGAAAAGCTAAACACAAAAAACCTTTAAAATCCTAAATATAAAAATCCCGAAAATAAACCATAAAAACCCTAAACAAATTCCTTAATCCAAAACCCAAAGTCCTAGGCCCTTAGAACTCATATATCATAAACACAATAATGATCCTAAAATATCTTTAATAATCCTAAATTGAAAAAAATTCTTGACCTAAATTTTTTTAGAAAAACTTAAGCTTTAAACCCTAACCTAAAAACCTTTAAACAAATACCTAAACTCTTATTCATCATGTTCAGATTATATTATTGTTCTATATGCTCTATATAGTTATATATATATATATATATATATATATATATATATATATATTTCTTCAGCTTTATCATGTCATGCATGCTCAAAATCTTTCAACTACTAATACATACTCTACGCTACATCTTCTCTTGATGTAGGTTCAGGTTCTCAGCATTCAACTCACGTGGAGAATGGTTCCCGATCCGTATTCAGCAATATCAATGGTGAGACCTCGTTTTTTGAGGACGATTTACATGTTTTATATACAACCTTTCATTTTAGTTTCAATTTTGCTGGAGTTAGCTGGGGGCATGTCCTAGCATCTCTAGTTAGTTAGAGGCTTTTATTCTTACATTGTTTTTGTCACTCCCCGAGGTTACCCGCTTGATGTAACACGAGACATAGGATGACGACCAGCATCTCTAGTTAGTTAGAGGCTTTTATTCTTACATTGTTTTTGTCACTCCCCGAGGTTACCCGCTTGATGTAACACGAGACATAGGATCACGAGTGATCCTAAGCTAACCTTGAGTTGGCATATCATAAGCATATTAGATCAACACCTTTAAAAGGCTAAACCTAAGAAATCTGAAACCCCTAAGAAACCCTAAACCCTAAATCCTAAACCCCAAGAAACACTAAACCCTAAACCTTAGGGAAACCCCTAAACCCCAAGACTTATGAAACACCAACAAACCCTAAACCCTAAGAAATCCTAAAGCCTAAAAACACCATTAAAAATACTAAACCTAAAAACACCCTTAAAACCCAACACCCCTAAAAACCCTAAATTTATAATCCTAAGCCCTTAACCCATAGAAATCCTAAGCCCTAAGATCCCCTAAACCGTAAGAAATCATAACAATCTTGACAACCCCTTTTAAAATCCTAAATCTAAAAATACTCTAAACTTAAAAAATTCAACAAAAACTTAAGCCCTAAACCTTAAAAACCCTTAAATACAAACTTAGACCATACCAAAGAAACCCTAAACCCTTCCCCCTAAACCTTTGGGCTAAACCCTAAACTTTAAGAAATGATAAAAATCCTAAAAAACTTTTGAAACCCTAAACATTTAAAAACCCTATAAAACCCCTAAGATCTAAGAACCCCTTAATTGTTACCATAGAAATCCTAAACACCTTAAAACCCTAAACCTAATAAAACCCTAGAAAATCTTAAGCCCAAAACCTAAATCCTAAAAACCTTAAAAAAACCAAACCCTAAGAAATCCTAAACGTTAAATATTATACACTAAGAAACTCTAAATCCTTAACTTTTAATCATAGGGCTAATCCTTTAACGCCAAAGCATATGGAATCCTAAGAAACCCTAACCCCTAAAATCCATTTAAACACCTAAAAGTATAATACCCGAGGAAAAAAAATCCCTTTAAAACCATAAGCCCTAGAAAGAGCCCTAAACTTAAAATCATACGCCATATATTAGGCCTACGTAATCCTATTTCTTAAGAAATCCAAATTCTTAAAAAAAGCTAAGAAACCCTAAAACATTTAAAAACCTTAATCATAAAAATCATAAACCTCAAAAAAACCATGAACTCTAAAAAACTCTTAAGCTAAAATCCGAAGCCCTAAACCCTAAACGAAGAAACCCTAAGAAACTCTAAATTATAAACCCTAATACCCTAAAACCTAAGATCCTAATCCCTAAAAAAACACTAAGAAAACCTAAACCCTAAAAATCACAAAGAAAACCTACACCCTAAAAGATCGAAAATAAAAAACTTTAAAACCCCTAAACCTAAAGAAGTCTAAATCCCAAACTCTAAAGCTTGAACCCTAAACCCTTAAAAATCATAAGGCCAAAACCCTACCCCTAAGAAAACCCTAAATCCAAAAAAGCAATAAGAAACCCAAAACCCTTAAAAACAACATTTTTTTTTTATAAACTCTAAACCTAGAAAACCTCTAAAAAATCTTAAACCTAACAAACCTAAATCCTATTCTAGAAAAACCATAAACCTAAAACACTAAACCCTACACCCTAAATGACCCAAAAAAAAACCTAGGGGACTTTAAATGTTCAACTCAAACCCTAAGAAACCTAAACCCTAAACCTTAGGGATAAACTCCCAACCCTATGCCTTATGAAACTCTAAGAAGCCCTAAACCCTAAGGAATCCTAAATCCTAAGAAAAGCTAAACACTAAAAACCTTTAAAACCCTACAAAAATTCCTTAATCTAAAACCCCAAGTCCTAAGCCCTTAGAGCTCATATATCGTAAAAACAATAATGATCCTAAAAAGTCTTTAGGAATCCGAGATTGAAAAAAACTCTTGATCGAATTTTTTTTTAGAAAAACATAAGCTCCAAAGTCTAACCTAATAAACGTTAACCAAATACCTAAACTCTTCTTAATCATGTTCAGATTATATCATTGTTCAATATGTTCTATTCAGTTATATATATTTGTTCAGCTTTATCATGTCATGCATGCTCAAAATCTTTCAACTACTGATACATACTCTACGGTACATCTTCTCTTGATGTAGGTTCAGGTCCTTAGCATTTAGATCATGCGGAGATTGCTCCCGATTAGTATTCAGCAATTTTAGTGGTGAGTCCTCGTTTTTCGAGGTTGATTTACATGTTTTATATTCAGTCTTGCATTTTAGTTTCAGTTTTGCTAGAGTTAGCCGGGGGCATGTCCTAGCATCTCTAGTCAGTTAGAAACTTTTATTCATACATTGTTTTTGTCACTCCCTAGGTTACCCACTTAACGTAACACGAGACCTAGGATCACGAGTGACCCCAAGCTAACCTTGAGTTGGCATATCATAAGCATATTAGATCAACATCTTTAAAAGCCTAAACCTAAGAAATATGAAATACCTAAGAAACCCTAAACCCTAAACCCTAAATCGTAAGAAGCACTAAACCCTAAACCTTTGGGAAACCCCAAGACTTAAGAAACATTAACAAACCCTAAAGCCTAAAAACACCTTTAAAAACACTAAACCTAAAAACACCCTTAAAATCCCTAACCCCTAAAAACTCTAAATTTAAAATCTTAAGCTCTAAACCCAAAGAAACCCTAGGCCCTAAGAACCCACCCCTAAACAGTAAAAAATCATAACAATCTTGAAAACCTCTTTAAAAATACTAAACCTAAAAAAACTCTAAACCTAAAAAATTCAACAAAAACTTAAGCCCTAATCCTTGAAAACCCTTAAATAAAAATTTAGACCTTATACCCAAAGAAACCCTAAACCCTTCCGCCTAAACCTTAGGTCTAAACGCTAAGAAACCCTAAACTTTAAGTAATAAAAAAAATCCTAAAAAACTTTTAAAAACCCTAAACCCTAAAATCCCTATAAATCCCCTAAGATCTAACAACCCCTTAATCGTTTAAAAACCATAGAAATCCTAAACACCTTAAAACCCTAAACCTAAAAATTCCTCTAAACCTAATAAAACCCTAGAAAATCTTAAGCCCAAAACCCTAAATCCTAAAAACTCTTAAAAAACCAAACCCTAAGAAATCCTAAACGCTAAATAATATACCCTAAGAAACTCTAAATCATAGGGCTAAACCTTAAATCCCAAACCATATGGAATCCTAAGAAACCCTAAACCCTAAAACCCATTTAAACACCTAAAACTATAATACCCGAGAAGAAAAATCCCTTTAAAACCATAAGCCCTAGAAAAAACCCTAAACTTAAAATCCTATGCCTTATATTAGGCCTATGTAACCCTAAATCTTAAGAAATCCAAATGCTTAAAAAAACCTAAGAAACCCTAAAACATTTAAAAACCTTAATCATAAGAATCATAAACCTAAAAAAAAAAAACCATAAACTCTAAAAAACTCTTAACCTAAAATTCGAAGCTCTAAATCCTAAACCAAGAAGCCCTAAGAAACTCAAAACCTTAAACCCTTATAAACCCTAATACCCTAAAACCTATGATCCTAAACCCTAAACCCTAAAAAATCTCTAAGAAAACCTAAACCCTAAAAATCACTAAGAAAACCTAAACCCTAAAAAACCAAAAACAGAAAAACTTTAAAACTCCTAAACCCAAAGAACCATAAATCCCAAACTCTAAACTTTGAACCCTAAACCCTTAAAAATCATAAGCCCAAAACCCAAACGCTAAGAAAACCCCAAACCCTAAACCCAAAACCCAAAACCATAAAAAACAACTAATATAAACTTTAAAAACATTAAAATATAGAAAACCTCTAAAAAATCTTAAACCTAACAAACCTAAACCCTATTCTAGAAAAACCCTAAGCCCTAAACCAAGAAACCCAAAGAAACTCTAAACCTTAAACCCTTATAAACCCCTAATATCCTAAAACCTAAGATCCTAAACCCTAAACCCTAAACCCTAAAAAATCACTAAGAAAACCTAAACACTAAAAATCGGTAAGAAAACCTAAGCCCTAAAAAAAAAAAACTTTAAAACACCTAAACCTAAAGAACCATAAATTCCAAAGTCTAAACCTTGAACCCTAAACCCTAAGAAACCCTTAAAAATCAAAAAGCCAAAACCCTAACCCTAAGAAAACCCCAAACCCTAAACCCAAAAAAGCACTAAGAAACCCAAAACCCTAAAAACAACAAGAAAAAACTTTAAAAACTCTAAACCTAGAAAACCTCTAAAAATCTTAAACCTAACAAACCTAAACCATATTCTAGAAAAACCCCAAACCTAAAACACTAAACCCTACACCCTAAACGACCCAAAAAATCTTAGGAGACCTTAAATGTTAAATTCAAACCCTAAGAAACCTAAACCCTCAACCTTAGGGATAAACCCCCAACCCTAAGCCTTATGAAACTCAAAGAAGCCATAAACCCTAAGAAATCCTAAATCCTACGAAAAACTAAACACTAAAAAACTACAAAAAAAACTTTCAAAACTCTAAACCTAAAAATTCTTAAACCTAACAAACCTAAACCCTAAACCGTAGAAAAACCCTAAACCTAAAAGTCTAAACCCTAAACCCCTACACCCTATATGACGCAAATAAAAAACCTAGGAGACCTTAAATGTTAAACGCAAAACCTAAGAAACTTAAACCCTAAACCTTAGGGATAAACCCTCAACCCTAAGCCTTATGAAACTCTAAGAAGCCGTAAACCCTAAGAAATCCTAATTCCTAAGAAAAGCTAAACACAAAAAACCTTTAAAATCCTAAATCTAAAAATCCCGAAAACAAACCTTAAAAACCCTAAAAAAATTCCTTAATCTAAAACCCTAAGTCCTAGGTCCTTAGAACTCATATATCATAAACACAATAATGATCCTAAAATATCTTTAACAATCCTAAATTGAAAAAAAAAATTGACCTAAATTTTTTTAGAAAAACTTAAGCTTTAAACCCTAACCTAAAAACCTTTAAACAAATACCTAAACTCTTATTCATCATGTTCAGATTATATTATTGTTCTATATGCTCTATATAGTTATATATATATATATATATATTTCTTCAGCTTTATCATGTCATGCATGCTCAAAATCTTTCAACTACTGATACATACTCTACGCTACATCTTCTCTTGATGTAGGTTCAGGTTCTCAGCATTCAACTCACGTGGAGATCGGTTCCCGATCCGTATTCAGCAATATCAATGGTGAGACCTCGTTTTTTGAGGACGATTTACATGTTTTATATTCAATCTTTCATTTTAGTTTCAATTTTGCTGGAGTTAGCTGGGGGCATGTCCCAGCATCTCTAGTTAGTTAGAGGCTTTTATTCTTACATTGTTTTTGTCACTCCCCGAGGTTACCCGCTTGATGTAACACGAGACCTAGGATCACGAGTGATCCTAAGCTAACCTTGAGTAGGCATATCATAAGCATATTAGATCAACACCTTTAAAAGGCTAAACCTAAGAAATCTGAAACCCCTAAGAAACCCTAAACCCTAAATCCTAAACCTCAAGAAACACTAAACCCTAAACCTTAGGGAAACCCCTAAACCACAAGACTTATGAAACACCAACAAACCCTAAACCCTAAGAAATCCTAAAGCCTAAAAACACCATTAAAAATACTAAACCTAAAAACACCCTTAAAACCCAAAACCCCTAAAAACCCTAAACCTAAAAATTCCTCTAAACCTAATAAAACCCTAGAAAATCTTAAGCCCAAAACCCTAAATCCTAAAAACTCTTAAAAAACCAAACCCTAAGAAATCCTAAAAGCTAAATAATATACCCTAAGAAACTCTAAATCATAGGGCTAGACCTTAAATCCCAAACCATATGGAATCCTAAGAAACCCTAAACCCTAAAACCCATTTAAACACCTAAAACTATAATACCCGAGAAGAAAAATCCCTTTAAAACCATAATCCCTAGAAAAAACCCTAAACTTAAAATCCTATGCCCTATATTAGGCCTTTGTAACCCTAAATCTTAAGAAATCCAAATGCTTAAAAAAACCTAAGAAACCCTAAAACATTTAAAAACCTTAATCATAAAAATCATAAACCTAAAAAAAAAAAACCATAAACTCTAAAAAATTCTTAACCTAAAATTCGAAGCCCTAAATCCTAAACAAAGAAGCCCTAAGAAACTGAACACCTTAAACCCTTATAAACCCTAATACCCTAAAACCTATGATCCTAAACCCTAAACCCTAAAAAATCTCTAAGAAATCCTAAACCATAAAAATCACTAAGAAAACCTAAACCCTAAAAAACCTAAAACAGAAAAACTTTAAAACTCCTAAACCTAAAGAACCATAAATCCCAAACTCTAAACTTTGAACCCTAAACCCTTAAAAATCATAAGCCCAAAACCCAAACGCTAAGAAAACCCCAAACCCTAAACCCAAAACCATAAAAAACAACAAATATAAACTTTAAAAACATTAAAATATAGAAAACCTCTAAAAGATCTTAAACCTAACAAACCTAAACCCTATTCTAGAAAAACTCTAAACCCTAAACCAAGAAACCCAAAGAAACTCTAAACCTTAAACCCTTATAAACCCTTAATATCCTAAAACCTAAGATCCTAAACCCTAAACCCTAAACCCTAAAAAATCACTAAGAAAACCTAAACCCTAAAAATCGCTAAGAAAACCTAAACCCTAAAAAAAAAAACTTTAAAACACCTAAACCTAAAGAACCATAAATTCCAAACTCTAAACCTTGAACCCTAAACCCTAAGAAACCCTTAAAAATCAAAAGGCCAAAACCCCAAACCCTAAACCCAAAAAAGCACTAAGAAACCCAAAACCCTAAAGACAACAAGGAAAAACTTTAAAAACTCTAAACCTAGAAAACCTCTAAAAATCTTAAACCTAACAAACCTAAACCATATTCTAGAAAAACCCCAAACCTAAAACACTAAACCCTACACCCTAAACGACCCAAAAAATCTTAGGAGACCTTAAATGTTAAATTCAAACCCTAAGAAACCTAAACCCTCAACCTTAGGGATAAACCCCCAACCCTAAGCCTTATGAAACTCAAAGAAGCCATAAACCCTAAGAAATCCTAAATCCTACGAAAAACTAAACACTAAAAAACTACAAAAAAAACTTTCAAAACTCTAAACCTAAAAATTCGTAAACCTAACAAACCTAAACCCTAAACCGTAGAAAAACCCTAAACCTAAAAGACTAAACCCTAAATCCCTACACCCTAAATGACGCAAAAAAAAAACCTAAGAGACCTTAAATGTTAAACGCAAAACCTAAGAAGATTAAACGCTAAACCTTAGGGATAAACTCTCAACCCTAAGCCTTATGAAACTCTAAGAAGCCGTAAACCCTAAGAAATCCTAAATCCTAAGAAAAGCTAAACACAAAAAACCTTTAAAATCCTAAATATAAAAATCCCAAAAACAAACCTTAAAAACCCTAAAAATATTCTTTAATCTAAAACCCTAAGTCCTAGGCCCTAAGAACTCATATATCATAAACACAATAATGATCCTAAAATATCTTTAACAATCCTAAATTGAAAAAAATTCTTGACCTAAATTTTTTTAGAAAAACTTAAGCTTTAAACCCTAACCTAAAAACCTTTAAACAAATACCTAAACTCTTATTCATCATATTCAGATTATATTATTGTTCAATATCCTCTATATAGTTATATATATATATATATATATATATATATATATATATATATATATATATATATATTCTTCAGCTTTATCATGTCATGCATGCTCAAAATCTTTCAACTACTAATACATACTCTACGCTACATCTTCTCTTGATGTAGGTTCAGGTTCTCAGCATTCAACTCACGTGGAGAATGGTTCCCGATCCGTATTCAGCAATATCAATGGTGAGACCTCGTTTTTTGAGGACGATTTACATGTTTTATATTCAATCTTTCATTTTAGTTTCAATTTTGCTGGAGTTAGCTGGGGGCATGTCACAGCATCTCTAGTTAGTTAGAGGCTTTTATTCTTACATTGTTTTTGTCACTCCCCGAGGTTACCCGCTTGATGTAACACGAGACGTAGGATCACGAGTGATCCTAAGCTAACCTTGAGTAGGCATATCATAAGCATATTAGATCAACACCTTTAAAAGGCTAAACCTAAGAAATCTGAAACCCCTAAGAAACCCTAAACCCTAAATCCTAAACCCCAAGAAACACTAAACCCTAAACCTTAGGGAAACCCCTAAACCCCAAGACTTATGAAACACCAACAAACCCTAAACCCTAAAAATCCTAAAGCCTTAAAACACCATTAAAAATACTAAACCAAAAAACACCCTTAAAACCCAAAACCCCTAAAAACCCTAAATTTCAAAATCCTAAGCCCTTAACCCATAGAAATCCTCAGCCCTAAGATCCCCTAAACCGTAAGAAATCATAACAATCTTGACAACCCCTTTTAAAATTCTAAATCTAAAAATACTCTAAACTTAAAAAATTCAACAAAAACTTAAGCCCTAAACCTTAAAAACCCTTAAATACAAACTTAGACCATACCAAAGAAACCCTAAACCCTTCCCCCTAAACCTTTGGGCTAAACCCTAAACTTTAAGAAATGATAAAAATCCTAAAAAACTTTTGAAACCCTAAACATTTAAAAACCCTATAAAACCCCTAAGATCTAAGAACCCCTTAATTGTTACCATAGAAATCCTAAACACCTTAAAACCCTAAACCTAATAAAACCCTAGAAAATCTTAAGCCCAAAACCCTAAATCCTAAAAACCTTAAAAGAACCAAACCCTAAGAAATCCTAAACGTTAAATATTATACACTAAGAAACTGTAAATCCTTAACTTTTAATCATAGGGCTAATCCTTTAACGCCTAAGCATATGGAATCCTAAGAAAACCTAACCCCTAAAATCCATTTAAACACCTAAAAGTATAATACCCGAGGAAAAAAAATCCCTTTAAAACCATAAGCCCTAGAAAGAGCCCTAAACTTAAAATCATATGCCCTATATTAGGCCTACGTAATCCTATTTCTTAAGAAATCCAAATTCTTAAAAAAAGCTAAGAAACCCTAAAACATTTAAAAACCTTAATCATAAAAATCATAAACCTCAAAAAAACCATGAACTCTAAAAAACTCTTAACCTAAAATCCGAAGCCCTAAACCCTAAACGAAGAAACCCTAAGAAACTCTAAATTATAAACCCTAATACCCTAAAACCTAAGATCCTAATCCCTAAAAAAACACTAAGAAAACCTAAACCCTAAAATTCACTAAGAAAACCTACACCCTAAAAGATCGGAAAAAAAAAACTTTAAAACCCCTAAACCTAAAGAACTCTAAATCCCAAACTCTAAAGCTTGAACCCTAAACCGTTAAAAATCTTAAGCCCAAAACCCTACCCCTAAGAAAACCTTAAACCCAAAAAAGCAATAAGAAACCCAAAACCCTAAAAAACAACAATTTTTTTTTATAAACTCTAAACCTAGAAAACCTCTAAAAAATCTTAAACCCAACAAACCTAAATCCTATTCTAGAAAAACCATTAACCTAAAACACTAAACCCTACACCTTAAATGACCCAAAAAAAAACCTAGGAGACTTTAAATGTTCAACTCAAACCCAAAGAAACCTAAACGCTAAACCTTAGGGATAAACTCCCAACCCTATGCCTTATCAAACTCTAAGAAGCCCTAAACCCTAAGAAATCCTAAATCCTAAGAAAAGCTAAACACTAAAAACCTTTAAAACCCTAAAAAAATTCCTTAATCTAAAACCCCAAGTACTAAGCCCTTAGAGCTCATATATCGTAAAAACAATAATGATCCTAAAAAGTCTTTAAGAATCCTAAATTGAAAAAAACTCTTGATCGAATTTTTTTTTAGAAAAGCATAAGCTCTAAAGCCTAACCTAATAACCGTTAACCAAATACCTAAACTCTTCTTAATCATGTTCAGATTATATCATTGTTCAATATGTTCTATTCAGTTATATATATTTGTTCAGCTTTATCATGTCATGCATGCTCAGAATCTTTCAACTACTGATACATACTCTACGGTACATCTTCTCTTGATGTAGGTTCAGGTCCTTAGCATTTAGATCATGCGAGGATTGCTCCCGATTCGTATTCAACAATTTCTGTGGTGAGTCCTCATTTTTCGAGGATGATTTACATGTTTTATATTCAGTCTTGCATTTTAGTTTCAGTTTTGCTAGAGTTAGCTGGGGCATGTCCTAGCATCTATAGTCAGTTAGAGGCTTTTATTCATACATTGTTTTTGTCACTCCCCGAGGTTACCCACTTAACGTAACACGAGACCTAGGATCACGAGTGACCCCAAGCTAACCTTGAGTTGGCATATCATAAGCATATTAGATCAACATCTTTAAAAGCCTAAACCTAAGAAATATGAAATTCCTAAGAAACCCTAAACCCTAAACCGTAAGAAGGACTAAACCCTAAACCTTAGGGAAACCCCAAGACTTATGAAACACCAACAAACCCTAAAGCCTAAAAACACCTTTAAAAACACTAAACCTAAAAACACCCTTAAAATCCCTAACCCCTAAAAACTCTAAATTTAAAATCCTAAGCCCTAAACCCTAAGAAACCCTTGGCCCTAAGAACCCATCCCTAAACAGTAAAAGATCATAACAATCTTGAAAACCCCTTTTAAAATACTAAACCTAAAAAAATCCAAACCTAAAAAATTCAACAAAAACTTAAGCCCTAAACCTTAATAACCCTTAAATAAAAACTTAGACCTTATACCCAAAGAAACCCTAAACCCTTCCGCCTAAACCTTAGGTCTAAACGCTAAGAAACCCTAAACTTTAAGTAATAAAAAAAACCCTAAAAAACTTTAAAAAACCCTAAACCCTAATATCCCTATAAATCCCCTAAGATCTAACAACCCCTTAATCGTTAAAAAACCATAGAAATCCTAAACACCTTAAAACCCTAAACCTAAAAATTCCTCTAAACCTAATAAAACCCTAGAAAATCTTAAGCCCAAAACCCTAAATCCTAAAAACTCTTAAAAAACCAAACCCTAAGAAATCCTAAACGCTAAATAATATACCCTAAGAAACTCTAAATCATAGGGCTAAACCTTAAATCCCAAACCATATGGAATCCTAAGAAACCCTAAACCCTAAAATCCATTTAAACACCTAAAACTATAATACCCGAGAAGAAAAATCCCTTTAAAACCATAAGCCCCAGAAAAAACCCTAAACTTAAAATGCTATGCCCTATATTAGGCCTATGTAACCCTAAATCTTTAGAAATCCAAATGCTTAAAAAAACCTAAGAAACCATAAAACATTGAAAAACCTTAATCATAAAAATCATAAACCTAAAAAAAAAAACCATAAACTCTAAAAAACTCTTAACCTAAAATTCGAAGCCCTAAATCCTAAACCAAGAAGCCCTAAGAAACTCTATACCTTAAACCCTTATTAACCCTAATACCCTAAAATCTATGATCCTAAACCCTAAACCCTAAACCCTAAAAAGTCTCTAAGAAAACCTAACCCCTAAAAATCACTAAGAAAACCTAAACCCTAAAAAACCTAAAAAAAAAAAACTTTAAAACTCCTAAACCTAAAGAACCATAAACCCCAAACTCTAAACCTTGAACCCTAAACCCTTAAAAATCATAAGCCCAAAACCCAAACGCTAAAATAACCCCAAACCCTAAACCCAAAACCCAAAACCTTAAAAAACAACAATTATACACTTAAAAAACATTAAAATCTAGAAAACCTCTAAAAAATCTTAAACCTAACAAACCTAAACCCTATTCTAGAAAAACCCTAAACCCTAAACCAACAAACCCTAAGAAACTCTAAACCTTAAACCCTTATAAACCCCTAATATCCTAAAACCTAAGATCCTAAACCCTAAACCCTAAACCCTAAAAAATCACTAAGAAAACCTAAACCCTAAAAATCGCTTAGAAAACCTAAACCCTAAAAAAAAAAACTTTAAAACTCCTAAACCTAAAGAACCATAAATTCCAAACTCTAAACCTTGAACCCTAAACCCTTAAAAATCAAAAGGCCAAAACCCTAACCCTAAGAAAACCCCAAACCCTAAACCCAAAAAAGCACTAAGAAACCCAAAACCCTAAAAACAACAAGAAAAAACTTTAAAAACTCTAAACCTAGAAAACCTCTAAAAAAATCTTAAACCTAACAAACCTAAACCCTATTCTAGAAAAAACCTAAACCTAAAACACTAAACCCTACACCCTAAATGACCAAAAAAAAAACCTAGGAGACCTTAAATGTTCAACTCAAACCCTAAGAAACCTAAACCCTAAACCTTAGGGATAAACCCCCAACCCTAAGCCTTATGAAACTCAAAGAAGCCCTAAACCCTAAGAAATCCTAAATCCTAAGAAAAACTAAACACTAAAAAACTACAAAAAAAAAATCAAAACTCTAAACCTAAAACTTCTTAAACCTAACAAACCTAAACCCTAAACCGTAGAAAAACCCTAAACCTAAAATACTAAACCCTAAACCCCTACACCCTAAATGACCCAAAAAAAAAAACCTAGGAGACCTTAAATGTTAAACACAAAACCTAAGAAACTTAAACTCTAAACCTTAGGGATAAACCCTCAACCCTAAGCCTTATGAAACTCTAAAAAGCCCTAAACCCTAAGAAATCCTAAATCCTAAGAAAAGCTAAATACAAAAAACCTTCAAAATCTTAAATCTAAAAATCCCGAAAACAAACCTTAAAAACTCTAAAAAAATTCCTTAATCTAAAACCCTAAGTCCTAGGTCCTTAGAACTCATATATCATAAACACAATAATGATCCTAAAACATCTTTAACAATCCTAAATTGAAAAAAACTCTTGACCTAAATTTTTTTAGAAAAACTTAAGCTTTAAACCCTAACCTAAAAACCTTTAAACAAATACCTAAACTCTTATTCATCATGTTCAGATTATATTATTGTTCTATATGCTCTATATAGTTATATAGTTATATATATAGTTCTTCAGCTTTATCATGTCATGCATGCTCAAAATCTTTCAACTACTGATACATACTCTACGCTACATCTTCTCTTGATGTAGGTTCGAGTTTTCAGCATTCAACTCACGTGGAGATTGGTTCCCGATCCGTATTCAGCAATATCAATGGTGAGACCTCATTTTTTGAGGACGATTTACATGTTTTATATTCAATCTTTCATTTTAGTTTCAATTTTGCTGGAGTTAGGTGGGGGCATGTCCCAGCATCTCTAGTTAGTTAGAGGCTTTTATTCTTACATTGTTTTTGTCACTCCCCGAGGTTACCCGCTTGATGTAACACGAGACGTAGGATCACGAGTGATCCTAAGCTAACCTTGAGTAGGCATATCATAAGCATATTAGATCAACACCTTTAAAAGGCTAAACCTAAGAAATCTGAAACCCCTAAGAAACCCTAAACCCTAAATCCTAAACCCCAAGAAACACTAAACCCTGAACCTTAGGGAAACCCCAAGACTTATGAAACACCAACAAACCCTAAACCCTAAGAAATCCTAAAGCCTAAAAACACCATTAAAAATACTAAACCTAAAAACACCCTTAAAACCCAAAACCCCTAAAAACCCTAAATTTAAAATCCTAAGCCCTTAACCCATAGAAATGCTAAGCCCTAAGATCCCCTAAACCGTAAGAAATCATAACAATCTTGACAACCCCTTTTAAAATCCTAAATCTAAAAATACTCTAAACTTAAAAAATTCAACAAAAACTTAAGCCCTAAACCTTAAAAACCCTTAAATACAAACTTAGACCATACCAAAGAAACCCTAAACCCTTCCCCCTAAACCTTTGGGCTAAACCCTAAACTTTAAGAAATGATAAAAATCCTAAAAAACTTTTGAAACCCTAAACATTTAAAAACCCTATAAAACCCCTAAGATCTAAGAACCCCTTAATTGTTACCATAGAAATCCTAAACACCTTAAAACCCTAAACCTAATTGATAACAGCAAGGTTAAGGAATATCACAAATAGAGAATTGAATATTAGAATGCGGAAGCACAAAGAAAAGAAACAAAAAAACTAACTAAAGATATGGGAAATTCGAAGGAAAGATCCACGAATTTCCAAGGATTAGATGTTCTAAGGCCTTGAAAAGATCCAAGTAACAACGTATAGATTTATGGAAGAAATCTAACGCCTTTACTTGAGAAAACGAATCAAAACGATAGATTCGGATCTTGACCGCTTTATGAGTAACTAAAGACAATAATTAGTATGTAGAAACTAATCACCTTCTAAAGAATACCAAAAAGAAACCAAAGATATCACAAGAAGAAATTACTTTATACCTTAAACTATGAAACTAGTAAAGGTTTAAAGATAAATTCTCAAAGAACAAGTCACAAAGGTTCAAAGAACTCTCTCAAATATTATTAATATCAATCTAAATTGTCTTTAATGAATGAAAAGGACTCCTATATATAGGAGAAGGGGAAAAAACGTCCAAGGACCCTAGAAAGACATACAAGGAATCCTACTCTAGAAAGGAAATAAAGTAACCTAACTAGGAACAAATTTAGTACTTCTAGGAAAGCATTAAATGGTACTTAGGAGACCATAAATAGACTAAGGAAAATATTAATAACCTATATATAAATAAATAAATAAGGTAAATCCCAACTAGGAAAAGAATCTTGACAATCTTGGAAAGTTTGACTAGTCTTCTCTCAAAACTTGGGCAGAAAGCAACTCTTGTTGTGGCTGATTCTTGGACTCTTCTTGACCTTATTTGCACGAAAATGGTCCTTAAAATTCCTCATCTTGGGCTTGAATTTGGGCCACCAAATAATTGTAGCATTTGGACAATTCCTCTCCCTTGGGCTTGAGCTCTTCTTCCCCAATAAGACACCTTTGGATCAGCGATTGAAGCCCATTGAGCTTATCATTGAACTCCTTGGTTTGAGATCTTGTTATGGGCCTCCTTGGAGTTTCTAAAGCTTCATCCTTGTCCTTCAATGGAGTAGAGCTTCCTTGGATGCTATCACTAATAAAACCCTAGAAAATCTTAAGCCCAAAACCCTAAATCCTAAAAACCTTAAAAAAACCAAACTCTAAGAAATCCTAAACGTTAAATATTATACACTAAGAAACTCTAAATCCTTAACTTTTAATCATAGGGCTAATCCTTTAACGCCAAAGCATATGGAAACCTAAGAAACCCTAACCCCTAAAATCCATTTAAACACCTAAAAGTATAATACCCGAGGAAAAAAAATCTCTTTAAAACCATAAGCCCTAGAAAGAGCCCTAAACTTAAAATCATATGCCCTATGTTAGGCCTACGTAATCCTTTTTCTTAAGAAATCCAAATTCTTAATAAAATCTAAGAAACCCTAAAACATTTAAAAACCTTAATCATAAAAATCATAAACCTAAAAAAAAAAAACCATAAACTCAAAAAAGCTCTTAACCTAAAATTCGAAGCCCTAAATCCTTAACCAAGAAGCCCTAAGAAACTCTACACCTTAAACCCTTATAAACCCTAATACCCTAAAACCTATGATCCTAAACCCTAAACCCTAAAAAATCTCTAAGAAAACCTAAACCCTAAAAATCAATAAGAAAACCTAAACCCTAAAAAACCTAAAAAAAAAAAACTTTAAAACTCCTAAACCTAAAGAACCATAAACCCCAAACTCTAAACCTTGAACCCTAAACCCTTAAAAATCATAAGCCCAAAACCCAAATGCTAAGAAAACCCCAAACCCTAAACCCAAAACCCAAAACCTTAAAAAACAACAAATATACACTTAAAAAACATTAAAATCTAGAAAACCTCTAAAAAATCTTAAACCTAACAAACCTAAACCCTATTCTAGAAAAACCCTAAACCCTAAACCAACAAACCCTAAGAAACTCTAAACCTTAAACCCTTATAAACCCCTAATATCCTAAAACCTAAGATCCTAAACCCGAAACCCTAAACCCTAAAAAATCACTAAGAAAACCTAAACCCTAAAAATCGCTAAGAAAACCTAAACCCTAAAAAAAAAAACTTTAAAACTCCTAAACCTAAAGAACCATAAATTCCAAACCCTAAACCTTGAACCCTAAACCCTAAGAAACCCTTAAAAATCAAAAGGCCAAAACCCTAACCCTAAGAAAACCCCAAACCCTAAACCCAAAAAAGCACTAAGAAACCCAAAACCCTAAAAACAACAAGAAAAAACTTTTAAAACTCTAAACCTAGAAAACCTCTAAAAAAATCTTAAACCTAACAAACCTAAACCCTATTCTAGAAAAAACCTAAACCTAAAACACTAAACCCTACACCCTAAATGACCAAAAAAAAAACCTAGGAGACCTTAAATGTTCAACTCAAACCCTAAGAAACCTAAACCCTAAACCTTAGGGATAAACCCCCAACCCTAAGCCTTATGAAACTCAAAGAAGCCCTAAACCCTAAGAAATCCTAAATCCTAAGAAAAACTAAACACTAAAAAACTACAAAAAAAACTTTCAAAACTCTAAACCTAAAAATTCTTAAACCTAACAAACCTAAACCCTAAACCGTAGAAAAACCCTAAACCTAAAAGACTAAACCCTAAACCCCTACACTCTAAATGACCCCAAAAAAAAACCTAGGAGACCTTAAATGTTAAACACAAAACCTAAGAAACTTAAACCCTAAACCTTTGGGATAAACCCTCAAACCTAAGCCTTATGAAACTCTAAGAAGCCGTAAACCCTAAGAAATCCTAAATCCTAAGAAAAGCTAAACACAAAAAACCTTTAAAATCCTAAATCTAAAAATCCCAAAAACAAACTTTAAAAACCCTAAAAAAATTCCTTAATCTAAACCCCTAAGTCCTAGGCCCTTAGAACTCATATATCATAAACACAATAATGATCCTAAAATATCTTTAACAATCCTAAATTGAAAAAAACTCTTGACCTAATTTTTTTTAGAAAAACTTAAGCTTTAAACCCTAAACTAAAAACCCTTAAACAAATACCTAAACTCTTATTCATCATGTTCAGATTATATTATTGTTCAATATGCTCTATATAGTTATATATATATATATATATATATTTCTCCAGCTTTATCATGTCATGCATGCTCAAAATCTTTCAACTACTAATACATATTCTACGCTACATCTTCTCTTGATGTAGGTTCAGGTTCTCAGCATTCAAATCACGTGGAGATCGGTTCCCGATCCGTATTCAGCACTATCAATGGTGAGTCCTCGTTTTTTGAGGACGATTTACATGTTTTATATTCAATCTTTCATTTTAGTTTCAGTTTTGCTGGAGTTAGCTGGGGGCATGTCCCAGCATCTCTAGTCAGTTAGAGGTTTTTATTCTTACATTGTTTTTGTCACTCCCTGAGGTTACCCTCTTGATGTAACACGAGACGTAGGATCACGAGTGATCCTAAGCTAACCTTGAGTAGGCATATCATAAGCATATTAGATCAACACCTTTAAAAGGCTAAACCTAAGAAATCTGAAACCCCTAAGAAACCCTAAACCCTAAATCCTAAACCCCAAGAAACACTAAACCCTAAACCTTAGGGAAACCCCTAAACCCCAAGACTTATGAAACACCAACAAACCCTAAACCCTAAGAAATCCTAAAGCCTAAAAACACAATTAAAAATACTAAACCTAAAAACACCCTTAAAAGCCAAAACCCCTTAAAACCCTAAATTTAAAATCCTAAACCCTTAACCCATAGAAATCCTAAGCCCAAAGATCACCTAAACCGTAAGAAATCATAACAATCTTGACAACCCCTTTTAAAATCCTAAATCTAAAAATACTCTAAACTTAAAAAATTCAACAAAAACTTAAGCCCTAAACCTTAAAACCCCTTAAATACAAACTTTGAACATACAAAAGAAACCCTAAACCCTTCCCCCTAAACCTTTGGGCTAAACCATAAACTTTAAGAAATGATAAAAATCCTAACAAAATTTTGAAACCCTAAACATTTAAAAACCCTATAAAACCCCTAAGATCTAAGAACCCCTTAAGGTGTTTAAGGTGTTTAGGATTTCTATGGTAACAATTAAGGGTTTCTTAGATCTTAGGGGTTTTATAGGGTTTTTAAATGTTTAGGGTTTCGAAAGATTATTAGGATTTTTTTCATTTCTTAGAGTTTAGGGTTTAGCCCAAAGGTTTAGGGTGAAGGGTTTAGGGTTTCTTTGGTATGGTCTTAGTTTGTATTTAAGGGTTTTTAAGGTTTAGGGCTTAAGTTTTTGTTGAATTTTTTAAGTTTAGAGTATTTTTAGATTTAGGATTTTAAAAGGGGTTGTCAAGATTGTAATGATTTCTTACGGTTTAGGGGATCTTAGGGCTTAGGATTTCTATGGGTTAAGGGCTTAGGATTTTAAATTTAGGGTTTTTAGGGGTTTTGGGTTTTAAGGGTGTTTTTAGGTTTAGTATTTTTAAAGGTGTTTTTAGGCTTTAGGATTTCTTAGGGTTTAGGGTTTGTTGGTGTTTCATAAGTCTTGGGGTTTAGGGGTTTCCCTAAGGTTTAGGGTTTAGTGTTTCTTAGGGTGTATGATTTAGGGTTTAGGGTTTCTTAGGGGTTTCA
The DNA here is from genome assembly GCA_036553675.1 of Solanum okadae. NCBI lineage: Eukaryota > Viridiplantae > Streptophyta > Magnoliopsida > Solanales > Solanaceae > Solanum > Solanum okadae. Next base: position 30,294,577 of record CM071682.1, read on the forward strand.
GATTTCTTAGGTTTAGCCTTTTAAAGGTGTTGATCTAATAAGCTTATGATATGCCAACTCAAGGTTAGCTTAGGATCACTCGTGATCCTACGTCTCGTGTTACATCAAGCAGGTAACCTCGGGGAGTGACAAAAACAATGTAAGAATAAAAGCCTCTAACTGACTAGAGATGCTGGGACATGCCCCCAGCTAACTCAAGCAAAACTGAAACTAAAATGCAAGACTGAATATAAAACATGTAAATCATCCTCGAAAAATGAGGACTCACCAATGAAATTGCTGAATACGAATCGGGAGCAATCTCCGCATGATCTAAATGCTAAGGACCTGAACCTACATCAAGAGAAGATGTACCGTAGAGTATGTATCAGTAGTTGAAAGATTCTGAGCATGAATGACATGATAAAGCTGAACAAATATATATAACTAAATAGAACATATTGAACAATGATATAATCTGAACATGATTAAGAAGAGTTTAGGTATTTGGTTAACGGTTATTAGGTTAGGCTTTAGAGCTTATGTTTTTCTAAAAAAAAATTCGATCAAGAGTTTTTTTCAATTTAGGATTCTTAAAGACTTTTTAGGATCATTATTGTATTTACGATATATGAGCTCTAAGTGCTTAGGACTTGGGGTTTTAGATTAAGGAATTTTTTTAGGGTTTTAAAGGTTTTTAGTGTTTAGCTTTTCTTTGGATTTAGGATTTCTTAGGGTTTAGGGCTTCTTAGAGTTTCATAAGGCATAGGGTTGGGAGTTTATCCGTAAGGTTTAGGGTTTAGGTATCTTAGGGTTTGATTTGAACATTTAAAGTCCCCTAGGTTTTTTTTTGGGTCATTTAGGGTGTAGGGTTTAGTGTTTTAGGTTTATGGTTTTTCTAGAATAGGATTTAGGTTTGTTAGGTTTTAGATTTTTTAGAGGTTTTCTAGGTTTAGAGTTTATAAAAAAAAATTGTTGTTTTTTAGTGTTTTGGGTTTCTTATTGCTTTTTTGGGTTTAGGGTTTTCTTAGGGGTAGGGTTTTGGGCTTATGATTTTTAAGGGTTTAGGGTTCAAGGTTTAGAGTTTGGGATTTAGAGTTCTTTAGGTTTAGGGTTTTAAGGTTTTTTTTTTTCGATCTTTTAAGGTGCAGGTTTTCTTAGTAATTTTTAGGGTTTAGGTTTTCTTAGTGATTTTTTAGGGATTAGGATCATAGGTTTTAGGGTATTAGGGTTTATAATTTAGAGTTTCTTAGGGTTTCTTCGTTTTGGGTTTAGGGCTTCGGATTTTAGGTTAAGAGTTTTTTAGAGTACATGGTTTTTTTGAGGTTTATGATTTTTATGATTAAGGTTTTTAAATGTTTTAGGGTTTCTTAGCTTTTTTTAAGAATTTGGATTTCTTAAGAAATAGGATTACGTAGGCCTAATATAGGGCATATTATTTTAAGTTTAGGGCTTTTTCTAGGGCTTATGGTTTTAAAGGGATTTTTTTTCCTTGGGTATTATACTTTTAGGTGTTTAAATGTATTTTAGGGGTTAGGGTTTCTTAGGATTCCATATGCTTTGGCGTTAAAGGATTAGCCCTATGATTAAAAGTTAAGGATTTAGAGTTTCTTAGTGTATAATATTTAACGTTTATGATTTCTTAGGGTTTGGTTTTTTTAAGGTTTTTAGGATTTAGGGTTTTGGGCTTAAGATTTTCTACGGTTTTAAGGTGTTTAGGATTTCTATGGTAACAATTAAGGGTTTCTTAGATCTTAGGGGTTTTATAGGGTTTTTAAATGTTTAGGGTTTCGAAAGATTATTAGGATTTTTTTCATTTCTTAGAGTTTAGGGTTTAGCCCAAAGGTTTAGGGTGAAGGGTTTAGGGTTTCTTTGGTATGGTCTTAGTTTGTATTTAAGGGTTTTTAAGGTTTAGGGCTTAAGTTTTTGTTGAATTTTTTAAGTTTAGAGTATTTTTAGATTTAGGATTTTAAAAGGGGTTGTCAAGATTGTAATGATTTCTTACGGTTTAGGGGATCTTAGGGCTTAGGATTTCTATGGGTTAAGGGCTTAGGATTTTAAATTTAGGGTTTTTAGGGGTTTTGGGTTTTAAGGGTGTTTTTAGGTTTAGTATTTTTAAAGGTGTTTTTAGGCTTTAGGATTTCTTAGGGTTTAGGGTTTGTTGGTGTTTCATAAGTCTTGGGGTTTAGGGGTTTCCCTAAGGTTTAGGGTTTAGTGTTTCTTAGGGTGTATGATTTAGGGTTTAGGGTTTCTTAGGGGTTTCAGATTTCTTAGGTTTAGCCTTTTAAAGGTGTTGATCTAATAAGCTTATGATATGCCAACTCAAGGTTAGCTTAGGATCACTCGTGATCCTACGTCTCGTGTTACATCAAGCAGGTAACCTCGGGGAGTGACAAAAACAATGTAAGAATAAAAGCCTCTAACTGACTAGAGATGCTGGGACATGCCCCCAGCTAACTCAAGCAAAACTGAAACTAAAATGCAAGACTGAATATAAAACATGTAAATCATCCTCGAAAAATGAGGACTCACCAATGAAATTGCTGAATACGAATCGGGAGCAATCTCTGCATGATCTAAATGCTAAGGACCTGAACCTACATCAAGAGAAGATGTACCGTAGAGTATGTATCAGTAGTTGAAATATTCTGAGCATGCATGACATGATAAAGCTGAACAAATATATATAACTCAATAGAACATATTGAACAATGATATAATCTGAACATGATTAAGAAGAGTTTAGGTATTTGGTTAACGGTTATTAGGTTAGGCTTTAGAGCTTATGTTTTTCTAAAAAAAAATTCGATCAAGAGTTTTTTTCAATTTAGGATTCTTAAAGACTTTTTAGGATCATTATTGTTTTTACGATATATGAGCTCTAAGGGCTTAGGACTTGGGGTTTTAGATTAAGGAATTTTTTTAGGGTTTTAAAGGTTTTTAGTGTTTATCTTTTCTTAGGATTTAGGATTTCTTAGGGTTTAGGGCTTCTTAGAGTTTCATAAGGCATAGGGTTGGGAGTTTATCCCTAACGTTTAGGGTTTAGGTTTCTTAGGGTTTGAGTTGAACATTTAAAGTCTCCTAGGTTTTTTTTTTGGTCATTTAGGGTGTAGGGTTTAGTGTTTTAGGTATATGGTTTTTCTAGAATAGGATTTAGGTTTGTTAGGTTTAAGATTTTTTAGAGGTTTTCTATGTTTAGAGTTTATAAAAAAAAAATTGTTGTTTTTTAGGGTTTTGGGTTTCTTATTACTCTTTTGGGTTTAGGGTTTTCTTATGGGTAGGGTTTTGGCCTTATGATTTTTAAGGGTTTAGGGTTCAAGCTTTAGAGTTTGGGATTTAGAGTTCTTTAGGTTTAGGAGTTTTAAAGTTTTTTTTTTTTGATCTTTTAGGGTGTAGGTTTTCTTAGTGATTTTTAGGGTTTAGGTTTTCTTAGTGATTTTTTAGGGATTAGGATCTTAGGTTTTAGGGTATTAGGATTTATAATTTAGAGTTTCTTAGGGTTTCTTCATTTAGGGTTTAGGGATTCGGATTTTAGGTTAAGAGTTTTTTAGAGTTCATGGTTTTTTTGAGGTTTATGATTTTTATGATTTAGATTTTTAATTGTTTTAGGGTTTCTTAGCTTTTTTTAGGAATTTGGATTTCTTAAGAAATAGGATTACGTATGCCTAATATAGGGCATATGATTTTAAGTTTAGGGCTCTTTCTAGGTTTTATGGTATTAAAGGGATTTTTTTTCCTCGGGTATTATACTTTTAGGTGTTTAAATGGATTTTAGGGGTTAGGGTTTCTTAGGATTCCATATGCTTTGGCGTTAAAGGATTAGCCCAATGATTAAAAGTTAAGGATTTAGAGTTTCTTAGTGTATAATATTTAACGTTTAGGATTTCTTAAGGTTTGATTTTTTTAAGGTTTTTAGGATTTAGGGTTTTGGGCTTAAGTTTTTCTAGGGTTTTATTAGGTTTAGGGTTTTAAGGTGTTTAGGATTTCTATGGTAACAATTAAGGGGTTCTTAGATCTTCGGGATTTTATAGGGTTTTTAAATGTTTAGGGTTTCAAAAGTTTTTTAGGATTTTTATCATTTCTTAAAGTTTAGGGTTTAGCCCAAAGGTTTAGGGGGAAGGGTTTAGGGTTCTTTGGTATGGTCTAAGTTTGTATTTAAGGGTTTTTAAGGTTTAGGGCTTAAGTTTTTGTTGAATTTTTTAAGTTTAGAGTATTTTTATATTTAGGATTTTAAAAGGGGTTGTCAAGATTGTTATGATTTCTTACGGTTTAGGGGATCTTAAGGCTTAGGATTTCTATGGGTTAAGGGCTTAGGATATTAAATTTAGGGTTTTTAGGGGTTTTGGGTTTTAAGGGTGTTTTTAGGTTTAGTATTTTTAAAGGTGTTTTTATGCTTTAGGATTTCTTAGGGTTTAGGGTTTGTTGGTGTTTCAAAAGTCTTGGGGTTTAGGTGTTTCCCCTAAGGTTTAGGGTTTAGTGTTTCTTAGGGTTTAGTGTTTCTTAGGGTTTAGGATTTAGGGTTTAGGGTTTCTTAGGGGTTTCAGATTTCTTAGGTTTAGCCTTTTAAAGGTGTTGATCTAATATGCTTATGATATGCCAACTCAAGGTTACCTTAGGATGACTTGTGATCCTACGTCTCGTGTTACATCAAGCGGGTAACCTCGGGGAGTGACAAAAACAATGTAAGAATAAAAGCCTCTAACTGACTAGAGATGCTGGGACATGCCCCCAGCTAACTCCAGCAAAACTGAAACTAAAATGAAAGATTGAATATAAAACATGTAAATCGTCCTCAAAAAATGAGGACTCGCCATTGATATTGCTGAATACGGATCGGGAATCGATCTCCACGTGATTTGAATTCTAAGAACCTGAACCTACATCAAAAGAAGATGTAGCGTAGAGTATGTATCAGTAGTTGAAAGATTTTGAGCATGCATGACATGATAAAGCTGAAGAAATATATATATATATATATATAACTATATACAGCATATAGAACAATAATATAATCTGAACATGATGAATAAGAGTTTAGGTATTTGTTTAAGGGTTTTTAGGTTAGGGTTTAAAGCTTAAGTTTTTCTAAAAAAAATTAGGTCAAGAGTTTTTTTCAATTTAGGATTGTTAAAGATATTTTAGGATCATTATTGTGTTTATGATATATGAGTTCTAAGGGCCTAGGACTTAGGGTTTTAGATTAAGGAATTTTTTTAGGGCTTTTAAGGTTTGTTTTCGGGATTTTTAGATTTAGGATTTTAAAGGTTTTTTGTGTTTAGCTTTTCTTAGGATTTAGGATTTCTTAGGGTTTACGGCTTCTTAGAGTTTCATAAGGCTTAGGGTTGAGGGTTTATCCCTAAGGTTTAGGGTTTATGTTTCTGAGGTTTTGTGGTTAACATTTAAGGTCTCCTAGGTTTTTTTTTTGGGTCATTTTGGGTGTAGGGGTTTAGGGTTTAGTCTTTTAGGTTTAGGGTTTTTCTACGGTTTAGGGTTTAGGTTTGTTAGGTTTAAGAATTTTTAGGTTTAGAGTTTTGAAAGTTTTTTTTGTAGTTTTTTAGTGTTTAGTTTTTCTTAGGATTTAGGATTTCCTAGGGTTTAGGGCTTCTTTGAGTTTCCTAAGGCTTAGGGTTGGGGGTTTATCCCTAAGGTTTAGGGTTTAGGTTTCTTAGGGTTTGAATTTAACATTTAAGGTCTCCTAAGTTTTTTTGGGTCGTTTAGGGTGTAGGGTTTAGTGTTTTAGGTTTGGGGTTTTTCTAGAATATGGTTTAGGTTTGTTAGGTTTAAGATTTTTAGAGGTTTTCTAGGTTTAGAGTTTTTAAAGTTTTTACTTGTTGTTTTTAGGGTTTTGGGTTTCTTAGTGCTTTTTTGGGTTTAGGGTTTGGGGTTTTCTTAGGGTTAGGGTTTTGGCCTTTTGATTTTTAATGGTTTCTTAGGGTTTAGGGCTTCTTTGAGTTTCATAAGGCTTAGGGTTGGGGGTTTATCCCTAAGGTTTAGGGTTTAGGTTTCTTAGGGTTTGAATTTAACATTTAAGGTCTCCTAAGTTTTTTTGGGTCGTTTAGGGTGTAGGGTTTAGTGTTTTAGGTTTGGGGTTTTTTTAGAATATGGTTTAGGTTTGTTAGGTTTAAGATTTGTAGAGGTTTTCTAGGTTTAGAGTTTTTAAAGTTTTTTCTTGTTGTTTTTAGGGTTTTGGGTTTCTTAGTGCTTTTTTGGGTTTAGGGTTTGGGGTTTTCTTAGGGTTAGGGTTTTGGCCTTTTAATTTTTATGGGTTTCTTAGGGTTTAGGGTTGAAGGTTTAGAGTTTTGAATTAATGGTTCTTTAGGTTTAGGTGTTTTAAAGTTTTTTTTTTAGGGTTTAGGTTTTCTTAGCGAATTTTAGGGTTTAGGTTTTCTTAGTGATTTTTTAGGGTTTAGGGTTTAGGGTTTAGGATCTTAGGTTTTAGGATATTAGGGGTTTATAAGGGTTTAAGGTTTAGAGTTTCTTAGGGTTTCTTGGTTTAGGGTTTAGGGTTTTTTTAGAATAGGGTTTAGGTTTGTTAGGTTTAAGATTTTTTATAGGTTTTCTAGATTTTAATGTTTTTTAAGTTTATATTTGTTGTTTTTTAAGGTTTTGGGTTTAGGGTTTGGGGTTTTCTTAGCGTTTGGGTTTTGGGCTTATGATTTTTAAGGGTTTAGGGTTCAAGATTTAGAGTTTGGGATTTATGGTTCTTTAGGTTTAGGTGTTTTAAAGTTTTTCTGTTTTAGGTTTTTTAGGGTTTAGGTTTTCTTAGTGATTTTTAAGGTTTAGGTTTTCTTAGAGATTTTTTAGGGTTTAGGATTTAGGATCATAGGTTTTAGGGTATTAGGGTTTATAAGGGTTTAAGGTGTAGAGTTTCTTAGGGCTTCTTGGTTTAGGATTTAGGGCTTCGAATTTTAGGTTAAGAGTTTTTTAGAGTTTATGGTTTTTTTTTTTAGGGTTATGATTTTTATGATTAAGGTTTTTAAATGTTTTAGGGTTTCTTAGGTTTTTTTAAGCATTTGGATTTATTAAGATTTAGGGTTACATAGGCCTAATATAGGGCATAGGATTTTATGTTTAGCGTTTTTTCTAGGGCTTATGGTTTTAAAGGGATTTTTCTTCTCGGGTATTATAGTTTTAGGTGTTTAAATGGATTTTAGGGTTTAGGGATTCTTAGGATTCCATATGGTTTGGGATTTAAGGTTTAGCCCTACGATTTAGAGTTTCTTAGGGTATATTATTTAGCGTTTGGGATTTCTTAGGGTTTGGTTTTTTAAGAGTTTTTAGGATTTAGGGTTTTGGGCTTAAGATTTTCTAGGGTTTTATTAGGTTTAGAGGAATTTTTAGGTTTAGGGTTTTAAGGTGTTTAGGATTTCTATGGTTTTTTAACGATTAAAGGGTTGTTAGATCTTAGGGGATTTATAGGGATTTTAGGGTTTAGGGTTTTTAAAAGTTTGGGTTTTTTTTATTACTTAAAGTTTAGGGTTTCTTAGCGTTTAGACCTAAGGTTTAGGCGGAAGGGTTTAGGGTTTCTTTGGGTTTAAGGTCTAAGTTTTTACTTAAGTGTTTTTAAGGTTTAGGGCTTAAGTTTTTGTTGAATTTTTTATGTTTAGAGTTTTTTTAGGTTTAGTATTTTGAAAGGGGTTTTCAAGATTGTTATGATTTTTTACTGTTTAGGGGTGGGTTCTTAGGGACTAGGGTTTCTTTGGGTTTAGGGCTTAGGATTTTAAATTTAGAGTTTTTAGGGGTTAGGGATTTTAAGGGTGTTTTTAGGTTTAGTGTTTTTAAAGGTGTTTTTAGGCTTTAGGGTTTGTTGGTGTTTCTTAAGTCTTGGGGTTTCCCTAAGGTTTAGGGTTTAGTGCTTCTTACGGTTTAGGGTTTAGGGTTTAGGGTTTCTTAGGTATTTCATATTTCTTAGGTTTAGGCTTTTAAAGATGTTGATCTAATATGCTTATGATATGCCAACTCAAGGTTAGCTTGGGGTCACTCGTGATCCTAGGTCTCGTGTTACGTTAAGTGGGTAACCTCGGGGAGTGACAAAAATAATGTATGAATAAAAGCCTCTAACTGACTAGAGATGCTAGGACATGCCCCCAACTAACTCTAGCAAAACTGAAACTAAAATGCAAGACTGAATATAAAACATGTAAATCATCCTCGAAAAACGAGGACTCACCAATGAAATTGCTGAATACGAATCGGGAGCAATCTCCGCATGATCTAAATGCTAAGGACCTGAACCTACATTAAGAGAAGATGTACCGTAGAGTATGTATCAGTAGTTGAAATATTCTGAGCATGCATGACATGATAAAGCTGAACAAATATATATAACTGAATAGAACATATTGAACAATGATATAATCTGAACATGATTAAGAAAAGTTTAGGTATTTGGTTAACGGTTATTAGGTTAGGATTTAGAGCTTATGTTTTTCTAAAAAAAAATTCGATCAAGAGTTTTTTTCAATTTAGGATTCTTAAAGACTTTTTAGGATCATTATTTTTTTTACGATATATGAGCTCTAAGGGTTTAGGACTTGGGGTTTTAGATTAAGTATTTTTTTAGGGTTTTAAAGGTTTTTAGTGTTTAGCTTTTCTTAGGATTTAGGATTTCTTAGGGGTTTAGGGCTTCTTAGAGTTTCATAAGGCATAGGGTTGGGAGTTTATCCCTAACGTTTAGGGTTTAGGTTTCTTAGGGTTTGAGTTGAACATTTAAAGTCTCCTCGATTTTTTTTTGGGTCATTTAGGGTGTTGGGTTTAGTTTTTTAGGTTTATGGTTTTTCTAGAATAGGATTTAGGTTTGTTAGGTTTAAGATATTTTAGAGGTTTTCTAGGTTTAGACTTTATAAAAAATAAATTGTTGTTTTTTAGGGTTTTGGGTTTCTTATTGCTTTTTTGGGTTTAGGGTTTTCTTAGGGGTAGGGTTTTGGGCTTATGATTTTTAAGGGTTTAGGGTTCAAGCTTTAGAGTTTGGGATTTAGAGTTCTTCAGGTTTAGGGGTTTTAAAGTTTTTTTTGTCGATCTTTTAGGGTGTAGGTTTTCTTAGTGATTTTTAGGGTTTAGGTTTTCTTAGTAATATTTTAGGGATTAGGATCTTAGGTTTTAGGGTATTAGGGTTTATAATTTAGAGTTTCTTAGGGTTTCTTCGTTTAGTGTTTAGGGCTTCGGATTTTAGGTTAAGAGTTTTTTAGAGTTCATGGTTTTTTTTGAGGTTTATGATTTTTATGATTAAGGTTTTTAAATGTTTTAGGGTTTCTTAGGTTTTTTTAAGAATTTGGATTTCTTAAGAAATAGGATTACGGAGGCCTAATATAGGGCATATGATTTTAAGTTTAGGGCTCTTTCTAGGGCTTATGGTTTTAAAGGGATTTTTTTTCCTCGGGTATTATACTTTTAGGTGTTTAAATGGATTTTAGGGGTTAGGGTTTCTTAGGATTCCATATGCTTTGGCATTAAAGAATTAGCCCTATGATAAAAGTTAAGGATTTAGAGTTTCTTAGTGTATAACATTTAACGTTTAGGATTTCTTAGGGTTTGGTTTTTTTAAGGTTTTTAGGATTTAGGGTTTTGGGCTTAAGATTTTCTAGGGTTTTATTAGGTTTAGGGTTTTAAGGTGTTTAGGATTTCTATGGTAACAATTAAGGGGTTCTTAGATCTTAGGGGTTTTATAGGGTTTTTAAATGTTTAGGGTTTCAAATTTTTTTTTAGGATTTTTATCATTTCTTAAAGTTTAGGGTTTAGCCCAAAGGTTTAGGGGGAATGGTTTAGGGTTTCTTTGGTATGGTCTAAGTTTGTATTTAAGTTTTTTAAGGTTTAGGGCTTAAGTTTTTGTTGAATTTTTTAAGTTTAGAGTATTTTTATATTTAGGATTTTAAAAGGGGTTGTCAAGATTGTTATGATTTCTTACGGTTTAGGGGATCTTAGGGCTTAGGATTTCTATGGGTTAAGGGCTTAGGATTTTAAATTTAGGGATTTTAGGGGTTTTGGGTTTGAAGGGTGTTTTTAGGTTTAATAATTTGAAAGGTGTTTTTAGGCTTTAGGATTTCTTAGGGTTTAGGGTTTGTTGGTGTTTCATAAGTCTTGGGGTTTAGGGGTTTCCCTAACGTTTAGGGTTTAGTAATTCTTAGGGTTTAGGATTTAGGGTTTAGGGTTTCTTAGGGGTTTCAGATTTCTTAGGTTTAGCCTTTTAAATGTGTTGATCTAATATGCTTATGATATGCCAACTCAAGGTTAGCTTAGGATCACTCGTGATCCTACGTCTCGTGTTACATCAAGCGGGTAACCTCGGGGAGTGACAAAAACAATGTAAGAATAAAAGCCTCTAACTGATTAGAGATGCTGGGACATGCCCCCAGCTAACTCCAGCAAAACTGAAACTAAAATGAAAGATTGAATATAAAACATGTAAATCGTCCTCAAAAAACAAGGACTCACCATTGATATTGCTTAATACGGATCGGGAATCGATCTCCACATGATTTGAATGCTGAGAACCTGAACCTACATCAAGAGAAGATGTAGCGTAGAGTATGTATCAGTATTTGAAAGATTTTGAGCATGCATGACATGATAAAGCTGAAGAAATATATATATATTTATATAAATAACTATATAGAGCATATAGAACAATAATATTATCTGAACATGATGAATAAGAGTTTAGGTATTTGTTTAAGGGTTTTTAGGTTAGGGTTTAAAGCTTACGTTTTTCTAAAAAAAATTAGGTCAAGAATTTTTTTCAATTTAGGATTGTTAAAGATATTTTAGGATCATTATTGTGTTTATGATATATGAGTTCTAAGGGCCTAGGACTTAGGGTTTTAGATTAAGGAATTTTTTTAGGGCAAAAAGGTTTGTTTTCGGGATTTTTAGATTTAGGATTTTAAAGGTTTTTTGTGTTTAGCTTTTCTTAGGATTTAGGATTTCTTAGGGTTTACGGCTTCTTAGAGTTTCATAAGGCTTAGGGTTGAGGGTTTATCCCTAAGGTTTAGGGTTTAAGTTTCTTAGGTTTTGTGGTTAACATTTAAGGTCTCCTAGGTTTTTTTTTTGGGTCATTTTGGGTGTAGGGGTTTAGGGTTTAGTCTTTTAGGTTTAGGTTAGGTTTAAGAATTTTTAGGTTTAGAGTTTTGAAAGTTTTTTTTGTAGTTTTTTAGTGTTTAGTTTTTCTTAGGATTTAGGATTTCTTAGGGTTTAGGGCTTCTTTGAGTTTCATAAGGCTTAGGGTTGGGGGTTTATCCCTAAGGTTTAGGGTTTAGGTTTCTTTGTGTTTGAGTTGAACATTTAAGGTCTCCTAGATTTTTTTTTTTGGACATTTAGGGTGTAGGGTTTAGTGTTTTAGATTTAGGTTTTTTCAAGAATAGGGTTTAGGTTTGTTATGTTTAAGATTTTTTTAGAGGTTTTTTAGGTTTAGAGTTTTTAAAGTTTTTTCTTGTTGTTTTTAGGGTTTTGGGTTTCTTAGTGCTTTTTTGGGTTTAGGGTTTGGGGTTTTCTTAGGGTTAGGGCTTTGGCCTTTTGATTTTTAAGGGTTTCTTAGGGTTTAGGGTTGAAGGTTTAGAGTTTGGAATTTATGGTTCTTTAGGTTTAGGAGTTTTAAAGTTTTTTTTTTTAGGGTTTAGGTTTTCTTAGCGATTTTTAGGGTTTAGGTTTTGTTAGTGATTTTTTAGGGTTTAGGGTTTAGGGTTTAGGATCTTAGGTTTTAGGATATTAGGGGTTTATAAGTGTTTAAGGTTTAGAGTTTCTTAGGGTTTCTTGGTTTAGGGTTTAGGGTTTTTCTAGAATAGGGTTTAGGTTTGTTAGGTTTAAGATTTTTTAGAAGTTTTCTAGATTTTAATGTTTTTTAAGTTTATATTTGTTGTTTTTTAAGGTTTTGGGTTTTGGGTTTAGGGTTTGGGGTTTTCTTAGCGTTTGGGTTTTTCTTATAGTTTGGTTTTAGTGCTTATGATTTTTAAGGGTTTAGGGTTCAAAGTTTAGAGTTTGGGATTTATGGTTCTTTAGGTTTAGGAGTTTTAAAGTTTTTCTTTTTTAGGTTTTTTAGGGTTTAGGTTTTCTTAGTGATTTTTAGGGTTTAGGTTTTCTTAGAGATTTTTTAGGGTTTAGGGTTTAGGATCATAGGTTTTAGGGTATTAGGGTTTATAAGGGTTTAAGGTTTAGAGTTTCTTAGGGTTTCTTGGTTTAGGGTTTAGGGTTTTTCTAGAATAGGGTTTAGGTTTGTTAGGTTTAAGATTTTTAAGAGTTTTTCTAGATTTTAATGTTTTTTAAGTTTATATTTGTTGATTTTTAAGGTTTTTGGTTTTGGCTTTAGGGTTTGGGGTTTTCTTAGCGTTAGGGTTTTGGGCTTATTATTTTTAAGGGTTTAGGGTTCAAGGTTTAGAGTTTGGGATTTATAGTTCTTTAGGTTTAGGAGTTTTAAAGTTTTTCTGTTTTAGGTTTTTTAGGGTTTAGGTTTTCTTAGTGATTTTTAGGGTTTAGGTTTTCTTAGTGGTTTTTAGGGTTAAGGTTTTCTTAGAGATTTTTTAGGGTTTAGGGTTTAGGATCATATGTTTTAGGGTATTAGAGTTTATAAGAGTTTAAGGTGTAGAGTTTCTTAGGGCTTCTTGGTTTAGGATTTTGGGCTTCGAATTTTAGTTTAAGAGTTTTTTAGAGTTTATGGTTTTTTTTTTTTGGATTATGATTTTTATGATTAAAGTTTTTAAATGTTTTAGGGTTTCTTAGGTTTTTTTAAGCATTTGGATTTCTTTAGATTTAGGGTTACAATGTAAGAATAAAAGCCTCTAACTGACTAGAGATGCTGGGACATGCCCCCAGCTAACTCCAGCAAATTTGAAACTAAAATGTAAGATTGAATATAAAAGATGTAAATCATCCTCAAAAAACGAGGACTCACCATTGATATTGCTGAATACGGATCGGGAACCGATCTCCTCGTGATTTGAATGCTTAGAACCTGAACCTACTTCAAGAGAAGATGTAGCGTAGAGTATGTATCAGCAGTTGAAAGATTTTGAGCATGCATGACATGATAAAGCTGAAGAAATATATATATATATATATATATATATATATATATATATATAACTATATAGAGCATATAGAACAATAATATAATCTGAACATGATGAATAAGAGTTTAGGTATTTGTTTAAGGGTTTTTAGGTTAGGGTTTAAAGCTTAAGTTTTTCTAAAAAAAATTAGGTGAAGAGGTTTTTTCAATTTAGGATTGTTTAAGATATTTTAGGATCATTATTGTGTTTATGATATATGAGTTCTAAGGGCCTAGGACTTAGGGTTTTAGATTAAGGAATTTTTTTAGGGTTTTTAAGGTTTGTTTTCGGGATTTTTAGATTTAGGATTTTAAAGGTTTTTTGTGTTTAGCTTTCCTTAGGATTTAGGATTTCTTAGGGTTTACGGCTTCTTAGAGTTTCATAAGGCTTAGGGTTGAGGGTTTATCCCTAAGGTTTAGGGTTTAAGTTTCTTAGGTTTTGTGTTTAACATTTAAGGTCTCCTAGGTGTTTTTTTTGGGTCATTTTGGGTGTAGGGGTTTAGGGTTTAGTCTTTTAGGTTTAGGGTTTTTCTACGGTTTAGGGTTTAGGTTTGTTAGGTTTAAGAATTTTTAGGATTACAGTTTTGAAAGTTTTTTTTGTAGTTTTTTAGTGTTTAGTTTTTCTTAGGATTTAGGATTTCCTAGGGTTTAGGGCTTCTTTGTGTTTCATAAGGCTTACGGTTGAGGGTTTATCCCTAAGGTTTAGGGTTTAGCTTTCTTAGGGTTTGAATTTAACATTTAAGGTCTCCTAAGTTTTTTTGGGTCGTTTAGGGTGTAGGGTTTAGTGTTTTAGGTTTGGGGTTTCTCTAGAATATGGTTTAGGTTTGTTAGGTTTAAGATTGTTAGAGGTTTTCTAGGTTTAGAGTTTTTAAAGTTTTTACTTGTTGTTTTTAGGGTTTTGGGTTTCTTAGTGCTTTTTTGGGTTTAGGGTTTGGGGTTTTCTTTGGGTTAGGGTTTTGGCCTTTTGATTTTTAATGGTTTCTTAGGGTTTAGGGTTCAAGGTTTAGAGTTTGGAATTTATGGTTCTTTAGGTTTAGGTGTTTTAAAGTTTTTTTATTTTAGGTTTTAGGTTTTCTTAGCGATTTTTAGGGTTTAGATTTTCTTAGTGATTTTTTAGGGTTTAGGGTCTTAGGTTTTAGGATATTAGGGGTTGATAAGGGTTTAAGGTTTAGAGTTTCTTAGGGTTTCTTGGTTTAGGGTTTAGGGTTTTTCTAGAATAGGGTTTAGGTTTGTTAGGTTTAAGATTTTTTAGAGGTTTTCTAGATTTTATTGTTTTTTAAGTTTATATTTGTTGTTTTTTAAGGTTTTGGGTTTTGGGTTTAGGGTTTGCGGTTTTCTTAGCGTTTGGGTTTTGGGCTTATGATTTTTAAGGGTTTAGGGTTCAAGGTTTAGAGTTTGGGATTTATGGTTCTTTAGGTTTAGGAGTTTTAAAGTTTTTCTCTTTTAGCTTTTTTAGGGTTTAGGTTTTTTTAGAGATTTTTTAGGGTTTAGGGTTTAGGATCATAGGTTTTAGGGTATTAGGGTTTATAAGGGTTTAAGGTGTAGAGTTTCTTAGGGCTTCTTGGTTTAGGATTTAGGGATTCGAATTTTAGTTTAAGAGTTTTTTAGAGTTTATGGTTTTTTTTTAAGGATTATGATTTTTATATTAAGGTTTTTAAATGTTTTAGGGTTTCTTAGGTTTTTTTAAGCATTTGGATTTCTTAAGATTTAGGGTTACATAGGCCTAATATAGGGCAGAGGATTTTATGTTTAGGGTTTTTTCTAGGGCATAAGGTTTTAAAGGGATTTTTCTTCTCGGGTATTATAGTTTTAGGTGTTTAACTGGATTTTAGGGTTTAGGGTTTCTTAGGATTCCATATGGTTTGGGATTTAAGGTTTAGCCTTATGATTTCGAGTTTCTTAGGGTATATTATTTAGCGTTTAGGATTTCTTAGTGTTTGGTTTTTTAAGAGTTTTTAGGATATAGGGTTTTGGGCTTAAGATTTTCTAGGGTTTTATTAGGTTTAGAGGAATTTTTAGGTTTAGGTTTTAAGGTGTTTAGGATTTCTATGGTTTTTTAACGATTAAGGGGTTGTTAGATCTTAGGGGATTTATAGGGATTTTAGGGTTTAGGGTTTTTAAAAGTTTTTTAGGGTTTTTTTTATTACTTAAAGTTTAGGGTTTCTTAGCGTTTAGCCCTAAGGTTTAGGCGGAAGGGTTTAGGGTTTCTTTGGGTATAAGGTCTAAGTTTTTATTTAAGGGTTTTTAAGGTTTAGGGCTTAAGTTTTTGTTGAATTTTTTATGTTTAGAGTTTTTTAAGGTTTAGTATTTTGAAAGGGGTTTTCAAGATTGTTATGATTTTTTACTGTTTAGGGGTGGGTTCTTAGGGCCTAGGGTTTCTTTGGGTTTAGGGCTTAGGATTTTAAATTTAGAGTTTTTAGGGGTTAGGGATTTTAAGGGTGTTTTTAGGTTTAGTGTTTTTAAAGGTGTTTTTAGGCTTTAGGGTTTGTTGGTGTTTCATAAGTCTTGGGGTTTCCCTAAGGTTTAGGGTTTAGTGCTTCTTACGATTTAGGGTTTAAGGTTTAGGGTTTAGGGTGTCTTAGGAATTTCATATTTATTAGGTTTAGGCTTTTAAAGATGTTGATCTAATATGCTTATGATATGCCAACTCAAGGTTAGCTTGGGGTCACTCGTGATCCTAGGTCTCGTGTTATGCTAAGTGGGTAACCTCGGGGAGTGACAAAAACAATGTATGAATAAAAGCCTCTAATTGACTAGAGATGCTAGGACATGCCCCTAGCTAACTCTAGCAAAACTGAAACTAAAATGCAAGACTGAATATAAAACATGTAAATCAACCTCGAAAAACGAGGACTCACCACTGAAATTGCTGAATACGAATCGGGAGCAATCTCCGCATGATCTAAATGCTAAGGACCTGAACCTACATCAAGAGAAGATGTACCGTAGAGTATGTATCAGTAGTTGAAAGATTCTGAGCATGCATGACATGATAAAGATGAACAAATATATATAACTGAATAGAACATATTGAACAATGATATAATCTGAACATGATTAAGAAGAGTTTAGGTATTTGGTTAACGGTTATTAGGTTAGGCTTTAGAGCTTATGTTTTTAAAAAAAAAAAATCGATCAAGTGTTTTTTTCAATTTAGGATTCTTAAAGACTTTTTAGGATCATTATTGTTTTTACGATATATGAGCTCTAAGGGCTTAGGACTTGGGGTTTTAGATTAAGGAATTTTTTTAGGGTTTTAAAGGTTTTTAGTGTTTAGCTTTTCTTAGGATTTAGGATTTCTTAGGGTTTAGGGCTTCTTAGAGTTTCATAAGGCATAGGGTTGGGAGTTTATCCCTAACGTTTAGGGTTTAGGTTTCTTAGGGTCTGAGTTGAACATTAAAAGTCTCCTAGGTTTTTTTTTGGGTCATTTAGGGTGTAGGGTTTAGTTTTTTAGGTTTATGGTTTTTCTAGAATAGGATTTAGGTTTGTTAGGTTTAAGATTTTTTAGAGGTTTTCTAGGTTTAGAGTTTATAAAAAAAAAATTGTTGTTTTTTAGGGTTTTGGGTTTCTTATTGCTTTTTTGGGTTTAGGGTTTTCTTAGGGGTAGGGTTTTGGGTTTAGGGTTTTTAAGGGTTTAGGATTCAAGCTTTAGAGTTTGGGATTAAGAGTTCTTTAGGTTTAGGGGTTTTAAAGTTTTTTTTTTTCGATCTTTTATGGTGTAGGTTTGCTTAGTGATTTTTAGGGTTTAGGTTTTCTTAGTGATTTTTTAGGGATTAGGATCTTAGGTTTTAGGGTATTAGGGTTTATAATTTAGAGTTTCTTAGGGTTTCTTCGTTTAGGGTTTAGGGCTTCGGATTTTAGGTTAAGAGTTTTTTAGAGGTCATGGTTTTTTTGAGGTTTATGATTTTTATGATTAAGGTTTTTAAATGTTTTACGGTTTCTTAGCTTTTTTTAAGAATTTGTATTTCTTAAGAAATAGGAATACGTAGGCCTAATATAGGGCATATGATTTTAAGTTTAGGGCTCTTTCTAGGGCTTATGGTTTTAAAGGGATTTTTTTTCCTCGGGTATTATACTTTTAGGTGTTTAAATGGATTTTAGGGGTTAGGGTTTCTTAGGATTCCATATGCTTTGGCGTTAAAGGATTAGCCCTATGATTAAAAGTTAAGGATTTAGAGTTTCTTAGTGTATAATATTTAACGTTTAGGATTTCTTAGGGTTTGGTTTTTTTAAGGTTTTTAGGATTTAGGGTTTTGGGCTTAAGATTTTCTAGGGTTTGATTAGGTTTAGGGTTTTAAGGTGTTTAGGATTTCTATGGTAACAATTAAGGGGTTCTTAGATCTTAGGGGTTTTATAGGGTTTTTAAATGTTTAGGGTTTCAAAAGTTTTTTAGGATTTTTATCATTTCTTAAAGTTTAGGGTTTAGCCCAAAGGTTTAGGGGGAAGGGTTTAGGGTTTCTTTGGTATGGTCTAAGTTTGTATTTAAGGGTTTTTAAGGTTTAGGGCTTAAGTTTTTGTTGAATTTTTTAAGTTTAGAGTATTTTTAGATTTAGGATTTTAAAAGGGGTTGTCAAGATTGTTATGATTTCTTACGGTTTAGGGGATCTTAGGGCTTAGGATTTCTATGGGTTAAGGGCTTAGGATTTTAAATTTAGGGTTTTTAGGGGTTTTGGGTTTTAAGGGTGTTTTTAGGTTTAGTATTTATTAAGGTGTTTTTAGGCTTTAGGATTTCTTAGGGTTTAGGGTTTGTTGGTGTTTCATAAGTCTTGGGGTTTAGGGGTTTCCCTAAGGTTTAGGGTTTAGTGTTTCTTAGGGTTTAGGATTTAGGGTTTAGGGTTTCTTAGGGGTTTCAGATTTCTTAGGTTTAGCCTTTTAAAGGTGTTGATCTAATATGCTTATGATATGCCAACTCAAGGTTAGCTTAGGATCACTCGTGATCCTACGTCTCGTGTTACATCAAGCGGGTAACCTCGGGGAGTGACAAAAACAATGTAAGAATAAAAGCCTCTAACTGACTAGAGATGCTGGGACATGCCCCCAGCTAACTCCAGCAAAACTGAAACTAAAATGAAAGATTGAATATAAAACATGTAAATCGTCCTCAAAAAACGAGGACTCACCACTGATATTGCTGAATACGGATCGGGAACCGATCTCCACGTGATTTGAATGCTGAGAACCTGAACCTACATCAAGAGAAGATGTAGCGTAGAGTATGTATCAGTAGTTGAAAGATTTTGAGCATGCATGACATGATAATGCTGAAGAAATATATATATATATATATATATATATATATAACTATATATAGCATATAGAACAATAATATAATCTGAACATGATGAATAAGAGTTTAGGTATTTGTTTAAGGGCTTTTAGGTTAGGGTTTAAAGCTTAAGTTTTTCTTAAAAAAATTAGGTCAAGAGTTTTTTTCAATTTAGGACTGTTAAAGATATTTTAGGATCATTATTGTGTTTATGATATATGAGTTCTAAGGGCCTAGGACTTAGGGTTTTAGATTAAGGAATTTTTTTAGGGTTTTTAAGGTTTGTTTTCGGGATTTTTAGATTTAGGATTTTAAATGTTTTTTGTGTTTAGCTTTTCTTAGGATTTAGGATTTCTTAGGGTTTACGGCTTCTTAGAGTTTCATAAGGCTTAGGGTTGAGGGTTTATCCCTAAGGTTTAGGGTTTAAGTTTCTTAGGTTTTGTGTTTAACATTTAAGGTCTCCTAGGTTTTTTTTTGGGTCATTTTGGGTGTAGGGGTTTAGGGTTTAGTCTTTTAGGTTTAGGGTTTTTCTACGGTTTAGGGTTTAGGTTTGTTAGGTTTAAGAATTTTTAGGTTTAGAGTTTTGAAAGTTTTTTTTGTAGTTTTTTAGTGTTTAGTTTTTCTTAGGATTTAGGATTTCCTAGGGTTTAGGGCTTCTTTGAGTTTCAGAAGGCTTAGGGTTGGGGGTTTATCCCTAAGGTTTAGGGTTTAGGTTTCTTAGGGTTTGAATTTAACATTTAAGGTCTCCTAAGTTTTTTTGGGTCGTTTAGGGTGTAGGGTTTAGTGTTTTAGGTTTGGGATTTTTCTAGAATATGGTTTAGGTTTGTTAGGTTTAAGATTTTTAGAGGTTTTCTAGGTTTAGAGTTTTTAAAGTTTTTACTTGTTGTTTTTAGGGTTTTGGGTTTCTTAGTGCTTTTTTGGGTTTAGGGTTTGGGGTTTTCTTAGGGTTAGGGTTTTGGCCTTTTGATTTTTAATGGTTTCTTAGGGTTTAGGGTTCAAGGTTTAGAGTTTGGAATTTATGGTTCTTTAGGTTTAGGTGTTTTAAAGTTTTTTTTTTTAGAGGTTTTCTTAGCGATTTTTAGGGTTTAGATTTTCTTAGTGATTTTTTAGAATTTAGGGTTTAGGGTCTTAGGTTTTAGGATATTAGGGGTTGATAAGGGTTTAAGGTTTAGAGTTTCTTAGGGTTTCTTGGTTTAAGGTTTAGGGTTTTTCTAGAATAGGGTTTAGGTTTGTTAGGTTTAAGATTTTTTAGAGGTTTTCTAGATTTTAATGTTTTTTAAGTTTATATTTGTTGTTTTTTAAGGTTTTGGGTTTTGGGTTTAGGGTTTGGGTTAAGGGTTTAGGGTTCAAGGTTTAGAGTTTGTGATTTATGGTTCTTTAGGTTTAGGAGTTTTAAAGTTTTTCTGTTTTAGGTTTTTTAGGGTTTAGGTTTTCTTAGTGATTTTTAGGGTTTAGGTTTTCTTAGAGATTTTTTAGGGTTTAGGGTTTAGGATCATAAGTTTTAGGGTATTAGGGTTTATAAGAGTTTCTTAGGGCTTCTTTGTTTAGGATTTAGGGCTTCAAATTTTAGGTTAAGAGTTTTTTAGAGTTTATGGTTTTTTTTTTTAGGTTTATGATTTTTATGATTAAGGTTTTTAAATGTTTTAGGGTTTCTTAGGTTTTTTTAAGCATTTGGATTTCTTAAGATTTAGGGTTAC
Organism: Solanum okadae; assembly: GCA_036553675.1. Classification (NCBI taxonomy): domain Eukaryota; kingdom Viridiplantae; phylum Streptophyta; class Magnoliopsida; order Solanales; family Solanaceae; genus Solanum; species Solanum okadae. The sequence goes on from CM071682.1 coordinate 30,314,555, forward strand.
ATAGGCCTAATATAGGGCATAGGATTTTAAGTTTAGGGTTTTTTCTAGGGCATATGGTTTTAAAAGGATTTTTCTTCTCGGGTATTATAGTTTTAGGTGTTTAAATGGATTTTAGGGTTTAGGGCTTCTTAGGATTCCATATGGTTTGGGATTTAAGGTTTAGCCCTATGATTTAGAGTTTCTTAGGGTATATTATTTAGCGTTTAGGATTTCTTAGGGTTTGGTTTTTTAAGAGTTTTTAGGATATAGGGTTTTGGGCTTAAGATTTTCTAGGGTTTTATTAGGTTTAGAGGAATTTTTAGGTTTAGGGTTTTAAGGTGTTTAGGATTTCTATGGTTTTTTAACGATTAAGGGGTTGTTAGATCTTAGGGGATTTATAGGGATTTTAGGGTTTAGGGTTTTTAAAAGTTTTCTAGGGTTTTTTTTATTACTTAAAGTTTAGGGTTTCTTAGCGTTTAGCCCTAAGTTTTAGGCGGAAGGGTTTAGGGTTTCTTTGGGTATAAGGTCTAAGTTTTTATTTAAGGGTTTTTAAGGTTTAGGGCTTAAGTTTTTGTTGAATTTTTTATGTTTAGAGTTTTTTAAGGTTTAGTATTTTGAAAGGGGTTTTCAAGATTGTTATGATTTTTTACTGTTTAGGGGTGGGTTCTTAGGGCCTAGGGTTTCTTTGGGTTTAGGGCTTAGGATTTTAAATTTAGAGTTTTTAGGGGTTAGGGATTTTAAGGGTGTTTTTAGGTTTAGTGTTTTTAAAGGTGTTTTTAGTCTTTAAGGTTTGTTGGTGTTTCATAAGTCTTGGAATTTCCTTAAGGTTTAGGGTTTAGTGCTTCTTACGATTTAGGGTTTAGGGTTTAGGGTTTCTTAGGAATTTCATATTTCTTAGGTTTAGGCTTTTAAAGATGTTGATCTAATATGCTTATGATATGCTAACTCATGGTTAGCTTGGGGTCACTCGTGATCCTAGGTCTCGTGTTACGTTAAGTGGGTAACCTCGCACTACACCATTTTTTACCTAAAGCCACACTTAATCAAAGTAACACTTGTAAAGTGTTGCCTAAATCTTTTAATGCTGCACTTGAAAAGTGTAGCCTTAGTGTTTAGCTTTTGACCACGGTAATAGTAGCAACGCTTGTACAATGTGCTTTTTACTAGTATAGGCTACACTTTATAAGTGTTGTCTTATCATGATATAATTGGCCACACTTATTTATATATATGAGTACACTTTTAAAGTGTGCTGTTTTTATAATTATAAAAATAACACTTACCAAGTGTGGCCTTAAAGTTTTCACAAAAATATTATATTCCCTCCAACAAATTTAACTCTCCCTCCTATTTTTATTTGGCCAAAAAGAAAATTTATAAACAACAAAAAATAACTCTCCATGTCTCTCAAAAGAGATTTTCTTTGCCCTAAATCAGAAATTTTGCAAGGCTTTTTCACTATGGATTTTCGCCTAGGTATCTGTTCAATCAACAGACAGAGTGATAATTTTTCACAAAACAAGTTGAAGAATGATTACAAAATACATCTCTGATTTTTCACTATCTGTTGAGATACGAAAATTCCATTTTGAAATCGAAGCTCTTTTAGATCCATTCACGATTTTCTCTATGTTTGCCACCGACATAATGAAATCCCTTATGATTTTGTCGTTGTTCACCAGGGACAGAACAATGAAGATGATGTGCTAAAGCTTTCTCACATCGAAAGGGTTTTATTGGAATAGAGTTTATCAGGTAGAAATTTCTACTTTTAAAAAACTGAATTTCTTACATCTGGGTTCATTGTGTGGGTGGATTTTGATTTTCTTGTGTTGTTGATTTTTGGGATTCTAGATTGTAGTAGTATTACACCCATCAGTTGTTTCTTTGTTGTGATGTATGTTTCTTTGGTACGGATTTGCCTTGTGAGACATCACGGATGACAGAGTTTTACAATATACTGATATTGTGATGTATAGGCAACGTTGCACTATCTTTTTGGTGAATTCCTGCATTGTAAGCGGAATTTCCAAACGGCGAGGGAGTATATCAAAGGGCAATGGTGTATGTATCAGAATGTAAAGATATTACTGACTCACAGTACGTATCAGCTTGTAACATGAATTTGGAGGAGACTTTGTTAGGAGCTACTTATGCTCTAGGACAACTTGATGCTCATTTTGGGTAAGAATTCCTTTAAATGTTTGGCTTTCCCTTGTATAAACACATATTCCAATATCTTCCCTCATGCACAGACTTTACTAGTGGCTGTAGGAATTTTGATGATGCTGAGGAAATACTAACTGCAGTACTAAAGAAAGCAGAACAGTGCTTTTGTTTGCTACATCAATTAATTTAAACTTCAAGAAATTCCTTGTTGTATGCTATCATGTATATGTTATTTTATTAACTTATATTTTATCGTATTCTGGTGTCTGGATGCTAAATTCTCTTGGATACAATGATTGTCATTTACGTGCAATGTTGTTTGCTTCATGAAATCTTTTAACATATTATTCCCAACTCTCATTATCTTCATACGTAAATATTGATTTTTCACGTTTAGCAACAAATAGAGATTTATAGTTTTTTCTTTGTCAATAGGCTATCAGGGGAGAGATAACAGAACATATGGTATGTCGAGCTGAGAGTAATGGATTCAGGGCTATAATTCTCACTATTGTGCTTGGTAGAAGGAAGGATGATATAACAAATAATTAAGTTGTATATACAATTGTTGTCATTCAAATCTAGCTATAATCCTTTTCATGATTCATCTTCATTCTAATCCGGAAGTAGTTGGTTTAATCATTCAGTACTTAAGAAATTTTATAATTTTGGTAATCATGTGTTGATCTACTAAGAGAACTAATGCAGGATGATCACATCTCAATTGAAGAACATTGAAGGTCTTCTATCAAATAAAGTTGTTTCTGTAAGTAAATATTCTGGCTTTTTAATAAAAGCAAATAGGAGTATTGGAAAAATTACATGTTATGTTGGGAGGCGAAACATGAAATAGTTAATACCATGCTTACTAATAAAATTCTGAAGGGAAAAGCTTACGTTGCACAAACTCTTGATCATTCGTTTTGCTGGAAGGTACAAAATTTGAAAGTTAAATATATGTGTTGCTTTCCTAAATATCACATGAGAAGATCATATGATTAAATTTACAGGAAATACCATGGTTAAAGTCAGTTACCAAGTTGTGAATCCTGAAAAAAGGCATTCTCACTAGTGAAGATGGTATAATATTTATCATAAACCTTAGCTCTAGTCAACAGAAACTCTCGAATCAGCTCCATATCTCATTGTACATGATTCCAAAAAAATTTCTCTAAATTCCATATATGTGTTAGATGGAAAACACTGAATATTTTTGCAGCAATGAAAGCTATTGAAGTAGGAGTTGCAGGAATTATCGTCTCTTACCATGGAGCTCGGCAGCTAGATTACACTCCAACTACTATTTATGTTCTTGAAGAGGTGATTCCCTTAAATTTCAGATCTGAATTACTAGCTCGTTTTGAAATTCTTTTCAATTGAAAGCTGAAATGTGTTGTTTTGAATCTTAAAAATTTGAAAAATATTAACTTGAAATCTCCTAAATTAGGTGGTCCATGTATTTCAAGGTAAAGTTCTAGTTCTTGTTGAGGGAGGGATTAGACGAGGAACATACATATTCAAGGCTCTCGCACTCGGAACATACATATTCTGCCTTTTTTCTTAAGATAGCTAAGAAAAAGAACTAGTATTACTAGTACTCTATCAAAACTAGTTGACGGCCACCTTGTAATTATATTTGAGTTAGTTACATAGGTAAAAAAAAATAGTATGTTTGTGTAGCCATTTTCCGAAGAAGTAGTTGATCAGCATGAATTAAAGTATAATTGATACCACTTGTTACTCTGTAATGGAAACTACTCTGTAATTATTTGTCCATGTACTTTACATTGTGACTTTAAATAGCTAAATAATTACACATGAAATGATTGTATTATAAATATTAATTTTGTGTTAATTACTTTGTTACTCTCTGTTTTTTGTCAGTAGTACTTGTAGGGAGTAAATTAGTTAACAAACATCTTTACTGTTTACCTGATTATGATATTAAGATCTTTTGTACTTCCTATCTTTTAACATGAATTACACACATGTGTTGATAGTCATGCTCCCATGGAACGGCATGCAACTTTATATAATGTTTCCACAATTCTGGTGGAGATTATGAATGGGCGGACTTGGATAAACCACCGCCAAGATACTAGTTTACGAAGATGGATGCTTTGTTTTGGTATGCTGATGAGTCTGTCTATGATAGACGGTTTGAACAGAAATAGTCAGAACGGATGTTGAATTCCTACGAGATGCTGACAGTTGATTCTGACAGGTTTGTTAGTTTTTGGTATCTTTCATGTGAACTTACTAACGTATGGAACCATATCTCGATACTTCCGTCTTTTATAAAAGAATATGTTGATACACCCATCTCAAACATGATACTTTAGTTATGGCTCTCTGATCTTAAGTTGCCCCAGATTGCTTCTTGGTGTAAATCGTAGAAAAGATTTTCTGCCATGTGTTTTCAAAGCAAAAACTGGGCTTTGGTTGTCAGACTCCGAGTCCAATGCTTTCTTCTTGAATTTTTCTGCTGAGTTTCCTTTCTGATCTATATGTTCTTGTAGATTTTTCAGCTGCTTAGTCATTTCCACAACAAGGGATTCTAGGTTACCAGCATCTGGTTGGACCATCTCGTCATTTTTCTCCTGAAATAAAGTAGAGCCATCACCAGGATATACAAATTTCTCAGGAACTAGTACTCTTTTCCAATTATTGCTTATGTCTTCATCTTTCATTTCATTGTTCGAGCTAAAGAACGAGTAGTTGGTCTCCTAATAGCATACTCATGACTTTGCATATTTCCCCCTTTTCTCTTTAGAAGCATCCTCCTTTACCTGCTTGGATTTGTCAAACTGCAAAGTCTTTGTCTGGGTTAAGAAAGACCTTAAGGAACACTCTGCTGGTCCTGCATCCACTCTATGTGATGTGTTGCACATCTCAACTACACCCTGTGCAATTGAAGGTTTTCTACTTGAGTATCTGCCTCTGAAGTTGGTTCATGGTGGAGAGATTTAGTGGATATCCAAGGAGATGTCTGCTTCTCTGTGGGATCTCTTTGATTTCTGATAGTATAACTGCTTGCTAATTCCTTCTTGTTTCTGTCATTCGTAGAATTCCCCTCGCTTGAAGTTTTCTGAGCCATTGTTGTCCCACCGTCGATATCTCTTTGCTAAAAGTTTTAACTGCTGCCAAGTGAGTCTGAACTTCAGCTTACTTTACTTTTTGAGTTCTGTATTTTGAAATTGAATCTATTACAATTCCAATGGACATCTTTCTAGATTGACTGGATTGGTGGTAATTGCTGCCAAAACTCACCCTTTGACATCAAGGGATCGGAGTCGATTGTTGGCGATGAGTTAGAGTCTAAGTTTGTTGTTTCACTTTGACATCAAGATATTGAAAATCTATTGTTTCACTTCCTATGGAGCTTTCAGATAATTTGATCCTTTAACCTCTCTGAGATATAATTTACTAAAGTTTATTTTCCCATTTCCTTTCTGTTTTTGTAACTATTATTTTAGTTAACATTACCTGGAGTGTTCTCTCATCTTACATATGGTATAATATCCCAAGGATTTGGAGCATGCAAGAAACTAGGAGCTAAGATACATGAAGAGCTATGTGACTATGATGAAGACTTCTTGAACAATTGTGATTAAATTTATTTTTGGTTTCGTGAAATTCATTGCAAGTACACATTTTGAAATATTGTTTTTCTAGTATTTGTAATATATGACAAGTTGATTTTTTATATTCATTGCAAAATCTATATATTTGGAATACTATTTTTGAGTTATTTATTAGTTAATTTTGTGCTTGAAATCATCTAAATCGCATGGTAATGTATAATGTGACAGTCAGATATATACAAAATTAAATTGTAGCACATAAATATTTAAAAATAATATTTATAGCTTATATAACATTGCCACACTTTTTAATTGTGGCCATAGAACGTTATTAGTGTTGCTTATTCATTTAAAATTGTGGCATGAAAATTATCCAACACAACACTTTATAAATGTTGCTTTAGAGGAGGTAGCAAATGCTATGTTTTGCAAGTGTAGCCTATGATAGTAATGGCCACACTTGAAAAATGTTGTTTGAGGTTATAAAAACGTTGCCATATGAGGCCTTACAAGCGTAGCCTTTGTAGCATAAAGGCCACACTTTTGAAGCGTAGCAACTAAAGCAACACTTGAAAAGTGTGGCCTTAGATCAAAGGTTACGCTGGTTTAGGCCACCCCCGAAAAGCGTTGCCTAAGGTCTAAAAGTGTGGCCTTAGGTCAAAGGCAACACTTTTTAATAGTTTAGGCTACACTTTTTTGGGGTGGCTAAAGACCTAAAATGTTGTAGTGTCGGGGAGTGACAAAAACAATGTATGAATAAAAGCCTCTAACTGACTAGAGATGCTAGGACATGCCCCCAGCTAACTCTAGCAAAACTGAAACTAAAATGCAAGACTGAATATAAAACATGTAAATCATCCTCGAAAAACGAGGACTCACCACTGAAATTGCTGAATACGAATCTGGAGCAATCTCCGCATGATCTAAATGCTAAGGACCTGAACCTACATTAAGAGAAGATGTACCGTAGAGTATGTATCAGTAGTTGAAAGATTCTGAGCATGCATGACATGATAAAGCTGAACAAATATATATAAATGAATAAAACATATTGAACAATGATATAATCTGAACATGATTAAGAAAAGTTTAGGTATTTGGTTAACGGTTATTAGGTTAGGCTTTAGAGCTTATGTTTTTCAAAAAAAAAATTCGATCAAGTGTTTTTTTCAATTTAGGATTCTTAAAGACTTTTTAGGATCATTATTGTTTTTACGATATATGAGCTCTAAGGGCTTAGGACTTGGGGTTTTAGATTAAGGAATTTTTTTAGGGTTTTAAAGGTTTTTAGTGTTTAGCTTTTCTTAGGATTTAGGATTACTTAGGGTTTAGGCCTTCTTAGAGTTTCATAAGGCATAGGGTTGGGAGTTTATCCCTAAGGTTTAGGGTTTAGGTTTCTTAGGGTTTGAGTTGAACATTTAAAGTCTCCTAGGTTTTTTTTTGGTCATTTAGGGTGTAGGGTTTAGTGTTTTAGGTTTATGGTTTTTCTAGAATAGGATTTAGGTTTGTAAGGTTTAAGATTTTTTAGAGGTTTTCTAGGTTTAGAGTTTATAAAAAAAAAATTGTTGTTTTTTAGGGTTTTGGGTTTCTTATTGCTTTTTTGGGGTTAGGGTTTTCTTAGGGGTAGGGTTTTGGGCTTATGATTTTTAAGGGTTTAGGGTTCAAGCTTTAGAGTTTGGGATTTAGAGTTCTTTAGGTTTAGGGGTTTTAAAGTTTTTTTTTTCGATCTTTTAGGGTGTAGGTTTTCTTAGTGATTTTTAGGGTTTAGGTTTTCTTAGTGATTTTTTAGGGATTAGGATCTTAGGTTTTAGGGTATTAGGGTTTATAATTTAGAGTTTCTTAGGGTTTCTTCGTTTAGGGTTTAGGGCTTCGGATTTTAGGTTAAGGGTTTTTTAGAGTTCATGGTTTTTTTGAGGTTTATGATTTTTATGATTAAGGTTTTTAAATGTTTTAGGGTTTCTTAGCTTTTTTTAAGAATTTGGATTTCTTAAGAAATAGGAATACGTAGGCCTAATATAGGGCATATGATTTTAAGTTTAGGGCTCTTTCTAGGGCTTATGGTTTTAAAGGGATTTTTTTTCCTCGGGTATTATACTTTTAGGTGTTTAAATGGATTTTAGGGTTTAGGGTTTCTTAGGTTTTTTTAAGCATTTGGATTTCTTAAGATTTAGGGTTACATAGGCCTAATATAGGGCATAGGATTTTAAATTTAGGGTTTTTTCTAGGGCTTATGGTTTTAAAGGGATTTTTCTTCTCGGGTATTATAGTTTTAGGTGTTTAAATGGATTTTTGGGTTTAGGGTTTCTTAGGAATCCTTATGGTTTGGGATTTAAGGTTTAGCCCTATGATTTAGAGTTTCTTAGGGTATATTATTTAGCGTTTAGGATTTCTTAGGGTTTGGTTTTTTAAGAGTTTTTAGGATTTAGGGTTTTGGGCTTAAGATTTTCTAGGGTTTTATTAGGTTTAGAGGAATTTTTAGGTTTAGGGTTTTAAGGTGTTTAGGATTTCTATGGTTTTTTAACGATTAAGGGGTTGTTAGATCTTAGGGGATTTATAGGGATTTTAGGGATTAGGGTTTAGGTTTTCTTAGTGATTTTTTAGGGTTTAGGGTTTAGGATCTAAGGTTTTAGGATATTAGGTGTTTATAAGGGTTTAAGGTTTAGAGTTTCTTAGGGTTTCTTGGTTTAGGGTTTAGGGTTTTTCTAGAATAGGGTTTAGGTTTGTTAGGTTTAAGATTTTTTGAAGGTTTTCTAGATTTTTATGTTTTTTAAGTTTATATTTGTTGTTTTTTAATGTTTTGGGTTTTGGGGTTTTCTTAGCGTTTGGGTTTTGGGCTTATGATTTTTAAGGGTTTAGGGTTCAAGGTTTAGAGTTTGGGATTTATGGTTCTTTAGGTTTAGGAGTTTTAAAGTTTTTCTTTTTTAGGTTTTTTAGGGTTTAGGTTTTCTTAGTGATTTTTAGGGTTTAGGTTTTCTTAGAGATTTTTTAGGGTTTAGGGTTTTGGATCATAGGTTTTAGGGTATTAGGGTTTATAAGGGTTTAAGGTGTACAGATTCTTCGAGCTTCTTGGTTTAGGATTTAGGGCTTCGAATTTTAGGTTAAGAGTTTTTTAGAGTTTATGGTTTTTTTTTTAGGTTTATGATTTTTATGATTAAGGTATTTAAATGTTTTAGGGTTTCTTAGGTTTTTTTAAGCATTTGGATTTCTTAAGATTTAGGGTTACATAGGCCTAATATAGGGCATAGGATTTTATTATTAGGGTTTTTGCTAGGGCTTATGGTTTTAATGGGATTTTTCTTCTCGGGTATTATAGTTTTAGGTGTTTAAATGGATTTTAGGGTTTAGGGTTTCTTAGGATTCCATATGGTTTGGGATTTAAGGTTTAGTCCTATGATTTAGAGTTTCTTAGGGTATATTATTTAGCGTTTAGGATTTCTTAGGGTTTGGTTTTTTAAGAGTTTTTAGGATTTAGGGTTTTCGGCTTAAGATTTTCTAGGGGTTTATTAGGTTTAGAGGAATTTTTAGGTTTAGGGTTTTAAGGTGTTTAGGATTTCTATGGTCTTTTAACGATTAAGGGGTTGTTAGATCTTAGGGGATTTTTAGGGATTTTAGGGTTTAGGGTTTTTAAAAGTTTTTTAGGGTTTTTTTTATTACTTAAAGTTTAGGGTTTCTTAGCGTTTAGCCCTAAGGTTTAGGCGGAAGGGTTTAGGGTTTCTTTGGGTATAAGGTCTAAGTTTTTATTTAAGGGTTTTTAAGGTTTAGGGCTTAAGTTTTTGCTGAATTTTTTAGGTTTAGTATTTTGAAAGGGGTTTTCAAGATTGTTATGATTTTTTACTGTTTAGGGGTGGGTTCTTAGGGCCTAGGGTTTCTTTGGGTTTAGGGCTTAGGATTTTAAATTTAGAGTTTTTAGGGGTTAGAGATTTTAAGGGTGTTTTTAGGTTTAGTGTTTTTAATGGTGTTCTTAGGCTTTAGGGTTTGTTGGTGTTTCATAAGTCTTGGGGTTTCCCTAAGGTTTAGGGTTTAGTGCTTCTTACGGTTTAGGGTTTCTTAGGAATTTCATATTTCTTAGGTTTAGGCTTTTAAAGATGTTGATCTAATATGCTTATGATATGCCAAGTCAAGGTTAGCTTGGGGTCACTCGTGATCCTAGGTCTCGTGTTACGTTAAGTGGGTAACCTCGGGGAGTGACAAAAACAATGTATGAATAAAAGCCTTTAACTGACTAGAGATGCTAGGACATGCCCCCAGTTAACTCTAGCAAAACTGAAACTAAAATGCAAGACTGAATATAAAACATGTAAATCATCCTCGAAAAATGAGGACTCACCACTGAAATTGCTGAATACGAATCGGGAGCAATCTCCGCATGATCTAAATGCTAAGGACCTGAACCTACATTAAGAGAAGATGTACCGTAGAGTATGTATAAGTAGTTGAAAGATTCTGAGCATGCATGACATGATAAAGCTGAACAAATATATATAACTGAATAGAACATATTGAACAATGATATAATCTGAACATGATTAAGAAGAGTTTAGGTATTTGGTTAACGGTTATTAGGTTAGGCTTTAGAGCTTATGTTTTTCTAAAAAAAAAATAGATCAAGAGTTTTTTTCAATTTAGGATTCTTAAAGACTTTTTAGGATCATTATTGCTTTTACGATATATGAGCTCTAAGGGCTTAGGACTTGGGGTTTTAGATTAAGGAATTTTTTTAGGGTTTTAAAGATTTTTATTGTTTAGCTTTTCTTAGGATTTAGGATTTCTTATGGTTTAGGGCTTCTTAGAGTTTCATAAGGCATAGGGTTGGGAGTTTATCCCTAAGGTTTAGGGTTTAGGTTTCTTAGGGTTTGAGTTGAACATTTAAAGTCTCCTAGGTTTTTTTTTGGGTCATTTAGGGTGTAGGGTTTAGTGTTTTAGGTTCATGGTTTTTCTAGAATAGGATTTAGGTTTATTAGGTTTAGGCTTTTTTAGAGGTTTTCTAGGTTTAGAGTTTATAAAAAAAAATTGTTGTTTTTTAGGGTTTTGGGTTTCTTATTGCTTTTTTGGGTTTATTGTTTTCTTAGGGGTAGGGTTTTGGGCTTATGATTTTTAAGGGTTTAGGGTTCAAGCTTTAGAGTTTGGGATTTAGAGTTCTTTAGGTTTAGGGGTTTTAAAGTTTTTTTTTTCGATCTTTTAGGGTGTAGGTTTTCTTAGTGGTTTTTAGGGTTTAGGTTTTCTTAGTGATTTTTTAGGGTTTAGGATCTTAGGTTTTAGGGTATTAGAGTTTATAATTTAGAGTTTCTTAGGGTTTCTTCGTTTAGGGTTTAGGGCTTCGGATTTTAGGTTAAGGGTTTTTTAGAGTTCATGGTTTTTTTGAGGTTTATGATTTTTATGATTAATGTTTTTAAAAGGGGTTGTCAAAATTGTTATGATTTCTTACGGTTTAGGGGATCTTAGGGCTTAGGATTTCTCTGGGTTAAGGGCTTAGGATTTTAAATATAGGGTTTTTAGGGGTTTTGGGTTTAAGGGTGTTTTTAGGTTTAGTATTTTTAAAGGTGTTTTTAGGCTTTAGGATTTCTTAGGCTTTAGTGTTTGTTGGTGTTTCATAAGTCTTGGGGTTTACGGGTTTCCCTAAGGTTTAGGGTTTAGTGTTTCTTAGGGTTTAGGATTTAGGGTTTAAGGTTTCTTAGGGGTTTCAGATTTCTTAGGTTTAGCCTTTTAAAGGTGTTGATCTAATATGCTTATGATATGCCAACTCAAGGTTAGCTTAGGATCACTCGTGATCCTACGTCTCGTGTTACATCAAGCGGGTAACCTCGGGGAGTGACAAAAACAATGTAAGAATAAAAGCCTCTAACTGACTAGAGATGCTGGGACATGCCCCCAGCTAACTCAAGCAAATTTGAAACTAAAATGAAAGATTGAATATAAAACATGTAAATCGTCCTCAAAAAATGAAGACTCACCATTGATATTGCTGAATACGGATCGGGAACCGATCTCCACGTGATTTGAATGCTGAGAACCTGAACCTACATCAAGAGAAGATGTAGCGTAGAGTATGTATCAGTAGTTGAAAGATTTTGAGCATGCATGACATGATAAAGCTTAAGAAATATATATATATATATATATATATATATATAACTATATAGAGCATATAGAACAATAATATAATCTGAACATGATGAATAAGAGTTTTGGTATTATTTTAAGGGTTTTTAGGTTAGGATTTAAAGCTTAAGTTTTTCTAAAAAAATTTAGGTCAAGAGTTTTTTTCAATTTAAGATTGTTAAAGATATTTTAGGATCATTATTATGTTTATGATATATGAGTTCTAAAGGCCTAGGACTTAGGGTTTTAGATTAAGGAATTTTTTTAGGGTTTTTAAGTTTTGTTTTCGGGATTTTTAGATTTAGGATTTTAAAGGTTTTTTGTGTTTAGCTTTTCTTAGGATTTAGGATTTCTTAGGGTTTAGGGCTTCTTAGAGTTTCATAAGGCTTAGGGTTGAGGGTTTATCCCTAAGGTTTAGGGTTTAAGTTTCTTAGGTTTTGTGTTTAACATTTAAGGTCTCCTAGGTTTTTTTTTTTGGGTCATTTAGGGTGTAGGGGTTTAGGGTTTAGTCTTTTAGGTTTAGGGTTTTTCTACGGTTTAGGGTTTAGGTTTGTTAGGTTTAAGAATTTTTAGGTTTAGAGTTTTGAAAGTTTTTTTTGTAGTATTTTAGTGTTTAGTTTTTCTTAGGATTTAAGATTTCTTAGGGTTTAGGGCTTCTTTGAGTTTCATAAGGCTTAGGGTTGGGGGTTTATCCCTAAGGTTTAGGGTTTAGGTTTCTTAGGGTTTGAATTTAACATTTAAGGTCTCCTAGGTTTTTTTTTTTGGTCATTTAGGGTGTAGGGTTTAGTGTTTTAGGTTTAGGTTTTTTCTAGAATAGGGTTTAGGTTTGTTAGGTTTAAGATTTTTTTAGAGGTTTTCTAGGTTTAGAATTTTTAAAGTTTTTTCTTGTTGTTTTTAGGGTTTTGGGTTTCTTAGTGCTTTTTTGGGTTTAGGGTTTGGGGTTTTCTTAGGGTTAGGGTTTTGGCCTTTTGATCTTTAAGGTTTTCTTAGGGTTTTGGGTTCATGGTTTAGAGTTTGGAATTTATGGTTCTTTAGGTTTAGGAGTTTTAAAGTTTTTTTTTTTTTAGGGTTTAGGTTTTCTTAGCGATTTTTAGGGTTTAGATTTTCTTAGTGATTTTTTAGGGTTTAGGGTTTAGGGTTTAGGATCTTAGGTTTTAGGATATTAGGGGTTTATAAGGGTTTAAGGTTTAGAGTTTCTTAGGGTTTCTTGGTTTAGGGTTTAGGGTTTTTCTAGAATAGGGTTTAGGTTTGTTAGTTTTAAGATTTTTTAGACGTTGTCTAGTTTTTAATGTTTTTTAAGGTTATATTTGTTGTTTTTTAAGGTTTAAGGTTTTGGGTTTAGGGTTTGGGGTTTTCTTAGCGTTTGGGTTTTGGGATTATGATTTTTAAGGGTTTAGGGTTCAAGGTTTAGAGTTTGGGATTTATGGTTCTTTAGGTTTAGGAGTTTTAAAGTTTTTCTTTTTTAGGTTTTTTAGGGTTTAGGTTTTCTTAGTGATTTTTAGGGTTTAGGTTTTCTTAGAGATTTTTTAGGGTTTAGGGTTTAGGATCATAGGTTTTAGGGTATTAGGGTTTATAAGGGTTTAAGGTGTAGAATTTCTTAGGGCTTCTTGGTTTAGCATTTAGGGCTTCGAATTTTTGGTTAAGTGTTTTTTAGAGTTTATGGTTTTTTTTTAGGTTTATGATTTTTATGATTAAGGTATTTAAATGTTTTAGGGTTTCTTAGGTTTTTTTAAGCATTTGGATTTCTTAAGATTTAGGGTTACATAGGCCTAATATAGGGCATAGGATTTTATGTTTAGGGTTTTTTCTAGGGCTTATGGTTTTAAAGGGATTTTTCTTCTCGGGTATTATAGTTTTAGGTGTTTAAATGGATTTTTGGGTTTAGGGTTTCTTAGGATTCCATATGGTTTGGGATTTAAGGTTTAGCCCTATGATTTAGAGTTTCTTAGGGTATATTATTTAGCGTTTAGGATTTCTTAGGGTTTGGTTTTTTAAGAGTTTTTAGGATTTAGGGTTTTGGGCTTAAGATTTTCTACGGTTTTATTAGGTTTAGAGGAATTTTTAGGTTTAGGGTTTTAAGGTGTTTAGGATTTCTATGGTTTTTTAACGATTAAGGGGTTGTTAGATCTTAGGGGATTTATAGGGATTTTAGGGTTTAGGGTTTGTAAAAGTATTTTAGGGTTTTTTTTATTACTTAAAGTTTAGGGTTTCTTAGCGTTTAGCCCTAAGGTTTAGGCGGAAGGGTTTAGGGTTTCTTTGGGTATAAGGTCTAAGTTTTTATTTAAGGGTTTTTAAGGTTTACGGCTTAAGTTTTTGTTGAATTTTTTAGGTTTAGTATTTTGAAAGGGGTTTTCAAGATTGTTATATTTTTTTACTGTTTAGGGGTGGGTTCTTAGGGCCTAGGGTTTCTTTGGGTTTAGGGCTTAGGATTTTAAATTTAGAGTTTTTAGGGGTTAGGGATTTTAAGGGTGTTTTTAGGTTTAGTGTTTTTAAAGGTGTTTTTAGGCTTTAGGGTTTGTTGGTGTTTCATAAGTCTTGGGGTTTCCCTAAGGTTTAGGGTTTAGTGCTTCTTACGGTTTAGGGTTTCTTAGGAATTTCATATTTCTTAGGTTTAGGCTTTTAAAGATGTTGATCTAATATGCTTATGATATGCCAACTCAAGGTTAGCTTGGGGTCACTCGTGATCCTAGGTCTCGTGTTACGTTCAGTGGGTAACCTCGGGGAGTGACAAAAACAATGTATGAATAAAAGCCTCTAACTGAGTAGAGATGCTAGGACATGCCCCCAGCTAACTCTAGCAAAACTGAAACTAAAATGCAAGACTGAATATAAAACATGTAAATCATCCTCGAAAAACGAGGACTCACCACTGAAATTGCTGAATACGAATCTGGAGCAATCTCCGCATGATCTAAATTCTAAGGACCTGAACCTACATCAAGAGAAGATGTACCGTAGAGTATGTATCAGTAGTTGAAAGATTCTGAGCATGCATGACATGATAAAGCTGAACAAATATATATAACTGAATAGAACATATTGAACAATGATATAATCTGAACATGATTAAGAAGAGTTTAGGTATTTGGTTAACGGTTATTAGGTTAGGCTTTAGAGGTTATGTTTTTCAAAAAAAAAATTCTATCAAGAGTTTTTTTCAATTTAGGATTCTTAAAGACTTTTTAGGATCATTATTGTTTTTATGATATATGAGCTCTAAGGGCTTAGGACTTGGGGTTTTAGATTAAGGAATTTTTTTAGGGATTTAAAGGTTTTTAGTGTTTAGCTTTTCTTAGGATTTAGGATTTCTTAGGGTTTAGGTCTTCTTAGAGTTTCATAAGGCATAGGGTTGGGAGTTTATCCCTAAGGTTTAGGGTTTAGGTTTCTTAGGGTTTGAGTTGAACATTTAAAGTCTCCTAGGTTTTTTTTTGGGTCATTTAGGGTGTAGGGTTTAGTGTTTTAGGTTTATGGTTTTTCTAGAATAGGATTTAGGTTAGTTAGGTTTAAGATTTTTTAGAGGTTTTCTAGGGTTAGAGTTTATAAAAAAAAATTGTTGTTTTTTAGGGTTTTGGGTTTCTTATTGCTTTTTTGGGTTTAGGGTTTTCTTAGGGGTAGGGTTTTGGGCTTATGATTTTTTAGGGTTTAGGGTTCAAGCTTTAGAGTTTGGGATTTAGAGTTCTTTAGGTTTAGGAGTTTTAAAGTTTTTTTTTTTCGATCTTTTAGGGTGTAGGTTTTCTTAGTGATTTTTAGAGTTTAGGTTTTCTTAGTGATTTTTTAGGGATTAGGATCTTAGGTTTGAGGGTATTAGGGTTTATAATTTAGAGTTTCTTAGGGTTTCTTCGTTTAGGGTTTAGGTTAAGAGTTTTTTAGAGTTCACGGTTTTTTTGAGGTTTATGATTTTTATGATTTAGATTTTTAAATGTTTTAGGGTTTCTTAGCTTTTTTTAAGAATTTGGATTTCTTAAGAAATAGGATTACGTAGGCCTAATATAGGGCATATGATTTTAAGTTTAGGGCTTTTTCTAGGGCTTATGGTTTTAAAGGGATTTTTTTCCTCGGGTATTATACTTTTAGGTGTTTAAATGGATTTTAGGGGTTAGGGTTTCTTAGGATTCCATATGCTTTGGCGTTAAAGGATTAGCCCTATGATTAAAAGTTAAGGATTTAGAGTTTCTTAGTGTATAATATTTAACGTTTAGAATTTCTTAGGGTTTGGTTTTTTTAAGGTTTTTAGGATTTAGGGTTTTGGGCTTAAGATTTTCTAGGGTTTTATTAGGTTTAGGGTTTTAAGGTGTTTAGGATTTCTATGGTAACAATTAAGGGGTTCTTAGATCTTAGGGGTTTTATAGGGTTTTTAAATGTTTAGGGTTTCAAAAGTTTTTTAGGATTTTTTTCATTTCTTAAAGTTTAAGGTTTAGCCCAAAGGTTTAGGGGGAAGGGGTTAGGGTTTCTTTGGTATGGTCTAAGTTTGTATTTAAGGGTTTTTAAGGTTTAGGGCTTAAGTTTTTGTTGAATTTTTTAAGTTTAGAGTATTTTTAGATTTAGGATTTTAAAAGGGGTTGTCAAGATTGTTATGATTTGTTACGGTTTAGGGTATCTTAGGGTTTAGGATTTCTATGGGTTAAGGGCTTAGGATTTTAAATTTAGGGTTTTTAGGGCTTTTGGGTTTTAAGGGTGTTTTTAGGTTTAGTATTTTTAAATGTGTTTTTAGGCTTTAGGATTTCTTAGGCTTTAGGGTTTGTTGGTGTTTCATAAGTCTTGGGGTTTAGGGGTTTAGGATCTTAGGTTTTAGGATATTAGGGGTTTATAAGGGTTTAAGGTTTAGAGTTTCTTAGGGTTTCTTTGTTTAGGGTTTAGGGTTTTTCTAGAATAGGGTTTAGGTTTGTTAGGTTTAAGATTTTTTAGAGGTTTTCTAGATTTTAATGTTTTTTAAGTTTATATTTGTTGTTTTTTAAGGTTTTGAGTTTTGGGTTTGGGGTTATCTTAGCGTTTTGGTTTTGGGCTTATGATTTTTAAGGGTTTAGGGTTCAAGGTTTAGAGTTTGGGATTTATGGTTCTTTAGGTTTAGGAGTTTTAAAGTTTTTCTTTTTTAGGTTTTTTAGGGTTTGGGTTTTCTTAGTGATTTTTAGGGTTTAGGTTTTCTTAGTGATTTTTTAGGGTTTAGGGTTTAGGATCATAGGTTTTAGGGTATTAGGGTTTATAAGGGTTTAAGGTGTAGAGTTTCTTAGGGCTTCTTGGTTTAGGATTTAGGGCTTCGAATTTTAGGTTAAGAGTTTTTTAGAGTTTATGGTTTTTATTTTTAGGTTTATGATTTTTATGATTAAGGTTTTTAAATGTTTTAGGGTTTCTTAGGTTTTTTTAAGCATTTGGATTTCTTAAGATTTAGGGTTACATAGGCCTAATATAGGGCATAGGATTTTAAGTTTAGGGTTTTTTCTAGGGCTTATGGTTTTAAAGGGATTTTTCTTCTCGGGTATTATAGTTTTAGGTGTTTAAATGGATTTTAGGGTTTAGGGTTTCTTAGGATTCCATATGGTTTGGGATTTAAGGTTTAGCCCTATGATTTAGAGTTTCTTAGGGTATATTATTTAGCATTTAGGATTTCTTAGGGTTTGGTTTTTTAAGAGTTTTTAGGATTTAGGGTTTTGGGCTTAAGATTTTCTAGGGTTTTATTAGGTTTAGAGGAATTTTTAGGTTTAGGGTTTTAAGGTGTTTAGGATTTCTATGGGTTTTTAACGATTAAGGGGTTGTTAGATCTTAGGGGATTTATAGGGATTTTAGGGTTTAGGGTTTTTAAAAGTTTTTTAGGGTTTTTTTTATTACTTAAAGTTTAGGGTTTCTTAGCGTTTAGCCCTTAGGTTTAGGCGTAAGGATTTAGGGTTTCTTTGGTTATAAGGTCTAAATTTTTATTTAAGGGATTTTAAAGTTTAGAGCTTAAGTTTTTGTTGAATTTTTTAGGTTTAGAGTTTTTTTAGGTTTAGTATTTTGCAAGGGGTTTTCAAGATTGTTATGATTTTTTACTGTTTAGGGGTGGGTTCTTATGGCCTAGGGTTTCTTTGGGTTTAGGGCTGAGGATTTTAAATTTAGAGTTTATAGGGGTTAGGGATTTTAAGGGTGTTTTTAGGTTTAGTATTTTTAAAGGTGTTTTTAGGCTTTAGGGTTTGTTGGTGTTTCATAAGTCTTGGGGTTTCCCTAAGGTTTAGGGTTTAGTGCTTCTTACAGTTTAGGGTTTAGGGTTTAGGGTTTAGGGTTTAGGGTTTAGGATTTCTGAGGAATTTCATATTTCTTAGGTTTAGGCTTTTAAAGATGTTGATCTAATATGCTTATGATATGCCAACTCAAGGTTAGGTTGGGGTCACTCGTGATCCTAGGTCTCGTGTTACGTTCAGTGGGTAACCTCGGGGAGTGACAAAAACAATGTATGAATAAAAGCCTCTAACTGAGTAGAGATGCTAGGACATGCCCCCAGCTAACTCTAGCAAAACTGAAACTAAAATGCAAGACTGAATATAAAACATGTAAATCATCCTCGAAAAATGAGGACTCACCACTGAAATTGCTGAATACGAATTGGGAGCAATCTCCGCATGATCTAAATGCTAAGGACCTGAACCTACATCAAGAGAAGATGTACCGTAGAGTATGTATCAGTAGTTGAAAGATTCTGAGCATGCATGACATGATAAAGCTGAACAAATATATATAACTGAATAGAACATATTGAACAATGATATAATCTGAACATGATTAAGAAGAGTTTAGGTATTTGGTTTACGGTTATTAGGTTAGGCTTTAGAGCTTATGTTTTTCCAAAAGAAAATTCGATCATGAGTTTTTTTAAATTAGGATTCTTAAAGACTTTTTAGGATCATTATTGTTTTTACGATATATGAGCACTAAGGGCTTAGGACTTGGGGTTTTAGATTAAGGAATTTTTTTTAGGGTTTTAAAGGTTTTTAGTGTTTAGCTTTTCTTAGGATTTAGGATTTCTTAGGGTTTATGGCTTCTTAGAATTTTATAAGGCATAGGGTTGGGAGTTTATCCCTAAGGTTTAGGGTTTAGGTTTCTTAGGGTTTGAGTTGAACATTTAAAGTCTCCTAGGTTTTTTTTTGGGTCATTTAGGGTGTAGGGTTTAGTGTTTTAGGTTTATGGTTTTTCTAGAATAGGATTTAGGTTAGTTAGGTTTAAGATTTTTTAGAGGTTTTCTAGGTTTAGAGTTTATAAAAAAAATTTGTTGTTTTTTAGGGTTTTGGGTTTCTTATTGCTTTTTTGGGTTTAGGGTTTTCTTAGGGATAGGGTGTTGGGCTTATGATTTTTAAGGGTTTAGGGTTCAAGCTTTAGAGTTTGGGATTTAGAGTTCTTTAGGTTTAGGGGTTTTAAAGTTTTTATTTTTCGATCTTTTATGGTGTAGGTTTTCTTAGTGATTTTTAGGGTTTAGGTTTTCTTAGTGATTTTTTAGGGATTAGGATCTTAGGTTTTAGGGTATTAGGGTTTATAATTTAGTGTTTCTTAGGGTTTCTTCGTTTAGGGTTTAGGTTAAGAGTTTTTTAGAGTTCATGGTTTTTTTGAGGTTTATGATTTTTATGATTTAGATTTTTAAATGTTTTAGGGTTTCTTAGCTTATTTTAAGAATTTGGATTTCTTAAGAAATAGGATTACGTAGGCCTAATATAGGGCATATGATTTTAAGTTTAGGGCTTTTTCTAGGGCTTATGGTTTTAAAGGGATTTTTTTTTTCCTCGGGTATTATACTTTTAGGTGTTTAAATGGATTTTAAGGGTTAGGGTTTCTTAGGATTCCATACGCTTTGGCGTTAAAGGATTAGCCCTATGATTAAAAGTTAAGGATATAGAGTTTCTTAGTGTATAATATTTAACGTTTAGGATATCTTAGGGTTTGGTTTTTTTAAGGTTTTTAGGATTTAGGGTTTTGGGCTTAAGATTTTCTAGGGTTTTATTAGGTTTAGGGTTTTAAGGTGTTTAGAATTTCTATGGTAACAATTAAGGGGTTCTTAGATCTTAGGGGTTTTATAGGGTTTTTAAATGTTTAGGGTTTCAAAAGTTTTTTAGGATTTTTTTCATTTCTTAAATTTTAGGGTTTAGCCCAAAGGTTTAGGGGGAAGGGTTTAGGGTTTCTTTGGTATGGTCTAAGTTTGTATTTAAGGGTTTTTAAGGTTTAGGGCTTAAGTTTTTGTTGAATTTTTTAAGTTTAGAGTATTTTTAGATTTAGGATTTTAAAAGGGGTTGTCAAGATTGTTATGATTTCTTACGGTTTAGGGGATCTTAGGGATTAGGATTTCTATGGGTTAAGGGCTTAGGATTTTAAATTTAGGGTTTTTAGGGGTTTTGGGTTTTAAGGGTGTTTTTAGGTTTACTATTTTTAAAGGTGTTTTTAGGCTTTAGGATTTCTTAGGGTTTAGGGTTTGTTGGTGTTTCATAAGTCTTGGGGTTTAGGGGTTTCCCTAAGGTTTAGGGTTTAGTGTTTCTTAGGGTTTAGGATTTAGGGTTTAGGGTTTCTTTGGGGTTTCAGATTTCTTAGGTTTATCCTTTTAAAGGTGTTGATCTAATATGCTTATGATATGCCAACTCAAGTTTAGCTTAGGATCACTCGTGATCCTACGTCTCGTGTTACATCAAGCGGGTAGCCTCGGGGAGTGACAAAAACAATGTAAGAATAAAAGCCTCTAACTGACTAGAGATGCTGGGACATGCCCCTAGCTGACTCTAGCAAAACTGAAACTAAAATGAAAGATTGAATATAAAACATGTAAATCGTCCTCAAAAAATGAGGACTCACCATTGATATTGCTGAATACGGATCGGGAACCGATCTCCACGTGATTTGAATGCTGAGAACCTGAACCTACATCAAGAGAAGATGTAGCGTAGAGTATGTATCAGTAGTTGAAAGATTTTGAGCATGCATGACATGATAAAGCTGAAGAAATATTTATATATATATAACTCTATAGAGTATATAGAACAATAATATAATCTGAACATGATGAATAAGAGTTTAGGGTGTAGGGTTTAGTGTTTTAGGTTTGGGGTGTTTCTAGAATATGGTTTAGGTTTGTTAGGTTTAAGATTTTTAGAGGTTTTCTAGGTTTAGAGTTTTTAAAGTTTTTTCTTGTTGTTTTTAGGGTTTTGGGTTTCTTAGTGCTTTTTTGGGTTTAGGGTTTTAGGTTTTCTTAGGGTTAGGGTTTTGGCCTTTTGATTTTTAAGAGTTTCTTAGGGTTTAGGGTTGAAGATTTAGAGTTTGGAATTTATGGTTCTTTAGGTTTAGGTGTTTTAAAGTTTTTTTTTTAGGGTTTAGGTTTTCTTAGCGATTTTTAGGGTTTAGGTTTTCTTAGTGATTTTTTAGGGTTTAGGGTTTAGGGTTTAGGATCTTAGGTTTTAGGATATTAGGGGTTTATAAGGGTTTAAGGTTTAGAATTTCTTAGGGTTTCTTGGTTTAGGGTTTAGGGTTTTTCTAGAATAGGGTTTAGGTTTGTTAGGTTTAAGATTTTTTAGAGGTTTTATAGATTTTAATGTTTTTTAAGTTTATATTTGTTATTTTTTAAGGTTTTGGGTTTTGGGTTTAGGGTTTTGGGTTTCTTAGCGTTTGGGTTTTGGGCTTATGATTTTTAAGAGTTTAGGGTTCAAGGTTTAGAGTTTGGGATTTATGGTTCTTTAGGTTTAGGAGTTTTAAAGTTTTTCTGTTTTAGGTTTTTTAGGGTTTAGGTTTTCTTGGTGATTTTTAGGGTTTAGGTTTTCTTAGAGATTTTTTAGGGTTTAGGGTTTAGGATCATAGGTTTTAGGGTATTAGGGTTTATAAGGGTTTAAGGTGTAGAGTTTCTTAGGGCTTCTTGGTTTAGGATTTAGGGCTTCGAATTTTAGGTTAAGAGTTTTTTAGAGTTTATGGTTTTTTTTTTTAGGTTTATGATTTTTATGATTAAGGTTTTTAAATGTTTTAGGGTTTCTTAGTTTTTTTAAGCATTTGGATTTCTTAAGATTTAGGGTTACATAGGCCTAATATAGGGCATATGATTTTAAGTTTAGGGTTTTTTCTAGGGCTTATGGTTTTAAAGGGATTTTATTTCTCGGGTATTATAGTTTTAGGTGTTTAAATGGATTTTAGGGTTTAGGGTTTCTTAGGATTCCATATGGTTTGGGATTTAAGGTTTAGCCCTATGATTTAGAGTTTCTTAGGGTATATTATTTAGCGTTTAGGATTTCTTAGGGTTTGGTTTTTTTAAGAGTTTTTAGGATTTAGGGTTTTGGGCTTAAGATTTTCTATGGTTTTATTAGGTTTAGAGGAATTTTTAGGTTTAGGGTTTTAAGGTGTTTAGGATTTCTATGGTTTTTTAACGATTAAGGAGTTGTTAGATCTTAGGAGATTTATAGGGATTTTAGGGTTTAGGGTTTTTAAAAGTTTTTTAGGGTTTTTTTTATTACTTAAAGTTTAAGGTTTCTTAGCGTTTAGCCCTAAGGTTTAGGCGGAAGGGTTTAGGGTTTCTTTGGGTATAAGGTCTAAGTTTTTATTTAAGGGTTTTTAAGGTTTAGGGCTTAAGCTTTTGTTGAATTTTTTAGGTTTAGAGTTTTTTAGGTTTAGTATTTTGAAAGGGGTTTTCAAGATTGTTATGATTTTTTACTGTTTAGGGGTGGGTTCTTAGGGCCTAGGGTTTCTTTGGGTTTAGGGCTTAGGATTTTAAATTTAGAGTTTTTAGGGGTTAGGGATTTTAAGGGTGTTTTTAGGTTTAGTGTTTTTAAAGGTGCTTTTAGGCTTTAGGGTTTGTTGGTGTTTCATAAGTCTTGGGGTTTCCCTAAGGTTTAGGGTTTAGTGCTTTTTACGGTTTAGGGTTTAGGGTTTAGGGTTTCTTAGGAATTTCATATTTCTTAGGTTTAGGCTTTTAAAGATGTTGATCTAATATGCTTATGATATGCCAACTCAAGGTTAGCTTGGGGTCACTCGTGATCCTAGGTCTCGTGTTACGTTAAGTGGGTAACCTAGGGGAGTAACAAAAACAATGTATGAATAAAATCCTCTAACTGACTAGGGATGCTAGGACATGCCCCCAGCTAACTCTAGCAAAACTGAAACTAAAATGCAAGACTGAATATAAAACATGTAAATCATCCTCGAAAAACGAGGACTCACAACTGAAATTGCTGAATACGAATCGGGAGCAATCTCCGCATGATCTAAATGCTAAGGACCTGAACCTACATCAAGAGAAGATGTACCGTAGAGTATGTATCAGTAGTTGAAAGATTCTGAGCATGCATGACATGATAAAGCTGAACAAATATATATAACTGAATAGAACATATTGAACAATGATATAATCTGAACATGATTAAGAAGAGTTTAGGTATTTGGTTAACGGTTATTAGGTTAGGCTTTAGAGCTTATGTTTTTCTAAAAAAAAAATCGATCAAGAGTTTTTTTCAATTTAGGATTCTTAAAGACTTTTTAGGATCATTATTGTTTTTACGATATATGAGCTCTAAGGGCTTAGGACTTGGGGTTTTAGATTAAGGAATTTTTTAAGGGTTTTAAAGGTTTTTAGTGTTTAGCTTTTCTTAGGATTTAGGATTTCTTAGGGTTTAGGGCTTCTTAGAGTTTCATAAGGCATAGGGTTGGGAGTTTATCCCTAAGGTTTAGGGTTTAGGTTTCTTAGGGTTTGAGTTGAACATTTAAAGTCTCCTAGGTTTTTTTTTGGGTCATTTAGGGTGTAGGGTTTAGTGTTTTAGGTTTATGGTTTTTCTAGAATAGGATTTAGGTTTGTTAGGTTTAAGATTTTTTAGAGGTTTTTTAGGTTTAGAGTTTATAAAAAAAAAATTGTTGGTTTTTAGGGTTTTGGGTTTCTTATTGCTTTTTTGGGTTTAGGGTTTTCTTAGGGGTAGGGTTTTGGGCTTATGATTTTTAAGGGTTTAGGGTTCAAGCTTTAGAGTTTGGGATTTAGAGTTCTTTAGGTTTAGGGGTTTTAAAGTTTTTTTTTTTCGATCTTTTAGGGTGTAGGTTTTCTTAGTGATTTTTAGGGTTTAGGTTTTCTTAGTGATTTTTTAGGGATTAGGATCTTAGGTTTTAGGGTATTAGGGTTTATAATTTAGAGTTTCTTAGGGTTTCTTCGTTTAGGGTTTAGGGCTTTGGATTTTAGGTTAAGTGTTTTTTAGAGTTCATGGTTTTTTTGAGGTTTATGATTTTTATGATTTAGATTTTTAAATGTTTTAGGGTTTCTTAGCTTTTTTTAAGAATTTGGATTTCTTAAGAAATAGGATTACGTAGGCCTAATATAGGGCATATGATTTTAAGTTTAGGGCTTTTTCTAGGGCTTATGGATTTAAAGGGATTTTTTTTCCTCAGGTATTATACTTTTAGGTGTTTAAATGGATTTTAGGGGTTAGGGTTTCTTAGGATTCCATATGCTTTGGCGTTAAAGGATTAGCCCTATGATTAAAAGTTAAGGATTTAGAGTTTCTTAGTGTATAATATTTAACGTTTAGGATTTCTTAGGGTTTGGTTTTTTTAAGGTTTTTAGGATTTAGGGTTTTGGGCTTAAGATTTTCTAGGGTTTTATTAGGTTTAGGGTTTTAAGGTGTTTAGGATTTCTATGGTAACAATTAAGGGGTTCTTAGATCTTAGGGGTTTTATAGGGTTTTTAAATGTTTAGGGTTTCAAAAGATTTTTAGTATTTTTTTCATTTCTTAAAGTTTAGGGTTTAGCCCAAAGGTTTAGGGGGAAGGGTTTAGGGTTTCTTTGGTATGGTCTAAGTTTGTATTTAAGGGTTTTTAATGTTTAGGGCTTAAGTTTTTGTTGAATTTTTTAAGTTTAGAGTATTTTTAGATTTAGGATTTTAAAAGGGGTTGTCAAGATTGTTATGATTTCTTATGGTTTAGGGGATCTTAGGGCTTAGGATTTCTATGGGTTAAGGGCTTAGGATTTTAAATTTAGGGTTTTTAGGGGTTTTGGGTTTTAAGGGTGTTTTTAGGTTTAGTATTTTTAAAGGTGTTTTTAGGCTTTAGGATTTCTTAGGCTTTAGGGTTTATTGGTGTTTCATAAGTCTTGGGGTTTTGGGGTTTCCCTAAGGTTTAGGTTTAGTGTTTCTTAGGGTTTAGGATTTAGGGTTTAGGGTTTCTTAGGGGTTTCAAATTTCTTAGGTTTAGACTTTTAAAGGTGTTGATCTAATATGCTTATGATATGACAACTCAAGGTTAGCTTAGGATCACTCGTGATCCTACGTCTCGTGTTAGATCAAGCGGGTAACCTCGGGGAGTGACAAAAACAATGTAAGAATAAAAGCCTCTAACTGACTAGAGATGCTGGGACATGCCCCCAGCTAACTCAAGCAAAACTGAAACAAAAATGAAAGATTGAATATAAAACATGTAAATCGTCCTCACAAAACGAGGACTCACCATTGATATTGCTGAATACGGATCGGGAACCGATCTCCACGTGATTTGAATGATGAGAACCTGAACCTACATCAAGAGAAGATGTAGCGTAGAGTATGTATCAGTAGTTGAAAGATTTTGAGCATGCATGACATGATAAAGCTGAAGAAATATATATATATATATATATATATATAACTATATAGAGCATATAGAACAATAATATAATCTGAAAATGATGAATAAGAGTTTAGGTATTTGTTTAAGGGTTTTTAGGTTAGGGTTTAAAGCTTAAGTTTTTCTAAAAAAAGTTAGGTCAAGAGTTTTTTTCAATTTAGGATTGTTAAAGATATTTTAGGATCATTATTGTGTTTATGATATATGAGTTCTTAGGGCCTAGGACTTAGGGTTTTAGATTAAGGAATTTTTTTAGGGCTTTTAAGGTTTGTTTTCGGAATTTTTAGATTTAGGATTTTAAAGGTTTTTTGTGTTTAGCTTTTCTTAGGATTTAGGATTTCTTAGGGTTTACGGCTTCTTAGAGTTTCATAAGGCTTAGGGTTGAGGGTTTATCCCTAAGGTTTAGGGTTTAAGTTTCTTAGGTTTTGTGTTTAACATTTAAGGTCTCCTAGGTTTTTTTTTTTGGGTCATTTAGGGTGTAGGGGTTTAGGGTTTAGTCTTTTAGGTTTAGGGTTTTTCTACGGTTTAGGGTTTAGGTTTGTTAGGTTTAAGAATTTTTAGGTTTAGAGTTTTGAAAGTTTTTTTTGTAGTTTTTTAGTGTTTAGTTTTTCTTAGGATTTAAGATTTCTTAGGGTTTAGGGCTTCTTTGAGTTTCATAAGGCTTAGGGTTGGGGGTTTATCCCTAAGGTTTAGGGTTTAGGTTTCTTAGGGTTTGAATTTAACATTTAAGGTCTCCTAAGTTTTTTTGGGTCGTTTAGGGTGTAGGGTTTAGTGTTTTAGGTTTGGGGTTTTTCTAGAATATGGTTTAGGTTTGTTAGGTTTAAGATTTTTAGAGGTTTTCTAGGTTTAGAGTTTTTAAAGTTTTTTCTTGTTGTTTTTAGGGTTTTGGGTTTTTTAGTGCTTTTTTGGGTTTAGGGTTTGGGGTTTTCTTAGGGTTAGGGTTTTGGCCTTTTGATTTTTAAGGGTTTCTTAGGGTTTAGGGTTGAAGGTTTAGAGTTTGGGATTTATGGTTCTTTAGGTTTAGGTGTTTTAAAGTTTTTTTTTTAGGGTTTAGGTTTTCTTAGCGATTTTTAGGGTTTAGGTTTTCTTAGTGATTTTTTAGGGTTTAGGGTTTAGGGTTTAGGATCTTAGGTTTTAGGATATTAGGGGTTTATAAGGGTTTAAGGTTTAGAGTTTCTTACGGTTTCTTGGTTTAGGGTTTAGGGTTTTTCTACAATAGGGTTTAGGTTTGTTAGGTTTAAGATTTTTTAGAGGTTTTCTAGATTTTAATGTTTTTTAAGTTTATATTTGTTGTTTTTTAGGGTTTTGGGTTTTGGGTTTTGGGTTTAGGGTTTGGGGTTTTGTTAGCGTTTGGGTTTTGGGCTTATGATTTTTAAGGGTTTAGGGTTCAAGGTTTAGAGTTTGGGATTTATGGTTCTTTAGGTTTAGGAGTTTTAAAGTTTTTCTGTTTTAGGTTTTTTAGGGTTTAGGTTTTCTTAGTGATTTTTAGGGTTTAGGTTTTCTTAGAGGTTTTTTAGGGTTTAGGATCATAGGTTAAAGGGTATTGGGGTTTATAAGGGTTTAAGGTGTAGAGTTTTTAGGGCTTCTTGGTTTAGGATTTAGGGCTTCTAATTTTAGGTTAAGAGTTTTTTAGAGTTTATGATTTTTTTTTAGGTTTATGATTAAGGTTTTTAAATGTTTTAGGGTTTCTTAGGTTTTTTTAAGCATTTGGATTTTTTAAGATTTAGGGTTACATAGGCCTAATATAGGGCATAGGATTTTATGTTTAGGGTTTTTTCTAGGACTTATGGTTTTAAAGGGATTTTTCTTCTCGGGTATTATAGTTTTAGGTGTTTAAATGGATTTTAGGGTTTAGGGTTTCTTAGGATTCCATATGGTTTGGGATTTAAGGTTTAGCCCTACGATTTACCGTTTCTTAGGGTATATTATTTAGCGTTTAGGATTTCTTAGGGTTTGGTATTTTAAGAGTTTTTAGGATTTAGGGTTTTGGGCTTAAGATTTTCTAGGGTTTTATTAGGTTTTGAGGAATTTTTAGATTTAGGGTTTTAAGGTGTTTAGGAGTTCTATGGTTTTTTAACGATTAAGGGGTTGTTAGATCTTAGGGGATTTATAGGGATTTTAGGGTTTAGGGTTTTTAAAAGTTTTTTAGGGTTTTTTTTATTACTTAAAGTTTAGGGTTTCTTAGCGTTTAGACCTAAGGTTTAGGCGGAAGGGTTTAGGGTTTCTTTGGGTATAAGGTCTAAGTTTTTATTTAAGGGTTTTTAAGGTTTAGGGCTTAAGTTTTTGTTGAATTTTTTAGGTTTAGTATTTTGAAAGGGGTTTTCAAGATTGTTATGATTTTTTACTGTTTAGGGGTGGGTTCTTAGGGCCTAGGGTTTCTTTGGGTTTAGGGGTTAGGATTTTAAATTTAGAGTTTTTAGGGGTTAGGGATTTTAAGGGTGTTTTTAGGTTTAGTGTTTTTAAAGGTGTTTTTAGGCTTTAGGGTTTGTTGGTGTTTCATAAGTCTTGGGGTTTCCCTAAGGTTTAGGGTTTAGTGCTTCTTTTTGTTTAGGGTTTAGGGTTTAGGGTTTCTTAGGAATTTCATATTTCTTAGGTTTAGGCTTTTAAAGATGTTGATCTAATATGCTTATGATATGCCAACTCAAGGTTAGCTTGGGGTCACTCGTGATCCTAGGTCTCCTGTTACGTTAAGTGGGTAACCTCGGGGAGTGACAAAAACAATGTATGAAAAAAAGCCTCTAACTGACTAGAGATGCTAGGACATGCCCCCAGCTAACTCTAGAAAAAATGAAACTAAAATGCAAGACTGAATATAAAACATGTAAATCATCCTCGAAAAACGAGGACTCACCTCTGAAATTGCTTAATGCGAATCGGGAGCAATCTCCGCATGATCTAAATGCTAAGGACCTGAACCTACATCAAGTGAAGATGTACCGTAGAGTATGTATCAGTAGTTGAAAGATTCTGAGAATGCATGACCTGATAAAGCTGAACAAATATATATAACTAAATAGAACATATTGAACAATGATATAATCTGAACATGATTAAGAAGAGTTTAGGTATTTGGTTAACGGTTATTAGGTTAGGCTTTAGAGCTTATGTTTTTCTTAAAAAAAATTCGATCAAGAGTTTTTTTCAATTTAGGATTCTTAAAGACTTTTTAGGATCATTATTGTTTTTACGATATATGAGCTCTAAGGGCTTAGGACTTGGGGTTTTAGATTAAGGATTTTTTTTAGGGTTTTAAAGGTTTTTAGTGTTTAGCTTTTCTTAGGATTTAGGATTTCTTAGGGTTTAGGGCTTCTTAGAGTTTCATAAGGCATAGGGTTGGGAGTTTATCCCTAAGGTTTAGGGTTTAGGTTTCTTAGGGTTTGAGTTGAACATTTAAAGTCTCCTAAGTTTTTTTTTGGGTCATTTAGGGTGTAGGGTTTAGTGTTTTAGGTTTATGGTTTTTCTAGAATAGGATTTAGGTTTGTTAGGTTTAAGATTTTTTAGAGGATTTCTAGGTTTAGAGTTTATAAAAAAAAAATTGTTGGTTTTTAGGGTTTTGGGTTTCTTATTGCTTTTTTGGGTTTAGGGTTTCTTATTGCTTTTTTGGGTTTAGGGTTTTATTAGGTTTAGGATTTTATGGTGTTTAGGATTTCTATGGTAAAAATTAAGGGGTTCTTAGATCTTAGGGGTTTTATAGGGTTTTTAAATGTTTAGGGTTTCAAAAGTTTTTTAGGATTTTTATCATTTCCTAAAGCCTAAAAACACCTTTAAAAACGCTAAACCTAAAAACACCCTTAAAATCCCTAACCCCTAAAAACTCTAAATTTAAAATCCTAAGCCCTAAACCCAAAGAAACCCTAGGCCCTAAGAACCCACCCCTACACAGTAAAAAATCATAACAATCTTGAAAACCCCTTTCAAAATACTAAACCTAAAAAAACTCTAAACCTAAAAAATTCAAAAAAAACTTAAGCCCTAAACCTTAAAAACCCTTAAATAAAAACTTAGACCTTATACCCAAAGAAACCCTAAACCCTTCCGCCTAAACCTTAGGGCTAAACCCTAAGAAACCCTAAACTTTAAGTAATAAAAAAAACCCTAAAAAACTTTTAAAAACCCTAAACCCTAAAATCCCTATAAATCCCCTAAGATCTAACAACCCCTTAATCGTTAAAAAATCATAGAAATCCTAAACACCTTAAAACCCTAAACCTAAAAATTCCTCTAAACCTAATAAAACCCTAGAAAATCTTAAGCCCAAAACCCTAAATCTTAAAAACTCTTAAAAAACTAAACCCTAAGAAATCCTAAACGCTAAATAATATACCCTAAGAAACTCTAAATCATAGGGCTAAACCTTAAATCCCAAACCATATGGAATCCTAAGAAACCCTAAACCCTAAAATCCAGTTAAACACCTAAAACTATAATACCCGAGAAGAATAATCCCTTTAAAACCATAAGCCCTAGAAAAAACCCTAAACATAAAATCCTATGCCCTATATTAGACCTATGTAACCCAAAATCTTAAGAAATCCAAATGCTTAAAAAAACCTAAAAAACCCTAAAACATTTAAAAACCTTAATCATAAAAATCATAAACCTAAAAAAAAAAACCATAAACTCTAAAAAACTCTTAACCTAAAATTCGAAGCCCTAAGAAATTCTACACCTTAAACCCTTATAAACCCTAATACCCTAAAACCTATGATCCTAAACCCTAAACCCTAAAAAATCTCTAAGAAAACCTAAACCCTAAAAATCACTAAGAAAAACTAAACCCTAAAATACCTAAAAAAAAAAACTTTAAAACTCCTAAACCTAAAGAACCATAAATCCCAAACTCTAAACCTTGAACCCTAAACCCTTAAAAATCATAAGCCCAAAACCCAAACGCTAAGAAAACCCCAAACCCTAAACCCAAAACCCAAAACCTTAAAAAACAACAAATATAAACTTAAAAAACATTAAAATCTAGAAAACCACTAAAAAATCTTAAACCTAACAAACCTAAACCCTATTCTAGTAAAACCCTAAACCCTAAACCAAGAAACCCTAAGAAACTCTAAACCTTAAACCCTTATAAACCCCTAATATCCTAAAACCTAAGATCCTAAACCCTAAACCCTAAACTTTAAGAAATGATAAAAATCCTAAAAAACTTTTGAAACCCTAAACATTTAAAAACCCTATAAAACCCCTAAGATCTAAGAACCCCTTAATTGTTACCATAGAAATCCTAAACACCTTAAAACCCTAAACCTAATAAAACCCTAGAAAATCTTAAGCCCAAAACCCTAAATCCTAAAAACCTTAAAAAAATCAAACCCTAAGAAATCCTAAACGTTAAATATTATACACTAAGAAACTCTAAATCCTTAACTTTTAATCATAGGGCTAATCCTTTAACGCCAAAGCATATGGAATCCTAAGAAACCCTAACCCCTAAAATCCATTTAAACACCTAAAAGTATAATACCCGAGGAAAAAAAATCCCTTTAAAACCATAAGCCCTAGAAAAAGCCCTAAACTTAAAATCATATGCCCTATATTAGGCCTGTGTAATCCTATTTCTTAAGAAATCCAAATTCCTAAAAAAAGCTAAGAAACCCTAAAACATTTAAAAACCTTAATCATAAAAATAATAAACCTCAAAAAAACCATTAACTCTAAAAAACTCTTAACCTAAAATCCGAAGCCCTAAACCCTAAACGAAGAAGCCCTAAGAAACTCTAAATTATAAACCCTAATACCCTAAAACCTAAGATCCTAATCCCTAAAAAATCACTAAGAAAACCTAAACCCTAAAAATCACTAAGAAAACATACACCCTAAAAGATCGAAAAAAATAACTTTAAAACCCCTAAACCTAAAGAACTCTAAATCCCAAACTCTAAAGCTTGAACCCTAAACCCTTAAAAATCATAAGCCCAAAACCCTACCCCTAAAAAAACCCTAAACCCAAAAAAGCAATAAGAAACCCAAAACCCTAAAAAACAACAATTTTTTTTTATAAACTCTAAACCTAGAAAACCTCTAAAAAATCTAAAGCCTAACAAACCTAAATCCTATTCTAGAAAAACCATAAACCTAAAACACTAAACCCTACACCCTAAATGACCCAAAAAAAAACCTAGGAGACTTTAAATGTTCAACTCAAACCCTAAGAAACCTAAACCCTAAACCTTAGGGATAAACTCCATACCCTATGCCTTATGAAACTCTAAGAAGCCCTAAACCCTAAGAAATCCTAAATCCTAAGAAAAGCTAAACACTAAAAACCTTTAAAACCCTAAAAAAATTCCTTAATCTAAAACCCCAAGTCCTAAGCCCTTAGAGCTCATATATCGTAAAAACAATAATGATCCTAAAAAGTCTTTAAGAATCCTAAATTGAAAAAATCTCTTGATCAAATTTTTTTTAGAAAAACATAAGCTCTAAAGCCTAACCTAATAACCGTTAACCAAATACCTAAACTCTTCTTAATCATGTTCAGATTATATCATTGTTCAATATGTTCTATTCAGTTATATATATTTGTTCAGCTTTATCATGTCATGCATGCTCAGAATCTTTCAACTATTGATACATACTCTACGGTACATCTTCTCTTGATGTAGGTTCAGGTCCTTAGCATTTAGATCATGCGGAGATTTCTCCCGATTCATATTCAGCAATTTCAGTGGTGGGTCCTTGTTTTTCAAGGATGATTTACATGTTTTATATTCAGTCTTGCATTTTAGTTTCAGTTTTGCTAGAGTTAGCTGGGGGCATGTCCTAGCATCTCTAGTCAGTTAGAGGCTTTTATTCATACATTGTCTTTGTCACTCCGCGAGGTTACCCACTTAACGTAACAGGAGACCTAGGATCACGAGTGACCCCAAGCTAACCTTGAGTTGGCATATCATAAGCATATTAGATCAACATCTTTAAAAGCCTAACACCAAGAAATATGAAATTCCTAAGAAACCCTAATAAACCCTAAACCGTAAGAAGCACTAAACCCTAAACCTTAGGGAAATCCCAAGACTTATGAAACACCAACAAACCCTAAAGCCTAAAACCACCTTTAAAAACACTAAACCTAAAAACACCCTTAAAATCCCTAACCCCTAAAAACTCTAAATTTAAAATCCTAAGCCCTAAACCCAAAGAAACCCTAGGCCCTAAGAACCCACCCCTAAACAGTAAAAAATCATAACAATCTTGAAAACCCCTTTCAAAATACTAAACCTAAAAAAACTCTAAACCTAAAAAATTCAACAAAAACTTAAGCCCTAAACCTTAAAAACCCTTAAATAAAAACTTAGACCTTATACACAAAGAAACCCTAAACCCTTCCGCCTAAACCTTAGGGCTAAACCCCAAGAAACCCTAAACTTTAAGTAATAAAAAAAACCCTAAAAAACTTTTAAAACCCTAAACCCTAAAATCCCTATAAATCCCCTAAGATCTAACAACCCCTTAATCATTAAAAAATCATAGAAATCCTAAACACCTTAAAACCCTAAACCTAAAAATTCCTCTAAACCTAATAAAACCCTAGAAAATCTTAAGCCCAAAACCCTAAATCTTAAAAACTCTTAAAAAACTAAACCCTAAGAAATCCTAAACGCTAAATAATATACCCTAAGAAACTCTAAATCATAGGGCTAAACCTTAAATCCCAAACCATATGGAATCCTAAGAAACCCTAAACCCTAAAATCCAGTTAAACACCTAAAACTATAATACCCGAGAAGAATAATCCCTTTAAAACCATAAGCCCTAGAAAAAACCCTAAACATAAAATCCTATGCCCTATATTAGACCTATGTAACCCTAAATCTTAAGAAATCCAAATGCTTAAAAAAACCTAAGAAACCCTAAAACATTTAAAAACCTTAATCATAAAAATCATAAACCTAAAAAAAAAAACCATAAACTCTAAAAAACTCTTAACCTAAAATTCGAAGCCCTAAATCCTAAACCAAGAAGCCCTAAGAAATTCTACACCTTAAACCCTTATAAACCCTAATACCCTAAAACCTATGATCCTAAACCCTAAACCCTAAAAAATCTCTAAGAAAACCTAAACCCTAAAAATCACTAAGAAAACCTAAACCCTAAAATACCTAAAAAAAAAAACTTTAAAACTCCTAAACCTAAAGAACCATAAATCCCAAACTCTAAACCTTGAACCCTAAACCCTTAAAAATCATAAGCCCAAAACCCAAACGCTAAGAAAACCCCAAACCCTAAACCCAAAACCCAAAACCTTAAAAAACAACAAATATAAACTTAAAAAACATTAAAATCTAGAAAACCACTAAAAAATCTTAAACCTAACAAACCTAAACCCTATTCTAGTAAAACCCTAAACCCTAAACCAAGAAACCCTAAGAAACTCTAAACCTTAAACCCTTATAAACCCCTAATATCCTAAAACCTAAGATCCTAAACCCTAAACCCTAAACTTTAAGAAATGATAAAAATCCTAAAAAACTTTTGAAACCCTAAACATTTAAAAACCCTATAAAACCCCTAAGATCTAAGAACCCCTTAATTGTTACCATAGAAATCCTAAACACCTTAAAACCCTAAACCTAATAAAACCCTAGAAAATCTTAAGCCCAAAACCCTAAATCCTAAAAACCTTAAAAAAATCAAACCCTAAGAAATCCTAAACGTTAAATATTATACACTAAGAAACTCTAAATCCTTAACTTTTAATCATAGGGCTAATCCTTTAACGCCAAAGCATATGGAATCCTAAGAAACCCTAACCCCTAAAATCCATTTAAACACCTAAAAGTATAATACCCGAGGAAAAAAAATCCCTTTAAAACCATAAGCCCTAGAAAAAGCCCTAAACTTAAAATCATATGCCCTATATTAGGCCTGTGTAATCCTATTTCTTAAGAAATCCAAATTCCTAAAAAAAGCTAAGAAACCCTAAAACATTTATAAACCTTAATCATAAAAATAATAAACCTCAAAAAAACCATTAACTCTAAAAAACTCTTAACCTAAAATCTGAAGCCCTAAACCCTAAACGAAGAAGCCCTAAGAAACTCTAAATTATAAACCCTAATACCCTAAAACCTAAGATCCTAATCCCTAAAAAATCACTAAGAAAACCTAAACCCTAAAAATCACTAAGAAAACATACACCCTAAAAGATCGAAAAAAATAACTTTAAAACCCCTAAACCTAAAGAACTCTAAATCCCAAACTCTAAAGCTTGAACCCTAAACCCTTAAAAATCATAAGCCCAAAACCCTACCCCTAAAAAAACCCTAAACCCAAAAAAGCAATAAGAAACCCAAAACCCTAAAAAACAACAATTTTTTTTTATAAACTCTAAACCTAGAAAACCTCTAAAAAATCTAAAGCCTAACAAACCTAAATCCTATTCTAGAAAAACCATAAACCTAAAACACTAAACCCTACACCCTAAATGACCCAAAAAAAAACCTAGGAGACTTTAAATGTTCAACTCAAACCCTAAGAAACCTAAACCCTAAACCTTAGGGATAAACTCCATACCCTATGCCTTATGAAACTCTAAGAAGCCCTAAACCCTAAGAAATCCTAAATCCTAAGAAAAGCTAAACACTAAAAACCTTTAAAACCTTAAAAAAATTCCTTAATCTAAAACCCCAAGTCCTAAGCCCTTAGAGCTCATATATCGTAAAAACAATAATGATCCTAAAAAGTCTTTAAGAATCCTAAATTGAAAAAATCTCTTGATCAAATTTTTTTTAGAAAAACATAAGCTCTAAAGCCTAACCTAATAACCGTTAACCAAATACCTAAACTCTTCTTAATCATGTTCAGATTATATCATTGTTCAATATGTTCTATTCAGTTATATATATTTGTTCAGCTTTATCATGTCATGCATGCTCAGAATCTTTCAACTATTGATACATACTCTACGGTACATCTTCTCTTGATGTAGGTTCAGGTCCTTAGCATTTAGATCATGCGGAGATTTCTCCCGATTCATATTCAGCAATTTCAGTGGTGGGTCCTTGTTTTTCAAGGATGATTTACATGTTTTATATTCAGTCTTGCATTTTAGTTTCAGTTTTGCTAGAGTTAGCTGGGGGCATGTCCTAGCATCTCTAGTCAGTTAGAGGCTTTTATTCATACATTGTCTTTGTCACTCCGCGAGGTTACCCACTTAACGTAACAGGAGACCTAGGATCACGAGTGACCCCAAGCTAACCTTGAGTTGGCATATCATAAGCATATTAGATCAACATCTTTAAAAGCCTAACACCAAGAAATATGAAATTCCTAAGAAACCCTAATAAACCCTAAACCGTAAGAAGCACTAAACCCTAAACCTTAGGGAAATCCCAAGACTTATGAAACACCAACAAACCCTAAAGCCTAAAACCACCTTTAAAAACACTAAACCTAAAAACACCCTTAAAATCCCTAACCCCTAAAAACTCTAAATTTAAAATCCTAAGCCCTAAACCCAAAGAAACCCTAGGCCCTAAGAACCCACCCCTAAATAGTAAAAAATCATAACAATCTTGAAAACCCCTTTCAAAATACTAAACCTAAAAAAACTCTAAACCTAAAAAATTCAACAAAAACTTAAGCCCTAAACCTTAAAAACCCTTAAATAAAAACTTAGACCTTATACACAAAGAAACCCTAAACCCTTCCGCCTAAACCTTAGGGCTAAACCCCAAGAAACCCTAAACTTTAAGTAATAAAAAAAACCCTAAAAAACTTTTAAAACCCTAAACCCTAAAATCCCTATAAATCCCCTAAGATCTAACAACCCCTTAATCATTAAAAAATCATAGAAATCCTAAACACCTTAAAACCCTAAACCTAAAAATTCCTCTAAACCTAATAAAACCCTAGAAAATCTTAAGCCCAAAACCCTAAATCTTAAAAACTCTTAAAAAACTAAACCCTAAGAAATCCTAAACGCTAAATAATATACCCTAAGAAACTCTAAATCATAGGGCTAAACCTTAAATCCCAAACCATATGGAATCCTAAGAAACCCTAAACCCTAAAATCCAGTTAAACACCTAAAACTATAATACCCGAGAAGAATAATCCCTTTAAAACCATAAGCCCTAGAAAAAACCCTAAACATAAAATCCTATGCCCTATATTAGACCTATGTAACCCTAAATCTTAAGAAATCCAAATGCTTAAAAAAACCTAAGAAACCCTAAAACATTTAAAAACCTTAATCATAAAAATCATAAACCTAAAAAAAAAAACCATAAACTCTAAAAAACTCTTAACCTAAAATTCGAAGCCCTAAATCCTAAACCAAGAAGCCCTAAGAAATTCTACACCTTAAACCCTTATAAACCCTAATACCCTAAAACCTATGATCCTAAACCCTAAACCCTAAAAAATCTCTAAGAAAACCTAAACCCTAAAAATCACTAAGAAAACCTAAACCCTAAAAAACCTAAAAAAAAAAACTTTAAAACTCCTAAACCTAAAGAACCATAAATCCCAAACTCTAAACCTTGAACCCTAAACCCTTAAAAATCATAAGCCCAAAACCCAAACGCTAAGAAAACCCCAAACCCTAAACCCAAAACCCAAAACCTTAAAAAACAACAAATATAAACTTAAAAAACATTAAAATCTAGAAAACCACTAAAAAATCTTAAACCTAACAAACCTAAACCCTATTCTAGTAAAACCCTAAACCCTAAACCAAGTAACCCTAAGAAACTCTAAACCTTAAACCCTTATAAACCCCTAATATCCTAAAACCTAAGATCCTAAACCCTAAACCCTAAACTTTAAGAAATGATAAAAATCCTAAAAAACTTTTGAAATCCTAAACATTTAAAAACCATATAAAACCCCTAAGATATAAGAACCCCTTAATTGTTACCATAGAAATCCTAAACACCTTAAAACCCTAAACCTAATAAAACCCTAGAAAATCTTAAGCCCAAAACCATAAATCCTAAAAACCTTAAAAAAATCAAACCCTAAGAAATCCTAAACGTTAAATATTATACACTAAGAAACTCTAAATCCTTAACTTTTAATCATAGGGCTAATCCTTTAACGCCAAAGCATATGGAATCCTAAGAAACCCTAACCCCTAAAATCCATTTAAACACCTAAAAGTATAATACCCGAGGAAAAAAAATCCCTTTAAAACTATAAGCCCTAGAAAAAGCCCTAAACTTAAAATCATATGCCCTATATTAGGCCTGTGTAATCCTATTTCTTAAGAAATCCAAATTCCTAAAAAAAGCTAAGAAACCCTAAAACATTTAAAAACCTTAATCATAAAAATCATAAACCTCAAAAAAACCATTAACTCTAAAAAACTCTTAACCTAAAATCCGAAGCACTAAACCCTAAACGAAGAAGCCCTAAGAAACTCTAAATTATAAACCCTAATACCCTATAACCTAAGATCCTAATCCCTAAAAAATCACTAAGAAAACCTAAACCCTAAAAATCACTAAGAAAACCTACACCCTAAAAGATCGAAAAAAATAACTTTAAAACCCCTAAACCTAAAGAACTCTAAATCCCAAACTCTAAAGCTTGAACCCTAAACCCTTAAAAATCATAAGCCCAAAACCCTACCCCTAAAAAAACCCTAAACCCAAAAAAGCAATAAGAAACCCAAAACCCTAAAAAACAACAATTTTTTTTTATAAACTCTAAACCTAGAAAACCTCTAAAAAATCTAAAGCCTAACAAACCTAAATCCTATTCTAGAAAAACCATAAACCTAAAACACTAAACCCTACACCCTAAATGACCCAAAAAAAAACCTAGGAGACTTTAAATGTTCAACTCAAACCCTAAGAAACCTAAACCCTAAACCTTAGGGATAAACTCCCAACCCTATGCCTTATGAAACTCTAAGAAGCCCTAACCCCTAAGAAATCCTAAATCCTAAGAAAAGCTAAACACTAAAAACCTTTAAAACCCTAAAAAAATTCCTTAATCTAAAACCCCAAGTCCTAAGCCCTTAGAGCTCATATATCGTAAAAACAATAATGATCCTAAAAAGTCTTTAAGAATCCTAAATTGAAAAAAACTCTTGATCGAATTTTTTTTTAGAAAAACATAAGCTCTAAAGCCTAACCTAATAACCGTTAACCAAATACCTAAACTCTTCTTAATCATGTTCAGATTATATCATTGTTCAATATGTTCTATTCAGTTATATATATTTGTTCAGCTTTATCATGTCATGCATGCTCAGAATCTTTCAACTACTGATACATACTCTACGGTACATCTTCTCTTGATGTAGGTTCAGGTCCTTAGCATTTAGATCATGCGGAGATTGCTCCCGATTCGTATTCAGCAATTTCAGTGGTGGGTCCTTGTTTTTCGAGGATGATTTACATGTTTTATATTCAGTCTTGCATTTTAGTTTCAGTTTTGCTAGAGTTAGCTGGGGGCATGTCCTAGCATCTCTAGTCAGTTAGAGGCTTTTATTCATACATTGTCTTTGTCACTCCGCGAGGTTACCCACTTAACGTAACAGGAGACCTAGGATCACGAGTGACCCCAAGCTAACCTTGAGTTGGCATATCATAAGCATATTAGATCAACATCTTTAAAAGCCTAACCCTAAGAAATATGAAATTCCTAAGAAACCCTAATAAACCCTAAACCGTAAGAAGCACTAAACCCTAAACCTTAGGGAAATCCCAAGACTTATGAAACACCAACAAACCCTAAAGCCTAAAAACACCTTTAAAAACACTAAACCTAAAAACACCCTTAAAATCCCTAACCCCTAAAAACTCTAAATTTAAAATCCTAAGCCCTAAACCCAAAGAAACCCTAGGCCCTAAGAACCCACCCCTAAACAATAAAAAATCATAACAATCTCGAAAACCCCTTTCAAAATACTAAACCTAAAAGAACTCTAAACCTAAAAAATTCAACAAAAACTTAAGCCCTAAACCTTAAAAACCCTTAAATAAAAACTTAGACCTTATACCCAAAGAAACCCTAAACCCTTCTGCCTAAACCTTAGGGCTAAACCCTAAGAAACCCTAAACTTTAAGTAATAAAAAAAACCCTAAAAAACTTTTAAAAACCCTAAACCCTAAAATCCCTATAAATCCCCTAAGATCTAACAACCCCTTAACCGTTAAAAAATCATAGAAATCCTAAACACCTTAAAACCCTAAACCTAAAAATTCCTCTAAACCTAATAAAACCCTAGAAAATCTTAAGCCCAAAACCCTAAATCTTAAAAACTCTTAAAAAACTAAACCCTAAGAAATCCTAAACGCTAAATAATATACCCTAAGAAACTCTAAATCATAGGGCTAAACCTTAAATCCAAAACCATATGGAATCCTAAGAAACCCTAAACCCTATAATCCAGTTAAACACCTAAAACTATAATACCCGAGAAGAATAATCCCTTTAAAACCATAAGCCCTAGAAAAAACCCTAAACATAAAATCCTATGCCCTATATTAGACCTATGTAACCCTAAATCTTAAGAAATCCAAATGCTTAAAAAAACCTAAGAAACCCTAAAACATTTAAAAACCTTAATCATAAAAATCATAAACCTAAAAAAAAAACCATAAACTCTAAAAAACTCTTAACCTAAAATTCGAAGCCCTAAATCCTAAACCAAGAAGCCCTAAGAAATTCTACACCTTAAACCCTTATAAACCCTAATACCCTAAAACCTATGATCTTAAACCCTAAACCCTAAAAAATCTCTAAGAAAACCTAAACCCTAAAAATCACTAAGAAAACCTAAACCCTAAAAAACCTAAAAAAAAAAAACTTTAAAACTTCTAAACCTAAAGAACCATAAATCCCAAACTCTAAACCTTGAACCCCAAACCCTTAAAAATCATAAGCCCAAAACCCAAACGCTAAGAAAACCCCAAACCCAAAACCCAAAACCCAAAACCTTAAAAAACAACAAATATAAACTTAAAAAACATTAAAATCTAGAAAACCACTAAAAAATCTTAAACCTAACAAACCTAAACCCTATTCTAGTAAAACCCTAAACCCTAAACCAAGTAACCCTAAGAAACTCTAAACCTTAAACCCTTATAAACCCCTAATATCCTAAAACCTAAGATCCTAAACCCTAAACCCTAAACTTTAAGAAATGATAAAAATCCTAAAAAACTTTTGAAACCCTAAACATTTAAAAACCCTATAAAACCCCTAAGATCTAAGAACCCCTTAAATGTTACCATAGAAATCCTAAACACCTTAAAACCCTAAACCTAATAAAACCCTAGAAAATCTTAAGCCCAAAACCCTAAATCCTAAAAACCTTAAAAAAACCAAACCCTAAGAAATCCTAAACGTTAAATATTATACACTAAGAAACTCTAAATCCTTAACTTTTAATCATAGGGCTAATCCTTTAACGCCAAAGCATATGGAATCCTAAGAAACCCTAACCCCTAAAATCCATTTAAACACCTAAAAGTAGAATACCCGAGGAAAAAAAATCCCTTTAAAACCATAAGCCCTAGAAAAAGCCCTAAACTTAAAATCATATGCCCTATATTAGGCCTGTGTAATCCTATTTCTTAAGAAATCCAAATTCCTAAAAAAAGCTAAGAAACCCTAAAACATTTAAAAACCTTAATCATAAAAATAATAAACCTCAAAAAAACCATTAACTCTAAAAAACTCTTAACCTAAAATCCGAAGCCCTAAACCCTAAACGAAGAAGCCCTAAGAAACTCTAAATTATAAACCCTAATACACTAAAACCTAAGATCCTAATCCCTAAAAAATCACTAAGAAAACCTAAACCCTAAAAATCACTAAGAAAACCTACACCCTAAAAGATCGAAAAAAATAACTTTAAAACCCCTAAACCTAAAGAACTCTAAATCCCAAACTCTAAAGCTTGAACCCTAAACCCTTAAAAATCATAAGCCCAAAACCCTACCCCTAAAAAAACCCTAAACCCAAAAAAGCAATAAGAAACCCAAAACCCTAAAAAACAACAATTTTTTTTATAAACTCTAAACCTAGAAAACCTCTAAAAAATCTAAAGCCTAACAAACCTAAATCCTATTCTAGAAAAACCATAAACCTAAAACACTAAACCCTACACCCTAAATGACCCAAAAAAAAACCTAGGAGACTTTAAATGTTCAACTCAAACCCTAAGAAACCTAAACCCTAAACCTTAGGGATAAACTTCCAACCCTATGCCTTATGAAACTCTAAGAAGCCCTAACCCCTAAGAAATTATAAATCCTAAGAAAAGCTAAACACTAAAAACCTTTAAAACCCTAAAAAAATTCCTAAATCTAAAACCCCAAGTCCTAAGCCCTTAGAGCTCATATATCATAAAAACAATAATGATCCTAAAAAGTCTTTAAGAATCCTAAATTGAAAAAAACTCTCGATCGAATTTTTTTTTAGAAAAACATAAGCTCTAAAGCCTAACCTAATAACCGTTAACCAAATACCTAAACTCTTCTTAATCATGTTCAGATTATATCATTGTGCAATATGTTCTATTCAGTTATATATATTTGTTCAGCTTTATCATGTCATGCATGCTCAGAATCTTTCAACTACTGATACATACTCTACGGTACATCTTCTCTTGATGTAGGTTCAGGTCCTTAGCATTTAGATCATGCGGAGATTGCTCCCCATTCGTATTCAGCAATTTCAGTGGTGGGTCCTTGTTTTTCGAGGATGATTAACATGTTTTATATTCAGTCTTGCATTTTAGTTTCAGTTTTGCTAGAGTTAGCTGGGGGCATGTCCTAGCATCTCTAGTCAGTTAGAGGCTTTTATTCATACATTGTCTTTGTCACTCCGCGAGGTTACCCACTTAACGTAACAGGAGACCTAGGATCACGAGTGACCCCAAGCTAACCTTGAGTTGGCATATCATAAGCATATTAGATCAACATCTTTAAAAGCCTAACCCTAAGAAATATGAAATTCCTAAGAAACCCTAATAAACCCTAAACCGTAAGAAGCACTAAACCCTAAACCTTAGGGAAATCCCAAGACTTATGAAACACCAACAAACCCTAAAGCCTAAAAACACCTTTAAAAACACTAAACCTAAAAACACCCTTAAAATCCCTAACCCCTAAAAACTCTAAATTTAAAATCCTAAGCCCTAAACCCAAAGAAACCCTAGGCCCTAAGAACCCACCCCTAAACAGTAAAAAATCATAACAATCTCGAAAACCCCTTTCAAAATACTAAACCTAAAAAAACTCTAAACCTAAAAAATTCAACAAAAACTTAAGCCCTAAACCTTAAAAACCCTTAAATAAAAACTTAGACCTTATACCCAAAGAAACCCTAAACCCTTCCGCCTAAACCTTAGGGCTAAACGCTAAGAAACCCTAAACTTTAAGTAATAAAAAAAACCCTAAAAAACTTTTAAAAACCCTAAACCCTAAAATCCCTATAAATCCCCTAAGATCTAACAACCCCCTAATCGTTAAAAAATCATAGAAATCCTAAACACCTTAAAACCCTAAACCTAAAAATTCCTCTAAACCTAATAAAACCCTAGAAAATCTTAATCCCAAAACCCTAAATCTTAAAAACTCTTAAAAAACTAAACCCTAAGAAATCCTAAACGCTAAATCATATACCCTAAGAAACTCTAAATCATAGGGCTAAACCTTAAATCCCAAACCATATGGAATCCTAAGAAACCCTAAACCCTAAAATCCAGTTAAACACCTAAAACTATAATACCCGAGAAGAATAATCCCTTTAAAACCATAAGCCCTAGAAAAAACCCTAAACATAAAATCCTATGCCCTATATTAGACCTATGTAACCCTAAATCTTAAGAAATCCAAATGCTTAAAAAAACCTAAGAAACCCTAAAACATTTAAAAACCTTAATCATAAAAATCATAAACCTAAAAAAAAAACCAAAAACTCTAAAAAACTCTTAACCTAAAATTCGAAGCCCTAAATCCTAAACCAAGAAGCCCTAAGAAACTCTACACCTTAAACCCTTATAAACCCTAATACCCTAAAACCTATGATCCCAAACCCTAAACCATCTCTAAGAAAACCTAAACCCTAAAA
This sequence comes from Solanum okadae, assembly GCA_036553675.1. Lineage (NCBI taxonomy): Eukaryota > Viridiplantae > Streptophyta > Magnoliopsida > Solanales > Solanaceae > Solanum > Solanum okadae. Next base: position 30,357,987 of record CM071682.1, read on the forward strand.
ATCACTAAGAAAACCTAAACCCTAAAAAACCTAAAACAGATAAACTTTAAAACTCCTAAACCTAAAGAACCATAAATCCCAAACTCTAAACCTTGAATCCTAAACCCTTAAAAATCATAAGCCCAAAAACCAAACGCTAAGAAAACCCCAAACCCTAAACCCAAAACCCAAAACATTAAAAAACAACAAATATAAACTTAAAAAACATAAAAATCTAGAAAACCTCCAAAAAATCTTAAACCTAACAAACCTAAACCCTATTCTAGAAAAACCCTAAACCCTAAACCAAGAAACCCTAAGAAACTCTAAACCTTAAACCCTTATAAACCCCTAATATCCTAAAATCTAAGATCCTAAACCCTAAACCCTAAACCCTAAAAAATCACTAAGAAAACCTAAACCCTAAAAATATCTAAGAAAACCTAAACCCTAAAAAAAAAAACTTTAAAACACCTAAACCTAAAGAACCATAAATCCCAAACTCTAAACCTTCAACCCTACACCCTAAGAAACCCTTAAAAATCAAAAGGCCAAAACCCTAACCCTAAGAAAACCCCAAACCCTAAACCCAAAAAAGCACTAAGAAAACTAAAACCCTAAAAACAACAAGAAAAAACTTTAAAACTCTAAACCTAGAAAACCTCTAAAAATCTTAAACCTAACAAACCTAGACCATATTCTAGAAAAACCCCAAATCTAAAACACTAAACCCTACACCCTAAACAACCCAAAATAACTTAGGAGACCTTAAATGTTAAATTCAAACCCTAAGAAACCTAAACCCTAAACCTTAGGGATAAACCCCCAACCCTAAGCCTTATGAAACTCAAAGAAGCCCTAAACCCTAAGAAATCCTAAATCCTAAGAAAAACTAAACACTAAAAAACTACAAAAAAAACTTTCAAAACTCTAAACCTAAAAATTCTTAAACCTAACAAACCTCAACCCTAAACCGTAGAAAAACCCTAAACCTAAAAGACTAAACCCTAAACCCCTACACCCTAAATGACCCAAAAAAAAAACCTAGGAGACCTTAAATGTTAAACTCAAACCCTAAGAAACCTAAACCCTAAACCTTAGGGATAAACCCTCAACCCTAAGCCTTATGAAACTCTAAGAAGCCCTAAACCCTAAGAAATCCTAAATCCTAAGAAAAGCTAAACACAAAAAACCTTTAAAATCCTAAATCTAAAAATCCCGAAAACAAACCTTAAAAATCCTAAAAAAATTCCTTAATCTAAAACCCTAAGTCCTAGGCCCTTAGAACTCATATATCATAAACACAATAATGATCCTAAAATATCTTTAACAATCCTAAATTGAAAAAAACTCTTGACCTAAATTTTTTTAGAAAAACTTAATCTTTAAACCCTAACCTAAAAACCCTTAAACAAATACCTAAACTCTTATTCATCATGTTCAGATTATATTATGGTTCTATATGCTCTATATAGTTATATATATATATATATATATATATATATATATATATATATATATTTCTTCAGCTTTATCATGACATGCATGCTCAAAATCTTTCAACTACTGATACATACTCTACGCTACATCTTCTCTTGATGTAAGTTCAGGTTCTCAGCATTCAAATCACGTGGAGATCAGTTCCCGATCCGTATTCAGCAATATCAATGGTGAGACCTCGTTTTTTGAGGACGATTTACATGTTTTATATTCAATCTTTCATTTTAGTTTCAGTTTTGCTTGAGTTAGCTGGGGGCATGTCCCAGCATCTCTAGTCAGTTAGAGGCTTTTATTCTTACATTGTTTTTGTCACTCCCCGAGGTTACCCGCTTGATGTAACACGAGACGTAGGATCACGAGTGATCCTAAGCTAAGCTTGAGTTGGCATATCATAAGCATATTAGATCAACACCTTTAAAAGGCTAAACCTAAGAAATCTGAAACCCCTAAGAAACCCTAAACCCTAAGAAACACTAAACCCTAAACCTTAGGGAAACCCCTAAACCCCAAGACTTATGAAACACCAACAAACCCTAAAGCTTAAGAAATCCTAAAGCCTAAAAACACCTTTAAAAAAACTAAACCTAAAAACACCCTTAAAACCCAAAACCCCTAAAAACCCTAAATTTAAAATCCCAAACCCTTAACCCATAGAAATCCTGAGTCCTAAGATCCCCTAAACCGTAAGAAATCATAACAATCTTGACAACCCCTTTTAAAACCCTAAATCTAAAAATACTCTAAACTTAAAAAATTCAACAAAAACTTAAGCCCTAAACCTTAAAAACCCTTAAATACAAACTTAGACCATACCAAAGAAACCCTAAACCCTTCCCCCTAAACCTTTGGGCTAAACCCTAAACTTTAAGAAATGAAAAAAATCCTAAAAAACTTTTGAAACCCTAAACATTTAAAAACCCTATAAAACCCCTAAGAACTAAGAACCCCTTAATTGTTACCATAGAAATCCTAAACACCTTAAAACCCTAAACCTAATAAAACCCTAGAAAATCTTAAGCCCAAAACCCTAAATCCTAAAAACCTTAAAAAAACCAAACCCTAAGAAATCCTAACCGTTAAATATTATATACTAAGAAACTCTAAATCCTTAACTTTTAATCGTAGGGCTAATCCTTTAACGCCAAAGCATATGGAATCCTAAGAAACCCTAACCCCTAAAATCCATTTAAGTACCGAAAAGTATAATACCCGAGGAAAAAAAATCCCTTTAAAACCATAAGCCCTAGAAAAAGCCCTAAACTTAAAATCATATGCCCTATATTAGGCCTACGTAATCCTATTTCTTAAGAAATCCAAATTCTTAAAAAAAGCTAAGAAACCCTAAAACATTTAAAAACCTTAATCATAAAAATCATAAACCTCAAACAAACCATGAACTCTAAAAAACTCTTAACCTAAAATCCGAAGCCCTAAACCCTAAACGAAGAAACCTTAAGAAACTCTAAATTATAAACCCTAATACCCTAAAACCTAAGATCCTAATCCCTAAAAAATCACTTAGAAAGCCTAAACCCTAAAATTCACTAAGAAAACCTACACCCTGAAAGATCGAAAAAAAAAAACTTTAAAACCCCTAAACCTAAAGAACTCTAAATCCCAAACTCTAAAGATTGAACCCTAAACCCTTAAAAATCATAAGCCCAAAACCCTACCCCTAAGAAAACCCTAAACCCAAAAAAGCAATAAGAAACCCAAAACCCTAAAAAACAACAAAATTTTTTTTTATAAACTCTAAACCTAGAAAACCTCGAAAAAATCTTAAACCTAACAAACCTAAATCCTATTCTAGAAAAACCATAAACCTAAATCACTAAACCCAACACCCTAAATGACCCAAAAAAAAACCTAGGAGACTTTAAATGTTCAACTCAAACCCTAAGAAACCTAAACCCTAAACCTTAGGGATAAACTCCCAACCCTATGCCTTATGAAACTCTAAGAAGCCCTAAACCCTAAGAAATCCTTAGCGAAACTTTTCCGGTAGTACGAATCGCTACGCTTCGCCTCTTTCTATATGATAATATGCATCTTGGTTGCTGCGCTCCCTGCGGGTAATAGCAAGAGAGTGAATAACGAATGATTCTCCAAACTCAAAGAGTGATTGAGTCCGACTCAAGCGAGTGAGTTAAAGGCGTGGCAAGAGAGCGAGTTCGACTCGCGAAAGATCATTATCATATGCCCTATATTAGGCCTACGTAATCCTATTTCTTAAGAAATCCAAATTCTTAAAAAAGCTAAGAAACCCTAAAACATTTAAAAACATTAATCATAAAAATCATAAACCTTAAAAAAACCATGAACTCTAAAAAACTCTTAACCTAAAATCCGAAGCCCTAAACCCTAAACGAAGAAACCCTAAGAAACTCTAAATTATAAACCCTAATACCCTAAAACCTAAGATCCTAATCCCTAAAAAATCACTAAGAAAACCTAAACCCTAAAAATCACTAAGAAAACCTAAACCTTAAAAGATCGAAAAAAAAAAACTTTAAAACCCCTAAACCTAGAGAATTCTAAATCCCAAACTCTAAAGCTTGAACCCTAAACCCTTAAAAATCATAAGCCCAAAACCCTACCCCTAAGAAAACCCTAAACCCAAAAAAGCAATAAGAAACCCAAAACCCTAAAAAACAACAATTTTTTTTTTATAAACTCTAAACCTAGAAAACCTCTAAAAAATCTTAAACCTAACAAACCTAAATCCTATTCTAGAAAAACCATAAACGTAAAACACTAAACCCTACACCCTAAATGACCCAAAAAAAAACCTAGGAGACTTTAAATGTTCAACTCAAACCCTAAGAAACCTAAACCCTAAACCTTAGGGATAAACTCCCAACCCTATGCCTTATGAAACTCTAAGAAGCCCTAACCCCTAAGAAATCCTAAATCCTAAGAAAAGCTAAACACTAAAAACCTTTAAAACCCTAAAAAAATTCCTTAATCTAAAACCTTAATACTAAGCCCTTAGAGCTCATATATCGTAAAGACAATAATGATCCTAAAGAGTCTTTAAGAATCCTAAATTGAAAAAAAACTCTTGATAGATTATTTTTTTTTTGAAAAACATAAGCTCTAAAGCCTAACCTAATAACCGTTAACCAAATACCTAAACTCTTCTTAATCATGTTCAGATTATATCATTGTTCAATATGTTCTATTCAGTTATATATATTTGTTCATCTTTATCATGCCATGCATGCTCAGAATCTTTCAACTACTGATACATACTCTACGGTACATCTTCTCTTGATGTAGGTTCAGGTCCTTACCATTTAGATCATGCGGAGATTGCTCCCGAATCGTATTCAGCAATTTCAGTGGTGAGTCCTCGTTTTTCGAGGATGATTTACATGTTTTATATTCAGTCTTGCATTTTAGTTTCAGTTTTGCTAGAGTTAGCTGGGGGCATGTCCTAGCATCTCTAGTCAGTTAGAGGCTTTTATTCATACATTGTCTTTGTCACTCCCCGAGGTTACCCACTTAACGTAACAGGAGACCTAGGATCACGAGTGACCCCAAGCTAACCTTGAGTTGGCATATCATAAGCATATTAGATCAACATCTTTAAAAGACTAACCCTAAGAAATATGAGATTCCTAAGAAACCCTAATAAACCCTAAACCGTAAGAAGCACTAAACCCTAAACCTTAGGGAAATCCCAAGACTTATGAAACACCAACAAACCCTAAAGCCTAAAAACACCTTTAAAAACACTAAACCTAAAAACACCCTTAAAATCCCTAACCCCTAAAAACTCTAAATTTAAAATCCTAAGCCCTAAACCCAAAGAAACCCTAGGCCATAAGAACCCACCCCTAAACAGTAAAAAATCATAACAATCTTGAAAACCCCTTTCAAAATATTAAACCTAAAAAAACTCTAAACCTAAAAAATTCAACAAAAACTTAAGCCCTAAACCTTAAAAACCCTTAAATAAAAACTTAGACCTTATACCCAAAAAAACCCTAAACCCTTCCGCCTAAACCTTAGGGCTAAACGCTAAGAAACCCTAAACTTTAAGTAATAAAAAAACCCTAAAAAACTTTTAAAAACCCTAAACCCTAAAATCCCTATAAATCCCCTAAGATCTAACAACCCCTTAATCGTTAAAAAACCATAGAAATCCTAAACACCTTAAAACCCTAAACCTAAAAATTCCTCTAAACCTAATAAAACCCTAGAAAATCTTAAGCCCAAAACCCTAAATCCTAAAAACTCTTAAAAAACCAAACCCTAAGAAATCCCAAACGCTAAATAATATACCCTAAGAAACTCTAAATCATAGGGCTAAACCTTAAATTCCAAACCATATGGAATCCTACGAAACCCTAAACCCTAAAATCCATTTAAACACCTAAAACTATAATACCCGAGAAGAAAAATCCCTTTAAAACCATAGGCCCTAGAAAAAACCCTAAACATAAAATCCTATGCCCTATATTAGGCCTATGTAACCCTAAATCTAAAGAAACCCAAATGCTTAAAAAAACCTAAGAAACCCTAAAACATTTAAAAACCTTAATCATAAAAATCATAAACCTAAAAAAAAACCATAAACTCTAAAAAACTCTTAACCTAAAATTCGAAGCCCTAAATCCTAAACCAAGAAGCCCTAAGAAACTCTATACCTTAAACCCTTATAAACCCTAATACCGTAAAACCTATGATCCTAAACCCTAAACCCTAAAAAATCTCTAAGAAAACCTAAACCCTAAAAATCACTAAGAAAACCTAAAGCCTAAAAAACCCAAAACAGAAAAACTTTAAAACTCCTAAACCTAAAGAACCATAAATCCCAAACTCTAAACCTTGAACCCTAAACCCTTAAAAATCAAAACCCCAAAACCAAAACGCTAAGAAAACCCCAAACCCTAAACCCAAAACCTTAAAAAACAACAAATATAAACTTAAAAGACATTAAAATCTAGAAAACCTCTAAAAAATCTTAAACCTAACAAACCTAAACCCTATTGTAGAAAAACCCTAAACCCTAAACCAAGAAACCCTAAGAAACTCTAAACCTTAAACCCTTATAAACCCCTAATATCCTAAAACCTAGGATCCTAAACCCTAAACCCTAAAAAATCACGAAGAAAATCTAAACCCTAAACCGTAGAAAAACCCTAAACCTAATAGACTAAACCCTAAACCCTTACACCCTAAATGACCCAAAAAGAAAAACTTAGGAGACCTTAAATGTTAAACACAAAACCTAAGAAACTTAAACCCTAAACCTTAGGGATAAACCCTCAACCCTAAGCCTTATGAAACTCTAAGAAGCCCGAAACCCTAAGAAATCCTAAATCCTAAGAAAAGCTAAACACAAAAAACCTTTAAAATACTAAATCTAAAATTCCTGAAAACAAACCTTAAAAACCCTAAAAAAATTCCTTAATCTAAAACCCTAAGTCCTAGGCCCTTAGAACTCATATATCATAAACACAATAATGATCCTAAAATATCTTTAACAATCCTAGATTGAAAAAAACTCTTGACCTAAATTTTTTTAGAAAAACTTAACCTTTAAACCCTAAACTAAAAACCCTTAAACAAATACCTAAACTCTTATTCATCATGTTCAGATTATAATATTGTTCTATATGCTCTATATACTTATATATATATATATATATATATATATATATATATATATTTCTTCATCTTTATCATGACATGCATGCTCAAAATCTTACAACTACTGATACATACTCTACGTTACATCTTCCCTTGATGTAGGTTCAGGTTCTCAGCATTCAAATCACGTGGAGATCGGTTCCCGATCATTATTCAGCAATATCAATGGTGAGTCCTCATTTTTTGTGGACGATTTACATGTTTTATATTCAATCTTTCATTTTAGTTTCAGTTTTGCTTGAGTTAGCTGGGGGCATGTCCCAGCATCTCTAGTCAGTTAGAGGCTTTTATTCTTACATTGTTTTTGTCACTCCCCGAGGTTACTCGCTTGATCTAACACGAGACGTAGGATCACGAGTGATCCTAAGCTAACCTTGAGTTGGCATATCATAAGCATATTAGATCAACACCTTTAAAAGGCTAAACCTAAGAAATCTGAAAGCCCTAAGAAACCCTAAACCCTAAGAAACACTAAACCCTAAACCTTAGGGAAACCCCTAAACCTTAGGGAAGCCCCTAAACCCCAAGACTTATGAAACACCAACAAACCCTAAACCCTAAGAAATCCTAAAGCCTAAAAACACATTTAAAAATACTAAACCTAAAACCACCTTTAAAACCCAAAACCCCAAAAAACCATAAATTTAAAATCCTAAGCCCTTAACCCATAGAAACCCTAAGCCCTAAGATCCCCTAAACCGTAAGAAATCATAACAGTCTTGACAACCCCTTTTAAAATCCTAAATCTAAAAATACTCTTAACTTAAAAAATTCAACAAAAACTTAAGCCCTAAACCTTAAAAACCCTTAGATACAAACTTAAACCATACCAAAGAAACCCTAAATCCTTCCCCCTAAACCTTTGGGCTAAACCCTAAACTTTAAGAAATGATAAAAATCCTAAAAAACTTTTGAAACCCTATAAAATCCCTAAGATCTAAGAACCCCTTAATTGTTACCATAGAAATCCTAAACACCTTAAAACCCTAAACCTAATAAAACCCTAGAAAATCTTAAACCCAAAACCCTAAATCCTAAAATCCTTAAAAAAACCAAACCCTAAGAAATCCTAAACGTTAAATATTATACACTAAGAAACTCTAAATCCTTAACTTTTAATCATAGGGCTAATCCTTTAACGCCAAAGCATATGGAATCCTAAGAAACCCTAACCCCTAAAATCCATTTAAACACCTAAAAGTATAATACCCGAGGAAAAAAAATCCCTTTAAAACCATAAGACCTAGAAAGAGCCCTAAACTTAAAATCATATGCCCTATATTAGGCCTACGTAATCCTATTTCTTAAGAAATCCAAATACTTAAACAAAGCTAAGAAACCCTAAAACATTTAAAAACCTTAATCATAAAAATCATAAACCTCAAAAAAACCATGAACTCTAAAAAACTCTTAACCTAAAATCCGAAGCCCTAAACCCTAAACGAAGAAACCCTAAGAAACTCTAAATTATAAACCCTAATACCCTAAAACCTAAGATCCTAATCCCTAAAAAATCACTAAGAAAACCTAAACCCTAAACATCACTAAGAAAACCTACACCCTATAAGATCGGAAGAAAAAACTTCAAAACCCCTAAACCTAAAGAACTCTAAATCCCAAACTCTAAAGCTTGAACCCTAGACCCTTAAAAATCATAAGCCCAAAACCCTACCCCTAAGAAAACCCTAAACCCAAAACCTTAAAAAACAACAAATATAAACTTAAAAAACATTAAAATCTAGAAAACCTCTAAAAAATCTTAAACCTAACAAACCTAAACCCTATTCTAGAAAAACCCTAAACCCTAAACCCTAAACCAAGAAACCCTAAGAAACTCTAAACCTTAAACCCTTATAAACCCCTAATAACCTAAAACCTAAGATCCTAAACCCTAAACCCTAAACCCTAAAAAATAACTAAGAAAACCTAAACCTTAAAAATCGCTAAGAAAACCTAAACCCTAAAAAAAAAAACTCTAAAACTCCTAAACCTAAAGAACCATAAATTCCAAACTCTAAACCTTGAACCCTAAACCCTAAGAAACCCTTAAAAATCAAAAGGCCAAAACCCTAAACCTAAGAAAACCCCAAACCTTAAACCCAAAAAAGCACTAAGAAACCCAAAACCCCTAAAATGAACAAGAAAAAACTTTAAAACTCTAAACCTAGAAAACCTCTAAAAATCTTAAACCTAACAAACCTAGACCATATTCTAGAAAAACCCCAAACCTAAAACACTAAACCCTACACCCTAAACGACCCAAAATAACTTAGGAGACCTTAAATGTTAAATTCAAACCCTAAGAAACCTAAACCCTAAACCTTAGGGATAAACCCCCAACCCTAAGCCTTATGAAACTCAAAGAAGCCCTAAACCCTAAGAAATCCTAAATACTAAGAAAAACTAAACACTAAAAAACTACAAAAAAAACTTTCAAAACTCTAAAACTAAAAATTCTTAAACCTAACAAACCTCAACCCTAAACCGTAGAAAAACCCTAAACCTAAAAGACTAAACCCTAAACCCCTACACCCTAAATGACCCAAAAAAAAAAACCTAGGAGACCTTAAATGTTAAACACAAAACCTAAGAAACTTAAACCCTAAACCTTAGGGATAAACCCTCAACCCTAAGCCTTATGAAACTCTAAGAAGCCCTAAACCCTAAGAAATCCTAAATCCTAAGAAAAGATAAACACAAAAAACCTTTAAAATCCTAAATCTAAAAATCCCGAAAACAAACCTTAAAAACCCTAAAAAAATTCCTTAATCTAAAACCCTAAGTCCTAGGCCCTTAGAACTCATATATCATAAACACAATAATGATCCTAAAATATCTTTAACAATCCTAGATTGAAAAAAACTCTTGACCTAAATTTTTTTAGAAAAACTTAACCTTTAAACCCTAAACTAAAAACCCTTAAACAAATACCTAAACTCTTATTCATCATGTTCAGATTATAATATTGTTCTATATGCTCTATATACTTATATATATATATATATATATATATATATATATATATTTCTTCATCTTTATCATGACATGCATGCTCAAAATCTTACAACTACTGATACATACTCTACGTTACATCTTCCCTTGATGTAGGTTCAGGTTCTCAGCATTCAAATCACGTGGAGATCGGTTCCCGATCATTATTCAGCAATATCAATGGTGAGTCCTCATTTTTTGTGGACGATTTACATGTTTTATATTCAATCTTTCATTTTAGTTTCAGTTTTGCTTGAGTTAGCTGGGGGCATGTCCCAGCATCTCTAGTCAGTTAGAGGCTTTTATTCTTACATTGTTTTTGTCACTCCCCGAGGTTACTTGCTTGATCTAACACGAGACGTAGGATCACGAGTGATCCTAAGCTAACCTTGAGTTGGCATATCATAAGCATATTAGATCAACACCTTTAAAAGGCTAAACCTAAGAAATCTGAAAGCCCTAAGAAACCCTAAACCCTAAGAAACACTAAACCCTAAACCTTAGGGAAACCCCTAAACCTTAGGGAAGCCCCTAAACCCCAAGACTTATGAAACACCAACAAACCCTAAACCCTAAGAAATCCTAAAGCCTAAAAACACATTTAAAAATACTAAACCTAAAACCACCTTTAAAACCCAAAACCCCAAAAAACCATAAATTTAAAATCCTAAGCCCTTAACCCATAGAAACCCTAAGCCCTAAGATCCCCTAAACCGTAAGAAATCATAACAGTCTTGACAACCCCTTTTAAAATCCTAAATCTAAAAATACTCTTAACTTAAAAAATTCAACAAAAACTTAAGCCCTAAACCTTAAAAACCCTTAGATACAAACTTAAACCATACCAAAGAAACCCTAAATCCTTCCCCCTAAACCTTTGGGCTAAACCCTAAACTTTAAGAAATGATAAAAATCCTAAAAAACTTTTGAAACCCTATAAAATCCCTAAGATCTAAGAACCCCTTAATTGTTACCATAGAAATCCTAAACACCTTAAAACCCTAAACCTAATAAAACCCTAGAAAATCTTAAACCCAAAACCCTAAATCCTAAAATCCTTAAAAAAACCAAACCCTAAGAAATCCTAAACGTTAAATATTATACACTAAGAAACTCTAAATCCTTAACTTTTAATCATAGGGCTAATCCTTTAACGCCAAAGCATATGGAATCCTAAGAAACCCTAACCCCTAAAATCCATTTAAACACCTAAAAGTATAATACCCGAGGAAAAAAAATCCCTTTAAAACCATAAGACCTAGAAAGAGCCCTAAACTTAAAATCATATGCCCTATATTAGGCCTACGTAATCCTATTTCTTAAGAAATCCAAATACTTAAACAAAGCTAAGAAACCCTAAAACATTTAAAAACCTTAATCATAAAAATCATAAACCTCAAAAAAACCATGAACTCTAAAAAACTCTTAACCTAAAATCCGAAGCCCTAAACCCTAAACGAAGAAACCCTAAGAAACTCTAAATTATAAACCCTAATACCCTAAAACCTAAGATCCTAATCCCTAAAAAATCACTAAGAAAACCTAAACCCTAAACATCACTAAGAAAACCTACACCCTATAAGATCGGAAGAAAAAACTTCAAAACCCCTAAACCTAAAGAACTCTAAATCCCAAACTCTAAAGCTTGAACCCTAGACCCTTAAAAATCATAAGCCCAAAACCCTACCCCTAAGAAAACCCTAAACCCAAAACCTTAAAAAACAACAAATATAAACTTAAAAAACATTAAAATCTAGAAAACCTCTAAAAAATCTTAAACCTAACAAACCTAAACCCTATTCTAGAAAAACCCTAAACCCTAAACCCTAAACCAAGAAACCCTAAGAAACTCTAAACCTTAAACCCTTATAAACCCCTAATAACCTAAAACCTAAGATCCTAAACCCTAAACCCTAAACCCTAAACCCTAAAAAATAACTAAGAAAACCTAAACCTTAAAAATCGCTAAGAAAACCTAAACCCTAAAAAAAAAAACTCTAAAACTCCTAAACCTAAAGAACCATAAATTCCAAACTCTAAACCTTGAACCCTAAACCCTAAGAAACCCTTAAAAATCAAAAGGCCAAAACCCTAAACCTAAGAAAACCCCAAACCTTAAACCCAAAAAAGCACTAAGAAACCCAAAACCCCTAAAATTAACAAGAAAAAACTTTAAAACTCTAAACCTAGAAAACCTCTAAAAATCTTAAACCTAACAAACCTAGACCATATTCTAGAAAAACCCCAAACCTAAAACACTAAACCCTACACCCTAAACGACCCAAAATAACTTAGGAGACCTTAAATGTTAAATTCAAACCCTAAGAAACCTAAACCCTAAACCTTAGGGATAAACCCCCAACCCTAAGCCTTATGAAACTCAAAGAAGCCCTAAACCCTAAGAAATCCTAAATACTAAGAAAAACTAAACACTAAAAAACTACAAAAAAAACTTTCAAAACTCTAAAACTAAAAATTCTTAAACCTAACAAACCTCAACCCTAAACCGTAGAAAAACCCTAAACCTAAAAGACTAAACCCTAAACCCCTACACCCTAAATGACCCAAAAAAAAAAACCTAGGAGACCTTAAATGTTAAACACAAAACCTAAGAAACTTAAACCCTAAACCTTAGGGATAAACCCTCAACCCTAAGCCTTATGAAACTCTAAGAAGCCCTAAACCCTAAGAAATCCTAAATCCTAAGAAAAGATAAACACAAAAAACCTTTAAAATCCTAAATCTAAAAATCCCGAAAACAAACCTTAAAAACCCTAAAAAAATTCCTTAATCTAAAACCCTAAGTCCTAGGCCCTTAGAACTCATATATCATAAACACAATAATGATCCTAAAATATCTTTAACAATCCTAAATTGAAAAAATTTCTTGACCTAAATTTATTTAGAAAAACTTAAGCTTTAAACCCTAACCTAAAAACCCTTAAATAAATACCTAAACTCTTATTCATCATGTTCAGATTATATTATTGTTCTATATGCTCTATATAGTTTTATATATATATATATATATATATATATATATATATATATATTTCTTCAGCTTTATCATGTCATGCATGCTCAAAATCTTTCAACTACTGATACATACTCTACGCTACATCTTCTCTTGATGTAGGTTCAGGTTCTCAGCATTCAAATCACGTGGAGATCGGTTCCCGATCCGTATTCAGCAATATCAATGGTGAGTCCTCGTTTTTATAGGACGATTTACATCTTTTATATTCAATCTTTCATTTTAGTTTCAGTTTTGCTGGAGTTAGCTGGGGGCATGTCCCAGCATCTCTAGTCAGTTAGAGGCTTTTATTCTTACATTGTTTTTGTCACTCCCCGAGGTTACCCGCTTGATGTAACACAAGACGTAGGATTACAAATGATCCTAAGCTAACCTTGAGTTGGCATATCATAAGCATATAAGATCAACACCTTTAAAAGGCTAAACCTAAGAAATCTGAAACACCTAAGAAACCCTAAACCCTAAATCCTGAACCCTAAGAAACACTAAACCCTAAACCTTAGGGAAACCCCTAAACCCCAAGACTTATGAAACACCAACAAACCCTAAAGCTTAAGAAATCCTAAAGCCAAAAAACACCTTTAAAAATACTAAACCTAAAAACACCCTTAAAACCCAAAACCCCTAAAAACCATAAATTTAAAATCCTAATCCCTTAACCCATAGAAATTCTAAGCCCTAAGATCCCCTAAACCGTAAGAAATCATAACAATCTTGACAACCCCTTTTAAAATCCTAAATCTAAAAATACTCTAAACTTAAAAAATTCAACAAAAACTTAAGCCCTAAACCTTAAAAACCCTTAAATACAAACTTAGACCATACCAAAGAAACCCTAAATCCTTCCCCCTAAACCTTTGGGCTAAACCCTAAACTTTAAGAAATGATAAAAATCCTAAAAAACTTTTGAAACCCTAAACATTTAAAAACCCTATAAAACCCCTAAGATCTAAGAAACCCTAAAACATTTAAAAACTTTAATCATAAAAATCATAAACCTAAAAAAAACCATGAACTCTAAAAAACTCTTAACCTAAAATCCGAAGCCCTAAACCCTAAACGAAGAAACCCTAAGAAACTCTAAATTATAAACCCTAATACCCTAAAACCTAAGATCCTAATCCCTAAAAAGTCACTAAGAAAACCTAAACCCTAAAAATCACTAAGAAAACCTACACCCTAAAAGATCGAAAAAAAAACTTTAAAACACTCCTAAACCAAAAGAACTCTAAATCCCAAACTCTAAAGCTTGAACCCTAAATCCTTAAAAATCATAAGCCCAAAACCCTACCCCTAACAAAACCCTAAACCCAAAAAAGCAATAAGAAACCCAAAACCCTAAAAAACAACAATTTTTTTTTTATAAACTCTAAACCTAGAAAACCTCTAAAAAATCATAGACCTAACAAACCTAAATCCTATTCTAGAAAAACCATAAACCTAAAACACTAAACCTTACACCCTAATTGACCCAAAAAAAACCTAGGAGACTTTAAATGTTCAACTCAAACCCTAAGAAACCTAAACCCTAAACCTTAGGGATAAACTCCCAACCCTATGCCTTATGAAACTCTAAGAAGCCCTAAACCCTAAGAAATCCTAAATCCTAAGAAAAGCTAAACACTAAAATCCTTTAAAACCCTAAAAAAATTCCTTAATCTAAAACCCCAAGTCCTAAGCCCTTAGAGCTCATATATCGTAAAAACAATAATGATCCTAAAAAGTCTTTAAGAATCCTAAATTGAAAAAAACTCTTGATCGATTTTTTTTTTTAGAAAAACATAAGCTCTAAAGCCTAACTTAATAACCGTTAACCAAATACCTAAACTCTTCTTAATCATGTTCAGATTATATCATTGTTCAATATGTTCTATTCAGTTATATATATTTGTTCAGCTTTATCATGTCATGCATGCTCAGAATCTTTCAACTACTGATACATACTCTACGGTACATCTTCTCTTGATGTAGGTTCAGGTCCTTAGCATTTAGATCATGCGGAGATTGCTCCCGATTCGTATTCAGCAATTTCAGTGGTGAGTCCTCATTTTTCGAGGATGATTTACATGTTTTATATTCAGTCTTGCATTTTAGTTTCAGCTTTGCCAGAGTTAGCTGGGGGCATGTCCTAGCATCTCTAGTCAGTTAGAGGCTTTTATTCATACATTGTTTTTGTCACTCCCCGAGGTTACCCACTTAACGTAACACGAGACCTAGGATCACGAGTGACCCCAAGCTAACCTTGAGTTGGCATATCATAAGCATATTAGATCAACATCTTTAAAAGCCTAAACCTAAGAAATATGAAATTCCTAAGAAACCCTAAACCGTACGAAGCAATAAACCCTAAACCTTAGGGAAACCCCAAGACTTATGAAACACCAACAAGCCCTAAAGCCTAAAAACACCTTTAAAAACACTAAACCTAAAAACACCCTTAAAATCCCTAACCCCTAAAAACTCTAAGTTTAAAATCCTAAGCCCTAAACCCAAAGAAACCTTAGGCCCTAAGAACCCACCCTTAAACAGTAAAAAATCATAACAATCTTGAAAACCCCTTACAAAATACTAAACCTAAAAAAACTCTAAACCTAAAAATTCAACAAAAACTTAAGCCCTAAACCTTAAAAACCCTTAAATAAAAACTTAGACCTTATACCCAAAGAAACCCTAAACCCTTCCGCCTAAACCTTAGGGCTAAACGCTAAGAAACCCTAAACTTTAAGTAATAAAAAAAACCCTAAAAAACTTTTAAAAACCCTAAACCCTAAAATCCCTATAAATCCCCTAAGATCTAACAACCCCTTAATCGTTAAAAAACCATAGAAATCCTAAGCACCTTAAAACCCTAAACCTAAAAATTCCTCTAAACCTAATAAAACCCTAGAAAATCTTAAGCCCAAAACCCTAAATCCTAAAAACTCTTAAAAAACCAAACCCTAAGAAATCCTAAACGCTAAATAATATACCCTAAGAAACTCTAAATCATAGGGCTAAACTTTAAATCCCAAACCATATGGAATCCTAAGAAACCCTAAACCCTAAAATCCATTTAAACACCTTAAACTATAATACCCGAGAAGAAAAATCCCTTTAAAACCATAAGCCCTAGAAAAAACCCTAAACTTAAAATCCTATGCCCTATATTAGGCCTATGTAACCCTAAATATTAAGAAATCCAAATGCTTAAAAAAAGCTAAGAAACCCTAAAACATTTAAAAACCTTAATCATAAAAATCATAAACCTAAAAAAAAAACCATAAACTCTAAAAAACTCTTAACCTAAAATTCGAAGCCCTAAATCCTAAACCAAGAAGCCCTAAGAAACTCTACACCTTAAACCCTTCTTTAAACCTAACAAACCTAAACCCTAAACCGTAGAAAAACCCTAAACCTAAAAGACTAAACCCTAAACCCCTACACCCTAAATGACCCAAAAAAAAAGCCTAGGAGACCTTAAATGTTAAACACAAAACCTAAGAAACTTAAACCCTAAACCTTAGGGATAAACCCTTAAAAATCAAAAGCCCAAAACCCAAACTCTAAGAAAACACCAAACCCTAAACCCAAAACCCAAAACCTTAAAAAACAACAAATATAAACTTAAAAAACATTAAAATCTAGAAAACCTCTAAAAAATCCTAAACCTAACAAACCTAAACCCTATTGTAGAAAAACCCGAAACCCTAAACCAAGAAACCTTAAAAAACTCTAAACCTTAAACCCTTATAAACCCCTAATATCCTAAAACCTAAGATCCTAAACCCTAAACCCTAAAAAATCACTAAGAAAATCTAAACCCTAAACCGTAGAAAAACCCTAAACCTAATAGACTAAACCTTAAACCCTTACACCCTAAATGACCCAAAAAGAAAAACCTAGGAGACCTTAAATGTTAAACACAAAACCTAAGAAACTTAAACCCTAAACCTTAGGGATAAACCCTCAACCCTAAGCCTTATGAAACTCTAAGAAGCCCTAAACCCTAAGAAATCCTAAATCCTAAGAAAAGCTAAACACAAAAAACCTTTAAAATCCTAAATCTAAAAATCCCGAAAACAAACCTTAAAAACCCTAAAAAAATTCCTTAATCTAAAACCCTAAGTCCTAGGCCCTTAGAACTCATATATCATAAACACAATAATGATCCTAAAATATCTTTAAGTATCCTAAATTGAAAAAAACTCTTGACCTAAATTTTTTAGAAAAACTTAATCTTTAAACCCTAACCTAAAAACCCTTAAATAAATACCTAAACTCTTATTCATCATGTTCAGATTATATTATTGTTCTATATGCTCTATATAGTTATATATATATATATATATATTTCTTCAGCTTTGTCATGTCATGCATGCTCAAAATCTTTCAACTACTGATACATACTCTACGCTACATCTTCTCTTGATGTAGGTTCAGGTTCTCAGCATTCAAATCACGTGGAGATCGGTTCCCGATCCGTATTCAGCAATATCAATGGTGAGTCCTCGTTTTTATAGGACGATTTACATCTTTTATATTCAATCTTTCATTTTAGTTTCAGTTTTGCTGGAGTTAGCTGGGGGCATGTCCCAGCATCTCTAGTAAGTTAGAGGCTTTTATTCTTACATTGTTTTTGTCACTCCCCGAGGTTACCCGCTTGATGTAACACGAGACGTAGGATCACGAGTGATCCTAAGCTAACCTTGAGTTGGCATATCATAAGCATATTAGATCAACACCTTTAAAAGGCTAAACCTAAGAAATCTGAAACCCCTAAGAAACCCTAAACCCTAAATCCTAAACCCTAAACCTTAGGGAAACCCCTAAACCCCAAGACTTATGAAACACCAACAAACCCTAAAGCCTAAGAAATCCTAAAGACTAAAAACACCTTTAAAAATACTAAACCTAAAAACACCCTTAAAACCCAAAACCCCTAAAAACCCTAAATTTAAAATCCTAAGCCCTTAACCCATAGAAATCCTAAGCCCTAAGATCCCCTAAACCGTAAGAAATCATAACAATCTTGACAACCCCTTTTAAAATCCTAAATCTAAAAATACTCTAAACTGAAAAAATTCAACAAAAACTTAAGCCCTAAACCTTAAAAACCCTTAAATACAAACTTAGACCATACCAAAGAAACCCTAAACCCTTCCCCCTAAACCTTTGGGCTAAACCCTAAACTTTAAGAAATGAAAAAAATCCTAAAAAACTTTTGAAACCCTAAACATTTAAAAACCCTATAAAACCCCTAAGATCTAAGAACCCCTTAATTGTTACCATAGAAATCCTAAACACCTTAAAACCCTAAACCTAATAAAACCCTAGAAAATCTTAAGCCCAAAACCCTAAATCCTAAAAACCTTAAAAAAACCAAACCCTAAGAAATCCTAAACGTTAAATATTTTACACTAAGAAACTCTAAATCCTTAACTTTTAATCATAGGGCTAATCCTTTAACGCCAAAGCAAATGGAATCCTAAGAAACCCTAACCCCTAAAATCCATTTAAACACCTAAAAGTATAATACCCGAGGAAAAAAAATCCCTTTAAAACCATAAGCCCCAGAAAGAGCCCTAAACATAAAATCATTTGCCCTATATTAGGCCTATGTAATCCTATTTCTTAAGAAATCCAAATTCTTAAAAAAAGATAAGAAACCCTAAAACATTTAAAAATCTAAATCATAAAAATCATAACCCTCAAAATAACCATGAACTCTAAAAAACTCTTAACCTAAAATCTGAAGCCCTAAACCCTAAACGAACAAACCCTAAGAAACTCTAAATTATAAACCCTAATACCCTAAAACCTAAGATCCTAATCCCTAAAAAAATCACTAAGAAAACCTAAACCCTAAAAATCACTAAGAAAACCTAAACCTTAAAAGATCGAAAAAAAAAAACTTTAAAACCCCTAAACCTAGAGAATTCTAAATCCCAAACTCTAAAGCTTGAACCCTAAACCCTTAAAAATCATAAGCCCAAAACCCTACCCCTAAGAAAACCCTAAACCCAAAAAAGCAATAAGAAACCCAAAACCCTAAAAAACAACAATTTTTTTTTTATAAATTCTAAACCTAGAAAACCTCTAAAAAATCTTAAACCTAACAAACCTAAATCCTATTCTAGAAAAGCCATAAACCTAAAACACTAAACCCTACACCCTAAATAACCCAAAAAAAAACCTAGGAGACTTTAAATGTTCAACTCAAACCCTAAGAAACCTAAACCCTAAACCTTAGGGATAAACTCCCAACCATATGCCTTATGAAACTCTAAGAAGCCCTAAACCCTAAGAAATCCTAAATCCTAAGAAAAGCTAAACACTAAAAACCCTTAAAACCCTAAAAAAATTCCTTAATCTAAAACCCCAAGTCCTAAGCCCTTAGAGCTCATATATCGTAAAAACAATAATGATCCTAAAAAGTCTTTAAGAATCCTAAATTGAAAAAAACTCTTGATCACATTTTTTTTAGAAAAACATAAGCTCTAAAGCCTAACCTAATAACCGTTAAACAAATACCTAAACTCTTCTTAATCATGTTCAGATTATATCATTGTTCAATATGTTCTATTCAGTTATATATATTTGTTCAGCTTTATCATGTCATGCATGCTCAGAATCTTTCAACTACTGATACATACTCTACGGTACATCTTCTCTTGATGTAGGTTCAGGTCCTTAGCATTTAGATTATGCGGAGATTGCACCCGATTCGTATTGAGCAATTTCAGTGGTGAGTTCTCGTTTTTCGAGGATGATTTACATGTTTTATATTCAGTCTTGCATTTTAGTTTCAGTTTTGCTAGAGTTAGCTGGGGGCATGTCCTAGCATCTCTAGTCAGTTAGAGGCTTTTATTCTTACATTGTTTTTGTCACTCCCCGAGGTTACCCACTTCCCGTAACACGAGACCTAGGATCACTAGTGACCCCAAGCTAACCTTGAGTTGGCATATCATAAGCATATTAGATCAACATCTTTAAAAGCCTAAACCTAAGAAATATGAAATTCCTAAGAAACCCTAAACCGTAAGAAGCACTAAACCCTAAACCTTAGGGAAACCCCAAGACTTATGAAACACCAACAAACCCTAAAGCCTAAAAACACCTTTAAAAACACTAAACCTAAAAACACCCTAAAAATCCCTAACCCCTAAAATCTCTAAATTTAAAATCCTAAGCCATAAACCCAAAGAAACCCTAGGCCCTAAGAACCCACCCCTAAACAGTAAAATATCATAACAATCTTGAAAACCCCTTTCAAAATACTAAACCTAAAAAAACTCTAAACTTAAAAAATTCAACAAAAACTTAAGCCCTAAACCTTAAAAACCCTTAAATAAAAACTTAGACCTTATACCCAAAGAAACCCTAAACCCTTCCGCCTAAACCTTAGGGCTAAACGCTAAGAAACCCTAAACTTTAAGTAATAAAAAAAACCCTAAAAAACTTTTAAAAACCCTAAACCCTAAAATCCCTATAAATCCCCTAAGATCTAATAACCCCTTAATCATTAAAAAACCATAGAAATCCTAAACACCTTAAAACCCTAAACCTAAAAATTCCTCTAAACCTAATAAAACCCTAGAAAATCTTAAGCCCAAAACCCTAAATCCTAAAAACTCTTAAAAAACCAAACCCTAAGAAATCCTAAACGCTAAATAATATACCCTAAGAAACTCTAAATCATAGGGCTAAACCTTAAATCCCAAACCATATGGAATCCTAAGAAACCCTAAACCCTAAAATCCATTTAAACACCTAAAACTATAATACCCGAGAAGAAAAATCCTTTTAAAACCATAAGCCCTAGAAAAAACCCTAAACTTAAAATCCTATGCCCTATATTAGGCCTATGTAACCCTAAATCTTAAGAAATCCAACTGCTTAAAAAAACCTAAGAAACCCTAAAACATTTAAAAACCTTAATCATAAAAATCATAAACCTAAAAAAAAAACCATAAACTCTAAAAAACTCTTAACCTAAAATTCGAAGCCCTAAATCCTAAACCAAGAAGCCCTAAGAAACTCTACACCTTAAACCCATATAAACCCTAATACCCTAAAACCTATGATCCTAAACCCTAAACCCTAAAAAATCTCTAAGAAAACCTAAACCCTAAAAATCACTAAGAAAATCTAAACCCTAAAAAACCTAAAAAAGAAAAACTTTAAAACTCCTAAACCTAAAGAACCATAAATCCCAAACTCTAAACCTTGAACCCTAAACCCTTAAAACTCATAAGCCCAAAACCCAAACGCTAAGAAAACCCCAAACCCTAAACCCAAAACCCAAAATCTTAAAAAACAACAAATATAAACTTAAAAAACATTAAAATCTAGAAAACCTCTAAAAAATCTTAAACCTAACAAACCTAAACCCTATTCTAGAAAAACCCTAAACCCTAAACCAAGAAACCCTAAGAAACTCTAAACCTTAAACCCTTATAAACCCCTAATATCCTAAAACCTAAGGTCCTAAACCCTAAACCCTAAAAAATCACTAAGAAAACATAAACCCTAAAAGTCGCTAAGAAAACCTAAACCCTAAAAAAAAAAACTTTAAAACTCCTAACACTACAAGAAACATGATTTTTTGTGACGACAATTTGTGGCGACAAAATTAGTCGCCACAAAAGTAAGGATTTTGTGGCGACAATAAAATGTTGCCACAGAAGCTGATATTTATAGTGACGACCTTTGTAATTGCCACTAAAAGTAATGGTTTAGTGGCGACTATTTATCTGTTGTCACAAATGTGTACAATATTTCCTGATAATACCTAACTGAAATATAGTATTGTAGCGAGAAACAAATAGTCGCTATAGAAAGATCTATTGTGGCGACTAAGTCGCTGCTAAAAGTTGAACTATAGATTAAAAAACTATGATGCTAATTATTGATTGTTATAGTTGTGGCGTTATAAAGTGAATTTGAAATTATTTTATATATTTAATGAAAATTGTGCTTATAATTAATAGGTATGGAGTTATTCAATATATTTAATGGAGTAACACCTATTATAATAATCCGACTTAAAAATGAAAAAAAACATTAATTAACATAACAATGTTTAGTAAGCGTTTTTATTTATTTATTTATTTATTGTTTTATGAAATAATCATTTATGCCTTATATATATTATATAGTTTAGAGGAAAAAGAAGAATGATAGTAATAATTATAACTAGAAAGATGTCGGATAACTTGTGACTATTTTAACATTATAATAAAAAATTGTGACTATTTTGACATTATAATAAATCAGTGTTATTAATTATATTTCATATCTTTTGTGTTTTTAAGGTTATATAACTAGCTTACACTACTTTTGTTAAAACAATATTTTTGCCTTTTGAACTTAAATAAATAATCTTAGATAATTTACATTAGTATGATTTGTAAATCCCTCCCCAATATCTCATTTCACAAAACCCATGTCGTCCTTTTCCCGCAAACCCTAAGTCCTCTCACCAAAATTATTCTACGGCGATTTCCTCTTTGCGTTCCTCACTCCTCTCGTTCCTCTTTAATATTTCTCCTCTTCATTCTTTTCTCTCAAATCTAACCAAAAACCATCCAAGCCCTACTGAATTTTAGATCTCAAATTCTTATTCAATCGGAAGCAAGTGTTTGATTTGAACATACTGAAGTAGTATTGACGGTGTTCACAATGCCCTAGTTCACTACAGGCTTGAAAATGTAAGCTTTTGATTCTCTGTTTGTATTCACTGATGTAATTTTGTCTATTCTAATGTGTTAGAATCTGTTTAAGTTCTGTGTTCTTAAAGTATTTTTATTTTGAGTAAAGATTATGTCCATGGATATCTTATCTTTTGGAGGATCGATCTTGTTTTGATTTAGCTGATATATTCTTTGTTTCTGTTCTACCTAAGAGACTGTACTAATACAATTTGTGGTTGTTCCTGATGATGCTATTTGTATTTGAAAGTTGAGTTTGACTTCAATTTTTTCCCATCACTTAATAACCATTCTTTAGTAAAACACCATGAATAAGATACTAATTGGATAGAAAACCAACTCTATGAGTTAAACAACAATCTTGATTGGTCTGTTTTTATCTGAACTCTATGAATGTACATTCTTATTTAAGATACCATGAAGATTATATGTTTTAATATCTAAACTTTCATGTTACTGCTTGCTAGTGAAAATTAGACCACTTAATAATTCACTTTTTAAGAGTTCTGATTATATCCATAGGTATCAAGTGTATTATTTTGGTGAACTCAGGCTTAATATATACTTAGAAAGCTAATGAAAGGTTGTCTTATGTTGTGCATCTAAGTAATTTATTAAAGTAGTTCTCTTTTTCTTGCTAGAGGTAAAAGGATTAATATTTATAAACTAAAGGTGAATAAGGACATAAAATAAATATCTAGTATTCTCAATGCAATACCAATCAACCAAGTACTTTCAGTGTGGAATATGTAGAATTTCTTACCCAAGGCTCCAAGAATGAGTAGAAGTACCTATCAGTAAGGCTAGTGCAAAATGAGATTTGAAATAGATGAGAAATGGTGTTGATAAAAAGTTTCATTTCTTATTAAGTTCTATTAGCTAAACTATAGTCACTACATACGGTGGAAACAATTATGGTTTATTCAATCAAATAAAAATAAATATAATATGTTTTATCTTCTATAATCTCCTACGTTGATTCACTATCGTCTCCACAGAGCAATGACATCTAATATATTATTGCTGCAAAATCTTGAATGTTCAAGTTTGGATGGAGAAGCTTGTTCTTATGAATTCGAGAATTATTTTCAAAAGCTCGAGTGGATTGAATATATAGTATAGAGAGTGGAAAAGAATATTTGCATTCGTAGGGATCTCCAGATGTTTTTCTAAGTAGTGGAAGTACTTTCCTTGATCATCCAATTAACATCTCATAATTTTTCTTATTTGGTTATAGGGAATTTTTTTATCTTTATGTTCCTTCATGATGCAGAGACAATTGATTCAAGTAAGTCAATTCCTCTTTTTCTATGGTTGTGAGGATGTCATAGATGTAGGAGTTATATTAATAATAACATTGGTTTATCACTTATCACCTTGATTATGTTCAAATATATTAAATTAACTTGATATTATTGGTAAGAAGACGATGCCGATCAATCTAATTATTCATGATATTTTAGGGATATTCGAATTCTTCTTGACTATTTTAGGATATTCCGAGTTGAAATGAAAAATATAAGCAACATTAATAGTTTTTGAAGATTTGACAATAAATGATGCATCTTATTACTTATATGCCTTTTTCATTGACATCTAGGATCGTACTCTGTTGTTTGAAACACATGAATTGTATATTTCCTTGATCTTTAGTAGTATAAATTTGTATACAGACTAAGAGAACATTGTGACACCATAGATATAAGTTCTGATTCTTTTATATTGTCTTCCAATATCTCTGTCTCCGTAATAATTTTGCATTTAGTATTATTTCTAAATGCTTAAGTTTACCTGATGCTTACACAATTCCCTTGGATCTAAAGTCAATATCAAATTCAGTGGGGTTTAGAGGTTCAAAGGTCCATTTTATATTTGAGGTTCTATAGAGTGACAAGGGTATGTGAAGTTAATAACTTATGCCAAGATTAGCTTAGACTTTCATCCACTTAAGCTTAATTTGCTTTCTTATTTAATCTAAGGGAAATAAGTTAAATCTTGGTGATTTTTTATTATTGTTATCTAGTCAACTTTAGATGAAACAATATCATCTAGTCAATTAAGTTGAAAAATCTTTATTTAGATGCGTACTAAGCGAATGAAAATTCACTAGTATTGTTGGGAATACAGATTTAAAGAAAACATTTATGGAATAATGTTTAAGTTATCTACATTTTAGGACAAATAATGTTAGCATCCTATAGATAATTTTTAGATATAAGATTTGACCCTTGTGTCTCTTGAAGATCATCCAGCCTAAAACTCTTCCATTAGGTTGTGCCTATTCTAGGCTTTGATCTTTACTTTAATAGCTTTTAGTAGTTTTAACCAGGTCTGTAGCACTCAAGTTAGGTAAGTTTAAAATTTATTTTTGAGCTCAAAAATATTTTTTATTCTCAAAATAATTAAAATAATAATTCTAGACTTAATTTAAATCACATAATCTGGAGGTTCCTCAAGGTACTTTCTAATACTTTACTCATCATGACCTTCCTGTAGTTGTTTATTTGTCTGGCTGCCTTGCTTGGATAAAAGGTAAATTAATTAAATAAATTAAAAAGTCTTACTAATTCATAATCTGATCGGTAAACCTATTTAATATCTCTCACAATTTTGATTCTTTCCTTTTGTCGACTGCAAGCCAAGATTACTTATTGTGAAACTGCTTCTATTCTACATGTTAGTGTTATGCTGAAGTACTTTAAATTCAAACGTGATAGTTCATTGTAGTTACGTTACTTAGTCTATATATGTGAGTAAACGTGATAGTGCTTTACAATTTAAGTTACTGGCTCATTCTATATATGTTGGGATAGCTCGGAAGCCTTACGTGTTTTCTGGAAAGCATTCAAGTTTGTTTCTAGACCTCATGTGTGCCTAGTCTTTTGTTTAATGGATGCAATATGAGAGTAAACTGATGTATTAACATTTCTTCTAGGGGTTTATTGCAATACTCATTATCATAAGAAATATTGATATAATTAGAAATTTCTTTTGTCTTGTGTATTAACAAAGTTTTTTATGCAACCTATCAAAAATATGTGCATGAACTCCTTTGTCCAAGTAATGTGGTTCATGATGTGATTCTCTATTGGAAACAATCTCTTTCAATTCTCATGTTTGTGGTATTCGGCTTTAGTTATTTAGTTGGTCCATTTTGATCCTCCTAGGCAATATATTTGTGAATTTATTAGAGATGAGCTTGTATACTAGGGTCAAACTATCTTGTGCAACTTTCATCGGTCATATTCATGTCATTTGCTTTCTTAAATGCTTTTGCCAATCTTCTGTTACTTCTTTTATTTTAGTATTATATTATGAAAGTTGTCAAAGTAATTATATTTTTTTACTCTTAATTATAGGGACAAGATTCTAGAACACAAACAGAGTCGAAGAACAAGTTTGAAGGCCTTCATTGTGTGTTTTATATCATATGTATAATATCATTGAACAATATGCTATTGTGTAATATAGTTGACTTTTTTTATCATTAAAGTATTTGCATTATTTAACTTGAGAATTTTGTGTTTATTGAATAAAATATTTGATGTTTTTAATATATGAAAGCAATTTATTGAAATGTACATGTATATTAGTTTCAGAAATTAGTGGTCATAGAAATTAATTAAAATATTTGATATTGAAACTGTTCAAAAAAATAGGTTTTAGTAGCAATCAGGGTTGCCACTAAAGATATAAAAAGTTTAGTGACAACAAAAGTCGCCACTATATCATAGGTTATTGTGGCGACAAGTATTGCCACTAAATCTGTAACACTTTTGTGGCAATTTATGTTGCCACTAAAAGCCATTTGTAGTGGCGATAACAATTGCCACAAATGTTCATTGCTATTGTGGCGACCCTAGTCGTTACTGAAACTCAATTTTTAGTAGCGACTTACGTAGTATCAACTTTGTGGAACCTACTTTTGTGGCGTGTTAGATTAGTTTTTGCAGCGAGGGAAGTCGCCACAAATATCTTCTTTTGTGGCGACTTAAGTAGGTCGTCACAAAAGACCTTTAGTTATGGAAGTACTTGCCACGGCGCTAAAGTCGCCACTATAAGTAATCAATGGCGACTTTTGGGTTTATTGTGGCAGTTTTTGTCGCCGCTAAAGGCCTGATTTCTTGTAGTGTAAACCTAAAGAACCATAAATTCCAAACTCTAAACCTTCAGCCCTAAACCCTAAGAAACCCTTAAAAATCAAAAGGCCAAAACCCTAACCCTAAGAAAACCCCAAACCCTAAACCCAAAAAAGCACTAAGAAACCCAAAACCCTAAAAACAACAAGAAAAAACTTTAAAAACTCTAAACCTAGAAAACCTCTAAAAATCTTAAACCTAACAAACCTAAACCATATTCTAGAAAAACCCCAAACCTAAAACACTAAACCCTACACCCTAAACGACCCAAAAAAACTTAGGAGACCTTAAATGTTAAATTCAAACCCTAAGAGACCTAAACCCTAAACCTTAGGGATAAACCCCCAACCCTAAGCCTTATGAAACTCAAAGAAGCCCTAAACCCTAAGAAATCCTAAATCCTAAGAAAAACTAAACACTAAAAAACTACAAAAAAAACTTTAAAAACTCTAAACCTAAAAATTCTTAAACCTAACAAACCTAAACCCTAAACTATGAAAAACCCTAAACCTAAACACTAAACCCTACACCCTAAATGACCCAAAAAAAACCTAGGAGACCTTAAATGTTAAACTCAAACCCTAAGAAACCCAAACCCTAAACCTTAGGGATAAACCCTCAACGCTAAGCCTTATGAAACTCTAAGAAGCCCTAAACCCTAAGAAAAGATAAACACAAAAAACCTTTAAAACCCTAAAACTAAAAATCATGAAAACAAACTTTAAAAACCGTAAAAAAATTCCTTAATCTAAAACCCTAAGTCATAATCCCTTAAAACTCATATATCGTAGAAACAATAATGATCCTAAAAAATCTTTTAACAATCCTAAGTTGAAAAAAATTCTTGACCTAAAAAAATCCTAGAAAAACTTAAGTTCTAAATCCTAACCTAAAAACCCTTAACAAAATAGCTAAACTCTTATTCATCATGTTCAGATTATATCATTATTCAATATGCTCTATTCAGTTATATATATTTGTTCAGCTTTACCATGTCATGCATGCTCATTACCTTGCAAGTACTGATAAATACTCTACGCTACATCTTCTCTTGATGTAGGTTCAGGTCCTCAGCATTCAGATCACGCGGAGATAGGTTTTTTATCCGTATTCAGCAATATCAGCGGTGAGTTCTCATTTTTCGAGGTCGATTTTTCATGTTTTATATTCAGTCTTTCATTTTAGTTTCAGTTTTGCTAGAGTTAGCTGGGGGCATGTCCCCCACCATCTCTACTCAATTAGAGGCTTTATTCATACATGGGTTTTTTCACTCTCCGAGGTTACCTCTTTGACGTAACACGGGACCTAGGATCACGAGTGACCCCAAGCTAACCTTGAATTGGCATATCATCAGCATATTAGATCAACACCTTTAAAAGCCTAAACCTAAGAAATCTGAATCCCCTAAAAACTCTAAACCCTAAACCCTAAGAAGCACTAAACCCTACACCTTAGGGAAACCCCTAAACCCCAAGACTTATGAAACACCAACAAACCCTAAACCCTAAGAAATACTAAACCCTGAAAACACCTTTAAAAATGCTAAATCTAAGAAAACCCTTTAAACCCCTAACCCCTTACCCCTAAAAACCCTAAATCTAAAATCCTAAAACCTAAACCCAAAGAAACCCTAAGCCGTAAGAACCCCTAAACCGTAAGAAATCATAACAATCTTGAAAACCCCTTTTAAAATCCAAACATAACCAAACTCTAAACCTAAAAAATTCTACAAAAACTTAAGCCATAAGCCTTAAACCTTAAAAACCTTTAAATAAAAACTTAAACTTTAAACCCTAAATGCTAAACTCTATACCCAAAGAAACCCTAAACCCTTCATCCTAAACATAATGGCTAAACCCGAAGAAACCCTAAACCTTAAGAAATAAGAAAAACCCTAAAAAAACTTTAAAAACCCTAAAATAACTTAAAAAACCCTAAACCCTATAAGCTCCTTAAAAACCCTAACCCCTAAAAACCATAAATCTAAAGTCCGAAGCCCTAAACCCAAAGAAACCCTAAGCCCTAAGAACCCCTAAACCGTAAGAAATCATAACAATCTTGAAAACCCTTTTAAAATTGTAAAAAAACTCTAAACCTAAAAAATTCTACAAAATCTTAAGCACTAAGACCTAAACCTTATAAACCCTTAAATAAAAACTTAGACCTTAAACCCTAAATGCTAAACTCTATACCCAAAGAAGCCCTAAACCTTATGGCTAAACCCTAGGAAACCCTAAACCTTAAGAAATAAAAAAAACCCTAAAAAACTTAAAAAACCCTAAACCCTATAAAACCCCTAAGCCCTAAGAACCCCTTAATCGTAAAAAAGCCATAAAAATTCTAAACACCTTAAAACCCTACACCTAAAAATTCCAATAAACCTAATAAAACCCTAGAAAATATTAAGCCCTAAACCCTAAATCCTAAAAACCCTTAAAAAAATCAAACCCTAAGAAATCCTAAACACTAAATCATATACCCTAAGAAACTCTGAATCCTTAACTCTAAACCATAGGTCTAAACCCTAAATCCTAAAATCCATTAAAACCCCTAAAACTATAATACCCGAGGAAAAAAAATAAATCCCTTTAAAACCATAAGACCTAAAAAAAACCCAAAACTTAAAATCCTATGCCTTAAATTAGGCCTACGTAACCCTAAATCTCAAGAGATCCAAATTCTTAAAAAAAACTAAGAAACCCTAAAACATTTAAAAACCCTAATCATAAAAATCATAAACCCTAAAAAACTCTTAACTTAAAATCCGAAACACAAAACCCTAAACCCTATAACTTAGGGTGGGCCAAAACCCTAATCCTAAACATAAAGAAACCATAAAAAAACCCTAAATTTAAAAAATCCATAAGAAATCATAAGCCCTTATAAACCCTAAAAAAACTTTTTAAAAAAAATCTTTAAACCTAAAACCCTATGCCCTAAACCCTAAACCCTAAACCCTAAACCAAGAAACCCTAAGAAACTCTAAACCTTAAACCCTAATACCGTAAAATCTAAGATCCTAAACCCTAAACCCTAAAAAATCACTAAAAAAATCTAAACCCTAAAAATCACTAAGAAACCTAAACCCTAAAAAACCTAAAAAAAAACTTTAAAACCCCTAAACCAAACCTAAATCCCAAACTCTAAACCTTGAACCCTAAACCCTAAGAAACCCTTAAAAATCAAAAGGCCAAAACCCTAACCCTAAGAAAACCTCAAACCCTAAACCCAAAAAAACACTAAGAAACCCAAAACCCTAAAAAACAACAAGAAAAAACTTTAAAAACTCTAAACCTAGAAAACCTCTAAAAATCTTAAACCTAACAAACCTAAACCATATTCTAGAAAAACTCCAAACCTAAAACACTAAACCCTACACCCTAAATGACCCAAAAAACCCTAGGAGACCTTAAATGTTCAACTCAAACCCTAAGAAACCTAAACCCTAAACCCTAGGGATAAACCCCCAACTTTAAACCTTAGGAAACTCTAAGAAGCCCTAAACCCTAAGAAATCCTAAATCCTAAAAAAGTAAACACTAAAAACCTTTAAAACCCTAAAACTAAAAATCCCGAAAACAAACATTTAAAAAAATTCCTTAATCTAAAACCCAAAGTCCTAATCCCTTAGAACTCAAATATCGTAAAAACAATAATGTTCCTAAAAAATCTTTACCAATCCTAAATTGAAAAAAACTCTTGACCTAAAAAAATTCTAGAAAAACTTAAGCTCTAAATCCTAACCTAAAAACCCTTAACAAAATACCTAAACTCTTATTCATCATGTTCAGATTATATCATTATTCAATATGCTCTATTCAGTTATATATATTTGTTCAGCTTTACCATGTCATGCATGCTCATTACCTTGCAAGTACTGATAAATACTCTACGCTACATCTTCTCTTGATGTAGGTTCAGGTCCTCAGCATTCAGATCACGCGGAGATAGGTTTTTTATCCGTATTCAGCAATATCAGCGGTGAGTTCTCATTTTTCGAGGACGATTTACATCTTTTATATTCATTCTTTCATTTTAGTTTCAGTTTTTCTAGAGTTAGCTGGGGGCATGTCCTAGCATCTCTAGTCAGTTATAAGCTTTTATTCATACATTGTTTTTGTCAATCCCCGAGGTTACCCCCTTGACGTAACACGGGACCTAGGATCACGAGTGACCCCAAGCTAACCTTGAGTTGGCATATCATAAGCATATTAGATCAACACCTTCAAAAGCCTAAACCTAAGAAATCTAAAAGCCCTAAGAAACCCTAAACCCTAATCCCTAAATCCTAAGAAACACTAAACCCTAAACCTTAGGGAAACCCCTAAACCACAAGACTTGTGAAACTTTACCAACAAACCCTAAACCCTAAGAAATCCTAAACCATGAAAACACCTTTAAAAACGCTAAACCTAAAAAATCACTTAAAACCCCTAAATCTGAAATCCTAAGCCCTATACCCATAGAAACCCTATGCCCTAATAACCCCAAAACCGTAAAAAATCATAACAATCTTGGAAACCCCTTTTAAAATTGTAAAAAAACTCTAAACCTAAAAAATTCTACAAAAACTTAAGCCCTAAGACCTAAACCTTATAAACCCTTAAATAAAAACTTAGACCTTAAACCCTAAATGCTAAACTCTATACCCAAATAAACCCAAAACCTTTCACCCTAAACCTTATGGCTAAACCCTAAGAAACCCTAAACCTTAAGAAATAAAAAAAACCCTAAAAAACTTTAAAAACCCTAAACCCTAAAAACCCTATAAAACCCCTAAGCTCTAAGAACCCCTTAATCGTAAAAAAGCCATAAAAATCCTAAACACGTTAAAACCTTACACCTAAAAATTCCAATAAACCTAATAAAACCGTAGAAATCTTAAGCTCTAAACCCTAAATCCTAAAAATCCTTAAGAAAATCAAACCCTAAGAAATCCTAAACACTAAATCATATACCCTAAGAAACTCTGAATCCTTAACTCTAAACCATAGGGCTAAATCCTAAACCCTAAAATCCATTAAAACACCTAAAACTATAATACCCGAGGAAAAATAATAAATCCCTTTAAAACCATAAGCCCTAATAAAAACCCAAAACTTAAAATCCTATGCCCTAATTTAGGCCTATGTAACCCTAAATCTTAAGAAATCCAAATTCATAAAAAAACCTAAGAAACCCTAAAACATTTAAAAACCCTAATCATAAAAATCATAAACGTAAAAAAAACTATGAACCCCTCTTTTTGAAGAGAATTCGTCCTCGAATTCAAATCTGCATCAAAATGGGAAAGATCGGAAACATTAAAAGTAGCACTAACTTGGAACTCAACAGGAAGATCAAGTTTATAAGCATTGTCTCCAATCCTTTCAAGGACTTTGTATGTCCACTTCCTCTAGGATCTAGTTTGGTCTTTCTTTTGGAGGGAAATCTTTCCTTTCTCATATGCACCCAAACCAAGTCACCAGGTTTAAAAACAACATATTTTTTGCCCTTATTCCTTTGCAATTTAACTTCCTTATTCTTCTTTTCAATTGCAAGCCTTGTTTGTTCATGAATTTTCTTCATCATATCAGCCTTCTTTTTACCATCAAGATTAGCAAAATCATTAGTAGGCAAAGGCAATAAATCAAGGGGGTAAGGGGGTTGAATCCATATACAACTTCAAAAGGAGTCTTACCAGTAGACGAATGGAAGGTCCTATTATAAGCAAATTCTACAATAGGTAAGTAATCTTCCCAAGAAGTCAACTTTCCTTTCAAAACAGCCCTCAACATGTTCCCTAAAGTTCTATTAACCACTTCAGTTTGCCCGTCCGTTTGTGGGTGACAAGATGTAGAAAATAGCAATTTAGTTCCCAACTTTCCCTAAAGAATTCTCCAAAAGTGATTTAAGAACTTGGCATCCCTATCACTAACAATAGTTCTAGGTATTCCATGCAATTTAACCACTTCCTTTACATACAAGTCAGCCACATGAGATGCATCATTAGTCTTTTTACATGGGATAAAATGAGCCATTTTAGAATAACTACTACCTCAAATATACTATCCTTACCATACTTAGTCCTTGGCAGCCCCAATATGAAATCCATAGAAATATCAATCCAAGGGGAATTAGAAACAGGTAAAGGAGTATAAAGACCATGCGACAATGTAGAGATCAAAACATACCTTCTTGAGACTGGATCAGCAACCACATTCTCCTTTCCTTGTTTGTAGGCAATTACATAAGGAAAAGTTTCAATAAACTCTACCCATTTAGCATGCCTACAACTAAGTTTACCTTGGCTCTTCAAGTATTTTAATGACTCATGATAAGTCTTGACCACGAATTCTCGAGGCCACAAGTAGTGCTGCCATGTAGCTATTGACCTTACCAAGGCATATAGCTCCTTATCATAAGTTGAGTAGTTCAATGTTGCTCCACTTAGCTTTTCACTAAAGTAGGCAATTGGCTTGGAGTCTTGCATCAAAACTGCACCTATGCCCTTACCAGAGGCATTACACTCAACTTCCAAAGACTTAAAATAATCAGGCAATTGCAAAAGAGGAGCAGAACACAATTCATCCTTCAGCAAGTTAAATGCATCCTCTTGTTCCTTTCTCCATGTAAAAACCTTATCTTTTTTAATAATTTCAGTTAAAGGAGAAGCAATGGTGCTAAAGTCTCGCACAAACCTCCTATAAAAACTAGTAAGTCCATGAAAACTCCTAACTTCAGTTACACTATTAGGTTTAGGCCATTCTTTTATTTCCTTGATTTTCTCATCATCTACTTCAACTCCCTTAGAACTGACCACAAAACCTAAGAAAACCACACGATCACACAGAAAGTACACTTTTTGAGATTAGCAAATAAGCACTGATTTCTAAGAAGTTCAAAAACTTGTTTTAAGTGCTTTAGGTGTTCATCCAGATTTTGAGAAAAGATCAAGATGTCATCAAAATACACCACAATATATTTTCCATGGAAATCTTTAAAAACACGATTCATTAGTCTCATAAAAGTGCTTGGTGCATTAGTCAAGACAAAAGGCATAACTAACCACTCATAAAGTCCATATTTGGTCTTAAAAGCAGTTTTCCATTCATCTTCAGGATTCATACGAATCTGATGGTAATCACTCTTTAGATCAATATTAGAAAAGATTTTGGAACCATACAGTTGGTGCAACATATCATCAAGATGAGGGATAGGATGGTGATACTCTATCGTTATCTTGTTGATGGCTCGACAATCTATGCACAACCTCCATGTTCCATCATTTTTGGGGACCAATAGGACTAGAACAGAGCATGGGCTCATACTCTCTCGAACAAATCCCTTTTCAAGGAATTCTTCAACTTGCCTTTGTAATTCTTTGGTCTCTTCTGGATTGTTCCTATAAGCAGGCCTATTAGGAAGTTGAGACCCAGACACAAAGTCTATATAGTGCTCAATCCCTCTCAAAAGTGGCAATCCCTTTGGAGTGTCATCAGGAAAAACATCTTCAAAATTCTACAAAAGAGAAGAAACACTATTTGGCAAAGAAGGAATTAGTTGTTCAAAATTAATCAATACTTCTTTGTAAGTAAGTAGTATTATGGGCAGCCCCTCTCTCCTAGCATTCAAACACTCTTTGGTCAAAGGTGTTTTTTTTGGGGTCCATTAGCGGAATTTTGAAGAAAAAAAAGGGAAATTAAGAAGAAAAAAAATTGAATTTAAAAAAAAAAAAATCTTCCCTCAACGTTGTAAAAGATTCTCTTAAATCTACTTCAAGAGTCACAAGAATCCACTCCACCACAAAGAATTAGTGATCTTGTGATTTGATTGGGCAAAGGTAGTTCTCTATCAACTTTGGGAAGACACTTTACGAAGGTGAGTGTGAGATCAAATAAGAGAGGTGTGAGGAATTTTTCCACTAAACCTTGTTTGCTAAGTTTTGTAGGTACCCAAGGTGATTACAAGGAAGAATGTCATCCGTAACTTCTGAATATTGTGGAGATGATATTGGTGAATACGCTTGTAGCAATATGAGCTATGAGCATGGTGAAAATGAGTTTTGTGAGGCCTATGATGGTCCTTACGAGCATGGTAATGGGGCTATTGTTTATGATGGTGATTCTTATGAGGGATATGATGGTCCATGGGATAATGAACAACATGGTGGTGAGACCTACTACTCCGGAGATGATTTTGAGATAAATGGAACTTATGACTCTTGTGATGATGTTGAAGGGATGGAAGAACCTTATGGTGTATATCATTGTGGAGATGAAGGTTCTCATGCTACGCACCATGGTTATGATGGTGATGTGAGGTACAATTCTTTCTCTCATAGGTCTTATGAATCCTTTGAGCATAATATAGATAGAAATGGAGGTTGTGAGGTTGAATTTACTACCTCATCTTGTGCTACTTCCTATCCTAAGAAAGAAGGCATAGATGTTTGGGTGGGACCATTTCAAAGTCGCCGTGTGGACCAGAGAAGAAGTACATTCCCTACTTCTCGAAATATGCTAACTTATTCTTCTCATCCTAGTTCCAATGTTTCTTGTTCTCCGTATGGTGATGAGGTTGAAGGTAGATGGGGAGGAACACTAAGCCATGAGGTAGATTTAAGAGAATCTTTTACAACGTTGAGGGAAGATTTTGATGATTTCATACGGATGTTTGGAAAGGTTACGTCTATAGTACAAAAGAGGCAAGTTATTCATAATGAAGATACGCCTAAGGAGTTACCCTTGGAAGAAAAACAAGATACTCCTTGTAAGGTTGGCACTAAGGAGTTGCACATGGAAGTCAAAACACCCACTCCTTGTGCACCAAAATGGAAGTTGAACTTGAAGGGATCTTCTAACCCTTCAAAAGGAATCCTTGGCACTTGCCCTAACTCCCATCAAATTGAGAGACAAAAGATTGAGAGGAGTAAGGATGTGAAAAGTGACAACTCTAGAGTGGAAAATGAGAGGTTGGGTGGAGTGTTGTAAGAGGGTTGTCACATTTTTCTCCTAACTCATGTAACTTTACTTTCTCTAGTTTTTGAAAATTTGTGCAGGTATCCTTGGAAGCAAGCCTAGTGAGGCACCTCAAAATGTGAAGAATCATGAGGTTCTTGAAAGCTTCCAAAATGAGAAAATGTGCTCTAATGTTGATAGCCAAGGTGACGACACTTCTTCCTATGAGCTACAAGGTAACAATACTTATGCCTACACTTCCTTGAACTTGGAACATCATTGTGTGGCTAGTAGCCCATTGAGTATAAATAATAGCTTGTCTTTATGTGAGCATAGTGAGTCTTTACCTTGTGATGTTCTTGATAGCACTTCTTGTGTCATGATAATATCCTTGTTGTGAGTGATCAAGCACTAGTTGATCCTTTTGATGACCGAATTGACTCTTCTAGCTAGTAAGGTCAATTTGTGTCCACCTAGTGTTGGCACTTGTAGCTTGAATGAGGGTACATTGTCCTGCGATGAAAGTGATGCTACACTAGTTGATCCTATCGATGACCAAGTTGATTCTTCTGGAAAGATCAATTTGTGTCCACCTAGTGTTGGCATTAATGATTTGAATGAATCCTTAGACCATAGCACCATTTCTTGTTTTTTCTCATGTGAATCTTGAGGTAGAATGTTTGTTAAAGGATAATCTCTTGTTTGATGATGACATGACTCTTGAAAGTGTGCTTAGTGAAATGCCTTATAATGTTGAAAGTGTAGCCACTCTCAGCGGCTATCAATTGTTTGAGAATCCACTATGGTGTGATGACACACTTTCCAAAGATGGAAATATCTATTGTGAAGATGATAGTACATTTATTGGAGAGGGTAGTGTTAAGATGAAAGGGGACGCTTATGTGTTAAATGTTACTTCATCCTTATGTGTTCCAATTCTTCATATGAATTGTGCTTCTTTAGTATATAAAGTGGAGGCCAAACTTGGGAACAACTTGATTGAAGTTCATTTATGTGACACCTTTCTCTACTACTTGTTTGCATATGATGATGTTAGCACTTTTGAGTGGAGTACTATGATATTGGAAGATAAGGGTGCCAACCGGGTTAATAAAGGTGTGCTTGATCCATGTTCATGGATTTCCTTTCCATTTGACCCCGGTAATGAGTTGAATTGTGGCATTTGTTTAGTGATGCTTGGTCAGGATGACAAGAACAATTTGGAGGGATTTGTTGGCGCCTTTCCCTATGATGGAAAGTACTTCTTGAGGGTTTACAATTTACTTGAGGGGCCTACGTTGTGCATGGGGAAGGGTAGTTTTCTAACCCCCTTTCTTTACTATCTCTTTGCGTATGATCTTGTTGATTGTGCATCTTATGGGGATAAGAGTTATTTGTCAAGAGAGGGGGAAGTTTATCTTAAATTCGTCATGTTGTCTTTGTGTGTTCCATCTTGTGATGTAATGAGTGCTAGGATCCTTAAACCTAGTTTTAATCTTGCATATAGGAACACCTTAGATGACCCTTATGTGCATGACACATTTCTCTACTATCTCTTTGCATAGGATGATTCTCATATTTGTCTTAAATGGGCATTGCATTTCGGTCGAGGTATCATTGAGGTCTATACTTGTTTGTATGACCCCATTATGTGGACCTATTATCATTTTGACCCCGATGAGCGTTTGAGCTTGTAGTAATGTTATATTTTGGGTGGTATTATCCTTTTGCTGTGAGGAATAGCTAATTTCCTTGTTCTCCAACTATGGGCTTAATAGTCCTGATAATAGAGGATACTTGGTTGGTCCTTGAGATTGTGTCTCCTTGGTGTAATGCTTTTTGTGCTAACCATTATACTAACCCTTATGCTATGAGGATATATTTGTTGTTTGTCCTTTTCATGGTTTTGCAAGGTTTGGATTCGAGAACGAATCCTTTTCAAGAAGGGGAGGATGATAACAACATGGATAGCATGGATCGCGTAAAATCATTAGAGGAGCTTGATGTACACAAAATCAAGAAGTACAATGTGTGGAAGGTCCATCTAAGTGAAGAGAAAGAAGAAAGAGGCCATTTGTGCAAATGGTCATCTCATAATTTCAAGAATTCACAAAAGAAGACAACCAAACAAGGCCCTTACCTCATTAAGGGTAAAATTGTCAAAGAAGTGTCTTCTTTATTTTCAAGAATTCACAAAAGAAGTCAACCAAACAAGGCCCTTACCTCATTAAGGGTAAAATTGTCAAATAAGTGTCTTCTTTATTTTATTAGTATAAATAGTAGTCTCTTTTATTTTGGAAGAGGTAGACTATATGGATTTTGAATGTGAAATGAACAAACTCTTTCAAGAGTGTAGTTTAAGGGTAGAATCCCTTTAGGATAGCCTAGATTAGTGTAGCTTAATCTATATTAGTGATGGGTGGATTCTCATTATTGATTTAGGACTTCTTTAACCTTGATTTCACTTGAGTTTGCTCATTTCTGGTTTTCAATTTGAGTTGTTTCTTTTCGAATTCAAGTTTCTCTTCTTCCTTGGTTGATTGTTTAATCAATTGCCTATCTTTCTTCTCTTCTCATCTCTTATTTCTCATCTATCTTACTTTTATGTTGTTTCATTCCCCATTTGATTTCAATTGGTTTCATCCCTAATTGGAACCCTTATCACTTATAGTTCATTCGCTCACACGCTACCCTATGAGCCAGATTAGTGCGTACACTATATATTTCTATAGCTTAATGGCCATTTATTATGTGCTCTTTTTTTTGCTAATTTGCCTTTGCCTTATTTGAAGGTGCGGCATAAAACTTTAGATTTTATATTAACAGCTATGCGTTCTTAAAAGTCTCACCTCTGAAAAGCGTCATGAGATAAAAGAGAAAGGAAAGTAGAGCCACGATAGCTTAGGCCTTTGATTTTGTGTTCGTTCCATATACAAAAAAATTGGGAGATACAAACCTCCATTGAAGTATTGTGGAAGGAATAGAATATAACATAAGATACTTGGGAATATGGTAGAGATCCTAAGTACCCCTCCTCATTCTAAATATCAACATAAGGATCTGAGATCATGTGGTCCCCTTATATGATCAGCTTTCTAGTGGATATTCTTAAAGGTGAAGAAAACTCAATATAACGATATATTGGTTGCTATTCTCACTCATTTAAACACACATTATTGAGGATTAGTTCCAGCTCTTTCTCTCTCTTTTCTCTTAAGGATTAAACAGCAGCCTTAAAGTTCTTCTGGGGTTCTTGAAGAAACCCTCATCTCTGCAAGACGAGGTAAGTTAAAACACTTATGGATTGAGCTTAATTCTCCCATGGATGATTAGGAAAACATGTTATTCATGCTCAAGTATAGGTATAAAGGCATAATATTTCCAGAAGCTACTGCTCACTTCCTTGGTTATTAAGATACTTTTCACTTCTTCTTTGGTTTAAGTGTGAAGGGAAGTTGAAGTTCTAGAGGAATTCAAGTTATAAGGAGAAGTTGCAGAAATTGAGGTAAGGTGACTGCTCCATTTTCTTCCTCCTTATGTATGAGTTTGAGTGAGGAATTATGGGTGTGCTGTTATAAAGAACTCAACGGGGTGGTGAGTTCAATAATTGGTTGTATGATAAAGAATACTGGAGGCAGTTTTATGTGCATTGTTGGTGGTGCAGTTTGGGTAATCTTGGAAAAGGATAAATAATGTATGTATTGGGCAGAGAAGGAGGTTGTGGTGATACACATTGTTTTAAGGGCTATATGGGCTCATTATCCTTCAAAGTTAGCTACTGTTTTACGAGGCTCACGGTATGATAGCTGCTAATTTAAATTTATCATGACTTATATTGTAGATTAAAACCTGAAAGAGGAGGCTAAATCGTGATAGTTGTATTGATCAGAAGATAAGGTATGTAAGGCTATTCGATTCAATATTCTTCAGCATGGAATCCGATACTTGAGATTAATATCAATAAGTGAATTTCCTAAGTTCTATTCCTAGTAAAGGAAATATAGTGGCAGCGTATGATCTCAAAATAGCTAACAATATTCCCCCCTCTGCTTAGTGTATAGAATTACTTCATTATATGTTTAGTACTCTATACTTGTGTAATTATCCTCCTATGTGTTGGTATAGAAATGGTATTTGCAAAAGCAAGTTTGGTGAATCCTCTTCTTAGTCAGTTGAAGTCAATTGTGTCATTTAAGCTCACAAGTAATGCATTGATGTTACATAGCTTCTTATGTCCTTGTTACTGCCTTAAAGTATTATTTTCATGTCTTCTACTACTGGTCCATAGTCCCAAATATAAAAAATGATTATGATCACCAAAACAACAATCTCAAAGATTAAAGAATCTAAGTAAAGAAATTTGTATAATTAAGGGTGACAACTCAGGGGTGAAAGCCTAGCATGGGCCAATCCCAATTGGTATAGAAGGGTGGCAGTTTAGGGGCGTAAGCCTAGCATGGGCCGATCCCAATTTGTGTAATTTTGAGAATCGCATCCCAGGGGTTAAAATGCCTAACATGGGTCATCCTCTTCTTCTACTGATTAGCTGGTCATTCGTATCACATACCTTATAAATATCATAACACACAGAAAGGTAAAGACAAGAATGTAACATACATTAGATTCATATCTGGTTAGAGACACCATTGCTTCGTTGAATAAAGATATGGATAAAGCAAGGATGCAAGCATTTGCACAAACGTTGGAGGATCAAAGGCAAAGAAGAAGGACACAAGAGTCAGAAATAGGGCATTCTAAGAGGGCCA
The DNA here is from genome assembly GCA_036553675.1 of Solanum okadae. Taxonomy (NCBI): domain Eukaryota; kingdom Viridiplantae; phylum Streptophyta; class Magnoliopsida; order Solanales; family Solanaceae; genus Solanum; species Solanum okadae. The sequence continues at coordinate 30,398,681 of CM071682.1, forward strand.
GATCCATGGGACAGTTTACACCATCCCAAGCTGAGTTTAGGCCTCGGTTCTTTAATAGACCGCCTAGGCCATCATCTTCCTACTCTACAGCTATTGCCCCACCTCAGTTTCAAGAGTCTAGGGGGCAATCAGTTTGGGCAAAGAGGTGAAAGCCAAGGTTCACAAACAGCGGGGTACCTAGAGTAGGGAAGTATGAGCCAATCAAGACCTCCTCGACAATCTTGTAAAAAATGTGGAAGAAATCATTTATGTGTATGTCAGTTTGGGACACTTGTTTGTTTTTGGTGTGGTACACCAAGTCATATGATGAAAAATTGCCCTCATAAGGGTGTGGATGGTGTGGCACAACCTACTAGATCAATTTCTGCATCCTCATCGTCATCACGTTCTTTAGGTAGGGGATAGATGCCTATTGGTCGTGGTAGAGGAGCAAGGGGAGCAGCCAGTTCTAGTGGAGTTTAGAATCGAACATATGCCCTTGGGGATCGACAAAATTTAGATGCCTCACCGGTACATTGTCCATCTTTTCACATATTGTATATGTATTAATTGATTCGGGGTCTACACTATCATATGTTACTCCATTGATTGCCGAAAAGTTCAAAAGAATACCAGAATTATTAGTGAAGCCATTTGAAGTGTCTACATCGATTGGTGAGTCTATTATATCTAGAAGGGTTTATCGTATTTGTATTGTAACTGTTTGTGATCGTGATACATTGGCTGGCCTTGTTGAACTAGAAATGGTGGATTTTAATGTTATAATGAGTATGGATTGGTTAGCTTCTCTTATGGCACGCTAGATTGCCGAACTAAAATGCTGCATTTCCAATCTCCAAAAGAGGTCGTCCTTGAATGGAAAGGTAATATTGGGACACCAAGAGGTAAATTTATTTCTTATCTTAAGGCAAAGAATATGATGTCCAAATGATACATATGTCATCTAGTGAGAGTGAAAAATATAGATGCTGAGCCATCTTTTAATCAATTCCAGTGGTAAATGAATTTCGCGATGTATTTCCTGAAGATCTTCCGGGTTTGCCTCCAGAACTAGAAGTAGAGTTTGGTGTTGATGTGATTCCAGTTACTCAACCTATATCCGTCCCTCCATATAGAATGACCCCGGTAGAATTACGGGAGTTGAAGGTGCAATTAAAAGACTTATTTGATAAAGGATTCATAAGGCCTAGTATGTCCCCATGGGGAGCACCAACTTTATTTGTACGCAAGAAAGATGGCTCGTTAAGAATGTGTATCGACTACCGGCAATTGAATAAGGTAACGATTAAGAAAAAATATCCCCTCCCTAGAATATAGGGGATTGGGTGTTCTTGAAGGTGTCACCAATGAAAGGGGTAATGAGGTTTGGTAAAAAGGGAAAGTTGAGTCCACGCTATATAGGGCCATATAAGGTTATCCGAAGAATTGGCCAAGTTGCGTATGAGTTAGAGTTACCTCAAGGGCTTTCAACTGTTCATCCGGTGTTTCATGTCTCAATGCTTCGAAAATGTGTAGGTGACCCATCTCGTATTACTCCTACTGAAGATGTACAAGTTACGAGATATCTCACTTAAGAAGTACCCATTGCTATTCTGGATCGACAAGTTAGGAAGTTAAGAAATAAAGAAGTAGCTTCTGTAAAAATATTATGGACGAATCAACAAGTAAAAGAAGTTACATGGGAAGCGGAAGAAACAATGAAATTGAAGTATCCTCATCTCTTCCAAACCGATGAGAAAGATTACAATGTTGAGTTGAGGCGTTAACAAGTAAGTATAAGTCTATATTTTTAATGTGATTAACAGTAGTACTAACTTAAGCTTGAACATGTTTGGGCTGGATAACCGTGCTAAGATTCGAGGATGAATGTTTTAAGGGGGGAAGGATGTAACAACCCGTATTATGCATTTGCTTATTCTATTCTTGTGATACTTAACACAACCTTATAGTATAGGTGAGGGACCACGTTTCTTATACGATTAGTGTTGGTTTAAAATAGCTCGGAAGGAGGTGTGATGTCTTGCACGTTGCAGCATCTGTGCTGCAAGTTAATAACTCCAACGAAAGTATTTAAACTCGAGACGAAAAGGTGGTAATTGAGCTTAAAGTTGAAATTTAAGTGCCAAGTTAAAGAAAAAGACAATAATAATTAGAGAATGGAATAAAATAGGTGAGCTGCTTGCTTGACTTAACTAAGCTAGTAGGTAACAATTAGGTGCATCACATACTTTGACTTATTGACCAGTCCAAAGAACCAAGTAGGTGCATCACCTACTTGAGCTATATGGATCTAGTTAAAAAGGCCAAGGTTTATGGATCAGATTTGGGCCTATGATAATGGACTCACTTAAGGCCCAAACTATGTTAAATAAAACAAAATGAAATTAAAGCCCAGCAGCCAAATCTGCCAAGGCCCAATATATTTAAGCCCAAGTGAAAGCTAGTAGGTGCATCACCTAGTTTGACCTTTTGAGCTGTTTGATATACATAAGCAGGTGCATCACCTACTTGACCAATTAGTGGCTGAAATGAAGCTTTCTAGTGGATATTCTTAAAGGTGAAGAAAGCTCAATTTAAAGATATATTGACTGCTATTCTCACTCATTTTTAACACAAATTATTGAGGATTAGCTCCAGCTCTTTCTCTCTCTTTTCTCTTAAGGATTAAACAACAACATTAAAGTTCTTCTAGGGTTCTTGAAGAAACCCTCATCTGTAACATCCCGTATTTTACGTGTATAAGTTCTACACATATGGAAGTTGATTTAGCTTGGTGGTATAAGTAATGAACTTGATTTCCTATATTCGGTGACAATAAAGAAGATATAAGGGTAACTCCTGTACATTGCAATATTGCACGATCGAGTGAACGTTAAATTTTCGAAGTATTTAAATTCTGGATCGAAGGGCTATATGTAAGTCTAAAAGTTAAGGTGATCAAGTGTATATAAGTTTTGAGTTAAACTAAGGAGATTATGCTCGGAAAATGAATAAAAGAATTGCGGTGCTTGTTGGACTTTATAAAGCTAGCAGGTGTCACCTACTTACTTAGCTCTAATGGGCTAGGTAGATGGGGAAGATTAGTTCATGAATTAGTGGGCTCACTTGAGGTCCAAATTAAATAAAAAGGAAAAGGGAATGGAGATGGGGCCTCACACCAATCTGTCCAAGTCCAACTACTTGAGCCCAATAAAGATTAAGGCCCAAATTAAGGGTATAATTCTGGTCCATGGCTTAATATTAGAAAGGGGAAAGATTGAAGACCAAGATGAGTACATAAATGGCCCATTTTGTGTATATATATAATTCCAAGCAAGTGCATCACCTACTTGGACCACTTTGACAAATTAGTGGCTGATATTAAAACTTAAGAGGTGGGAAAAAAATAAAACCTTTATAATCCCCAAGTTGCTAGCCATTTTCTCACTTTTAAGAACAGATAAAATAAATCAGATTTCTCTCTAAGCTTCTCCTCTCTCTTTCAAAGCATAGAAGCAGCCACAAGTTTCCTAGGGTTCTTGGATAAACCCAAGCCCTTGCAAGGGAAGCTCAAGTTATTGATGAGTTAAAGTTAAAAGAAAACGAGTTATAAGAATTAAGGTAAAGTGACTGCCCTATCTTTGTATTCCTTAAACACGAGTCTTAAGTATGATATTTTAAGTATACTATTGATAAGAACTCGTGGGATGATGATGGGAAACTATTGTTTCATGTCCTCTATTGTATGTTGGATTGTTAGGAATCTTTTGGGACAGGTTGATGTGTAAACATATTGGGACAACTTGGTTGATGTCTGGAAATGGTGTAAATTGTTGATATTGAAATATAGCTGTGTAGGGTACAAATGCAATAAAAGAAGGCGGGGATTGAAATAACACCCTTAGTTTGGTAATTACAGGTTTGTTGCCCGAGCATTATTGTTGAGTGAGATTGGACTACCTAAGCATATTTAGTAACTACTAGTACTAGTTTATCACCTACTCTATTGTAGATAAGTATTAGAAAAGAAAGGAAGGTACTTCAAGGTAACTACAAGGTGGTACAACAAGGTATGTAAGGCTTTTCGATTTCCTACTAATTGACATGAAATCTAGACTCGCCCTCAACACATAGAGGCAGCCTACCAGCTCCAACAAGACTTATGACCTTGTTCTCACTCTTTAACATGTCTGCACGTTCCAATACATGTTCATTGTCAAATCTGTACATATACATTGAATGCCCTGCATAAGTTCACCTTTTAACTAAATAAGGTCCATATATTATTTCAGCTCCTATGCATTTCATTAATTGTGTAACTACTCTCTACGTTGTTGTTCCTACATTATATGATTATTACATGTCACTTATTGACTACATAGTCCCACAACTCAAAATGCTATGACCACCAAACGAATCATCTCAAATGTTAATGGAAAGCTATTAAATGAATCTGCTTATTGATGGGTGGTATCCCAGGGGTGGAAGAATCACCTAGCATGGGTCGATCCCAATATTACGGGTGGTATCCCAGGGGTTAAAGGAAAGCCTAGCATGGGTCGATCCCGATTTATATGTCTACCACTGATCAGCTGGTCATTTGTATTATATGCTGTGCACAGAGTGTAAAGTAAAGAATGATAGAGTAAAGAAAAGAATGTAAAGTACCTGATTCCGTAATATGAGAAAAGGTGGTCTTGTATCCTTACATTGGTATATGATTTCATTTGAGTTCTACTTTCACATATAGTACTTTATGCCTTACATACTCAGTACATTCTCCCGTACTGACGTCTTTATCGGGGGACCTGCAATTCATGTTGCAGGTACAGGAGCTAGTAGATCTCCCCAGTAGGAGAACAGGACATCCAGCGGCTATTGGTGAGCTCTAGGTTGATTCGGGGCTTTCCGAGTCTATAGTATATATTTTGGTATTGTATAGTAGCCGAGTATAAGGCGGGGCCTGTCCCAACCTTAACCCTATAATGTTTCATCATTTAGAGGCTTTTTAGACAATGTATAGTGAAGTGTGGTTGTGCCTCGTGTCTTAGACATCATGGTCCCAACGGCCAAGTCATGTGCACTTTCTCTTGGCTTGTTAATACTGTCTACTTTCATGAAAACATGTTATCCACTATGGCAGCACCTTTAAATGTTCATAGATAGAGCATGATTACATGTTGGTCCTCCCGAGCCTTCTCGGCAACGGGTGCCGGTTCGCCTTAATGGGATTTTGGGCGTGACAAAAGTGGTATCAGAGTAGGTCATCCTAGGGAGTCTACAAAGCCGTGTCTATGTAGAGCCTTGCTTATGGATGTGTTGTGCACCACATTTATAAACAGGAAGCTATGAGACATGTAGGACTTGTTTCTTTTCTTTCATTTCTTAGATCGTGCGATGAACCAATGTTGTAGGAGAATAGTATCTAACTTCTGAATTTCTTTATTATAACAAAGATGCCAGTTACAAGGAGTTAAAGTACAGGTAAGCGAGTAGATGTGGCTACCCAAGAAGGGACCAGCCAACCACCACCTAATCAAGTTTTTCAAAGTGAGGTTCAAGATGAGTCTCTATCACAACTTCCTCGACCCCTCCATCTCCAGAAGATCTAAGGAGGGAAACTGCACCTCAAGAACCCACTATTAATGCTACCGAGCAAGATTTGAGGAATGCAGTTCAATTATTGACTCGTATAGTTGCTGGCCAAGGTCAAAGGCAAGAAGGCCTAGTTGTGGGTATTGGTGGTGCAGATAGGGAAGCTAGCACGCGGATACGTGATTTCCTTAATTTGAACCCTACATCATTCACCGGGTCAGATCCGAATGGAGATCCGCAAGACTCTATTGATCAAATCCAACGAAATTTGGAAGTTATGCACGTGGGTGGTAAAGAAGTTGTTGAGCTAGCAACATATAGATTAAAGGGTGTGGCTATATTACGGTATGAACTTGGAAGCAATCTAAGAGTACAGATGCACCTCCAACTACTTGGAAATAATTTAAAAAGGCGTTTCTTGATCATTATTTGCCATTGGAGATTCGAGAGGCCCGTGCAGATCAGTTCTTAAATCTTCACCAAGGGGGTATGAGCGTGAGAGAGTACAGTCTCCAATTTAATTCCTTGTCCAGGTATGCTCCTAATGTAGTTGCTACTATGGATGATAGAGTTCATAGATATGTGGATAGATTGGATTCGTATCTGGTTAGAGATTGTACTATTGCTTCTTTACATAAAGACATGGATATAGCAAGGATGCAAGCTTTTGCACTAAAATTGGATGATCAAATGCAGAGAAGAAGGGCACAAGAGACAGAAAGGGGTCAGTCCAAGAAGGTTGTTTACACCACCCCAAGGTGAGTTTAAGCCTCGGTTTTCTAATAGACCAGTTAGGCCGTCATTTCCCTACTCTACAGCTAGCGCTCCACCCCAATTTCAATGGCCGAGAGGCAATCAGTTTAGGCAAGAGAGTGAGAGCCAAGGTTCACGGACACCGGGATATCCAGAGCAAGGCAGTACAAGCCAATCAATGCCTCCTAGACAGCCTTGTAAACAATGTGGGAGGAGTCATTTAGGTATATGTCGTATTGGAACAGATGCCTGTTATTGGTGTGGTATGCCAGGGCACCTAGTGAGAGATTGCCCTAAAAGGCACATGGGTGATATAGCACAACCTATTGGATCAGCTGTTGCATCGTCATCATCAGTGCCTCATTTAGGTAGAGGTCAACAAGTTCCTACAGGTCGTGGTAGAGGTGTTAGAGGAGCAGCTAGTTCTAGCGGAGTCCAAAATCGCACATATGCTCTAGAGTGTCGATAGAACTTGGAGGTTTCACCTGACGCAGTAACAGGTACATTGTTCATCTTTTCACATAATGTATATGCGTTAATTGAAGTGTTTACACCAACCGGTGAGTCTATTATAGCAAGAAGAGTCTATTGTAACTGCATAGTAACTGTTTGTGATCGTGATACATTGGCTGACCTAATTGAACTAGAAATGGTTGAATTTGATGTAATAATGGGTATGGATTGGTTGGCTTCTTTGTTATGCCACATTGGATTGCCGAACTAAGAGAGTGCACTTTCACTTTCCAAACGAGGCAGTCCTTGAATGGGAAGTCAATGTTGCAGGGCCAAGGGGTAAGTTTATTTCTTATTTGAAGGTGAGGAAGATGATGTCAAAAGGGTATATATGTCATCTAGTTAGAGTGAGAAATGTGGAGGCAGAACCACCGACTCTTCAATCTGTTCCGGTAGTAAATGAATTTATTGATGTGGTTCCTGAAGAGCTTCCAGGTTTACCTCCAGAATGAGAAGTAGAGTTTGGTATCAATTTAATTACAGGCACTCAACCTATCTCTATTCCTCCATATAGAATTGCCCCGCAAAATTGCATGAATTAAAGGACTTGTTAGAAAAAGGGGTTTATAAGGCCTAGTGTGTCCCCATGGGGCGCACCAGTGTTATTTGTACTTAAGAAGGATGGCACGTTGAGAATGTGTATAGACTACCGACAATTGAATAGAGTGACAATTAAGAATAAATACCCCCACCCTAGAATTGATGATTTGTTTGATCAGTTACAACAGGGTGCCAAGTGCTTTTCAAAAATTGACTTGAGAACAGGTTATCACCAAGTGAGGGTGAAGGAGAAGGATACCCAAGATAGTTTTTCGAACACGGTATGGTCATTTCGAATTTCTTGTTATGTCATTTGGGCTAACAAATACACTGGCAATTTTTATGGATTTGATGAATAGGGTGTTCAAGCCATTCTTGGATGTATTTGTGATAGTATTTATAGATGATATCTTGGTGTATTCAAGATCAGAGGGCCATGCAAATCACTTACGATAGGTATTACAAGTTCTTCGTGATCGGCGGTTGTATGCCAAGTTCTCCAAATATGAATTTTGGTTAAAATCAGTGGCGTTCTTGGGTCATATTGTATCTGATGAAGGAATAAGGGTTGATTCACAAAAGATAGAGGCCGTGAAAGATTGGCCAAGACCAACAACACCCACAGAGTTTCGTAGCTTCCTAGGGTTGGCAGGTTATTATAGAAGGTTCGTTGAAGGATTTTATTCTATTTGTGCACCTTTAACTAAGCTAACACACAAGGCATCTAAGTTTTAGTGGAATGATGCATGTGAAAGAATCTTACAAGAGTTGAAAAGTATGCTAACTTCCGCACCTGTATTAGTACTTTCGGAAGGCACAGAGGGGTATACAGTATATTGTGATGCTTTAGGGGTTGGTTTAGGATGTGTACTCACACAATATGGTAAAGTAATAGCTTATGCCTCAAGACAACTGCGGCCACATGAGAGAAACTACCCAACACATGATCTTGAACTAGCTGCGGTTGTATTAGCTTTAAAGATATGGCGTCACTATTTATATGGGGTTCACGTTGACATATATACAGACCATAAAAAGTTTGCAATACATCTTCAAGCAGAAGGATCTGAATTTGAGGCAGCGAAGATGGTTAAAGTTAATAAAAGATTATGACGTTGATATACTATACCATCCAGCTAAAGCAAATGTAGTAGCCGATGCTCTCAGTCGCCAGACAATATCAAGTATTATAATGAGCAGACTGTGGAAAAAGAAGGGACGGCGAAGGATCTACGTCAACTAGCTAGTTTGGGAGTTCGTCTTCTTGAAACCCCAAAAGAAGGAATTGTAGTGCATAATGCGGCATAATCTTCATTAGTAGTTGAGGTGAAAGAGAAGAAATTCAAAGATCTTACTCTATAACGACTCAAGGAGAAGGTAAATCAAGGTATGACAAAGGGATTTGAGCTTATACAAGATGGAGTACTTTGTTGTCAAAACAGATTGTGTGTACCTAATGTTAATGGGCTAAGAAAGAGGGTAATGACAGAAGCACATCATTCAAGATATTCCATCTAATCGGGATCAACTAAAATGTACCATGATTTGAAAGGAGTGTATTGGTGGAGGGACATGAAGAAGGACATTGTAGAATTTGTGGCTCAATGTCCAAATTGCAAGCGAGTTAAAGTAGAGCACCAAAAGCCGGGAGGTTATATGCAGTGTATGGAGCTTCCAACTTGGAAGTGGGACATGATCAACATGGATTTTGTCACTGGTTTGCCTCGCTCGTTTCGTAAGTTTGACTCAAGCCAGCATATTTCTTGCCAATTAAGACTGATTATACAGCTGACGAGTATGCAAGGTTATATATTAAAGAGATAGTTGATAGACTCACCAAGTCAGAACATTTCTTGCCAATTAAGACTGATTATACAGCTGAAAAGTATGCAAGGTTATATATTAAAGAGATAGTTCGTCTACACAGGGTTCCAATCTCTATTATATCTGATCGAGGAGCTCAATTCACTGCAAAGTTATGGAAATCATTCCAAAAGAGTTTGGGAACACAAGTGAATTTAAGTACAGCCTTCCACCCTCAAACGGATGGTCAAGCAGAACGCACAATCCAAACACTTGAGGATATGCTTCAAGCTTGTGTCTTAGACTTCAAAGGTAGCCGGGATGATCATTTGTCACTTATTGAGTTTGCCTACAATAATAGTTATCATTCTAGTATCAAAATGGCACCTTATGAAGCTGTATATGGAAGGAAGTGCAGATCACCAATTGGCTGGTTTGAAGTAGGCGAAACTGCTTTATTTGGACTAGACCTTGTTCTTCAAGCTATGGAAAAAGTTAAGGTGATACAACAACGGCTAGTAACAACTCAAAGACAAAACAAATCATATGCAGATGTTAGAAGAAGAGGATTGGAGTTTTCTATAGGAGATTGGGTGTTCTTGAAAGTATCGCCAACGAAAGGGTAATGAGATTTGGTAAAAAGGGAAAGTTGAGTCCACGTTACATAGGGCCATATAAGATTATTCGAAGAGTTGGCCAAGTTGCATATGAGTTAGAGCTACCTCAGGAGCTTTCAGCAGTTCATTCGGTGTTTCATGTCTCAATGCTTCGGAAGTGCGTAGGTGACCTATCCTATATCACTCTTATTGAAGATGTACAAGTTACATAAGATCTCACCTATGAAGAACTTACCTATTGCTATTCTGGATCGTCAGGTTAAAAAGCTAAGGAATAAAGAAATGGTTTCAGTAAAGGTGCTTTGGAGAAACCAACAGGTAGAAGAAGTAACATGGCAAGCTGAGGAAGCGATGAAATCCAAGCACCCTTATTTATTTGAACCTAAAGGAGAAGTCCAAGTAATGAACTTGATTTCCTAGATGAATGGTGACAATAAAGAAGCTATAAGGTTAACTCCCGTACATTGCAATATTGCACGATCAAGTGAATATTAAATTTTAGAAGTATTTAAATTCTAGATCGAAGGGCTATATTTTAAGTATACTATTGATAAAAACTCGTGGGATGATGATGGGAAACTATGGTTTCACGTCCTCTATTGTATGTTGGATTGCTAGGACTGTTTTAAGACAGCTTGATGTGTACACATATTGGGGACAACTTGGTTGATGTCTGGAAAGGGTGTAAATTGTTGATATTGAAATATATCTGTGGTTAAGTGTACAAATGCAATAAAAGAAGGCGGGATTGAAAGAACACCCTTAGTTTGGTAATTACGGGTTTGCTGCCCGATCATTATTATTGAGTGAAATTGGACTGCCTAAGCATGTTTGGTAACTACTAATACTAGTTTGTCATGCACTCTATTGTAGATAAGTATTTGAAAAGAAAGGAAGATACTTCAAGGTAACTACAAGGTGGTACAGCAAGGTATGTAAGGCTTTTTGATTTCCTACTAATTGACATGAAATCTAGACTCGCCCTCAACACATACGGGCAGCCTAGCAGCCTCCAACACGACTTATGACCTTGTTCTCACTCTTTAACATGTCTGCATGTTCCAATACATGTTCATTGTCAAATCTGTACATATACATTGAATACCCTGCATAAGTTCTCCTTTTAACTAAATAAGGTCCATATATTATTTCAGCTCCTATGCATTTCATTAATTGTGTAACTACTCTCTACGTTGTTGTTCCTACATTATATGATTATTACATGTCACTTATTGACTACATAGTCCCACAACTCAAAATGCTATGACCACCAAAAGAATCATCTCAAATGTTAATGGAAAGATATTAAATGAATCTGCTTATTGATGGGTGGTATCCCAGGGGTGGAAGAATCACCTAGCATGGGTCAATCCCAATATTACGGGTGGTATCCCAGGGGTTAAAAGAAAGCCTAGCATGGGTCGATCCCGATTTATATGTCTACCACTGATCAGCTGGTCATTTGTATTATATGATGTGCACAAAGTGTAAAGTAAAGAATGATAGTAAAGAAAAGAATGTAAAGTACCTGATTCCATAATATGAGAAAAGGTGGTCTTGTATCCTTACATTGGTATATGATTTCATTTGAGTTCTTATTTCACATACAGTACTTTATGCCTTACATACTCAGTACATTCTCCCGTACTGACGTCTCTCTCGGGGGACCTACAATTCATGCTGCAGGTACAGGAGCTAGTAGATCTCCCTAGTAGGAGAAAAGGACATCCATCGGCTATTGGTGAGTTCCAGGTAATGCGGGGCTTTCCGAGTGTATAGCTTGTATTTTGGTATTGTATAGTAGCTGAGTGTAAGGCGGGGCCTGTCCCGACCTTAACCCCATCATGTTTCATCATTTAGAGGCTTTGTAGACTATGTATAGTGAAGTGTGGTTGTGCCTCGTGTCTTAGACATCAAGGTCCCAATGGCCAAGTCATGCGCACTTTCTTTTGGCTTGTTAATACTGTCTACTTTCATGAAAATATGTTATCCACTATGGCAGCACCTTTAAATGTTTATTAATAGAGCATGATTACAGGTTGGTCCTCTCGAGCCTTCTCGGCAACGGGTGCCGGTTTGCCTTAATGGGAATTTGGGCGTGACATCATCTCTACAAGACAAGGTAAGTGAAAACACTTATGGATTTAGCTTAATTCTCCCATGGATGATTAGGAAAACATGTTATCTATTCTCAAGTATAGGTATAAAGGCATAATATTTCCAGAAGCTACTACTCACTTCCTTGGTTATTAAGATACTTTTCTCTTCTTCTTTGGTTTAAGTGTGAAGGGAATTTGAAGTTCTAGAGGAATTCAAGTTATAAAGAGAAGTTACAGAAATTGAGGTAAGGTGACTGCTCCATTTTCTTCCTCCTTATGTATGAGTTTGAGTGAGGAATTATGGGTGTGCTGTCATAAAGAACTCAAGGGGGGTGGTGAGTTCAATAATTGGTTGTATGATAAAGAATACTTGAGGCTGTTTTATGTGTATTGTTGTTGGTACAGTTTGGGTAATATTAGAAAAGGATATATAATGTATGTATTGGGCAGAGAAGGAGGGTGTGGTGATACACATTGTTTTAAGGGCTGTATGGGCTCATTATTCGTCAAAATTAGCTACGGTTTTACGAAGCTCACCTAGTTGACCTTTTGAGCTGCTTGATGTACATAAGTAGGTGCATCACCTACTTGACCAATTAGTGGCTGAAAATGGACCAGAAAAGGGAGGTTCTAGAGGATTATATTTTTTATGACCAAGAAGACTGCATATAAACTCAATATGAGCTGATCTTTTCACTCATTTTAACACACAAAATGCACAATTCACTCCAACTCTCTCTCTCTCTTTTCTCTTAAGGATTAAAACAACAGCCTTAAAGTTCTTCTAGGGTTCTTGAAGAAACCATCATCTCTGCAAGACAAGGTAAGAGAACCACTTATAGATTTAGCTTAATTCTCCCATGGAAGACTAGAAAACATGTTATTCATGCTTAATTATAAGTACAAGGCAGAAGTTCCCAAAAGCTACTGCTCACTTTCCTTAATTATTAAGATACTTTTCTCTTCTTCTTTGGTTTAAGTGTGAAGGGAAGTTGAAGTTCTACAGGGATTCAAATTATAAGGATAAGTTGCAGAAATTGAGGTAAGGTGACTGCTCGATTTTTCTTCCTCCTTATGTATGAGTTTGAGTGCGTAATTATAGGTGTATTGTCATGAAGAACTTAAAGGGATGGTGAGTTCAATAATTGGTTGTATGATAAAGAATATTTGAGGTTGTTTTATGTTTATTGTTATTGGTGCAGTTTGGGTAATCTTGGAAAATGATATATAATGTATGTATTAGGCAGAGTTAGCTACTGTTTTACGAGATTCATGGTGTGATAGCTGCTAATTTAAATTTATCATGACTTATATTGTAGATTAAAACCTGAAAGGGGAGGCTGAATCGTGATAGTTGTATTGATCAAAAGTTAACATATGTAATGCTATTCGATTCAATAATCTTCGGCATGAAATCTGATACTTTAGATTAATATCAATAAGTGAATTTCCTAAGTTCTATTCCTTGTAAAGGAAACATAGTGGCAGCGTATGATCTCCAAATAGCTAACAGTATTTTCCCCTTCTCCTTAGTGTATAGAATTACTTCATTATATATTTAGTACTCTATACTTGTGTAATTATCCTCCTATGTGCTGGTATAGAAATGGTATTTGCAAAAGCAAGTTTGGTGAATCCTCCTCTTAGTCAATTGAAGTCAATTGTGTCATTTAAGCTCACTAGTAATGCATTGATGTTACATAGTTCCTTATGTCATTACTACTTCCCTGAAGTAATATTTTCATGTCTTCTACTACTGGTCCGTAGCTCCAAATATCAAAATTGATTATGACCACCAATTGGTATAAAAGGGTGGTAGCTCAGGGGGGTAAGCCTAGCATGGGCCGATCCCATTTTGTGTAATTATGAGGACCACATCCCAGGGGTTAAAATGTCAAGCATGGGTTATCCTCTTCTACCACTGATCAGCTAGTCATTCGTATCACATGCGTTATAAAGATCATAGCACACAGAAAGGTAAAGACAAGAATGTAACATACATGATCGCACAAGAATTAACAAAGGTGGTCTTCTGTTCTGATTTATGCACACATATATTGATACTTAGTTTCATTTGAAGTCTTATTTTATATATGTTATTGCCTTACATATTTAGTACATTTTCTCGTACTGACGTCCCTCACGGGGGGACACTGCATTTCATGCTGTAGGCACATGTACTTCAACTAGTAGACCTCCTCGGTAGGAGCACACGACACTCAACTACTTTTGGTGAGCTCCATATTGATTCGGAGCTTTACTGAATCTTTGATAGATTCATTTTGGGTATTGTATCGTAGTTAAGAGTAAGGCGGGGTCTGTCCCGACCTACTCTAAGGTTTTCTATCTTTTAGAGGCTTTGTAGACTTATGTTTATGGTTCAGTTGCGTCTTAACAAGTTGTGGCCTCAACGGGCAAGTCTTGTATATAAGCTATGGGTCTACTTATGATGGTTCGTATCGCTGCATCCTATGTGAACTTGTCAGAAGATTGTCATAGTTATATGCATAGTAAGCACATGTTACATGTTGGTTCTCTCGGTCCTAGAGGGCATCGGGTGCCTGTCCGTCTTAATGGGATTTGGGACGTGACTCTTTCGATGTTATGCATGTAAGTGGTAAAGAAGCGCTCGAGCTAGCAGTATATAGATTAAAGGGTGTGGCTATATTGTGATATGAAGCTTGAAAGCAATCTAGGTGAACAGATGCACCTTCAGCTACATGGAAAGAGTTCAAAAAGGCATTCCTTGACCATTACCTTCCATTGGAATCCGAGAGGCCCGTGCGGATCAGTTCTTAAATTTCCACCAAGGAAGTATGAGCATGAGAGAGTACAGTCTCAAATTTAATTCCTTGTCCAGGTATGCTCCTAATGTAGTAGCTACTATGAAGGATAAAGTTCATCGATATGTGGATAGATTAGATTCATATCTGGTTAGAGATTGTACTATTGCTTCGTTAAATAAAGATATGGATATAGCAAGGATGCAAGATTTTGCGCATAACTTGGAGGATCAAAGGCAAAGAAGAAGGACACAAGAGTCGGAAACAGGGCATTCTAAGAGGGCCAGATCCATGGGGCAGTTTACACTATCCCAAGGTGAGTCTAGGTCTCGGTTCTTTAACAGACCGCCTAGGCCATCATCTTCCTACTCTTCAGCTAGTGCCCTACCTTGGTTTCAAGAGTCTAGGGGCAATCAGTTTGGGCAAAGAGGTGAAAGCCAAGGTTCACGAACAGCGGGGTACCAAGAGCAGGGAAGTATGAGCCAATCAAGACCTCCTCGACAGTCTTGTAAACAATGTGGAAGAAATAATTTAGGTGCATGTCGGTTTGGGACAAATGTTTGTTTTTGGTGTGGTACACCGGGTCATATGATGAGAAATTGCCCTCATAGGGGTGTGGGTGGTATGGCACAACCTACTATATCAGTTGTTGCATCCTCATCATCAACACCTTTTTTAGGTAGTAGACAAATGCCTACTGGTCGTGGTAGATGAGCTAGGTGGGCAACTAGTTCTAGTGGAGTTCAGAATCACACATATGCACTCGGGGATCGACAAGATTTAGAAGCCTCGCTGGATGTGGGTACAGGTACATTATCCATCTTTTCACATATTGTATATGCATTAATTGATCCGGGGTCTACACTATCATATGTTACTCCATTGATTGCTGAATAGTTCAAAAGAACACCAGAATTATTAGTGAAGCAATTTGAAGTGTCTACACCGATTGGTGAGTCTATTATAGCTTGAAGGGTTTATCGTAATTGCATTGTAACTGTTTGTGATCGTGATACATTGAGCTAGAAATGGTAGATTTTGATGTTATAATGGGTATGGATTGGTTAGCTTCTTGTTATGCCACGGTAGATTGCCGAACTAAGATGGTGCGTTTCCATTTTCCAAAAGAGGCAGTCCTTGAATGGAAAGGTAATGGAAAGGTTATTTGTAAAAGCAAGTTTGGTGAATCCTCCTCTTAGTCAGTTGAAGTCAATTGTGTCAGTTAAACTCACAAGTAATGCATTGATGTTACATAGCTCCTTATGTCATTGTTACTAGGGCTGGGCATTCGGTCGGTTTGGTTCGGTTCGGTTTGTAAATTTCAGTTCGGTTTTTCAATTTTTCGTTTGGCCAAATGTGAAACCAAACCAAACTGAAATAAATTCGGTTTGGTTTGGTTATTATAATTTCGATTCAGCTTATTTCAGTTTGGTTTTCGATTTAATTAACAGGCATGTGGCATATGGATAATTTTAGTAAATTGAAAAAAAAAGCTTCAGAAATGGAGGAATTGAAAAAAAGGAAGCATCAGAACAAGTGTAGACTTCAGAAGTGCAGGTATTTAGCATTGTCATATTCTTTTGCATATTCTCATCTCTGCAGGAACTCAACAAGTGCATATTCTCATCTCTGCAGGAACTCAACAAGTGCATATTCTCATCTCTTGTGAGCACAACTCAACGAGTGCAGGACACAACTCACAAGTCTGTCACAACTCACAACTTTTGTGACCACAACAAGTGCATATTCTCATCTCTTTACAAGCAAGTCACAAGGCACAACTCACAAGCCTTTAACCTTCACAACTCACAAAAAAGCAGAAATGGAAAGACCAATGTTGCTGCAAGCATTTGTTGCCAAGCAGCAGACAAATTTCAACAAACATTTGACTTGCAACTTACAATATCATTGACTGAAATATCCAAACCATACTGATAATTCTTGTCCAAGCAGTCCAGCAAGGAGCAACAATAACAAACTAGTCGAGAATAAGAATAAAAAGACTATCAAGAGTCAAGACAACAACACTAGAAAATTCAACAAACCTGTTTGTGTCCAGCCCTAAAATATAGCTAGTTACAAACTACAGTTGCCAGTAGGAGCATTGAATTTGCAGCAACCAAAAGATTTAGAAAACAAACAAAACATTGTTGTGCAACCTCCAGTGCAATAGCTCCCAAGTTTCAAGTTCCAACAGATAGCAACCAAGAAACTAACAAAACATTGATGTGCCAGCGAGAAAATAGAACTCTTTAGACAAATGATCTACATTTCATAATAAAATATATAAAACTATCAAGCAAGTTATGTAAATAAGTTCTTTACTTACCCATTACCGCGCATCACTAGTTGATAGTTGAACTTACAAATTGCAACTATATATCAATAATACTAGATTCAGTCCCACTACAAGCAAAATCTAAAAAAATATGAAATAATTTGTTAGTTGTTAAGAAACATAAGTAAGAAAATTATTTTCAAGATAATTAATACAAATACCAAATTCTTACAAAGTTCAAGTTGCTCAAGATACTCTAAATCTTCCTCAATATTGATTGGAAAAGGCTCACTTCTAAGCCAATCTTGAACACAAATAAGAGGTTGCACAAGTTTAGGAGTTAATGAACTCCTAAAGGGATCAAGAACACGACCTCCTGTGCTGAATGCACATTTTGATGCGACACTTGAAATGGGAATGGCTAACACATCATAACCATCTCCGCGAGAATAGGAAATCTCGGCTCATTAACTTTCCACCACATTAATATATCAAATTCATCACTATCTGGCTCAATATGTTCAGCAAGATATCTTTCCAATTCTGATTTACTACCTGAACTTCCACTAACTTCTTTATGCTTCTCAAATTGTTGTTTCGTTCTCATTCTTCCTTTATTTACAAAGTTGTCACAACCACTCACACTAGATATACTTGATGAGTTGTCAGATGAAGTGGGTGAAGATGGTACATGTGAAGAGCTTTTTGAGGATTTCTTAACATAATAATCAAACAAGTTTTTCATGTACTTTTTCACTTCTGAACATATTTTGTCCCCTACTTCTTTTCCAAACATATCCACAATTGCAAATGGAACATAATCAAGCTTGTTACAGGGATCCAACACTGATGAAATAAAGATCATCTTGTTCATTTTATGTGGTTCACTCCAATACTTTTTGAACTTTTCATTCATACTTTTTGCCATTTCTTTCAAACTACCATCTTCATTTTCCATCATCTCTTTCAAAATAAGATTAAGTTCAACAATTTCAACAAAATGTGTATTGCTAGTGACATAATTAGAACCAGAGACCTTCAAAGTAAGTACATAAAAAATTTCAAGAAATTTCACCATTGACCTCACATATTTCCAGTCATCACTTGTAAGAATATCACTTGTAAGAATATTTGCACTAGTTCCATCTTCATCACTAGTTCTATCTTCATCTTTAGAAGACACAGAACCAAAGGTACGAAGATGATTCAAGTATCCAATATCATAAAAACTATATCTTTCAAATGCAAGCTCAAAATGTTGTGCTACATCAAGCATCAAATACGTAGAGTTCCACCTAGTAGGAACATCTAAACACAATGATTTCTTACAAGCTATCAATTGAGATTCACATCATTCTTTGAACTTTCTAAGTCTTGCGGGAGATTGTTTAATGTACTTCACGGCTTGTCTCACTAACTTGACAAACTTACCAATTTCCTTCAACCCATCTTGCACAATACGATTAAGGATAAGTGCCATACACCTCACATGGCGATGGTCACCATCCATAATGTTAGTTCCCCAATTACTCAATTGTTTAGCCATTTCTTTCACAGTAACATCATTAGAACTAGCATTATCAACTGTAATAGTAAACACATTATCCAAACCCCATTCAAGCAAACAATTAGTAATGCAAGCTGCCATATCCCTGCCCTTATGACTAGAAATAGGACAAAAAATTATTATTCTTTTATGCAAAGTCCAATTTTATCGATAAAGTGGGTTGTCAAACACATGTAGTTGATTTTTTGTATAGAGGTCCAAGTATCTATCGTAAGACAAACTCTTCGACGTGCTTCTTTGAAAACCTTCTTCAAAAGTTGTCTTTCTTTAAGGTATAGTTCATAACAATCCCTCGTCACGGTTCTACGAGAAGGAATATGAAATTGTGGCGCTGTAACTCTCATGAAGTTTTTAAAACCCTCTTTCTCAACAAAACTAAATGGTATCTCATCAACACTTATCATTTTGGCTAAAGCTCTCCTACTTTGTACTTGGTCAAATTTCCAAGCTAATCACCCCTTCCTTTGCTCCCGTTGAAGATGGTAGAAAATTAATTAGGTTTTGACCTTTATCTACGGTGTCACGAGGAAAATTAGGACATATTCTCATATGATTATTCATTGACGACATACCATTAGTCGATGTAGAAGTTGCATGAGGTTTCTCACAATACTTGCATTTAGCTTTCTTAGCTCCACTTTCATCAGTGAACTTGTCAAAATGCTTCCAACAAGTAGCTCTAGGTTACATGTTTTTTTTCTTTTATTTGAAGTATCAACATCAAATTCAACCTCATTGGGAGATGAGGTGTTAGGTATGCTGTCATTTGAACCTCCACTTTCACTTATCCTACTTCCAATTTGTGTCATCTATAAAAAAGTGAAAAAAACAAGAATAACAACAATCAGAAAGACGCTATACATTACGGTTTACAAATAATCACAAAGTTGCATACTTGCATTCAATGATTAAACTCACGCAGTTCAGTTGCGGTTCAGAACTCAGAAGAACAATAATCACGCAGTACATTACAAACTTACAGTTCACTAACCGACTTACTGATCAGTCCCTAACTAACAAACACTTAAACAGAAATACAGAATAGGCAGAACTTCCATGGACCATGGTAGAGGATCAAGATACTACCAACTTGACTAACAATAAGCAGAGGCATAATGATATAATTTCACATTAATCCCCAATATTAATCCCCAATGTACAAGTCCCCATACTTTATACTACAATCAAGCAACTAAACTGGTAACTGCTAAGTGCTAGGATATGGCGCCATATGAACTCTCTATTATTGATCTACACTCAATTGTCTTTTCCAGTGATTTGAGCAATCACTGGAAGATGTTGCGGGTGTTTTGTCGAACAGATTTATTCTCACCCAAAGTGGTAAAGTCACTGGTCAATGGTCATAGACTGCAATGAGAGAGAAAAAAGTGTCGAAACTGATACATTTTCTTAGGTCCAAGAAAGGGGAAACTATGAAAATTTCTAAAATTCTGTTTGGTACCATTTTAAACACCTTAGGGAACCTTTTCTTTTCAAAAGATTTATGTGATTTGAATTATGAAACGAACACCTGTGGGATCAAACGTGTTTTAACTTTTTCATTCCCCTATAACTAATTAACGGTATGACAAATTGATCAACTTACAAGTACACTATACACCCCTCAATACTGACTACTCAAGTACTCATCTTGTATTTGAAATTGAATATAATATAATAAAGATTTCTAGATGAAGTTAAGACTTAAGCCGCGATGAGCAGTGGCCAATGAACAATGAGCACTGACCTCGATATTGAGTCGCGAGCACTGAGTAAACAACAGTTGCGGGCTGCGAGCACTCAGCGTCAGCGAGACGCCAGGAGTAGCGGCAGGCTTGAGAAGACGAGCTGAGAGATGAGAGATGAGAAATGAGAGACGAGCTCGGAGCCGCAGTGTAATTGAGAGTTGAAACTTATGGTGAAACGACCCCAAAAATGCCCGAAAATGTGCTTCGAAAACACCTAAAATTGTAATTTCCATATATCTCAAAATCCGTGCATCATTTCGGAAATTCGACTTCATATTCTTATTCAGGGGGTCAAATTGAGTGGGAAATGAGTCTAACCCGAATTTTAGAACAACCGTATCAAAATTCGAAAATCGCAAAAAATGCGATTTTGAGGGTCAACTTTAAAGGGGCATATCTCTCATCACACAAGGAACTGGAAGGAGCTCAAACTATCAAAATTAAATCTCTGTGAGTTAGCTTTCCAACGCAATTTGTTTCACCTCATTCCGAGTTAGGATGAAGGAGTTATGACCATTTTCGTAAAACCTGTCCGGCAGAAAATGCAAATTCCAGTAGCCGAAAACACTGTTCACCCGCCTCATTTTTTTTTCTAAGTGTTGGGACGTTTTTTTATAAAAAGGGGACATATCCATACTTAGTCATTTAACTTCAAAACATCCAAAAACTCTCTCTAAACCCTCTCCAAAAATTCCACCAAGATCATCAACCAAATTCAAGGATCCCAAGCTTTAATTCCGGATTGAAGATTCAATCTCAAGCAATTCTCCATTCCAATCTTCATCAAGAATTCTCCAAAGTTGAGGTATGTGGGTTGATTGTGGAAACCTTCCTTTCCACAAGTCCAACCATTTATCATCTATTTTACTTCAAGTTTATGGGTCCTAATGATCATTTATGAACTCTTGAATTATGGAATTACTACTACACATCCTATTATGGTCTATTTTTGTATATTATCATGAAATGGAATTATTATATGATGTTTATGGTTTTCATGCCTCCATGATCAAATTATGAAGGTTGTTATATATGTATATATGTATGTATGTTGTTGGTGGGCTGTTTTATATGGATTTTGAAATTGGTTGGACTTAGTACTCTTGAAACACATGATTTTATTTACATGAACAAGTAGCCCACCATATGTTTGATAAAATGCCATTTATAGAATTCTTATGAAATGGAAGGTCCAATGTACGTCCTATGAGTCGGATGATTATATAAGTATTGAAATGATGATGAAATGGATACATGTATATGATTTTCTCTATATAGTGTGTGAGTCGACCAAGCCTAGCTCGGGGGGTTGTAGGCCCGGGTAACCGTATCAAGGGTTGGTACCTTGGTTGCCTAGTACGGGGGGTAGTAGGCCCGTATAACCGTATCGAGGGGTTTGTACCTTGGTTGCCTAGTACGGGGGGTAGTAGGCCCGTATAACCATATCGAGGGGTTTGTACCTTGGTCCCTAGCTCGGGGGGTGGTAGGCCCGGGTAACCACATTGAGGGGTTTGTACCTCTTTCGCCTCTCCAAGGGGGTGGTAGGCCTTGGAAATACTATATTGATGGTCACTCACTACACATATACTATGCCCTACTAAATATGATTTTTATATAAGCATCATTATACATATCATCTCATTAATATGCTATCTATCGGGTACGATTATGCATTTTGCCTATGATGTCCATCCCTTGTTGCATTGCATTGCATCCCATATACTTAGTACATTCAAACGTACTAATGCATACTCTATGCCTACATGATGTCACCATGTAGGGACCGGAGCACCGCTTGACCCTCGTCCTCCACGTGGCTAATACGATTTTCTATCAAGGTTATTGGTGAGTCCTCCATTCCGGGGACGTTGCTTATGATCTTTTGTTATGTATAAGACTTTTCCTTTTAGTTATGTTTTGACTATGAGGGTGAGCCCAGTTGTTTGTCTTGGCCCCCGCTAAAGTACCTATGTTTAGAGGTGGTGTTGGACAAGTTGTGTATTATGTTTGAGCTTGATTCATCTATGGTATTTATGTATCATTTCTTTTCTTTTTTTCTTGCTCCCTTAGTCCCGATTTCCCCCTTGATTATGCTTATCGCTTATGGTCATTTTAATTGCTTCCGCGACCAATGATGTGTAAGATACGCTATGAGGCTTGTTTGGGGTTCCTTCGGGTTCCCCATTCGCCGGTCACGTCTAAGCCCTAGGCTTGGGTCGTGACATATGGACTATGATGGTCTCAGATTAGGGATTTCTAAATTCAGATTGGAATTTGGGCTGGGCATGGGCTATTGGGCTGAGAGTTGTATTTTTATTAAAGGAATGGGCTGAGATTTAATGAAGGGGTAAAGAATATATATATTTAATTTTGGTTTTTTCAGTTAATCAATTTTTTAAGCTAAAAAACCAAAAACCGAACTAAAAAATTGAAATATTGAAAATCAAAACACAAACCACCTGAAATAACCGAAAAACCGAAACCAGAATTTAAAAAAAATCGATTCGGTCGATTTTTTCGATCTTAACCATATTATGCCCAGCCCTAATTGTTACTGCCTTGAAGTATTATTTTCATGTCTTCTACTACTGGTCCATAGTCCCAAATATAAAAAATGATTATGACCACCAAAACAACAATATCAAAGATTAAAGAATCTAAGTAAAGCAACCTGTATAATTAAGGATGGCAGCTCAGGGGGAAAGCCTAGCATGGGTCGATCCCAATTGGTATAGAAGGGTGGCAGCTCAGTGGCAAAAGCCTAGCATGGGCCGATCCCAATTTATGTAATTATGAGGACCGCATCCCAAGGGTTAAAATGCCTAGCATGGTTCATCCCCTTCTACCACTGATCAGCTGGTCATTCGTATCACATGCTTCATAACACACAGAAAGGTAAAGACAAGAATGTAACATACATGATTCCACAATAATTAACAAATGTAGTCTTCTGTTTTGATTTATACACACATATATTGATACTTGGTTTCATTGGAACTCTTATTTATATATGTTATTGCCTTACATATTCGGTACATTTTCTCGTACTGACATCCCTCGTGGGGGACGATGCATTTCATGCTGCAAGCACAGGTACTTTAGCTAGTAGACCTCCTCAGTAGGAGCACACGACACTCAGCCACTTTTGGTGAGCTCCAAATTGATTTGGAGCTTTACTAAGTCCTTAGTAGATTCATTTTGGTATTGTATCATAGTTAAGAGTAAGGCGGGGTCTATCCCGACCTAATCTAAGGTTTTCTATCTTTTAGAGGCTTTGTAGAATTTATGTATATGGTTTGGTTGCATCTTAACAAGTTGTGGCCTCAACGGCCAAGTCTTGTATAGGTTTTGGGTCTACTTATGTTGGTTTGTATCGCTACATCCTATGTGAACTTGTCACAAGATTGTCATAGTTATATGCATAGTAAGCGTAGGTTACATGTTGGTTCTCTCGGGCCTTTAGGGCATCGGGTGCCTGTCCGTCTTAATGGGATTTGAGGCGTGACAATGGTTTTTTTTAGATTTATGATTTTTATGATTAGGGTTTTGAAATGTTTTACGGTTTCTTAGGTTTTTTTAAGAATTTGAATTTCTTAAGATTTAGGGTTACGTAATATTTAGGGCATAAGATTTTAAGTTTAGGGTTTTTTTAGGGCTTAGGGTTTTAAAGGGATTTATTTATCTTTTTCCCCGGGTATTATAGTTTTAGGGGTTTAAATGGATTTCAGGGTTTAGGTTTTCTTAGTGGTTCATATGGTTTGGGGTTTAGCCCTATGGTTTAGATTTAAGGATTTTAGAGTTTCTTAGGTTATATGATTTAGTGTTTAAGATTTCTTACGGTTTGGTATTTTTAAGGGTTTTTTGGATTTAGGGTTTTGGGCATATGATTTTCTAGGGTTTTATTAGGTTTAGAGGAATTTGTAGGCTTAGGGTTTAAAAGGTTATTTAGGATTTTTATGGTTTTTTACGATTAAGGGGTTCTTAGAGTTTAGGGTTGTTATAAGTGTAGGGTTTAGGGGTTTCAAATGTTTTTAGGTTTTTTTTTTATTTCTTAAGGTTTAGGGTTTAGCCCTAAGGATTAGGGTTTCAAGGTTTCTTTGGGTATAGAGTTTAGCATTTAGGGTTTCTTCGGATTTAGGGTTGAAGGTCTAAGTTTTTTATTTTAAGGTTTTTAAGGTAAGGTTTAGGGGTTAAGTTTTTGTAGAATTTTTTAGGTTTAGAGTTTTTTTAGGTTTAGGATTTGAAAAGGGTTTTTAAAGATTTTTATGATTTTTTTACGATTTAGGGGCTCTTAATGTAACACCCCGTATTCTACGTGTAGTAATTCTATTTATATGACGCTTATCAATTGCCGTGTGGTATAATTACGGACTCGGTTTCCTATGCGACTAGTGACAATAGAATAGGTTTAAAGTGAACTGCCAATAGATTTTGATGCGACCCGAAGTTGACGTCGATGGAAGTATTTAAACTTGAGATCATAAGGTGGTATTTTGACCATGTTATTGGGCTAAGTACACTACCACCTACTTGAATTAACTTGGCCCAAGTTGATTAGAAGAATAAGGGGAAATGGACAGCCAAGGCCCAATGTTCTCAAGTCCAAAAAGGCCCAAGTGAAAAGTCCAAGTAGGTGAGTCACCTACTTGACAAATTATGGCCCAAAATGAATGAGAAAGTCAGCCAAAGACGGTCCCTTTAAAAGGGATAGATATCAGCTTTTTCCAGCCATTTTTACTTTGACAAAAAAAATTGATTTCTAGAGCTTTCTCTCTTCTCTCTCTTAGCTTCATCAACAACCATTAAATACCATTAGGGTTCTTGAACATTAGGGAGTTCAAGCTATTGGAAGGTATAATTTAAGACAAGTTAAGGAGGATAACTTTTACCTTGAAGAATCCAAGTCTTAGCAAGTGGTAGTTCTGTCCAGCAAGGTAAGCTATGCAATTTTCTCCCTCTTGTGCTTCAGTAAATTATGCAAGGTATGTGTTAGTGAGTTGGAAATTGTTACTTTTACATGGTGTAATATTGGGGTGGATGTTCTGGTGATTAGTGCATGTTGGGACAGCCATGGAGGGGAGTCCTCTTTAAATTCAGTTATGACCTTGTTTGAGCACTTTAAAAGTAATGATAGCTCTTCAAGTGTTGGTGATCAGAAACCATGATTCATATTGTTTCTGTTACATTATTATGTTTAGGGATTGTTTTATGAATGTTATTATAAGGGATGTGATTGGATGTGCGGGAAAGTTATGAAGACGTTAAAGGAGTTAAATATTGCAGGGAGTTTTGGGGAGGACTTGATAAGAAGGTTGTATAGTATATAGACACAATTAAAGGGAAAGGGAAGGAAAGGAAACATTGGCTAGATAAATTGCATGCTTACTACTTGGTTACTATTTGGGTGAGATCAAGTAGCTCAAATTGATTGATTAGCTACTAACACTAGTCTTACAACTTATTTTACTGTAGTTTAGTAATCTGAAGAGAAGGAGCTTAAGTCACACGTATTGAATTGTATAGCAAGGCATGTAAGGCTATTCGATTTCCTATTTCTTTGGCATTAATCCAACAATTGCATTACAAAAAGTAAGCTTTCTAAGTGGCCTTGGTAGTGACTCATCCATAGGTGCAGTTCCTACTCCCTAGAGCAGTAAAGTGAGTAATCTAATATATGTTTGTTACTAAATGTACGTGCTTACTCTACCAAGTTTTAGCATGCAAGGTTTAAACTTGTTTCATTGTCAAAATATCCTTGACACGTATTTTCCTTATATAAATCAAAACGATCCTAGATTACACATGGTACATATGTTTATATGTTGGATATACGATCTGCCCATATCATGCCAACTTGCTTCAATTATCCATATATATGTCATCTTTTCACATGTTCATATGTTCCCTTTATTGTTTATTACTCCCATTGTGTTAGACTATAATGTTACCTCACAAGATCCCTACTTGCTCTATTGTACATTTTATATGTACTTACTTGGAATATGTATCCATCCTTAAGTTGAATCTGCCCACGTTCTCCCTTGGTTCCAAGTTCACGTATACCTTGTCTTTGATATTAGTTAGTGAGTATTTCGCTATCATATAGAGCTCAAATCTCTTGGCTGAATGCTAAATGTCTTCACTAGATATGTTCTTCAATTTGAGATGTCAAAATGCTTACTAAGTCATATAAGCTCCTAAGTATTACACATTCATGTAACATTTTCTTCCCAGGTTATTGTTATTAGCGTAAGTCCATATTTATATGTTATCTACTGCTGGTCCATAGTTCCAAATCTCAACAATCATTATGACCACCAAAACAACAATCTCAAAAGAGTTATGATCATCAAAAGATCAATCTCTAAAGATTTATGAACATCAAAACAACAATGGGTATAAGAGGGTGGCAGCCCAGGGGCAAATGGCTAGCATGGGTCGATCCCAATTTTTATAGAAGGGTGGCAGCTCAGGGGCGAAAGCCTAGCATGGGCCGATCCCAATGGGTATAAGAGGGTGGTAGCTCAGGGGTAAAAGTCTAGCATGGGCCAATCCCAATTTGTAGAATTACGAGGACAACATCCCAGGGGTTAAAATGCCTAACATGGGTCATCCTCTTCTACCGCTGATCAGCTGGTCATTTGTATCATATATCTTATAAATATTATAATGCAAAGAAAAGTAAAGAAAAAGATGTAACATACATGATTCTACAAGTATAAGCAAAGCTGGTCTCTAATCCTTATCTATTGGTATTTGGTTTCACTTGAGCTCTCATTTTACATATGGTTGTATTATGCCTAACATATTCAGTACATTCTTTTGTACTGACGTCCCTTATTGGGGACGCTGCATTTCATGTTGCAGGTACATGTACTCAACTAGTAGATCTCCGCAACAGAAGCACATGATACTTAGCTGTAACACCCCGTATTCTATGTGTACTAGTTCTATTTATTACGCTTAAAAAACTTCCTTGTGTTATAGTTATGTACTCGGTTTCCTATGCAACTAGTCACAATAGAATATATTTAAAGGGAACTGTCCGTAGATTTTAATGTGACCCGAATAAGTTGAAGTCGATGGAAGAATTTAAACTTGAGATCATAAGTTGGTACTTGAGTCTAAAGTTTAAAGTGACATAGTGTATATAAGTTTTAAGTTAATTTAAAGGTATTAAGGTCTAGAAATTGAATAAAATATTAAGGTGCTTGCTTGACTTCACTAAGCTAGTAGATGACAAGTAGGTGCATCCCCTACTTTGACTTATTGACCAGCCCAAAGGACCAATTAGGTGCATCACCTACTAAGACTATTTTGACCATGTTATTAGGCCAAGTACACTACACCTACTTGCATTAATCTGGCCCAAGTGGAATAGAAAAATAAGGGGAAAATGGACTGCCAAGGACCATTCTTTCCAAGCCCACAAGAAATAATTTGAATGGAAAAGTAGATGGCATCACCTACTTAAATGTGTGGCCCAAATTAAAGACACGTGTTTAGCTGCAAAAGAAGTACAAGAAAGGTGGCAAAAGGCCCAATGTTCTTAAGTCCAAAAAGGCCTAAGTGAAAAGTCCAACTAGGTGGGTCACATACCTGAAAAATTATGGCCCAAAATAAGTGAGAAAGTCAGCCAAAGTAGGTCCCTTTAAAAGGGATAGATATCAGCTTTTTCCAACCATTTTTACTTTGCCAAAATCTGATTTCTAGAGCTTTCTCTATTCTCTCTCTTAGCTTCATACAACAACCATTAAATACCATTAGGGTTCTTAAATATTAGGGAGTTCAAGCTATTGGAAGGTATAATTTAAGACAAGTTAAGGAGGATAACTTTTACCTTGAAGAATCCAAGTCTTAGCAAGTGATAGTTCTGTCCAACAAGGTAAGCTACAACAATTTTCTCCCTCTTGTGCTTGATTTAATTAGGACACTTGGTATGTGTTAGTGAGTTTGAAATTGTTACTTTTACATGGTGTAATATTGGGGAGGATGTTCTGGTGATTAGTGCACGTTGGGACAGCCATGGAGGGGAGTCCTCTAACCTTAGTCATGAGCTTGTTTGAGCACCTTAAAAGTAATGTTAACTCTTCAAGTGCTGGTGATCAGAAACCATGATTCATATTTCTTCTGTTATGTTATTATGTTTAGGGATGTGACTGGATGTGCGGGTAATTTATGGAGACGTTAAAGGACTTAAATATTGTAGGGAGGTTTGGAGAGGAGCTTGTCACGACCCAAGCCTAGGGCCTAGATGTGACATGGCGAATGAGGAACCCGAAGGAACCCCAAACAAGCCTCTCAAACTTGTCATCACACTTCATCGGTCGCGGAAGTACATTCAACATTAATTAACGGGAAATAGGGACTAAGGGCAAACCATTTCAAAATGACATCATAGAACAAGAGTCAAGCTCATTTACAAAATACTTGTCCAACGCACACCTCTACATACATAGATAGGACGGGGGCCATGACATACTACCGGCTCCCCTCATAGTCAAAATACAATTGCAAGCTAAAGTCTCAAAACATAGGAGTAGGAAACATAACATAGCCCTCGAATCATTGAGGACTCACCAACAAACTCGGATAAGCACCGTACTAGCCACGTGAATGGAGAGAAGGATCAAGAGTAGCTCCGGTCCCTACATGGTGACATCATGTAGGCAAAATATGCGTTAGTACTTGGAATGTACTAAGTATGCGGGGTGCAACACAACAATAGACAAGGACACAATCGAAATACAAGAAATAGTTTCATAGGCATTATGAATAACATTATGAGGATGCATGATCAAAGTGAAGTCAAAACATGTTTAAGTAAATCTATACTAATAGTAGATATCATATGTGTATGCATGATCCAACCAATCTATAACCCCAACTTAGGATGGGGGATGCCGTTCACACCCGGACACCCTGGTGGCAAGGTATAAACCCCTCACATGGTTGATGTTGGTCACACCCCAAGCATCCTAGGTGGTGAGATATAAACCTCTCACATGGTTGATGTTGGTCACACCCCAAGCATCCTAGGTGGTGAGATATAAACCTCTCACATGGTTGTCCGGTTCTTTTCCCCCGGACCGGGCATGGTCATGCAACACTTTATATAGGAAATTCCCATTAGGCTTTAATGCAATCTCACGTATGGAATGAACATATACCCAGGCTTAGTTTGTTATCAACACATCTCTGGATTTCCATACATCTCATAACTCAAGCTTTAAAGCATCGATTCATCAATTCTCCATAGTTGGACATTTTGTCAAACACCTTGAAGGTATGTAATGGAATCAAAGAGCATGGAAAATAGGGTAGTAATTATGCAGCCAAACCAGTGAACAACCTACAACAACACCTTTTAACACCCACAATACCACATGAAAATCTCCACATCCATTTCAAATTTAGATTCAAGTTCTAGAGTCACAACATGCTCAAAATAATCACTTTTCATGTTTAAAATTCAATGTGCAGGAAATTATTACAAAGAACAAGACTAATTTATGAATCTTAACTTAAACCATGAATTAGTGAGTAGAATAGAGTCTAGGCACTATGGGTGGAAGGACCCATGAGTTCAACACCACATACCTTAAGTTTTTATGAAGGTCTTGAGAGTGTCTTCAATGGAAGCTTGGAACTTGGAGCAAGAGTCTCTTCAATCTTGAGGAAGGTTTTGGATTAGGGTTCTTGAGAGAACTTGAGAGAAAATGTGTCTAAGTATGGGAGAGGTGTTTTGGGAAATGTTTTAGAGATGGGAATTGAACTAATGGTATATAGGAAATAACATATGCCCTTTGGAAAAATGGTCCAACACTTAGAAAAAAAAATGAGGCGGGTGAACAGTAAAAACGCTCACTGGAAATTGCATTTCCTGCCGGACAGATTTTACGAAAATGGGCATAACATCTTCGTCCGAACTCCGAATGAGGTGAAACGAAGTGCGTTAGGTAGCTAACTCAAAGGGATTTCCATGGATATGTTATGCGCCACCCAATTATTTGTGTTCTAGGAGATATGACCCTCCAAAGTGGACCCTCGAAAAAGGCTTCACTTGGAAATTTCGGATTTTGATACGGTTGCTCTAAAATTTGGGTTAGACCCATTTCCCACTCAATTTGACCCCCTAAACAAGAATAGGAAGTCGGATTTTCGAAAAACGAAATGGATTTTTTTCTAGATATAGCTAAACAAGTTTCCGGTAACTTCCGAAGCACATTTTTAAGAACTTTTTGGGTCATTTCATAAACGACGTAGTTAAGAGGTCAAACAATTAAGGAAAAGACCAAAACACCACTGACTTAAAAGCTCTCGGAGTCACTGACGGATCGTCAATCGACTTACGGTCCTTGCTGGTCAACCGTCAGTCGCCTTCAGAGAGTAAAACTTATTGGTCCGACCTACTTCCCTAGTCCACGGATCGTGGTCTGACCTATGGTCCGTAGGTCCTGGCGTCCCCTGAACCTTAGTCAAATTCTTTTGCTGCTTCTGGGGTCTACAGTGACCATCCACGGACCATTAGCACGGACCGTGGGTCACCATACGGTCCATGGGTGGCGCCCATCGGTGGCACCTGTAGCTTCTAAAATATGCAATTTGGTTTATTTAGGATACGGGGTGTTACATTATCTCCCCCTTTAAATAATTCGTCCTCAAATGGAGAATAAACTAGCTGAAATGGAGAGAGAGGGCTGCAATCGCTACCACTAAAATGCTGAAACTGATTTCTGACTGAACTAAGTTCCAAGAACATGCAAATACGCTGAAAATGCAAGTACAAGCTGAAGGAACATGATACTAAGAATAAAGCTACGCATGAATGATTGAAAAACTGAATAGGATACCTCCAGCTGGAATGGAATTGGAAGGAAAGAGGTGAGGATACTTGGGTTTCACGTCTGCTTTTGCTTCCCAAGTAGCTCCCTCTACGGATTGACTCTTCAATAAAACCTTGACTAAAGCGACTTCTTTGTTTCTCAACCTTCGAACCTGACGATCAAGGATTTCAACTGGTACCTCTTCATAAGTGAGACTATCCTTCACGCCATAATTTCTATAGGCACAATAGACGCTAGATCACCCACACAGTTCTTCAACAATGACATGTGGAAAACCGGATGCACTACTACTAGTTATGTTGGCAACTCTAACTCATAAGACGCTTTACCAACCCTTTTCAAGATCTTGTAAGGGCCTACATATCAAGGACGTAGATTACCTTTCTTTCCAAATCTCATCACCCCTTTCATAGGTGACACTTTTAGAAAACCCAATATTCAACTTGGAACTCTAGTTCCCTTCTCCTTAGATCTGCATAGGATTTCTGGCGACTCTGGGTTGTCTTAAGTCTATCTCTAATGAGTTGCACTTTCTCCATAACATCTTGAACTAAATTTGTCTCTATCAAGGCTACTTCACCTACTTCAAACCAACCAACTGGAGATATACATCTACGCACATACAATGCCTCATAAGGGGCCATCTGAATGCAGGAACGGTAACTATTATTGTAGGTGACCACTATAAGAGGAAGGTGATCATCCCAACTACCCTTGAAATCGATCACACAAGCTGTCAATATTTCTTCTAAGGTCTTAATGGTACGCTCTGCCTGACCATCCGTCTGCGGATGAAATAATGTTCTAAGGTTAACCTGAGTACCAAGACCTTTCTGAAACGACTTCTAGAAATGACAGGTAAACTGAGGACCTCTATCTGAGATGATAGACAAAGGAACCCCATGCAACCTAACTATCTCATTAATGTAAAGCTTGGCGTAGTCCTCCGCTAAATCTATAGTCTTAACCGCCAAGAAGTGTGAAGACTTAGTAACTCTACCAACTATAACCCAAATGGAGTCATGTTGTCTGCGAGTACAAGGTAAACCTGTGATGAAGTCAATGTTGATCACTTACCACTTCCATGTAGGAATGTCGATCTCTTGAGTCATACCTCCTGGTTTCTGATGTTCTACCTTGACTTTCTGGCAATTGGGTCACTTAGCCACAAAATCTTCTATAGCCCTTTTCATGCCATTCTACTAATAGACTATCCACCGAGTGTTCATCTACCTCGCAGAGATTTACAAGATCCTCAGCCAAAGTGAGGATCCAAACAGCGATCTTGGTAGCTGCACTTTTTCACAAACTTTTTATGCCTAATCCTACAAAATCAAAACACCTTTATTTCAAAAAATAACAAAATTAAAGTAGTTAAGCGCTTTGGGTTGCCTCCCAAACAACGCCTTAGTTAACGTCGTGGCACAACGCGGGTTAGCACCTAAATTTCACTTTTGGGGTTAGCCAAAACATCGTTTGGTGACCCCTTGCCTTTTGCCTGGTGGAGATGAGGCATTACATAACCCAAGAGAATTTCAATTAGCTGGACAGATTTAGAGTGAGAATCGCTCATCTGGTTTAGCACTTCTACATTTTGTTTAATCTTCTCTAGCACTCTATCTTGCTCGTTTAGCTTTTCAAGAATAATGGTCAATAACATATCTTTGATATGTTTATTTTCAATGTGCATAGATCTTCCCTGCTCAAGAGGTGGTCCGCATTTGCTCTTCTCTTTGGACATCACTTCCAATTCCTCGACCTTTCGGTTTTAGCCACAAGGTCAAGGAATTTGGCTGCGGTCTCATAGGAATATTTCTCACGACTATCTGGCATAAGTCGGTCGACTAACTCTCTGTTTTTGGGATTCAGACTCCTATAGAAGCATTCCAATAGAACTAACTTGGAGATTTCATGAGTTGGACATTGTATCAATAGTGTTTTAAACCTCAGCCACGACTCATGCAAAGGCTCTCCTTCTAGATGCTGGAAGTTCAAGATGTGATCCCTGAATCTCATCACTTCTACAGGGAGGTGTTCCATTGATCCACCATTCCCATCATGTATAATCATTATCCTGTCTCAACACACAAACAAGCTAGACAAAACTAAGAATTAGGTTAGTGAATTACAACTAAGAAGAACAAAAATTTTACTAATCTAAAAATTCTCAAATAACACCACTCTTCGGCAGCAGCGCCATTTTGATTCTTATCGTGACCAACGACACTAACCTACAGTAGGAGTGTCTACGATCGTTGGGTACATGCTTTCGATAGGAATTTTGCAAGATAATAATGACTAGGCTAAGCTTTAGATGGAAATAAGTTCCCTCTCGGGCAACTTACCCCGTTTCAAATGTGTTCCTCTCAGACACCTATTTGCCGCATGAAGGCTAGCCTACGCCTTACCCCACTCACTCTCTCGAGCTGAGTGTTAGATATGGGACTAGGGCTCACCCTCTCGGGCTAAAACCTCATGTCGACCCACTTCTTAGGCCATCAGTCTAGTGGTCTTGGTTTCGCGACCTCCCTCTCAGGCAAGCCGAAAACACATGGGTGGTTTTGTATTTGCAACTACAAACCCATTAAATTAAACCACAACCACTAGGTGATATCACCATTAAAATACATCTAACCTACACATATTTGATAAATCATACCCCAAGAATGGGGGTTTTTAACCACACATCAAGAAATAACAAAATACACCTAAAATGATAATAAAATCAAATAGGTATAAGGAATTAAATTTTGATTTAAGCAGAGGAAGAAGAATGGAGAAGACCCACTTCCAACTTGGGAAAGATGAAATCCTTCTTTCTTCTAGTCTCCCACAAAACCCTCTCCAAACTTGAGAGAAAAATATCCTAAAAAGTACTATTTTATTCTAAAAATTATAATAATAATTCGACTCTAAAAAATTAATAAAAAGTTCAGTATTTATAGACTTCAGAAATTAGTGTTGGTGAATCGCTCGGCGAGGTTAGTCGATGTCACCGAATGACTTGGCGACTCCCCTTTCTTCTGTTTCATCGCCGTTTCGTGCTTGCCTTCAACATCTTCACGTTCTGGACCATTGGACGGTATAGTACTGCTTTGCAGAACTATTTGGTGAAGCGCCGACTGCTCCTTTCATCGCCTTTTTGATCCTTCTCCTTCAGGGCTTCGCGTACTGGAACAAAGGGTGGAGTGCATCCCTTCAGAGCTTGTTCGTTCATTTCAGCCTTCTTGTTCCTTTTTGTGCCTAAGTGTCCATGTTTCCACTAAAACTTTAAATACCTGAAACTTAAGAGTTTTCAACATATATTGATACAAAGTTAGCATATGAGGGCACTATTTCTAGCAAAATAAAACCTTAAATGAGACAAATTTGTGGATTCATCAGGTTCAGCACACTGGAATAAAAGGCGAAGTAAGACCCTTTGACGACTCGCCAAGTGGATTCAACAATCCTCAGGCCTTCATTTCTTCGTTCTTTTGAGCCTTTTCGTTCCTTTTTGCGACGTAGTGTCCATGCTTTCCTTCAAACATCAAATACCTGAAACCTAAGGGTTTTCATCATATATTGAGATAAAATAAGCATTTGAGGACACAATTTCTATTAAACTATAGCCCTAAATGAGTCCAATTTGTGGACTCATCAACACCCCAACTTAAACTTTTGCTTGTCCTCAAGCAAACTCAAGTTCAGCAGTTCAAAAAGGGTTTCTCGAACAGTTCGACACAAGAATCGATCATGAATGCACACAACAAGACTCAATTTACTTATGCAAGGATCAATTGTGTACTCAAAGATTCTAGTTGTGACACACCATTACCAAAGATTATCAAGCTCGCAATACTTGCTTCAAATGCAATTTCAAGCTCAACAAAAGCCTTAAATTCCTTCACACAAAAGATGATTCCATTATCACATGCAAAGATATAATCAATTTAAAGTTCAGGAATCAGATACAACACTCACACTCACAAAGAGGAACACAATGCATGCTTTCACCCATAGGTTTGCTTGTATTTTCCAGTAAACATTTGTTTAGATTTTCTCAAGATCACAAAGGTCTTAATAAGTCTTGTAACGGGGCTAAGTGTACCGATATGGTCATTTAGGCATAGTGACTTTTATCCTCATGGAATGTGGTGCTCTGAACACTTCGTTTCTTTTTCCTTCATCATTATCATTAGTGCTCGTAAGTCATCCTATTATTCACTTTCCATGGATAGTTTGGGAACCCCATCACTTTTGTACTTTCTTCCACAACTTTATTTTTCATTCTTTTTATTTTTCTTTATTTTTTCTCTTTTTTTTATATGGAAGGATTCCATCTTCCTTAAAACCATGGGTAAGAGGAGACTTTCCTTGCACTTCTTGATTTTCTCTTTTCACCACAGCCCCAACGTAAGCTTTTGGCGTAAGTTGGCTATTCAACTAACAACAATTCAAGAGGATTATAGGTAATGGATTAAGAAAGGTCTAGTTTCATCAAGTTTCTTCCAAAGAAAGGTAAGGCTCAAAGGCTATTCAAAGGAGAATCACATGCTCACAACGTAGGTCACAAAAGAGGTATATGTCAAATTGGTTCGCACTCTTCGAAGTTGCCTAAGATCATATCAAGAGAAAGTTTTACTTAGTCAACTAGACCAATATGGCAAATTCTAGGTGTTGTCATGCATGGTTCCAGGTAAGCTTATCACACAAGGCATCGACACTTAAGTCAAACAAGACTCCACACTTTCGCTAGTGTGCAATGGTCATCACAAGAGAATCCATTTGACAAATGGCTAACCACAACGAGATGCAAAGAGTTCACATATTGTCTATGCAACTTCATTTGGCCTCATCGTAGCCGTACATTCATGTTCGTTCAATTGTAAGCACTATTCAAGTCATCGGTATTGATCGGGACCGAGATTTAAAATTTGCAAAAAGAACAACCACATTCATCACACAAGAGGTGGCAAAAATTTTCAGACGGGTTAAACTCATTTTGCAATGACGGGTTAAACTCATTTTGCAATATAAAATAAAAAGGAGCCATAAGCTGAAACATCCACATAAAAGTAGTAATAACACAATTTTAAACAGAACAGCCCAAAACAAAAGTACCACACAAAGGTACGGGCCTCACCCCACCACAAACAAAAAGCAATTTGTCCTCAAATGCATAAAACAAAATTTCTAGAATGTAAAATAAAGGAAGACATAGAGGGAGGCAAAGAGGGGATCCTGTCGAAATAGTCGCTCCATCTGTTTGGGCATCAGTGCCCGATGTGTCACTTTGAATCTGGGCATCAATTTCCAAAGTCCCCTCAAGGAGAACAACGTCTATGTAATCCAAGTCCGAGCACAATTCAACAACCAAAATGCTCTAAAAGTGCAAGAAATATAGAAACTAGGGTGCATGTGTGAGTTTGGACAGATAAAAAGTGAGGGAAAGTCAATGAAGTTGAAACTTTTAAACCTTTGGCTTGCAAAAAGCGTCCAGGTTTCGCCCACTCGGCGACATTAGTCAAGCTCGCCTAATCATTCGGCAGAACGCCGACTGTTTAGTTTCTTTGCCGAAATATGGTTGGGGCATTACATAGTCCGAATGGCATTCTCTTGAATGCAAATGTTCCATAAGGGCAAGTGAAAGTGATTTTTTCTTGGTCTTTCGGTGCAATAAAGATTTGATTGAAATCGGAGTACCCATCCAAAAAACAATACCACCCACTTTTTGATAACCGGTCAAGCATCTGGTCCATAAAAGGAATTGGAAAATGGTCTTTCTTGGTCCATGAGTTAAGTTTTTGATAGTCCATGCATACTCTCCACCCAGTCACTGGTATTGTCGGCACAAGTTCTC
Organism: Solanum okadae; assembly: GCA_036553675.1. NCBI lineage: Eukaryota > Viridiplantae > Streptophyta > Magnoliopsida > Solanales > Solanaceae > Solanum > Solanum okadae. Next base: position 30,435,645 of record CM071682.1, read on the forward strand.
CTTTTGCATTTGGGATTACGGTTATACCTCCTTTTTTTTGTACACATTGCACTGGGCTTACCCACTTACTATATGCAATAGGGTAGATCACTCTCGCATCTAGCCACTTGATGATTTCCTTTTTCACCACCTCCTGCATTAGAGTGTTTAATCTCCATTGGTGCTCCACACTAGGTTTACATTCACTGTCGAGCCGAATCTGGTCAGTACAGATGCTAGGAGGAATTCCTACTATATCGGCTATTGTCCATCCAATAGCTTTTATATGCTTCCACTGTACTTCAATGAGTAATTTCACATGTCTTTCAAGAAAATTGGCTGCGATAATTACTAGTAAGGCATATTTGAGATGAGAGGGTAGGGATTTTAACTCCAGATTCTGTAGTTCTTCTGTTGATGGCTTTGCATGAGGACTTTCTCTATTTTTTAGGTTGATACCCAACTTGATTGGATTCCTTGAATATACTCCTAACCCTAATAAGGAAGCTACCACTTCCTCATAGCCTTGAACTTCAGATTCATCATAATTGGCAAGTACAAATTCAAGAGGTTCATTCTTGCGCATTAAATGGCTCATACTTGCCACTGCCTCATCTATAACATCCTCAGTAGACACCACATAGATATTACTTGGTTGCTTCATGAATTTATAGATATTAAAGGTCACCTTATCATCATTCACACGAAACTTCAATTTCCCGCTTTTGACATCCACCAATGTTCTCCCGGTAGCTAAGAATGGCCTTTCCAAAATAATGGAGATTTCAGCATCGATCTCACAATCTAGAATCACAAAAATAGCCAGAAAGATGAACCGATCTACTTTTACAAATATGTCATAGAGTATCCCCACTGGGTGCTGGATTGATCGATCAGCCATAAGGAGTCTCATTGTGCAACCCTTTGGTTCACCCAAACCAAGTTGCTTGTATATTGCATAGGGCATCAAGTTAATGATTGCTCCTAAATAGCATAATGCTTTAGCGAATTGGAGCATGCCAATTGTGCACGGGATTGTGAATGCCCCAGGATCTTCTCTCTTAGTGATTGACTCATTTGTCATAATTGCGCTGCAACTATGGGGTACCTCATTCGTTTCATACTCCAAGCTCCTTTTCTTTGAAACCAACTTTTTCCATGACTTGATGGAGTTCTTTGGAAGCTCGACCAACCACTCAGTGGCTTCCCCGGTTAATGATAATGGAAATAAGCGAAGCCTTATGAACTCTAGTGATAGATTCTTGAATGACAGAGGGGTGCACACTTCTATGAAACTTCGTATATATTCATACGAGCCTTCATGCTCTAACCCTCCATATAAACCTCTTGAATGTATGAGATGGAGTGTTGTGCTAGCAACTTCAAATGTTACACCTCCGTATGTTTGTGGCATGAAGATTGCACCCATCTCACCCACTTGGGTTGGGTTGTACACACTATTAATATCATCAATATCGTCTCGATGAAAAGCATAGACTATTGGATGGCCTGCTTGGCATCTATTTTCACCGTTCACACTCATATGTCTGTTGAAACACACAAACACTCAAAACAAAACTGAAAATTAGGTAAGTAGACTACAACTAAGAAGAACAAGAACTCTAATAATCTAAGAATTTTCAAATAACACCACTCCCAGGCAACGGTGCCATTTTGATGTGTACTTTAAGGGGGATAAGCTCTCTCTCGAGAAACTTACCCCATTTCAAATGTGTTCCTTTCGGACACCCACTTGCCTCACGAAGACCAGCCTATGCCTTAACCCACTCACTCTCTCGAGCTGAGTGTGTGGACATAGGATTAAGGTTCACTCTCTCGAGCTGAACCTCATGTCGACCCACTCAATTTGGCCATCAATCTAGTGGTCATAGTTGTACGACCTCTCTCTCTCTCTTGAGGAAGCCGAAAAACACATAAATAAACTTGTATTTGCAACTATAAATTCATTAAATTTATCCACAACCACTAAACAAAATCACATTTAAACTACGAATAGACTATCAACAAGCAAGACCCAACAATTATTTTAACTCATATTCGCTAAATAACACCCCAAGAATTGGGGGTTTTAGCCAGACATATATAAGAGATAGAAATTTATACCAAATTGAGCTTGCATTCAATTGGGTATGAAGATTTAAGTCTTGATACAGGCCAATATTTAAGAATCCAAGAAACCCAAATCCAAATCTTGAAGATGAAATCCTTTGGAACTTCTAGTCTTCAAAAATCTCTCAAATTTAGAGAAAAAATATCAAAAAGTACTATTTTATATGAAAATTATAATAATTGTTCGACTCTCAAAACTGTAACTCTAACTAATATTTATAGTTTTCATAAATTTGTGTTGCAGCGGATCATTCGGCATCGTTAGTCGGAATCCTCGATCAACTTGGTGATTCACCTTTTGGTGTAGTTCATCGTCATCTTACACCATCCTTCAGCATCGTCGTGCTTTGGGTCATTGGGCTACATAGTATTGCTTCGCGGAACTTCTTGGCGATGCACCGACTACTCCTTTTTTCCACCGACATGATCCTTTCTTTCGAGGCTACGCACACTGGAACAAAAGGTGAAGTAAGACCCTTCGACGACTCGCCAAGTGGACTTGGTGATCCTCAGGCCTTCAATTCTTCATTCTTTTCAGTCTTTTCATTCCTTTTTGCGACATAGTGTACATGCTTTCCTTAAAACTTTAAATACCTGAAACTTAAGGGTTTTCATCAGATATTGAGATAAAATGAGTATTTGAGGACACAATTTCTATTAAACTATAGCCCTAAATGATTCCAATTTGTGGACTCACCATAATGATACATTCAAGACTGATGCATGTACATCTGAAATAATTGAAATATCTAGCCTAGCAGATGTAATTCAAGAACTATATAGCTGGGGTTCTGAAATTCATGCAAGAAACCAAGTAATAACATGATAATCTAATTTGGAACATTTAGATCACTAATTCATGATAATCTGCTGAGGTTCTAGAAACCCTAGGTCTAGTGATAATAAGGGAATCAAGAATCTGACTGAAAACTAGGAACCTAATGGGTTAAAGGAACCCATTAGTGAAATCCCATACCTGGTGAAGAATTTCACGGAGAAATCTTTCGATTTCGGGGCTGGAACTGATGGAACCTTGTTGTGTTCTTCAACTAGGATTCTTGACCTTTTTTGTCCTCTTATGCTCTAATTTTTCTCTGTTTTGATTAATGATTTGACTTAGGTAAGTTCTAGTTATGTTTCTAGACTTAAACTGACTAAAATCTCATAGTTTAGGGTCTAAATGACGTAGTTTAGGGGTCAAATGAATAAGGAAAAGACCAAAAGAGCCCTGACTTAAAAACTATCGGAGTCACTGTCGGACGGGACTGAAGGTCCGTGCTGGTCAACCGCCAGTCGCCTTTAGAGAGTAAAACTTTGGGGTCTGACCTACAGCCCTGGACCACGGACCATGGTCTTACCTACGGTCTGTAGGTCCTGGCCTGGCCTAACCCTTAGTCAAATTCTTTTGCTGCTTCTGGGGGGCTACAGTGACCATCCACGAAACACCAGGACGGACCGTGGGTCCCCTTACGGTTCGTGGGTGGCACCCGTCGGTGGCACCTATAGCTTCTAAAATTTGCAATTTGGTCTCTTTAGGATACGGGGTGTTACATTAACACTTAAGGAAAATTTAAGAATTATACAACTGAAGAACAGTTCGGGTCTTAGGTTATAAATTTTTAGGGTGTTAATCCACAAAACCCCTATTCTTGTACCTATGGGTGTCTTAATCAACAGTACCGTACGATGAAGAAATAATATATATGAGCACTTTTAGGTATCAAGACAATCAATAAACACAAATAAATTTTAATATTGATAGCACTCGACTATTCCAATTCACTATAATCAAGACGTATATCAACCCAATTTATACTAGGAAGTTTAAAAATACAAGTTTAAATAGTGAATTATTAATAAAGATAAAGTCGAATAGCAATGTGAACACAGTACAATCTCTTAAGAATTGGTGTTACATTGTGATGAGAAAAATTAAAACGACGTGGTTCAAATAAATCAACTTGTACAGAGATCACCAATGGAAATGCAAAAACATAAAGCTACAAAGCATTATGTCTATATTTTTGAGATAAAAACAAAATTTGAACCAAAATTACTCAATTTAGCCAAACAAATATGCCATGAACATTGTTGCACTATCATACATAGCACACAAACAATTTACAAAATAGATTGCAGGTGGTAGCAGTAAAAGTTTCTATTAAAGAGCTAATTAATAAAATTTATTTTAGGAAGTAGTTGTCGAGACAACAATTCTAGCCTTTCTAATTTTTCTCCATCTATCATGTTTATATCCTTATCAATCACTTTGTTGTTTTCCCCTTCAGAACATCCAGCTATGATTATATGTCTTGTCTTATGAGGTAAAATAATCTCCACAGGAAGTGCTTGTTGTTCCATTCTGTCAGAACGACCACAAGGTGAAAGACAACACTACAAGTATAAGAAAATAATATAGAGATTATAAACATACTTTGAGTGCTTGTTGTTCCATTCTATAACAAGAAGCACTTGCTGTGGGGATTATTTTTCCTCATGAGACAAGGCACATATGGATGTGCTGAAGGTAGTAGCAACAAAGTTATTGATCTAGAGATAGACATGAAAGCTGGAGAAAATGTAGGAAGGCTAGATATTGTTGTGTCGACAATAACTTTCTAAACTGGCTTCGATTAATTTGCTCTTCAACAGAAACTTTTGATGTTGCTACCTGCAATCTAGTTTGTCAATTATTTGTTGGCTATGTATGATAGTGAAACTACATTAATGGCATATTTGCTTGGCTAAATTGAGTAATTTTGGTTTGAATTTTTTTATCTCAAGGAAATAGACATAATGCTTTCTAGTTTTATCCTCTTGCATTTCCATTGTTGATCTTTATACTAGTTGAGTTATTTGTACCATGTCTTTTTATTTTGCTCTTCACAATGTAACACCAAATCTTATGAAATTGTTTTGCTTTCACATTATTATTCGAATTTATCTTTATTGTTAATTCAACTGTTAAACTTGTATGTTTTAGCTTCCAAGTATAAATTGGTTTGATATACGTCTTGATTCAACTAACTTTAGATAGTCAAATTCCACCCCAATTCAAATTGTTTTGTGTTCATTGATTGTCTTGATAACTCAATGTGGTCATTATATATGCTTTCTTCATCATATGGTTCTGTTGATTAAGACCATCATAGGCACAAGAAGAGGGGTTGTATGGATAGTGAAACACCCCAGAAATTTTTTGATAAGATCCAAACCATTCTTCATTTGCGTATATGATTATATCAGGTGATTCTTAAATTTCGCTTACATGTTATGGTCAATTATTTAATGTGTGAATAGATTTGGATATTAATTAAGCCCACAAAAATCCCCTAGCATGAATTTGAGTTTAAAGCTTCCTTACTGATTGAGTTTTTATATAAGATTAAACTTTGGTTAACTTCAAACAATCATATCTCTTAGCATATGACCAATTCGGTGACATATGACCTATCACATTAAATTTCTATGAGTCTTCTTTCCAACGCCACCAAGTTTGCCTCATTTAGAGTTAAGAAGAAAAAACTATTACCATTTTACCAAAGTCTACCACAAAAGAGTTTTCAAAGAGAATGGCATTTCTCTCTCACTTTCAAAGTGAGAGAGAAAGGTCATACTCTTTTACAACTCTATTGTGGTAGTGTTTGGTAAACGGTCAAAACTTTTTATTTTGAACTCTAAATGAAGCAAACTTGGTGGCATTGGAAAGAAGACTCATATAAGTTTAGATTTATAGTTCATAGGCAACTTAATTCATCATATGTTGAGAGATATAATTGTTTAAAGTTGACATAAGTAGAATTTTATAACAAAACTCAATCGGTAAGGAAGCTTTCCGCTCAACTTTGTGCTAGGGGATTCTTATGACCTTAATTCATTTCAAAATATATTCCCACATTAAATAATTGACATTAACACAATTTAAGAATCACCCGAGACGACCTTATACACAAATGAAAAATGGTTCGGGTATTAGCTTAGAAATTTTCGGGGTGTTAGCACCATCAACACAACCCCTCTTCTTTTAACTATGAAATTTAATAAACAATACCATACGATGAAGAAAGCATATATAGTGACCACTTTTAGTTATCAAGACAATCAATTAACACAAAAGAATTTTTAATTGAGATAGCACTCGACTATCCCAAGTTTGTTGAATCAAGATGTATATCAACCCAATTTATACTAGGAAGATAAAATATAGAAGTTTTACCATTGAATTATTAATAAAGGTAACGTCAAATAGCAATTCGAAAGAAAAACAATCTCCCAAGAACTGGTGTTACATTGTCATGAGCAAAACTTAAAAGACATGGTAGGAATAACTCAACTACTACAGAGATCAACAATGGAAATGAAAAAACATCAAATAAGTAAGTATTATGTCTATTTTCTTTAGAAAAAAAAAATTTGAACAATAATTACTCAACTCAACAAAACAAATATGCCATGAATGTAGTTGCACTATGACACATAGCTAACAAACAATTCATAAATTAGATTGCATGTAGCAGTAGTAAAAGTTTTTGTTAAAGAGATAATTAATCAAAGCCATTTCAGAAAGTAGTTGTCCAGACAACAATGTCTACTCTTCTTGTGGGGATTATTTTACCGCATGAGACAAAGACATACATGGATGTTCTTATGGGGCAGAACCAAAGTAATTGATATAGAGATAGACATGATAGATGGAGAAAATGTAGGAAGGCTAGACATTGTTTTCTCGAAAACTACTTTCTGAAGTGGCTTTGATTATTTTGCTATTTAACATAAAATTTTATTGTTGCTACCTGCAATCTAGTTTGTGAACTGTATGTTGTCTATGTATGATAATACAACTACATTCATGGCATATTTGTTTGGCTGACTTGAGTAATTTTTGTTGAATTTTTTTTCTTATCTCAAGAAAATAGAAATAATGCTTTCTAGCTTTATGTTTTTGCATTTGCATTGTTGATCTCTCTACTGGTTGAGTTATGTGTACCATGTCTTTTAGTTTTGCTTACGACAATGTAACATCAGTTCTTGGGAAAATGTTTTGCTTCCACATGGTTATTTGACTTTAGCTTTATTTATAATTCAACTGTTAAACTTGTATGTTTTAGCTTCCTAGTATAAATTGGGTTTATATACGTCTTGATTCAGTGACTTGGGATAGTCGAGTGCCATCACAATTAAAAATTGTTCTATATTCATTGATTGTCTTGATAACTTAAAGTGGTCATTATATATGCTTTATTTATCATGTGGAATTGTTGATTAAGAAACTCGCATGCACAAGAAGAGGGGTTGTGTGGATGGTGTAACACCCCGAAATTTCTAAGATAAGACTCGAACTGCTCTTCATTTGCTTATAAGGTCATATCGCATGATTCTTAATTTGTTCTTACGTGTTAAAGTCAATTATTTAATGTGGGATTACATGCTGAGATGAATTAAGGTTACAAGAATCCCCTAGCACAAAGTTCAACCGAAAGCTTCCTTTTCATATGAGTTTTGATATATGATTCAACTTGGGTCAACTTCAAACAATCATATATCTCAGCATATGATGTATTACATGGTCTATGATCTATCAAATTAAATTTCTATGAGTTTTATTTCTAATGCCACAAAGTTTACCTTATATAGAGTTTGGAATAAAAAGGTTTTACCGTTTTAACAAAGACTACCACAACAAAGTTTTTAGAGTCAGAAACTATGGACTTGATCTACGGGTCATGGATCAAAATACTTTTCGTTCTGTTCACTCATGGAAAAAAAAATTGAAAGTCATTTTTAGGGTCCAATTCTTATGGACCTAGTTATGGGTCGTAGAAGAATCTATGGCCGTAGTTTGGGTCCGTAGAATGAAGTTTTAAATCTCATAATTTCAGTCTAACTTCAATAGATGGGATCTACAGTCCACAGATCAATCCACGGACCATAGATGGACTTGTGGAAGGTTTTTGACAAAATTTTTTATTAGGGTTTCTTTTGTATTTTTCAACTTTTCCTAAGTCTATGCCACATATTACACATATCCTAAAATTCTTTTCACAATCAAGACTTTGTTTCCTACACTTTAACTCCCTCAAACTCAGAAACCACCTTAAGCAAGGCAGAAGATAGGATTTTCAAGCATCTTCTTCAACTTTCTTCAAAAACTTTGTTCTTTCAAGTAAGTAAGGCTATTCATAGTATTTGAATCAGTTTGTGCTCACACCCTACATCTAAATTTAGTCTGTCAAGAGATAAATTTGGGGTTCTACCCAAAGTTCCATGAATTGTGAGTTTGGATTGTGTTCTGTATTTTGAATTATGATTTTCTTAACTATTGAGATTATGATGCTTTATGCATTTTTTCTTGTGTTGTTGTTCACGCATATATTATCACATGAACCCTAGTCCTTGACATTTTGTTGAAAGCTTTTGTGTAATAGTATTTCCATACATTGATTTCAGAATTTAAAGTGAGTCCAAGTATATTTTTAAACATCATTTGAGAAGAATTTTAAAGGAACACTAATGGTTCAAAATGAATTATTTTGCATTGAGAAAAACATAAATGGTTTTATGGAGCATTTCATTTAGTAAAGTAAAGCTCAGTTATCTCTCAAAGAGGGACTTTCATGTATTAACTCAACCCAATGAGTAATATTATATAAGTATTATTTCATATATTCTGGGAGTAGTACTGAGCACCAATTTGGTTAAGTGTTGAGATAATTCAAACCCCATAACCTAAGCAAGCGTAAATAGGATCGTACCGGAATTTGGACGACTCCTCATTTGCCACAAGAAGGCTTTTTAGAGGATCCATAAGTTGATTTACTTTCTATAACTCGGCGAAGTATAGGACGATTCTTGCAACGTGGGTGAGACGTTGTATCATCATGAGGCTCATAGTGATGGTTGTTGGTTAGAGAAACTCCCCAACAAAGTAAAGTATTTTATTTCAGTATTCACTATCATTTCATACTTATTTGTAAAGCTTTTAATGATTTCATTTCACATTTATGTTTTACTTAAGATGAGTTATTTTTGATCTTTCGTTCAGTTTAGTTACTTGTTTCATTCAATTTTATTACATACCATACATTTCATGCACTGACGTAATTTGGCGCTGCATGGTTTTATGATGCATTTTCATGTACTCTTAATAGTTGATGTTCACTAAGATCTCTTTTATCCGTAGTCAGTGAGAACTCCTTACTTCGGAAGGGCTCCAATTTTGTTAGTTCAATTTATTTTACTTTTCAGTCATTGTTAGTTTAATAGTCAGGTAGGTTTAGTTTAATAGTCAGGTAGTTGTGAGTCTTGTCATGACACCTATCTTAAGTTAGTATAGGCTTCATAGACAGACAAAGTTAGTGAGTCAGTTCAGTTTTGAGCATTCAGATGTTTTAAACATTTTTATTTATATTAACATTATATATATTAAGATTTAATTTAGACTTTTGCGTGAGATATCTTTTATTGATTTTAAATGTTTATTTTATAAGGTTTTTGCATGTATATGTGTAGTTTTCCGCTCAGTAGTCAGGTCAAGGGTTTTCTTGGGACCGACAATGATTCTGAGTGTCGGTCGCGTCCATGGTGTAGTCTCGAGGCGTGAGTGATGGTAAGTACTTGGTCTCCAATCTTAAGGTTATGGGTTCAAAAAATTTATGATAAACATGATCTTGTGGCTCTTTTTACCAATTACTTGTAGCCGAACTTATTGTTAGAAAAGCATGAAAGTAAAACACATAATAATTTAACCGAAAAATACACAATTGTTTAGTGGTGTAAAAATAAATACCTAAACTCCGCAACGGGAACTAAAAATTTACACAAATTAAGTTTAGTAAATTGTTTACAAAAAGCATCAACATGATGATTGCAAGGGTCACATTACATAAACCAACTAGAGAGGACTCAAAAATCTACTATCTTTAGACCTCAAAATAGATGGGAAGGAAAAAGAAGTTCCAAACAATTATTGTAATAGCATCACATGCATATATAGGTATATCCTAATTTTATTCTCATACAATTTCAACATAAGTCCCCACAAATATCCTATAGTACACAAACATTGAAACTGTTCTCTTATTTAGCTAAAAATAATGCAAGTGCAGAAACAATTATAGTAATGTTATAAAGGAAAACATGTTTCCCTATTGCAGTGAAATACCACCATGGCTTATATATCTATTCATGCCAGCACCTGATGGACAAAACCATTATTGACACCTCCTAAGACAACCCAAAATTGTCACGTAAGGAGATCCACCCGTGTTGATTGTGGTTGAAGGTGTTTGCATGGTGGATCCCGTAGTCGTTGGATTGGTGCCACTAAATAAAGATGTAACTTGTCAAGAGGTAAATAGAAGAAAATATACACTAATGGAAAGTGTAGTCTAGATTTTAAAGATGAGTAAGCCAGCTAATTGTACCTCTTTATTTCAATCAGTCACTATAACATTATGCATATAAAATTTAAGTCTATAACTTATATAGAAGAAGCCACCAAATTATAAGTAACTCTTTTGAAGTGCTATTTGAATTTGAAGTAACACAAGAAACAGAAGAGCTAGCCATCGAGATACAGTTTGGGTTGAACCAAATAACTTTGGTCCAAACTTTATGTCTGTCTTAAGTACACCTCAAACATTTTAAAATTTTGAATGGTAAGTGTCTAATAGGAACACTTTTTTTTGGGTCTTAATACTCCCGATTGCAAGGTGATTTCTATGATTGGATCTTGGTTGTTGCTTGTGAGTGACCATGACTTTGCTACTAAATTCTCTACTCTTTTCTTGTAATGGATTTTGAAACTTAACCCCATTAATTTGATCAAGTTTTAATGCTTTGAAGAAGTAGTGATCTTTTGTTCCTGTAAAAACATCAAATTAAGTGATCAGTTTTAACTATGAAATGTTAAGAATAGAGATAGTGCCTCCACTTGTCCACAACTTGGATAAGAGCAATTAAATCTTTTTCTAAGTTTACATTCCTTGACGTTTCTTTCTCAATGCTTGACTCGTTAATGTTTTAGGTCTCTTGTCGTACATCAACACAGCTCTAATCCCAGTCTTACAACATACAAACATCTACCTCTAAGACAAAAGTCTTAGTGAAGTCAGGTATAGTGCCAATATAGGTTCCTTTGTCATGGAAATCTTTAATGGTATCCAGCCCTCAAGTCTACTTTAGAGAATATATTAGCCCCAAACAGCTCATCTAGCAGGTCATGAATCATGGGAATTGGATACTTGTTTTTCACAGTTAAATTGTATAGCGTTCTATAATTGATACACAATCTCTAGGATGAGTCTTTCTTATTAACCAACAAACTTTGGAAGGCAAAGGAAGACTGACTAGGGATTATAGCGATTTCCCTAGCCATGCCACTAATGTTAGCTTGAATAACATTCTTTTAATCATAGGAATACATCTAGAAAGCCATAAATCAAGGGGTTTGCATTATCATAGCACCTTTCTGATGGTAATTCTTTTGGCTCCCGAAACACCATTGCATTCTTCTTTAGAAGCTTAATAGCGTCTGGATGCATGTTTTCCGTTCCCTCCATAGCTACTTCCTCCTTGACCATTGACAAATCATCCATCACTTTACATGTTCCACATTGTAGCATCCTCTTTAATGCTTCAGGTTTCAACAGTGGATACAAAGTAATCATTATTCCATGAGTCATGAAACTTAAGTTGTGAGGCCTTGTATCTATCCAATTATTTACCAGAATTATATCACAACCTCCAGCTTTCATTAGTCTTAACTTGAAGTTAAACTACTCCTCTTGCATTTTCAACCAAATGATGAGATCTCTTATTTGCAGCTTATCAATTCATCATTTTCTACCCTTACTCTAATGGGTTTCAACATTGATTGAACTGCCAACTTTAATATCTTCAGAATATGTGGTTCAATAAAAAAAATGATTTAAGATATTGCCAATCAAGAATATCTATCGCGATCCAAAAAAAGAGATGATAACACTCGTCTAATCCCACCAAGACACGTCATCCTCAAACCCAACAAACAAAAGAAATGTGGAAAGGTAAAACAATAATAGAAATGGAGCGGAAAACATAGCATGTTTTATAAAAACACCCCCAAAACATTGTTCTCATGTGTACTAATACATAATTTGAAAGATAAAAACAAGTCTACATGTCTTGGTTTCTCGAATAGAACAAAACATAAAGTAAGGAACAAGAGTGTCCATCACGATGACAAGCAACTACCTCTCAAATCCTTTGAAAGCCTCGGAGAAAGATGAAGAAGAAATATCACACGAGTCTGAGTTCGAAACCTATATAGGTATACAAGAAAGGAGTGACTACCAAACAACACGGTACTTTGCAAGTAACCACCTAAACAAAGCAAAACTAAGCTAGAATACAAGTACTCCTTTCACCCCTACCGAACCAGCTCAAGTACATCCAACATATAAATCACTCCAACTTTACAATTTTACAATACACTATTCTCAAGGTTTAACAATCGCAGTCTAACCGTCACAATTCATCAACCAACAAGTATCAAGTATGTCAATCGAGAGTATCAAGTAGACTAATACCAAGTATCAAGTAGATCAATCACAAGTATCACATAGATCAATAACAAATATCAAGTAGATTAATCTCAAGTATCAAGTTCATCAAATCACAATAATCAAACACTTGCCGCAACCATTTCCCATCAACACAATATCACTAGCCCGAACCATTTCCCTTCGGCTTTATATAAAACTACTTGTCGGAACCATTTCCCTTTGGCACAATATCACTAGTCGGAACCATTTTCCTTCGGCTTCATATCATATCACTAGTTTGAACCATTTTCCTTCAGTTATATATCATATTACTTGCCAGAATCATTTCCCTTCGGCATTGTAACACCTCATAAATCTACCTAAGTCTGAACAAGAGGAGAAAGGATGGACCACGAAGAGGTCCATGGGCCGTTAATGGAACCACAACCACTCACCCTCGTCGTGGTTCACACCCAATAAAAATGTGGAGGACCATAAACCCTTTGAGGAGCCATGGAACTCTAGATGGTCCATCAAGTGGGCCGTCAAAGTGAACAGGAACCACCCAACTCACTATGAATAACCACGGTGGTCTACACTACTGTGGTTCTTCACACGGTCTGTGAAGAGGACCGTAAATGAGGTCGTCCAACCTTTAAGTATAGGTCAACTTGAAAATGGCCATATCTTTTAACACAACATGAATTAGGTGGCTCATTATTACATATCAAATTAAAGATACTGAGTCCTCCTTCCAATGCCACTGAGTTTGCTAAAATCCAAGCTCGGAGTATAACGTTACGCTCGTTTTAGTAGAGACCTATTAGGCAGGGCCATAACCTCGACCCCGTTGATGGGTCGTGGTCCTAATGACAATCCGTATGTTCCATCTTGAAGGCTACTTCATCAATTTTAAGTCCTGATGGTTTTGGTCTTTTCCCATATGCATTGGGGACTTAAACTACACCGTTTAATACCTCAACTACATTATTTTACTCAGTCTAAGCCTAATAATGTAGTAACATACCCAAAACCCTAATTCTCCAAAAACCAACCAACTTAGAGCGAAAAGAAAAGGAAAAGTACACTGTTTCTCCTAAGAACAAGCATGAATATTCTTCGAAGTTGAACCCCAAAATCCAAATGACTTCATCGTATATTTCATCACCAGGTATGTGGGATTTCACTAGTGGGTCCTTTCACCAATTAGGTCCCTAGAATTTAGTTAATTCTTAAGATTCACAAAACCTGTTCAAACCTAGAGTTTCTAGATTTTAAAGATTTGTTATTATTATTTTCCATTTGATCTAATAACTTGTTGAAAGATAATTTAGAATAATACCATGCATAACACTCGGAACCCTAGCTTGTGTAAATTTATCATGGTTCATGAATTATACTTTCTAGGCCAATCAGACAGAAATCATGCTTCAAATTATCAATGTCATATTCTCAGTATATAAATGTTGCATTCTAAGTTACCATGACATTGTTTTGAGCTATTCAGTATTTAGTGCATTTAGCTTCATGAATATTTAGTTGGGAGTAGACTTAGCAATGAGTTGTACTAGGGTTCATCATACCCTAAGAGTCCCAGAACTACGTGCTCACGTAGGTTTATAAGTCTCTTCAGTTGGGCATCAAATTTAGTGATCACGCCAAAGTCATGCATTTATACCTCTGGCAAGGTATGTTGGGTCATCTCGATGGGGCATATATATCAGACTCCATGTTTAGCTCACGTGGTTTATATCGGTTAATAATAGCTCCCCGAGTCAAACTATTAGTGTATTGACCAAGTTTTTAGAAGTTATTTCCGTATACAGTTCAACATTTTATTTTCATGATTAGTACTTTCTCATTGCATCCAGTTTATCTTTTAGTTATACTTCAGTACATATCTATATACGTGTTCACATTATATCATTTCTGGGTTATACATTGTTAGGGTTATATAATTTGTTCAATTTAGCATATCTATATCCTACATGCTCATTATATTCCAAGTATTGACACATATTTTGCACTGCATTGTTTCATGGTGTAGGTTCAACACCCAAATCACACTTAGTTTGATTCATGGTCTGAATTTAATAGCTTCAGTGGTAAGTCCTCATATTTCAAGAACAATAGACATGTCATCTTAAAATATGCCTAAAAACCTAATAATGCTCACACTTAAGCCAAGTTTGGAATCAATGTGTGTTAACTTATAGTCGTGTCGAGTGTTTTGATGGTATATATGCTAACCAATATTATTTGTTGGTTAGGTGAGCTTAAATGGAGAAACGAGCACTAAAATGGGCTTTAGGAATCACAAGAGGACGCAAGTGAAAAGAAGCAAGAAAGAAGAATAAGGAAAGACACAAGTTAAAGTTGTATCCTCTCTGTGTCGCGGAGAGGAATTGATTCTTGAATGCAAATTATAAAATGGGATAGAACACTCAATGGTCCCTCCGTGTCGCGGAGAGGTATTTTTTCAATTTATCCATGAAATTCAGTTTGAGGCAGAACAGTCTGTGTCAAGGCCGCATCGTGGAGAAGAAAAATTATTCTCAAACTTAAATTCAGCAGGCTCTCCGCGTCGCGCACCTAGATGCCAGATTTGGCCGTTTCAAATTTAGTATAAATAGGTTAATAATATATTTTAATAATTATTCTTTTTCTGGGGTTTGAAGAACGATGATTTGGAGAGATATTTCATCAGTTTTTAGGGTTCTTTCTTAAACTCTCTACTTTCGATCTTTTTATGTCATTTAAACATTGCTTGATCAAAAATACTATTCTGAATAGCTAAATACCCCAGTTCTAGAGATGTGCTTACAGGATAATTGTAATTTATTGAGTTTTTATGGGTTGATATTGATTATCATATAAATCTTTCTTATGTTCTTATTTTTCGTATTTCATGCCTGATCACCATTGAAATAAACTCATTCTCCAAATTGAACTCGGGAGAGGAATAAGAGGATAGAACGTGGGGCATAAGGAGCACGATTTTCTCTTAAGAATTAGAGCAAATTTGTATGTAGGATAGGGATATACCTAGAAGCCATGCCTTGTCATTATACAAGATGAAATCGTAATGCTCGATACTTGGTCAAACTTATCCTTGCTCAATGATGTAGTTAGGTTGTCATTTATTGTAGGAGATTAGAGGTTGGGAGACCATAATCATATTATTAACCCTGTGATCATTGATTCTATAGTTGATAAACATCCATTTAAATAATGTAAATTGCATGAATCCTGATAAGAGTTGCATCACTGGACTTTACTCAATCATTGTTTGATACCTTTGAAATTGCATCGCACTTATTTAATTTTGGTTAACTTTTAGATTATAAAACATAAAAAACTTGAAATCTTGATGACGCTTGCGTCTAGCTGAAAGTTTTGGAGAAATTAAGTGATTCTAATCATAAGTCCCTATGGGTGCAATACCCAGCTCTTTGTAAGAGAAACTTTAATACTTGAACGACCACGTACACTTGCGTGTGCAATTTGGGTGCAACAAGTTTTTGGCGCCGCTGCCGGGGACTTTAAAATAAGGAAGTATTTGATTTTTCCGAAGTTATAAAGCAAGTGTTGACAACTCGATCTTAGAAACTCATTTAGCAAGTTGTGTTGAATTTCAAAACTGGACAACGATCAAGGCTTGGTAGAGCCTCTAGCTGAACCAGAAATATTCATTCACTACCGGAGAAGGCAAATGCGACTCCCTTACCCAATCCCTCTTGTTGCTAATGAACCATCATCTCCAGTAACAAGAGTTGAGTAAGAAGAACCTATAGTAGTGTCTATGATTAAAGTAAGAGACGTGAAAATCCCACGTACCACCAATGTGACTTCATGCACTCATAAACCCGAAGCTGGTGGAAGATTTGAATTGAAGCAGAGTATGGTGCAACTATTGCACACGAATGAGCAATTCATTAGTCTAGCGCACGAGGATCCAACAATTCACATTCAAAACTTCCTTGAGATCAGTGGTACTTACACTCTAGTTGGAGTGAATGTTGATTACATGAGGCTGACTTTATTCCCCTTTTCTCTGCTTGGAGAAGCAAAAAGATGGCTGAATTCTCAGCCCGCTAACTCCATTACCTCCTAGGACGATCTTGCACAGAAGTTCCTTAATAGATTTTTCCAATCTGGGAAAGCATCTAAGTTAAGGAGTGACATTCTGAGTTTCTGATAGAAAGGAGGAGAGAACTTGTGCCAAGCTTGGGAAAGGTTTAAATCGATGTTGATGAGCTGCCAACATCATCATCAGGCTAGCGAGGTGTTGGTCCATACCTTCATTTAAGGATTGGAGCCTAACACCAAAATTTTACTTGATTCAGATGCAGGTGGTCAGGCTTTGGAAAAAACTTATGCTGCGCTATTCACCTTGCTAAACAAGATCTCACAGGGTAACCCTAATGGAACAGAGGAGGTGTGAAACTCGTGATATAGAAAATTTCAGGCATTCTGGAAGTAGATGGAGTGACTACCTTAACTGCACAGGTTGCTGCGATGTAGAACATGATGAACACTCACTTCAGAAATCTATCATTGGAAAAATAGCCAGCTCATGTGAATGTAGTCCAACAACACCAACTTGGTGTGAAATTATCGGAGGTGGTGATCATAGTGCAGAGGTACATGGTGCGAACCTAGATTCTGTGAATATTGTAGGGAATGCACAACGAGGAGGAGACCAGCAGAACTATGGAAACTCTTACAATCCTAATTGGCGCAACCATCTAATTTCCTAGGGAGGTAATCAGAATCAGGCCCAAAGCAAAAATCACTATACACCCCAGGGAAATGCACATGGGTAACAACCACATGCTCAACAGGAGAAGCCAAATAAGCAGCCGAATAACATAAGCATGGAAGAAATGTTGAAGAAGATCATGGTTGATCAAGCTTAGGTAGCTATTGATGTGAGAAATAATCAGCTAGCTACACATAATCTGATGAAACAATTTGGGAAGTGTGCTAGTACCCAGAACTCCCGACCGCAAGGAGGTTTACTGGGAAACACTGATCCAAATCACTAGCAGGTATACAGAATGGTTTGTAGTTGGAGGAGTTTGCTCCAAAGAAAATAAATACTGAATCTGCGAGTAAAGAGAGTGAACCTAAGGAGAGTGAGGTTGTTGCACAAGAAGAAAAAGTGCAACGAATAGTGAAACCACCTCCTCAATTCCCTCAAAAGTTCAAGAAACAAGAGGAGGGTAAATGTTTTCGTAATTTTGTCTCTCTTTTGAAACAAGTTCATATTAACTTGCCACTGGTAGATGTTTTGCAGGGTATACCAGGTATGCTAAATATGTGAAGGAGATTGTGGCAAACAAAAGGAGACTGACTGAATATGAGACTGTAGCACTTACAGAAGAGTGCAGCTCCCGAAACCAAAATAAGTTGCCCAGCAAACTGAAAAATCTAGGTAACTTTACGGTTCAGTTCACTATAAGGCAGAGCATCTATGCACGAGGATTGTGTGATCTAGGATCCAACATAAATTTGATGTGAACATCATTGTATAAAAAGCTGGGGTTGGGTAGTCCTAAACCCACTACCATCATCTTGCAGTTGGCTAATAGATCTATTGATAGTCCAAAGGGTGTTGTAGAGGATGTCTTAGTGCAAGTGGGATCTTTGATATTCCTAGTAGACTTCGTAATGCTAAATTTTGAGCCAGATCCTGAGGTCCCATTCATCTTGGAAAGACCTTTCTTCGCTACAGGGTATGCGGTAATATATGTAGCAATTGGGCAACTCACTATGCGGGCACATAACAAAGTGGAGGTGTTTGATGTCTATAAGACCTTAAAGCTCCCAGCTGTGTATGAAGAGTTGTCTGCAATAATGGTTATAGATCTTGAGGCAGAGGCTCGATATATTGCGTCCAAGGACCCTTTAAAGCGAGTCCTAGTGGGTGATGATATCTATGGGGATACTGAGGTACAAGAAATTGTACAATTTCTTGATGTGGCAATTGTAACTACATCAAGAGATCACTGGGAGCCTTTGAATAAAGTATTGTGTCCTCCACCCAAACTTCCATTGAAGAAGCACCCAAGCTGGAGTTAAAAGCATTGCAAGCCGACCTCAGCTATACATTTTTTGGTGAAGATAAGACCTTACCAGTTATTTTGTCTGCAGCATTTTCTTAATCACAGGTGGAAGCATCATTAAGCATCTTGAGGAAGAGAAAAGCAACCTTGGGTTGGCAAATGTTTGATATTCATGGTATCAGTCCCTCATTGTGCATGCATAAAATCTACATGAAGGAAGAATATTAGCCGAGTGCACGACACCAATGGAGACTGAATCCCATGATGAAGGGTGTGGTAAGAAAAGAGGTGATCAAGTGGTTAGATGCAGGGATCGTATACCCCATTTCTAATAGTAAATGGGTGAGTCTGGTACAATGTGTCCCCAGGAAGGGTGGAATGATGGTGGTAACCAATGAGAAAAATGAATTGATCCCCACAAGGACAGTAACTGGGTGGAGTATTTGCATGGACTACAGGAAGTTGAATGATGCCACTAGAAAGGACCATTACTCGATGCCTTTTATTGATCAGATGTTGGATTGATTGGCAATGCAAGAATATTACTACTTTCTGGATGGCTACTCAAGGTATAATTAGATAGTCATTGCACTAGAAAATCAGGAGAAGACTACCTTCACTTGTCTGAATAGCACTTATCCATTCAAACATATGCCATTCAGATTATGCAATGCACTGGCGACATTTACGAGATGTATGATGGCAATCTTTCATAATATGGTGGAGGATTTTGTTGAGGTGTTCATGGATGACTTCTCACTGTTTGGTGATTCTTTTGACCTTTGTTTGCTAATCTTGGCAGGGTCCTTTCTTGGTGTGAAGAAACAAATCTTGTGTTGAACTGGGAGAAGTGTTACTTCTTAGTGCGAGAGGGGATTGTCTTGGGGCACAAAACTCCAAAAATGTGCTGGAAGTTGATAAAGCCAAAGTGGAGGTTATTGAGAGGTTGCACCCACCCATCATAGTGAAGAGAGTTAGACGTTTTCTGGGACATGCTGGGTTTTACAGGAGATTCATCAAGGACTTTTCTAATAGAATAAGACCAATGTGCAACCTATTATAAAAAGAGGTGAAGTTTGTATTTCATGAGAAGTGTTTGCAGACATTTGAGTTGTTGAAGAAGAAGTTGATAGAAGCTCCTATTTTGATTGCTCCTAAATAGGAGCTTCCATTCGAGCTTATGTGTGATGCTAGTGATACAACGGCTGGGGCAGTGCTTGGGCAGCGAAAAGATAAGATGCTTTAATCCATCTACTATGCTACCAAGACACTTGATGCAGCTCAATCGAATTATACTTTCACTGAGAAAGAGATGTTAGCCTTAGTGTGTTCATTTGATAAGTTTAAGTCATACTTGGTAGGAACCAAGGTTGTGGTTTACACTTATCATACTGCAATCAGGTATTTGTTTAACAAGAAGGATGCCAAGCCGGGGTTAATTAGGTGGATATTGCTCTTGAAGAGTTTGATCTAGAGATTAAAGATAGGAAGAGAACTGAAAACCAGATAGCTAATCATCTGTCCAAATTAGAGGACTCATCTCACGTGAAGAATGAAGGGCAGATTCACGAAGAGTTCCTCGATGAGCAATTGTTTGCCTTGGACCTTTCTCAAGTGCCTTGGTATGGTGACATTGTGAATTTTCTGGTGAGTGGTTTATTTCCACCTGGGGCCTCTACACATAAAAAGTAGAGGCTGAAGTATGATGCACACTTTTATATATGGGATGATCCCTTCTTATTCAAGCAGGGACCTGATCAGATGGTGCGAAGGTGTGTAGCAGAACAGGAGGTAGTACACGTGTTGGAGAGTTGTCACTCTTCGCCATATGGTGGAAATCACGGGGGCGAACGCATTGCACATAAGGTATTGTAATCTAATTTATTTTGGCCCACTCTATTTAAATATGCTGCTATGTTTAAGAAGGGTTGTGATCAGTGGCAAAGGATGTGCACTATTTTTTGAAGGCATGAGATGCCATTGAGCAACGTACTTGAAGTTGAGATCTGTGATGTCTGGGGGATAGACTTCATGGGGCCATTCCCAACGTCCCGGGGTAATCAGTGCATCTTAGTTGCGGTGGACTACGTGTCCAAGTGGGTGGAGGCAGCTGCATCACCATCTAATGAAGCAAAAGTGGTAGTGAAGTTTAATGGAAAGGACATCTTCAACAAGTTTGGAACTCCAAGGGCCATGATTAGTGATGGAGATACTCACTTTATTAATAGTTCAGTGTGAAATTTGTTGGCAAAATATGGGGTGAGACACAAGGTAGCTATAATTTATCATCCCCAGACTAGTGGGCAGGTGGAAGTGTCTAATTGAGAACTGAAGCAGATCATTGATGAGTCCACAAATTGGACTCATTTAGGGCTATATTTTAATATAAATTATGTCCTCAATTTCTTATTTCATCTAAATATTTGATGAAAACCCTTAAGTTTCAGGTATTTTATGTTTGAAAGAATGCATGGACACTACGTCGCAAAAAGGAGCGAAAAGGCTGAAAAAATGAAGAAATAAAGGCCTGAGGATCGCCGAGTCCACTTGGCGAGTCGCCGAAGGGTCTTACTTCGCCTTTTGTTCTAGTGTGCTAAGCCCTGAAGGAAAGGATCAAGTCGGTGGAAAAAGGGAGCAATCGGCACATCGCCGAGAAGTTCCACGAAGTAGTACCATATCGCCCAATGACCTAGAGCACGATGATGTTGAAGGATGGTGCAAGATGGTGATAAACTATACCACAAGGCGAATCGCCGAGTTGATTTGGACTTGGGTCTC
Source organism: Solanum okadae (assembly GCA_036553675.1). Lineage (NCBI taxonomy): Eukaryota > Viridiplantae > Streptophyta > Magnoliopsida > Solanales > Solanaceae > Solanum > Solanum okadae. The sequence goes on from CM071682.1 coordinate 30,457,123, forward strand.
TTGGATTCCTCATTCTTTGACTGTAACAAGACTTAAATGTTCATACCCATTTGAATTCAAGCTCATTTAGTTATAAATTTCTATCTCTTCATGTGTGGCTAAAACCCCCAATTCTTGGGGTGTGATTTAGCGAATATGGGTTAAAGATAATTGTTGAGTATTGCTTGCTGATAGTTTATTCGTAGTTTAAATGTGATTTCCTTTAGTGGTTATGGATGAATTTAATGAATTTGTAGTTGCAAATACAAGTTTATTTATGTGTTTTCGGCTTGCGAGAGAGATAGGTCGTAAAACTAAGACCACTAGATTGATGGCCAGTGTGAGTGGGTCGACATGAGGTTTAACTCGAGAGAGTGAACCCTACTCCCATGTCAACACACTCAGCTCGAGAGAGTGAGTGGGTTAAGGCATAGGTTGGTCTTCATGCGGCAAGTTGGTGTCCGAGAGGAACACATTTGAAACGGGGTAAGTTGCTCGAGAGAGAGCTTATCCCCCTTAAAGTTTAGCCTAGTCACAATTATTCTATGAAACTTCTATCGAAAGCATGTACCAAATAATCTAGCTTAACCCGTATTCCCGTCACATCCCAAGGATCCCCTCTCAATACTTAGAAATCCTTGTTTATTTTGGTGTTTTTACTTACTAGTGATAAAACCCCGCATTGTTAATTGACACTTTTGTGTCCCCTTTTAATTTACAATGTTTTTACTCGTTAATGTCTTAAGCTATGACTAGTTAGAACTAAATTTTATTTTTCTTTAAATTCTCAAAACCACTTTCTTGGGACAATCCCAACCCTTTGTTGGGTTACTAAACTATTGTACGATCGTAGACACTTGCATCAGAAGTTGTGTCTTGATTACGCAAACATCAAAATGGCGCCGCTGCCAGGGAGTGGTGTTATTTGGGAATTCTTAGTTACATAGAATTTTTTTTCCGTATTAGTTTTAGCTTTACTAATCTAAATTGTTGTTGTGTTTTGCTTATTTGAATATCAAAGCAGGGAAAGAAGAATGGATGATCATTATGGGTACCACACGAACCATCCCCTCCTGAAACTACTGAACCTCAGGGACAACCTCCTGACATTTAAACATGTAGGGGATGAGATAATTCAGGAAATGTGGCTGAAGTTTCAAGCGGTGCTGCAACCATGCCCATCTCATGGGATGATGGATAAGGCGTTACTGGATTGCTTCTATAGGAGTCTTGGACCCGAGAATAATAAGTGTAGCCGATCAACTTGGCGAGGACGGCATGCTATGCCAGCCCTATGAAGTCATAGAAAATCTCCTTGATGGCATGGTAGAAGCCAGCAAAGAAGCCAAAAAGAAGCAGGAGTGGGATGCACTAGTCACACAGTTGGATGCTCTATCCAACCGAGTCACGGAATTGGAAGTACAAGCCATGGGAAAAGAAAAGCACTTCTCCCTCCGAGACTGTAGTCATGGGAAGAATAAGGGAGGTATGCAAGATGACGAAGCTCTTTCACTCATTCAGCAAAAAATTGAGGCACATGAGAACATGTTGAATGAGATGAAGGAAAACATCAAAATGCTAAATGAAGCGTCAACCTCTCACTCAATGACTATTCAGTTGTAGGATGCTCAAATCGGCCATTTGATATGATGTCATTACCCACCATTCGCCGAGGACTCGCCTAATTACAATATGGGTGACTCCGACGATGAAGAATAGTTGTTGATGTGCGTCGTGCCGCGACGTTAACTAAGGCGCTGTTTGGGAGGCAACCCAAAGCCCCTTAGTATTTTATATTTGCGTATTGGTAAAATAATTAGTGTGTCGTTTATAATGCTGAAGTGTGAGAAGGTGTTAGAAAAAGTGTTGAGTGGCGAGCAACAGGTCCAGTCGGCGAGTCGCCAAAGAGTTCGGCACACCAAATCAATTTTGTCATTTGACTCAAGATAGCTTCAAATTGGAGACTGTAAAATTTGGTGAGGATAGAAAAATATTGGCGAATCGCCAACCATATCGGCGACCCCGATGTTTAGCGCCATTTGAACGTCTAAATTTACTTGGGAAGTTTTGTAAAACTCGGTGAAGTAAACAGTTGTTCGGTGAAATGCCGACTGACTCAGCAATCAAGACTATTGCCCACGAATGAGCATGAACTGGACAGTTTGCAAGCCAAAAAGGGTTAAAATTCTACAACTTGTTCACTTTTACACGCTTTAATTCCTCCAACTGCATCTTGGTACACTACTTTCTATATATTCTTGCATTACCTAAGTGTTCTAGTTATCAATTTGTGCTTGGAACACATATTGCACTTTAAATTGGTCGGCACAAAAGGGTGATTGTGAAGCATTCGAGAACGTGGGTTGAGACTAGACACATTGGGCTGCCTAGCAAAGCTGTGGAGAGTTTAAGGAACCAGTCAGCGGTCCGCTTAATGTCCCCACCTTAATCATGCCACCCCGACAGATGAGGCAGCTACTTAACCAAGATTATCATTTGCCACCCTCTTTGTTATTCTCTATTTGTACTTTTGGATGTTTGTTATTTACATTTGAGGACAAATACATTTTATTGGTGGTGGGGTAAGGCCCACCTTTGTGTGAATATTGATGCTCGTGTTTTGTGCTTATATTTAGGTAGTTCTGTTTTAACTGATATTATCACTGCCTTTTTGTGGATGTTTGAGCTTATGGCTTCCTTTTATTTTATATTGCAAAATGATTTTGACCCGTCCAAAACTTTTTGCCACCTGTCGTGTGTTGAATGCGGCTGTTCTTTTGCAAAAAAATAAATCTTGGTTCCAATCAATTTTGATGACTTGAATAGTGCTTACAATCGAACGAACATGAATGTATGGCTACGATGAGGCCAAATGAAGTTGCTTAGACAATATGTGAACTCTTTGCATCTCATTATGATTAGCCATTTATCAAATCGATTCTCTTGTGATGATCATTGCACACAAGCGAAAGTGTGGAGTCTTGTTTGATTGTAGTGTCAATGCCTAGTGTGATGAGCTTACTTTGAACCATGCATGATAGATCCTAGAATTTGGCCCGTTGTCCAGTCAACTAAGTGATGCTATCTCTTGATATGATCTTAGGCAACTTCTAAGAGTGTGAGCCAATTTGACATATACCTCTTTTGTTACCTACCTTGTGAGCGTGTGATTCTCTTTTGAACACCCCTTGAGCCTTACCTTTCTTTGAAGAAACTTGATGAAATCATAACCTTTCTCTATCCACTACCTATAATCCTCTTGAATTGTGGTTAACTCATTAGCTAACTTAGGCCAAAAGCCTAAGCATAATTCATCATAGAGTCCCAATTTCAATAACTACAATTCATGTTCTATCATACGTGCATAAGCCTAGTTCAGTTATATACATGATAACAACCCAAGAGAATCTAGCAAGAATCGTCAATTCCTCATCCTAAAGCATAAACCCACATACTTTGAAAATTAGGGTTAGCCAAGGAATCCACATAAATTATTCAAAATATCATGAATCAACACTAAATTAATCATATATGAGTAGTATCCAACCTTTTGGAATCATACCCACCTGAAACCCATACATTGGAAGTAACCCTAACTTGATTGGGGTTCTTCTTAACAAATTTGGGGAAATTCTAGGGGACTCTATAGGCGGAAGAACTCATAGATGAAAAGCTAAACATACCTTTAATCAAAGCCCTAATGAAAGCTTCTCAACAATGGACTTTGTTCTTGACCCAAGCTTTAAGCTCTATCTCCTTCTTTAATGGAGGGTTTTCTAGAGAGAGAAATATTCTATGGAGAGGATGAAGATGGGTTTTCTTTTAATTCAAAGGAGAATGACTTAATAGAGGTAAACTTAGGTCTAATAAGCTTATATAGTTGCTAGGAAGGGAATAGAATAATGTAGGGTCAACTTTGGTATAGAACTAAGGACCCTAAACGTTTTAACTTAAAATTTACCAAGCTTCACGACTTACCTCGCCCTTTGCACCCCCATGGTTTGCCAAGGGCACTAGGCGACTCGCCAAGTGGACCCTTGGCTCACCCAAAATTCCAGCAAGGTCCATATTGGGGCAGTTCACTTAGGCGATCTTGGGGGCCAATGGGAGATCCGCCAAGTAGGTTGGCGAGCTATGACTTAGCTCACCCTTTGTTCCAGAATCAAGGAAAAAGGGACAGCCCACTAGGCAACCTTCGGTGACCTTTGGTGCATCGTCAAATGACTTGGGAAATGAAGTTGCTCAATTGCCAACTAAGCACCTAGGAGAACAAGTTCTCTTTCACTCTAACTTGATAGCTTAGGCCCTTGCAACCATATACCATGCCCTAGATAGTCTTCTAAACTACGGGATCTAACACGTGTCTTGACTTTCAACTACTAAGCCCCTCATTCAAAGTACGTAAAGTCTTATCTATGACTCTAATCACATACTCAAACCTTAGAATCCTAGCTTGAGGCTCTAGTTTGGTCTACTAGTTTCCGAGGTGTTACAATATCTCCCCCTTGGGAACATTCGTCCTCGAATGACCCTTCTAAGCACTTCTTAAAGGAAACAACTCTAGACTAGCAGCCCAATATGCATGCACTACATCTAAATGCACACAATCAAGGAGGAAAACTTCAACTCCAAGCTAAGCATAATCAATGCAACACAAGGGAGTAGGAACTACATCTACCAACCCAACATGCATGAAATTCTTTATATACTCATTTTCAAGGAGGAACTACTATCTCCTATCTACAACATGAGGCAAAGCAATGCATGTAAGTCATATCTAACAAGACCTAAGCATTTTCATGAACATGCATACGAGGAAATCATAGCAACACATAAGTACCTAATAACCTTCTTAGATAGGTACACTATCTCCCCCTTGGGAATAAGCATACACAAGCTTTTCTAAGCATAATTAATACTAAAGACAATTTCAAGTCCATCATAACAAGTCTCAAAAGACAAGAAATGTGGAAATTTACTAAAGCATAAAAACATACCGGAAGGGACATGAGGAGATCACTCTTGATCTTTTCTAGATTGAAGAGCATAAAATATATTCCTCTATGGAGGCTCATCATCCCCACCACTAGAGGCAACTTGGTTACCCTCTTTTATAGTAGCCTTTGCCTTAGGGAAATCTTTCTTCATGTGGCCACTCTTACCACATCCATAGCAACCATCTCTACCGGCCAAGCAATTACCCTCATGCCTCTTACCACACCTAGAACAAGTGGGCCATAGGGACTCACTACCTTTCCCTTATGGCCTAGGGGTAGACACCCTCTCATCCTTATACTTAGAAGCATTAGAATATCCTTGTCCGGAAAACTTTTGTCGATTCCTAGAACGACCATGTCCATCGGACCCATCATTATCCACCCTAGACCTCTTTTTCTCCCTAGCCCTCTCCTTCTTGAGTTTTGACTCTTCTATTTGTTGGGCAAACACCATGAGGCGTGAGATATCCATATCATCAACAAGCATTGCCATACGACATTCTTCTTCTACTAAATCGTACACCCTCGTCATGAACCTATTCATCAAATCCCTAGGACTTGTTACCAAAGATGGAGCATACTTAGACAAAAGAGTGAACTTCAAGGCATACTCATTGACACTCATGTTGCTTTGCTTGAGATTTATGAACTCTTCCAACTTTGCCTCCCTCAACTCCCGAGGAAAGAACCTATCTAGAAATGCCAACTTAAAAAATTTCCCACTCTATAGGGCCCGCCTCTACCGTCCTAGCATCTTTCCATTGCTCATACCAAATTTGGGAAACATCTTTCAATTGGTATGCGGCTAGCTCCGCTTTTTCTCTTGAAGTCACCCCCATGATAGCAAGTGTCTTATACACTTCATCTATGAACCAATTTGGATCCTCCTCCACCTTGGAGCCACTAAACTCCAGAGGGTTCATCCTCAAGAACTCCTTAAACCTATAAGCACCCATTCCCCCTATAGGGTTTTCCGGAGCCACCACCTCTCTGTTGGCTTGCGTTGTCAAGGCTTAAGCCAACAATTGCATAGAAGCCCTAAACTCTGCTAGAGTGACATTCCCATTTGGAGGGTCATTAGAAACTTGAGAAGGATCTTGATGTGGAACTTGGGGAAGAATCTCTTGGTCCCCAATGTCTTCGCCTTCTCTCCTAGCAATCGCCCTAGTATTAGCCATACCCTGAAAAACAACGGGCACGGATTAGAAAAAGGGCCTATTAAAGCCAAACTCTATGGCACGACTAAGAGAATGAAGAAGTGAGACTTTTCCTAAGCATCCAATAGCCTCCTATTCATAAATGTGTCGCGACTCACATCTATGAATAAGAGTCTACTTACACATGGTTTGAGACTACCTAAAACTTATCCCAAAACCTTATGCTCTGATGCCAAGTTTGTCACGACCCAAGGGTACCCCTTAGACGTAACATGACGTACTCGACCCCAAAGGGGTCTAATACAAGCCCTTAGAGTCATCATAACATACGATCATAGAAAAGTGGGAAAATTTGAAACTTTCTTTAAAATATTGTATCGAAAATATTTCATAAAAGCGGAAGTGTTTACTAAAACCTTTGTGTCAAACCATCTAAGAATAACATGAATAAAACTCTAGGGATGCATCCCATAATAAGTCTAAACCATAAGAAATGACATAAATGGAACATAGTGGGTTTGTCCTCAAAGCTATGAGGACTCACCAATTCTTCAAGTCTTCAAACGCCTTAGAAACCCTGCCTCCAAAGCAACTCAATCTCCAACACCCTACGTTTGATTAGAATGTAGGAAATATGCGTTAGTACAAAATGTACCAAGTATGAAAGCTAACATACCAATATAATGCATCTCAAATGGTTAGCCAACATAAGACATAGGTGTAAGAGACAATAACATATTCATAACATAAACTCCAACATAACTATCATGTAACGACCCGAGAGCACCCCCTAGTCGTTACTGGTGTATTCGACCTCGAAGAGGTCTTATACAAGCCCTTAGCATTCATCATAACATGTATCATAGAATAAAATCACGGAAAATTTAAAACTTTTACATTAGAAGTTCAACTTCACTTCATATATGAAAAATATGATCTAACTTCGTCACAATGCACCATCTAGACATAGAAGTATCGAAAATGGGACTTAGCCCTTACATCAATAAGAAGAATTGCAAATAGGAAGTACTACTGTGTCTTTCAACATAAGCAAAGAACTAAACATAAAAGCTAGATCATAGGGTCTTTTCCTCGGACATGAGGACTCACCAACTTGGGGAAGCAACTCCAAGTGTCTTGAAAAGTAAGCTTGAATCCTCAACGGCCCAAACCTAAATGTTTGGGAAAAGGGAGAAAATGTGGGTTAGTACAACACACGTACTAAGTATGGCTACTATGCATAAAAACCATTGAAACATGCACAAAAGGACATTTTATTCAAAACATGCTTTTTGCCAAGTAAATCCAATATGCACACAAATTAAGTATCATAGTCCAAACCAACATAATATCATCCCAACATGTAGACAGCCCAAGCAATACTAGTGCAATGCAAAGAATACAACCCCATAACCCTATTCAAAGCCAAGTATCACATTAAGCAACCTACTTCATGCATACATTAATAAGATCATATTTCATCATAACTTACCATGTTCATAATGATCATACATAACATAGCTTCAACATACATAAGTCATAATCATCATAATCAGAAGATAACACTACTACAACCATCTCTTAGGATCCCACAAGTGCAATGTGCAAGAGAAGTCTCATACCCTCCCTTATACTATGTAGAAACCCTTAAGAAAGCCCTAGTAAGAGTTCACACTTTTCATACCTTCATTTACTTTTACATTAGGGAAATATTGCAATAAACGACATAGACCATGAGAGCTACATGGAATCTGGTGTTCTACTCCCACACCGAAAAGAGAGGGTTAACACTTGCCTAAGGTGTAACCATTCGTACATAGCTATCTAGGTGGATCCACTAAGCTAGAGTCCTATGTGGGCACGTAGTTAAGGGTCAAGGAGATTGCATCTAGAAACCCTAACTTACTAAACGTGGTAGTTTCCATCTCATGAGACAACACATACCGTAGGTAATCTAGACTTGCTAAACGTGAGGAAACCTATGTGGAGAGCCGAATGAATTACATAACATCACATACAAACATGAATTACATAACATCATATTCAATTCATAGCCTTTAATCAATATCCAACACAAACTAGGGTTAGAATTAGGAAAAGAAGGAGAAACTGAGTCTAATGGGGAATTCTTCAAGAAACCACCAATCCAACATAAATGCATCCATAATTGTTCATATAACATCAATCAAAGTCAGTTTATAATATCAATTTCACTTTAGAAAGAAGACCCACGTTTTTGGATTGAAACTTAGAAATTAGAGATTTTTAAATTCATCTTGAAGGGGCCTCTTGGGTAAAGGAATCCCAAGAGTGATAAGCAACCATACCTTATTGACGAATTAACCACGAAAATCCGAGTTGAAACCTTGGAGAGTTGGTGTTCCTCTTGAAGCTCCAATCTTCTTCAATGGAGTTCTTGAGAAGAGAGAGAGAGTAGAGAGAAGGAAGAACTTTAGGTTTAGATCTTTGGGGTTTTGTGTTTGAGTGATAAAAGTGAGGTAAATTGACTTAAAAATCATTATATACACGTCCCCTAAAATACCCTAAATACCCGTCACTTAAATGGACTCTTTAATGAAGTAAAAATAGATTTTAGAATTTCTGTATTTTCGTCGCGGAACAAGTCCGCGACGCGGAGCTGTTCCCTGAAGATATTTGGAATTAAATTTTGAGACAGTAGAGTCCGCGACACGACCGCATTGTGAACAATATTTTTTCTCCTTGGGGGGGGCAAGGCAGCGACGCGCACCTATTCCCACCAAGTGCAATTTGCAAGCTGCCAAGGGCAGCTTGCTTGGCCAAGGTTGGGGTCCTCCTCGAGGCCCCTTAGGGTGGCCCCAGGGAGTTGTATTCGAACGTTTTGACCCTAGGAACATATGTTTACCTATTTTAAACCTTTTTACAAGATTATACCATCATACGATACTCCCAAACCTGCCCAAAACCTAAGGACACACTAGAACACATTCTTCTCTAGTTTTCGGACGTCGTGGTCGTTTCTTGACGTTTAGACTCTTACTCTCCCAAACCAAGTCAATTGCATTAATTTAGGTTTAGAAACATCATTTTAACTATTTTTAAGTCATTATTCATAAGGTGAGGCTCTAAATTAAGTCATAGAATTTCCGGGGTGTTACAATAACCCCTTTTTAGGAACATTCGTCCCCGAATGTCACTTGGACTTCTTTCTAGGGAGACAATGACTCAAACTAGCAGCACAATCAACCACATCATATCGTCATATCATATAGGAATTTAATCCAGTACATCACTATGCTCAAAACTCTGTAATTCACATAAGTATAGGAGGAACTACCTTCTTCATATTCAATGAGCATCAACATATATATTAAGCAATCAACAAGACATTTATTTAGCAAGACAACATCAAGCATGCTTATTACAACTCTCATGAAGGGAACATCACACAACATCTATGGGTGCAATATCAACCATGAGAAACAAAATTCATGAAAACTCAAAATACAACTTAAGCTTGAATTTTTACAAAAAAAATGCATATATAAGGAAATCATGTCATAATCATCAACACACATGATTTTCAATTTATACCTAATTAAGAGAGACTACTAACCACAACTTTGGCTAGGAGTAGGAGGAAAAAGATGAGGGTAGCGAGACTTCATGTCGGCCTCGGCCTCCCATGTTGCACCCTCAACTAGGTGGTTTCTCCATAGGACTTTTACGGAGGCAGCCTCTTTATTCCTCAACTTCTTAACTTGATGATCTAGGATTTCGACCAGAACCTCTTCATAAGAAAGGTTCTCATTCACCCCTAAACCTTCTAGAGAGAGAATGGACATCGGGTCACCTATACACTTCTTTAGCATAGAAATATGGAACACCGGGTGAACCGGGACCATTTCGATGGGCAATTTCAACTCATAGGCGACCTTTCCGACATGCTTCAAGATCTCATAAGGCCCTACATATCGGGGGCTAAGCTTCCCCTTCTTACCAAACTTCATCACCCCTTTCATGGGTGAGATTTTTAAATAGACCCAATCACCTACTTCAAATTCAAGATCTCTTTTTCTATTATCGGCATAAGACTTTCGCTGACTATGAGCCATTTTCAACCTATCCCTTATAAGTCAAACTTTTTCCGTAGCCTCATAGACTACCTCGGGACTAAGAAGAGCAAATTGACCTACTCCAAACCACCCAACCGGAGATCAACACCTTCTACCATAAAGTGCTTCAAAGGGTGCCATAGCAATACTCGAGTGGTAGCTATTATTGTAGGAAAATTCTATTAAGGGTAGGTGGTCATCCCAACTACCTTTGAAGTCAATGACACACGCTCTCAACATGTCCTCTAGGGTTTGGATGGTGCGTTCCGCTTAACCATCCGTTTGAGGGTGAAATGCGGTACTAAGTTTCACTTGAGTACCAAGCCCACTTTGGAAAGACCTCCAAAAATGGGAAGTAAATTGGGCACCTCTATCCGAAATAATCGACAACGGTGCACCATGCAATTCCACAATCTCCTTAATGTACAACTTAGCATAGTCTTCCGCCGAATAAGAAACCTTGACGGGAAGGAAATAGGCTAATTTAGTCAATCTATCCCCAATGACCCAAATGGAATCATGTTGTCTACGGGTTCGAGGAAAACCTACCACGAAGTCCATATTGATCTCTTCCCACTTCCAACTGGGGGTATCAATATCTTGAGTTAGACCTCCCGATCCTTGGTGCTCGGCTTTGACTTGTTGGCAATTTGAGCTCCTAGCCACAAAATCTTCTATGTCTCTTTTCATTCCGTTCCACCAATAAATCTCACGTAAGTCGCGATACATTTTGGTGGCTCCCGGATGGATGGGGTATCGGGACCTATGTGCCTCCTCTAAGATTGTCTCTCTTAGGCCATCCACCTCCGGCACACAAAATCTTCCTTGGTGCCTAAGCACCCCATCTTCTCCTTGAGAGAAAGTTTCTATTGCTTTGTTGAAAACCGACTCTTTTAGTTCCATCAAAATAGGGTCAAGATGTTGCTTAAACTTCACGTCAACAACAACCGATGACTCAGAATTATGACGGGCCATGACACCTCCTTTTAGGGAATCTTCAAGTCGGACACCCAACTGGGCTAGCCTATGTACATCACGGTCTAACTCTTTTTTCTCTTCTTCCACATGTGACACACTACCCATAGATATACGACTCAAAGCATCCGCAACCACATTTGCTTTTTCGAGGTGGTAAAGGACACTCATATCATAATCCTTTAAGAGTTCGAACCACTTTCTTTGTCGGAGATTCAATTCTTTTTGGCTAAAAAAATATTGAAGACTCTTGTGGTCGGTAAACACATCCACATGTACCCCATAGAGATAGTGTCTCGAAATCTTTAAAGCAAAGACTACGGCCGCTAGCTCAAGGTCATGAATTGGATAATTCTTGTCATGCACCTTGAGTTGTCTCGAGGCATAAGCTATAACCTTCCACACTGCATGAGGACAAACCCAAACCCACTCAGGAAGCATCACAATATACTACAAACCCTTCGGTGCCCTCCAGTAAGGTCAAAACCGGAGTGGAGGTGAGGTTATCTTTCAATAATTGGAAGCTCTTTTCACAAGATTCCGACCATTCAAACTTGGACTTCTTTTGAGTTAAGGCCGTTAATGGAGATGCAATAGATGAAAATCCCTCAACAAACCTCCGATAATAATCGGCCAAACCTAAAAAGCTTCGGATGTCGGAAGGATTCAAAGGTCTAGGCCAACTGTTGACCGCATCGATTTTCTTTGGATCAACTTCTATACCCTCACTAGAAACAATGTGACCAAGAAAAGCAGCCGATCTTTTCCAAAACTCGCACTTGCTAAACTTAGCATAGAGTTTGTGATCTTTGAGGACTTGCAACACTATCCTCAAATGATTCTCATTAGGAAATTGAAACTTCACAATTCGGGTCCTACAATCTATGGACGCAAAACAAGCATGAAGCCAATCCATCCCCAATATAACATCAAAGTCTAACATATCAACTTCCACCAAATCAACCAAAGTGACTCTATTGGGCAATGATATGGGACAACCCCTATAGACTCTTTTAGCAACTATGGAATCACCCACCGGGGTAAAAACCGAAAAGGGTTTGTCTAAGACATCGTGAAGCATATTAAACTTCATAGCCACTAAAGGGGTTACAAAAGACAAAGTGGCTCCGGGATCCAACAATGCATAAACATTTATTGAAAATACTTGCAACATACCAGTCACAACATCCGGAGAGCTCTCTTGATCACCTCGGGATTGGAGAGCATAGAAGCGATTCTTCTTAGAAGCATCAGGATTTGGGCCGCTTGCTTGTGCTTGAGCATTTTCCCTTCCTTGAGCCTTTAGGATAGGGCAGTCCCTCCTTATATGGCCGCTCTTACCACAACCATAGCAATTACCCATGCCAACTAGGCACTTGCCTTCATGTTTTCGACCACACTCTGTACAAATAGGCTTCTAAACATAAGGACCACCACCTCTTGCTTCTTGAGGCTTGGGGGTAGACACTTTACCTTTGTTGACCCTTGGAGTGTTAGGAGAACCTTGGTTGGAAAACCTCTTTTTGAACTTTGGCTTATCTTGGATTTCAAACCTAACCTTAGAAGAATTTCAATCATCGGTCCTTGACCTCTTCAATTCTGTACCAACTTGCTTAAGCTTTTGCTCCTCAATTTCTCGGCATGAACCATAAGGCGAGAAATGTCCATGCTTGGGATTAGCATAGCCGACCTACATTCATTCACTACAAGATCGGATACACCCATAACAAATGTGTTCATTGTAGCTCTAGAGTCCGACACCAAAGTAAGAGCATGCTTGGACAATTGAGTGAACTTGAGGCCATACAACTTCACACGCATACCCCTTTGACGGAGGTTGATGAATTCTTGCATTTTCCTCTCCCTTAGTTCCAAGGGGAAAAACCTATCAAGAAAAGCCATCTTGAATGTAGCCCAACTTATCAGACCCTCCATAATAGGTCTCCCCTCCTTTCATTGTTCATACCACACTTGTGCCACATCTTTGAGTTGATAGGCGGCTAACTCCACCTTTTCTTGAGAAGACACACCCATAGCCTCTAGAACCTTAAACACTTCATCAATGAACCCTTGTGGATCTTCTTCCACTTTGGAACCAAAGAAGTAGGGGGATTCATCCTTGTGAAATCCCTTATCCTAGAAGTGGTAGTGCTAGCATTGGGGTTCACTTGCACCCTAGCATCCTTGCAACTTGAGTGGCCAACACTTGAGTCAAATTATAAATAGCTGACCTTATCTCAAGATTAGACATATACCCTTCTTCAATAGGAACTTGAGGGTTTTGAGGAGCTTGAGGGGGAACCGCCTCATTCACATTCTCCGCACATGCCCTCCTTGCGTTGTTCCTTCTTGTATTCATTGCCTATAAGCACAAGAGAAGGATTAGAAGAAAAGGAATAGATATAGTTAAGACTCTTAGGAACGACGATGGAATAACAAAAGAGTGAAGGTTCCTAAGCATCTCGTAGCCTCTCATTCATAAGTGTGGCGCGCTTCACACCCATGAACAAGACTCTACTCGACGTGGTATCTTGTGACATGAATCTGACATTATTCTGAACCTGGCTTTGATACCAAATTTGTAACGACCCGAGAGCACCCTCTAGTCGTTACGGACGTATACGACCTCGAAGAGGTCTTATACAAGCCCTTAGCATTCATCATAACATGTATCATAGAATAAAATCACGAAAAATTTAAAACTTTTACTTTGGAAGTTCAACTTCACTTCATATATGAAAAATAAGATCTAACTTCGTCACAATGCACCATCTAGACATAGAAGTATCGAAAATGTCTTTCCACATAAGCAAAGAACTAAACATAGAAGCTAGATCATAGGGTCTTGTCCTCGGACATGAGGACTCACCAACTTGGGGAAGCAACTCCAAGTTTCTTGAGAAGTAAGCTTGAATCCTCAACGGCCCAAACCTAAATGTTTGGGAAAAGGGAGAAAATATGGGTTAGTACAACACATGTACTAAGTATGGCTATTATGCATAAAAACCATTGAAACATGCACAAAAGGACATTTTATTCAAAACATGCTTTTTGCCAAGTAAATCCAATATGCACACAAATTAAGTATCAGAGTCCAAACCAACATAATATCATCCCAACATGTAGATAGCCCAAGCAATACTAGTGTAATGCAAAGAATACAACCCCATATCCCTATTCAAAGCCAAGTATCACATTAAGCAACCTACTTCATGCATACATTAATAAGATCATATTTCATCATAACTTACCATATTCATAATGATCATATATAACATAGCTTCAACAAACATAAGTCATAATCATCATAATCAGAAGAGAACACTACTACAACCATCTCTTAGGATCCCACAAGTGCAATGTGCAAGAGAAGTCCCAAACCCTCCCTTATACTATGTAGAAATCCTTAAGAAAGCCCTAGTAAGAGTTCACACCTTTCATTCCTTCATTTACTTTTTCATTAGGGAAATATTGCAATAAACGACATAGACCATGAGAGCTACATGGAATCTGGTGTTCTACTCCCACACCGAAAAGAGAGGGTTAACACTTGCCTAAGGTGTAACCATTCGTACATAGCTATCTAGGTGGATCCACTAAGCTAGATTCCTATGTGGGCACATAGTTAAGGGTCAAGGAGATTGCTTCTAGAAACCCTAACTTACTAAACGTGGGGGTTTCCATCTCATGAGACAACACATACCCTAGGTAATCCGGACTTGCTAAACGTGAGAAAACCCATGTGGGGAGCCGGACTTACTAAATGTGAGACCCCCATCTCATATACATGCCCTTTCGGTGCTAAGCATCTAATTCCCTTTTGTAATCATCTTTAGTCATCACATAAGTTCACATTAGCCTTTACTAGACTCTTATGTAGACATCTTACCATAATAGCTCATATGTGTTCATAAGTGAGTAACAATCCTTTCACTTTAGAGACACTTAGCAAGTGAGTGAACCTTTCACTTTACATTACACTACAATCATGAGAACTACCTTTCAATCATATAGCAATCATACCATAATATACATACATACTTCATAGCTAATTCAAGTGAAGAGGGTTAAGGATGAGGAAACTTGGTCATCAACACCACAATAACACATTAGGTATAGCATCATTACAATCTAAGTAATTCACCTTTCATACTTGAATTCAAAAAAGAACCAACCTTCATACGTTCTTGCCCTTCGTGGGACATCCATACTTCAATTACCAAGAAATTCATAACCAATACATAATACAAGGTAATTCATGAAGTAATAACATAATCAACATCAATATAAGCAATTAACATATTCCCTTCATAGCCTTCAAGGCTTCATTCAAAGACTCAACCCTAATTTCATAGAGATTATAAATAACCTAGGGTAGAATCATCATACAAACATGAATTACATAACATCACATTCAATTTATAGCCTTTAATCAATATCCAACAAAAACTAAGGTTAGAATTAGGAAAAGAAGGACAAACATAGGTCTCATGGGGAATTCTTCAAGAAACCACCAATCCAACATAAATGCATCCATAATTGTTTATATAACATCAATCAAAGTCAGTTTATAACATCAATTTCACTTTAGAAAGAAGACCCACATTTTTGGATTGAAACTTAGAAATTATAGATTTTGAAATTCATCTTGAAGGGGCCTCTTGGGGAAAGGAATCCCAAGAGTGATAAGCAACCATACCTTTTTGACGAATTAACCACGAAAGTTCGAGTTGAAACCTTGGAGAGTTGGTGTTCCTCTTGAAGATCCAATCTTCTTCAATGGAGTTCTTGAGAAGAGAGAGAGAGTAGAGAGAGTAGAGAGAAGGAGGAACTTTAGGTTTAGATCTTTGGGGTTTTGTGTTTGAGTGATAAAAGTGAGGTAAATTGAATTAAAAATCATTATATACACGTCCCCTAAAGTACCCTAAATACCCCTCACTTAAATAGACTCTTTAATGAAGTAAAAATAGATTTCTGAATTTTTGTATTTTCGTCGCGGAACAAGTTCGCGACGCGGAGCTGTTCCCTGAAGATATTTGGAATTAAATTTCGAGACAGTAGAGTCCGCGACACGACCGTGTTATGAACAATATTTTTTCTCCTTGGGGGGCAAGGCCGCGACGCGCACCTATTCCCACCAAGTGCAATTTGCAAGTTGCCTTGGCAGCTTGCTTGGCCAAGGTTGGGGTCTTCCTCGGGGCCCCTTAGGTTGGCCTTGGGGAGTCGTATTCGAACGTTTTGACCCTAGGAGCATAATTTTACCTATTTTAAACTTTTTTACAAGATTATACCATCATACGACACTCCCAAACCTGCCCAAAACTTAAGGACAAACTAGAACACATTCTTCTCTAGTTTCCGGACGTCGTGGTCGTATCTTGACGTTTAGACTCTTACTCTCCCAAACCAAGTCAATTGCATTAATTTAGGTTTAGAAACATCATTTTAACTATTTTTAAGTCATTATTCATAAGGTGAGGCTCTAACTTAAGTCATAGAATTTCCTGGGTGTTACATATCATATCATCACAAGTCAACATAAGACATACATAAATACATACTTCAACCATTAGTCTTTCATATTCAAGAGAACTACTCAACAAGTCACCTCCAAGCATACTTGTGTGGTATATGTGGTTAGATGATAAGGTCTTTAAGTGTGGTTGTTGTCTATGAGTTAGGCTTGAAGGATGTTTTCATTACAAGAGGTTTAGTGAATTAAAGAGTTGGGTAAGAATAGTTTTGGTAAGATTGATGGTATGTTGAGTAGTGAAGTTGTTGAGAAGTGTTGATATCCTTACCTACTTCTATATGTGCTTACTCAAGCCTAAAACAAAGAGTTCCTAGAAGCTTGGGTTATGTTTTGGAGTCTTATGTGAAAAAGAGTTTTCCATGGTTTCCTTATGTCATGCATGTTTTAAATGAATTCTTGTTAAATGAGAAAATGAGTTTTCATAAATTTATGTTCCTCATGTTGATGTGCATCTATAATGATTTGCCTAAATGTTGCATGAGTTGACTTATGAGCATGTTTAAAAGTGTTTTGATGATGTTGCCTAAAGTGCTTCTATGAGAAAGTTGCATAATGTGCATTTAGCATAAGTTGTTTATTTGCTTTATGAGGTGATAATGTGAGCATGCTTACTTGAGTTTTGGAGAAGGTTGCATGATGTGCTTTAATGAGAAAATTGCATATTGTGTCCTTTGATGTTATGATGTGCATGAGATGATTTGGAGAAGGAAGTACCTCCAATGAAATGAAATAAGAAATGAGAAAAGGTAAAGATGATGCATAAGGAGTTAGTAGATGTTGTGCCTACTTTCTTGAATTGCATGAAGTTGTGTGGGACTTTCTATGTGGAGTTGATGTTTCCTCCTATATTTATGCATTTGTATTGATGTTGTATGCATGTTGATGGGCTGTTTACTTGAGTCGTTACCCCCTTATGTGTTTAAAGTGTCATTCGAGGACGAATGTTCCCAAGTGGGGGATATTGTAACGACCCTAAAAATGAACTAGTGAAACTAGAGCCTCACATGTGAGTTTGGAGTTGAGAACTTGATGAAATGATGAGAAATGACCGTGACGTCCGGAAACTAGTCATTTGAACTAGTGAGTTGTAAGAGTCAACTTTAAATGGTCATATCTTTTAGCTCAAAATGAATTAGGTGGACCTTTGCCTATCCAATTAAAGGTCTCTGAGTCCTCTTTCCAACGCCACCGAGTTTGCCCAATTCCGACTTTGGAGTAAAAAGTTATGCTCGAAATAGTGAAGCACTGTCCAAAAGGACGAGTTTAGACGGGTTTAGTGAACATTTTTTTAAGTCAAGACTTTGTGGGTCCAACTAAGTGAGGGGTAGTTTGGGCATTTATTTTTTTAGTTGTTTTTATTATTTTAGGTATATTAGATCATTTAAATAAGGGTTATAACTTCATTCTCCTCTTAGAATTTCCAAAATCATTCCCTCTCTCAAATATTTCTCTCTAACTCAAGGAAGAAGAGGAGTTGGAGCTAGGGTTGAAGATTTCGAGTGCTTCTTCTTCCATTTTCGTGGGTTTTCAACTTAGAGGTATGGGGATCCTTATCCTTGATTATTCTTTCTTTCAAGGAACCCAATCAAAAGGTTTTCAAGGTTTTTCAAATACACACAAAAACCTATTTCGATTCTAGCATGGGTTCTTGCATAAAAAGGTTTTAAATGATGATTTATATGGTTATTAATGATTATTAATGGCTTTTAGAAAGAAATCCCCATGAACCCATGTCTTCTCAAATTCTCTAAATTTGGCCTAAAGTGGGTGTATTGATTTTGTGTAATTGATGGACGATTATTGTGTAGATTGTTGTGGACTGTTCATATATGTATTTATCTATGTGGAATTGTTAAGAATTTTTAGTGAATTGAAGGATGTGGGATGTTGGCCTTGAAAGGGCACAAATTGTGAATTGGTCTTCATGTTGATTATTGGCTTGTGCTTAGCTTAGCTTGTATAGTTGAATGTTGTTATTATCATTGTTATTGTATTGTTAATTGTTGGAATATGAGGATGATGAAGATAGCCATGGAAAGAGGGTAAGTTGATCAAACTTGATAAATATTGTATAATTGGCATGGAATTGAGTATTGTGGCTTATGGCCTTTGAAAAGGGTGGTAAGATGGCTTGATCTCTTAGTATTAATATAATTGTTATTGGTTGGTTTGATCCACCTTTGGTGGAGGTGGTTATTTGTTGTATTATTGTGAATTGAGGCCATGAAGGGCATTATGTGAATGTTATTATATTGTTGCATTATTATACACATATGAGGCTATATGTAAAGTCATATATGAAGCTATATGTAAAGTTTTAGGTGAAGGTATGATGTGAATGAGTTTTATGTGATCTTGTGATGATCCTATGTAAAGTGGATAGCGTTGTGAGTTAAAGTATGATTTCTCATGATGTATATATGAAATGATGTTGGATTATGAAGTATCCTTAAATGAAAATGTTGTGACTTGGTTGGTAAACTAAAGTGTCCCTCCTTGTTACTTAAAGTCTTGAATGCATGAATGTGTGAAATGGGCAGAACTAAGAAATGGTGCCCTTTCTATAAATGCTAAAAGAGGAATTCTAGACCAAGACTTGAATTGGCAGAACTAAGAAATGGTGCCCTTTCATAAGTCTAGCTTTCCTATGTAAATGTATAACCTTGAAGGATGGGCCTTAGGGCGATGTTCCCTTCTTGAGTGAAATGATAGAATATGAAGGATTCTCCAATGTAGTGCATATCTCGAATTGGTAGAGCTTGTGCATCCTTTTCTTGTTTAAATGATTATATTGTTGGTTGTTGAATCCTCGGATCGGTACGCTAGTAGCACCCTTCCACTCATGATAATAATGAACCTTGGAATCGGTAGGCCTATGGCACCTTTCCATGAAGGTTAATGATGAACCTTGGACCGGTAGGCTTAAGGCACCCTTAATGAAAAAATCGGTAGGCCTAAGGCACCCTTCCAGGGGGATTTAATGAGCTATCCTTAATGAACCTTGATCAGTAGATCCTTGTGGTGCCCTTCTTGGTAGATGTGCTATGGGTCGGTAGACCTAATGATGGTGCCCTCTCTAGCACATACATGTGAATGAAATTACTCTATGGGAACTAAGGCTAAGCACCGAGTGGATATGGTTAAGATGGTAGCTCTCCCGAGTATGAGGAAAGAATACAATGAACATCTTTGGATATCCCCTAAACCATGTGCCTACATGGGATGTGTCCTAGTTCTACCCTTGGCAAGTAGAACACCTTCCACGGTGTAGGGTTTTATGACACCGGATTCCATGTCTAGCTCGCATGGTCTATGTCGGTTAATGCTTATTCCCATCATGTGGGATGTGCACTCTAGTTATTGGATAGGTTCTACAACGTGTAGGTAGTAGTATGGGATGCTATCTACACAAGGGACGAGTAGGCCTTGAAGATGCTAAAGTGAGTTCCCTAAGCCTTAATGGCTAATGTATGAAAGTCCTCTAAATACATGAATGTCTCCAAAATGGTTTCTTAAAGAATGTTGGTCTATTGATGTTAGGTTGTGAAGGAAATGTCCTTATCTAAGGTAATCTTGGGGAACACTTAAGTGTGCTTGAAGAGGTTGTATGGGCGGTCACTTCTTGTCTCACTCAAGTGTGTCTTAAGATTATATTAGGTAGAGGTCCTATGGTAATGAAATGACATGTGTTCTTTTAAAGTTAAGCATGGATTGTATATGGACATATGTGGAGTATATGTATGGTTGTCTATGGTCTTATATGTTAATGTTGACTTGTATTATGTCTCTTATACTTGTGAAGTGAAGGTTTTATCAAAATGATATGAAAGCATACATTTCTTGTAAATGTCCGTTGTGCATATTTTCTTGCATGGTCTCCATACTTAGTACTTAATTGTGCTAACCCCTTTCTTTCCCTTTTTGGACTAAAGTGTAGGGATTTGGAGATGATGACATGTCATGGCTATTTTATAGGTTTCTAAGTGTTAAAGATGAAGACTTGGTGAGTCCTCATAGATTCGAGGACAATACCCTACATGTCCTTTTTTTTATGTCTTTCTAGTAATTGCTTAAGTTTTGTATGGGCTTAATCCCAATGTTGTATTCAAAGTATTAGATGGTTTGAGACATCATGTATAAAGTCTTCCGCTTGCTATTTTTTTTTATTTTAATTAAATGTTTTTTTGGTAAAGAAAGTTTTTAATTCCTTATGGTTTTAGTGACTATGCGATGAATGAATGCTAAGAGGCTTGTATTAGACCTCTTCGAGGTCGAGTACGCCGGTTACGACTAGGAGGTGATCCTGGGTCGTGACACTAGGTGTCATTATAGACCTACTACATATTGACAATGAACTATCAACTTAAATCAATCATATCATGGAAGTCAACTATAGCAACAATCCAAGCTAGGCATACATGACAGAAGAGGACATTTCATAAGTAGCTTCAAGTTATACTTGTGCCATATATTAATGGCATTCCATACTACCACTCACACTAAGTACTCCTTTAGGCTAGCTTACTCCATGCTTACTATCTATCATTCTACACCATCGAAGATTATCACATACAAGGCTAGGTCTAACTACCATGGAAAACACCATACCATGCAATCCAAGCTATCCTAGGAAGGTTACAAGTATACCAACCTAGCCATCATGAAAAATTCAATAGTATGCCAGCTACCCTTAAGGGACTATGAACCCTCAACCCTAAGCTATTCTTAAGTGAGTATGGTGTCTCAATCATAAGCTACCCTGAAATGGTCTTGGCCTAACCAAGTCAAGCTACCATGAAGTTCATTCTAACAATGCTAGTTCAAGCTACCCATAGGAGAGTATAGATCCTCAATCCTAGGCTAACATGCCTATACTAATGCATGCTACCATGAAAATCATTCTACGAATTCCAATTCAAGATAACCTTAGGAGAGCTAAATTCCTCAATCCCAAGCTACCATGAGATCTACCATCCCAAGCTATCATGAGATCTACCATCCCAAGCTACCATGAGATCTACCATCCAAAGCTACATCATTCAACTATCCATGAAGGAATCATAAGACTCAACCTCAAGCTATTATATTCTACTAAGCATGATTTATTTTAGGTAATTAGCCTTTCAACTAGCATCATTTTATGTGAGAAAACCTTTCACATTCTACATACATGCAAGCTATCTCATCATATTAGACTTACTCTTTAAGCCCTAGTGATCAACATTATGACTTCAAACCCTTCATTCAAGCTTTACCCCATAATCATCATATTAGTCTAGATCACAAGACACATTAGCCCTAAGCCTTAGTCATAGGCAACTCTAAGCATAATTCATCATAGAGTCCCAATTTCAATCACTACAATTGTTGTTCTATCATACATTCATAAGCCTAGTTCAATTCATGAATTCATATTCCCATTCTTGGATAAGTTATATACATGATAACAACCTAACAGAATCTAGAAAGAATCATCAATTCCTCATCCTAAAGCATAAACCCACATACTTTGAAAATAAGGGTCAACCAAGGAATCCGCATCAATTCTTCATAATATCATGAATCAACACTAAATTAATCATATATAGTAGTATCCTACCTTTTGGAATCATACCCACCTAAAGCCCATACATTGGAAGTAACCCTAGCTTGATTGGGGTTCTTCTTCACAAATTTGGGGAAATTCTAGGGGACTCTATGGGCGGAAGAACCCATAGAGGAAAAGCTAAACATACCTTTAATCAAAGCCCTAATGAAAGCTTCTCAACAATGGACTTTGTTCTTGACCCAAGGTTCAGGAGGGTTTTCTAGAGAGAGAAATATTATATGGAGAGGATGAAGATGGGTTTTCTTTTAATTCAAAGGAGAATGACTTAATAGAGGTAAACTTAGGTCTAATAAGCTTATATAGTTGCTAGGAAGGGAGTAGAATAATGTAGGGTCAACTTTGGTAAAGAACTAAGGACCCTAAACGTTTTAACTTAAAATTTACCAAGCTTCACGACTTACCTTGCCCTTTGCACCCCCATGGCTCACCAAGGGCACTAGGCGACTCGGCAAGTAGACCCTTGGCTCACCCAAATTTCCAGCAAGGTCCATAATGGGGCAGTTCACTTAGGCAATCTTAGGGGCCAATGGGCGATTCACCAAGTAGGTTGGCGAGCTATGACTTAGCTCTCCCTTTGTTCCAGAATCAAGGATAAAGGGATAGCCTACTAGGTGACCTTAGGTTCCCTTTGGTGCATCGCCAAATGACTTGGGCGATCAAGCTACCCAATCGCCAACTAAGCACCTAGGAGAACAGGTTCTCTTTCACTCTAACTTGATAGCTTAGGCCCTTGCAACCCTATACCATTCCCTAGATAGTCTTCTAAACTACGGGGTCTAACACATGTCTTGATGTTCAACTACTAAGCCCCTCATTCAAAGTACGTAAAGTCTTATCTATGACTCTAATCACATACATCAAACCTTAGAATCATAGCTTGAGGCTCTAGTTTGGTCTACTAGTTTCCGAGGTGTTACAATTTTTACGAGTTTAACCCTCATACGAAACTCCAAAACTCCCATACAAGACTCTAGAACTTACTAGTTCAACTTGCTAGATTCTGGGGTGTTACACTTTAATGGTAAGGAGAAGAACAAAATACTCTTCCTTAAAACAAATGAAATGCCTTAACAAGAGAGGCTGCACTCAAACAGGTATAACTCCTTTATGCAAGCTTGGAATTTAGCAAACTTGGCGGCATTGGAAAAAGGACTGAAAGACCTTTGATTTGATATCTAATAAGCTCAAATTAAACATCATGAAAGAAGTATAAGTGATCGTTATCAAGTAAAGAACCTACCTTTGAAGGTTAGGGTCGATCCCACGAGGAATATGGTTTAGACTTTAAGCTAACTCATAATTATATTTGTTTAGTCAAACTATTTCCAAGGAAAGTAACAAAAAGGGGGTTTGTGCAAATAAAATAAAAGATTGTTGATTGTATCAATAACAAGTGACCAGGTTTGCAATTTTGAGATATCAATAGGAGATGAAAACTAGAGCATATGTGTTCCCCACGAGCTCTTTATACATTATTCCTAATAATAGTAATATTATCCTAGTGTTTGACATATAAAGTCGATAAGTTATGCATTCATAAGTGATTGGTAATCTAAGTAGAAACTTTCACTCGCGACTTGGTAAATCTACGGGTGTGTGCTTTGCTAACCCTTACCTTTACCCCGGATTAGCCCTCATGTCAATTAACTTAGGATATTCACACTTTCATCAATTGATTAAAGTCAAACTATTAGATAGTAGCAAATCCTTAACTAAATCTCTGATTTTTAATTATTTTCTCATTCATTACCCCCCTTGGTAAGGAAAATAGGAACAAGGGGAGTTCTAACATTGCGCACCGCTATAAATACTTTTAAATGAAAGAATTAACAATACATGCATAAACACTATTCAAGAATTACTTAGTTATTAGTCATACGTTGTTAATTGCTCATGGTTCACACAACCCTAGTTGTGGATTTAGCTACTCATGCTTGAGAGTTCAGAATTCATATTAGGGTTAGAAGAAATCATGAACTTACAATTAGAATAGATGAACACCAAAATCTTGAATTGAAAACCAAAGTGAAATTGCATAAAACCAACTTCCGAAAATCAATTGCTAAGAGTTTGCTAAATAATTCCAAAAGACCAAAACAAAAGTATCCAATATTGTCTAACACCCAAAAACGGAAATTAAAATCCATATTTATATAGTGTAATCCTAAACCAACTAGGAAAGGAAAATAAGGAAAATTAGTCCAGGACGCGGTTTTGACTAATGACAGGACCTACGGTCCGTGGGTCACCTTCGTGGTTCAGTAACTGCAACTCCATATCTCTGATCAAATCGATGGATGTATAGGACGGTCCGTCATTCACTCTACGGGGCGTCATTGGCCTCCGCGGTTCCACACTTGGACAGACTTCCCTGAATCTTCACCTACGCTGCACCACCTACGGGCCGTCACTAGACCTATGGTCCGTGGTTGGCTTCGTTGGTTGCTGCTGCTGCCATTTTAGTCCATTTTTCTCTCAACCAAATTCCTGCAAAAAATTACATAAACACGTTATATGTAATAGCAAAATAGCCCAAGATACACACAAACTCTAAGTGAAATGCATCAAAAATACCATAAACTCACGGTATATCAACACCCTCAACTTAAGCTTGTTGTTTGTCCTCAAGCGACACACTAAAACTCTAAACGACACTTGTGTAGAAGAAAACATACAAACTCATGCAATCACATGTCTTTCTCAATCAAGTCCTTCACTCATTGCAAATATCTCAATTTAGACTTAATAAGCTAACTCATGCGGATCAAAACATGACATAGACAGACCAATAGATATCATCACATACACATTCAACAATCACCAAGGTACCAACCCTCCAATAATGTAACTAGTTCCCTCACCTCAAAGAAATCTTTTTTCACACAATAATCAGATATTCAAGTTTAAGGATTCAGTAAACACTCACGCTCAGAAGTGAACTCAAATACAGTTAGTGCTCAATACTACGGCTTGCCCTTATTTTCATTGCATACACTCTCCAGACTAGTCACTAGGATCACTATAGGACTTTCTTAGATTGTAACGTAGGCTTAGGGTCAGGTAGGATATATTTGGGTATTTTTAGTGACTTTTCTGCCCTCCTTGACATTACATTGGCTATTTACCTCTTTTCTCAACCAATTCTGACATATTTTTATTTTCTTCTCTTTTCGTTGACTTTCTTTAGCACAGATGTGACTTCATTTTTTTCATTCTTTTTTTCACTTTTCTTTTTTTTCTTTTTTATTTTTCACTTTTGTTTTTCTGTTATTCAGCCTCATTATCACTTTTTGTTTGTTTCTTTTGAACTTAGTCACATCTTTTTCTATCCTTTGTTTTTCTTCTAGACACAACTCTTTCATACCCTTTTTTATTTTAGTTTCCTTTTTCATAGCCACCCTCAACTTATGTATTTTTCATGAGTTGAGGTGCACAATGTCCGCGGTCAGACTAAGGTAATCTCTGAATTAGCCACCCTCAACTTAGGCTTTTGGCCTAAGTTAAGGTGCACATGTCCAACGAAGGACCAGGGAAAAATAATCTTTTAGGGAAGGTAAGTTAGGTATATTGAAAGAACTGGTCTACATTAGGCTCAAACATTTGGATCAAATGGAGCATTTATTTCTTTTGGTTGGATCATTTTAGGCTTAATTGGACTAGTTTGAATGAGGGCCTATGATCATTTCCCAATTCCTAGCCTATATCGTCTTAACAGGACCAATGGGGCAAGTTCTAGATTGGCACACACTGTGTCAGCATATAAAATCATCTCACACACTCTTTGAATATTATTTCATTATTGAATTATTGAAGCACCTAGTTCAAGTTTTTATCTTAAGCATGCAATCATACCGGTTCCTATCATGTCATATGAAGATCCAACACATTCAACTCATTCAGACTATAGATCTAGCACATTTTCAAAAAATTTGGACAAGTATCAATTTCATGCTTCTTATGCCATCATGCTTTCATTCTTTCTGTCTAGTTCTACATATACAATCTTACACATGTCGGTTTAACAGAAAATTAAAACAGACCCTTACGGAAAAAGAACACAGGCAAGAAAACTCCAAGGGAGGGTTATGATTTGAAGGTTACTCAGACTTCACCCTATCACTCACAAACCATTTACCCTACCACCATGAAAAAATTTGTTCAATTTCCCTCAATGCACAAAAAAACATAGGGTGAAGCTAACCTATGGCGCATAAGCGCCAATGACCCATCAAGAAGCGGGTGGATCCTGTTTCTCGAAACTCGCTGGATCAACAATAGGAACACCATCAGTAGTGCCCTCATCAACGGTGGGAACACCCTCAGTAGTGCTCCTCGAACCAGATGGACCAACACCTATTTCACTGGCCCTCTGCTGCCGTAGCTCCTCATCAATAATCGATTGTCTCTAGGATGCCATCAACTCCTGCCTCTCTCTCTCTTTCTTGCCCGTCAGGCCTCATCAGTATCATAAGTGTGCTCAAAGTAGTGGTGGCGCTTCTAGCAGCACATGAAGGGTCGGGTGGTGGCAAGGTATCACCAAAGACTGCAGACATCACCAACTCATCCTCCTCAGCCTCAGGTGCAGTCTCCAATACAACCTTCATATGATCCAAAAGAGCATCAACATCAGCACGAAGACTAGCCAACTCAGTCTGGAAAGTGGTAACATCAATGATGGGGGCAGGCATATCCAAGATTCTCAACTCAAATGCATCTAGGATCTTGTGGACCACCTAAATCTTAGCGTCCATCATCTGCTCAATACGAGCCTCGGACTCCTCAACAGATTGATGCATCCAGGGCGTCATGTGCTGCAGCAAGGTAGCCATTTAGGCCTCCAACCTCTGGACTCGAGCGAAAGGAACTAAAGTGGACCTTGAAGGGGGAGTGGCTCAGGAAGAGCACGCGGCCTGACCAGTGGCGGTAGAAGGGGAAGCCTGTGCATTCGTAGTAGTGGGAGGCATGGCAGTATCATCAGCCTGAATCTGCTCCACATCATCAGCAAGATCAACACCCAAGGAAGGTATTCAACCCATGGATCCCTCTGTGGTGCAGCAAGATTTGCATCATCTATAATAAGGCCAACACCCACAGTCTTGGTCGCCTCCATCAACCTATCACAACGCCAAATAGGCATCGACATTGCCTGTACAACTGAAATATACGACAAGGAAATGGAAAAGTAGTGGTGGTCTTGAAGGCCCTCTCATGAATTTCAGCGATCAAAATTCGGGTGAAGTCGAGCTCAAGTCCTGCCATAAGTGCAGCCAACATCACAGACCTATCCCAAGTAACCATGTGGTCTGCCTGTGTAAGGGATACTTTAGTACACACAACGACCCAAAAGAACTGCATAGTGAAGCTTAGAGTTGCCTTTCTGATAAGCAAAGTAATATTGCGCACCCTCTCGGCATCCCTCTGAAATGCCCCACTCTGAACTACTCTCATCTTGTAGTCATACTCCGTTGTACTAATTGGTAGAGTGTGGTCTTGGCCATAAATGAACTGGCATATAGTGGTCTCGAAGATGTCAACGAAAAAGTTCCACACCAAGGTAGCCTAAAATGGGAGTTGAGCTAATGGCTTAGCCCATTTAGAAATAGCATTACAGATAGTGGCAGCGTAGAAGGCGTAGAACTCTCAAGTAATCTCCTCGTTGAACTTTTTAGGTCTCCGTTCCATCCATTAACACCTGTGCATCTTGAACAGCTCCTCAATAGTGGGCATAGTGTAGAGGCTACCTGTAACTACCCGTCTCTCCTCAGTAATGGTTCGGGGCATCTTCCTATGATCATTCAACACTTTGACGTCATCATATATATCATACTGACCCGCAACACACCATCTGCTTGGCTCTGTGGCGCTGGGAACCGGCTCAACTCTGGGGTTCTAGGCCTCCCTAATGCTATCGGCATCAGAAGATGAGGCGAAAGTACAGCCGGCACTGGAGCCAGACTATGACTCTCCTGCTGGTATGGCCCCTCCTCAGACTAAAGGCAATGACCTCGATTTCGTCACTAGAAGTAAGTATATGCCAGGCTTTGTTCCTTGTAGTCCAGTGGTAGTGGAGGAGCCTCTGGTGGTCTCAAGGACGTACTCGTCCTAACTAAAGTTGACAATCATGCGGCGGGATGGGGAAATAGACCTAGACTTCCCCCTTTGCGTACATGAGAAATTATTTTTGGTGCCATGGTACCTGTGGAAGACTAGTTAGTACCTAAACAACACAAGAATGCCCAAGAAAAAAATTTAGAACAAGATTAGGACTTAGGCAAAAAATAAAAAAAATTCCAGGAGGTAGCAAGTTCTGTGACCTATGGTGGGTAACTACGGTCCATCGATGGAGTGACAGATTGTGGGTCACCTCCGTAGGTCAGGGTGCCCATTTTTGGGTCTCTAATGTTGGAACCAAGGATGTGCAGATTCGTCAGTCGATGGGACGATGGACCGTGGTTCGTAACTTAGCCAATATTTTGGTGCATGCAGTTGACGGGCCATGACTTACGGTCTATTAGTAGAGGTCGTCGACTAGTGTTGTGTCAGGCATGGATTTCCAATTTTTGTACAACACATTAACTTCAACAATCAATCTAAGTCTAAACATGTGTTTCAATATATTGTGCGGTAGTTCATCATCCTCAGTGTTTCGATTATGCAAAATTCAATTATTTATAACGAGAAAACGAAACCCTAAGTCCAAACCTCCAACTAGACTTATCAAACCCATTTAGTCGATTAAAATTAACTACACACCCATACACCATCATTCCATGGGTAATATCTAAACCACATTTCAACATTTAAACAAGTAATTAACAACCCATGGTCAAGTTCAACTTTGTGACTTCATGATTTAAACAATGAACAAGGAATTCAAAGTTATAGTGAAATCGTTTACCTTACAAGTAAGCAAAGTTAGTGAGTGTGTGATCTAGTACAATTGCTCCTTAGACTGACCTTGACATCGAACCCGGACCTTGAAAGCTTGGTGAAAATGGAGGATTTTGGGAGAGAAAAATAGAATTTGGGCAGAGAGGAGAATGAATGGGGGGTATGGAATTGGAAAGGGAGGATATAATTGAGTAAATGGGAGAGAATATGAGATGAATATGGGTATATTAATGGTTTGAAATGGTTGGGGAGAAGAGGCAAATGGGGGATGTGTTTAAAATGAAGGAGTTTTATTTTAATGGGGTTCGGGTCAGGTAATCTGAAACCCTAACTTGGACCCACAAAAGCCCGTCGATGGTCCGTGGGTCAACCTACAATCCGTCGATGGGTTTCATGGTTCACTCTAACACTTAGAAAAATATAGAACACATACCTGGGATCTATCGATGCCATCCACAGTCCGTGGTTCGACCGATGGACCGTCGATGGGATCCATAGATCATTACATCAGCTTCTTTTCTGCAGATTTTTCCTTTTCGTCCTTGCACACGTAGCAAACCTTAGGACTTCCTCTTACATTTTCTGAACACTTTTTTTACACGGACCCTATTCTATCTAAATCTAGCCAACACTAAAGATAAAAATTAATAAACAACTATCTAGAAAACTACAAATTTATGAAAGACTCTCTATATCAAAAAGTAAATTCCTATAGTTGGCTAGATTATACATCTTGGGTTGCCTCCCAAGCAGCGCTTGATTTAACGTCGCGGCATGACGCAGACCCCTTGGTTACTCAGATTTCACCAAGACTTCATTCATATATCACCTCATTGACACTCTCAGCTTGCCCCAAATAGACTTTTATCCTCTGGCCGTTCAGCTTGAACTTCGTTCCTTCCTTGTTCTCGAGTTCAACCACTCCATGTGGAAATACTTGGGTTAGTCTGAATGGCCCGGTCCACTTGGACTTGAGTTCTCTAGGAAAAAAGTGCAACCTTGAGTTAAATAACAATACCAAATCACTGGGAGCAAATTCGCGCTTTTCAATCTTTTGATCATGGTACTTCTTCATCTTCTCCTTGTACAAGTCTGAACTTTCATATGCTTTTAGGCGAAACTCATCGAACTCATTCATCTCATGCAGTCTTTGACTTGAAGCGGCGCCTAAATCCAAATTCAACTTCTTGAGTGCCCACATTGCTTTATGCTTTAGCTCTACAGGAAAATGACACAACTTCCCATATACAAGTTGGTAGGGGGACATACCTATGGGATTCTTGAATGCGGTGCGATAGGCCAATAGAGAATCATCAACCCTTTTTGACCAATAAGTTTTGTTGGCGTTCACAGTCTTTGCATGGATTTTCTTTATCTCTCTATTTGACACTTTAACTTGCCCACTATACTGTGGATGATAAGGAGTGGCTACATTGTGACGAACACCATATTTCTCTAGCAACTCTTTGAACAACTTGTTACAAAAGTGAGAACCTCCACCCCTGATAGTTGCCCTAGGTATATAAAATCTGGAGAAGATACTTTTTTGCAGGAATGCGGCGACACTCTTTCCCTCATTGTTTGAAAGCGCAATTGCTTCCACCCCTATACATAGTCAACCGCAACGAGAATATATTTCATCCCATGTGAACTCACAAATGTACCCATGAAATCAAGACCCCAGACATCGAATAACTCAATCACCAATATCGGATTCATAGGTAGTTCTTGCTTCTTTGAAATTCCTCCTCCATCTGGACAGATGATCGACAACTTGATATTATGTTCCCTTTCTATCCTTTAAATCAAAATTGAACTCTTGCAACAAAAGAAACCATCTAATCAACCTTGGTTTTGTGGTTTTGCATCCTTTTTAGCCATCAAATACCTCAATGCAGAATGGTTAGTATGCACTATGGCCTTAGTACCAAGCAAGTAGGATCTAAATTTATCAAATGCGAAAACCACATCAAGGGGAGTTCATGTTCAGTCACAGTATAGTTCTTTTGAGCCACATTCAGAGCTTTGCTGGCATAGTAAATTGGATGAAGAATCTTCTCTCGTCTCATCCTAAACTACACCAAGCGCTACCCCACTTGCATCACACATCACTTAAAACGGTTGCCCTCAATTCGGTGAAATAATGGTAGGTGCTGATACTAGTTTTTCTTTCAACTATCCAAATGCTCTCAGACAAGCATCATCAAAATAAAACTTACACTCTTTCTCCAGCAGCTTGCACAACGGGTGTGCAATTTTTGAGAAATCTTTTATGAACCTCCGGTAGAAACCTGCATGCCTAAAAAAACCTCTAACACCTTTAATAGAGATGGGAGATGGAAGTTTTTCTATTACCTCAACTTTAGCTCGATCAACCCCAATACCTTTCTGCAAAATCTGATGACCCAGAACGAAACCCTCTTTCACCATAAAGTGACACTTCTCCCAGTACAGCACAAGATTGCACTCCTCAAATCTATTTAGTACCTCGACCAGATGTATCAAATAGTCATTAAATAAGTCACCTACCACAGAGAAATCATCCATAAATACCTCTATCGTGTCCTCCACCATATCTGAACATATCGACATCATACACCGATGAAAGGTCACTGAAGCATTACATGACCCAAATGCCATCCTTTTAAGGGTGAAAGTCTTATATGGAGAAGTAAAGGTGGTATTCTCTTGGTCTTCTGGAGCTATGGATATTTGATTGTAGCCCAAATACCCATCTAGAAAACAATAGCGACCCTTACAAGCGAGACGATCCAGCATTCGGTCCATAAAAGGCATTGGAAAGTGATTTTTTTTGTCCATGCATTTAGTTTGCGGTAGTCCATACACACTCTCCACCCAGTCACTGACCTCATCGGAACAAGCTCATTTTTAGCATTGGAAACCACAGTGATTCCTCCCTTCTTTGGTAAGCACTGAACTGGGCATACTTAACTACTATCAGCAATGGGATATATGACTCCAGTATCCAGCCATTTAATAATCTCGTTTTTTCACAACTAGCATAGGGGTATATAGTCTCCTTTGATGCTCAATACTTGGCTTACTGTTCGGCATGAGTTGGATTTTGTGAGAACAAATACCTAGGGGAATCCCAATAATGTCTTTAATAGTCCATCCAATAGCCCTCTTAAACCGCTTCAGTATCGATACTAAGGCCTCTATTTGCCCTTCACTCAAGTTAGCAGCAATGATTACAGGCAACGTGCTATTTTCTCCCAAGAATACGTACCGCAAGTGGGATGGAAGAACCTTAAATTCCAGTTTTGGAGACTCATCGACAAATGATTTTGCAGGTGGAGTGTCGTGATTCTTCATGTCTCATTCCAACTGTTTTGTCTTCAAATGTAGCTCGAAACTATAAAGTGCAGAAACTAGCTCATCATACTCATCAATACCATCACTGTCAAAATTCATCATCACCGCTACTAGTGCATCAACACCTAACCTTTACTCAATGGATACCTCAAATTCTTACCCGACAATATGATTCACCATAGATACCTATTTAAGATCATTTTCATGCTTCATAGACCTACAGATGTTAAAAGTTACCTCTTCATTATTTAATCAGAACTTCATCTGCCCTCTCTCCATATCGACCAAGGCATGCCCAGTAGCAAGAAATGGTCTCTCTAATATAATGGGAATCTCAAAATCAACCTCACAATCTAATATCACAAAGTCTATCGAAAAGATGAATGACTCTATTTTCACAAGGATATCTTGTAACACTCCAATGGGCCTCTTTACAGTTCTATAAGCCATAAGTAAACGCATCATAGTCAGTTTTGGAGCTCCTAAACCCAACTTCTTATAAACCGACAATGGCATCAAATTAATTCTAGCACCAAAATCACACAAGGCCTTCGCAAAGTACAACATACCGATGGTACAAGGAATAGTGAAAGCTCCAAGATTCTATTTCTTCTGCACAAGTGACCTAGTAGCAAAAGCACTACAATGTTGTAACCTTTCTTCATCCTCAAAACTGACAGCCCTCTTTTTGGTCACCAAGTCCTTCACAAATTTTGCATACCCGGGCATTTGTTCCAAAGCTTCTATCAATGAGACATTGATGGAAAAAAATTTCAACATTGCTATAAACATGTGATATTTTGTTTCTTAACTCTTTTTCACCAACCTCTGTGGAAAGGGAGGTGAAGGTTTAGGCATGGGAACAACTTTTTTTGTCACCTCAATTTCCTTTTTTGTAGCATCTTTCGAATCTCCAGTAACCCCAATCTCATCCACATCTTTTTCTACCACTCTTTCAACCTCAGATGGCATGGGGGATAAATAGTTTGTTTTCCTCAGCGAGTAATGACTGTCATACAATGCCCATCATTTTTTGGATTTTGGATGGTGTTGCTAGGATGTGTGTCAGGCTGACGTGGGTTCACAGTAACGGACAACTCACTAAACTGCTGCTCAAGTTGCTTGATCGACACTACATGGGTATCAAATTTTTGACCAATCCCAGATAAATCATTACGTATCTCCTTCACATTCTCATCAGTCGCATCAAACCTCTTACTCATCTTCTGCATCATATCTTCGATGCAAGTCATACTAGTACCACTCTCTCTATTACCAGGTGGAACATAGGGTCCAACTCTCTCATTATTCTTGTCGTAGTTATTCCGATTGTAATTGTTATCACCATTGAAGTTCCCATCCCAGACATAGTTTCCCTCTCGGTTGTAGTTTCCATAGTTCCAACCTTGGTTTCCTTGACCTTAGCGCTAATTATCCTAATTGGAACCTTGGGCATTGGTTCGAAAAACCCTGTCGATCATTAACCAAATTTGCATCCTCCTCATAGTAACATTCCTCAACTGGCAGTGGTGGAGGTCTAGTTAGATAATTTATTGCATTCACTTTTTCTGCACTTCCACTTACATGCTTTAATATTAAGCCAATTTATGTCCTCATTTGAGCCATCTCTTCATGAATGTAATCATTTGATCGACTTGGTGCAATTTGGACAACAAATGTGCTCCTACCAGTATTTTCCTTTCTAGTGCTCCATGCCTTATTGATTTGGGAAATTCTTTCAAGTTTTTCAGCGATCTCCTCAAAAGTGCACTCACCATATGATCCTCCAGCAATAGTATCTAACACAGCCCTTCCATTGTCATCATGTCCTCTGTAGAAGTACTCCTCCAGTGACTCATCATCTATGCGGTGATTTGGAACACTCCTCATGAACCCAGTGAGCCTGTTCCAAGAACTACTTACCGACTCTCCAGTTAATGCTGTGAAATTATTCAGTTTACCCTAGTGATTTAACTTCTTAGACACCTGAAAATACCTTTCCATGGATACCTTATGTAATTGGTCCTATGTATAAATCGAATTGAATAGCAGCTCAGAAACCCACACAGCAGCATCACCAGTCAACGACAGTGGGAATACCCTCAAACCAATGACATTCATATCCAACTCTGGTCTTCCCACACAACTCTTACAAACACTTCTCAATTTATATGTGTGATCATATGGATCTTCCGAAGCTAACCCACCAAAGAACCCTCTTGTTGTAATCATTTGCATAGGACTGCTAGTCAGGGAGAACAATAGGCCCCTTTGATCCAACCGCATTGTAGTCAACCCTGTAGTTATCACGAAACCTCGGTGCTGGCAAATTCTATACTCTTTCTGCATTTTTTATTAGATGTCCACCTTGACCCTATACGGGAACATTAATAACTCCAGGAGGCTGAGTTTCAAATCCGTCTTTGTGACCCTCTCTGATTGGATTATTGAGTACCCTTTGATTTGCCTTTTTCCTCAAAGTTCTTCTCAATTCAGGATCTTAGGGAGTCAAGGGTTTTCCTCGACTCCTTGTACTTGGCATACACAAGAGGTAAGACATGTAGAAAACAAAAACAAAAGAAATATTAAATTAGGAAATACTTGACAAAAGTTCAATAATGAAGTTAGATTAATCTAAAAGTCGTATTCCCCGGCAGCGACACCAAAATTTGATATGCTCAAATTACACCTCCCAAAAGAAGTATAAGTGATAGTTATCAAGTAAAGAACCTAATTGAAGGTTAGGGTTGATCCCACGAGGAATATGGCTTAGACTTAAACTAACTCATAATTATATTCGTTTAGTCAAACTATTTCCAAGGAAAGTAACAAAAAGGGGGGTTGTTCAAATAAAATAAAAGATTGTTTATTGTATCAGTAATAAGTAACCAAGTTTGCAATTTTGAGATATCAATAGGAGATGAAAACTAGGGCATATGTGTTCCCCACGAGCTCTTCACGCAGTATTCCTAATAATAGTAATTCTATCCTAGTGTTTGGCATGCACGGCTGATAAGTTATGTATTCCTAAGTGATAGGTAATCTAAGTAGAAACTTCCACTGCGACTTAGTAAATCTACGTGTATGTGCTTTACTTGCCCTTACCTTTACCCCGGATTAGCCCTCGTTTCAATTAACTTAGGGTATTCACCCTTTCCTCAATTGATTAAAGTCAGACTATTAGATAGCAGCAAATCCTTAACTAAATCTACGTTGTTTACTTCTTTTCTCATTCATTATCCCTTTGGTAAGGTAAATAGGAACAAGGAGGGTTTTAACGTTGCGCACCATAATAAAGACTTTTAAACGAAAGAATTAACAATACATATATAAACACTATTCAAGAATTACTTAGTTATTAGTCATACGTTGTTAATTGCTCATGGTTCCATAACCCTAGTTGTGGATTTAGCTACTCATGCTTGAGTTCAAAATTCATATTAGGGTTAGAAGAATAATGAACTTACAATTAGAATAGATGAAAAGCAAATTCTTGAATTGAAAATCAAAGTGAAATTGCATAACACCAACTTCCGGAAATCAATTGCTAAGAGTTTGCAAAATAATTCCCAAAGACCAAAACAAAAGTATCCAATATTTTCTAACACCCAAAAACGGAACTTACAACCCATATTTATAGAGTTTAAATCCTAAACCAACTAGGAAAGGAAAATTAGTGTAACGCCCCGTATTCTATGTGTACTAGTTCTATTTACATGACGCTTATAAATTGCCTTGTGGTATAGTTATGGACTCGGTTTCCTATGTGACTAGTGGCAATAGAATTGGTTTAAAATGAATGGTCCATAGATTTTGATGCGACCCAATTAGGTTGACGTCGATGGAAGTATTTAAACTTGAGATCATAAGGTGGTATTTGAGTCTAAAGTTTAAAGTGACATAGTGTAGATAATTTTTAAGTTAAGTTAAAGGTAGTAAGGTCTAGAAATGGAATAAAATATTGAGGTGCTTTCTTAACTTAACTAAGCCAGTAGGTGACA
Organism: Solanum okadae; assembly: GCA_036553675.1. Taxonomy (NCBI): domain Eukaryota; kingdom Viridiplantae; phylum Streptophyta; class Magnoliopsida; order Solanales; family Solanaceae; genus Solanum; species Solanum okadae. The sequence goes on from CM071682.1 coordinate 30,493,694, forward strand.
AGTAGGTGCCATCACCTACTTTGACTTATTGACCCGCCCAAAGGACCAAGTAGGTGCATCACCTTTTTTGACTTATTGAACAGCCCAAAGGAACAATTAGGTGCATCACCTACTAAGACTCTTTTGACCATGTTATTGGGCCAAGTACACTACCACCTACTTGCATTAATCTGGTTCAAGTTGATAAGAAGAATAAGGGGAAAATGGACAACCAAGGCCCAATATTCATATGTCCAAAAAGGCCCAAGTGGAAATTCCAAGTAGGTGGATCACCTACTTGATAAATTATGGCCCAAAATGAGTGAGAAAGTCGGCCAAAGCAGGTCCCTTTAAAAGGGATTGATATCAGGTTTTTTTCCAACTATATTTTACTTTAACAAAAATCTGATTTCTAGAGCCTTTCTTTCTTCTCTCTCTTAGCTTCATACAATAGCCATTAAATACTATTAGGGTTCTTGAATATTTGGGAGTTAAATCTATTGTAAGGTATAAGTTAAGACAAGTTGAGGAGGAATACATTTACCTTGAAGAATCTAAGTCTTAGCAAGTGGTTGTTTTGTCCAGCAAGGTAAGCTACTACAATTTTCTCCCTCTTGTTCTTAAGGTAATTAGGACATTTTGTATGTGTTAGTGAGTTGGAAATTGTTCCTTCTACATAGTGTATTGTTAGGGAGAATGTTCTGGTGGTTAGTGCATCTTAGGACAGCCATGGAGGGGAGTCACCTTTAAATTAAATTATGAGCTCGTTTGAGCATCTTAAGAGTAATGTTAGCTCTTCAAGTGTTGTGATCAAAAACTGAGATTTATATTGCTTCTATTACATTATTATATTTAAGGACTGTTTTATGTATGCTATGATAAGGGATGTGACTGGATGTGTGGAGAAGTTATGGTGATGTTAAAGGACATAATTAAATATTGTAGGGAGTTTTGGGGAGGACCTGATGTAAAGGTTATATAGTATATAGACGCGATTAAAGGGAAAGAGAAGGAAAGAAAACAGTGGCTAGATAAATTGCATACTTACTGCTTGGTTACTATTTTTGTGAGATCAAGTAGCTCATATTGGTTGATTAGCTACTAATACTAGTCTTAAAACTTATTTTATTATAGATTGGTAATCTGAAGAGAATGAGCTTAAGTCAAACTTTTAGAATTCTATAGCAAGGTATGTAAGGCTATTCGATTTCCTATTTATTTTGCATGAATCCAACACTTGTATTACAAAGTAAGCTTTCTAAGTGCCCTTGGTAGTGACTGATCCATACTTACAATTCCTACTCCCTAGAGCATTAAAGTGGGTACTCTAATATGAGTTTATTACTAAATGTATGTGCTTACTCTACCAAGTATTAGCATGCAAGGTTTAAACTTGTTTCATTGTCAAAGTACCGTTGGCACGTATTCCCCTTACATAAATCAAAATGATCCTAGATTACACATGGTACATATGTTTATATGTTGGATATACAATATGCCGATATCTTGCCAACTTGCTTCAATTGTCTATTCCATCATATATGTCATCTTTTCACATGTTCAAATGTTCCCTTTATTATTTATTACTCCAATTGTGTTAGACTATAATTTTACCTCACAAGATCCCTACTTGCTCTATTGTACATTTTATATGTACTTACTTAGAATATGTATCCATCCTTAAGTTGAATATGCCCAAGTTCTCCCTTGGTTCCACATTCATGTATACCTTGTATTTGATATTAGTTAGTGAATATTTGACTATAATATAGAGTTCAAATCTCTTGGTTGAATGTTAAATGTCTTCACTTGATATGTGCTTCAATTTGAGATATCAAAATGCTTACTGAGTTATATAAGCTCCTAAGTATTACATTCGTGTCACATTTGCTTTCCATGTCTTTTTTATTATCGTAAGTCTGTATTCATATGTTTTCTACTATTGGTCCATAGTACCAAATCAAAACAATGATTATGACCACCAAAACAGCAATCTCAAAAGAGTTATGGTCATCAAAAGAACAATCTCAAAAGAGTTACATCAAAACAGCAATCTCAAAGATTAAGGAATCTAAGTGAAGAAATTTGTATAATTATGGGTGGCACCCCAGGGGAAAATGCCTAGCATGGGTTGATCCCAATTGGTAAAAAAGGGTGGCAGCTCAGGGGAGAAAGCCTAGCATGGGCCAATCCCTATTGGTATAGAAGGGTGGTAGCTCAGGGGTGAAAGTCTAGCATGGGCTGAACCTTATTTGTGGAATTATGAGGACAACATTCTAGGGGTTAAAATGTCTAGCATGGGTCATCCTCTTCTACCACTGATCAAATGGTCATTTGTATCATATGTCTTATAAAGATTATAACGCACAGAAAACTAAAGAAAAGAATGTAACATAAAGGATTCCACAAGTATAAGGAAAGGTGGTCTCAAATCCATATCTATTTGTATTTGGTTTCACTTGATCTCTCATTTTACATATGGTTGTATTATGCCTTACATATTCAGTACAATACCACCTACTTGGTCCTTTTGGCTGGTCAATAAGTCAAAGTAGGTGATTGCACCTACTTGTCACCTACTAGCTTAGTTAAGTCAAGCAAGCACCTCAATATTTTATTCTATTTCTAGACCTTAATACCTTTAACTTAACTTAAAACTTATATAAACTATGTCACTTTAAACTTTAGACTCAAATACCACCTTATGATCTCAAGTTTAACTACTTCCATCGACGTCAACTTGATCGGGTCGCATAAAAATCTACGGACAGTTCGCTTTAAACCTATTCTATTGTCACTAGTCACATAGGGAACCGAGTCCATAACTATACCTCAAGGAAAATTATAAGTGTCATGTAAATAGAACTTATACACGTAGAATACGGGGTGTTACACATAAGCTATAACTTTACTATTCTGCATCAATATACTACCAAGTCCAACTCTAGACATATCAAAATAAACAACAAAGCCATATGTACCTTCTAGTAGGGTCAACACTGGGGTAGTAGTGAACAGAGTTTTCATTTCCTCAAAGTTCTTATCACAGGCTTCATACCATTAAAACTTAGATTTTTTCTAAGACAACTTTGTCAACGGATATGAAATAGAATAAAACGCCTCGATGAACCTTCTATAGTAACATGCCAATCCCAAGAAACTCCTTATATCAGTTGGAGATGTGGGTCTGGGCCAGTTCTGCACTGCTTCAATCTTCTGAGTGTCAACTCGAAATTTAGATAAGCTTGCTAACCCACTACGGAATCTAAAAAAATACAAAAAAGAGCAAACAACAACCTAACCAAGTCCCCATAAGCTCGGTAGGTACAAACAACATACCACCTACCTAGGCCCCTATAGGCCCAGAAGGTGCCAAATTAATCTACATAACCCTATCGGTAGCCCCTTGTGGTTGTAAAAAGTCACATAGGCCTTTTTGGCAACGATATAGCCCCGTTGGCAGCGCATATCCCTCTTAGGCAACATCATATCTCTTTGAGCTGCACATAGCCCTCTTTTGTAACAACATAGTCCTGTAGTCAACACATAGCCCTCTTTGGCATCAAAATAGCCCCGTAGGCAACACATAACACTCTTTGGCATCAATATATCCCCGTGGGAAACACATATCCCTCTTAGGCAAAAACATAGCCCTATTAGACAACATCATAGCCCCCATAGGCAGTTCATAGCTCAACAACTAACCACAGTAGCCCCAAGGGCTACAACAAACAATTAAATAGGCTAAAGGCGAGCAATTTAGCTATAAACAATATATATATATACTTTCCAAGTTGTTCCTAACTTAGGGTCGTTCTTAACAGATTATGAGTCCCTATAATGAGGGTTTACGACCACTCAATCAGCCAACCACTCACAATTACATCTACAAGATCACCAACATTAACTACCATACTATATCACTCCCAAGCTCTAAGGAAACATGTCGAACGAAGGGAATAGCCTTAACATACCTTTTCCTTTATAATTTATGCTAAAAATACCTCTATCTGCACCACTACAACACTAAAGAAAATGGTAAAATCAATCAATAATTAAGGATAAAAATTACTACGATAACTAGACAATCGATACGGATTCCTATTGTAAATTACTATCCAACACCTAAGGTATTCGTAAAATGCTAAAAAGATGGTTCCTACCTTTCTTCACACGCCTAGAACACTTGAATAAATCAAAATACTGAAGAAAAAGCATGCTGCCACAACCTCCATGGAGCTACACCACTCAATTCACCGTGAAAATTATACCAAAACGATGAGCTCGCGACGTATGGCAATTTTTTATAAGGAGCCAAGAAGAGATCATGTACACACAAGGATGATTTGAGGAGTATTTCTCTGATTTTCGTGGGTTTCTTACGAGTTGGAATGAAGAAAACTGAAGAAGATGCTATCTTATAAGCTTCCACTGACCTAGGGGTCCCACCTTACATGCTTGCTTGCATAGTATAGCAAAAATGTGAATCTCTCTATTCTAAAGTCGTATGAACAAACGATTTGATGCATTGGAAAATAGACTCGTAGAGATTCAATTTGATAGGTCTTGGGCCCCATAATTCTTTATAGATTAGGATAAAATCTCCTATACATTTGACCCAAATTTTAGAGAAATCCTTAAAAAGGAACTTACGATAACTTTCGCCAACTTTTAATTTGTGACTTACCTAACTTCAAAACTTGAGATACAACCCTTGAACACTTAAAATATGACATACCACATCATTCTTAATTTATTACTCACCCTTTTTTTCTTTCCACAACGGTCCGAGTTAATTTAGACGTTTCGAAAGTCGGGCTGTTACATCATTCCCCCCTTAGAAACATTCGGCCTCGAATGAAAAATCTGAGTCACGCGGTTAAGTCCTTAGGAGGTGCCAAAATTTAGGCAGAGTATCCTTTGTAAATGTGACTATCCAGGAACCTAAAACACATAAATTCTAACCTAGACGTCTCACAGGACGACAGAAATAGCTAAGCACTATAGCTCTGTAATAACAGTGCGAGCAAAATACCACGACAACAACCATAATAATAAGCAATAATATAAAAAATCAGATAGGTATCCTACCTCAGTGAACTAATATAAAATGATATGCCATCACCCTGGGGTATGAAACAAGTGAGGGTATTTGGACCTCATGCCATCCTCAACTTCCCAGGTTACCTCTTCTATATTCTTGTTTCTCCACAATACTTTAAACGAAGCCACCTCTTTGGTCCTCAATTTATGGACCTGTCAATCTAATATGGCAACTGGAGTTTCCTCGTAGGGCAACTCCTCTGTGATCTGAACATCCTCAACTGGGACAACCTGAGAAGGGTCTCATATGCATTTCCGTAGCATCGATACATGGAAAACAAGATGAACAATTCTATCCCCGAAGGAAATTCTAACTCATAAGCCACTCGTCCTACCCTCCGAAGGATCCGGTATGGCCCAATAAATCTTGGACTAAGCTTTCCTTTCTTGCCAAATAGCAAACACCTTTCATAGGCGAGACTTTTAAGAATACTCAGTCATCGACACAAAACTTTAAGTCCCTTCGTCACACATCTGAGTATCACTTCTATCAGCTTTGAGCTATTAGCAACCTCTCCCGAATGATCTTAACATGTTCCACTGTCTGCTGTACTAAATCAGGTCCAATCAACCCTAACTCACCTACCTCAAACCATCCAATGGGGGATCTACATTTTCGACCATCCAAAGCCTCATAAGGTGCCATCCCGATGATGGAATGATAACTATTATTGTATGCGAACTCAATAAGAGGTAAGTGGTCATCCCAACTTCCATTAAAGTCTAGCATGCATGCCCGTAGCATGTCCTCAAGTGTTAAAATCGTGCGTTCAGCTTAGTCATCTGTCTGAGAGTGAAAGGCAGTACTGAGATTAACTTGCGTCCCTAATCCTTTCTAAAAAGACTTCCAGAAGCTAGTGGTAAATTGTGCTCCTCTATCCGAGATAATAGATATTGGGACGTCGTGCAACCTAACAAACTCTCGAATGTAAAGCCTTGCATAATCTTCAGCTGTGAAAGTAGTCTTGACTGGTAAGAAGTGGGTTGATTTTGTTAGTCTGTCAACAATTACCCAAATAGATCAAACTTACGACACAATCGAGGTAACCCTATAATAAAGTCCATATTAATTGCTTCCCACTTCCAAAAAGGAATGGTTATCTTATGACTAGCCCAGCGAGCTTTTGGTGCTCAACCTTCACCTGTTGGCAGTTAGGACACTGTGCCACAAACTCAGCAATGTCATTCTTCATCCTTTACCACCAATAGATCTCCTTAATATCATGGTACATCTTCATCGAACCAGGGTGAATAGAATAACATGAATGATGTGCCTTTTCCATAATCTGATGTTGAAGCCCAGCAACATCCAAAACACACAATCGACTGCTATTTCTGAGGACTCCATCTCCTACTATGTCAAATGCTAAAGAATGTTGATCCTAAGCCTTGGCTCTGAGCTGCTCTAAGCTAGGATCCTCCTATTGCCGTGCTTTTACCTCCACAACTAGAGATGATATGGCTGTGTCCTGGATTGTGACCCCACTATCATCTACCTCTAACAATCTGACTCCCAAGCTATATAACTGATATAGCTCTAACGCTAACTTACGTTTCTCAACACCTAAATAGGATAAACTACCCATAGATCTTCAACTAAAGACATCGCCTACCACATTCGCCTTTCCTAGATGATATAAAATATCCATGTCGTAGTCTTTCAGTAACTCAAGCCACTGACATTGTCCCAGATTTAACTCCTTCTGTCTAAAGATGTATTGGAGACTCTTATTATCTTTGAAGATGTCAACATGAACGCAAAACAAATAGTGTCTCCAGATCTTTAACGTATGCACAACTGCAGCCAACTCTAAATCTTGGGTCGGATAGTTCTTCTCACACTTCCTCAACTGCCTTGAAGCATATGCGATAACCTTACCATGTTGCATTAGAACACATCCCAAACCAACACCAGAAGCATCGCAGTACACCGTTGAGCCCTCTGAACCCTCTATCAATGCTAGAACTGGTGTTGATGTCAACCTGTCATTCAGCTCCTGGAAACTATGCTCACAAGCCTCAGTCCAGTGGAACTTAGCTATTTTTTAAGTCAGCTTCGTTAATTGTGCTAAAAGTGAAGAAAACCCCTCTACAACCCTTCTGTAGTACCCAACTAATCCTAAGAAACTACGAACCTCAGTTGGAGTCATGGGTCTGGTCCAAGTCTTACTGCCTCAATATTTTGTGTATTAACCGTAATGCCTGCATCATATATAATATGGCCTAGGAAATCCATAGAGCTCAACCAAATCTCACACTTAGAGAACTTTGCGTAAAGTTCCTGCTCTCGAAGAACCTGAAGGACTTCTCACAAATGATCTACATGCTCAGCTTTTGAATGTTAATAGACCAAAATATCATCAATAAATACAATCACAAACGCATCTAGATACGACCTGAATATAATATTCATCAGGTCCATAAACAGTGTTGGGGAATTGGTCAATCCATAAGACATAACCAAAAACTCAAAATGCCCATATCTAGTTCTAAAAGTTGTGTTATTAATATCTTTCTCCCGAACTCGTACCTGATGGTACTCTGATCTCAAATCAATCTTCGAGAAGTACTTAGTACCTTGTAGTTGATCAAACAAGTCATTGATTCTTAGAAGGGGATATCTATTCTTTATAGTAGCCTTGTTCAGCTGTCGATAATCGATACACTTCCTCAGTGAGCCATCTTTGTTTCTCACAAATTATATTGGTGCACCCCATGGTGAAACACTGGGCCTGATAAAGCCTTTATCAAGCAATTCTTTCAACTGATCCTTCAACTCCTTCAGCTCAACAGGAGCCATTCTATAAGGAGGGATAGATATGGGTTGTGTACCTAGTAAAATATCAATAGCAAAATCAATTTCCCGTTCTGGAGGGATACCAAGAAGCTCGTCTGGAAATACATCTAGAAACTCATTAACTACCGGAATAGACTGAAGAGTCGGTGGTTTTGCATCTATATCATGAACGCAAACAAGATGATAAATACATCCCTTAGTAATCATCCTTCTCACCTTAACATAGGAAATAAACCTACCATTCGGTATTGTTGTGTCGCCTTTCCATTCCAGAATTGCCTCTCCTGGAAAGTTGAATCTAATAATCTTTGTCTGACACTAAACATTAGCATAACAAGACACTAACCAGTCCATAACCATAATGACGTCAAAAGCGACCATCCCTAACTCTACTAGGTTTACAGAGGTCTGACGGTCGATAATTTCTACCGTGCAACCTCGATAGACTCTCTTGGCAATAATAGACTCACCAACTGGCGTAGATACAATAAAGGGTCGATCTAATGACTCTACTACTATACATAACTTCCCCACAATAAATGGGGTAACATAAGATAGAGTAGATCCAGGATGTATCAAAGCATAAACACAATGAGAGAAAACAATTAATGCACATGTCATAACATTTGGTGATGACTATGAGACCTGTCGATCGGCTAGTGAATATGTACGATTCTAGCCACTACCAGAACTAGATACTCCTGCTCTGCCTCCACCTCTGCCTCTACTTGTGAAAGTCAAGGGTCCATGCCCTGTAGACTGTGTTGAGAAGGAGGAACCTACTACTGACCCGGTCGACTGACCTATGGTCAGGCAGTTCCTCCACACATGCCCTTGCTGTCCACAAGAATAATAACCTGTGGAACCCTACCTGCACCTCCCGAAATGCATCCTACCACAAATAGCGTAGAGCGGCGGTGTTGTCCTAGCCTTGCCTGAACCCTTCTGCTATTAAGAGCCTGATGCTCATGAACCTTCACCTGGGCCTGACTGTCCTTGACGATCAAATCTACTACCCTGGAACTGCTGTGGTGGATGTCTAGGTGGCCTACTAGAGTATTAGGGTCTGGGACCACCCTGAAAATCTCCCGGTGAACCAGCAGGCCTAGCCCTCTTCTGTATCTCTCTCTCGACCCTCTCACTCATATATTATAGATGTCGGCGATCCTCTATGCCTAGTGTAAAGGCCAGAATTTGTGAGATATCCATAATATCATTTAGTGCAGCGGTAGAACAAACGTCGATATATTTTGAGTCAAGCCCTCCCACAAATCTACACACCCTATCATGCATCGTATCAACAAATATTGGTGCATATCTAGCCAATGAATCAAATCTCAATATGTACTCTCGAAAACTCATGTTGCCCTGTCGGAGGTTCAGAAACTGGTCTACCCGGCCATCCCTAATCTTTTGAGGCAAATAGTGATCTATGAAAGCTTCTGTAAAGCTCTCCCAAATGGGTAGAGATGTATCTTTTCCCCTACATCTCTCCCAATTTTCGTACCACAATACTGCAACATCACGCAATCAAAATGCTGCTAACTCAACTGACTCAGTCGCTGAGGCATGCATGACTCTGAAGATCCTATGAAGCTGATCAACAAAGTGTTGAAGGTCCTCTTTGCGATCTGTCCCTGTAAACTGTGGAGGATTCAAGGCAAGAAATTCACGAACTCTTGGACTTCCTGGCCCTCAGAAGGTCCGGCAACATCTGGCGCAAATAGCTGGCGCTGTGCAGCTACTAACTATGCTAACAGACATACTGCACTCTTGAAATCCTGGTCAGATGGTATAGGAGGAACTAGATGTGGTACTGCTGGTAGAGTCGGGGGTCCTGTAGCCCTCGGAGGCTCCTGAAGCGGTGGAGAAGCTATAGGGAGCTGAGAAGATGTCTCCCCCTGGGTCTCACAATAGGCTACCTCCACCTGTGGTACCTTGCCAGTATCCTCGCCTGCAATTGTATCTAGCCCCTGGCTAGCTGTTGTCTATATGGTGTCAGTCATCTTTATCTTCTTAGAAATATCAATTATAAGCCAGAAACCTCAACCCTTAAGACACCGCTCTATAGCACGAGGTGAGCATAAGAAGGATAGTAATTCTAACATGCCTGGTAGGTTCTTGCTTATCGAATATGGTGCACAACACATTTATAAACAAGACTCTACTAGACACAGCCCGCAAACTCCATAGGATACGACGTTGCTCTGATACCAAGTTTGTCACACCGCAAAAACAAGGGGCGCAATTGGTTCCTAATGCCAAAACTCAGGCTCAAGCCGACCCTGCTGAACCATTTGCTACTAGGGCATGGCAACCACACGCAATCAAGAAAACAAACAAGTATATCTCGTCTTAAAACTAAGCCCTTGGCCGGCAAGGCCACTGTCAATAGATCTGTAAAAGAAACAACTACTCCTAAGATTTCATATAAAGAAATAGCCAACTAGCACAGAAGTCCTGATTGGACCGTCGAGGCCACCATGATCTCTATACCAAAACTGGAAGCAGGTATATATCAAGACAATACATCAAACAACTGACAAGCTTCAGCAAACCAACAAACTAGGAGAGCATGGCCATAACGTAGCTATACACCCCACACACTAGTCTACAAGCCTCTAAGAGTAGTAAATATTGGCGGGACAGGCCCCAGCCTACCCATAAAAATATATACAACAAAAGCTAACAAACCTGCCAACTCTGGCAGCTCCGGAGGAAAAGGGCTAGCCAACCAGATAAAAGTCAATCCTGCGGCTGAGAAGGTCTACTAGGTCGTCTGTCCGGGACTGCATATATGAATGCAGCACCCCCAGGCAATGGGGCGTCAATACAAAATAATGTACAGAGTATGAAAGGCTATAGACTAAATGAGCAAGTACCATAATTTACCAAAAACAATCAGGTAAGGAAATCAAAATTTAGATAAGCATGCTAACCCACTACTAAATCTAAAAAAATACAAAAATGATCAAACAACAATCTAACCAAGCCCCCATAAGCTTGGTAAGTACAAATAACATACCTCCTACCTAGGCCCCCATAAGCCCAGAAGGTGCCAAATCAATCTACATAACCCTATCAGTAGCCCCTTGTGGTTGTAAGAAGTCACATAGGCCATTTTGGCAACGATATAGCCCCGTTGGCAGCGCATATCCCTCTTAGGCAACATCATATCTCTTTGGGCTGCACATAGCCCTCTTTTGTAACAACATAGTTCTGTAGTCAACACATAGCCCTCTTTGGCGTCAAAATAGCCCCGTAGGCAACACATAACACTCTTTGGCATCAATATATCCCTGTGGGCAACACATATCCCTCTTAGGCAATAACATAGTCCTATTAGACAACTTCATAGCCCCCATACGCGGTTCATAGCTAAACAGCTAACCACAATATCCCCAAGGGCGACAAGAAACAATTGAATAAGCTAAAGGCGAGCAATTTAGTTCTAAGTTTTTCCTAACTTAGGGTCGTTCTTAACAGATTATGAGTCCCAATAATGAGGGTTTATAACAACTCAATCAGCCAACCACTCACAATTACATCTACAAGATCACCAACATTAACTACCCTACTATATCACTCCCAAGCTCTAAGAAAACATGCCGAACGAAGGGTAGGACCTGGGACCCATAATTCTTTAAAGATTTGGAGAAAACCTCCGAGACATTTGACCCAAATTTTAGAGAAATCCTTAAAAAGGAACTTAGGATAACTTTTGCCAACTTTTATTTTGCAACTTACCTAACTTCAAAACTTGAGATACAACCCTTGAACACTTAAAATATGACATACCACATCATTCTTAATTTATTACTCACCCTCCTTGTTTTTCCACTAAGGTACGAGTTCTTTTAGACGTTTCGAAAAGTTGGGGTGTTACAACTGATGGTCTGACAGGACAGGTCATTGTTCAACCCATGGCCCGTCGTTTGGGGTCATCATTCACAGACTTAGAAAACTCTAGTTTGACGGTCTTTGGAAAAAGGTCATAACTTTTACTCCGAAAATGAAATGAGGCAAACATAGAGGCGTTAGAAAGAGGATTCAAAGACCTTTAATTTGGTAGGTCATAGGCCACTTAATTCATTATGTTATGGGAGATATGATCGTTTGAAGTTGACCTAAGTAGAATCTTATGTCAAAACTTAATCGAAAATGAAGATTTCAACTCAAGTTTGCGCTAGGGGGATCATGTGACCTTAATTCATATCCAAATCCATTCGAACACCAAAGAATTGACATTTACACATATGAGTAACTTAAGGATCACCCGATTCAATTTTACAGATAATTAAAGAATAGTTCAGGCCTCAACTTAGAAATTTTTGGGGTGTTACATTCATTTGAAATGAAGATTTAAGAGTTGTAATTAGAATATATATAGGATCTCGCAATGATTAACGAAGGCTTAGATAGTTTGTATTCAGAAGAGAGCGAAGACATGATTTGAAAGTGTAACAGCCCGTATTATGCATATGTTTGTTCTATTCTTGTGATACTTGACACAGCCTTATAGTATAGGTGAGGGACCATGTTTCTTATATGATTAGCGTTGGTTTAAACTAGCTCGAAGGTGATGTGATGCCTTGCACATTTCAGTACGTGTACTGCAAGTTAACTCCAATGGGAGTATTTTAACTCGAGACAATAAGGTGGTAATTGAGCTTAAATTTGAAAGTTAAGTGCTAAGTTAAAGCAAAAGGAATTAATATTTAGAAAATGGAATAAAATAAGTGAGCTGCTTGACTTAACTAAGCTAGTAGGTGACAAGTAGGTGCATCACCTACTTTGACTTATTGACCATTCCAAAGGACCAAGTAGGTGCATCACCTACTTGAGCTATATGAATCTAGTTAAAAAGGCCAAGGTTTATGGATCAGATTTGGGCCTATGCTAATGAACTCACTTGAGGCCCAAACTAAGTTAAATAAAAGGAAGATGAAATTAAAGCCCAGTAGACAAATCTGCCAAGGCCCAATATATTTAAGCCCAAGTGAAAGCAAGCAGGTGCATCACCTAGTTTGACCTTTTGACCTGCTTGATGTACATAAGCAGGTGCATCACCTACTTGACTAATTAGTGGCTGAAAATGGACCAAAAATGGAAGGTTCTAGAGGATTATTTTTTTATGGTCTAGAAGGCTCCATATAAATCCAATATGAGCTGATCATTTCACTCATTTTAACATACAAAATTCACAATTTACTTCAGCTATCTCTCTCTTTTCTCTCAAGAGCAGCCTAAAAATTCCTTCTAGGGTTCTTGAAGAAACCCTCATATCTGCAAACCAAGGTAAGGGAAACACTAATGGATTTAGCTTAATTCTCCCATGGAAGACTAGAAAACATGTTATTCATGCTTAATTATAAGTACAAGGTAGAAGTTCCCATAAGCTACTGCTTACTTTCTTTAATTATTAAGATACTTTTCTCTTCTTATTTGGTTTAAGTGTGAAGGGAAGTTGAAGTTCTAGAGGAATTCAAGTTATAAGGAGAAGTCACTACTAAAAAAACAGTGAAAACCGACCTAGAAATTTCCAACCTCAAATGGAGGTCGGTATTTACAAGTAATCGGTTTTTATGCAAAATAAAGCGGGAAAACCAAATTCCGACCTCTGGAGGTCCGAATTTTTCCCGGAAAAAATGAATTACAATAAAAACCGACCTCTTGATGTCGGTATTAAACAAATAAATATATAACAATATTTTATTTTTTCTTAATTAAATATAAAAAACAAAATTGAGAAATATTTTAGGTAATACCGACTTTCGTATGTCGATAAAATTAAATAGTATGAAAAATAAATTAATATAAAATACCGACCTCATGAAGTCGGTATTTAATACCGACATCAAGAGGTCAGTTTTTATTTTTCTGGGAAAAACTCCGACCTCCTGAGGTCGGAATTTTTTCTCAATTAAATTTTTTAGGTTTTGTGTAAAATAAAAAACAAAAAAAATTATAATACCGACTTCCGAATGTCGGTAAAATTAAATAGTATGAAATAAAAATACCGACCTCATGAGGTCTGTATTTTTATTTCATCTAATTACTTAAAGCGACATCCGAAGGTCGGTATTTTTATTTCATCTAATTACTTTTAAAATCAACATCCGTTGGTCAGTTTGTTTAAATGTTCCTACTAAATTTTCATTTTACACCTATAGTACAATTTTGTATACTTTTATAAATAAAAAGTGTAATTACGTTGATATGAAATTTTTATGCAAAATAAAGCGGGAAAACCAAATTTCGACCTCAGGAGGTCGGAATTTTTCCCAGAAAATGAATTACAATAAAAACCGACCTCTTGATGTCGGTGTTATTTTCTATTTTGATTTCATTTTATTTAAATCTTCTTTCGGAGGACGATTTTGTGTAAAATAAAAAACAAATAAATTATAATACCGACTTTCGGAAGTCGGTAAAATTAAATAGTATGTAATAAATTAATATTTTCAATTAACTTTAAATAAATCGTCCTCCGAATGACGGTTTTATACAAGTTAAAAAATAATTTAATATAAAATACCAACCTCCCGATGTCAATATTATTTAATTAACATGATTACTTTTATTGATCTTAAAATTTAATGTGATACCGACCTCATGACGTCGGTATTTTTTATTAAATCTAAGTACTTTTAATAAAAGCGACATCCGGAGGTCGGTTTGTTTAAAATATTCCTATTAATAATCATAATTTTGCTATTGTGCATAACACTAAAATTTCATTTTACACCTACAATTAATTGTTCTAAAAGTGTAACAATTTTGTATACTTTTATAAATAAAAAGTTAGAATTCGTGGAATAAATAAAAAAATATCTATAATCCATATTTAGAGTGTGAAACTACGTTGACATGAATTAGGAGATAATTATACTTATATTTCTAGAGTAATGTACAAATTCTATCAGTCCGTCGTCTAATCATGAACTTAATATCTCATGTCATGATGTAGAGGTGAAGAGCTAACATATAATCCATTCGAGTATGAAATGTGAGATAGTATTATTATATATGTTCGATCTAATTGAATGGATGTTAAGTGTAGTGATCACCTCCTAATTATGATGACATGTAAACGATACTTTATCAGAGTATGAAATACGTTGATTAATTATATACTCCTCGAGTAGTTTAACAAATCAAGTCTTATATACTACTGGTTTAGATATGAAATACATTATCAATTAAAGAAATACCGATGATCAATTCAAGGAGATTTATATATTAAATTTGATATTGATAAACTTTTGTTGATCAATAAAATTAAATTTATATAATTAGGAGTTATATATTTAAATTTATAAAATTAACTTGATCGATAAATTAAATTTATTAAATTAAACTTCTATTGATGTGTAGTTAAACTATATATATATATATATATATACTCCTCAAGTAGTTTAACAAATCAAGTTTTATATACTAGTGGTTTAGATATGAAATACATTATCAATTAAAGAAATACAAATGATCAATTCAAGGATATTTATATATTAAATTTGATATTTATAAACTTTTGTTGATCAATAAAATTAAATTTATATAATTTAAATTTATAAAATTAACTTGATCGATAAATTAAATTTAATGTATTTCATATATATATATATATATATGTGTGTGTGTGTGTGTATGTTTAATTAATAAAATCAACCTCAAGAGCTGAGTTTATATTAAAATAAATTAATAAATACCGACCTAAAGAGGTCGGTATATTTAAATTATTATTTTATTTAAATAATATCGACTTCACGATGTCGGTATTTATTAAATATTTTTAAATATAGATAATTATTTTTAAAAATACCGACATTTCGTGGTCGGTAAATTAAACAATTCTCTTTAAAAAAATGATAATATCAAGTCTCGCTCCCAAGTGAAGTCTCAAAACCTAAGTGAAGTCTCACTCCTCACCCCCGCCCCACGACCCACCCCCATCGGCGCCCATCCCTGACCGGCGTCACGCCACCATCCCCGACAGGCGCCACGCCACACCACCATCGCAGCAACAGAGAAAGGTCGCGCGCAACTGCAGAGGGCGCATAGCTACAGAGGAAGGTCGTGCTCAGCAGCAGGAGGTCGCGCCGCCTTCATCCCAATCGGCGCCGCCTCCATATCAACTTTCTCAGTTCGCGCCACCATCCCCGACCTTCTTACTCAAGGTGAATTTTTAGAACATCCATAAAAGATTACATTTGTTTCTATTTAGTTGAAGTATCTCAAAATTAGAGTACTAATATACTTAGTTTTATTGATTGTTAGTTTGATTGATTGTTACTTAGTAAGTGAATGATTTAGGGTTTTTGATTGTTAGTTTGAATTAGGGATTATTTGATTGTTAGTTTGAGTTTGTTGATTGTGAATTGAAAAATTTAATGTTAGGGTTAGTTTTAATTAGAGTATCTTAGGATTTGTTTGAAATTCGATATTTCTTGAGTTAATTAGTTTGATTTTGGAATTGTAAGATTAGATTGAATTAGGGTATTTAAGGAGTTGTTTGAATTTGGGTATTATTTGAGTTAGTTTGAATTATTATTGAGATTTTAGGACTAATAGTTTGAATTTGGGACTAGGAATAGCTAGCTAATTTGAATTTAGGATTTTAGCACTAGTTAGATTTTGGAATTTAGGGCTAGTTTGAATTTGTGATTTTAAGACTAGTTTGAATTTTGAATTTAGGACTAGTTTGAATTATTATTGAGATTTTAGGACTACTAATAGTTTGAATTTGGGATTTTAGCACTATAGTTTGATTTTTGAATTCTAGGAGTATCAATTTGTAATTTTAAGGCTAGTTTGAATTTGGAATTTAGGACTAATAGTTTGAATTATATTTGATATTTTAGGACTAATTAATAGTTTGAAGTTGGGACACTAGCTAGCTAGTTTGAATTTAGAATTTTAGGGATTTGAATTACAACTTAATTAGAACTTATAATTAATTATAACTTGAATTTACTATAAATTGAACTTAATTAGGAATATGAAATTGAAATTAGAACTTGAACTTAGAACTAATTAGCTTGAATATATAACTAATTAAGTTTAGAAATTAGATATGAACTTGAATTGAAACTTGAACTTATTAAAACTTGAATATATATATATATATATATATATAACTAATATTCTTGGATATGAAGTTTATATTTAACTAATTTAAGAACTTTTCGTGCTAGGCAAATGAGAAAGCTCAACATCTAAAAAAGTTGATACAAGACTATATTGCTTCTTTCATCAAAGTTGGAGATAAGGTTGGTGCTTCTAAATTTCTTAAGTTCAAGTACAATTGTTTTCAATAATGTGGTTGTGTCTATCTAGTATTAATACTTAGCTTTAATTTTGTGATAATTTTTTTGTGTCCATCGAGTGTTTGTTAAGCATAAGTACCAACACTAGTTGATTCTATTGATGACAAAATTGATTTTCTTGCAAGATCGATTTGTGTCCATCTAGTGTTGATATTAAGCTTTAATTTAGGAATAATGTGTTTGTTAAGAATAAGTACCAACACTAGTTGATCCTATTGATGACAAAATTGATTTTCTTGCAAGATCGATTTGTGTCCATCTAGTGTTGATTTTAAGCTTTAATTGAGGAATAATGTGTTTGTTAAGCATAAGTACCAACACTAGTTGATCCTATTGATGACAAAATTGATTTTCTTGCAAGATCGACTTGTGTCCATCGAGTGTTGACACTTAACTTTAAATTTAGAAATAATATATTTGTTAAGCATAAGTACCAACACAAGTTGATCCTATTGATGACAAAATTGATTTTCTTGCAAGATCGATTTGTGTCCATCTAGTGTTGACACTTAGCTTTAAATTTAGAAATAATATATTTGTTGAGCATAAGTGCCAACACTAGTTGATCCTATTGATGGCAAAATTGATTTTCTTGCAAGATCGATTTGTGTCCATCTAGTGTTGATATTAAGCTTTAATTTAGGAATAATGTGTTTGTTAAGCATAAGTACCAACACTAGTTGATCCTATTGATGACAAAATTGATTTTCTTGCAAGATCGATTTGTGTCCATCTAGTGTTGACACTTAGCTTTAAATTTAGAAATAATATATTTGTTAAGCATAAGTACCAACACTAGTAGATCCTATTAATGACAAAATTGATTTTCTTGCAAGATCGATTTGTGTCCATCTAGTGTTGACAATTAGCTTTAAATTTAGAAATAATATATTTGTTAAGCATAAGTACCAACACTATTTGACCCTATAGATGATAAAATTGATTTAGTTGATGGATTTAGTTGTTGGAATTAAGTCAAAACTAAACTAGGTAAAGTTAAAAAGTTGTTATGTTGTTTAAATAAGTTAAAATAAATAATGTGGTTTAGTTAGTGAATTTAGTTGTTGGAATTAAGTCAAAACTAATGTAGTTAAAGTTAAAAAGTTAAGCTTGTTTAAATAAGTTAAAATAAATATTGTGATTTATTTGGTGGATTTAGTTGTTGGAATTAAGTCAAAACTAAACTAGTTAAAGTTGTTAAGTTGTTTAAATAAGTTAAATAAATAATGTGGTTTAGTTAGTGAATTTAGTTGTTGGAATTAAGTCAAAACTAATGTAGTTAGAGTTAAAAAGTTGTTATGTTGTTTAAATAAATTAACAACAAATAATGTGGTTTAGTTAGTGAATTTAGTTGTTGGAATTATGTCAAAACTAATGTAGTTAAAGTTAAAAAGTTGTTATGTTGTTTAAATAAGTTAAAATAAATAATATGGTTTAGTTAGTGAATTTAGTTGTTGGAATTAAGTCAAAACTAAACTAGGTAAAGTTAAAAAGTTGTTACGTTATTTAAATAAGTTAAAATAAATATTGTGGTTTAGTTAGTGAATTTAGTTGTTGGAATTAAGTCAAAACTAATGTAGTTAAAGTTAAAAAGTTGTTAAGTTGTTTAACTAAGTTAAAATAAATATTGTGGTTTAGTTAGTGAATTTAGTTGTTGGAATTAAGTCAAAACTAATGTAGTTAAAGTTAAAAAGTTGTTATGTTTTTTAAATAAGTTAAAATAAATATTGTGGGTTAGTTAGTGAATTTAGTTGTCGGGATTAAGTCAAAACTAAACTAGTTAAAGTTAAAAAGTTGTTAAGTTGTTTGAATAAGTTAAAATAAATAATTTGGGTTAGTTAGTGAATTTAGTTGTTGGAATTAAGTCAAAACTAAACTAGTTAAAGTTAAAAAGTTGTTAAGTTGGTTGAATAAGTTAAAATAAATATTGTGGTTTAGTTAGTGAATTTAGTTGTTGGAATTAAGTCAAACTAAACTAGTTAAATTTAAAAAGTTGTTAGGTTGTTTAAATAAGTTAAAATAAATATTGTGGTTTAGTTAGTGAATTTAGTTGTTGGAATTAAGTCAAAACTAATGTAGTTAAAGTTAAAAAGTTGTTTAAATAAGTTAAAATAAATAATGTCATTTAGTTAGTGGATATAGTTGTTGGAATTAAGTCAAAACTAAACTAGTTAAATTTAAAAAGTTGTTAGGTTGTTTAAATAAGTTAAAATAAATATTGTGGTTTAGTTAGTGAATTTAGTTGTTGGAATTAAGTCAAAACTAATGTAGTTAAAGTTAAAAAGTTCTTAAGTTGTTTAAATAAGTTAAAATAAATATTGTGGTTTAGTTAGTGAATTTAGTTGTTGGAATTAAGTCAAAACTAATGTAGTTAAAGTTAAAAAGTTGTTAAGTTGTTTAAATAAGTTAAAATAAATATTGTGGTTTAGTTGGTGAATTTAGTTGTTGGAATTGAAATTATCATTAATGTTTGTGTAGAATGATCCTGATCGTAGTTGGATGTATAATAGAAACAATCCTGGTCGAGCGGGTATGATTCCAGAATTCGCAGAAGGTGTCACTAGATTTATAAATCATGCAAAGACACTTGATGATTTTTTAATTTCAAGATTGATTAGGTGTCCGTGTGTTAATTGTGAAAATGTGAGATATCATACAACAGAGACTGTTGCTATGCATCTTATGATGAATGGATTCAAACCAGGGTATACCGTTTGGACTAGTCATGGTGAGGTTGAAAGTGACACTATGTTTAATAACTTTGTTGTCGGTGAAAGTAGTAGATCTACCGAGCATAATTATTTCCAAGGTTCTAGAATATCATATATGGTCGATGATGCTTTTGGGATGCATTCTGATTTTGAACAAAGAGAAAATGTAGAAGAAGCTCATAATGAAGAAGCAAACATCTTTTATGAACAATTGCATGATTGTACTAGTCCTTTGTTCAACGGGAGTCAACACTCTAAATTGTCTGTTGCAGTTAGATTGTTAAGTATCAAATTTGACAATAATATTTCTCAAGTAGCAATGGACTCTATGATAGATCTTATAAAGGATTTAGTTGATCCCAATGTAGAGTTTCCTGATTCTTATTATAAAGCTGTAACGACCCTAAAAACGAAACTAGTGAAACTAGAGCCTCACATGTGAGTTTGGAGTCGAGAACTTAATGAAATGATTATAATTGAATTTGACCCAAAAAGTTCTTAAAATGTGCTTCGGAAACTTGTTTAGTATATATAAAAAGATCCGTTTCGTTTTTCGGAAATCCGACTTCATATTCTTGTTTAGGGGGTCAAATTGAGTGGGAAATAGGTCTAACCCAAATTTTAGAGCAACCGTATCAAAATCCGAAATTTCCAAGTGAAGCCTTTTTCGAGGGTCTACTTTGGAGGGTCATATCTCCTAGCACACAAATAATTTGGTGGCCCATAACATATCCATGGAAAGCCCTTTGAGTTAGCTACCTAACGCACTTCGTTTCACCTCATTCGGAGTTCGGACGAAGAAGTTATGTCCATTTTCGTAAAATCTGTCCGGTAGGAAATGGCAATTTCCAGAGACGGAAATCACTGTTCACCCGCCTGATTTTTTCTAAGTGTTGGACCTTTTTTTTTTCAAAGGACTTATATTAATTCCTAGATACCATTAGTTCATTCCCATCCCAAAAACATTTCCCTCTCTCAAAAAACTCTCTCAAAACCCCAAGGAAGCTCAAGGTGAAAGATGGAGCTAGGGTGGATGGTGGCTATTGATTTCTTCACCAATTTCGTTTGGTTCTTGAAGATTAAGGTATGAGGATCCTTTATCCTTGATTATTCTTTCTTTCAAGGAGCCCAATCAAAAGGTTTTCAAGGTTTTTCAAATACACAAAAATCCTATTTCGAATTCTAAGCATGGGTCCTTGCATTAAATAATTTCAAATGATGTTTCATGTGGTTATTAATGATTATTTATGGTTTTAAGAAAGAAATATTTGTGAACCCATGTCTTCTCAAATTCTTTAAATTTAGCCTAAAGTGAGTTTAATGATTTTGAGTAATTGATGTAGGATTATTGAGTGATTGATGTGGGCTGTTCTTATATGATCTTAGCTATGTTGAGTTGCTAGAAATTGTTATTGAATGGTATAATGTGAGGTAGTAGCCTTGAATGGTCATAAATTGGGATTTAGACTTTATGTTGGTTATTGGATATTGTTTAGCTTAGCTTGTATAGTTGATTGTTGTTATTATCATTGTTATTGTATTGTTAAATTGTTGGAAGATGAGGATGATGAAGATAGCCATGGAAAGAGGGTAAGTTGATCAAACTTGATAAATATTGTATAATTGGCATGGAATTGAGTATTGTGGCTTATGGCCTTTGAAAAGGGTGGTGAGATGGCTTGATCTCTTAGTATTAATAATATTGTTATTGATTGGCTTGATCCACCTTTGGTGGAGGTGGTTATTTGTTGTATTGTTGTGGATTGAGGCCATGAAGGGCATTATGTGAATGTTATTATATTGTTGTATTATTATACACATATGAGGCTAGATGTAAAGTCCTATATGAAGTTATATGTGAAGGTATGATGTGAATGAGTTATATGTGAAGGTATGATGTGAATGAGTTTATGTGATCTTGTGATGATCCTATTATGGTCTATTTTGCATATTATCATGAAATGGAATTATTATGTGATGTTTATGGTTTTCATGCTTCCATGATCAAATTATGAAGGTTGATATAGATATGTATGTTGTTGGTGGGCTGATTTATATGTATTTCGAAATTGGTTGGACTTAGTACTCTTGAAGTACATGATTTCATTTACATGAACAATAGCCCATCATGTGTTTGATAAAATGCCCATTTATAGAATCCTTAGGAAATGGAAGGTCCAATGTACGTCCTATGAATCGAATAGTTATATAATTATTGAAATGATGATGAAATGGACACATGTATATGATTTTCTCTATATAAGTGTTGTGAGTCGACCAAGCCTAGTACGGGGGGTAGTAGGCCCGTATAACCGTATCGAGGGGTTGGTACCTTGGTTGCCTAGTACGGGGGGTAGTAGGCCCGTATAACCATATCGAGGGGTTGGTACCTTGGTTGCCTAGTACGGGGGGTAGTAGGCCCGTATAACCATATCGAGGGGTTTGTACCTTGGTCCCTAGCTCGGGGGGTGGTAGGCCCGGGTAACCACATTGAGGGGTTTGTACCTCATTCGCCTCTCCAAGGGGGTGGTAGGCCTTGGAAATACTATATAGATGGTCACTCACCACACATGTACTATGCCCCACTAAATATGATTTATTTCATGTAAGCATCATTATACATATCATCTCATTAATATGCTATCTATCGGGTATGATTATGCACTTTGCCTATAAAGTCCTTATCTAAGGTAATCTTGGGGAACACTTAAGTGTGCTTGAAGAGGATTGTGTGGGCGGTCACTTCTTGTCTCACTCAAGTGTGTCTTAAGGTTATATTAGGTAGAGGTCCTATGGTAATGAAATGACATGTGTCCTTCTAAAGTTAAGCATGAGTTGTATATGGATTTATGTTAAGTATATGTATGGTTGGCTATGGTCTAATATGTTAATGATGACTTGTATTATATCTCTTATATTTGTAAAGGAAAGGTTTTATCAAAGGACATGAAAGCATACATTTCTTGTAAATGTCCGTTGTACATATTTTCTTGCATGGTCTCCATACTTAGTACTTAATTGTGCTAACCCCTTTCTTTCCCTTTTTGGACTAAAGTGTAGGGATTTGGAGAAGATGACATGTCATGGCTTTGATAGGTTTCTAAGTGTTGAAGATGAAGACTTGGTGAGTCCTCATAGATTCGAGGACAATACCCAATATGTTCTTTTAGGTCTTTTTAGTTTTGTTTAAGTTGTGTACGGGATTAGTCCCGAATTTTATACTCTAAAGTATTAGATGGTTTGAGACATCATGTATAAAGTCTAGAAAGTCTTCCGCTTGCTACTTTTTATGAAATGTTTTCTTGGTAAAGAAAGTTTTTAATTTCCTTATGGTTTTTAGTTTTATGCGATGAATGAATGCTAAGAGGCTTGTATTTGACCTCTTCGAGGTCGAGTACGCCGGTTACGACTAGGGGGTGCTCCCGGGTCGTGACAAACTTGGTATCAGAGCCAGGTTTCCGGGATGGTCTTAGGTTGTCTCAAAACCACATCTAGTAGAGTCTTGTTCATAATGTGAAGCGCGCCACATTATGAATAGGAGGCTATTGGGTGCTAAGAAAGTTTCACTTCTACATTCTTTTAGTCGTGCCGTGGAGTTTCTCTCTATAATGTCTTTCCTTGTTCCGTAGGTGATGGTCATTTGAGTGTAACCTTTGAGGAAGTTTAATGTTGCAAGGGTTGAGGGAGAGAGAATGTTGGTTGTGATGCCAACTTTGACTTGGTGACTTAGTAGGTGTGAGGTGAAAGATTGTGGTGATGACTTTAGTATAAATGGGATTCCTTTGGTTATGTGTGTTGTTGGTAGTATCCGGCTTAGTCATGAGGAAGTTTTGTGATGTGTTGAAGGAATTTGTGAAATGTGTGGTGATTTAGAAATGCTAGGTGTAATGAGTATAAAAACCTAGTATTGTTTTGATCCGACCTTAGGATGGAAGGAGGTGAATTTGAAAGAACTAGTAAGAGTTTCTCCTAAGTGGGGGAAATATGTGGTTAGATGATAAGGTATTCAAGTGTGGTTGATGTTTATGAGTTAGGCTTGAAGGATGTTTTCATTACAAGAGGTTTAGTGAATTAAAGAGTTGGGTAAGAATGGTTTTGGTAAGATTGATGGTATTTTCATTGAGATTTTTATGAGATGTTAAGGTTGACCTTAGTTGGGTTTACCCTTAAGTGGGGGATGGTATGTTGAGTAGTGAAGTTGTTGGGAAGTGTTGATATCCTTACCTACTTCTATATGTGTTTACTCAAGCCTAAAACAAAGAGTTCCTAGAAACTTGGGTTATGTTTTGGAGTCTTATGTGAAAAGGAGTTTTTCCATGGTCTCCTTATGTCATGCATGTTTTAAATGAATTCTTATTAAATGAGAAAATGAGTTTTCATAAATTTATGTTCCTCATGTTGATGTGCATCTATAATGATTTGCCTAAATGTTGCATGAGTTGACTTATGAGCATGTTTAAAAGTGTTTTGATGATGTTGCCTAAAGTGCTTCTATGAGAAAGTTGCATGATGTGCATTTAGCATAAGTTGTCTATTTGCTTTATGAGGTGATAATGTGAGCATGCTTACTTGAGTTTTGGAGGAGGTTACATGATGTGCTTTAATGAGAAAATTGCATATTGTGTCCTTTGATGTTATGATGTGCATGAGATGATTTGGAGAAGGAAGTACCTCCAATGAAATGAAATGAGAAATGAGAAAAGGTAAAGATGATGCATAAGGAGTTAGTAGATGTTGTGCCTACTTTCTTGAATTGCATGAAGTTGTGTGGGACTTTCTATGTGGAGTTGATATTTCCTCCTATATTTATGCATTTGTATTGTTGTTGTATGCATGTTGATGGACTGTTTACTTGAGTCGTTACCCCTTATGTGTTTAAAGTGTCATTCGAGGACGAATGTTCCTAAGTGGGGGATAATGTAACGACCCTAAAAACGAAACTAGTGAAACTAGAGCCTCACATGTGAGTTTGGAGTCGAGAACTTAATGAAATGATTATAATTGAATTTGACCCAAAAAGTTCTTAAAATGTGCTTCGGAAACTTGTTTAGTATATATAAAAAGATCCGTTTCGTTTTTCGGAAATCCGACTTCATATTCTTGTTTAGGGGGTCAAATTGAGTGGGAAATAGGTCTAACCCAAATTTTAGAGCAACCGTATCAAAATCCGAAATTTCCAAGTGAAGCCTTTTTCGAGGGTCTACTTTGGAGGGTCATATCTCCTAGCACACAAATAATTTGGTGGCCCATAACATATCCATGGAAAGCCCTTTGAGTTAGCTACCTAACGCACTTCGTTTCACCTCATTCGGAGTTCGGACGAAGAAGTTATGTCCATTTTCGTAAAATCTGTCCGGTAGGAAATGGCAATTTCCAGAGACGGAAATCACTGTTCACCCGCCTGATTTTTTCTAAGTGTTGGACCTTTTTTTTTTCAAAGGACTTATATTAATTCCTAGATACCATTAGTTCATTCCCATCCCAAAAACATTTCCCTCTCTCAAAAAACTCTCTCAAAACCCCAAGGAAGCTCAAGGTGAAAGATGGAGCTAGGGTGGATGGTGGCTATTGATTTCTTCACCAATTTCGTTTGGTTCTTGAAGATTAAGGTATGGGGATCCTTTATCCTTGATTATTCTTTCTTTCAAGGAGCCCAATCAAAAGGTTTTCAAGGTTTTTCAAATACACAAAAATCCTATTTCGAATTCTAAGCATGGGTCCTTGCATTAAATAATTTCAAATGATGTTTCATGTGGTTATTAATGATTATTTATGGTTTTAAGAAAGAAATATTTGTGAACCCATGTCTTCTCAAATTCTTTAAATTTAGCCTAAAGTGAGTTTAATGATTTTGAGTAATTGATGTAGGATTATTGAGTGATTGATGTGGGCTGTTCTTATATGATCTTAGCTATGTTGAGTTGCTAGAAATTGTTATTGAATGGTATAATGTGAGGTAGTAGCCTTGAATGGTCATAAATTGGGATTTAGACTTTATGTTGGTTATTGGATATTGTTTAGCTTAGCTTGTATAGTTGATTGTTGTTATTATCATTGTTATTGTATTGTTAAATTGTTGGAAGATGAGGATGATGAAGATAGCCATGGAAAGAGGGTAAGTTGATCAAACTTGATAAATATTGTATAATTGGCATGGAATTGAGTATTGTGGCTTATGGCCTTTGAAAAGGGTGGTGAGATGGCTTGATCTCTTAGTATTAATAATATTGTTATTGATTGGCTTGATCCACCTTTGGTGGAGGTGGTTATTTGTTGTATTGTTGTGGATTGAGGCCATGAAGGGCATTATGTGAATGTTATTATATTGTTGTATTATTATACACATATGAGGCTAGATGTAAAGTCCTATATGAAGTTATATGTGAAGGTATGATGTGAATGAGTTATATGTGAAGGTATGATGTGAATGAGTTTATGTGATCTTGTGATGATCCTATTATGGTCTATTTTGCATATTATCATGAAATGGAATTATTATGTGATGTTTATGGTTTTCATGCTTCCATGATCAAATTATGAAGGTTGATATAGATATGTATGTTGTTGGTGGGCTGATTTATATGTATTTCGAAATTGGTTGGACTTAGTACTCTTGAAGTACATGATTTCATTTACATGAACAATAGCCCATCATGTGTTTGATAAAATGCCCATTTATAGAATCCTTAGGAAATGGAAGGTCCAATGTACGTCCTATGAATCGAATAGTTATATAATTATTGAAATGATGATGAAATGGACACATGTATATGATTTTCTCTATATAAGTGTTGTGAGTCGACCAAGCCTAGTACGGGGGGTAGTAGGCCCGTATAACCGTATCGAGGGGTTGGTACCTTGGTTGCCTAGTACGGGGGGTAGTAGGCCCGTATAACCATATCGAGGGGTTGGTACCTTGGTTGCCTAGTACGGGGGGTAGTAGGCCCGTATAACCATATCGAGGGGTTTGTACCTTGGTCCCTAGCTCGGGGGGTGGTAGGCCCGGGTAACCACATTGAGGGGTTTGTACCTCATTCGCCTCTCCAAGGGGGTGGTAGGCCTTGGAAATACTATATAGATGGTCACTCACCACACATGTACTATGCCCCACTAAATATGATTTATTTCATGTAAGCATCATTATACATATCATCTCATTAATATGCTATCTATCGGGTATGATTATGCACTTTGCCTATAAAGTCCTTATCTAAGGTAATCTTGGGGAACACTTAAGTGTGCTTGAAGAGGATTGTGTGGGCGGTCACTTCTTGTCTCACTCAAGTGTGTCTTAAGGTTATATTAGGTAGAGGTCCTATGGTAATGAAATGACATGTGTCCTTCTAAAGTTAAGCATGAGTTGTATATGGATTTATGTTAAGTATATGTATGGTTGGCTATGGTCTAATATGTTAATGATGACTTGTATTATATCTCTTATATTTGTAAAGGAAAGGTTTTATCAAAGGACATGAAAGCATACATTTCTTGTAAATGTCCGTTGTACATATTTTCTTGCATGGTCTCCATACTTAGTACTTAATTGTGCTAACCCCTTTCTTTCCCTTTTTGGACTAAAGTGTAGGGATTTGGAGAAGATGACATGTCATGGCTTTGATAGGTTTCTAAGTGTTGAAGATGAAGACTTGGTGAGTCCTCATAGATTCGAGGACAATACCCAATATGTTCTTTTAGGTCTTTTTAGTTTTGTTTAAGTTGTGTACGGGATTAGTCCCGAATTTTATACTCTAAAGTATTAGATGGTTTGAGACATCATGTATAAAGTCTAGAAAGTCTTCCGCTTGCTACTTTTTATGAAATGTTTTCTTGGTAAAGAAAGTTTTTAATTTCCTTATGGTTTTTAGTTTTATGCGATGAATGAATGCTAAGAGGCTTGTATTTGACCTCTTCGAGGTCGAGTACGCCGGTTACGACTAGGGGGTGCTCCCGGGTCGTGACAAAAGCAATTTCATTGGTGTCTAAGTTAGGACTCTCCTCGATAAGAATTGATTGTTGTGAAAAAGGTTGCATGTTATACTATAAGGAGGATGTCGATCTAGAGTCTTGTAAGTTTTGTAGTCACCCTCGCTATAAGACTGGTTCTACCGAAAAGAAACTTGCTATTAAGGCAATGCATTATTTACCTCTTATACCAAGATTGAAGAGGTTGTATGCATCAAATAGCTCTGCTCCTCATATGAGATAGCACCGTTAAAATAGAAGGCGACCTGGTGTCATGTGTCATCCATCTGACGGAGAGGCTTGGAAACATTTTGATAGAACTTATCCAGATTTTGCCGCTGAACCAAGGATGTTAGGCTGGGTTTGTGTGCAAATGGTTTCACCCCTTTTTCAGTTGGGGCTGCACCATACTCTTGTTGGCCTGTGTTTATTACACTGTATAATCTTCCACCTGAGATGTGTATGACAAGTCCATATATATTTCTGAATTGTGTCATTCATGGTCCGAGAAATCCAAAAAGCAAGATTGATGTGTACTTATAACCTTTGATTGATGAGTTGAAATTGTTGTGGTCTGAGGGGGGTAGAAACATGGGACATTTCTCGTAAACAAAATTTCAACATGCGTGCTACTTTAATGTGGACTATTAATGATTTTCCTGCCTATGGAATGCTATCTGGATGGATGACTGCTGGAAAGTTAGCATGTCCCTACTGTATGGAAGATACTAAATCATTCACATTAAAACATGGCCGAAAAAAATTCATGGTTTGATTGTCACCGTCGGTTCTTTCCACCTGATCGTGAGTTTAGGAGAAAGAAATATGCATTTAAAAAGAATAAAACTAAACGAGATGGTCCACCCCCAATATTAACGGGTGATGATATTTGGGAAAGGGTTCAAAATTTTCCAAAGGTAACTGAGGAACCACCGTACAAATTTGATGGGTATGGTGTTGTACATAATTGGACTAAACAGAGTATATTCTGGGAGCTACCTTATTGGAAGGATAATTTGCTTAGACATAATCTTGATGTCATGCATATTGAAAAGAATTATTTTGATAATTTGTTCAACACTGTAATGGATGTGACTGGCAAGACAAAAGATAATGTTAAGGCAAGACTTGACTTACCAGAACATTGTAGATGACCGGAGTTGCATTTACAGGAGTCTGCCAACAACAAGTTACTTAAGCCCAAGGCTAGTTATTCATTCACAATGGAACAAAAGAGAAAAAGTTGTGAGTGGGTGGAAAGCTTGAAAATGCTAGATGGATATGCCTTAAATTTGGGAAAGACGGTTGACATTGAACATGGAATATTACATGGGATGAAAAGTCACAACTGTCATGTTTTTATGGAATAATTACTTCTGATTGATTTTTGTGGATTTCCTGAAAACATATGGAAACCGATGACAGAGATCAGTTTGTTCTTCAAAGACTTGTGTTCCATCACATTGAGAGTAGAGAATCTGGTTCGAATGGCCAAAAATATCGTTGTTAGTAATAAGTTGGAGAAGATTTTTCCACCTGGGTTCTTTGATGTAATGGAACATCTTCCCATTCACCTTGTTCATGAAGCCCTACTGGGAGGTCCAATCCAATATAGGTGGATGTATCCTTTTGAGCGGTAAGTAACTATAACATATTTATTCTTCTTTCATATATATTTTGAAATTATATATCCAATATAAAATTTTACAGGAGCATTGGCAAGTCTAAAAGGGACATTAAGAATAAACATAGGGTGGAGGGTTGTATGGTTCAAGTATATCTAGC
Organism: Solanum okadae; assembly: GCA_036553675.1. Classification (NCBI taxonomy): domain Eukaryota; kingdom Viridiplantae; phylum Streptophyta; class Magnoliopsida; order Solanales; family Solanaceae; genus Solanum; species Solanum okadae. Next base: position 30,523,360 of record CM071682.1, read on the forward strand.
TAAATAAAGATCCCACTTTTGTTCTTACTACTTTGATGATTATGTGTCGTGTTTGAGAAACAAACCTAATCGACATGGTGATACTGGGAATGATCCTGCAATACAATCATTATCAATCTTCAACCAACCGGGTAAGGGTTCAAAAAAGCGTACATTGCGCAAACTTATCGAAAAGGAGAAAAAATCTGCAGAGCTTCATGTCTTGTTGAATTGTCCAGAAGTCCAATCCTTCTTAGAGTAAGAAAATTTAATATGTAAACAACATATATTCAACTCCGATTTTATTAAGGAAACTAACTGTATTTTCAATGTGATTCTACAGTTATTTTATGTGCCAATATGGTTATGATCAAGTGTTTCCATCATTTATAACATTGTATACTAATTGGGTAAGTGTTGTAATATATACACCTATTAAGAGATTAGTGTACTCTTCTTTCTACTAACATTGCTTTTAATTTACTAACCATATATAGGTCTACAATTCAGAAAATGCCGCCACATTTGATCAATTTTTCAAGGATATTTCTTGGGGACCGATTACAGTTCACACAATGTCCCAATATAACGTAAATGGTTTTAAATTTTCCATAGAGAAATACTCAAAGAATAAGAAAACTAATAATAGTGGTGTTTGGGTTAAAGGTGATGATGGAAATCAAAATGAGAATGTTGATTATTTTGGCGTCCTATAGGAGATTGTAGAGGTGGAGTATTCGGGTTGGCCAATCAAAGGAATAGTACTTTTCCAATGCAAGTGGTTTGATCCAACTTCAAGAGGTACGAGGGAGCTTAAGCAGCATAATATCATTAAAGTCAAGCACACTAGGAACTATGAGGCTTATGATCCTTTTATTATTGCACAGAATGCTAAGCAAATGTACTATGCTCCTTATCTGTTGCGTAGGGATAAGTCTGATTGGTGGGTTGTAATCAAAACAAAACCGATGGGGCGAGTGGAAGTTGAGAATGAATTGGATGTTGCATATCAAAATGAAATATCAAGTGTTCATCAAGTAGTGGATGCTGAGTTAGAAATGAATTTGGAGCATCCTGATCACATTTTAGAAGAAGTTAATAGAGAAAATTTAGATATGCCAACAAATATGGAGGAGGATGAGGAGGAAACTTTTGAAAATGATGAATGGATAGATGAGGAGGAAACTTCCGAAGATGATGCATGTGAATGGATAGATGATGAAGAAACTTCCGAAGAAGATGAATAACAATTTGTATGTTTAGTTGGTGGATTTTTAGCTATTCATATTTGAGTATACTTTATATTTTTGTAGTTTTAACTTTTGTTCGACATTGTGAAAGACTATTTAGTAGTTTTAACGCGTCTTGCAAGATCGATTTGTGTCCATCTAGTGTTGATATTAAGCTTTAATTTAGGAATAATGTGTTTGTTAAGCATAAGTACCAACACTAGTTGATCCTATTGATGACAAAATTGATTTTCTTGCAAGATCGATTTGTGTCCATCTACTGTTGACACTTAGCTCAATTATTGACAAGTAGCTCATGAGTCATGTCAAAGAATCCTTAGAATTGCAGAGTTTGATACATAGAAAAGAGTTCAATCTCACAAGTTACAGTTCAATGTAAGCCTCTTACATCAATTTTTAAGTAATGTAGGTAGATATTCTGAAACATGTGAACACACATTCCCTTTATTGATCATTGAATTTGCAGAAACTAAGTGTTGTGACTGGAAATGGAGAAAAGGAGTTTAGGGACAATATTACCACTTCTCTGAAATATAACTTGAAAATTGAACAACATTGCAAGAGTTTTCAATAATATTACCAAAGCAATTTGAATGATAGATTTTGGGGAAACTCCTCTCCACCTCAGTCTACCCATTTTGAGCTGAAAGCAATTCCAAAAGCCAAAAAAGTTAAACATAAGCTAAGGTGAAATGCCCCAGGTGAAAGATAAATAACAATTTGTATGTTTAGTTGGTGGATTTTTAGCTATTCATATTTGAGTATACTTTATATTTTAGTAGTTTTAACGTTTGTTCGACATTGTGAAAGACTATTTGGATTAAGCCTTATGTTATGATAACTTTGTTTGATATACTTGTTCGACATTGTGACATTATTTTGTAGTACTTTGTTTTAATCTTTATATTTAATTGATATAGATGGTAGATAAAGACAAGGGTAAATCAAAAATATTTGTTAATCCAACAAAGAAATTTAAGGCCAATGTTATGAGAATGCCCACTGGGGTCATGATATCTGATGAGCCCTCTCGAGTTAATATTTCAAAATGAGCCTCAGTTTCAACTACTCACTCGGCACACCAGTCACACAACGCCTCTACTCATGTGGCTCCACAATCTAGTTATACTATATCTACACCCACTGTGGTACCTAGTTCGGGTTACCAAACATTGCAGGGCTATTCACATCTTGGTCGGGGGTCTACCATACCATCAGCTAGTGCTAGCCAGTGCAATAGTTTGAATAGTAGTAGTGGATCAATTGGACTTTCCAATCTTCATCTTGAATCCAATGGCTTAGAGCCTAATACTCCCACCACCCAGCACTCAGATGCACATGGTCCTCAGCCAAGCTATAGAGACAATTTTCAGAGACTCGTCATCGAGCCATTAAGATACAAGTATGATTTAATTATGTTTCATCTTTCATTTATCTATTTATATTTTAATTGATTGATTATTTTTTGTTTACTCTACTTTTTCAATGAACTCGTATTTCAGCTTACGTCCGAATGTGGGTATGCCAAAGATTATTTTAAAGTGCATTGGAACTCATTATAATGGTGTGTATCCGAATTGGAGTTCGATTCCACTTAACACCCAAGGGCAAATGTTCAACGAATTTAAGGTTAGAATATATATAAAGTAAATTCACATCATATACATTTAAATTCTCTAGTCATTTGAACAATAAATATTTAGTTATTTTTTATTACAAAAATATTATGTATAGGCTCCCAAACACGAGGATGACGTTCAAGTGAACTTCAAGCTTAAAGCTTCAAAGTTGCATTCTAGCACATTTTGTGACTGTCGGAGAGAAAACAGAATTCCTAAGTTTATGTTACCGGATCAATGGGCTCTGTTATTGAAACATTGGAGTAGAGATGAAAAATTTAAAAAGAGGAGTGAGATTGGGAAGATGAATCGCGCATCAGAAAAGGGAGGCTCTTTGCACACTAGTTGAGTTATTAGCCAGGTTACTAGGAAGGAAAGAATGGTATACTTTCTTAATTTAGTAAAATAATTTTTTTCTTTTTTGATAAGTACTTTTTGGAGATTAATGAGATCAAATTCTATTTATGTTATTTGCAGGAAAAAGAGTTGGGTAGGCCGGTAGCTGTAGCAGAGATGTTCAAGGTTACTCACGTCAAGAAGAGTACGAACCCCACAGAAGAAGAAAGATGGATTGAGCCACGTGCTCAAGAGACATATGTAAGAACTCCATTCAAACTAATCTTTTTTTTCTTTTCCTTATATATATTACATTTTTATTCATAGAGTTCTTTGTTTAAATTACAGGATAGGTATATACGAATATCTTAGGAATATCGTAGTACTCTACCTCTTGAGAGTCAGGACAGACCATTTACACAAGAAGAAAATGAGAATCTTTGGAAACAGAGTGCTGGTTAACCGATTAGAGGTTCAGTCTACGGCTATCTGGAAAAGGCGTATCAGAAGAAGAAGTCTTGGTATTGTGGTTCATCATCCTCAAGCTTTGATGGCGGGGATAGAGAGAAAATATCTGCAATGGAGAGTAAGATATCTTATCTCAATGCTGAGCTTGCTGCTGTAGCCGAAAGAGAGAAGAAGAGAGAAGAAACAGAGAAGAAAGAGAGAAGAAGAGAGAAGAAAAATAGAGGAAGAGAGAGGAGGAGATTGCAGCAGCAAAGGAGGTAGAGAACAAGAGGTATGCAGCGCTTCAGGCCCAACTAACTTTTCTTTTTGAATCAGGATATATTCTTCCTCCATGTCCAGCCAACAGCGATGGATCTGATCAGGAGGGTGATGAGAATGATAAGTCTGATAAGGAAAGTGAGGGTGATGAGAATGGTAAGTCTGATAAGAAAAGTGAGGGTGCTGAGGAGTAGTTGTATCTATTTGACATTTTAGACTTCTATATTTTTGGAATTGTTTAATTTGATCGTATTTTAGTTTATTTTGAAATTGGATGAAGTTTATTTTGAAATAGTTTAATGTATATGTTGAAAATATTGTGTTGTTTTGGTTGGATGAAGTTTGTTTGGCTTTGGGTTGTTTTGGTATAAATATGCAGGTGGGCAACTAAAAATTACAGCAATTTGTTGCCTATTTTGTAGCAGAAAACCGACCTCCGGAGGTCAGCATTTCAAAAATAAAAAATAAAAATACCGATCTCCGGAGGTCAGAATTTTAAAAATACTAAAATAAAAATACCGACCTCCGGAGGTTAGAATTTCAAAAATACAAAAATAAAAATACCGACCTCCGGAGGTCAGAATTTCAACATTACAAAAATAAAAATACCGGCCTCCGGAGGTCAGAATTTCAACATTACAAAAATAAAAATACCGACCTCAGGAGGTCAGAATCTCAAAAATAAGAATACCGACCTCCGGAGGACAGAATCTCAAAAATGCAAAAATAAAAATACTGACCTCCAGAGGTCGGAATTTAAAAATTAAGAAGACAAAAATACCGACATCTAGATGTCAGTATTCCAAAATATGAGAAATAAATATTCTGACCTCAGGAAGTCGAAAATAATAATATATAAAACTGACCTCAAGAAGTTGGAAAATAAAATAATGAATTTTCCGACATAAAATAAAAACTGACCTCGAGAGGTCAGTAGATACCGACCTCTAGAGGTTGGTATTGAATAGCGACCAAGTTTTTTCCGACCTTAGCTAGGATGTCAGTTTTAGGTCGGTATTTCAAGGAATACCGACCTCCGGAGGTCGATATTTGTAGGTCGGTATTCACTGTTTTTTTAGTAGTGAGTTGCAGAAATTGAGGTAAGGTAACTGCTCCATTTTCTTCCTCCTTATGTATGAGTTTGAGTGAGGAATTATGGGTGTGTTGTCATAAAGAACTCAACGGGGTGGTTAGTTCAATAATAGGTTGTATGATAAAGAATATTTGAGGCGCCATTTTATGTGTATTGTTGTTGGTGCAGCTTGGGTAATCTTGGAAAATGATATATAATGTATGTATTGGGTAGAGAAGGAGGGTGTGGTGATACACATTATTTTAAGGGCTATATGGGCTCATTATCCGTCAAAGTTAGCTACTGTTTTACAAGGCTCACGGTGTGATATCTGCTAATTTTAGTTTATCATGACTTATCTTGTAGATTAAAACCTAAAGGGGGAGGATGAATCGTGATAGTTGTATTGGTCAGAGGATAAGGTATGTAGGGCTATTCGACTCGATATTCCTTGGCATGAAATCTGATATTTGCAGTTAATATCAACAAACTGATTTTCCTAAGTTCTATTCCTAGTAAAGGAAACATAGTGGCAACGTACGATCTTCGAATAGCTAACAATATTTCCCCATCTCCTTAGTGTGTAGAATTACTTCATTATATGTTCACTACTCTATACGTGTATAATTATCCTCCTATGTGCTAGTATAGAAATGGTATTTGCAAAGGCAAGTTTGGTGAATTCTCATCTCAGTCAACTGAAGTCAATTGTGTCATTTAAGCTACTTTTGTCATAGTTACTGCCTTGAAGTTATTATTTTCATGTCTTCGACTATTGGTCCGTATTTCCAAATCTCAAAAATGATTATGACCACCAAAACAACAATCTCAAAGATTAAAGAATCTGAGTGAAGCAATCTATATATCTATGGGTGGCAGCCCAGGGGCAAATGCCTAGCATGGGTCGATTCCAATTGGTATAGAAGGGTGGCAGCGCAGGGGCAAAATTCTAGCATGGGCCAATCCCAATTGGTAAAAAAGGGTGGCAGCTCAGGGGCAAAAGCCTAGCATGGGCCGATCCCAATTTGTGTAATTATGAATGAGGACAACATCCCAGTGGTTAAAATGCCTAGCATGGGTCATCCTCTTCTACCACTGATCTGTTGGTCATTCGTATCACATGCCTTATAAATATCATAACACACAGAAAGGTAAAGACAAAAATGTAACATACATGATCCTACAAGAGTTAACAAAGGTGGTCTTCTATTCTGATTTATGCACACATATATTGATACTTGGTTTCATTCGAACTTTTACTTATATATGTCATTGCCTTACATATTCAGTACATTTTTTTGTACTGACGTCCCTCGCGGGGGATGCTGCATTTCATGCTGCAAGCACATGTACTGCAGCTAGTAGACCTCCTCAATAGGAGCACACAACACTCAACTACTTTTGGTGAGCTCCAAGTTGATTCAGAGCTTTACTGAGTCCTTGGTAGATTCATTTTGGTACTGTATCGTAGTTAAGGGTAAGGCGGGGTCTGTCCCGACCTACTCTAAGGTTTTCTATATTTTAGAGGCTTTGTAGACTTATGTATATGGTTCAGTTGCATCTTAACAAGTGGTGGCCTCAACGGCCAAGTCTTGTATATAAGTTTTTTGTCTACTTATGTTGGTTCGTATCGCTGCATCCTATGTGAACTTGTCACAAGATTGTCATAGTTATAAGCATAGTAAGCACAGGTTACATGTTGGTTCTCTAGGGCCTTTAGGGCATCGGGTGCCTGTCCGTCTTAATGGGATTTAAGGCGTGACAAAAGTGGTATCAGAGAAGGTCATCCTAGGAAGTCTACAAAGCCGTGTTTGTGTAGAGTCTTGCTTATGGATGTGTTGTGAACCACATTTATAAACAGGAGGCTACGAGACATGTAGGAGTTGTCTCTTTTCTTTCATTTCTTTGATCGTGTGATAGAACCAATGTTGTAGGTGAATCGTATCTAACTTCTGAATTGCTTTATTATAGCAAAGATGCCAGATATGAGGAGTAAAAGTACATGTAAACGAGCTGATGTGGCTGCCCAAGAAGGGACCAGCCAACGACCACCTAATGAAGTTGTTCAAAGTGAGGCTCAAGATGAGTCTCTATCACAAACTTCCCCGATCCCTCCATCTCCAGAAGAGCTTAGGAGGGAAGTTGTGCCTCAAGAACCCCCTATTAATACTACCGAGCAAGATTTAAAGAATATAGTCCAATTATTGACTTGAATAGTTACTGGCCACGGCCAAAGGCAAGAAGGTTCAGTTACAAGTACTAGTGGTGTAGATAAAGCAGCGGGCACGCAGATATGTGATTTCCTTAATTTGGACCCTTCATCATTCACTGGGTCAGATCTTAATGAAGATCCACAAAACTTTATAGATCAGATCCAATGCACTTTGGATGTTATGCATGTGAGTGGTAAAGAAGCACTCGAGCTAGCAGCATATATATTAAAGGGTGTGGCTATATTGTGGTATAAAGTTTGGAAGCAATCTAGGGGAACAGATGCACCTTCACCTACATGGAAAGAGTTCAAAAAGGCATTCCTTGACCATTACCTGTTGATACGATTCTCACAAGAAGAATCACAATAAACAGCGGAAAAGAAGAAAGATAGAAGAAGAGTCACAAGATAAGAAACAATTGGCAACTAAAGGATGTATTAAATCCAATAACCTCCAATCAAGATCATAACAAGCACCTAATCCGAATAAATAGATAGACACAACAAGAGGGCACAAAGAGCAACCTAAGGGTATGTTAAACCCAAAGACCTCACCTCGTTAATCCAACAAGAAGCACCTAACTCTTACGAAGACCTCGAGGGAATCAATATCCCAAGCAACCCTCATTTCTAAACAAGGTTCAACAAAAGCTTACCAAGCTTTCAACACTCACACAAGGAGTTTAGGTTTACAACCACAATATTCAAAATCAATCTAACTCTAAAATGAACCCCTAAAGGCCTATTTATAGTTTTAGGACTTATTACATAGATGGGCACAAAAGTTACCCAAAATGGGCCAATGGGCGAGCCAAGTCGGGCTCACCTAAAAGATCGGCGATGCGCCCAATGGACTCGGTGAAGAATATTGCTCCTTGCCTTGGTTGGGGAGCTACTGGAACTTTGGGCAGTTTGGGGACCATCGCCCAATCCACTTGGCGATGCGCCAATGGTCTCCATCTCGCCGAATGGTCAGCTTTCTCTTATGTAGCTCCTTGGACCAGTTGGCGACCTTGGGACCCTTGCCAAAGGGGTTTGGCGAGTCGCCGAAGTGGCTGTCCTCTCGCCGAATGGAGCACATCTTCAATTGCTCCTCCTCACTTAGTTAGACCTCCCACGCTCCAAGCTATCATCCAAGCATGGTGTTTCCCAACTGGGAGCTCCTTCAAGGTGCATATGTTCCCATACAAGGCATGGAACTCCCTCCTCAACATCCATACATACCCAAGAGCCTCCATCCTTGTGAACATTCCATCAAAACGTTGAAGTTCATGAATGGATAGACTTGAGGCAATCTGTATCGCATCATTCTCCCCTTCTTGAAAAGGATTCGTCCTCGAATCCAAACCTTGCAAAACCATAGGGGAAGCAAAAAAGAATAAGATCCTCATGGTATGAGGGTTAGCGTTAGCATTAACAATTTCATCACCATGCCAAGGATGTACAAATTTAACATATAACCAAGCATCACAAATATTAACCAAGGGTTTGTAACCCATCAAAGCAATAGATACTTGGCTAAGTAAGAAACATCGACAAAAGGGTAGAACGTAGGAACCAATCCACTTAAACAACCTCATATGTAAGCCCTCATTAGTTCCACATTCAAACAAGCACAAGGCCTCCCTTATGTCAAGTATCACATAAACACTCTCATACCTAAGTGCAAAGGCACAAGTAGTGTTGATCCAAATTAAGACCCCATTCAATGCACTAGAGAACTTCAAGAAAGTAATTATTCCCAATTCATGAGTAGATTCAAGCATATAAGTATCCCCCACCCAAATTGGTAAACATACTTCATTCAAGCACATTGGATCAAGTAATAACACCAAAGAAGAATCATGCAAAGGACAGATGATGTTACTACCACACTCAGCACACTTAAAATTGACACCGGGGTCAAATGGAAACGGATTGTAAAGCATCGAGTCAAGGAGACTCTCATTTGCCCTATTGTTTCCACTACTAACATAAGATATGCTACCCACACAAGTATGAGTATCACCATATGCAAGTAGATAGGCTTGAGTCCTTGAATCTAGACCTTGTAAAACCATATAGATCATAAGAAAGAAGCTTATCCTCTTAGCATAACGGGTAGTACAAAGGTTAACGCTTAAAATAATTAACCGAGGAAACTCAAAAACAAGGAACAACCAAATATCCTCTATGGTCATGGCTATTAAGCCCACAAATGGAGAACAAGGACAATGGCGATTCTTCTCAACAACAAGGGAATACCACCCAAAAGATGATACTCCCACCAGTTCAAATGCCTTCAAGCATCCACCGGGATCAAAAGGATAGAAGAGCAATAGAACTGGATCAAGTGCTGCTCCATTTATCAGGTGGGCACTCGTTCCTCCTAACAACATACTCCACTCAACAGCATGAGCATCATCATATGTAAATAGGTACCAGAGAAAGGTGTCTCTTAAGTCAACTTCCTCTAGGGTGTTTTCATGGGTATGACTACTAGTAGATTCACACCCATGGGCCATACCATTGACAATTGGAACACACCCAGAAAAAGAAGTAAAGGGAAAACACATACCACCTTCCTCCTCATCACATTCCTCCTCCACAAGAGTACTCTCATCTTCCAAGAAGAGATTTCCATCTTTGGGACGGAAAGCTTCACATCATAGTAGGTTATAATAGCAAGTATAGTTATCAAGAACTATACTACTCTCATGACTCGCACCACTAGGTACATCACTAGGAGTGATTTCATCATCTTCAAATAAGATATTGTACTTAAAGATGGAATGATCAACCACTCGGAAAGAATTAAAACATGCAAGTTCACCCTCAAAAAGACACATATCATTTTTTGAAGCATTTTCAAGCACATGATCTCTATGAGCAAAGCAAGCAATTGGATCAGCCACTAAAGACATGCTCAAAGAGTCACTCTTATTCAAATGATCAACATTATCATTAGTACCACCAAATTGAGGTTTCTTAATCACATTACAAGAACCCTCAACCAGTGAACTACATTCACAAACAGGTTGATCAATACAATTATCATAAGATAATGAACTTTCATTCAAAGAACGGGTGTCAACATTAGGTGGACACAAATTGATCTTGCTAGAAGAATCAATTCGGTCATCAATAGGATCAACTAGTGTATCCACACTCTCAATAAGCACATTATCTGCACATGGTAAAGAATCAATAATAGGCTCACATAAACACAAGCTAACATTTACACTTTGTTCATTTGCAATGGTAAAAGTGCTAAGTTTAGCTATTGTACCTTGACGCCCGCAAGAAAGATCTTATTTACCTTGGATGATGGGACATTCCCTAAGTGCATCCATCACTCCTTCGAATGTAGGCTCTTTGGCTGGAACTTGTGTTCCTCCATTCATCATGCTTGTACCTACATATGAATCCTTACAAATGGAAGGATAAATAACAGGGTTAGGTTGAGATCGTGGCACCCTATTCGAAGGGATGTTCAATCTCTCCTCCATTCCTAGCCTCTCCTCCACAGAGGCCATTCGCTCTTTTATGTTCGCCATTCTCCAACGCATGTCAGAAACAACCTCTATTATGGATTCCCATGTAACCTTCCCCTTAAGTGGGAGGGTCTCACTTCCGGTGGCAACGTACGATCTTCGAATAGCTAACAATATTTCCCCATCTCCTTAGTGTGTAGAATTACTTCATTATATGTTCACTACTCTATACTTGTGTAGTTATCCTCCTATGTGCTAGTAAAGAAACGGTATTTGTAAAAGGAAGTTTGGTGAATTCTCATCTTAGTCAACTGAAGTCAATTGTGTCATTTAAGCTCCTTATGTCATAGTTACTGCCTTGAAGTTATTATTTTCATGTCTTCTACGTCCGTATTTCCAAATCTCAAAAATGATTATGACCACCAAAATAACAATCTCAAAGATTAAAGAATCTAAGTGAAGCAATCTGTATAATTATGGGTGGCAGCCCCGGGGAAAATGCCTAGCATGGGTCAATCCCAATTAGTATAGAAGGGTGCAGCTCAGCGACGAAAGCCTAGCATGGGTCGATCCCAATTGGTAAAGAAAGGTGGCAGCTCAGGGGTGAAAGCCTAGCATGGGCCGATCCCAATTTGTGTAATTATGAATGAGGATAGCATCCCAGGGGTTACTAGCATGGGTCATCCTCTTCTACCACTGATTAGCTGGTCATTCATATCACATTTCTTATAAAGATCATAACACACAGAAAGGTAAAGACAAGAATGTAACATACATGATCCCACAAGAGTTAACAAAGGTGGTCTTCTGTTTTGATTTATGCACACATATATTGATAATTGGCTTCATTGGAACTCTTACTTATATATGTTATTCCCATACATATTCAGTACATTTTTTCTTACTGACGTCCCTCGCGGGGGACGCTCCATTTCATGCTACAGGCACAGGTACTCCAGCTAGTAGACCTCCTCAATAGGAGCACATGACACTCAACTACTTTTGGTGAGCTCCAGGTTGATTCAGAGCTTTACCGAGTCCTTGGTAGATTCATTTTGGTATTGTATCGTAGTTAAGGGTAAGGCGGGGTATGTCCCGACCTACTCTAAGGTTTTCTATCGTTTAGAGGCTTACTAGACTTATGTATATGGTTCAGTTGCGTCTTAACAAGTGGTGGCCTCAACGGCCAAGTCTTGTATATAAGTTTTGGATCTACTTATGTTGGTTTGTATTGATGCATCCTATGTAAATTTGTCACAAGATTGTCATAGTTATAAGCATAGTAAGCACAGGTTACATAGTTGTTCTCTCGGGCCTTTAGGGCATCAGGTGCCTGTCCTTCTTAATGGGATTTGAGGCGTGACAGAAAGAACTCATAAGGAACGAAGAACAAAGAAGAAAGGGGTCTGATTCCCCTGGCGCTATAGTGGCGCGGTACATCAACCCCAAAAGTTCTAAGGCTGCTTTGAAGTGCAGTACAGGCGTAGGGCGCCAGCCCCCCTGACACTATGGGGATGCGTCTCACTAGCTGCGAGCCCAGAAAATCTGATGAATTTTTCTTCTCAATTTTAAGAACTGCTCAAGAATTCAAATTCAATCAACTTCAAGAATGAATTTATGGATGAATTCACATGATTGGCATGAGAGAGAATAAACCTAACACTATGAAAGCTTGCATATCTCGAAGAACACTTTTTCTTGGTAAAATCCTCAAGTTCTTGAAAGAATGCTTGAAACCCTTCTCCTTTATCCTCTTGAACTTGCTCTAAAATCCCCAAACACTATTAGAATGTCTGAAATTGACTTAGTCTGATTAGACCCCTTAACTTGGGTGGGTAAAATGTGGGTAGGCCTTTATGGGTAAGGAAAAGACCAAAATACCCTTTATTAAATGAATGAAATGCCTTAACTAGAGAAGTTGCACTCAAAGGACATAACTCCTTCATCTGAACTCAGAACTTAGCAAACTTGGTGACGTTTGAAAGAGGACTCAAAGACCTTTTATTTGATACCTCATAGGCCACCTAACTCATTATTCGCTAAAAGTTATGGTCAATTGAAGTTGACCCAAAACTCACAATTGAAGAGTAACTTCTATGAATCTCAATTTAGCTCACTATCATATCCCATTACCTTCTTCTTCTTCTTCTTCTTCTTCTTCTTCTTCTTCTTCTTCTTCTTCTTCTTCTTCTTCTTCTTCTTCTTCTTCTTCTTCTTCTTCTTCTTCTTCTTCTTCTTCTTCTTCTTCTTCTTCTTCTTCTTCTTCACCATTTTCATTTTGTCTTTTCCCCTTTGTCACCAAATTCCAAAAGCAGTCGCGGGTCAACGATATTTAGGACATTCGAGATTGGTAGCAATAGTCACAAACCTCTACATTCTCACAAAAAGGTATGGGCCTCAGTCCTTGGGTTAGAGATGCTTGTTTTGTATGCTTAAATCAGTTAAAATAAACCCTTGAGATGAAAGTCGATGTGAGTGTTGTGGATTATATGTATGTGTGTTAGTAAATTACTCTTAATTGTGATTTTGACTTAGGGTGACACTACGGTGCTAAACTGTTAACTTTATTTGAATTGTCATTGCTAACCCTAAGGATTACAAAATTACATGAAAATTAATATGTTGAAATGCATGATCTAGGATAGGTTGGGTTGATATTTAAATTGTGCACACACGTATGTATATAAACACTGCGCAGTTGCTACTTGAAGTCAACAACTTTGATCTACGTGTCATAGAACTTTCTACGGCTCGTAGATAAGTCTCGTCAATGTGATTACACAAAGCACTAGCCTAAGTTGTGAATGACACGACTTACAATCCGTAAAAACTTTGATAGATTGTACTGGTGAACCATCATTCCAACTAAAAAATATGCCTTTCGTTGCTACTGTTGGGTCCAACGACCCGTAGAAGTCTCTACGATCCGTAAGAACCAATCGTAGGACCTAAAACATGTACTCTTTCTGCATTTTATTTATGTTTTCTTTTGGTTTCATAGTTTTATTTTCATTTTTCTTGCTTTGTTTGTATGTTCTTAGTACTAATGAGTCTTCCACAAGTACGGGGTATCATGCCTCCAAAGGGTATGCTGTCAAAAAAGGGGAAGTCTAAGTCCAGCGCACCTTCGACTCAACTACAACTTGTTAATGAGCCAACTGACGATGAGTCGAGCGGTTCTAAGTTCAACCCTAGCATAGGTAATGATTCTGTCACACCTCAAAACCCATTGCGACGGACAGGCACCCGTTGTCGTAAAGGCCCGAGAGAACCCACATATAACCTGTACCTACCATGCGTTTAGCTAAGATAATCATGAAGCTCTAACAAGTATATTTATAAGCTACAATGATAAAAGAGAAACATAGGTAGGCCCAAAATATATACACATGACTCGTCCATTGAGACCACAGTTGTTAAGGAACCAACCATAAGTCCATGTTATGCATTAGTCTACAAAGCCTCTATAAGATAGACAGACTTAGAGTAGGTTGGGACAGACACCGCCTTACCCTTAACTACGATACAATACCAAAATGAATCTACCAAGGACTCAGTAAAGCTCTGAATCAACCTGGAGCTCACCAAAAGTAGCTGAGTGTCTTGTGCTCCTAATAAAGAGGTCTATTAGCTGGAGTACTTGTGCCTGCAGCATGAAATGTAGAGTCCCCCGCAACGAACGTCAGTACGAAAAAATGTACTTAATATGTAAGGCAATAACATATATAAAACAATGGCTCAAATGAAATCAAGTATCAATATATAAGTGCATAGATCAGAACAGAAGACCACATTTGCTTACTCTTGTGGGATCATGTATGTTACATTCTTTTCTTTTACTTTTCTGTACTTTATAATCTTTATAGAACATGTGATACAAATGACCAGTTGATCAGTGGTAGAAGAGGATGACCCATGCTAGGCATTTTAACCCTTTGGATGTTGTCCTCATAATTACACAAATTAGGATCGGCCTATGCTAGGCTTTCACCCCTGAGTCGCCACCCTTCTATACCAATTGGGATCATCCCATGCTAGACTTTTGCCCCTGGGCTGCCACCCATCATTATAGAGATTGCTTCACTTAGATTCTTTAATGTTTGAGATTCTTGTTTTGGTGGTCATAATTATTTTTGAGATTTGGAGCTACAGACCAGTAGTAGAAGACATGAAAATAATAACTTCAATGTAGTAACAATGACATAAGGATCTATGTAACATCAATGCATTACTTATGAGCTTAAATGACATAATTAACTTCAATTGACCAAGAAAAGAATTTGCCAAGCTTGCTGTTGTGAATATCATTTCTATACTAGAACGTAAACACAGAAATATAGTGTAATGAACATGTACTGAGTAACTTGACTTACTAAAGAGAGGAGAAAATAGCAGTAGCCATGTTGGAGATTATACGCCGCCCCTATGTTTCCTTTACTAGGAATAGAACTTAGGAAATTCACTTTCTTGATATTAATCGCAAATATCAGATTTCATGCCAAGGAATATGGAATCGAATAGCCTTACATACCTTATTATCTGACCAGTACAACTATCATGATTTGGCCTCCCCTTTTAGGTGTTAATCTACAATATAAGTCATGATAAACTAAAATTAGCAGCTATTACACTGTGAGCTTAGTAAAACAGCAGCTAACTTTGACGGACAATGAGCCCATACAATTCTTAAACAAATGTATATCACCACACACTCATTCTCTATCCAATACGTACCTTATATATTCTTTCCCAAGATTACCCAACCTGCCCCAACAACAATACACATAAAACAACCCTAAATATTATTTATCATACAACCAACTATTGAGCTCGCCACCCCTTGAATTTTTAATGACATCACATCCATAATTCTTCACTCAAACTCATACATAAGGAGGAAAAAAATGGAGCAGTCACCTTAGCTCAATTTCTGCAACTTTTCCTTATAACTTGAACTCTTCTAGAACTTCAACTTCCCTTCACACTTAAACCAAATAAGAAGAAAAAAGTTTCTTAATAACCAAGAAGAAAAATGAGCAGTAGCTTGTGGGAACTTCTACCTTGTACTTATAATTAAGCATGAATAACAAGTGTTCCTAGTCTTCCATGGGAAGATTAAGCTAAATCCATAAGTATTTTTCTTACCTTGGTTTGCAGATATGAGGGTTTCTTCAACAAACCTAGAAGGAATTTTATGGCTGTTGTTTTAATCCTTAATAGAAAAGAGAGAGAGAGAGAGCTGGAGTTAATTCTCAATTTTTTTTTGTGTTGAAAGGTGTGGAAATGGCAGCCAATAATTATCTTATATTGAGCTTTCTTAACCCTTAAAAATATCCTCTAGAACCTCCTTCTTTTTAGCTTCATTTTCAGCCACTAATCGGTCAAGTAGGTGATGCACCTGCTTATGTACATTGGGCCTTGGCAGATTTGGCTGCTGGATTTTAATTTCATTTTCATTTTATTTAACTTAGTTTTGGCCTCAAGTGAGTCCATTAACATAGGCAAAAAGTCTGATCCATTTTATCCCTTATTCTTCTACTCAAGTTGGGCCAGAAATAGTGCAAGTAGGTGGTAGTGTACTTGGCCTAATATGACAAAATAATCTTAGTAGGTGATGCACCTACTTGGTCATTTAAGCTAGTCAATAAGTCTAACTAGGTGATGTACCTACTTGCCACCTACTTGTCACCTACTAGCTTAGTTAAGTCAAGCAAGCAGTTCACTTATTTCAATCCATTCTCTAAATATTAATCCTTTTTGCGTTAACTTAGCACTTAAATTTCAGCTTTAAACTTAATTACAACCTTACTATATAGAGTTTAAATACTTCTGTCGGGGTTAACTTAGAGTACACATGTTGAAACGTGCAAGGCATCGCATCACCTTCCAAGTTAGTCTAAACCAACACTAATCGTATAAGAAACATGGTCCCTTACCTATATGATAAGGCTATGTCAAGAGTATCATAAGAATAGAACTAGCATATGTATAATACGGGGTGTTACAGACTCACCTAAGGCACCAAGGAAAACACGCCAACAATCCAAGCGACTTGAAATCGTGTCAATGCTGGATGAGGCAGACTACCCCATTAAAGCAATTGTTTCCCAGTCTGAAGAGGGAGCACAGGGTTTAGGGCGTGACACTGGTGAGTCACAGGTCGGGTCAATCTCTGGTTCATATTCCAGCTCGTAGTCTGAGAAAGGTTCCAGATCGGATTTAATTGCAACATCTACTTTTGATACTGCCGAGCCCGAAGAGGCACATGATCTACCTCCCACTTGTCTTTTTGAGATGGTACGGATTATTGGCGAGCCAAATAGATGGTGTGTTCAAGGTTTGTTTCATAGAGACCTGGACTCCACAACTAGAATGCTCAGTAAAAGCATGCCCACCCTATTACAGATGAGCGATGGGTTATTATAGGCAGCCTTCACACAATACTGGCCATGTATGAACTATTTTGGAGGCACATGAGTGAGTGGATGGTGAAAACACCGGGCAGTTATAGTCCTATCATAGTAAGGTAGTTTTATGCCTCCTACGCAACCACTACGAAGAATACCTTGCATCCAAGGGTCAAGGAATTAAATCAGCCTCCGCTCTTGGATATTTTAATGTGGGATATTCTACTAGATTTATCATCGGTCACAGTCTGGCATTTTATTTAAGGTCCATCTCATGCATAGTCGATTAATACAGTTGAGTTTGATTACCAGATATAGCTAGTTCAGAACAGAGTTACTATGAGAGACATAGAGTAGAGAAAGGCCTTGTCTCGATGGGTAGCTGGGTATATTACAGAGAAGGGGGTCGAAGTTAAATGGGTTTGGGATTTTACACTCCCTATTAAGAAGACCACACTAAATTTTGCTGCCAAGTTTTGGTGGTTGATTGTTCATGCTAGATTGTCTCCTATGATGGCGGATAATCAATTGACATGGGATCAGGCAGTCATGATTTCTTGTTTGATGGTCGGGCATGAGATTGATTTCACCTATGTATTGATTGCTAAGATACATGAGAGGGCATTCTGAAAGACTATTACACTGCCAATCCCTTGTTTGATATTTCACCAATGCAGAGAGGCCACTATTTCGTAATTGGTATTGGTCAAATGATTGAGGTGATGAAGACCATGGATGTTGGTCTAATCCATGATGAGGCCAACCCTTCTGCACCTAGACAAGGTATTCAGATTGATATGCCGCCTATGGACAAGACACCTGCATAGTAGCAGCCTGGAAAGGGCAATATTCTAGCCCCTATTACTGAGACACCTAAGACAACTGCTCATTCTATATCAGTACCGGTTGGGAGAACACCTCATGATTCCCCTATTTCGAGTATCCCCATGGTCCCCTTGGCCAGACTTCAAAAGCTGGAAACATAGATGAGTACGCTACTACTACATAATAGGCCTTGGATGCGGCAGGTTGTTGAGGACTTTGAGGTAAGGATGCAGGTTGTTATGGTGGAGCAAAATCTAGACACTCAAAAGAGGATAGATGCCTTCAAGGTGAAGGTACTAGCCAAACCTCAAACTACGCCGAGTGTTCATCTTAAAGGATTCCAGATGAAGTTGGCTATACTCTGAGCTGATTTAAATGCATTGTCTGTTGCGGTCTCTTTTGCACTGGATCATGTACCAATAGATGTTGGGATGATGTATTTTTGCCCAATTTGGTGATGATGCCCCTTTTTGTGACCCTCTTCGTGCATCGGGAAAGCAGACTAGGACCTCTAATGATGTTATTAATAGAGCAGAGGAACGGAGAGTGAAGAAGAGAGACAAAGAGACGTGAGCTTGAAGCAACATGACGATAGTCTTTAGCTGATGAGCAGTTGTCATAGCAGAGAGACGAAGTTGATAGTTGGAGCTTCAAGTTCGAGGGGCACTATTGATGATGCTCCTCATAACGTTTAGGGGCACTACCGATGGTGCTCCTTTGGTTATTTTGGAGGGCATTACAGATGGCACCACATAGATTGATGTAGAAGTGTATGCTGATGCACCAACGTCTACACTGACGGACCACCACATCTCTAATTAGTTGTTCCGCACTTATGCGCCATAGATTTGTCTTCACCCTTCATTTTTAATTTTTTATGCATTGAGGGAACTACACTGTATTTCACATGCGGTGGGGTGAATCTGTAATGAGTGTAAAGGTGAAGTCTGAATAACCCGAACACTCTGCTTATGCCTTTGAATTTTCTTAACTATGATCTTTTTCCCCAAGTATTATTTAATTTATGTTGAACCAACATGTTGAGGATGTAAATTGTAGAAGTAGACTAGAAATAAAAGCATGATGGAAATAGAGCATTTTGACTTATGTGCTTTATCTGTGTGATTGATAAGTCAACTATGTAGGATCTTTTTATGACATGATAGGAATCGATCGGATAACTTGACTTAAGCTGAAGTGTGAACCATGCACACTGATAATTTGATAAGTGAAGCAATGTTCCATGTGTGTGAGAGAGAATAGTTTTTCAATCGTATTGTATATGCCAATCTAGAACTTGCTCCATTAGTCTTGTGAAGATGATTTAACTAAGAATCAAGAAAGTATCATAGACCATTAAATTGAATCCACTTAAGCCTAAAAACAACCGACAAAATGAAAAAATGCACTTTTCGATCCAAAGCATTGAGCCTGAATTAGATCATTCTTTCAATTTACCCAACTCACCTTCCCTGTGAAAATTCGTATCCTTTATTTTGGCTTTGGTCCCTACTTTGACATCATGCACCTCAACTGAGGTAAAAATCCTAAGTTGTGGGTTGATACTATAAAGAAAAATAGTTATCCTTTGTTCTGGCCCTGCCTTGCTTGGACATCATGTACCTCAACTCAGGCTAAAAGTCTAAGTTGAGGGTGGCCACTAGAGAGGAAAACAAGAAGATGAAAGGGGTATGAAAAGAGTTGTGTAGTGAGAAACTAAAAGATTAGATGGTGTGGTTGAACGATAAAGAAATGTGAAGAAAAGTCACACCTGAGCTTCAATGAACAATAAGGAGAAAAGAAAGATAAATGTGATACCCTGATTGGTTGTAAAAGAGGAAACTAGTAAATGTAATGTCAAGAAGGGTAGAAAAGTCACTTAAAATCCATATATACCATACCATGACCCTAAGCATACATTATAAGCTAAGAAAGTCCTATACTGATCATAATTCAATGGTATTAAAGTCTAAGTGTAGAAAATAAGGGAAAGACTATGGTATTGTGCATGTATAGTATTGAATTCAATTTTGAGAGCGGGTGTATATTGAATCCCTAAACTATAATGAAAAATCATTATTTGTATGGACAAAGGGATTTCTTTGCAGTGAGAGCACAAGTGAAACTGTCGAAGAGTTGGTATCTTGGTGATTGCTAATTGTGTATGTGAATGTGTATGTTGGTATGTCTATGTCATAAATTGATCTACATGTTTTTAGCTTGTTGTTGAACTTAATGATTGCACTATGCTAAAAGCTGGTAATTGTGGGTTGACAGTGAGAATAATGTCATGCGATTTCTTAGGTTTTTGAGTTTGCTTTTGCATCATGTCGTTTAGAGTTAGTAGTGTCGCTTGAGGACAAGAAATGATTTTAAGTTGAGGGTGTTGATGTACTGTGTATTTACGGTACTTATAATGCTTTAAACTTGGATTTTTGCATGTGTTTTAAGCATTTGTAATTAAATTTGATGGTATTTTGCCTGTATATTCCAGGAAAATAGGTTTTGGAGCAATCGGGATTAAAAGACTTGAAGCAGCATCAGTTCTTATGATTGACGACTCAACCTACAAGTCGTAGACTTTTCTACAAGTCGTAGGTATGAGTCGTGGACTAAGGCAGTGGAAATTGAGGCTAAGTCTAAAACGATGAATCCACATGACGAGCAGGAACTTCTACGAGTCGTAGAATTTAGTTGTGAAAATTTTCAGAAAGTTTGAGCTCCAGTGCTTAAATGACGGAATGTAAGAACGGGTGATACAAAGTTCTACAGTCTGTAGAACATACCCGTAGAAGAGTCTAGATTTAAGAGGAGTAGTTGCTGATTGACGAAAGGTTCTTACAAATTGTAGGAATTCTTATGAGTCGTAGGAATAAACCGTAGAAACAACTGCTAAGCCAAATTTTCTTAGATTTCCTTTTCCTACTTTATTTAGGATTTGATGTCTATAACTATTAGTTGTAATTTTTGTTTTTGGGAGTTAGACAATTTGATATTTTTGGTTTTGGCTTTGAGAATTAATTTTCAAACACTTTGTGCATTTAATTTCTTGTAGTGTGGTTTCTAATATTGCTTTTTGTTCATCAATTCAAGATTCTGGATTTCATCTACTCTAAAAGTAAGTTCTTGATAGTGTTTATGCATGTATTAAGTAATCCTTGAATAGTGTTTATGCATGTATTATTGATCTCTTTCTTTTGATTGCTTTTTAACGGTGCGGAGCATTAGAACTCATTATACTCCTACTTGCCTGACCAAGGAAGTAATGAATGGGAAAAGAGATTAAACAACAGAGATTTAGTGTTGATAATCCGCTATCTAATAGCCTAACCTAAAGATGCGAGGTTTGGGGTCAAGGGTAAGGGTTAGTAAAGCATACACCCGTAGACTGACCAAGTTATGTGATGAAATTTCATATTTGGACGATCAATCACTTAAGAAATACCTAACTTACTGACTTTGCATGTTAAACACTAGATAAGGGTTACAATTATAAGGTTTACTGCATTAAGAACTTATATGGAACACATACATCCTAGTATCATCTTTTATTGGTTTAACAAAACATTAAATCATGTTACTTGGTTACTTGTTACTAACATCAATCAATATTTTGTGTTACAAAACCCCCCATTTTAGGGAAATAATTTGACTAAAAGTACAATCAACAGTAAATTGGCCTAAGTCTAGACCTTATTCCTTGCGGGATCGACCCTAACCTCTGTTAGGTTTTTTATTTGACAACAACCGCTTATACTTCTTTAGGGAGGTGTAATTTGGGCATATCACTTGTTAAGAATACATATACAGATGAGGATTACGCCAGATTATATATTCGTAAGTAAGTCAGGCTTCATGGTGTTTTCTTATCTATCATCTTGGATAGGGATACTCAATTCACTACTCATTTTGGAAGTCTTTCGAAATGGGTTTAGACACCCGTGTGGACCTTAGTACAACTTTTCATCCACAGATCGAAGGACAAGCAGAGTGCACTATTCAAACTTTAATATATATTTATGTTGAGCGCTTGCGCGATTGACTTTAAAGATAATTAGGATAATCACTTACCTCTTATTGAATTTACCTATAATAATAGTTACCATTCTAGTATTTAAATGGCTCTCTTTGAAGTACTATATAAGAGAAGGTGTAGTTTCTCCAATTGGTTGGTTCGAGGTGGGTGAGGCTACTTTGATAAAACTGGACTTAGTCTGCCAAGCCATGCAGAAAGCATTGATTTGAGAGCGGTTGATAGAACTTCTCAAAGTTGGCAAAAATCGTATTCTGATGTGAGGCAAATAGACTTAGAGTTTGAAGTTGATGATTGAATCTTCTTGAATGTCTCACCCATGAAGAGGGTGATGTGGTTTGGTAAAAATGGGAAGCTTAGTCCTCGGTAGATTGGTCCATATCATATTTTTTAGCAGAATTGAGAAAGTAGCTTATGATCTAGAGTTGCCTATGGAGTTGGCAGCAATGCGTCCTTTGTTTCACGTCTTCATGTTGAAGAATTTGTTGACAATCCATCACTCTTTGTTACCTTTGAGACTATTGGGTGAAGGATAGTTTATCGTTTGAAGAGGTACTGATTCATATGGAGTTGAAAGCAGTGTGTCCTATGTTTCACATCTCTATGTTGAAGAAGTTTGTTGGCGCTCCATCACTCATTGTTCCTTTAAAGATATTGGGGTGAAGGATAGTTTATCTTTTGAGGAGGTACTGATTCAGATACTAGATGATTCGCAAGTTGAGAACTAAGGAGGTGGTGTTAGTTAAGATTTTTTGGATAAATCAATTTGTTGAAGAGGCTACTTGGGAAGCCGAAAAAAATATGAAAGCTAGATACCCACAATTGTTCACTCCTTAAGATGAAAATGCCAAAGGTTCTTACCCTTTTCTTACTTCAGGTTCAAGATTTATATCATGTGTCTAAGTGTTTTAGCTTCTACATTCATCTTCTTCCTTTGTATCTCCCTTTAAGAGGTAATGATCTTGTTAGAGATTTTGGTTGAGAAAAGTTAGCTTTAGTTGGTTACGTAGCTCAACCATCATTCGAGGATGAATGATCCCAAGAGGAAGATATTGTAACATTTCGTAACTTCTAACAAAGATCAGAATCATTTTTTTGTGTGTAGACCAGAACCCAAAGATTTTTAATCTGTATATGTGTGTTAAGGTTTATTCCTAGGTGTAGGAAATGTAGCTGATGTGGTTTAGGGTCATAAGAGACCTCTAGCAATAAGTTGAGTTCAAAACTTCTCTACCAATTAAGTTTTTCCATGAGTCATACAAGAGTCAACTTTAAGTAACCATATCTCTCACAATATGAAGAGTTAGGTAGACCACACCTATCAAATTAAAGGTCTATAAGTCATCTTTCCAACTCCACTGATCGTTCGTTAATATGAGTTCAAAATAGAAAGTTATAGTCGTTTTACTAGAACATGTCTAGACTAGAAAAATTGACGATGGCGCTTGTCAGTTCAGCAAATCATCGAATAGTTTGGCGTATCGCCGAACTGCATAGAATTGTCCAAAAATCTTCAAAAACTATTACTTTGGCGATTCAAAGTTGTTAATTTTGGAAAACCAAAAAAAAAATTGGTGATGGGGCCTGCAAATCATCGAATTGGTCAACATGATTTATTAAAAGGTCATTTTTATCAATTTTCCTAGTCTTCTTATGTTTCAAGTTCTAAAGGCTCCAAGTTCAAGATTCTCATCCAAAATCTTAGGGTACTCTTTAAGGATTCTTCATCAAGTTTCGTCACTAATGTATGTATGACTTCAATGAAGAATTCCTTATATCCTCATGTTCAAAACTTCTCAGTTTTCATGAATTTAGTTTCATAATTAGGGTTGTCAAAACCAATTTCAAATTCATCGTATGTATGACCCAAATTGCATGATTATTTAAACTATCATGATTATGAATTCTTGATTATTATACTTCAATTTTATACATAGTAAGGTTTTCCCTGTCATACTTATTATTTAGTTTTGGACATGATATTGTTTATGATTTATGAAGGTTTTTTTAAATAACAAAAAGACTCTAAACTCTTGATTTGAAATATAAGCATCATGAATCATAAAAAAATTGTCGTCCAAAACTAATTAATAAGGATGGCAATGAAAAATCTTAATAAGTATAAAAATGAAGTACAAGATATGCATATTTTAGAAATTTTCTCATGATTTAAGCTATGAACAAGATTTGAAAGATATATTTTAGAAAGAAATTTCAGCATATGATTTTAGAAAGAAGAATTTGAGATTTGTCTTACAGATTTGAGTTTAGTCTAACACTTCATTCAGATAAATAGTACCTAATTATGATTATTTAACACCGAGAGGACGCGAATTCGAAAATCTAAATTTCATAACCACATGTCACCGTAGGACTTTAGTATGTTGCCTTGCCAATCAACTTCTTTATCCCTTTGAGGTTCCGTTAGTGGATCCATATTAGGCAGGCATGTTCTTTACCCTGACAAGGTATAGAGAAACCCTTCCAACTGAATCGTAAATTCGACATCATGATCTCAAGTGGTGTTTGTCAGCTGTAAGAGACTTCTAAGTAAAAATATTATTAATTTTATAGACGTGTATCATCATCATGATTTTATAGATGTAATACCTGACCAATATTTTTAGTTCAGAATTTCAAGAATAGATTCCCTTTATATTCTGAAAGCGATTTACATATGACATTTATACACTGATTTTGATATGTCTTTCATTTATTTTACTTTATTTTATGATTGTGTTTAGTGTCATATTACATACTCACTGTGTAATTTCCTTTACTGAATGCATACTTTTTTTTAGTTTTAGACATTTTAATTTTTTTTCAGTCCAAATTTTAATGTGCATAAGTGGCATACCTTCATGGTATTTTCAACGAAAATATAAATTTCTGAAAGTTCAAGAAAGTCAATGTAAAATTTAATGTTATGGAATGAAGAATGCTTTGGAAATTCGATTTTCTTTTCTCTTCCACTATAACTTTTAGAGAAGTGTTGAAAATACCCCTGAACTTGGTCGGTAACTTTATTTGGATATGAAAAAAAAATGTAAGTTTTATTGAAAAGATTAAGACTCAACTTTTCATCTCACTTCGATATTAAATTTAATAATCGAATTTATGTAAACTTTTTCAAAATTAAAGGAGTTTCGTAAAAAAATTATTTGAAATACAAAATTTAATTTTTTTTATAAAGATACGGAGAAAGAAAGTTTGAAGCAGAGGAAGAGTTGAGAAGGAGAAATAAAAGATGGGGTAGAGATTGGGGGTTTCACTTCTCTTTTTTTTTTTAAAAAAAAAAAGAAGATACAGTTATAGTTGAGGCCTGAGAACATGAAACAAAGAATAATGTTTTTTTGTAAAATACTTTCTTATGTATATTTAATTAATATTCACGTGTCTTCATTTTATTTCTTATTTTGACGTGTATTGTATTCACCTTTTGTGTTTTGTTGCATATTAATTTTTTGTCCAAATTATATAGTAAAAGTCTTTTGGAAGGTTCAAATGATGTGGGGCCCAATTAAGATGTCCAAGTGGAATCTCAAAATAAATTCATGCGTCTATTTTATGCATTACATTTTATAGAGATATGTTGAATAACTACACTTATGATGATTATTACTAAGCAAATGATTTTAGCACAACATAGAAGCAACATATTCTAGGCAACATGTGAAATTTTGCGTGTAAAAATGTAGGTTTAGTCGGTCTTTGGCTATGTTTTATAGTAAAACTTGAAAAAAGTAAATTTTTCAATACAAATTAGAATAATTTTTGAATTTTTTGTGCGTAATTTGGAGTGAAAAAAGTTAACACATTTTTGATGTTTTAAAATTCTTGAGAATTCTAAAAAGTTGATTTCTGAAGAAGTTCAATTTCAAAAAAAAGTAAAATTTCATGGCCAAATGCTAGTTCGAGGTTATTTCGTCTAAATTCTTATGAATTGGCTAAATTTGAAGTAGTTACTTTTGTAACTGTGGCAACATCGTAATTGATAGCTTAAAAAGTGATTGAGCAAATAACACAAGTCCAACTAGTTTAGGAGCTAATTACCAATCTTCCTATGATTTATCGATATTACAATCCTACCATATTTTGATTTTCAGATACATGTATCTACTACGTCTAAATATACGTATATCGGATACATATAAGCAAATACGTCTTATGTGTATCTAAGTATGAAATATAATTGAAACACATCAATTTAGGAGCAAATCACGTGTTCTTCCCTGAAATTATATTTTTCCCATTTTTTCAAGCATCAGTTTTCATAAATACATATGATCTTAACTTAGATAATATACACTTATCATTTACTTGAGCTCTTAATTAGCCACATGTGTATATTGTATCAGATACATATTTTGATCACCGTCTTTCCTACTCTCCCCTCTCCGGCTAGAGATTGCCGTCTCAGGTGAAAACTTCACAAAATCTGCGAGGGGCATTTTGACGGCATGTGTATATTTTGTTAGATACATATTTTGACTACCGTATCTCATTCGCTTCCCTTCGTCTGTCACGACCCAAGCCTAGGACCTAGACGTGACCGGCGAATGGGGAACCCGAAGGAACCCCAAACAAGCCTCATAGCGTATCATTACACATCCTTGGTCGCGGAAGCAATTAAAATAACCATAAGCGATAAGCATAATCAAGGGGGAAATCGGGACTAAGGGAGCAAGAAAAAAAAAGGAGTGATACATAAATACCATAGATGAGTCAAGCTCAAGCATAATACACAACTTGTCCAACACCACCTCTAAACATGGGTACTTAGCGGGGGCTAAGACAAACTACCGGGCTCACCCTCATAGTCAAAACATAACTAAAAAGGAAAAGTCTTATACATAACAAAAGATCATAAGCAACGTCCCCGGAATGGAGGACTCACCAATAACCTCGATAGAAAATCGTATTAGCCACGCGGAGGAGGATGGTCAAGCGGTGCTCCGGTCCCTACATGGTGACATCATGTAGGCATAGAGTATGCATTAGTACGTTTGAATGTACTAAGTATATGGGATGCAATGCAATGCTACAATAGATGGACATCATAGGAAAAATGCATAATCATACCCGATAGATAGCATATTAATGAAATGATATGTATAATGATGCTTACATAAAAATTATATTTAGTGGGACGTAGTACATGTGTGGCGAGTGACCATCAATATAGTATTTCCAAGGCCTACCACCCCCTTGGAGAGGCGAAAGAGGTACAAACCCCTCAATGTGGTTACCCGGGTCTACCACCCCCGAGCTAGGGACCAAGGTACAAACCCCTCGATGTGGTTATACGAGCCTACTACCCCCCGTACTAGGCAACCAAGGTACCAACCCCTCGATACGGTTACCCGGGCCTACAACCCCCCGAGCTAGGCTTGGTCGACTCACAACACTTATATAGAGAAAATCATATACATGTATCCATTTCATCATCATTTCAATGATTATATGACCATCCGACTCATAGGACGTACATAGGACCATCCGACTAAGTATATGGGATGCAATGCAATGCTACAATAGATGGACATCATAGGAAAAATGCATAATCATACCCGATAAATAGTATATTAATGAAATGATATGTATAATGATGCTTACATAAAAATTATATTTAGTGGGACGTAGTACATGTGTGGCGAATGACCATCAATATAGTATTTCCAAGGCCTACCACCCCCTTGGAGAGGCGAAAGAGGTACAAACCCCTCAATGTGGTTACCCGGGCCTACTACCCCCCGAGCTAGGGACCAAGGTACAAACCCCTCGATGTGGTTATACGGGCCTACTACCCCCCGTACTAGGCAACCGAGGTACCAACCCCTCGATACGGTTACCCGGCCCTACAACCCCCCGAGCTAGGCTTGATCGACTCACAACACTTATATAGAGAAAATCATATACATGTATCTATTTCATCATCATTTCAATGATTATATGACCATCCGACTCATAGGACGTACATTGGACCTTCCATTTCCTAAGAATTCTATAAGTGGGCATTTTATCAAACACATGGTGGGCTATTGTTCATGTAAATAAAATCATGTATTTCAAGAGTACTAAGTCCAACCAATTCCAAAATCCATATAAATCAGCCACCAACAACATACATATATATAAATCAACCTTCATAATTTGATCATGGAAGCATGAAAACCATAAACATCACATAATAATTCCATTTCATGATAATATGCAAAATAGACCATAATAGGGTGTGTAGTAGTAATTCCATACTTCAAGAGTTCATAAATAATCATAAGGACCCATAAACTTGAAGTAAAAATAGAGGATAAATGGTTGGACTTGTGGAAAGGAAGGTTTCCACAATCAAACCCACATACCTCAACTTTGGAGAATCCTTGATGAAGATTGGAATGGAGAATTGAAGCTTGAGATTGAGTCTTGAATCCAGAATTAGAGCTTGAGATGTTTGAATTTGGTTGAAGATCTTGGTGGAATTTTGGAGAGGGCTTAGAGAGTGTTTTTGAGTGTTTTGAAGTTAGAAAAAAAATATGACTAAGTATGGGACATATCCCCTTTTTATAAAAAAAAACGCCCCAACACTTATGAGGCTTTAAAAAAAAAAAGGTTACTGGAAATTGCAAATCTGCACAGACAGATTTTACGAATGGTCATAACTCCCTCATCCTAACTCGGAATGAGGTGAAACCAAGTGCGTTGGAAAGATAACTCAAAGGGCTTTAATTTAATAGGTTTTGGCCCTTCCAGTTCCTTGTTTGTTAAGAGATATGCCCCTTTAAAGTTGACCCTCCAAATCGCATTTTTTGCGATTTTCGAATTTTGATACGGTTGCTCTAAAATTCGGGTTAGACCCATTTCCCACTCAATTTGATCCCCTGAATAAGAATATGAAGTCGAATTTCCAAAATCATGCACGGATTTTGAGATAAATGGAAATTACAATTATAGGTGTTTCCGAAGCACATTTTCGGGCATTTTTGGGGTCGTTTCATCGTCTCTCTCTTCTCTCCAATCAAATACCGTCGTCTCCAGACAAAAACTCCATCAAACCAGCGATGGGCGTTCTGTTGGTCATGTCGTTGACGGATTGAAACTTGTCAGCTTGCTTCTATAAGACTGTCTCTACTTCTCTCACCTTTGTCTATATCGTCTCATATGAAAATTCAACCAAACTAATGAGGGGACGTTCTGCCGGCCATGGCGTTGAAGAATTGAAACTTATCGGCCATGGTTATTGCTACTACTATAAGAATGTTGGAGTCCGAACGTGTGAGGAGAAAAATTATGAGAGAGTGTGTACTGATTTGGAGTGAAGGAATAAACTAGGGAGATAATTAAGTGAATAGTACTCTATTTTAGATAGATAATTAAGTGGCAGGACTCCATTTTAGGGAGATAATTAAATGGGTATGAATTTATTTTAGGCTATATTTTAGGAGTGATGTATCCGATTTCAAATGTGGTACATAATTAGAGTGTGTATTGATTTAGAGTGAATGAATAATTAAGTCGGTAGGACTCTATTTTAGATAAATAATTAAGTGGTAGGACTCCATTTTTAAAGAGTGGTATGTGATTAATAATAAACAGTGGAATGCATAATAGGTAATTAATTAAATGGAAAAATTACAGAAATCCCGCCTTTTAGTTTACTTATTACCATTATCCCCTATAAGTTTTACAAATCTCCAAAATTCCTCATTTTCGCGCATCAGATTAGTGTATCTCGTGCATCAGATTAGTGTATCTCGGCATCAGATTAGTGTATCTCACGCATCAGATTAGTGTATCTCGCGCATCAGATTAGTGTATCATGTATAAAATGTACATCAGATTAGTGTATCATGTATAAAATGTACATCAGATTAGTGTATCATGTATAAAATGTACATCAGATTAGTGTATCATGTATAAAATGTACATCAGATTAGTGTATCATGTATAAAATGTAATGTATCTTACTTAACGATTAATGTATCTTGCACATCAGATTAATGTATCAGCGCTTAAATTATTGTATCCGTTTGAGGAATTTCTGTAATTATAAACTTTTAAGCGATAAATTATAATTTTGCCTTAAAAGTATGTGAGTTATGTAATTTGCCATAATTAAATTATATGAATGTATGAGTAGATATTGTAATGAATGTATTTCCAAATAAATGGGCTGAGGCCCAAAATAGATAAAGTTCATTATTGGGCTTAAGTAAAAAGCGGGTGAAGAGATCCAGTGACCGGGGAGGCTTCCTTTCACCGATCAACGACTCTTTCGATCTTCCTGTAATCAATTTTCTCTATTCATTTCATTCATGCATATCTCAGATATTCATTTTGATTTTGAATGTGTACGGTATTCCTTTTGATTGATTTTTATTATTAATTACAATACAGAAAAGAAAAATCGAACTTTTTAAAACCCTAATTGAACCCTGAGTTACTTTAATTTTTTATGTTAATTTCAGATTTTTCCTATCCAAGGCGGTTGTTTGTTACAGTTAAAGTTGCCAGGTAAAGCATATGTAATATTTTTTGTTCAAGTTAAAGTGTAGGAGCATGACATGAAGTAACTAAGTAGTATGGGTATTTGATCACAGTTTATATTTTATTTATTTATTTAAAAGTGGAAAGCAGAATTAAGGTTGAATTTGAGTCTGCCACTTGATGAATGCTGTGAAGAAAAAGTATGAGTAACTGCAGTCTATTAAAAGAAAATTGTACAAGTTCAACAACATAGCTCCTCTGAACTCAAAATTTTATTACTTTTGTGGAGTGGGTTTCATGATGGTATCCTCCCCACACATTTATTAGGAGGTAGAGTTGGAATTCATGAGCAGAGTGCCATGCACAGCTCTCTTCTCTGGGTGGGTTACACAAAGAGTGTCAGCAAATTGAAGCAATGTCAGCAGCATCTACCAAATTTGATCTATCTTCTACTAGTCCAGATAGGCCATTGTACGCCTCTAGTCAGCGTGCACCTACTGCTTCATTGGATCGCTTCCGTGACAACATGGACAATCCAATCTTATCTTCTCTTCCAATTCCAAACATGACAACATCTACTTCAACAGTAACACGTACAGATGCACTCAACTTTTTCCAGTGCTTACGTTTTGATCCAAAAGCTATGGTTACCGACCACAAGCTTAATCGGATTATTGATTTCAAGCGCCTTACCAGTTTAACCTTAGGAGTCCCAGTGGAGGATTCTCCTTTGGTGTCTTCTAAAGCCAAACTGTTCACTTCTCCCTCTGTGGAGGAGGCCAGACGCCTCAAGACTGGTCTTCGTGAAAGCTGCACTAAAGCTAGGTACTTATTTGGATACTGTCTTCTTCTCTTATATGCTTTTCCTAGTCAACTTGGAATGAGGTTCTTAAAGAGATATTGTACTCATATAAATCCTTGAAATATCAGGGAACGTGTAAAGATATTCACCGAATCTTTATCTGTGCTCAACAAATGCTTTCCAAGCATTCCATCAAGGAAGAGATCTCGGTCTGATGCCTTATCAAATGACCGACCCATGACATTTTTTCCAAGTGATCGATCAGTTTCAGGGACAGGCATTGGTAAAACAAGTATACAGGGTCATTCTTCTCCCAGTGGTTATGAGCTTGAGCAACAAAAGTCTGAAGACAGGGTTAAAACTGCTGTTCCAAGCAAACGAACTCGAACATCTATGGCGGATATGAGGGTTCGTTCGTAATTTCTTTGTATCCTTTTGTACCTACTTTTGGGGTATTTAATTTACATTACCTCATCAAAAAGAGGTATTTTGTCATTGCCAGCCTTCGGTTGAGATTTCTCTTTGCAATCTTCTGTGTTTATCCTGTTCCTGCAACAGTATTGCTGAGTAAGCTAGAAGACTGACTCATTTAGAAGATTAGCTTTCTTAATTTTGCTCCTTGACTGGGTAAGATCAGCTAAATGTGGGTTAACACGTAACTACCTAATGAAGCTTTGATATTGTTGAGCGTTAAGATTGGATCTTCTTTTTTCTTTTTTTTTGCTAAATTGCTGGTTAACACTAACAAATGAACTGATGTGGTTGGATACTTGTCTCAGGAAAAAATGGTAGTTTTATATTGTTGAGCATTGATATAAAATCTTTCTTCCTTGCTAAAACTTTTTTTGTATGTTCGTGGAAAGAAATGCCAGAGTTTACTAGGAAGTGTTTCAAATAGTTCCCTTTTTGTCCAAACATATATGCAACCACACAGATACTTGCTGTTGAAGTATCCTGTAAACATATCTTTTTCCCATAATATACATGATATATTGCGCTTTCCTTACTTGATGCTAATCTTTTGCTAGGCTATATGCTTCCTCACCTAAATCCATTCATTCATTCGAGTTTATGCTTGGACATGGCATAGCATTCTCAAAACTGACAGATTTGTTGTTTTTTATTTTAGCCTGATGTACGGGCAAACACTCCCACAAGGCCGGCTGGGAACATAGATAGAGATAGGGAGTTACTGAGGTTTCCAAATGGTAGCATAAGTCAGGGAGAAGATCATACTCCATCTGTTGCTGTAGAGGGTTGGGAGAAGTCGAGGATGAAAAAGAAGCGTTCTGGAATTAAACCAGATGCTACTAGTTCCTTGACATCAAAACCTATTGATGGCCACAGGGAACCAAAGCAAGGAGTGCAGCCACGACTTCCTAGTGATAGCAGATCAAGATTTACTGATACCCATGGCTTCAGGTAGTGCTTCAACTGTCAATGTTGAATTTAAAATCAGAGGAAAGCATGTGTTCAAGTTTTTGTGTCATTTCTTCTATTTCTTTCCAGGATTATGTAGACGTCCTCAAGCTACTTGTGGTTATTTTTATAGGCAACTTTTCTATGCTATGCTTGATATAAGTTGGGAAGTGCTTTTTATCTCAACAACTACCTCTCAGTAACTAATTATACTAAGTGCGTAGGTCCAGAAAAGTAGTGGTATCCGGACACTCCTCTTAAGTAAAAAATTGAAATCCTTCAATGGTAAGTAAAATTGAAACTTCTTGCCCTTCCTATCTTTTGCTTTTAGGGTAATGGTAGGCCTTGAATTTGGATCCTTCATGATCTAATTTATAAGATTCGTGAATCCAGGATGGATATGAGTGGCTAAAGTAATTCAAATGTTTATAAATAGAGTTACAAAACCTAAATTGTGTGGAGAACTTGAAGAGAAGATATTGATTGAGTGGGGAATCATGGAAGGAGATAAAAGGAAAGGAGGGACATAGAAATTTCTATTTTCAATGTATTCCATTTTCTTCAATTTCACCTTAGTTTTGTTTTGATTAAAGAAGTCACCTTAGTAACTTTTCCATTTCTGACATGATTGTGTCACATCATGCATCATATTCTATTTGGTATTGATGTTGAAGAAATTGAAGATTCTTAGGCTTCAGTTGGAGATGTATAGATGGTGAATTTTGGATGTTGCACATGCTATTTAGTTGCCAGCAAAGTATTGAGCAACAAGGTCACGAAAATATACTCCCTCCGTTTCAAAAAGAATGGCCTAGTTTGACTTGCAACAGAGTTTAAGAAAAGAAAGAAGACTTTTTAATCATGTGGTTCTGAATTAAAGTTATGTCAAATGTACCAAAATGCCCTTTAATATTGTGGCCTTAAACATGCCACGTGGAAAGTTGAAGTTAAAGTGTTTCCAAAAAAGGAAAGGGGTAATTCTTTTTGGAACAAACTAAAAAGGAAACTAGGTCATTCTTTTTGAAATAGAGGGAGTACTTTTAGAAAGTCAATTTGGTTATCTTACTAGGAGGTATTCAATTCAGTCGGACAAGTTTTGTGAGTTTATAGAAGAAAGTATCTTTTTTGTTGGAGATGTAATAGGAAAAATCATAACTATCTACAGATTGAAAAACGAAGAGTTATAATTGGACGTGAGCAAATATGCTACTTCAGGGATACACAATAATTAGTTGATGCCCATTTAAATCTTCTTTTCCTTTGAGATTCAGGATCATTTTTGTGAATGCATAATAATTAGTTAAAATGTAATTCTTTTGTTATGTTTAGAGAACACTTCTTTTATTTTGAGCTGATCTTCGTTGTGTTCAAGTAGACCTGGGGTTACTCCTGGAGGTGTTGGAAAAACTGATGTTGCAACACAGCAAGTTACCTTAGGCATGCGTTCTGCCTTGTCTAAGGTTGACCAAGATAGCCATCCTCATCTCCCAGATAGAAGAGATCGTCCTCTTGGTTCAGATAAAGAAAGGGTGAATCTCAGAACAGTCAACAAGTATGGTGATCTCTCTCTTTAGGTATTCTTTTCCTCCTATTCTTACTTTCCTCATACGTTTTATCTATTGTATTCATCCAGTACAATGAAGGCCGCTACTAGTGAAGAATTTACATCACCTAGCCCTACATCGAGCACAAAATTGAATTCTGCTACTAGGGCTCCACGATCAGGTGCAGGTGTTGCACCAAAATTGTCTCCTCCGGTTCAGCGGGCAGCTGCTGCTAATGATTGGGAAATCTCTCATTGCACAAACAAACTTCCATCTGCTGTTGGGGCAGGTAATCGAAAGCGCAACCCTTCTACAAGGTCCTCATCACCACCTGTTGCTCAATGGGCCGGCCAAAGGCCCCAAAAGATTTCTCGACCCGCCAGAAGGAACAATTTTCCCATTGTTCCCAATAATGATGAAATCTCCACCCTGGATAGCACAAGCGATGTTCTGCGTAATGAGAGGCGCTTGTCTAGCTCTTCCCCCCAACAAAAGTTAAAAAGTGATCTCTTCTCTCCTGCTGTATCTGAAACTGAGGAATCAGGAGCTACTGAAATCAAGTCTAAAGACAAGAGCAAGAGGTCTGATGAAGTGGATGAGAAAGCTGGGAATGTACAAAAGATGTCAACATTACTTCTACCGCCAAGGAAAAGTAAGGTTGCAAGTGGAGAAGACTTTGGAGATGGTATTCGCAAGCAAGGGCGAAGTGGGAGAGGTTTTACATCTGCTAGGTCCCTAATGCCGTTGATGGCTGAAAAGCTTGGCAATGTTGGAAATGCAAAACAACTTAGAACCTCTAGACATTCTCTGGATAAGACAGAAAGGTTGAACATTCACTCATTTTCAATGTGATGGCTGGTATGCCTTTTCTTCTGCCTTTTAGTGCAATAGAGTAACTGTTCTTGATTTTATGCAACTACTTCTGCAGCAAGGGAGGCAGACCACCTACAAGAAAGCTCTCTGATCGTAGGGCTTATAAACGACAGAAGCATGCAACGATGGATGCTGCAGCGGATTTTCTAGGTAATGTAGAAGCAATGTAGGCTTGATTATTATAGGTACTGAATGACTATCTTCTTTTTTGTTAATTTTTATTGTTATATATTCAGATGATGGCCATGAAGAGCTACTGGCTGCTGCAAGTGCTGTTGCCAACACTGGTACACCATCAGCCACCATGCTTTTCTGTGAAAGCATCTTTGTGTCACTAATTGAACCTGCTGTTATTAACTTATTTATTGATTGGTTGATTTTAAAAAAAATCTTACTTAGTGATCCTATTTCTATTGCAGCTCAAGCCCTTTCGAGCTCATTCTGGAAGCAAATGGAGCCACTTTTTCGTTTTATATCTGAAATAGACACGGCCTTTCTGAGGCAACAGGTGACAAGTCTTCTTTGTTAAACTTGTGTATTAATCTACTTATGAGCATATGGGCAACTCATCTTCTTTTTTCAAACTCGTGTATATTAATATACTTAGAATATATGAGGAACTCTTTTGGGCGTTGTAATGGTGAGATAATTAATGGCAAGATTGTCTTACTGCCATGCCAATTGTTTAACACATCAATAGTATCTTTTTTGGGTGCTGCTATGTGAACTGGAAATTGTTGGTATGACTATTTGCATGCATAACTTTCGGTGGAGGAAACAAAGAAATCTGGAAGTCCTTTATGTAGTTCTTATCACATATGCATGTTAGTTCCATAGAGATATATACTTTTCTTCTTCTCACCCCACTCCATATTACTTTTCTCTGTTGAGTCAAGTGGTGGCTGGTTTTGTTGCTATATCTTGTGACAATTATTTTTTCCCTGTACTGTATTCTATTCATATTATACAGCTATAGTAGTCTTTTTTGTAATAGCAGAGAAAGAAGGATAGTAGTACACGTCCATCTTCTCATTTGGTATTTCTTTTAATACTCAAAATAAAACTGGATAAGCAATGAAGTTCAGGTCTTCTAGCAATCTTTTGTCATCAGGCATAAATATAAGAAGTTGAATAAGAAAAGAGGGGCCAGTCAAAAAATCTGTAAGGTTCGTTGGGGAAATAATGCGTGGGTTTTAATGAAAAAAGACGCAAAGAGAGAAAAATCATAAAAATATATGTTTACTCCAAGATTAATAATAATAATCATGAATGCCAATTATATGTACACAAAAATTGGAAATTTTTTTATGATAAAGTGAAATATTAATTCTTTAGTGTTGCCTCTTCAGAAGAGACTCATTAGCAAGGAAAAGTATGCCTTAGCACCTTGATGATGAGCTGAAGCGTGCATTAAGCGACGCGATGCTCTCAACACGTTTGATCCTCGCTTCAGGGCTTAGCGCACTTTTGACAACACCAAGCTAGATCAACCCCTGTTATTGTTTGTCCCAGTGTTGGGGATGCGGAGGAGTGGTAAGTTCCATACTGGTTGGGGAATGGTTGCGCTCTCTTTATATGGTTTGGGTGATTCTCACTTCATCAACTAGCTTTTGGGGTTGTGTGAAATCTCAAGATCTATTTATTTTCATGGTATTAGAGCAGGTAGAGGTTCTTGGTTTAAGCCTCATAGCTTAAACTTTCAGATGAGATAGTCACTCACTTCTACACTAAGATTGAGTAGTATGATTGGAATGTTCCATTGACAATTAGATTGTCCCATCCACAAGAGATAGTCCAGTCTTGACCTGAGTTGGAGGAGTTGCTCAGAAGCTATAAGAGAGAACATACCCCCTCTAGATACCAAACATTGCAGTTTTTCCTGAATGTGATGTCCCAACCTTGTAAGGTCTGAAGTTTGAAATCACCGCATAGGGGTTGGCAGGAACATTGTAGAGTTTGGGAAATTGTTCCTCGAGGGGAGAGTGACCAAGCCAAGAATCTTGCTAGAAGCTTCTTTGTCCCCATTACTATTTTTTTATGTGTGTGCAAATATATGTTTCTTCAATTTGAAATCACATGTTTCCTTTTTCTTTTGTTTGGGTGATGAACGTGTGCACAAGCTTGCAGTTTATTTTGTGCAACATGTGATAGGTTCCTCCATATTGTCTTGCAGTTAGTTATCAGTGTATACTTGAAATTGACCTATCTAAAGTAACATAGCCCCACACCATGCAAACTAATTCACCAGGTTTTGAAGGCTGCAGTTGGTCTTAAAGGTTGACTTGCCCCACAGATTTCTCAGTCAAAAAAGAAAAAGAACAGTTACATAGGACTCATGAATTTTACTTGATCAATAAAAAGTATGTTATATTATGCAAACCATTTAATACTGTAAAACAATGCCATGGTTGCTTAATATAAAAATAATGCCTTCCCTCTACAGATAACTTTTTCCGATATATACTAATCTTTATTGTTCTTTTCTTAACAGGTAAATCATGAGACTGATCTAGCAGCACCAGCCTCTGTGCCTTTTGATGCTGATGCTTCCAGTTTAATTAGTGGTTTTGGGTTGAATGATGTTGGGGGACAGACAAATGAAACACAGAGTTTTGATCTTACGTCAGAATATGTAGCCTCTGGAAGAAGTAAACCCGAGAGCATCTCCTTGTACCAAAGGATGATGGCTGCTTTAGTACCTGAAGAGCTTTATTGCAATGGAAAGGAAGACCTTAACTCCAATGTTTATCAATCTGGATTTGAAATGGAGATGGATTCAGAATCCGATACCTCCTGTGCACAGTTGTTATATAGCAGTGACATTTCCCAATACTGTGCTTCTAATGGATTCAGGATAGATGCCAATGGGTGTTTCATTGATAACTTGGACTACATTAAGGCTGATAATGTTACATCCACCTTAGAAGTGGGGAATTTTTCAAGCTATGATCAGTCCCAAAATGGTCTACTTCGAGAACACCGAACAGTGCCTGGCTTTGTTTGTTCCGAGTATCAGTATGATGAGATGTCAATTCATGAGCGACTTCTCCTGGAGATCCACTGTATCGGAGTATATCCGGACCTGCAGGTAGGTTGGTGGAATTTCAGTATGTTGGATTAGTGGTGTGTACTTTGTGCTATATCTTCTCAGAGTTCACTGTTCCTTGTTTTGCTGATTCCTTATTTTCCATGTAGTCTGATTTAGCTGAGTCTGGAAATGAAGAGATCAGTGCAGAGATCAGTAAATTGCGAGAGGAACACCAGGAAATGGTTGGTACTTTTTGGAATTCTGTATCTTAGAAGAATCTTTCTTCTTCTTTTTTTTAATTTGTTTTTTGGATAAACTAAAGAAGAATCTCTCTTCCTCTGCCTGTCACTGTCTGCCTTGCATTTCTTTTTGCTCCCCTTGATTCGTTGAGTTAACTGGTGGGCTGACAATGAGTTTGCTTTTCAACTTCATGCAACCTGTCATCCTAAATGAGAAGGGATTGAATGCTTCCGCCTCTTATGTGGTTGGATGTTATAACATATAAGCGTGAATCTTGGTTGTCTCTATCTATATTTTTCACGAGCGATTAGGCGTTTGTAGTTGAACTTCATAGAATATTTTTGACTATCAGCTTCTGTGTTCTATCTTTACATTTGTGCTTTATCTTATTTGTTGCAATCAGATTTAATGATATAAGGCAGTTTGTTTCCACTTAATAGAGTCCTGAATTTGAATCAATCTTACCCCACTGAGAGGGTGTTTGGATTGACTTAAAAGTTGGTCAAACCTACTTTTAAGTCAGTTTTTTACTTCTGGAAGTGTTTGACAAATATAAAAAATAAATTTAAAATAAGTCAAAAATGACTTAAAATAAGTTAGGAAGTGTTTGACAAGGTGAAAAATGACTTAAAATAAGTTAAAAATGACTTAAATAAGTCAAAAACCAAAATTAGGTCTCCCCTTGCTTTTTATATTTTGATTTAAAAGTCATTTCTGTTTGACTTTTTATTTTTAACTTAAAAGCTACTTTTTTAAGCCAATCCAAACGGGCTCTAAGTGCATTTGTTTTTATTTTTATCAGTTCTTCTGTTACAAGCACTCATTTGCTCTTAATAGGTCTGTTTCATCCAAGTCTAATCTTGTACAGAGTAAGATGATTAATCTAAAAGTTCATGTGAAGGTGGCTTTTTATCGTTACACTATCCACTATTATCACACGGCTATCACCACCAGTTTATACCACACAACCACCATTGTACAATAACCATCGCCAGGTGCACTGCACACCCACCAGCGTCAAGCACCTCCACTGTTAGCCTCCAAAATGAACCACCTTCATTGTCACTCCCCCCCAAATCCCCCGGTGCTTCATCGAACAAAGTCCTTACAGCACCATGTTAATTAATGTTTCTTTAATATCTTGTGGATATAATATTTTAGAGGACCTTAAACAAAGTTCTTACAGCACCATGCCAGAGTTTTCATTCAGACTCTTAAATGAAGCTTATGACCTATTGAACACCTGATTTGGTGCTTAAAATGTGTCCGTTGAACACCCATTTGTGACATGGCAGGGGGCATGTTCACACATGAACCTGAGCACGTAAATATTGAAAAATAAAAAGTTTCACCAGAATATTAATTTCTGACCATTTTCAATCCAACTCATCTGCTTCTATTCTTTGATGAATATTTCTCCACGTGGATGTCCCTTCGAGACCCCAGCATCACCATATTGAAGATCACCCTCAAATAGCTTTAGGTGCCCTTCCTTCCTTCTATACCTAACCAACGTCATATCTTCTACCCTCTTCTTCTCCAGTGCTTATTACCTTGATTTCATTTGGTTCTTTACTGATTGTGCCTCTCACAACGTCTGGGATCGAAGAGAAGGTGAGTGTTTCTTTCTCGACGTAGATCATTGTCTTTCCACCCTATATTCCTTCCATTTCCATTTCATTTCATGTATCTGCACGCATGGATCCTCTGGCAGCTCTTCCCTCTTTAGACAACACGATGAAGACCTTGTCAATCTCTGTTGTTCCGGCAACATTCCTTCGTAACTCTCAAATCTTGTCTTGGGGATTGTTACTGAGCTGCTTCGATTTGCCATGAAACGGCTCAGGTCACCTCCTGCTGGAATTGTTTTCCCGTTAACTCATCTCCCCTAATTTTTTTAATTTGAAGTTTCTTTTTGAATTGTCTTATTTTCATTGGTTGCACTTGTCTGGTCAATGACAAGTGAAATACACACTTCAACTTATGTTAAATAGGCGCATTTTGAGCATAGATCAAGTGTTCAATAGGTCAAAGGCTTAACTTAAATGTCTAACCGGATAACTTGAAGGGCCTACCTATGTATTTTGCCAATATTTTAATTATTATTTATATAGATTTTAAACAAAGATAAATCATGTGGTTTGATTTCTAGCTCTTATGTGGGTCATATGGAGGGAGAGAAATAGAAGAATGTTTGAGAGGATTGAAAATGATTTTGTACATTTGAGTAAATATCCTTTTGTTTTGATTGCTTCTGGTGCACCCTTATGATTCCAATTTGTATTGATGATTGGGTCTCTTTCGTATTTGATGTAGATTCTCAACCTATTGGTATATCTTTTATATATGGGAGTTGTTTCCAATCTTAATAAGATTACTTACTCAGCCAAAAGAAAATAATCAATTCAAACACTAAGAGAACAAGAAATCTTAATTATTTACTATTAGAGACAAACTTCATAATGATCATACAAGTTCAAAATTGGACATCTTAATTTTAACTAAAACAAATAGGGGCTTGATCTCCTTTATTGTTATAACTTTTTCAAGCAATTGGTTTTTCTATTGGGAGCCTCACTCATGTGATTGCTTACTCTGCAGGTTCCTAAGAAGAAAAGGATGCTCGGGAAACTGCTAAATTCATCTACAGAGATGAGAGAGTTTCAAGAGAAGTACACAATTTATGCTTCTTTCAGATGCCTAACCTTGACAGTTGCTTAATACTATTCATTGTTGTGACAACTTCAAATTATTTGTCTTATAGGGAGTTCGAACAGTGTGCTCTTGATAAACTGGTTGCAATGACATACGAAAAATACATGGTAATTTGAAGCTTCTAAGCAATATTTGTTCTTAAATTTTAGATTTATATCCTTGGAGAAAGGGATGAAATGTAGCTTACTACTTGGGTGTGTTTGGTATGGAGGAAAATGTTTTCCATGGGTAATGTTTTCCTAGAAAATGTTTTCTTGGAAAACAAGTTGATTTTTGACTTATTTTCTCATGTTTGGTTGGTTAGTAGAAAATATTTTTCGGAAAAGATTTTTTGTGTTTGATTTATGAATGAAAAATGTTTTTGAAAAATTTCTTTTATTTTTACTAGAGTAGAAAATAATTTTTGAAATTGAAAATATTTTTTAAAAACAAACTTAATATTTTTGGGGGTGGGGGCTGGTAGGGGGTGGGGGGGGTCGAGGGTAGGGGTGAAAAATTGAAATTTTGAAGTTAAAAATGTTTTTTAAAAAAAAACTTAAATTTTTTTTGGGGGGTGGGGGGGGGGTGGTAGGGCGTGGGTGGGGGGGGGGGGGGCGAGGGTAGGGGTGAAAAATTGAAATTTTAAAGTTAAAAATATTTTTTAAAAACAAACTTAAATTTTTTTTTGGGGGGGTGGGGGGGATGGTAGGGATTGGGTGGGTGGGGGGTCAAGGGTAGGGGTGAAAAAATGAAATTTTGAAGTCGAAAATATTTTTTAAAAAACAAACTTAAAATTTTTTTTGGGGAGTGGGGGGGCTGGTAGGGGGTGGGTGGGGAATGGGTATGGGGGTCGAGGGTAAGAGTGAAAAAATGAAATAATATTTTTTAAAAACAAATTTAATTTTTTTTCTTTTTGAAGGGGGTGGGGGCTGATAGGGGCCTGGGGGGAGGGGGGCGAGGGTAGGGGGTGGGGGGTAAAAATATAAAAAATTGAAATTAAAAATATCTTTTAAAAAACAACTTTTAATATATTTTTGGGAGGGGTGGTGGTAGGGGGTGGGGGTAGGGGTGAGGGTGGGGTAAAAATATTGAATTTAAAAACAAACTTTAAATATTATTTTTTTGGGGGGTGGGGGGTGGTTGGGGGGCTGGTTTGAGGGTAGGGACAAAATAAATTGATTTTTTCAACAATATTTTTTTTTAATTTGTAGTTGGAAGAGAGTTTTGGAAAATGTTTTCCTTAAGTTTTGAAGGGAAGTCATTTTCCTTTAATTTGAGGAAAATGAGTTGATTTGGAAAACATTTAACCCAACCAAACATGAGAAAATTGGAAAACATTTTCCGGAAGATGTTTTCCTTCATACCAAACACACCCCTTATCTCTACTTTGAGGGACCAGAGTTCAGATATATTGCAATTTGTTTATGGTGTGAACTTTCATTTCATATTGCTGAATGATAAATCAAGATTCCGTCATGTGAAATATGGTCAAACTATTATTACCAAGATAATAGTTTTCTATTTTGATCCTTGCTGATCTTCTTCTTTTATTGTCTCTCCGGATAAAAAGCTTGAACTGTTACTGTGTAATGGTAGCTTCAGTAACTTATTTATACAGCTTTTACACCAACTTGTATCAGTTGCAAGTTTCCCCTTGCTTTAGAAGTACATTTTTCATAATCATTTCGTGTAGGACTTCTTTTAAACTTATGTCTTTACTTTTCAACTTGTGTTAAGACTAAAGCTGATTGCCATGTTCATCTAGTTTTGATCCCCAAAGAGAAATCAGGAAGTTGAAGTTATAATTTTAATACTTGTAACTTCTTGTGCCCTACATGTATTATTCTTGTGCAAGTTGATAT
This sequence comes from Solanum okadae, assembly GCA_036553675.1. Taxonomy (NCBI): domain Eukaryota; kingdom Viridiplantae; phylum Streptophyta; class Magnoliopsida; order Solanales; family Solanaceae; genus Solanum; species Solanum okadae. Next base: position 30,566,238 of record CM071682.1, read on the forward strand.
TCTGTCAAAGTGCTCGGTCTGTGTCTTTGCAGAAGAGCCCACCAGAGTTTTCATCGCCTTTCTGCTTATATTTGTATTTCCTTCATTCTTGTTATTCAAATAGTTATGTAGACAGCAAGTAACTTTGCTGCTAATAGTATCATTATTGATAGATATATACATTATTGTACATATTGCTGTACTGCACTTCAGGACTGTGTGAAGCATGATACTGTATTTTTAAATCATGTAATTTGAATCTTGAAGTTGTTGAACTGAAATGATTCTGCCTCGACAGAGCTGTTGGGGTCCAAATGTTCATGGGATGAAGAGTGCTAGTGGGAAAATGGCCAAGCAAGCTGCCTTAGCTTTTGTCAAGCGAACTTTCCATCGATGCCAAGAATTTGAGGAGACAAGAAAGAGTTGTTTCAGTGAGCCTTCGTACAAGGATATATTCCTTTCTGGGATATCCCGCCTTAGTGATGGACAAACAAATTCGAACACTGATGGCGAAGCTGGAAAATCTTATATCAGCACATCCGGCTGTTCAGGTGAAGCTAGAGTTTCAGGTATTTATTAATGCTGAAGCAAGGTGTGTTAATTAGTATAACACTCTCTTAAAATGCGTCGTATAATTTTGTGATGTCTCTTCTACAGCTTTGGGTGCACAGCAGAGCCCATCGCTGAAACAGGACATATCCTTTGAAGTCAATTTACCTTCTGAAGTAAGTAGGGTCAAGCGGAGGGAGTTGGATGATGTTCTTGGTACTACCATTGGTATTTCTTCAGGCATAGGTGGTTCACTTTTAAGCAGTGCAAAAGGGAAGAGAAGTGAGAGAGACCGAGAAGGCAAAGGAAGTGGCAGAGAGGCATTATCCCGCAATGGAACAACCAAAATTGGTCGACTTGCCTCTTCCAATGTCAAGGGAGAAAGAAAGCCCAAGACAAAAGGTAAGCAGAAAACTGCTCAGTTATCCACCTCTGTCAATGGGCTTTTTGGCAGGATGTCGGAGCCTAAATTGCCAGGATCTTCAACACCTAAATCAAGTGGTACGAGTGCCACTGGCACTGGAAATGCTAGGACTGATTGTAACCTGGAGGAACTAGAGGATCCCATTGACTTATCCGGCCTGCAACTTCCAGGAATGGATGTTTTAGGTGACCCTGGCGATCTTGGTGGTCAGGGACAGGACATAGGCTCATGGTTGAACATTGATGATGACGGATTACAAGATCATGACTTCTTGGGTCTTGAGATTCCAATGGATGATTTGTCAGACTTGAATATGATGGTTTGAAGCTTCTTTTGATGTATATTCCTGTTTATTATCTTTCACTGGAGAAACCTTGTTGTCCAGATATGACCACCAGTTACATGTGGGTTGTGTGACTTTGAAGTCCATAATTAGGGCTGCATAGTCTTTGGGATACTTGTGTACTGCTACATTTTTGAGTGAACCGTTGGAGGAGAAGGGTTTTGTTCGTATAAGTTGATGACTTTGACTGTAAAGATCTTTTTGTACAATGGTCAACCAGTACCCTAGTCATAGTATCGTACAAGCACTGTACTGTGGATTTAGAAATACAGGTCAGGGAACGTCTTCTGTATATAGATTTTTATTTTTCAATAAGATCACTTCTTATAAGTCATCCCATTCTCGAATGTTTGCCTGCTCTGTTTATTTGTCTTATTACTCTACATGTTCAACGGTCATGGTGGCTATATTGGTCTCTGTAAGGTTTTACAGTTCAGGTTTGCTTTGTGCTTGTATGCTGTGGTACTTTTAGGGAATGCTATGTGGTGACCTTTTTCCTGTTTTTTCATTTATGTTTATCATTTTCCCAATTCTATACATTCTGTTACGTGTGATTGTAGGAGATTATTCTGTCAGAAAATTGCAATGTTAAAGCATTGGTTTGATCTTCACAAACTATCATGGGAATGGGACATTGCTCTTCATGTTTGTATATCATCGTATTTGGTTTAATTTAGCTATGACTTGAAATATGATGATAGATTTAGTCTGCATTTGTTTGCTTTGATGGAACACTTGTTAGCTCAAACCAGGATTCAGATTACATCAGTGGATGGAGGTAATAGTTTGTCTAAATGCCATATTTTCTGATCTGTATTTGTGTAACTTTATTTCTAAGATGTGTATTGTCTGAATTAAGTTTTAAATGGTCCCATATGGTCGCTCGACTCAGTTTCTGTACGCAAAATGATGTAGCAAGTATAGAGTGGGTATGAAAAACATGTGTACTTGGCAAACTTTGATTACTAACCCTTTCTAGACGCAATAATGAGAAATATTTTCATTTTTTTTCACTAGTATAATTATGTTATAAAATAAATAACCTCATTATGAAAATTAAAACAAGTATTTTTTTCAAAACTATCAGTTAGACCACTAATAATATCACAATTGTTGTATCAGATGTATCAAGTGGCTTTCCGCTCCTCTACAACTACCTTTCGCCCAACATGATCACGAACAAAGACAGAGAATTGCGTAGATAGGAGTACGAAACGAACCAACCCACTTGTCCTGATCGGAAGAAGAAAGAAAGGGAATGGTGGCTCCTTTCCTTACAGTCAAGTGGCTTTCAGGAGCTTCCATCTCATGAGAATAATCTAGATGACCCGGCCTATTGTATTGACGGGAGGGCCTCTACCTCATTTACCATATCCTCTCGGTGCTAAGCTTTATTTCCCAAAGTATACATAATTAGTCTTGAATTGCATTTACATGTGTGAAAGAATACTTTGCCCTTCATTAGTACAACTCATAATATAGCTCATAGATTCATTTAGGTGAGGATGGACTTTCAACCTTAGAATCATCATTAACATGTGAGTAAAACTTTCACATCATATTCATAGTGTTTCATGAGAATAGCCTTTCAATCAAAACAACAACATCATCATCATCCTAGACAATTCATACATAATCATGTGAAAGGGTAAGGGGAAAATGATCTTTCAACAATACCACACTTTACACAATAGTCATAGGATCTTCACTTTCTAAGTAAATCATAAGTTCATACACAACTTTCATTAACATGTACAAACCTTCATATTTTACCCCCTCAACGGTCATGAATCAAGTCTCATAATCACACCTATAAATACTACATTAGGCATGAACAAAACAAGATTCAATACCTAAAATATCATAGACACAATTCATAATATTCATCTTGCATCAATGCACCCATCACAATTTATGAAATTGGGGTCACGGGGAAATTCATGGGTTCATGGGGATTTTACTATAAAAATCACCATTAAACAACAAATCAACCATAATATAAGACAATTGACCCATTGAAATCATTTTTAGGAAGAACCCATGGCTAGATTCAAAACACAAGTTTTTAAAGAATCTACCAATTCAAAATTAAGAGTTGAAGAGCTTCATGGAGAAAAGATTTCCATGAATCAAGACCCCCATACCTTGATTGAAGCTTTCCCCATGAATTGGAGTTGTCTTGAGACCTAGTCTTCAAGTTCTTGTTCTTCTTCAATGGAAGAATTCTAGAGAGAGAAATATTGGAGAGGAGAGGATTTTGGGAATTATTTGGGTGTTGTGAATTAATGACTAAAATTAGGTGAATTTGGCTTAAAATCAACTTATATAGTACCCCTAAAAATACCAAAATGACCTCACTTTGATTGGACTTAAAAAGGAAAAGACTTAAATGACCCTCATTTATGGACCACGCCCAGGTGTCACGAGCACCTTCACGAGCCGTGGTGAGGACCACGACCCGTGGTCCTACCTTTAAATGTTGGGACAATAGCTAGGAGTTTGGGGCTTTTGGCTCACAAGCCCAAGGCATTACCACGAGGGGCTCCATGAGCCGTGGTCAAGACCACGAGCCAAAGTCCCTCTCGTGGTCCTTAAGGCAGTGGCCTTGCCACTTGAGACCTTTAGCTCATTGCCTAAGGCAACTTCACGAGGCCTCCCACAAGTCGTGGTGATGGCCGTGGAAGTTGAGGCATTAGCTAGGATTTTGGGTGGCCTTCTTTCCACGGCCAAGTAAGATTCATGAGCCCCCTTCACGAGCCCTGGTCCCCCTCGTCAAGGATGACACAGTGTGCATGGGCTAGGGGCAGCCTTGGCCTTTGGCTTTGGCTTTGCCCCTTTGCCTTGGCACTTGCCTCTTGGCGTTGACCCTTCTAAACCTCATTTCAACCCAAGATGACTTATTAACATTCGGGGAGTCATTTTATGATCTTCACCATTACATTTAGGCTCTAGTTTAACCTATCATTTTCCGGAGTGTTACACAGATGACACCTTATTTGGAGTTCGGTAGAGCCGTCTATGGCCCATTATAATTATCTGGCAGAAGTATGTCAACTCCCGGTTACATGGGTTTTATTATTTTTAGCATATATAAGGGGGGTATATATGGTGACAGCCTAGCAACCTTGCCTAGGCATTTTTCCCCGAGTGTGTTTACTCGAAGTGGAACTTCAAGGGCCTTCCTAGGCTTCTCAAAGGAGTGTCCTAGGTACCCATATAAGTTTGGGAAGCTCTATGGGCGACATGTGGCTCTTTAGCCAACGTTGGGCGTCCTGATATCCGTGGATTCTTGCTATATCGAGCATTGGGCCCTCCGAGCCGTTCTCCTTGTGGGAAAAGACTGTGAGATAACTTGTGAGCTTAGCAAGGGTTCAACCAAGCGAACAAGGGTCTGTTGGCCTAGACGTGCAATCGTGGGGCGATGCTGCATTGTGGAACTTGTATGCCTGATGTGTGGCTATGTTTAGCTATGCCCTAAGACACAAGGAGGCACGGTAAGGAAGACACACATGGATAACACCAAGGATCAAACGTTGTCCTTTTCAGGCAAAGCGACGACTAAGTTGTGGTGCACGAGGTGAATCACAAGCTTGAGGATTGGACTATTTATGAGGTAGCGATGCTCAGGTCCCTATATGGCACAAGTATGTCTATAGCCAAAACCCAGGGCGTACTTGGAAGGGATCCAATATGTATGAGTGCGCAATATGAGTCGAATACATGTCAATGCCATAGCTAGACATGAGACAGGTCACACAATGAGGGAAGCCTTGAGGTAGACCTCTCCATAGGTACAAGAATCATATTGAGGCAACTGGGAAAAGTTGAAAGGCTGGCCCTAATCTATTGGGAGCTTTGGGCACCAACGGTCAAATTGTGTTTCTGACATAGTTGAAAATAAGCCCGTGACAAGTGTTATTAGAGCTTTGTTTGAGCCAAGCTGTTACGAAGTTTGAGCAGATTATGAACTTCCGTGTAGAGACTATTTCAAAGTAGAGATAGTTGTTCGCCAGGCTCATCAAACATCGATGAACTGATGCTATAGTCTTAGGGGAATTGTTTGCATACAATGAGCTAGATGGAGTTATGTCAACCAAAGACCTATGACAAACAAAATCACGCCCTTCCACAGTCGTTGATTCCGCATTTGTCTGTGTGGGTGGATTCGAATTTGAGTACTTCAAATGTGATCAAGGTATCTTCGAGGGAAGACTTCCAATCAGTGGATACTATTTTTTAGAGGGATTATGTCAAGGCACGTTGGGTTGGCTTGTTGCGCCTCGGGTGATGCTATTGTGGTATTGTTACAAAATTGGACAAACAGATAGTTGTTGCTCAAATGTCCTAGATTGTGACCAACTGCCATCTTTCCTGAAACTCTGTGAGCAGTCTCTTGGCAGCTTGTTAAGCAAGAAACATGGACTAGACGATGAACGTCAGGCAGAGATGGTGAGTGCATCAAAAACTTGTCGATCTGGGTCTGTTCATGCAATGCGATGAGCTATGTTGTCAACCATGAAAATGTATAGGCTTGTGAAGACGACATATATGTCTACGTCTACCAAGTTGTGCAGCCATGTTTCAAGAGGTTTGTCAACCATGGACTATAAATTTTGGGGTTTTATCATGCAAAGATCTTGCTATAGATGAGGTTCATGCATCAATTGACTGTCCTTCCGATATGGATGGACTTGAGCCACGCATGAGGGTGTTTGTATGTGTACTTCGATTGTGTTTACCTAACCATCTGATGGGTTGTAAAGAATGGCAAGAGAGTCCCTACATGAGGATCATGCTAGAAGAGTAGGTTGGAACCTACAACATGAGCAAGCTAAAGCTTGCAAGTTGGTCGTGCTACGCACACCACTATCGTGAAGTTGGGAGTTTAGGGTTTAGGGTTTAGGGTTTAGGGTTTAGGGCGTCTTTGCAAAAGATCATAGTGCCAAGAAAAGGTTGAGTCAGCCATCAGGTGTGTGAGGGGCACGTATGTCGAATCATTCATGAGGAGGAATAATGACCAAAGACTATGGTAAACAAATGAATCAAGGTGGGATTAGTCAAAGCGTCTGAATTGGATGGGTATCCAAGTTTGTGAATGAAGGATTTCCAAGAGTAGAAGGTTGAGGCGGATGCCACAAGATGGGTGTGTCATGCATGCCTTACGATCGACCAAGATGAGAATTGGGAGCACCATTAGGTACTCACCATAGGCTTGTGTAATACGGTACACTGGTATCAAATAGCTACTAAGGGAAAAAGAATGTTCTGGACGAAGAGTCTTGTTCAACGATGAATGTGAACGCTGACACTTTGATCTATAAAGTACTTGCCAGAAGTACATCCCAAGGAAGTGCAGGGTGCCTAGGGGTACGGAGCACATAATGCGCCAAATGTGTCATGTTCCAGTATGAGTGCCAAAGGCCGAGTTATATGCCGATTGGGACAAGGTCTAGTTTGATGAAGAACCATAAGGGTATGGTTGGCATAGATTCCACATCGAAGGTTGCCTACATTAACGGGCCAATCAGGCCGAGGTATGCTTGTGTTGTTGATTGCAAGTGTTTGAAAGGAATGATATCTTTTGGTGAAAGTGAAGACACGGTTGGACTGCGAGTTACCCATAGGGGTACTCAGATTTTGGACCGGGCTAGAGATGTCAAGGACATGCTTTTGGGGACTCCAATGCTCTAGTTTTGTTTGCGGTACTAGACAGTTTTCACCATGATGTGTCCAGTTACTAATCCATGCTGAAGGTGCTCAGGACATGCTTTCGAGGCCTCCAATACTTTCTTCTTGTTTGCAACACTCGTATAATCGCAAGTATATTGCAAGGAATACTTGCAAGGAAGAATAGGGTTTCCAAACAACTGAAGGATGTGAGGGTCATGGTGTGGTTGAGTTGAGTGTCACGACAAAGTTACTAAGGGGGCAGGTGTGGAGACACCATCCAAGTGAACACCGGGAGGTGTAGTGCTGATGCAGCTTGGACAAAACATGGGAGAAGGAAGTTTGAAGTGCATGACTTAGTCTTAAGAGGAGCTCAAAAGAGTTTTATCACACATGGATTGGGAACTACAATGTAAAGCCCCAAAGGGACAGACTTCGGGTCTTCTGTGGTGTCGTATGTCATCAATACTATGACTTTCTTAGGTGTGTGAGGGTGTAACGCCCCATAAATATGGGGTCTACACTGTCCAAGAAGTTGGCCAAGGAGTGCAGGCCTAGCACACCGCACCCATGTCAGCCATGCATGTGACGTGTGTTGAAGGAGGGGCTGAAGTAGGATTATGAGGTAAAGAGCCATGGAGTCAATGACAATTTGAGATGTTTCATGACATGCCCTAATAGTGCCAAAGATGTTTGACAAGGACTTGGGGTGCACCAAGGGCTTAGCCTGTCGGCGAGAGGTATTGACTACCAAAAGTTTTCTAGCTAAAAGTTGAATCTAGGGATTTCGGGCTAGGGTCTTTTTCCTAGCATGTTCTTACATATGCTTACCAAATTTGGGGCAATTGGAGCTCGTTCGGGTATGTCTTTAACTTAGCCAAGGACGATTGTAATTATGCAAATAGTTCGAAGGCTATAACCTATTCTACGAGCATGGGAATGGGATAACACTTCATGGATGTGTGAATGAAGTCAAGATGAGTAACTACAACAAGACGATGCCTCATTTGGAGTTCGGTAGAGCTGTTTATGCCCCATTATGATTATTTGGCCGAAGTATGTCAACTCCCAGTCACATGGGTTTTATTATTTTTAGCATATATAAGGGGTGAAAGCCTAGCAACCTCGCTTGAATATTTTACCCCGAGTGTGTCGCCTCGAAGGGGAACTTCAAGGGTCCTTCTTGGCATCTTAAAGTAGTGTCCTAGGTACCCATATAAGTTAGGGAAGCTCTATGGGTTGCCTGTGGCTCACTCTAGAGCCTCATGAGCTAAATTTTGAACTTGGCAAGGGTTCAACCAAGCGAGCAAGGGTCTGTTGGCCTAGACGTGCAGTCGTGGGGTGACGTTGCACCGTGGGACTTGTATGCATGATGCGTGGGCTATATTGGCTGTGGCCTAAGACACACGAAGTCACGGTAAGGAAGACACACATGGCTAAGGCCAAGTATCGAACGTGCCCTATTCAAGTGAAGCGACGGCCATGTGCTGGTGCACGAGATGACTGACAAGCCTGAGGATTGGACTGTGCATGTGGCAGCGATGCTCATGTACCGGCATGGCATAAGTATGTCCATAGCCAAACCCCAAGGCGCACATGGAAGTGATCCAACATGTTTGGGTGTGCCATATGAGTTGATTACATATCAATGCCATAGCTAAACTTGAGACGGGTGGTACAATGAGGGAAGCATTTAAGCAGAACTCTCCAGAGGTACAAGGATCGTACTGAGGTTACTGGAAAAAATTGAAAGGTTGTCCCTAAGCTATGGGTAGCTTTGTGCACCGCACGGCTAAACTATGTGCCGCTGAGGCAGTTGAAAATAAGCTCGTGACATAGATCTACGTTGATTAAACTCTTACAGGTTAGTAATTTACCCTTGTTTGTGGATAAAAAGTGTGTATTGCCCTGTTATCCCTCAATTCTTTAGCATAAATCCTCTAGCTTGTTTGAAATCATCAATACAACTACCCTCAAGTTTCTCTAAGCAAGCTTCTTAACCCCCTTCATCTTTGAATAACTGATATTAAGTGAAACATCATCATTCACAATCTATCTCATGTCTTTCACACAAACTTATAGTTATTATGGACCTTGTTCTTGAAGTAGTATTTTAAAAATTGTTGAGTAGCTTTCCTGTTCTTAAAGGCTGACTGACATATATGTTATTTTTCTAAGGTTTTAGTTTGAAATCCTTGGCCTTTCTTAACTTCTGATATCAGACACACAAAAGGAAAACGAACATCACACTTATATCTAAGTCTAGAAGAGTTGCTCCTAAGAACTCTAAATCCCTTCGTAGCAATTGAGTAATAACTCACAATTCTTTTAGCTTCATCAATATTCTCGCATAACAAGGATATCTACATGAATTGTTGCTCGCATTCCATTGTATAGCTTACTTTATCAATTTGGCTGGATGTTTTTTCTATATAGTAGAAGAGGGAGTTTCAATAAATTTTAACATATGTGCTTATTTGTCATTCAATTGGCAAATAAGGGTAGTTGAGTCATTTCAATTTCTCAAACTGATAAGCCAACTAAGGGTATTGCTGTCATTTCAGCTTCCCAGGCTGATAGGCTTTCGTGTTTTCCTCTTGGCAATTCATCCAGCACGTTGATGAGTCCACAAATTGGACTCACTTAGGGCTATATTTTGGTAGAATTAGTGTCCTCAAATGCATATTTAGTCTCAATAACTGATGTTAACCCTTAAGTTTTAGATATTTGGAATTTGAGGCAAAACATGTACACTACTTTGCAAAAAGGAGCAAGGCGGATGGGAAGAACGAAGAAATGAAGGCCTGAAGATCGCCGAGCCTAGTTGGCGAGTCGCAGATCGGCCTGGAGATTGCCTTTTGTTCCTGTGTGCTGAGCCTTGAAGGGAAATATCAAGTTGGCGATGAAATGGAGTAGTCGGCGTGTCACTGAGCAGTTCCATGAAGCAATACCATATCGCCCAACGATTCAAAATGCAAAGAGGCTAAAGGCTACATAGAGTAGGAAGGTGATGAAATCGACCAAAAGGCAGATCGCTGAGTGTATCGGCGATCCCGACTAACTGCGATGAATGGTCCTCCGCAGCACAAATTTTCAAACACTATAAATACTTGTTTTAAATTTCTAGCTTAGTATCACTTCTATTATTTCAACTTTTTACAGTTTTTGAGAGAGTCTAAGTTTTAGAGGGTTTTGGAGACTTTGTTCTAAGACCTTGAAGATTCAAAGGGTTTCAACTCCAAGAAATTGGACGTGGGTCTCAAAGATTCTTTACTCTTGACGTGTTTTAAGACTTAATTCTTCTTACCTAGTTGATGGAAACTGATATTGGTATAAACTTTTATCTCTTTTACATGTCTTGCTAAAACCCCAATTCTTGGGCTGTGATTTTGTGAATATGGGTTAAATTAATTGTTGGGTCTTGTTTGTTGATGGTTTATTTGTTGCTTAAATGTGATTTTGTTTAGTAGTTGTGTATGAACTTAATGGGATTGTAGTTGAAAATACGATTTCATTTTAGTGTTTTTGGCTTGCTCGAGAGAGAGGTTGTAAAACTAAGACTACTAAATTGATAACCGGTGGTATTGGGTCGACATGGGTTCAGCTCGAGAGAGTGAATCCTAGTCCTTCTCCCATACATTCAGCTCGAGAGAGTGAATGGGCTAAGGCGGAGGTGGTGCTTAATGCGGCAACTCATTGTTCGAGAGACACCGAGTTGATTCAGGGTAAGTTGCTCGAGAGAGAATTTACCTTACTATAGTCTAGCCTAGTCACAGATGTTCAACCATTTACTATCAAAAGCATGTACCCGATAGTCTAGTTTATCCCATATTCCTATCACATCCCAAAAATCCCGTCTCCATATACTCGCATCCTTATATTTTTGCTCTTTTTAGTTGTTAATTAATACAAACCCCCATTGATAATTGACGCTTGCGTCAACCCTTAGATTTAGTATGTTTGTATTTGATAATGTTTATAGCTATGACTAATTAGAACTTGATTTTATTTTTCTATTAATTCTCAAAACCACTCCCTGTGGGAACGATATCACTACACGCGATCGTTGGCACTTGAACCAAAACAGTGTCAGTTGATTACATCGAAACATCAAAATGGCGCCGCTGTCGGGGAGTGGTGTTAGTTGTGAATTCTTAGTTTAGTAAAATTTTTGTTCTTGTTAGTCGTAGTTTACTAACTTTATTTTTAGTTTTGTTTTTCTTTGAGTTGTTGTTGTAGGCAGATACCCTAAGCATGGATGAGGGAAATGGTAGCAAATTGGCTGAGACAAATCAAGATGTCGAGAGGGATTTCAAGTTAACTGCACTAGTAAATCAGCTGAACGATTTGGCCACCAAAATATCAGAGGTGGAAGACCAGTGCAAAAGTCAAGGGAGGTACATACCCCCCCATGACCATAAAAAGTCTAGAGACAGGGAGAACAATCATGTCGAAGACGCACTACAAATCATTCTCCAAAAGATCACCAAACAAGATAGAGTGTTGGAAGAGATGAAGGAGAATATTGAAGTGTTGAATCAGATGATAGGCTCTCATTCTAGATCTATCCAGCTGATCAGGACACTCATGAGTTATGCAGTGCCTCATCTCCACTCAAATGAACTATTGGGGTTACCTATTAACACTAGGGCCAACCCCAATAATGGCGAGTGAGTAAGGACTTGTGTCGTGCCACGGTGTTAACTAAGACGCTTCTTGAGAGGCAATCCAAGGTCTTAATTGCTTTCTTTTAAGTTTAGAATAATGGTGTGTTGATTGTGCAGGATAACGTGAGGAAAATGTTGAAAAGTGCAACTTGGCAAGTTAGAGATCTAGTGGGCAAATCGCTAACGAAGTCGGCTACCCTGATCGAGACCACTGTTAGACTTAAGACAAATTCAAAATGAGAGTCTGTAAAACTCAGCGAACCCTTGAAATTATCAGTGAGTCGTCGAACAGGTCGGCGAACATGATATAGTCCGCCATTTGGACCTCCATACTAATAAAGGTCTTGTAAAACTCGGTGAGGTAAATGACCAATCCGCGTGTTGCCGATAGGATTGGCTATCATGACTAATGTCGCCGAATGGATGCGAACTGGACGGTTATATATGGCCAAAGGTTTTAGAATTTCAATCTCTTCACTTTCCCTCACTTTTAAACTTCACAAACTCACACCAAGTTAGTATTTTCAACATTCTTGAATTCTATCATTATTTTGGTTGTTGATTTGTGCTCGGAGTTGGAAAACTTTGCCGCCTAGCATCTCAAATTTATATTGTTCGGCATAAGAGGTTGGTTTTCCGAATCCTGTGTTTGTTTTTATCGCATTTCGTACTCATTTGCAAATGGTCTTATCTTAGTGATGTGTGTTGGGCCTCTCTGATCTTAGTTGTTTTGAATATGACTATTTTTAAACTTGATAATCTTGCCCGTATTGTTTTGACCATCGAATGCCCGTAAATTTGTGTCTTAAATTGAGTAAACACTTGTGGGGTATGCGTGCATGTTGGTTAGATTGTTAGGGTGAAGTCTGAGTAGCCCGTATTTGTGCTAGATGACGTAAATTGCACATTTATAGAATGGGTGACACCATTCTTAAGGGCAAAAGTCATCAAATGGCCAAGTTTAGTAAAACTGAGAAAAATCTGAATATCCCGGGGTGATGGGTGTTATGGGTCTGAGCTTGATTATGCTACTGCATTCTTTGATTTTGTTTTCGGGGGTTGCGGGGTTGAATTTGAGAAGTTGGGTTGAAAATAGGCACGTTGGGCCGTTTGGGGAGTTGGGTCGAGCTCGCCGAACCACTCGGCGATTCGCCTAATGTCCCTATCTCGCCTTTAATTTAAATCCATGCTATATGTGTTATTGGTTTCTGTATTATTCGGTGAGAAGTCTGAGGTTACCAAAAGCACTCGACAACTTGTCGAAAGTATTCTTGATCGCCCTTTGTCTGCACCCCTGAACCCTTGTTGCACTGTAACTTTCGGCGGACAAACCCATTCTCGCCGATAGCTTTCGGCGATTCGCGATAGGACCTTCTCATCGCCGACTTGCTTTAATTTCTTCTCCAATCCCTTCGGTGAGCCCATTCTAGCCCGCCAAAGAGATTCGACGATTCGCCGACTTGATCGGTGAGTATGTCTGCAGTACATTTTATGTGCTTTGATATGAATATTTACTAACTTTTCTCTGATGTTTTGCAGGCATGGCAAGAACAAACAGAGATGAGCAACCCCGGAAAAGAGTACGAGGTGTCATAATTAATGAAGGGGGAGCAACTCCTTCGAAAAGAGGAAGGTAGGAACCTCCGCCATGCGATAAAGGGAAAGGAAAGAGACCTATGTATGACAGGGCTGCTGCTAGTCCCTGGACTAATGTACTTGAACCTGATGATGATGAATTATTGTGACCCCAGTGCTCTGACCCCATGACTAGAACTCACCCCACTTCCACCACAGTACATCCTGCCTCCACACCAGTAGAGTCACCGCCAACTCCATCACCTCCTGTGGCTCCTGTGCTACCAGTCGTTCCGTTACCTAGACTCCTCAACAGGTTGAAAGGAGATGGTTTGTGAACTATCCTAGAGGAAAAACTACTATCTGTAGAAGAACTGGAGGACCGATACCCCAGTGTAGCAGAGTTATTATAGAGGCATCAGTTTTAGATCTTCACCAGACAACGAGGTCCATATATTCCTTCATGGGTTCATGAGTTTTATGCAGCATATGGTGAACTGGTACCGAAGAGTAAGAAAAAGGCCAATGAGTTTAGATTGGTTAAATCGGTCACAGTTCAAGGTGTGGAGGTAAGTTGTAGTGAGGAGCATATTAATGTTGTGCTAGATATGCCTCCAAGGAATGCACTCGCATATGAAGGATTGCCTATAGCACAAACTCTGTAGGATCTCAAGGGTTGGCTTTCCACCCTTATAACTAATACCACTCCTCGGTGGATGGAGGCAGGAGTCGAAATTGAAAAGAAGGATTTGAATATAGCTGCCCATTATTGACTCAGATTCATTAGTAGCTCAATAATGCCTTCACAGAATGAATCTGTCCTCCGACTTGCGCAGGCAGCCTGTTTGGGGTCTATCTTATCGAAGAGGTGGCTCAACCTGGGCCTTATCATAGAACATGAGATAGCAATGAGAGCTAAACAGAGGCAGACTTCTCTGCCATTCCCACTAGTGATCACAGAGCTGTGCCGACGTGCTGGAGTGCCTAGGGATGCAACTAGAGACTTTGAGGTGACCCCATCCTCCTCCACTGACATCCAACATATTGAGGCCGAGTACACTAGAGAAGAGGCTGACAGAAGAAGAGCAACACCAACATACACTTCTTCAGAGGTGGCATAACTAGATACCATACTAGTGAAACATTGACGGCATACTCGATTGTCATACTAATCATCTTTTAGAAACTCTTTCTCAAAACTCAATTTAAGACTCAAGTGTTGACTTTAAAAAGCTTCTCCAGATTTATAACTCAATTCATAGGGTTCATGTGGAATTATGGACATGAACGACTCAACTCCGGGATCTTATTAGTAATATGAAAACTCAGTACTCAGAACTCAAGAACTCAGAACTGAACGATACTACTCATCTAAAAAATACTCAATTCATAGGGTTCATGCTAATATATAGACATGAACGAATCAACTCAAGAATCTTAATGCATAATATATAACAATTCAATAATTAGGAATTAAATTTCAGAAAGATTCCGAAACTCAAGAACTCAAAATCAACTCATCTCAAGAATATTTAAATCTAGGGATAGAATCCTAGATTACTCTTTTACTCATTTGAAAGTAGATGTAGAGCGTGAGGAAGAACTAGTTCAACACTATGATAGTCTTACATACATGAAAGAACAAGGTTCTTGAAGAAGAACTTGATCAGAAGCCTTGAAACCCTAGCTTGAAAAAAAAAAATCAAAAAAACCTTTCTTGAGATTCTTGAATTAGGAATTAACGATTCATAATTGTATGGAGAATTATGAGTTGGAAAGAATTGAATTCTTGGAGAAAAACTTACCTTGAAGAAGAAACTTGAAAAATATTGAAAGAATCTTGAATGAAGTCTTCTACTTTGATTTTTCCTTAGGGTTTTGGTTGAAGGTTTTAGAGAGAAGAGAATGAGGAATTAAGAGATGAAAATCGGATGGTTTTGAGCCTTTAATTAGTGAAAAAATTCGTTAAGGATTTTCTTAGAGGTAAAAAGACAAAAATGACACTTTTTAATGTTTTCCCGTCGGCTAATTTGGCAATGCACTGTATCAGATACTAAAATGGTCATAACTTTTTACTCGAAACTTGGATTGACGTGAAATTGGTGGCGTTGGAAAAAAGATTCAAATACCTTTAATTTGATTGGTTATGGGCAACTTAACTCTTTATATTCTAAGAGATATGGTCGTTTAAAGTTGACCCAAGTAAAATTTTACATCAAAACTTAATCGGTAAGGAAACTTTCAACTCAACTTTGTGCTAGGAGATCTAGTGACCTTAATTGATATCCAAAATTATTTCCACACTAAAGAATTTACCTTTACACATATGGGTAATTTAAGAATCACCCGATAAGACCTTACATGTAAATGAAGAATAGTTCGGATCTTAACTTAGAATTTTTTGGGGTGTTACAATTACACCATGAAAGTGTATAGATATACTATGATAGTATCATTACAGACGACAACAAATGAAAAAATATTAGAAATAAAAAATGAAAAGAAGAAAAATTAAAAAACATATAGAATGACCAAAAACATGAAATTAAATTGTGGTAAAAAAGAATATTATGTTTTAAGAAAAAAATGAATTAAAGAAGAAGAAAAATATTAAATAATAAAGAAATAATCAGAAAAATTGAGAAAATAAAAGGAAAGGAATATAAAATAAAGCAATTAAATATAAATAAAAAATATAATAAGAAATGAAAAAAAAGGAACCAATAAATTAGAAAAGGGGGAGGAAAGTAGAAAAAAATAGAGAAAATAAACTAACAAAAAAATAATGAGAAAAAAAAAGGAGTATTTAAAATAAAATTTGAGTATGAATTAGATTATGGTGTAAAAAGAAAATAAAGAAAAAAATAATTCTAAAAAAATTAATGAATAAATATGCATAAAAACAAAGGGAAAAAGGATATATATATATACCCCGAATTATCATAAATGGTATGTTAATACCCTTTGTTATACTTCAAGGTTATTCATACCCTTATCATCAATATTTTGGGTTTTATATACCCTTATAGCAAATAGAGCGCCAAGTGTCATCATCTCAATGGTCTATCCAAAATCAATTTCATTTTTACCCACAAATTAAAATGTATTTCAAAATCTAGAAAGTGCCTTCAACAATTTGCTTCTTTTGATTTTAAAAAAAAACACCACATTAGATCTAGAAGATCGCAATAATATCCACCAACATTAACTTGAGTCTCTACTTTGTTCTGAGGAGAAAATGTAGGAGGGATTTATTGAGTAGATGGAGGAGCCAATGGTGAAGATGGGGGATGTGGTAATGGTTGAGGTGGAGGGCGAGATGGTGGTGAAATACATGTGTCAAGCGCGTGCGTTCCCCATAAGATATTGACTAAGTATTGACATATTAAAGGGTTATCTATTCCTACAAAGTAGTACACGATGTAATAGAACACCCATGAAATATAAGTGTGTGGTTGAGATCCCATAATAGATCGAAGGGCTTTTCGCTATTTTCTCATTTTTAAAATCCACAGGTTATTGGGTTCGTTGAAAAAGTTATTTCGACATTATTGTTTTGAGATTATAATTCTAGGACTTATTTATCTCAAGATAAGATCAAGTTTGAGGTATAACTTTTTCTTGGAACTAATTATATATTCAATCAAATAAAATATAAATTTAATTTCAAACTTAATTATGAAATATCTCACATCACCAATAAACCAAACGACCCTAAAAGACACTAATTGAGGAAGTTGGAAACTTTAACAAAGAGACAAGGTTCTCTGTAATTGAACCACCCCATATACGAAAAACACAAGAACAAATTTTGCCTTCTGAATTTTGAGGAATGTTAAATCGTTTTCCAAATTTTTAGGGAACAAAAAAGAAGTATAATGTCATGAATTAAGGGTGTGTTTGGTATAAGGAGTATGTTCTTGAAAAACAAGTGGTTTCTTACTTATTTTCTTGTGTTTCGTTAGTAAAAAAGAATATTATTCTAACCGCGACACGAGAGGCAAATCCTGAGCACAATGTGACACCTTTATAAAATTTTAGTTTATGATCTATTTATAATGTAAAATAAAAAGAGCAGTATCAAAAGATGCTAAAATTTACTTTTCCTTAAATTGTAGAGATGATTAAAGCTTTGACAACTTATATATATTGAGAAACATTTTGTTTCGCAGAAAGAACTAAAGGAAAAATTGCTTTGAGGAAGTTTAACAAGTGGTTAAAATTTTTTAGCTCTTGTTTAGAGTTAATATTTCTTCGTTAAGTGATTTCTAACAAAAGTGAGTAAGTATCTAAGGGGACTCGAACTCAAATTCAAACTCCAAAACCTCTTATTAAAGATGAAGAAGTACTTACAACACCATAGTCATGTTGGTCTCTCTCTTTCATTTCAGTTGTCAAAAAGACGGGGTTTTCTTCTATTCGGTGATGGTGAAATCGGGTCCTCACACTTCTCGTCTTATTTGCCCCCATGTCAAGAGATTTTCTACACGTTACATCTTTAATGCATGGGAGAAATTCCATCATCTCGTACTAAATAAGAAATTCACATCCTCTCGCACTAAATAAGATTGCTCGCTTACATTAAAGCTTTAACGTGTAGAAAATCTCTTGACAAATGGGGCAGATGAGACAAGACGTGTGAGGACCTGATCCCATCATCACCTATCAAAAGAAAATCCCGTCCTTTTTTGCAAACTTAAATAAAAGATGTAAGTATTCGTTCATTCTTAGTCAGAGGTTTCAATTCGTTTTTTAATACATTATTATTTTTGTTAGGGACCCTACCTCTATATTTACTCTTTCAGTATAGAATTCTCTATTTTCCGAACAATCAACTCCTACTCAATTCTCTATTTTACTCTCTAAAAATAATCTTCTTCTCTCTCATCAATATTATATTATTATTTCTATTTCATTTTAATTTTTTATTTCATTATATAAATAATTTTTTTAAATAATCACCCTATATAATTTTCATGTAATATAATTTTTTTATTTTTTTCAATATAAAATTATATTTTATCTTAAATTTCTAAATAATATAAATTCAAAGAAAATATTATATATACATATTAATGGACAATTCAAATAAAATTAAAATCAATAATGAAATATGATTACATAAACATTTCATAAATACTTAACTTTCAAGATTATTATGTTGCTCACTTAAATGCTCTATTAATGCATTTATGGAGTTCAAAATGAGCATTTTTGTGCATTCTTATATTTAAATTATTATGTTTTGTATTGTATTTTTAAATTATAATTTTCATCTTCTCATTTAAATTCTATGCATTCTTCATAGTGAAATAATAATAATTTTTAATTATACAACTTAAAGTGACAAAATGTTTTTAAAATTTGAAATATTATTAATTCGGAATGAAAGTAGTATATACTAAATAATTAATTTAATATTTTATTTTATTAAAAAAGAATTGCGAATATTCGAGATTTAATTAATGATTTTATATGATTTAGAATATGTTAATGACAAGTATTCTATAATAGAAATCCTAAACCCTAAACCCTAAACCCTTACGTCCGTCGGTCGGTCCGTCCGTCCAACCACCTACCTACCTAGCTATCTATGTATCTAGCTACCTACCTAGCTATCTATGTATCTACCTTCCTACTTACTGTCACGACCCGAGATCACCCCCTAGTCGTAATCGGCGTACTCGACCTCGAAGAGGTCTAATACAAGCCTCTTAGCATTCATTCATTGCATAGACACTAAAACCATAAGGAATTAAAAACTTTCTTTATCAAGAAAACATTTAAATAAAAAAAAAAGAATAGCAAGCGGAAGACTTTATACATGATGTCTCAAAACCATCTAATACTTTTGAGTACGAAATTCGGGACTAATCCCATACACAACTTCATGATACTAAAAAGACATAAAAGAACATATGGGGTATTGTCCTCGAATATATGAGGACTCACCAAGTCTTCATCTTCAACACTTAGAAACCTATCAAGTAGCCATGACATGTCACCATCTCCAAATCCCTACACTTTAATCCAAAAAGGGAAAGAAAGGGGTTAGCACAATTAAGTACTAAGTATGGAAGTCATGCAAAAACATGCTAAAAGGGATGTTTATTGGAGAAACATACTTTTATGCCATTTGGTAAAACTTCATAAAAAAAATACAAGTATAAGAGTCACAATATCCAACCATAACCAGCATACAAGTCATTAACCACTTTAGCACATACTCCACACATAACCCATTCCTTCACCTTAAACCATCCACCTCAAGTAACCCGTGGACAACACTTTGTGCAATGTATGGATAGCGTCCCATACCACCATCCACACTAAAGCATCATCCTAAGGCCACCAAATGTGAACTTACCACTTATCATGCTTCATATCACAAGCCATCATGCACAATTAGTACCAATGTACAACACATGAGCATAATTGACAAGTAAGCCTTTTCATCATTTCTTGACCTCTATCTCAAGTTACCCAAAGCCTCACTTAAGTGAAACATGAAGTGACCGCCCATACAATCTCTTCATATACACCTAAGTGTTCCTAAGGGTTACCATAGATAAGGAAATTTACCATTACAATATAACATACTAAGTCAATGTTTACATATAAAACCATAGCCAACCGTATACATACTCAACATATGTTCATATACAACCCATGCTTAACTTTAAAGGAACACATGCCATTTCATTACCATAGGACCTCTACCTAATATAACCTTAAGACACACTTGAGTAAGACAAGAAGTGACCGCCCATACAACCTCTTCAAGCACACTTAAGTGTTCCTCAAGATTACGTTAGATAAGGACATTTCCTTTACAACATAACATCAATAGACCAACATTCTTTAAGAAACCATTTTGGAGACATTCAAGCACATAAGGGGACTTTCACATAATAGTCGTTAGACTTAGGGAACTCACTTTAGTATCTTCAAAGCCTACTTGTGCCATGTGTAGATAGCATCCCATACTACTACCTACACGTTATAGAACCTATCCAATAACTAGAGTGCACATCCCACATGATGGGAATAGGCATAACCGACATAGACCATACTAGCTAGGTATGGAATCCGGAGTCTATCCTACTCCGTGGAGGTTGTTCTACTTGCCAAAGGTAGAACTAGTAAGCAACCCATGTAGGCACATGGTTTAGGGGATGTCCAAGGAAGTTCATTGTGCCTAATCTCATACTCAACTAGGCCACCTTCCTAACCACATCCACTCGGTGCTAGCCTTGTTTCCCATAGAGTATTCAATCACATATGTACTTAGAGAAGGCTCCTTTTCTAGTTCAACCAACTCATAGTACCTCTTCCCAAGAAAGGCCCCATTTCTTAGTCATGGCCAATCAAGGTTCATAAGGATAGCTCATTTGACTTTCTTAGATAAGGATTATCATGCCATTCCGGCTCCATCCATCTCTAAGTCTATCATCTCACTCAAGAAGGGAACTTCGCCCTAAGGCCCATCCTTCAAGGTTATACATTTACATAGGAAAGCTAGACTTATGAAAGGGCACCATTTCTTAGTTCTGCCGATTCAAGTCTTGGCCTAGAATTCCTCTTTTAGCATTTATAGAAAGGGCACCATTTCTTAGTTCTGCCCATTTCACACATTCATGCATTCAAGACTTTAAGTAACAAGGAGGGACACTTTAGTCTACCAACCAAGTCACAACATTTTCATTTAAGGATACTTCATAATCCAACATCATTTCATATATACATCATGAGAAACATCATACTTTATATCACAATGCTATCCACTTTACATAGGATCATCACAAGATCACATAAACTCATTCACATCATACCTTCACACATATAGCTTCACATAAAACTTTACATATAGCTTCATATAGGACTTTACATATAGCCTCATTTATATATAATAATATAACAATACAATAACACTCATATAATGCCCTTCATGGTCTCAATTCACAATAATACAATATTCCAACATTATGCAACAACTTCCCCAATGCCTTCATGGCTACAATTCACAATAATACCACACAAGAACAAGATATAACACTTCCACCAAAGGTGGATTCAACCTACCAACAACAATTAATTCAATAAAGAGAGTGCAAGCTTTCTTACCATAATTCAAAGTCATAGCCAAAATCACCAAAAATCCAAGCAATCACCAATACTTTACTCATAAGGCTTACCACCCTTAATTCACCCATTATCAACAAATAAATCATGAATAAACATTAAACAACACAAGAGATATCAATACAATTCACTTTACACATAATTCCATCAACTTTGAATTTATAGAAATAGACCCACTTCATAAACACATTTTGGGGTTTTGTAGAATACAAGGATTCATGGAGTTTTCATCTTAAAACATCAATTAAACATCAATAATATCATAACTTATCATTTGAAATCGTTTCATGCAAGAACCCTTGAGTTTGAGTAGAAATTAGGCTTTTTCACAAACTTTGGAAAAGTTGAAAACCATTTGAAATTGACTCTAGGGTGATAGCTTGCCCTAGATAAAGAACTCCCATACCTTTACTAAGATTCCCCAAGAAATTTGATGAAGAAAACGCCTTGCATCCACAACCCTAGCTCCCACTTCTTCTTCTTCTTCTCTTCTTTCTCTCTTCTACTCTTCTTCACTCAAGAACCCTAACTCTTACTCTTTTAAAATGGAACAAAAATTATCCACAATCAGCCTAACACAACAATATAACCTCAAAAGAAATGATTTGTGAAAAGACCAAAATGCCCTTAAATTTCCGGACGAACTCCCTGCCAACTGCCCAACTTTCAAAGGGCATAAATCGCTCATACGAACTCGGAATCGAGCAAACTTTGTGGAGTTGGAAAGATCGTTCCAAGGGATTTCCAAACATAACTGGAACTACTCCTGGATCATCCTGAGCTAGGAGTTATGACTGCTCAAAGTTGGCCAAAAACTCACTGATTTCCACACTTGGCCAAATTTCCAGATTCTGAATTTTTTCCAAAAATGACTACTTCCAATTTCAAGCTTCTTCATATTCATTTTAAATTGTCGGATGTTACACCTACCTACCTACCTTCCTACCTATCTATCTAAAAGAATGAACCCCATCCACTTGAATATTGTATTACTATTACTATTACTATATTATTAAAAGCACAAACCTTTTCACATTAAAGGGTTATGAATTTTCTGAAGGGTTGTGACTTTTTGATGGGTTGTAATATTTACAATCATTTGTGACTTTTCAGAAGGGTTGTCATTTTTTTATGGGTTGTGACTTTTCTATAGGGTTGTTCCTTTTTCAATGAATTGTGACTTTTTCAAAGGGTTGTGACTTTTCCGATGAGTAGTGACTTTTGCAATGAGCGGTGACTTTTTTGAAGGGTTGTGACCTTTCTGATAAGACACAATTAGCACCTATTCATACTAATATTTGTGAACTATTTCAAAGGGGGTTCCTCTCACCTTTAAACTACTATTTTTTTCTACTCTTCTTCTTCTTAAAAAATCAAGTGTTATTTGAAACAATTGATTAAGTTCGAAATTGAATGAAATTTGAGGTACCACATAAAAAAAGAGTTGGTGAAAAAATTGTAGAAAATCATTCATCAAATCACACTCATATTTTTCTCTTACGATTTCATCGCATACATAGTTAAATATTCTTTATATCTTTTTAGAAAATTAATACCATCTAATTAACCTGAGATAATTTATTTATTAAAAAAAATTATTTCCTACGAATGGTCACAACAATTTCAACCTTCATATTTCTTCGGTCATAAAACATAATCATTCACTCCTTATAAATTCTTGGGGATCTCTTTTTTGCAGCAATATGAGATCATTCAAAATTTTCATAAAAGATTCATCCCCAATCAATTGATATGTTTTGCCGAAGTCCTTAGTATTGAAATTTAGGTATCGACTTTTGATTAAAGAAGAAAATAAGAGAACAGGGAAATGTGCAATTAACTATGAACTTTGCCTCACACAGAAAACTTCTATATATAGTGTGCGTGGATTTTCACTTCTTTTTCTTGTTTTGTTTTGTTAATTAATTTCGTTTGTATTTTCATTCAAGAGAGAATTTAATAATTAGTATTCACATAACAAGTGAACAGTGATAAATACACACATTATGTATTATTGTTTCTAATAAAAATTAATAGATCAAGTTGTGGGAGAGAAAATAATAATAAACAAATACGAAAAAGACATGATTGGGGTAAACTATTTCTTCTTTATTTTTCCATTTTTTATTATTTTACCCTCAAACGAAGGAGTTTCTTTCTAATTTTTCTAAAACAACGGGTATCAACATAGTCCATTGAATTATTAGGTTTGATGTTAAGTCCATTATTTTCAAAATAGATTTTTACTTATAATATGATATATAGCCATGATAAGAATTATATTCCTAATAGATATATAAGTAAAAATGAAGGGAGAATGTAAAGTATTGGTGGCAAGATATTTCAATCAAATGGAATACTTGAGTAAATATAGAATCCAAATGTTTTCATCTTCCTTCTTCATTGGCTATGAATTGTTCCATATATTTTTCTTTGGACTCACCGAATGACAAGCAACTACCTCTACAAGTCCTTGAAAAGGCCTTGAGATCAAGAGAAGAAGGAAGAAATTACACGGGTCCGGGCACGGAACCTACATAAGTGTACAAACAAGGAGTGAGTACAAAAAACACGATACCCAGCAAGCAACTTACTAAACAAAGCAACTAGCTAGAAAACAAATACGCCTGACTCTCCAACAGAGCCTTCTCAACTACAACCTACACAGAAATCAACACAATCTAACAATTTCTACATTACACGACATATAAGCCCCAATATTCACAGTTCAATATTAAAAATTTAACAATCAAACAAATCAATCTCAATGTCAAGTAGTTCATTTACACGCACAAGTACATCAATATTAAGTAACAAGCAAGTCATGCATTAGTTTCAAAAGTATCAAGTCACAATGATCAATCTCTGGCCAGAACCATTTCCATCTACTTTATATCATCTTTCAGTTGATCGAAGACCAATTCAACTGCCTCATTCTCAGCGATATGCATGACCCTAAGAATTATGTTGATCTCATCTATAAACTTTTTTGGGTCCTCTGTTACGCTAGATCTTATGAACACTGAGGATTCATATTGAGGAAATCACGTACTCCGAATCCAACTGTCTCTACTCGAACAGTACTAGGTATAACTACATTTTGTCCTTGGACCAGAGAAGCTACCAACTGAGTGAGCAACTATATTTCCCTTCTGAGATCTTGCTCTGAGGTTCCTGGGGGCGATATATGAGGTACTTGAACTATTGTTTGTACTACTGTACGTGTAAAAACTCCTGTAGATCTTTCTGCCCCGGGAATCTGAGGACACAAAAGTATAGGACATAGCAAGCTCTCGTGACCACTAGTCTAATCACCTAATAGTTGGGAATGCTCTGAAATGGATGCCTCATGAGTATTACTAATAGTGGACTTTGGGCCTTCTTTATCCTTGTCTGTAATAGGCATGATCTATATCACAAAAAACTGTATAAGTTAGAATTAACTTTCTATGACTTAGCTCTCGCACGATATAGATTATGAAAGAAGGTCAAAATCATAAATGCCCATGTAGTACCTCAATTATAATACGGCACGCAACACATTTATCATAAAGGTCCTACTAGACACGACTTCATAGACTCCCTGGACACTTAAACCTTCTGCTCTGATACCAAGTTTGTTACGCCCCAACTAGAAAGGGGTGGACATCAAGGATATATACAAACACCTTCTAACTATCTACACTAAAATTAAGTCAAAGATGTAGACTCATAAGAACAATAAACTATACTAAGACACAAATCAAAACATAGATAACAAAAGGGCCCATTGGGCTACTTTACAATAGAAACAAAACTAAGTCTAAGAAGCCTCTAAAGCGTATGCATCTAAGAATTTGACAACTATTCGGGACAGGGCCCCGACATACCCATTCTAACATATGTACATACATATAAAAATATAGGCTCTAAATATCTGATAGCTCCAGGTAGAGGTGGAGCTTACCAACTGCTAAACTGGAAGTTTCTGGTCTACTGGAAATGTTTGTTGTCCTCAGTACCTGAGCCTGTATTGATAGAAATGCAGCGCCACAAAAATAGGGACATCATTACATATAAAACATGTATTGGTATGTAATGAAGACTTAATAACAAGTAGACATGTAAGAATGCTGGAATGAATCAAATATCAAGATAGGAAAATCTGAGCATATGTATGCAGGAGTCATAATCCAAAACTGGAATTAGTGAGCATTTTCAAGGGTCCTTACCCAACATTTCATATCTTATTCATTTACATATATGTAATTTCAATAATTTTCCTGTGTGATATCTTTTACTTTGTTATATAACTTCTTTGTTCTTTGTAAAACTAACTGTTTGGGAGTTACATGATGGCCTAGTGTTGGCGATCAATGAACCCGGTATGGCTTCTGTAGTCACTGTTACACCCGTGTGTGAAATATCATAGTATGGGTAATGAGGTATTTCAAGGTACGCCCCTGGGCTCCTATATGGTCTGTGCATAGACCTGTATTAGCCAGGTGAATCCACGATGGGAAATTCAAACTAACTCTTTCTAAATTTTGTGCAGAGAATAGCGTCGCACGTAGTGGCCCTAAAAATACCCTCCCCATGCTATAGAGTAGGCATTAATCTCAATTTTATGTAAAGACTTATAATAATTAACTCATAAATCATACAACTTGTGCTACCATTTGCGATTACTTTCTTTAGATTAAGAATCATATATCTTGTGACCTATGCATCTATGAATAGTCAATAGCCATCTGCTTCCTTTAAATTTATGCAACATATACACTCACTAACTTCCAAGAGTTTCCACGAAAGTCATATATATTTATGCGAAACATATGACTTCCTTGACCAAAAAAAAGTACTATAACTCTATAGGTTCAGGACTCCAACATGAGAGTGTTTATAAAATAGGATAAATTTCTTTCAAGTATCATATATTATGTGATGACATTTACCAGAAGAACATGCAACTTCGGGTCGTGCCTTAATGGCGAAGGAGGTTTTAGTATTACATACCTTACTTCGGGACTTACTATCTTACATCATATCGTCAAACTCCTTTGCTGACAACTTTATCTATAACATAACACCATAAAATGACACTATAAGAAGATAATAAAGAAGCACAACAAGGCTGAAAACATCATAATAGCTCACGAGTGACAAGCTCAACAATTACTATAGATAAATGGTGTTTCATCACATCCTTCTCTTTCTCTACTTTCCATGTGTGGTCATGACTTATTTACGTGTTCAATATTACTCCTCAATCCTTTAACCATAAAGAACCAGCCCCTTTAATCATCTACAATTAACATATAAAGTCAAACCAATGGCTTCTGAGCACCATCCTATGGGTTCTTTGTCAACAACGTCCAATTCCCTTATAAGCTCATAGTTTAAGTTGGTAGAGAACAACTGCCGTCAATTACAATAATAGGAGCTCATATAAACAGTTACAACATATTCTTAAGCAATTTAGGCATTTCATCAAACACTTGGTGAGCGACAAACTTTTAAGAACTATAAGAGTTGTGTTTTCTATACCTAGCCTTCCTCTTTATCATAACTGGCATACTACCCCAATACAACACCATCCACCCATAATTTGGTCAAAACAAACACCCAACACCTCCCTCTACAAACTCCCTCCTCACCAAGAACATTAACTACAATGGGTAAAACATGGAGTCACGGCTTCCTATCACCGTCCCGTGAGTCCTTCCCCGTAAATTATACTTACAGAATTCGTAGAATACTATTTAAGGAGATAGAAGAGGAGTCATACCACTACATCCATGAAAGGAAGTCCCTGCCCTTTTTAATCTTCAAGAACAAGACTTTCTTTCCTTCAAGAAAAGACTTGGCTAAGTATATCTATAGGTATATAGAGAGGAAGACACTTGATTCTTGAAGAAATCAACTTACCTTAAGCTTGGAAGGATTGGAGATGAGAGAGACTTGAAGAGATAGCTTTAAAGCAGTCATCGCACGTTTTAGAGTATATGGTAAAAGAAATCTCAAACTTTTATTATAAAAACAATACGTTTGGCCCACTTTCTCCAAACTGCCACATGTCCAGTGGTTGGGAAGAGTGTGCATCTATCGTAAAATGTACATAACTTCTTACTCTGGAGTTGTATTAACAAGCGATTTGTTTTGCTGGAAACTAGACTCAAATACCTATCATTTGATAGGTCGTAGGTCCTCCAACTCTTTATATATTAGGAGATATGATTGTTCAAGGTGATAAATGAAATCATTTGTAGTACTCCTCCACAATGAACCTTTAAACTTGAGTCTTTTCTTTAATGATCTCTTTGGCCTAAAACTTTTGTTTAACCCTTCAAATGACTCAATATAAGGGTTACATGATATTCTTAACCATTTTCAATGATATATTCCCCCAATATCACACCTATGCATTGGTTTTTATGAGTGGAAAATGTGATTTAAGTTACGGGGTATCACAACCTACTTGATTGGCGGAGTTTTGTTATTTTCTTCATCTCACCCTTTCTTACCTTCAGGCTTCAGGCGTTTGAACCTCAGTTGGTGAAATTGATTGAGTCATCCTATAACGTTTGGTGAATCATCGATGACCACTTTGTTTGCCTATTTTAGCCTTCAATTTGATCCAACCTCCTTCAACTTTAGGTGATGGATTTTCACCTTGCTCAACTGCTTCGACGAATTGTCACTTTCACCTTACTTCGCTTACCTGCCTTAAATATTTTTCAGAAGTGAACACTCTCACTTTAGGCGAGGTCTAGTCGTGTTGGGTGATGCACCTAGTGTACTAGACAATCCCCAGCTGGGAGTTTTCACTCTTTTCAACATTTTTGGCCTATATTTCATAGATTCATCTTTGCCTTGTCTTTAGCCTTCATAACTGCAAAACATCAAAATATCATCAGATAAGAACATAAATAGGCATTAAGAACACTATCTGTTGATCTAAAAGGCCTCAAATGAGTCAAAAACTCAGACTTGTCATATGTAAGGCTAGATAGTCAATGCATGTGTCCTTTTTCACATCCTACATGTATTTTAAGTAAGCAAGATTCAAAGTAGGGTTTATACCCCAAGTTAGCCTTATTCAAAATCCTCTATACATCTTTGATTTCTTATTCTTGATTTCCTTATAGTGATTTCAGCCTTTCCTCTATATCTATGATCCTTGATAGCTCATGTTCATTATACCACATGAACCGTATTTAAGAAAGATTGTTTAGAAGCCTTGGCATATAATTTTTTATACATGTTTTCATATTCAAAAAAAATCTAGAATTAATGAAATTACTTCATAAAGAGTTTTAAGGGAATTTTACTACTTCCAAATGCATTTTTATCATAAAGAAGAACATTGCTAGTTTAAAGGAGTATATTAGTTTGGGAAAGAGGTTTTCAGTCAACCCTAAAGAAATCTTAGCATAATTTTAAAGAAGGATATTTGAGTAATTACTTGACTTAGAAGTTATCAATTTCTCGATAAAGGGGACCTTTTTTCCTAAAATGAAATCATATATAGTTATTAAGCACTATTGCATGTTTTAGAAGTAGTATTAGGCACCAAGTTAGGTACGATTTAGATAATTCAAACCCATTATTGCACAACCAGCGTATGATAGGATTGTGTTGTATATTTGGGTGAGACAATCTTAAGGACCCTGGTAAGGACTTACATATTTGATCCATAGTTCAGTTTGTCCTTTATCCTGGAAAAGTACCAGATGGTTCTAGCAATGTGGCAAGTCGTTGTATCATCATGAGGCTCATTGTGATAGTTGTCGGTTGGGGAAACTCTCCAAGAAAAGTAAAGTATTCTATTTAAGCATTTGATATTTTTGCATATGACTAACTTGTAAAGATTTATTGTGTTCAGTTTGCATGCATGCTTTACTTTACAGTTATATATATTATAGTCTTTTAATTTTCTGAGTTACTCTTTCAGTTAAACATATTTAGTATAATTAGTGTTTTCATTCAGCCATTTTACATACGGTACATTCCATGTACAGACGTCATTCGATACTGCATTTTTTAATAATGCAGATATAGGTGTTTAGGATTGACAACAGACACTTCATTGAGATCACCTCCATCAGTTTTTGGTGAGATCTCTCACGTTTTGGAGGGTTCTAGTTCAATTATTTACTTCTTTATAATTAGACATTTTAGTTATCATTTAGATAGTCTTGGGTCTTGTCTTGTCACCTATCCTAGTTTATTAAAGGATTCATAGACAAGTTCGTGAGTCATTTGAGTCTTCGATTTTATGATGTTTTAACTGTATTATATTTATGATATTTATCAATAATTCATACTTTTCATATAGCATGCTTCGAGGTGTGAATATTTATCTCCTTTAGAGCTTTTGCATAGATTGTTAGTCCTCTATTCAGTAGTAAACCATGCTAAAGATTCACTTGAGACAAGAAATAGTTTCTTAGGCCAACCATACCCAGGGCGTAGGCTTAGGGCATGACAATAACATGTCAATATGAGTTGAATTTATTTTGTTCAAGTAAAAATAAAAATGGAAAAGTTGAGGAGTCGCATAGAAAATATCAAAAATTGAGGGATAAAAGGAAGAGACAAGGCTGAATAAGAAAAGAAAAAGAAAAGTAATGTGAAGATAGTATCAAGGAGGGTGTAGTCACTACTCCCAAATGTACCATACCTTTACCCCAGACCTACATTACAAGTCTATTAAGTTCCACAGTGATCCTAGTATATTTTTCTGTAAAGTTGGTGTGAAAATAATAAGGACAAGCCTATGGGTTATGTATGAATTGTTTGAATTTCATTCTGAGAGTGAGTGTTTTGTATTATCCCTCATAAATAAATCATAATATGTGTGTGATAGGGACTTCTTTATTGTAAGGACATTGGGATGGAACTATTGATAGTTGATTGTTGACGAAAAAGCTAATGGTGTATGCCAATTTGCTTGTTAATATATGGTTTTCATCCTTTGATCCTCTTGAGTTGACATGCCTCATTGAAATAATGTTTTGAAACTTGTGTGAGTGTTGATAAATTCACGGGACTGTATATATAGTGTTAGGTGTTGCTTGAGGACAATCAAATGTCTAAGTTGAGGGTGTTGTTGTTCCGACATTAGACGACACATTTGATACTTTTAAGTATGAATAAATGCTAGTTTTGAAGCAACAATAGTGTCTTTTAATAATTTTTCTATTGTTTGGAAATCGCTCAAAATGGAAAAGGAAGCAAAATGAGGCATGTTTAGCAAAAGAGAGCCCTGACAATAGGACTGATGGACCGTCACACCCTTGATGGGCCATCAAGGCCAGTGTTAGAGGTAAATAGAACAAATGTCAACAAAGGGGCATATGATGGTCAATCTTACGGACCATCACATCTACAACGGGCAATCAAGCAATTCTTTACTAAGAGTATTCAAAGATAACTTTTGATAGGGCCCGATAGTACCAACAATATAACAGACCGTCACACATGTAATGGACAGTCAGGTGTTATATCAGACAAACTCCAAAAGGTCAGCTTTATTAATTTAAATTTCAAATTTTTTGGGTCTATAAATGGTATTTTTAGGGTTTATTTATTATATTATTTTTTGAGAAAAACAGTGTACGCTTGAATGAGTTATCATCGAAATTATTCATTGATTTTTGAAATCAAAGCTTGGGATTGCCTTAATTTTTGTTAGTGAATTATTCAATGAATGCAATAATATTCTTTATTTCAATTATCATGAGTGGCTAAACCCTACAACTAAGGGTTGTGAAATCCATGACCACCTGACCTAATTAAGGATTTTTTTTACAAAATAAACTTTGTATTTTGATTGTATACGTATACCCTATTAACTATTTCGTATTAATCGATTTCTGATGGTTGAAAATATTAGAATCTACCCTAGGTTTGACTTGTTTTTAGTAAAACAGGTTTAAAACTAGGGAAAAGAGTTAACGGATTCAATACTCAAAGCTCGTCTAATGGTTTATGTTGTACTAAGATCAACAAACTCAAGGTAATTGCCATTGATTTGAAATAAACACTTTTAGTTCGAGAGAATAAAAGTGACATGTATTTATATGTAGCATGAGTTTGATAAATTGGTATACTAGCATTACATATTGAAATTCTGTATTAATCCAAAATAAGGCAAACAAGCTGGTGAACACAATCCTGGTTATTCTGTCTATAAATTCTCTGTTTAAGTGATACTAGTATGCGTACACGCGCAAGTTGTTTAAAATATAATAATTTAATAATTAAAAAAAATAACAAATAAGAATTATTACTCACTTAGTGATATATTTAAATAATACTCTCTCCGTCCCATATTAGTTGATCATCTTACTAAAAATAGTTGTCCCATATTAGTTGTCCATTTACTAAATCAAGAAAGAATTAATTAATTTTTTTGTATACTACCCTTGCAAATAATTCTTTTTGAAAGTGTTCACATTTTTTGTAAAATTCGTAAGAAATTTTTTAAAGGGTGAATTGATAAACATATCTTCTTTTTATGATTTCTTGATATGAGTATAAAAAAGAAAATGATTAACTAATATGGGATGTGAGAGTAATAATAGAAATCATCAGCTTATTTAAAGCACATTAAATTAATATTATTACAGCGCAAATTAATTTTATAATATTTAAATATAATTTCTATAGTTATATCAGCTACACTTTTAATTTTATAATATATTATGTTGAAACTTTTCTAAGAATAATATTAATTTATGATTATTTTATCTTGATCAAACATCAAATACTTCAAACATTTTTACGTGTTTGTCCTTCATTCTTCTTATGTCGTTTGAATTTTTTCCTATGTTAACAATTAACTAATTCTAACATTTCACATGAAATATTTAATACCATAAGATTAATTGACGTGTAGTTACATTTAACATATGTTTTATTCAAAATATTCTTTACTATTTATAATTAAAAAAAAGATTTAAAGGTAAAACTAATCTTAATTAATACAAACTATATAGATTTTCTCAATGTGTTTATTAGATATTTTAAATTTTGATTTGAACGATATTAAAAAGATATGATTTTTTTAAAGAAGTTACTGAAACTTCATAATAGACTAAAATAGCGGAGAAAATAATATAATAATTATACATTACATCATATGATGCCATAGCCGTCTAAAATTATTAATTCAAAATTAAACTAAACAAAATCCCTCACGCAAATCACATAAAAAGTTATTCATTATTAATTTTCACAATGTATATAAGTATTACTTCACCACCTCATGTTTTAAAGTGGATTATTTATTTTACTATCTAATCTACTACATATTTTTTCTTCTGGAAAAATTGATAAAGGAAAAGTATAACGTGCTTTCTAATACAATGCCATTAATTTATTGTTGTTTTTTCAAAAAAAATATGAAATAAAATTCTTTACAATTTGTTTGGAATTAGAGAGTGCAATTGAAAGCTTAAAAAATGTCTCTTTTAAAGCGAATTACAATAACTGTATTATTAGAACAAAAAATGAAAAAGGGAATTATGTTGTTGCATACTCAGTTATTCTTTTTGCAAGATAATTGAGAATAACAATTTGTTTAGAAGTGGGAAGGTAGTGGGAGACTTGGAGGTTTTAAAACTGTTTATTTAAGTTGTGATGGGTAATAAGGACTAATTGTAACGACTGGGTTCCATAGTTATAAAAAAACCAAGGGGGGAAAAGTTTGGGTTGGAAAACTTTCTCTTAGTAACTTAGAATTTCCCAACCTAGTCCAGATTTGGACCAAATCGGAGTCATTAAAGTATAGGGAAATCTGGTAGCAATTGGGTGATCTAAGTATGAAATTGATCACATGAGTAGATAGCCAAGATGTTAAGGAACCCGTGCGACTTTACGAAATTTAATTTGGGCGAGTAGAACTCCCAAATTGATCTTGGTGTGAACGGGTAGTTTTTTAGCGTCATTGGTTGAAGGTGTGTTGTGAAATGGGGGTATTGGGATTATTAAAATTGCTCACTGTTTTGGGCAAGCCTCTATAGAGGGATTTCTGCGGCCAGGGCGGGGCCTGCAGCGGAGCGAGGGTCACTGTGGCGGGGCAGACACACTTAAAGTCGGAAATAAACCTCAAAAATGTTTTATTCTGTAATTTTCAAACTTGAGAGATAAGGAACAAACCCAGGTCTTTCTTGACAGTTTTCCACCATTCTTGCGGCTAAAAGTAAGATTTTAACTCCCCGAATCCATTTTTCAATCCGTAGAACGTAATCTAATGGGTAATTATTGATGGGGGAGGGTTTTGATCTAGAATTTATGATGGAAACAACCCTAATTGGGAGATTGGGATCATGGGTTTGATCTAGGGTTCATAGGATTGTTGGTAATTCGGGTTATTAGTTATCATTTATTGATTCCCGTATTATATAGATTGTTTGTAGACCAAGAACAAGCGAAATGAATCCGAAAAGGGAAGAATCAAATTTCATAAGGGTTTCAAGCTTGTTTCGAGGTAGGTGATGGTTGTGATTTCATGATTGTGTGATATATGTTTATTCTTGCTTCATTATAAAACGTGTATGTATACAAATGTTGCATTATTGATCACACTAATGTAAATTAGATAGATGAATGATGAATGCCATGAATCATGACATGATTGTATGATTTTGAGATTATACTTGTGGTTGTGATTGTGGCTTGTTGAATGGATCCGGTGTTGCGTTCCGACACACTAACTTGGATCAGTTGCCACATTTCGACATAAATATGGGATCGGTTGCTACTCTCCGGCATAAACATTGGATCGGGTACCACGTCTGTATGCTAACAGATTGGGTTTGGGTTCCATGAGAGGACCAATGACTTGTTTTAATTGTATATTGTTCGTAAAAGATGATGATATTGTATATGTTTGCTGTATGCATGTTATTATTATGTTGTAATTACTTATGTATGTTGCACTTAGTTGGATAGTCGTGTGATCCTACCAGTACATTGTGGTTGTGTACTGATACTGCACTTGCTCTTTCTTTGTTGAGTACAGGGCATCTTTAGGCGGCTATTGAAAGAATTCGTTTAGAAGTTCAGTGATCGTTCGAATTCAAGAGTGAGCTAGTTCTTCTGGGCTTCCATGAGTTCTCTTTTCTGTCTATGTCCACATTTCGGACTTGCACTTTTTAGTTAGCTATTAGTTCATTAGTTTGGAGTTGTAACCCTTCTTGTTTAGACTTTTGGATCTTGTTAGAGTTTTGGTACATTGACTTTCAGGTTCTAGACATTAAATTCTGCAATTCGTTTTTAGATCTTTTGGAAGTTTATGGGAACTTCATTATTTAATTATTTAAACTTGCTTCTGTAACTCTAAATGCTTTGGTAATTTGATTAAGTTGGTTAGCTAATTAGTATTAATGGTTCTCCCACAGGAGAGTTAGTGTGGGTGCCAATCTTGATGGTCTGGGTCATGAAAAAGTTTGTACAGAGCCTAGGTTCGTTGATCTCGATGTACCAAAACGAGTCTAATAGAGTCTTGTGGAATGGTACAGAGATGTCTGTACTTTTCTTCAAGGGGCTATAGGACCTTAGGAAATCTCGCTGTTTTCTCTTGTCTCCTTTTGTGCTATAACTTGATTCCAATTGGTATCTGCCGATTCAAATTGGTATCTAACCTCCTTCACTCTTCTGTCCGCAAATGGTTAACACTAGATTCAACGGTGTCAGGCTCGTAGCTCCCATCAATGTTCTAGTTGAATAATCTGCAGCGAGAAGTTGCGGTCGAGGCAGGGGTAGAGGAAGAGCTAAGGGTAGAGGCTGTGGAAAAGTAGCACCTACTAGGGATGGAGCTCCTGTTGAGAATGCTCCCAAAAATGAGAACCCTCATGCGCATCATGAAGAGGTAGAGGAGAACATGGAGGTTGAGAATGAGGAGGATGTTGGACAAAAGGAAGAGGTGTAGGTTGAGACTACAGGTATCCCTCCTTAGACCTAGTGTTAGCTCAACAGATCATGTCGTTCTTGAAAGGATTGGTTGGTTCCGGAGTGCTTTCCTTTGTTCAAGCAACTCAAGCTCCCTCCAATCCCCCTATTGCTATCAGTGTCCCCATTGTGGGTTGAAATGTAGGTAATGATGCTTTCTTCTGTCCTTTGTTGGGTCCTGTTATGACTGGTAATGAGCATGAAATGTTGACTATGTTTTTGAAGCTAAAGCCTCCTGTATTTCTTGGTACTGAGAGTAAGGATACCTATGAGTTTATTTTAGATTGTTATGAGAGGCTTCATAATTTGGGAATTGTCCATCAGCATGGCATGGAGTTTGTGATTTTTCAGCTTCAAGGTGAGGCTAAGCTGTGGTGGAGAGTTTATGTAGAACTCTTGACCCAATTTCATGCTCTGTTCTTAGAAAAGTATGTGCCCCAGACCTTGAGGGATCGTAAGAAGGATTAGTTCATGGCTTTGGAGCAAGGTGGTATGACTGTGGCTGCTTTTGAGGCTAAGTTCCATGCTTTGTCTAGATATGCTACTCAATTGGTGACTGCTAAGGAAGAGATGGTCTGTTTATTTATTAAGGGACGAAATTCTGAGTTGCAAGTATTATCTGTTCATATGACCTCTGCAGGGAAAAACTTTAATGAGGTAACAAACTTTGTTAAGAAAGTGGAGGGGGTGAAGCAAGATGGTCAGGATAAGGCATTGGCTAAGAAAGACAAAAATTCAGGCAACTTTCAAAGGTTTACTCCAGAGGTTCAGGGAGGCCAACACTTGCAGCTAGGCCAATTCAGTCTGCTATGCCCGCCTCTACAGGTAATTACTTGGGAACTTCACCTCATAGTTTGATTCAAGATAGCCAGGGAGTTGCACCTTCGGCGAGCAGCAGGCCATCCTTTGATCATACTTGCTATAACTGTGGAGAACCTGGGCATATGAGGAGAGATTGTCCCCACCCGATCATGATGGATTCTGCGCATCAGCAATCTAGAGCAGTGGTACCCGCGGGAAATAGTAAGAATGGTCGAGGGCGTCCACAAGGTGGGCGATGAGGTAATCAGCGAGGCCGTGGAGGTAGAGGAAATGGTAATGCAGGCAGGGGTAACGTGCAACCAGACAGGGAAGTCGCTTGACATGCAGATAGGGCTCATGTGTCCGTGCGATTTGCTTCAACATTTTATGCCGCCATCCATATTTCTACCTCAGTTGTGAAGTCTGTCATAGTCACCCATGTCTATCGTGTTTGTCCTATTTGGTTTATGGATTTTCAGACTTGGGCTGATTTGGTGATTTTGGAAATGACTGACTTTGATATAACTCTAGAACTTCAGGGAAGGGAAAAATTAGAGTGGGAAGGAGTGTACAAGCCTAAGCAAGCTAAGATCATATCCTCAATTTGGGCTAGAAAACTGGTAGGGCAGGTTTGTATGGCTTATTTGGCTCATATTCGGGATGTTAAGGTTGAGTCTCCATCTATTGAGTCCATTCCTGTGGTGTCAGAATTTAGAGAAGTGTTTTCTACTAATTTCACTGCTATGCCTCTGGATAGAGATATAGATTTCTGCATTGATTTAGAACTTGGTACTCGTCCCATCTCCATCCCACCATATTGCATGGTCCCAGCGGACTTGAGAGAGCTTAAGGATCAAATCCAAGAACTTCTTGATAAAGGATTTAATCATCCTACTGCTTTCCCGTGGGGTGCTCCAGTTTTGTTTGTAAAGAAAAAAGATGGTAGTATGAGAATGTGTATAGACTATCGTCAATTGAATAGGGTCACCATTCGAAACAAGTACCCATTGCCTCGAATAGATGATCTTTTTGACCAATTGCAAGGTGCATCTATTTTCTCTAAGATTGATCTAAGGTCTGGCTAGCATCAGTTAAAAATTAGGCCTGAGGATGTGCCCAAGACAACATTTAGAACCCGTTATGGGCACTACGAGTTTCTAGTTATGTTGTTTGGGTTGACTAATGCACCCACAATTTTTATGAGTTTAATGAATGGGGTGTTCAAGCCATTCCTTGATTCATTCATCATAGTCTTCATTGATGATATTTTTGTCTATTCAAAAAGTGAGGAAGAGCATGCCGACCATCTTCGTATTGTTCTAGGTGTTCTTTGAAAATAAAGGTTATGCGTAAAATTTTCTAAGTGTGAATTTTGGTTGACTTCCGTGCATTTTTGGGACATGTAGTTTCAAAATAAGGGGTAATGGTAGATTCTTCAAAGATTGAAGCGGTTAAGAATTGGGTTCGGCCTAGCTCTGTGACGGAAGTTAGGAGTTTTGTGGGGCTCGCTAGTTACTATCGTCGATTTGTGAAGAACTTTGCTTCTATATATTTCCACTCACTTGACAAACTTGACCAAAAAGGAGATACCATTTGAATAGACTGAAAAATGTGAGGAGAGCTTCCATAAGCTCAAGACTCTATTGACCACCGCACCCATTCTAGCATTGCCGATTGAAGGTAAGGATTTTATTGTTAATTGTGATGTTTTAGATTCTGGCTTGGGTGCTGTGTCGATGCAGGATAAGAATATTATAGCTTATGCATCGTGTCAATTAAAGGTGCATGAGAGGAATTATCCAACACATGATTTGGAATTGGCAGCAATAGTGTTTGCATGTAAGATCTAGCGGCATTACCTCTATGGTGTTAAGTGTGAGGTTTGCAACATGTGTTCACTTAAAAGGATCTGAATTTGAGACAGCGAAGGTGGATGGAGTTACTCAAATATTTTGATGTGACCATTCAATACTATTCGGGTAAGGCTAATGTAGTGCCAGACGCCTTGAGTTGAAAAGCGGTGAGTATGTGTAGTTTAGCTTGCTCGAGTGTAACTAAGCGACCTTTGGCTAGGGAAATTCAGACATTGGAGTCTAAATTCCTGCAATCGGGCATCTCAGAAAAAGGTGGGGTGTCAACTAGCATTGAAGTAAGGACTACGCTTCTGGAAGAGATCAAGGCCAAGCAATTCGAGGATGAAAATTTGAATGATGCGGAAGGTGTGCTTAGTTTTAAAGAAAGAATTTATGTTCCTCGAGTTGATGATTTGATTCAGAAATTGTTGATAAAATCCCATGGTTCGCGATATTCCATTCATCCGGGTGTGACTAAGATGTATCAAGATTTGAAGCGAATTTATTGGTGGGCGGACATGAAGAAAGAGATAGCGGAGTTTGTGGCTAAGTATCAAAATTGCCAACAAGTATAGTATGAGCATCAAAAGCATGCCGGTTTACTTCAGAGAATGCCAATTCCGGAATGGAAGTGGGAAAGGATAGCCATGGATTTCGTGATTGGTCTTCCCAAGACTTTGGGAAAGTTTGATTCTATTTGGGTAGTGGTTGATAGATTGACTAAATCACCCCATTTTATTCTGTAAGAATAGATTCTAATGCTGAACAATTGGCTAAGGTTTATGTGAAAAAGATAGTGAGGTTGCATGGGTGCCCCTCTCTATCATCTCAGATTGTGGTACGCAGTTTACCTCCAAGTTTTGGAGGAAGTTACATGATGAATTGGGCACACAACTCACTTTTAGTACAACCTTCCATCCATAGACGGACGGGCAGTCCAAGAGGACTATTCAAGTGTTAGAAGACATGTTAAGGGCATATGTGATTGATTTTGGATGGCATTGGGATAAGTTCTTACCTTTGTGTGAGTTCTCATATTACAATAGTTATCACTCCAGCATTGATATGGCACCGTTTGAGGCATTTAATAGGATAGGATGTAGTTCACCCATAGGATGGTTCGAGGCTGGAGATGTGAAACCTTTGGGGGTTGATTTGGTGAAGGATGCTCAAGATAAGGTGAGGTGTATTCAAGCTAAGCTTCTGACAGCCTAGAGTAGTTAGAAGAAGTATGCGGATCATAAGGTAAGAGACATGACATTTCATACTGGTAAGACTGTTCTTCTTTAGGTATCACCCATGAAAGGGGTGATGAGATTTGGCAAGAAGGGTACACTAAGTCCGCGATACATTGGTCCTTTTGATGTTCTTGAACGTGTAAGGCCAGTGGCTTATACATTGGCTTTAAATCCTAACCTATCGGGAGTTCATCTGGTATTTCATGTATCTATGTTGAAGAGATATCATGGTGACGAAGATTATATCATCAAGTGGGACTCAATTGTGTTAGGCAAAGACCTCCAATATGAGGAAGAACCAATTTCAATTCTTGATCGGGATGTGCGTAAGCTGAGGACCAAGGAGATTAAGTCCGTGAAAGTTCAATGGAAGCATCGTCGAGTTGAGGAAGCTATGTGGGAAACCGAGAAGGACATGCGAGACAAGTATCCCCAATAGTTCGTCAATTCATGTACTACTCCATTCCTTCCTTAGCCTATTTTTCCTAAGTTTGTCACTCAGGGACGAGTGATGGGTAAATTGGTATCTATTGTAACTACTGGGTTCCGTCATTATAGAAAAGCCAACGGTGAAAATTTTTTGGGTTGGAAAACTTTCTCGTAGGAAAACTTTCTCGTAGTAACTTAAAATTTCCCAACCTAGTCAAAATTTGGATGAAATTGGATTCATTAAAGTCTAGGGAAATCTGGTAACAATTAAGTGATCTAAGTATGAAATTGATCACATGAGTAGATATCCAAGACGTTAAGGAACCCGTACGACTTTACGGAATTGAATTCGGGCGAGTAGAACTCTCGAAACAGATCTTGGTGTGAACGGGTAGTCTCTGAGCGTCATTGGTTGAAGGTGTGTTGTGAAATGGGGGTATTGGATTATTAAAATTGCTCACTGTTTCGTGCAAGCCCCTATAGCAGTGCCGTTGTGGTGGGCCAGATGCGACTTAAAGTCGGAAATAAACCCCAAGAACGTTTTATTCTGCAATTTTTAAACTTGAGAGCTAAGGAACGAACCCAGGTCTTTTCTTGACAGTTTTCCACCATTCTTGTGGCTAAAGATAAGATTTTAAGTCCCTGAATCTATTTTTCGATTCGTAGAACGTAATCTAATGGGTAATTATCGATGGGGGATGGTTTTTGTAGCGACCCTTTCAGTAGGATACTACCACTTAAAGAAGAAATTTAGTTTAATACTTGCGACATTTAGAAGAGATTAACGAATGGATATTTATTATAATCTAGTAGAGAAATTAGGTTCATATAAAAGAATGGTTACGGATGTGCACCATGCCTATTTAAATTTATTTGTGTCAAATTGAAACCGCGTAGAATCTTAACTTATGGCGGAAAAACCCTTCCAAGATAATCTAAGCAAATAACTTATGAGATTTTCATGCATATAATTTCCTCACACCTAAAAAATGATAAAAAAAAAGAATATTACCAACTTTCGAGTACCCAAATTAGTCGGTGCATGCTTCACACAACAATTCAAAATAAATCGTAAATTTAATATATCACAAGACTTGGGCTTACACACCCCAAAAGAAGAAAACATATAGCCATACTTATATTACCACCCTTGGTGACATGATCAAATTAGCCCTCAAATTTCAGGTAAATATACAACACATAGATCATGTACAAGTCCCAAGGTTTATACAAATTATAGATGCCTATATGTAAATGTGATCTTCCTTAAGGCTCTCAAAATCTCCATCTTCAATGGCCATCCTTCATGCATCCTCTCAAACATTCCCTATGATAGAAACAACTTTCGCTAAGCATATAGCTTAGTGGTGTAAAATCTATAGGTTCGGAGCCCTCAGATTCACCAAGCTACCTTTCTCAAGTCATGGGCAGCACAATTGAGCATAAAAAGCAAAATCAAGTAAACAATATATATAAGAGTGTCAAGTTCGATATTTAAAGATCCAAATGTCAAGAATGCTCATAGCACCATTTTCCAAGAGATTCAATATCAAGGCTTACCTAATATATACATCATGTCGTCACACCAAGCACAAACAGGTATCAAGAAGGGCCGACGCCCTGTATCAAGAAAGGTGAAGCCCAATAATCAAGAGAACCAAGAACCATATTAAAAATGGCTTTCTAGTTCGTATTTAAAATGGATAACTTCCATTCTTATGGCGAACTAAAAATCCAGAGTCAAGATGGTAAATGATCCGAATCAAGAGGCATGCCAATAATGACAAAGTCATAGCCACATGAAGGAAAAGGTCCCAACAAGAGTGCTAAGTGATCAAACAATCCGTACAAGTGGGCGAGTTACACAAGTGTCTTGAATGTCTTAAAGGATAACAACACGATAATGCAAAGTGACAAGAGGTAACCAAGGTACCAAGATAAACTTTCAGATATACCAGCAGGTAAAGAGAGTACAAGTACAAGTTTATACACAAACGTTAGTGCTTAGCTTAGAGACAGTCCAACACAACTTCAAGAGTTCAAACCGTAGACCAACCAACATATCAATGTTCTCAACTTGTTCACGAGTATATACAACCTTAAAAATAAATTTAAATAACTTCATTAATTCCTAGTAGCTCAATAATGTTGATGTAAAACAAGATTATCATCACAAGTAAGCTTAGCCTCTACAAATATGACTATGCTCCCAAAATAGTAATTC
Source organism: Solanum okadae (assembly GCA_036553675.1). NCBI lineage: Eukaryota > Viridiplantae > Streptophyta > Magnoliopsida > Solanales > Solanaceae > Solanum > Solanum okadae. The sequence continues at coordinate 30,608,067 of CM071682.1, forward strand.
TGGCCAGCCTAGTACCTCATGTCGCAACTAAGATTTGAAAAGGAAAACGGCAAAATTGGACTGTATATCCTTCATGAAAGATGTAGATACATATCTTAAGGTTATAAATAATTAATAATCACCGAAAAATATATTTTGTACAAAAAGATATCATTAAAACACTAACAGTTGTTCATACTGGATTTCTAAATCCGAAATCTGGAAAGAACTTGTCTGATGTGCATTCTATATTTCAAATCCATAACATCTAAATCAGAGTTTTACATAAACATAAGAGTTTTAGGTCTATGAATTATCGTTCCAAATAATATTTATTCATTGTAACCGAAGTTCTGAAGAACAAGATATGTTTAAAATACCATACACTACCCAGCTCAGAAATAGATTTCATCACTTACCAAATAGAAGGGTGTGTCTCGAATTCCAGCCAAAAGGACCAAGGTTTTCTTGAAATTTTGTGAGTAATATTGTTAGAGGAAGTTCTACAGGTTTCTTAGAGTTAAAGAACACGAATTATTATAGAGGAGATGTGAAAATATATGTTATAAAAGTGATATTTATCACTTACTAGATATAACCAAAAGTCAAAGGTTGGCTGCCCAAAAGTAAAAGGTTTGCTTCCAAAAAGTACATATATATACCAATATGTATATACCTCACCTCCCTTTCAAATTATAGATAATTCCAACTAGAATATTACGTGAATACCCCGAAACAATCCCTTAAATGACTGTCTGAATTTATGTTAAGCAAATTTACAAATATCACAAAATTTAAAGTTTCCAAAACGAGAATAAAACATATTGTAGTAATTAAGCAACGGTAAATCGACATGTGACTCTTGGTTAGTATTTTGGGGTGTTACAACTCTCTCCCCCTAAAAGAAATTTCGTCTCGAAATTTACCATACACTAGTGCCAGAACAAATGCGGATATTAGGTCCTGAGTCTTCACTCTCTCCCAGGTAACTTCTTTTTCAGAATGGTTCCTCCAAAGCACCTTTACTAAGGGGATTCTCTTGTTCCTAAGTTGCTTTACTTCTCGAGCTTGAATTAGGATAGGTTCTTTATTATACGTCAAGTCAGGATTAACCTCAATAGATTCAACTGGAAGAACATGAGATGGATCAGAACGATATATTTTGAGCATAGAAACACGGAAGACATTGTGGATCTTGTCTAACTCCGGTGGCAAAGCTAATTTATATGCAACTGGTCCAACCCTTTAAAGTATCTCATAAGTTCCAATAAATCGGGGACTACGTTTTCCTTTTTGGTCAAATCTCATAATCTTTTTCCATGGAGACACCTTTAAGAATACTTTATCTCCAAGTTGATATTCAATGTCACGCCTTTTAAGATCAGCGTACGACTTTTGTCTATCCGAAGAAATCTTTAGACGATCCTTGATAATTTTTACCTTGTCCTCTGTTTGTTGCACAATTTCAGGACCAATAAGCTTTCCTTCACCAACTTCACTCCAACAAAGAGGTGTCCGACATTTCCTTCCGTACAAGACTTCATAGGAGGCATTCCAATACTCGATTGGTAACTGTTATTGTAAGCAAATTCTATCAAATTCAAGTGTTTTTCCCAACTACCCTCAAACTCCATAATGGAAGCTCGAAGCATATCCTCCAAAATTTGTATCACTCTTTTCGACTGGCCGTTTGTCTGAGGATGGAACGAAGTGCTAAATTTCAACTTAGTACCCCAAACTTCCTGCAAGTTGTCCCAAAATCTAGATGTAAACCTTGGGTCTCGATCAGATACAATAGACACATGCATCCCATGTAGTCTTAAAATCTCATTAATGTACAATTCGGCTAAACGCTCAATTGTGTATTCCATCCTGATTGCTAAGAAGTGAGCACTCTTGGTTAGCCTGTCCACAATCACCCATATTGCATCATGACTCCTTTGAATGCGAGGAAGTCAAGAAATAAAGTCCATAGTTATTCTCTCCCATTTCCATTCCAGCATCGACAAGGGCTGTAGTAAACCAACTGGGACCTAATGCTCGACCTTCACTTGTTGACAAACCAAGCATTTGGAAATGAACTCCGCAATGTATCTCTTCATACCATTCCACCAATAACATTCTTTGATTGTCTGGTACATCTTTATACCTCTAGGATGCATTGCATATGGTGCAGTATGTGCTTCATTTAATATTTCTCTCCTGAATTTTTCATCATTAGGGACGCATAACCTGTTTTGATAAAATAAGACACCATCCTCTATTAAACAACTGCTTGTATCTTAATAGGATCCACCTTCACGCCTTCGGTTGATACAACATGTCCCAGAAAAGCCACTTCATCAAGCCAAAATTCACACTTGGAAAGTATAGCATAATGTTCTTTCTCCTTCAAATTTTTTAAAACAATCCGAAGGTGTTGATCATGCTCTTCAATACTTCTGGAAAATATGAATATATCATCTATAAAGACAACAACAAACTGATCAACATAAGGATTGAATACTCGATTCATTAGATCCATGAATACTGCAGGGGCATTTGTCAATCCGAATGGCATCGTAGTTTTAGGAATATCTTTCTCTGTAACACGCAGTTGGTGATATCTAGACCTTAAATCAATCTTTGAGAATACTTTAGCACCCTTCAGTTGGTCAAACAAATCATCGATCCTTGGCAGTGGATATCTATTCTTGATTGTTATTCTGTTCAATTGTCTATAGTCAATACAAAGCCTAAGAGTGCCATCTTTCTTCTTTACGAATAAAACAACGGCTCCTCAAGAAGAAACACTAGGTCGAATAAAACCTTTCTCAAGAAGTTCTTGCAATTGAGATTTCAATTCTCTTAATTCTGCCGGAGCCATTCTATAAGGAGTGATAGAAATAGGGGTAGATCCAGGAATAAGCTCGATTGGAAATTCAACCTCCCTTTTTGGGGGCAATCCATGAAGATTTTTTGGGAAGACTTCTGGGAATTCACATACAGCAGGTATTTCCTTGATACAAGGACTCTCCAACTGTGTATCAACTATGTGAGCAAGGTATGCTCCACAACCTTGACGCATCAACTTTCTTGCCAAGGCTGCAAAAATAATACTAGATGTCAATTATCTTTCACCTTGTACAATGATGGGTGAAAACGTAAGATCTTTAAAAGTCACATGCTTAGACCTACAATCTACCACTGCATGATGTTTATAAAGCCAATCCATCCCACTAATAACATCAAAATCCTTGAAGGGTATTTCAATCAAATCGGTAGGGAATACTAGGTTTTGAATCACGAAGGGGAAATCTTGGTAAACTCGATTACACACAACTTGATAACCCAAAGAACTTTCAACCAGCACATCATAATTAAGTCTCATGAATTTCACGTTTTCAGGAAGAACAAGTGATGAACAAATATATGAATGCGTAGAACCATGATCAAACAGTGTAAACACACATAAGCCAAATAAGTGAAATTTATCGACAACCACGTCTTATCCATCTTGATCATACCTCTTGCTCATAGCATAAGCGCATTCAGTAGCCCTTGGTCCACTAGCTTTATTAGCTCCACTTGCACCTGCTGCTTGGGTGTTTTCAGGTCTTGCACCTCTATTAGTTTGAGGAGGATTAATAGAAGGCTTATAAATCGAGCCTTCAGTTTTCAAGAAAAAAGCATTATTAGGATTAGGACAGTAATTCACTTTATGATAAAAGCTCCCATAATTGAAACATGCACCAGAAGCTCTCCTGCAAGTACCATAATGATTCTTTCCACATTGTGGACAAGTGGGAACACGAGGCTTGCCTTGGCCATAATTTGGAGTGCTAGCTATAGAAAATTCTGATATGTTTTCCTTTTGCTGAGGTGGCCTATTAACACTACTAGCTTTAGAATCATCAAACTTTCCCCTTTGATGAACCTCCAAAATCTGTTCTAGGCTTTCGAAATTTGTTTTCATTTCTACTAGCTTCTTCTTTATCAAGTCGTTCCCAAGTGAAAGCAGCAGACACTAACTTACAAAAGTTCTCATGTTGCAGGATTGCCACATTCTTCCTAATGGAATCATTTAGACCCTCTTCAAATCTCCTGCACTTGTCTTTTTCCTCTTTAATAATACCTCCAGCATAACGAGAGAGTCTTAGAAACCTCTGTTGATACTCAGCAATAGACATGCCTCGTTGCCTTATATTCGAAAACTCCTTTTTATTTGTACAATAAGCAGGTGGGACATACTTCATATGAAATTCCTTAAGAAAATCATCCTAAGTAAGAACTGGAGGTTTTACCTTGGCATTCAGAACACTTAACCACGAATCATAAGCATCCTTTTATAATAGTGAAATAACATACTTAAATTTGGCAACATCTGAACAGTCCAACTGCTCAAACACCCTCTCCATGCGCTCCAGCCATTGTTCAACATCAATGGGATCAACAGTGCCTTCAAACTCCACTCCACCCATTTTCCTCATTTTCTCAAAGTTAATCACGTTGGGATCATGCATTGATTCAGCCATGTGGTGGAAGAATTCAGCTATTTGTTGAAAAAGAGGATTCATGGCTTAAGTACCACGACTCATATGAGGATGTGAACCAGCTCTTAGACCCTGATGGTTTCCCACTTCAGACCCACTAATGTTGGGAACATATTGATTCGAGAAATGTTCTCCAATCCCTTCCAGTGCATGAGGTTGGGAAACAGAGGCATCCGAACCTTCACGAGCAGCTTCCATAGGTTGGTCAAAAGAAGAGGCCATAACTTCATTCATTCAAAAGGGAAGATTACATTGCATTAGGGACATGTACTTGATGCATGTGCACTCTATATGCAGTAAAAATATGATAAACCATGTAAGTGAACAAGAACTCTAAATAGAATCTTCTCGAAAGCGAACAAGTATACAAGTAATTCACAGCCAAACTCCTAGAACCACAAACCTAGGCTCTGATACCAACACTTGTAGCGACCCTTTTAGAAGGATACTACCATTTAAAGAAGAAATCTAATTTAATACTTGTGACATTTAGAAGAGATTAACGAAGGCATATTGATTATAATCTAGTAGAGAAATTAGGTTCATATAAAAAAAGAGGTTAAGGATGTGCACCCTGCCCATTTAAATATTTATTTGTGTCAAATTGAAACCACGTAGAATCTTAACTCATGGCGGAAAAACCCTTCCAAGATAATCTAAATAAATAACTTACGAGATTTTCATGCATATATTATCCTCACACCTAAAAAATGATATAAAAAGAATATTACCAACTTTCGAGTACCCAAATTATCCGGTTCATGCTTCACAAAACCATTCAAAAAAATTGTAAATTTAATTTATTACAACACTTGGGCTTACACACCCCAAAAGAATAAAAGATATAGCCATACTTATATTACAATCCATGGTGACATGATCAAATTAGCCCTCAAAATTTCATGTAAATATACAACACATAGATCATGTACAAGTCCCAAGGTTTATAAAAAATATAGATGCCTAAATGCAAATGTGATCTTCCTTAAGGCTCTCAAAATCTCCATCTCCAATGGCCAGCTTCATGCATCCTCTTGAACATTCCCTACGATAGAAACAGCTATTGCTAAGCATATAGCTTAGTGGTGTAAAAACTATACTTTCGAAGCCCTCAGATTCACCAAGCTACCTTTCTCAAGTCATGGGCATCACAATTGAGCATAATAAGTAAATCAAGAAAACAATATATATAAGAGTGTCAAGTTCGATATTTAAAGATCCAAATGTCAAGAACACTCATAGCAACATTTTCCAAGAGATTCAATAACAAGGCTCACCTAATATATACATCATGTCGTCACACCAAGAACAAGCAGGTATCGAGAAGGGCTGACACCCAGTATCAAGAAGGTTGAAGCCCAATAATCAAGAGAACCAAGAACCATATTAAAAATGGCTTTCTAATTCGTACTTAAAATGGACAACTTCCATTCTTAAGACGGACTAAAAATCCAGAGTCAAGATGAGAAATAATCTGAATCAAGAGGCATGCCAATAATCATAAAGTCACAGCCACAAGAAGGACAAGGTCCCAACAAGAGTACCAAGTTATCAAACAATCCGTACAAGTGGGCGAGTTACACAAGTGTCTTTAATGTCTTAAAGGATAACAACACGACAATGCAAAGTGACAAGAGGTAACCAAGGTACGAAGATAAGCTTTCAGATATACCAGCAGGTAAAAATAGTACAAGTACAAGTTTATACACAAACCTTAGTGCTTAGCTTAGAGACAGTCCAACACAACTTCAAGAGTTCAAACCGTAAACCAACCAACATATCCAGGTCCTCAACTTGTTCACGAGTATATAAAACCTTAAAAATAAATTTAAATAACTTCTTTAATTCCTAGTAGCTCAAGAATGTTGGTGTAAAATAAGATTATCATCACAAGCAAGCTTAGCCTCTACAAATGCGACTATTTTCCCAAAACAGTAATTCTGGCCAGCCTAGTACCTCATGTCCTAACTAAGATTTGGAAAGGAAAATGGCAAACCTGGACTGTATATCTTTCATGAAAATTGTAGATACATCTCTGAAGTTGAAAATAATCAAGAATTACCGCAAAATATATTTTGTACAAAAAGATATCATTAAAACACTAACAGTTGTTCATACAGGATTTCTAAATCCGAAATCTAGACAGAACATCTCCTATGTTGCGTCCCATATTTAGATTCCATAACATCTAAATTAGAGTTTTACATAAACATAAGAATTTTAGGTCTATGCATTATCTTTCGAAATCATATTTATTCACTGTAATCGAAGTTATAATGAACGAGATATGTTTAAAATACCAAACACTACCCAGCTCAGAAACAAATTTCATCACTTACCAAATAGAAAAGTGTGTTTCGAATTCCAGCCAAAAGGACCAAGGTTTTCTTGAAATTTTGTGAGCAATATTGTTAGAGGAAGTTCTATAGGCTTCTTAGATTTAAAGAACACGAATTATTATAGAGGAGGTGTGAAAATATATGTTAGAAAAGTGATATTTATCAATCACTAGATATAGCCAAAAGTCAAAGGTTGGCTGCCTAAAAGTAAAAGGTTTGCTGCCAAAAAGTATACATATATACCAATATGTATATACCTCACCTTCCTTTCAAGTTATAGATAATTCCAACTAGAATATTACGTAAATACCACAAAAAAATCCCTTAAATGACTATCTCAATTTATGTTAAGCAAGTTTGCAAATATCACAAAATTTCAAGTTTCCAAAATGAGAATAAAACATATTGTAGTAATTAAGCAACGGTAATCGACATGCGACTCTTGGTTAGTATTTCGGGGTGTTACAGGTTTGATCTAGAATTTATGATGGAAACAACCCTAATTGCAAGATTGGTATCATGGGTTTGATCTAGGGTTCATAGGATTGTTGGTAATTCGGGTTATTAGTTATCTTTTATTGATTCCTGTATTATATCGATTGTTTGTAGACAAAGAACAAGCGAAACGAATCCGAAAAAGGAAGAATCAAGTTTCTTAAGGGTTTCAAGCTTGTTTCGAGGTAGGTAATGGTTGTGATTTCAAGATTGTGTGATATATGTTTGTTCTTGCTTCATTATAATACGTGTATGTATGTGAATGTTGCATTATTAAACACACTAATGTAAATGAGATAGATAAACCATGAATCATGACTAGATTGTATGATTTTGAGAATATACTTGTGGTTGTGATTGTGGCTTGTTGAATGGATCCGGTGTTGCGTTCTGACACACTAACTTGGATCGATTGCCACGTTTCAGCATAAATATGGGATCAATTTCCAGGTTCCGACATAAACATTGGTTCAAGTACCATGTTTCGGTATGCTAACAGTTTGGGTTCCATGAGAGGACCAATGACTTGTTGTAATTGTATATTGTTCGTAAATGATGATGATATTATATATGTTCGGTGTATGCATGTTATTATTATGTTGTAATTACTTATGTATGTTGCACTTAGTGCGATAACTGTGTGATCCTACCAGTACACTATGGCTGTGTACTGATATTGCATTTACTCTCTATTTGTTGAGTACAAGGCATCTTCAGGCAACTATTGACAGACCTTGTTTAGAAGATCGGTGATCGTTCGAATTCAAGGGTGAGCCAGTTCTTCCGGACTGCCATGAGTTCTCTTTTCTGTCTATGTCCACATTTCGGACTTGGACTTTTTAGTTAGTTATTAGTTCATTAGTTTAGGGTTGTAACCCTTCTTGTTTAGAGTTATGGATCTTGTTAGAGTTTTGGTACATTGACTTTCAGGTTCTAGGCATTAAATTCCGCAATTCGTTGTTAGATCTTTTGGAAATTTATTGGAACTTCTTTATTTAGTTATTTAAACTTGCTTCCGTAACTTTAAATGCTTTGGTAATTTGATTAACTTGGTTTGCTAATTAGTATTAATCGTTTTCCCATCGGAGAGTTAATGTGGGTGACAATCACGATGGTCTGGGTCGTGACACTAATTTAGATTAAGGATAAAATAGAAGAATAAAATTATTTAATTGGATAATTAGTTATTTTGCACATTTAATTTAATTACGACTTTAATTTCATTTTCTTAATAATAACTTTTACAATTTGCTTAGAACTTTTACAAGTATATATATTTGATATCTTGACAAAAGTCTAGTTTACTTGCATGAAACAGTACCAGGTAGAATTTGCAAGAAAATAAGAAGAATTACAGGTATTAAGCAAGGTTCTTTTTTCATTCACTTATCTGGGTTGCCCCATTTTCTATGGAAGGAAGAACAAAAACCACTTTGAGGCCTTGATTAAAAAAGTGATTAAGAGAATTAGTTCTTGGTAGAACATGCTACTATATTTTGGAGGCAGGCACGTGTTGATAACACATGTGTTACAATATATGCCAATATATATTTATCTGGGGTCATTAACCAGCTGCATAGAATTTTTGCAAAATTCTTTTGGGCAAACATAATAGGGGCTAAGAACAAAACTGGGTGGCATGGAATAAAATGTGTTATCCAACAAAGAAAGGAGGCTTGGGGTGGAGATCACTACATGATTTCTCAAAGGCACTCTTTGCTAAGTTCTGGTGGAATTTCAGAACATCCACAAATTCAATATGGGCAACCTATATGTGGAACAAATATTGCAAGAAACACCACCCTATCCTAGCTCAAGGATACAGGACATCACATGTGTGGAGGAAAATGACAGTAGTTAGGGAAGAGGTAGAACAAGAAATATGGTGGCAAGTTAAGTTTGGTAATTCTAGCTTCTGAACTGTCAATTGAACAAAACAAGGAGCATTATATCACATTAAAGAAGGGGCCAAAGAATTTAGAATAGAAGAGAGGTGGAATAGGCAAAAACTGCTACAACAGCTGTAAACAGAGATGACAAATTACATCATGGAGAACATCTGACCACCAAGCCTACAATTTGGAAATGATGTAGCATGGTGGATGGCAAACTTACTGGTAGATCAAGGTGAAGTCAGCTTGGGATCTAATGAGAAGCAACCACGAACAAAGGAGGGACAATGACTGAATCCGGAATAGAGGGTTACCAATTAAGATCAACTTCTTCTTGTGGAGAGTTTTGAAGAGAAGAATCTCCAGCGATGATAATTTAGAAATGATGAAGACTAACATAGTTTCCAGATGCTGGTGTTGTGATACGAAGGAGGAGGAAACAATAACACATTTATTTCTAACAGCCCCCATAGCTGCCAAGCTATGGAGGTTTTTTGCTAATTTTGCAGGGATAAACATAGAGGGGATGTATCTATAAAAGCTCACCATTGCGTGGTGGAAATAGGAGGCAACACACAAACTGAAGAGCTTCTATAAAGCTATGCCAGCCATTATCATGTGAAGTTTATGGAAAAGAAAGAACACATTCAAACATGGTAGTGGCATTAGCTATGAAGGAATGGTGGACATGATAATGGAAGTGGTAAGTCATATGGTGAAGAGTCAATTCCCATGGATAAGGAAGGTAGGAACTGATTCTCACTCTAAATAATTATAAGCCCAAACTACACTTCTTAAGTGTCACTTGGAGACCACCAGAAGCACATCAAGTAAAATGTAACACAGACGGGGCATGTAGAGGAAACCCAGGGCAGAGCTCTTATGCATTTTTCATTAGCGAAAATAGGGGTGATCTAATTTATTCCAAAGTTAAAAGGATCAGTTTGGCAACAAATTAGGAAGCTGAAGCAATGACAATGCTCTCATCACTTAGAGAGTGCCTCGAGAGAAGGTTACATGATGTCATAATTGAGACGAATTCACTAAGCCTCAAGAAAATAGTCCTAATGATTTGGAGGGTACCTTCGGGCCTAATAGAGAAGGTAGAGGAGATAAGGGAAACAACTAAGAGGATTAGAGAAACAATCAGTCGTATATTCAGAGAAGGTATAATTGTTTGGCTTATTCTTTGGCAAATATAGTTATAGGCTCACAAATGGAGTATGAGTATCACAACTGGCAAGAGCTTCCTCTGAAGGAAATAAGAATCCTCAATTTGGACAAAGCACAATTACCAAGTTTCAAGATTAGGACACGCAGAATTAATTCACAATAATTCACAGTATGAAAGTCAAAGGAGAAGACAATGGACATCAGATAAAGAAAGAGATGCAAGAATATAGACAAAACAAAAACAAAGCATATATATATATATATATATCATAATAACAAAGCAGGAGAATAATGAGAGTAATCATGGTGAAGCTAGTAGAAGAGTTAGTTCCTACCCTAACAAGTACATTATCTACAAAATACAAAGGGGACGGGATGCTTTTACATATGAAGACGACAAGTACTCAGCTAAGGGACACCGGAGGCTTAGATTACACCCGATCCACATCATCTCTCATCGGTTCTTGGAGGAATTATCACACAATGAGGAAAGGAGAAAAACTCAAGAACGGAAAGCACAGAGAAAGGAAAACAATAAGAAGAAATTCATACATCGGCAGAATACATTAAAGGCAGAGATACTTCTTTCATTTCAGATCATGGAGGAACCGTCCAAGAAGAAAGAAATGACATTGACTATAAAGAGATTCCTATGGCAGAGGCGGAGAAGGAAAAATGTCGGGTCACTTTCCAAAATGGATGGCAGATGTTGACTAAAGGGGAATAATGTTGTTAGGGATGGGTAGGTGAGAGTATACCGATTTTTGTTATGTTTTGAAGATTTGGGCCAAGGGCCTTGTAATGATGCAGATTGATTGAATAAAAATGTGTTAAATTAAAAAAAAAAAAAACTATATTAATTGCTGCAATTTTTCTTACTTCAAAAATACTTTTTTATTTTATTTTGTTGGTTAAAATTATTTCATAGTTCAAAGTCATCAAAGGAAAATATTGTTAAGCCTCTTTTGATAATAAAAGAATTCTGTTGAAAGACTTTTTACCTTTTTTAAGTGAAACTATGGTGCCATTTTATTAAAACTCCCAAGTGGCAGATGCATACAATAAATATTTGCAGATTATTTGTTTTAAAAGATTGCAAACATAAAATTAATATATCATGAACATAAGCAAACTAAGTAGATATTCAAATAATTTTGAGAAAAAAACTAGATAATACGATACAACAAATAAATAATACAAACTAGAGTATAAATTAACTTCTATTTGAGAGAGAAAGTAAGTAGTTTATTCTTCACAGATTCAATATATCTATGAATCTCTCCTCCATTGATGTGTTTTATTATCTTATTAGAAGAGATTCGTAATTGTTTTAATTGGATTTATTTATGAATATGTAGAGAAAGGTGTAAGAATTTAATTGGATTTATTTATGAATGAATAGTTTTAGATAACCACTTTTAAATTAAATAAAACAATTTGACATGTTTTATTTTTATTATTATTATTATTACCAATATTATTATTATTATTATTTTATGTGGGTTAATTAAATTTTCTATTTTACATTTTTAAAATTTTAAATTTGAATTTAAAATTTTTTGTTTACAATTCTGCCACTGGTAAATTTTACTTTTTTTTTTTTTTACATTTTTTTTATAAAAAAAACCGTACAAAGTAACATATTTATATTATTATTATTTGAAGTAAATATGTGATAACTTCCCACAAAAAAGGGAATCACACACCCTTATATCTTTATCTTTTAAAACTGATTAACTTCTCAATTCAAAATTTAAATAATTCTATAAAATACTTTAAAAAGAAGAAGATTATTATTATTATTATTAGTATTAGTATTATTATTATTATTATTATTAATAATAATAATAATAATAATAATAATAATACTAATACTAATAATAATAATAATAATAATAATAATAATAATAATAATAAAAGTGTTTGTAATAAAATTTAAATTTAGATCTTTATCTTTTTAAACTAAACTAATTAACTTGTAAATCCAAATATTTAAATAATTCTTTTAAAAACTTTAAAAATATTATTATTATTAATATTAAATTTAATGTATACATATAAATGGAATTTTAAAATTAATAATAATTAAAATTAAATAAAATATATAATTATGCATAAGCAAATCTATTTGAAACTTATTTTGCTAAATGTTACAGATAAGTGATACTAAAAAGCATACCAATTTCCCCAAAATTTTCCCTTCTTTTGAAAATAAGAAACGTAGTAGAAAATAATAATTACATATGGCTTAGTTCTCGCTATTTCATGTGTGATTCGACCCCAACCTTAGTTGGTTTCTATATTTGCAGAAGTCAAGATCACTCCAGTGAATCTCATTCATATTAATCTGATCCCATGTTGATTTAAAAATAATTAAGATAAACAGAAAAATATATATAATAAATTAATAAAGATATATTTTATGAAAAATAAAATAGAACGAATAAGAAACCAAGATAAGTAGACATAAAATTTGGCTCATTATCATCAGACCTTTGTTAACATCTCCATGTCTCAATGTTAATTTTCAGATATAAATTTTAATAACACATGTAACCGATATTGAGCATACTTTTATGGGCTTTGTAAAATTTATTTTTTTATTAAAAATTAAAATCATGACAAATCTAAAGTGACTGTCTTCATATAACTATCAGTGATATTTATTTTTGAATGCTTTATAAAATCTCCTAACCACTAACCCTATGTGATTTCTATAATTTGTTGTGCTAATATGTATGTCATGATTATTTTTCAACCTCCAAGATATTCATATCAAAATATGTCCTATTTAATTTGTGGAACTTATTTTTTCATTGAAGAAAATAATAAGCTACATCTACCCTAATTGAACCATCAATACTTGCAACCCATAGAACCAAACAATGCTTCCTCAACATCAAATACTCTCTTTGCCATCTCAAGAAACTGTTGTCATTAACTTCTGGAGATTCTCCATCTTCACTCAAGTTACATTAATAATCTTTATTGTCCTCTTCAGAAAAAAAAAAAACTTCACTTGGAGCCACCAGAATCCAAATAAATAACATAGATAATACATAAAATCGAATCGAACTGACCGATGCACACCCCTAGTGACACCGAAATCCAAGATTATTAGAGTTCATGTTGGCACAATTTTCTCTGTGAAATTGTGACTACAATCTTATCTGGAAATTAAAATTGAGTTCTTAATTACATCTTCTTGACTTCTTCCCCTCGCTCACAGATGTATCTATGAAGAAAAAGTGTCACGACTCGAAATTGGATCATGATGGCGCCTACGACAATCTCTGAGTAGGCAAGTCAAAACCCAAACAAAACTTGCAGAATATAACAGTTTAATAATAATAACTAAGAACTAGCAGCAACAAGAATAAAATATGGAATAGTTCCATAGTATTGAACTGCAAATACTATAAACAATATACAAGATATCTGTGAAAGTGACCCAGATGATAAACTAGCATAAGACCAAATCCCCGAACCTGGTCTCACTGGTACAAGAGCTACTAAGTACAGAAAGGCTATATATACAAGAGAAATGAGTAATCAAAATAGAAAATACAAGTTAATACAAAAGAAAGGAAGCAGCAAGTACGTTAGGAGCTTAAATTGATCAAAGTCTATGACAATCACAAAAGATCCAACACTCACTAAGGGTGGCTTGTACTGGGAGCGGCATAAAAAAAGGAAGAAGAGGTTTAATATGAGTACTAAAATAGGAGGTACTTAGTATGCATCATAGGTCGATTGAGCTCAGAAATATCAAATAAGTAAAGAGAGACACGAAGATACTAACATGACAAGAGGTATAAGTTATAAGACACAAAAAAATAAATAACAAAGGACAAAAAGTAACTGTAATGATCACTAGGTCATTTCTATGTTTGTGCCTCCAATTCATTATTTAGAGCTTTTTGTAGCGACTCCAAGTCATTTATGATTTTCTAGGACTAACAGTTTGGTCATCTGGTCGTTCATTTGGATTTTATGTGAGTTTAAGTGTTTTGGAGCTTTTGAACCTTGAACAGTCATCTTTTATTTGATGTTCCAAAATATGACCTCGAAATCTAATTCTTATGATTCCACTAACTCTAGAAAGGTCATTTGGCTAGTAGCATAGTCTGCACAACTATCGAGGCTTTCAGAGTAAGTTTGTGCAATTAGGCGTTATAACTTTCAAGTTAAGGCCTAAGTATGACATTAGTAAACATTCTGAGTAAATGAGCTCATGTTAGAATTTCCTTAGTGCAGTTAACTCGGGAATGTTGAGTTTGGTCTAGAACGACCCTTCATTTAGGTCCCTAGGCTTCCAGGCTAATTGTGAGGCCCCTCGTGGATTTTGACTTAAATTGGAAATTGGGTGTGGGACTCAATTTTTATTGAGATGACCTCATATGGAAATTTTGATGTTTTTGGTGAGTCTAAAATGTCAAATCCAATGGGGTAACATAGTTCGTTTGTGCGCACGGGGTTCTAAACAAATCTCAAGCACACCGTAGAAGTTTTGGGAGCCTTAGCACTTTGCTGTCAGTTGAGGCCTGCCCCGCATCCACGCGCCCATGGCTGCATTCGCAGACAGTAGGAACGTCCACACACGGGTGCTGTATTCCACAGACGACAGCTGGAATGCACATCCGTGCGGCCACCTTGCGTTCACAACGGCTAGCCGACCGGCCTATATATTAAAGTAAGTCACGACCAACCTTAGTAAGATTGCTATTTCTCCCTCGTTTTAGCTTCAATATTTATGATTTGAAGTCCTATGATTCCTTAACTGTTGGGGCTAAGGGGTGGAGTTTATTGGATGGTGTCGGTGATTATTTGGTCGAGGTGAATTTAACCGGGAAGCTGCTCCCTTTCTCTTATCTTGTGATTAACTTGATTTTTTGTTGTTGTTGTTGTTGTGTTTGCTAGTTTTTGGGACACAAATTATGTTCCATTTGGGGACACATGTTCAAGGCATAGTTTAGGACTTTTTTATGGAGTCAATTTTGGAATTTCTAGCACAGATCCCATGATTCCCATTCAACTGTAAAATTGGTCCATCTTTGTTTTTGGCTGATTTTAGTGTCTCTACAATCGTATTGACATTGTGATTCAATTGTTGATAGCATGGCAGAGTTCACAGGTCATACAGAAGGGAAAAACTCCAGCTATGTGATATAAAGCAAGCGCGGTGGGCCTACATGTAGGCTATGACTTCTCTTCAAATTAGATTGAGCATGAATGTGTGAAACCATGATGATTAGTGTGAATTCAGTGCGGGTACCTTGTTATTCCTTCTTTTGTTCATAGAAATCATAAAATATGATTGATACTACTGAATGGAGGGTAATACCAGTTTGGTTGGGGTTGTATGTATGATGGAACATTCTATGTAATTTACTTGTTTTAGTACGTGTTTGTTGAAGCATGTTTGGACTTAGTCTGGGACAGACTAGTGTTGACTTAGACTTGTAAACCTTGTGACTTTCGTATTTCTCTAACGTCTTTCAGACAGACTAGGTACTTGTAGATTGGAATAGCAGACTTAGGTGTGATACTATGAACCTTAATCCAGACGTTTGCACAAATCCTTAGCCCTTTTGTGTTCTCTCCCTACTTTTGCTCCTCCAATGCGTTACCAGAGGTTATGTGCTTTCTCGAGAGTGGATTACTTCAGGCTTGGAGACTTTTCTGATATCTCTTGGGAATAAACGATAATTCACAGTGGCTTGGAGCCTACTTGAGATTCTCTTTCGAGTCGATACGTGCCAAGGTCACTCTTGCTAGTTGGGCAGCTTACGCCCTAGGGAAGGACTGGCTGGCTGGGCTACCTTGATATATAGGATCCTCTAAGAGCTGATATGCCCCCGAATTAGTCTTTCTAGCTTGCCAGCTTATGCCCCTGAGTGCTGGGTGGCTTGGGTTGATTGTCACTCTTGCTAGCTGGGCTAGAAGTTGATTGGTTATGGGTTACTTGGGCTAGGAGTCTGACTGATGTTCTTGGATTTGGATGTGAGCTACAGTTCTTTCTTATAGACTTAGCTATTTTGTGTACCTTCAAGCTTATGGGGTCCGTTCAGGTTTTATTTAAACTTGCACACAAGTATACATTCTAGGCCTATGCGGTACAGTTAGTTTTATTTTAGTTGTACTTACATTTCCTTCTGGTATGGTCGTATGCTTTCTTTTTATATCCGTTTTGGCGTCTGTTTGTGTTTAGATTCTATCATATTCGATTTTTACCTTTCTTACTCGGTCGACCTATGATGCTTATTCTACACTCTGCATATTTTTGTGATGCAGGTCCTAATACCAGCTACCAGTGGTGATCACTCATGCCATCTGTTTCATCTTGTGGATACCATAGACGAGGGTGAGCACTTGGCATCTTAGATCAGCATGTCTCATTTTGTATAGATTTAAGCTTGTCTATTGCCTCTAAGACGACTGGTCATGGTCAAAATTTGGGACTTGTATTTATTCTTGTTAGATAGCTCTGTACTCGTGACTTCTAGGTTTTTGGAGGGTATCTATTGTATATAGTTTTTCATTCGCTTTACATTTCGTCTTTACCTATTGTTAGTCTTATTATATGGTTATTTCTACCCTTGTACCATCTACTTGTCGTTATGGGTATGGGCTGGCTTACATACTAGTGAATTATATTAAGTGTTATTATCACTTGAGAAGTTAGGTTGTGACAAGTTGGTATCAGAGCCTGGTTCACCGATCTCACTTGTACAGAGATAATGCCTAGTAAAGTCATACAAAATGGTGCAGAGGCATTTGTTTCCTATCTATTGAAGGCTACATGGTGTCTTTTAAAATTCTTTTCTTTAGCATCGCTTTCATGCAGCCTATGTGGGTTATTCGTTTCTTCGAATCTTAGTTATTTAGCACTTTTCACAGGATGGCTCGTACTCGCAGCGAAGAGACTCGGGGCAGGGGGTGACCTCCCTTGTGTGAAAATAGTGCAACACCACCCATAGAGAGAGATCAGGGTTTGGAGCCCACATCGGATCCTAACAGTCCATGTACCAGGGCATCCAGTGGGGCTAATACTAGCTCAGCCACCACCCAGATTGGCTATGACACCAGACCTTCAGGCATCCATTGCACAACTTTTGAATGTGCTGGGTAGCATGTAACATGCATCTGCACCAGTACCGATACCTGCACCAACACAGATTAGTAGGATCAGCCTGCAGCAAAGGCACCTCGAGCCTAGGTACCACTTGATGGTGCCAGACCTATGATTACGGCCAGAGCTATGCTTCTAGAGGAGTAGAAGATGCTTGTAGTGTTTTTGAGGGTTTCACCTCTGAGGCTTTTTGGGGCGATGGGTAAGGATGCCTATGAATTTCTGACTACTTATCGTGAACGGTTGTATACTTTTGGGCTAGTGAAGTTGAGAGTAGTTGGCTTCAATGCTTATCAGCTAGATTGGTCAGCCAAGCAATGGTGGTGTACCTTCCTTGAGACTAGGCCAATTGGGTCTCATCCGATAACCTGGACCAAGTTTTCTCAGGTCTTCATGTCTAGGTTCATCTCTTGTAGTGTTAGAGATGTTGGAGCAGGGTTCTATAACTGTGTCTGAGTATTAGGTGAGATTACAAGAGCTCTCTTGTTATGTTACTATGATTCTACTACTGAGGAGGACAGAGTTTGGTATTTTGTTCATTGGTTGAGCTTCAAATGTGGATTGAGACTTAGTCTATGCTCTTAGTGCATTTCTCTTTTCTAAATTTTGTTGATCATGCCTGCACACTTGAACAACTTAATCGTGAGGCCCAGTGGGGTAGCAACAAGAGAGATAGATAAGAGGTTAGCTATAGTAGGTCCCGTTCTAGTCCTAGAGATGGACATAATAGGACTCTCTAGCGGTTTTAGTAGGGTCAACCCAGTTGACCTATTAAAGCCTCATTGTAGAGTTCATAGAGTGATCGGTATAGACAATGTGAAATTGGATCTAGTCATAGTCATAAGTCACATGCTAGTACTTCAAGCTGTGGTGGCCATTCTTCTGGGAGCAGATCATCTTCGGGTTGTTTTGACTATGGTGAGTTAGGTCACTGGGCAAGAGATTTACCTTTGTTTAGATGGATTTCTCTAGCACCACAGGTTGCTCTACTAGCTCCACTAGTAGCACCTCTAGCTAGGGATTGAGGTCAGGGTCAAGAATGTCGTGGTAGACAACATGGTATTTAGGGTGGTGTCCGGGAGGCATGTCAGGTGGTAGTAATGATGGCTAAGGCAGTGGAAGAAAAGACTATTTCTATATAGCTCCAACAAGGGTAGAGGTTGAGGCATCGGGTGATGTGATCATAGGTACGATTCTTTTATGCCGTCATCCTACTTTGGCTTTTGTTGATCCAGGCTCTACCTATTCTTATGAGTCTGTGTATTATGTTTCTCATAAGGGTAAGAGTTCTTAGCCTATGTTAGTTTCGTTGCATGTCTCAACCCTCGTAAGTGAGTCTTTAGTAGTTGATCAGGTGTTTTGTTCCTTCTTAGTTACTATCCAAGGGCGTGACACCCAGGTTGACCATATATTGTAAGATGTGCTTCATTTTTCTGTGATTCTAGGAATGATCTGGTTATCCCCCCTAATGTGCGGTTTTAGATTATTTCTTTAAGACTATTACCTTAGTCGTTCCTAGTGTTCCCCTGGTGGTGTGGCAGGGCTCTATTAGCAGCACACTAGTTTAATTTATCTATTTTATTCAGGCTTAGAGACTAGTGGCTAGCGGATGTTTGTCTTACTTGACCAATGTGTGTGATCTTAGTAGGGAGATCCCTCCAGTTCAGCCTATTCCAAGTTATCTGTGATTTTGTAGATTTGTTTACTACCGACCTACCTAGCCTACCCCAGAGCATGATATTGATTTCACTATTGAGCTTGAGTAGGACACTCGACTTATTTCCATTGCGCTATATTGGATGGATCCTGCAGACCTTAATGAACTTAGTGTTCCGCTATAGGATCTCATGGGTAAGGAATTCATCAGGCCTAGTGTATCGCCTTTTGGCTCTCCAATTATGTTTGTGAAGAAGAAGGACTGTATGATACACATGTGTATTGAGTACAAGCAGTATAATAAGGTGACTGTGAAGAACCGTTACCCTATGCCTAGGATATATGAGTTGTTTGACCAACTTTAGGGTGCAATAATATTTTTGAAGATTTAGCTGAGGTCTGGTGACCCTAAGTTGAGGATTAGGGTAGCAGACATCCTTAAGACTCCATTTAGGACTTGATATGGCCACTATGTGTTCCTAGTGATGTCTTTTGGGTTGACTTATGCCCCTTTCACCTTTATGGACTTGATGACGCAGGTGTTTAGGTTGTATCTTGATTTGTTCGACATTGTGTTCATAGATGACATTCTAGTATAGTTGTAGAGTAGGAGTGATCATAAGCATATGAGGATTGTACTCTAAACTTTGAGAAATAAACGACTCTATGCCAAGTTCTCAAAGTGTGAGTTCTTGCTTGAGTCTATAGAATTCTTGGCGAAAGTGGTGTCCTAGGATGGAATCATGAAAGATTTGTCAAATATTGAGGTTATTCGTGATTGGTCTAGGGACATCTCATTAACTGAGATTCAGAGCTTTGTCGATTTGGCAGTCTACTACAGATGGTTTGTGGTGGGATTCTCCACTATTGCTTCACCTTTGACCCAGTTGACTCATCTTGATATTCCTTTTGAGTGTTCTGAGGAGTGTGAGTTGAGCTTTTGGAAGCTAAAGGAGTTATTGACTACTGCTCATGTATTGACTCTTCTAGTTGAGGTGAGGGCTTCACGGTCTATTGTGATGCATCCGGCGTTGGTTGTGTTACGTTTTGATGCATCGAGGCAGCTTAGGCTACATGAGCGCAACTACCCTACTCATGAATTGGAGTTTATGGCGGTAGTTTTCGCACTTAAGATCTGGAGGCACTACATGTATGGAGAGGTCGCTTATGAGTTACCTTCGCCTCCGATGTTCTCAACCATCTACCTAGTCTTTCATGTTTCTTCCTGATGAGTCACATGAGCTTCAATATGATGCAATAGAGTTGGATTATCGCTTGACCTTCACGGAGGATCCAACAGCCATTCTGGAAAGAGATGTGCGGTGGTTGCATTCGAGAGTCATTCCTATGGTTAAGGTCCGTAATAGGGATCATCCAGTTGATGAGGCTACCTAGGAGACCGAGCATGATATGCGTGAGTAGTTTCCTATCTTATTTGAGACTTCAAGTACTTCTTGGCTCTTACTTTCGCGGACAAAAGTCCTTTTTAGTAGTAGATGTTGGAATGACCTCTAGGTCATTTATGTGTTTATGCCTCATATTCATCGTTTAGAGCTTTTTGCTAGTCATTTATGACTTGCTAGGACTGAAAGTTTGGTCACCTGGCCATTCGTTCGGTTTTTATGTGAGTCTTAGTGTTTTGGAGTTATTGAACCTTAAACGGTCATTTTTTATTAGAAGTTTATAAGATAACCTGATAATCAATTTCTACCGATTCCATCAGCTTTAAAAAGGTCATTTTAACCTAGTAGCATAGTCGACATGACTCCTAAGGCTTTCAATGCGAGTCTGTGCGATTAGGCATTTTAACTTTCAAGTCAAAGCAAAAGTTTGACTTTAGTCAACATTCTTAGTAAACAAGCTAGGATGAGAACTCCTTCATCGCGGTTAGCTCGAAAATGTTGAGTTTTGTTTGGAACAACCCTTTGTTTAGGATCCGAGCCTTCCAAGCTAATTCCAACGCCCCTACTGGATTTTGGCTTAAATGGACATTAAGTGTGGGACCTACTTTTCAGAAATACGACCTTGTATCAAAATTTTGATTGTTTTGTTGAGTCTGAAAAGTTGAATCCAATGAGGTAACATAATTTGTTTGTGCGCATAGAGTTCGAAACAAATCTCGGGCACCCAGTTGAAGATTTGGCAGCCTTAGCACTTTGTTGTCAGATGAGGCATGACCCAAGTGTGTGGATGGCAAGTGCATCCACGTGCGGGCGTAGTGTTCACAGACGGCTTCTAGCATGGGTGTCCACCCCGCGTTTGCACCGGCTAGCTTACTGGTCTATATATTAAAGTCAGTCGCGACTAGCTTTAGTAATAATGTGATTTGTACCTTATTTTAGCTCTGATTTTGGGGATTCCAAGTCCCACACATCTGTAATAACTGAAGCTACAGGCTGAAGTGATTTTATTGTGTTGGTGATCCTCCATTCAAGGTAAATTTTGCCAGGAAGCTTCTGCCCCTTTCTTATTTTGTGATTAACTTGAGTTTTCGTTGTTGTTATTTTAACTGATTTTTGGGCTGTGAGATGTGTTTAATTTTGATACACAAGTTAGAGGCATAGTTTATGAACTTTTAACGTAGTCAGTTTTGGAATTTACAAAATAAATCCCATGATTTCTCTTTAACTCGAAATTGGGTTGTCTCTGTTTTTGGGTTATTTTAGTGTCTCTACAACCGTATTGATGTTGTGATCCTCTTGCTAATAGTGTGGCATCATTCAAAGGTTGTGTGGAAGGGAAAAGCCCCGGCCTGGTGATTCAAAGCGCACGCAGTCGGCTTATAGGTAGGCTACGACTTCTCTCATAATTAGATTAAGCACGAATGTGTGAAACAATCATGATTAGTGTTAATTGGGGGTGGGTACCTAGTTATTCCTTCTTTTCCTCTTAGTAACCATGATTTAGAATTGATACTATTGTATCTAGGGTAATACCATGTTAGTTGGAGGTTGTATATATGTTGTAGTAGGCTTTGAGATTTACTTGTTTTACTACGTGTTTTTTGAAGCATATTTGGCCTTAGTCTAGGATAGAATAGTGTTGCCTTAGACTCGTGAACTTTTTGACTTTGGTATATCTTTGACGTCTTTCGAATGGACTAGGTCCCTGTAGACTACAATAGTAGACTTGTGTCTAATAGTTTGAGGCTTAATTTTGGTGTTTGCTTAGATTGTTAGCCCTTATGTCTTCCAACCCTACTTTTGCGACTCTGGCGTGTTACTAAAGTTTATGTGCTATCTCGGGAGTGGAGTAGTTTAGGCTTTTCATTTGTGATATCTTTTGGGAATGAACATCGGTACACCGTTGCTTGGAGGCTTCTTGAGATCCTTTTGAGAGTTGATACATCCTCAGGTCACTCATTATAGCTGGGCAACTTATGCCCTATGGATGAACCTGTTTTCTTATCACCCTTGATATCTGAGGTCCTCTATGGAGTTGATACGCCCCCAGATAACTCTTGCTAGTCGGGTGGCTTATGCCCCTGGGAGTGAGCTGGCTAGATGGCGGCTTGGGTTGATTGTCCCTTTTGCTAGCTAGGTTGGGAGTTGACTGGTTCTGGGTTTCTTGGTCTTAGATCCCGGCTATCGTATTTGGATTCAGATCTGGGTTACACTTCTTTCTTGTAGACTTAGTTATTCTATGTACATGTCGGGCTTATGGTTGTTCGTTTTGGTTTTATTGAAACTTGTGCACAAGTGTTCCTTCTAGGTTTATGGGGTCCAAATAGGTTTAGTTTAGCTGTATTAAGACTTACTTCTTGTATGCTCATGTGCTTTTTCTTCATATCCTCTTTGGCCTCTTTTTGTATCTAGATTCTATCTTATCTTATTCTTTTTACCTTTCTTGCTCGGTCAGCCCATGATGCCTATTGAGTACCTTGTTTTGATACTTATGCTACATCCTGCATCTTTTCATGATGCAAGTCTTAGTACGAGCAATCAATGATGATCGTTCGTGCCGTCTTTTACAACTTGTGGATATCAAAGACGAGGGTTAGTACTTGGCATCCCAGATTAGCCTGTCTCCTTCTATATATATGTCAGCTTGTCTTTTGCATCTGAGACGACTTTTGTGGTCCACTTTTGGGACTTGTATTTATTCTTGTTAGACAACTCTGTACTAGTGACTACTAGGTTTTGAGAGAGTACCTATTGTATATAGTTTTTTGGTTTGCCTTCCTTTTGTATTTTCTTGTTGTTAGTGTTATTGTCTGTTAGTTCTACCATTGTACCCAATACTTGTCATTCTGGGTATAGGTTGGCTTACATACTGGTGGGTTATAGCAGGTGTCATCATGACTCGGGATGTCGTGTCGTGATAGTAACAATCATCACTTAATGAATAAGGGACACACAAATACAAGTCAGACACAAACACACTAAACAAGTCAAATAACATGATAATATGATTCAAATGATTAATGTAGGAAAATAAGAAGCTCAAAAAGAAACCTTGAGCTGCTCAAATGATAGCTTAGACTCATGAACAAGGAAAGTTACCAAAATATATGTCAACGGGCCGCCCGGAATGACAACTCGAACTTAACAACACAATTGTATTAAATAGTAGAATATAGCTCGGATCTGAGTCAGCGGGCTGCCCGGAATGATACCTCAGACTTATCAGCACAAAAGTAGCCCCAAATAGATGAATAATCATAGAAACAAGTGTTTTGCCGTTTTAAGTCATAATTGCCTCAAGAATAGCAAATTATCCAAATAAAACTCATTTTCCTTTAAAAATAAACGGCGACCTGTCTTATTGGGCTCAACAACGTCCACTAAGTTAAAACCATTACTCTGAAACCCATTATATCATTTGTAAGACATTTCAAGGATAAGAGAACAAATGCAAGTGTCATGCCCAACATCACAATAAACCTCAAACATCCAGTCAGAACACAACACACCAATCACAAATTAAGGTTATTCTCGAAGCATCATAGATGTACTAACCGAGAACTCTAGCTAGCCAAACTTACGGCCTTAGGACCAACAATCAATAAAAGTAGAATTTAAAAGCTCAAAGTACAATGGAAGATAACAACCAACCCATGCAAAGCAAACACACGATAAACTAAGTGTCACACCACATATAAGTCATGTCTAAGGCTACTAAGTGACACCAATATCAAGAATCACCCTAAATTAAGGTTTTCTGGCTAAAATATATACTAACCAACCCAAAGATGGCCATAAATCGACTAAGGATCAAGTAAGCCTACAAATAGTCCTCAAATTCAACCTAACATTCAATACTACTCAATACATAATCAAATTAACTGAGCCAAGTCTAAAGAAGGGGAGAACCATACTTACCACCAGATCGAAACTGCATCCAAAACCTCTACTCCAGATCTTTTCCCTTCCGAAGGGCCTTTGGATGACACAACACTATAGACAACACAACGGTAACACCAAAACAAGCAAAATAATACTCATATCAAGTTAAGAAAAAGAAAATGGAAAACAATGCTAAAACAAAAATAATGGGATGCGCACAAAGTAACAAATTGACTACATCATGAGGCCCCAAAAGGCACAAGGAACTTCTACCCTGAAAATGGATACAATTCAAGAAATAATCAAGCCAAATTAGTCCCACCATCATTTAACTCAAAAGAACAAAAAATGGAGAATTTAACAGTTTTGAATTTACCAAAGTTGACGGAAGATTGATCAACCCCGAAACATCCCCACATGCTTTCCTGACACACTCCAACAAGAATCACTGAAAACCACCCAGAATAGCTCTGCAAATCACAAAAAGAACATGTATTTTAAAAGAAGTTGCATGCCGAAAAATGAGCAGTTATGTCTTATAACTTGCTGTTATTTAACCATTCATGGATGCAGAGCCTAGTCCACGAAAGTGGAGGTCAGAAACACTGAATGTTCCCGAATGCGGCAAGAGAACGGCAAACGCAAAAGCCATTATAGTTACTCTTCATGAACGCAGAGCTACCCACGTGAACACAAAGGTATCACCAATCAATACTCCTTGAAATATGAGGTTCACATTGCAAATGCGAAGGCCATAATAACAAATATTCATGAACGTTGCCAAGAGTCCATGAGCACAGAGAAGAGAATAGGGATGCATCGGTAGCACTGAATCAACAATTCACAATGTTGAAAAGATCTCCCGAAGGGAGCTCGAGATTCATTCAAAACCCTGTGAACACAAATGAACTATCCTACCTAATCAAAAATGACATTCTAGACTAATTGGAATCAACGTAACTATAAACAAAGGTCTTCTTGTTTGAATGTTTATTCAAGCCTACACTTACAAGGAATTCACACGACAAACTAATAAAAGCCACAAACTCATCCTGAACACCTCAGGATCCAAACCAAAGCTCGTTCTAGACCAAACTCTGCATTCCAGAGCTAACCGTACTAATCAGTTCTCATCTGAGTGACTTTACCAAGAATGTTGACCAAAGTCCAACTTTGGCCAAAAAACTCAAAGTTAAAATGCCTAACGGCATAAACTCATAATGAAAGCCTTGAAACCAAAACAAACCATACTACTTGACCGAAATGGACCTTCCGGAGCTAATGAAACGTTCACATTTCTCATACATCATATTCTCTAGATGTTGACTAAAGTCAACACTTTCACTTCAAAAGACAAAAACTTAATTAAAACTCTCTTGACCATGTCAAAAAACATACTACTCAATCCATCACCACACAAAAGCTATAAAGAAGCTACACGAAGAGGGAAAATAGTCAAATCATGCAAAAACACATAAATGACCTCGAGGGTCATTATAACATCCACTACTAAAAGGACTTTCTTCCTCATAAGTTAAGGAAAAGAAAGTACCTAAAGTCTCAAAGAGGTTAGGGTATCAGATCCACTATAGAGCTCGGCCTCGCAAGTAGCCTTCTGGACCAGATGATGCCTTCACTAAACCTTTACTGATGGGATATCCTTATATCGCAACCTCCTAACATGCCTTTGTACATTAGCCACATGCTCCTTCATAAATGACAATAACTCATCAAGCTAAGCCGAATCCCACTAAAGCATGTGAGACTTATTTGGAAGATACCATCTTAACATAGAGAAAACAAACATGAGATGAACACCAAAAAAGCTGGAGGTAACGCTAACTTATAGCCATCTCTTCTATCTGTCTCAAAATCTCAAAAAGGCCGATGAACTTGGGCTAAGTTTTCCCCTTCTCTTAAATATCATCAAGATCTTCATAGGCGACACTCGTGGAAACACATGGTTACAAACCATAAACTCGAAAGGTCACAACCTCCGATCTACATAGATCTTATGATCTACATAGATCTTCTGCCTACTCTTGGCATTTCAAAATCGCTCCTAGATTGCACAAACACTATCCATTAGATCACACAACAAGTCAGTGCCCCATGTCCTACCCTGAAAACCATCAAAATAACCTATTCAAGATGAAAACCTCCTAATATATAATGCCTTGAATAGAGCCATCTAGATACTAAAATGGTACCTATTATTATTATATTCAAACACTTCTCACACAAAAACTTGGTCCCACTGACCTTCGAAATCAATAACACATGTAAAAAACATGTCCTCAAAAACCTCAATTGTCCTCCTATAATGCCCATCAAACTAAGGATGAAAATTTGTACTAAGCTTAACTAGGATACCCAATTCTCTCAATAGAACTCTAGAAATAGGAAGTGAACTGATTACCACGATCTGAAATGAAAGACACTACCATCTCCCGAATGTATATATGAGCCAAAATATACAAACTATAGGTAGTCTAACCCGACAGGAAGTGAGTGAACTTGGTCAATTTATCAACAATGACCCAAATACCATCAGATCTCCAAAGAATATGTGGCAAGCCTACCTCGAAGTCTATAACTATTTACTCCCTCTTCCACTCTACAATGGGTAGTCACTGAGTCAAATCACCTGGCCTCTAGTGCTCATACTTCAGATGTTGACAGATCAAGCACCAATCAACAAACATCGCAATGTCCCTTTTCGTCTCACACCACAACTAGTGCTACCTCAGATCAAGATACATCTTCACAACAATGAGATGTATAGAATATCTAAAACAATGGAACTCTTCCAGAATCAGCCTGACAAAATCTTGAATCCTAGGAACACGGATTCAACCCTCATTCATTAAAACACCCTCAGGTTCTAAAGTTGCTTTCCTAGCTTTTCTGCTAAGCACCCTATCTCAAATTACCCTCAACCTCGGGTATTCAAAGTATTGTGCCCGAATCTGCCCCATCAAGGAAGAATTAGCCTCTACATAAGCAAACACTATGCATAGCTCAAAATATCAAGTCTAACCATACGGTTGGCTAAGGACTTAATGTCAAAAGCAAAGTCGTTCCACCATAGCTAAGAAAGCCAAACTGCCCATACCTACCACCTTCTGGCTCAAGGCATCTGCTACCACATTGGCCTTGCCCGGGTGATAAGTGTTAGAAATGTCAGTCTGTTTGCAACTCCAACCACATGTGATGTCTCAGATTCAGGTCCCTCTAACTGAAGATGTACTGAAGACCATAATGATTGGTGAATTGCTCATTGTGAACTCCACACAAGTAATGACTCCAAATCTTCAACGGATACTACCGTCGCTAGCCCTATGTAGTGTGTTGGATATTTTTCCTCAAGAAACTTTAGATTTCCTATAAGCATAAGTAATAACCCTCCCCTTCTACATGAACACACCACCCACGTCAACATCGAAGGCATCACAAAAGTTTGTAAATCCATGGCCCTTACTAGGAAGAGTCAGAATTGGTTTTAAACTAAAGTAGGACTTAAGCTTTAGATACCTCACCTCACACTCATCACACCACTGTAAAGTGATATTCTACTAAGTTAATCTATTCAAAGGTTCTGTAATCAAAGAAAATCTGGAATCTTGAATTGAAGAACAAATGCAAATTTCACAAACCAAACTTCAAGAATTAAATGCCAAAAGTGTTTGCAAAATAATTCTCAAGGCAAAAAGCAAATATTTCAAAATGTCTAACCACCCAAAAAAATAAATTAAAACTAATATTTAGAGAAAACAAATCCTAAATCAAGTAGAAGAAGGAAGAATTGGGAAATTCGGCTTGGGTAGTGTCATCTACGGTTGGTGACTCGTAGTAGTTCCTACAACTCGTAGGTCCCTTCCATCAATCAACAATTGATCCATCATTTTGTGAGTGCTTCTTATGGGCATGACTTACGGCTCGTAAGTCTATGCACGACCCGTCCTACTCATCGGTCGTTCATGGAGCTCATCCTTTCTGAACTTTTCTATGACTCCTCATATATGGCTCGTAGTAGTAACTATGACTCGCTAGTCTCATGTCGTCATTCCATACTTAGATCCAATTCTCAACACTTCCACCTGTGACTTCCACCTACGGGTTGTCATAGAGATTATGGCTCGTAAGTCCACCTTTTTATCAACAAAAACTCTGTTGCTGCAACACTTTAACACCAACTGCTCCAAAACCTAGTTCTTGCAAAATTCGAGCAAAAAAACCATCGTATCTATTAATAAAATGCCCAAGACTCATGAAAAATTCAAAGTTTATTGCACCAAAAGTACCATAAATTCACGGTACATCAATACTTCACCCAAACTAGGATGAAATGGGTGGACTTTGTCAACCTATTAACAACCACCTAAATGGATTCATAACCACCCATGGTGATAGGTGGCCCCATAACAAAGTCCATTGTGATCTGCTCTCACTTCCAATTAGGAATGGGCATCCTTTAAGATATACCTCTAGGCTGCTGGTGCTCACACTTGACCTGTTGACGAGTCAAAAACTTTGATGCAATATCCGTCTTCATACCACACCACCAATAAGCTTCTTCATACCACACCACCAATAAGCTTCTTCATACCACACCACCAATAGGTCATGATACATCTTTGTCACACTCGGTTGGATGGAATATTGGGAACAATTGGCCTTTTTAAGAATCATTCTAATTAACTTACCCATCTTTGACACACAAATCCTGCCTCTAATCAGTAAGACAACATCAGAATCAAGGACAACCTCCTTGGCTTCCCCTCTTATCACTTTGTCTAGAATGAGACGTAGTTTCTCATCATCAAACTGGTGCTCACAAATCTACTCAACTAAGGAAGAACGAGCCTCAATGAAATAAATCAACCCACCAGTCTCTAAAGAAATCCACAACCAAATGAGACTATCTGCTAACCTCTGAACATCTCTAGCTAATTTTCTCTTCTCCACACATTTAGCAACAAGATTTCCCATGCTAGAAGTCTTCCTACTCAAAGCATCGGCGACCACATTGGCCTTCCCTGGATGATATAAGATAGTGATGACAAAGTTCTTTAGTAGCTCAAGCTATCTGTGCTGCCTCAAATTCATATCTCTATGACTAAAGATGTATTGAGGACTTCGATGATCTGTGAAAACCTCACAATGAACTCTATACGGATAATTTCGCCATACCTTAAGCACAAACACCATGGCTCCAAACTCTAAATCATGGGTAGAGTAGTTCCTCTTATGGGTCTTCAACTGCCTAGAAGTATAGGCAATCTGTCACGACCCAGGGGTTACCCCTAGATTTAACATGGCGTATAGAACGCCGAAGGATTTCATACAAGCCACTTAGTACTCATAACATAAGCAATAAAATAATAAGAGTAAAAACATATTTCAAGTAAAAAATTTTCAGAAATGAAAGCGGAAGTCTAGAGATTAAGTCTCATCATAGCCATCTATTACAATTTTCGAATGAAATAGGGCCTAGCCCATACAACATATCCAAAAAGGGAAAGTACATGAAAGGAACTACAACATAGGAAAAAGCCGTCCTCGAACCATGAGGACTTACCAACAAGCTCGGAAGATACACAAGTCCGACCTTTAGCCACTAGAATGATCACCTCGAGAACCGAACCCTACACTAGGGGAAAATGTAGGAAAAGTAGGCGTTCGTACAAAAATGCACCAAGTATGATAGCCATGCATAAAAACATTGAAAACATGGAAAAAAAGAAATTTCATTTGAAACATGCAATTACCAAGTTAAACATGCATAAGAGTTTACAAATCATAAGCTGTAGATATAAGTAACATAAGTTATCATCATTAATATCACCCTTGGATTCATGTACAAAGCTTTTTGAAGTAACCATAGTTTATTATTCATGTTCTTGTTCTTGTTGGAATAAGCTTTAACCGACCTGAGACCAAATGAGTTAAACATGATCACCTGATGTAACCCACACCGAAAAAGGTTGTCCTACTTGTGTAACACCCCGTATCCGAAAATAGACCAACCAACAAACTTCCAGAAGTTTCACGTGTAACCCACAGTTGCCACCCATGGACCGTAGCGTGACCCACGGTCCGTCCTTGTAGTCCGTGGATGGACACCTGCAACCCTCCTCAGAAAGTCCTAGAAAATTTTTCTAAGTCCATACATACGCCAGGACCTACGGACCGTAGGTCAAACCACGGTCCGTGGTCTAGGCCATGGTTCAGACCCCCCAGAACCCATCCTCAGACGTCGATCGACGGACTGACAGGACAGACTGTCAGTCGATCGACGGTCCATCGGTCAGGCGCGTCAGTGGCTTTAGCATATTTTAAGACAGTGGTCATTTGGTCTTTTTCTTATGCGTTGGACTCCTAAACTACGTCGTTTAAATCCTAAACTACACAATTTTGGTCAATTTTATCCTAGTAAACTAATTAGAACCTAACCTAATCAATTATTCACCAAATATTCATCAAACTTAGAGCAAAATAGAGGAGCAAGTCGAGTAGCCCTAGTTCAAGAACGCAACGAGTTTTCATCAGTTCCAGCCCTAAAATCGAGAGATTTCTCCGTGATTTTTGTCACCAGGTATGTGGGATTTAACTAGTGGGTTCCTTTCACTCTTTAGGTCCTTAAATTTCAGTCAGAATGTTGATTCCCTTAATATTATCTAGACCTAGAGTTTCTTGTATGTTAGAAATTGTTGGGTTTTAGCTGTAAGAATGATCCAAATCAGATTATCATATTGTTGCTTAGTTTCTTGTATGATATTCATAACCCTAGCTATGTAGTTTTTTTAGTTCATGAATTACACATGCTAGGTCAGCTATTTAAGATGTACATGCATCAATTTACGAATGTCACATCATGAGTTATAATTGTGGCATTCTCAAAGGTTGCATGTCAGTAATTAAGCTATCTAGTACTTTAGTATTTCATTCATAATATTGCTTATATACATTCTAATTGGGAGTAGTCTTAGACTGAGTGCTCTAGGGTTCAACGTACCCGAATAGTCTCAGAACTACGTGCCTCCGTAGGTTTATAAGTCCCCTCTATGGGCATTGAATTTTAGTGATCACGCCAGTCATGCCTCTATACCTCTGGCAGGGTATATTGGGTCCTCTTGATGGGGCGTATACATCAGACTCCACATTTAGCTCATGTGGTTTTATGTCGATTATTAGTAGCTCCCAAAGTCAGATTCTATTGCATTGACCATGTTATTACTTACAATCAGATTTCAGTCTCAATATGTTATAAACTTGGTCATTGTATTCAGTCATTTCATGTTCAGTATTCTCAGTTGAGTATTATGCTTATCTCATATCATTACTGAGTTATGTAATTGTTCAGTTATGATTATTGTTCAGCTTTACTCTCTCCTTCATGCTCAGTACCTTTCAAATACTGATGCATACTATGCTCTGCATCTTCACGTGATGTAGGTTCAGATCCTCAACTTCTAGATCACACATAGATCTGTTTCCGATCTCCAAATTAGCAGCATCAGTAGTGAGTCCTCATTCTCCGAGGTTGAGATACATGTTTCTTTTCTATTTTTAGTCTTTAGTTTAAGTTTTTGTAGATTAAGCTGGGGCATATCCCAGCACTTCTAGTCAGTTAGAGGCTTATTTTCAGACATAGTAGTATTCAGATTTAGCACTTGAGTTTTATTTTAGTATCTTAAACTCTCCTCAGTTATATATATATATATATATATATATATATATATATATATTCAGACTTAGAATGGGTATTCCCCATCATTTCAGTTTACATGATGTTTTAAGCTTCAGCACAATACTTTTCCTAATTCAGTTTATGTAGTACACTTATGATATGCCATCAGGGCTAGCTTGGGGTCACTCATGATCCTAGGTCCCGTGTTTGCGTCCTGGGGGTAACTTCGAGGCATGATAAACTTGGTATCAAAGCAATTGGCTTAAGAGTCCTAGGATATTTGAAAAGCCGCACTAAGTAGAGTCCTTTTCATGGGTGTGAAGTGCACCACATCTAATGAGAGGGAGGCTACAAATTATTTTAGGGAAACTTCACTCTTTTTTTTATTCTTATTGGGCGTTGGTATGATCTCCTTTCTAATCCATCGTTATGCACTTAAGATCATGCCTGCTCGTAGAGCTTACGCAAGAAATGCTATTGCATGCAATGATAATGAAGTTCCTCCAGTCCTAGATATTGAAGTTTCGAATGCAGAATTTTGAAATGCGATTAAGATTTTGGCTCAGAGCATGACCAATAAGAAAAACTAGAACAACCAGTATGTTCTAGTTCCTACTAATAGAAATGGTGGAACAGTGG
Source organism: Solanum okadae (assembly GCA_036553675.1). Lineage (NCBI taxonomy): Eukaryota > Viridiplantae > Streptophyta > Magnoliopsida > Solanales > Solanaceae > Solanum > Solanum okadae. The sequence continues at coordinate 30,640,882 of CM071682.1, forward strand.
CTGCTAGAGTTCAAGATTTTGTTAGGATGAATCCACCTGAGTTTTTAGGGTCGAAAGTTGGTGAGGACCCATATAACTTCATTGATTTGGTTAAGAAAATCTTTTGAATGATGCAAGTGACTGGTAGTGATAGGGTGGAATTGGCATCCTACTGGCTTAAGGATGTGGCTCACATATGGTTCACTCAGTTGAAAGACAACATGGGCTACTTTGGCTTACTTAACTCCCTATATTGCTATAAAATTCGGCGTCAGTCCATAAACTCTCTCAGAACCCTTCTCAGTCTCTACTCTAGTTGGTGACCCAATTATAGCTAGGTGGGTATACAGAAATTGCACTGTCTCAGTCTCTCACAAAGTCACCTCAGCAAATCTTGTAGAGTTAGAAATGGTAGACTTCGATATCATTCTAGGCATGGATTGGTTACATTCCTGTTATGCCTCAATCGATTGTAGAACTAGGATTGTTCGTTTTCAATTTCAGACAAACCAATCTTAGAATGGAAGGGTGTAGCTTAGCACCTATGAGTCGATTTATTTCTTACCTTAAGGCCAGAAAGATGATTTCTAAGGGTAATCTCTATCATCTAGTTTGGGTTAAGGATTCAAGCTCCAAACCCCCGACTCTTGAGTCAGTCCCAGTAGTTAATGAGTTCTGAAAATTCTTTCGAGAAGATATTTCTGGAGTTCCTCCCGAAAGGGAAATAGACTTTGGAATTGATGTCTTTCCAGATACCCAACCTATTTCTATTCCTCCTTACAGAATGGCTCCAACTGAGCTTAAGTAATTGAAGGAAAAACTGAAAGACCTTCTAGATAAGGGTTTCAGCAGACCTAGTATTTCCCCATGGGGTGCACCAGTGTTGTTCGTGAAAAAGAAAGATGGTTCTCTCAGAATGTGCATTGACTATAGGCAGTTGAACAAGGTCACAATCAAGAATAAGTACCCTATCCCCATGATTGATGACTTGTTTTACCAACTTTAGGGTGCTAGTCATTTGTCAAAGATAGATCTTAGATCGGATTATGATTAGCTTAGAGTCAGAGGTAGTGACATCCTGAAAACAACCTTCAGAACTCGATATGGTCATTAATAATCTGTAGTTATGTCATTTGGACTAACCAATGCTCCCGCAACTTTTATGGATTTGATAAACAGAGTGTTCAAGTAGTATTTGGACTTGTTATTATCGTCTTTATTGATGATATCCGCATTTAATCTAGGAATGAGGAAGAACATGTGAATCATTTGAGGGTTGTCCTGCAAACTCTCAAAGATCACAGTTATTCGCTAAGTTTAGAAAATATGAGTTTTGGTTGCAATCTGTTGCTTTCCGTGGTCATATTGTGTCTAGCGAAGTGATGCGAGTGGATTTTCAGAAAATACAAGCAGTGAAACAATGGCCCAGACCTACCTCTTCTACATATATTAAAAGTTTCTTAGGTCTAGCGGGTTATTACAGAAGGTTCGTGGAAGGATTTTCATCCATAGCCGCTCCATTGACTAAGTTGACTCACAAAAAGGTTAAGTTTCAGTGGTCAAATGATTGTGAGAAAAGCTTTTCAGAATTGAAAACTAGGTTTACTACAACTCCTGTATTGACTCTACCAGAGGGTTCAGATGGTTATGTTTTCTATTGTGATGCATTGATAGTCGGCCTAGGTTGTGTGTTAACACAGTGAGGTAAGGTTATAGCTTATGCTTCTAGACAACTGAAGGTGCCCGAGAAGAACTATCCAACTCATGGCATCGAGCTTGCAGCAGTGGTGTTTGCACTTAAGATTTGGAGACATTACTTGAATGGTGTTCACGTAGATGTGTTCACAGACCATAATCAATATGTGTTCACCCAGAAAGAGTTGAATCTTCGCCAGAGGAAATGACTTGAGTTCCTCAAGGATTATGATATGAGTGTGCATTACCATCCTGGTAAGGCAAATGTAGTAGCAGATGCTCTTAGTAGACTATCTATGGGTAGTGTAGCACATGTTGAGGAAGAAAGAAAGGAACTAGAAAAGGAAGTTCACATACTTTCTCACTTGGGAGTTCACCTTATGAGCATATCAGATGGTGGTGTAACAGTTCAGAATGGGGTAGAATCTTCATTAGTAGCAGAAGTTAAGGAAAAGCAAGACAGTGATCCGATATTTCTCCAACTAAAGGGTGTAGTCCATCAGCAAAGAGTTGAGGTTTTCTCACAAGGGGGAGATGGTGTGCTTCGCTATCAAGGACGACTATGTGTTCTTAAGGTGAGTGAGTTGAGACAATAGATTCTTGCAGAAGACCATGATTCCAGATATTCCATTTATCTAGGTGCCACTGAGATGTACCATGATCTACGTGAAGTCTTTTGGTGGAATGGTATGAAAAGGGATATAACAGATTTTGTGGCTAAGTGTCCTAATTGCCAGCAGGTGAAGGTAGAACATCAGAAACAAGGAGGTATTACTCAAGAGATCAACATTCCTACTTGGAAGTGGGAAGTGGTCAACATGGACTTCATTACATGTTTAACTCGCACTTGCATACATCATGACTCAATTTGGGTGATAGTTGACAGAGTTACTAAGTCTGCGCACTTTTTGGCTGTTAAAACTATAAATTCGGTGGAGGACTATGCCAAGCTTTACATTAATGAGATAGTCAGGTTGTGTGGAGTTCCTTTGTCTATTATCTCAAATAGAGGTCCTCAATTTACCTCTCATTTCTGGAAGTCTTTCAGAAAGGTCTTGGTACTCAGATTAATCTTAGCACATCATTTCATCCACATACTGATGGTCAGGTAGAGCGTACCATTCATACCTTAGAGGACATTTTGAGAGCTTTCGTGATCGATTTCAAGGGTAGTTGTGATGATCACCTTCCTCTTATAGAGTTCACCTACAATAATAGTTACCATTCCCGCATTTAGATGGCCCCTTATGAGGCATTTTATGGACATAGATGTGGATCTCCAGTTGGTTGGTTTGAAGTAGATGAAGCAGACTTGGTAGGGCCAGATTAAGTTCATGATGCCATGTAAAGGGTTCAACTCATTAGAAATAGACTTAAGACAACCCATAGTCGCCGTAAGTCTTATGCAGATGTAAGGAGAAAGGACTTAGAGTTCCAAATTGATGATTGGATTTTCCTGAAAGTGTCATCTATTAAGGGGGTGATGAGATTTGGCAAGAAAGGAAAGCTCAGTCCTAGATATGTAGTCCCTTACAAGATCTTGAAAAGAGTTGGTAAGGTGACTTATGAGTTAGAGTTGCCAGTAGAACTAGCAGCAGTGCATCCGGTCTTTCACATTTCATTGTTGAAGAAGTGTGTGGGTGATCCAGCATCCATAGTACCTTCAGAAAGTGTGGTTGTGAAGGATAGTCTCACTTATGAGGATGTGCCAGTTGAGATCCTTGATTGTTAGGTTCAAAGGTTGAGAAACAAAGAAGTCGCTTCAGTTAAGGTTTTGTGGATGAGTCAGTCCATAGAGGGAGCTACTTGGGAAGCAGAAGCAACCATGAAGGCCAAGTATCCTCATCTCTTTCCTTTTGATTCCATTCCAGCTTGAGGTAATAGTCCCTATCCAGGTTTTTAGTCATTCATGCGTAGCTTCAGTTTTAGTACCATGCTCCTTCAGTTTGTAATTGCATTTTCAGCGTAATTGCATGTCCTTGGAATTTAGTCCAGTCATAAATTAGTTTTTCATTATTTAGTGGTAGGGTTGCAGCCCTTCCCCTCTATATTTAGCTAGTTTAGTCTTCATTTGAGGACAAATGTCCCCAAAGGGGAGATAATGTAACACCCCGTATCCGAAAACAAACAAACCAATACACTTCCAGAAGTTCCAGGTGCAACCCACAGACCGTAAGGTGACTCACGGTCTGTCCTCATTATTTGTGGATGGCCACCTGCAACCTTCCCAGAGAATCCCAGAAAAATTTCTAAGTCCAGACCTACGCCAGGACATATGGACCGTAGGTCAGACCACGGTCCGTGGTCCAGTCCATGGTTCAGACCCCCCAAAACCCATCCTCTGATGCCGATCGACGAACTGACAGGACGGGTCGTCAGTCGATCGACGGTCTGTCGGTCAGGCCCATCGGTAGCTTCAACAAATTTTAAGTTAGGGGTCATTTGGTCTTTTCCTTATGCATTGGACCCTTAGACTATGTCGTTTAAACCCTAAACTACGTAGTTTTGGTCAGTTTTAGCCTAGTAAACTAATTAGAACCTAACTTAATCAATTATTCACCAAAAATTCATCAAACTTAGAGCAAAATAGAGGAGAAAGTCGAGCAGCCCTAGTTCAAGAACACAACGAGTTTTCATCAGCTCCAGCCCCGAAATCAAAAGATTTCTCCGTGAATTTTCTCACAAGTTATGTGGGATTTAACGAGTGGGTGAAAGGAACCCATTCCCTAGATTTCAATCAGAATCTTGATTCCTTTAATATTATCTAGACCTAGGGTTTCTTAAATATTAGAAATTGTTGGGTTTTTGCTGTCAGAATGATCCAAATCAGATTATCATATTGTTGCGCTTGTACGATATTCAGAACCCTAGCTATGTAATTCTTTTAGTTCATGAATTACACATGCTAGGTCATCTATTTCAGATATACATGCTTCAGTTTATAAATATCACATTATCAGTTATAATTGTTGCATTCTTAGAGTTTGCATGGCAGTAATTGAGCTATCCAGTACTTCAGTATTTTAGTCATAATATTGTTTATATGAATTCTATTAGGGAGTAGGCTTAGACCGAGTGGACTAGGGTTCAATGTACCCGAATAGTCCTAGAACTAAGTGTCCCTATAGGTTTATAAGTCCTTTCTGTGGGCATTACATTTTAGTGATCACGCCAGTCATGCCTCTATACCTCTAGCAGGATATATTGGGTCCTCTCGATGGGGTGTATACATGGGACTCCACATTTAGCTCATGTGGTTTTATGTCGGTTATTAATTTCTCCCACAGTCAGATTTCAGTCTCAACATGTTATGAACTTGGTTATTGCATTCAGTCATTTCATGTTCAGTATTCTCAGTTTAGCATTATGCTTAACTCATATCATTGATCAGTTATATGTTTGTTCAGTTATGATTATTGTTCAGCTTTACTCTATCCTACATGTTCAGTACCTTTCAAGTACTGGCGCATAATCTGTGCTACATCTTCTCGTGATGTAGGTTCAGGTACTCAGCTTCCAAATCACGCATACATCGGTTCCCAATCTCCAGCTCAGCAGCATCAGTGGTGAATTCTCATTCTCTAAGGACGACAAACATGTTTCTTTTCTATTTTTAGTCTTTATTTTCAGTTTTGCTAGATTTAGCTGGGGCATGTCCCAACACTTCTAGTTAGTTAGAGGCTTATTTTCAGACATAGTAATATTTAGATTTAGCACTTGAGTTTTATTTCAGTAGCTTAAACTCTCCTCAGTTTATATATATATATATTCAGACTTAGAATGGGTATTCCCCATCATTTCAGTTTATATGATGTTTTAAGCTTCCGCACAATACTTTTCCTAATTCAGTTTATGTAGTATGCTTATGATATGCCAGTAGGGTTAACTTGGGGTCACTCATGATCCCAGGTCCCCTGTCTGCATTCTGGGGGAAGCTTTGGGGAGTGACAATTTGCCTAAGGTAACACCATGGTTTGTTAGCTTAGGTGGATCCACTAGCTAAATATCCTACGGGGGCACGTAGTTTATGGGATAAGGAGATTTCTACTATAAAACTCAGACTCAAAATGCGTATAAGGTCTCCATCTCATCAGATATAAATTGGAAACCGAGACTCAACTTACGTAAAAGGCTTCCATCTCATATTCAATATCTACTCGGTGCTAAGCATTAATCCCACAGAGTACTTATTAAGTCTTGACTTACTTCATGTTCATGGAAGGATATCCTTGACAATCGATCCAGCTTTGTTCATTAGGATAGATCTTAGATCACGCGTTAGAAAACCTTTCACCTTCCATGTCTACATGTAATATTAGATTCAATTAGGTGAGAAAGTCTTTCAACCTAGAATCTTCATTATCTGAGAAAACCTTTCACATCATGTTCATTATGTGTTCATGAGAATAACCTTTCAATCAACACAACAACATTATCATAATTATTGACACTTCACTCTCAAAGTGTTCTTAAAGCCTTCACATAGTTTTCATAAAAACATGCATAATCTCATACTTTGCCCTTTCAAGGTTCAAAGTTCACTTTCAATCAACACATCTATAATTCAAGCATTATACATGCATATCATCGTAATTCAAGTAACTCAATCACTACATGCATAATTTTCATAACATTCTCCCTTTACCGACGAAGACTCACATTATAAGATCATTATTGGGAAATTTGGAGATTTCATGGGTTCTTGGGGATTACAACATAAAAACCATAAGAAATCATCAATTCATACACAATATAACATAATTCAATCATTAGAATCGATTTTTAAAGGAACCCATGACTTTGGAATCAAACCCTAACTTTTTGGGAATTTCTACCTTTGAAATTGAGATTTTGAAGTGACTGTATGGATGAATTCTATCCAGGGATGAAAGCTACCATACCTTATCAATGAAGCCCAATGAATTTGGTGTGGGGAACCTTGTTCCTTGAACCATAGCTTCAACTTCCTTCTTCTTCTCCTCCTTCTCCTCCTCCTCCTCCTCTTCCTCCTCCTCCTCCTCCTTCTCCTTTTCCTTCTCCTTCTTCTCCTTCTTCTCCTTCTTCTCCTTCTTCTCCTTCTCCTCCTTCTCCTCCTTATCCTCCTCCTCCTCCTCCTCCTCCTCCTCCTCCTCCACCTCATCATCATCATCCTCCTCCTCCTCCTCATCATCATCATCATCATCATCATCATCCTCCTCCTCCTCTTCCTCCTCCTCCTACTCCTCCTCCTCCTCCTCCCCCTCCCCCTCCTCCTCCTCCTCCTCCTCCTTCTCCTTCTCCTTCTCCTTCTCCTTCTCCTTCTCCCTCTTCCTCTTCTTCTCTCTTCTTCTTCTTCTTCTTCTTCTTCTTCTGAGAGAATATTTGGTGAGGATGAAGTTTTGGGAATTGATTTGGGTTTTAGGAATAATGAGTTGAATAACTTAATTATGAGTCTACAATCTTTATATAGGTGATCTAGATTAGGGTCAAACGATCCATCTTAGTTCATTAGGATAGATCTTAGATCATGCATCAGAAAACCTTTCACCTTCCATGTCTACATGTAATATTAGATTCAATTAGGTGAGAAAACCTTTCAACCTAGAGTCTTCATTATGTGAGAAAACCTTTCACATCATGCTCATTATGTGTTCATGAGAATAACCTTTCAATCAACACAACAACATTATCATAATCATTAACACTTCACTCTCAAAGTTTTCTTAAAGCCTTTACATAGATTTCATAAAACATGTATAATCTCATACTTTGCCCTTTCAAGGTTCAAAGTTCACTTTCAATCAACACAGCTATAATTCAAGCATTAGACATGGATATCATCATAATTCAAGTAACTCAATCACTACATGCATAATTTTCATAACATTCTCCCTTTACCAACGAAGACTCACATTATAAGATCATTATTGGGAAATTTGGAGATTTCATGGGTTCTTGGGGATTACAACATAAAAACCATAAGAAATCATCAATTTATATATAATATAACATAATTCAATCATTAGAATTGATTTTGAAAGGAATCCATGACTTTGGAATCAAACCCTAACTTTTTGGGGATTTCTACCTTTGAAATTGAGATTTTGAAGGGAATCTATGGATGAATTCTATCCATGGATGAAAGCTACCATACCTTATAAATGAAGCCCAAATAGTGTGAAGAATCTTGTTCCTTGAACTATAGCTCTAACTTCCTCCCCCTTCTTCTTCTGCTCCTTCTCCTTCTTCTCCTTCTTCTCCTCCTCCTCCTTATCCTCCTCCCCCTCCTTCTACTTCTACTTCTCCTTCTTCTCCTTCTTCTGCTTCTCCTTCTCCTTCTTCTCCTCCTTCTCCTTCTCCTTCTCCTTCTTCAGAGAGAATATTTGGTGAGGATGAAGTTTTGGAAATTGATTTGGGTTTTAGGAATAATGAGTTGAATGACTTAATTTAGGGGTCTAAAATCTTTATATATGTGGTCTAGATTAGGGTAAAACAACACCACTTAATCTTAATTAAAATCGAAAAGACCAAAAATACGCCTAAACTTAACCACTAAAACTTCCCGAAGTTAACACCCACGAGACCACATTGATGGGTCGTGGTTGGACCCACGGTCCGTGTTGGTCAACCGTGGTTTGGTGACTGGGACTTTTGGCCAAACCACAGATCCTCCATCCACAGGGCGTGGACCCACCAATGGGGCGTGGGTCCTGCCATTGGTCACTACTCAGGAAGTTTTCTAGGGGTCCTCATCAAGGGCCCATGGTTGGTCCTTGAGGGGTGGTAGCTTGACTTTATAAAGCGAAATCCTCTATTTTAAGTATGGGGAGTTACATTCATGACTCTAACCCTCACGTTAAGCTCTAGGTCAGCCTATAAATTTCCGGAGTCTTACAATATCTCCCCCTTGGGAACATTAGTCCTTGAATGATGATATAGACACCTTATAGAGTAAAGACTCAAGACGAGCAACCCATCATGTATGCAACATCAAAATAATGTACAATTCAGAGGAGGAAACATCAACTCCAACTTAAATATAATCAATGCATTACAAGGAAGTAGGAACTACATCTAACAAGCCCTTATGCATGAAATTGCAACTTTTCTTATGTTTTTAGGAGGAACTACCTTCTTCAAGATAAAAGCATGCTCAACACAATCTTATGGAAACATTATTCCATTTACTCAAGAAAAGCATATACATATAAAACATGTTCATCGATCCATCTCATGAAGCATATATGCAATCCGTACTCAATGCACAACATCATGAGGAACATCAATCATATAAAACTCATTTTCTCTTTAAACATAAATTTCTCAAGAACATGCATAACATAAGGAAATTATGTAAAAACACATATAACACACATGACTCCCAAAACAAGAAAACTCAAGAGGAACTACTTACCTCAAGCTAGAATAGGAGTAGAAGGAAAGAGATGAGGATATCACGACTTCATATCGGCTCGGCCTCCGAAGTAGCACCCTCAACTAAGTGATTCCTCCATAAAACCTTTACGGAAGCTATTTACTTGTTTCTCAATCCCTTGACTTGCCGGTCTAGGATCTCTATCAGAACCTCTTCATATGAAAGATTTTCATCAACTCCCAACCCTTCTAGGGGAATTATGGATGACGGATCTCCAATACACTTTTTAAGCATAGAAACATGAAATACCGGATGAACCGGAGCCAACTCATTTGGCAAATCTAACTCATAGGCAACTTTACCGACACGCCTCAAAATTTGGTATGGGCCTACATACCGGGGACTAAGCTTCCTTTCCTTACCAATCTTATAACACCCTTCATAGGTGAAATTTCGAAGAAAAATTCAAATTATGAACCCTTGGGACACTCAACAACTTTTCTTCTTAAGCATACCATCTCCCCCTTAGGAGAAAGCCTCCTCTAATTCCTAAGCATTGCTTCTTTTCAAGTCAACAAAGATTGGATCAAGCCCTTGCTTAGCTTTTACATGTCACCAGAGACAATTCGGACCCATTGTAACCATAACACCACACTTGGCTGAATCCACTAATTGAACACTTAACTAGGCTAATCTATGAACACTTCAGACTAATTATTTCTTATCTTCTTCAATATGAGCTACACTACCCATAGACAACCTACTAAGAGCATCCTCTACCACAATAGCTTTAACGGGGTGATAAATGATACTCATGTCATAATCCTTTAATAGTTCTAACCACCTTGTTTGGCGGAGATCCAAGTCCGTTTGACTAAACGCGTACTGTAAGCTCTTGTGATCGGTAAACGCATCTACATGAACCCCATACAAATAATGCCTCCAAATCTTTAAGGCAAAAAACAACCACCGCTAATTCAAGGTCATGGGTAGGATAATTCTTCTCATGCACTTTAAGTTGCCTTTTTCAACTCTTGGAAACTTTTCTCACAAGCTTCCAACCACACAAACATAGCCTTCTTTTGAGTAAAAGTTGTCAAATTAGAAGCAATGGAAAAAAATCCCTCAACAAACCTTCTATAATAACCGGCCAAACCCAAGATACTTCTACTATCCAAAGGGGTTGGAGGTCTAGGACAACTCTTGACTGCATCCGTCTTCATATGATCTACCTCAATACCCTTACTTGACACAATATGACCAAGGAAAGCTACGGACCTCAACCAAAATTCATACTTGCTAAACTTTGCAAAAAGTTGTTGGTCCTTAAGAACTCGCAATATGATCCTCAAATGATCAACATGCTCATGCTCACTCCTTGTGTAGATCAAAATATCATCGATAAATACAATCACAAGCATGTCGAGGTATTGCCTAAACACTCTATTCATCAAGTCCTTAAACACCGTCAGAGCATTAGTTAATCCAAACAACATTACTAGGAATTCATAATTACCATACCAAGTTCGAAAAGTCATCTTTGGAATATCATCCCCTCTCACCCTCAATAGGTGATAAATCGATCGAAGATCAATCTTAGAGAAATAGCTAACCTCTAGGCATAGAACTTCCCTCCTTCCATTCTAGGATAGGCTCCTTCGGGAACTAATAATTGACAACACGGGTTATACAACCAATAGAGGAATAACATGCATGCAACCAATCCATACCAAGAATCACATCAAAGACTAACATGTCAAGCTCTACCAAGTCAACAAGAGTAACTCTAAGGGATAGGGAAACATAACATCTTCTATAAATCCTCTTAGCCACCACAGAATCACCAACAGAAGTAGAGACAAAAAATGGTTCTAACAACACATCGGGGAGCATATCAAATCTCATTGCCACATATGGTGTCACAAAAAACAAAGCAACATTTGGATCTAATAAAGCATATACATCTATTAGGAAAATTATCAACATACTGATAGCCATAAATAGAGGATACTTTTGTTCACCTCTAGCCTGGAGTGCATAAAACCTATCTTGGTTTGGAGCACTCGCACCCGAACCAATTGGACCGGATGAAGGGTAAGTTTGAGACCTATGACGACTATCTCTTTCATTTCTAGCAACTGTAAGCTAATGCCTTATCTTGTGGCCCAGATTTCCACAGTCAAAACAAACATTGGAACCCGCTAAGCATTCACCTGCATGACTTCTATCACACTTATCACATCGTGGTAATAGAACTCCACTATCATCTCCTTGTGGCTTAGGGTTAGACACATTTTCTTGGTTAAACTTTGGGGGGAACTTTAGAAGAACTTTTTCCGTAAAACCTTTGTCTATACCTCAGATGACTTTGTCCATCCGACCTTTCTTGAGAGGAATTTTCATCATCAAGCCTATACCTCTTTGTTTCTCTCGACTTCTCTTCAAGTTTCTCTTCTTTAATCCGTTGCGCATAAATCACAAGACGAGAAATATTCATATCATTATCAAGCATAGTCGTGCAACATTCTTTTACTATTAAGTCGTATACACCCAACATGAACTTTCTCATTCTTGGCCTAGGGTCGGCCACTATAGTGGAGCATATCTTGACAATCGAGAGAACATCCAAGCATACTCCTCAATACTCATCCCACCTTGCCGAAGGTTAATAAACTCAACTATCCAAGCTTCTCTCATCTCCAAAGGGAAAAACCTACCAAGAAAACCATTCTTAAACCTTTCCCATTCCATGGGGTCCGATTCTACTGACCCACTTCTTTCCATTAGTTAAACCAAAGTTGAGCAACATCTTTCAATTGATAGGCGGCCAATTCCGCCTTTTCTACCGGAGTTACTCCCACAACATCCAAGATCTTTAGAGACCTCATCTATATACTCTTGAGGATCTTCCTCCATTTTTAACCCATAAAATTATGGAGTTTCCAACCCGGCTTAAGTCAACAATTGAAAACCAAACCTATTCTTCTCTTTGGTCACTTGATCGTTCAAATGATCAACCAAAACTTGATGAGCTTGAGGAGGAGCTCCTTGAGCAGTCATGATCTGTAGACCACCAGGTAAGGATTAAGAGAGAGATCTTATAGATTTAAACTCTATGGCATGACTTAGAGTAATGAAGAAGTGAAGTTTCCTAATCATCTTGTTGCCTCTTATTCATAAATGTGGCGTGCTTCACACTCATGAATAAGACTCTACTAAACGTGGCTTATGAGACATCATCCTAGGATCATTCTAAACCTTGTGCTCTGATTACTAAGTTTGTCATGACCCAGGGGTACCCCCTAGATGTAACATGGCGTATTGAACCCCGAAGGACTCCATACAAGCCACTTAGTTCACATAACATAAGCAATAGAACAATAAGAGTAAAAACACATTTCAAGTCCAAAATTTTCATAAATAAAAGAGGAAGTATAGACATTAAGTCTCATCATAGCCATCTATTACAATGTTCGAATGAAATAGGGCCTAGCCCATACAACATCTCCAAACAAGGAAATTACATGAAATGAACTACAACATAGGAAATAGCCATCCTCGAACCATAAGGACTCACCAACAAGCTCGGAAGATACACAAGTCCAAGCTTTAGACACTAGAATGATCACCTCGAGAACCGGACCCTACACTTTGGGAAAATGTAGGAAAAGTATGCGTTAGTACAAAAATGCACTAAGTATGATAGCCATGCATAAAAACATTGAAAACATGCAAAAAGGGACATTTCATTTAAAAACATGCAATTACCAAGTTAAAAATGCATAAGAGTTTATAAATCATAAGCCATAGACATAAGTAACATAAGTCATCATCATTAACATCACCCTTAGATTCATGTACAAAGCTTATTGAAGTAACCATAGTTCATTATTCATGTTCTTGTTCTTGTTGTGTGAATAAGCCTTAACTGGCATGAGACCATGTGAGCTATAACATAATCACCCGGTGTTACCCACACTGAAAAGGGTTGTCCTAATTTCCTAATGCAAGACCATGGTTTGTTAGCTTAGGTAGATCCATTAGCTAAATATCCTACGGGGGCACGTAGTTAATGGGATAAGGAGATTGCTACTAGAAACCTTGACTCAACTTGCGTATAAGGTCTCCATCTCATGCGACATACATGGGAAACCCGGACTCAACCTATGTGAAAGGCTTCCATCTCATATTCAATATCCACTCAGTGCTAAGTATTAATCCCCCGGAGTTCTTATTATGTCTTGACTTAATTCATGTTCATGGAAGGATGTCCTTGAAAATTGATCCACCTTAGTTTATTAGGATAGATCATAGATCATGCGTGAGAAAACCTTTCACCGTCCATGTCAACATGTAATATTAGATTCAATTAGGTGAGAAAGTCTTTCAACCTAGAATCTTCATTATGTGAGAAAACCTTTCACATCATGTTCATTATGTGTTCATGAGAATATACTTTCAATCAACACAACAACATTATCATAATCATTGACACTTCACTCTCAAAGTGTTCTTAAAGCCTTTACATAGATTTCATAAAACATGCATAATCTCATACTTTGCCCTTTCAAGGTTCAAATTTCACTGTCAATCAACACATCTAGAATTCAAGCATTATACATGAATATCATCATAATTCAAGTAACTCAATCACTACATGCATAATTTTCATAACATTTTCCCTTTACCAACAAAGACTCACATCACAAGATCATTATTGGGAAATTTGGGGATTACAACATAAAAACCTTAAGAAATTATCAATTCATACATAATATAACATAATTCAATCGTTAGAATCGACTATGAAGGGACGCCAGGGATGAATTCTATCCATGGATGAAAGCTACCATACCTTATCAATGAAGCCCAACGAATTTGGTGTGAAGAAACTTGTTCCTTGAACCCTAGCTCATCCTTCCTTCTTCTTCTTCAAGTTCTAAAGAGAGAATATTTGGTGAGGATAATGTTTTGGGAATTGATTTGGGTTGTAGGAATAATGAGTTAAATGACTTAATTTTGGGGTCTAAAATCCTTAAATAGCTTGTCTACATTAGGGTAAAACGACACCACTTAATCTTAATTAAAACTAAAAAGACCCAAAATACCCCTAAACTTAACCACTAAAACTGCCCGCTTGTCACCCACCCACGAGACCACACTGACGGGCCGTGGTAGGACCCACGGTCCGGGCTGGTCAGCCGTGGATTGGTGACCGGGACTTTTGGCTAAACCATAGACCCTCCATCCACGGGGCATGGACCCACCAATGGGGCGTGGGTCATGCCTTTGGTCACTTCCTAAGCAATTTTCTAGGGGTCATTCTCAAGATCCCATGGTTGGTCCTTGAGGGGTGGTACCTTGACGTTCTATCACGAAATCCTCTATTTTAAGTACGGGTAGTTACATTCATGAATCTAACCGTCACGTTAAGCTCTAGTTTAGCCTACACATTTCTGGAGTGTTACACAATCACCTTAGCCGTCTACATCAGAACACCACCTAACCCAACTCTAGAAGCATCGCAATAAAAAGTGATGTCCACACCCTCCTCGGATAAATTTAAAATAGGAGATGGAGTCAACTAGATCTTGAGCTATTAAAAGCTCTCATCGCACTAATCTGACCACTGGAAACTCACACTTTGCTCAGTCAATCTAGTCTAAAGAGATGCAATGGTAGAGAAGGTCTAAACAAATCATTAGTAATAGCCCGCAAGTCCCACAAAATTCCATATCTCGGTAATCGATGTAGGTTTGGTCCAACCCATCATTGCCTCAATCTTGGTTGGATCTACCTAAATACCCTTATTGGACACCACGTGTCCCAAAAATGACACACAATCAACACAAAACTCACACTTTGAGAACTTGGCATAAAGCTTCTTTTCCCTCAATCTATAGAGTACAATCCTCAAATGTCGATCGTGGTCCTCTTCAGTCTTGGAGTACACTAAGATGTCATCAATTAACACAATAAAAAAGGAATCCAAATAAGGTCGGAGCACCCCATTCATCAACTCCATAAACGTTGCAGGGGAGTTCGTTAAAACGAAAAACATAACAAGAAACTCATAGTGCCAATAACGAGTCCTGAAAGTCATGTTAGGGGTATCTGATGCCCTAATCTTAAACTGGTGAAGTCAATCTTAGAAAATAGAGATGAACCTTGAAACTGATCAAGCAAATCATCAATACAAGGAAGATGATTTTTGTTCTTCACTGACACTTTGTTCAACAGTCAATAATCAATACACATCCTGATAGCTTCTTCCTCACAAACAACCCAGGAGCACTGCACGGAGAAACACTGAGGTGAATTAACCCCTAACTCAACAATTCCTACAACTGATCCTTCAATTCCTTCAACTCAACCGGAGCTATACGATAAAGAGGAATACATATTGGCTTGGTTCCTCCACTCTTTGATTCCTCCATTATACTTTCACGAATGCAACTTACTTATTTCTCAACTTCTTAACTTGCTGGTCCAAAATCTTAACCAGAACATTTTCATAAGAAAGACATTCCCTTATACCAAGACTCTCCAATGGCATAGTGCATGTCGGATCACCAACACATTTCTTCAACAAAGAGACATGGAAAATGGTATGTACCGATGCTAAGTCATTAGGAAAATAAAGTTCATAAGCAACCTTACAAATACGCCTCACAAGCTAATATGGGCGCACATAACGGGGACTAAACTTCCCTTTCTTCCCAAATCTCATCACACCCTTCGTGGGTGAAATTTTCAAGTAGAACCAATCATCTATAGAAAATTTAAGATCTCTCTTTCTAACATGAGCATAAGACTTTTTTCAACATTGAGCCCTTTTCAACCTTTCTCTAATAAGCCGAACTTTCTCCATAGCCTCATGTTCCAATTTGGGACCTATCAAAGCAATCTCACCAACTTCAAACCAACCTATAGGAGATCTACACCTCCACCCATAAAAATCCTTAGATGGAATCGTATCAATGCTTGAATTATAGCTATTATCATAAGCAAACTCCATCAAAGGCAAATGATCATCCCAATTATCCTTGAAGTAAATCACATAAGCTCTCAACATATCTTTCAAAATTTGGGTAGTACGCTACGCTTACCCATCGGTTTGGAGATGAAATGCTACACTAAGCTTAACACAAGTACCAAGACCATTTTGGAAAGATTTCCAAAACTGAGAAGTAAATTGGATACCATCATTGGAGATAATGGATAGAGGTACTCCATACAACCTAACCATCTCCCTTAGATACAACTTAGTACAGTCTTTTACCGAATAAGAAACCTTGACGGGAATGAAATGATCCAACTTCGTCATACGATCTACAATAACCCAAATTGAGTCATGTTGTCCGGGTGCAAGGTAAACAAACAATAAAATCCATATTTAAATATTCCCACTCCCAAGTAGGAATACTAATATCCTGGGATAAAACTTATAGCTTTTGACGCTTAACTTTCACTAGTTGAAAATTTAGACACATAGCCACAGATTCCACAATATCCTTCTTCATCCCATTCCACTAATAGATCTCTTGTAAATCACGTTATATCTTGGTGGATCCCAGGTGAGTGGAGTATCGAGAACTATGGGCTTCTGATAATATTTTCCCCTTCAAGTCATTGGCGTTAGGAGCACATAACCGACCTTGATATTAAAGCACATCATCTCCCTCTTGTGAGAAAGACTGAACGAACTTTTTTAATACCATTTCTTTCAATTCAGTAAAAATTGAATCAAGGCCTTGCTTGGTTTTCACATTTGACACAAAAGACAATTTTGAACCATTATGAACAATGACACCACCTTCATTAGAATCAACCAACCGAACACCCAATCGATCATATCTATGAACATCATGAACCAAATACTTCTTATCACCTTCAACATTAGCAACACTACCTATTGATAGTCGACTAAGAGCATCCACCCCCACATTCGACTTATTGGCGGATAGAGAACACTTATGTTGTAATCCTTTAGCAACTCGAGCCACCTCCTTTGGTAAAGATTTAAATCTCTTTGCCTGAACACATATTGCAAATTCTTGTGGTCGGTAAAGACATCCGCATGAACATCATATCAGTAATGCCTCCAAATCTTTAAGACAAACACAACTGCTGCTAGTTCCAAATCATGGGTAGGATAGTTCTTTTCATAAATTTTAAGTTTCCGTGAAGCATACACAATAACCTTCCTATTTTGCATAAGAACACACCCTAGTCCAATCTTTGAAGCATATCAATAAACAACAAATCCATCGGGCCTTTCTAGTATAGTTAATATCGAAATAGGTAAGTCTATCTTTCAATTATTGGAAACTCTTCTAACACGCTTCCAACCATAAAACTTAACCTTATTTTGGGTCAATGTCGTCAATGGAGAGGCAATCAAAGAAAACACTTCCACAAACTTTTCTAAATAACCAACCAAACAGTAACACCCCAGATTTGAAAGAGGGTAAGATAGCACTTTTAAGAAGTTGTAGGCGTGATGAGTCTACAATTTGGACTCATTTAGGGCTTATTTTAATAGATTTAGTGTCCTCAAATGCATATTTTGTGCCAATAACTGATGTAAATCCTCGAATTTCAGGTACTTGGATTGAGGACCAAAGTATAGACACTATTGAGCAAAAAGGAACAAAGCAGCTGAAAGAACGAAGAAAAGAAAGTCTGAGGATCACCTAATCCATTAAGCGAGTCACCGAATGGCTAGGGTCTCGCCTAATGTTCCAGAATGCCAAGCCCTGAAGGAGAAAATCTAGTCGACGAGAAGAAAGAGTAGTCGGCGAGTCGCCGAACGGTTCCGCGATGCAGTACCATATCACCCAAAGTACAGAACCTCAAGAATGCTGAAGGCAAAAGCAAAACGGCGATGAAAATGAGCAAAGGGCGGATCACCGAGTGGATCGGTGATCCTGACTAACTGCACCAAATGGTCCTTCGCAGCAGACTTTTTTGTAAACTTTAAATACTTGTTTAAATTTTAAGCTTAGTAGCTGATTTTTTGTTGAATCATATTATTATTTAGTTTTGGAAGTCTAGAGCTTAAAACTAAATAGGGAGACAATATTTCATTAACTTTGAAAATTTAAAGATTTTCATTTCTAAGAAATTGGAAGTGGGAGTTGAAGATTCTTCATCTTAGACCTTTGTAAAGACTATATCAATCCTACTCAGTTTATGGAAATACAACTTGGTAACGATTTTTACCTTTTTACTATGTCTAGCTAAAATCCTAATTCTTGGGGTGTGATTATGTGATTATGGGTTGATTCAACTACTTGGTATTGTTAATTGATAGTTTATTTGCTGTTTAAAAGTGAATTCGTTCATTACTTGTGGTTGAATTTAATCGATTGTAGTTGCAAATACAATCTTAACTTCATGTTTTTGGTTTGCTCGAGAGAGAGGTTTTAAAACCAAAATTACTAAATCGATGGTATGTGGGTATTGAGTTGTCATGGGTTCAGCTCGAGAAAGTGAATTTTAAACCCTTTTCCACACATTCAGCTCGAGAGTTAATGGACTAAAGCGAACGATGTGCTTCATTGTCGCTTATTTGTGTTCGAGAGAATCCAATTTGATTCGAGGTAAATTATTTGAGAGAAAGTTTATCCCCACTAAAGTCTAGTTTATTCACTGATTTGCAGTTGTTTACTATTGCAATTACTCGGTTGTTTACCTTGGCCCATAATCCTATCACATCGCACGAATCCCGTCTCCATATTCTTATTTTTGTGTTATTTGTTGTTTTAGTTGATAACTAAATACAAAACCCCATTTGATATTTGACACTTGTGTCACCCCAAACTTGAATCATGTTTTTCTTCGTAAATGTTTTTTAGCTATGATTGACTTGAGCATATTTATCATTTTCTATTGATTCTTGAGTACAAACCACTAAATTGGGACTCGACCCCAACTCACTAGTTGGGTTATATTACTATTGAACGATCGTTGATGCTTAGAATTGGATGAAGCATCTTTGATAGCGTTAATCAAAACTGCGCTGCTGCGAGGGAGTGGTGTTACTTGAGAATTTTGAGTTAAGTTAAATTTTGTTCTTGTTAGTTATAGTACTACTTACTTAATTTTAGTTTAGTTTTGCTTGTTTGTGTGTTAAAACAGGAAGTTTGAGTGTGAATGGCATCAATGGCAGCCAAGTAGGCCATCAAGATGACATCGAAAACCTCAACGATGTCAACGAGCCTCATGCTAATGACCCCATCTCATGGGAGGTATTGGTGACATTCACTTGCCTCCGCTCGAAGGGAATGCGGTGTTCCACATCACGAGTACTATGTTGCAACTCTTGCAACTAAAGGGGCATTTCAGTGGTTTAGCTCATGAGCATCTTAGAAACTTCGTTGATGTGTACGGATCGTTCTCCTTCGAGAACATCTCTCAAGAGTTCGTCCGGTTGAGGTTATTCCTGTTGTCTTTGATGGGAGAGACATGTAAGTGGCTGGCTGAATTGCCACGTGAATCAATCACTTCTTGGGAGGAGTTGGTCACCATATTTCAAGTGAAAATTTTACCTTCCTCGAAGATGATGACTCTTCGAGATAGCATTCAGAGCTTCAAGCGTCTAGAAGGCGAGCCAATTCGTGAAACTTGGCTGCGATTCTAAAAGTTGGTGCTTCAATGCCCAACCCATGGCTTGCTTGATAACGTTTTATTGCAGTATTTTTACCGGAGTCTTGACTCGATAAATAAGGGTGTTGCTGACCAACTTTCTCTGGGAGGTTTGATGCAACAGTCTTATGTGATAGCGGCTCAGCTTTTGGATGGCATGACTACCATAAGTAGGGCGTGGTATACCCGTGAAGACCAGGTCTCCCCTCTCACATTCAAGTTGACTAAGGAACAAATGGAGAAGGACCAAGAGAGGGACCATAACATGGCTAAGATCATGACACAACTTGACATTTTGTCTAAAAATGTCATGGGAGCTGGTGCGCGAAGGGTCAACGTTGTGGGTGTCGAGTGCATTAATCCGGATGAGTCCAAGTTTGAGGCCTTGTATAATGAAGAGGTAAACTTCCTAGCCAACCAAGGAGGTGGTTATCGTTCAAACTACCTGAGGCAGGGTGGTTACCAAGGTTGGAGTAGGGACAAAGGTTTGAAAGATCGAGATAGTGAATTGAGGGACCGTAATCCAAATTGGAATGATGGGGAGAAGGATAGGTATGTGCCTCCCCACGAGCGCCAAAAGCCAAAGGATTTGGAAGGTGATCGGTCTGAGGAGATGCTTTTTTGTATCCTCAACAAAGTTGAGGGGTCGGACAAGATTTTAAAGGAAATGAAAGAAGATGTGTCGACCCTTAGTCAGACCATCACCTCCCATTCAGTATCGATCAAGAAGTTGGAGACCCAAATGGGTCATATCTCATCTCATCTAAACTCGAGACAACAAAGGGGGTTGCCTAGTGACACTATAGTCAACCCCAAGAATGAGGTTTGAAGGTGAACTTCCGTCGTGCCGTGACGTTAACTAAGGCACTGCTTGGGAGGCAACCCAATTTTTATTTTGTTTCTTTTTAAGTTTGAAATAATGGTGTGTTGAATGTGTAGGACAAAGTGTGGAAACTGAGTGAAAAGTGCAAATTGGCGAGCCAAAGGTCCAGTCGGCACATCGCCGAAGAGGTTGGCGCCCTCGACACAAACCACCATTGGACCCAAGAAAATTTTACATTGGAGTCTGTAAAACTTGGCGGGCCCAGGAAATTATTGTTGAGTCACCGACCATGTCGACGATCACGATATATACCACCGTTTGGACCCCCAAATCAACTGAAGGTCCTATAAAATTCAGCGAGGTAAGTGACCACTCAGCGTGTCGCCGAGTGGTTCAGCAAGCACGACTAATGTCGCCGAATGGGCGAGAACTGGATGGTTTTTAAAAGGCCAAAGGTTTAAACTTTCAAATTCTTCTCTTTCCGTCACTTTCAAACTTTATAAACTAACACCCGCACTTTGGTTTCTATATTTTTGCATTTCTAGTAGTATTTTAGTCATTGATTTGTGCTCGGATTGGGATTACTTTGCCCCCTAGTATTTATGTCTTGATTATTCGGCATTAAATGTTGGTTTTCCAAACCCCGAGTTCATTTTTAACAATTTTGTACTCTTATTCAAATGATTTTATCTTGTTGTCATGTGCTGGGCCTCTCTGATAGGATTAGTATGTTCGGTTGCCTGTTCTGATTTAATAATTTGCATGTATTGTCTTTAATATTAGATTCCAGTAATGTTGTGCCTCAAAATTAATTAAATTTTGTGGGGTTGTTCTTGTATGTAGTTTAAGTTAGTTGGGTGAAGTCTGAGTTACTCGTATTTGTGCCAAATGACGTAATTTTCCCAATGACAGAATGGATGACGTCATTCTTAAGGGTAAAAGTCATCAATTGGCCAAATTTGGCAAAACTGGGAGAGGTCTGAGTATCCCGGGGTAATGGGTGCTATGGGTCTAGTTTTAATTTGAGTTATGCATGCTTTGATTTTGTTTTCGGGGGTTGCGGGGTTGAATTCGAGAAGTTGGGTTGAAAGTAGTCACGTTGGGTCATTTGGCGAGCTGGGTCGAGCCTGTCGAACAACTCGGCGGTTCGCTGAAGTTCCCCATCTCACCTTTTATTTCATGCTTAATGTGTTGTTGGGCTCTGTAACTTCGGTGAGAATCCTGAGGTCGCCGAAGGCACTCAGCGACTCAGTGAAAGGCTTCTTGATTGACTTTTGTTTGCACCCCTGAGCCCTTTTTGAACTGTAACTTTCGGCAGGTTAGCCCTTACTCGCCAAAAGTTGTCAGCGATTCTCCAAAAGGCCCTTCCCATCGCCGACTTGCTAAAACTTTAGAGCTAATCCTTTAGGCGATCCCAATCTGGCTCACCAAAGTGATTCGACGACTCGCCGACTGGATCGGCGAGTCTGTCTGCAACTGTTTTCTCTATGAATTTGATTGAGTTATTTCTAAATTTTTCCCTATGTTTTGCAGACATGGCTAGACCTAAAGTTGCAGGAAGAAACATGCTACCCCGAAAGAAAGCAAAGGGGATTGCACTCAAAGAGGATGCAGCTGCATCTACGGGCAAGACCACAAAACTTCCCACAACTGGTGGGAAAGGCAAAGGCAAAGAGAAGGCACCTGCGTCACCGGAGGTCAGTTCTGATAGTGATGACATCTATGCCACCCACCTTACTACTTCTGAAGGTGAGAGTGAGCACTAGGAGCACCAGTCCGTAACTTCTGATGATGATGAGCAAATAACAGCACAGAGTGCAGGCTGCACTCCAACAGGATGAATAATCCATCTAGGATCAGAAATCCTCAGCCTACTCCTCCTCCTCCATCTCCAGATCAGGCTGTAGTGCTAGATCCTCTTGTGCTGGGTCCTCCTCCCAAGTCGATGAACATATTAAAGACTGAGGGGCTGAGGACGTTCATTGAGTAAAAGCATCTGTCCACGGATGGGTTGATTGATAGGTACCCCGAGATTATGAGATGTTTGAAGTTTCATAAGTTCCAGATCTTCACAATGCCCCATGGTCCGTATATTCCAAGCTGGGTTAGGGAATTCTACAGTGCATACAGTTCCTTGATTCCACAAAGAATGAAGCAAGAAACTACATTCAAACCAATCGACTATGTGGTAGTCCGGGGCAAGAAAGTGTTGTGTGACAAGACTACTATAAATGCAGTCTTGGATTGCACGAACAACATTGCAGACCCTCACCAGTACAAGATGAAAACTAAGTCATTTAAGGGAAGAAAAAGTTGGCTGGCTCCTATTATCTGTGATGGCACTTCAAGGTGGTTAGAGGTAGGGGTCCCGATAGTAAAGAGGGACCTACATGTACCTGCGAGGTACTGGTTTGGCTTTATCAGCAGTACTGTGATTCCATCCCAGAATGAGTCTAACCTTTGCCACTCTAAGGCAGCTTGTATTGGCGCGATCTTTGCATGGGAGCGAATAAATTTGGATATGATTTTTGTGCAGGAGATTGCCATAAGGGCCAAACAGTGCCATACCTCCCTCCCTTTTCCAGTGTTGATCACCGAGCTATGCAGACGGGCTCGAGATCCTAGAGACGCAAAGAAGGATGTGGAAGTGATTGCCATATCCTCTACTAATATTTGGAGGATCGAGGCTGAATACTTAAAGGATCAGGCAGAGATAAAGAAGGCAGCACCAGTGGACTATTCTCCCGTTGTGGACACACTACCTATAGAGGCATCTTTTCCTACTCCGGCCCCTAGGCCTTCAGGTACCTCTACTGCTACTCCTTCTGTCACTCCAGGTTTTTCTGTTGCTGCACTGCCTGTTGACACCTAATTTTGATCCTACGCAATTTGAGTTAACTATCGAGCTTCTTCAATTCCAAACAATTTGAAATAATCGACTTTGAAAAATCCTAAAACATATATATTTTAAAATCTCTTTCTAATTAGATTTAGTTAATATTTTTCCAGAAATGATTATATAATTTTACATATTGGTTTATATAAATTTCATCTTTTATATAAAATATTTAATAAATAGCCTAAAAACAGTGTTTAGCATAAATACATATTTATTTCCTTTAAATTAGTAGATTATATAATTTTATATATTTAGTTTTCTCTCTTAAGTAATGAAATTGTGTCTTGATAATTTTTTCGTCTTGTTTAAATTAACAAGTTTGAATAATTAATCGATAATTATCCATCTGATTTTAATTTTGGCCGGATTTAGTTATTTGATTCAATTGGTCATACATAAATCTAGTTTGGTTATAGTAGAAACTAAAATGGTCAAATTTTAAATATAATGGGTCATCCCTTTAATTCTTTCACATCTATAAATATACATATATTTGCGTACTCTCCCACACTCTTTCTCTTTTCCAGCTCTCACGTACGCTATTATCTCTTTTCTTCTTAAAAAACGCAAGAGTCCAAGAAAGAACCCTAATTTCTTCATCCAAACGATCATTTATGTCAACCCCTCTCTCCATTTCAAAGATCGCAGACGTTGAGCTAGATTTGTTGACTTTTGCTTAGATAAAAATCTCACCTAAATCTAATGCGAATAGGAAGATATTACATCGAATCTGGATTTTTAGGCGTATGTTTTCCTCTTACTCATTCTTACCTTCTATTATCTCCAATCAATCTCTCATCTCCCGCTCAAATGACTATTTGAATTCAAACCTTTATTTTTTTTTGCAATAAATACATGGTATTGGTGCCATTTAGAATATGGACAGAGAATTGGAATTTGAAGGTTGGAGAATAGTATTCTTCGAAATCGAACCCACAAAGGTTTGAGCCTATGATTTTTTATTTTTCTCTCAAGTTATTTTACTTATCTGTCGGTGGGTAAAAGTAGAATTCATCCTCAGCTCGTTTGTCTTAGGTCGCTGCTCCGAAAAAGGTAATATCTCCTTCCCTACGAACTTCATTATTTGTTTCCAATGGCTTGCAATTTTTTTTGGATCATGAAATTTCTTGGTTCTTGTTAATCCGAGGATCTCATTGTACATCATTTTTTAGAATACTTTAACTGTATAAATATGTAGTTGATTTAATCTATAGCTTTCCAGTTCTCTGTTTTGAGGTTGAGAATTTGTTATTTTCTATCTTAAGTGCGATGAATTCAATAGACAGTCCATGTTGAAATAATTTCTCATCTCTAATGAACTATAACATAATATTTATTAACTTACAGTTCGTCACTTTATCTTCGGATCTATGTGTATCATCTATCTTACTCCAAGTTAGTGTCAAATACATTTTAGGAATCTTGTTGCTGATTTCTTTCCTTCTTAATGTTCCATGTACCTCTTCTTAAATGATTTTGATGTCTAGTCTTAATTGTAATATAAGTTTTTCGTTTTAGCTTTTGAACATAGCTAAATGTTGCTCTTTTTTTTGTTTTATAAAACAGGTTACTGTGTTACTAATATAAATTTAAGTTTAAGATTTTTGGTTTCTTTCCTCCCTTTCTATTAAAGCTTGTTTATAATGAGATATCGAATTGTGTGAGTTTGTTATTTGCTTGGCCTAACTTCTTTGTGGTTTGTAACTATGTGGTTCTCATGTTTTGTATTTTCCATAAAATATGGACTGCTCAGTTTTTACCTTTTTCTAGAGTCGCTTATCTTTATATGTATAGTTGTGACTCTGACTACTCTTGGTTCTCTCGAGCTTGGCTAATCTATTATTTATTGATCTCGTCATGTCATTTAGGACAGCTGCTTAGCTTGAGATCCTGCTAGGTTAGTTTTGATTTTTAGTGTTTTGTGTCTCTCCCCTACTCAATATGCTATTCAAGGAACAGTATGGGATATGGATCGAAATATGTCTCTTAAAAGTTGTTGCTTGTATGTAAGCTATTAAAAATATGCATTTTTTAGTAGAGGTCTATGTTCAATAGTTTATCTTGTTTTTATTATGTTTTTACTTTACATGGCATGTTCTCTTTCTTGTCAATGTTCTGTTAGTCGGTTTATTTTGGTATCGCCTAAAGTTGACTAGTACTTATTCTGGAAATAAGCTCCTATTATAGCATCACTCTTTGCGTCATTGTTTTTTTTATCATATGATTTTAACTGATGTTTCTGATTTGATTATTTATTGTTGCTTACCTTGTGGATTTGAGCATTTAGGTAAGCTTGATCCAAATGAATATGTTAGGAAGTAAGTACTAACTTGTACATTTCTTCCTGGATTTAACTCGTGTGATAGGAACTTAGGATGAATAGGATAAAAGTTAAAATCTTGACTAATAGATGCCCCTGATTCACTTATTGAGATGTATGCTCCGTCATGTGTGAATTTAATTTAAAAAAATTGTACGTTGTTAGTTAACGTTGATACGATCTTCACATTCGAAATAAGCATGTACGTGTCTTCAATATGTGTTGATTGAGTATTTTTGCTTCTATAATGTTCCCTTAAGCTGTTGTATTTAAATTGGAAATTTTTTTGCTTGTTAGGGTTTGGGTTGATGTTGTCCTGTATTTTTCTTTACCCTATGTTGATTTAATCACTAAGCTATAAAGACTTTTGACCCATCTCCATGCCCTTAGTCTTGAATGTATAGAGGTATTTGATACTATCTCCACCATTTTTTTAAATAATTTTTCAAAATCATGTGTTAATTCCTTCACACATATATGCCAAGTTATGATCAGCTATAGAGAGTAAAATGTTAGACTTTTAATGTGAGAATTTTATATGGACTGATTTGGAATTCACGTGATTTTATTTTAGTCTTGTTCCAGTGAAGAGAATAGTAAGAATTAATACTTCTACTTGTTTAATTTGTTTTCGTCATTTAATTGTCTCTTAATTTTGAGTCTGATGGGTAGTGTAGCACTAAATTACAATTGATTTTTGGTGCTGTACAATTCATTTCCCTTGTTGCATTATTCTTTTCTATCTTGGACAGTAAGATCATGATAAATGAATTCATGAATGATGTGTTGTTCTTTTTTCTATCATTTGTACAAGTAAATATATTAATCCTTGTCTTTTTTTTCTTTGTTATATGTGACATCAATCCGAGTTCTCTTTCGACTCCACCCTTGTATATCGATGAATTGTTTCGAGTCAGCCTCATCATGTTCGAGTGTACGGGAAGCTAAAATACAGAGATTGGAAGCTAGTATATTGGAAAATCTAAGGCGAAAATGGGTCAAAATCCCATGGAGTGAAGCTCGAAGGAGCTATTTGGCAACAGATGGATTCTAAGTCTAAAATGCCAAAATTGGTAGATGATGGCCAATTGCCCAAGCGTTTTATCACTTTATTTTAATATTGCTTCTCATCTGTTTGCTTGTGAAATATTTTTTTTTCCGATTCAACTCTAACTTTAAATAACTTAATTGAATTCCCCAAAAGATGAACTAATTTCTTTTGTGTTGGTTTATTTGATTCTATCAACTCGTCTTTATAGTCAATCAAATCTTTAGCCAAATTGTAGTTATTTTTAATTGGTTCAATTATTTCAAGATAGTTTTACTCTTTAAAATGATTCAAAGACCTTTATCTTACTTAATCATTTTGGCTAAAAATTTATTCACTTCCAAATTATTTTAAATATTTTAAATAAATACTCTTTGTCAAAAGATTCAAATGTTTTCACTTTTTCCAAAAAAAATTATTCACTTCCAAATTATTTTAAATGTTTTAAATAAATATTCATTGTCAAAAGATTCAAATGTTTTCACTTTTCAAAAATAAAAAAGGTCAAATATTTTTAGTCAAGTCGTTGGATAACCGTGTGTTAACGGCTACTTTAAATGCTAATACTTTCTTAGAGTAGAAATAAGAACCTCTTACCCATTTTCTCTAGATTTATAAAGACTTAATCTGTTAGAGTCTTTTTAAATTAAGTTTTCTTAATTTCTGTAAAAAAAAATAAGTGGCAACTCTTTTCTAAGTATTTTTCTTAAAGCATCTCATACTTACAACATTTCAAAAGTGATTTTTCTAAAGGATAGTAAAATTACGACATAATAGAAATGGCGATTGGATGGTCAACGGTCGCTAACTTCCCCAGCCCAAGTTGTCCTCTTGGGTCACCAGTCCACTTCAAATAAACCCCACTCTTAGTCAACTAGCGTACAGCGAAACTCAATCCCAAAAATTAGTGCATTGACCTAATATGACTCAACACCCAAGGCGTGTTGGGCCCATTAGAAAGACCACCTTGTGTCCAAAGGGCCTCTAGCCCAAACGGATGCTCATACTTGCGTGTTTGAAGGATGTATGCGTTGTTTGACAAATTGTTGTGCCTTGGGTTTGGGTGGATTGCTAATCATTTGTATGTTTTTGTAGATGGCTAAGCAGTTCCTGAGTTTCAAAATGGTTACCGAGACGCTAAGCCTCCTGCGTTCATGGTGGAATCATCTTAACGCATATCAAAAAAGGGAAATTTCAATCTACTAAGGCCACCTCCCATTGATAATGGACCTTAAAGTTTGGCCTGAGTTCATTGAAGTGATCACTCGGTACTGGGATGATGAGAGAATGTTTTTCAATTTGGGAATGTCAAAATAACACCAACTATCCAGATCATCACATTTTACTACCGGATAAGCCGACTAGCTTAAAACTGAAGAGCATGTTGTTACTGGTAAATGCATACTAGTTAGACACCCCGAGTATCCCGTTTGTGAAATTCTTTGAACGATGGGGGCACGAGAATTATTATGAAAATTTTCCAAATGTGTTTCTCAATCATGGCACTTGGAGTCAGACTCAAACCTTAGCATTTGTCGTATGCCTCTTAAGAACAATGGTATTTCCTCAGGACGGAGGTAATGAAATTGATACTCGGGTTGTAATAGTTACACACACTATCTTTGAGGGTATTGGTAAAGAAGGAGAAGATAAGAAATACTTCAATCTTGCCCTGATCATTTTGGCCGACATCTACCGATCTTTGGGTCAATGCAAAAGCGTATTTCCATTTTTTCAAGGATGTAATATCTTGCTTCAATGGTGGATGTCTAAACATCTGGTTAGAACAGACAAGACTCAAAAACAGGAGTTGACTAAGCCAAAAGAGTCGAGTCCCCTTGACCACTATGAACTCCACTTAAGTGTCCACAAGTTCAAGATCCATAACACAAGGAGAGCATGGGCTCAAGTCCTCTATGATATAAGAGAGGAAAATATTCAATGGATCTTTCAGGATTTTGTGTCAGAAAAAATAGCCATCCGAGGGGCTTTGTGTCCTTTCCTGATCCTCCCGTGCATCAGAGGGGTACGACCCTACAATCCTAGTAGGGTAATGCGGTAGTTCGGTAGAAAATAGATCCTACCTATAAAAAGAGACACTAAGCCGATATGTCATCGCCTATAACGGGTTTGATAAGATACCCCATGCTAGGGAGATTTTTCAAGAATGGGTTGGACGTGTCAACCTAAACAAAAGTATAGCCGCAAACATGTATCAAGCTGGGTATGTGGATAAGTACAAGAAATGTTTGTAGGATGATTTACTTGGTACATTCAACCCGACGCCCTGTATGGGTAGGCAAATAGAAGATATTCAAGTAAGGTTCCAACTTCAATCCTACCATTTTCAACAGCAGTGGGACCAAAGGGAGCAAGAGTTTCAGCGTAGGGACCAAGAGTTCCAACAAAGAGAGTATGAAACCCAAAGGGTCTTAGCTTTCGTCACGCAAGAGTTAGCCAATGCAAAGGCATGTCTAATGCGTTTGGACTCGAACCTAGATGGTCAGCTTACCGCTCTATAGCATGTGCCGATGTTTGATAAAGCGTTGCTAGCCGAACCACATGTAGTGAATAGCAGATACCTCATTCAGGAAAAAGTGGAGAAAGTGAAAGGAGGAGCAGGACCGTCCACCTTTTCGTTATCTTTTTCCCTTGCATGGGACTGATTTCTATCATATTTTGTTGTTTTTCCCTTTCCCAAAAATGTATCCCCCTATCATTTTGCGTGTATTAACTTGTCTTATTATCTATGGTATTTTAGGGGTACATAATGAATTGTCTTCAAATGGCATAATATATCCTTCAATTCGATAGGCCCACCTTTGGCATAAAAGGTCACAAGTTTAGGATGCGATATAAACTGTTTGTGTGCTACTTGATATAATTGCTTTTTGTTGTTATATGTCATTTTGTCTAAAAGTAGAATTAATCCACTCTTGTTCCTTAGAACACCCTAAGCATATGTTAAATCCACAACAACAAAGTCCGTCCAAGTTACTCCTGAAGTATTGTCTAAGTTTCTCAAAAAATATATAAACCCTTTAAAAATCTTCTAAACTTCCATCTCTCCGTCTGAGAAAGGTTAACTTGCTAGAATGTCTAGAAAAGTTTTAGCACGCCAATGCCGATCATTGATTTGGTTAGTGGTGAAGAAATTGAAGAATCAATGTTTAAAAATTGACAAGACTGATTTAGACTACGCTTGGCCTGAATTCCCCGAAAGGATACGTAGGCAGCCTACTTAAGGCTCGGTCCCTATCCTGTAAATTTTTATTCTCCTTTTTCTTGAAGGATTCTGAAAGATTTCACCTAAAAGATATGAGTGGAAGAAGTTAGCAAGAATCTATGCAAGTTGACTTTCTTGATTCATTTAAATGAACTAATCAAAAAAAAAATCCTTCCATTTGAGTCCTCCCTTTCACCCAAAATACATTCGTGGATTAATCTTCTTAAAGCAAAATGACAGTTATATGTTTATTCTTATATCACTTATTTGCATTTCTCATTAGAAACAATAACTAACATAGCTACTTTTGGGTTGTTTTTCATTTATTAGGTAACTAGAACTTATCTGTGTTGAGAAACTGGTTGAACATCCGTACTTCACAAGATCTAAAGTCCCTAAAGATTCCTTCCCAGGCCAAAATCTATTGAAAGGAAAAGAAAAGATGTCTGGAAATGGTGAGAACATCAGTTTGAATGAGATTACAATAGCAGACCCTATCATTACTGAGCAGAATGAGTTGATTGCTCAACTGGCACAGTAAATTGCTGAAATGAGGGTTGAGATGCATAAGACTCGGGAGTTGGCAAATTTGGTTATCACTGCCAACACTCCTCTTCCAAACAACGAAAGACCTCCACTCTATTTCCCTACTCGTAATCCAACACCCGAATATTTCCCACACAATCCACCTATTATTCTAGTCCAAAAGCCCCCCACCATCAAATTAAACACAACAAACCAACATCATGCTAGCTCTTCCTACCAAACACCTCATCCATCTCAAAGCCTAAATTCTAAAAACTCTCAAGCATTCCCTTCCATGTACGAACTCATCCTCAAAACACTTCAAACCCACCTACTACTCAACCCCTACCTACAAAAGCCACTTTCCATATTCCAATCCTCACAGAACCACATCTTCCCTACACTACATATCCCGAACCCGATCACTATAAAGAGAAGGAAAAGGAGTGGAGGGTCAAAGAGGAAATGAATAAGAAGAGCATGAAGGAAGAAATTATGAAAGCTATGAAAGAGCTTCATTGCACTCCAGATGTTATTGGGCTAAACTATGAAAAGTTGTGTATCCATCCAAACTTG
Source organism: Solanum okadae (assembly GCA_036553675.1). NCBI lineage: Eukaryota > Viridiplantae > Streptophyta > Magnoliopsida > Solanales > Solanaceae > Solanum > Solanum okadae. The sequence goes on from CM071682.1 coordinate 30,671,977, forward strand.
GACCTTCCCGAGGGGTTTAAGGTACTAAAGTTTGATACTTTTGGAGGAACTAGGAATCCATTAGCTCATTTAAGGGCGTATTGTCACCAGCTTATAGGAGTTGGAAAAAATGAAGCATTATTGATGCGGATCTTCACCCAAAGTTTGAATGGAGAGGCCTTAGAATGGTTTGCCTCCCAAGACATGAAGCAATGAACTAGTTGGAATCCTTTAGCTAAAGATTTTATTGAGAGATTTGCTCATAATGTAGAGATCGTTCCAGATCGATACTCCTTGGAAAAGATTACGCAAAAATCCATCGAAAACTATCGTGAATATGCATACAGGTGGATAAAAGAGGCTGCCAAAGTTCAACCTCCCATGTCTGAAAAGGAGATCATTGAAGTATTTGTGCGCATCCAAGAACCAGAATACTATGATAGAATGATGTTGTTCATTGGAGTGAAATTTACTGAGATAGTTAAAGTAGGTGAGACTATCGAAGATGGTCTTAAGACCGGAAAGATTGCCTGGGTGGTCGCCCAAGCTAGATCTTTGGGACTATTGAGGAAGAAAAAGGAGGATGTGTCCTTTATTCCTCATGCATCTGATGGAAGGACAAAGAGATTGTTCGGATTTAGCTCTAGAAAATCTTCACCCTCCAAAGCCTATCCCCTAGCTCCACAAAATTCCTACCCAATCTTCTATGTCCAACCAAATTTCCAAACTCTGCCTCCTAATCTCCCAGCTCCACATCACCAAAATACCCCTCCAAACTACCAGACTCCACAACAAAATTACCAAACTCAACCATACCTAAAATTCCAAACACCAACACCTCCCCACTAAAATCCTTTAAAATACCACCAGGTACCTCCACCTCCACAAAATACCTATGACCTTCCTCGTCTAGACTTTGAAAGGAAACCTCCCCGAATTTTCACTCCTCTTATTGAAAGTCGAACTAAGTTGTTCGAAAGATTAAAAGTTGTAGGCATGCTTCATCCCATCGAACCTAAACCCGTCAACACAAACTCTAAATTCTTTAGAGATGATAAGGTATGTGCATACCACTCCAATAGTGCAGGACATACCACCGAAGATTGTATCAACCTGAAGCATAAGATTCAAGACTTAATTGATCACAAGGTGGTTACCCTTCAGACTGCCTCTCCTAATGTGCATAGTAATCCTCTATCGAATCATGGGGGAGGTACTATTAATATGATTGAAATTGAAGAGAATTGGGGTGCTGCTAAGACGTTAGTCCCATCAAATCTGGACAGTTTTGAGAATTTGAGAAAGCTGTAGCCTCTCTAAGCATCAGCAAAAAGCTCGAGTTCGTGATAATAACACCCCATCAAGCTTTTGTTTTGGAGCCAAAGAAGGGCCTTACAAAGAAAGAGTTTGTGATAATGGCACCTCATCAAGATTTTACTTCAGTGCCAAAGGAACACCTTACCAAGAAAGATTTTGTGATTAAGACTGCTACCACCCATGGTATGACTAGATCTGGTAGATGTTACACACCAGAGGAATTGGCTCAAGGAGGCCATAAGAGAGACCACCAGAAAAGGCCAATCAATGAAGCTGAAGCCGAGGAGTTTTGGCGAAGAATGCAGCCTAAAGATTATTCCATCATGAAACATTTAGAGAAGACACCTGCTCAAATTTTTGTGTGGGCATTATTGATGAGTTCACAGCAACACAGGCATACTTTGTTAAAGGCTTTGAATAAGACTCACGCATCGGTGGGGACAAACAGTGATAATCTTGCAGCCATGGTAAGCAAAGTCATCGAAGGCCGTCGTGTTAGTTTTAGTGATGAAGAGTTTCCTTGTGAAGGGGTGATGCATAACAAAGCCTTGCACATCACAATCAAGTGTCGGGACAAGATTCTGAATCATGTTCTGATAGATGATGGATCTGGTCTTAATATTTGCCCATTGTTGACTCTCAAGCAACTGAATTTTGATCTTGGGAAGATTCGCCAGAACCAAGTCAATGTGAGAACTTTTGACGGGGTCAAAGAGAAACATTGGGCGCTGTTAGTTTGGGTATTGAAGTAGGACCTGCATATTTCATTATAGAGTTCCAGGTGATGGACATCACTACTAGCTATTACTCGGAAGACCTTGGATCCGTATGGCTGGGGCCATGCCTTCTACCCTCCACCAGTTGATGAAGTTTGTGTGGAATGATCACTAAGTAGTCATTCATGGTGAAGGAAGACATTTGAATGACTATGCCTCGATTGTCGATGATGTGGTTAGAGGTTCTGACTTCTATACAGTAGAGATAGTGAATGCTACCAGTTATGATTTGTCCTCACATCCTCATATGCCTTCCATTTACAAGATGATAGCCACTTTGATGTTGGGAAGTGGATTTGAACCTGGTTTTGGGTTGGCAAAATAATTGCAAGGTATCACTGAGCCTATTCAAATTTTCATAAAAGGTTCAAAGTTTGGCTTGGGATACATCCCAATAGCAAATGATGAGATAGGAGCTTCGAGTAAAAAGGCGGTTGATTGGGAATTAGCAAACCATGTACCTCACTTGTACCAGTCTTTTCTAGTGAGAGAATATGTCAATGATGATGGCCTCGGGGAAGGAATCAGGAATATTTTTGAAGAATCTGACGCTGTGCTTGAGGAGATGATCGAGACATCTGGCATTCGAGATGCCAAACTAGAGAGCAAGTGCCTTATTGGACATCAACACAACTCCTAGTTCCTCACTCATCTTGGTGTACAAAGACATATCTATTTCACTTATCTCTAAAATTGGTGGTTTTCTGAATGAGGCCTAAGACCCACCCTTTATGTCGTTTTACCTTTTTAAGCTTTAATTTCCCCCGTGATGTTTCTAAAGGCAGATTGGCCTATGGTCATGGCCAAAGTTTGTGCTTTTTTTATTTTTTATTTATCTAAATGAAAGCCTCATTTATTGCTTAAATCTATTTATTCACAACTTACTAATTTGTTTTAAATTATTATTATTATTATTTTATCTGACACGGCTCATTTATGATTTCAGTAAAAATAACTTAATACCTGCCAATATCATATCATGTCATAAGTTGAGTGAGAAAAATGAGAATAAGTTCAAGGAATATGATAAAGATACCATGGTTCCAGAATACCCCGTAGAAGAATTGAAACAGTTTGAGAATCAAGAGAAGCCAAATTTAGAGGAGACTGAAATCGTGAACCTGGGAGACGAAGAAAGTGTTAAAGAAACCAGGATCAGTGTCCATCTCACAGAAACTCAGAAAGAAGAGCTCATCAGTTTGCTTAAGCAGTACATTGATGTATTTTCTTGGTCTTATGATGATATATCCGGATTGAGCACATATATTGTTTCTCACAAGTTGCCGATCAATCCAAATTTTAGTTCGGTAAAGTAGAAAAGTCAGAAGTTCAAGCCAAATTTGAGTTTGAGAATCAAAGAACAAGTTACCAAACAGATTCAAGCCAAAGTTGTAGAGGTTACTAAGTATCCAACTAGGTTAGCCAATATTGTTCCAGTGCCTGTGAAAGATGGTAAAGTTAGAATATGTGTTGATTATAGAGATCTCAATAAAGCCAGTCCCAAAGACAATTTTCCATTGCCGAATATCCACATTCTCATTGAAAATTGTGCTAAGCATGAAATGCAATCATTTGTTGATTGCTTTGCGGGTTATCATCAGATTTTGATGGATGAAAAAGTTGTTGAAAAGACGGATTTCATTACACCATGGGGTGTTTATCATTACCGGGCAATGCCATTTGGTCGTAAGAATACCGAAGCCACATACTTGAGAGCCATGACAGCTATGTTCCATGATAAGATCCATAAGGAGATTGAAGTATATGTGGATGACGTAATCATCAAGTCCCGCAAGAGTTCAGATAAGTTAAACCATTTGAGAAAGTTCTTTGATCGGTTGTGTCAATACAACTTGAAGATGAATCTCGCTAAATGTGCTTTTGGAGTACCCACTGGTAAATTATTGGGTTTCATAGTTAGTAGAAGAGGCATTAAGCTTGATCCTACCAAAGCCAAGGTGATTCTGGATTTACCTCCTCCGAAGTCTAAGAAAGAAGATATGAGTTTCCTTGGAAGACTGAACTACATCAGTCGATTCATAGCTCAATCCACGGTAGTTTGTGAGACTATCTTTAAGTTGTTGAAAAAAGATGCACTGATGGTGTGGACCAAAGAGTGTCAAAAAGCTTTCGATACTATCAACGATTATCTGACAAATCCACCAGTATTGGTACCTCCGCGAGAAAGAAGTCCATTGTTACTGTACTTCTCCGTCTCTGAGAATGCATTCGGGTGTGTATTAGGACAACATGATGAAACTGGAAAGAAGGAACGCACGATCTACTATCTTAGCAAGAAGTTTACTCCATATGAGGCTCGGTACACTCTATTAGAAAGAACATGTTTTGCTCTGACTTGGATTGCCCAAAAACTGAGGCATTATTTGTCTTCATATACTACATATCTTATTTCCAAGATGGATCCATTGAAGTATATTTTCCAGAAAGATATGCTGACTGGAAAACTGGCAAAATGGCAGATGCTTCTGAGCAAGTTTGGCATTGTGTATGTTACTCAAAAAAGTGGTAAAAGGACAAGCATTAGCCGATCATCTTGCAAAAAATCCAATTAATGAAGAATATGAACCGCTCAAAACATACTTCCCTAACGAAGATGTGTTATTCATAAGAAAAAACATTTCTGAGTCATTCCCTGGTTGGAGGGTATTCTTTGATGGAGCGGTGAATTATAATGGAGCCGAAATTGGAGCGATTCTAATATCGGAATCCGGCCAACATTGCCCTGTGGCGGCTAAACTTTAATTTCATTGCACCAATAATATGTCGGAGTATGAGGCTTGCGTTCTTGGCATAATGTTAGCCATCGACAAGAATGTCCAAGAGGTGCTGGTAATTGGAGATTCAGACTTGTTAATTCACCAGGTTCAAGGGGAATGGGCCGTGAAGAATCCAAAGATTGTACCATATGTACAATTGGTGCAAATATTATGTAAAAGATTTTAAAAGATAGAGTTTATGCACACTTCAAGGTTGAAAAATGAATTTGCCGATGCTTTTGCCACTATCTCTTCTATGATCAAGAATCCAGATAAGAATTACATCGATCCTTTGGAGATAGATTTAAAGGAACAACCCACTCATTGTTCGCATGTCGAAGCGGAACCAGACAGAAAGCCTTGGTATTATGATATAAAGAAGTACCTGGAGACTGGAACTTATCCAGAAGATGTGACATCCAATCGAAAGAAGGCAATACGTCGATTGGCTAACAATTTCTTTCCAAGTGGAGAAATCCTTTATAGGAGGACTCTAGATTTGGGACTCCTTAGGTGCGTAAATTCCATGGAAGCTACAAGACTTCTCGAGGAGGTACATGTTGGAGTCTTTGGACCCCATATGAACGGGCTTACCTTGGCAAAGAAGATCCTTCGAGCCGGTTATTTTTGGATGACTATGGAGCACGATTGTTGTAGATTTGTGTGAAAGTGTCATAAATGTCAAGTACATGGTGATTTGATCCGAGTACCCCCTTAAGAACTTAATGTTATGGTATCGCCTTGGGAATTCGTGGCCTGGGGCATGGATGTCATTGGCCTAATTGAGCCAGCCGCCTCTAATGGACATAGATTTATTTTTGTTGCCATTGATTACTTCACCAAGTGGGTGGAAGCAAATTCTTATAAATCTTGGATGAAGAAGGTAGTAGCTCATTTTGTTCATAACTTGATATGTTGATTTGGACTATCTGATTCCATTATAACAGACAATGGTGCAAACCTCAATAGTCATTTGATGAAGGAGATATGTGAGCAATTCAAGATTACTCACCGAAATTCGATTGCTTATCGTCCTCAAATGAATGGAGCTATAGAAGCTGCCAATAAGAACATCAAAAAGATTTTGAGAAAGATTATTGATAATCACAAAGGTTGGCATGAGATGTTACCATATGCTTTGTTGGGATATCGAACAACCGTTAGAACATCAATCGGAGAAAGTCAATACTTGTTAGTATATGGGACAGAAGCAGTGATACCTGTAGAAGTTGAAATACCTTCATTGAGGATCATTCAAGAAGCCGAACTGAGCAATGCTGATTGGGTTCGTAATCGGATTGAACACTTAACCTTAAATTGATGAAAAGAGGATGACCGCTGTTTGTCATGGCCAATTATATCAACAGAGAATGATTCGCTCTTTCAACAAAAAAGTCAGATCTCGAACATTTGAAGGAGGGCAATTGGTCCTCAAACGCATCTTCCCCCATCAAGATGAGTATAAGGGGAAATTTGCACCAAATTGGCAAGGACCGTACATGGTTTGTAAAGTGTTATATGGAGGTGCCTTGATCCTGTCAGAGATGGATGGCTAGGAGTGGCTAAAATCAATCAACTCAGATGCTGTCAAGAGATACTACGTCTGAAGATTAGTTTTTCTCTCATCACTTTCCTTGCAATCATTTCATTTTCTTGTAATTTCTTATGTCACGTTTTATATCCTTGTATTGAACTACATTTGACCTAAATTCTCAAAAATGAGATACGTAGGCGGTCTATATCGGCCTCGGTCATTTTTCTTATTAAAACTTCCTATTTCTTTCATTCCCGAAAGGGGAACTACGTTTGACCTGATTCCTGCCTCAACTGGATACGTAGGCTCCACAACGGCTCAATCATACACCCCATAAATTTCCATTTCCCTTTATAATAGAAACTGGGGCGGAGCTCAAAAATTCTAAAGATCCTTCGCTAGCAAGACAAGATTGAGCATGCATTAGGAAATAACAACTGGAGTATAATTTTTGAGAAGATCTCAAAAATTCCGCAAGTCTTCATACCAAAGATTTGTGAAATGCCAAGACATTTCACCAGGGCAAATTTTTGAGAAGATCTCAAAAATTCTATCAAGTACTGTCAGAAGTTCAAAGTTAACAACAAGTAATCTCCAACGTGATTAGAAGCTCATGAACCCCAATATCTCAGAAATTCAAAGTCAAACTTCATATTTCCCCAGCTTAAAAAGACTTTTAGATTGGATATATCGAAACTTGAACTAAAGTGTTCACTTAAGCTTTAATGTTACATGACACTTGGTAGTGACCCTCATCAAATTACTTTTCAAAAATATATTTTTCTTAAAAATTTAGACATATATAAAATATTTTGTATAAAATATTTACCAAGAAGTGGAAAGCTAGAAGCAATCAACAAAGATAGCAAGAGGAAGAGCAAGCAATCAAAGAAGTCAACACAGATTAGTTCATTTAAAACTAATAAATTTTCTGTGGATGTAGGTTTACAAGGATATCAAGATATCATTATGTTCAATAAATATGGGAAAGTCAGAAGAGCAAAAGCGCCCAAGACTGACATTTTCTTTATACGGGAAAAGACATTGATATTCCTGCGATAAGAAGTAGTTAACTTGGTATTTTGAATAACAATTTCTTGCTCATATTTCTCACCAAAAATAGTAGCCACAATGAAGATACAAGTGGTCAAAGAAAAGTAAGTGAAAGCATCGAGAGGATGGCACTTTAAGATTTACAAATGACTATAATAACGTCATATTGCATTTTCCAGCGTCAAAGACATCTAAAGGGCACATGTAAGACACATCAAATATCGGAGAGAATTTGAAGTGCAACTTGCCAAAAAATATTCATTATCACGGAAGAGGCTAACGTTGAAGGATATTTATAAGTCACATCCATATCAAACACGGTGATGTGCATTGCCGAAAGGCCATTTCATATCATATTATGAAAGGTGGTAATATCATTTCTGAAAGGCCATTTCATATCATATCATCGGAGGTGGTGATGTCATTGCCAAAAGGGCCATTACACATTCAAACCGTCGAGAGGGACATCACATCTTCCCATGCCGAGAGGGCCATTGCATATTCAAACCGCCAAGAGGGCCATCAAATATGCAAATGCCAAAAGGGACATCACATCTTCAACTGCCAAGAGGGCCATTACATATTCAAAATGCCAAGAGGGACATTACATATTCAAAATGCCCAGAGGGACACTACATCTTCTAATGCCAAGAAGGCCATTGCATGTTCAAACCACCGAGAAGGTCATCCATATTATATTATCAAAGGTGATAATATCATTGCTAAAAGGATCAACATCATATTCCTTCCAATGAAGCAGCATCTCCCTACCAATGGATCAACATTATTCTATCGATGGATCATCATCATCCTATCGATGAAGAATCGTCATCAACAATACTACATTATCGAGAAAGTCATCATCATTGTAGCATCACATTAATTCATCATCTATTGCATCAAAACCGACGAAGGCTGACGTTAGAATATTTTCAAAAATAAAAATAAAAATAAATGTGCTGAATATGGTAAAACATGCCTCTTCTCTATATAAATTAAAGTTTCTACTATTAAGCTTATTTCACTCTTTGCCGAGAGCATCCAAGAGGATGAATTCTAAAATCAAACCACAAGTGCAGACGACATCAAAAAGGATGTAGCACAACATGAAACTTTTTCTTAGCAGCAAACTGAGACATAGTCCGAAGAGGAGTATCAAACTCTTAGGACGCGAGCTGAGGATCAACTTCCACCACAATCAAACCACACCCCTATCAGAAGGCATGTGGGATTTCTTAGGGTTTATCAGTTTCAATTTCGCATCCGGGAAACTTTTCACTCTCACCGGAGGCAACTTTCCAATCTGAGTGACAATACATCAAGAGCTTTGGAAATTATGTCCATGTAAGTTCTTAATTAGGGTGTGAAGGGCCACACATTCATTGCTAAGAGGTTGCAAGCCTCTTTTTCACACTCGACTTACTTGTCACTCCTCTAGTACCAAAGGTTATCTTAACATAATAAATTTCCTTTCCAACCGATTGAGTTGAACTACAGAGATTCCTGAGGTTGAGGGATATGTAGGCAGACTCCATGTTGAAGACTCGGTTGTATTCCAACAATCTCTATTTTTGAGCATTTCGGTCTCTAAAGTTATTTTACTCTTCTGTCGGTGGGTAAAAGTGGAATTCATCCTCAGCTCATATGTCTTAGGTCGCTGCTCCAAAAAAGTTAATATCTCCTTCCCTAAAAACTTCATTATTTGTTTCCCATGGTTTGCAATTTATTTTGGATCATGAAGTTTCTTGGTTCTTGTTATTCCAAGGATGTCATTGTACATCATTTTTTAGAATACTTTAACTGTATGAATATGTAGTTGATTTAATCTATAGATTTCCAGTTCTCTGTTTTGAGGTTGAGAATTTGTTATTTTCTATCTTAAGTGCGATGAATTCAATAGACAGTCCATGTTGAAATAATTTCTCATCTCTAATAAATTATAGCATAATATTTATTAACTTACAGCTCGTCGCTTTAACTTCGGATCTATGTGTATCATCTATCTCACTCCAAGTTAGTGTCCAATATATTTTAGGAATCTTGTCGCTGATTTCTTTCCTTCTTAATGTTCCATGTACCTCATCTTAAATGATTTCGATGTCTAGTCTTAATTGTAATATAAGCTTTTCGTTTTAGCTTTTGAACATAGCTAAATGTTGCTCTCTTTTTTTTGTTTTATAAAACAGGTTAATGTGTTACTAATATAAATTTAAGTTTAAGATTTTTGGTTTTTTCCCTCCCTTTCTTTTAAGGCTTGTTTATAATGAGATATCGAACTGTGTGAGTTTGTTGTTTTCTTGTCCTAACTTCTTTGTGGTTTGTAACTACGCGGTTCTCATATTTTGTATTTTCCATAAAATATGGACTGCTCAATATTTACCTCTTTCTAGAGTCGCTTATCTTTATATGTATAGTTGTGACTCTAACTGCTCTTGGTTCTCTTGAGCTTGGCGAATCTATTATTTATTGATCTCGTCATGTCATTTAGGACAACTGCTTAGCTTGAGATCCTGCTAGGTTAGTTTCGGTTTTCAGTGTTTTGTGTCTCTCCCCTACTCAATATGCTATTCAAGGATCAGTATACGATATGGATCGAAATATGTATCTTAAAAGGTGTTGCCTCTATGTGAGCTATTAAAAATATGCATTTTTTTAGGAGAGGTCTATGTTCAGTAGTTTATCTTGTTTTTTTTATGGTTTTACTTTACATGGCATGTTCTCTTTCCTGTCAATGTTCTGTTAGTCGGTTTATTTTTATATCGTCTAAAGTTGACTAGTAGTTATTCTGGAAATAAGCTCCTATTTTAGAATCACTCTTTGCGTCACTGTTTTTTTTATCTTATGCTTCTAACTGATGTTTCTGATTTGATTATTTATTGTGGCTTACCTTGTGGATTCGAGCATTCAGGTAAGTTTGATCCAAATGAATATGTTAGGCAGTAGGTACTAACATTGTACGTTTCTTCCTGGATTTAACTCGTGTAATAGGAGCTTAGGATGAATAGAATAAAATCTGAAATCTTGACTAATAGATGCCCCTCGTTCACTTATTGAGATGTATGCTCCGTCATGTGTGAATTTAATAATAAAAAATTGTACGTTGTTAGTAAACGTTGATATGATCTTCACATTCGAAATAAACATGTACGTGTCTTCAATATGTGTTGATTGAGTAGTTTTGCTTCTATAATGTTCTAGTAAGCTATTGCATTTAAATTGGAAAGTTTTATGCTTGTTAAGGGTTGGGTTGATGTTGTCCTGTATTCTTCTTTACCCTATGATGATTTAATCACTAAGCTATAAAGACTTTTGACCCTTCTCCATGTCCTTAGTGTTGAATGTATAGAGATATTTGATATTATCTCCACCATTTTTTTTATTTTCTTTTAAAATCATGTGTTAATTCCTTCACACATATATGCCAAGTTATGATAAGTTGTAGAGAGTAAAATGTTAGACTTTTAATGTGAGAATTTAATATGAACTGATTTGGAATTCACATGATTTTATTTGTTCCAGTGAAGAGAATAGTAAGAATTAATGCTTCTACTTGTTTAATTTGTTTTCGTCATTTAATCGTCTCTTAATTTTGAGTCCAATGGGTAGTGTAGCACTAAATTACAATTGATTTTTGGTGCCCTACAATTCATTTCTCTTGTTGCATTATTCTTTTCTATCTTGGGCAGTAAGATCATGATAAATGACTTCATGAATGATGTGTTGTTCTATTTTTTATCATTTGTACAAGTATAGATATTAATCCTTATCTTTTTTTTCTTTGTTATATGTGACATCAATCCGAGTTCTCTTTCGACTCCACCCTTGCATATCGATGAATTGTTTTGAGTCAGCCTAATCATGTTCGAGTGTACGGGAAGCTAAAATACAGGGATTGGAGGCTAGTATATAGGAAAATCTAAGGCAAAAATGGGTCTAAAGCCCACGGAGTGAAGCTCAAAGGAGCTATTTGGCAACAAATGGATTCTAAGTCTAAAATGCCAAAATTGGTAGATGATCGCTAATTGCCCAAGCGTTTTATCACTTTATTTTAATATTGCTTCTCATCTATTTTCTTGTGAATATTTTTTTCGATCTAACTCTAACCTTAAATATCTTAATTGAATTCCCCAAAAACTGAACTAATTTCTTTTGTGTTGGTTTATTTGATTCTATCAACTTGTCTTTATAGTCAATTAAATCTTTAGTCAAATTGTAGTTTTTTTTAATTGCTTCAATTATTTCAAGATAGTTTTACTCTTTAAAATGATTCAAAGACCTTTGTCTTACTTAATCATTTTGCCTAAAATTTTATTCACTTCAAAATTATTTTAAATAAATACTCTTTGTCAAAAGATTCAAATGTTTTCACTTTTTTTTTTAAAAAAGGTCAAATATTTTTAGTCAAGTACGACTACTTTAAGTGCTAATAACTTCTTAAAGTAGAAATAAGAACCTCTTACCTATTTTCTCTAGATTTATAAAGACTTAATCTGTTAGAGTCTTTTTAAATTAAGTTTTCTTAATTTCTGTAAAAAATTAAGTGACGACTCTTTTCTAAGTATTTTTCTTAAATCATTTTATACTTAGAACATTTCAAAAGTGATTTTTCTAAAGGATAGTAAAATTACGGCATCACACTGTCTCCTAGACCTGCTGTTGTCTCCTGGACTCTGATCACTCAGGCTTTATTACTTCGGATGGGGCAGCTTGCCCATTCTGCTGATCGTCGGGCTGCCAGACTCGACGCCTCCATTCTGGGCATGATTCAGACTGGACTGGCTGATGCTGATACACCATTGAGCGCTGCCATTGATGCCCTTGCGGCAAGGATAGTAGTGTGCGAGCTTACCCAAGGGACCACCAAGGAGGTGACGTCCTTAAAGGCCGCTATAGTTGAGTTGTGGAGCAATGTGGATTAACTGAATTCCACCGACACAGCCATGATCTTTGGGATGGTGGAGATCTCAGATGATCCAGATATGCCTCTGGCTACCACCAGAGATGAGGTTAGATTTGAGCAGACAACTAATCTCGAATCTGAGGCAGAGGTTGATGAGGAGTTTCTTGAGGTGGTTAAGGAAGCTTCATATGAGGGCCTGACTGAGATTGAAGAGGCCATGGTAGATGCTGCTATGCAGGCTTCCTTAGCAGATACTCCCTTGGCTGCTCCTAGTGCAGCTATTGTTCCTTCTGAGATGACTACGGGCACTGATGCCCAAGACCAAACTGATGCACCGGGCACTGTTGCCCAAACAGATGGAGCGACTGTGTAGACAGGATCCCCTCTTTACCTCCCTCTCTGTCTTACTTTATTTTAACTTTTGGATATTTTTGTTTGCATTTGAGGACATATGACTTTATTTGTGGTGGGGTGAGGCCCACCTTTTGTGATCTTTTGTGAATATTGATGTTTTGAGCTGAAATTATGTTTTTACATTGCTTTTAAGGATGGGTGAGCTTGTGGCTCCTTGTTTTTAATTGTAAATAATTTTTTACCCTTCCAAAAAAAATTGCCACCTCTTGTTTGTGCTGAATGTGGCTGTTCTTTTGCCAATTTGAGTATCAGTTTGATCAACACCGATGACTTGAATAGTGCTCATAATTGAACAAAAATGAATGTGCGGCTACGATAAGGCCAAATGAAGTTGCATAGTCAATATGTAAAGTCTTTGCATCTCGTTGTGACTAGCCAAGTATCGAATTGAGTCTCTTGTGATGAACATTGCACACTAGCGAAAGTGTGGAGTCTCGTTTCACTTTGGTGTCAATGCCTTATGTGATGAGCTTACCATGAACCATGTGTGATGACACCTAGAATTTTCCCCGTTGGCCTGATTGACCAAGTGATGTTAACTCTTGAGATGATCTTAGGCACTTTTAAAGAGTGTGAAATAATTTGACATTATACCTCTTTTTATGCCTACCTTGTGAGTGTGTGAACCTCTTCTGAACATCCTTTGAGCCTTAACCTTTTCTTGGAAGAAGTTTGATGAAAACATAACCTTTCTTGATCCTTTACCCATAATCCTTATGATTTGTGGTTTGTTTGAATAGCCAACTTAGGCCAAAAACCTAAGTTGGGGGTGTGGTAAAAAGAAAAGGTGAATCAAGAAAATGCACAAAAGTCCCTTTTGCCCATGTGTTGAGAAAAATGGAACCCCTCCATACAAAAAAAAAGAAAAGAATGAAAAAGAAAAAGTTGTGGAATAAAGTGTGAAAATGCAAAAAGAAATGGGGTTCCCAACAATCCATGTAAAGTGAATAATAGGATGACTTGTGAGCACGAATAAGAATGATAAAGAAAAGGAAAGGAAGTTTTGTTCACACAACATTTTATGAGGACTACAACCATTGAGCCTAAATGACCATACCTTTGCACTCAGCCCCATTACAAGCCTTGAAAAGACCTTTTTGATCTTAAGTGAGCTGAAGCAAGTGTTGATTGGAAAATACAGTGAAACCTATGGGTGAAATCATACATTGTGTTCATCTTTATGAGTGAGCGTTGCATTTGATTCCTGAGCTTTATATTATGAACAATTGTGTGTGAATATGGAATCATTCTTTGTGTGAGGGCATTTGAGCACCTTTGTTGAGCTTGAACTTGCATTTGAAGCAAATATTGTGAGCTTGAGATTCTTTGATATTGGAGAGTCACAACTTGACTCTTTGAGTGCACAATTGATCTTTGCATGAGTAAGTTGAGTCTTTTTGTGTGCATTTATGATTGAATCTTGTGTAGCACTGTTTGAGACATCTTTTTTGAACTGCTAAACTTGAGTTTTACTTGAGGACAAGCAAAAGTTTAAGTTGGGGGTGTTGATGAGTCCACGATTTGGACTCATTTGGTGCTTTATTTTAATAGATTTAGTGTCCTCAAATGCATATTTTGTGCTAATAACAAATGTAAATCCTCAAATTTCAGGTATTTGGATTGAGGACCAAAGCATGGACACTATTGAGCAAAAAGGGACAAGGCAGCTGAAAGAACAAAGAAAAGAAAGCCTGAGGATCGCCTAATCCATTAGGCGAGTCGCCGAATGGCCAGGGTCTCACCTAATGTTCCAGAGTGCCAAGCCCTGAAGGAGAAAATCTAGTCGGCGAGAAAAAGGTGTTGTCGGCGAGTCGCCGAACGATTCCGCGATGCAGTGCCATATTACCCAAAGTACAGAACCTCAAGGATACTGAAGGCAAAAGAAAAACGGCGATGAAAATGACCAAAGGGAGGATCGCTGAGTAGATCGGCGATCCCGACTAACTACGCCGAATGGTCCTTCGCAGCACACTTTTTGAAAACTATAAATACTTGTTTAAATTTTTAGCTTAGTAGCTGATTTTTTGTTGAATCATATTATTATTAAGTTTTTGAAGTCTAGAGCTTAGAACTGAATAGAGAGACAATATTTATTTAGCTTTGAAGATTTGAAGATTTCCATTTCTAAGAAATTAGAAGTGGGTGTTGAAGATTCTTCATCTTAGACCTTTGTAAAGACTATATCAATCCTACCCAGTTGATGGAAACACGACTTGGTAACGATTTTTACCTTTTTACTATGTCTAACTAAAACCCCAATTCTTGGGGTGTGATTATGTGATTATGGGTTGATTTAACTGCTGGGTATTGTTAATTGATAGTTTATTTGTTGTTTAAAAGTGATTTCGTTCAGTACTTGTGGTTGAATTTAATGGGTTTTAGTAGAAAATACAATCTTAACTTTGTGTTTTTGGCTTGCTCGAGAGAGAGGTTTTAAAACCAAAATTACTGAATCGATGGTCTGCGGGTACTGGGTTATCATGGGCTCAGCTCGAGAGAGTGAATGCTAAACCCATTTCCACACATTCAACTCTAGAGAGTGAATGGACTTAAAGCAAAGGTTGTGCTTCATTGTCTCTTATTGGTGTTCGAGAGAAACCAATTTGATTCGGGGTAAATTGTTTGAGAGAAAGTTTATTCCCACTAAATTCTAGCTTATTCACTGATTTGTAGTTTTTTACTATTAATTGCAATTACCCGGTTGTTTCCCTTGACCCATAATCCTATCACATCCCAAGACGTTTCCATATTCGTATTTTTTGTGTTATTTGTTGTTTTAGTTGATAATTGAATACAAAACCCCCTTTGATATTTGACACCTGTACACCAAACTTGAATTATGTTTTTCTTCGTAAATATTTTTTAGCTATGATTGACTTGAGCATATAAATGTTTTTCTATTGATTCTTGAGTACAAACCATTCCCTAGGGACTCGACCCCAACTCACTAGTTGGGTTATATTACTATTGAACTATCGTTGATGCTTAGTATTGGATGAAGCATCTTTGATAGCGTTTATTAAGGCGCCAATCTATAGGGACCACCCACGACCTGTGGATGGGGCCACAGACCGTAGGTGTGGTCCGTGGGTGGCACTACCTAAGCAAGTTGTGAAGGCCCAAGACCACGACCTGACCAACGAACCATTGATCGGGCCACACTCCGTGTTTAGGGGATCGTGGTTCACTACCCCAAAAACTAGGTTATGACCACGAACGAAGGTCGTGCAGGATGGACCGTCATCCTGACCACGGTCCTTTAGTCGTGGCCGTGGATGGTGGGTCAACAGTTAAGTTTAGGGGAAATTGGGTCTTTTCCAAATTATTGTATCTCTATACTACGCCGTTTTACCCTTCACTAAGACCCCTATATAAGTTATTCCAACCTCCAAAGTAGTTCATTCACTTCATTCTCTTCAAATTCACGAAAAAGAAGAACTCTCAAATATTTCTCTCTCTAGAAAGCTTGAAGAAAAGTCAAGCCTTAATTCCTCCATTGAAGATAAGCAATTGTCTTTGAGGTATGATAGTTTTCATCCATTGATTCCTTCCATTCACGGAGTTCCTAAATTCCTCTATTTTCAAAGTTAGAAATCCCCAATTGAGTTAGGATTTTCTTCAATTATCAAGGGTTCTTTTGATTATTGATTTGAATAATTGAATTATGATCTCTTATGCATGAATTGATGAAATACTATGATTTTATGATGATTTCCCCATGAACCCATGTAATCCCCGTGTTTTCCAAGTTATTATCATATGATGTGGGATTTTGATGATGAAGGAAGAGTTTTATGAAATAAAGCATGTATTGATAGAATTTCATGAATTTACGATGAAATCGATATCTAGCCCATATTTTCAAAATGTTGATGATTGAGAGTGAGTTTTGATCCTTGAAAGGTAAATTATGGAATTATATATGTTCTTATGAAATTTATGCAAATGTTTTAAAGATACTTTGAGAGCAAAGTATCAATGATGATGTTGTTATTGTGTTGTTGAAAGGATTTCTCATGATACACATAAAAGCATGATGTGAAAGGTTTTCTCACATAATGAGGATTCTAGGGTTGAAAGGTCTTCTCACCTAATTGAATCAAAGACTAAGAGTTATCCTAATGAAACCTAGCTTGGATTGGTTATTGTATGATACCTTTCTATGGATAATGACTTAACTTGGATGGGCAAGATGACTTGCCCTTCCATGTATAATAAGAACAAGTAAGAAATGACTATTCCGTGGGATTTAAGCACCGAGAGGATATTGAGATGGAAGCTCTCCCATTAGTAGAGGTAGGGTTTCTAGAAGAAATCTTCTTATCCCTTACCTATGTGCCCCCATAGGATGGTTGTCTAGATAGACATTAGCTAGTCGATCCACCTAAGCTAGAAATTTATGGTCCATACCTTGGCAAGTAGGACAACCCTTTTCGGTGTGGGAGACTCCGGGGTATCATGTTATACCTCACATGGTCCCTATGTTGGTTAAGGCTACTTCCCACTATAATAATGAACTAAGGTTACTTCAAGAAGTATCACATATATGTTCAAATGTTTTAAATGATGTTATCTTGCATTGACCATGTTTTATGACTTATGTTTTCTAACCATTATATATCATGTTTTAGCTTGGTCAATTTTATGTCCCCTTTTAGCATGATTTAAATGTTTTATGCATAGCTATCATACTTGGTACATTGTTTTGTACTAACGCATACTCTTGTCTACATTTCCCCAAATGTAGGGTCCAACAGTCAAGTTTCTCAGTTTCCTGGCTAGTGGTTGATTTCGAGATTCCCGAGCTTTGGTGAGTCCTCATGCTTCGAAGACGAATTCTCATTGTTCAGTTTACTTTCTTATTTCTAGTTATGGACATGATGTATGAGCTAGGCAAAAATTTCATTCTATTGTATTAGATGGCTATTGAGACAAGTGTTTTAGCCTTCCACTTTTCTTTTATAAAACTACTAGTATACATGCTCGCACGTTGCGCGGATAATTTAAAATGTGATAATTTTCTACTTAAAAATAACTAATAAAATGTATTATGCACTTAAAAATACCAATAACTTAAAATTGCAATGACAACTAACTTTATCCTAAAATTGACACGTGGTTTTTTGTGATGCATGTAGATTTTTAATTAATATTTACTATTTAATTTTTTATTTTAATGATAATTAGTATAATCCTCTTGAAAAAACACAAATTTAATTGACAAATCTTTGTATTTAAACCACTCAACTTTCACTCAGAAAACCACCTATTATTTATTTAATTTTATACTTTATATAAATATATTTTAATTCCTATACTATAGCATCATTGTATGTACATGCAATATATTTTAATTCCTAAATTATAGCATTATTATTTGTAAATGCAATTATCTGCCAGATATTTTATGGAAATACAGTCACAGAAAAATAGATTGGACTTGAAATGTTGTTTTATTTCTTATGTTATGAATGCTAAGTGGCTTGTATGAGGTCTCTCGGGGTCCTATACGCCATATTACATCTAGGGGGTACCCCTGGGTCGTGACAAAATCCAAGAAACTTTGAATATCCGAAGGGGATAGAGGTCTTGGCCAACTGATCTTAACCGCATCCATCTTCTTAGGATCTACCTCAAAACCCTTACCGGAAACAAAGGGTAAGTATATTGCATAACACCATTTGTATTTCTTTTCAAGAAGTATATTTGGACGTTATCAATATCCACATACCACAATTAAGAGATAATAATATTTACAATTATTTACAGCACAATCATTTTGTTTAATTTTTAAATTCTTATTTTTAATGTAGTATTATTAAATGACATCAAACCTTTAGCTAACCTCACATAGTAACATACCATTAAAAATTAGTTCTACTTAATAAGATGTTTGTCATGTTTTGTAATACATTACTTTGGATGTTGTTATAAGAATTTTATTTATTGATAAAGATTTGAGTTATATTTAAATTAATGTTCTAAAAATATTTTTGGTAAAAAGTAAATGGTTTTTTTTCTTTTTTTAAAGATAAATTTGAAATTGGTATTAGAGCTATGAATAATAAGAAACATGGTAAGAAACATACGAGTAGAAATTAAGAAAAATAAGAAGAAAATTGAACAAATTATACCCGGAATATAAACAACTTAATATCATAAAAACTGATAACGAAAAATTAAACCAATTAATAGATAATTTATCTAAAATAGAATATAAATATATTCAATACTTAAAAATACAATGAATAACAAGAATAACGAATATAGACAAAAACTTGATGAAATAATTATAGCAAAAATACAAGAATTAGAACATAGGCAGAATAGACTTAACAATAATATATTCGCAGGAATTTGTGACAAATCCATAATAGCACAAATAAAGACTATTTTATATCTAGAAATACAAATAAATAACTTAGAATATAAACTACAACATAATTTATAAATGAATAAAGAAGAATACGCCATAGATGAAAAAACATATGAAAATTATGACGGATTGAAAATAAAGATAATATTTTCTAATCTAGGAAGAAGATATAAGAAAATAGGTGACAATATAAGTTTAATGTTAGAAAAGAAACGGTAAAACTAGAAGATAGTTTAACTATCATGATAAGAATAACAAAAGAAAATGAAGAAATAGATAGAAAAATTGAAATTGAAAAAATAAAACAACAAGCAAAAAAGGAAGTACAACAATTAGAAGAAGTAAAAAATACTAAAATAATAGAGCTAGAAAAAGAGCTAGCAATATTAAAAGAAATGTATGAAATTAAACAAAAAGAAAAAGAACAAAAAACAAAATTAGCAAATGAGATAATTAAATTTAAAGAAAAATTGCAATTACAAGATGAATTACAAGAAAAAGAAGAAAATAGCCAAGATAATCTACCCGAAATAAGAATTGATGAAATAAACGACGATGATCTAGAACAACATTCGGAAACAAGTGAAACATATACGGAACTTTTAGCAAACATAGATAATACAAAGAATTTAGAAGTAAATACAGAAGACGTAGACATGGACGAAAAACCTAGCACATCAAGAGTAAAAAACCCAAAAAATTTTAATCCAAAATATTATAATGAAAATTATGAACAATATGATAAAGAAAAAACTAAATGGGATAAAAGATTAAGTAGAAAATGGACGCCTAAACCAATAACTGAACAACATGATTTTTTAGATTTAGACTGTGTAGCAGATATAAATAAAACAATCCAATTATGGATAGGATACATATCAAAACAATTAATAGATAACAAGATAGTAATAGCAGAGGAACCAGGATACATAGAAAGAACAATTATAGGAACAGTAAAATTATGGCTACAAAATTTAACAAGTGAAAGCTTAACAACTTTAAGAAATAATAAGAAAAATTGATGGTGGAATAGCCACTACAACCATGGAAATACTATATAAATATGAAATAGCTATAAGAAATAAATTTAGTAGTATGACAACAGAGGTAGAAGAACAAAATAAAGAAAAAATCATAAATCGAAATCTAATGACAAAATTAGCAATATGTAATATGTGTTACATAGATGAATATACATGTGCATTTAGAGAATACTATTATAAAGGAACATATAGCACAGAAGAAAGTAAAGAAATAAGAAAATTATATTTTACAAAATTACCAGAACCTTTTAATTCAAAAATAATAAAAAGTTGGAATGAAGCAAAATTAACGGACACCTTAGGAGCTAGAATAAAATTCTTGCAACGATGGTTTATGGAACTATGTGAAAAGCATAAAGAAGAAATAAAAATGGAAAAAATATTAGTAAAAAACTTAGCATGTTGCAAAAATAAAACAGCACCCCAATTTGGTTGTACGGATAGGTATTATAAAAATAGAAAGAAATATAATAAAAAATATAGATCAAAATATAAATATAAAAAACCAAGAAGAAGGTATTATGTAAAAAACTACAAAACCAAAAGACCATATAGACCAAAAAGAAAACTAACGGAATGTACTCGTTATAATTGTAGAAAATTAGGGCATACAGCTAGAGATTGTAAATTACCTAAAAATCCAAAGAAAAAACAAATATCAGAAATAATAATAGACGATGAAAAATATACACAAATCGAATACGTAGATTATGAATTAGAAAGCAACGATAGTATATATGAATTATCGGAAAATGAAATGGAAAATAATCCAGTAATAGAATCAGATAATGAATACGATATCAATGACTGAAAAAGATATACAAATAATAACTAAAGAAAAATATCAAGATGAAGAATCGGCAGAACAAAATATAATATTTGATAATAATATATTTGAACAAATAAAAGGAAAAGAATTAGACCTAAGCGTAGCAAAAATATTTGAAATACCAACAATAAGAAACTGGTTTAAACGACAAAAAGAAGAATATTATGTAGTAAGTCAAAGAGAACATATCATAGATTGCAAATACACTAAAGGAAAGGCCAAAATACCAATAATAAATAAACGAATAATAAATAAAGAAATACAAGATATTAAGGCTAAAAATCCAATTAAATATGTACATTTAGGAGGAACAGAAATACTAATAAAAGCATGTTTAAGAGAAGGAATAGATACACCCATAGAAATATACTTAGCAGATGATATAATTATACAACCCATAGAAAAAAGTATAATAAGTGCGGTAAAAGGTAACCTCATATACCAAAAATTTAAATTTATAATAAGTGCTAATTACTCAGTAGCAATAAATGACAGAAATATAGATAAATCGTTAGTATTATATTGGAGAATGTCAGGAAAAGAACTAGCCCCGGAAAGTAAAATATTTACAGCTAGATGTAAAAACTTATATGTTTTAACGACAAAACATAAAATAACAACAAAAAATAATATAAAAAAATAAAAATAGAAGATCCTTTTGAAAGAATAGTCACAGTCATAGACAAGAATGACTATAGTTATATTGAAATTGACATAGAAGAAGATTTAGAAATAGTAAAAGAAAGATTAAGTACATCAAAAAGAATAAACATGAACTGTGAAATACCACAAATCTCATAAAAAATGAGTACCTCAAGAAGAATAGATAAAACTCTACAAAAATCAATGGAAGAAGAAATAAAACCACATCATTACTACATAACGGGAATAATGGAACAACGAAAATATTTAATATTAATAGATACAGGACGAGAAGAAAACTATATTACAAGAGAATTAGTGACGAAAGATGAAATAATAACTATTGAACAATCATGTCCCGAACTACCAAAAGAATTAATGTATACCGAAGAAACTACAGAAAAGGAAATAATCATTGGAGGAATACCAATAGTGATAAAATTCAAAATATATCAAGGAAATGAAAATATCCTTTTAGGAATAAAATGGCTAGAACAAGTAAAACAATATAATCTAGAAGACAAACAGTTAACAATAAATTATGAAAATAAAAGAGTAATAATAAAAAGGACTTTAGTATATTAAAAATATGAAAATATATATACTTGCAAAGATAATAATAGAAGGATATTACAACCAATATTATACACCAATGATAGATACAGGCGCATAAGCTAATATATGTAAATACAATTGTTTACCAGAATATAAGTGGGAAAAATTAAAAACACCGATAGTAGTAACAGGATTTAATAATGAAGGAAGCATGATTACATATAAGGCAAAAAATATAAAAATACAAATATGGGATAAGATATTAACTATAGAAGAAATATATAACTTTGAATTAACTACAAAAGATATGCTATTAGGAATGCCATTTTTAGAAAAATTACACCCACATATAATAACAAAAACACACTGGTGGTTCACGACAACTTGTAAACAAAAAAATAGGAGCAAAAAAAGTAAATAATAAAAAACGAAAAAATTACACAAAAATTAGAAAATATAAAAGAAGAAGACCCTAAAATAGAATTAATTATATTTTCTATAGATAAAGTAAAAGTAATTCAAGATAAGTTAGAATTATTATACAGTGAGGATCCTCTACAAGGATGGGAGAAACATATAACAAAAGTAAAAATTGAGTTAATTGATAATAACAGTATAATAACCCAAAAACCATTAAAGTATAATTTTAATGATTTAACCGAATTGAAGATACATATAAATGAATTACTAGAAAAAGGATATATACAAGAGAGCAATAGTAAGCATACAAGCCCGGCATTTATCGTAAATAAACATAGTGAACAAAAAAGAGAAAAAAGCAGAATGGTTATTGATTATAGAAATTTAAATGCAAAAACCAAAACATATAATTATCCGATACCAAATAAAATACTAAAAATAAGACAAATACAAGGATATAATTATTTTAGCAAATTTGATTGTAAATCAGGATTTTATCACTTAAAACTAGAAGAGGAATCTAAAAAACTAACAGCATTCACTGTACCAAAAGGATTTTACGAATGAAACGTATCCATTTGGATATAAAAACGCACCAGGTAGATATCAACACTTTATGGATAATTACTTTAAACAAATAGAAAATTATGTAGTGTGCATTGATGATATATTATTATATTCCAAAACACAAGATGAACATATAAGATTATTAGAAAAATTTATACACATTATAGAATATTTAGGTATAAGTCCAAGTAAAAAGAAAGCAGATATAATGAAAAATCAAATAGAATTCTTAGGAATACGAATTGATAAAAACGGAATAAAAATGCAAACACATATAGTACAAAAATAATTAACTCAAATGAACAACTAGACACAAAAAAGAAATTACAATCATTCTTAGGACTAGTAAATCAAGTAAGAGAATACATACCAAAATTAGCAGAGAATTTAAAACCATTACAACAAAAATTAAAGAAAGATATAGAATATCAGTTTGATAAAAAGGATCAAATACAAATACAAAAGGTAAAATTATTATGTAAAAACTTACCTAAACTATATTTTCCGGATGAAAACAAAAAAATTACTTATATAGTAGAATCAGATGCGAGTGAAAAAAGTTATGGAGAAAATATTAAAATACAGATATGATGGCAATACGATAGAACATCATTGTAGGTATTATTCAGGAACATTTAATAATAGAGAAATAAAATGGGAAATAAATAGAAAAGAACTATATTCAGTGTATAAGTGTTTATTATCATTTGAACCATATATTGTATATAACGAATTTATTATAAGAACAGATAATACACAAGTAAAATGGTGGCTAAAAAGAAAAATACAAGATTCGGTAACAACAAAAGTAATAAAGAGATTGGTATTAAATATATTAAATTTTACATTTACAATTGAAGTAATAAAAACTGATAAGAATGTTATTGCAGATTACCTATCATGACAAAGCTACTCAAACTGAGACTGAGGAAGAAGATACAATCGAAAAGATACTCAAAGTTATTACTACACTTTGTACAAAAGTGGATAGTATGGACAACGAGATACAAAAGCTAAAGACTAATGAAGATAATCTGAAGTCTAAAGCTAGTTAGCAGCATGACTATAAAAATGCGGAGCTACGTCGATCGGAAGAAGGAAAAAACCCAGAGCTAAAAGGAGACGATGGGAAACTCCTTAAAACCCATAATGTTTGTTTAAATACAGTTGCGGGTACAAGCAAACAAGTTAGCGATAAACAACATAAAAATGCGAACTTAAACCAGCTATTCGCAAAACCATTTACCTAAAGGACACCTAGACATATGTCCATAGAACCACAAACATCTACATACGCAGATAATTTGCAAAACCAAAATGAGAAAAAGACATATAACTACATCACACGAACCTATATTGAAAATATCCACAAAATCCAAACCTATTTAAACCGCAACCCCAGATCAACTACAAAAGAACCAAACCAGGATTATTTGACACAAAAGTTACAAGGATATAACAAGTTAATTGCACAACCGAAAACTAACGCTAATTTAGTAAGAACATGTTACAACTACAAACTGTTAAATACCGTATACACATACGACAGAGAAGAAGTTAGTGGAATACCAGAACTACACAAAGCATTCGTCACATACAAAAGAGTTACGAAAGGAAATTTATTTTATATAAAATTCTATACAGCACCAACGGAGATATTATACGAGGAAATAAAACCTCCAATACAGGTTATCAAGATAGGATTAACTAAAGATATGATTGTACCCGAGGATATCGGACAACAAGAAGAGATATGCAAAATAGAGATACCAAGTTTTTATGCCAACAAAAGGATAATTGGTATATCAATGATTATACAAGAACTAGCAAATAGTTATTTAAACGGAAACGCTAAATGGAGCTACTATGCAAGAGACCAGCTAATGATTTATTCCAATTCTAGGGAGCTAAGGAAAGCAGATATGGATGAAGTCCAAAGATGGATTTTATCACTACTTAAGCCAGAAGAACGACCTATGACACGAGCACTAAAAAAAGGATTTATTTTAGCAGAATTATTAACCAGATATTGCAAGCTAATTTGTCATAAATACCCTGACCATATATGTTCAAAGTTCAACGGAGAAGATAATATAATTCCAGACGTCCAGCTAGAATAAGAGATAAAAACAAAAGTCCAAAGATAAGGAGATGATAAAGATAAAGATGAAGGAAAAGAAGACATATGGCAGAAGAAGATAAGGACGAAATAAAAAGTCTTAGAGTTGTAGAGTAAAGTCGTAAAATAGATAAGTATGGCAGTAGGTATGGTAAAGTAAATAAGGTAAAGTAGATAAGATGTGAAGATATTTGTCCTATTGTAAAAAAGTCATGGTGTAAATAGTATATAGTAGTGTGTCATAGTGTGTGTCATAAATTAGGTATGTGTCATCATAAAGTGAATAGTGCATAGTATGGTGTGTGTCATAATAATGATGACAAGTGTAGAATAGTACGTATAAAGTAAGAACTTCCTTTCTATATCAAGGGAGACATATGTAAATAAAGGGGCAGGCAATGCCTAACGTAATAAAGATTTTCTTGAAAACACTCTCTCCACTAAGATATAAAAATACTTAAAAGTTAATATGGAGAAATCTGAAATCCAACCAGATATTTCAGATAGCATGGCTAAACAAGAGGCAAAGGTATATTGTTCAAAAAATATGCAGAACTAATTTCATATATTCCTGAATATCATATATATGATTGAATAAATTTATGTTAGTTATTATGTATTAGAATTATTTGAATCATGATTTCTAGTTTATTAGCACACTGGAAACAAGGAGAAAACTTCTATACTATGCCATCCTAATGTTGAAACCGGTAGGCGAGGAAGCCGTTTAGGGGAGTAAACAAAGTTGAGGCGCTGATAAGAAGGAAGTATCCGCTAAAGTACGATGCTAGTAGTGACAGAAAAACATGATAAAGATAATCTAGTTCGTAATGATCTAATATGAATTTAATCAATTATAAATATGATAGGAAGGAATAATTTGAAATAAAAAAAGAATCTGCATGATAAAGAACATGACTACTTACGTTCATGATGAAATGATAAAAAACTATGAAACCTTAATATTATATATACTTAAAGATATAAAAATAATTGAATTAAGAAGGATCATATGGGAAAACATATTTAATGATAACGAATCGGAAGATATATTAAACCAACAATGGTATGAAATAGACCTACATGATTTAGACTACGAAAGAATAGAATGGTACGATTTAGAAATAAATTCAGACTAAAATGAACTACGAATATTTACAGTATTGGACAGAATCTATGAAAGATATAAAACTATTAGAACAATTAATGAAAGAAAATTTATTTATGTACCAAAGAACCCAAGATATGTTATAACTAGAATATATCATAAATAATATTAATGAAATATTCAGAATAAAACAACTATCGGAAGAATATTACAATAAATATTATTTTATATTTTACCATGAGTTTAGCACCTAATATTAAAGAAATATCAAGATTAAGACACTTAGCAAAAGAATATTATAATAAAATCTTTAAAACAAATTACTCACCTACCACACTACCACCTACCACACTACCACTTCCATGAATACCACAACTACTAGTTCCGCACCGAAAAATGGTAGCAATACTATTTTAAGTGAAAAATAAAATCATAAAATTCACTATTAAATTAGCTTGAAGCCTCAGTATCTCCGGCCTAAAGCAAAAGTTTTATAACTTCACCTTTGAGCCACATCTACAATTAACTGTAGTATATTGTAGTGTTGTTTCCGGGACATATCTTCTTTGTCTTTTAACATGCCTTCTACATTGACCAACTTTGAAAATTTTAAAATTTAAATTTGTTAGGTATATTTAAGTTTTCACCATTGAAATACCCATTGTGCTTTTGAAGATTTTAAAATTTTAATATTTGTTGAAAACACTATATCTTCCGATTTGTCTTGTTAAAGTAGGTAGTGTGATTCAGGTGGAGTGCAATGGAACTATTTTGAGTTTTTGGCCAAATACATCTTTTACTATACCTAAAACTCAATGTAATACCTTCAACTAACCTATTGAACAAAGATCCTTCATATATTCAAAATTTAGCAAGTTTCATCCTTATGTGAAACTTCTGTTTAAAAACTTAATCAGACCCCACATCTTGTGCAAGTCACATGATTCTAACACCTCAAAAATCAAGTCCCTCAAACCAGTAGCAGGTCAATTATTGGGTGTTTGACCATATTTTATTGTGAAATTTTAAAAAGTAATTTTGTTTTCAAAGTGAAAAATAATTTTCAAAGTTGTTTTTGGTATTTATACAAATGGAAGTTTTTTTTCATTTTTTTGGTGAATAATTTAGAATGAAAATACTTTTTAATTAATTTTTAAAATTATAAATATTCAGAAATTTTATGAACGTATTTGAATGTTAAACTCCAGAAAAATAATAATTATTATTGACCAAACACCTAAGCTATTATGAGTTCGCTTTTGCATGTGCCAATTTTGTTGGGTGAATATGAGCGATAAAAGAAAGAGAAAAAAACAACAAAAATAGGTTGATTCTTCTTCTGTGTAGTGGTTGAGCTGTGATTATATTTGATTTGGGTATTGATTTTAGGGGGAAAAAAGGAGGCCTGGGACTAATAAAAATATGGAAAAGCGTATGCCGGAATTGGGAAATTATAAGTGACGTTGTGTAGAAAGAAATGAGAAATGACCATACAATCTGTTGATCAAAAGTCCTCAACAATAATTCAGCAAGAAACTTTTTTTGGGTATTGTGAAATTTGAGAGAGGAAATCGTAAGAGCAGATCATGTCACATACAAGAGTAGCAAAATAGTCTTAAAAGAGCATTTTGATGGTAAACTGTAACAATCTCATATCAAAAAGCACAATAAATGCAAGAACAAAAGAATGAATGAAAGAATCTTTGGATTGCATTGTAAAAAGATACCATGGGGAGGGCTCTGTTAGTTTTCTTAACAGAGTTTCATATAAAGATGAAACTTGCTAAGGTTAGAATATATCAAGGATGATTTTGTTCAATTTGATAGTTGAAGGATGTATATTAAGTTTTGGTTATAGTTAAGGAATGTTTATGGCCAAAAACTCAAACTAATTTGGTCTTGAATCTGATCTCTTAATAAGGTACTTATTCTTGAAAAAGTATGTCACAAAAGTTGATGTCATCGGTAAATGATAGTAATAACAAGAAAATTGTGAATTACCTAGAAATTTTTCTTGGAGATGCAATTCACAGAAATTTCCTACGAATTTTCACATAAAATTCTAAAATTCCTAAGTTATATAATATTTTACGCACACAAATGTTTTCCTAGAAAAACTCGTAGGTAAATTTGACGCAAAAATATTACCCAGAGAATTGGTTGGGGAAATTAATTTGCATGTAATATATTCATAGGTAAATTCGTAAGTAAATGAACAAAAATAAACTATCAGTTATAAAGCTTCCTCTTAAAGAGATAAATAATACGCCGGTCTTCTAGGAATTAAAGTAGGAACTCTGTGATTTCTCTTGTGTACGGTTATATTAATAATTTGGGAAGGAATAGTAAATGTTATATACATCCGAATTAATTAAGAAATATACTAGTCAATGGAAATAAATAAATAAGATATAGAGAAAAAGAGAAAGAAGACAAAATAGAAATTTTGCCAGAAGAATCTACAAATTACCTAGGAATTACTCATGCTGAATTATTTAAAGATTTATCTCAAAAAATACTTGCGAATTTTTAATAGTTCTTGTGAAAAAATTTCGTAAGTAAATTACACGCAAAATTAAAATCCCCAAGAAAATTACTTGGGGACTTTGAAATCCGCAAGTAATAATTACCTACAAGCTTATTTTCAATGGATTTTGATTGACACGAAAATCTACAACAAACTTCGATACATGCAGATTTTGCTTCAGAATTTCCAAGAAAATCTTCATGTAATTCGAGTTTTTAATATTAAAATTAGTTTCATCTACAAGTACAAAGTGTTCGGGAAAAGGGGATTTAGTTGGTTAAAATTTTGTCATAAATATTAATAATACATGGATTTAGTTATGAGGAAAATTATATATTATTTTATGTAAAAATTAGTTATTCGTGTACTATAATTATATCATCTTCTATTATGCATAAAATAATACATATATTCCCTCATTATACATGTAATAGTTATGTAGATTTTTATATTAGTACAATTCTAACAATATATTAAGTGTGTTGAATTCTAGAAGCCTTCTTTTGGTAATCTGCTTCATTGTTCTTATATATGCATTGTATCTTTCTTGTAATTAGTTGCACCATTTGCACTTTAATATTTGAGATTCTAGATAGTCTTAGGTTGTTTTAAAGCATAATTTTGATAACTCTGGACTATTATATATGTGATTTTGGTTCTACGTTAGTGGCTACAAGTTTTGATGATAGTTTAAGGTCATATCCTTAGCTGGGGCGGGGGTCAGGCGTGCTAAGTATTTCAATGAAGCTTTTGGGTTGAGAATTAGATCTTGGAACATAGACAAGAAAGTTGTTAGATCTTAAGAAATAAAAGATCGATGTAGCCTATCTGTTCAGGAACCAAATTGGTAGGGACCAAGGCTAGGGATGCCGGTAGATTGAAATTGTGTTACTCAGGAAACTTGAGGAGAAATAATAAAGCAGGCATTCTGTAGACATGAAACTCTGAGAGAGAGTCACTGCTAGAAGGTGAATGATAGGATAATGGCCATTAAGTTAGTTTTGGGAGGGTTTACTTTTAACATTATTAGTGCATATGCAGCAAGCGAATTTGAACAAGGAGGTCAAAAGGCACTTTGGGAGGAGTTTGGTGAGCTTGTGAGAGGTATCTCCCATGTCGAAAAACCTCTTTAGGAGGAGATTTTAATGGTCACATAGGGACCACTTCAAGAGCATATGATTTTGAACATAATAGTTTCAACATTGGGGGACATAAATGTATTAAGTAGGGGTTTCAATGTTAGACTTTGCGGAAGTCTTTTAGTTGGTCATAGATAACTCGTGCTTTTAGAAGGGGGAGGAACACTTGGTGAGCTATCGTAGTGTGGTAGTTAAGACTCACAGATTACCTACTCTTTAGGAAGTGTCATAGATTTTTGTTCAAGGACTATAAAGTTATTCCGAGTGAGGTTCTTCTAATCCAATATAAACTTATGGTTATGGATCAAGCTATCAAGAAGAAAAAGAAGAGGATTGCATGTGATAAAAAAAGTATTATGGTTAAAATTCAGAATATTGGGGGTAGTTGGCGGCTATGGGGGCTTGGGAGAGGAGTAGGGACGCAAATTATATATGGGCTAGGACAGTTGAGTGCATTTGAGTCACAACTAGAAAGGTGCTAGGGTCTTAAGGTGTAACCTAGATGAACACTAAAAGGATTGGTGTTGGAATCAAGAGGTTCAAGGAAATGTGGAAGTCAAGAAGGCAGTTGATGCAAAGTTAGTGGCAAGCTTAGACAAGGAGGAAAAGAGGAGGAATAAGGATAAATTTAGATGACGAGGAAGGAAGTCAAACTTGTGGTGATTGTGGCTAAGAAGACAAATTTAGAGAATTTATATGAAGAGATTGAGTACAAAGATGGAGATAACAAGATGTATAGGCTTGTCAAGATAAAAGGGGGGGTACGGGACTCGAACCAAGTGAAATGTGTCAGTAATTACAATAGTGAAGTGTAGGTCGAAGAGACACACATAAGACATAGATGGGAGACATATTTTCATAAGCTTTTACATAAAGAAAGGGGTGAGGATATTGTGTTGGGGGTGTTACAACAATTCGAGAGTCATAGAGATTTTGGGTCTTGTAAGTGCATAAAGACTGCAGGGGTTGAGGTAGCCATTTTAGGATTAGGAGGGACAAACGAGATCCTAACACATTTTTGGAAGAATGTAGGCAAGGAAGGTATGGAGCGTCTTACTGGTTATTTATGCCATTTTGAGACGGAAAAAATGTTGGAAGAGTGGAGGTACGTGGAGTAAAATGGTTTCATTGTACAAGAAAAAAAAGGTGATCTTAAAAATTGTAATAACTATAGGAGTATCAAGTTGCTAAGACATATGATGAAATTTTGGTAAAGACTGGTTGAGATGATTATGGGGAGGGGTTTGTCTTATCTAAGAGAACCAATGTAGATTCATGCCCAGTCATTTATTTGTAAGGAGATTGTTAGAGAAGTACTATAACACCTCGAATTTGAGTTAGAAGAAAACAAGGATTTTACAGAACTGCAGGGAGCCATCCACGAAGGCCACCCACGACCCATGGGTCGAACCACGGACCGTAGGAGGGTCTGTGAATTGGCCTCCCCAAAATAGTCATGGCCTAGAAACCACAGCCTGACCAACAGACTGTAGGTCAGACCATAGTCCGTGGTTAGGGTCCGTAGGTCCAAGGACCTAGTTTCGATTCTTTGACCACGAACGACGATAGACTAGGACGGACCGTAGGTCCATCCACGACCTGTCAACGTGGTCTCGTTGGTCAGTCCTGGCCGGCTAATTAAGGGGTACAAAGGTCCTTTCAGGTTTTAATTAGAATTAAGTTGTGTCATTTTACCCTAAACCACCTATATAAGTACTTTAGACCCCTAAACTAAGTCATTCTCTCAAACTCACCAAAAGAATTGGGTTCCTTTCCCAAATAATTCTCTCTAGAAAGTTGAAGAAAAAGAAGAGGGTTCAAGCTAGGTCAAGTTCAAGTCTCCAATCTCTAAGATTTGGTAGGCTTTGTAATCAAGGTATGATGGTTTATTCCTTTTATCCATGGAGCCCTATGTTTTCCCTAATTTAGAAGAAGAATTCCCCAAGTTAAATTAGGGTTTCTTCTAATGTTATGGGTTATGATCCAATTGAGTGTATTATGGTTGTTTATGATTGTTCATGACAGAATTGCATGTTTTTAGTATGATTTTACATGTATACATGCCTAACCTATGATTCTAAGATGAATTTGTTATAGATAGGTTTTATGCCATGAAAGGAGAAATTGAGGATTTAGACGTAATCTTCTAAGATTGACAAAATACATGATACATTGCTTTAGATTAGAGTATATAAATATGAATGGCTTAAGAGTAAAGCATTTCGACATGAATTGATTAAAATCAAAGTATATATGATGAACTATGACTTGTAGGCTTTGAGGATAGAGTTGTCTTGAGATCAAGACATATATGATGAGTTATGATGATTAGGGATTTTAGTGTTGCTTGTTGAAGTATGTTTAGTAGGCATTTAAGAGTAAAGCTAATATGATGAGTTATTGCTATTATGGCTTTGAGAGAAAAGCTATATGATGATTGTTGAATTGTAGATAAAATTGTTGTGGAAGGTTTTCCCACATGATCTACTCTATGTATGTATGTATATATGTATGTATGTATGTATGTATGTGTAATGTGAAAGGTTTTCTCACATAGAACGATTCTAGGTTGAAAGGTTTGCTCACCTAAAATGAATCAAAGCATGTATAAACTATGATAGCTTGAAGTACTGATATGAACCCCCTTCATGAATAGCTTGACTTGGTAAGACAAGAACAACCATGGTAGCTTGAGTTAGTAAATCTCATGGATAACCTTGGATTGAGCAATAGTACCCTCCTAATGGTTCGCTTGCACTAAGCACAATGGAGTTCTTTGCATGGTAGCTTGGCTTGGTGAGGCCACATCATTTCATGATATCTTGGATTGAGCAATAGTACCCTTCCTTAGGTAGCTTGGACTTGCATGAGAGTATGCTTTCCAAGATAGCTTGGTCTAGCATAATGAGGTTCTTTTCCTTGGTAGCCTTGAATTTGTACATCGTAACCATTCATGAGTAATGATTTGACTTGGACTAGTAAATAAGTACTCTTCCATAAATAGTATGAATATGAGGGACTAATCCCTAATTGAGGTAGCATAGTGTCACGACCCAGGGATACACCCTAGAAGTAACATGAAGTACTTGACCTCGAAGGGGGTCTCATACCAGCCCTTAGCATATCATAACATAAAATAATAGTAAAGTATGGAATTTTTTAAAACTGTATCCATACAATCGAAGTCTTTTATAAAAGCAAGCGAAAGTCTTTACTACACTTTGTCTTAAGCCATCTAAACTCGACTTGAATTAAAACCTTTGGGACACAGCCCATACAATAGTCTCACACTACAAGAAAAACGCTCTACAGCGAAGGGAAAACTAGTCCTTAAAATTAAGATTTTGGTCCCTAATGGCCAATAGGAACCGGAAAATATGGTCGCCAGCTCGTCCCTATAGCCTCCGTCGCTAAAGGACATTAAGGACGAGGTGGACTAGCTGGTCCTTAAATTGTTTTTATGACCAGCATTAAACTGGTCTTTGAAATTGTATTAGGGACTGTATTTCTGGTCGCTAGAGAGAACTCAGGGCCACCAAAAATCTGGTCCTAAAACCACTTTTAGGGACTATATTCACTGGTTCTTAAATAGAAGATCAATTGGTGTTAAAAGATTTTTAACCACCAGCCTGCTGGTCCTAAAAAGCTTATTTTGACAAAGTGTGGTCCCTATATATATACTTCTCTATAATTTCCTATTTTATGAAATTAAAATATAATTACTTATGGCAATAATCAACTGCATTGATATAGAACTATCATAATCTGCTTTCATATATATATAAATATACACCATAGTACATGAGTCGTCGTATCATTATTTGAACAAATACTTCACTGGAAAAAAAAGAGAAGAAAACTAACATCCTTTATCAAATAATATTAATATAGATGTCTTGTTTGCTTATTCAACTGCTAAGCTCTTTGAGTTAAAGCACCTGCAATTCCAATGTCTAATAGTGCCAGGTCCAGCAGTCTTTCGAGCAATCCTAGGTCCAGTTTGTGTCGAGCATATAGAGGAAAACTGATCTTCACATAGATTCCAACCTTTTAGGAGTGGGGCAAAGTGTCATATTTCCCTAGTGTAATATTTAGCAATTGGCAAGGTTCAAACACAGTGTGAATCCCTGGAGCATGCTTTTACACTTAACATGTTTGCAAGGCCATTAATATATTGATGCAACCCAGTCATATAATGCACCTGCAGTGGTCACCATATGCATGTGATACTTTTTCATAAAATATGTAAATAATTTGAGAACAAGCACACACAAGCACATAACTGAAACAATATGATGAGATCTAGAACAAATAACATCACATGCCCAATGTGATCCGACAAGTGCAGTCTGAAAGGGCATGCATGAGATAGAGAGGTTTTTTTCGATATCACAACATTTATAACTTGCTATAGATACAATATGAGTACTTTCAGAAGTTCAATAGTACTAGTGATTTGCAAAATAACGAGTTAGTAAAATAAACAACGAAGTCAGACATATGAAACATTGATAACTAAGTAACAATATCAATACCTATTTCCTTGAATGTTTTCATCAAAAACAGCTTGGCAAGATGAATGGACTACAATGCATTTTCGGATGTGTTGAGAGACACCTCAAGGATGATCCAGGACTTGTCTACTACATAGATCTTGTATTTGATCGGAGGCAGACATATGAAACATTGATAACTAAGTAACGGGTCTGGACCAACTAGTTGGATGTGAATATGGTGCCTGCTCAACGTTCAACCAGTATTTACTTCTATATGCTCATAGTTGGGAGTTGATTCCTAAAAATAATCAACTTGACATATTAAACTAAGTTGCAGCTCTCATAAATATTAGAAATATGTGGAAGTAAATCTTATCTTGTCTTTCTATCCTAGAAGACAAAATAGTAGTTTGTAGTTGTTTCAAGTTACTCAATAATTAGCTCAATACATTAAAATAAATCAATATGGGAAAAGGTTAAAAAATAACTCACTGTGCAGTAGGTATTTTCCTCAAAACATTTAGGAATGTTGTAGAATGCAATGGGACAGAACAGACTACTAGTACAACATCCAAGGATTCTCAAGCTATATCTTTTGTCCTCAACAATTCGTACTATCTATACTAAAGATCTTTGTTTAATTTACAGTTATTATGATCAACATGTAAAAATAATTCATTATCTAAGACAGCAACTTACAGGGAATTTAAGCTTATCTCATTAAAAGGCAAAGCAATTATTAAATGCTTACTTCCTAACCCTGTCGATCTTTTGTCACTTCCAGCTCTGTAAACGCTTGTGGTTCTAGCTCTTCCCCTATTCTAGATAACAGAAAAAGCTAGAGTACATACTGTAAGGCATTTGTAAATGCAACAAGTATGGTTTCGATCTTCCTTATAAACCTTGCACGCGCACACTACCTCTGCCTTCTCTAAAATTTTCAATTATAAGAGTTGGTTCACATGCTATATATAAAGTTAAAATGTAACTTTTTTGGTGTCTTTATGTTCTCTATCCTACAAATCAGGTCCAAAAGTACAATACATCTTTAATTACTGAGCTCCAAAATATTTTGCTGCCAAACAACATAACAATCTTCATCTCAACATGTCCTCAAGATTTACCAAGTCAAAGTGCATATACACATATCTATGGATTGCCAGAAAATTTTATGTGAGTCACAAATGAGAAGTATCCAATATATTAGTACCCTTTTACTCCTTAAAATGAACCTCACTATTCGTATAAATGCATTGTGTAGCAAGTAAAAGACTAGCTTTGGCTACTTGGAAATTTCTCTAAATGATTTTACATTATAAATTTTCATTTCCCTCAGTATACCAGTTTTTCTATGTATCACAATCTAGTCAAAATATCAAACTCAACTTATCAAAAATCTATCTATCACAAAGGATTATCAATAATATACTCTTCTCCTATACATTAATTCCTATCATGTACTTCCTCATCCATAATGGAAGACACAAAAATTTAAGAACAACACATGTTTAATCTTTAGAATGTCTTAATTCAATTAAGTGTTCTTTTCGTAGAATTTATATTTGACAAGTAAAATTGTTGCTGTAATACATTTAATAACAATAATTATGTACCATATGACAGTTCATTATTACTTGTTAGAGATTAGCCTAAGTTAAAAAAATCTTAACATCATCTTTCAGGCAGATTGCAAAATGACTATAAAAGCAACAACCTTCAAATACTTGATTTTGACTCCTCAGAAAGCCAAGGTTTCATATCGGACAATGATGGCCATCGGTGGTGTAGTCAAAATTTGGATAAGGGCATTCAAATATTGATAAGTAACATAAACTTTTTGCCTAATTATTGGGTGCACCAAAAATTTTAAATCAATTAATGTAATAGGTAGCTAAATTATAATAACTTACTAGAACTAATAAATATATAAGTCAAAACTACCATAAAAAAGGTCAACATGAAATTCTATTAGCGTAAATATGATTCAAATATATTGCAAAGCACTTTAATTCAATGAGTAAAACACAAAACAGAATCATAACTCGAAGAATTTATAAGAAAAACAATGAAAAGTTAATATTTCATACATAAAGGTGGGAAAAAGATAAGGAATTTATAATGTCGTTAAGTAGAATTGGAACAAAGGACTCCTATGATTAGTTGTAGAAATCTATTGCAAGTAAAAACAAGAATTAACTTTACAGATTTCATACTATAAATGCATAGCTAATTCTATTATTTTCTTGCAGTAACAGCTTCGCCTTCAGAAGCAGCAATGAACAAAATAGAGATGGAATAACGCCACTGAAATGAATCGAATACGGAAGTTAAAATCAAGATTGAATACCTATCGACCACTTTGCCATCACATTTTAGGTGTATACATGGTATAATTTTCCAGCTGACCAACCCAACTTTTCAATTTGCTATATCAATTTTCTAACTTCGTAATACTTCTACAGTTGATAGTTAACCACTCAGATGGTGATCCCAATAAACTACTACTTAGAACCCTAATCATAACCACAAATTTATCATAGATAGAATAAAAAAACAAATAATTTATACAATAAGTCTCTAGAAAAAGACTAAAGCATGCCTTGAAGATGAACTTCGGACATTGTTACCAAAAAATCCATGAATCGTAACCCAATTTATGTTCCATTTCAAATAATCAGTTAATAAAATACTATAATGTAACTGGTGCTTACCATAATCAAATGAAGAAGTGTATACAGGTGAAATCGAAGAAATTACGTTGATTTTCTCTATTTTGAGAAACAGTTGATCCAATGGTTTGCATCTCCCAACTTGGCGACAGATTCCACAATTATCAAAGATCTGAGATTCCTATGGAACATAAGATTACATATCTCATCCATGAGTGGAACATTAAGATCGTGAATCATGGTTTTAGAGAAGAAAATTTAGGGCTTGGCTCTCCGCTGGAAATCTAGGGCTCGACTCTCTAATGTTTTGAGAGGGAACATTTCTTTTGGATGACTTATAATTAGAGGGGTTTTCAATTTTAATTTATATTTTAGAGGAAAAAAGTCCAATGGGACCTTTTTGTCCACTCAATTTAGAGATTTAGGATCAACTATCTATTAATTTAGGGACTATTTCTATTCCCTTCACTAATTAATTAGAATTGACCACCAGAAGAAAACCTTGTCCTTATTAGTATGCTTTCAAGGACCAGTTTATTAATTCATCCCTATATTCTGGTCTTTAAAGAGTCATTTTCTTGTAGTGTCATGACATGAAAATAAAATACATAAAGGAAATAGTGGGTTTGTCCTCGAAGCTATGAGGACTCACCAAATCTTCAACTCTTTTGCTCCTTAGAAACCTAGCATCAAGATTAGTACCCAAATCTCCGAACCCTACATTTGATGAGAATTTAGGCAACGTATGCGTTAGTGCAAAATGTACTAAATAAGTTAGCTATCATAACATCATAAGAGCATAATATCATAAGGGTTAGTCAACATAAGACATAATCCAATACTTCATGAAATATCAACTATAAGCATAAGAGACAATATCATTATCATAAGCAAAGTCTCCAACGTAAGCATTATATATATAAGCATTATTCAACCCTTAGTCCTTCATGTTATAAGATAACTACTCCTCAAGTAACCTCAAAGCATACTTGTATAATGCATGAATAAGACCCCATAATCCTATCCAAGCTAAGTATCTCTTTATGGTCTTCATTAACATAGTCAATATCACAAGTGAAGCCTTACACTCTCATAAGCAGCTTCTAGTGATACTTGTGCAATGTCTGAGTAAGACCCCATAATCCTACTCATACTAAGTACCACCTTAGGTCCTCATTCTCATACTTCTTAGTTGGAAACTAGCCCCCCTCTTTAAACCATAGAACACTATGAGGTACTTCCTTAAGCACAACTTAGTTCATTATTAGGTTGAACCCTATGAGATACTTGTTTAAGCATGTCTACGTTCATTATTAAGATGGACCCTATGAGATACTTAAGCATGCCTAAGTCCATTTATGCTTTTAAACACTATGAGGTACTTCTTTAAGTAAGTCTTAGTTCATTGGATACGAAGATTGTAATGCTAACACCACTAGATGAAGGCTTACACCTCATGAGACCTAGCTTTGAGAAAACCCATACTCTACTACGTAAGAGCTCCCCCTTTAACATGGATAGTCCTCACATCAACTAGGTGTGCTTCTCCTTTCAACTTGGAGCCTAGACCCTATCTTGTGTAACACTCCATCACATTGTCAATATCCACTTGGGCCAAGCATACACCCCAAGATTCACTATTAAGCATTGCTTAACATTTATGTCTCATGGAAAGATGTCTGTCACAATCAATTCATGTTCAAGTGATTTTATCACTTTATACATTCAAGCATTTATAAGGTAGGTTAGGTGAGTATAGGCCTTTCACCACAATTCTACCTATTAGACTTCTATTCATCACATTAACTTTACTCTCAAAGCCCTAATAAATCAGCATTTATGACTACAAGCCTTACTCTCAAAGCTTTACTTCTTACAATTATCATTAATACATAGATTTCAATGCATTCTAATCACATTCTTCATTTCTAAGTGATTCTAGTCACAATTCATCATAAAGGTTCAACTTCAAGCTTTAGTAGTCATGATCCATCATATATACTACAATCTAAATCAATTCATGTTTATATGTTCCTATTCTTGAACAATTACTACTCATAACATCAATTCTAGAAGATAACGTATGAATCCTCAATTTCACCTTCCATGGTATAAACCCACATAATTCAATTTCATCAATTAGACTAGGGTTAAGCATGGAAAACATGTAATATCATGAATCAATACTGAAACAATCATAAACAAGTACTATCCACTCAATTGGAATCATTCTCAAACACTACCCACAACATAGGAAGAAACCCTAGTTAGAGTTGGGTTTTATTTTCACAATTGGGGGAAATCTACGGGGATCTGTGGATGGAATAATCCGTAGATGAATAAGATAAAATACCTTGATTCAAATCCCTCACAATGCTTGAATCAGTCAATGGAGGAATTTTCCCTACCTTTCTCCTTTTCTTCTTCTCCTTCTTTACTTCTAGAGAGAGGATTTCTTAGAGGGAACTGGGTTAGTTTTGGGGTCTTGAAATTATGTCTAGGATCAATGTATTTAGGGGTCTATTAGGTTTATATAGGGGGTATAATTACTAATAAACCGACCCTACTTAACCCCTAACTAGTAATGAATTAACTCTTAAGTCCCCAACTTAAAAAGACTAATCACTAAAACTACCTCATGCACGAGACTCCTAATCCACGGACTGTGGGTGTGTCTACGGACCGTACTGGTCCTTCGTGGGTGGTGGTCTGGGGCTCAACAAACAAGGTAACTAGGAACCTTGACCCATGATTCCTTCCCATGGAGTGTGGGTCCATCTACTCTCCATAGATGCCTTTTGTGGGAGGGCTATTTTTGACAGCTTTTGGGTCTGTTTTGGGGTCGTCCTCAAGGACCCCTTGGTTGGTGCTTGGGGAGTCGTACCTTGACGTTTAACCCCTAAACCCCTCATTCTAACTATGGGAAGCCATTTTACGATTCTAATCCTCACATCAAACTCGAAAGCTCTTACGTAAGGCTCTAGTTTCACCTACTAGTTTTCCGGGTGTTACAATATCTCCCCCTTGTGATCATTCATCCTCGAATGACGATTATAAACACTTCTTAAGGTAATGACTCTAGACTAGAATCCCATCATGCATGAAACTCATCTAAATGCACATAAGCAAAGGAAGAAAACTTCAATTCCAAGCTAAACATATTCAATGCAACACAAGGGAGTAGGAACTACTTCTAACAACCCAAAATGCATGAAATTCTATATCTACTCATTTTCAAGGAGGAACTACCATCTCCTAACTAAAACATGCTCAACACACACTCATGGAGCTTAAATGCAATTTACTCTCAAAAGCATTTATTCAAGGAGGAAGCTTTCAACTCCAAACTAAGGCATGATCATATATCATCTCATGAAGTCAAATAGGCAACTCTACTCAATGCACAACAACATGACGAAAATAATGCATATAAGTCATTTCTATCAAGACCTAAGTTCTTTCATGAACATGTATATAAGGAAATCATGGCAACACATTAACACACAATATCTTACTAGATAGGAGCACCATCTCCCCCTTTGGGAATAAGCCTACAGAAACTCTTCTAAACATCATTTATACTAAAGACAACTTCAAAGTCTAACACATCAAGTCACAAAAGACCAAACAATACCGTAATCTAATGAAGCATGAAACACATACCGGTAGCCACATTAGAAGGTCACTCTTGATCATTCTTAGCTTGGAGGTTATAGAACCTATTCTTCTTTTGAGGCTCCACATCTATACCACTAGTGAAAACTTGCTTATCCTCCCTTCCCTTAGCCTTAAGAACCGGGCAATCTCTCAATTTGTGCCCACTCTTCCCACACCCATAACAACCATCCATGCTGGCTAGGCACTTACCATAATGACTCCTTCCACACTTGGTGCAAGTAGACTTAGGTAATAGAGACCCACTACTTTTCACTTGGTCAAACCTAGGGGTGTTGGAAGAATCTTGACCGGAATACCTTTGTTTAGACTTAGGTCTACCTTGACCATCAGACTTAGCATTAGAAAAGTTCCCTTCATTGGTCCTAGCCCTCTTCATCTCCCTATTCATTTGCTTGAG
Source organism: Solanum okadae (assembly GCA_036553675.1). NCBI lineage: Eukaryota > Viridiplantae > Streptophyta > Magnoliopsida > Solanales > Solanaceae > Solanum > Solanum okadae. Next base: position 30,713,292 of record CM071682.1, read on the forward strand.
TTTTTTCTCCTCAATTTGTTCGGCATGGACCATAAGAATTGAAATATTCATACTTGGGATAAGCATTGTTGAACGACATTCATCGGCTACAAAGTTGGACACTCCCATCACAAATTTATTCATTCTATCCCTCGAATCCGCCACTATAGTTGGAGCATACTTTGATAGTTGGGTGAAATTAAGAGCATACTTTTTCACACTCATATCTCCTTGACGAAGGTTAATTAATTCTTGCATCTTTCATTCCCTCAACTCTAAGGGAAAGAACCTATCAAGGAATGCTTCTTTGAACTCTTCCCACTGTACTGGGCCCGCTTCTACCGGCCTATTGTCTTTCCTTTATTCATACCATATTTGTGCTATATCCCTCAATTCATAGGCAGCTAGCTTTGCTTTCTCTACCAAAGTCAATCCCATGATAGCAAGCACCTTATACACCTCATATATAAAACCTTGAGGATCTTCCTCCACTTTGGAGCCATAAAACTCTGGAGGGTTCATCCTCAAAAACTCCTTCACCCTCAAAGCTACGGAATTCACATTAGGGTTCACCGGAGCTACCATCTCTATATTGACTTGAGCCATCACGGCTTGAGCCAACAATTGCATAGTAGACCTAAATTCCGCATGAGTCACATTCTCCTCTATAGGGTCAATTGGATATTGAGGAGGAGCTTGGTGTGGAACTTGGAGAGGAACTCCACGTTGCCTTCCTTATCTATCCTAGCATTTTCCCTTTGTATTAGCCATACCCTGAAAACCAACAGGCACATATTAGAAGAAGGACCTACTAGAGCCAAACTCTATGGCATGACTTAAAGAATGAAAAAGTGAAATTTCCTAAACATCCAATAGCCTCATATTCATATATGTGGCGCACTTCACATTTATGAATAAGAATCTACTAGATGTGGTTTGAGACAATCCTAGAACCATTCTAAACCTTGTGCTCTGATTACCAAGTCTGTCATGACCCAGGGTTTCACCCTAGAAGTAAGATGGTGTACTTGACCCCGAAAAGGGTCTCATACCGGCCCTTAGCATATCATAACATAAGATAATAGAAAAGTACGGAAATTTTTAAAACTTTATCCATACAATCGAAGTTTTTTATAAAAGTAAGCGGAAGTCTTTACTACACTTTGTCTCAAACCATCTAAACTCAACTTGAATTAAATCCCTTGGGACACTGCCCATACAATAGTCTCATGACATGAAAATAAAAGACATAAAGGAAATATTGGGTTTGTCCTCGAAGCTACGAGGACTCACCAAATCTTCAACTCTTTTGCTCCTTAGAAACCCAGCCTCAAGATTGGAACCCAAATCTCCAAACCCTATATTTAATGAGAATGTAGGCAAAGTATGTGTTAGTACAAAATGTACTAAATATGTTAGCTAGCATAATATCCTAAGATAATAATATTATAAGGGTTAGTCAACATAAGACATAATCCAATACTTTATGAAACATCAACTATAAGCATAAGAAACAATATCATTATCATAAGCAAAGTCTCCAACATAAGCATTATTCAAACCTTATTCCTTCATGTCATAAGAGAACTACTCCTCAAGTAACCTCAAAGCATACTTCTGCAATGGATGAATAAGACCCCATAATCCTATCCAAGCTAAGTATCCCTTTTTGGTAATTATTAGCATAGTCAATATTACTAGTCAAGCCTTAGACTCTCATAAGTAGCTTCAAGTCGTACTTGTGCAATTTATGAGTAAGACCCCATAATCCTACTCACACTAAGCACCACCTTAGGTCCTCATACTCATACTTCTTAGTTGGAAACTAGTCCCTCTCTTTTAACCTAGAACAATATGAGGTACTTCCTTAAGCACATCTTAATTCATTATTAGGTTGAACCCTATGAGATACTTCTTTAAGCATGTTTAAGTTCATTATTAAGATGGACCCAATGAAATACTTACTTAAGCATGTCTAAGTCCATTTATGCTTTTAAACACTATGAGGTACTTCTTTAAGTACTTCTTAAGTAGGTCTTAGTTCATTGGATACGGAGATTGCAACCCTAACACCACTAGGCGAAGGCCTACACCTTATGAGACCTAACTTTGGGAAAACCCACACTCTACTACGTAAGAGCTCCCCCATTAACTTGGATAGTCCTCACATCAACTAGGTGCGGTTCTCCTTTCAACTTGGAGCCCGGACCCTATCTAGTGTGACACTCCATCTCATTGTCAATATCCACTTGGGCCAAGAATACACCCCCAGATTCACTATTAAGCATTGCTTAACATTCATGTCTCATTGAAGGATGTCCTTGACAATCAATCCATGTTCAAGTTATTTTATCACTTTATACATTGAAGCATTTATAAGGTAGGTTAGGTAGGTATAGGCCTTAAACCACAATTCTACATATTAGACTTATATTCATCACATTAAATTTACTCTCAAAGCCCTAGTGATTCAACATTCATGACTACAAGCCTTACTCTCAAAGCTTTACTTCTTACAATTATCATTCATACCTAGATTTCAAGGCATTCTAATCACATTCTTCATTACCAAGTGATTCTAGTCACAATTCATCATAAAGGTTCAACTTCAAGCTTTAGTAGTCATGATCCATCATATATACTACAATCTAAATCAATTAATGTTTATATGTTCCTATTCTTGAACAAATACTACTCATAACATCAATTCTAGAAGATCACGTATGAATCCTCAATTTCACCTTCCATGGTATAAACCCACATAATTCAATTTCATCAATTAGACTAGGGTTAAGCATGGAAAACATGTAATATCATGAATCAATACTGAAACAATCATAAACAAGTACTATCCACTCAATTGGAATCATACTCAAACACTACCCACAACATAGGAAGAAACCCTAGCTAGAGTTGGGTTTTATCTTCACAATTGGAGGTAATCTACAGGGATCTATGGATGGAATAATCCATAGATGAATAAGATAACATACCATGATTCAAAGCCCTCACAAATCTTGAATCAATGGAGGAATTTTCCTAAGCTTTCTCGTTTTCTTCTTCTTATTCTTTACTTCTAGAGAGAGGATTTCTTGGAGGGAATTGGGTTAGTTTTGGGGTCTTGAAATTATGTCTAGTATCAATGTATTTAGGGGTCCATTAGGTTTATATAGGGGGTATAATTACTAATAAACCGACCCTAATTAACCCCTAACTAATTATGAATTAACTCCTAAGTCCCCAACTTAAAAAGACTAATCCCTAAAATTGCCCCACACACGAGACCCTTACCCAAGGACCGTGGGTGGGTCTACGGACCGTAATGGTCCTTTGTGGGTGGTGGTATGGGGCTCAAAAAATAGGGGAGCTAGGGGCCTTGACCCACGACCCCTTCCCACGGAGCGTGGGTCCATTTACTATCCGTAGATGCCCTTCGTGGGAGGGCTGTTTTTGACAGCTTTTGGGGCTTTTTTGGGGTCCTCTTCAAGGACCCCTTGGTTGGTCCTTAGTGAGTCGTACCTTGACATTTAACCCCTAAACCCCTCATTTATGTACGAGAATCGATTTTATGATTCTAACCCTCACATCAAACTCTAAAACTCTTAAGTATGGCTCCAGTTTCACCTACTAGTTTTCTAGGTGTTACACATAGTTATGATGAACCAAGATTACTTCATGGAAGTATTGTAAGTATGTTTCTATTTGAGATTGATTGTATGATGATAGCTTATCTTGGATTGTTAATATAGTTGCTTTCCTTGACATGTATGAAAAGAGGTGGATGACCTATATATATTAAGTAAGAACAAGTTGAGGTTACTTGAGAAGTGTTCCTCTTTTAGTACGTTGATTTATGTGCATCGAATATGCTTATGACTTATGTTGATTATCTCTTATGAGTATGGTATATGTCTTATGTTGAATAATGCCTATCTTATGCTTATGTTGATGATTTGTGCTAGCCATCATATTTAGTATATTTTTCTACTAACGCATACTCTTGCCTACATTCTTATTAAATGTAGGGTCCGACGATATCGACTTCCATCCTTGTGGATAGGATCTTAGTAGAGCAAGCAAGTGAAGATTTGGTGAGTCCTCATAGGATTCGAGGATTTGACCACCATTTTTCTTTATGTCTTTCATTTTATGTTTAGATCTATTGTATGGGTTGTGTCCCCAAGTCTTTCAAGTATTAGATGGTTTGAGACAAGTGTTAAAGACTTCCACTTCATTTTATGAAAGGCTTTGATATTATTGAAAATGTTTTAAATTTCAGCACCATTTTCTATTATCTCATGATATGATATGCTAAGGGGCTTGTATGAGACTTCTCGGAGTCTTGTACGCCTTGTTACATCTAGTGGGTACCTTGGGTCATGACAAGTATAGAGACATGAAGCGATATTTACATATGATATTCATTAGCCTAAAAAATGTGTGTGATAAAGTCCCTAAGGAAGTCCTTTGGAGATGTTTGGAGTCTAGAGATGTACTTGTGGATTATATCATGAAAATTAAGGAAATGTACAATGGAACCAAAACTCAGGTTAGAATAGTGAGAGGTTATTCAAAATATTTTCGGAGTACATATTTGACGTAGTTATAGATGAATTGATATGATATGTCTAAGGGATGGTGCCATGATAGATGATATAGTACTGATTGAAGAGACACGTAGTGTAGTTAATGAAAACTTGGAAATTTGGTGACAGGCCTTAGAGTCTAAAAGTTTTTGGTTGAGCGAGACTAAAACAAAGAATCTAGAGTCTAAGTTTAATGACGTAATGCCTGAGACAAAGGATAAAGTGGAGTTGTTATCTCCTGTATTCAGGTTTGGAAAAATAGAAACAGAAAAATATGAAATAGACAGAATAAATAATCTGAGTCCACAGAATCCACTGTGTTTCCTTAAGACTATTTAATCCCCTCAAGTACCCAAGGTGTAGATTAATTCCTCCTAAGATAAAATAGATTAACTATTAGAGAAGTAACGATACCTCAAACTTACATAATTTCAGCGAACTCAAGAACAACAACGAGATCACACACAGACTCAGTCGATCGACAATTGGATTTGTAAGAAAATGTATGCAGAAGAGAGAAAAATTTAATGTTTGAAAAATGAAAAAAGCCTCTCTATTCATAGTCAATTGCAGCAAGGAATGAGTCTGTTCGGACAATGGTGTGAACGTATCTGTTCAGGTATGTCTTTCCATAATGTTGTGTCTTTTGGGGAAAATAATGTATATTCGAAAGGAACACGTTACTTCGGAACGACTTTACCGTTACACGTGAATTTTCAAAAAAATTTGTTATACAAAATTAATTTGTTAATTAATTAACATTGTGAATTAATTTACAAGAAAAAGAAAATTAATTAATGAGATTTATTATATAAATTTTGCCTAAAAATATTATCAATCACACCATTTGCCAAACTAATGTCTATTCGGAAGGAACAAGTCTTTTCAGAATGAGTTTACCGTTACGCATGAATTTTCAAATAATTTTGATACATGAAATTAATTTTGTTTATTAATTTACATTCTGAATTAATTTTTTATAAAATGTAAATTAATTAATGAGATTGATTAAATAAATTTTGCCTAAAAATATTATCAATCACATCATTTGCCAAATCCAAATCTGAATTCGAATCCGAATCCAAAGCCATCCAAATCCAAATCCCAATCGTAATCTGAATCCGAATTTGAATCCAAATCTGAAGCCGAAGTCGAAGCCGATGCCGAGTGAGCAACGACGACGGCGCAAGTGGGCACCTTTTTCTTAACCCTTTAAGGGATAAAGGAAGTATTTCCTAATATAAGAACAACATTTTTCCTTTCTTCAAATAATATGAGAAAAATGACTTTTCATTTTCAAGGACTTTCCATTTGAAATGACTTTTCATTTGCCCTCAAAATTGGTTCCCACACATTTTTCAATTTCTCATTCATTCTTATTTCCCATTCACACCTTTCTAAAACCCAACAATATCCCACATGAATGGGGAATGTGTATTGTTAAAACATATGCATGAATAACTTGTGTGTCTCGTAAGTAAGGGTTAATCGCATCTGGATAAGTAGGTTTCACTTTGAACTTTCCGTAGTGAACGTATATCGGATATACTCGGTTAATCTGTAGATTTGATATCTATGAACCATCGAGCATTGGTGTATACCTAGACAACATAAGTCACACAATCAAACCTTGAACTGCTTTTGGTTCTCATTGTTTTGTTCGTTTCAGCCATGAACACGTCTTGGTTAATAAGTGCTTAGAGAATTGGTCTTACCAGATTCTTCTTGAGGTGGCTTACACTTCACACTTACATAGGTGGTTTCTAAATGTGTTATCCCGTAGATACACTATTTGATGTACCCTGTATCAAACTTGGAAACAATTAAAAATTCCTTATGCCTTTATCGTGATTACTAAACATTGTGTCATCATGAGAATGGACCATAAAATATTTTTTAACAATGTTGAACCGTCATCTATGACTTTCTTTGATCTCCTTTAACCTAGATCTTGGGATCTCCAGTCTTCTAGGAAGATTTACCACCATAATTACTTGTTCTCGGCCATAGTCCGATTCCCGTCGATGATCTCTCAACTCCCTCTCAAGTTAAGCCTTTTGTAAGTGGATCTGACACATTATCCTTTGACATTACAAAGTCAATTGTAATAATTCCACTAGAGAGTAATTATCTAACAAAGTTGTGTCTTCGTCGTATGTGACGAGACTTGTCGTTTTACATAACGCTTCCAGCCCTTTATATTGCAACTCGATTATCACAATGTATGCATAAATGGGCCTTTGGTTTGGGTCAAAAGATAATATCTTGTAAGAAATTCCGGAGCTATTCAGCTTCTTCACCTGCCTTGTTTAAGGCGATGAACTAAGACTCCATTGTGGAGAGAGCTATACTTGTTTGTTTGGATGATTTCCAAGATATTTCTCCTCCACCAATAGTTAAAACATATCCACTCATGGATTTCGTTTTAGATGACCCAGTAATCCAATTTGCATCACTATATCCTTCAACAACTGCTGGATATTTTTTGTAATGCAAAGCATATTTTTGAGTGTCATCTAAGTATCCAAAACCCTCTTCATTGCCATCCAATGATTTTGATTGTAATTACTTGTGTATCGGCTCAGTTTACTTATAGCGCAGGCTTTTTCTGGTCGTGTACATTTCATGACTTACATCAAGTTTCCCAATACTCTGGCATAATCCAATTGAGATTGACTTTCACCTTTATTCATAGCAAGATCAAGGTTCACATAAATTTTGGTCTTTGCCCTTTTGAAATTCAAGTACTTGAACTGTTCAAGTACCTTTCGAATATAATGAGATTGAGACAATGCTAGATGGTGAGGATTTTTATGAATCTTAATTCCCAATATCAAATCGGCAACTCCTAGATCTTTCATATCAAACTTACTAGCGAGCATACACTTAGTAGCTTTTACATTAGCAATGTCCTTGCTCATTATCAGCATGTCATCCACATAAAGGCATACAATGACCTCCTAATTTGGAACGTCTTTAATGTAGACACATTTATCACATTTATTGATCTTAAATCCATTTGTCAATATGGTTTGATCAAACTTTGCATGCCATTATTTTGGTGCTTATTTTAGTCCATAGAGCGACTTAACAAGTTTGCATACTTTCTTTTCTTTACCAGGAACTGCGACCCCCTCATGTTGTTCCATGTAAATGTCTTACTCTAGCTCTCTATTTAAGAAGGCGGTTTTCACATCCATTTGATAGATTTCAAGATCGTATACTGTAGCTAGAGCAATTAGCATCCGAATTGATGTAATCGTAGTCATTGGCGAGTATGTGTCAAAATAATCAAGACCTTCTTTCTGTCTAAAGACTTTAACAACAAGTCTTGCTTTATATATGTTAATAGTTCCATCATCTTTCATCTTCCTTTTGAAAATACATTACTAACCCAAGGGTTTGTTTCCTTGAGAAAGATCAACAAACTCCCGAGTATGATTGCTTAAGATTGACTCAATCTCACTATTGATAGCCTCCTTCCAAGAGGTTGAGTCGGTAGACAACATACCTTCCTTAAATGTTTGAGTCTCACTTTCAAGAAGGAATGCTAAAAAGTCAGATCCAAATGAAGTAGCTTTCCTTTGACGTTTACTGCGCCTTGGACCCTCTTCATTAGGTAAATTTTCTTTTGGTTCTTCTCGAGGTCGTTTAGACCCCCCACTAGATAACTCAAGTCTAGTTTTATACAGATAGATATGTTCAAAGAATTCAACATTATCTGATTCCATTATCGTATTTTCATGAATATCTTGATGTTTGGACTTATGAACAAAAAATCGACATCCTTATTGTTTGTGGCATATCCAACGAATACACAATCCACAGTTTTAGGTCCTATTTTGACCCTCTTAGATTTAGGAATTTAGAATTTGGCTAGACACCCCCACACTTTGAAATATTTCAAGTTAGGTTTTCTACCTTTCCATTTCTTATATGGAATAATATGTGTCTTGATGTGAGGCACTATATTGAATATTCGATTTGCTGTAAGGATAGCTTTCTCTCACAAGTTTTGTGGTAAACCTGAACTTATAAGTAAGGCATTCATCATTTCCTTTAAAGTTCGGTTTTCCTTTCTGCAATTCCATTAGATTGAGAAGAGTAAGGAGCATTAATTTGATGGATGATTCCATTTTCCAAACATATTTCTGCAAATGGAGATTTATATTCCCCACCTCTATCACATCTGATCATTTTGATCTTTTTATCCAACTAATTTTCAACTTTAGTTTTATATTGCTTAACTGCATCCATTGCTTCATCCTTACCATTTAGCAAATAGACATAACAATATTTAGTGCAATCATGAATAAAAGTTATGAAATACTTTTTCCCACCACATGATGGTGTTGACTTTATGTTACAAATGCCAGTTTGAATAAGTTCTAAGGGGTATGAATTTCTTTCAACAGATTTATAAGGATGCTTAGCATACTTAGATTTAATATATACTTGACATTTTGATTTATTGCACTCAAACTTAGGCAAAACATTCAAGTTAATCGTTTTTCTCAAGGTTTTGTTATTGATGTGTCCCAAACGTTCATGCCATAAACATTTTGACTCAAGCAAGTAAAAAGAAGCAGAATCTTTATTCATATCAAATGCAATTACATTCAGTTTGAAAAGGCCCTCAGTGAGGTAACCTTTTCCTAAATACATCTCATTCTTACTCACTATAACTTTATCATAAACAAATACACATTTGAATTCGTTCTTGGTCAGAACTGGTATAGAAACTAAGTTCTTTCGCAATTCTGAAACATACAAGACCCTGTTCAAAGTCACCACCTTGCCCGAGGTCATTTTTAAGTTGACCTTGCCAGTTCCTTCCACCTTTGCAGTAGTGGAGTTTGCCATAAATAACTTCTCGTCTGCTAGCGTTGGAGTATATGATGCAAATAATTTTTTATTGGCACAAGCATGACATGAGTCACCATAATCTATCCACCATGATTTCCAATCAAGTTGCATTCTGAAAGCATTACACAAAGATCGTCCATCTCTTCTTTGGATTCAGCCAAATTTGCTTGATCCTTCTTATTGCCCTTCTTAGGACCCTCGACATTCAGTAGCCATATGACCACATTTGCCACAATTGAAGCAGTTTCCATTGAATTTCTTCGTAGGAGGTTTACTCTTTGGTCAAGATGCTTTCTTTCTTTTCTTTGATTTTGTGGGATCTTCTTCAACAATATTTACTCCAGATATTGCTAAATTTCCACGTGACCTCTTTTTTGTGGCCTTGTTATCCTCTTCGATTCTCAGCCTTACCATGGGATCTTCAACAGCCATCTCCTTGCGTTTATGTTTCAAGTAGGTTTTGAAGTCCTTCCACAATAGAGGTAACTTCTCAATAATGATTGCCACTTGAAAAACATCATTCATAATTAATCATTCATTGAAGATTATGTGAGTATTAAGAGCAATCTTAATATGTTCAACATATGTATTATATAAACTTATACCTTTGACAAGGAGATCATGGATTATGACCAGTAGCTCTTGAACTTGGGTGGCAACAGTCTTACTGTCTATCATCTTATAGTCCAGAAACTTTGCCACAATGAACTTCTTCATTCCGACATCCTCTATTTTGTACTTCTTTTCCAAAGCATTTCAGAGTTCTTTTTAGGTCTTCACACTACTGTACACATTGTACAGATCATCTTGTAGGCCACTCACAATATAGTTTTTACACAAAAAATCTGAATGCTTCCATGCTTCTGTTACCAAGAATCGTTCTTTGTATGAAGTTTCATCTGACATAATAGGAACGTTCTCACTAATGAACCTCTGCCGACTCAGCATAGTAAGATAGAAGAACATCTTCTGCTGCCATCTCTTGAAATCAACTCTAGAAAGCTTTGCAGGTTTCTCAATCGGTGCAAGGGCAGCAATTGAACGATTGTCTGCAATTGATGTTGTTGCAGCACTCACTATTCCAACATTTACTTGACTTGAATTTTTCATTTTTCTATCACAAATGGCAGACAATTTAGTATGTGAAATACTAGCAGTAAAGAATAAATATTTATACAACCTGTTTTTGATTTAACGATGAAGTTTTTATGTTCTTCTAATCGTTAATCGAATGAATTTTAAAATTCAAACAGAGTAGAAAACCAATAAAGATTTTAATCTCCTAAAATCTCAAATACAAAAACCAAAAGAAATTTCTTAAGCTTGTTATCTCATGTATTTAGGTTAGGAAAAATAGAAATAAAAAAAGATGAAATAGATAGAAAATAAATAATTCGAGTCCACAGAACCCACTGTTTTTCCTTAAGAAATTTAATCCCCTCAATTACCCAAGGTTGTAGATTAATTACTCCCAAGATAAAAAAAAAACTAACTATTAGAAAAGTAGCGGTATCTCAAACTTCAATAATTTCAGTGAACTCAAGAGCAACAATGAGAGCACACACTAACTCAGTCGATCGACAATTTGATTTGTAAGAAAATGTATGCAGAAGAGAAAAAAAATTCAGTGTTTGAAAAATGAAAAAAAAAACCCTCTCTATTTATAGCCAATTGCAGCAATGAACACGTCAGTTCGGACAATGGTGTGAACGCATCTGTTCAGACATGTCTTTCCAGAATGTTGTGTCTTTTGGGAAAAATAATGTCTATTCGGAAGGAACAAGTACCTTTAGAACGACTTTATTGTTACGTGGGAATTTTCAAATAATTTTGTTACATAAAATTAATTCTGTCAATTAATTAACATTCTGAATTAATTTTTAAGAAAAGGAAATTTATTATTGAGATTGATTAAATAAATTATTCTTAAAAATATTATCAATCAAATCACTTGCAAAATCCAATTCCAAATGTAAATCTAGACCCGAAACCAAAGCCGAGGCCGAGCAAGCAACAACGACGCGAGGGGGCACCTTTTTCTTAACCCTTTAAGAGCTAAATGAAGTGTTTCCTAATATAAGGACATCATTTTTCCTTTCTTATACCAGTGAGAGAAATGAGTTTCATTTTCAAAGACTATCCATTTGAAATGACTTTTCATTTTCCCTCCAAATTGGTTTCCTCACATTTCCCAATTTCTCATTCATTCTTATTTCTCATTCAAACCTTGCTAAAACCTAACAGGAGATTGATGCACAAGTAACATAAGAGGTACTTTCTTGTATTTTAGAACCATAATCCAAGGAGACATAGAAATTGATGAGGTTGTCGCACTTCGGATTGAAGTGGGGTGGGTGAAATTGACACAACCTGAGTCTACACCTCTCTCGAGATACAATACTCAGAACCACGCATTTCCCCAAGTTAAACCTTAGCATAAAATATCAAAGGTATTTGAACCCGAATATCCAGGAAAAAGAAGAATATTTGATGGAAGGACAGGGAATCCTCTTGAACAATATCATACGAAATTATTTCGGAAGCTAAAACATATGCTTTATAATTTTTAATAAGGAAATCAATAAATCCATGATGATGGAACAACTAATGTGTGAAATAAGCTTCTAAAAGTTAGACCAAAGGAAATAAGTTTACAGGAACATGTTCCCCAGTTATCTCAAACAAAATAAACAAAGAATAAACTACAAAATATGACTAACAGCTAATCTAGGAAGTCCCCCAAGAGGACTCATCAACTGGAAGCAGGAACTGTGGCAACCTCACTAGCCACAAATCTGAGTACGGGCATCGAAATTTACATCATAAACAGATGCATCATAGAAAAAAGTATGCGTCAGTATGTGGAATATACTGATTAAGTAAGGGGAACTGGCATAATTGTAAAATGGCATAACGAGGACAATGAAATAAAGTTCCCAAAATCATATACATAGTGAAAGAACTGAAGAGAAAACAATTGGAGTTCATGTCTAATTACCATTTACGACCTTGTTCCAAAATCATATATAAAGACGAACCTATGTTAGTAGCCTTGCATGATTATAGGTCTAAACAATATACTTAAAGTTATCAAATAAAGTTAAGAGCATATCGTAAAAAGGTGTATAAATTGGGGAGTTTCTAATATTCGACAAATACCTTGTGAACTCATGATGTCGAAAAGCTAACCCAATTGGGAGGGTGTCCCTATAGTTTTCCAATGTATAGGACCATATCATATATATGTGGATCGGCTAATTTGAGCCTCTCAGGCTAAAAGTTCAGTCGACAAAGCAGTGAGAGATAATCCAACCATGGAACGTAGTTATGGGACTTGGGTTTTCTAAACCCGCATCCTCTTTATACTAAATAGCCCTCCCAAAACAACATATTTAGATTATACACAGAGGTATGAAAACTATTTATCAGTTTAATTCATGTTTGAAACTAAGCTCAAAAGTCATATCTAAAGCAATTTGAATTTAGGTTGAAATTTATATCATCCTAGTCTTCATGCTTAAAAGTCATAAATGTTTAAGGAACCATGAAAATCATGCTAAATCGGTACAATAAGATTTTTAAAATCAAAGTGAAACAATGAGAACTAAATTAATGAAGAAAATCATAAGTTCATAAAAACCGCTAGCTTTGCTTCTAACAACCTTGAAGAATTCATGAAAATCAAAATATTTTAGGCATGAGAGTTAAAAGATACCATCATTGAAGCTTACATACCTGAAAGATTAAGATTTGAAAGAAGAACTTGCTTGAAAAACTTGAAACCTAACTTGGCTTTTTTAAGTTTATGGAGTTGAGGGCGTAGAAGAGAAAGAAAAGTATACCCAATTATATAAAATCCTAATAAACCCAATTAAAAAGCTATCGGAAACCTTCCACGAGGCCATGTATGGTGCGTGATTTGATCTACGAGCCGTAGATCCCATTCGTGAAAGTCAGACTGAAATTTTGAGTTTCTGAAGTTCATTCTACGAGCCAAAATTATGGCTGGTAATTTATTTTATGAGCCTTAATTAGATCCATGGAAACCAGACTCAAAAACAAGTTTGAAGACTTAACTTTACGGGCCCAAATTACGGCATGAAGAAGGTTTTACGACATAAAAAATTTTCCGTAAGAATCATACCAAAAAATTTAGTCTCTAAAGTTTGTTTTACAACTTTAAAGTATGGGTCGTACTTCCATTTTCGACCCATAAATGAGGTTCGTAGTTATCAAACTCTGAAAATTCAATTGTGGTAGTCTCTCATAAAATGATCATGACCTTTTACTCCCAACTTCAAATAATGCAAACTTTATTACATTGAAAAGAAGACTCATATACCTTAAATGGATAGGTGATGGGCCACCTAATTCATTATATTGTTTCTATTTTTGAAATTTTCCATGGATTTTCCCTCTTTTTCTTGGATTAAGTATTGTGTCATGTTGTATCGTTTGATCTATAATACATATTTTTTCTCTTTTATGAAGTCTTTTCATTTTTTGAATATTTGTTCAAATGTCTTTTATGAGTGCACATTCTACCACAACACTTGTACATACTTATGTAGCTAAGGTGTTACATGATATAACTAAATTAACTAAAAAATTTGTACATATAAATTTTTCTTTATATTGATAAAACAAATTAGATATAAAGAAATATAATTAGGATCCTCATGTTATTATTGTTGTTGGGACGTTATTTTGGAAGAAGAGGAAAATAGAAAATCCCAAGGATAAAATAGTTATCACAAAGGACGACTTAATTTGCATTAGATATATATTTGCAATTTCTAGGCATTTTGATTACAATTTCAAATATAAAGATCGTATTGAAGGAGAATGAATGATGTGAAGATTGTGCTTGAATGAAATATGATAAGTCAGAACTTTCATGATCCAAGTGTATTCATGTTGAAGAAGATGATAGCCACACTATGATTAGTGAGTCGTAGTCATTATAATACCTTATCTTTAGAACATTTGAGTTCAATCATATTTTGATGATTCAGACATATTGTCAAACACTGTATAAATTCCAATGAGCAGGAGATATAGTTATCAACTTGTTACTATCTCAACCTTTTATCATTTCAGAAACACAACATCAAATGAAAATTGAACCAAATGAAAGAAGATTATAAACGTTTCAAATGTAATGCGCGTACCTTTTGGAGTGTTGTCCGAAAGAGGAGTGAAATTAATAAAGCAGTAAAATTTCTTTGGCATACTACCAAAAACCTTAGGTGCATCAGTGTTCATATAATAATGCTTCAAAGGACTATAGAATCAAACAACAATCCCACATTTTTCATTTGATACCACTATCAAAAACATGACTTTGTGAAACCCTCTTCATATAATTTCTATACAACACCCACCTAGTATCCCCACCACATTTTACAAATAATTGCAAGAGGAAAAAGCCTATATATATTTGCCGCTCATAAATAGATTTTATGCCATAAAAACAACCACAAATAAATATAGACAAACGTTCAATATTATAAAAAATATGAAACCCTTAGTAGCTACAATACATTTTTCAAAACCATCTAATGGTCAACATGCATCCACAGACTTGCAGCTAATAATTGATACGGACTCTATGATAAGCATTTTTTTCAAGTTAGCCATTTTATATGTTCTATGTTGTAGAGTCTGTTTATGAATCATACGTTGCACTATAACTTTGCTCAAATCATGATACTTCAAGGATTGGACTAGGGTGTGTTCTTATGCAAAACATGAAGGTTATTGTGTATGCTTCACGTCACCTTAAAATTTATGAAAATATTTACCCTTCCCATGATTTAGAACTAGAGGCGGTTGTGTTTTCTTTAAAGATTTGGATGCATTCATGTAGATGTCTTTACTGGCCACAAGAGTTTGAAATGTGTGTTCAACCAAAATGATCTAAATCTTCGCCAAAGGAGGTGGCTCGAGTTGTTAAAGGATAACGACATGAGTGTTCTCTATCCCCCAGTAAGGCGAATGTAGTGACGAATGCTCTTAGTCAACTATCAATGGGTAGTATCACTCATGTTGAAGGTGATAATAAGGAGTTGGTTCTTGATATTCATAGATTGACCTGATTGGGTGTTTGGTTGGTTGATTCTAATGAAGGTGGTGTCATTGTTCATAATGGTTCACAATCATCCTTTGTGTCAGATGTGAAAGCCAAGCATGGTCTTAATTCAGTTTTGGTTAAATTGAAGGAAGCGGTGCTTAAAAAAGTCCATTGAGGCTTTCTCCGAAGGGGAGATGATGTGCTTTGATATCAAGGCCGGTTATGTGTTCCCAACGTCAATGACTTGAGGGAGAAAATCATATCATAAGCCTATAGTTCTTGATATTCCATTCACCCAGGAGCCATCAAGATGTACTGTGACTTACGGGAGATCTATTGGTGGAATAGGATGAAGAAATATATTGTGGAATTTGTGGCTAAGTGTCCTAATTGTCAATAAGTGAAAGTTGAGCATCAAAAGTTGGGAGGTTTATTCCAAGATGTTAGTATCCATACTTGGGAGTAGGAAGATTTTAAATATGGATTTTACTGTTTGTTTACCTCGCAGCTAGTGACAACATGACTCGATTTGGGATATTGTGGATCGTATGATGAAGTCGGCTCATTTCATTCCCATCAAGGTTTCTTATTTGGAGAAATACTGTGCTAAGTTGTATCTAAGGGAGATGGTTAGGTTTCATGGAGTGCTCCTATCTATTATCTCCAATCGTGGTACCCAATTTACTTCTCAGTTTTGGATATCTTTCCAAAAGGGTCTTGGTACTCATGTTAATATTAGTACGACCTTTCATCCTCAAACCGATGGGTAAGCGTAGCGTACTATCCAAACTTTGGAAGATATGTTGGGAGAATGTGTGATTGACTTCAAGGGTAATTGGGATTATCATTTGCCTTGATGGAGTTTGCTTACGATATGGCTAGCATTCAAGCATTGGTTTGTCTCCATTTGAGGCTCTTTATAGTAGGAGGTGTAGATCTCCTATAGGTTAGTTTGAAGTTGGTGAGATAGCTTTGATAGGTCCCGAATTGGTACATGAGGATATGGAGAAAGTTTGGCTTATTAGAGAAAGGTAAAAAATCGCTCAATATTGACAAAAGTCTTATGTTGATGTTAGAAAGAGAGATCTTGAATTTGCTATAAATGATTGGGTCTACTTGGAAATTTCACCTATGAAGGGTGTGATGAGATTTGGGAAGAAATGGAAGCTTAGCCTCCGTTATGTGGGCCCATATAAGATTTTGAGGCGTATTGGTAAGGTTTCTTTTGAAGTTGATTTGCCTAATGAATTAGCATAGGTACATCCTGATTTCCATGTCTCTTTGTTGAAGAAATGTGTTGGTGATCTGACATCCATTGTGCCATTCACTACTAAAAAATTGCCAGAAAACGACGGACAGTGTCACTTTTTTGGTCAAAATCAAAGAAAAAGTGACGCAGTCATGTTCGTCGCTTTTTGGCCCGACGCTTTCCAAAAAGTGACGGACAGCGTCACTAAAAAGTAATGGACTGCGTCGCTTTTTGATATTTTTTTTCAATAACTTTTTAAAAAAAGCGATGGAGTCCGTCGCTTTTTTTATATTTTCATTTATTTTTATTTCCAAAGAGCGATGCAGTCCGTCACTTTTCTGAAATTTATATTTTGAGAATCCCAAAAAAGTGACGGACTAAAGGATACTTTCCGTCGCTTTTCCGGAAATTAATTTTTTAAAATACCCAGAAAAGCGACGGACTAAATGACCCTATCCGTCGCTTTTCTGGGTTTATTTGAAAAAGATAATGCAAAAAAGCAAATGACAAAACTACCCTGTCCGTCACTTTTTTCTGCTGCCCACCTGCAAATATAAATCAATTCAATTCATAACCAACCCAATCAAACAATATAATTTAAACACACAACATATACAACATCAAACTTAAATCAATCTTCAAAAATATCTAAATCACAATACAAAACTTATAAAGAGTTTCAAAATGTGTTTCAAAAGAGACCTAAACTAGGGAGTGGCATCTACAAAATCATCCTCTTCCTCCTTACTGTCGTCGTCGGTGTCCTCGGTAGGAGAAGATGTAGTAGGTCGATGAGCGAGGTTCAACACTTGTTCTTTGATTTCCTGAACGGTCGCACTCATGCTTTGTTGTTTAGCTACTCTTCTCCGCTCCGACTCTGCCACTACCGATGTAAGTTGTGCTATTTGAGCCGACATAGAAGCAATCTGAACACCGTCAAGTGCCTCAACTTGACGTGATTATCCAATACCTTATAATCCTGACTTGAGTCGTCTTACATCGTTTCGAGAGCCTAGACCATAGACTCTACCCTTTTGTGTCCCCCCTACCACTTTCTCTGTCCAAATTTGGGTGGACAGTTCAGGTGTCATTTGGATTGAACTATCTAGATTCTCAGCGACGTACTGATGAAACTCATTCTTCATATTAAATATAAAACTTGACATCAATATATATACATATCATAAATATATTCACTATTAATAGATATTATTCATATTAAATAATTTACAAAAGTTCGTTCGGCCCTTTCCTCGACCCACACATCTAGATCCGACTCATTTTCTTTCTTCTTAACATGAGTCTTCTTGAAAAGCTCTGGTCCAATGGGAGTGCGCCCCAATTCTTTTTCCTATAAATTAATACTGAAATTTATAACGATATTTATGAATCAACTAATTATTTATTTAAAAGTTTGAATTACAACTTATCATCTATCTTATAATTGTTCCAACAGTCTTTGCACCTCCGGTGTGCAACGATCCACCCTTAAGATTGCCTCTAGCCTTTTTGGCTTGTTCGGACATTGCCTTAAACTTATCTGTGTTCTAATACACACGCAAAACATCAAAAACATGAGGCAACATCCAACCCAGACGTTGATCAGTATCCCAAACTTTCTTTAGACAGCTAGACAGTCTCGCATATGCCCTCCTAAAATATGGTCGCAATGACCAAATTGTACCTCGACTCCAAGTACACATAGTCTGAAAAAAATTGAATAGCGTTAATTAGATCGATAGTACAAAAAAAGTAAAGTATACTAAAATTATTAAACTTAACTAAAAAATATATACCTTAAATTCATTAAACATCGCCTGGCGTATACTGTTTGGAATTTCGCTCCAAGAGTGATAAGCCTGTGTATAAATTCTTCTAACACAGTCTTTTAAAGCCTGGGCAGCATCCTTTGCAGGATGCCACCTGAAAAATACATAATAAATATGTTAGTTCATGAATTATATATTAAAGTATAAGGAATAAATAAAATAAACTAACAAATAGGTAACAAAACAAACTTACGATAATCTATCTAGCTCAATCATGACTCTACCAAGTCTGTCCTTCTGGCCAGGAGCTAGAGCAGGCATCTCAGCATCTGGTGTAGCACTAGGTTCAGCTATAGTAGAAGGTGTTACACTAGGATGCACAAAACGCTGAGTCAATGGTGGCGTACCGGACATAGCATATGACAGCTTGCTACTAGAATCTCCATTCCTTATGGCCGATAACTGAGGAGATGTACCTGTGGGAGATGGAGTACCATCTGATATCCTACCTACCGATAAGGGTCGTGGTAGACGAATAGCCTGTAAAGGTAGGTCCTCATAGCGTCGTGGAGGCAATGCTTGTAAAGTAGAGGAATGTCACGACCCAAGCCTAGGGCCTAGACGTGACATGGCGAATGAGGAACCCGAAGGAACCCCAAACAAGCCTCTCAAACTTGTCATCACACCTCATCGGTCGCGGAAGTACATTCAACATTAATTAACGGGAAAATAGGGGACTAAGGGCAAACCATTTCAAAATGACATCATAGAACAAGAGTCAAGCTCATTTACAAAATACTTGTCCAACGCACACCTCTACATACATAGATAGGACGGGGGCCATGACATACTACCGGCTCCCCTCATAGTCAAAATACAATTGCAAGCTAAAGTCTCAAAACATAGGAGTAGGAAACATAACATAGCCCTCGAATCATTGAGGACTCACCAACAAACTCGGATAAGCACCGTACTAGCCACGTGAATGGAGAGAAGGATCAAGAGTAGCTCCGGTCCCTACATGGTGACATCATGTAGGCAAAATATGCGTTAGTACTTGGAATGTACTAAGTATGCGGGGTGCAACACAACAATAGACAAGGACACAATCGAAATACAAGAAATAGTTTCATAGGCATTATGAATAACAATATGAGGATGCATGATCAAAGTGAAGTCAAAACATGTTTAAGTAAATCTATACTAATAGTAGATATCATATGTGTATGCATGATCCAACCAATCTATAACCCCAACTTAGGATGGGGGATGCCGTTCACACCCGGACACCCTGGTGGCAAGGTATAAACCCCTTACATGGTTGATGTTGGTCACACCCCAAGCATCCTAGGTGGTGAGATATAAACCTCTCACATGGTTGATGTTGGTCACACCCCAAGCATCCTAGGTGGTGAGATATAAACCTCTCACATGGTTGTCCGGTTCTTTTCCCCCGGACCAGGCATGGTCATGCAACACTTTATATAGGAAATTCCCATTAGGCTCTAATGCAATCTCACGTATGGAATGAACATATACACAAGCTTAGTTTGTCATCAACACATCTCTGGATTTCCATACATCTCATAACTCAAGCTTTAAAGCATCGATTCATCAATTCTCCATAGTTGGACATTTTTTCAAACACCTTGAAGGCATGTAATGGAATCAAAGAGCATGGAAAATAGGGTAGTAATTATGCAGTCAAACCAGTGAACAACCTACAACAACACCTTTTAACACCCACAATACCACATGAAAATCTCCACATCCATTCCAAATTTAGATTCAAGTTCTAGAGTCACAACATGCTCAAAACAATCACTTTTCATGTTTAAAATTCAATGTGCAGGAAATTATTACAAAGAACAAGACTAATTTATGAATCTTAACTTAAACCATGAATTAGTGAGTAGAATAGAGTCTAGGCACTATGGGTGGAAGGACCCATGAGTTCAACACCACATACCTTGAATTTTTATGAAGGTCTTGAGAGTGTCTTCAATGGAAGCTTGAAACTTGGAGCAAGAGTCTCTTCAATCTTGAGGAAGGTTTTGGATTAGGGTTCTTGAGAGAACTTGAGAGAAAATGTGTCTAAGTATGGGAGAGGTGTTTTGGGAAATGTTTTAGAGATGGGAATTGAACTAATGGTATATAGGAAATAACATATGCCCTTTGGAAAAATGGTCCAACACTTAGAAAAAAAAATGAGGCGGGTGAACAGTAAAAACTCTCACTGGAAATTGCATTTCCTGCCGGACAGATTTTACGAAACTGGGCATAACTTCTTCGTCCGAACTCCGAATGAGATGAAACGAAGTGCATTAGGTAGCTAAATCAAAGGGCTTTCCATGGATATGTTATGGGCCACCCAATTATTTTTGTGCTAGGAGATATGACCGTCCAAAATAGACCCTCGAAAAAGGCTTCACTTGGAAATTTCGGATTTTGATACGGTTGCTCTAAAATTTGGGTTAGACCCATTTCCCCCTCAATTTGACCCCCTAAAAAAGAATATGAAGTCGGATTTTCGAAAAACGAAACGGATTTTTTTCTAGATATAGCTAAACAAGTTTCCGGTAACTTCCGAAGCACATTTTTAAGAACTTTTTGGGTCGTTTCAAGGAAGCACCGACTAGTTGACAATAATTAGGATAATATGCCCGAGGATCTGCTATACCAAACAGAACATAAAATAAATAAGTATCATGACTAATGCGCTCTGGCACAGAAGAAATAGATCCTGGAATATCCTCAGGATCTATGGGTCTCCTAGATTTCTTATTTTTAGCCTTATTAGTCTTGCTAACTCCAAGATGCTCGTGATGTCTATCACCGTCACCGCCTGATGACATCTTTATGATAAAATTAGCAAAATAAATTAACTTACATATACTAGCTTTCATTCTACTACTATTTCTCCTCGCTTGTTTCAATTCCATCATTCTCCCATTCTTCCTCCTCAGTTGTTTCATTTTCATTATTGTCTCATTCTTGAACATTCAGTATCTTATCATCAAATACTTCTTCTAATATGTGTTGAGGATGTTGTAGTGTGGTTTTACAATTCAATATCAACTTGTTGATGAACAATTGCAACATCATTTTGATACACCACATCTAAGACATTGTCAATTTCAATTCTTCCGATAGGCTTACTTTTTATAACAACCCACCAATCAGTTTTGTCTCTATGCAATGGATATGGAGCGTAATACACTTTTTTAGAATTTTGTACAATAATAAAAGGATCATAACTTCTGTATTTCCTGGTGTGCTTAACTTTAATTATATTATGTTGATGGTCCACCTTTGTGCCTCTATGTGATGGGTCAAACCACTCACACCGAAATAATACAATCTTCTTCTTAGACCAACCTGAATACCTCACTTCAATAATCTCATGAATGACACCATAATATTCAATAGTTTGACCAGTGCCATCAACATCACCTTGTATGTAGACACCGCTATTATTTGTTTTTTTGTTCCTAGAAACTTCTTCAGTTTGAAACTTAAAACCAATGACACAATACTTATTCATTGTCAGTACTTGAGATTAAGGTCCAAGTGCTACTTCTTTCACTAATTGCAAATGTTGGACACTTGAGTATTCATCGTAAACCTATGTGATTGTTATTTCAAGTAATATAATTTAGTATAACATGAATATATTATTAAATACTTAGTGATTCAATGTAAGCTTGCACACTTACATAGTTTTTTAACCATTTGAAAAATTCTGTATAGATGACTTCATTACCCCATGTGTTAACGAACAAGCTGATCATTTTACATTCAAGTATTTTGTTAGTTAATGAACACTTATTATTAGTGTGTATTTTGATAACATATTTTTAACACTTACTTGAGATATGGTTGAATCTCTTGACAATTAAGCAAACTATGTGTCACAGCTGATTGCATTTCCATATTAGTGAAGCCTCGCTTTCCACACTTTTTAGATCCTCGACCATTTTAATTAAAAATTGATATCGGTGGAAATATAGGATCAATATCGCCTTCATCATTGCGATTGGGCCTGTTTATCCTACATGAAACATCATCACCCAAGTAATAAGAATAAAAATCACCAATTTCTCTTCCAATATGACCTTGAACAACTGATCCTTCGATCATTCCCCTTTGCTTAATTGTTTGATTGGAACTGCCAATTTTTTTGCATATAAAAATGTATATATATGTTAATAAAAGACTTGGTGAATATATAAAACTTAGTGAATATTTCAAATGGATACCTATCAAGTGGATACATCCATCTTGTTTGAACCAGACCTCCGAGGCGGGCATCTTGTACAAGGTGAATTGGAAGATGCTCCATCACATCAAGGAAACCACATGGAAATATCTTCTCCAACTTAGTAGTAATAACAAGAATATTTTCCTCCATCCTGTGTAAACTACTCTCCAACAACTTTCCAGAACACAAATCTTTAAAAAAGAGACTTATCACTGTGATTGGTTTCCATATCCTTTTGGGTAGCTGGCTAAAAGCTATAGGAATTAACGTTTCCATGAACACATGACAATCATGACTTTTCATACCTATCAATTTTCCTTCATTCATATATGTCCGCTTTCCTAAATTCGAAGCATAGCCCTCCGGCATCCTCAAATTTTTAACCCACTCACAAATTTCACGTTTCGCATCCGATGTGAATGAAAAGCTGGCTTTGGCCTTGACTATTTTACAATTTTGTAATTCTTGCAGCCATAACTCTTTTCTCCTACAATATTCCTTTATGTTCATTCTAGCTTTTGGATTGACTTTTGTCGTACCCTTAACATCCATCACTATGTTAAACAAATTGTCAAAATAATTTTTTTCAATGTACATCACATCAAGATTATGTCGTAGCAAATTGTCCTTCCAATACGGCACCTCCCAATATATGCTTTGTTTGTACCAATTATGTTCAACACCATATCCAGGAAGTATAGAAGGTGAAGCTTCTGTAACTTTAGGTAATTGAGAAACTCTCTCCCAAATTTGATGCCATGTGAGTAATGGAGCTGAGGGTTCACTTTCAATCTTATTTTTCCTCAATGCATTTTTTATCTTTCTAAACTCATGGTCCATAGGCAAGAACTGGCGATGACAATTAAACCATGTATTTTTTTCTGCCATGCTTTAAAGTGAATGCCTTACTATTTTCCATGCAATACAGACATGCTAGGTTTCCAACTGTCATCCAACCAGACAACATCCCGTATACAGGAAAATCATTAATAGTCCACATTAAAGAAGCACACATAACGAAATTCTGCTTAGTCGATATATTATAAGTCAAAATGCCTTCAAACCACAATTGTTTGAGCTCATCCATCAATGGTTGTAGATAGACATCAATCAAACTTTTTGGATTACAGGGGACCTGGAATAACACAACTTAGAAAGATATAGGGATTGATCATGCACATTTTAGGAAGAAGATTATACGAAGTAAGAAATACCGGCCAACATGAATAAGGCGAAGCAACATTAAAGAATGGTGTGAAGCCATATGCAGACAATCTCAATCTAACATTTCTTGGTTCACTAGCAAAATCAGGATATACGTTATCAAAATGCTTCCATGTTTCACCATCAGATGGATAAGGCAAAACACCCGGTGACCTTCTATATTCACGATGCCATCTCATATGTGGGGCAGACTTCATTGATGCATACAACCTCAATAACCTACGAATAAGAGGTAGATAATGCATAGCCTTGACTGGGACCATCTTTCCAGTCAGAGTCCTCTTATAACAAGCATGTCCACAAAACTTACAATTTTCTAATTCACTATCAGTCTTATAAAACAACATGCATCCATTAACCGAACAATGAATTCTATCATACATCAATCCTAACTTGGAAACCAAACACTTTGCATGATAGAAGTTCTTAGGTATGTTAAACTCCAGATTAACTAGTTCACCCAAAAGATCAACTATTGAGTCCATAGCCGCATTAGGAACATTCCAATGTGATTTAATATTCATAAATCTAATCGCATTTGACAAAGAAGAATGCAGACTCCCTTCACATAGTGGACGACTAGACTCTTCTAATTGATCATAGAAGCGTCTTGCTTCTTCATTAGGATTTTCATCAAAATATTGTTTGGGTTCCATCCCACCTTGAACCCCGAAAGCATTATTGATCATTTCATGAACCCTATCATGTTCAAGCCTATCATCATGTTCAACCCTAATTTGACCATGTGGTGTAAGCATATTATATTCATCCACATGCATCGAATTATAAAACATACCATTCAATCCATCTCTTTCTCCATGATCAATCCATACAAAATATCTAGGTTTAAATCCATCGGTACAAATGAACCATGATTGTATCTGGTTCAAAAAATTTTAAGCACCTACATGCACTACAAGGATACCTAACCAATCCATTATTCTAGAAAATGTCAAGTGTCATTGTATGTTCAATAAAATTTCTAACACCGTCAATAAACTCTGGTTTCAAACCAGCACCAGTTTTATAATGCATATTATACATCCATAAATGATGATTCATCTACAAATATATAGATATTCAATTATATTTTCACTCCCCAAACTCAAAGGGGCGCAACTGACTTCTAATGCCAAAACCCAGGCCCGAGCCGACCCTGCAGAACAATTTGCTACCAGCGCATGGCAGTCACATGCAATTAAGAAAACAAACAAGTATATCTCGGCTTAAAACTAAGCCCTCGGCTGGCAAGGCCCCTGTCAACAGATCTACAAAAGAAACAGCTACTCCCAAGAATTCATATAAAGAAATTGTCAACTAGCACAAAAGTCCTGATTGGGCCGTCAAGGCCACCATGATCTCTATACCAAAACTGAAAGCATGCATATAACAAGACAAGGCATCACACAACCAGCAAGCTTCAACAAACCAACAAAACTAGGCCAGCATGGCCATAACGTAGTTATAAACCCCACACACTAGTCTACAAGCCTCTAAGAGTATTAACGATTGGCGGGATAGGGCCCCAGCCTACCCATAAAAATATGTACAACAAAATCTAATAAACCTCCAAACACAGGCAGCTCTGGAGGAAAGGGGCTGACCAACCGGATAAAAGTCAATCCTGCTGATAAGGAGGTCTACTCGGTCGTCTGTCAAGACCTGCATGCATGAATGCAGCGCCCCCAAGGCAATGGGGTGTCAGTACAAAATAATGTACAGAGTATGAAAGGCAATAGACTATGATGAGGTATCCTGATATACTGGAATAATCTGATAAATAAATTAAGGATAAGATAATTGTACTGACCTGCTTCTAAATCTAAATTTATCAAAAATAATAAAACAACAACCTAACCAAGCCCCCATAAGCTCGGTAGGTACAAACAGCACACAAGACCACCTACTCAGGCCCCCATAAGCCCGGAAGGTGCCAATCAGCTTGTATACCCCTATCGGTAGTCCCCTAGCCCCGCAGGCAGTCACATAGCCCTCTTAGGCATCAACATAGCTTATAGACAACTCATAGCCCTCTTAGGCAACAACATGGCCCTGTAGGAAGCACATAATCTTCTTAGGCGTCAATATATATCCCTGTAGGTAACTCATAGCCCTTCTAGGCATCAATATAGCCCCGTAGGCAACTCATAGCCCTTTTAGGCATCCATATAGCCCTGTAGGCAGAACATAACCCTACTAGGCATATATCACATTCCTGCAGCTAACCACAATAGCCCAAAGGCAACAATAACAATCCAACAGCTAAAAGTGAGCAATTTAGTTGTAGGCAACCTATACAAATAGCCTCTAAGTCATGTCCAACATACGAATGTTACTATTGAATAAGAATCTCGATAAGAGAGGATTACATGCACTCGAGCAGCCAACAATCAACAATAATGGCTACAAGTATAACAACGATAACAACTCAATTACATTGCTCCTAAGCTTTAAGGAAACATGCCATAGGAAGAGAATAGCCTTAACATACCTTTTTCGCTAGATTCACATGACCTAATGACTTTTACTTAATACTCCCTCGATACTACAACAAGGTAGGACTATAATCAACACTCAAAAATAAAAGATACCATGACAATACGATAAAATATATGTATTTCCGTCGCAAATTGCTATTTGCTGCTTATAAAAGCTAGAGTCGATGAAAGAAGGGTCTTACATCGATCTTAGGTTCGTAATTCACCTTAAAACCTTCAAATATATTCAAACCCCTGTTGTCCCAACACTAAAGTGCGATATGCTACGATAAAACAAATTATACCACGATGATGAGCCCAACGCGTAGAACAACTTTCGTCAAGGACTTAAGTCGAGAAAATATATATTTCACTTGATCCTAGAAATGGGTTTCTATGTTTTCTCTGTATATTTAGCTTAAAATGAAGAAAAAACTCGAAGAAGAAGATATATACAACTTTCCACCGACCTAGGGCCCCACCTCACGTGCTTGCTTGCACAGTCCTACGAAAATGCAAATATCTCTCTATTCTGAAGTTGTATGAACAAGCGGTTTGATGCGTTGGAAACTAGACTCGTAGACCTTCAATTTCATAGCATGCGGGGACCACAACTCTTAATAGATTGGGAGAAAACGTCCAAGACATTTGACTCAAATTTCAGACAAAATTTTAAAAAGGAATTTATGGTAACTTTCGCTAACTTTTATTTTGCCACTTATCTAACTTCAAAACTTGAGATACAACACTTGAACACTTAAAATATCACATAACACATCATTTTTAATTTATTACTCACCCTCCTTGTCTTTCCACGAAGATACGAGTTAATTTAGACGTTTTGAAAAGTCGGGGTGTTACATTCCTCCCCCCTTAGAAACATTCGTCCTTGAATGAAAAACCTGAGGCACACTGTTAAGTCCTTAGGACTTGCCAGAATTTAGGCAGTTTATCCTTTGTAAATATCACTATCCAGGAACCTGAAATGCAAAATTTCTAACCTAGGCGTCTCACATGACAACATCAATAGCTAAGCGTTATAGCTCCACCACAACAGTGCGAGCAGACATACAACGACAACCACAATAATAATAAGCAATAGTATATATATATATATATATAGGTATCTTACCTTACTGCCTTAATATAAACTGATATGACATCACCCTGGGGTATGAAACAAGTGAGGATATTTGGACCTCATGCCATCCTCAGCCTCCCAGGTCACCTCTTCTCTATTTTTATTCCTCCACAATACTTTAACCGAAGCCACCTCTTTGGTCCTCAATTTACGGACCTACCGATCTAATATAACAACTGGAGTTTCCTCGTAGGATATCTCCTCTGTAATCTGAACATCCTCAATTGGTACAACCCGTGAAGGGTCTCCTACACACTTCCGTAACATTGATACATGGAAAACTGGATGAACAGATTTTAGCCCTGAAGGCAATTCTAACTCATAAGCCACACGTCCTACCCTCCGAAGGATCTGGTATGGCCCAATGAATCTTGGACTAAGCTTTCCGTTTTTTCCAAATCGCATAACACCCTTCATAGGCGAGACTTTTAAGAATACCCAATCATTGACACAAAACTCTAAGTCCCTTCGTCGTACATCTGAATATGACTTTTGTCGGCTTTGAGCTGTTAGCAACCTCTCCCGAATGAGCTTAATTTTCTCCACTGTCTGCTGGACTAAATCGAGTCCAATCAACCCTGACTCACCTACCTCAAACCATCCAATGGGGGATCTACATTTTCTCCCATACAAAGCCTCATAAGTTGCCATCCCAATGCTAGAATGATAACTATTATTGTATGCGAACTCAATAAGAGGCAAGTGGTCATCCCAACTTCCCTTGAAGTCTAGCACACACGCCCGTAACATATCTTCGAGTGTCAAAATTGTTCACTCAGCCTGGCCATCTGTCTGAGGGTAAAAGGCGGTACTAAGATTAACATGTGTCCCTAATCCTTTCTGGAAGGACTTCCAAAAATTGGCGGTAAAATTGTGCTCCTCTATCAGAGATAATAGATACTGGGACACCGTGTAGCCTAACAATCTCTCTAATATAGAGCCCTGCATAGTCTTCGGCTGAAAAAGTAACCCTGACTGGTAAGAAGTGGGCTGATTTTGTTAGTCTATCAACAATTACCCAAATAGAGTCAAACTTGCGACGCGATTGAGGTAACCCTGTAATAAAATCCATATTAATTGTTTCCCACTTCCACAAAGGAATGGCTATCTCCTGAACTAGCCCAGCGGGCTTTTGGTGCTCAACCTTCACCTGTTGGCAATTAGGACACTGTGCCACAAATTCAGCAACGTCCTTCTTCATCCCGTGCCACCAATAGATCTCCTTAATATCATGGTACATCTTCGTCGAACCAGGGTGAATAGAATAACGGGAATGATGTGCCTCTTCCATAATTCGATGTCGAAGCCCTGCAACATTTGGAACATACAATCGACCGCTATATCTGAGGACTCCATCTTCTGATATATCAAATGCTAAAGACTGTGGATCCTGAGCCTTGGCTCTAAGCTGCTCTAAGCTAGGATCCTCTTGTTGCCATGACTTTACTTCTACAACTAGAGATGATACGGCTGTGTCCTGAATTGTTACCCCACTATCTTCTGCCTCTAACAATCTAACTCCTAAGCTAGCTAACTGATGCAGCTCTCGCACTAGATCCCGCTTCTCAACACCTAAATGGGATAAACTACCCATAGATCTTCGACTGAGGGCATCGGCTACCACATTTGCCTTTCCTGGATGATATAAAATATCCACGTCGTAGTCTTTCAGTAACTCAAGCCATCGACGTTGTCGCAAATTTAACTCCTTCTGTCTAAATATATATTGAAGACTTTTATGATCTGTGAAGATGTCAACATGAACACCATACAAATAGTGTCTCCAGATTTTTAATGCATGCACAACTGCAACTAACTCTAAATCATGGGTCGGATAGTTCTTCTCATGTTTCCTCAACTGTCTTGAAACATATGCGAAAACCTTACCATGTTGCATTAGAACACATCCCAACCCAACCCCAGAAGCATCACAGTACACCGCATAGCCTTCTGAACCCTCTGGCAATGCCAGAATTGGTGTTGATGTCAACCTGTCCTTTAGCTCCTAGAAACTATGCTCGCAAGCCTCAGTCCACTGGAACTTAGCTGCTTTTTGAGTCAGCTTCGTTAATGGTGCTGAAAGTGAAGAAAACCCCTCTACAAACCTTCTGTAGTACCCAGCTAACCCCAAGAAACTACGAACCTCAGTTGGAGTCATAGGTCTGGGCCAAGTTTTTACGGCCTCAATCTTTTGTGTATCAACCGCAATACCTGCATCTGATACAATATGGCCTAAGAAAGCGACAGAGTTCAACCAGAACTCACACTTAGAAAACTTTGCATAAAGTTCTTGATCTCGAAGAACTTGAAGGACTGCTCGCAGATGATTTGCATGCTCAGCTTTTGAACGTGAATACACCAAAATATCATCAATAAATACAATCACAAACAAGTCTAAATATGGCCTGAATATACGATTCAGCAGGTCCATGAACACTGCTGGGGCATTACTTAATCCAAAAGACATCACCAAGAACTCAAAGTGTCCATATCTAGTTCTAAAAGCTGTCTTTGGAATGTCTTTCTCCCGAACTCGTATCTGGTGGTAACCTGATCTTAAATCAATCTTCGAGAAACACTCAGCACCTTGTAACTGATCAAACAAGTCATCGATCCTCGGAAGGGGATACTTATTCTTTATAGTCGCCTTATTCAGCTGTCGATAATCGATACACATTTTTAGTGAGCCATCTTTCTTCCTCACGAATAACACTGGTGCACCCCATGGTGAAGCACTAGGTCTGATAAAGCCTTTATCTAGCAAGTCTTTCAACTGATCTTTCAACTCTTTTAGTTCAGCAGGAGCCATTCTATAAGGAGGGATAGATATGGGTTGTGTACCTGGTAGCATATCGATAGCAAAATCAATTTCTCATTCTGGAGGGATACCAGGAAGTTCGTCTGGAAATACATCTAGAAACTCATTAACTACCGGAATAGATTGAAGCATCGGTGGTTCTGCATCTATATTATGAACACGAACAAGATGATAAATACAACCTTTAGTGATCATCCTCATCGCCTTAATATAGGAAATAAACCTACCTTTTGGCGTTGTTGTAACGCCTTTCCATTCCCGAACTGCCTCTCCTGGAAAGTGGAATCTAACAATCTTTGTTCGACACTCAACATTAGCATAACAAGACGCTAACCAGTCCATACCCATAATGACGTCGAAATCGACCATCTCTAACTCTACGAGATCTACAGAGGTCTGACGGTCGATAACTTCTACTGTGCAACCTCGATAGACTCTCTTGGCAACAATAGACTCACCAACTGGGGTAGATACAATAAAGGGTCCATCTAATGACTCTGCTACCATACATAACTTCCCCGCAATAAATGGAGTAACATAAGACAGAGTAGATCCAGGATCTATCAAAGCATAAACACAATGGGAGCAAACAATCAATGTACTTGTCATAACATCTGGTGATGACTCTGAGTCCTGTTGACCGGCTAGTGAATATGTACGATTCTGGCCACTACTAGAACTAGATGCTCCCTCTCTTCCTCTGCCTCTACCTCTACCTGCTGAAGTCTGGGGTCCACGCCCTGTAGACTGTGCTGATGAAGAGGAACCTACTATTGACCTGGTCGACCGACCTATAACACCTTGACCTATGGTCGGGCAGTTTCTCCACACATGCCCCTCCTGTCCACAAGAATAACAACCTGTGGAACCCTGTCTACACCTCCTGAAATGCATCCTTCCACAAGTTGCGCAACGCGGCGGTGCTGTCTTAGCCTGGCATGAGCCTCTCTGCTGATGAGAGTCTGATGCTCGTGAGCCCTCACCTAGGCCTGACTGACCCTGACTATAAAATCTACTACCCTGGAACTGTTGTGGTGGAGGTCTAGGTGGCCTAATAAAATATCAGGGTCTGGGACCACCCTGAAAATCTCCCTGCGAACCAGCGGGCCTAGCCCTCTTTTGTCTCTCTCTCTCGACCCTCTCACTCGTATACTGTAGATGTCCGTGATCCTCTATGCCCTGTGCGAAGGCCTGAATCCGCGAGATATCCATATTATCATTTAGCGCAGCGGTAGAACAAGCCTCGATATAGTCTGAGTCAAGCCCTCCCACAAATCTACGCACCCTGTCATGCATCGTATCAACAAATGCTGGTGCATATCTAGCCAATGAATCAAATCTCAGCCCGTACTCTCGGACACTCATGCCACCCTGTCGTAGGTTCAGAAACTGGTCCACCCGACCATCCCTAATCTCTCGAGGCAAATAGTGATCTATGAAAGCGTCTGTAAAGCTATCCTAAGTGGGTAGAGGTGTATCTTTTTCCCTAGATCTCTCCCAACTTTCATACCATAATACTGCAACATCACGCAATCGAAATGCTGCTAACTCAACTGACTCAGTCGCTGAGGCATGCATGACTCTGAAGATCCTATGAAGCTGATCAACAAAGTGTTGAGGGCCTTCTCTGCGATCTGTCCCTGTAAACTATGGAGGATTCAAGGCAAGAAATTCACGAACTCTCGAACTTCCGGGCCCTTCAGAAGGTCCGGCAATATCTGGCGCAACTGGTTGGCACTGTGCAGCTACTAACTGTGCTAACATATATACTGCACTTTTTAAATCCTGATCAGATGGAATACGAAGAACTAGAGGTGGTACTGCTGGTGGAGCCGAAAGTCCTGTAGCCCTCGGAGGCTCCTGAAGCTGTGGAGAAGCTATAGGGGGCTGAGAAGATGTCTCCCCCTGGGTCTCACAATGGGCCACCTCCCCCTGTGGTACTTTGTCGGTACCCTCGCTTGCAGTTGTAGCTAGCCCCTGGCTAGTTGTGGTTTGTCTAGTGTCAGTCATCTCTATCTGCCTACAAGTATCAATTATAAGCCAGAAACCTCAACACTTAAGACACCGCTCTATAGCACGAGGTGAGCAAAAGAAGGATAGCCATTCTAAAATGCCCGGCAGCTTCTTGCTTATCGAATGTGGTGCACAACACATTTATAAACAAGACTCTACTAGACATGGCTTGCAGACTCCCTAGGATACGACGTTGCTCTGATACCATGTTTGTCATGCCTCAAACTCAAGGGGGCGCAACTGACTCCTAATGCCAAAACTCAGGCCCGAGCCGACCCTGCTGAACCATTTGCTACCAGCGCATGGCAGTCACATGCAATTAAGAAAACAAACAAGTATATCTCGGCTTAAAACTAAGCCCTCGGCCGGCAAGGCCCCTGTCAACAGATCTACAAAAGAAACAGCTACTCCCAAGAATTCATATAAAGAAATTGTCAACTAGCACAGAAGTCCTGATTGGGGCGTCAAGGCCACCATGATCTCTATACCAAAACTGAAAGCATGCATTTAACAAGACAACGCATCACACAACCAGCAAGCTTCAACAAACCAACAAAACTAGGCCATCATGGCCATAACATAGTTATAAACCCCACACATTAGTCTGCAAGCCTCTAAGAGTATTAACGATTGGCGGGACAGGGCCCCAGCCTACCCATAAAAATATGTACAACAAAATCTAACAAACCTCCAAACACAGGCAGCTCCGGAGGAAAGGGGCTGACCAACCGGATAAAAGTCAATCCTGCTGATAAGGAGGTCTACTCGGTCGTCTGTCAGGACCTGCATGCATGAATGCAGCGCCCCCAAGGCAATGGGGCGTCAGTACAAAATAATGTACAGAGTATGAAAGGCAATAGACTATGATGAGGTATCCTGATATACTGGAATAATCTGATAAATAAATTAAGGATAAGATAATTGTACTGACCTGCTTCTAAATCTAAATTTATCAAAAATAATAAAACAACAACCTAACCAAGCCCCCATAAGCTCGGTAGGTACAAACAGCACATAAGACCACCTACTCAGGCCCCCATAAGCCCGAAAGGTGCCAATCAACTTGTATACCCCTATCGGTAGTCCCCTAGCCCCGCAGGCAGTCACATAGCCCTCTTAGGCATCAACATAGCTTATAGACAACTCATAGCCCTCTTAGGCAACAACATGGCCCTGTAGGAAGCACATAACCTTCTTAGGCGTCAATATATATCCCTGTAGGTAACTCATAGCCCTTCTAGGCATCAATATAGCCCCGTAGGCAACTCATAGCCCTTTTAGGCATCCATATAGCCCTGTAGGCAGAACATAACCCTGCTAGGCATAGATCACATTCCTGCAGCTAACCACAATAGCCCAAAGGCAACAATAACAATCCAACAGCTAAAAGTGAGCAATTTAGTTGTAGGCAACCTATACAAATAGCCTCTAAGTCATGTCCAACATACGAATGTTACTATTGAATAAGAATCTCGATAAGAGAGGATTATATGCACTCGAGCAGCCAACAATCAACAATAATGGCTACAAGTATAACAACGATAACAACTCAATTACATTGCTCCTAAGCTTTAAGGAAACATGCCATAGGAAGAGAATAGCCTTAACATACCTTTTTCGCTACATTCACGTGACCTAATGACTTTTACTTAATACTCCCTCGACACTACAACAAGGTAGGACTATAATCAACACTCGAAAATAAAAGATACCATGACAATACTATAAAATATATGTATTTCCGTCGCAAATTGCTATTTGCTGCTTATAAAAGCTAGAGTCGATGAAAGAAGGGTCTTACATCGATCTTAGGTTCGTAATTCACCTTAAAACCTTCAAATATATTCAAACCCCTGCTGTCCCAACACTAAAGTGCGATATGCTACGCAATCGAGAAAACAAATTATACCACGATGATGAGCCCAATGCGTAGAACAACTTTCGTCAAGGACTTAAGTCGAGAAAATATATATTTCACTTGATCTTAGAAATGGGTTTCTATGTTTTCTCTGTATATTTAGCTTAAAATGAATAAAAAACTCGAAGAAGAAGATATATACAACTTTACACCGACCTAGGGCCCCACCTCACGTGCTTGCTTGCACAGTCCTACGAAAACGCAAATATCTCTCTATTCTAAAGTCGTATGAACAAGCGGTTTGATGCATTGGAAACTAGACTCGTAGACCTTCGATTTCATATCTTGCGGGGACCACAACTCTTAATAGATTGGGAGAAAACGTCCGAGACATTTGACTCAAATTTCAGACAAAATTTTAAAAAGGAATATATGGGAATTTTCGCTAACTTTTATTTTGCCACTTATCTAACTTCAAAACTTGAGATACAACACTTGAACACTTAAAATATCACATAACACATCATTTTTAATATATTACTCACCCTCCTTGTCTTTCCACGAAGATACGAGTTAATTTAGACGTTTTGAAAAGTCGGGGTGTTACATATATTAATAAATTAAATAATAATTTTACTACATTAAACTAATTTATATTGTTAATATAAATACTACATATCAAGATCTACAAAGTTAAAGCTTAATTAATTAATGAATACTAATTAATTAAGTTTAAATATATTAAGTTCAAGTTCTATTTAAGTTCAAAATTAAGTTTATATTAATTACTAATTAAGTTTTCAAGTTATTATAAATTAATTAAGTTCAATAAAGTTATAATTAATTTAAGTTCAAATTAATTAAAGTCAATAAGATTTTCAAGTACTACAAAATTCTAATTAAGTTCAAATAAAATCCAAGTTGTAATAAGAATATAAATTAAGTTCTAATTAATTAAGGTCAACAACAATTCAAGTTCATATTCCTAATTAAGTTCAATTTTTGGTAAATTAAAGTTATAATTAATTATAAGTTCTAATTAAGTTGTAATTCAAATCCCTTATAAAATCCCAATTTCAAAACTAGCTAGCTAAAGCTAAAACCCCAAATATAATTAAGGTCAACAAGATTTCAAGTTCATATTGCTAATTAAGTTCAAGTTATAATTAATTATAAAATCTAATTATGTTGTAATTCAAATTCCTAAAATATCAAATTCAAACCTAGCTAGTTATAAAATCTCAAATTCAAACTATTAGTCATCAAATCTGAAATATAATTCAAACAAGTCCTAAATTCCAAATTCAAACTATTCTTAAAATCACAAATTCAAAGTAGTCCTAGAATCCCAAAATCAAACTAGTTCTAAAATCCCAAATTCAAACTATTAGTCCTTAAATCTCAAATATAATTCGAACTAGTCCTACATTCCAAATTCAAACTAGTCTTAAAATCACAAATTCAAACTAGTCCTAAAATCTCAAAATCAAACTAATTAACTCAAGAAATACCCAAATTCAAACTACTCCCAAAATCTCTAATTAAAACTAGCTAGTCCTAAAATCAAAATTCAAAAACTATTCTATTTTAGATATATTATCTATTAATTGATCTAATTTGTCGTTATCAGTTTTTATGATATTGAATTGTTTATATTTCGGATATAATTTATTTAATTTTCTTTCTACTAATATGTTTCTTATTATATTTCTTTTCATCCATAGCTCTGATACCATTTTTCGGAGTGTGAAATTGGCAGTTGAGGATTCATATTTTTGGTAGTGTGGTAGGTGGTAGTGTGGTAGGTGAGGAATTTATTTTAAAGATTTTTACCATTTTTTGGGGGTGCAGAATTGGTAGTTGAGGAACTCATATTTTTGGTAGTGTGATAGGTGGTAGTGTGGTAGGTGAGGAATTTATTTTAAAGATTTTATTATAATATTCTTTTGCTAAGTGTTTTAATCTTGATACCTCTTTAATATTATTTATGATATATTCTAGATATAACATATCTTGGGTTCTTAGATACATATATAAATTATTTTCCATTAATTGTTTTAATAGTTTTATATTTTCCATAGCTTCTGTCCAATATTGTAAGCATTCGTAGTTCATTTTAGTCTAAATTTATTTCTAAATCGTACCATTCTATTCTTTCGTAGTCTAAATCATGTAGGTCTATTTTACACCATTGTTGGTTTAATATATCTTCTGATCCATTATCATTAAATATTTTTTCCCATATTATTCTTCTTAATTCAATTATTTTTATACCTTTAAGTATTTATAGGATTAAGGTTTCATAGTTTTTTATTATTTCATCATGCATGTATGTAGTCATGTTCTTTATCATGTAGGTTTTTATTTTCAATTATTCCTTCCTATCATATTCATAATTGATTAAATTCATATTAGATTATTATGAACTAAATTATCTGTTTATCATGTTCTCCTGTCACTACTAGCATCGTACTTTAGCGGATACTTCCTTCTTATCAGCGCCTCAACTTTGTTTACTCCCCTAAACGGCTTTCCTCGCCTACCGGTTTCAACATTAGGATGGCATAAATTTATTCAATCATATATATGATATTCAGGAATATATGAAATTAGTTCTGCATATTTTTTGAACAATATACCTTTTCCTCTTGCTTATTCATGATATCTGAGGGTTGCTCCATTATCTTAAGTATTTAAATATTTTGAGAGAGTTTTTTTTTTTATAAAAGTGCTCCGTTTATTCAAAGTCAGCCTTTACAATGTTTACTTCTATGCCTATATATCGAAAATAAATGACTCCTACTATTTACTATTACTATTCACACTTTGGCTTTTCAGAAAAGAGAAAGCCTTTACTTTACTTTATGTCACTATCTTCTTTACATTTTTTCTTCTTCATCCTCGTGCTCTCGTATCTTCTTGTCTTTTGTCTTCTTATCTCTTTGTCTATCTTGTTGCCACTTGTTCATTCTTATCTTCTTGTCTTTGTCTCTTATCTCTTTGTCTATCTTGTTGGACTTACTTCATGACTTTTTGCACTACTTAGTTTAATAATGTACACCTACTACTTTACACTTGTCCATTAACTTTAATAATGTACTACAAAATAATACATATTTTATTATGTCTTTTTTGCCATGTATTATCTTCTTTTTATCTCTTTGTCTTTTTCTTCTTCTCTTTATTCGATTATTCTAGCTGGACATCTGGTATCACATTATCTTCTTCGTTGCATTTTGAACATATATGATCTGGATATTTGTGTCCAATTAGCTTACAATATCTGGTTAATAGTTCATTTGAGATGAATCCCTTCTTTAATGCTCTGGTAATAGGCTATTCTTTCGATTTGAGTAGAGATAATATCCATTTTTGTACTTCGTCCATATCTGCTTGCCTTAGCTCCCTTGAGTTTGAATATATCACAAGTTGGTCTCGTGAATAATAACTCCATATTGCATTCCCATTTAGTTAATTATTTGCTAGTTCTTGGATAATTGTTGACATACCAATTATTCTCTTATTAGCATAGAAACTTGGTATCTCAATTTCTTGTATCTCTGTGTCACGACCCAATTTCTCAGGTTATGATGGCGCCTACTATATGACCCACCAGTAGGCAAGCCGACCCATATCCCGAAACTCGAAGTAATGGGATGTTAGAGTAGAAAACCAACCAATCAACCTAAAATAGTAATAAATATAACAAGAACATGCAATGAACGAGCGGAAGCGACTAGATATATATATACACAAAATGAATTCCTCCCAAAACCTGGAAGTCACAAGTACAGAGCTGCTAACAAAAGTACAAGTCCTAAAAGTGGACTACAGAAAC
Source organism: Solanum okadae (assembly GCA_036553675.1). NCBI lineage: Eukaryota > Viridiplantae > Streptophyta > Magnoliopsida > Solanales > Solanaceae > Solanum > Solanum okadae. The sequence goes on from CM071682.1 coordinate 30,751,444, forward strand.
AAGCTGTCTAAAAAGGAAAAAGACAAGCAAAAGTAAGTACAGAAGGAGACGGGTAAATCCAGAACGTTGTGTGCTCACCCTTGCCTCCGATCTCGACCGCAACTGGCTCGAATCAACGTCGGTAGCTAGTACTCGGACCTGCATCACGAAAATAGATGCAGAGTGTAGTATGAGTACCAAAGCAGCAGGTACCCAGTAGGCATCAGGCCGACTGAGCAAGATAAGCAAAAGTAAACTGAAATACGAATAAAGGGTCACAATCAAGGGCAAAAGAGTAGTAAATGTGGGTATGTACATGAGCGTACAGGCAACAAAGACAAGGAATCTAACTAACTCCGTCGGGCTCCCATAAACCCGACGGGTACGCTCGTGCACAATAAAAGAAACCACCTGCACGGACCCCCATAAGCCCGGCAGATGCACTAGCAGTTGAAGTAAAAGAATGGAGCTAGAAGGTCTATCACAATATTACCAATTTTCGGACTTTAACTGAACCATTCCCAATTATTTTCCAAGATCTCATTACGTCCCGGACTTTAATTGGAACATCTCCAACCTCCAAAACCTCAACCTACAGATGAGAGTAATCAAAGACTAACTGAAGCTTCAGTAAGGAATTGGGAATGCACCGCGTGCAAGCTGGACCACGGACTCGAACCGGGTACTATAGCAAATGAGTCAACCTATATGGGCTGGGCCACGGACTCGAACCGGGTGCTGTAGCCAAAGGTCGAGCACGAGTGGGCTAGACCACGGACTCGAACCGGGTACTGTAGCCAAAATCAGATCACAAGTAAGCTGGACCACGAACTCGAACCGGGTACTATAGCTAAGCCTGGACATAAGTAAGCTGGACCACGGACTCTAACCGGGTGCTGTAGCTAAGAATCCATATCCAACCATACGTCGTGTGATATATCACCAAACCGATTACCATAAATAATCATTTCAGTCCGACCCTCATATACCCCAAATCGCCGAGGAAGTATCCACAAGTGAGTAAGCTAGACCACGGACTTTAACCGGGTAGCTGTAGCCGATAGAAAAGCAAGGCATTATGGATACAAAGTCATAGGCTAAGTTACCGCCTAGCTAAGGCTTAGACTACCAGACTCAAGTCTGCTATATCAGTCTACAAGGAGCTGACCGTTCGAAACGACGTCGGAAAAAGTTCTACTGCCCAACGACATCCGAAACCTCGCAAGTCTATGGCAGCACTAGTCTAAGCCTAGACTAAGGACAAACATACTTCAAATCAATATTATCATATACACCACAAGGTATGGATGTTCAATAATATCAAGAGTCATGCTTTCATAATCCAACAATTTCCCGAAATAAGGTCTAAGGCAGGAATTATAGAAATTTAGCATGCTCGACACCCGAACCCCTCCATACTCAAGCAAATCAATAAAAAATTGCCTAAACATGCTCAATCTCACGAGGGGAAAGCCATAGCCTATCTAAAAGCCGATCACGCGTGCTCCAACTCACGGTACCAGAGCTTTTCCCCTTCGAACGGTCTCCAAATGCTTCCCCACTATCAAAAGGTTAATCACCTCGTCATTACGAATATGTTGACACTAAAATTATATTTTTCGGAGACGGACCCAAAATTGGGTCTAAAATGGGATTGTGGGACCCACAATTGGAATCCCGAAAACGAATCCGTGAAAACATCCCAAATACCTTACTAAACTAATACCCCAAAATTTAGCACAAAAATATGCCTAAAAGATAGCAAATCAGCCCCAACAATTAAAATCATTAATAAGTCTTAACTTACGACTTGGCAGCCCCTTGATCACCAAATTCTGGAAAAACGAGACCCTTCCAACCCAAACAGATTGTACCACGACGATCCTTGCAAAAAACTCTACAAGTTAGACTCAAGAATGACTAAAAATGGACCTAAGATGATCAAGATCTAACCTTTCAAAGTTCAATAAAAATTCATTCCGAAAATCACTCTAGCAGTAGCTAAATTCGATTCCTTACCTCAAACGAAGCCTCCCCTCACATTTCTGAGCTCACCTCTATATTCCCCACGAAATTCTCTTGAAATTAGTCTTTTGAATCACCTAATTTGAGCTTAAAATGGAGGAGATATCTATGTTTGAAGATGAGGAAAAAAGAATGGACGAAAATTGTCCTCAACACGCTGCCACGTGGCGTCGCGTGGCTCTGCCACGTCACCACCGCGTTAGAATTCAACAACTTGAAAAACTTAAATGTTGATGTTCCGGACTCGTTCAGAGTCGGAAAAACACAAACCATATATGGAATCTGATTGGAAATGATATTTCGGACTCAAAGGTGAAGTTGAAATTTCCATTGGAGATCTCTTCGATGAAAAGTGGGTCCCAAACCTAGTATCGTTTTGAGCCAGATTCCACAACGGGCATCTAAAGCCTCGGGATGTGAACAAAGGGTCGTTCTAGACCAAAATCAATATTCCAAAGCTAACCTAGCTGTCAGAATTTTCATCTGAGCACGTCTTCCAAGAAGGTTGACCAAAGTCAACTATAGGCCAAATTGCAAGGGCAAAAACATCAAATGGCCCTAAACTCGTACCGATTGCCTCAATACTCGTGTTGACCATGCTACTAGCCAAATTTGGTCATTCCGGAGCTGATGGAATCGTCAGAATTTTATTCTGAGATCTTTTACCTAAATTTATGATCGAAGTCAACTTTTCAAGTTATGAAATCTCCAAAACAGGGAAACGGGCCTAAAACCCAAACGAACGACCAGGCGACCGAACAGTCAGTGTCAGTGACTTGGGTCACTACAGGAACGCTCTAAACGATGGAATGAATGCTTTAATTTAAAAATGACCTGGAGGGTCATTACACTCTGGTTGTTGTCCGATATCTTCTAGAATTATCATATCTCTGGTTAATCCTATTTTTACAACTTGTATTATTGGTTTTATCTCATCATATAGTATCTCTGTCGGGGCCGCATAAAACTTTACATAAAATAGATTGCCTTTTGTTACTCTTTTATAGGTTATGAATGCTTTGTGTATCTCTGGTATACCACTTAGTTTTTCCCCATCGTATGTATAAATTGTACTTAATAATCCATAGTTGTAACAGGTTTTGACTAAATTTGCTTTAGTTTTTGGTAGAGCTATCAACTTATTGTACCCTTGTAATTTTTGGGTTAAATAATCTTGGGTTGGTTCTTTAGTGGTGGTAGATCTAGGGTTACGATTCAAATATGTTTGGATTTTGTGTATATTCCTAATATAAGTTTGTGTGATATGGTTATAAATTTTTTTGTCTTTGTTTAGGCTCTCTGCATACGTTGAGGTTTGCGGTGATATAATCAATGGGTCTTTTGGTATTTTTGGTGTAAATGGTTTTTCAAACATTTTGTTTAGATTAGTGCTTGTATATTGTTTCCTAACTGTTTTTCTTGTACCTACAGCTACATTGAAACAATCATTATGGGTTTTTTGGAGTATCCCAACGTCTCCTTCTAGCTCTGGATGTTTAGTGTCTTCCGATTGACATATCTCTGCATGTTTATAGTCATGCGACTGACTTATAGATTTAGACTTTAGTTTTTGTATCTCATTGTCCATACTATCCACTTTGATACAAAGTGTAGTAATGGCTTTGAGTATATCTCCAATTGTATTTTCTTTCTCAGTCAGAGTAGCTTTGTCTTGATAAGTAATCTGCAATAACATTCTTATCAGTTTTTATTACTTCAGTAGTAAATGTAAAACTTAATATATTTAATACCAATCTCCTTATTTCTTTTGTCGTTATTGAATCTTGTATTTTTCTTGTTAGCCACCATTTTACTTGTGTGTTATCTGTCCTTATAATAAAATTGTTATATACGATATATGGTTCAAATGATAATAAACATTTATGTACTGAATATAATTCTTTCATGTTTATTTCCCATTTTATTTATGTATTAGTAAATGTTCCTGAATAATATCTACAATGATGTTCTATTTTTTCTCCATCATACTCGTATTTTAAGAATCCTCCATAACTTTTTTCACTGGAGTCTGACTCTACTATATAAGTAAATTTTTTGTTTTCATCCGGAAAATATAGTTTAGATAGGTTCTTACATAATAGTTTTACATTTTGTATTTCTGTTTGGTCTTTTTTATCAAACTGGTATTCTATGTCTTTCTTAAATTTTTGTTGTAATGATTTTAAATTCTCTGCTAATTTTGGTATGTATTCTCTTACTTGGTTTACCAATCCTAGAAATGATTGTAATTTCTTTTTCGTATCTAGTTGTTCATTTGAGTTAATTATTTTTCGTACTATATGTAATTGCATTTTTATTCCATTTTTATCTATTTGTATTCCTAAAAATTCTATTTGCTTTTTCATTATGCCTGCTTTCTTTTTGCTTAGACTTATGCCTGAATATTCTATAATATGTATAAATTTTTCTAATAATCTTATATGTTCATCTTGTGCTTTGGAATATAGTAATATATCATCAATATATACTACACAATTTTCTAATTGTTTAAAATAGTTATCTATAAAGTGTTGATATCTACCTGGTGCATTTTTATATCCAAATGGTAGTACATTCCATCCATAAAATCCTTGTGGTACTGTAAATGCTGTAAGTTTTTTAGATTCCTCTTCTAACTTTAAGTTGTAAAATCCTGATTTGCAGTCAAATTTACTAAAGTAATTATATCCTTGTATTTGTCTTATCTTTAATATTTTATTTGGTATTGCGTAATTATATGTTTTGGTTTTTGCATTTAAATTTCTATAATCAATAACCAATCTACTTCTTTCTCTTTTTTGCTCACTATGTTTATTTACTATAAATGATGGGCTTGTATGCTTGCTATTGCTTTCTTGTACATATCCTTTTTCTAGTAATTCGCTTATATGTATCTTAAATTCTTTTAAATCATTAAAATTATATTTTATTGGTTTGTGGGTTATTATACTATTATTATCAATTAGCTCAATTTTTACTTTTGTTTTATGTTTTTCCCATCCTTGTAAATGATCTTCACTATATAATAATTCTAACTTATCTTGGATTATTTTTACTTTGTCTATTGAGAATATAATTAATTCTATTTTAGAGTCTTCTTCTTTTATATTTTCTAATTTTTGTGTAATTTTCTCACTTCCTTTTATCCATTCTGTTGTTTTCCGTTTTTTATTATTCACTCTTTTTGCTCCTATTTTTTGTTTACATGGTGTTGTGAACCACCAGTGTGTTTTTGTTATTATATGTGGGTATAATTTTTCTAAAAATGGCATTCCTAATAGCATATCTTTTGTGGTCAATTCAAAGTTATATATTTCTTCTATAGTTAATATCTTATTCCATATTTGTATTTTTATATTTTTTTGCCTTATATGTGATCATTCTTCCTTCATTATTAAATCATGTTACTACTATCGGTGTTTTTAATTTTTCCCATTTATCTTCTGGTAAGAAATTGTATTTACATATATTAGCTTCTGGTCCTTTGTCTATCATTGGTGTATAATATTTGTTGTAATATCCCTTTAGTATTATCTTCTTATTATTATAATTTATTGTTAATTGTTTGTCTTCTAAATTATATGGTTTTACTTGTTCTAACCATTTTATTCCTAAAGTGATATTTTTATCTCTTTGATATACTTTAAACTTTATTATTATTGGTACTCCTCCAATAATTATTTCCTTTTCTGTAGTTTCTTCGGTATCTATTAATGTCTTTGGTAGTTCAGGGCATGATTATTCAGTAGTAATTATTTCATCTTCTGTTACTAGTTCTCTTGTAATAAAGTTTTTTTCTTGTCCTGTATTTATTAATATTAGATATTTTCGTTGTTCCATTACTCTCGTTATGTAGTAATGATATGGTTCTATTTCTTCTTCTATTTATTTCTGTGGAGTTTTATCTATTCTACTTGAGGTACTTATTTTTGATGATATTTGGGGTATTTCATAGTTTATTCTTTTTGATGTACTTAGTCTTTCTTTTATTTTATCTAAATCTTCTTCTATATCAATCTTATTATAACTATAATCATTATTATCTATGACTGTAACTATCCTTTCAAAAGGATCTTCTATTTTTATTTATTTTATTTTATTTTTTGTTGTTATTTTATGTTTTGTTGTTAAAACATAATGTTTTTACATCTAGCTGTAAATATTTTACTTCTTGGGGCTAGTTCTATTCCTGACATTTTCCAATATAATACTAGTGATTTATCTATATTTCTGTCATTTATTGCTACTGAGTAGTTAGCACTTATTATAAATTTAAGTTTTTGGTATATGAGGTTACCTTTTACTGCAGTTATTATACTTTTTTCTATAAGTTGTATGATTCTATCATCTGCTAAGTATATTTCTATGGGTATATCTATTCCTTCTCTAAAACATGCTTTTATTAATATTTCCGTTCCTCCTAAATGTACATATTTAATTGGATTTTTAGCCTTAATATCTTGTATTTCTTTATTGATTATTCGTTTGTTTATTATTGGTATTTTAGCCTTTCCTTTGGTGTATTTGCAATCTATGATATGTTCTCTATGACTCACTACATAATATTCTTCTTTTTGTCGTTTAAACCAGTTTCTTATTGTTGGTATTTCGAATATTTTTTCTACGCTTAGGTCAATTCTTTTCCTTTTATTTGTTCAAATGTACTATTATCAAATATTATTTTTTGTTCTAAAGATTCTTCGTCTTGATGTTCTTCTTTAGTTATTATTTGTATATATGTTTCAGTCATTTGTTATATTATAGAATTCATTGTCTGATTCTATTTCTATATCATTATCTATTTCATTTTCTGGTATTTCATAAATGATATCTTCACTTTCTAATTCATAATCTATGTACTCTATCTGCGTATATTTTTCATCGTCTATTATTATCTCTGATATTTGTTTTTTCTTTCGATTCTTAGGTAATTTACAATCTCTAGCTATATGTCCTAATTTTCCACAATTATAACAAGTACATTTTATAATTGTGGAAAATTAGGACACATAGCTAGAGATTGTAAATTACCCAAAAATCCAAAGAAAAAACAAATATCAGAAATAATAATAAACGGTGAAAAATATACGCCGATAGAATACATAGATTATGAATTAGAAAGTGAAGATAGCATATATGAAATATCAGAAAATGAAATAGATAATGATATAGAAATAGAATCAGACAATGAATTCTATAATATAACAAATGACTGAAACAAATATACAAATAATAACTAAAGAAGAACATCAAGACGAAGAATCTTTAGAACAAAAAATAATATTTGATAATAGTATATTTGAACAAATAAAAGGAAAAGAATTAGACCTAAGCGTAGAAAAAATATTCGAAATACCAACAATAAGAAACCAGTTTAAACGACAAGAAGAAGAATATTATGTAGTGAGTCAAAGAGAATATATCATAGATTGCAAATACACCAAAGGAAAGGCTAAAATACCAATAATAAACAAACGAATAATCAATAAAGAAATACAAGATATTAAGGCTAAAAATCCAATTAAATATTTACATTTAGGAGGAACGGAAATATTAATAAAAACATATTTTAGAGAAGGAATAGATACACCCATAGAAATATACTTAGTAGATGATAGGATCATACAACATATAGAAAAAAGTATAATAAGTGCAGTAAAAGGTAACCTCATATACCAAAAATTTAAATTTATAATAAGTGTTAACTACTCAGTAGCAATAAATGACAGAAATATAGATAAATCACTAGTATTATATTGGAAAATGTTGTCTTGACCCAAAAATGGACGTGATGGCACTCGTCTTATCCCACCAAGACAAGTCAGCCTAAAACTCAACCATTACAATAAAATGCGGAAATTTCATAATCAACTCAAAGATACCCCCAAAATCTGATTGTCACGTGTACAAGCCTTTAAAGTATTACAACTGATTCAAAAGAAAAACACAAGTCTCATATGACATTGTTTCTAGAATAGAACAAGATCATAAACAGGAGTAAGAAGGTCTGTTGAGTTGACAAACAGCTACCTCACAAATCTACAAGAAGCCTCGGAAAGGAAGAGAATATATCACAAAGGTCCTGGTTAGTGACCTACAAAAAGAAATGTAGTAGCAAGGGGTGAGTACCAAACCACGCGGTACTCAACAAATAAACCTCTAAACACAAGCTAAGGGGATAGAATACGGGTACTCCTTACACCCCAACCGAACCTCCATAACTACAACCTGCATAAAATCAGCCTAACCTAACAGTTCACAATTCACATAGCACATATCTCAACAACATCATTCTAACAATCACATATTATCAACAACAAGCTCAGTATTCATCAATTACAACCTCCACGACTACAACCTGCTTAAAACCAGCCCAACCTGACAGTTCATAATTCCTATAGCACACAGCTCAACAACAACACTCTAACAATTACATATCGTCAACAACAAGCTCAATATTCACCAATCAAAGTTCCAGAGAAAGGCACTCACAAGATCAGCAAAACACAATATCAAGTTCACTAATGATAAATATGTGCAATGCAATGGAATGCAGTGTCAAGTATAGTGATGCATATCTGACCTAGTGATACACACCCGCTGTCTCTAAGTCCGGGACCCATGGGGGACATATCTGTCCATGCATCCATCTCGGCGCGTGATACGACCCTCGATAATAGTAGCCATCGCGACGCGTGACACGTCCCTCAAAATATAGTATCTATCGCAGCGCGCGACACATCCCTCGAAATATAGTATCCATCGCGGCGCACGATACGTCCCTCGAAATGGTACATCCTCTTATCACATAACACTTATCACAACCATGTCTCAGAACCAATGCAAATGACATGTTCACACAAATAATGAGGAGATGATCATTTTCATAACAATACATAATTCACAACAATACAACCGTGATACAAAAATAACAATGATTCAACAAGCCTTTCAACCCAGTCTCAAACATCACACATCAACAATTAAACACATTGCCTTTTATTACCCCTTTTTCATCATTAGAAAATAATCAATATGTACAAGTCAACACATCACCAAGTCTCATTACCCCCAAACACATATCACAAGGAAATACACGAATTCCATACACTTAACAAGGGTTTAGAAATCCACTTGCCTCAAATAGCCGAACAATCACCCTGGGACTTGAGTCATTCTCTTTCGGTTGACTTCCAAATCAATACAATCTATCCAAATAGATAATCACAATAAGATTTCGAAACTAACAACACTCATATCACTACAGGTCTAGTCTGAACTCAAAAACTCACTCAAATATATAGTCAAGTTCCTAATCTTAATGCCAATTAACATTCCAACTTTCATATTTCTCAAATTTTCAAGCCTAGGGTAAGTCTCAATATATCAATAACTTAGTTTATAATGTCGTAAGTAACTCGAAAAAAATGTTTTCTGATCATTAACCACCCATCATATAAATCCAAATATTACCTAATGATTACCCATAATCATTATCCAATGATTACATTAGCCATTAACAATTTTCCACCAAGAAAACGTTAGCATAGGTTATTAAATTCAATTGCTCTTGTTTCTCTATCTAAGCCAATATTGTTATTATAATAATAATAGATTAAATAGAAACATGTGTCAAGTAGTTACCGTGTCAGTAACTCAACTTTGAGAAAACCTAATGTATAGATCTTTAAGCCTAACTACAAACATATACACCGATAATCACCGACCTCTTCTATAAGTATATTAACCTCAAATGATTTTCCATTATAATGAATCAATGATGGGACATAATCATTGCTCAAATTACATATTTATCCATTACTATTATTCCCTCGAGTCCAATTACACTACCAGGTTATTGATTTCTCTTCTATATATAACCAATACTATAATAATAACATTAATATAGTTCATATCAATATATACAATACAACAAGATGTTGGCAATTTTGATGACTTACCTGAAGTACACACGCAATACCCTCGCCGAAGCCGCCACTAAAATTTCAGCGTTCTCTTCTAACCTTTTCTTTTCCCTCTTAAATTATAATCTAAAAGTGTCAACCCTACTAATTATTTTCCTGTATGGGTCAAGTTGTATTAAACTAATTATAAATTTAACCCATTAAGTATTAACTAAAATTAATTATTTAATAATTAACCATCAATTAGTTCACTCTAGTTAAATGAATATTCAAAATTTCCAAAAATGACCTTTCTGGCCATTACAAATGATAGGAATAGAACTAGCCACAAGAAGTAAAATATTTACAACTAGATGTAAAAACTTATATGTTTTAACAACAAAATATAAAATAATAGCAAAAAATAAAATAAATAATATAAAAATAGAAGATCCTTTTGAAAGGATAGTTACAGTCATAGCTAATAATGATTATAGTTATAATGAGATTGATATAGAAGAAGATTTAGATATAGTAAAAGAAAGACTAAGTACATAAAAAAGAATAAACTATGAAATACCCTAAATATCATCAAAAATGAGTACCTCAAGAAGAATAGATAAAACTCCACAAAAATCAATAGAAGAAGAAATAGAACCATATCATTACTACATAACGGGAGTAATGAAACAACGAAAATATCTAATATTAATAAATACAGGACAAGAAGAAAACTATATTACAAGAGAACTAGTAACAGAAGATGAAATAATTACTACTGAACAATCATGCCCTGAACTACCAAAGGCATTAATATATACCGAAGAAACTACAGAAAAGGAAATAATCATTGGAGGAGTACCAATAATAATAAAGTTTAAATTATATCAAGGAGATAAAAATATCACTTTAGGAATAAAATGGTTAGAACAAGTAAAACCATATAATTTAGAAGACAAACAGTTAACAATAAATTATAATAATAAGAAGATAATAATAAAAAGAACTTTCTTATGATAAAAACATGAAAATATATATACTTGCAAAGATAATAATAGAGGGTTATTACAACAGATATTATACACCAATGATAGACACAGGAGCAAATGCTAATATATGTAAATACAATAGCTTACCAGAAGATAAATGGAAAAAATTAAAAACACCGATAGTAGTAACAGGATTTAATAATGAAGGAAGCATGATCACATATAAGGCAAAAATTATAAAAATACAAATATGGGATAAGATATTAACTATAGAAGAAATATATATAACTTTGAATTGACCACAAAAGATATGCTATTAGGAATACTATTTTTAGAAAAATTATACCCATATATAATAACAAAAACACACTGGTGGTTCACAACACCATGTAAACAAAAAATAGGAGCAAAAAGAGTGAATAATAAAAAACGGAATGGATAAAAGGTAGTGAAAATTACACAAAAATTAGAAAATATAAAAGAAGAAGACCCTAAAATAGAATTAATTATATTCTCTATAGATAAAGTAAAAATAATCCAAGACAATTTTGAATTGTTATATAGTGAAAATCCTTTACAAGGATGGGAAAAACATAAAACAAAAGTAAAAATTGAGCTAATTGATAATAATAGTATAATAACCCAAAAACCATTAAAATATAATTTTAATGATTTAACAGAATTTAAGATACATATAAGTGAATTACTAGAAAAAGGATATATACAAGAAAGCAATAGCAAGCATACAAGCCCAACATTTATAGTAAATAAACATAGTGAGCAAAAAAGAGGAAAAAGTAGAATAGTTATTGATTATAGAAATTTAAATGCAAAAATCAAAACATATAATTACGCAATACCAAATAAAATATTAAAGATAAGACAAATACAAGGATATAATTACTTTAGTAAATTTGACTGCAAATCAAGATTTTACCACTTAAAGTTAGAAGAGGAATCTAAAAAACTTACAGCATTTACAGTACCACAAGGATTTTATGAATGGAATGTACTACCATTTGGATATAAAAATGCACCAGGTAGTTATCAACACTTTATGGATAACTATTTTAAACAATTAGAAAATTGTGTAGTATATATTGATGATGTATTACTATATTCCAAAACACAAGATGAACATATAAGATTATTAGAAAAATTTATACATATTATAGAATATTCAGGCATAAGTCTAAGCAAAAAGAAAGTAGGCATAATGAAAAAGCAAATAGAATTTTTAGGAATACAAATAGATAAAAATGGAATAAAAATGCAAACACATATAGTACAAAAAATAATTAACTCAAATGAACAACTAGATACGAAAAAGAAATTACAATCATTTCTAGGACTAGTAAACCAAGTAAGAGAATACATACCAAAATTAGCAGAGAATTTAAAACCATTACAACACAAATTAAAGAAAGACATAGAATACCAGTTTGATAAAAAAGACCAAACACAAATACAAAAAGTAAAACTATTATGTAAGAACTACCTAAACTATATTTTCCGGATGAAAACAAAAAATTTACTTATATAGTAGAATAAGACGCCAGTGAAAAAAGTTATGGAGGATTCTTAAAATACGAGTATGATGGAGAAAAAATAGAACATCATTGTAGATATTATTCAGGAACATTTACTAGTACAGAAATAAAATGGGAAATAAACAGGAAAGAATTATATTCATTAAATAAATGTTTATTATCATTTGAACCATATATCGTATATAACAAATTTGTTACAAGGACAGATAACACACAAGTAAAATGGTGGCTAACAAGAAAAATACAAGATTTAGTAACGATAAAAGAAATAAGGAGATTGGTATTAAATATATTAAATTTTACATTTACTACTGAAGTAAAAAAAAACTTATAAGAATGTTATTGCAGATTACTTATCAAGACAAAGCTACTCAAACTGAGAAAGAAAATACAATTGGAGATATACTCAAAGCCATTACTACACTTTGTATCAAAGTGGATAGTATGGACAATGAGATACAAAAACTAAAGTCTAAACCTATAAGTCAGTCACATGACTATAAACATGCAGAGATATGTCAATCGGAAGACACTAAACATCCAGAGCTAGAAGGAGACGTTGGGATACTCCAAAAAACCCATAATGATTGTTTCAATGCAGCTGCAGGTACAAGCAAAACAGTTAGGAAACAATATACAAGCACTAATCTAAAAAAAATGTTTGAAAAACCATTTACACCAAAAATACCAAAAGACCCATTGATTATATCACCGCAAACCTCAACGTATGCAGAGAGCCTAAACAAAGAAAAAAAATTTATAACCATATCACACAAACCTATATTAGGAATATACACAAAATCCAAACATATTTGAATCTTAACCCCAGATCTACCACCACTAAAGAACCAACCCAAGATTATTTAATCCAAAAATTACAAGGGTACAATAAGTTGATAGCTCAACCAAAAACTAAAGCAAATTTAGTCAAAACCTGTTACAACTATGGATTATTAAGTACAATTTATACATACGATGGGGAAGAACTAAGTGGTATACCAGAGATACACTGAGCATTCATAACCTATAAAAGAGTAACTAAAGGCAATTTATTTTATGTAAAGTTTTATGCGGCCCTGGCAGAGATACTATATGATGAGATAAAACCAATAATACAAGTTGTAAAAATAGGATTAACCAGAGATATAATAATTCCAGAAGATATCAAACAACAACCAGAGATACAAGAAATTGAGATACCAAGTTTCTATGCTAATAAGAGAATAATCGGTATGTCAACAATTATCCAAGAACTAGCAAATAATTATCTAAATGGGAATGCAATATGGAGTTATTATTCACGAGACCAACTTATGATATATTCAAACTCAAGGGAGCTAAGGCAATCAGATATGGACGAAGTACAAAAATGGATATTATCTCTACTCAAACCGGAAGAACAACCTATTACCAGAGCATTAAAGAAGGGATTCATCTCAAATGAACTATTAACCAGATATTGTAAACTAATTGTACACAAATATCCAGATCATATATGTTCAAAATGCAATGGAGAAGATAATGTGATACCAGATGTCCAGCTAGAATAATCGAATAAAGAGAAGAAGAAAAAGACAAAGAGATAAAAAGAAGATAATACATGGCCAAAAAGACATAATAAAATATGTATTATTTTGTAGTACATTATTAAAGTTAATGGACAAGAGTAAAGTAGTAGGTGTACATTATTAAACTAAGTAGTGCAAAAAAGCATGAAGTAAGTCCAACAAGATAGACAAAGAGATAAGAGACAAAGACAAGAAGATAAGAATGAACAAGTAGCAACAAGATAACAAAGAGATAAGAAGACAAAAGACAAGAAGATAAGAGAGCACGAGAATTAAGAAGAAAAGATGTAAAGAAGATAGTGACATTAAGTAAAGTAAAGGCTTTCTCTTTTCTGAAAAACCCAAAGTGTGAATAGTAATAGTAAATAGTAGGAGTCATTTATTTTCCTATATATAGGCATAGATGTAAACATTGTAAAGACAGACTTTGAATAAAGGGAGCACTTTCATAAAAAAAAACTCTCTCAAAATATTTAAAATACTTAAGATAATGGATCAACCCTCAGATATCATGAATAAGCAAGAGGCAAAGGTATATTGTTCAAAAAATATGCATAACTAATTTCATATATTCCTGAATATCATATATATGATTGAATAAATTTATGGTAGTTATTATGTATTAGAATTATTTGAATCAAGATTTCTAGTTTATTAGCACACTGGAAACATGGAGAAAACTTCTATACTATGCCATCCTAATGTTGAAACCGGTAGGCGAGGAAAGCCATTTAGGGGAGTAAACAAAGTTGAGGCGCTGATAAGAAGGAAGTATCCGCTAAAGTACGATGATAGTAGTGACAGGAAAACATGATAAACAGATAATCTAGTTCATAATAATATAATATGAATTTAATCAATTATGAATATGATAGGAAGGAATAATTGAAAATAAAAACTTGCATGATAAAGAACATGACTACATACATGCATGATGAAATAATAAAAAACTATGAAACCTTAATCCTATATATACTTAAAGGTATAAAAATAATTGAATTAAGAAGAATAATATGGGAAAAAATATTTAATGATAACGGATCAGAAGATATATTAAACCAACAATGGTATGAAATAGACCTACATGATTTAGAATACGAAAGAATAGAATGGTATGATTTAGAAATAAATTCAAACTAAAATGAACTACGAATGTTTACAATATTGGACAGAAGCTATAGAAAATATAAAACTATTAGAACAATTAATGGAAAATAATTATATATGTACCTAAGAACCCAAAATATGTTATATCTAGAATATATCATAAATAATATTAAAGAGATATCAAGATTAAAACACTTAGCAAAAGAATATTATAATAAAATCTTTAAAATAAATTCCTCACCTACCACACTACCAAAAATATGAATTCCTCAACTACCAATTCAGCACCCCCGAAAAATGGTATCAGGGGGCACCCTAATGGTCCCCGAGGAGGACCCCAACCTTGGCCAAGCAAGCTGCCAAGGCAGCTTGAAGTTGTGCATGGAGGGAGTGGCTCTGCATCGCAGACCTGCTCCACCATGGACCAAATGTTTGGTCCACGTCGCGGACATGTCGCGGACTCTACTGCCTCGAAATTTAATTTCTAGAAACTTGTGGGAACATCTCCACGTCGTGAACTTGTTTCTCGACGAAATCTGAGAAAATAAAACTCAAGTTTGACTTATTTAAAAAGGTCCAACTAAGTGAAGAGTAGTTTGGGTACTTTGGGAAATTATTATAAATGGTTATTCTACCTATTTTAGGGTATTTTAAGTTGGTTAAAACCCCAAATCCTAAAATTAGACCCCATTCTTCAAATTGACCCTTCCCTCTCAAAATAGATTCTCTCAAAAAGTCCATTGAAGACCTTGATGAAGCTCAAGCTAGAAGATGGGTTTTCAACCGATTTCTTCTTCAATTCCATGGGTCTTCAAGAATTAAGGTATGGTGACTCTTGATTCTTGAATAACCTCTCATTCAAGGAGTTCTATCAAAGATTTTCAAAAGTGATTCAAAGACCAAAATTCTCAATTTTCAATCTAAACATGGGTTCCATGTCAATTGATTTTCTAAATCATTCTATTGATGAATTAATGTGGAATTAATGTTTTTAAGATAATTTTCAAAGGAATTCTTAAAGAACCCATGATCCCCAAATTCTCAAAATTGGCATATGATGTGGGTCTTTGTGAATATGATCTATATTGGTGAAATTATGTTTAGATTAGATTGTATTGATGTCTCCTATGATTATATATACTTATTCATATTGAATTGTTGGTATATTGATGAGTTGATGGCGTTATGGGCAAAGTTATGGGTTGATCCCTTTGTTTATAGAATTGTACTTAGATTATATTTATGTTATTGAATTACATTGTTGATTCCTGTTGCTACCTATGTCAATTGATTATGAATTGTTGAGGATTGATCCATGGTGATCATGGCTTGGAGAATTGGTAAGTTGACCTAACTTCTAGTCTATAGTATGAGAATTAATGTTGTGAGGTTTGATCCACTTATGGTGGAGGTGTTTACTTCTTGTATATCTATGCATGTTTAGATCATGGCCTTGAAGGCAATGGATGTGAAGTGAATTGATGATTATGATGCATATGTTTATGAAGTTATGCTATGAAGGTTATGTGTGAAATTCTCAATGCTAGCATGATGTTTAAAGTGTGTTTATGATGAGGAATATAATGTGAATGATAATGTTAGGGATAAGGTGTGGTCTACATGATTGATTATGTTGGAATGACCCCTACCTATATGACCCCTATATGAATGTTTGATCATATACATGTTAGGAGTACCTATTCAATGTTGAATGTGTCCTTGTCTCCTATGATGAAGTGTGGGTGTGTGGTCTAGAATCCCTAAGGGCTTTATATGTGAATTGCTCATGATTTGGGGACATTGTGAATGTGTGGTGATCCCTTTAGGGGAAGTGCAGTCACTATCAATGTTGTTGCTAATACGTCCCTATGAGGACCAATATGCGCACACACACACACTCTACATGTATAGCTATGAATATGATGTGTTATGGTGTCTATTGAAAGGTTAACTCTTCTTATTATGCATGCAAAGTGTATGATTAGCAAGGTATGAATATGTGTTGTATAAAAGTGTTTATGTGAAAGGCTTTCTCACATATGTACACACCCACATGAATGAATGAATGAATAAGGTTTATGAAAATCTAGTGAAAGTGAGTCTCTTGAAAGGTTTCCTCAATTGTACTCTAAACTAGACTATGTTATGAATATGGTATGATTATGTGAAAGGTCATTCTCACATAATGTAGGTTCTATGATGAAAGGTCATTCTCATCTTAGAAACCTTTGAGCTATATGATATGAGGGATTAAGTCCCTAAAGCCTATTTTATGAACTAATGTTAAACAAAGGCTTAAAGATGTTTAAAAAGGGAGTTGGAGCTTAGCACCGAGTGAACATGAAAAATGAGAGTGGGGGCTTCACGTTTAGCAAGTCCGACTTTCCACAAGAGAACCTTCACGTTTAGCAAGTCCGGGCTCCTAACATAGTTGTTGTCTCATAAGATGGAAACCTCCACGCTTAGTAAGTCAAGGTTTTCTAGTAGCAATCTCCTTGTTCCATAACAGTGTGCCCCGTAGGTATTAGCTTAGTGGATCCACTAGATAGCTATTATGTATGTAAGTCCTACTTTGGCAAGTAGTACCCTCTTTTTTCGGTGTGGGAGTAGAACACCGGATTCCATGTAGCTCACATGGTCTATGTCGGTTATGACAATGTCTCCCGAAAGTTAAGAAATGAACTAAGATAAGAATATGAACTCTAGTCATGATTTCTTGAAGAGTTACTTAGTGTAGGTAGTACTATGGACCCTACTTATGCATTGCACAAGTGTACTCTAAGGGAGGTTATGATTAGGCTCTTTATGTAATGAAGACTATGGTCTACGTATGTTAATATGAAAGCATGTTAAGGTTGACTTTACTTATGTCAAGACATGAAGTATGTTTATGCATGTGAATTACACTTATGACTTCTTAATGGGTTTGCTTAGTATATGTGGGGGTATGGGACTCTATGTGTACATTGCACTAGTGAGCTTGTGAAGGGGTTGTGAGGGTGGTTTACCTATGATATGAACTAAATGGGCTATGACTAATGATGTAGTAAATGAATGAGTCCTTATATGATGTTATGAAGTATGTTTGTCTTATGTCGAATGTTAAATAAAGATGTTATGACTTGTTGAATATGATGTGCCTAGTCTATGGTGGCTTCCTAGGAACACTTGGTGGGAGTAGTATTATGGGATGCTACTTGGACATTGCACTAGTGTGACTTGGGGGTTGTCTTAGGTGATGGTTCCTATGTGAAGACTATGTCTTATGGTGTGCTTATTACTCTATGAATATATGTGGTTGGATTGATGAAGGCTATATGTAAGTTCGCCTTTGGTAACCTTAAGGTGATACATTGCACCAAGTATTCCCGAAGGGTTGCTTGAGGAAAGGAGTTAAGATAAAGAGGAAGGTAATGTATTATATGCATTGAATGTGCCTAAAATGTTATAAGTGGATCTATGTGCTATCATGAATGGTTTCCATGTGTATGATGATGTATGTGGTTTATATTGTGCCTATGTAATAAATGTTCTTGAAGTTTCTCTAAAAAGGCATGATACATAGTTTCCAACTAAATGTCCTTTTAAAAGCATGTTTTGCATGGTTATCATAATTAGTGCATTCTTGTACTAACACCATTCTTCTTCATCTCTTTACACCAAGTGTAGGTGATGGTGACTAAAGGGTCTTTCCTAGAAGTGATGAGCTTGGCTTACTATTCCCAAGTTCGGGTGTGTCCTTAAAGATTCAAGGACATTTATGTTAAAGAGTTTCCTTACAATTCTATGTACTAGATAGTAGTTTCTTTTGTATTGTAAGGTTTGTGTCCCTCTTGTGTTGTAGTCATGTTTTAAGATGGCTACCTTGAGACGTAGCACTCCGATTTTTTATTAAAGGTTTAAATGAGGTGACTTTTAAGTCTTGTGTTATATTATGAAAAAGTTTTAAATTTTCCGCTATTTTTCTATGATAAATGCTATGACGAACGCTAAGGGCTTGTATAAGACATCTGAGAGGTCGAATACGCCGGTAACAACTAGGGGTGCTCTCGGGTCGTTACAACTAACCTCAACTTCAACCTCAGTCGACATAGGTGGATCAATGTTCTGCTTACCTCCTCGAGTAGTGACTGCCATACAATGCCCATCATTCTTCGGATTTTGGATGGTGTTGCTAGGAACTGTGATAGGCTAACGTGGGTTCACTGTAGTAGACAAATGACTCATCTGTTGCTCGAGTTGCTTGATCGACACTGCATGGACATAACTTTTTTTTCCAATACCAGACAAGTCGTTTTGCATCTCCTTCACATTCTTATCAGTCGAATCAAACCTCTTCATCATCTTCTGCATCATATCCTCAATCTGTGACATACTACCCCTAGCTTCCCTATTACCAGATTCCCAATTTTGAGGAGGAACATAAGGACCACCCCTATCATTTCTATTGCCATAGTTGTTCCGGTTGTAGTTGTTGTCCCGATTGTAGTTTCCATCCCGGACATATTGACCCTCTTTATTATAGTTGCCATAGTTCCGACCTTGGTTTCCTTAACCTTGGCGCCAATTATCCGAATTAAACTTGGGCGTTGGCTCGGAAACCCTCCGTCTGATCATTCACCGCATAAGTATCGTCTTCATAATAACATTCCTCAACCGGTGGTGGATTCCTAGTCAAATAATTCACAACATTTATCTTTTCGGTACCTCCGCTCACGTACTTCAACACCAACCCAAATTATGTCCTCATCTGAGCCATCTCCTTACGAATGTCATCGACAGATTGACTAGGTGCAGATTGAACTGCAAAAGTGCTTCTTCCAATGTCTAACTTTTGAGTGCTCCATGCTTTATTGTTCCAGGAAATCTTCTCCAGTCTCTCAGTGATTTCCTCAAAAGTGCACTCACCGTATGATCCTCATCCAATAGTATCAAGCACAACCTTACCATTGTCATCTTAGCCACTGTAGAAATACTCTTTCAGTGACTCATCATCAGTACGGTGGTTTGGAACACTTCTTATGAAAGCAGTGAACCTATCCCACGAACTACTCACAGAATCTCTAGGTAGTGCTATGAAGTTGTTGAGTTTATCTTTGTGGTTCAGCTTCTTTGACACTGGGAAGTATTTTGCCATGAACACTTTACGCAATTGATCCCATGTGTGAATTGAGTTATAAGGAAGCTCACTAAACCATACAGCAGCATCTCTGGTCAATGATAGAGGGAAGACTCTTAACCTAATGACATCCATGTCTAAATCTGGTCGACCCACGCAACTCTTGCAAACACTCTTCAACTTGGCCATGTGCCCATATGGATCCTCCGATGCCATACCAGAGAACAAACCCCTCGTTGTAAGCATCTGCATCAGACTACTCGTCACTACGAATGTATGCCCCAAAGGTAGAAGAGGTAGAATAATAGGTCCTTCAGATTCAGCAGCATTGAAGTTGACCCTATAGTTATCACGCAGCCTCAATTCTGGTGGATTCTGTACCCTCAATGCATCTCCCAATAGATTACCACCTTGATTTTCAGCATTCTCATTATCAACCCTAGGAGGCTGTAACTCAACTCCATCACCTAGATTTCCTCCCATAGGATTGGCTGGGACCCCTTGATTATTCATTCTTCACAAAGTTCTATTCAATTCTGGATCATAAGGAGTTAGTGGTTCACCTTGACTCCGTGTACTTGGCATACACTAGAGTAGGAACCTGAGAGAAACAAAAACAAAAGAAAAAGTAAAATTAGGAAATATTTGACTAAAGTTCAATAATGTAGTTAAACTTAATCTAAAACCCTTATTCCCCGGCAGTGGTGCCAAAATTTAATACCCTCAAATTACACCTCCCTAAAGAAATATAAGCGATCGTTACCAAGTAAAGAACCCAATGGGGATTTGTGAAACAAATTTTTGATTGTTGTTAAGTAACAAGTGAGCAGGATTCCAACTTTGTTGTTATCAATGAGAGAAATTAACTAGGGTGTACACGTTCCCCATAAACTCATAACGCAGTAAACCTAGTAATAGTAATCCTTTCCTAGTGTAATACATGCAAAGTGGTAAGTTATGTATCTCTAAATCCTTGTTCCAGCAAATAGAGAATTTCACCTCGAACCTTGGTCTGGCTACGTGTATATAATTTAATAACCCTTACCTTTACCTCATATTAAATATCACATCAATGTATGTCTTAGTTTTCACCCTCGCACCAATTGACATTAGACTATTAGATAGTAGCACACTAAATCTATATTGATAATTCTTTTCTTATTAACTACCTCCTTGGTCCGACAAGTAGCAATAAAGCGAGTTCTAACGTTTGCAACCGCTAAAAAGACTTCTAAACGAAATAATTATCAATACATGCAATAACACTATTCAAAGAATTACTTAGTTACTTTTCATACTTTGTTAATTGCTCATGGTTCCCACAACCCTAGTTGTGGATTTAGTTACCCATAATAGGAAGAACACAATTCATATTTTTAGATGAAGAAAAATCATGAACTTATGTAATGAGTAGACTAAACTCAGAATCTCAACTTGAATTTCAAAGTTAAAATCTTTAAAATGAACTTAGGAAATCAAGAATTGCTAGAATTGCAAGTTAATCTCCAAAGCCAAAAACTAGAACTAAAGTAATAGTGTCTAACCTCCAAAAATGAGGTTTACATGCCCTATATATAGAAAAACATGTCCCAAATAAAAATAAAATGAAATAAGGAATTAAAGTTTCTGGACATGATTTCGATCTATGACACTAACCTACAGACCGTGGACTGACCTACGGTGCGTAGGTCCCTTCCGTGGTTTAGGACTTAGGCATTTTTCGAAATCTCAAAATCTCCAACTCTTAGTAACAATCGTTGGATCAGCAGGACAGACTGTGGTTCGATCCACGGTCCGTGGTTCAATCCACGGTTCATGGATCCTCCTTCGTAGCTCCATACTTAGACTTTTGAAATCAGGTACTAGAACCCCCTTCTCTAAATCATTTGACGGAACTGCAGGACAACCCGTAGGTCAACCTAAGGTCCACCGTTTGTAACTGTGGTTCCACACTTGGTCAAGAATTCCCTGATTTTCCTACAAGCCTTGCCTGTCCATCTACGTCTACCATCTACGGAACGTGACAGGAATTACGGTTTGTAGGTCACGTCTGTAGTTTCCCTTTTCTGCACAATTTCTCAATTTTGTTTCTCCGCTTCCACGTCCGAACTTATTTCCCGCAAACATGATAAAATCACAGTAATACCAATACAAAATGGCCCTAGACATGCACAACTCTTAAGTGAAATGTATTAAAAATACCGTAAACTCACGGTATATCACTTGTTCGATACACTTTATTTCTTACAAAATATCACATGCATTTTACATTTGAACATAAATTCAATAACATTATATAGGAGAGAATATTACAACAAACAAGTTATTTTACAATACTAAAATATCATCCAATTCTACGCAAACCTAGAGCCTTAAAAGGATTAGCTATCATTTCACGTGTAGGAATGTATTGCAAAGTTATTTCTCCACTTGCCACTACGTCTCTCACAAAGTTATACATGATGTCTATGTGTTTGGTCTTGCTGTGATACTTAGGATCCTTCGTGTACGCGATACCCGCTTGACTATCACAATATAGAATCATGGAACCCTTAGAATTCTTTGCGATACTTAAATGCTCAAAGAATATCTTTAACCAAACAAATTCTTGTATTGCAGACGCACAAGCCACAAATTCAGATTCCATGGTTGAAAGAGTTGTGAAAGTTTGCTTTTTACTTTTCCATGAAATAGCCCCACCATTTAGTAAGAAAGCATAACCGGATGTTGATTTTCTATCATCCCAGTCACCAGTCCAATCAGCATCTGTATAACCTCTTCTGAATAAATCAGATCCACTATAACACAGTGTATGATCTACAGTTCTCTTCAGGTATCACAATATTTTCTTTACTTCTTTCCAATGATCTCTTCAAGGATTGGATTGATACCTACTAACTAGACTCATGGCATAACAAATGTATGGGCAACTACACATCATAAAATACATCAAACTCCCAAAAGCACTAGAATAAGGAACTTGAGACATGTCTTCTCTTTTTTTTCTGTCTTTGGACACATTTCAAGACTTAAAATTTCACCTCTTGCTACAGGCTTTGCAACTATTCATTCAAAAATGTTCCAATATTTTCTTTATATAAGTTTCTTGAGATAAACTCAAAAATTTCTTGGAACGATCTATTTTGATCTTAACACCCAATATATAGTCTACTTCACCCATATCTTTAATTTCAAATGATTTTGAAAGCCATGACTTCATATTCTTCACATACTCCAAATTATTTCCAGCTAATAAAATATCATCTACGTAAAGAGAAAGAAATACAAAATTTCCATTGGACTTTTTCACATAGATGCAATGGTCTTCATCGATCATGATGAAATCAAATGACATCACCTCCTTATGAAATCTCATATACCACTGCCTTGAAGATTGCTTTAGGCCATAAATTGATCTTTTCAATTTACATACTTTCTTTTCTTGACCTTTAACAACGAAACCAACTGGTTGTTCCATGTAGATTTCCTCATTTAATTCTCCATTGAGAAAAGTGCTCTTCACATCCATTTGGTGTAATTCTAGATCTAAACGTGCAACAATAGCTAAAAGTTATTGTATGGATATAAACTTCACAACTCGTGAAATTTTTTCCTCATAGTCTATTCCAACTTCTTGAGTAAAACCTTTTGCAACCAATCGTGCTTTGTATCTTTCTATTGACCCATCCGATTTACGTTTAACTTTAAGAATCCATTTATTCCCAATAGATTTATGTTCCTTACGAAGGTAAACTAGATCCCAGACTTTGTTGGTTTTCATGGACTCTAATTCTTCTTTCATCGCTTTTAACCATTCATCCCTTTCGAGGCTCGATAAGGCCTCTGTTACAAAATTAGATTCATCCAATTCTGTAGGAGATACAAAAAAAAACATAATCCTTAATCTCATAAGATCGTTTAGGTACACCTTTTCTTGTACTCTTACATATTTAAAGTTCAGATTCCTCTATAGGATTTTGGGATTCATAACTCCCACTTGGATGAAGAATCATTTCTTGACCCATTGAATTATCAAGTATGCTTGACAACAATATCTGATTATCTTAATTCAACATTTTGTACAGAGGCTCAATTCATCTATTTCACCCTTTTTGGGAAAATCATTTTCCAAAAATCTGACATCTCGTGATACAATTTCAGTAATACTTCCTTCCTCTTGTTCATCGATGAACACATACCTTTGGAGCTTTCAGAGTACCTTATAAAGATGCATTTCTTTCCTTTTTGGACTTAGTTTACCAAACTAACCAAAACGATCTTTGATGTATGCTGCACGATCCCACAGACGTAGATCATTTAGGTTTGTTTTATGACCAGTCCAAAGTTCATAAGGAGTGGAAGGCACTGATTTAGAAGACATTTTATTCAATATGTAAGCTGCAATCAATAATGCATCTCCCCAGAAAGAGATAGACAAATTTGTCTTCGCCATCATTGATCTTGTCATGTTTAAAAATGTTCTATTCGTTCTTTCAGCTACACCATTTTGTTAAGGTGTATAAAGAGTTGTTAATTGTCTGACAAATATTCACATCGTCGATCAGTTCTTAATGTTTTTATGCTTTTATCTAATTTATTTTGAACTTCATTCATATATCTTTTAAAGCACTCAAGTGCTTCAGATTTATGAGAAATCAAATAGACATAACCAAAGTGCGTGAAATTATCAATAAATGTAATGAAGTATGTTGTACCAGACCTTGCCTTTACATGCATTGGATCAGAAATATTAGAATGAATTTATTGAAGTGGAACTTAGCTCTTTTAGCCTTCCCAAATGGTTTACGTGTAATCTTTCCAAAAAGACAATTTTCACAAGATGGCATTTCAATTTTGGTGAAAGAACTTAAATGCTCTTCTTTTGCCAACCTATTCATTCGATCTTGCCCTATGTGACCTAATCTTACATGCCATATAATAACATCAATATCATTGTTACTTGAATAATATGCCATTACACAATGATCAAAATAATAGTCATAAGTCGAAGGATTACAATCTAAAATGATAAAACGATCATAACGTAGTCAAAAACCATAAAAAATATTATCTAGAGTTATTATAACACCATTATGACTGAAAAAACAAATCAAAACCAACGTCTAAAAGAACAGACACAGATACTAAGTTTCGTCGAGTCTCTAGAGCATATAGGACGTAATGCAATATCAAGGAACGACCACCACGCAGGTCCACTTTTCAAGTGCCTATACCTTTGACTTCAACCCAAGCATTATTTCCTATGTACATCCACCTTGATTTAGATGAAACTCCACAAATGCCTCTCTTTCTCAACTCACGTGGTCGGTGGATCCTGAGTCTACAATCCACATAGGATAAGATTCAGTTAGTAAACAAGTGCTAGAAACATATGTAGGACTTAGAAATGAGCTTAGAAATGCTACCTTTTTGGGATCGGTATACTCACGAGTAAAATGCCCCAATTCTTGGAAATTGTAGCACTTCATTTTACTCTTGTCTCTCTTCTTGAAAAACCCTTTTCCTTTCTTGGAGTTTGGCTTCTTCTTTTTCTTAGAGGGTCCTTCTCCAGTCTCTTTGTCTTTCCTATTTCTTTTCCAATTTTTCTTGTGCTTGAAGCCTGGAGATTTTGTACGACTTGACTCTGCCACAAAGGCATTAGAAGCAGCTTTAGCAGCACCAAGGCGCTCATTTTCAAGTTTAACATGGCGTGCAACATCAGAAAAAGCTTTGATGCTATCACAATGGATCAAGTTAACCTTCAAATGTTCCCAATTATTGGGAAGAAACCGAATCACTTCTTGAACTTGTTGCTTATCTGAAAGAACATGGCCAATAATCTTGAGTTGAGCTATCATGTTTGACATCACCCTAAGGTGATGTTTGATATTCTGATCATGACATTTTTTGTAAGTGTCAAATTTGATAGTCAACTGTCAGAGGCGGGTTACAGACGTACCCTCATACGTTCCTCATAGATGTGCCCACATAGCATGAGCAATAGGGAATTCCTCACATTCATGTTTGAGGTCATTAACTACAAAACTAACTATTATTCCACGTGCAATGGAGTTTGCCTTTTTCCAAGCTTTGTAAGCTTCAAGATCCCTTTTGTGTTGTGCAGTGTTACTCTCTTCTGGTTGATTCAAAACATGATTTATACCTTTAAAAGCATTTTTCTCTTCCAGTACATACCATATTTTATGACTCCAGATGTCGTAATTATCACTGTTAAGTTTTCACCTTTGTTTAAGTCAGCAATGATACTTTTTATGCCATGTCTATTATTGACATATAATTAGGCAAGAATTTTAATCAATTATGCATGCGACATACACATTCAAGAAAATTAATTCTCATAAAGATTTCATATTTAATGTAAAATCGAATAGACACGGATGCATCCAATCATCATCTGCAAACTAAATATTTAATAAAAATTCAAATCTAATTTCTTAATGTGTATAATTAATATATTGAAGACTTTGATAACGATGATTTTTAAGTCTAATAACATAATTTGAGAAAAAGAGAAACTACATAATTCATATCTTGGAAAATAAATAAGCAATAAGATTTACAAGAAATTCAAAGACTAAAACCCTCTCACAAGTCTTCAACAAAACAAATGTGTACCCTAAAAGGTTGACTGGGCCAAATGTCATGATAAACATAAGTCAATCTACTATCCCAAGGTTCTAAGAGAGTGTTTGTTAAATAAACTAAGGCTCTCCAATTTGAAATTTCCTTATAATCAACCAGTTTAGCCCATTTTATTTCAAAAAGGAGAATAAAATCACGTGCTGAAATATTAGGGGACTTCTTCAGTGATTCAAACTCTTTAAATTTTTTCTCTTTATCCCTTCGAATGGCTCTTTGGTTCCTTGACAAATTTTGTGTCGCCCTTGGGACACCAATCTGTATGATTTCACGACCTTGAAAACATGTCTTACGGCGTCTTGCTCTTCTACCTTGTCCCTTTGCTCGACATTGAAAACTCTTACTTGGAGTAATTTGAGCACGTTTCCATTCAGCCATATCTGAAATTGGAACAAAAATGGAAATATGATTAATACCATTTAATGCGACAACTTATGTCACAAATTTCTCGTAGGAGACAAGGAACCGCTTAAAGAATTTAAGGACTAAGAGAATTTATCTAGACCAATTTTAATACAGATAATTGAAATTATAATCTAGTCAAAATCAGTGATCAATATTCTTCATTAAGTAAAGTAGACAACTCATGGCCTTAAAAAATAAATTCAAAGTCAACCACAATCTAATTTGACCACTTGAAAAAATTTATGTTAAAGTAAATAATAAAATAAATACTTTGTTAACATAAAAAAAATACTACAAAGCCATTATCTATTTTTCATTTTAAAAAAAAACAATAGTACTTTATGATTCCAAAGAAAATGGTATAAGTATTTTATTAAAAAAAAATTGGACCATTTTTTTTAATCCTTAACAGAAAAGGACAAAAAGAAACTCCCTTTTCTTTTTTATGTTTTTTTATTTTAATAGTGGAACCATCTTTTTTTCTCCTTAATCCTTAAAGAAAAGGACAAAAAAAGAAGAGGAAAGGTCCACACCTTCCAATTGGAAAAAGTTGTATAAGACAAGAAATATAGAAGATGAAAGCAATAGAAATAGGAAGACAAGAGATAACAGTTTTTCTTATTATTCCAAGTCTTCAAGTGTATCCAATATGAACCCTTATGCCTCTATTTATAGTGTAACATAGAGGCATACAAAAGGTTAGTCATAAACATGACATTAACATGAATATAATGGAGGAGGTTATGGAAGTGAAAGGTTACAAGAATAATGGTTATAAAGTTGGAGGTTATGGAGGTTATGGTTATCTTCATAATGGACGAATGTAATGGAGATAATGGGTGAGAGTAACTTCTTGGTGTAATGGAAATCCACACTATAATATTTTATAACACTCCCCCTTGGTTGTCCATAGATAATATGCATCGTTAAAGCCTTACTACGAAAAAACCCCGTGGGAAAAAATCTCAGTGAAGGAAAAAGAGTACACATATCTTTTAATATGCTTTGAATGTTGCCTCGTTAAAAACCTTATCAGGAAAACCCAATTGGGACAAAACCATGGTTAAGGAAAAGAGTACAACGCGTATTTTTCTCCCCCTGATAAAAACTTTACTTGATATCTCAGAGACGATGCATTCTAATCTTATATCACAACTTCTCAAATATTTATGTTGGCAATCCCTAGTGAATAAGTTTACAAGTTTATCAGTTGAAGGGGTCTTTGAACATCAATCTCACCATTTTGTTGAAGTTCATGTGTGAAAAAGATTTTCGGTGAAATATTCTTTGTCCGATCTCCTTTGATTGTATCCTTCCTTCAATTGCGCTATATATTATTTTCGTATATGGTGGCTGGAATATCCTTTGCCAAAGGAAAATCACATATTTTTTGAATATGATAAATCATGATTCCAACGAAACACACTCCCGACTTACTTCATAGATCAATATTATTTCTGCATGATTTAAAGAAGTGGTTACCAATGTTTTATTATTTGAATGTCAAGATATTGTTGTGCCTCCATATGTAAACATATAGCTCATTTGCGATCGAGCTGTATCCAGATCAAATAAATGTTTTGCATCTATATAATCAAATCATTTTTTACTCAGAGATTGATCATTTCAATTTTATTGAACCTCGTCTTTTATTCTCAAAGAAAATCACACATCTCCTATGTATTGAGTCACTTGCATTGTTAGTTTCTTGACATAACTTGAATGAAAATATGACAATCCCCTCACATAACTTTATATATATATATATATATATATATATATATATATATATCAAATAATCTTCTAGTATTTGCATAACCAGCAACTTGTAAGTAAACCAATTGCATTAATACATGGCATTTTTAATCATTTTCACAAGGTTGAAAACATTCTTTCTCTGTTCTAACTAATCTCAAAACCATTGGGTACTTAATGGAATTGTTTTAAGACCTTTTAAATCCTTCAAGAATTTTCATATAACCTTCATCGTCTAGTTAGACATGATAATCAGTCATTATACATATTCAAGTATTTCATCTATTGCCAGACTGAAATAAGTCTCATTGCATCCACCACTGGAGAACATATCTCCATTTAATAATGTCATGACTTCTGTGAAAAGTTTATACCCCGAGGCACAAACTGTACTTTATATCTTACGGTTATACTTTCGCAGAATGATTTATTTGTACCCCACTGACATATATTTTGATCTATGAACTATAAGTTCAAAAACATCACTTTTCTAATTGAAACAAAATAGACTTGGATAGTGTATTTTATTTGGCCAATCATTTATCTATCCACATTATATGAAAGATTTGAATTCAAGATCCTCGTAATCAGTTATAGCATTGAGTGCTACTTCATATCAAATATACAGTCGACTGTCATTTTGATTGGATTCCAATACGACATAACTTATCAAGATCTCTTCATTTTTCATCATTTTCAGGTACCTGAACCTTTGCAAAGGTTTTATGAAGTATTATGTCATAGTGCTCTTTCAAAGCATTTACCTCATTATCATGACCATTATGATAATTTGCTTCTCTCCTTCCTCATGGAGTTTTATGTTTGGAATCGATTGGTCTATCACGCTTCTGGCATACCATAGACTCTGTCCTTCAGGGACTATTTATTGGAGCATTTGCAGCTTAATTAAAATATTGGGTCAGCAAATACATCTGGCATATTATTTGCAACATTTTGTAAATGAATTATCTCTTGAACTTCAAGTTCACATTTTTTAACGAGGATCTAGATAATTCATCCACACATAATTTCCAACTGCTAAACATATCTCCCCCTAATGTTAGGAAATCTAACATTTACCCCCAACCTCATTTGGGGAACCATCTTTGTGCGTGGTGGAGCAATAAAATCATATGTGCACACATCAAAATTTTAGATAGAAATTATTTGGTTCCTGACCCTGAACCAATTGTGATGGGAGAACCTTGTTGGCTTGATGCGTACATGTTAAATAAAATCATCTTATACCAAATTTAAGTTGGGAGATTTGTTCTCATAATCAATGGTCTAGGTATAATTTGAGGCATACAATTTCTGCTAAACCAACCAACATTATCAACATAATTTTATCGTTGGAACTGTGCTCTTAATTTAACAATTCAAGAAAACAACCTCACAAAAACCACTTTGTAAGTTCATACAAATGCACATGTGACCATACCATAGATGCATCTATTAAATCATAATAGTAAGCGGTTCACATGGCTGGTGAACGGGCCCATTTTTACCTTTCTATATGTTCCAAATAATTTCAGGGGATATAATCTCAACCTTAGCTGGTACAATAATCATTTTATCATGAGAACAAGCAACACAAGAATTCTTGAAGAATCTTTTATTTTTTCAAACATATAGTCACGTGAAATTTCAATTTCTTTTACATCACATCTAAATCAGAATGGTCATTCGGTTATGCCAACTGATATTTATTCTAGTAAACTTCTAGTGTACTTTTGCATGTGTTTCATTCGTCATGCCCATATCTTTATACAACAAACAAGAGAAAGACGGGTAACTTTTATGTTAATTTTCATAACACGCTTTGATTGTAATAATTTGAAGATATTTAATCTTTCAATAATTTATAGTCTCAATATAATAATTTTTCTTTTTAATTTCTTCGAAACTTAAAAAGTTTATTTTGAGACTTACTACAAACTCAATATGATGAACTATTTCATTTTTTGGATAGTAACAAATTACTCCTTGCAAAACTTTCAATTAATTTTGTGTACTGCCACAAATTTCACAACACCACTCTTATGGTAACCATTTCCTTCAAGGAGAAAATTATTATTATTGTTATGATTAAAAAATTTACTACAAGAATTATTTGTTGGCAATCAATGACAAATTTGTGTTTCCACACAATAATATTTATTTTGGTTATGGTCACAACCTTTATAGAAAAGAATTGTTTCTTTCTTGTCTTGGAATAGTTCATGATAGAACATACCACAATATTTTTGATGTACTCAAAGTATATGACCAAATAATCATTTATGTCAAAAAAAAATTCAATCTCTCAAACCACCCGTAGAGGTAAGATGTGACATTTATCCAACAATACATGAACATGTTCTTATCCATACGAACACAAGTCACATTTTCTTCAAGAAATGGACCATAACCATTTGTACATGCTCCATAAATTTTTATTAGAAAGTCATTGTCATGCTTTGACATTATTAAATTTATTTGACCTACAATACAAAGAATACATTCTAGAAAATATAAGAGAAATAATTAGACTAATACCCTTAAGGGAAGAATATTATGATAAAGTATTCAATGTCTAACAACATACTCACAAAATTGGTATCAGAGCTATGGATATGAGCAGCATAGATAGAAAGGATTGTAAAGAACAATACAAATATGAATTAATCAGGATGATTATAGAGAAACGCTATGAGTTAAAACATAAACAAGAAAGACTTAATTATAATATATATGCAGGAGTATGCCAAAAATCTCTATTAGCTCAAAGAAAAACAATATTTGAATTACAACTACAAGTACAACAGATAGAATATAAAATAAAGCACAATCTATAATGAATAAAGAAGAATTTGCTATAGATAAAAAAAACCTATGAAAACCAAGATGGATTAAAAATAAAAATAATATTTTCGATCTTAGGAAGAAGATATAAAAAAAATAGGTGAAAATTTATATCTAATGATAGAAAAAGAAACAGTAAAATTAGAAGATAATCTAACAGCCATGGTACGAATAACTAAAGAAAATGAAGAAATAGATAGGAAAAAAGAAATAGAACTTATTAAACAACAAGCAAAACTAGAAATAAAACAAATAGAAGAAACAAAAAATGATAAGATAATTGCTCTAGAAAAAGAATTAGCCACACTAAAAGAACTATATACAACTAAACAAAAAGAAAGAGAACTTGAAACAAAATTAAAAAATGAAATAGAAAAATTCAAAGAAAGATTACAAATTGAAGAAAGAGAAGAACCAGACATAAGAATAGATGATATAAATAAAGATCACTTAGAACAAGGTTCAGATATAAGCGAAACATATAAAGAAATGTTAGCAAATCTAGAAGATGCAGATATAAAATCTATAGAAATAAATACAGGAGATATTAAAGATACAAAAGCAAGCACATCAGGAGTTAAAAACCCAAAAGAATTAAAATCCAACTATTATACAGCCAGTTATGAACAATCTGATAGGTATGATAGCATATGGAATAAAAGATTAAACAGAAAATGGACACCAACTCCAGTAACTACACAAAATAATTTTTTAGATCTAGACTGTGTAACAGATATAAATAAAATAATCCAATTATGGGTAGAATATATATCAAAACAATTAATAGATAATAAAATAGGAATGAAGGAAGTACCAGGATATATAAAGGACACTTATAGGAACAGTAAAACTATAGTTACAAAATCTAACAGATGAAAGTATAAAAACATTAAAAAATAACAAGAAAATAGATGGTGAAATAGCAACAACCCCAATTGACATATTAAATAAATATGAAATAGTTATACGAAATGAATTTAGCAGTACGACTACAGAAATAGAAGAACAAAATAAAGAAAAACAGTTAAACAGAAATCTAATGTTAAAATTAGCAATATGTAATATGTGTTATATAGAAGAATATACGTGTGTATTTAGAAAATATTATTATAAAGGAACATATAGTACAGAAGAAGAAAAAGAAATACGAAGGTTATACTTTACAAAATTACCAGAACCCTTTAGCTCAAAAATAATAAAAGACTGGAATGAAGCAGGACTACAAGATACTTTAGGAGCAAGAATAACATACTTACAAAAATGGTATTCAGAAATGATAATTATTATAAAAAGAAATATAGGAAACTGGGTAAATATAGAAAATATAAAACCCAGTATAAGTACAAAAGACCTCGAAGAAGATACTACAAAAAAAATCATACTAACAAAAGACCATTTAGACAAAAGAAAAAAATAATTGAATGTACCTGTTATAATTGTGAAAAACTAGGACATATAGCTAAAGATTGTAAATTACCCAAAATCCTAAGAAAAAACAAATATCCGAAGTAATAATAGATAATGAAGAAGAATATACACAAATAGAATATATAGATTATGAGTTAGAAAGTGATGATAGTATATATGAACTATCCGAAAATGAAGAAAATGAAGAAGAAGATATTTTATATAATAATATAGATGACTGAAAAAGACGTACAGATAATAACCCAAGAGGATCGTATAACTGAAGAATCTACGGAACAAAAAGTAATATTTGATATTAATATATTTGAAAAAATAAAAGGAAAAGAACTAGACCTAAGTGTAGAAAAAATATTTAGAGTACCAATAATAAAAAAATTATTTAAAAGACAAAAGGAAGAATATTACGTGGTAAGCCAAAAAGAACACATAATAGATTGTAAATATACCAAAGGAAAAGCAAAAATACCAATAATAAATAAAAGAATAATAAACAAAGAAATACAAGAAACCAAAGCTAAAGACCTAATAAAACATGTACACCTAGGAGGACCAGAAATATTAATAAAAGCATGTTTCAGAGAAGGAATAGATACACCAATAGAAATATATCTAGCAGATGACAGAATAGTAGAACCTATAGAAAAAAGCATAATAAGTGCAGTAAAAGGAAATCTAATATACCAAAAATTCAAATTTATAATAAGCGCCAATTATTCAGTAGCAGTAAACGATAGAAACATAGATAAATCTTTAGTATTATATTGGAAAATGTCAGGAATAGAGTTAGCTCCAGGAAGTAAGATATTTACAACAAGATGTAAAAAATTTATATGTATTAACAAAAAAAACATAAAATAACAGCAAAAAATAAGATAAATAGAATAAAAATAGAAAATCCTTTTGAACAAATAGTTACAGTAATAGATAATAATGATTACAGTTACAAAGAAATAGATATAGAAGAAGATTTAGAAATAGTAAGTGACAGAATAAGCACATCAAAAAGAATAAAAGGAATAAACTACAGTAATGAAACACCTCAACCTTCAAGAAAATCAATAGAATATCAAATGATAAAAGATATAGAAAAAAGAAAGTATATTTTAATAATAAACAGTGATCAAGAAGAAAATTACATAACAAGAAAGTTAGAAACAGAAGATGAAATAACCTCTAAAGAATAAACGTGCCCAGAATTACCTAAAGAGTTAATAAATTCTGAGGAAACAGCAGAAAAAGAAATAATTATTGGAGGAATAGTAATATTAATAAAATTCAAAATTTATCAAGGAGATAACATAATATTAGGAATAAAATGGTTAGAAGAAATGAAACCATATAATTTAGAAAATACACAACTAACCATAACATATAAAAACAAGAAAGTCATAATAAAAAGAACAATATGAAAATATACATACTTGCAAAAATAATAATAGAAAATTACTAAAATAGATATTATACCCCTATGTTAAATACAGGAGCAGAAGCTAATATGTGCAAACACAATTGCCTACCAGAAGAAAAATGGGAAAAGCTAAAAACACTCATAGTAGTAACATGATTCAATAATGAAGGAAGTATGATAACATATAAAGCAAAGAATATAAAATTACAAATATGGGATAAAATATTAACTATAGAAGACATATATAGTTACGAATTCATAAATAAGGATATGCTTTTAGGAATGTCATTCTTAGAAAAACTATATCCCCATGTGATAACAAAAATACACTAGTGGTTTACTACACCATGTAAACAAAAGGTAGGAGCAAAAAGAGTAAACAACAAAAATAGGAAAACCACACCATGGATCAAAGGAAGTGAGAAGATTACCCAAAAACTAGAAAATATCACAGAAATTAACCATAATATCGAATTAATTGTATTTTCTATAGATAAACTAAAACTAATTCAAGAAAAACTAGAATCACTATATAGTGAAAATCCCTTGAAAGGATGGAAAAAACATAAAACAAAAATAAAAATCGAATTGATTGATAATAATGCCATAATAACCCAAACACCATTAAAATATAATTTTAATGATTTAACAGAATTCAAAATGCACATAAAAGAGTTACTAGAAAATAATTACATACAAGAAAGTAATAGTAAACATACAAGTCCAGCATTTATAGTAAATAAGCATAGTGAACAAAAAAGAGGAAAAAGTAGGATGGTTATTGACTATAGAAATCTAAATGCAAAAACAAAAACATATAATTAATTACCCAATACCAAACAAAGTATTAAAAATAAGACAAATCCAAGGATACAATTACTTCAGCAAGTTTGATTGTAAGTCAGGATTTTACCATCTAAAATTAGAAGAAGAATCTAAAAAGTTAACAGCTTTCACAGTACCACAAGGATTTTATGAATGGAATGTATTACCTTTTGGATATAAAAATGCACCAGGAAGGTACCAACATTTTATGGATAATTACTTTAACCAACTAGAAAATTGCATAATATACATAGATAATATATTATTATATTCAAGAACTCAAGATGAACATATAAAATTGCTAGAAAAATTTATACATATCATAACATACTCAGGAATAAGTGTAAGTAAGAAAAAGGCAGAAATAATGAAAACACAAATAGAATTTCTAGGAATACAAATAGATAAAAATGGTATAAAAATTCAAACACACATAGTACAAAAGATAATAAATTCTGAAGAACAAATAGATACGAAAAAGAAATTACAATCGTTTCTAGGCTTAGTAAACCAAGTGAGAGAATATATACCTAATTTAGCAGAAAACTTAAAACCTTTGCATCAGAAATTAAAGAAAGATGCAGAGTATCATTTTGACAATAAGGACCAAGAACAAATACGAAAAATAAAATTATTATGTAAAAATTTACCTAAATTATGTTTTCCAGATGAGAATAAAGAATTTATGTATATAGTAGAATCAGATGCAAGTGAAATAAGCTACAGAGGAGTATTAAAATATAAATATAATAAAGAAAAAGTGGAACATCATTGCAGATATTATTCAGGAACATTTACAAACCACGAAATAAAATGGAAAATAAATAGAAAAGAATTATATTCAATATATAAATGTTTATTAGCCTTTGAACCATACATCGTATATAACAAATTTATTGTAAGAACAGATAATACGCAGGTAAAATGGTGGATAACAAGAAAGGTAAAAGATTCAGTAACGACCAAAGAGATACGAAGACTAGTATTAAATATATTAAATTTTACATTTACAATAGAAATAATATGTACTAACAAGAATGTTATTGCAGATTACATCTCAAGACAAAGCTACACAGACTGAAAAAGAAAATACTATAGAAGAAATACTGAAAGCTATGAACCTACTATACACAAAAGTAGAAAATATTGACAAAGAGCGACAACAAATAAAAAGTCAGCAGCATGACTATCAAAATGCGGAGCTAAGTCGATCAGAAGACTTAAAAAATCCAAAGCTACAAGGTGACGTTGGAAAACACCTAAAAACCCATAATGATTTGTTACATGCAGCTACAGGAAGCACATCTGCAACAAAAGAAGAAAATAAAACCAGATATGTTAATACTAATATGAATAAAATGTTCGAAAAACCATTTATGCCAAAGAACCAAAAAGATCTATTATTTATACCACCTCAGCTAACCACATATAAAGAAAGCCTAGGACAAAACTAAAAGACTTATAACCATATAACCAGAGCTTATATAGAGAACATCCACAAAATACAGACCTTTCTAAACCAAAATCCAAAAATACAAAAAAACCCCATACATTACATAAAATCTACAGGGATATAACAAGCTGATTGCACAACCAGGAACTAGCACCAATCTAATAGGAACTTGCTACAACTATGGATTATTAAGTACCCTATATACCCAAACGGGAGACGAGATATCAACAATACCAAAGCTACATAAGGCCTTTATGCATTATAAAAGGATAACTAAAGAAACCCTTTTTTATATAAAGTTCTATTCAGCACCAGCAGAAATATTGTATGATGAAATTAAACCTATCATACAAGTTATAAAATCGGACTGACTAGAGAAATGATAAGACCAGAAAAAATAGAACGACAAGACGAGATACAAAAGATAGAGATACCAGAATTCTATGCAAGAAAACGGATTATTGGAATAGCCACTATTTTGAACGATTTAACAACCAATTATTTAAATGGAAATTCAGTATGGAGCTATTATGCAAGAGAACAAACTATGATATATTCAAATTCCAGAGAAATCAGAGAAGCAGATATGGAAGAAATACGACAATGGATACTAAGCTTATTAAAACCAGAACAAAAGCCAACTACAAGAGCAATACGGAAGAATTTCATTTCGCCAGAAATAATGACAAACTATTGCAAAGCTATTGAACACAGATACCCAGATCATCAATGTTCAAAATCCTATGGAGAAGACAACGTAATTCCAGCTGTCCAGCTAGAATAAAGACGATAGGATAAAAAGCAAAAACGACAAATAACAAGATAGAAAGCAGAAGACAAGATAAAGTGTGCAGCAGAAGACAAGATAAAGTGTGCATTATTGTAAAGTAAAGTAGTGTGCAGTAAAGTAGTGTGCATTATTATGCATTATTAAAGACAAGTGTAAAGTAAGGTATGTAAATAAGTGGACAAGTGTAAAGTAAAATAGTATTAGTAATAGTGTTAGTGATAA
Organism: Solanum okadae; assembly: GCA_036553675.1. Classification (NCBI taxonomy): domain Eukaryota; kingdom Viridiplantae; phylum Streptophyta; class Magnoliopsida; order Solanales; family Solanaceae; genus Solanum; species Solanum okadae. The sequence continues at coordinate 30,789,475 of CM071682.1, forward strand.
GGTATGTAAATTGGTAGACAAGTGTAAAGTAAAATAGTATTAGTAACAGTGTTAGTGATAGTGATAGAAATAAAGTAAGTAAGTAATAGGAGTAGCATCTCTACTGGTATAAATAGAGAGCCATTAGGCACATCTAAGGCAAGACTTTCTCGACGGAAAGCAAGCCTCTTTGTAAAATACTCTCAAATAAATAAATATCAAGTTTTAATTTAAGCTATGGAGCAAAATATACTAGATCTCATAGAAAAACAGGTATATCTATTTATGATTATGCATAGCTAAATCTATTAATTCCTGAATATCATAGCATGATTAAATAAGTTCATACTAGTTATTATATACTAGAATTATTTGAAGCATGTTTTCTAGTTTGTTAACATGAGGAAAAAAGGAGAAACTTCCAGACTATGTCATCCTAAAGTTGAAACCATAGGCAAGAAAGTCGTGAGGAGAGTAAACAGAGTTGAGGCGCTGTTACGAAGGGAGTACCTTTGAAAGTACGTGTTAATAGTGACAGGAGAACATGGTTGAAAATAATCTAGTTTATAGTAATCTAATATGAATAATATTTATTATGCATATGATATAAGAGAATTATTAATTAAACAGTAGAACATTAATATGACTACTTTCTACATGATGAAATGATATTAGCTTATGAAACATTGATTTTATATATTCTAAAAAATATAAAAATAATTGAATTAAGAATAATTATATGGGAAAAAATATTTGACTTAGAAAAATTAGAATTAGTAACTCAAACCTGGTATGAAATAGACGAAATAGATGAAATATATGATCTAGAACAAATTAATATTAATGATTTAGAATTAGAATACTCAGACTAATGATAAATTACGAATACTTCCAATATTGGCAAGAAACTACTGAAGAAATAACTTTACTAGGAGATCTAATAAAAGAAAATATAGAAATATATCAAAGAACCCAAGATATACAATACATAGAATACATTCTAGAAAATATAAGAGAAATAATTAGACTAATACCCTTAAAGAAAGAATATTATGATAAAGCATTCAATGTCTAACAACATACTCACAAAATTGGTATCAGAGCCCATAATGTTCTTTCTTTTATTTACCACAATGATGACCATCAATATTTTACCATACTCATATTCATACATTTAACCACTTGTCATTTTAAGTCACATTATGTCCTGCTACCACATTCACATAAGAGAATGGAGCAAATCAATTGAACGAATTTCATGATTTTTATCAAGATCATATCAATTTTCTCAGTCATCATTATATCATCAAATAGTGCATTGAGACTCAAACTCAATGTCATACCCATATGAAGATGTTTTAGGCAATAATTTGATAGGACTCAAACCCAATACATTATCCTCTTGGTGCGATGAAACTTGAATCCATCGTCTTATCCTCAATCAATAATATAATAGGTCACCCAATTTAATCTACGAACTAATAAATCATAATTAAAGTAACACAAATACAAAATTAATGGTATAATACGTCAACCAATGGTATAATATTCCCACCTTAATATGTTAAATACCAATTCCAACATTAATAAAATGATACTAGAAGCTCAAAAGTGAGAAAAATTAGAGTCTCATTAGCCAAATCTTCTTAATCTTCATTGGAATATTAAAATTACTACTATCCCTACTTTTATTGACTTATCAAAGTGATAAAAAAAATTCATTAATTCAACAAGAAAAAATCTGTAACAGACATATTCAAGAAAGGAAAACAATTTGAATAGTTTTAAAGCTATGCTTTTGGCCTTCTCAAAGTGAAGACGAAAATGTTCAAATAAGTAATAAAAAGAGTGAATAGCTTGACTCAACTAGATGATCTGTTTATTAGAATAATGATGTAATAGTTTATGTACTTGATGTGATGAAAGATTACCTATTCATCTATCTTAGTTGGTTAGAGACTCGTACTGATAACATTTTGTAAAACTAAAGCAAAATAAGACAAGAAATATAGAAGATGAAAGCAATAGATATAGGGAGAAAAGAGATGAAAGTTTTTCTTATTATTCTAAGTCTTGTATCCAATATGAATTCTTATGTCTCTATTTATAGTGTAACATAGAGGCCTACAAAAGGTTAGTCATAAACATGACATTAACATGAATATAATGGAGGAGGTTATGGAAGTGAAAGGTTACAAGAATAATGGTTATAAAGTTGGAGGTTATAAATATATTCATAATAGAAGAAAGTAATGGAGATAATGATTGAGAGTAACTATTTGGTGTAATGGACATCCACACTATAATATTTTATAACAGTGGAACCACTTTATTTTTCCTTTTTAATCCTTAACAAAAAAGAATATGGCTTGCACAAGATTCTGTCCCTTAAACTCTCTTCCAAATTTTTTTTTGTTTACAAAAAAACAGAACTTGACCTTTTCAAGTCCTTATCCAACTTAAAATCTATTTCTTTTCAACATATAATATAATTCTGTAGCAATTTTACTCATCTTTTTCCATTACTTCCATGAAAAAAAAACGTGAAACAACAAAAACAATATCTCAACAAAATTCCATGAAAGAACCACAAGGAAGAAAAAAAAACTCAGGTAAGTAAATCTTTTCTCTTTTTCCCACTCATAATGGAATATCGAGTAACCAAAAGAAAATAGATCGATAATGGACAAAAATAAACATATTTATTATCAGATTTCAAATTTCTCGCTTCATTCAACCAAAGAATTTCAATCATTATTTAAACTTGGCTCTGATGCCATTTGTAGGATCTATAGAAAGAAAACGATGAATTGTGTACCTTTTATTTTGCAGCGGAAGATCGACGAAATCATTTTCTTTGAAGCATTGCTCCAAGACAAACTTGAATCTCAAGGAAACAAGGTAAATGTTTCAATAACTAATTATCTTTTTGTTAATGTCTTTTTCTTAGAAAAATATTGTGTTCAGAGTGTTCAGTTTTTCTCTGTCTTCTTTTTCTTCTTTCTCCAGAGCGTAAAGTTTCTCTATTTAAAAATAAAGGTTTGTGTACGTTGGAGCAGTTACATAGTAATTGTTCCCATCCCTATTTTTAAATTAAGACTTAACTCTTTTTTAACAGATAACAATTTATGATCAGTCAATCCACATGGGCGATCCATGACCCAAAACTTACACTATTGTTGTTTAATTGAACTCTGGCATTGACTATTGAGGTTAGTCACTGCAATTTACTTTTTGCTCGTTCTTTTCATTTTTTAAAACTTATTGTTCTCTTGCTTATGCGTGTTGTTTATATGTAGTTTCGTACTCAATAAAATGATGAAACTCTAGTGTAATGTATAAGATTTGCAAATATACTGACAATTACCTATTACACAAGCTTTGCATTTCAATATCTAATAAACTTAGCAATAGAGAAACAACTGAAATAGTCCTTGAGATGCAATTTTTGACATAAGAAGGAAGTTGTATTGTTGTGAAATTAATTGTAGTATTTTGACATTTCAAATATGAATTGCCTAGGTTTGACATTTTTGACTGTTATTTTTCTGCATATATAGATTAACTTAGCATTCATACTACTTTTTTATATATGTAATAAACATCCAACTTATAGGTGTTAAAATGGTTATGCTTTTTAGTACCAAATTGTTGTGAAATTACATGAAAAGTTGATCCTAACTACTAGAAAAAAAGGTTTTAGCGACAATTATTTAATGGCATAAAGACAATTGCCGCTAATGATTTCATTAAGGTGAAATATTAGTGGCAAATAAATATTAGCCAATAAAAGGTATCCATTATCGACAATAAAAACAATTTTCCACTAAAAATCAGTAATTAAAATAAATAATTTATTAATTTGTCTTTCCTTCCTATTTGCTGGACAAGCTATTCAATCCTATTATTATAAGAAAAAATAAAAGAAAACCCTAGTATTTTCTTCGGCTCATGAACTCATTTTGAAGATGACTATGGTTGTTGTCAAATTAGTCACGTCGCTCCATCTCAAATTCTGTCTCCGGTCATCGTTTACCTAGGTAACTTTATCTCTTATCCAAATGGCTAGACCCATCAATGAATTCCATCCATTTACAATTGATTTTGGGTTGATGTTGCTCGACTTTGTTCAATCTTTGTTGTCAATCGTATTCCTATCATTCTCTCCTGCACTTTATTGTCTTCATCGACAAAAATTATGGTTCGCTGGTACTAATTTGTGGTTTTTTCAAACTATGGCGTTTTGGGATTTATAAAAGTATAAATTTAATGTGTTTGCTAAGTCATTTGTGATATCTGGCTGCTGTTAAGTTCATGGGTTATTTGTTGAATTGTTTCTTCTTTTGTTTCCTCTACTGCTTAATGAATTGGTTCCTCTATTTGCTAACTGTGATTCTTATGATTATTTAAAAATTGTTAATGTTGGTTGATGCATATTGATGTTTTAATTGAATCTAATACTTCTACCGATATGGATTCAACAATGTTCTAACTTTTTGCCCGGGTATTTTTTTATTCTATTGTTTGTTGTTGGTTTAGTGCGTTGGTAGACTTGTTGCTGGTTACTTATGGTTAATTGGAGCATTTTAGCGGCTAAAGTTTGAAAAAGATTTACAACATCCAGAATAACATTGCTGGTTTTAAACGTTTTCTTATGTCAATAAAAAGTTCCAAAGTAAAAAAAATGCATAAAAATTGAAATAAATCCATAATCAAAGTACACCGATAGCACTCTTAAACCAAACATCATAACAATCTTCATTACTACATCATTTACTTAATTAAGTCCAAATAAGTCTAATGCAAAGGTTATAAAATATAAAAATCTTACACTCTAAAAAATCAGCTGATATGATGACGTAAAATTCAATATACTTTTAAGTACTAGTTAGAATTTAAACTCTCATCTCGTAGAGTCAGATATCTATAGATAAAAATGGTACCAACCTAATAAAATATCAACTTATTAGAAAAATATATAGAAAGCATAAACACATGTATTATCAGTAGTTGATAGTTCAAAGTAGATGACCTTTTGCAATATATTGATTCATAACGGTTACTTGTCGTTCAGTTGAAAAAACTGATTGTTGTCAACTTACTTATTTTTTCTTAAGAAAAATGTTGATCTAGTTAAAAGAGTAAAGAGAGACTGATTCTCCCAGGTGCAGATTGAATATAGATAAAAATCTTAGCTTCTCCAGAACAGTTTCATTGAACATTTTAATCACAATATATGTGTCTTAGTATTCTTTCTTAAGAAAAAGTTGGCCCGAATAAAATTTAAAGAGTACTTCATAAAAACACAAATTAAAGAGCTCGTCATGCACTGAAATGTTGCAATGCTTTTACAATAAATATAGGCACTTAATTTATTTTTTTTGGGGGGGGGGGGGGATGGAACTTATTATTTTGGTTTGACGTTCAACAAAAAAATTCCGCAACATTCATCAACCTCACCATCATTTTGATCCCTTAGCTTATCATTGTATTTCATTGAATCAATTAGACAAGCTTATCATGAAACGTTTTAGATAAAGTAAGGAAATTATTGGAGGAGTATAAAATGACAATATATAACATTGAATAAGAATTGAATACTAGAGAAGCATAGATGGATGAGAATAGAGAAATCAGAACCCTGATCTAGTAGTTTCATAGTCATTATTAAAAAAAATAGTTTACAGGGAATGAAAACATATGCATCTGATAACATATCAATATTAAACTCCAATCATCAGGTCCTTTAGCCTTTTCTTTCATAATGAAGAAATTTGTATCACTACGACACTAACAAACCAATTCTTTGCGTTTGGATCGAAAAACATGTTTAGTTCTAGCTTTTCTTAAAATTATCACAGATTTTGAAAGATAATTTAGTAGCGGAAAATTATAAAAAGGAAGACCTATAAACAAAACTTAATATTAAGAACAAAAAAGTTAACAACAAAATATCTCAATTCATGTTTTCATTTTTTTTCTAATTAAAATTTTATGAGATCTTTTATGGATACTAAAGAAACAAAAAAGTGAGAAAAATCATGTGTTACTATGGAAATCTGAATTAAGTTTGTTCTGGAAAGTTGAAATGAGTTCTTTTTTAAATGACTGGGAAGTTTTTGGTGTACTTCAGAATTTCAAGTTACTAGTCGTGAAATTAGAAACAAAAATATACCATATGTAAAGAATTGTTGGTGTTTCTCGTTATCAGTACAAATGGAATCTTTTATGTTAAATGGATATGTAGACACTTCAAAAGTAGGCTTTCGAAATTGTTGAATACTTAGAGAGGTCTTGTATTTTTGGAGGAAAAGAGAACTTGTGAGTGCTTCTCTCACTGTTAAACTAATAAGGTCATTTAAAAAGTGACTAGAATAGAAACTAATTTAACTAACAAATAAGGACTATTAGTGCTTTATATCAAAGAATAAGGATGATTTTGAGTGAACTATTTTGGACATCCTCTTTCCTTACAATAAAAATTTAAACTTCTGGGCAGTCCATACACTAAATTTGATTTTTATTTATGTTGTTTTTGGGGATATGTTAGTATTATATGATAATTGTTTGTTAGAGATCTTTTTTTCTCTAATTCCCTAAAGCAACTATCATCTATATTGATTTTGTTTTGTCTTGATGTTCTTTCTAGCTAGCCTTACACATTTCAGTCTTGTTCTCAAACTTTCAGCCTAAGCACAAATACTTGGCCAATATGTCAGTTTGGTGAACCAACGGGTCGCTCCTCTAGTTGAGGTATCGGGCCCCTTTTTCGTTGCCTGTTCTAAGATGGCCGAATATTACGTAAATGCCCAAAATGGCCGAAAAATCAAGAAAAATAACAATACAAAAAATACTTTAAAAAAATTTCGACTTGCATCAATGACCTTAGAATAACGTGACGAATAAAACAACAAAACATTAGATCTTTTTGTAATTGTTCGAAAATGGCCGACTATTACGTAAATGCACCAAAATGGTCGAAAAATCAATAAAAACACATAAACAATACAAAAAATGCCTCAAATTTTTTTTTGACTTGCACCAATGACCTCAGAATATTAGGCCGAATAAAAGAACGAAACTTTACTTTTTTTCGTTACTGTGTGATAATGGCTGAATATTACGCAAATGCCCTAAAATGACCAAAAAATCAAGAAACATACATAACCAATACAAAAAACGCCTCAATTTTTTTTTGATTTGCACCACTGACCTTAGAATATCCGACGAATAAAAGAACAAAACATTACTTTTATTTGTAACTATGTGAAAATGGCCGAATATTACATAAATGCTTTAAAATGACCGAAAAATCAAGAAAAATACATACACAACACAAAAAATGCCTCAAATTTTTTTTGACTTGAGCCAATGACCTTAGAATATCGTGACGAATAAAAGAATAAAACTTTACTTTTTTTCGTAACTGTCTGAAAATGACATAATATTAAATAAACGCCCCAAAATGGCCGAAAAATTAAGAAAAATACATAAACAATACAAAAAACGGCTCAAAAAAGTTTGACTTGCATAAATGACCTTAAAATATCGTGACGAATAAAAGAACAAAACTTTACTTCTTTTCGTAACTGTCCAAAAATGGCCGAATATTACGTCAATGCCTTAAAATGGCTGAAAAATCAAGAAAATTATATAAACAATACAAAAAAAAAACCCCAAATTTTTTTTTGAATTTCACCAATGACTTTAGAATATCGTGACGAATAAAAGAACAAAACTTTAATTATATTTATAAATGTGTGAAAATGGATGAATATTACGTAAATGCCTTATAATGGTCGAAAAATCAATAAAAATACATAAACAATATAAAAAATGGCTCAAAAATTTGTTGACTTGCACCAATAACCTTAGAATATCATGACAAATAAAACAACAAAACTTTACTTCATTTCGTAATTGTCCGAAAATGGCCGAATATTATGTAAATGCCTCAAAATGGCCGAAATATCAATAAAAATACATAAACAATACAAAAAGCGCCTCAATTTTTTTTTGACTTGCACCTATGACCTTTGAATATCGACACGAATAACAGATCAAAACTATACTTCTTTTCGTAAATGTCCAAAATTGGCGAATATTACGTAAATTACCCAAAATGGCCGAAAAATCAAGAAAAATTCATAAACAATACAAAAAACACCTCAAATTTTTTTTGACTTGCACCAATGACCTTAGAATATCGTGACGAATAAAAGAACAAATCTTTACTTCTTTTCGTAACTGTCCGAAAATGGTCGAATATTACGTAAATGACCCAAAATAGCCGATAAATCAAGAAAAATACATTAACAATACAAAAAGCGCCTAAAAATTCGACTTGCACCAATGACCTTAGAATATCGTGACGAATAAAAGATCAAAACTTTAATTCTTTTCTTAAATGTCTGAAAATGGCCGAATATTACGTATATGCCCAAAAATGACTGGAAAATCAAGAAAAATACATAAATATTAAAAAAAAGTCTTAAAATATTCTGACTTGCACCAATAACCTTAGAATATCGTGACGAATAAAAGAACAAAACTTTACTTCTTTTCGTAACTATCCGAAAATGACCTAATATTAAATAAAGTATAACTTACATAAATACCATAATGTAAAACCTAAATTACGTTCTATCCCTATTATTTTTGTAATTACATAAATCCCATATTTTTAGGCATTTCGGATACATAATTAAGGATCCGGATACATTATTGTTGATACATTATGTATCAATCTGTTGCAACTTATTAAGGGAAAAAAAGAGCTGAAAATCAAATTAAGATCTCATAGTATCCATTTGTTGAACTAATTAAGGGGGGAAAAGAGAGCTGAAAATCAAATTAAGATCCCATAAATTACGTTATTTCATTCCAAATTATTGTCAAGAATTCAAAATCCTATAGTGTAACAAACCAAAAAATTCAAAAATTAAATTTCTTCTACTTGTTCATCGTTCTCTCTGTTTCATAAAAAAATTTGTCGAAATTTTGGATAAGCGAGGTGAGTTATGAAGGATACAAAAGTGATGGAATTGTTGTTGGACAAACGATTTCTTTTGTGAATCTTCAAGTTCATCGAATATTCTTTCGATTTTGATTCAAGATTGTTGAAAATTTTGAGATTCAAAATTCTTCTCTAGTTCATTGAAGATCCTTTCCAACTCAAAATTATTCTCCTAGTTCATTGAAGATTCTTTCAATTTTGATTCAAAATTATCGAAAAATTTGAGAAGATACATCATGAAGATCCTTTCAATTTAAATTGATAAGTGTTGTATTTCTACTAGATACTTTAAATATGAACGTGTTGCCCATAAGATTTTAGGTTTAAGATCGATACATTATTATTTGGTAATTGTTATGTATCAGATACATTTAGTATAAATTCAAATTTACGTATCATAACTAAAAATATGTGCATGATACATTATTATTTATGTATCTTATTTTGTTTGAGATCATGAAGATCCTTTCAATTTAAATTGATATGTGTTGTATTTCTACAAGATACATTAAATAAGAAAGTGTTGCCCATAAGATTTTAAGTTTGAGATCGATACATTATTGTTTGGTAATTGTTATGTATCAGATACATTTAGTATAAATTTGAATTTACGTATCATAACTAAAAAATTAGTGTATGATACATTATTATTTATGTATCTTATTTTGTTTGAGAAATACGATATTTTAAAATAAAAAAAATACATTATACATTTAATTGTTCCAAAATAGCTTCTTTTTGTGTGTGTAATAAATAACACAAAGTTTATGTATCAAGTACACTTATATTGAACATGATAAACAGTAGTCAAAGATTCAACAACATTAGAGTTATGTATCAATACCTTAAATATGAACATTATACATTGCATAAAACAAAGGTTATTGTAGCAGTGATGTATCAGATCAATGATAACACTAACAAAGACTAATTTAAGACTCAAAATAAACGAGATACATTAAAAATTTGTATTTGATAGTGATGCCCGTGCTATGGCAGATCCAACTTTTTTCTTCTTCTTTTTTTGGACGTTTTTCAATAGTAGAAACATTAAAAGAAAATAAATATTTCTCAAGAAAATATTTCAACAACAATATGATTAACTAAAATTGTAAAGGTTCAATAAGATTTTAATGAGGGCAGGGGGCGGTGGTAATTTTATTTTTATTTTTTAAGATGAAAAAATTAAAAAATAATAATAAAAGAAATCAAAAATTGAAGTGATGGAAATAAATCTACCTCTTGAATAATTTGAAATCATTAATTGGAAATAGAAAAGATTTGAAATTCGAAAATAAATTAATTGATAAACTTGAGAGAAACACCTTCTGAAAATCAAAATGAATTTGAAATTTGTAACGCTAAAGAAGTGGAGTGAATTTAGGGATAAAATGGAGGGGTGCAATGGAGAGTGGGAAAGCGTGGATGTAGGCTGAAAATAGGAGTAAAATATTTATGTATTCGACAGATTTTATGAATTGGGGGAATTAAGGGATTTTTGAAATATTTGAAAAAGGTAGGGATAAATGGATATTAAGGTAAGTAAAGGTGTGTATATAAGTAATTTTCCTTTAAATAAATCCCCCAAAATGACCTAAAAATCAAGAAAAATACATAAACAATACAAAAATGCCATAAAAAAAATTTCAACTTGCACCAATGACCTTAGAATATCGTGAAGAATAAAATAACAAAACTTTACTTCTTTTCGTAACTGTCCGAAAATTGACGAATATTACATATATGCCTCAAAATGACCGAAAAATCAAGAAAAATACATAAACAATACAAAAATGCCATAAAAAAATTTCCACTTGCACCAATGACCTTAGAATATCATGACGAATAAAATAACAAAACTTTACTTCTTTTAGTAACTGTCTGAAAATTGCCGAATATTACATTTATGCCTCAAAATGACCAAAAAATCAAGAAAAATACATAAACAATACAAAAAATGCTTCAAAAAAATTTCGACTTGCACCAAAGACCTTAGAATAACGTGACGAGTAAAAGAGTAAAACTTTACTTCTTTTCGTAACTGTCTGAAAATGGCGGAATATTACGTAAATGCCCCAAAACGATCGAAAAATCAAGAAAAATACATCAACAATACAAAAAAGCCTTAAAAAAAATTTCAACTTACATCAATGACCTTAGAATATCGTGACGAACAAAAGAACAAGATTTTACTGCTTTTCGTAACTCTTAGAAAATGACCGAATATTAAGTAAATCCCTTAAAATGGCATAAAAATCAAGAAAAATACTAAATCAATACAAAGAACGTCTCAAAAAAAATTCAACGTGAACCAATAACCTTAGAATATCGTGATGAATAAAAGAACAAAACTTTACTACTTTCGTAACTCTCCAAAATTGGCCGAATATTACGTAAATGCCCAAAATGGCCAAAAAATCAAGAAAAACACTAACAAAATACAAAGAACGTCTCAAAAAAAAAATTCAACTTGTACCATTGACTTTAGAATATCGTGACAAATAAAAGATCAAAACTCTAATTTTTTTCGTAACTGTCCGAAAATGGCCGAATATTACGTTAATGCCCAAAATGGCCAAAAAATCAAGAAAAAATATATATATAAACAATACAAAAATGCCTCAAATATTTCGACTTGCACAAATGACATTAAAATATCGTGAAGAATAAAATAACAAAACTTTACTTCTTTTCGTAATTGTCCGAAAAATGGCCGAATATTACGTAAATGAACCAAAATTGCCGAAAAATCAAGAAAACTACATAAAAAAAAATACAAAAAACGCCTCAAAAAAGTTCAACTGGTACCAATTACATTAGAATATCGTGATGAATAAAATAACAAAACTTTACTTCTTTTCGTAACTGTCCGAAAATGGCAGAATATTACGTAAATGCCGCAAAATGGACGATAAATCAAGAAAAATACAGTAACAATACAAAAAACACCTCAAAAAAAATTACGACTTATAGCAATGACCTTAGAATATCGTGACGAATAGAGAATCAAAACTTTACTTATTTTCTTAACTGTTCGAAAAAGACCAAATATTACATAAATGCCCAAAAATGGCTGTAAAATAAAAAAAAATACATAAACGAATAAAAAACGCCTCAAAAAAATTCTGACTTGCACCAATGACCATAGAATATCTTAACGAATAAAAGAACTAAACTTTACTTCTTTCCTTAACTGTCCGAAAATGGCCTAATATTACATAAATGCCCCAAAATGGCCGAAAAATCAAGAAAAATACATAAACAATACAAAAGTGACTTAAAAAAATTTCAACTTGCACCAATGACCTTAGAATATCGTGACGAATAAAAGAACTAAACTTTACTTCTTTTCGTATCTGTCCGAAAATAGCCGAATATTACATTTATGCCTCGAAATGGCCGAAAAATCAATAAAAATATTAAACAATAAAAAAAACGCCTCAAAAGAATTTCGACTTGCACCAATGACCTTAGAATATTGTGACGAGTAAAACAGTAAAACTTTACTTCTTTTCGTAATTATCTGAAAATGACTGAATATTACGTAAACTCTCCAAGATGGCCGAATAATCAAGAAATACACGTAAACAATAAAAAAAAATGCCTTACAAAATTTTGACTTGCACCAAAGACCTTCGAATAATGTGACGAGTAAAAGAGTAAAACTTTACTTCTTTTCGTAACTCTCCGAAAATAGACGAATATTACGTAAATGCACAAAAATGACATAAAAAAAAAAATACATCAACAATATAAAAAAGCCTTAAAAAATTTCAACTAGCATCAATGACCATAGAATATCGTCACGAACAAAAGAACAAAACTTTACTACTTTTCGTAACTCTCCGAAAATGACCGAATATTAAGTAAATCCCTTAAAATGGCATAAAAATCAAGAAAAATACTAAAACAAAACTAAGAACGTATCAAAAAAAAATTCAACTTGAACCAATAACCTTAGAATATCGTGATGAATAAAAGAATAAAACTTTACTTCTTTCGTAACTCTCCAAAAATGGCCGAATATTACGTAAATGCCCAAAATGGCCAAAAAATCAAGAAAAATACAACAGAATACAAAGAACGTCTCAAAAAAAATTCAACTTGTCCATTGACCTTAGAATATCGTGACAAATAAAAGATCAAAACTCTACTTCTTTTCGTAACTGTCCGAAAATGGCCGAATATTATGTTAATGCCCAAAATGGCCAAAAAATCAACAAAAAAAATAAATATATAAAAACAATACAAAAATACCTCAAAATATTTCGACTTACACAAATGACCTTAAAATATCGTGAAGAATAAAATAACAAAACTTTACTTCTCTTCGTAATTGTCCGAAAAATAGCCGAATATTACGTAAATGCACCAAAATTACCGAAAAATCAAGAAAACTACATAAAAAAAATACAAAAAACGCCTCAAAAAAGTTCAACTTGCACCAATGACCTTAGAATATCGTGACGAATGAAATAACAAAATTTTACTTCTTTTCGTAATTGTCCGAAAATGGCAGAATATTACGTAAATGCCGCAAAATGGCCGATATATCAAGAAAAATACAGTAACGATACAAAAAACACCTCAAAAAAAATTATGACTTATATCACTGACCTTAGAATATTGTAACGAATTACAGATCAAAACTATACTTCTTTTCTTAACTGTTCGAAAAAGACCGAATATTACGTAAATGCCCAATAATGGCTGTAAAATCAAGAAAAATACATAGACGAATAAAAAACGCCTCAAAAATATTCTGACTTGCACCAATGACCATAGAATATCTTAACGAATAAAAGAACTAAACTTTACTTCTTTCCTTAACTATCCGAAAATGGCCTAATATTACATAAATGCCCCAAAATAGCCGAAAAATCAAGAAAATACATAAACAATACAAAAATTCCTTTAAAAAAATTTCAACTTGCACGAATGACCTTAGAATATTGTGACGAATAAAAGAACAAGACTTTACTTCTTTTCGTAATTGTCCGAAAATGGCCGAGTATTACATTTATGCCTCGAAATGGCCGAAAAATCAATAAAAATATTAAACAATACAAAAAACGCCTCAAAAAAAATTTCGACTTGCACCAATGACTTTAGAATATTGTGACGAGTAAAACAGTAAAACTTTACTTCTTTTCATAATTGTCTGAAAATGACCGAATATTGCGTAAACTCCCCAAGATGGCCGAAAAATCAAGAAATACACATAAACAATACAAAAAATGCCTTATAAAATTTTGACTTGCACCAAAGACCTTAGAATAACGTGAAGAGTAAAAAGAGTAAAACTTTACTTCTTTTCGTAACTCTCCGAAAATAGCCGAATATTACGTAAATGCACAAAAATGACATAAAAATCAAGAAAAATACATCAACAATACAAAAAAGCCTTAAAAAAATTTCAACTCACATCAATGACCTTAGAATATTGTGACGAACAAAAGAACAAAACTTTACTGCCTTTCGTAAATCTTAGAAAATGACCGAATATTAAGTAAATTCCTTAAAATGGCATAAAAATCAAGAAAAATACTAAAACAATACAAAGAACGTCTCAAAAAAAATTCAACCTGAACCAATAACCTTAGAATATCGTGATGAATAAAAGAACAAAACTTTACTTCTTTCGTAACTCTCCTAAAATGGCCGAATATTACGTAAATGCCCAAAATGGCCAAAATATCAAGAAAAACACTAACAGAATACAAAGAACGTCTCAAAAAAAATTCAACTTGTACCATTGACTTAGAATATCGTGACAAATAAAAGATCAAAACTCTACTTCTTTTCGTACTTGTCCGAAAATGGCCGAATATTACGTTAATGCCCAAAATGGCCAAAAAATCAAGAAAAAAATAATATAAAAACAATACAAAAATACCTCAAAATATTTCGACTTGCACAAATGACCTTAAAATATCGTGAAGAATAAAATAACAAAACTTTACTTCTTTTCGTAATTGTCCGAAAAATGGCCGAATATTACGTAAATGCACCAAAATTGCCGAAAAATCAAGAAAACTACATAAAAAAAAAACAAAAAACGCCTCAAAAAAGTTCAACTTGCACCAATGACCTTAGAATATCGTGACGAATAAAATAACAAAACTTTACTTCTTTTCGTAACTATCCGAAATAGGCAGAATATTACGTAAATGCCGCAAAATGGTCGATAAATCAAGAAAAATACAGTAACAATACAAAAAACACCTCAAAAAAAATTACGACTTATACCAATGATCTTAGAATATCGTGACGAATTACAGATCAAAACTTTACTTTTTTTCTTAACTGTTCGAAAAAGATAGAATATTACGTAAATGCCCAAAAATGGCTGTAAAATCAAGAAAAATACATAAATAAATAAAAAACGCCTCAAAAAAATTCTGACTTGCACCAATGACCATAGGATATCTTAACGAATAAAAGAACTAAACTTTACTTCTTTCCTTAACTGTCCGAAAATGGCCTAATATTACATAAATGCTCCAAAATGGCCGAAAAATCAAGAAAGATACATAAACAATACAAAAATGCCTTAGAAAAAATTTCAACTTGCACCAATGACCTTAGAATATCGTGACGAATAAAAGAACAAAACTTTACTTCTTTTCGTAACTGTCCGAAAATGGCCGAATATGACATTTATGCCTCGAAATGTCCGAATAATCAATAAAAATATTAAACAATACAAAAAAAGCGTCAAAAAATTTTCGACTTGCACCAATGACTTTGGAATATTGTGACGAGTAAAAGAGTAAAACTTTACTTCTTTTCGTAATTGTCTGAAAATGACCGAATATTACGTAAACTCCCCAAAATGGCCGAAAAATCAAGAAATACACATAAACAATACAAAAAATGCCGTACAAAATTTCGACTGTTATCAATGACCTTATAATATCGTGACGAACAAAAGAACAAAACTTTACTTGTTTTTGTAACTCTCCGAAAATAGCCGAATATTACGTAAATGCACAAAAATGACATAAAAATCAAGAGAAATACTAAAACAATACAAAGAACGCCTCAAAAAAAATTCAACTGGTACCATTTACCTTAAAATATCGTGACGAATAAAAGATCAAAACTTTACTGCTTTTCTTAACTGTCCTAAAATGGCCGAATATTACGTAAATGCCCAAAATGGTCGAAAAATACATAAACCGAATAAAAAACGCCTCAAATTTTTTTGACTTGCACCAATGACCTTAGAATATAGTAACAAATAAAAGAACAAAACTTTACTTCTTTTATTAACTGTCCGAAAATGGCCGAATATTACATAAATGCCCATAATGGCCGAAAGATTAGGAAAAATACACAAACAATATAAAAAACGCCTCAAAAAAATTCCGACTTGCACCAATGATCTTAGAATATCGTGACAAATAAAAGAAATAAACTTTACTTCTTTTCATAATTAGCCGAAAATGGACAATTATTACCTAAATGTCCTAAAATGGCCGAAAAATAAAGAAAAATACATAAACTATACAAAAAATGCATCAAATTTTTTTTGACTTGCACCAATGACTTAGAATATCGTGAGGAATAAAAGATCAAAACTTTACTTCTTTTCGTAACTGTCTGAAAATGGCCAAATATTTCGTAAATTCCTTAAAATGGACGAAAAATCAAGAAAAAAACATAAACAATACAAATAACGCATCAATTTTTTTTTTACTTGCACCAATGACCTTAGAATATCAAGACGAATAAAGGATCAAAACTTTAGATCTTTTCATAAATGTCCGAAAATGGCCGAATACTACGTAAATGTGCCAAAATGACCAAAAAATTAAGAAATATACATAAACAATACAAAAAACGCCTCAAAAAAATTTCAACATGCACCAATGACCTTAGAGTATCATGACGAATAAAAGAACAAAACTTTACTTCTTTTCGTAACTATGTGAAAATGGCCGAATATTACGTAATTGCCCAAAAAGACCGAAATATCAAGAAAAATACATAAACAATACAAAAAATGCCTCAAAAATATTTCGACTTACATCAATGACCTTAGAATATCGTAACGAATAAAAGAATAAAACTTTACTTCTTTTCGTAACAGTTCGAAATGGGCCGAATAATACGTAAATGCCACAAAATGGCCAAAAAATTAAGAAAAATATATAAACAATACAAAAAACGCTTCAATTTTTTTTGACTTGCATCAATAACCTTAGAATATCGTGACGAATAAAAGAACAAAACTTTACTTCTTTTCGTAACTATGCGAAAATGGCTGAATATTACGTAAATGCCCAAAAAGGCCGAAATATCAAGAAAAATACATAAACAATACAAAAAAACGCTTTCAATTTTTTTTGACTTGCACCAATGACCTTAGAATATCTACATGATGAAACGATGCAGGCCAAATGGCTCAGTACATGAAATGTACGAGTATGTAAGGGGAAATCTAAAGCATAAACAAAAGCTTGAACTAGTAGAAAATAAACATAACTCTTCTCAAACTTACTCAACTCAAGGAATACTCAAGGATACTCAAAACTACTCAAATTTACTCAACTCAGAAGTACTCAAGGAAAAGATACTCAACTCAGTAATAAGGTTCCAACTCAGTGAAATGGGGCTCAACTCAACAATAAGGTACTCGACTCAATGAACCACAGTTCAACTCAAGATACTCAATTCAATATACTCAATAATAAGCAATAATAAAAGATGCAATATATGGAAAACTTTTAAAACAGCAGAACACAACTCAATGTATTGAAGAGTACAATAACAACTCAATTTGTATATAATAAAATATAATATAACACTGTGGGAGTTTCACTAACCGACAACTATCACTATGAGCTATGTGATGATACAACGTCTCGCTCACGTTGCTAGAACTGTCCTATACTTTTCCATGATATAAGACATGTTGTCACAACCCAGGGGTACCCCCTAGATGTAACACGGCGTACTTGAACCCGAAGGGGTCTCATACAAGCCCTTAGTATATCATAAACATAAGTAATAGAAATAATGCATAATTAAAACTTTTTACAATCAAAGTCTTTTCATAAAATCAAAATAGAAGTCTAGACATTGTCTCCATAAACCATCTAATTAAATCGAGAATCAATAGGGTCACATCCCTTTACAATAAAGTCTCAAAGTAGAACATACGAAAGGAAAATAGAAAGAATAGCTTTTGTCCTCGAACCATGAGGACTCACCAAGGCAAGGAGAGAATCAATCCAAGCCTTCAACCAAACAGAAGTAACCTCAACAATCGGGACCTACACTTATAGAAAAATGTAGAAAATATGGGTTAGCACAAAAATGTACTAAGTATGGAAGCCATGCATAAAAATCCTTAAAACATGCTCAAAAGGGACATTTAGTTAAAACCATGCATTTATCAAGTTTAAAAGCCATCATGCACATTTGTGAAGAACCATAAGTCAAAAAATATCATAAGCAACCCAAAGTTATACTTGTGCAATGCATAGGTAAGATCCCATAATCCTACCTAATACTAAGTACCGCTTTTAGGTCACCAATATCTCACATATCATACCTTGACCTCATCCATAGTCAATACTCATAGACAAGGAAACATTCATGTTCAAAACTTGTAGCAAGTAAAGTCACTCTTATCAATAATACATATCATACATGCATAATTCATAAGTCTTTATATCATAAGAGAACTTCACCACAAGCACTCTTAAAGCCTACTTGTGCAATGCATAAATGGAGTCCCATACCCCCACTCATACTAAATAGTACCTCTTAAGAAGTCATAGTTATAGTTCATGTTCTTGTCATAATTCATATTCTTGTCATATAGGGAAATATAACCTTAACCGACATAGACCATGTGAGCTACATGGAATCCGGTGTCTTACCCCCACACCGAAAAGAGGTGTCCTACTTGCCTAAGGTAGAACTCATATATTAGCTTTTAGGTGGATCCACTAGCTAAAGACCTATGTGGGCACATAGTTATGGGATAGGGAAATTGCTACTAGAAACCCGGACTACTAACGTGAAGGTTTCCATCTTATGAGATAACTACTTTAGGAACCCGGACTTGCTAGCGTGAAGGAACCCATCTCATACTCATATCGACTTGGTGCTAAGCATAATTCCCTCTAAATTCATGTAAGTCTTTACTTAAGTTCATGTTCATGAAAGAATGCCTTAGAACTCAAACCAACATGGTATCATAATAGCTCATAGATTCATTAGGTGAGAATATCCTTTCAACCTTAGAATCATCAATGTGTGAGTGAACCTTTCACATCATGTTCATAGTTTATTTATGAGAATAGCCTTTCAATCAACACAACAACATTATCATATTCATAGACATTTCACGCATAGTCATGTGTAAGGGTATGTGGAGAATGATCTTGCAACAATACCACACTTACATAATAGTCATAGGATCTTCACTTTCTAAGTGATTCATAAGCTCATACACAATTCTCATCAACATGTACAAACCCACATAATTTGCCCTTCAAGGCTATAAATCAAACTCAACCCAAACATCTAGAATTACTACATTAGATAGGGGAATATAATGATTCAATAACTCAATCAATATAAACATAATTAATTGACATGCTTCTATAATCAATCAACCTACATCATGAATTCACAATTTAACAATATGGGGGATTCATGGGTTCTTGGGGGGGATTTTTTTTTATCATAAATCAACAATTAATCATCAATTCAACCATAATCCACTATAATCAACCATAATCAACCATAAATCAATAATTGAAAATGTTTTGAAAGAGAACCCATGACTTAGATTGAAACCCTAGGTTTTAGGGGGAATTGAAAGCTTGAAATCAAGTTTTGAAGAGACTCTATGTGTGAAAGCTACCCATAGATGAAAAGCCATCATACCTTGATTAAGAATTTCCAAGAAATTTGAGAAAGAAGCCTTGAATCCTCCAAACCCTAGCTCCAATTCTACCTTTCTTCTTCTATGAGTTTTAGAGAGAGAAATATTGTGAGGAAGAGAACTTTTGGTTTGTTTTGGGTGTTTGAGTATAATTACTTCTTTTTGGGTGAATTTGGTATAAAGGAAAAAATTTCTAATGAAGAAGTTTTGGTTCAGATCTTGGACTGGCAAGTTAGGAAGTTGAGGAACAAGGAATTTTCATCCATAAAGGTGTTATGGAGGAATCAAAGGGTTGAGGGTGCCACTTGGGAGGCCGAGACCGATATGATGTCCCGATATCCTCATCTCTTTCCCTCCGACCCTACTCTAGCTTGAGGTATTTAGCCTCTCATGATTCATTCTAGCGGATTCATGTTTCTTATTCATTTTTGTGTTTTCCTTATACATGCATGCATGTTTTATGAAAAGATATTTTAAAGTATATGTTAGCTTGGAGTCAATTTTCCCTTTGATTATGTGCATTAATGTGATTGCATTCATGTTGGGTTGAACAATCTCTTCCCTTACCCTCATTATGTTGCATGAATTTTATTCGAGGACGAATATTTCCAAGAGAGAGATATTGTAACACCTTCGATTTTGAAAAAATAAAAGGTTGCATGAATTTTGTCTGCTGGTTTAGGCCTACGATACCAGTCTACGATTCGTAGAACTTTCTACGAGTCGTAGAACAATCTCGTAGAAAGGGGGAAATAATTTTTGAAAATAAAATTTCTAAAGTTGAGTCTACGATTGAATAGGATGGTTCGTCAAATGGTCTACGGTTGTAGGTAGGTCCCAAACTTGGTGAAATTTTAAAGTAAAAATTGATTTCTACAGTTGAGGTCTACGGATCATAGAAAGTCCTATGGGCCATAGACATGTTTCGTCAAAAGTTGGTCAAAATTAAGGCTTCTGAACTTTTCTATCGTTACCAGGATGGTCCATAGAAAGTTCTACAATATGTAGGTCCAAACCGTAGAAGGGTTCGATAGTTAAGTTAAAGGATTTTGGGGTCTTTTCATAGGTGTTTTAAGCCTATGTTATGTCGTTTTTGCCTCTAACCTAAGCCTTATATAATGATTTTAAGTCCTACATCTACCCACTTTAAACCCATTATTTTATTCCCCCAAAACCCCACTAAAATCATTCTCCCAAATTCCCCCTCAACCTCAAGAAGAAGAAGAAGCTAGGGTTCACTACAAGATCTTCAATTCACAATTCATCTTTGGATTTGAGTAGCAAGGTATGTGGTATCCACTCATGGAGTCCATTCCTCCATGGGGTCCCTAAGGTTTTCAATTTCTCAATTCAATTTCAATTGATCAAATTTGGATTCTTCTTAATTCTCCATGGGTTCTATTCAATTATGATTAAATTATTGTTTTTCAATCTTCTATTGCATGATTTAATGTAAATTACATGATATTGAATTTATATTATATGAACTCATGCATGATGCATGATTATTAACTATGAACTTGTGAATAACTCATGAACCTATTAACTATGAATTTTGAAGGGTTATGCATGTCTTATAAAAATGATATTTATGATGATAGGGTGTTTTTAGATGAAAGTATAAATGTTGTTGTGAAAGATTTGATCACATACGAATATGATCATGATTTTGAAAGATATTTCTTGCATATGGATTCACATTGGTGAAAGGTTTTCTCCCCTATACTTGAATTATAATTTAAGGAGTTATTCTATGTTTTGATATTTAAGATGTGGATTGGTATTGATCATTGTATTTCCTATGTTATAATGATATTTGACTCTTATCTATTCCGTTTGGATTTAGACTTAGCACCGGGAGAACTTTGAGGTGGAGGCTCAAATAGAGTAGTGTCAAGTAGCAACCTCTAGTTCCAAACTACATGCCCTCGTAGGATTGTCTTAACTGACCTACCTAGCAGATCCACTTTAGCAAAAACTGATGTGTATGGATGCTACCTTGGTAAGTAGAACCCTCTTCTTTCGGTATAAGGGATATACCAGATTCCATGACATAGCTCTCATGGTCTTATTGTCGGTTAAAGATAATATCCCACAAAAACAAGTACGTTTTTTCTAATGTTTTCTTATATCTCTTATTTTAAATGTGTTGACCATATTTTACGAGTTATGTGTTGTTCCTTCTTTAAAGCTTCCAAATGTCCAAATGTTTGTCATGCGCTACATGTTTAAGCTATCTATGTCATCATGTCTATTTATGCATATTTCCACATACTTAGTAAATTTCATGTACTAATGCATTTTATGCCCAAATTGTCTCATTATGTAGGGTCTGATGCTCCTACCTCTCACACTCGTGGCTAGTTGATCATTCTACCAGATTCAAGAGTTGGTGAGTCATTATGTTTCGAGGACCGAGACACACTTACTTGCTTTATGTTTTTTTAGTTTTTGGATGATGTATGTAGTGTATGAGTTATGTCTGAACCACTCCTTTTGATGTTTAGATAGCTTGTTGAAACTATGCTATACTTCCGCTATGTCAAACTCCTTTTTATATGAGATTGTTACTTTTGAAAACTTTATTTATATTATCTTGTTTGATCTATGTTAAGTGGCTTGATTAGAGTCTTTTATGATTCTATACACCATGTTATGCCTATGATATACTTTGGATCGTGACAAGGCTAGTTTCTCGAGGAGGGTTAAGTGTATTTTGTTTACAAAAAGACTTTATGTTTAATTATAGTTAAGAGTATTTATATATGTAAATCGTGTGTTAGCTTATTATTTGTTCGCTTTCGCATTTACTGTCTCAATTGGGGGTCAGAGTTCTGCTATATCTAAATGTTAGAGAAAATGACTACACAACAGTGTGAGTTGGATCACGATAATTTATTGGTCACTAAATAATTAAATATTATAATTTCTAATAGATTAATTATGTCAATTTATTTATCTTTTGATTGTTGCCCCACTTTCATTAAAGCTCTCTTTACCTTTTCCTCTTCCTTTGAGTTCTTCTTCAACAATCCATTGTCACCATTGGTTATTAATTTCTTCACTTCATCCCAACATCCTCCACATAAAACCTTGAAAGAGGAACGCTAAGAAGAAATAGAAAGGATTGGAGAAGATGATGACTTTTATCGAAAAGTTAATAATTGATAAAACTTAAAGGACATCCCCTCCCCCCCACCCCCACCCCCATCCCCATGGAGAAGATCACTAGAAAAATTGATGACATTTATGCATAAAATTCTGTATTATATAGCCTAAATTTATCAAAAATCTATCAAAAAAGGATTGCTCTATCTTTGTATTCTCTATTCTCACCAGAGCATCACCTACAACTATCATAATATCATTTTTTCCTCAAGATATCAATAGCATATTTGGTAATTCATTACACACAAAGAGTTATAATGAAATGCTTGATTTTCATCCATGATTATCAAAAATTTAATTCTTTTTACAGATTTATTGTTGCCTCACTTTCATTAAAGCTTTCTTTACCTTTTCCTCTTCCTTTGAGTTCTTCTTCAACAATCCATTGTCACCATTGGTTATTAATTTCTTCACTTCATCCCAACATGCTCCACTTAAAACCTTCAAAGAGGAACGCTAAGAAGAAATAGAAAGGATTGGAGAAGATGATGACTTTTATCGAAAAGTTAATAATTGGTAAAACTCAGAGGACACCCCCCCCCCCCCCAACCACGGAGAAGATCACTAGTAAAAATTGATTACATTTATGCATAAAATTCTAAATTATATTTCCTAAATTTATCAAAAATCTATCAAGAAAATGATTGCTCTATCTTTGTATTCTCTATTCTTACCGGAGCATCACCTACAACTATCATAATGTCATTTTTCCCTCAAGATATCAACAACATATTTGTTTATTCATTACACACAAAGAGTTATAATGAAATGTGCTTGATTTTCATCCATGATTATAATAAAATATAATTTTTTTTATAGATCTGAAAGTATTCATTTGTTTCACCGACAACAATGGTGTTGCTCATCAGTATCGACGCCACCGACAACAATGGTGTTGCTCATCAGTATCGACGCCGCCAAGATCTATACTTCATAATCGTCTTATTATTCCGTGATATTCTCTTTATATTTATATTTTTTTTCTTCAATTTATAAATAATGAAGAAGAAATACATTTTAAATTGGGAAATATGTGTGGCGAAGGAGGAAGAATGCCTAGAGAGTAGAAAACTATTTTGCAAAAGTCAAAGAAAATATTAAGGGGAAAATACTAAGAAACATAAAATAAAATTATTCACATATCATAACGAATGTATCACACTACTCCACAAAAAAATAAAATGGAGTTGTCTTCGAAATAAGGTATTAATATTACTTTAAAAGATTAGGTGTGTAATAGGTCGTCACAATAATTTGAATGTATTTTTGTCTTTTTCGGACAAGTCATGGGGAGATTATATGTATTTTCCTTGTAAAGATGTGTATTCAGATTAAGACCTCTTAATCTTAATGCACATCTTAATATTCAGATGTGTATTCCGATTCAAACGTTTTAATCTTAATGAAGCAAATGGGGTCTAAAATAAGTCACTACATCGTTGCAGCTAATTTGCAACAAAGATATGAATCTCTTTTCTTGATAGCTAGTTAGAATTTCTTGCTTTTTCATTGTTTTGTTCTTTTGTTAATCTACTTATCACTTACATTTGAATTGATTTATTTTTCTGGTTCTTTTTTTTTGTGTGAACTACTTAAATTAATTTACTCTCCTGTCATCGAATTCTCATTAATTAGTTTCTATACGACTCCGATTTAACTTTAGATATTTTTTCTCCTTCAATTTTTGTGCAATTTATCAAATACTTATACTAATTTATTGACTTTTTATAAAGGGTTCGTACTAATTAGAATGAGATATACATGCAATTCACGTGTGCAACAGGCAAATTCTATTTATACTAAAACTAAGAAATTCCTACCTAAATAGAATTGCCATTTTGTCTACCTATTAAATTTAAATGTAATTAAATATCTAGTAAATTAGAAAATATAATTAAATAAATATTTTATTTATGTAAAGGCAAAACTAAAAATTCCAGCAATTGTACTTTAATTTCCAGTTATGGCATAGTAAATTTTCTTCGTTATTACTGATTAATGCAAATGTTATTTATTTAAAATGAAACCATTTTTAAAAAATAATTATATTGCAAAGTCACACATTAGGAAATGAGGACTCACGTTGATATCATAGATAGTTTGAATTAGACCTCTACCAATATTTGAAATTTGATCAAGACAAACATGCAACGCACATACTTTAAACATACGCATATAGATATAAATGTATAGAACCATTAAACATCATTGTCTTTCTATTTCTTGAGAAGGCGACTCTCTATATCATTGGTAACACACTAACACTTATGAAAAAATCCAAGAGAGTGAGGGTTCAGGAGTATCTTCGGTCTTTTATTCGTACTTTAGAGCCACTGTAGTTCAATGATCACAATATGTGGTAACAATGAAGGAATTATATGATTGTAGAACATCCCCTTCAATCACTTTCCAAGTGATAGATGTTGTTGGAGGATCGATGGCTTCTATCACTTGCTTAGCAAACTTTTCTTTTCCATCTATAATCATTTAAATAAAAAATAAAAGATATGTTAGTCTCAATTCAAATATTTAAATCCTCATAAAAGATCTAAAAATTCACAAAATAATATCTACATCTTATTTATTTATTTTTCCTCATTTTTCATTTTTATTTTCCTAAAAATTATCTGATAGTCGTGCAGATTAAACAATGCTACATTCTTGTCCTGAACGAAATTAATTTTGAAATATCAAAAGAATAATTACATTGTGGAGAATATGTGGATTAGTAGGAGATATTAAAAATTAATTATGCAGTGTTTTGTAGGCTGAATTATTTTTTTAATAATTAAGATTTTTGTCTACAAAATGTTTTAATTTTTTTTTAGGTGTTTGGTTGTGAGTAAAATATATAGTACTATGGAGATCATATATTAAAGACTAATAACGTTCACAAATCATAGAGTGTTATGATTGGTAAATTTTTCTAGTACTTAAAATTATTCATAACGCTCAAGTGTGAGTTGGAGAAAGTAAAATAAAGTTATAATTTATTTAATTAAGAAAAATGATTTCTTTCCACAAATAAAAAAAGTTATTTTTCTTTCTTTGATGCAAATATTTTACTTGGAATATAATTATGATAATCAAACATCAACTAACTTTTTCACGAAATCATTTTTCTTGAATAATGAATATTCTTAATATGGAATACACCTAAATATAGAAATTTGATGCAAACATGTTATTGAGGGAGTTTGAGAGAAACTAGAGAGGGGATTTCGCCTTCATGAATCTCAAAATGTATGTTACCGTTGTTATATTTCCAGGTAACAATCGAACCAATTTTTAGGATTTCTTCTTCATGAACCGAGTGTCCTCCACACTACACCTCCATTGAAGCAATCAACTTGCATTTCAGACCCATATCTTCTTCTCTTAAGAATTACAATAAGTTGTGAAAAATAAAGTGATAAGAAAACGTTGAGAATTTGTACCCTTTTTATAGAGAGAATTTTTAGCTAGCTGTGAAAAGATAGCTAGTAGAAAGTATTATCAATCACATATCTACCTCACATGTCATTAGTAGCGATCCTAAGATTAGTGTTAGTTCATTTTGTATATTATTAGAATAATTTCATGTACTCGTGCTTATTTCATACCATTCTTGATTTAATATATTTTCTGATTCGTAATCATTAAATATTTTTTCCCATATTATTCTTCTTAATTCAATTATTTCTATACCGTTAAGTATATATAAGATTAAAGTTTCATAGTTTTTTATCATTTTGTCATGCATATATGTAGTCATGTTCGTTGTCTATGCAGTTTTTATTTTCAACTATTCCTTCCTATCATATTCATAATTGATTAAATTCATATTAGATCATTATGAACTAGATTATCTTTATTATGTTTTCCTGTCACTACTAGCATCGTACTTTAGCGAATACTTCCTTCTTATCAGCGCCTCAACTTTGTTTACTCTCCTAAACGGCTTTCCTCGCCTACCGGTTTCAACATTAGGATGGCATAGTATAGAAGTTTTCTCCCTGTTTCCAGTGTGCTAATAAACTAGAAATCATGATTCAAATAATTCTAATACATAATAACTAACATAAATTTATTCAATCATATATATGATATTCAGGAATATATGAAATTAGTTCTGCATATTTTTTGAACAAAATACCTTTGCCTCTTGCTTAGCCATGCTATCTGAAATATCTGACTGGATTTCAGATTTCTCCATATTAACTTTTAAGTATTTTTATATCTGAGTGGAGAGAGTGTTTTCAAGAAAGTTTTTAATAAGTTAGGCATTGCCTGCCTTACAATATTTACAACTGCGTCTATATATAGACACACAAACTTACTATTCTAAATACTTATCCTAACACATTTTTTACACATGTTCACTACTATTTACTACTATTCATGAATAGTTCTTATTTTGTCTACCACTATCTTCTTTACGACTTATTTGCACATATTAACTATCTACTACATACACTTGTCATTATTTGACAAGAGACCCATACCTATTCCATACCTACTTTATGACACATATCTTGACAACTTTACATTATTACATATCTTGTTCCGCTCTTATCTTCTCCTTTTTGTTTTCTTCATCGTTGATTATTTCAGCTGGACATCTGGAATTATATTATCTTCTCCGTTGCACTTTGAACATATATGGTCCGGGTATTTATGACCTATTAGCTTGCAATATCTGGTTAATAATTCTGCTGAAATAAATCATTCTTTTAATGCTCGTTTCATAGGTCGTTCTTCTGGCTTTAGTAGTGATAAAATCCATCTTTGGACTTCATCCATATCTGCTTTCCTTAGCTCCCTTGAATTGGAATAAATCATTAACTGATCTCTTGCATAGTAGCTCCATATAGCATTTCCATTTAAATAATTGTTTGCTAGCTCTTGTATGATAGTTGATATACCAATTATTCTTTTGTTGGCATAAAAACTTGGTATCTCTATTTTGCATATCTCTTCTTGTTGTCCGATGTCCTCGGGTATAATCATATCTTTAGTCAATCCTATCTTGATAACCTGTATCGGAGGTTTTATCTCCTCGTATAATATCTCCGCTGGTGCTGTATAGAATTTAATATAAAATAAATTTCCTTTCGTAACTCTTTTGTATGTGATGAATGCTTTGTGTAGTTCTGGTATTCCACTAACTTCTTCTCCGTCGTATGTGTATACGGTATTTAACAGTCCGTAGTTGTAACATGTTCTTACTAAATTAGCATTAGTTTTCGGTTGCGCAATTAACTTGTTATATCCTTGTAACTTTTGTGTCAAATAATCTTGGTTTGGTTCTTTTGTAGTTGATCTGGGGTTGCGGTTTAAATAGGTTTGGATTTTGTGGATATTTTCAATATAGGTTCGTGTGATGTAGTTATATGTCTTTTTCTCATTTTGGTTTTGCAAACTATCTGCGTATGTAGATGTTTGTGGTTCTATGGACACATGTCTAGGTATCCTTTGGGTAAATGGTTTTGCAAATAGCTGGTTTAAGTTAGCATTTTTATGTTGTTTATCGCTAACTTGTTTGCTTGTACCTGCAGCTGTATTTAAACAAACGTTATGGGTTTTAAGGAGTTTCCCATCGTCTCCTTTTAGCTCTGGGTTTTTTCCGTCTTCCGATCGACGTAGCTCCGCATTTTTATAGTCATGCTGCTGACTAGCTTTAGACTTCAGATTATCTTCATTAGTCTTTAGCTTTTGTATCTCGTTGTCCATACTGTCCACTTTTGTACAAAGTGTAATAATGGTTTTGAGTAGTTTTTCAATTGTATCTTCTTCCTCAGTCTCAGTCTGAGTAGCTTTGTCTTGATAAGTAATCTGCAATAACATTCTTATCAGTTTTTATTACTTCAATTGTAAATGTGAAATTTAATATATTTAATACCAATCTCCTTATTTTTTTTGTTGTTACCGAATCTTGTATTTTTCTTGTTAGCCACCATTTTACTTGTGTATTATCTGTCCTTATAATAAATTTGTTATATACAATATATGGTTCAAATGATAATAAACACTTATACACTGAATATAATTCTTTTCTATTTATTTCCCATTTTATTTCTGTATTATTAAATGTTCCTGAATAATACCTGCAATGATGTTCTATCGTAGTGTCATCATACCTGTATTTTAATATTCCTCCATAACTTTTTTCACTCGCATCGGATTCTATTATATAAGTAAATTTTTTATTTTCATCTGGAAAGTATAATTTAGGTAAGTTTTTACATAATAATTTTACCTTTTGTATTTGTATTTGGTCTTTTTTATCAAACTGATATTCTATATCTTTCTTTAATTTTTGTTGTAATGGTTTTAAATTCTCTGCTAATTTTGGTATGTATTCTCTTACTTGGTTTACTAGTCCTAAGAATGATTGTAATTTCTTTTTTGTGTCTAGTTGTTCATTTGAGTTAATTATTTTTTGTACTATATGTGTTTGCATTTTTATTCCATTTTTATCAATTTGTATTCCTAAGAATTCTATTTGATTTTTCATTATATCTGCTTTCTTTTTACTTAGACTTATACCTGAATATTCTATGATGTGTATAAATTTTTCTAATAATCTTATATGTTCATCTTGTGTTTTAGAATATAATAATATATCATCAATGTACACTACACAATTTTCTATTTGTTTAAAGTAATTGTCCATAAAGTGTTGATATCTACCTGGTGCGTTTTTATATCCAAATGGTAATACATTTCATTCATAAAATCCTTGTGGTACAATGAATGCTGTTAGTTTTTTAGATTCTTCTTCTAGTTTTAAGTGATAAAATCCTGATTTACAATCAAATTTGCTAAAATAATTATATCCTTGTATTTGTCTTATTTTTAGTATTTTATTTGGTATTGGATAATTATATGTTTTAGTTTTTGCATTTAAATTTCTATAATCAATAACCATTCTACTTTTTCCTCTTTTTTGTTCACTATGTTTATTTACGATAAATGCCGGGCTTGTATGCTTACTATTGCTTTCTTGTATATATCCTTTTTCTAGTAATTCATCTATATGTATCTTAAATTCGGTTAAATCATTAAAATTGTACTTTAATGGTTTTTGGGTTATTATACTGTTATTATCAATTAGCTCAATTTTTACTTTTGTTTTATGTTTTTCCCATCCTTGTAAAGGATCCTCACTATATAATAATTCTAACTTATCTTGAATTATTTTTACTTTATCTATAGAGAATATAATTAATTCTATTTTAGGGTCTTCTTCTAAAATATTTTCTAATTTTTGTGTAATTTTTTCACTTCCTTTTTTCCATTCTGTTGTTTTTCGTTTTTTATTATTTACTCTTTTTGCTCCTATTTTTTGTTTACACGGTGTTGTGAACCACCAGTGTGTTTTTGTTATTACATGTGGGTATAATTTTTCTAAAAATGGCATTCCTAATAGCATATCTTTTGTAGTTAATTCAAAGTTATATATTTCTTCTATAGTTAATATTTTATCCCATATTTGTACTTTTATATTTTTTGCCTTATATGTGATCATGCTTCCTTCATTATTAAATCCTGATACTACTATCGATATTTTTAATTTTTCCCATTTATCTTCTGGTAAACAATTGTATTTACATATATTAGCTTCTGCTCCCGTATCTATCATTGGTGTATAATATCGGTTGTAATATCCTTCTATTATTATCTTTGCAAGTATATATATTTTCATATTTTTATCATACCAAAGTCCTTTTTATTATTACTCTTTTATTTTCATAATTTATTGTTAATTGTTTGTCTTCTAGATTATATGGTTTTACTTGTTCTAACCATTTTATTCCTAAAATGATATTTTCATTTCCTTGATATATTTTGAATTTTATCACTATTGGTACTCCTCCGATGATTATTTCCTTTTCTGTAGTTTCTTCGGTATACATTAATGCTTTTGGTAGTTCGGAGCATGATTGTTCAATAGTTATTATTTCATCTTCCGTTACTAATTCTCTTGTAATATAGTTTTCTTCTCGTCCTGTATCTATTAATATTAAATATTTTCGTTGTTCCATTATTCCCGTTATGTAGTAATGATGTGGTTTTATATCTTCCTCCATTGATTTCTGTAGAGTTTTATCTATTCTTCTTGAGGTACTCATTTTTGATGAGGTTTGTGGTATTTCATTCATGTTTATTCTTTTTGGTGTTGATATACTTAATCTTTCTTTTATTATTTCTAAATCTTCTTCTATGTCAATTTCATTATAACTATAGTCATTCTTGTCTATGACTGTGACTATTCTTTCAAAAGGGTCTTCTATCTTTATTTTATTTATTTTATTTTTTGCTGTTATTTTATGTTTTGTTGTTAAAACATATAAGTTTTTACATCTAGCTGTAAATATTTTACTTCCCGGGGCTAATTCTATTCCTGACATTCTCCAATATAATACTAACGATTTATCTATATTTCTGTCATTTATTGCTACCGAGTAATTAGCACTTATTATAAATTTAAATTTTTGGTATATGAGGTTACCTCTTACTGCACTTATTATACTTTTTTCTATGGGTTGTATAATTCTATCATCCGCTAAGTATATTTCTATGGGTGTGTCTATTCCTTCTCTAAAACATGCTTTTATTAATATTTCTGTTCCTCCTAGATGTACATATTTAATTGGATTTTTAGCCTTAATATCTTGTATTTCTTTATTTATTATTCGTTTATTTATT
Organism: Solanum okadae; assembly: GCA_036553675.1. NCBI lineage: Eukaryota > Viridiplantae > Streptophyta > Magnoliopsida > Solanales > Solanaceae > Solanum > Solanum okadae. The sequence goes on from CM071682.1 coordinate 30,821,235, forward strand.
ATTGGTATTTTGGCCTTTCCTTTAGTGTATTTACAATCTATGATATGTTCTCTTTGACTTACTACATAATATTCTTCTTTTTGTCGTTTAAACCAGTTTCTTATTGTTGGTATTTCGAATATTTTTGCTACGCTTAGGTCTAATTCTTTTCCTTTTATTTGTTCAAATATACTATTATCAAATATTATTTTCTGTTCTAAAGATTCTTCGTCTTGATGTTTTTCTTTATTTATTGTTTGTATATCTGCTTCAGTCATTTGTTATATTATAGAATTCATTATCTGATTCTATTTCTATGTCATTATCTATTTCATTTTCCGATAATTCATATATACTATCATTGCTTTCTAATTCATAATCTACGTATTCTATTTGTGTATATTTTTCATCGTCTATTATTATTTCTGATATTTGTTTTTTCTTTGGATTTTTAGGTAATTTACAAAATCTAGCTATATGTCCTAATTTTCCACAATTATAACAAGTACATTCCGTTAGTTTTCTTTTTGGTCTATATGGTCTTTTGGTTTTGTAGTTTTTTACATAGTACCTTCTTCTTGGTTTTTTATATTTATATTTTGATCTATATTTTTTATTATATTTCTTTCTATTTTTATAACACCTATCCGTACAACCAAATTGGGGTGCTGTTTTATTTTTGCAACATGCTAAGTTTTTTACTAATATTTTTTTCATTTTTATTTCTTCTTTATGTTTTTCACATAGTTCCATAAACCATAGTTGCAAGAATTTCATTCTAGCTCCTAAGGTGTCCGTTAATTCTGTTTCATTCCAACTTTTTATTATTTTTGAATTAAAAGGTTCTGGTAATTTTGTAAAATATAATTTTCTTATTTCTTTACTTTCTTCTATGCTATATGTTCCTTTATAATAATATTCTCTAAATGCACATGTATATTCATCTATGTAACACATATTACATATTGCTAATTTTGTCAGTAGATTCCGATTTATAATTTTTTCTTTATTTTGCTCTTCTACCTCTGTTGTCATACTACTAAATTCATTTCTTATAGCTATTTCGTATTTATATAATATTTCCATGGTTGTAGTGGCTATTCCACCATCAAATTTCTTATTATTTCTTAAAGTTGTTAAGCTTTCACTTGTTAAATTTTGTAGCCATAATTTTACTGTTCCTATAAGTGTTCTTTCTATGTATCCTGGTGCCTCTGCTATTACTATCTTGTTATCTATTAATTGTTTTGATATGTATCCTATCCATAATTGGATTGTTTTATTTATATCTGTTACACAATCTAAATCTAAAAAATCATGTTGTCCAGTTATTGGTTTGGGCATCCATTTTCTACTTAATCTTTTATCCCATGTAGTTTTTTCTTTATCATATTGTTTATAATTTTCATTATAATAATTTGGATTAAAATTTTTTGGGTTTTTTACTCCTGATGTGCTAGGTTTTTCGTCCATGTCTAAGTCTTCTGTATTTACTTCTAAATTTTTTGTACTATCTATGTTTGCTAAAAGTTCCGTATATGTTTCGCTTGTTTCCGAATGTTGTTCTAGATCATCATCATTTATTTCATCAACTCTTATTTCGGGTAAATTATCTTGGTTATTTTCTTCTTTTTCTCCTAATTCATCATGTAATTGCAATTTTTCTTTAAATTTAATTATCTCATTTGCTAATTTTGTTTTTTGTTCTTTTTCTTTTTGTTTAATTTCATACATTTCTTTTAATATTGCTAGCTCTTTTTCTAGCTCTATTATTTTAGTATTTTTTACTTCTTCTAATTGTTGTACTTCCTTTTTTGCTTGTTGTTTTATATTTTCAATTTCCGTTCTCCTATCTATTTCTTCATTTTCTTTTGTTATTCTTACCATAGCAGTTAAACTATCTTCTAGTTTTACCGTTTCTTTTTCTAACATTAAACTTATATTATCACCTACTTTCTTATATCTTCTTCCTAGATTAGAAAATATTATCTTTATTTTTAATCCGTCATAATTTTCATATGTTTTTTCATCTATTGCGTATTCTTCTTTATTCATTTATAAATTATGTTGTAGTTTATATTCTAAGTTATTTATTTGTATTTCTAGATAAAAAATAGTCTTTCTTTGTGTTACTATAGATTTGTGACAAATTCTTTGCCTATGTTCTAATTCTTGTCGTTTTTCTATAATTACTTCATTAAGTTTTTGTCTATAGTTGCTATTCTTGTTATTCATTGTATTTTTAAGTATTGAATATATTTATATTCTATTACTTCATGATGATAGGGCTCAGTGTTACGCCTTTCCGGGCAACAACAAGGGAGCGACGTCTGATGCAGTGATCACATGTACTATTCTTGTCTGTGACCGGATGACTAATGCATTATTTGATCCAGATTCTACTTACTTTTATGTATCCGTGTGTTTGACTCCTAGTTTTGATATGAATTATGATATACTTGATCCCCCTATCCATGCTTCTACCCTAGTTGGAGAGTCTGTCGTAGACACCCATGTCTATCGTGCTTGTCCTATTATGTTCATGGGTTTTCAAACTTGGGCTGATTTGGTGATTTTGGATATGACTAACTTTGATATAATCTTACGCATGACTTGGTTCTCCCCCTATTATGATGTCTTTAATTGTTTACACTAAGTCTGTGACTCTAGAAACATCGGGAAGGGAAAAGTTAGATTGGGATTGGGTGTACAAGCCTAAGCAAACTAAGATCATGTCCTCCATTGGGGCTAGGAAACTAGTAGGGTAGGGTTGTTTGGCTTATTTGGCTCATATTCGGGATGCTTATGTTGAATATTCTTCTATTGAGTCTATTGCTATGGTGTCAGGATTTAGAGAAGTGTTTCCTAATGATTTGCATGGTATGCCTCCAGATAGGGATATAGATTTTTGCATTGAGTTAGAACCTGGTACTCGTCCCATTTCCATCCCTCCATATCGCATGATGCCGGTAGAATTGAGAGAGTTTAAGGCTCAAATCCAAGAACTTCTTTATAAAGGATTCATCCATCCTAGTGCTTCCCCATGGGGTGCTCCTGTCTTGTTTGTTAAGAAAAAAGATGGTAGTATGAGGATGTATATAGATTAGCGGCAATCGAATAACGTCACCATTTGAAACAAATACACATTGCCTTGAATAATTGATCTTTTTGACCAATTGCAAGGTGCATCAGTTTTTTCTAAGATTAATCTAAGGTCTGGTTACCATCAGTTAAAAATTAGGCTGAAGGATGTGCCCAAGACGACATTTAGAACCCGTTATGGGCACTGCGAGTTTCTAGTTATATCGTTTGGGTTGACTAATGCGCCTGCAACTTTTATGAGTTTGATGAATGATGTGTTCAAGCCATTTCTTGATTCGTTTGTTAGTCTTTATTGACAACATTTTGGTCTATTCAAAAAGTGAGGAAGAGCATACCGATCATCTTCGTACTGTTCTGGGTGTTCTTAAGAAACAAGGGTTGTAAGTGAAATTTTCTAAGTATGAATTTTGGTTGACTTCGGTTGCAATTTTGGGGCATGTAGTTTCAAATGACGGGGTAATGGTAGATCCCCAAAAGATTCAGACGGTTCAGAATTGGGTTCGGCCTAGCTCTGTGATGGAAGTTAGGAGTTTTGTGGGGCTCGCTAGCTACTATCGTCGATTTGTGAAGAACTTTGTTTCTATTGCCACTCACTTGACAAATTTGACAAAAAAAGAAGGTACCATTGAATGGACTGAAAAATGTGAAGAGAGCCTTCAGAAGCTTAAGAGTCTCTTCACCACAACGCCTATCATAGCACTACCGATGGAAGGTAAAGATTTTATTGTTTATTGTGATGCTTCACATTCTGGCAGGGTGTTGTGTTAGTGTAGGATAAGAATGTTATAGCTTGTGCATCGCGACAATTGAAGGTGCATGAGAGGAATTATCCAACACATGATTTGGAGTTGGCAGAGGTAGTGTTTGCTCTTAAGATCTGACGACACTACCTCTATGGTGTCAAGTGTGAATTGTTTACTGATTATCATAGTTTGCAATATGTGTTTACTCAAAAGGATCTGAATTTGAGATGGAGAAGGTGGATGGAGCTACTTAAGGATTATGATGTGACCATTTAATACCATCTGGGTAAGGCTAATGTAGTGGAAGACGCTTTGAGTTGAAAAGCAGTGAGTATGGGTAGTCTCGCTTGTTTGAGTGTATCCAAACGACCTTTGGCTAAGGAAATTCAGACGTTGGAGTCTAAGTTCATGCAGTTAGGTATCTCAGAGAAAGGTGGGGTGTTATCTAGCATTGAGGAGATAAAATCCAAACAGTTTCATGATAAAAATTTGAACGAGCTTAAGAAGAAGACTGTGATTGGTAAGGCATAAGAGACCACTATTGATGGGGAAGGCGTGCTCAGTTTTAAAGGATGAATTTGTGTTCCTCGAAATTATGACTTGATCCAGAATTTGTTGACAGAATCCCATGGTTCGCGATATTCCATTCATCTGGGTGTGACCAAGATGTACCAAGATTTGAAGTGAATTTATTGGTAGCCGGGCATGAAGAAGGACATAGCGGAGTTTGTGGCTAAGTGTCAAAATTGCCAACAAGTAAAGTATGAAAATCAAAGGCCTGGAGGTTTGCTTCAGAGAATGTCAATTCCAGAATGGAAGTGGGAAAGGATAGCCATGGATTTCGTGGTTGGTCTTCCAAGACTTTTGGGAAGTCTGATTCTTTTTGGGTAGTGGTTGACAGATTGACTAAGTCAGCCCATTTTATTCCGGTAAGAATAGATTATAATGTTGAATAATTGACTAAGAGTGAAAGAGATAGTGAGGTTGAATGGGGTGCCCCTCTCTATAATCTCAGATCGTGGTACGCAGTTTACCTCCAAGTTTTGGAGGAAATCACATGATGAATTGGGCATATAACTCACTTTTAGTACCGCTTTCCATCCACAGATGGACGGATAGTCGGAGAGGACTATTGAAGTGTTAGAGGACATGTTGATCGCATGTGTGATTGATTTTGGAGGGCATTGGGATAAGTTCCTGCCTTTGTGTGAGTTCTCCTATAATAATAGTTATCACTCCAACATAGATATGGCACCGTTTGAGGAATTTTATGGGAGGGGATGTAGATCACCTATATGATGGTTTGAGGCTGGAGATGTGAAACCTTTGGGGGTTGATTTAGTGAAGGATGCTCAAGATAAGACGAGGAGTATTCAAGCTAAATTTTTAGCAGCCCAGAGTAGGAAGAAGAAGTATGCAGACCATAAGGTAAGAGACATGGCATTTCAAACTGGTGAGAATGTTCTTCTTAAGGTATCACCCATGAAAGGGGTGATGAGATTCGGCAAGAAGGGCAAGCTAAGTCCGCGCTACATCGGCCCCTTTGAGGTTCATGAATGAGTAGGGCCAATGGCTTATAGATTGTCTTTACCTCCTAAACTATCTGGAGTTAATCCGGTATTCCATGCATCCATGTTGAAGAAATATCATGGTGATGGGGATTACATCATTAAGTGGGACTCAATTGTGTTAGACAAAGACCTCCAATATGAGGAGGAACCGAATGCAATTCTTGATCGTGATGTCCGGAAGCTGAGGACCAAGGAAATTAAGTCCGTGAATTTTCAATGGAAGCATCGTCCAGTTGAGGAAGCTACTTGGGAGATCGAGAAGGACATGCGAGACAAGTATCCTGAGTTGTTCGTCGATTCAGGTACTACTTCTTTCTTTCTTTAGCCTATTTTTTCCTAAGTTTGTCACTCGGGGATGAGTGATGGGTAAATTGGTATCTATAGTAACGACCGGTTTTTGTCGTTATAGAAAAACCAACGGGGAAAAATTTTGGGCCGGAAAACTTTTTTGTAGTAACTTGGAATTTCCCAACCTAGTCCATATTTGGACAAAATGGGAGTTAGTAAGGTCTAGGGAAATCTGGTAACAGTTAGGTGATCTAATTATGATTCTGATCACATTAGTATATAACTAAGACGTTAAGGAACCCGTATGACTCTACGAAATTGAATTCGGGCAATTAGAACTCCCAAAACTGATCTTGGCGTGAATGGGTAGTTTCTGAGTGTCATTGGTTGAAGGTGTGTTGTGAAATGGGGGTATTGGAATTCTTAAATTTGCTCACTATTTCCATGCAAGCCGCAAGACGGGATTTTCCCGCCAGGGCGGGGCCGCTGTAGCGGGGTTAGGACCGTTGTGGCGGAGAAGTCGCGTCTTAAGTCGAAAAGAAACCCCAAAAAATATTTTATTCTGAAATTTTTGATTTTGAGAGCTAAGGAAAGACCCAGGTGTTTTATTGACAGTTTTTCACCATTCTTAAGGCTAAAGGTAAGGTTTTTACTCTACGAATCCATTTTTTTGATCTGTAGAACTTAGTTTCGTGGGTAATTATCGATGGGGGATGGTTTTGATCCAGAAATTATGGTGGAAAAAGCCGTAATCTGGGTATATGTATCAAGGGTTTTGACCTATGATTGATATTATTGTTATTAATCCGGGTAATCAGGTGTTGTTTATTGATCCTCACATTATTATGATTGTTTGTAGACCAAGAACAAGTGGAAAGAACCTTGAAAGGGAAGAATCAAATTTCTTAAAGGATTCAAGCTTTGTTCGAGGTAGGTGATGGTTGTGATTTCATGTTGTGTGATGTATGTTTGTTCTTGCTTCATTATAATACGTATATGTATGCGAATGTTGCATTATTGATCACACTAGTTGTAAATGAGGATAGATGAATGATGAATGTCATGAATTGTGACTTGATTGTATGATTTTTAGAATATACTTGTGATTGTGATTGTGGCTTGTTGAATGGATCGGGTGTTGCGATTCGACACACTAACTAGGATCAGTTGCCACGTTTCGGCATAAACATGGGATCAGTTGCCACGTTCCGGCATAAATATTGGATCGGGTACCACGTACCGGTACACTAACAGTTTGGGTTTGAGTTCCATCACAGGACCATTGACTTGACATATTTATATATCTTGGAATTGTGAAATGCTCTTTTTGTTCATAAATGATGTGGATATTGTAAATGTTCTGTGTATGCATGTTATTATTATGTTGTGATGGCTTATATATGTTGCACATAGTGGGATAGCCGCGTGATCCTACCAGTATACTCTGGCTGTGTACTGATACTGCACTTGCTCTTTCTTTGTTGTGTACATGGCATCTTCAGACGGCTATTGACAGACCTCGTTTAGAAGATCAGCGATCATCATCGAATTCAAGGGTGAGCCAGTTCTTCCGAGCTGCCATGAGTTCTCTTTTCTATCTATGTCCACATTTCGGACTTAGAGTAGAACTTTAGTTAGTCTTATGTTTAGTTTGAGGTTGTAACCTTCTTGTTTTGACTTTTTGAACTTTAGATGTTTTGGTACATTGACTTTCAGGTTCTAGGCATTAATTTCTGCATTTGTTTTGTTAGACCTTTGGAGTTTATGGGAACTCTATTTCTTTTCCTTAGCATTTAAATCTGTTTCCGTAACTTTAAATGCCTTAGTTTTAATTCAGTTGTGTAGTTTTATGGTTAGTTGGGTTGTAGTATTGGTTCTCCCACTGGAGGATTAGTGTGGGTACCAATCACCATGGTCTGGATCATGACAGGAGGTGACGTATATACATGTAGGTATATATGTATGCATTTTGGGCAGCCAAATTTTTGTTTTGGGCAGCCACCTTTTTGTTCCAGCTGTATTAAGTGATAAACATCACTTTTGTAACTATGTTTTCACACCTCCCTATAGAAATTGGTTTTCCTTAAGTATAAGAACCTTGAGAACTTTATCTAACAAGATTATTCTTCAAAATCACAAGAGAAAAATTTGATCCTTCTGGCTGGAATTCGAGACTCACCCTTCTTTTTGGTAAGTGGTGAATTATTTTTTTTGAGCTGGGTAGTGTTTAGGATTTTAAGCATATCCCATTCATTAGAAATCTGTTTAGAGTGAATAAATATGATTCGGAAAGCTATTTCATATATCTAAAACTCTTATGTTTACGTGAAACTCTAATTTAGCTGTTATGGATTCGTAATATGGGACGCAATATAGGACAAATTCTGTCCCGATTTCTGAATTAGAAATCCTGTATATTCAACTGTTATTGTTTGGATTATATTGTTTTATACAAAATTTATATTGTGGTGATTCTTGATTATTTGCAACCTTAAGAGATATACCTACATCTTTCATGAAGGATATAAAGTCCAGTTTTGGCATTTTCCTTTTCATAACTAAGTTACGACATGAGGTACCAGGCTGGCCAGAATTACTATTTTGGGAGCATAGTTGTAATTGTACATGCTAAGCTTACTTGTAATGATAATCATGTTTTAAGTCAACATTATTGATCTACTAGGAATTAAATAAGTTATTTAATTTTATTTTTAAGGTTGTATATACTCGTGTACAAGTTTAGGACCTTTATATGTTGGTTGCTACCTTTAGAGATATACTTACATCTTTTATGAAGGATATAAAGTCCAGTTTTGCCGTTTTCCTTTTCATAACTAAGTTACGACATGAGGTATTAGGCCTACCAGAATTATTGTTTTGGGAGAAAAGTCGTATTTGTACAGGCTAGGCTTACTTGTTATGGTAATCCCGTTTTACGTCAACATTATTGAGCTACTAGAAATTAAAGAAGTTATTTTATTTTATTTTTAAGGTTGTATATAATCGTGTACAAGTTGAGGACCTTGATACGTTGGTTGGTCTATGGTTTGAAATCTTGAAGTTGTGTTGGATGATTTCTATGCTAAAACACTGAGGTTTGTGTATAAACTTGTACTTGTACTCTCGTTACCTACTGGTATATTTGAAGGGTTATCTTGGTACCTTGGTTACTTCTTTTCACTTTGTATTGTCGTATTTGTATTCTTTGAGAGTTTCAAGACACTTGTGTAACTCGCCCACTTGTATAGATTGCTTGATAACCTGGCATTCTTGTTGGGACGTTGTTCTTCTTGTGGATGTGACTTTGTCACTATTGGCATGCCTGTTGATTCGAATCTTTTGCCATCTTGACTCTGGATTTTTGGTTCCTCTTAAGTATGGAAGTTGTCCATTTTAAGTACGATCTAGGAAACCATTTTTAATATGGTTCTTGGTTCACTTTATTATTGGGCTATCACCCTTCTTGATACAGGGCTTCGGTCCTTATTAATACTTTATTATGCTGGGTGTGACGCTATGATGTATATAGTGGGAGAGCCTTGTTATTGGATCTCTTGGGAAATGGTGCTATGAGCGTTCTTGACACTTGTATTTTTAAATATCAAACTTGATACTCATGATATATTGTTTACTTGATTTATTTATTATGTTTCAATTGTGCTGCTCATGACTTGAGAAAGGTAACTTCTGAGTCTAAAGGCTCCAAACCTATAGTTTTTACACCACTAAGCTTTATGCTTATCAATAGTTGTTTATATCATACGGAATGATCAAGAGTATACATGAAGCTGGACATTGGAGAGGAAGTTTTTGAGAGCTTTAAGGAAGATCGAATTTGCATATAAGCATCAATATTTTGTAGAAATCTTTGGACTTGCATATGATCCATGGTTTTTACATTTATATGTAATTTTTATGGCTTATTTGATCATGAGACCATAGGTTGTAATATAAGTATGACGACAAGTTTTGTAGTTTTGGGGGTGTAAACCCAAGTCTTGTAATATACTAAATTTACTCTTTGTTTTAAATGTTTGTGTGAAGCATGAACCATCTAATTTTGGGACGTGGAAGTTGGTAATATTTTTTTTGTCATTTGTAAGAGTAAGGATAATATATGCATGAAAATCTCGTATCTTATTTGCTTAAATCATTTTGGAAGGGTTCTTCTGCCATAAATTAAAATTGTAGGTAATTTAAATTTGACATCAAATAAATGTTTAAATGGGCCGGTTTCACATCCTTAACTATTTTTCCGTATGAATGTAATTCCTCTACTAGATTACAATTAATATGCCCTACATTAATCTCTTTTAAATATCGCAAGTATTATATTAGATTTATTCTTAGGTAGAAGCATCCTTTAGAAAGGGTCGCTACATGCCACTTGTGCTAGCAGTTGCGTCAAGACTTCAGACGACCATTTTCCAACATTTAGCAGCACTTGGTGGCACGCAGCCGACCCTAGTGCCAGCCATTCTGGACATAAGGATGTAGCCTACTATTGTAATTTCACATATCGAGGTACCACCAACACCCTCAATATATCATCCTGCAATAGTTGCGGTCTCCATGATAGTAGAAGAGCAGAAGATGTATGGTAGGTTCTTGATGTACAAATTGTTAGGACTATGTATAGTTCTTTAGAAGTTAAAAATGAAGAAGAACCCAATACGTTTAAGAAAATGAGTGATACAAATGATTATATTCAAACATTATATAATCATTATGTCACTTTACTTGATAATGCTACACCTTCTCATATTGTTCCTCTATCTTGTCCTTATGATGATACATCATCTTCTAAAATGATAGGCATAAGGTATGCCTGTCCATTGTGTTATTAAATTATCTATTTAAAATAGAATACAACCAACATCACAGAGCAACGTAAATTGAGATGAGTATTTGAGATAGTCTCCAGAGTCCTATCAAAATAATGATAGCACACTAGATCGATGTAAGAACAAAAAAAAATATCCAGTACTTTCTACAATAGCTAGGAATGTGCTAAATGTTCCAACGTAAATTGTTGCCTCGGGGAGCAGATTTAGTCAAGGAATGTGACAGATTATATAAGATCGACACTCATTGTGGAGCAATGTCATGCAAGTTTTAGTTTTTGATTGAATAACGCTATCAAAGACACTTCATCCAATACTAGGTGTCAACGATCGTTATGTAGTAATATAACCCAACTAGTGAGTTGGGGTCGAGTCCCAAGGGAGTGGTATGTAGATGAGAATTAATAGGCAAGTAAAAATATGCTCTAGTCAATCATGGCTAAAAACATTTACGAATAGCAACATAATTTAAGTCAAGGGTGACACAAGTGTCAAATATCGATGGGAGTTTGTAATTATCAACTAAAATAACAAATAACACGAAAATGCCAATATGGAGACGGGTTCTTGGGATGTGACTGGATTAGGGGCTAAGGTAAACAATCGGGTAATTGAAATTAATAGTAAATAGCTGTAAATCGGTGAATAAGCTAGACTTTAGTGGGGATAAGCTTTCTCTCGAACATTTTATCCCGAATCAAATTGGTTTCTCTCGAACACCAATAAGCAGCAATTAAGACCAGCCTTCGCCTTAGTCCATTCACTCTCTCGAGCTGAATGTGTGGAAAATGACTTAGGATTCACTCTCTCGAGCTGAACCCATGACAACCCAATACCCACAAACCATCGAATCAGTAATTTTGGTTTTAAAACCTCACTCTCTCGCAAGCCAAAAACATGACGTTAAGATTGTATTTGCAACTATATCCCCATTAAATTCAACCATAATTACTGACCGAAATCACCTTTAAACAACAAATAAACTATTAACTAACAATACCCAACAGTTAAATCAACCCATAATCACATAATCACACCCCAAGAATTGGGGTTTTAGCTAGACATAGTAAGAAGGTAAAAATCATTACCAAGTTGTGTTTTCATCAACTGGGTAGGATTGATATAGTCTTTACAAAGGTCTAAGATGAAGAATCTTCAACACCCACTTCCAATTTCTCAGAAATGGAAATTTTCAAATCTTTAAAGCTAAGGAAAAATGTCTCCAAAAACTAAGTTCTAAGCTCTCAACTTAAATACTAAATAATAATATTGATAAAACTATAATTGCTTCCTAAACGAAGAATTTAAAAATGTATTTATAGTTGCTCAAAATGTGCTATGAATGACCGTTTGGTGCAGTTAGTCGGGATCGTCGATCCACTCGAGGATCCGCCTTTTGGTTATTTTCATCACCTTTCTGCTTTGACCTTCTTCAAGTTCTGTAACTTTGGGCGATGGAGTACTGCTTCGCGAAACCGTTCGCCGACTCACCGACTGCTCCTTTCTACCACTGACTTGATTTTCTCCTGCAGGGCTTGGCACACTAGAACATTTAGGCGAGGCCAAGGCCCTTCGGCGATTCACCCAATGGTTTAGGCAATCCTCAGGCCTTATTTTCTTTGTTCTTTCAGCTGCCTTGTTCCTTTTTGCTTAATAGTGTCCATGATTGGTTCGTCAATCCAAATATGCATTTGAGGACACTAAATCTATTAAAATAAAGCACTAAATGAGTCCAAATTGTGGACTCATCAACTCCCCCAACTTAAACTTTTGCTTGTCCTCAAGTAAAACTCAAGTTCAGCAGTTCAAAGAGGATGTCTCAAACCACTGCTACACAAGATTCAATCAGAATGCATACAAAAAGACTCAACTTACTCATGCAAAGTTCAATTGTGCACTCAAAGATTCAAGTTGTGACTCACCATAACCAAAGAATCTCAAGCTCACATTACTTGCTTCAAATGCAAGTTCAAGCTCAACAAAGGTGATCAAATGCCCTCACACAAAAAATGATTCCATATTCACACACAATGATTCAACGATTTAAAGTTTCGGAATCAAATGCAACGCTTACACTCACAAAGATGAACACAATGTGTGATTTTCACCCATAGGTTTGCCCTTATTTTCCAATCAACTTTTGTTTCAGCTCATTCAAGATCAAAAAGGTTTTTTCAAGGGTTGTAATTGGGTTGCATGCAAAGGTATGTTCGCTTAGGCTCATAGGCTGTAATCCTTATGAAATGTGATGTGAACAACACCTTCTTTCCTTTTCTTCATCATTTTCATTCAAGCTCAAAAGTCACCTCTTATTCATCTTCCAAGGACTGTTGGAAACCCCATTTTCTTTGTATTTTCACAACTTTATTCCACAATTTTTTCCTTTTTCTCTCTTCTTTTTTATATGGAGGGGTTCCATTTTTCTCAAAACATGGGAAAAAGGGACTTCTTTGCATTTTCTTGATTTACCTTTTCTTTTCACCACACCTCCAACTTAGGCTTTTGGCCTAAGTTGGCTATTCAAACAGGCCACAAATCATAAGGATTATGGGTAATGGATTAAGAAAGGTTATGCTTTCATCAAGTTTCTTCCAAGAAAAGGTTAAGGCTCAAGGGGTGTTCAAAAGAAGTTCCTACACTCACAAGGTAGGCCACAAAAAGAGGTATAATGTCAAATTTGTTCACACTCTTTAAAATTGCCTAAGATAATCTCAAGAAATTGCCTTTACTTAGTTAATCTGACTAACGGGGCAAATTCTAGGTGTCATCATACATGGTTCACAGAAAGCTCATCACACAAGGCATCAACACCAATGTTAAAACAAGACTCCACACTTTCGCTAGTGTGCAATGCTCATCACAAGAGACTCAATCCGGTACTTGGCTAATCACAACGAGATGCAAAGAGTTCACATATTGATTATGCCACTTCATTTGGCCTCATCGTAGCCGCACATTCATGTTTGTTCAATTATGAACACTATTCAAGTCATCGGTATTGATCAAAATCGAAACTCAAATTTGCACAAGAACAACCACATTCAATACAAACAAGAGGTGGCAATTTTTTTCCGAAAGGGTCAAAAATCATTTATAAATATAAACACAGAGCTACAAGCTCAAACCTTCCACAAAAAGAGTGTAAAACACAAATTCAGCTCAAAACCCAAATATATAAACAAAATGAGAATCACAAAATGTCACACAAAAGGTGGACCTCACTTTACCACAAATAAAAGCATTTGTCCACAAATGCAAACAAAATTATCCAAAAGTCAAAATAAAAGTAACACAGAGAGGGAGGTAAAGTGGGGATCCTGTCTACACATTCACTCCATCTATCTAGTAATCAGTGCCCAGAGCATCAGTCTGGTCTCGGTCCTCAGTACCCGAAGTCACCTCAGAAAAAACAGCAGTACCAGAACTGCTAGGATTGCCTTTATCTCCAGGTGGAGGTTCTTGTCTTCCATTCTTGGGGGGATTTAACCCCCTTTCATTTATTGTGATATCCGGTGCTCTTTTCCGGGGTGGCATGTTTCTCGCAGCAACTTTTGGTCTAGCCATGTCTGCAAAGCATCGAGACAAAGTTAGAAAATATTCAAACAAAATCACAGAAAACAGTTGCAGACAGATTCGCCGAATAGTTCGGCGAGGTGCCGAATTGCTTTGGCGAGCTGATTCTGGCTCACCGAAAGGATTGGCTCTAAAATTTAAGTAAGTCAGCGATGAGCAGGGCCGTTCGGCGAATTGCCGATAACTTTCGACGAGCAAGGGCTAGCCCGCCGAAAGATACGGTGCCAAAAGGATACAGGGGTGCAGACAAAGGGCGATCAAGAAGTATTTTGATGAGTTGCCGAGTGCCTTTGGTGACATCAGCCTTCTCGCCGAAAGTTACAAAACCCAACATTAAGTAAAACATGAATTTAAAGGCGAGATGGGAACATTAGGCAAACCGCCAAGTGGTTCGGCAAGCTCGACCTAGCTCGCCAAACAACCCAACGTGCCTATTTTCAACCCATCTTCTCCAATACAACCCCGCAACCCTCGAAAACAAAATCATAGCATGCACTAGTTAAATTAAAGCAAGACCCATAACACCCATTGCCCCGGCATACTCAAACATCTCCCGGTTTTGCAAAATTTGGCCAATTCATGACTTTTGCCCTTAAGAGTGATGTCACCCGCTCTATCATTGGGCAATTTACATATTTCGACACAAAAACGGGTTACTTAGACTTCACCCAACGACATGCAAGCACAACCCCACAAAATTTAATTCGTTTTAAAGCACAAAATTATGGGATTTCAATATTATAAACAATACGAGCAAGATATTTGAATTTAAATAGACATTCAAGCATCCTAACACTATCAGAGAGGCCCATAACACTTCAATAACATACTTTCATTTGGATAAGAGTTCAAATTCTAAAATAAATAAATGCGGGGTTCAGAAAACCAACCTTTAATGCCGATAAAAATGATATTGAAATGCTAGGCGGCAATGTATTCAAACTCCGAGCACCAATCAACAACTCAAATACAGTAGTAAAGTAAGAAATATAGAAAATACTAATCAGGTGTGAGTTTGTGAAAGTCAAAAGTGAGGGAAAGTTAAGAGTGTGAAAATTTAAACCTTTGGCTTTTTAAAAACCGTTCAATTCTCGCCCATTCGGCGACATTAGTCGTGCTCGCCGACTCACTCGGCAACACGCCGAGTGGTCACTTACCACACCGAGTTTTACAGGACCTCCAGTTATGGTAGTGGTCCAAACGACAGACCATGTTGGGATCGCCAAACTGGTCGGCGATTCGCCAATAATTTCCTAGGCTCGCCGAGTTTTACAGACTCCAATTTGAAGTTGTCTTGAGTACAACGTTGGTCTAGGTCGGACTTACTGACCTCTTCGGCGATGCACCGACTGAACCTTTAGCTCACCAATATGTATTTTTTGAACACTTTCCACACTTTAACCTACACAATCAACACATCGTAATTTAAATCTTTAAAAATAAAGAAAATAAAACTTTGGTTGCCTCCCAAGCAGTGCCTTAGTTAATGTCGTGGAACGACGCAATTCCACCTTTAAAATTCATTCTTGGGGTTGGCCATAGTATCACTAGGCAACCCCCCTTGCTGTCTCGGGTTCAGATGAGATGAGATATGACCCATTTAGGTCTCCAACTGCTTGATCGATACTGAATGAGAGGTAACGGTTTGGCGAAGGGTCGACACATCGTCTTTCATTTCTTTTAAAATCTTGTCCGACCCCTCAACTTTATTGAGGATATGAGAGAAAATATCCTTCGAAAGGTACCTGTCCTTCTCCCCATCCTTCTAATTGGGATTCCTATCCCTCCAGTCACGATCACAATCTTTCCAACCTTCATCCCTATTCCAACCTTTGTTACCACCCTGGCTCGAGTAGTTTGAATGATAACCACCACTTTGGTTGGCTAGGAAATTCACCTCTTTCATTAAACAAAGCCTCAAACTTTGCTTCCTCAGGGTTGGCACACCCGACACCCATAACATTGACACCTCAAGCACTTGCTGCCATGACATTTTTAGACAAAAATGTCAAGTTGTGTCATGATCTTGGCTATTTTATGGTCCCTCTCTTGGTCTTTCTCCATCTGCTCTTTGGTCAATTTGAACATCAGAGGAGAAACCTGATCTTCACAGGTGTACCAAACCCGATTAATTATAGTCATGCCATCCAAGAGCTGGGCTGCTATGGCATAAGGTTGTTCCATCAAACCTCCTAGAGAAAGTTGGTCAACAACGCCCTTATTTACCGAGTCAAGGCTCCGGTAAAAATACTGCATCAAAACATTGTCAGGTAAGCCATGAGTTGGGCATTGGAGCACCAACTTCTTGAATCGCACCCAAGTTTCATGTATTGGCGTGCCCTCCAACCGTTTAAAGCTTTGAATGTTGTCTCGAAGAGCCATCATATTCGAGGGAGGGAAAAATTGCACTTGAAATGCGGTAACCAACTCCTCCCACGAAGTGATTGATTCACGTGGCAATTCAGTCAGCCACTTGCACGCTTCTCCTATTAGAGAGAACGGGAACAACCTTAACCGAATCGACTCTTGGGAGATATTATTGAAAGAGAAGGGTCCGCAAATGTCCATAAAATTTCTAATGTGCTCATGAGGATCCTCATGAGCTAAACCACCGAACAACCCTTTCAATTGCAAGAGTTGCAACATAGTACTTGTGATGTGGAACACTGCATTCCCTTCGGCCGGAGGCAAGCTAATGACACCAATGCCACCCGTAAGATGGGGGTCATTAATGTTAGGCTCGTTGACATTGTTGAGGTTTCCGATGTCATCTTATGGCCTACTTGGCTACCATTGCTGCCATTAACACTCATACTTTTTGTTTTCAACACAAACAAGCAAAACAAAACTAAAGTTAAGTAAGTATCACTATAACTAACAAGAGCAAAATTCAACTTAACTAAAAATTCTCAAATAACACCACTCCCCGGCAGCGGCGCCATTGTGATTGAATAACTCTATCAAAGACACTTCATCCAATATTAAGCGTCAACGATCGTTAAGTAGAAATATAACCTAACTAGTGAGGTGGGGTCGAGTCCCAATGGAGAGGTACGTAGAAGAGAATTAATAGGCAAGTAAAAATATGCTCTAGTCAATAATAGCTAAAAATATTTACAAATAGTAACATAATTTAAGTCAAGGGTGACACAAGTGTCAAATATCGAGGGGTTTTTGTAATTATCAACTAAAACAACAAATAGCACGAAAATGCCAATATGGAGACGGGTTCTTGGGATGTGATTGGATTATGGGGTAAGGTAAACAACGGGGTAATTGAAATTAATAGTAAATAGTTGTAAATCGGTGAATAAGCTAGACTTTAGTGGGGATAAGCTTTCTCTCGAACAATTTATCCTGAATCAAATTGGTTTCTCTCGAACACCAATAAACATCAATTAAGACCAGCCTTCACCTTAGTCCATTCACTCTCTCAAGCTGAATGTGTGGAAAAGGTTTTAGGATTCACTCTCTCGAGCTGAACCCATGACAACCCAATACCCATAGACCATCGAATCAGTAATTTTTGTTTTAAAACTTCTCTCGAGCAAGCCAAAAATATGAAGTTAAGATTGTATTTGCAACTACAACCCCATTAAATTCAACCACAATTACTGGCCGAAATCACCTTTAAACAACAAATAAACTAGTAACTAATAATACCCATCAGTTAAATCAACCCATAATCACACCCCAAGAATTGGGGTTTTAGCTAGACATAGTAAGAGGGTAAAAATAGTTACCAAGTTGTATTTTCATCAACTGGGTAGGACTGATATAGTCTTTACGAATGTCCAAGATGAAGAATCTTCAACACCCACTTCCAATTTCTCATAAATGGAAATCTTCAAACCTAAGGAAAAATGTCTCAAAAAAATTAGTTCTAAGCTCTCTACTTGAAATCTAAATAATAATATTAATAAAACTAATATTGCATCCTAAACTAAGAATTTAAAAACGTATTTATTGTTGCTCAAAATGTGCTACGAAGGACCGTTTGGCGCAGTTAGTCGGGATCGCCGATCCACTCGGCGATCCTCCCTTTGGTCATTTTCATCGCCCTTCTGCTTTAGCCTTCAGCATCTTCAAGTTCTGTAACTTTGGGCTATAGTGTACTGCTTCGCGGAACCGTTGGGCGACTCGTTGACTGCTCCTTTCTACCGCCGACTTGATTTTCTCCTTCAGGGCTTGGCACACTGAAACATTTAGGCGAGGCCAAGGTCCTTCGCCAATTCGCCCAATGGTTTAGGCGATCCTCAGGCCTTCTTTTCTTTGTTCTTTCAGCTGCCTTGTTCCTTTTTTCTTAATAGTGTCCATGCTTGGTTCCTCAATCCAAATACTTGAAATTCAAGGATTTACATCAGTTATTGGCACAAAATATGTATTTGAGTATACTAAATCTATTAAAATAAAGCCCTAAATGAGTCCAAATCGTGGACTAATCAGTTTTCCTCAGAGATTGGATTAAATCAAAGCGAAGAAATAAAGGAAGATAAAAGGATATGGAATGCGGAGGATGAGGAGGTGGAGAACAAGAAAAATTATCGATCTATTAATAAAGTTAGAGACTTATTAAGTCTATGCATTTCTTAATTTCTCTTTGATCAAATTTTTATATCATCAATTAAATAAATTTAATTACTTTACTTAAACATATATTGAAAGTTAAATCTATAGTCACTACAATAAGTCAATACTTGAAAAAATAATGTTAGCAAATATTACTTAAACAAGTATTGACATAAAGATTCAAAATACTATTATTGTAGTATCTTCTAAGTCGTAAGTAGTAACTTTTATATATTGTAAGTTTTATATCTTGTATATATATTATTATTATAGATAGTATATGTCGGGTGTAAAAGAAGAGTAGAAATACTAGCAACCCACCCCAGATTCACACAATTAAGAATGTAATTACACAATCAGGCTTAATCTAAATGAAAGGAAGTTGTAGCCTACTTGAAGTCCGGCTGTGCTCGCTCCAAATCATTCTTTCAGAGCGTTTCCCTTCTGAACGACCTCGAATTACTGCCATGCTATCAAAAATAAAATCACAGCATCAACACGTCTGTTTAGACACTAAAATCATCATAATCAGAGACAACCCAATTTTAGAGTCAAAATCAGAAAATGTGGGACCCGCTCAGAAATTTACGGAATTGACTCTGTGAAGATATTCTAAGCCCTCCCTCGAGCTTGTGTTCCAAAACAGAGCACCTCTCAGGGCTGGGAACAACTCCATGCAACAACAGACCAAAATGCAAAACTTTACGCAAAAAAAGAGTTGAAGCAACCATTTACAATGCATATACACCACAATCGGAGACTTTCAGACACACTATGGATAGTCACCCACAAATACAACGCAATCCCGAACACACCGACCTTCGAATCACCCAAAATGGAGCTCTAGAACTCGAGATATCGAAGTTTTGAAATGGCGCTGAATCTAATTTCTCGCTATATAAATACCAGCCTTTCTGGTCGTTAAGAGCTAAATCTGGTCGCCAAAAGACTAAATTCCGATCGCTAAAGGTCCGCACCAGCAACACAAGATATTGTTATTTTGTATTTTTAAAAGTCTCCGAATGGACCCTCTGAATTCGTTCGGTAACTTCATAAACCAAATATGCTACCCCCTAAATTTGACATTCTGAACTAAATGTTGTAGTCGAAATTTCCATACGAGTTCATTTCGACAAAAAGTGGGTCATACATCGAAATACCATTTTTAGAAAATTTACCCAAGAGCCCTCAGAATAAGACCAGAAGCTCCGGGAAGTGCACGAAGGGTCGTTCTAGACTAAACTCGGCATTCTGGAACTAACCGCATTGACGAAATTCTCATCTGAGTGCGTTTACCAAGAATGTTGACTAAAGCAAACTTAAGCCAAAATTCAAAGGCTAAAGCGCCAAATGGCCCCAAAGTCACATCGAAAGCCTTAGGACTCGTGTCAACCATGCTACTAGCCTAATTTGGCTGCTCCGGATCATATGCAACTATCATAATTCTCATATGAGGTCGTTTACCTGAGCTTATGACTAAAATCAAATTTTCAAGTTTCAAAAGCTCCAAAACAGGAAAACGAGCATAAAACCCAAACGAACGACCAGACGATCGAACAGTTTGTGCCAGCAAGTCAAAAGTGATTTGTTGTCGCTACAGGAACGCTCTAAATGACGGAAAGGAGGTATAAATACAGAACTGACCTAGAGGGTCATTACAACATTCACTACTAAAAGGACTTTCATCCCCAAAAGTAAAAGTCAAGAATTACCTAAAGGCACAGATAAGCTGGGGAACTCATCCTGCATCTCCCGTCCGGTCTCCTAGGTAGCCTCCTCAACTGGATGATACTTCCAACGGACATTCACCACAGGAATGGCTCTAGACCTCTGGTGCCTCACATATCTGGAAAAATAGCAACTGGCTCCTCATTATAGGTCAGACGATCATCCAACTCAACAACATCATATTGGAGCACTTGAGACTCATCTAAAATATACCGGTACAACATCGAAACATGGAAAACTAGGTGAATAGTTGAGTATGCTGGGGAAAAGCTAACTCATAGGCCACATCACCAACTGTCCTCAAAATCTCAAAAGGCCCAATTTACGTGGGGCTAAGCTTGCCCCACCTCCCAAATCTCATCACGCCCTTCATGGGTGATACTCAGAGGAATACGCCGGTCACCAACGACAAATCTGAACGATCAACGCTTAGGATCCGCATAACTCTAATGTCTTCTCTGAGTCATCCTGAGCCTATTCGTAATTAACCTCACATGAACTACGATCTCATGAAACAAGTATGTACCACGCAGCCTAGGCTCGTAGACTCAAAAAACCCAACTGGAGTGCGATAATGCCTACTACACAAGGCCTCAAACGGGGCCATCAGAATGCTAGAATTCTAGCTATTGTTATACATAAACTCCACCAAAGGAAAGAAATGGTCCCACTGACCTCCTAAGTCCATAACACAGGTCCACAACATATCTTCAAGAACCTAAATAGTACGCTCCGACTGGCCATTAGTCTACTAGTGAAATGATGTGCTAAGATCGACACGAGTGCCCAACTTCTCCTTAAATACCCTCCAACAGATGGAGGTGAACTATGAACCCCGATCTGAAATAATAGAAACAGGCACACCATGAAGATGGACTAACTTTGAAGGAAGTATGAACTTGAAGGAAGTGTGTTGACTAGGTCAATCGATCCATGATGACCCGAATGTTGTCAACACCTCTAGAAGTCTGAGGTAAACCCACCATGAAATCCATAGTGATGCGCTCCCACTTCAACTCAGGAATGGGTAGTCTCTGCAACCCATCACCAGGCCTCAAATGCTCAGCCTTCACCTACTGGCAACACAAGCAACGGGACACATAGTCTGAGATGTACCTCCTCATTCCACTCCACTAGTAATGATGCCTCAAGTGAAGATACATCTTAGCGGTTCTCTAATAGATAGAGTGCTTGGAATCATGGGCCTCGCTAAGGATCAGTAGAATCAAATCCCCAACTCGTGAAACACACAAACGACCGGCATGCCTCAAAGCCCCGTCTAAACCTAAAGTAGCCTGCCCTGCATCGGTTGCCAAGACTCTATCTCTAAGTGCCACCAGAAATTCACCCTCAAACTGACGACTGCATAGCTCATCAAGCAGGGATGACTAAAATCCCACATAACCAAACATCCGAGTGGAATTTGAGACATCAAGCTTGATCATCTGACTGGCTAAGGACTAAATATCCAAAGCCAAAGGTCTCTCTGAAACATAAAGAAAGGCTAGACTACCCATACCCCTATCTTTCGGCTCAAGGTGTACGCTACTACATTGACCTTGCCTAGATGGTAAAGAATATAGAGTTCATAGTCCTTCAGGAGCTCAATCCAATGACGCTGCATCGAATTAAGATCCCTCTGGGTCATAATGTACTAAAGGCTCCTAGGATCAGTGTAGATCTCGCAATGAACTCCATATAGGTAATGCCTCGAAATCGTAAGTATTAAAACTACCGCCACCAACTCCAAGTCATGAGTGGGGTAGTTGCACTCCTGCAACTTAAGCTGCCTTGACGCGTAAACAATAGCCCTGCTCTGCTTCATCAACACACAACCCAAACCAATGTCGGATGCATCACAATATACCGTGAATCCCTCGCCCTCAACTAGAAGAGTCAATATAGGAGCGGTTGTAGGCAACTCTCTAAGCCTCAGAAAGCTCCTCTCGCACTCCTCCAACCACACAAAGGGAACATCCTGGTGAGCAACCGAGTCAATAGCACTGCTATAGTAAAGAAACCCTCGACAAAATGCCTATAATATCCTGCCAATCTGAGAAAGCTTTGTATCTTAGTCACAGAAGTGGGCCTGGCCTAACCATGAATCACCTCAATCTTTTCCAGATCCACCATAATGTCATCCTTGGACACTACGTGCCTAAAAAATGCTACGAACTCAAGTCAAAACTCGCACTTTGAAAACTTGGCATACAACTGATAATGTCTTAATGTCTGGAGCACTTTCCTCAAATGCTGCCCATGCTCACTATGGCTCCGCGAGTATCCCAATATATCATGAATGAAGATTATGGAGAAGGAGTCAAGATAAGGCCTGAATACATGAGTCATCAAATCCATGAAGGATGTAGGGACATTAGTCAACCTAAAAGACATCACCAGGAATTCAAAATGGCCATAACGAGTCCTAAATGTTGTCTTAGGGATGTCTGCTGCTCTAATCCTCACCTGATGGTAGACATATGTCAAGCAAATCTTAGAAAACATTGCGGCTCTCTGAAGCTGGTAGAATAGATCATCAATACGAGGCATAGGATAACGATTCTTCACCGTCACCTTATTCAACTTCCTGTAATCAAAACAGATCTGCATAGTACCATCCTTCCTCTTCATAAACAGGACTGGGGCACCCCTAGGAGATACACTAGATCAAATGAATCCCTTACCCAAGAGATCCTGAACTTAACAGTGAGCTCTTTGAGCTCTACGGAGGCTATACGATACGGTAGGATGGAAATATGAGGAGTACCTAGCTTAAAATAAATGGTAAAATCAATATTCCGCATCACGAGTAGGCCACGAAATTCGGCAGGAAACACATCTGCGAACTCTCAGACCATAGGCACTTAATCAACTTTAGGGCCCTCCCTACTAACAGCTCTAACATAAGCCAAATATGCCATACTCCTGCCAGCCACTAGCCTCCAAGCATGTACATAAGAAATTACCCCAACCGGCGTGCGACTGCTAGAACCCTGCCACACCACCAATGGAATACCAGTCATTGCTAAAGTAACAATCTTGGCATAGCAATCCAAGACCGCTCAGTGAGGGGATACCAAGTCCATGCCCAAGATCAAATTAAAATCCATAATACTAAGCACAATAAGATCCACCCGGGTATCCTTCCCCTGAATAGTCACCACACATGATCTACAAACCTTATCCACTACTAAAGAATCCCCTACTGGGGTTAAAACACGCAATGATACCACTAAGGGTGACTCACCCACAACCGAGGAGCATCATAAGAAGAAACATACAAATAAGTAGAACCATGATCAAACAAGGCTAAAGCAGACTAATGGCATAAGAGAACCGTACATGTTATCACATCATTTGATGCTTCGACATGTGCTCTAGTTGGAGGTGCATAGAAATGGCCCTGGGCGCCTCTACCACGCGTATCCACTTTTCCACCTACCTTGCCTCCCCGTGGACAACCCTAAACACCCTGATGATGACCTCATCCTCTAGCTGGATGGCTTACTGCTGCTACTAGTCTCGCTTCCTGAGGAGCTAGTAAGGTTGATCTCGAGGTAGGACACTCTCTGGACTGATGCCGAAGCTCCAACGCGTGAAGCAACCCTGTGATGATCTACTCGCTATTGGAGGCCAGCCACCCTGACTTAAGGAACCTGTTTGAAACCTTCCTCGGGCCTAACTCGAACAAAAACTATAACCACCTTGACGATGTTGGTCACCCTCTAATAACTACAATGATGCCTGAAACTGGTAAATAAACTGACCCGACGAGAACCTCTGATGAACTCGGTCCTGTTTATCCCTATGCCCAGGATGGGCATGACTAAAGCTTTCATTCTGCATGGCCCTCTTGTCACTGCAACTGTGGGCCTCGTGATAGAGTTGGTCAAGCGTGCTGGTATGGTCCACTACATTCAGAAAAAGAGCAGCCCGATGACACTAAAAATTGCGACTCAATATGCAGTTGCAACCTCAACCCTTTAATAAAGCACCTGACTCTCTCCTACTCTGTGGTCAAGATCATAGTGGCATGATGGGATAACTTATAAAAACTGGCCTCAAACTAAGATACCTTTATGGAGCCCTACTCCAACCTAAAGAACTCATCATGGAATGGATGTTTGACGCTCCGAGGGATAAATCTAGCCAAAAAAGACTTTGAAAATTCTATCTACATTACTAGCAGGGACCCAACTGTTCTGTTCCTCCTGATAGACCGCCACCACTGCATGGCCTACCCATCTTACTTACAAGTTATGAAGTCGGCTCCCTTCGACTCCACCAACCCCAAAGTCTGTAGTCGCTCCTGAAAAGTATTAAGGAACTCCTACGCATCCTTGCCAACTGCACTAGAAAACATCGGTGGTGACAATATTAGAAACACCCCAAGCATCTTTATCTCCCTCAGTGGCATCAATTTGTCTAAAATATTTAATTGAATGTCAGCCGGTGCTGGAAGCCGATGGTGGCGGCTACTGAACCTCTAGGTACACTGCTGCAGGCTAACCCTGCGGAACTAGAGCCAGCTCTGGAACTGGTGTTTGGGCATGCTGATGCTGTTGAATGCCCCTAATATCTGCTAGAATATTTGTAAGCATAGCTTGATGATTAGGGGCGGCAGTAGGTGCGGAAGGTTGCTGGGCTGGTCTCGGCCCCACCACTTGGGGAGGAATCTGGTCGAACTAACGCTCTACCTCCGGCTCTAGAGTCCTCCCTCTTTTTCGGGCTGGCGCTGCAGCCTGGCCTCGACTTCAAGGTTGACCTCTATTGCACGTTCGAGCCATCGTGGATACAGTGAAACAAGTAAAATTCCATGAAACCAACTAGACAACAACGCACGAATATGAAACAAAATAGGTAAAGTGGAAATGTAGTATATCAATGCTTATATGTTGATTCATCTCTTACCTTAAGGCCAAAAAAATGATTTCCAAAGGGTATATCTATCATCTCATCCTGTTTAAGGATTCAAATCCGAAATCCCAACCATTGAATTAGTCTCAGTAGTAAATGAGTTTCCAGAAGTGTTCCTAGAGGATCTTCCCAGAGTTCCTCCCTAAAGGGAAATCGACTTCGAAATAGATCTTCTTCCAAATACCCATCCTATTTCCATTCCACCTTATAGAATGGCTCCAACCGAGCTAAAGTAATTGAAAGAACATTTGAACGACCTTCTAGATAATGGCTTCATCAGACCTAGTATTTCTCCGTTGGGTGCTCCAGTGTTGTTCGTGAAAAAGAAAGATGGTTCTCTCAGAATATGCATTGACTATCATGTGTTGAACAAAGTCACAATCAAGAATTAGTATCCCATCCCTAGGATTGATGATTTATTTGACCAACTTCATGGTGCTAGTTGCTTTTCTAAAATAGACCTAAGATCTGGCAATCATCAGCTCAGAGTCAGAGATAGTGATATCCCAAAGACAGCCTTCAAGACTCGGTATGGTAACTATGAATTTGAAGTTATGTCTTTTGGACTAACAAATATTCCTGCAGAAGGGTGTTCAAAAAGTATTTGGACTTGTTCGTCATCGTCTTAATTGATGATATCCTCATTTATTCTCGGAGTGAGGAAGCGCATGCGGCTCATCTGAAAGTTGTTCTGCAAATTCTCAAAGATAGACAATTGTTTGCTAAGTTCAGCAAATGTGAATTCTGGCTACAATACGTTGCTTTCCTTGGTCATGTGGAATCCAGCGAAGGGATCCGAGTGGATTCTCAGAAAATTGAGGTAGTACAACACTGGCCTAGACCCACCTCTCCGACTGATATCAAAAGTTTATCAGAAAGAGGTCATGTTTTAGTGGTCAGATGAGTGTGAGAAAAACTTCTTCGAACTGAAGACCAAGTTGACTACAATTCCGGTCTTAACTCTACCAGAGGGTTCCAAACAGTTATGTAGTCTATTGTGATGCATCTAGGGTCGGCCTAGGTTGTGTATTGATGCAGCAAGGTAAGGTCATAACTTATGCTTCTAGGCAACTTAAGGTCCATGAGAAGAACTACCCAACTCATGACCTCGAGTTTGCAGTCGTATTGTTTGCCCTAAAGAATTGGAGACATTACTTGTATGGTGTTCATATTGATGTGTTCACAGATCATAAGAGCCTCCAATATGCGTTCACCCAAAAAAAGTTGAAGGAGATGGCTTGAATTCCTCAAAGAATATGACATAAATCTGCTCTACCATTCGGGTAAGGCCAATATAGTAGTTGATACCCTCAACAGACTATCCATGATAGTGTAGCACATGTTGATAAAGAAAAGAAAGAGTTAGCCAAAGATGTTCACCGGCTTTCTCTCTTAGGAGTTTGCCTTATGGACACGTCAGATGGTGGTGTGATAGTTCAGAATGGATCGGAATCTTCATTGGTAGCAGCGGTTAAGGAAAAATAGGATAGTGATTCTATATTACTTCAATTGAAAGGTGCAGTTCATCAGCAAAAAGTGGAGGTTTTCTCCCGGGGGGATGGTGTTCTTAATTACCAGGGTCGGTTATGTGTTCTAAATGTGGGTGAGTTGAGGCAACATATCCTTATAGAAGCCCATAAATCCAGATATTCTATTCATCCAAGTGCCGCGAAGATGTACCGCAATAAACGGTAAGTCTATGGGTGGAAGGACATGAAGAGGGACATCATAGATTTTGTAGCTAAGTGTCCTAACTGTCAACATGTTAAGGTAGAACATCAGAAATCGGGAGGTGTGACTCTTGAGATTAGAATTCCTACATAGAAGTGGGAAGTGCTAACATGGACTTCATTATGGGTTTACCTAGAACTCGCAGACAACATGACTCCATTTGGGTGATAGTTGATAGAGGCACTAAGTCAGCTTACTTCTTGGCAGTCAAGACAACACATTCAGCGGAGGACTACACCAAATTCTATATAAATGAGATAGTCAAGTTGCATGGGGTTCCCTTGTCTATCATCTCAGATAGAGGTCCTCAATTTACATCTCATTTGTGGAAGTCATTTTAGAAAGGTCTTGGTACCCAGGTAAATCTCAGAACAACATTTCATCCACAAATAGATGGTCAAACAGAATGTACCATTCAGACCTTAAGGAAATGATGAGAGCTTGCGTGATCAATTTCAAGAGTAGTTGGGATAATCACCTACCTTTCATAGAGTTCACCTATAATAATAGCTTCCATTCCAGTATTCATATGGCCCCTTATGAGGCACTATATAGGCGTAGATGCAAGTCTCTGGTTGGTTGGTTCGAAGTAGGTGAATCATCCTTGATTGGGCCAGATTTGGTTCATGAGGCTATGGAGAAAGTTCAATTATCAAAGATAGACTAAAAATAGCTGAGTCATCAGAAGTCCTATGCACATATGAGAAGAAGGGACTTGGAGTTTTAAATTGTTGATTGGATTTTCCTAAAAGTGTCACCCATAAAAGGGGTGATGAGATTTGGCAAGAAAGGGAAGATCTGTCCCATGTATAAAGGTCCTTACAGAATGCTGAAAAGGGTTTGCAATATGGCTTATGAGTTAGAGCTGCCAACAAAACTAGCAGCGGTTCATCCAATTTTTCACATTTCCTTGCTGAAAAAGAGTATGGGTGATTCGACATTCATTGTACTATTAGAGAGTGTGGCTGTGAAAGATAGGCTCACTTATGAAGAAGTGCCCAGTTGAGATTCTTGACCATTAGGTTCGTAGGTTTAGAAATAAGGAAGTTGCTTCAGTAATGGTTTTGTGGTGGATTCAGTCCCTAGAGGGAGCTACTTCGGAAGCAGAAGCAACCATGATGGCCAAGTATCCTCACCTCTTTCCTTCCGATTCCGTTTCAGCCTGACGTAATAGTTCCTCTCCAGTCTCTCAGCTTACTCTTGTGTAATTCAGTTTTAGTATCATATTCCCTCAATTACAATTACATTCCATCATATTTGCATATTCATGGAACTCAGTTCACTTAGATATTAGTTTCTAGTATTTAGTTGGTAGGGATTTCAGCTCTTTCTGCAAAACTCAGCCTATTTAGACTTCATTCAAGGACGAATGATCCCAAAGAGGAGATAATGTAACATCTAAAAAATCAGAACTAAGGTTGAACTAGAGAGAAGTGAAAACCATAGAGAGGGGTCCATGGGCCGTGATGAACACTACGACCCGTCCCCCTGCTCGTGGTTGTGCACCAACAAACAAAATGAAAGACCATAGACAATTAAACAGACTGTGGAGCTCCGCAAAGGCTGTGAAGTGGCCCGTGAGGGGGACACAGAACCACCAGGGTTATTGTGAAGTACCACAGACCACTAAATGGTCCGAGGATATTCGCAAGAGCTGTGAAGTTGATCATGAAGGAGGCTAGATAGAATTTGAGGTTTGTGTCAACTTCAAATGACCATATCTTTCAGCACAAAATTATTTATATGTCCCACGACCTATCAAATTAAAGGTATTTGAGTCCTCTTTTCAACGCCACCAAGTTTTCCTAATTTCGAGCCCGGAGTAAAAGTAATGCTCACTTTAGTGAAGCCCTGTCGGGCAGGGCATCTTCCGGAGCTGCTAGACGGGCCATCATGATCATCACTGCCTGTTAAGCCTGTCTTGAAGTCAATTCAACGACTTTTAAGTAATGATTCACCTCCAAAGTCACTAGTTAAGCACTAGAGACGTCTAAATGGTCTTGATTCTTCATATCTTGTTTAGACCTAAGGTTTCTAAAACCTGGAAGATTCGTTGGGATTTTGGTTGTTTTAGAATCCTTAATCGAAATAGCACATTTTCTTGGAAAGTTTGCATAATTTCTTGTATAATACTCAGAACCCTCGTTTGTGTAAATTAGTTTAGTTCATAAATTATACTTGCTAGGTCGGTCCGACAGAAATATCATACTTCAGATTTCGAATTTGAAGTTCTCAATATATAAATGTTGCATTCTCAATTAGCATGTCAGTGTTGAGATATTCAGTATTTCAGTTGTATTTTAGTTATATACATAATCAGTAGGGAGTAGACTTACTGCCAAGTTGGACTAGGGTTCATCATACCCTTATAGTCCCAGAAAAATGTGTCCGCATAGGATTATATGTCCCCTTTGTTGGGCATCAATAGTAGTGATCACGCTACAGTCATGCCTTTATGCCCCTGGCAAGGTATGTTGGGTCCTCTTGATGGGGCGTGTACATTGGACTATATGTTTAGCTAACATGGTTTATATCGGTTAATAGTAGCTCCCACAGTCAGACTCTTAGTACATTGACCAGGTTTTCAACATTTATATCAGTATACAATTTAGCATGCTATCTTCATTATTATTAGTTGGTCATTGCATTTAGCTTAGATTTTCAGTTATGTTTCATTATTTATATTCTTGCTCAGATTATATCATTGTTCAATTATGCTTTGTTCAACTAATATATATTTGTTCATCTTTGTATATGTATATCATGCATGCTCTGTACATTCAAAGTACTAATGCATACTCTGCGCTACATCCTTTCACGATGTAGGTTCAGGTACTCATCATTGAGATCACTCATAGATTGATTCACAGTCCGCATTATATTCAACAACTTCAATGATGTGTCCTCATATTTCGAGGACAATAGATATGCTTTCATTTTAGTCTTTACTTTCAGTTTTTTGTCTTTTTTAGAGTTAGCTGGGGGCATGTCTCAGCAACTCAACTTAGATAGATGCTTTTCAAACATAGTATTAAAAGCAGCTTGAGTTGTTAAGTGGTGTTCATGTCATCACTAGACATTCATTATATTTTTTATATTCAGACGAGTTGGGGTTTTCCCAGTTTGCAATTATCCACTGTTTTAGCTTTTGTATAGTACATGTCTTATTTAGTTATTCTTAGTATGCTGCATATATGCCAGATACATGGTTAGCTTGGTGTCACTCGTGATCCTAGGTCCCATTTTACGTGAAGGGAGTAGCCTCGGGGCGTGAAACATCAGAAAATAAATTTTAAAAATAAATAATATTAAAAAATAAAAAGTGCATTTTTCTCTCTCTTTCCCCCTTCCTACTTCATCTTCTTCATTACCACCCACCCTCTACGCCTCACCCCAAAAATAAAAAAACCATCATTTTCATCTTTCTTCATAGTTCACACTCAAAAGTTTTCTCAATCATAAAATATGGTAGATTGTAATTAGCTCTTGCACATAC
This sequence comes from Solanum okadae, assembly GCA_036553675.1. NCBI lineage: Eukaryota > Viridiplantae > Streptophyta > Magnoliopsida > Solanales > Solanaceae > Solanum > Solanum okadae. The sequence goes on from CM071682.1 coordinate 30,851,776, forward strand.
TTTAGGTTTTATTTATTTTGATTTGATAAAAAAATCAAGAAAACTTCAAGTTGGGAAAAATATATTTATGAGTAAATACAAAGAATAAATCTTAAATTTATGAAAATGGTGAATGATATGTGTCACAGCCCAATTCCTTGAATCATGATGGTGCCTACTATAACCCATTGGTAGGCAAGCCAGGCCATATCCCGGGACTACAAGTAATGGGATTGAGGGAAGAAAACTAAGCTCAAACTAAAACAATAACATAAATAACGAGAATCATAGATTAAGAAGCGAAAGCAAGCCGAAATATATATACAAATAAGAGATTTCTCCCAGAACCTGGAAGTCACATGTATAAAACTACTAACAAAATGAGTACAAGTCCCAAAAGTGTACCACAGAAAAAAGATTGTCTCAAAAAGAAAAACGCAAAAGGCAAGTCAATATATATAGATGGAGACTAGTATAGGACAAAACGTCAAGTGCTCACCCCCATCTATGGTTAGACTGATGTAGGCTCGATGTCAACGCTGGTAGCTGGTGCTCTAACCTGCATCACGAAATCAGATGCAGAGTGTAGTATGAGTACCAAAACCACAGGTACCTAGTAGGCCTCATAGGCTGACTACATAAGGAAAGCAAGAGTAATATGAAATGCAAGAATATAAAACACTACCAGAAATAGGAACGAGAAATCTAATAGGTATGCCCACTAGTGTACTAATACACAAAGAAAATGAGAATAACTAACTAAATTTTACCGGGATCCCATAAACCCGACGGGTACACTCATGCGCAAGATGAAAGCAAAACTCAAGTGGACTCCCATAAGCTCGACACCTACAAGGAAGAGTTTAAAATGGAATAAGTGGTTACGACAAAGTTTCTAAGATTTCCACAACTTTCCGCACACTCAAACAGAACCAAGCTTTATGCCTAAAGCTCATCCATAACTGATAGGGGTTAAGGACTTGAATCGAATTAAAGATAGAGGATCAAGGACTTGAACCGAGATTTGGAGTAACCGAGGACTTGAACCAAGGAAAAGGATAACCATGGATTTGAACCACGTATAACTATGACCAAGGACTTGAACCAAGGCTATAATACCAAAGTGAGGACTTGAAACACACCAAATGGTGTGAAGTGGGGGACTTGAACCATGGATAGAGACAAATCAACTAGAAATATGATCGATGGCCAATCAAGCATCACGGGGAGTACCTCCATTTCGAGTGCCATTAATAAATTAGTCGATCCGAACTATATCTAACCAGAATCGATGAGTAGCTGCCACACCAAGAATCTGAGACACCGGAGGCCTCAGATGAGAATTTTGACAAAAACATCAGCTCTGGAGAGGCCAGATTAGGCTAATAGCATGGTGGACACTATACCCGAGGATTTCAGTGTGACTTTGGGGACATTTGGCGTTTTAGCCTTTGAACTTTGACTTATGGTTGACTTTGGTCAACATTCTTCGTAAACATGCTAGGATGAGAATTCTGTGAGCGCGGTTAGTTTTGAAATTCTGAATTTGTCTAGAACGACCCTTTATGTGCTTTCCGGGGCTTCCGGTCTTCTTCAAAGGGCCATTGTGGAAATTGGCTAAAAATGACATTTGGGTGTGGGGCCCACTTTTTGTTGAAATGACATCGTATGAAAATTTCGACTACGCCATTGAGTACGAAATTTTGAATTAATGGGGGTAGTATATTTGGTTTATCTTCACCGGGTCTCGAATGAATTCCAAGGGTCTGTTCGAAGACTTTTAAACATAAAAAATAGCAAAAAAATTTGTTTCTAGTGCAGACCTTTAGCAACCAGAATTCAGTCTTTTGGCGACCAGATTTAGCTTTTAGCGACCGGGACTGCTACTATTTATATAACGAAAAATCAGATTCAGCCCCATTTTGAAACTTCGATATCTCGAGTTCTACACCTCCGTACATGATCACACCCCCAGAATAGGGGTTTTAGCAAAACATATTAAAGAATAATAAATCGTTATGAACGAAATTTTCAATCAGGTTGGGCAACAATCTGCAAGTCTCCAAATGCTCATATTGAAGCTAAAAATCTCACAAACCCTGAATCTCTACTCAAAATTGTAAAAACAATGCTTTAGAATGTTCAAAATAAAAAAACATAGAAGTGGACAATGTGGGAACTCCTTTTCTTCTTTTCAAAATAGAATTTATACGTTTCCAAAATTTCAGCACGGAGGACACTTGGTGAAATAAGTCGGGCTCGCCAAAGTGGTCGGCGATGCACCGAATGCTCCTCTTCTCACCATTTTGGTGTGGCTTTTTCAGCAAAATTGTTTGGTAACTTTCGATGAAATGGTTTAAGATCACCAAACCGGTTGGCGACACGCTGAATGCACTTCTTCTCTCCTTTTTGGCGTGCCTTTTTAACACCTCGTTCTATAACATTAGGAGACCGAGATCGTCATCGCCGACCTCTTTGGTGCCTCGCCGAATTACTAGTCTACTCACCAAGTTGGTCTTATCCATGTGTTGGCACTCTGGAAATCTGGGCGGGCTGAAGGTCCAGTCGACGAGTACCAGCTTTGCTTTTCTATGACTTTTTCAGCCTTTTCGCTCCTTTTTACCTCGTAATGTCCTTTCATTTCTCTTTTACCTTTATTCTTGCAAATTAAAATTTATCATCAGTTATGAGCATAAAATAGGCATTAATGATACTAATTCCTTGACTATTAAGCCCTAAATGAGTCGAAATCCTCGACTCATCAACACCCCCAACTTAAAGTTTTGCTTATCCTCAAGTAAAACACAAGATCAATCAGGTCAACAAGGATGTCTTTAAATAGTGCTACTTGAGACCCGACATGAATGCGCACTAGGTTTAATCTACCCAAGCAATGTTCAATTGTGCACTACAAATTTCAAATTGTGACTAGTCTACATCAAATAGAAGTCAGGCACACAATGCTTACTTCACATGCAAATTCAAGTTCAACAAGAGTATTTGATGCCCTCACATCAAGAATGATTCCATGCCCACACAAAAGCTCATCAAAATTTATGAATTAAGGAATCAAAATCAACTCTCACACTCTCAAAGATAAACATATGCATGAATATACCATATGATTTTACCCGTATTTTCCAATCAACATGTCATTTGGCTCAATCAAGATCACCAAGGTCTTCAAGGCTTGTAACATGCTTGAGGGTAAAAGTATGATTATTTTGGCTTAGTGACTTTTACCTTCATGAAGCATGGCTTGTATTTCACTTCTTTTCCTTTTCTTCCAGTCTATTAATTTTCACAATCCACCCTAAGTACTTTCAAGCTCAAAGATTCCTGTATGGCTCATTGGATGACCCTTTACTTTCCATCATGCAATTCTTTTTCAGTCTTATTTCCTTTTGTATTTCTTTCTCCTTTTTTTTTATTTTTTTTTATTGAGGGGTTCCATCTCTTGCTTCAACATCTTTTTCAACAGAATTTCTAAAGGGTGAAACTTTACAAAGTTATTACTCATCTTCATTCCTCAATTTTCACCACACCCTAACTTAGGCTTTTGGCCTAAGTTGGCGGTTCAAACGAACCAAAGCTTCATGAAGGTTTTAGGTGGGAAGGAAAAGAAAACTAAATGGGTTCATGTTTCATCCAAAGAAAAGGGTAGGCTCAAATAGTGCCAAGCTAGGTTCACACTTTCACAAGGTAGTCAAAAAGAGGTATGATAACTGCATCTCACCAAATTTTCTAGAACGAGTCTCAAAGCCGACCCTAAGATGGGTGGGGCACTTAGGGGATCTGGAGGTCTTATTTGCGATTTTCCGAAAGAGTCAGTGCACCGCCCATTTTCCATTCTTTCTAAAATGGCGTTTTCAACCTACGCATTCAACAATCATTATTCGAATGAGAGAAAGTAAACCTTGGGTTGCCTTCCAAGAGGCGCCTTATTTAATGTCGTGGTACGACGAAGACACGCTTTCAAGCTTTATTCTTTGGGTTAACCATGCTATCACTCGGTAAACCTCTTTTTGGCCTTGGATTCAAATGAGCTGAGATTTGACCCATATGTGTTTCCAACTGCTTAATAGATACCGATTGTGAAGTAACTGTTTGGTTAAGAGAAGATAGATCATCTTTCAGTTCCTTTAGCATCTTGTATGATCCTTCCACTTTGTAGAGAATACGAGCAAACATATCTTCGCTGAGAAATTTTTTAGGATCAGCCTTGGCTCTTTTGACTTTTAATGCTCATGAAGAGGCACATATTATTCTTTGTCACCATCCCGCTCCCTCCAATTCGTACAATGGTCACGCCATTACCTATCTTGGTGTCTCCTACCATCATCACAGTCACTATTCCAACCTTGATTCCCGTCGGTTCTTGGATAGTTCGAACGAGAATCCCCTGCCTGATTTGCCAAGAAATGCACTTTTTCATTGTATATTGCCTCAAAGTGTGCTTCATCAAGATTTACTCCATTAACTCCAACCACATTCACAGCCTTGGAGCCACTTCCCATGACATGTTTCGTCAATAGGTCCATTAGGGTCATCATTTTGGTCATGTTATCATCTCGCTCTTTGTTCTTTTCCATTTGGTCCTTTGTCATCCCAAAGTTAAACGAAGACACCTGACCTTCTCTAGTGTACCAAGCACAATTGATTTTCCTTATCTCATCAAGTAGGGTAGATGCTATGTTAAACGGTTGTTGCATGATTCCTCCTCAAAGGAGTTGGTCTGCCACACCTTTGTTGACTGAGTCAAGGCTCTGGTCAAAATATTGCAACAACACATCGTTCGGTAGTCCGTGAGTTGGAGATCGGAGAAGAAATTTCTAAGACCTCAACAATGTCTCGTGAATAGGTTCACCATCAACTCGCTTGAAGTTTTGAATATTATCCCTCAACTTCACGATCTTCGAGGGAAGGAAAAACCTCACATAAAATGTATCGGTCAGCTACTTCCAAGAAGTGACTGATTCCCTTGGTAAATCGGCAAACCACTTCGTTGCTTCACCCATTAGAGAAAAGGGAAACAAACAAAGTCAAACTGACTCCTGAGTAATGTTCTTGAAAGAGAATGACCCATACATATCCACAAAGTTCCGAATGTGGTCATGAGGGTCCTCATGAGCAAGTTCTCCAAAGAGACCCTTCATTTGCAACAACTGCAACATAGTGCTGGTCACGTGGAACACCGCATTGCCCACAGTTGGAGGCCATCAAATAGCACCCACACTTCCCAACTGATCCTCATTGATATCATGCAAATTCCTGATATCATCGTTGTTCCCAAGTTGGTTGGCATTGCTCCCATTGACACTCATCTCTTCACCTATTTAAGAGCATCCAATAAAGAACAAAAATAAGATAATTCATCTATAACAAAATTAATTCACGATTATATTTCAATAAAAGAATTCTAAACGCCACTCCTCAGCAACGACACCATTTTTGATAATGCTCAACTACACTTCATCCGATTCTAAGTGTAGGTGGTCGCTAACAAGTATAAACCTAACTAAGAGTTGGGTCGATCCCACATAGAATGATGCTATAAAAAATTTGATCAAGAAATAAAATGGTGTTCTAATCGTTTGTAAATGTAGACATTTTTGCAATAATAAAGTAAATGACAAGGTTTTGACAATTAATGTCAACTGGGGCGATTTGAGTAACCAAATTACGACTACTAAAATCAGAGATAAACAAATAAGGAAGGTTTCTTGGGAGTGTGTTAAATTGAATGCCAATTTAGCGTAATGGGCGATTATTATTCACTAAAAGACGTTGAATCTCAGTAGGTATGCTAGGTTTTGGGTGTAATAACAATTTCTCAATCAACTATTGCGAAGCAACTGAGTTGTTTCACACCTTAACAAGCACAACACAAATTAACAACCCATTACCTTAATCAATCTACTTTTTCAAGCTAGATTTGTAAGATTGTATTCAAACCCACTTTCACAATCTAAATCCATAACAACATATTCAACACAATCATCAACTTACAATTTAACTCTAACACTTCTTTCTCAAGCAAGTGTAGAGTAATAATCTAGAATTACATTTGCAACTACAATTGCTCAATTAAAACAAAAACTATTAATTGAACCCACTTCAGATCAACAATGAAATCAGTAAAAAACAACACCCATTCGATAATTAACGCATTCAACTACATAATCAAACCCCCAAGAATGAGGGTTTTAACCAAACATAATAAAGAACAAGAAATCGTTACCAATGAAGTTTTCTATCAGGTTGGGCAACAATCTACAAGAAACCAAATGCTCAAATTAAAACTAAAAATCTCACAAATGCTAAATCTCTACTAAAAAAATGTAAAAACAATGCTTTAGAACGTCCAAGATAAAAAAAACCCAGAAGTGGAGAATGTGGGAACTCCTTTTCTTCTTTCAAAATTGAATTTATCTGTTCCCAAAATTTCTGCACGGAGGACACTTATCGAAATAAGTTGGGCTCGCTGTACTGGTCGACATTACAGCAAATTCTCCTTTGCTCACCTTTTTGGCATGCCTTTTTTAGCAAAATTGTTCCGTAACTTTCGGTGAAATGGATTAAGATCACCGAACCGGTTGGCGAAACGCCAAATACACCTCTACTTGCCTTCTTGGTGTGCCTTTTTAACACATAGTTCTGTAACATTAGGTGATCGAGGTTGGCATCACCGGACTCTTCGGTGCCTCAACGAATCACTAGTTTGCTCGGCAAGTTGGTATTATACACGGGCTGTCACTCTGGAAGTTTGGGCGAGCTGAAAGTCCATTCGGCGAGTACCAACTTTGCTCTCCTTCAATTTTTTTAGCTTTTTCGCTCTTTTTTGCATGATAATGTCCTTGTCTTGCTATTTTACCTTTATTGATGCAAATTAAAATTCTAACATTAGTTATGAACATAAAATAGGCATTTCAGATACAAATTCCTTGAATATTAAGCCTTAAATGAGTTCAAATCCCCGATTCATCAATAATTATTGTTGTAAGCAAACTCTATGAGACGTAAGTGATCATTCCAATTACCTTTGAAATAGATCACACAAGCCCTCAAGATATCCTCTAAAGTCTGAATTATGCGTTCTGGTTGACCATCGGTCTGAGGATGGAAAGCAATACTCAAATTTACGTTCGAACCCAAACCTTTCTTGAAAGACTTTCAGAATGGTGCGGTGAATTGTGCACCTCTATTTGAAATGATGGACATGGGAACTTGGACACGGAATTCCATAATGTCTGAATATATCTTGAATATATAGTTTTGCTGCATAAGTAGTCTCTACCAGCATGAAGGGGGCTGATTTAGTCATCTGATCTACAATCACCCAATTCGAATCATGTTTCCTCCGAGATCGCAACAAGACAGTAATGAAATCAATATTGATCATCTCCTACTTCCATTCTGGAATCTCTATATTATAAGCCATACCATCAGGCCTTTGGTGATTTACCTTGACTTGTTGGCGATTCGGGCACTTTGCAACGAACTCTTCAATACACCTCATCATACTACTCCACCAATAGACTTCTCTCAAGTCATAAAACATCTTTCTGGAACCAGGATGGATAGAGTATATGGAACTATGACCTTTCTCCATGATCCTCTATTTGAGTTCATACACCTTGGGTACACACAATCTACCTTGATATCTCAACACACCATCTCCCCCTTGTTCAAAAGACATCACTTTATACTTAAGAACATTCTCCTTCAATTCAAGAAAAATAGGGTCTTGGCTTGTTTCACTTTAACTTTAGACATTAGTGATGATTCTTCCTCATTCATCACCACCGCTCCACCTTCACTGGAATCCAACAACCAGAATCCCAATCGTGCAAGTTTGTGCACATCTTGGACCAATTATTTCTTGCCTTCATCACTATGGGCAGCACTTCCCTTAGATAACCTACTCGAAGTATTAGCAACAACATTAGCCATACCTGGGTGATAGAGAATACTCATGTCATAATACATTAGTAACTCCAACCACCTCCTCTTTATGAAATTAAGCTCTTTCTGACTGAAAACATACTGAATACTCTTGTGATCGGTCAACACATCGACATGAACACCATAGAGATAGTGATGCCATATTTTAAGAGCAAATACTACAAAAGCCAAATCCAGATCATGAGTTGGGTAATTCTTCTCATGAATCTTAAGCTATATGGATGCATAGGCCATAACCTTACCATTCTACATCAATACACAACTTAATCTAACACTGGTGTATCACAATACACAATAAAACCTTGTGTATTCTCTGGTAGGGTCAACACTGGGGCAGGAGTTAACTAGGTTTACCATTCCTGAATGTTTTTCTCATAAGCTTCAAACCATTGAAACTTCGCTGTCTTTTGAGTCAAATTTGTCAACGGGAACGAAATAGATGAAAACCCCTCGATAAACCTCCTATAACAACCAGCCAACCCAAAGAAACTCCTAATATAAGTTGGAGATGTGGGTATGGGCTAGTTCTGCATTGCTTCAATCTTCTGATTGTCAACTCGTATCCCTTCTCCAAATACAATATAGCCTAAGAACACCACGAACTCAAGCCAAAACTCACTTAAAAAATTTGGCATATAATTCTCTATCTTTGAGAGTTTGGAGAACTATTTTGAGATGACTAGCATGATCCTCCTCATTCCTCGAATGAATCAGAATGTCATCAATAAATACAATAACAAACATGTCAAGATATGGCTTAAACACTCTATTCATCATATCTATAAACACTGCAGGAGCATTAGTCAAGCAAAAAAACATAACAAAAAACTCATAGTGACCATAACGAGTCTTGAATGCTATCTTCAGGATTTCACTTTCTCTTACTCTCAACTAATGATAGCCAGATATAAGGTCTATTTTAGAAAAGCAAGTCGCACCCTGAAGTTGAACAAATAGATAATCAATTCTTGGAATATGATAATTATTCTTTATAGTAACCTTGTTCAATTAATATTAGTCAATACACATTCTAAGGGAACCATTTTTATTCCTTACAAACAGGATCGGAGACCCCTAATGTGAGACACCTTGTCAAATAAAACCCTTCTCAAAAGGATCTCTCAAATGCTCTTTCAACTCTTTCAACTCAGCTGGAACCATTCTATATGGAGGAATATAAATAGGTTGAGTATTAGGAACAATATCTATGCCGAATTCCATTTCTGTATAAGGAGGGACTCTGAGAAGATCATATTGAAAGACCTTTGGAAACTCACTCAAACTGGAACTGATTGATAGGCGGTGTCTCAACACTAGAATCATTAACTTAGACTAAGTAATAGATGCACATATTGGAAACTAAATTTCTGGGCTTAATGTATGAAATCAAATGACCCTTAGGCACTGCTGAATTATTCCTCCACTCTAAAATTAGATTATTAGGAAACTGAAACTTATCTACTCGAGTTTTACAAATATGTGAGGCATAAAAAGCATGAAGCTAGTCCATACGAAGAATAACCTCAAAATCCACCATTGTCTAACTCGACTAAGTCAGCCCTGATGTCCTTGTGATTGACACAGATGGTACAATCACGATAAACTCTCTCAGCGAGAATACATTACCCAATAGGTGTGACAATACTGAAGGGCTCAAGAAGTTGCTCAGGAAGGATACAAAATCTCATAGCAATCTACGGAGTCACAAAAGATAGACTCGCACTTTGATCAAGTAATGGATATACATCAAAAGTAAAGACTTTTATGATACCAGTGAGAACATATGGTGAATTCTCTTGCTCTTGGCGATTGGTGATAGCATACAAATGGTTTGCTCCTCCGCGTGTCCCTGAAGTGGCTCTTCTAGGTGTAGCTCTATCTACCGAAGCCGCTGAAGAAGATTGGACACTATTGCCCCTATTACCACTACATTGCCTGTTCCTAGGGAACTCTCTTATGAAGTGTCCTATCAAACCACACTTTAAGCAACCAGTGGAGCCATCATGACATGCTACTAGGTGGTTCATACCACACTTAGCACTTGTAGGAGTCCAATTTTCCCCTTGAGACACACTACCCTGAGATTGGGCAGGTCGAACTTTGAAGTTCTACGAATTATGATTCCTGAACCCGCCTCTACTCTTTGGTGCAGGTGCACTAGCAGATGATGGATCCGGTTGTCTTTGATGAAAAGATGATCGATTCATATTACCAGCCTTCTGTTCTCCAGATTGATTACCTTTTGACTAAGCCTTCTTGCTGCAAAACTCTTCCCTATCTCTTAACTTGTCTTCCCCAACCTGCTACATATGTCCATTTCCCCTATGAACATAGCAACCTTACCCTCTTTGCTTGACAAGCGAGACAATCCAGACACAAACAGACTCATCATTCTCCTTATGTCAACAACCATATCCGAAGCACAACGGGATAGTTCAGTGAAGTTGAGGTTGTACTCATGCACATTTGCTTAAGAGTGAGAAATTATCTTACCTTTGCCTCTGTCAGCTCACGGGGAAAGAAACACCTCATGAAGGCACTATGAAACACAACGCAATTCACAATTGCTGCTCCTTTAGCCCTGCTCTTCTTCTGTTTGTCATACCAGGTCCTAGAAATACCCTTGAATCGGTATGTAGCTAACTCCACTCACTCAACATAAAAATCATTCATAACCTCAAATACTTTCTACTGCTCATCCACAAAGTTCTCCGGATCGTCAATGACTTTTTACCATGTGAATTCTGAAGGATTCATTCTCAAGAACTCATGGATCCTAGATGTATCAGCCACATCCTGTCGAACCACTCTTTCTTGTCCATCTTGATTTGTCACAACTTGACTCAACATTCGGATAACATCCCGAAACTCTACTTTGTGACCTCTCCTTGACAGGGTTGCACTTCTGGTGCATTGGGAACCCCTTGATCATGGGAATCAACATTTCTCCTAGCAGGACGGCCTCGAACAACTCTTTGTAGAGGTATGATCTGAAAAGATACGCACAAGAAAAAGGTAGAACGAATCTTTTATAGAGTTAAACTCTATCAAATGAAAAGAGTAAGAATGAAAGGAAATATTTCCTCAATATTGTAGCCTCCTAATTATAGATGTGGCGCACTCACACCGATAACCACGACTCTGCAGACACGACTTCAAATACACTCTAGGACTCTTCAACTCTCTGTTCTGATACCAAGTTTGTCATGCCCTAAGCCTACACCCTGGATGTTGCTCACACTCGAGAACCATTGTTGGTTAACAAGTGAACCCTTGGCCTGGATCAATACTCAGTGGAAGACTTACTTAACAATATATGAATTCAATCATAAAGATTTACTCATTAGTCTTAAAAATAAATATACTCAGAAGTGTCTAGAAAGATTCAACTAGCGAAAGAAGGCAACTCAAGTCTTAAACATTAACAATGTAAATGGAAAAGACTCCTCAAAATACTATTGTGTATGAAGCCTTTACATACTGTTATAGACATCAGGAAAAGACAGGCGACATCTTAACAATGCTGAAAGATAAATGAAGAATCCTCTGGATACAAGGAGCCTCACCAAAAGCAAATCTGGAACTGCAAGTGGTATAACCAAGCACCTGTTGATCACCTTGAATACCTGTATATATATCAAGAAATAATGCAGGCTGAATGGCGTCAATATATTGAATGTACGATCATGCAAGGGGAACTCTAAAGCATGGATATAAACTTGAACAGATAAAAATGAAGAACATACTCACCTCACGACAAATCAACTCTACAATACTCAACTAAATATGAAGCAACAATAAAGGATTTGCAATATATGTATAAAGATCTTTAAACAGTAAATAATAACTCAATAGTATATAAAAAAACCATAGTAAAGCTCTTTAGTCGTATTTGGTAAATTCTCTAACAGTACAACATCTCACCTACGATGCCAGAACTTTCCTATACCGTGCGGGAGTATAGGACATCCTAAGCTAAGTGAATCCACTAAGATATTATTAAAAGAAATAAGGAATCATCTAAAAAGTATGATCCTTTACCCATGTTGGCATACATGGTTTATGAGGATTTTGAGTTGTTTGAACTAATCCCCATATCGGTGCTCTATACTACTTCCAATAATATACGTATATATATAACTTATATGATTTAAAGAATGAATAACTCCTCCTCAATTTGAAATAATTACTCAAAAGATTCTCTTAAAATAGATGATGCTCAAAACTCCTATGAACTCATTTAGAAATCAATTTTACTCTCATTTAAATGTAGAAGTAATACATATTTGGGAATACTTAGTCCCCTCATAATCATTTTGAAAAAGTGAAACTCAAATCTCCTCATTCGCATACTCATTTACTTAAGTCTTAAAACAAGTCATAATTTATTGTAAAAAACTTCTCAAAAGTGACTCAAAAGGACTCCCTAGAACTTTACTCTTAACTCTATCTTGAAATTGAAATGTGACATATAGAGTTATGATTAGGATATATATGATTTCTCAATGATTAGATGAAGTTTGTAAAGTTGTACTGGGGAATAGAGCAAAAAGACGATTTAAAAGAACTCAAACGGAATGAATGACGAAAAATGAACGGGGGTAGGTGACCCTGGTGCATGGTGACAACCCTAACATCAGACACCCATTTTAGGTGCACTACAGGTGCGGGGTGCCAGTCCCTCAGGTGCCTCAGTGACGCGCCGCCCCACCCTCTACCTAGAAAATCTGACGTAATTTCCTCTTCGATTTTTGGCCCTAATTCAACTAGAATCAATTGACTTTTTCCAAAATCCCTTAGAATTCTCAACCCAACACAAGTAAATGAAAACACACTCAAAATTCCTCAAGAAGAACCCCCAAATGCAAGACCCTCACCTTGAGAACTCAACAAAAAGTCCATATACACGAATGAAGCAATAAAACCTCAAGAACTCTACAAGATTCTCAATATTCTCAATCTCATGAAATAATTCAATAAGGAAACTCATGATTGGCGTGAGGGTGAACAAACCCATCGCTATGAAGACTTAAATACCTTGAAAGAACTAGGTTCTTGGCGATTTCCCTAAAATCTTAAAGAACTTGAAAACTTCCTCTTTTCTCCTCTTGAACTTTGCCCTTGTTTCTTGAACGCCTAAGAATTGAGTGAAAACTAATCTTCATCAGCTTTGACCCCTAATTGAGTAAACAAAACATGTAGGCCTAGTGGGGTAAGGAAAAGACCAAAATACCTCTTCTTAATTCAGCTGAATTTCCTTAACTAGGCAGGATGTACTCAAACAGGCATATCTCCCTTATCCGAACTCGGAATTTAGCAAACTCAAAGGTGTTGGAAAGAAAAATCAACGAACTTCGATGTGATAATGCATGGACCACCTAACTCATCCTATTCTGAAAGTTATTTTCGTTTGAATTTTACCCAAAACTTACAATTTAAGAGTAACTTGAACAAATCTCAATTTACCTTTTTCCAATTTAGTTTTTTCTAGATTTAGCTCTTTCTAAGACCGAGGTGTTAAATACGTGTCCCATAATGATTCACCTTATTATTTGGTTTTACGTCTTTTGTTTCAGACTTTGTATGTGGTGTATCAGTTATGTCCAAACCACTCTTATGATGTATTTGAAAGTTTTGTCAATACATCATTATATTTCTACTTTATGATTCAAATTCCTTTATGATATGAGTCTTCTTTACCTAATAACATTTTTATATTTTATATTGTGTTGTATACAAGTCAAGTAGCTTCTGTAGGGAATCTCGCGGTCTTATACACCATGTTACGTCTAGGGTGTACTTCAGATCATGAAAAATTTGATATTTAGAACACAAGGTTCAACAAGAAGGTCCTATGATGTTTGGCAAACCACATTCAGTAGAGTGTTGTTCATGAGTGTTAAGCGCGCCAGATTTATGAATATGAGGCTACGAAGCATTTAGGAAACATCACATCTTTCAATACTCTAAAGTCATTCCATAGAGTTTGTCTTTATAAAAAGGCCCTTATCCTAATTCTTGTTGATGCTTTTTAGGATATGGCCCCTCGAAGAGCTTACGTGGGAAGAAATCTGGCTGGTGATGTGAACCTCAAGGTTCCTCATGCCTTGGTTGACCCTTTGGCCGAGCAAGTGACTCATGCCAACGTTTTAGCCACTTTCCATGTTTTTTCTCAAGCTATGATGATCCAAGTGAATAAATATATCATTGCTCCCATGAACCCAAATGTGGGTACGTCGACAATAATGATAAGAAATTTCACTATGATGAATCCTACAGATTTCCATGGTTCCAAGGTTGATGAGGATCCTCAAGAATTCATTTATGAGGTCTATAAGATAGTGAGAATTATGAGAGTGTCAATGGTGGGAAAGGTGGAATTATCCACTAACCAACTCAAATGTATTGCACAAATTTGTTTCAAACAATGGGAAGAAGAGAGGGTGATTGATGCGGGGGTCCTCTTGATTGTGACAAATTTAAAGGGGCTTTTCTTGACTGATTGTTTCCTCTGGAAATAAGAGAAGCAAAGGTTCCTAAATTCATTAATCTTCGTCAAGGAAATATGAGTGTGAAAGAGTAGCATTGAAGTTCACTCAATTGTCCAAGTATTCTATGACAATGTTTGCTGATTCTAGGGAAAAAATGAGTAATTTTGTGTTGGGTGTTTTTGATTTGGTGGTCAAAGAATGCCGAATCGCCATGTTTATTAAGGATTTGGATAACTCTCGTTTGATGATACATGCCCAAAAAATTGAAGAGGAAAATCTCAAATAAAGGGCAAGAGATTCCAAGCGGGCAAGGGCTGGTGATGGTGACTTTTCTCATTCTAGGTTTGGTGGACATGAGATTTCTAAATTATGGTAAAAGTTCTTCGGTCAAGGTTCTTCCAATAATCCGACCTCTAAGTTCCACAAAGATAGAGTGTCTAATCCTATACCTCAAGGGGTGATGGTAATTGATCTTCTATTTATGTTGTCATAAGGTGTGGTAAGATTAACAAATGGTTTCTTTTGTTGTGGAAAGAGTGGTAACAAAGTGAAGGATTTTCTAGTTCAAGCTAGGGAGGGTATGGATGGTAGGAAAGCTCAGCCTAGCGGTTCTAGTTTGGGTGCTCCTTGTCACAATAGATTTTATGCTCTTTAGAACTACATGATCATGAAGGTTCTCCAGATGTGATGACTAGTATTTTGAAAGTCTTTCATTTTGTTGTATATGCTTTGGTTGATCCAGGTTCTAAGTTATCATTTGTTACTCCTTATGTGTCCATGAGATTTGAAGTTTGGTCCCGAAATCCTGTTTAATCCCTTTCATGCCTCTACTCCTATTGGTGATTCTATTGTTGCTAAAAAGGTTTGTAGAAATTGCACAGTTTCTATTTCTCATAGAGTATTTTATGTTGCTCTTGTAGAACTTTATTATTAGATTTTGATATTATTCTTGTGATGAATTGACTTCATACATGTTATTCTTTCATATATTGTAGCACTCGATCGGTCACATTCAAAGTTTTGAATGAACCTATCATGTCATGGGAAGGGGGAAATTATGCGCTTAAGGGTTAGTTTATTTCTTTCCAAAAGTCTAGGAAGATGAGTTATAATGGTTGGATTTATGATCTTTTTCGGGTTAGGGATACATATTTTGAAACCCCCTACTCTTTAGTCAGTTTCGATTGTAAATGAGTTTTTGGAAGTGTTTTCTGGTGATCTTTCCAATATTCCTCCCAAAAGGGAAATATAACTCGACATTGATCTTCTCCTAGATACGTATCATATCTTTATTCCTCCTTACAACATGGTCCCATAAAAACTAAAGGAGTTAAAGGAAAAATTGAAGGAATTGTTGGGTAAGGGTTTAATTAGGTAAAGTATCTCTTGTGCTCTGGTATTATTTGTTTAAAAGACGGATTGTTCCCCCAGGATGTGCATTACCTATTGTCCTATTGAATAATGTCACAATAAAGAATAAGCATCCTATTCCAAGGATAGATGACTTGTTTGATCAACTCCTAGGAGTGAGTTACTTCTCTAAGATTGACCTTCGCTGTGTTATCACCAATTGAGGGTGAAGGAGAATGACATTCCAAAGACAACTTTTCAAACTCGGAATGGACATTATGAGTTTTTGGTGATGTCTTTTTGTTTGACTAATGTTCCGACGGGGTTCATGGATTTGATAAATAGGGTCTTCAAGCAATATCTTTACGAGTTTGTGATTGCCGTTATCGATGATATCTCATTTTCTCACGGAGTGAAAATGAGTACGTTGAGGATTGTGTTGCATGTTCTCCAGGACCGTGAATTATTGTTATGTTTAGCAAGTGTGAGTTTTGGTTGAGATATGTTTCTTTTCTTCGCCATATTGTCTATGGCGAAGGTATTCAAGGTGATCCTAAGAAGATCGAGACAATTAAGAATTGGCCTAGACCATTGTCTGCTTCGGATATACATAGTTTCTTGGATTTGGCTGGTTATTATAGAAGTTTTATGGAATGATTTTCCTTTATTTCTTTGCTTTTGACGACATTGACTGAAAAAGGTGAAATTCCTATCGTTGGAAGCCTATGAAAAGAGTTTCTAAGAGTTGAATGATAGATTCATTTAAGCTTTATTTTGATTTTACTTGAAGGATCAGACAATTTTATGGTTATTGTGATATTTCTCGGATTGGTCTTGGTTGTGTTTTGATGCAGCATGGGAAAGTCATCGCTAATGCTTCAAGGCAATTGAAGGAGTATGAAAAGAATTATCCGACACATGATTTGGAATTAACGGTAGTAGTGTTTACTCTAAAGATTTTGAGACATTATTTATATGGTGTTCATGTGGATGTGTTAACCAACCATTAGATCTTTAAATATGTGTTCACTCAAAAGGATTAGAATCTTTGCCAAAGGAGATGACTTGAGTTATTGAAGGATTATGACTGTCCTTTATCATCCTGATTAAGAAAACTTGGTAGTGGATGCTCTTAGTCGACTATCGATGGGTAGTATTACTCAAGTTGAAGATGGTAAAAAAAGTCAGTTTGTGATATTCATAGATTAACCCAATGGGGTGTTCGCCTGGTCGATTCTAGTTAAGGTGCTGTGACTGTTCAAAATCATTCGAAACCATCTTTTATATCGATTGTGAAGGCTAAGAAAGATCTTGATCCGATATTAGTTGAGTTGAAGAAGTCAGTTTTTGAAAAAATCATTAAGGCTTTCTCCCGAGGGGGAGATGGTGTCCTTCGATACCAAGGTCGATTGTATGTTCGGAATGTTGATGAATTGAGAAATAAGATTTTAATAGAAGCTCATAGTTCTTGGTATTCTATTCACATAAGAGACACCAAGATGTACTGTGATTGAGAACCGATATGAAGAAGAGTTCAGACAACTCACATTCCCCATAAATCACATAGCCAACATAAGATAGGATCGTACGAGCCTTTGAGACTCCTGACTACCTCTGAGAAGGCCTAGTATATGGATCCATGAGTTGAGTTTGTTTTATACCCTAGCAAGGTATATGACAATTCTGACAACGTCGGTGAAGCATTGGATCATCACGAGGCTCATAGTGATTGTTGTCAGTTAGAGAAACTCCCGAGTAAAGTAAAGTAAAGCATATTTTTATTTATATATTTGAGTTCAATAATTGCTATTATTGCATCCTTACAGTAAGAGTATAAATGATTTTTCATCATCATTAATACTATATTTCAGTCTAGTTACCTTCAGACTTTTAGTTCAGTTACTTGTTATTCAGTTATTTTACATACTCGTACATTCAATGTATTGATGCATTCGACTTGTATCATTTAATGATGGATACTCAGGTACTTAGGGCCCTCAACAACAATGTCGTTGAGATCTCTTCATCTACTCATCAGTTTTTGACTGAGGCCTCCTTGCTTCTGGAGGACTCTAGTTTTGTGAGTTGTTATTAGTAGCTTTTTGAGGTATCGTGGGTCTTGTCCCAACACTCATCTTTATAAAGTAGAGGCTTCATAGGTAGACAGTTTTGGAGAATGTTTTAGTTTCAGATGTTTTATTTAAAACTTATATTTCTGACTCAATATATTATGAGAGGTTTTATATTCAATAAATTGTTGATGAAGCATTTCTTTCGGTTTGATGCTTGTGTATACTTAAGAATTAGTCTTCTACTTGTAGTCAACCATGATGCAGGTTTACTTGGGGATGAATAATGCTTCTCGAGTTTCGACCAAGTCGAGGTTGTAGGCTTGGGTCATAACATGTTGCTAGATTCGTATTGCTGTCTCTTGCTTACGGATTGGTGAGTCCTCATGCTCCGAGGACATGTCCCATAATGATTTATCTTATCTTTCAGTTTTATGTCTTTTGTTTCAGTCTGTGTATGTGGTGTATCAATTACGTCCCAACCAACTCTTTTGATGAATTAGAAAGGCTTGTCAAGACATAATTATATTTCTACTTTATGATTCAATTTTTTTTTCCTGATATGAGTCTTATTTACTTGAACTATTCTTTTATATCTTATAATGTGTTGTATGTATGTTAAGTGACTTGTGTAGGGCCTCTCAGAGTCTTATATGCCATGTCACATCTAGGTATACTTTGGGTAGTCACAATCATGTAACTCCTTAAACTAATTGAAATAATAATAATTTTATATTCAACATGTAACTCATCAAGTAAATTGAAATTAGTGATAAATTTATTACTATTGATGATGTAACTAATCAAGCACATGGAAAACAACAACATTTTTATATGCATCATTTAACTCATCAAGCACATTGAAAATAACGACAATTTTATAAATTATTCATCATGTAACTCATCAAGCACATTGAAAATAACAATAATTTTATATTGTCATGTAACTCATCTAGTACATTGAAAATAACAATAATTTTATAATTATCATGTAACTCATCAAGAACATTGAAAATAATGATTACTGTATATTCATCGGGCAACGTATCAAACACATTGAAAGTAACGATAATCTTACCTTCATCATGTAACTCATCATACACATTGAAAAATTGGAATGTTATCTTCATCATGTAACTCATCTAGCACATTGAAAATAATGACAATTTTATGTTAATCATGTATTCATCAAGCACATTGAAATTAATGAAAATTATATATTCATCATGTAACTCATCAAACAATTAAAAATAACAACAATTTTATATTCATCATGCAACTCACCAAAGACATTGAAAATAACAATAATTTTTATAGCAAATTAGACTCAATGTAATTTCTGTTAATTTCCTAATTCAAATATATAGTTAACTCCAATTTACGGCAAAAGAACATTTTACTACTATAATGAAATATTGTTACAAAACCTATAAAATAACATAATATAAAAAAAGAATTCTCCAAAGAAATTTGGTTGTCATAGTGAATTTTTGATATAGAAGAGGCATAACGAGTGTGGGCTTTCGGCCTTGTTACTTGCCATATCTTCAACATGTTAAACCAAGCCCTTGAATCCCGATAGAGAAGCATTAGCACCCCAAAAGAAAAGCTTGGTCTCCTAAATGCCTAGTTAGTGTATTTTCAACTAGCTAAATCGATCTTGAAGTCTAGAAAAGTTTTTGTGTGATATGTGGAAATCTTCTTCTGATCATCATCTTCCACACGCTTGTGAAATCCAATCATCCTCATGGGTAGCCATGTAACCCTAGGAAAGTTACTGTGAAGAATATCCTTCCTGGCCACAAGGGGCCACGATTTGCAGACGGGGCTGAAATTAAGATAGTCTTAAATCAGATCTATGCGTCTAACTAGTAGAACCAATAGATCATGTTGAAGCTCCGAGTAATCTTTTTTTGCAATATCAATACCTAGCTAACAAAAGGTTACACCAAATCATGATTTTGAAACGAACATGAATTGCAAATGAGTAGCTTCAATATAGTTATTAAGGTGATGATTTATTTGGGAAGAGAAGGAATTTCATTTTCCTCCGTGGTAGTTGTGCAAATGGTGCAGATCAAATGAATGACGCTATATTAGGTTTATTATGGTTTTGTAATTGAAATAATTAATAGGATGGTCCCTTTTGTAGAGATTTTAGTGAAAAGTATATCGTATTTAAATGATATGTTTATATTAATCTTTTTGAATATGATCATATGCATATTTAGTCCCTACCTTTTCTAAGCTAATAGAATGGACCTAAAAATAATAATGACTACAAATGAACATGACAAAACTCGAACTCGATCAATTTGATCCAAAACAGGGAATTAAAGGTGCTCAGGAATAGTATTTCAAGATCAAGTAGATTAATGGTATAATGTTTTCTTAAAACACTATTTTTATGATAGCAATCAAAGTGTAGTCATCAAAAAAATATATAACTACAAATTAGTCAATCATATTTTAAAACTTAAAAGTAATATCTCGCTTACATTTAAATCTAATAAGGTAGATTATTGTACAAATAGAAAAATTGCACATCCTCATATAGAAACTTATTAAAGAGAACTTAACAAATAAATAATGATTTTTATCGGATGAATTAAGCTATTAAAATAAAGAGAGTGTATTACATGTGTTTTGTTGTGTAGGATATAATTCCGAGTAAAAGAACAATTTTGGTGCTAAAACAAATATTTTGAAGTATGTGTAGGAGTTTAAGAAATTTAATCTAGATTAAGTTCTGAGATCGAGGACCAAGTATGTACTGAAAAATTGAAGAAAATAATCGATGTTGAGAAAAATAATTTGGAGCCCATAACAACAGGAAAAAAATGAGGTTGCATGGTTTCTTGTAAAATCAATCTACGACAATCGAAGCCCATAGCAATATGCTTACTTCGGACCGACTTCCTATTTCACCTTATTAAAAGTAGCTTGGTCTGAAGTTATTTCTCAATAGTACTATAATCAGAAACATGATTTTAAGGGGACTTTGGAAGCTCAGAAGATTCAGAAAGCGGCTAAGAGACGAGGATGCTAGAGATTCATTGCTTTCCATCATCAAGAATCAATTCAATGCACGAATTTGTATCAATAGTTGACTGCAGTGATTTTAAGTTTTCATTATTTCTTGACATGTGTGTGCATTCAATTATAAAAATATTTGTTCCTTAGGGTATTTACATATATGGTGTTTTTAGATTCATATCTAGAGTAACTTTAAAAAATAAAATAAAAGTCAAGCAAATCGCTCAACTAGGAGCAACATTAATTAAATTATTTTTTTAAAGAGAAGATAATCTCAATTTGGTTAACTTCAAAGAAAAAAAAGAAAAAAATATGAAGAAAAACACTCACAGATGAGACACTTCAAAATAATAAAATTCATTTGTTGACGCCCGTCTGCCATTAGTTAGTATTAAAGATAAATCGATTTGTTTGTTTTGGTTAAATTGAAAAAGAAGTGGCGTTGTGCGTTTTAGGTAAACATAAATAGCCCCTTTGACTCCGAACTTCTGAAATGTGCCTCCATTCAACATGTAGAATACATCAAATCTAATTGAATGAAAACTATTCATTTGAGCATATGCATACATAGTGAGGTATGGAAGTTTGTAGGGCATTGCGAGGTTAATAAAATTGTAAAGTAGAACTCCTTCTTATTAAAAATAATAAATAAAAGATTAATACACACTCTCCATTCTAATTAATATAGTCATATCAAACAAAATTCAGTCCAAGTACTTTTCACCCCTCTACCATGCTAATTCTCTCCATCATTATGATAATTCTAGTTTTTTTCCTAAATTTCGTGTCTCGTCAAAAGTTTTTGTGCAATCATTATAATGTTTGTTAGAGTGAAACAAGTTTGAATCATTAATTCATCAAAGAACTTAAAGAAAGAAAAAGATTGCCTAAACGAGAAAATAAATGCGATATACTTGAAGTTAAAGTTATTACTTAGTTGTAGTTTTGTTTCCTATATCTCATGTTCTCATTCAAATTGTTTCAGCTTTCACCACAATCTCTGTTAGATTGAAATAGGATTTGACCATTGATTCATGAAAGAAAAGATTGTCAACAAGAAACAATTAGTGGCTAACACGATATACTATTAATAATAGTAGTTGAGAAAATTGCAGTTTTGTTTCCTAAATCTCCCATTCTCATTAAAATTATCCTTTGATAGGTCTTTTCAAGATAATAGTTTACATCCTCTAGCTTGAAATTTACAAAAATATTCTGCAACTTAGTAATAACTTTTATTTCATGTAAGGAGGAATGGTTATAAGGCTTCACACAATCTAAGCACATTAAAAATAGCGATAATTTTATATTCATCATGTAACTCATGAACGACATTGAAAATAATGTAATTTTATATTCACATGTAACACATCAAGCACATTGAAAATAACGATAATTTCATATTCATCATAGAACTCCTCAACCACATTGAAAGTAACAATAATTTTGTATTCATCGTGTAACTCATCAAGTACATTGAAAAAAATGACATCATTACATTCATCATGTAACTACTCAAGAACATCAAAATTAACAACAATTTTATATTTACTACGTAACTAACTCATCAAGTACATTGAAAATAATAAAAATTTTATATTCATCATGTAACTCATCATAAGCATTGAAAACAGTGAAAATTTTATATTCATCATGCAATTCATCAAACACATTGAAAATAATGACAATTTTATATATTTATCATGTAACTCATCAAACACATTGAATATAAGATTATTTAATACTCACCATCTTGCTCATCAAGCACATTAAAAATAACGACTACATATATTCATCATAACTCATCAAGAACATTTAAAATAATGACAATTTTATATTCATCATACAATTAATTCATTTGTATAAAAATTCATTTGTAAAAGAGGTATTGTAAATCGTACTCAATATAACTTCTGTTAATATTTTTAATTTCCTATCCAAATACATAATAATCATTTGGCTACTTTAACAAAATATTGTTATTGGAAGCATATAACATAACATAATATGAAATTTTTTCTCCAAAGAACATTTGGTCATCATAGTGAAATGTTCATATAAAGGATGGCAGTTGTATTATGGTAACATATAGCAGAAAGAGCCCAAACTTTCAGCCTTGTTACTTGTCGTATCTTTAGCCTGCTGCAACAACCTGAATTTCTAGTCCAATACATGCACTTCTCCTCCACATTAGGGCTGCAACAAACTGATTTCACCCTCATTTTTCCAAGACTCCATACATCTTTTTCCATTCTCTTTTGAAATCCAATCATATTATTACAGAATATACTCATCCTTATCCTCTACTAGCATTAGCCATGGAACTATAACAACCTGATTATGTACCCTAGCTGAGACACGGTACCTGGAACCTCGACTGATCCCAAGCTAACCCTTATCATAGAATATGTAAGCATATAATATGAAAAATAAAGAGAAAATTATAAACTAAAAGCATAACTGAAAGAGAGTTCAAGAATAAGTCCATTACAACTGAATACTAATCTCTGAAGGCCTTAATATTTCAGCATAAAACCCCGGACTACGTGTAAATTCATACAACTAAAGTGAATACAATCTAGTGATTCATAAGTGAAGTCCTCTGAATGGGAGGAGAACTCGCCATAATGTTGAAAGTAGAGGAACTTAGTGGAATATATGCCGGCAAATTTGAATCAGGTGCTGAAATCTACATCATAAAATGATGTAGCGCAAGTAGCGTCAGGACATGGAATGTATTGGTATGCAGGGTAAAAAGTGAGATAAACAATTATACAAGAAACGAAAAGAACAATAAATCTGAGAATGAGTTATGCACACACAATAATTGAAGAATTGGGAGTCAAAGTTGTGACATATGATATGACATAATATTACTGAACAAATGTAAATTTGAGACCATATTTTCTGAAAATATATCTAGAAAGAAGCATCTCTGAAAATCATACTATTTGAAAATATTATAATGATAATATCAAGAAAATTCAAAATAAATAAACAAAATCTTTTAGGTAGGAGTTTCTGTTAATCGACATACGTCATGTGAGCTAATGATGCAACAACTTAAAATCCCAGTTGGGGAGGTCTTCTTTATACCTTTCTAGGGTATAGAACCTATCTGTCTAATATAGATGCACTAATAAGAGTCTCTCATGGCTTAATGATCAACCAACAAAGTGGTAAAACATAATCCTACAGTGGCACAAAGTTTTGGAATTTGGGCTATCTAGAACCCTCATTCACTAGGTTCTAAGTACTACTTCTAAAACATACTATCTATGGATAACATAATCCTTAGTTGATTTGAAGCATTGTAAAGACTTGGAAATCATTACCCAATGGATAACATAATTGGTAATATTTGATTGCTTTTATTAATGTGTGGCTAAAACTCCCATTCTAGGGGGTGTGATCATTTGATTAATTGTTCTAATTAGCTTATGAGTGTTTTTGTTTACTGATTTAAAATGTTGATTTGGAAGGGGTTTAATTGATAGCTGTGTATTAATCCATGAATTGTAGTTGCAAATGAATTTCTAACTTAGTGTTCCAGGCTTGCTTGAGAAAGATGTTATAGAATTAAGGCTATCGATTGATGATTGTTGTGATTGGGTTATCTTTGATTCAGCTTGAGAGAGTGAATCTAAACTCGATCCTACTAATCTAGCTCGAGAGAGTAGATTAATTTAGGCATTGGATTGTTTATATTGTTATTTTTGTCGAGGTTTGAGAGAACTCACTTAAATCATAATAGTTGTTCGAGAGAAAGCTATTGCATCTATATTCTAGCCTACCTACTAAAACTCAGCAATTGTTAGTAAATTATAATCACCCATATAGCAAAATTAGCTTTTAATCAATCACATCCCCGAGAATCCCTCTCTACTAATCTACTCCCTTGTTTTCATAATTGTTGTAGTTGTTACTTGACAAACCTAATCCCCTCACCTAACACTGGTTGTCAAACCCCTTTAATTACTTTATTTTGTTTCGATAATGTTTTCTTCTAAAATGACTAAAGCATAACCTTTACTTCTTAATTGAATTCCATTTTGTATCACTCCCTGTAAGATCGACCCCAACTTTCTGTTCGGTTTATACAAAAATTGTGATTTCCTACACTTAGTATTGGATGAAGTATAGTTGAGCGTTATCAAATATAGCACCACTTTCGAGGAATGGTGTTTAGAATTTTCTTATTGAAGTTTTTTATGATCTTATTATGTTGTAGTTAAACCTATTTACCTTTTGTCTGTTGTTGGTTGCCATTGAGCAGGTGACGAAATGAGTGTCAACGGAAGCAACTCGAGCCAGCTGGGATACATTGACGACATTGGCAACTTGAACTATGTGAATGAAGTACGGTTTTCCACATGACAAGCACGATGTTGCAACTATTGCAAATGAAAGGGTTGTTTGGAGGTTTGGCTCATAAGGATTCCCATGACCATATCCAAAATTTTGTGGACATTTCTGGTCCCTTCTCTTTCAAGAACATCTCCCATGAGTCAGTTCGACTTTGATTGTTCCCGTTTTCTCAGATGGGAGAATCTACCCAGTGGTTAATGGACCTACCTAGGGACTCAATTACCACTTGGGATGATCTTACTGAGGCGTTCTACATAACGTTCTTCCCTCATTCGAGGATGATATCATGGAGAAATAGTATCAAAGGCTTTAAATGATTGGATGGAGAGCCAATTCATGAGACGTGGCTACGTTTCCAGAAATTGTTGCTCGAATGTCCGACTCATAGACTACCAAACAACTTCTTGTTACAACATTTCTATCGGAGTCTAGATTTAGTTAACAAAGGTGTGGCTGACCAACTCGTTCAAGGAGGTATCATGTAGCAACCATTCAAAACTGAATCCACTTTGCTTGGTAACATCACCAAAATCAATCGTGCTTGGTACACGAGAGAGGATCAACTGTCTCTTTTGACCTTTAGGATAACAAAGGAACAAATTTAAAAGGACCAAGAATGGGATCAAAACATGGCCAAGATGATGACCCAAATAGATTTGTTGTCAAAACATGTCATGGGTACTGGTCCTAAATCTATGAATGTTGTTGGTGTTAGTGGGTCGAACCCCGATGATGCACACCTTGAGGCTCTATATAATGAGGAAGTCAATTTTCTTGCAAATCAAGGTGGAGGTTTTCGTCCGAACTATCCAAGGTCGAGCGGGAATCAAGGTTGTAATAGAGAACGTGATGACAGTTGGAGAGACCGTGATAGGGAATGGCGTGATCGTTGAACTAATTGGAAGGAGAGAAATGGGGACAAAGAGAAATATGTATATCCACATGAGCGTCAAAATCCAAAAGAGCAAAGGGTTGACCCGAATTTTTTTTTGCACAGAAGATATGCTTTCACGTATTCTCAACAAAGTGGAAGGTTTAGAGAAGGTGCTAAAAGAAATGAAAGATGACGTCTCAACTCTAAATCAGATGGTTACTTCTCACTAGGTGTCCCTTTAGCAGTCGGAAACACAAATGGGTCAAATGTCGACCCATTTGAATCCAAGGTCAAAAGGGGGATTACTGAGCGACACCATGGCAAAACCTAAGAATGAACCTTGAATGGATATCTTCGTTGTGCCGTGACGTTAAATAAGGCACTTCTTGGGAGGCAACCCAAGCTTTTATGTTTTTAATATTGTGTTTGAATAACGGGTGTTGAATGTGCAGGTTAGAAGTTTGAAATTTTGGGAAGAGGAGGAATTAAGGGAGCCAAATGTCCAGTCGACGACTCGCCGAATAGGTCAGTGAGCCCGATCTGGATTGTCATTTGAACCGTCTAGCTAGCTAGAGGTTCTGTAAAACTCGACGGGCTAAAGAACCATTCGGCGCGTCGCCGAATAGGTCGGAGACGTAAGTAAGCTTCGCCGACTGGCGCGAGAACTGAAGGATCAAAAGGCCAAAATTCATTAGTCTAGCTTAGATCTATCACGTCATGAATACTCCACTCTCTAATTTCACATATATTTAGTATTCTCTAACAAGATGGAACATCGACATCAAATCTATTTTGGTTAAAAGTATAATCTATGTCATCCTCTTCCTTCTTCAAGAACTCTCTACAACATTATAATTACTTATTCTATTCATAAAGGAACACATCCCTTATAACTGACTGGGTGCATTATTGCAATAACATAATCTTCCCCATCACTATCTCTCTTTCATAGATTTTTATACCTCTGGATGCTTTTCTCTTAACTTAAGGGCACTATTTACTACTACTCCTCATAATCTCGTATTTCATATTATCTTTTAGGGTAAAAATACTACCCACACTCTAAAACACACTTCTCATAAGGGTGTTACCTGAATAAGGTTTAGAGAAGAGAGTACATCTCGATTTCAGCTCAAATGCATGATTGTCACGACCCAAGCCTAGGGCCTAGACGTGACATGGCGAATGAGGAACCCGAAGGAACCCCAAACAAGCCTCTCAAACTTGTCATCACACTTCATCGGTCGCGGAAGTACATTCAACATTAATTAACGGGAAATAGGGACTAAGGCAAACCATTTCAAAATGACATCATAGAATAAGAGTCAAGCTCGTTACAAAATACTTGTCCAACTCACACCTCTACATACATAGATAGGACGGGGGCCATGACATATTACCGGCTCCCCTCATAGTTAAAATACAATTTCAAGCTAAAGTCTCAAAACATAGGAGTAAGAAACATAACATAGCCCTCGAATTATTGAGGACTCACCAACAAACTCGGATAAGCGTCGTACTAGCCACGTGAATGGAGAGAAGGATCAAGAGTAGCTCCGGTCCCTACATGGTGACATCATGTAGGCAAAATATGCGTTAGTACTTGGAATGTACTAAGTATGCGGGATGCAACACAACAATAAACAAGGACACAATCGAAATACAAGAAATAGTTTCATAGGCATTATGAATAACAATATGGGGATGCATGATCAAAGTGAAGTCAAAACATGTTTAAGTAAATCTATACTAATAGTAGATATCATATGTGTATGCATGATCCAACCAATCTATAACCCCAACTTAGGATGGGGGATGCCGTTCACACCCGGACACCCTGGTGGCAAGGTATAAACCCCTCACATGGTTGATGTTGGTCACACCCCAAGCATCCTAGGTGGTGAGATATAAACCTCTCACATGGTTGATGTTGGTCACACCCCAAACATCCTAGGTGGTGAGATATAAACCTCTCACATGGTTGTCCGGTTCTTTTCCCCCGGACCGGGCATGGTCATGCAACACTTTATATAGGAAATTCTCATTAGGCTCTAATGCAATCTCACATATGGAATGAACATAGACACAAGCTTAGTTTGTCATCAACACATCTTTGAAGTTCCATACATCTCATAACTCAAGCTTTACAACATCAATTTATCAATTCTCCATAGTTGGACATTTTGTCAAACACCTTGAAGGCATGTAATGAAATCAAAGAGCATGGAAATTAGGGTAGTAATTATGCAACCAAAACAGTGAACAACCTACAACAACACATTTACATTCATAACATGATCACATTATCTTCATTGGATCCTCATTCATATAATGTCATGATAACACTCCAATTTCTCATACTATGCCTTTAAGGCCATAAGCCTCACATACCAATACACCAACAATACACCATAAAATAAGCATTGGGTAATGACATACTTCAACAATCTAAAGACCTTTAAACAAGTTTGATTCATATACATTCATTATCTAGCAACCACTTCATAAAGGCATAAACTAGGAATAGAGAGAAATCATGGGTTCATGGAGTATTTTCATCTTAAATCGTCAATACAACAACAATATAACCATAAAGTGCCATTAGAAACCTTTTAAAACCATTTGATGGAAGAACCCATGAGATTGAGTGAAAACCTAGATTTTTCATATTTTGAAGTAACTTTGGATTTGGCTCCTTGTATGGAAAATTAGACAAGGATCAAGACCCCCATACCTTTGCTATGATCTCCCACGAAAATTGATGAAGAAAGCCTTGAATCCAAAGCCCTAGCTCCCACTTCTTCTTCTTCTTAAATGGAGGATTGTAGAGAGGGAAATGTTTTTTTTTAGGATGGGAATTGGATTATGGTATCTAGGAAATAATATAAGTCCTTTGAAAAAAAGGGTCCAACACTTAGAAAAAAAAACAGGCGGGTGAACAGTAGCTGAACAGTAAAATCAGCTACTGGAAATTTGGATTTTCTGCCGGACAGACTTTACGAAAATGGGCATAACTTCTTCGTCCGAACTCCGAATAAGGTGAAACGAAGTGCGTTAGATAGCTAACTCAAAGGGCTTTCCATGGATATATTATTGGCCACCAAATAATTTGTGTGCTAGGAGATATGACCCTCCAAAGTAGACCCTCGAAAAAGGCTTCACTTGGAAATTTTGGATTTTGATACGGTTGCTCTAAAATTTGGGTTAGACCCATTTCCCACTCAATTTGACCCCCTAAACAAGAATATGAAGTCGGATTTTCGAAAAACGAAACGGATTTTGAGATATATGGAAATTACAATTATTGGTGTTTCCGAAGCACATTTTCGGGCATTTTTGGGGTCGTTTCAATGATTAATATGAATGTTAGTGCATTCTTTCGAACAAATATATAGTTAACTCACGCACACGCTCCTTTCAAGCCCGTCTACAGTCTCATGACTTCCTCAAGATTTTTGGTAAGAGAAACTCATTGATAAGGGACTGACTTCGCTTTTTAACCACCTTTAGTATGAGGGGTAGTCTAATGGATATGTGAACACACGAGTTAGAATAAGTCTCTATGATATAGTTCTATTGGACGATTAAGAGGGGAAACTTTTCTTAAATGTCTGTACTCCCTCATTAATAGAAGTGGGGCCCTCACAACCAAACAAGACCCTACTGACACAACTTTATAGACACCCTAGGACATTTGAACAATGTGCTCTGATACCAAAATTTTCACGACTTAAGTCTACACCCTGGACGTGACCGACACTCGAGAACCATTGTTGGTCCCAAGAGAACCCGTATCCTTATTGGCTACAAGCAGAAGACTAACTCAAGAATACATAAGATTAAAACAAAATTAAATTTCATTGATATCTTATGGGTCTCCTTACGTATCTTGTGCTAAAAGTTATGGTTATTTGAAGTTGATACAAAACATAAAATAACTTATGACTTACTTGAATGAAATATCTTTAGTTCTTCTTGGAACTCAAGGTGCTACATCTAGTGACCTTAACACTTAAAAAAATTTAAATTCCTTGGTAAATATCTTACTCACATTGAAGAATGGTTCGAGTCTTAGCTCAAATTATTTTGGGGTGTTACACTTATCCATTCGGGTTCTACAATGAACAGAAGCATAAACAAGATGGAGTCTAATCATACCAAGAATAACATCGAAATCTAACATATTAAGCTCTACAAGATTGACATGAGTGACTCTATTGGATGAGGAGACATGAAAATTTTTATAGACTCTCTTAGTCATAATAGATTCCCCAATAGGAGTAGAGACAGAAACAAGATCTAACAACACATCCGGAAGAACATAAAACCTCATAGCCACATGTGGCATCACAAAAGACAAGGTATCATGGCATAAAGTAAATCAGAAAAATCAAGAGTAAATACTTTCAACATACCGGTAACAACATCAAAAGAACCCTCTTGATCATGTCAAGTTTAAGTGCATAGAAATGGTTTTGCTTTGGGGAACTTGAACCTGAATCACTAGGCAAAACCTGCCTACCATACTTTCCCTTGTCAAGTCCAGATGGACAATCTCTCAAGTGGTGAAAACTCTTGCCACAACTATAACAATTATCCCTTTCCATCAAGCATTTTCTTGAATCACTCTTGCCAAACTTTTTGCATGGGGGAGCCGAATATCCATTTCCACCACCATTTCCTCCTTGAGGTTTAGGGTTATATACACTATCTTTTTTGAACTTACACGCCGAAGCATTAGAGGAACCTTGACCGAAAACCTTTCTCGGAACCTAGAATGACCATGTCCATCGGACCTTGAGTGTGAAAACTCACCATTATCAGTATTTTCCCTCCTTACCTCCCTAGACTTTTCCTTAAGCTTTTAATCTTCAATTTTTATGAGCATGAATCATTAGACAAGAAATATACATTTCCTTAAGAAGCATGTCAGTACAAAATTTCTTAACAACCATTACTGACACACCCAAAAAAAACTTGTTCATCCTTGCCCTAGGATCGGCAACAATAGTTGGATCAGACCTAGCCAATTAATTAAACTTCAACGCAAAATCCTTCATACTCATATTTTCTTAACGAAGGTTAATGAATTCCAGTACCTTTTCCTCCCTCATCCCAAGGGGAAAGAACCTATCAAGGAAAGCAACCTTAAAGTTTTCCCAATCAAGAGGACCCACATGAACCACCCTCTCTCCCCTCAATTGGTCGAACCAAACTTACTCAACACCCTCAAGTTGATAAGCGGCCAATTCCACCTTTTCCACCGACGTAACTCCTATGATAATCAAAAACTTATACACCTAATCAATGAACTCTTGAGGATCTTCATCCACCAGAGAACCATGAAACTACAGAGGATTCATTTGAGTGAAGTCCCTTACTCTATTTGCTGTCGTACCCAAATTTTGTTTCATTGGGACCACAACCTCCCTATTGGCTTGAGTTGTTATGGCTTGAGCCAACGCTTGAAAAGCGGCTCAAAACTCAACATTAGTCACTCGTTTGACCAAACGGTTAGCCGGAACTTGGGGAGCTTCTTGAGGATCTTTTTGTTCCACATTCTCATTCACATTTCTCCTAATTTATGCTCTTCGAGGGGCCATATCCTTAAAAGTATCATATATGGATTAGTATAGAGACATATAGAGTTATACTCTATGCCACGACTTTCGAATGATTAAATAAGTTGAATTTCCTAAACATCTTATAACTTCCTATTTATAAATGTAGCGCGCTTCACACTCATGAACAAGACTCTACTCGATGTGGTTTATGAAACATCCTAGGACCTTTCTAAACCTTGTTCCTTGAAAATATCAAGTTTGTCATGACCCAAAGTACACCCTAGGTGTAACATGCCGTATGAGACCTCGAGAGACCCTACAAAAGCCACTTAGCATACATAATACAAGATAATAGAAGTAAAGAGTTCAAAATCATGGTCTTATTACATATTGAGTTTGAAAAAAAACTCTAAAATCAAGTCTCAAAAGTCATTGATTACATCTTCAGGGAAGTGATTCAGACGTAACACATACATCACATACAAAGTCGAAAAAAGGAAATGACTTAAACCAATATAAGTATCTCGGTCCTTGGAACATGAGGACTAAACAATTTTCAAAGTCAATGGAACTAACTATCCACGAGAGTGAGGGAGAGGAGCGTCCGACCTTATATTAGTGAAACAATTTTGGTGCAAGTATGCATTAGTACAAGAAATGTACTATGTATGGGGTGACATGCATAAAATAGGCATGATGGTTTAAATGACTTAAACATGTAGGCATGATCATTCTTTGAACATTCGAAAACTTAAAGAGGCAATGATGCATGTAAATCATGAAATATGGTTAACCGACAATAAGACAATGAGAGCTATATCATGGAATCCGATATATCTCTCATATAGAAATAAGGGGATTCTTCTTTCCAAGGTAGAGTCTCTAAATATCATCATTTTCTAAAGTGGATCAACTAGCTAGGTTATTTAAGACAATCCTATGGGGGCATGTAGTTTGGGACTAGAGGTTTCTACTTGAGACTACACTATTTTAGCCTCCTCCTAAAAAGCCCTCTCAATGATAAGTCTAAATTCCAACAAAATAGATAAAAATTAAAACAACATTTTAACATAGCAAAGGCAATGATCAGTACCAATCCAAATCTTTCAACATCAAAATATATAATAGCTCATTAAACATGATTCAACATTGGTGAGAAAACCTTTAAACAATGTTAATTGATGTATGAGAAATACCTTTCACAATCACGATCATCATAGTAAGTGAGAAATCCTTTCACACTAGCATTGACACTTTCCTTTCAAGCATCCCCAAATCATTTATAATCACTTCATAAAAAATATGCTGCATATCTCCATATTTCTATAGTTCATAGGTTCATAGTTCAAAAACACAATTTTGGCATGTGTCAATTTGATTTCAATGAAATAATATGGATTAACATTAAATCATGCATTAAAATACTTAATCAACAATAATCAAACATAATTTCATGAAACCCACAAAGATTGAATTGAAGCTCTAACTTAATCAATTGAAATTGAATTCAGAATGTGGAAACCTTGGGGACCCCATGGAGGAAAAGACTCCATGGGTGAATACCCGCATAACTTGCTATTAAAAGCAACAAGATGAATGGTGAATTGGAAACTTGGATTGAACCCTAGCTTTTTCTTCTTCCTTAGACCGAGAGAGAATTTGGGAAGTGAATTTTGTTTTGTTTTTGGAGAAATAGGAGAATGGGTTTGAAATGGGTAGTTTTAGGACCTAAAACATTTAAATAGGGCTCAAGGTAGAAGGAAAAATTACATGATTTTGATTTATAACAATTAGGAAAAAGACCGAAAACCTCTTTAAAATAACTGTCAACCTCTTTCTATGGTTTGGACCTCGGTCTATTGATGTGCCGCAAAATCTTGGCACATTTGATGCTTGAAAACTAAGGTTTAATACTAGAATCAAGTGTATTTATGTGGATTGATGTGTTTGGTAGTTTTTGTACAGGTAAAACATGTGGACATGAAAGAGCATAGAAAAGAAGAAAATGCAGAATGTAAGTGAATTGAATCAAGTAAAGACCATAGACGGCCTCACGGGACCTAGTCTTCACTACTGATTGTGATGTTGGTCATGATTACCTTCTAGTGAGCAGTCTTTGAGAAGATCAATTGTGGCAATGCCAAGTAAGGACCACGGGAGACCTGACGAACCATGATACCTATTACAGGTCGTGAAGTGGCTCATAAAGTTGAACCAGCGAAGAGACCTTGAGAAGCTGAATAGTGAATTGGCCAAGTGAAGACCATTTGTACCTATACGGACCGTGGTCATTGTCACGACCCATGGTGACATCCCTGACAAGAAGCCTATACGCAAGCCTTGAAGGACCAAGTTTTGATAGTTCAAGTACAGGCCACAGAGGGCTTCACGGACCGTGAAGTCCTTGACAGACTGTCAGAGTGTTCGTGAAGCTGCTCGATATTTCAGTTCTACTTCGAGTAGGACTCATTTTAGACATTCTGTTTATTAGGTCATATTTTGTTTATATCTCACCATATCTGGAATGAGAGACTAAGTTTGAAATATTCTTAGCTTTGGTTTTGAACGATTAACATTGAATCAAGTTTCTAAGTTGAATTTTTGATTTTGAATTATCAAGTGCTTATCAATTTTTGCATACTCTCGTAAGTACTTTCTCATCATGTTTAATTAGATATTTCTGTGAGTTTACTTGAAATCATGAGTGGCTAAACACCACAACTGGGATTGTGGGATCTGTGACGGAAATCAAAGTGTAAATTCTTAAGATGAGTAAAACTCGATTTATATTTGCAAAGAATCATTCAGTTTTAGTTATTCATGTATTCTAATGAGTGCAAGCATTAGACTTAGCCTGCATCTATCAACTGTTCAAGAGAAAAGTGATAGTTAGGAAAAAGTTGAGTTAATCTGATGAAATGGAGTCAATGTTTGAGTTTGAGAGTAGATAACTTGAACACTATTATAAGTGAGAGTAAAATGTGTTAAAACTCTAGGACCGAGAGGACTTGGGTAAAAGTTATCTAATTAGACTGAGAAGTGTTAGATATATCTAACTCGCCTGTTCTTTGCAGAGATGAATTGCTTGAAACTCATTTACCGAAAAACACTAGATGTAACGTTATGGGGAACACAATCACGGTTTCATTAATTTATAAATACAACTTTAAAATCAATACTCTGGTAATTGTTAATCTGAAAAGCTTGTATAACAATCTTGGTTACTTGAACATTGAAGCAAAACCAATTTTACATTCTATAATTGTTTTCTCTAGGAAATAATAACAACATTTGGGTAAACACAACAGTGAAATCATTTTTAAAAAAAAATTCTCTTTGGGATCGACCTTAACTCACGTTGAATTCTATTAATTGGTTCCGACCGTTTATACTTCTTAATTGAGGTGTAAGTTTGGATGTATCATATGTAGCTTTATACGTATTGTACTGGTCAACCGTAGAAAGATTTAGAAACCTTTAAAATTGGACCAACTTTGACAATGTTTTCTACGGCTTGTATGTCTTCTTACGACATGTATACACCTACCATAGAAACCTACTTGACCCTTTAAAATTTTACTAAGTCTAAGACTTACCTAGGAGACCTATCTATGACTCATACAAATAATGAATGCTCATATTAGTGAACTTTAAAATAGGTACTGGGACTTAGTTTTAAAAATTTACTTCCCTTCTTGCTATGATTGCCATCTACAGCTTATTGAAGATTCTATAGTCCGTAGATGGGACCTGTAGAACCAGAATGCAACACAAAAAAATCATTTTCTTCCATTTCCAAATATGAGTTGTTACAAGTGAAGAGTTGTTATTTTAGAATTTGCATCCCTAACCCGGACTAGATGAAAAATACACCCTTCGAAATCATCTTTTTGTCCTTAAGGCATAAGATAGACTAACATATGGGCACTGAGGTACAATCCTTCTATTCAATGACTGGTTTATTCAGAAACTAAAATTTGACAACATTTATTTAATAGTCGACTGAGGAATAGCATACATGAAGTCAATTCACACCAAGAATAACATCAACAACAAGCATATATAATACTACAAGATCAACTAATGAGATTTTCTGGAAACCATGACCGTAAAGTTTTTGTATACCTATTTGGCTAAAACTAACTCACAAGGAGGAGTTCCTAATGAGTCCAAGTTTTGGACTCATTTGGGGCCTTGTTTATATATATTTACTGTCCTCAAATGCTTAATTTGTGCCATAAACTGATGTTAAAGCCTTGATTTTCAGGTACATGGATTGCGAAACAAAGCAAGGACACTAGCAGGCAAAAAGGAATGACACAAACTAAAGAAATGAAGAAAATCAAGCCTAGTGATTGCCAAGAGCACTTGGCGAATCGCCGAGTGGCTAGTTTGACCACCTAAAGTTCTAGTGTGCCAGCCCTGAGGGAAGAAACCAAGTCGGCGACAAAAAGGAGAAGTCGGCGATTCACCGAGTAGTTTTGCGATGGAAAGAGAGATTTCTCAAAGTTACAGAACTTGAGAATGCTGAGTGTCAAGGTGAAAAGGCGATAGAAGAGGTCAATAGGCTGTTCACTGAGTAGTTCGGCGAGCCCGAATTACTTCACCAAACGGCCCTTTGTGGCTTACTTTTTGTGACTATAAATTAGATTTTGAACATTTATGTTAGCATTCTGACTTATGTTAGGAAATGCTAATTTAGTTTTAGAACACTTTTCTAGGTAATTTTTCATAGTTTTGAAGAATTTTAGAGATTCAATTTGGAGATTTTGGAAGTGGGTTTCAAATATTCTACAGATTGAAGCATTGTAAAGACTAAATCACTCTTACCCAATTGATGGATAATCGATTCGGTAACTATTTTTACTTTTCTTGGGGTGTGATCATGTGATTATGGGCTGAATTAGTTTATGAGTATGGTTAATTACTAGTTTAAATGATATTTTGAAGTTAGTTTAATCATTAATTGCGGTTTAATTTATGAATTGTAGTAGCAAATGCAGTTCTAATTTCGTGTTCTTGGCTTGCTCGGGAGCGAGCTTTTAGAACTAAGATTATTGATTAATGATTTCTATGTACTGGTTGAGCTGGGTTCAGCTCGAGAGAGTGAATCCAAAACACAATCCTACCCATCTAGCTCGAGAGTATGGATGAATTAAGGTGTGGCTTGTTCCTCATTGTTGTGTTTGTTTATATTTGAAAAAAATCACGTGATTCGGGATAGTTGTTCGAGAGCAAGCTATCTCCCTTATAGTCTAGCCTACTCACTATTTTTTAGTTGTTTAATAGTAGGTGCAATTACCCATATGTCAAAATTCACTTATAATCGATCACATCCCGATAATTACTCTTCTTATTGTTATTCAAAGTGTCTGTGACTGCTGTGTAGTTGATAATTAAAAACCAAAACCCCCATTTGACATTCGTTTCACCCCTTTAATTAGATTCATGTATTTCTCGATAATTTCTATTCCTATAACTGATTAGACCACGTTTGCACTTCCTAATTGAATTTGAACACGTACCACTCCCTGTGGGATTCGATCCTGTAACGACCCTAATAATGAACTAGTGAAACTAGAGCCTCACATGTGAGTTTGGAGTTGAGAACTTGATGAAATGATGAGAAATGACCGTGACGTCCGGAAACTAGTCATTTGAACTAGTGAGTTGTAAGGGTCAACTTTAAATGGTCATATCTTTTAGCTCAAAATGAATTAGGTGGCCCATTACCTATCCAATTAAATTTCTCTGAGTCCTCTTTCCAACGCCACCGAGTTTGCCCAATTCCGACTTTGGAGTAAAAAGTTATGCCCGAAATAGTGAAGCACTGTCCAAAAGGACGAGTTTAGACGGGTTTAGTGAACATTTTTTAAGTCAAGACTTTGTGGGTCCAACTAAGTGAGGGGTAGTTTGGGCATTTATTTTTTTTAGTTGTTTTTATTATTTTAGGTATATTAGATCATTTAAATGAGGGTTATAACTTCATTCTCCTCTTAGAATTTCCAAAATCATTCCCTCTCTCAAATATTTCTCTCTAACTCAAGGAGGAAGAGGAATTGGAGCTAGGGTTGAAGATTTCGAGTGCTTCTTCTTCAATTTTCGTGGGTTTTCAACTTAGAGGTATGGGGATCCTTATCCTTGATTATTCTTTCTTTCAAGGAACCCAATCAAAAGGTTTTCAAGGTTTTTCAAATACACACAAAAACCTATTTCGATTCTAGCATGGGTTCTTGCATAAAAAGGTTTTAAATGATGATTTATATGGTTATTAATGATTATTAATGGTTTTTAGAAAGAAATCCCCATGAACCCATGTCTTCTCAAATTCTCTAAATTTGGCCTAAAGTGGGTGTATTGATTTTGTGTAATTGATGGACGATTATCGTGTAGATTGTTGTGGACTGTTCATATATGTATTTATCTATGTGGAATTGTTAAGAATTGTTAGTGAATTGAAGGATGTGGGATGTTAGCCTTGAATGGACAAAATTGTGAATTGGTCTTCATGTTGATTATTGGCTTATGCTTAGCTCACTTTGTATAGTTGAATGTTGTTATTATCATTGTTATTGTATTGTTAATTGTTGGAATATGAGGATGATGAAGATAGCCATGGAAAGAGGGTAAGTTGATCAAACTTGATAAATATTGTATAATTGGCATGGAATTGAGTATTGTGGCTTATGGCCTTTGAAAAGGGTGGTAAGATGGCTTGATCTCTTAGTATTAATATAATTGTTATTGGTTGGTTTGATCCACCTTTGGTGGAGGTGGTTATTTGTTGTATTATTGTGAATTGAGGCCATGAAGGGCATTATGTGAATGTTATTATATTGTTGTATTATTATACACATATGAGGCTATATGTAAAGTCCTATATGAAGCTATATGTAAAGTTTTATATGAAGCTATATGTGAAGGTATGATGTGAATAAGTTTTATGTGAAGCTATATGTGAAGGTATGATGTGAATGAGTTTTATGTGAAGCTATATGTGAAGGTATGATGTGAATGAGTTTTATGTGAAGCTATATGTGAAGGTATGATGAGAATGAGTTTTATGTGAAGCTATATGTGAAGGTATGATGTGAATGAGTTTTATGTGAAGCTATATGTGAATGTATGACGTGAATGAGTTTTATGTGATCTTGTGATGATCCTATGTAAAGTGGATAGCATTGTGAGTTAAAGCATGATTTCTCATGATGTATATATGAAATGATGTTGGATTATGAAGTATCCTTAAATGAAAATGTTGTGACTTGGTTGGTAAACTAAAGTGTCCCTCCTTGTTACTTAAAGTCTTGAATGCATGAATGTGTGAAATGGGCAGAACTAAGAAATGGTGCCCTTTCTATAAATGCTAAAAGAGGAATTCTAGGCCAAGACTTGAATTGACAGAACTAAGAAATGGTGCCCTTTCATAAGTCTAGCTTTCCTATGTAAATGTATAACCTTGAAGGATGGGCCTTAGGGCGATGTTCCCTTCTTGAGTGAAATGATAGAATATGAAGGATTCTCCAATGTAGTGCAATATCTCGAATTGGTAGAGCTTGTGCATCATTTTCTTGTTTAAATGATTATATTGTTGGTTGTTGAATCCTCTGATCGGTAGGCTAGTAGCACCCTTCCACTCATGATAATAATGAACCTTGGAATCGGTAGGCCTATGGCACCTTTCCATGAAGGTTAATGATGAACCTTGGACCGGTAGGCTTAAGACACCCTTAATGAAAAATCGGTAGGCCTAAGGCACCCTTCCAGGGGGATTTAATGAGCTATCCTTAATGAACCTTGATCGGTAGATCCTTGTGGTGCCCTTCTTGGTAGATGTGCTATGGGTCGGTAGACCTAATGATGGTGCCCTCTCTAGCACATACATGTGAATGAAATTACTCTATGGGAACTAAGGCTAAGCACCGAGTGGATATGGTTAAGATGGTAGCTCTCTCGAGTATGAGGCAAAAGTACAATGAACATCTTTGGATATCCCCTAAACCATGTGCCTACATGGGATGTGTCCTAGTTCTACCCATGGCAAGTAGAACACCTTCCACGGTGTAGGGTTTTATGACACCGGATTCCATGTCTAGCTCGCATGGTCTATGTCGGTTAATGCCTATTCCCATCATGTGGGATGTGTACTCTAGTTATTGGATAGGTTCTACAACGTGTTGGTAGTAGTATGGGATGCTATCTACACATGGCACGAGTAGGCCTTGAAGATGCTAAAGTGAGTTCCCTAAGCCTTAATGGCTAATGTATGAAAGTCCTCTAAATACATGAATATCTCCAAAATGGTTTCTTAAAGAATGTTGGTCTATTGATGTTAGGTTGTGAAGGAAATGTCCTTATCTAAGGTAATCTTGGGGAACACTTAAGTTTTCTTGAAGAGGTTGTATGGGCGGTCACTTCTTGTCTCACTCAAGTGTGTCTTAAGATTATATTAGGTAGAGGTCCTATGGTAATGAAATGACATGTGTTCTTTTAAAGTTAAGCATGGGTTGTATATGGACATATGTTGAGTATATGTATGGTTGGCTATGGTCTTATATGTTAATGTTGACTTGTATTATGTCTCTTATACTTGTAAAGGAAAGGTTTTATCAAATGATATGAAAGCATTTACTTCCTTGAAAATGTCCTTTTTGGCATGTTTTCGCATGGTCTCCATACTTAGTGCTTAATTGTGCTAACCCCTTTCTTTCCCTTTTTGGACTAAAGTGTAGGGATTTGGAGATGATGGCATGTCATGGCTATTTGATAGGTTTCTAAGTGTTGAAGATGAAGACTTGGTGAGTCCTCATATATTCGAGGACAATACCCCATATGTTCTTTTATGTCTTTTTAGTATTGTTTAAGTTGTGTATGGGATTAGTCCCGAATTTTGTACTCTAAAGTATTAGATGGTTCTGAGACATCATGTATAAAGTCTACAAAGTCTTCCGCTTGTTTTTTTTTTTTATGAAATGTTTTCTTGGTAAAGAAAGTTTTTAATTCCTTATGATTTTAGTGTCTATGCGATGAATGAATGCTAAGAGGCTTGTATTAGACCTCTTCGAGGTCGAGTACGCCGGTTACGACTAGGGGGTGATCCCGGGTCGTGACAGATCCCAACTCAATTGTTGGATATTATACTGACTAATGATCGTTGGGACCTAGAATTGTATGAGGTGTGCTTGAAACATTGAATAAAAATGGCTTCGCTGCCGGGGAGTGGTGTTGTTTGAAATTCTTTTGGTGAAGTTGAATTGTGTTCTTTTTAGTTATAGTTGAATCTACTTACTTTAGTTTTGGTTTTGTGTTGCTTGAGTTAAACAGAGGAGGAGATGAGCGTTAACGGAAGTAATGGTAGCCAACTGGGCCTCCAATATGATGTCGGAAACCTAAATAATGTCAATGACCAAGTCCAAATGGGTGGTGTTGGAGCCATTCTTTTACCTCTGGCCAACGGAAATGTTGTTTTTCACATCACAAGCACCATGCTTCAGCTCCTACAATTGAAAGGATTATTTGGGGGCTGGCTCATGAGGATCCCCATGAGCATTTAAAATTTAATGTTGATATATGTGGACCGTTCTCATTTAAGAACATATCTCAAGAATCGGTTCGTCTTAGGTTGTTCCCATTTTCTCTGATGGGCGAGGCAAGCAAGTGGTTGGCTGAATTGCCAAGAGACTCCACCACTTCTATGATGGAGTTGATCATTGTATTTCTAGTGAGATATTTCCCGCATCAAAGATGATGACTCTTAGGGATAGCATTCAAAGTTTTAAACGCTTGGAGGGTGAGCCAATCTGCGAGACATGGCTGAAGTTTAAGAAGTTATTGATGCAATGCCCAACTCATGGATTGCCCAACAATTAGCTTCTGCAATACTTCTATAGGAGCCCTGACTCGGTGACCAATGGAGTTACTGATCAACTTGTTCCCGGTGGTATAATACAACAACCTTATGAAGTAGCTTCCTAACTCCTTGATTGCATGACCAAGATCAACAAGGCATGGAACACTGTGAGGACCAAGTCTCTCCTCTCAATTTTAGAATGACAAAGGAGCAGATCAAAAAAGATCAAGAGAGAGACCAAAACATGGCAAAGATGATGACCCAATTGGATATTTTGGCTAAAAATGCCATGGGAGTTGGTACTAAGAGTGTTAATGTTGTGGGTGTTGGTGGGGTAAACCTCGATGAAGCCCAATTGAAAGCATTGTACAATCAGGAAGTTAACTTCCTCGAAAATCAAAGAGGAGGCTATCGTGCAAACT
The DNA here is from genome assembly GCA_036553675.1 of Solanum okadae. NCBI lineage: Eukaryota > Viridiplantae > Streptophyta > Magnoliopsida > Solanales > Solanaceae > Solanum > Solanum okadae. The sequence goes on from CM071682.1 coordinate 30,893,744, forward strand.
ACCCAAGACTGGGTGGAAATCAGGGTTGGAATAGAGATGAGGGCTGGGGAGATCGTGACAGAGATTGTTGTGATCGCAACACCTCTTGGAAAGAAAGAGAAGGGGAGATGGATAGGTACGTTCCTCCCCATGAGCATCAAAAGCCAAAGGATTATGAAGGTGGCCATACAGAAGACATGCTCTCACGCATTATCAAAAAGGTTGAAGGGTCCGATAATGTGTTGAAAGAAATGAAAGAGGATGTCTCGACTCTCAACCAGACGGTGACCTCTCGATTAGTGTCTATCAAGCAGCTGGAGACCCAAATGGGTCAAATTACGTCACATTTAAATCAAAGACAACAAGGGGGGTTTCCTAGTGATACACTAGCAAACCCCAAAAATGAATATTTTCATGATAGAGGACAAAATTTCACTAGTTAATTAAGAGGTGAGTAGTTGAGGTGAAAATTAAGAGTAATAATATCTAACTATTTCAATATCAAAATTTGTCCATTAAAATGAAATTTACCAAGAATTACTTGTACAGTTCTTTATTACTGTAGATCATCAATCCATTTTCAAATGAACAATCATAATGTAGTAAACACACTTTAATACAAATTAGCCCATATCAAAAAATCAAACAGAAATTGAATCGAACCGAACATTAAAAATTGAACTGAACCAAACATTTTAAAGTATTTTTTCTTACTTTTCTTTTTAATCAATTTCAAGCAGCTTATACTTTATTTACCTTTTTCCATTCAAACTAAACACTGATACAAAATTATATCTTATTGTATTTTCTTTTATTTCCTTTCCGCCGAAGTTTTCAAAAAGAAGAGGTTTGTATGTTTTATACCTATTTAGGTTCATAACTACTAATAACGTCATATCAACTAATCTGACTAAAAAAACTAGGAATAAAACATTATTGACTTCCCAAATGAATTATGGCAAACCATCTCTATGTATTTCATATTTTCAATAAATCTGATTTCAAAATAAATTAGGAATGAATCTTATTAATTTCTCATATTAAGTAGGAATATAATTTATTAATTTCGCAAATATAATGAAATAGAAATATGATTTGTTAATATTCGAAATCTAATGAACTAAGAATACAATTTATTCATTTCCCAAATATACTGAACTAGAAATATGGTAGGTCATCTGTACATATACTTCATTTACACTCTAACTTCTTATGAGCATTCAAATGAAATTGGTGAAACAAACTTGAATAATCGTTATTCAATGGATAGGATCTTATTTCCAGATGAAATTTTTCGTGATTCACTAGATAGGATCTTATTTCCTCTTGAAATAATAAATCTGCAATGTCGATCATAGTAAAGGTGGAACAAGTTCCAGAATGAGCAGGTCACGACTCAAATCGCAGTGACTGACTTCCCCACCAAACCCCATTTGGGTGAACAAACACTAAACAATCAAACTCATGCAACATCTAACAATACTTGCAAGAAATATATTAGCACAACATATAAACTCTAAGTCTTTGAATTAATCAAAATAGTAGTGGGCAACCAGGGCACCTACTCAAACACCTAGAGAGGAGAACCTTACCACTAAAACCTGTGGAAATTAACTTACTTACTACAAAATTCTCATTAACTTAATAACTTTAAGAAAACAAAAGATGTGTAAAATGACTTTACAATAGACTGAAAAACACCCCATAGAGCTATCTAACTAGGTACAAGAACTACTAAGAGAATACATATTATACATACAAATCAGACACAACTCCCTCCACAAGGAATGAAAAATGAAAGTTGTTGGAGATCATCAACATCTTCACCTATGAAGTATCACCGACCCGGCAGCCAGACTATGCCAAGTAGCATAGCAAGAGTAGTATCAATACAAACAACACGTACTAGTAAGCATCACAGTTTACCCAAACCTACCACATAATATAAAGTAGACATTTAAAAACAACCATGCAATAAGGAACTTACACCAAGCTCCTTCTTTATTCACAAACTCTTACCCCTCCCAAGAAAAATACCATAATCTAGTACACTTTCAACCCACCCTCCTACGTCATTCCGTTGTCAGCTCTAATATTTAAACATTCGACCCTCTTGCAACTCTAATACTTCCCAAGCATATCTATTATATAATCCTAAGGCTTCCCAAGACTATATGTTATGTCACCATAATGTACAATCAAACCCAAACCTACTACCACATTTATATTCCTGAATACCAGGCCATCACTAGCCCAATCAACTAATCAATTATCCTTTAGAATTTCTCATGCCAACTCTCTGGACCCTTTTTGGAACAATACATGAATTTGGCTCCTTAAACCAACTCATATACACCAACTATACCAAACACCATTTATAAAACTAAGTTCATCATGATTTGTCATGACCCAAAGTACACCCTAGGCGTGACATGACGTATAATACTCCGAGAAGTCCTATACAAGCCACTTAACATACATCATAAAAAATAATAGAATTTATGGAAAAGGGCTAAAACTACTATTGGACTATTTGAAAAGGTCTATTATATATACCCCTCATTCACCTATTGGCTAAAAATAACCCATAGTCCACCTTTTGGGTCCAGTTTTACCTTAGCACTAACAAATATTTTTTTAAATTATTATTATTATTATATATTATGTGGCCTCTTTCTATAGGGTAAATTAAATTCCAATTCACATTGAATTTTTCCCCACCATGTTTGACCCATACCCACAGCCCCATGCCCAAACCCAATTAAAGACCCATATCAACTAAAAAACTAATTGATCGATCTTCTTTCTCCCTAAGCCCTTATGCCTTATTTTGTTTTTCTCTCTTTTCTTTCTTCAAAAATTTCAAGATCTATTTCAAATCAAATGGTCAAATTTCTAGCGCAATACTATATTGAAGTTGAAGGATTCAAGTTAGATTGTTAATTTTGGAAGTCTTCTCTCCACTCAAATTTCTATATCTTCTTCTGCTTCCTATTTTTACTCAAGAGAGTCCGTCCATATTAGACTAATCTACTGCGTCAAGATAGGAAGCTAAAGAAGATATAAACATTTGAATGGAGACTTCAAAAATTAATACTCTAACTTGAATCATTTAACTTCCATATAGTATTACCCTATAAATTTTACCATTTGGTTTGAAATAGATCTTGAAGTTGTTGAAGAAAGAAATAGGGAAGAAGAAAAAAGGGCACTAGGGTTTAGGGAGAAAGAATATCGATGAATTGGTTTTTAAATGATATGGGTCTTTAATAGGGTTTGGGCATGGGGCTGTGGGTATGGGTCGGACTGGATGGGGAAAAATCCAATGTGAATTTGAATTTAATTTGCTCAATAGAAAGATGCCACATAATATATAATAATAATAATAATAATAATAATTTTAAAAAATTGGTTGTTGGTGTTAAAGGTAAAAATGGACCCAAAAGGTGGACTGGGGGGTATTTTTAGCCCAATAGGTGAATGAGAGGTATATTTAAACCTTTTTGAAAAGTCCAATGGCTTTTTTTTATCCCTTTTACATATATTTTAAAGAATTAAAAGGATAGCATTTCATACAAAAGAGTTTGACAAAAAGCAGGGGTCATAAGAAAAGTGATTGGGATGTAAATCATACATCATATATAATTCTGAAATGAAAATGACATAAAGCAATAAAAGAGTCTCGGTCCTTGGAACATGAGGACTCACCAATCTCTCCAAAAGCTCAAAGGCTCAAAGGCTCAATCTAGCCACGAGTGTATGGAATAAAAGTGTCGGACCCTACATTAGCGAAAAAGTGTACGCACAAGAGTGCATTAGTACATAGAATGTACTAAATATGATAGCAATGCATGAGAGTTATGGCATCATGCTAATAAGGTACTTTACATGACATGCAATGACCAAGCTAAATCATAAGATAACATGTTATAAATATAAGTCATAATCATGGTCAACGCAAGCTAAACATCTTTAGAACACATGTGAGATACTTTTAGAAAGTGACCTTAGTTCATTATTGTGGGAAGTTAACCGTTAACCGACATAGACCATGTGAGCTATAACATGGATTCAATGCAAGGGTGGGGGTACAGGGTAAAAAAATAAAATTTCTTTATTTGTATTTAAAATTATTTCTTTTAATAATAATGATGTAAGGGTGGGGTGGGGTTGTAATGTTTACAACCATTTTACCCAAACCATATTTCACCAAATCCATATAAACTCATATTTTATATGGGTGAATTGTGATCCAATCCATTTTAACTCAATCCATATTCAATCCATTCATATCTGATCCAATCTAATCCACCCATTTGCCACACCTAACATGGAATTCGGTGTCTATCCCACACTTACAATAGATTGTCCTACTTGCCAAGGTAAGGACACTGACTCTTGAGCTAAAGTGGATCCACTAGCTTATGTCTATCTAAGACAAAAATCCTATGGTAGCACATAGTTTATGGGACATGGGAAATCACATCTAGTCCACTTGGTTCTAAGCATAAATCCGAGGGAATAGTCATTGATATTCATTTTATTATCCATGTAAAGACACAATGAAGTAACCAATCCAAGCTAGATTTCAATAGAATAACTCCTTAGTCTTGATTAAACTTAGGTGAGAAAACCTTTCAACCTTATGAATCTTTTTTTTTTTTTTTTTTTGAGAAAACTCCATCACAATAATGTTTTGAGTAGTATGTGAGATATCCTTTCACCACAACAACAACATCGATGCTTTTACTCTCAAAGTAACTTTAAATCATTTATATACATTTCATAATGAAACATGCATATCTTCATAAATTAGTCTTTCATAATTCATAAGCTTCATCATAAGATCAAAACCTAGAAATCGTGGAGTCATGCAGGGGTTCATGTCAATTTAACTAAAAACAATGTAATTACTTCAATTCATTCATAATAGGATACGAAACTATCAATTGGATCATAATTGAAAAGAACCCATGAACATTGAATAAAACCTTGATTGAATAATCTAACTATATAAAATTGGAGAATTTAAGAACCCTATGGAGGAAAGGACTACATACATGAATACTAACATATCTTGATGTCAAAGGTGCACAATCAATGGCGAATTTGGAGATTTGATCTTAAAACAATAGACTTCTTCCAGCTTTAGAGAGAGAAATTTCTGGAGGAAGAACTTGGAGGGATTCGGCGAAATTTTAAGAATGATTTAGAGTTGTTAGATTTTAGGCTTAAAATACTTATATAAGGTCTAATACTATGATTAGATAGACCTTGGTTAGGCACTAATAAATCACGGAAAAGACCAAAAAGACTAAAAAAAAAACTGCCGACCACCATCTAAGGTTGGACCTATGGTCTATAAGTCCTAAGAACCGTACTAATCAAATGTAGATAGTGATCAGAGACTCTAATTTTGGCCAGCATTAGACAAAAACTATGTATGGTTTATAGGTCCTTCTACGGACCATACATATGAACCGTAGGAACCAACTTTAAGATTTAAAATTTCACTATGTCTTGTGATCACCTACAAGACCTATCTACAACTCCTCAAAGGAGCAATAGAGCATCCTATTGAACCATGAAAAGGGTACTGAGACTTGAATTTATAAAACCATTTCCCCACAACCTACGGTCCTTAGGAGCACATACGGTTCCTAAAATGGGAACCATAGACACAAACACAGGTTAACAAATCTGCCTTTTTTTCATTCCTTTCCGAATCCGAGGTGTTATAATATCTCCCCCTTGGGAACATTAGTCCTTGAATGGAACTCAAGAAATCATTAGAATGGTAGGAACAAAATCTAAGAGTCAAACATGAATGCAATCGCATAAATGCACATATTTTAGATGGAAAAATTGACTCCACGCTAAAGCATATTAAAACCATCATTTCATAAGGCCTATATGCAATTCATACTCAAAACCACATAAACATGAAAAAATCAATCAAGTTAACTCATTTTCTCAAAAAGTAAGTTTTTATAGGCATGCATACATGAGAAAACATGAGAATGACTAATAAATATGAAACGAAAAGAGTAAACCATGAGGGACTAAATACCTCAAGCTAGAGTAGGGGTGGAGGGGAATAGATAAGGATAACGGGATATTATATCGTCCTCGTCCTCCCAAGTAGCACCCTTAACTAACTGATTCCTCCATAGAACCTTCACGAAGCAACTATTTTTGTTCTCAACTTTCAAATTTGCTGGTCTAAAATCTCAACTAAAACTTCTTCATAAGAAAGGTTCTCTTTTACACCAAGGCTCTCTAATGGCACTATATATGTCAGATCACCAACACATTTTTTCAATAGGGAGACATGGAAAACTGGATGTACCTATGCATGGTCATTTAAAAATTTGATTTTATAATCAACTTTAACAATACGCCTCAAAATTTGATATGGGTACACATAACGGGGACTAAGCTTCCCTTTCTTTCCAAACCTCATTACATCCTTAATGGGTGAAATTTTCAAGTTCTAGATCTCTTTTTCAAACTTTGACATATAACTTTTGCCGACTTTGAGTCGTTTCCAACCTTTCTCTAATAAGTTGAACATTTTCCATAGCCTCATGTACCAACTCAGGACTATCAAAGAAACTTAACCAACTTCAAACAAACCTATAGGAGATCCTTACCTACTAACATAAAGAGGCTCAAATAGAGTCATACCAATGCTTGAATGATCGCTATTATTATAAGCAAATCCTATCAAAGGCAAATGATCATCCCAATTACCCTTGAAATCAATCACACAAGATCTGAACATATCTTCCAAATTTATATAGTACACACCGCTTGCGATCGGTTTGGGGATGAAATGTCATACTAAGTTTAACATGAGCACCAAGGCCTTTTTGGAAACACTTCCGAAATTGAGAAGTAAATTGAGTACAACGATCGGAGATAATGAATAAGGGCACTCCATGTAACCTAACCATCTCCCTAAGGTACAACTTAGTGTGGTCCTCCGCTGAATTGAAAACCCAGATGGGAATAAAATGAGTCGATTTCATCATACAATCTACAATAACCCAAATCGAGTAATGTTGCTGCTGAGTGCGGGGTAAACCAACAATAAAGTCCATACTCAAATCTTCCCACTTCCACGTAGGAATACCAATATCTTTGGACAAGCCTCTCAACTTTAATGCTCGACTTTCACATGTTGACGATTAGGACACTTAGCCAAAAATTTCTCAATATGCTTCTTCATTCCATTCCACTAATAGACCTCCCACAAGTCACATTACATGTTAGTGGAACCCAAGTAAATGGAATATAGAGAAATATGGGCTTCTGATAATATTCGCTCTTTCAAGTCATCAACATTGGGAATACACAAGCGACCGTGATATCAAAGAACACTATCTGCCCATTGAGAGAAAGCCTCAACGTACTTTTTAAGCACCACTTATTGGGTCAAGACCTTTCTTTGCCTTCACATCAGATACAAAAGATGATTCTGTGCAATTATGAACCATAACACCACCTTTGGAGGCGTCAGCCAGCTGAACACCCAATAAGGCAAATCTATGAATATCACAAACAAAATCTTTTTTATCCTCTTCCATGTAGGCAACAATACCTTTTGATAGATGACTAAGAGCATCTGCAAAGACATTCGCCTTACCAGGGTGATAACGAACACTCATGTAAAAATCCTTTGGAAACACAAGCCACCTCCTTTGACAAAGATTCAGATCCTTTTATTTGAACACATATTGTAAACTTTTATAGTCGGTAAAGCATCAACATCAGCACCATATAAGTAATGCCTTCAAATCTTCAAGGCAAATAGAAACGCCACTAGTTCTAAGACATTGGTAGGATAGTTCTGTTCATGAATCTTAAGTTTCCTCGAAACATAGGAAATAACCTTCCCATTTTGCATAAGGACACATCCTAACCCAATTATTGAGGCATCACAATAAGAAACAAATCCATTGTACCCTTCTAGTATAGTCAAAACAAGAGCAAAAGTGAGTCTATATTTCAACTCTTGAAAACTTTTCTCACACACTTCTGACCATAAGAACTTAACTTTCTTTTGGGTTGATGCCGTCCATGGAGAGGCACTAAAAAAAATCCTTCCACAAACCTTCTATAGTAATCAGCCAAACCCAAGAAATTTTGAATATCCGAAGGGGATAAATGTCTTGGCCAACTCTTAACCGCATCTGTCTTCTTCTGATCTACCTCAATACATTTACCAAAAACAATGTGACAAAGAAAAGCCACTGATCTCAACCAAAACTCATATTTACTAAACTTTGCAAAGAGTTTTTAGTCCTTGAAACTTGCAACACAATCCTGAAATTATCGATAAGCTCATCCTCACTCCTTGAGTAAATCAAAATACCATCACATATCTAGGGATTTCAAAACACCTTATTCATCAAATCTATAAATGCGGCCAGAGTATTAGTCAAACCTAATGACATTACCTAAAACTTAGAATGTCCATATAGTGTTAGGAAAGCCATCTTCGGAATGCCATCTTTGTTCACCATTCATTTGTGGTAACCCGACCGAAGGCCGATCTTAGAGAAGTAGGTTGAATTTTGTAGTTGATTAAACAAAGATTCTATCCTTGGAAAAGGATATTTATTCTTAATGGTAACCTTATTTAATTGCTGGTAATCAATACGAATGCGAACTAAACCATCTTTCTTATGAGAAAACAAAACTGGAGCACCCCATGAAGGGATACACGCTCGAATGAAACTCTTATCCAACAAATATTTTTATTGCGCTTTCAATTCTTTTATTTCTATCGGAGCCATTTGATAAAGAGGAATTAATATAGGTTGCGTATCTGGGAGAACGTCAAAATCAAAGTCTAATTCCCTTTCGGGAGGAACACTGGGTACATCATTCGAAAAAGTTTGGGAAACTCATTAACAACATGGACCGACTCAAGAGTGGGGGTTTAGGAATCAATATCCCTAACCCGAACTATATGGTATATGCAACCCTTTGAAATCATCTTTCTTGCTATAAGACAAGAAACAAACTGACCCTTAAGCATAAAATTTTCCCCTTTCCTATTTAGGATGGGTTCATTTGGAAACTGAAACATGAACACTCAGGTTCTACTATAGATGGAATCATAACAAGAATGCAGTTTATATATACCAAGAATGACATCAAAATCTAACATTTCAAGCTCTACAAGATTAACATGAGTGATTCAATGGGATAAGGAGATAGGACAATTTCTATAAACTCTCATAGCCATAATATATTCACCAATAGGAGTAGAAACGGAAAAAGGATATAACAATACATCCGGAAGAACATCAACCCTCATGTCCACATATAGCATCACAAAAGAGAAGGTAGCACTGGGATCAAGCAAAGCATAAACATCAAAATGGGAGACATTCAACATACCGGTAACCACATTGGGAGAAACCTCTTGTTATTGACGAGTTTGAAATACATAGAATCTATATTGCTTTTGACTTGCACTAGGGCCTGAAAAAGGGTAAGTTGAGCCCGTCGACGATTATCTCCTTCATTCATAGCAATTGCGGGAAAATCCTTTATTTTATGATCCATCTTACCACAACCAACACATGCATTGGAACTAGCTCAACATTTTCCCCGATGCTTTATTCCATATCTACCATAAGTAGACAATGAAGATCCACCACTATTTCCTCCTTGAGATTTAGGGTTAGACACCCTATATTTGTTAAACATAGGAACGGGAGCATTATAGGAACATTGACCAGAGAAATTTTTCCGGCACTTAGAAAGACAATGTCCATCGGACCTTGAATGTAAAAATTCACCATCACCAGTCTTTTCCCTCTTTGCCTCCCTACAATTTTCCTTAAGTTTCTCCTCTTCGTTTTGTTGAACATGAACCACCAGGCGAGAAATGTCCAGATCACTGATGAGAATAGAGGTATGATATTCTTTAACCACCATTTTGGGCCTTCCCAAAACAAACTTACACATCTTTGTCGTAGGATCAACAATTATAGTAGGAGCATATTTAGACAGTTGTGTGAATTTCAAAACATACTCCTTTGCCCTCATGTTTCCTTGATGAAGTTAATCAATTCGAGTAATTTAGCATCTATCATCTCAACGGGAAAGAACCTATCAAGGAAAACAACCTTAATATTTTCCCAATCAAGAGGACTCGCATCTACCGCCATCTCTTTCTTTTATTAGTTGAACCAAACTTGAGAAACACCCTGAAGTTGGTAAGCAGTCGATTCTTCCTTTTCCACCGGCGTCACTCCAATGATAATCAACACCTTGTTTACCTCATCAATGAACTATTGAGGATGTTTCTCAACCTTGGAACCATGAAACTCTAGAGGATTCATCCTAGTAAGGTCTCTCACTCTAGTTGCCATCATACCCACATTTGGTTTAATGGGGACCACAATATTTCTATTGGCTGGAGTCCTTATGGTATAAGCCAATACTTGAAAAGCATCCCGACACTCTGCCTAAGTCACTTGTTCAGCTAACGTGTCTGCTGGAACTTGTAGAGATTCTAGGGGAGCTTAAGGAGCTTCTAATTCAATATTCACATTCCTTCTTAGATCTCTTCTAGGGGACATATCCTATAAATGATCGAATAAGGATTAGGAGATAGATATAGAGTTACACTATCGCACAACCTAAAAATGATGAAAGAAGTGGAATTTCGTAAACAATTTTTAGCTTCGCATTCTTAAATGTGGCGCGCTTTAAATTCATAATCAAGACTCTACTGGATGTGGCTTATGAGGCATCCTAGGACCATTCTAAACCTTGTGCTCTGAATACAAAATTTGTCATGACCCAAAGTACACCCTAGACATATAAGTCTCCAAGAGGCCTTATACAAGCCACTTAACATACATCATACACGATAAGAGAATTTAAAAAAGTCAAAAGATAGTATTTCATACAAAAGAGTTTGACAAAAAGGGAAGTCTAACATAATTCTCAAAGCCATCTAATACATCATAAGAAAAGTGATTTAGTGTAAACCATACATCACATATAATTTTAAAACAAAAATGACATAAAGGAATAAAAGTTTTACAGTCCTCGGAACATGAGGACTCACCAATCTCTCATAAAGCACAAACGGTCAATCTAGCCACAAGTCTGTAGAATAGGAGCGTTGGACCCTACATTATTGAAACAATGTAGGAACACGTAGCCATTTGTACATATAATGTACTAAGTATGATTGCGATGCGTAAGAGTTATGAAATCATGCTAAAAAGGGAATTTGCATGACATGCAATAACGAAGCTTAGTCATAATATAACATGTTAGAAACATAAGTCATAATCATAGTAAATGCAAGCTAACCATCTTTAGAACACATATGAGATACTTTTAGAAAGTAACCTTAGTTCATTATTATGGGAAGTCTGCGTTTAACCGTCATACACCATGTTATAAATAACATGGAATCTAGTGTCTCTCTCCCACCGAAAAGCGATTTACCTACTTGCCAAGGTAGGGACCATGAGTCTTGAGATAAAGTGGATCCACTAGATAATGTCTATCTAAGACAATCATCCTACGGTGGCACATAGTTTATGGGACATGAGTAATCACCGCTAGTACACTTGGTCTAAGCATAAATCCCACAGAATAGTCATTAATAATATTTATCTTATTATCCATGGAAAGGCACAATTAATTAACCAAATCAAGCTAGAGTTCATTAGAATAACTCCTTAGTCTTGATTCAACTTAGGTGAGACAACCTTTCAACCTTATGAATCCTTTCTATGAGAAAACCCTTTCACAATCATATTTTAAGTAGTATGTGCGAAATCCTTTCACAACAATAACAACATCGATATATGCTTTACTCTGAAAGGAACCTTAAACCATTTATATCAATTTTATAAAGAAACATGCATATCTTCATCAATTCATCTTTCAAAATTCATAAACTTCATCATAAGATCAAAATCTAGAAATCATCGAATCATGCATGGGTTCATGTAAACTTAACTAAAACCCATGTGATTACTTCAGTTCATGCATAATAGGATAGGAAACCATCAATTGGATCATAATTTTAAAAAAACCCATGCACATTGAATAAACCATAACTTTGATTAGATTTTCTAACTTTGTAAAATTGGAGAATTTAAGAACCCTATTGAAGAAAGGACACCATAGGTGAATATTAACATGCCTTGGTATCAACAGCTCAAAATCAATGGTGAAATTGGAAATTTGATCTTGAAACCTTGGACTTCTTCTTCAAGATTTAGAGAGAGAAATTTTTGGGGGTAGAACTTGTAGGGATTTGAAGAAATTTGAAGAATGATTTAGAAATGTTAGATTTTAGACTTAAAAGACTTATATAGGGTCTAGGATTAGGATTTAAATTACCTAGTTTAGGTATTAATCAATTAGGGAAAAGACCAAAGGCTACAAAAATAACCGTCGACCGCCATCTACGGTTGGACCCTATGTACCGTACTGGTAAACTGTAGAAAGTGATCAGACACTCTAATTTTGGCCAAAATTTGGCAGAACCTAGGTAGGGTTCCTAGGTCCTTCTACGAACCGTACATATCAACTGTAGGAACAAACTTTAAGCTTTAAAATCTCACTAAGTTTGGTGGTTGATGTGCCATGAAATCATGGAACGTTTGATGCTCAAAACTAAGGATTAATGCAAGAACTTGAGTGTGTTTATGTACATTTGATGTGTTTGTTGATTTTTAGACAGGTTTACACTTATGTGGGAAAGCTGGAAAAGAACCGTGAAAGAAATGCACTGAAGGAACACCACGGAGCCCCAAACGAGTTGTGGTCTTTAAAACGAGCCATCTTGAGGCTTGTGAAGCCGATACAATAAGCATTGGGAAATCAATCAAATTCCAATTGAAGACCACGAAGCCCGAGACAAGTCGTGGTCCTCTTAACAGATCATTTGGTGGACCGTGAGGAATGGCATCAATAAAGCCATGTGGAGCTAAGTCTAAAATGAAAACCATGGACCCTAGAAAGGCCGTAGTGTTGTTGATGAATCGTTATGATGCTCCTGAAGAAGAGGATGAAATTCCAGTGAAGACTTAAGTGGAAGCTCATAACCACAATGATCAACACGACCAATAGTGCTCAAGATGGGCCGTTTAGTTGCACATAATCAATCTCAATAACGTAAGTCCCACACTGTCTAAGTGTGGGACCACGATAGGCCTCACGGGCCATCTGGTGTATGACGAGTTGTCACACCAACCGTGAAGCCTTCTGACAAATCAGTCCTACTTCATGTAGGACTCGTTTTTAACATAATGTTTGAATTAATTAGGTTTATTTTTGAAGGATTTTTCTTCATTGTATGAACGAAATGCGACTTTCCTTATTTTCAACTTTGTTTTTTATCGATTAATTTTAGATCAAGATTTGAAGCTTTTGATTACTTGTTTGAATATCAAGATTTCTTGGAATTTGCAGTCATCATAAGTGATTTATTTTAATGTATTAAACATCTATTATTGCTTATTCTGTTGAAATCATGAGTGACTAAAAACCACAACAAGGGTTGTGGGAACCATGGCGATAATCTAAGTGTAAATTCATAGAACAAGTAGAGTGCGATTGTCCTTTAAAAATGATTCGTACTTTCAATATCTACTCTTTCTAATGAGTGCACACATTAGAACTTGCCTATATCTACTACTTGTTCAAGAGAAAAGAGGTAAGTTAGGAAAAAGTAGAATTAATCTGCTGGTTTGGTGTGAAAATTAGAGTTCGAAATATGAGATTCTGACACCAAACCGGTGAGGGTGAAAATAGCCAACACTTTAAGACCAAGAGAATTAGAGTGAAAGTTATCTAACAAGACTGAGAAATGTTAGATGCATCTAACTCGTTGGTAATTTTCAATAAAACAATCAATCGAAACTTGTTCACGACTCAACACTAAATTCTAAGGCATGGGGAACACAATCCTGGTTTCATTCATCAATTATCACAACCATGAAGTTAAAATCCTGCTACTTGTGTTAACTTGAAATTTACATTACAACATTAGTTACTTAAAAATCATAACTAAACCCATTTTAACATTTCGTAATTACTTTCCTTGGGAAATAATAACAACAATTGGATAAAGGTATTAGTAAAACTATTTTTGTAAGTAAATTCTCTATGGGATCGACCTCAACTCACGTTGAGTTCTATAAATTGACAATGATTGTTTACGCTTCTTAATTAAAGTGTAAATTTGGACGTATCAGTGGTCACCTACGAGACATATCTATGACTCGTGAAAGGAGCGACATACCATCATGTTGAATCATCAAAAAGGTAATGGGACTTGACTTTAGAAAACCATTTCCCCACCACCTATAGTTTCCACCTACAGACCTTCTAATCACCTACGGTCCGTAGATGGGGAATCGTAGACACAGACACCAGTTGACAAATCTACATTTTTTCTTTTTTTTCCAAATCAAAGGTGTTACATGATTAGCCAACTAAATAATTGCATCTCCATAAACTCATCCCAGTAGTTAAAACAAATATATGGAATAACCCTTAAGAAATCAATTGCCAATAAACAAATAACAAACCTCAACAATCACAAATAACACACAACCCAGGCTCCCCGTCCTTACCCTTACTTACCGTACCATGAACTCTATATCACATGATCATATTCAAGTTAAATCTGAGATCAACCCACCTTTCATGTAACCCAAACCACTCACAGATCCAACATGCAACAATTAAATTATAAAGAAGTACATCAATTTCACTCATTGAACCATAAACACATACTTGGTACTCTCATCAAACTGAAACTCAAACTGTTAGTTTACCGGTGTGTTACCCAAGCCATCTGTGGCTGGTGTACCAGTGTGGTACCTGAGCCAACGCTATATGGATATCCTCATACCAAGAATGGTATTCAAGCCAAGTTTTAGTATATAATAGAAGTGGTACCTAAGCCAACCATCTAGATATCTTGTACCAGACGTTCATTCCCGAACAACTACCCAGGTGTAAAGAAGATAGATTGATTAGCGGGGTTCACTACATGATTTGACAAGTTAAGAATACACTTCCCTGATGCATGTGACATGATACTACCACATCCCGTGTACCCAAGATCATCAAGAAATCAGTTTGAGCGCATAAAATCATAATAAAAAATTTATCCATACATAGTACTAGACCCCCTTATAGAAGTCATAACCCCAGTCTAGAGGCGTCGCTCTAGCACCTGACAGTCTCTACAGTGGAATAACAAGAATCAAAAGCATAATAGATTGGGGAATGGGTTTTCATCATTATTTCTCTCCCAATATTTCCCAAAACTCTCTCAATTCTTCGGTAACTCCATTTAGAAATGTAAAACTATGGTAACCACTTTGTAGTCTACTCTCCTTACTACGCTTAAGAATAAGTGTGTGCTATAAAATTGAATTGAGTAGAATAGGTTTGGGATTATACTGAAATGATGAAAAATAATTGCTTGTTCATCAAATTTCCCAAAGCATTGGGATTTCCATTACATTTAGAATGCTACCATAATGTTCAGGGCGTAAGAATTAGGGTGAAAGGGCTTGAATTGGTTCTAAAATGGTTGGAGGGAAGTTGAAGGGTTATCTTTTGAATAAACTTAAGGAGGAATGGAGATAATTTGGGTATCTATTTATTCCAAAATTGACTTCCCTTTCGGGAGGAACTCCAAAAAGATCATCAAGAAACATTCTTAGAAATTCATTTACTACAGAAAGAGAATTAAGAGTTTAGGTTTCAGAATTGGTATCCCTAACCCATACTAGATGGGAGATACAACCCATAGATATCATCTTTCTAGCCGTAAGGCATCATATAAAATGACCTGTAGGCGCTTAGGCACTACCCT
Source organism: Solanum okadae (assembly GCA_036553675.1). Classification (NCBI taxonomy): domain Eukaryota; kingdom Viridiplantae; phylum Streptophyta; class Magnoliopsida; order Solanales; family Solanaceae; genus Solanum; species Solanum okadae. The sequence continues at coordinate 30,909,609 of CM071682.1, forward strand.
TCCGTTCTATGACTAGTTCATTCAGCAAATAAAATTTAACGACTCTTATTCTACAGTCGACTGAGGCATAACAATCATGAAGCCAATCCACCCTAAAAAATAACATGAACGTCAAGCATATTTAACTCTACTAAATTAACTAAGGTGCTTTTCTAGAAAACTAAGACCGTGCAATTTCTACATACCCATCTAGCTAAAATTGACTCACCAATAGGTGTACTCTCAATGAACTCTTTTGAATCCTCATCCAATTTCAAACAGTGGAATTCCATAGGGTTCATCCGAGAAAAGTCCCAAACATTAGTAACATTTGTGCGAACATTTGGGCTCGCAAGCACAAGAACCTCACAGTTAGCATGAGCCATCATGGCTTGCGATACAACTTGGAAAGTAGACCTAAACTCAACATGAGTAACTTGTTCAGCCAGAAGGTCAATCGAAGGTGGAGGTGATTCTTGTTCCACATTCTAATTCCTTCTCTTGTAAGCTCTTCTTGGAGGCATGATTCTATAAACATATAGAGTATGAGTTAGAAGTAAAATTTAAAAAGTTGCACTCTATCGCACGACTTAGAGTATGAAAGAAGTGAAGTATTTCTTAAAATGTTTCATAGCGTCTCATTCATAAATGTGGTTTGCTTCACACCCAAGAACAAGACTCTACTTAATGCAGCTTCACGACACCCTAAGACGCTTGACTCTGATATTCTCAATACCAAGTTTGTAATGACCCAAGGCTACCACCTAGATGTGACATGGTACCAAGAGACACAAATAACACCAAGCTACACACATGATGTAGCACGACCCTAAGATAGCATACATAGCTAATAAATTGGAAAGTCGAATAAAGCCTCAATAGCTATCATATCAAATATAAAAATCTTACACATAACTACATAAGCAGAAATCTAACATTCTATCTGAAAGCCACTAAATCATAGTGAGATTCTAGGACAAGCCCCTACAAAAAGGGGAGAAATTAATTAATTAAAGTAATTAATTAACTTTCATTTGAAAAGTAAATGTATTTGCTTTCTTTTATATTTCCTTCCCTACCAAAATGGGAGAAATTTTAGTCGAAAAATAAATTTATTCATTCTTCTTATCCAACTTTCTTTCTTTTAGCTTTTTCGGTATTTATCAAACTATGTAATCACAAATATATGTTTTACTGTATTCTCTTGCACATTATATTTATTGTATTTCCTTTTACTTATGTGTTAAAAACAAATTAGGAATAAAACTTATTAAGTTTCCAAATAAAGTAGAAATACGATATGCTATATTTATGTATATTTCATATTGTCATTTGTTAAATCAAAAACAAAGTAGGAATGCAACTTATTGCTTTCCCCCATGAGCTAGGAAGAAAATTTATTATTTTTCCAAATGGACAAGGAATACAATTATTAATTTTTCACATGAACTAGGAATACAATTTATTAAGTTTTCAAATGAAATAGATTATATTAATTTCCCACGTGAACTAGGAATACAATTTCCTTATCTCCCAAATATAATGAACTATGAATGCAATTAATTAACTTTCCAATTAAAAAAGAAAATATGGTAGGTCATCTCTATATATAGTATTCTATCACTCCAACCTTATTATTCACTTTTTTGTGCTTTTGTTCTTGTCAAGAACTCAAAGAAATCTCAACATTAATTTTGTTTAGTTTGTTCTATTATTATTTTTATTGAACAATGAGTAACCCAAATGATTATTCTCTGGGTTTTGTTATAACTAATATTAGTGATCCTGATTCGATAGATAGAATCTTAAGGGCAGGTGTAGAAGAAAATATACAAGGTCAATATGAGGCTTACATGGAGGAAGAACAACATGAAGATATATCGAGGTATTATAAAACAAGAATTCATCATGTTGTTATGCCTGAAGATGGAGTAAATAGTTCAACGAACAAAGAAGAGATTTGTGGCATCTGTCTTAACAAATATGAGAATAAAGAGTCCATTGGGACACTTGGGTGCGAACATGAATATCACGAATGCTGCATCAAAGAGTGGTTGCTAAGGAAAAGAGATTGTCCCATATGTCGAGCTTCTGCTTTCCCTTTCACATCAGCAAATTAAAGATGATACAAATGCAATAGTAGTTAAAGATTTATGTTATTTTGAAATTTCCTTGTAATATTTAGTTTTCTTTTCCTAAGTTTGCAAGACCAAGAGTTGTTTGTTTATGTATGTTTAAAACTTTATAACTAAGAAAATTTATTTTTAGTTAAAATTTGGATCAATATCATGCACTACAATTTTTTTAATTATACAAGAACTATTTGCTTCTTATTCTAATTATTATTAAGAACAATGAGTTGCAATGACATATACATTAAGCTTATATACACAATCTAACATAAGCAGATATTAGAAAAAAATTGTATGGTAATGTAGCTTATTTTGGCATCAGATTTGTGATGAACAAATAATTGGGCCACAAATAAAAATACAAATAGAATTTTACCAATACATCTCCTATGAAATTCAAAAGTAGTTGAAACAAGATTTTTGAACGCCCAATACCTAAAATATATCCCTCAAAACTTGGAACCAATTATATTATTTTTTATCTTTGATATTCGAATTATTAGTAAAATCCTGTAAATACAAATAATATTTTCATTACAGCGGAAAAACTCTACTAGTAAATCAAGAGGTGAGTAATTAAGTTGAAAATCAAGAGTGATAATATCTAACTATTTCAATATCATAATTTGTCCATGTAATGAAATCTACCAAGAATTACTTGTGCAGTTCTTTATTACTATAGATCATTGATCAATTTTAAAATGAACAATGATAATGTAGTAAACACACTTCAATATAATTTAGCACATATCGAAGAATCTAATTGAAATCGAATCCAATCGAATCGAACCACACATGAAAAATTGAACAGCGCCAATCATTTTAGAATCTTTTGTCTTACTTTTAATTTTAATCAATTTCAAGCAACTTATAATTTATTTTCCTTTTTTCCTTTCAAACAAAACACCGATAAAATATTGTATTTTACTATTTTTACTTTTACTTTCTATCCGCGCAAAGTTTTCAAAAATAAATGGTTTGTATGTTTTAAACCCATTTAGGTACATAATTAATAACGACATATCAACAAATCTGACTCAAACAAATTAGGAATAAAACATTATTGACTTCCCAAATGAAATATGGTAAGCCATCTCTATATATTTCATGTATTGTCTAAATTTGATTTCTAAATAAATTAGGAATGTGATTTATTAATTTCCCACTTGAAGTAGGAATACAATTTATTAATTTCCAAAATATAATGAACTAAAAATATGATTTGTTAATTTTCCAAATATAATGAACTACGAATACATTTTATTCATTTCCCAAATATAATGAACTAGGAAATATGGTAGGTAATCTATGCATATACTTCATTGACACTTGAACTTCCTATGAGCATTCAAATGATATTGGTGAAACTAACTTGAATAATCGTTATTCGATGGATAGGATCTTATTTCCGCATGAAATGTTTCGTGATTTACTGGATAGGGTCTTATTGCCTCATGTAATAATCAATCAGCAATGTAAATCATCGTAAAGTTTGAACAATTTGCATAATAAACATGTCACGACTCAAATCACCGTGACTGGCTCCCACACCAAACCCCATGTGGGTGAATCAACACTTAACAATCAAACTCACTAAACATCTAACAATGCTATCCATAAATACATTAGCACAACTAATAAATTCTAATTCATTGAATTAAAAAAATAGTAGTGGGCAGTCGGGGCACCTACTCAAACACCTAGAAAGGAGAACCCTTACCACCAAAACCCGTTGAAACATGTGGAAATTAACTTAATTACTAAAAAAATCTCATTAACATCATAAATTTAAGAAACTAAAACATGAGTAAAATCTGTTTACAATAGACTGAAAAACACTCCATAAAACTAGTCCAAAAATGTACAAGAACTGCTAAGAGAATACATATTATACATAAAAATGGGACACAACTCCCACCACAAGAAGGAGAAAGTTGTTGGAGATCATCATCATCTTCACCTATGAAATATTGCCAACCCTGCAACCATACTATGCCAAGTGGCATAACAAGAGTAGTATCAGTACAAACAACACGTACTAGTAAGTATCACTGTTCGACCCAAACCTACCACATAATATAATGTAGACATTAAAATATAACCATGCAATAAGGAACTTACACCACACTCCTTCTCTATTCACATACTCTTACACTTCCCAAGTAAACCCATAATCTAGTACATTTTGAACCCAGCTTCCTATGTCATTCCATTGTCAACTCCAATATTTAACATTCGACCCTCTAGAAACTCTTATACTTCACAAGCCCACCAGTTATATCATCCTAGGGCATCCCAAGCCAATATGTTATGTCACCATAATGTACAATAATAACTTAAACCTACTAACACATTAATATCCCTAAATACCATGCCATCACTACCCCAATCAACTAATCAATTATCATTTACAATTTCTCATGCCAACTCCCTAGCCCCTTTTTGGAACAATACATGAAGTTGGCGCCTTAAAACAACTCATCCACACCAACTATACCCAACACCATTTATAAAACTAAGTTCATCATGATTTGTCATGACAAAAAGTACACCCTAGACATTACATGGTGTATAAGACCCCGAGAGGCCCTATACAAGCTACTTAGTATATATCATACCAAATAATAGAATTTACGAAAAAGGACTAAAAATATTCTTGGACCATTTCAAAAGGTTTAAATATACCCCTTATACACCTTTTGGGCTAAAAGTTCCGCTCAATCCACCTTTTGGATCCCTTTTCACCCATAAACCTAAATTCCAATTCACATTGGATTTTCCCCCACCCAGTCCAATCCATACCCACAGCCCCATGCCTTGTAACATCCCGCCTTAGAAAGAGCTAAATTTAGAAAGCGCTAAACTGGAAATAGCTAAATTGAGAATTTCGCAAGTTATGCTCAGTTGTGAGATTTGGGTCAACTTCAAACGACCATAACTTTCAGTATAGGATGAGTTAGGTCGCCAATAAAATATCAAATGAAAGGTCTTGGAATTCTCTTTCTAACGCCACCGAGTTTGCTAAGTTTGGAGTTCGGATGAGGGAGATATGCCCATTTGGAATCTGAATATCCAAGTTAAGGAAAGCTACCCGAAATTATGAGGGGTATTTTGATCTTTTCTTTACACCTTCAGATTAAAGCATATTTTGTAAATATTTTAAGGTCAAATCTGATTTGGGTTAATTTTAATCTTAATTTACACTTAGGGTTTTAGAAAATAGGTCAAGCAGCGGGAAAAGGAGAAAAGAGAAAAGGTTCAAGGCGTTCGTCAGTATTCATGAGATTTGTCGAAGGACTTTTGCAAAATTAAGGTATGTGAGTTCTCATAGTCTTGGGTTCATGCACTCATACACCAATCATGAGAATTTAATGCAAATTTCGTTCTTGAGTTTGAAGGATTTGAGTTCTTGATGAGTTTTCTTGAAGTTTCATTCTTAATCTTGATTGTAGGAGTTTTAAAGAATTTGTTAGATAAATATTAGTTATTTGAGTGTTTTTTGGAGTAGATTATTGTGTACTTATGTTGGGTATTTGAATGTAAGTTAGTTGGGAAGAAACCATTCGATTCTAGACGAATTAGGGTCAGAAAACGAGGAAGAAAATTCGTCGAAAAAATCTGGGCATGGGCTAGCGCAATTCTCTTGTAGTTCAGGTGTTCAGTGCGCCAGGGTCGCCTACCCCTACACCTTTTCCGTTGTTTTGCCCGTCTCAGTACTTTTAAAGTGTACCTTTATTCCTATTAATTCTAACTACTCTAAACCACATCTAAACATCGAGAGATCATCCATAACATGAAATCATAACCCATTAATTCATCATTCAAATGAAAGGTAGTGTTAAGAGTCTAGTTCTTTTGAGTCATTTTGAGAAGCTTTTTACATTCTCTTAAATCTTGTTCTGAGACATGAGTACTTGAGTTTGAGGATGAGTAGAGTTGAGTTTATTTATTTTTAAAATGATATATGGGAACTAAGTATTCCCAAAAGTAAATGTTTTTACATTTAAGATGAGAGGAAACACCGATTTTCAAAAGAGTACACGAGCAGTTCTGAGTACTATCTCTTTTTAGAGAAATGTTTTGAGCAATAATTTTAAATTTTAGGATGATGAAATGTTTTCTATAAAACATATGAGCCAAGTTATATTTTGGGAGTAGTATTGAGCACCGGTATATGAGAGAGTTCAAACAACTCACAACTCTCATAAACCATGTAGTGAACGTGGTTAGAAAGGGTCATACTTTATAGATGATTCCATATCGATTTTTAAGCATAGCTTAGTGGATTCACTTAGTTGAGGATTTTTGTACCCCGATAAGGTATAGGGCACTTCTAGCAGCGTGGGCGAGACGATATATCATCATATAGCTCGTAGTGGTGGTTGTTGGTTAGAGAATCTCCCAAACAGAGTTATTTTGAATTTTTGCATACAAACAGAGTTATTATTGTATTTTTAAATACATTGAGTTGTTATATACTCTTTGAAATGCTTTATATAAACTACATCTTTATGTTTTTATACTGCATTGAGTTGAGTAGCATCAAGGTGAGTATGTTTCATTCATTCAAAGTTCAAGCTTTATGTTATGTTCAGTTTTCCCATTACATGCTCATACTTTGAATGTACTGATTCCATTTGGCCTAAATCATTTCATGATGCAAATACAGGAGATCAGGGTTATCAACAGGCAAATTTGTTGATACCATTTGCAGTTCCAAAGTTGTTTGGTGAGCCTCCTTGCTCCTAAATGATCCCTAATTCATGTTTAATCATTTCAATTTTCTTATTAGGATGTTGTGGGTCTTGTCTTGACGTCCATCTCAGCTAGTAGAGGCTTCATAGATAGATAAATATTGGTAGTTCATCAGTCTATTTCATTTTCAATGTTTATGTTGAGACTTGAGTTGTTCTTTGGCCAATTGCATGTTTATTTTTAAATATTCTGATTTTAAGTATTTGAAACTTTTGAGTTAAATCTTTCCTTTGAGTTCTTTTATTGATGAGTAAGTCTTCCGCTGAGAGCTAAGCCAAGCCAAGGGTTTGCTTTGGGACAACAATAGTTCTCGAGTGTCATCCAAGTCCATGTTATAGGCTCGGAGCGTGACAAACTTGGTATCATAACACATAGTTCAAGAGTCCTAGGGTGTCTATGAATTCGTATATGTAGATTCCTAGTTATCGGTGTGAAGTGCGCCATGATGCCTCTCCTGACCAATGACACTAACCTATGGTATGAGTGTCTACGATCGTCGATAGTATAGTAACCAAAATAAAGGTTGGGGTCATGTCCCAAGGGAGTGGTTTTTAGAATTGATAGAAAAATAAAATTAAGCACTAACTAGTCATAGCTAAAGACATTTACGAACAAAAACATAGTAAATTAAAGGGGGTAACACGGAAGTGTCAAATACCAATTTGGAGGTTTTGTCACAAGTAGTAAAAATAGCAAAAATTAACAAGAAAATCAAGTATGGGGAAATATTCTTGGGGTGTGACCACAATAAAAGTTGAGATAAATCGTTGGGTACATGCTTTCAATAGGAAATTTGCAAGATAATAGTGACTAGGCTAAGCTTTAGATGGAAATAAGTCCCCTCTCGGGCATCTTACCCCGTTTCAAATAGGTTCCTCTCGGACACCCATTTGCCGCATAAAGACCAGCCTACGCCTTACTCCACTCACTCTCTCGAGCTGAGTGTTAGGATATGGGACTACGGCTCACCCTCTCGGGCTGAACCTCATGTCGACCCACTCCATAGGCCATTATTCTAGTGGTCTTGCTTTCGCGACCTCCCTCTCGGGCAAGCCGAAAACACATGGGTGGTTTTCTATTTGCAACTACAAACCCATTAAATTAAACCACAACCACTAGGTGAAATCACGATTAAAATACATCTACCCTATCAGCAAGCAAGACCCAACAACAATGTTAACACGTATTTGGTAAATCACACCCCAAGAATGGGGGTTTTTAGCCACACATCAGGATATAACACAATACACCTAAAATGATACTAAAATCAAATGGGTATAAGAAATTAAACCAAGATTTAAGAAAAGGAAGAAGAATAACGAAGACCCACTTCAAACATGGGGAAGACGAAATCCTTCTCTCTCCATGTTTCCCACAAAACCCTCTCGAAACTTGAAAGACAACATCTAAAATATGTACTATTCTATTCTAAAAAAATGGTTCGGAACTCTAAAAAATAATAACAAGTTTAGTATTTATAGTCTTCCGAAAATAGTGTTGGCCGATCTTTCAGCGAAGTTAGTCGATGCCGCCGAATGACTCAGCGGCTCACCCTTATTCTGTTTCATCATCGTTTCATGCTTGTCTTCAACATCTTCACATTCTGGACCATTGGGCGGTATAGTATTGCTTTGCGGAACTATTTGGCGAAGCATCGAATGCTCCTTTCATCGCATTTTTGATCCTCTTCCTTCATGGCTTCACATACTGGAACAAAGGGCGGAGTATGTCCTTTCGGTGAATCACCAAAGGTTCTTGGCGATGCTCATGGTTCAGTTTCGTCGTTCTTTTCAGCCTTTTTGTTCCTGTTTGCGCCTAATAGTCCATGCTTCCACTAAAACTTATACTTGAAACTTAAGAGTTTTCTTCAGATATTGAGACAAAATAAGCACTCGAAGAGACTATTTCTATCAAAATAAATCCCTAAATTAGTCCAATTTGTGGACTCATCTACACCCCCAACTTAAACTTTTCCTTGTCTTCAAGCAAACTTGAGTACAACCGTTCAAAAAGGGTGTCTCAAAGAGTTCTACACAAGACTCAATCATTAGTGCACACAAGAAGACTCAATTTACTTATGCAAGGATCAATTATGTACTCAAAGATTCAAGTGGTGGCACACTATTACCAAAGATTCTCATGCTCGCAATACATGCTACTTGTGCAAGTTCAAGCTCAACAAAAAGTATTTAAATGCCCTCACATGAAGAAAGATTCCATATTCACACACAGAGGTTAATCAATTCAAGATCAGGAATCAGATACAACGCTCACTCTCAAAAAAGAAGAACACAATGCATGTTTTCACCCATAGGTTTGCCCTTATTTTCCAATCAACTTTCGATTCGGCTTACTCAAGATCAAAAAGGTCTTTCTAAGGCTTGTAATGTGGATCAGCGCAAAGGTATGGTCATTTAGGTTTAGTGGCTCCTTCCTCGTGGGATGTGGTATTCTCAAGGCATTCCCTTCTTTTCCTTTATTGATTCTTTTTCTAGTGCTCCTAAGTCAGCTTTTTATTCACCTTCATGGATTGCTTGGAAACCCGATTTCTTTCATACTTTATTCCACAATTTTTTTATTCTTCTTTTAAAATTGAATTGAAGGGATTTCCACTTATGCAATACCATGGGTTATGGGGGACTTTTTCTTGCACTTCTTGACTTCTCCTTTTCCTTTTCACCACACCCCCAACTTAGGCTTTTGGCCTAAGTTGGCTATTCACTAAATCACAAATTAAGAGGATTGTAGGTAGTGGGTCAAGTAAGGTTTAGGGTTCATCAAGGTTCTTCCAAAGAAAGGTAAGGCTCAAAGGGTGCTCAAAAGAGTTTCACGTGCTCATGGGTAGGCCACAAAAGAGGTATATGTCAAATTCGGCTCACACTCTTTAAAGTTGCCTAAGATCATTTCAAGAGAATGCCTTTCTAAATCAATTAGACTAACATGGTAAATTCTAGGTTTATTCATGCATGGTTCAAAGCAAGCAAATCACACAAGGCATCGACACTTAAGTCAAACAAGACTACACACTTTCGCTAGTGTGCAACGGTCATTACAAGAGAATCAATTGAATAAATGGATAATCACAATGAGATGCAAAGAGTTCACATATTGTCTATGCAACTTCATTTGGCTTCATCGTAGCCGTACATTCATGTTTGTTCAATTGAGAACACTATTCCAGTCATCGGTATTGATCGAAGCCAAGATTCAAATTTTTGCAAAAGAATAGCCACATTAAACTCATGAGGGTTGGCAAAAAAGTGCGAAAATTCAAAAAATTTCGAAAGGTAGTGTCAAAATCATTTGCAATTAAAAACAAAAGATAGACATAAGCTCAAACATCCACGAAAAGCAGTTTACAAACAATTTTAAGCAGAGCACCCTAGATATAAACACAAACGTGAGCAAAAAGTAAGTAGCACACATAGGTGGGCCTCACCCCACCACAAATAAAAACATTTGTCCTCAAATATATAACAATAATCCCGAGGTCAAATTAAGTAAAGACGGAGATAGGGCTAGAGAATAATCCTGGTTAGGCGGTTGTTTCGAGTTGGAATTCTTCAACAAACGTCACGTAAAGTAGAAGGTATGTTGGGGATGTTTGGTGCATTGTTGAGTGATTCATAAAGCTCAGTACAACTTCTCTTAGCAATCCAATGTGCCTACCTCAAACCTACACTCTCGACTGACTAATCAGCTATCATTTTGTGCGTTGGCCTGCAACTTATCCAGTTCGTTCATGTTCGGTGACAGCGCTTTGACTTCTGAGTGATTCGGCACTTCGCCAAACACTATAAAACTTCTTAGGAGTTGTGGATGTTCATACGCCGGTGACCATCGGGGTCGCCAATCAGGTAGGTGAATCGCCAAAACCTTCCTGAGCTCGCCGAGTTTTACAGATTCTAGGCACAAAGAGTGCCTTGAGTCAAATAGCGAAATAACACTGATCATCGGTGTCTTCGGCGACTCATCGACTCGGTCTGCTGCTCGCCATTTTGTACCTCTTTGGCACCTACCACACTTCAAACTGCAAGACTAAGACACTATTATTTGTACTAGTGCGCAAATATAAGATAATATGGGTTTTTGGGTTGCCTCCCAAACAACGCCTTATTTAATATTGTGGCACGACGCAAGTTAAGACTTTAAGCTTCATTGTTGGAGCCACCCACATCATGATTAGCTAACCCCTAGTTTTCATGTGAGTGAACATGAGGTAATGCCTGCTCCATAAGCTTTTCCAGCTGCTGGATAACTTTGGAGTGAGACCAAATTATGCGCTTTATGCCTTCAGTGTCCTCTTTCAGTTCGTCCAGCGCTCCATCTTGCTCACTCAACTTGAGTAGAATGGTTGAGAGCATTTCCTCAATGTGTTCCACCTCCTTGTCCCTATAAATCTTTCTTTCACCAAGAGGGGCACATTTATCTTTTTTCCTGCACTGAGATTTGATCTTCATCACCCTCTTGGCCAATCCATCCACCTGTGTCCTCAGCGTGGCCAGCATAACATCTTTCTCAATCTCTCGCTCAGCTTCAGCCATGTGGTCTAGCAACTTAGCCACCATCCTGTAGGGAATATTTGCAATCTCTCCTGGAATTGTTGAACAAGTAATTGCTTGTTTCCGGGGTAGAGGCTTCTGTAGAAGCAGTCCAGAAGAACCATGTTAGGGATGCCATGATTTGGGCCTTGAGCTATGAGCCCTTTGAATCTTGCCCACGATTTATGTGTTTGTTCTCCCTCCAACTGATTGAAGGTCAGTATGCAATCTCGGATCCTCATTACCTCTAGTGGAGGAAAATCCATTGATTTGTGGATGCTTATTCAACCTAGTTACACCTTGCTTAAAAGCACAACTTAACAGAGCAAGATCAAGAGTAAGGTTAGTAAAACTATAGCTAAAATAGAACGAAAACTTTCCTTAGCTACAATTTCTCAAGTAACACCACTCCTCAGCAGCAGCGCCATTTTGATTCTTATCGTGACCACCGACACTAACCTACGGTATGAGTGTCTACGATCGTCGATAGAATAGTAACCCAACTAAAGGTTGGGGACATGTCCCAAGGGAGTGGTTTTGAGAATTGATAGAAAAATAAAATTAAGCTTTAACTAATCGTAGCTAACGACATTTACGAACAAAAACATAGTAAATTAAAGGGGGTGACACAAAAGTGCCAAATATCAATTTGTGGGTTTTGTCACAAGTAGTAAAAACAGCAAAAATTAACTAGAAAATCAAGTATGGGGAAATGTTCTTCGGGTGTGACCGCAATACAAGTTGAGATAAATCATTAGGTACATGCTTTCCATAGGAAAATTTGCAAGATAATAGTGACTAGGCTAAGCTTTAGATGGAAATAAGTTCCCTCTCGGGTAACTTACCCCGTTTCGAATGGGTTCCTCTCGGACGCCCATTTTCCGCATGACGACCAGCCTACGCCTTATCCCACTCACTCTCTCGAGCTGAGTGTTAGGATATGGGACTAGGGCTCACCCTCTCGGGGTGAACCTCATGTCGACCCACTCCATAGGCCATCATTCTAGTGGTCTTGCTTTCGCGACCTCCCTCTTGGGCAAGCCGAAAACACATGGGTGGTTTTCTATTTGCAACTACAAACCCATTAAATTAAACCACAACCACTTGGTGAAATCACCATTAAAATACATCTACCCTATCAGCAAGCAAGACCCAACAACAATGTTAACACGTATTTGGTAAATCACACCCCAAGAATGGGGTTTTTAGCCACACATCACGATATAACAAAATACACCTAAAATGATACTAAAATCAAATGGGTATAAGAAATTAAACCATGATTTAAGCAAAGGAAGAAGAATGACGAAGACCCACTTCAAACATGGGGAAGATGAAATCCTTCTCTCTCCAAGTTTCACACGAAACCCTCTCCAAACTTGAGAGAAAATATCTAAAAAACATACTATTCTATTTTTTTTTTAAAATGGCTCGGAACTCTAAAAAATAATAACAAGTTTAGTATTTATGGACTTCAGAAAATAGTGCTGGCAGATCTTTCGACGAAGTTAGTCGATGTCGCCGAATGACTCGGCGACTCACCCTTCTTCAGTTTCATCGCCGTTTCATGCTTTCCTTCAGTATCTTCACATTTTGTAGCATTGGGCGGTATACTACTGCTTCACAGAATTATTAGGCGAAGCGCTGACTTCTCCTTTCATCGCTTTTTTGATCCTCTTCCTTCAGGGTTTCGCATATTGGAACAAAGGGCGGAGTATGTCCTTTCGGCGAATTGCCAAAGGTTCTTGGCGATGCTCATGCTTTAGTTTCTTCGTTCTTTTCAGCCTTTTGGTTACTGTTTGCACCTAAGTATCCATGCTTCCACTAAAACTTCAAATACCTGAAACTTAAGAATTTTCATTAGATATTGAGACAAAATAAGCATTCGAGGACACTATTTCTATCAAAATAAAGCCCAAAATGTGTCGAATTTGTGGACTCATCATGCAACAACTATAATTAGGAGTCTGAAATATTTGGAAACTATCTCAGTTCTTTCATACTCTTTTCATGCGATAGAGTTCATCTCTATAAAGTTTCTTTCTAATCCATGCATGCACATATCTTTCTGATCATACCTCCACGAAGATCTGTTCAAGGCTGTCCTGCTAGGAGAATTGTTGAACCTCAGGATCAAGGGGTACCCAATGCTCCTGAAATGTCACACAAAGGAGAGTTTGTTTCGGGATGCTAACTGGATGTTGAGTCAAGTTGTGACCAACCAAGCTGGGTAACAAATAGGAAATCAACAAGACGTGGCTAATACAAGTAGAATTTGGGAGATTTTAAGGATGAATCCTCCAGACTTCATCGGTTCAAGTGTCACTGACGATCCGAACAACTTTGCTAAACAATTATAGCAGGTTGTTGAGGTTATTCTTGTTGTTGATACTGAGCGAGTAGAACTAGTTGCATACCAACTAAAGGGTGTTGGTAGAGTATGGTTAGACCAATGGAATAAGAGAAGAGTTGAAGGTGAACAAATTGTGAGCTAGGCTGCGTTCAAAGAGGCCTTCATGGGGCATTTATTTCCAGTCAACTGAGTGAGGCATAGGTAAGGGAATTCCTCACTCTTAAGTAGGAATATATGACTGTGCATGAGTACATCTTCAAGTTCACCCAATTTTCCCGTTATGGTCGAGAAATGGTTGCTGACAGGATGAGCAGGATGAGTATGTTTGTGTCCGGGTTGTGTTGTCTGTCAAGCAAAGAGGGCAAGGCAATTATGCTGATAGAAGATATCGACATAACAAGGATGATGATCCATGTGCAATAGATTGAATAAGATAAGCTGAGAGACAGGGTAGAGTTTTGAAACAAGAAATCTAAGACTGCAGGTATTGAGTCCGCACAACACAATAGTAATGCAAATCAGTCAACTTTTTAGAAAAAGTCAAATGGAAATGCCCCATCATCTGAAAAACAAAGGTGAGTTCCAGAATTAGAGTTCATAGAATTTCAGAGCTAGACCTGCAAAGTCTAAGGGTAGTGTGGCACAAAGAGGTATTGGGAATCCTGCATGTGCTAAGTGTGGAAGGAACCACCAGGAGCATGTCATGATGGCTCCACCAATTGCTTCAACTGTGGCCAGAATAGGAGAGCACCCTCAGAACAGGTTCGGAGGTGTTAATGGGGGCAATAGATCCAATCTTCTTCACTCGCTCCGCCGGACAGACTTCTTGTAACGACCCAGAAAATGATAGGTTGAACTAGAGCCTAAAATTTTGGGTTAGTGAAACCTTAAGTAGATGTCTAGGCTGTTTTAGAACTAATTTGAGAAAGGAAGAAGCCTAGGGTTCAAGAAAATTGGGCGATCCAAGGGTGCACTTGGTGAGTTGCCTAGTGCCTTTGGCGAGCCTAAGGGTCCAAAGAGCGAGCTTGGACGGGTAAGGTGTAAATTTTTAAGTTTTAACTTTGTCGGTCCTTAGTTCTTTTCCAAAGTTGTGTCCTCATTATTTTACTCCATTCATAGCAACTATATAACCCTCTTAGACTTAAATCCTTTCAATTAAGTCACTTTTTAAGAAAACCTAAATCAAATCTAAAGAGTTCTTCCTCTTAACATTTCTCTCTCTAGATGTTCCAAAAGAAGAAGAAGAAGGGAGCCATTGAAGCTAGGGTTTGTGGATTAAAGGTGTTCTTCCTCAATTTTTGTGGGGAATCTATAGCAAGGTATGGTAGTATTCATCCTTGTCTAACTTTTCATTCAAGGAGCCAATTCTAAGGTGATTTCAAGTTATCAAAAACCTAGGGTTTTACTCAATCTCATGGGTTCTTTCATCAAATAATTTCAAATGGTTATTAATGACATATTATGATTGTATTAATGTTTAATTGGTGATTTATGATGAAAATACTCTATGAACCCATGAATTCTCTCAATTCCTAAATTGTGCCTTTATAAAGTGGGTTTGATGATTATGAAAGCTTATGGATGGAATATGACTAAATTGCTTTGGGTTATTGAATTGTATCATTATGTATGTCTTCATTATGTTAAATTGAAGGTTTGTTGGTGACTTGTGATCATGGCCTTGAAAGGACAAGTTATGACTAAATTACATGTTGAAGTAGAATTGTGCTTGAGCTATTGATCCACTTGAAATGTGGAGGTGTTTAATTACTATGTATGATTTATGAAATGTATTATGATCTTGTTTAGTATGAATGATGATGATTTTGTGAAAGGATATTCTCACATACACACACATTCATGAATGACTAATGATTGAAGTTTTCTATGATAATGCTAATGATGTTGACTTGATTGAAAGGCTATTCTCAATTGTACTCAAATGAATGATAATGACTTGTTTTGAAAGGTCTTTCTCACAATAATGGGATGCTTAGGTAAAAAGCTATTCTCATCTTTGAATCTATGAGCTTTCCAATGAATGAATAAATGTTGGGTTGTGATGGATGCTCATTCGGGAGTTGAGGCAGGGTATCTAGTAGCAATCCCATATCCCATAATGAACTGATGTAATGAATGCAATGTATTCCGTGGGGAATAATGCTAAGCACTGAGTGGATATGGCTTGAGAGGGTGCTCATCTTGGAGTTGAGGCGAGATACCTAGTAGCAATCTCTTGAGATGGATCTTCATCCGTGAGTTGAGGCGGGGTATCTAGTAGCAATCTCCCTATACCTTAAACTATGTTCTCACATAGGTCTAACTAGTGGATCCATTTAAGCTAAGAACAATGGTCCTACCTTAGGCAAGTAGCAATCCCTTTATCCGGTGAGGGTGACACCGGGATTCCATGAATTGCTCACACGGTCTATGTCGGTTAAGGCTTACCCCGACAAAGAATGTTAATGAACTATCGCTTATTAAGGATGCACTAAAGGTGTGGGTGGTGGTATGGGACGCTATATATGAATTGCACAAGTGGGCTTTGAGAGGGGTCATGGTGTGTTCCTTTATAATGTTAATGAAATGAATGGGCTCTTATGATATGGTTAATGAAGATGTTGGTCTAATGTCTAATGAATGAAGGTGCTCTTAATGTAATGAAGCTAATGAAGAATGTTGACTTACATGGTTAATGAAATGATGCATGTTATACTTGGATTGTATTATGAGTTACTTCCTTGTTATGACTTGTTGTATGTAAATGTGCCTTGCCTATGGCGACTTCAAAGGACTACTTAGTGTGAGTAGTATTATGGGATGCTACTTGCACATTGCATAAGTATGACTTAGATTTGTCTTAGGTGATGGTCCTTGTGTGTTAATATTACTTATGAAGTGTTTATGTCTCTTATGTATGTGAATGGTGTAAAGATAGTAAGGTTGAATGATAAGTTCACTTTTGGTGACCTTAAGGTGGTACTTGGTGTGGATAGTGGTATGGGACGCTATCCATACATTGCACAAAGTATAGCTTGAGGGTTACTTGAGGTGAAGGTTTAATGTGAAGGTAATAGGTTATATAATGATTATGGTTCAAATGTGTATAAATGACTTGTAAGTTGATTATGTCTTATACTATGCCTCTTATGCTTATGTTTATGAAGTTTTTATCAAAATGGCATACTAGCACGACTTTCAACTAAATGTTCGTTTTAAGCATGTTTTTGCATGGCTATCATACTTAGTACTTAATTGTGCTAACCCATATTTTCTCTGATTTATACGACAAGTGTAGGTTCCGACAAGTGATTTGATTCTCCCTAGTTGAAGCTTGGATTAGAGTTCTTCCAAGACATCTTTTGGTATGCCCTCATAGATCGAGGACAAGGACTTTTTATGTTTCTAGTTCTTTCCTGTAATAGACTATTTTAGATTTCTATTGTAAGGGGTCGTGCCCCTACTCTCGTTTAAAGTTTTGTCTAAGATGGACATGTGAGATATAGACTTCTGCTTGCTTTTAAATGATATGTCTTTGATTGTTGGATTTATAAAAGAAAATTTTTAAATCCCGCACTATTTCTATATATCAAATGTTATGAATGCTAGAGGCTTGTACGAGACCTCTTCGGGGTCAAGTGCGCTGTGTCGCATCTGGGGCCTATACTCGGGTCGTGACAAACTTGGTATCAGAGCATAAGATTTTGTAAATGGTTTTTAGGGTTTGTGTCTCACAAGCCACGTCTAGTAGAGTCTTGTTAATCGGTGTGAGTCGCGACACATCTATGAGAGAGAGGCTATAACTTACAGATAAGAGTCAAAGTTCAAACAACCCACTTTGCTCCGTTGATTTACTCTCTCCGACGATTCTACATACCGGCAGTAAAGAGAGAGTGCAGTGTGATTGGTTCTATAATGGAAATAATGGATATGCTCTATCGTAGAGCTTCAGTAGCAGTGTCGAGATTTGCTTATGATTCGACTGGAATTCTGGACCTGAACTGAATGGAACTTCAGAGCTCTCGTGCGGCTATCTAAAGAATGAAGAACCACTATTGAACGAGAGCGATGAAGTGAGTAAGCACAGAACGAGCTTAGGACATTAGAAAGTTACACTTCTTTCCTTGAAATCGTGCCTTAGAGTTTAGCTCTATAGGTATCCTTTTCCTAATCCTTCTATTGTGTTTATATGATATGAATACAAAAAGGACGCCCGCAAGGAGAGTGGCAGAGGAGAATGTGAATGAGGGAGTTCCTCCCCAAGGTCCTCAAGGTGGCCAACTTCCTCAAGGCAATCAAGCTCCGGTAGATGCTCCGACCATGACCAATGAAGAGATTAGGATGACTTTTCTAACCTTAGACCAAGCAATGATGGCCCAAGTTACTAGAGATGTGAGGCCTAGAGCGAATGCTAATGAGAGTACTATGGGTTCAAGGTTAAGGGATTTCTCTAGGATGAACCCTCCTGAATTTCTACATTCCAAAGTAGAAGAAGATCCCCAAAGGTTTGTTGACGAAGTTTGCAAAATACTTAGTGCCATGGGGGGGGGGTCTTCGGAGGAGAAGGCCGAGCTAGCTGCCTACCAACTCAAAGATGTAGCTCAAATTTCGTTTGAGCAATGGAAAGGTGAGAGCCCAAGAGGAGCGGGTCCCATAAATTGGGAGGTATTCAAAGAGGCTTTCCTTGATAGGTTTTTCCCCTTGGAGTTGAGGGAAAAAAAGTTGGTAGAGTTCATGAACCTTCATCAAGGGGGTATGAGTGTGAAGGAATATTCACTTAGGTTCACCCAACTCTCCAAATATGCCCTAACCTTGGTGTCAAATTTGAGGGCTAGAATGTATAAGTTTGTAATGGGAGTTTTCGGCCTAGTTGAGAAGAGTGCCATATAGAAATGCTCCATCATGACATGGATATTTCTATGGTCATGGTTTATGTTCAACAAATTGAGGAAACATAACTTAGGAAAATGAATAAGGAGGCAGAAAGAGCAAGGCCCGATGAACAAAGCCAACATAGGTCCAAAAAGAGGTGGTACAACCAAGATTCCCCAATGGTAAAAAATGATAGGGTGTCTAGCCCTAACTCTCAAGGAGGGAATGGAGGTGGTTCTTCTTTTGAAAGAACTATATGCACCAAGTGTGGGAAGCAACATTTGGGTAAGTGCCTTGCCGGCACGGATGGGTGCTTTGGGTGTGGAAAGAAGGGCCCATAAGATGAGAGATTGCCCAACACTTTCGGCAAAAAGGAGAGAGGCCAAACAAGCTTCTCTTAATGGCCCGGATCTGGATGCTCCAAAGTTGAACCGTCGGCAATCTCCTATCAGAAGAAAATGAATGTCTACTATAAGGAATATCATGAAACTGCATACAAATCCTACCATAAGGATTCTGAGTAATAAGAGAATACTCAGAATTAGTGACTGCATCCGTTATCTGATTTGGAGCAATTACTAAGTCCAAAGTCCAAGTAGTTAGAAAATTAATTTCTTCCCATTTTATAGGTCGTCTAGTAGTGACCTTAGATCTAGCAAAATTAGTTTCTGCTAAAATAGTTTGATCAGATGTATCATATAAGTTACATCTTGGGTTTAAAGGTTTAAAGTAATTTGAAATAAATTCTCTAAGACAAGCAAATCAATTCAGATTCAGGCGCATAATTATAACTATGCGTTTTAACATTTAAAGTTAAAGCATCAAGAATATTAGCACCAGTTAAAGATAACTGCAAGTTCGACTGAGTATTAGAATAAACAGGACCATATGCCACAATAGATTCAATTGAACCCATCAAAGATTGTCTAAAATTTAAATTTTTAGCATCACGCAAGGCAGCTAAAAATGTCTCAGGTAACCCTTTAAAGGTCAAAGTCTTGAAAGAAATTTGAACCATGCCTCTATGCAAGAAATTATACTGAAGTTTATATAACTCAATCTCTCTTTTGTTTAACAAATGATAATTTGTTCAGACGAATTTAAGCCAAAGATTGTTCAGTAGTTTTATTCAACTGTTTATGTGAAATTTTATCAAACCAACCATAATCATAAATCGTTTTGATATCTAGTTTCGGAATAGTCCATTTGTTTAACAAATCAAGGTTTTGAGGTATATCTACAACTTCCAATCTAGTACTTTATGTACTCATTTCTCCAAGATCCATGAAGAAAAGAACATATCTATGGCGTATACTTCACAGCAACCTTATACTTACCATGAAAGTTCCAGGCTCTGATTCCAACCTACAAGATCTCCGAAGATGGGCGGTAGTCCGCGCGCTCATCTTCAATCTAGCTTGTTAACATCCGAATTCAAGAAATAAATCTGAATCGAAATATATACATTTTTAATATAGTTTTATGGCTATATGGAAGGATCTAGTCCTTTTTACCCAAGCAAAGTGTCTGTCAAGATTCAAATACGTATTGTTATTGAGCCCATCTATCTAGCAGTTCTAACCGGGTATAAAGTGCCCTTTTTTATACTCATTAACGGGCATTGGACCACGGCTGGCTAGACGGAGTCACTAAGACAAAGCCAATAACGTATTGCATTAAATCTGACTGTACCACAATCTCGAAACCAAGTCAAGAAACCATATATAAATTTATTTATATTTAGATAAAGTATAGATCTTTCATGATAACTATAAAAGTGAAGTTAGATATCCGACATAGATATTAGTCTTTTAGCTGGACATAGTCATGACTCTAGATCGGAAAAAGATAAAAGATGAAAGAAGGAAGAATTAAAGTACCTGGTAACTATGGCAAACACCAGGCCCTATGAGAGAACTATCCACAATTTATTTACTTCCGACTGAACTCTAGCAGACTGAATACTTTACAAACTGAGAGAAATTTACAATAGAGAGAGATATGTAATTTTGAACCTATCTAAACAACTAAAACTAAACTTATTTATAGAAACAAAAAGAATCTATGAATAGTAAATGTGGGTCCCTTATCAATGGATCCTTATGTACAATAACAGTTTATTTACTGTTCGTCAATAGTGTATTTACTATTGATAATGACTTCTGTTGTAGAGATAAACTTTACATTTTGTCTTTTTTCTTTATTTTGCGGAGAAAATCTTCCGCCTTTTGCGCAGTATCTTCTAAGTTTTTGTTTGACCCACTTAGTTGAGCCTCTTGAATATCTTCTGTGGCTATATCATCACTTGTTTCACTACTCATGGATGTGTCTGATTCTCGTATTGAGTTATGTTGAGAAGTAGATTTCTCTTGACTTCGTCGAGATAATTATTAATCATTTCTTCTTTATCTCCATCCTGAATAGAAATTTTTTGGGCCTGGAACTTTCATGGTAAGTATAAGGTTGCTGTGAAGTATACCACATAGATATGTTCATTTCTTCATGTATCTTGGAGAAATGAGTACAAAAAGTACTAGATTGGATGAGATAGATATAACTCAAAACCTTGATTTGTTAAACAAATGGACTATTCCAAAAATTGATACCAACTTACAGGATCTCAAAAGATGGGCGGTAGTCTGCGCGGTCATCTTCAATCTAGCTTTTTAACATCCGAATTCTAGGAATAAATCCGAATCGAACTATATACCTATGCAATTTTGAACCTATCTAAACAACTAAAACTAAACTTATTTATAGAAAGAAAAAGAATCTACGAATAGTAAATGTGGGTCTTTCATCAATGGGTACTTATGTGCAGTAACAGTTTATCTATTGTTGGTCAGCAATGTATTTACTGTTGATAATGACTTCTGCTATAGAGATAAACTTTACATTTTGTCCTTTTTTTTATTTCGCGGAGAAAATCTTCCGCCTTTTGCAGAGTATCTTTTAAGCTTTAGTTTGACTCACATGGTTGAGCCTCTTAAATATCTTTTATGGAGAGATATCATCAGTTGTTTCACCCCTCATGGATGTGTCTGATTTCTCGTATTGAGTTATGTTGAGAAGTAGATTTTTCCTGACTTCGTTTAGATAATTATTAATCATTTCTTCTTTATCTCCATCCCGAATAGAGATTTTTCGGGCAATATGCCTCACCGAGCTATCTTGAATTATCCCTTTCTGAGGGGTAATACAATATTCTTGGATCTTTTTTTCAATAAGATCCAACAATTTTTGTCCATATAAGAACTTGGCTCTGGGATCTCTTTTCATCAGTTTATCCCATAAATTATTATAGAAGGTCCTATATAAACAAGGAATTTGCTCCTCAGTAAAACCAACTTCTGGAGTCCATTTATGAATCCAAGGAATAGAGAATTCAATGAAAAAGTATATTTCTTCGATTTTTTCAATGTAACTACAAAAAAACCTCAAATTGCCAACATATTTTACTAACAACTTAAGTTGGTTAGTATTCTACTAACAAATTACCAACAAACTGAATTATATTTTAAAACTTAACAATAAAATTCTAACAAATTACCAACCAATATCGTACTAACTAAGTATTTTAGTTGGTAAATACGATGGGAAAAAATGACGCCAAATTTAGCAACATTCTATCAATGAATTACTAACTGAAATATTACTAACACACACCTTTTGTTGGTAATATTACCAACGAAGTATATATCAGTTGGTAAAATGACAAAAAATTGTTTATAGAATTTATTAACATATTACCAATGAATTACTAACCAAATATTTACCAATGGCAAGATTGTGTTGCTAAATTTACCAACCAAATATAAATGTGTTGGCAAATTATTAAAGAAATGTAATTTGTTGGTAAACTTGCCAATCAATATGCAATTAGTTGGAAATTTTTACCGACAAATAAAGATTCTAGTTAGTAAATTACTAACATCAATAAAATAGTTAGTAATATACTAACCTATCATTAATTCATTGGGAAAATTTACCAATATATTAATTATTAGTTGGTAATATTACATATGAATGTTTAGTTGAGTAGTAACTATTACCAACTCTGATAAAATATATTGGTAAATTATTAATTACTTACTTATATTTGAATAGTTAGTAAATTTACCAATATAAGTTCAATTTTTTGGTAAATCAGCATCTAGTGTTGAGGCTTTCATATTCAGTTTGTATCATTAGGCGTTTTAACTTTTAAATTTTAGCCAAAACTTGACTTTGGTCAATATTTTTGGTAAACGTGCTCAGATTAGAACTTTGTCAGGGTCATTGGCTTCGAAAGGTCATTTTTGTTTGTGCCGTTAGGTGTTTTAAATCTTATGTTTTGATCAAAATATAACTTTGGTCAATACTTTTGTGAATGTGCTCAGATGAGAATTCCGTTAGCGTAATTAACTCCAAAGGTCATTTTTTATCTAACAAGATGGTTGGTTCGGGTTTTGAGGCTTTCATGTTTAGTGTGTGCCGTTAGATGTTTTAACTTATAAATTATGGCCAAAATTTAACTTCGGTCAATATATTTGATAAACGTGCTCAGATGAGAATTTCGTTAGTGCAGTTATATGCGAAAGGTCTTTTTTGATGTAATAAGATAGAGGGTTCGGGTTTTGAGGCTTCCATTTTTAGTTTGTGCAATTAGGCATTTCAACTTTTATGTTTTGGCCAAAATTTCACTTTAGTCTATATTTTTGGTAATCGTGCTCAAATTAAAATTTTGTTACCGCAGTTAGCCATATATGTTCAATTTTGGTCTCATATGATGGTTGATTCGGGTTTTGAGGCTTTTATTTTCAGTTTGTGTCGTTAAGCATTTTAACTTTTAACTTTTGGCTAAAGTTTGAACTAGGTCAATTTTTTTGGGAAACATGCTCAAATTTGAATTTCGTCAGCTCAGTTAGCTCTGAAAGGTCATTTTTCGTCTTATACGATGATTGGTTTGGATTTTGATGTTTTCATATTCAGTTTGTACAGTTAGGTGTTTTAACTTTAAACTTTTGGCCAAAATTTGACTTTGCTTAACATTTTTTATAAACGTGCTCAGATGAGAATTTGGTTAGCGCGATTAGCTTCGGAAGGTCATTTTCATATCTAATAGGATGGTTGGTTCAGGTTTTGAGGCTTCCATTTTTAGTTTGTGTTGTTAGGCATTTTAACTTATAAGTTTTGGCCAAAATTTAGATTTGGTCAATATTTTTGGTAAACGTCTTCAAATTAAATATTTTGATGTAATGATATGTGTTATATTGAGATTAATTTAACGTGTTATCATATATTTTGCATTTTTTCATTCAAATATGATTTATAAAATTGATATTAATATTTTTGGATTTATATTCGTGCTCTTAGATTTTTAAATGCAATAAATTAATAAATATTTTACTATTGGATAATCATTCAGTTAATAATATTTTGAACATATTTTCAATTAATTAATAACCTAACATTGAACTTGAATGATACATTACCAACAAACTAACTATCAATTAGTAAATTTATTAGAAAAACAAATAGTCATACTAACGTATTTAAAATTTATTCTTAACAAGGGTTGTGGTGGAGTGGTAAGTACTCCTTCATCTTTAACCAAGAGGTCTTGGGTTCGATTCCTTGTGGGTACGAAGTCGCCTTTGTTAGGGAGCGCAGAGGTTTCGATTCCCCTTGGATATGGAGTCGAGATTTAGTCAGGTGCCAATGTGGGTACCAAACACCGGATGGGAAACCAAAAGAAAAAAAAGTACTTAAAATTTATTGGTAAATTACCAACATAAATTTTCTGTTACTAACATTGCCAACCAATTACCAATGTATCTGGAAAAGTTTACTATAAGATATTTGTTACTATAATTACCAACGTATTACCAATAGAATCGAATAATGAATAAAAATATTTACTAACTCCTTTTCAATTCATTATTAAAGGTACTAACGATATACTAACAAAAAATTAGTTGGTGAATTTACCAACGGAAATTTCAGGGCCATGTTTCAAAATTTTGTAATATCTTTGGGTGTTTACGAACTAATTTTTGGTTGGTAAGTTTACCAACAAATTAAAATTGGTTTGCAATATTTACCGACGAGCCTTTTAGCAACGGATTAATATAAGTTGGCATTTAGTTGGTAACTCAATTTGCTAACCAATTTTATCAATTTACCAATGAATTTTTTTGTTGGTAATTGGGATTCCTTTTGTATGTGTGATATAATGCATTAAGATTTGGCAAGACTTAAACCTATTCTTTTTATAACTTAATAAATGGATCCGGTAATATTTTAATCATCGGACCGTGATATAACCACAAGTTTAGAAACCAATTTGGGATCGGTTCTGCGAATATCTTCGCACAAATTTTTATAAACCAAGTATACTTGTGTCTCTCATTGTTGTAGATAAGGACTTTATCAAAAGCATGAATATAGTCCCAATATGTAAAATTCATAGAGACACTATTTAGGCTGATCTGCCTCTCCTTCATTGTGGGGATATCCCAGTCTTCAACAAATATAATTTGTTTGATTATCATTTTAGAGAAGTTATAAACATTCTCGCTGGTGTTATATCCTGAAAAGTACTTAAATTCAGCACTACCGGTGCTTATCAGAATTCTATTATAATAAGATCGGGTTTTGTATGACTCACCCGGGAAATATAATCTGTTAACCAAATATAGCTGGAATATCTTCCAGGGTTCTTCCTTTCGCTGAATGTCTGAATTTTCTAAAAGAAATATCATTTCTTTCTTGGATATTTTTTCATATTATTTAATATCATCAACATCTTCTTTTGCTACGGATGCAAAGGTATCACTCTGCTTTTGCGATAAATATGCCTGTAGTTGTGCGTATAATGGACTATTTTCTGGAATATCTTCCAGATGTATTGAAGAAGAAGCCTCCTTTTGAGAGGACTTCAGATTAAATAAACTCATCCCCCACTTTGTTTAATTGGAGAGCTTAGATGAGGAGGACGATCTTGATGATCCTGGGGATGATCTTTCCCTTTCTCTGGTATAACTTCCCCTTCCTCTGGCCTTGGTTACCCAAGGAGGGTCCATTCTGCAGATAAAACATTTTGTTTTATTTGAATACCTCATAATATAAATCATAGTAATTACTATAATAATCGTCAAAATCGATGCTTTCTTCGATATTATGAATAGAGAAGAAGTCCATCACCATATGATCAATAATTTCCACAGGATAATTTCCTGTAAACTTACCCAGATAGCTTAAGATAGATAAGCTCAGAGAATGATTTTAGCTAGGAGACTTTTTTACTCAGTACTTCTGCTAATAGCAAGAAAACCAAACATAGAGATTCTATAGGCTACAATCACGATGAACCTTATAGAAAAAGAAGGTCTAAGCATAGACATAGATCTAAGGAAGAGCGAGATGATAGAAAAGTCTCTCATAAGTCTGATAGATTTACCAAAAATAGGTCTAGGCGGGAGCTCCCCAAGATTAAATGATGTAAGTGTGGAAACTTCGGTCACATAGCACCCAATTGCAAGCTCTAAAAGCTAAAAACCTTAGAAATATATGAAGAGGTTCATGATAAGATTTATAGTTTCTTATACACTTCAGGTTTAGAATCTAATTATGCATCTGATTCTAGTTTAGAGGATGAAATTGAGTTGCCTGAATTATCTGATAATAATCAGCATTCTAATACTTGTCAAGGTGATACTTGTTTATGTGAAAATGATAAGTTCTTTTATAAACTGCAATATCAATTTGAAGGTTTGAATATCAACATTATTACCTTTGATAATGTGATAGAACTCTTGAAAGAAGTTACTGATAATAGTCTTCGTGAAAAAATTATTTAGTTAACTGTTAATAACAAAGCTAGTTCTTCAAAAATTTCAGAAAAAAATAATGATTTAGAATATGAATATTATGCTCCTTATTCTTTGTCTGAAAATAATAACAAATTTAATAAACAAACTGTTTCTACAAGAATTTCTTCTTTTGATGATTTAAAAGATGAAATTGAGAATTTAAAAATGAGATTAAATCTATTAAAAAAAATCAAATGATTTTTGATCTTCGTCTTACTCAGATTGAAACTATTAATAATAAAGGAAAAAATGTTGCTGAAGAAAATACTCTTGCAAAACCTTTTAATCTTGATCCTAGACAAGGTATGTTCTTAGGAATGATGCAAATTCTTACTGCTCATAAATGGTATGTTAAATGCACCATATTGATTAATAATCAATTTTCCATAACTAATGTTGCTATGATTGATAGTGGAGCCGATGTTAGTTGTATCCAAGAAGGTCTAGTAGCTACTAAGTGTTTTGAAAAAACTACTCATACGGTTAAATCTGCTTCTGGACATCCTTTAGATATAAAGTATAAATTGCGTAATACTCGCATTTGCCAAAACCAAGTTTGCATTCTGCATTTCTTTTTCTCGATTAAAAATCAGTTATACCCTCCAATTATACTTGGAACACTTTTTATAAATGCTATTTATCTGTTTACTAGCATAGATGCTAAAGGCTTGTCTTCTACTTATGAAGACTGGAATATTAGTTATACTTTTATCACTGACCCGTTTTCTCGTGATATTAATGCTTTAATTGATATGAAGCAAAAGCATGATGATTCTCTACAACTTGAATTGTTTAGTATGAATATATTTGATACTTTGAAATCCACCAAAGTTCAAGAAAAAATTAACTTGATTTCTGAACAAATTGCCATTGATATTTGTGCTGATCATCCTAGTGCTTTTTGGAATCGGAAAAAACATATTGTTACTATTACAAATAAAGATACTTTCTTAGAGGGTGATATTCCTACTAAATCACGTCCTTGTCAGATGAACACCGAATTGGTAGAGTTCAGCAAAAATGAAATTGATAACTTGTTACAAAAGAGTTTGATAAAACCTTCAAAATCACCTTGGACTTGCACTGCATTTTATGTTAACAATATTGCTAAAAGATAACGAGGTGTCCCCAGGTTGGTTATAAATTATAAACCTTTACACATGAATTTAAAATGGATTCGGTATCTTATTTCAAATAAAAGAGATTTATTGTCAAGATTATATGACGGCAATATATTTTCAAATTTTTATTGAAAACCAGTATATTGACAAATCCAAATATTTAAAGAGCATTCTTATAGAACAAATTTTAATGTTCCGTTTGGACAATACGAGTGAATGTGATGCCATTTGGTTTGAAAAATGCTCCTTCTGAATATCAGAAAATTATGAATGATATTTTCAATCCATATTTGGATTTTATCATTGTTCATATTGATGATATTATGGTTTACTCAAAGTCTCTTGAAATGCATATCAAGCATCTAGACATTTTCAAGAAAATTGTTATACAAAATGGTGTGGTGATTTCCAAACCAAAAATGAGGTTATTTCAAACTAATGTATGATTTTTAGGACGTCTTATTTGTGAAGGAAAAGTCACACCAACTTGGTAAAGAATATTAAATTTCGTGTTCAATCTTCTCCTTGTCTAACCCTAGCTAACTATGCATGGAAAAAAATTATTGAGACAGATGCGTCTAACATTGGTTATGGTGGAATATTGAAACAAATCAATCCCCATGACAAAAATGAATATTTGATCCGATTTCATTTCGGAAAATGGAGCGATACTCAGAAGAAATATGCTACGGTGGGTCATGAAATGCTGGCCATCATCAAATGTGTATTAAAATTTCAAGATGATTTATATAATCAAAGTTTTTAATAAAAACTGATGCACAATCTGTGAAATATATGTTTGATAAAGATTTTTAACATGATGCATCGGTATTGATTTTTGCTAGGTGGCAGGCCCAGTTAGCTCATTTTGATTTTGAAATTCATTATAAAAAGGGAAGTGATAACTCTCTTCCATATTTCTTATCTAGAGAATATCTATCTTCACAATGAGTTGTCTGTCTCCCTTCTTTAATGATAAAACTTTAGTTACTATAATGAAAGTGACTCCTCTCAATCGAGACGTACAGGAAATTTTCCTGTGGAAAATTATAGCTCATATGGTGATGGACATATTCTCTATTCATAATATCGAAGAAATCATCGATTTTGGCGATTATTATCATAGTTACTATGATTTATATTATGAGGTATTCAAATAAAAAAAAAAATTGTCTGCAGGATGGACTGTCCTTGGGTAACCAAGGCTAGAGGAAGGGGAAGTTATACCGAAGGAAGGCCATCTATAAACTTAGCTTTCCAGTGTTCATGACTATTTTCAAGTAGTTCCATCACCCTAATCATATAAGTATCTTTATACCATCTAAATTCTCCTAAGGTTCTACATCATAGACCATTTAACAAGGTACAGTCTCATACTGATTGGTAAATCTACCATTGAAATGTTCTAAAATGGTTAAGACTAAGGTATAACTGCGTCTTCTCTATTTTTTACTAGAGCCATGCATAAGTTATCAACACTTTCAATATCAGAAGTAGCATTAATTACTGCTGCTTTGGCCTCGGTGCTCATAGAGTTATCCCACCAGCCTCGAAGTTGGCCAGTAAAGCCTGCAATTATCATTTTGCAAATATTTCTTTCTGAATTTTTAACACCTCTACAGATAATTGCATACATAAGCATTCTATGAACAAGAATAGTCAACTATCTATCATTCAAGCCATCAAGATTCCATTCATAAATTTCAGACCCACTAAATGAGGTATTAGTCTGATTCCAGTCCCATTCCTCTATAAGCACAACTTGAGGAGTTGGTCTAGAATAATAATAAGTTTGCATACTAGGTTGATGAGAAAATTTAGTTGTATTACCACTATTTTTCTTAGGATAACCACGAAGTTTATTAAACTTTACAGACATCTGTTTTTAAAAATCAAAAGTATTTTCTATTTCATCAGCAAAACTTTCAGACAGATCTATGGGTTTTGCACTAAATTCGCAAAACTTTTTATCAAGAAGTTCTTCGAAATCTTAAATCGATTTAAGTTTGAAATTTGAAATCTCAAATGGCCTCAGCACAGGAGTAGCCATAGTTAAACCAACTTCTGCCTTAGTTTTAGAGGTAGAAGCTTTATTAAAAGTTTTTACATCATTTTTTATTTGAATTATAAAAGCAGTTAATTCATCTAGTTTTTTGTCCAGAGAACCAATATGTTTACCTAGAACTTTAACATAAAGTCCAAAATAATTAGTTTGAGAAATCAAATTATTAATTTCTTTGATACTTACTGCCGCAACATCCTTTTCAACAAATTTTTGAAAGGCAGTAAAAGTAATACCAGTATTATTAGATAAAACAAATGATGACTGAGATGGGTAAACTACCTTGATAATATTACCAGTTCCATCTTTATAAGATCGTTGAATAACGTTGATGAATAAAGGTAAATAAGTGGTTATAAACCAAGGTACAAAAATACATAATTTGAATATGTAAAGCACAAGTTTAATAAACCTCTTGAGAAATATTATTCAAATCATCGGCATTATAAGGGCCAAAAAACCAAGTTTTAAACTGGTTCGATTTATCACTTAAGAACTCAGTTTGTACGTACTTTCTTGCCAAAGAACCTGGACTAGAATCTATTTGGTGTACATCCATCATCAAGTATTGTTAAGATCAAAATTCATTTTGGACTGAGAAGGAATGTCGTTATCAGAAATATCAGAAGCAATATCATTTGCATGAACAATATTTAAACGAGGATTCACTTTTCTTTTATTAACAAGTATATCATTTTGATCCACATATATACTCGAAGGTAGAGTATGTAATGAAGCAGCACGGTTACGAGTCGGGCCATACACGGGATCAATAGGGGAAATATGATAGATAGCAGGCAATCTCCTATCAGAAGAAAATGAATGTCTACTATTAGGAATATCATGAAACTGCATACAAATCCTAACATCAGATTTCTGAGTAATATGAGAATACTCAGAATTAGTGACTACATCCGTCATCTGATTTGGAGCAATTACTGAGTCCAAAGTCCAAGTAGTTGGAAAATTAATTTCTTCCCATTTTATAGGTCGTCTAGTAGTGACCTTAGATCTAGCAAAATTCGTTTCTACTAAAATAGTTTGATCAGATGTATCATATAACTTACATCTTGGGTTTAACGTTGAAAGTAATTTGAAATAAATTCTGTAAGACAAGCAAATCAATTCATAACCAGGCGCATAATTATAACCATGCGTTTTAACATATAAAGTTAAAGCATCAAGAATATTAGCATTTGTTGAAGATAACTGCAAGTTCGGCTGAGTATTAAAACAAACTGGACCATATGCCACAGTAGATTCAATCGAACCCATCAAAGATTGTCTAAAGTTTAAATTTCTAGCATCACTCAAGGCAGCTAAAAATATCTCAAGTAACCCTTTAAGGTTCAGAGGTTTAAAAGAAATTTGAACTATGTCTATATCCAAGAAATTATACTGAAGTTTATATAACTCAATATCTCTTTTGTTTAACAAATGAATAATCTGTTCAGACGAAATTAAAGCCAAAGATTGTTCAGTAGTTTTAATCAACTGTTTATGTGAAATGTTATCAAACCAACCATAATCATAAATCGTTTTGATATCAATTTTTGGAATAGTCCATTTGTTTAACAAATCAAGGTTTTGAGGTATATCTACCTCTTCCAATCTAGTACTTATTGTACTCATTTCTCCAAGATCCATGAAGAAAAGAACATATCTATGTGGTATACTTCACATCAACCTTATACTTACTATGAAAGTTCCATGCTTTGATGCCAACTTACAGGATCTCAGAAGACGGGCGGTAGTCCGCGTGGTTATCTTCAATCTAGCTTGTTAACATCCAAATTCAAGGAATAAATCCGAATAAAAATATATATAATTTTTTATATAGTTTTATGTTTGTATGGAAGGATCTAGTCCTTTTTACTAGAGCAAAGGGTCTAAAATTCAAATTTGTATAGTTATTGAGCCCATGTGTCTAGCAATTCTAACCGGTTATAAAGCGCCCTTTTTTCAACTCATTAACGGGCTTTGGACCACGGCTGGCTAGACGGAGTCACTAAGACAAAGCCAATAACGTATTGCATCAAATCTGACTGTACTAGCAACTCGGAACCAAGTCAAGAAACCATATATAAATTTATTTATATTTAGATAAATTCTAGATGTTTCATGATAGCTATAAAAGTGAAGTTAGATATGCGACATAGATATGAGTCTTTTAGCCAGACATAGTCACGACTCTAGATCAGAGAAAGATAAAAGATCAAAGAAGGAAAAATTACAGTACCTGGTAACTATGGCCTACACCAGGGCCTATCAGAGAACTATCCACAATTTATTTACTTCCTGCTGAACTCCGGTAGACTGAATACTTTACAAACTGATAGAAATTTACAGTAGATAGTGAAAGTAGAGTGAGCTATGTAATTTTGAACCTCTCTAAAGAACTAAAACTAAACTTATTTATAGAAAGAAAAATAATCTACGAATAGTAAATATGGGCCCCTTATCAATGGGTCCTTATGTACAGTAACAATTTATCTACCTGTTGGTCAACAATGTATTTACTGTTGATAATGACTTCTGCTGTAGAGATAAACTTTATATTTTGTCCCCTTTCTTTATTTCGCGGAGAAAATCTTCCGCCTTTTGCAGAGTATCTTCTAAGTTTTTGTTTGACTCACATGGTTGAACCTCTTGAATATCTTCGGTGGCGATATCATCACTTGTTTCACCCCTCATAGATGTGCCTAATTTCTCGTATTGAGTTATGTTTAGAAGTAGATTTCTCCTGACTTCGTCGAAATAATTATTAATCATTTCTTCTTTATCTCCATCCTGAATAGAGATTTTTCGGGCAATATGCCTCACCAAGCTATCTTGAATTATCCCTTTCTGAGGGGTAATACAATATTTTTGGATCCTTTTTTCAATAAGATTCAACAATTCTTATCCATATAAGGCCTTGGTTTTGGAATCTGTTTTCATCAGTTTATCCCTCAAATTATTATAGAAAGTCCTATATAAACAAGGAATTTGCTCCTCAGTAAAACCTACTTCAGGAGTCCATTTATGAATCCAAAGAATAGAGAATTCAACGAAAAAATATATTTGATCGATTTTTCAATGTAACAGATATGATCTATATGATATAATGAATTAAGATCTGGCGAGAATTTAACCCATTCTTTGTATAACTTAAGAAATGGATTCGGTAATATTTTAATCATCGGACCATGGTATGACCACCAATTTAGAAACCAATTTGGGATCGGTTCTACGATTATCTTCGCACAAATTTTTATTAACCAAGTATGCTTATGTCTCTCATTGTTGTAGATGAGGACATTATCAAAAGCATGAATATAGTCCCAATATGTAAAATTCATAGAGACCTTATTTAAGTTGATCTGTTTGATTATCATTTTAGAGAAGTTATAAACATTTTTGTTGGTGTTATATCCTGAAAAGTGCTGAAATTCAGCACTACCAGTGCTTATTAGAACTGTCTCATAATAAGATCGGGTTTTGTATGACTCACCTGGGAAATATAATTCGTTAACCAAATATCGCTGGAATATCTTCCAGGGTTCTTCCTTTTGCTGAATGTCCGAATTTTCTAAAAGAAATATCATTTCTTTCTTGGATAGGTTTTCATATGATTTAATATCATCAACATCTTCTTTTGCTATGGATGCAAGGGTATCCCTTTGCTTGTGCGATAAATACGCCTGTAGCTATGCGTATAATGGACTATTTTATGGAATATCTTCCAGATGTATTGAAGAAGAATCGTCCTTTTGAGAGGACTTCAAATTAAATAAACTCATCCCCCTCTTTGTATAATTGGAGAGCTAGATGAGGAAGACGATCTTGATGATACCGGGGATGATCTTCCCCTTCCTTTGGTATAACTTCCCTTTCCTTTGGCCTTGGTTACCCAAGGAGGGTCCATTCTACAGACAAAATATTTTGTTTTATTCGAATACCTCATAATATAAATCATAGTAATTACGATAATAATCATCAAAATTCATGATTTCTTCGATATTATTAATACAGAAGATGTCCATCACCATATGATCCATAAATTTCCACCGGATAATTTCTTGTACATCTCGATTGAGAGGAATCACTTTCAGTATAGTAACTAATGTTTTATCAGTAAATAAAGGAGACAGAAAATTCATTGTGAAGATAGATATTCTCTAGATAAGAATTCTGGAAGAGAGTTATCACTTCCCTTTTTATAATGAATTTCAAAATCAAAAGGCGTTAATTGGGCCTACCACCTAGCAAAAATCAATTTTGATGCATCATGTTTAAATTCTTTATCAAACATAAATTTCACAGATTGTTCTTTTGTTTTTATTAAAGACTTTTGATTATATAAATCATCTTGAAATTTTAATACGCATTTGACAATGGTCAGCATTTCATGAGCTACCGTAGTATATTTCTTCTGAGCATCGTTCCATTTTTCGTAATGAAATCAGATCAAATATTCATTTTATTCATGGGAATTGATTTGTTTCAATATTCCACCATAACCAATGTTAGACGCATCTGTCTCAATAATATTTTGCCATGCAGGTTTAGCAAGGGTTAGACAAGGCAAAGATTGAACACAAAGTTTAATATTCTTTATCAAATTGGTGTGACTATCAGTCCATGGTGATATATGATCCTTTTTTGCTGATTGTATAAGGGGGCTAAATCACGAGATAAAATTTTCTAAAAGGGGGGAATGTAATTTAAACTTTCAAAAAATCTTTGCAATTGGGTCTTGTCAGTAATAACATCAGAAAACTTTGAAGAAAAATCGAACGATCATTGAATTGGCGTAACCTTTCCTTGACAAATAAGATATCCTAAAAATCTTATAGTAGTTTGAAATAAACTCATTTTTGGTTTAGAAATCACCAGACCATTTTGTATAACAATTTTCTTGAAAATGTCTAAATGCTTGATATGCATTGCAAAAGTCTTTGAGTAAACCAAAATATTATCAATATAAACAATGTTAAAATCCATATATGGATTGAAAATATCATTCATAATGTTCTGAATTCAGAAGGAGCATTTTTCAAACCAAATGGCATCACAGTCCACTCGTATTGTACAAACGGGACATTATAAGTTGTTCTATAAGAATGCTCTTTAAACATTTGGATTTGCATATATCCTAATTTTAAATCAAATTTTGAAAATATATTGGCGAAATATAAACTTGACAATAAATCTCTTTTATTCGGAATAGGATACCTAATCCATTTTAAATTCTTGTTTAAAGGTTTATAATGTATAACCAACCTGGGGACACCTCGTTCTCTTTCAACAACATTGTTAACATAAAATGCAGTGCAAGACCAAGGTGATTTCGAAGATTTTATCAAACCCTTTTGTAACAAGTTATCAATTTCCTTTTTGCAGAATTCTATAAATTCGGCGTTCATCTAACAAGGACGTGATTTTGTAGGAACATCACCCTCTGAGAAATTGTCTTCATATGGAAGAGTAACAATATGCTTTTTCCGATTTCAAAAAGCACTAGGATGATCAGCACAAATATTAATGGAAATTTGTTCAGAAATCAATTTAATTTTTTCTTGTACTTTGGTGAATTTCAAAGTATCAAATATATTCATACTAAACAATTCAAGTTTTAGAGAATCTACATGCTTTTGCTTCATATCAATTAAAGCATTAATATCACGAGAAATCGGGTCAGTGATAAAAGTATAACTAATATCCCGGCCTTCATAAGTAGCAAAAAAGCCTTTAGCATCTATGTTAGTAAACGGATAAATAGCATTTATAAAAGTTGTTCCAAGTATAATTGGAGGGTATAACTGATTTGTAACCAAGAAAAAGAAATGCGGAATGCAAACTTTGATTTGGCAAATGCGAGTATTAGGAAATTTATACTCTATATCTAAAGCATGTCCATAAGTAGATTTAACCATATGAGTATTTTTTTTCAAAATACTTTGTAGGTACAAGACTTTCTTGGATACAACTAACATCGGCTCCACTATCAATCATAACAACTTTAGTTATGGAAAAATGATTATCAATCAATATGGTGCATTTGACATACCATTTATGAGCAGTAACACTTTGCATATTCCTAAGAACATACCTTGTCTAGGATCAAGATTAAAAGGTTTTGCAAAAGTATTTTCTTCAGCAACATTTTTTGCTTTATGATTAATAGTTTCAATATAAGTAAGCCGATGATCACAAATCATTTGATTTTGTTTAATAGATTTAATCTCACTTTTTAAATTCTCGATTTCATCTTTTAAATCATCAAAAGAATAATTTATTGTAGAAACAGTTTGTTTATTAAATCTGTTATTAACTTCTGATGAGTCCATAAATTGGACTCATTTAGGGCTTTATTTTGATAGAAATAGTTTCCTGAAATGCTTATTTTGTCTCAATATCTGATGAAAACTCTTAAGTTTCAGGTATTTGAAGTTTTTGTGGAAGCCTGGACACTTAGGCGCAAAAAGGAACAAAAGAGGCTGAAAAGAACGAAGAAGCTAAAGGTCTGCGTATCGCCAAGCACACTTGGTGACTCGCCAAATGGATGCACTCCGCCCTTTGTTCCAGTATGCGAAGCCCTGAAGGAGAAGGATAAAAAAGATGATGAAAGGAGCAGTCGACGCTTCGCTGAATAGTTCCGGGAAGCAGTACTATACCACCCAATGACACAGAGTACGACGATGCTGAAGGCTAGTGCAAGACGGCGATGAACTACACCAAAGGGCGAATCGCTGAGTTAATCGGTGATTCCGACTAAGCACACCGAATGATCCGCCAACACTATTTTTTTATGTCTATAAATACTAAATTTGTTATTAATTTTTAAAGAGTCGAACATTAATTTGAATTTCAAGAATAGAATAGTAATTTTTGGATATTTTCTCTCAAGTTTGGAGAGGGTTTTGGGAAACTTGAAGAAAGAAGGATTTCACCATACCAAGTTGGAAGCGGGTCTTCTCCATTCTTCTTCCTTTGTTTAAATCAAGGTTTAATTTCTTATACCCATTTTATTTTAGTATCATTTTAGGTGTATTTTATTTCTTGATGTGTGGCTAAAACCTCCATTTTTGAGGTGTGATTTAGTAAATATGTATTGATATTGTTGTTGGGTCTTGCTTGTTGATAGGTTAGATTTATTTTAATGGTGCTTTGACCTAGTGGTTATGGTTTAATTTAATGGGTTTGTAGTTGCAAATACAAAACCACCCATGTGTTTTCCGCTTGCCCGAGAGGGAGGTCACGAAACCAAGACCACTGGACTAATGACCTAAGGAGTGGGTCGACATGAGGTTCAGCCCGAGAGGGTGAGCCCTAGTCCCATATCCTAACACTCAGCTCGAGAGAGTGAGTGGGGTAAGGTATTGGCTAGCCTTCATGCGAAAATGGGTTTTCGAGATGAACGTATTTGAAACGGGGTAGGTTGCCCGAGAAGGAACTTATTTCCATCTAAAGTTTAGCCTAGTCACTATTATTTTGCAAATTTCCTATCGAAGGGATGTACCCAATGATTTATCTCAAGTTG
Source organism: Solanum okadae (assembly GCA_036553675.1). Taxonomy (NCBI): domain Eukaryota; kingdom Viridiplantae; phylum Streptophyta; class Magnoliopsida; order Solanales; family Solanaceae; genus Solanum; species Solanum okadae. Next base: position 30,946,802 of record CM071682.1, read on the forward strand.
TATTGCGTTCACACCCCAAGAACTTGTCCCTATACTTGATTTTCTTGTTATTTTTGTTGTTTTTACTACTTGTGACAATACCGCCAATTGATATTTGACACTTTCATGTCACCCCTTTTATTTACTATATTTTTACTCGTTAATGTCTTTAGCTATGACTAGTTTGAACTTAATTTTATTTTTCTACTAATTCTCAAAACCACTTCCTTGGGACACGACCCCAACCTTTTGTTGGAATACTATATTATCGACGATTGTAGACACTCGTACCGTAGGTTAGTATCGTTGGTCACGATAAGCATCAAAATGGTGCCACTGTCGGGGAATGGTGTTATTTAGGAGTTCGTAGTTAAATAAATTTTTTGATTCTTTCTAGTTTTAGTGTTACTAATCTAAATTGTAGTTTTGTTTTGCTAGTTGAATATCAAAGAAGTAAACTAAGATGGAAAACCATTATAGATACCACACGGATAATCCCCTTCTGAAACTATTGAACCTCACGGACAACAACCTGACCTTTAAACATGAAGGGGATAAGACTATTCAGGAAATGTGGCTGAAGTTTCAAGTGGTGCTGCAACCATGCCCATCTCACGGGATGACTAGACAAGGGGCTAGTGGAGTGCTTCTACAGGGGTCTAGGACCCGAGAATAGAGATATAGCCGATCAAATTTGTGAGGCAGTATGCTACAACAACCCTATAAAGTTGTAGGAAAACTCCTTGATGCCATGGTAGAAGCCAACAAAGAAGCCAAAAAGAAGAAGGAGTGGGAGGCACTAGCTACCCAGTTGAATGCCCTATCTACCAGAGTCACTGAATTGGAGGTACAAGCCATGGGGAAAGAAAAGTACTCCTCCCTCCGAGAATGTAGATATGGGAAGAAGCAGAGAGGTATACAGGATGATGAAACCCTGTCACTCATTCAACAAAAGATTGAGGCATATGAGAAGATGTTGAATGAGATGAAGGAAAACGTTAAAATGCTAAACGAATCGTCAGCCCCTCACTCCATAAAAATTCAATTGTAGGATGCTCAAATCACACATTTAACGATGGGTCACTATCCTCTGGTCGCTAAAGATTCACCTAATTAAACCATGGGTGATTCCGAGGACGAAGAGTAGTCTTTGACTTGCGTCGTGCCGCGACGTTAACTCAGGCGCTGTTTGGGAGGCTACCCAATACCTCATATTATCTTATATTGGCGTACTAGTAAAATAATAGTGTCTTAGTTTTATAGATGGAAGTGTAATAGGTGCCAAAGAGGTGCATAATGGCGAGCAACAGACCCAATTGACGAGTCGCCGAAGAAGCCGACGGTCAAATCTATTTCGCCGTTTGACTTAAAGATATCGCCCACCTGATGACATCCCAGATGGTCACTGTCATTTGAACATCCACAACTACTGAGAAGTTTTGTATAACTCAGCGAAGTAAAAATTTGTTTGGCGAAGCGCCGAATCACTCAGAAACCAAAATGCGACCACCTAATGGGAACGAACTGGATAAGATGCAGGCCAACGAACAAAAAGGCAGCTGATTAATAACTCGAAAGTGTGGGTTAAAGATAGGCAGATTGGAATGCTATGAAAAGGTGCACAGAGCTTGATGAATCACTCGGCAATGCACCAAACGTCCTTAGCATACCTTCTGCTTTACGCGACATCTGTTGGAGGACTCCAACTCGAAACAACTGCCTAGCCAGGATTATTCTCCATCCCTATCTCTGTCTTTCTTTAATTTGACCTCTGGATTATTGTTATATATTTGAGGACAAATATATTTTGATTGTGGTGGGGTGAGGCTCACCTTTATTTGCTTGCTATGGATGTCTGTGTTTTTGTATATATTTGGGGTGTCTGTAGTGGTGCTTTATATTGTTTTTGCGATTGTTTAAGTTTATGGTTTCTTCCTGGTTTTAATTGGTTGCAAATTTTGACCCTTCCAAGAAATTATTATTTTTTGAAGCCACCGCTTCTGTTAAAAGTGGCTGTTCTCGTACAAATTTAAGTCTCGGTTTCGGTCAATACCGAAGACTTGAATAGTGCTCTCAATTGAACCAACATGAATGTGGGGCTGCTACGAGACGAAATGAAGTTGCATAGACAATATGTGAACTCTTTGCATCTCGTTGTGATTAGCCATTTATCGAATTGATTTTCTCTTATGATGATCGTTGCACACTAGCAAAAGTGTATAGTCTTGTTTGGCTTCAGTGTCGATGCCGTGTGTGATGGGCTTACTTTGAACCTTGCATGAACAAACCTAAAATATGCCCTGTTAGTCTGATTGATTTAGTAAGGTATGCTCTTGAAATGATCTTAGGCAACGTTAATGAGTGTGAGCCAATTTGACATATACCTCTTTTGTGACCTACCCGTGAGCGAGTGAAACTCTTTTGAACACCCTTTGAGCCTTACCTTTCTTTGGAAGAAACTTGATTAAAACTAGACCTTTCTTAACCCATCACCCATAATCCTCATGAAGTTGTGGTTAGTTTGAATAGCCAACTTAAGACAAAAGCCTAAGTTGGGAGTGTGGTGAAAAGAGAAGGCAAATTAAGAAGTGCAAGAAAGTCCCTCTTACCCATGATTTTGAGAAAAATGAACCCCTCCATAAAAAGATAAAAAAAAAAAAGAATAGAAAACACAGAAAAAGAATAAAAAAGAAAGTTGCGAAGTAAAGTACAAAAGAAATGGGGTCTCCTAACAATTCATGGGAAGTAAATAATAGGATGACTCATGAGCACTAAAGATAATGATGAAGGAAAAGGGAAGGAAGTGTTGTGAGCACCACATTCATGAGGATCTTTAGTCACTAAGCCTGTATGACCATACCTTTACACTCACCATTACAAGCCTTAGAAAGACCTTTTTGATCTTGAGCAAGCCGAACCGAAGGTTGATTGGAAAATAAGGGCAAACCCATAGGTGAAAACATGCATTATGTTCCTCATTTTGAGTGTGAGCGTTGCATCTGATTCCTGATTTTAAATTGATTTACCCCTGTGCGTGAATATGGAATCATTCTTTGTGTGAGGGCATTCGATATTGTTGTTGAGCTTGAACTTGCATTAGTAGCAAGTATCATGAGCATGAGAAATGTTTGGTAATGGTTTGTCACAACTTGAATCTTTGAGTACACAATTGATCTTCGCATAAGTAATTTCAATCTTGTTGTGTATGTTCATGATTTAGTCTTCTGTACCACTATTTGAGACACCTTGTTGAACGGCTGAACTTGAGTTTGCTTGAGGACAAACAAAAGTTTAAGTCAGGGGTGTTAATGAGTCCACAAATTGGACTCATTTAGGGTTTTATTTTGATAGAAATAGTGTCCTCAAATGCTTAGTTTGTCTCAATATCCGATGAAAACTCTTAAATTTTAGGTATTTGAAGTTTTGGTGGAAGCATGGACACATAAGCGCAAAAAGAAACAAAAAAGGCTGAAAAGAACGAAGAAGTTGAAGCCTGGATATCGCCAAGCACACATGGTGACTCGCCGAATGGACGCACTCCGCCCTTTATTCCAGTACGCGAAGCCTTGAAGGTGTAGGATCAAAAAGGCGATGAAAGGAGTAGTCGGTGCTTTGCCAAATAGTTCTGCGAAGCAGTACTATACCACCCAATGACACAAAGCATGACGACGTTGAAGGATAGTGCAAGACGGTGACAAACTACACAAAAGGGCGAATTGCAGAGTTAATCGGTGATTCCGACTAACCTCACCGAAAGATCCGCCGACACTATTTTCTGATGTCTATAAATACTAAAATTGTTATTAATTTTTAAAGAGTTGAACACTAATTTTAATTGCCAGAATAGAATAGTAATTTTTGGATATTTTCTCTCAAGTTTGGAGAGGGTTTTGGGAGACTTGAAGAAAAAAGGATTTCATCTTCCCCAAGTTGAAAGTAGATCTTCTCCATTCTTCATCCTTTGCTTAAATCAAGGTTTAATTTCTTATACCCATTTGATTTTAGTATCATTTTAGGTGTATTTTTTTTTATTTCTTGACGTGTGGCTAAAAACCCCATTCTTGGGGTATGATTTAGTAAATATGTGTTGATATTGTTGTTGGGTCTTGCTTTTTGATAGGTTAGATTTATTTTAATGGTGATTTCACCTAGTGGTTGTGTTTTAATTTAATGGGTTTGTAGTTGCAAATACAAAACCACCCATGTGTTTTCGGCTTGCCCGAGAGGGAGGTCACGAAACCAAGACCGCTAGACTGATGGCCTAAGGAATGGGTCGACATGAGGTTCAGCCCGAGAGGGTGAGCCCTAGTCCCATATCCTAACACTCAGCTCGAGAGACTGTGTGGGGTAAGGCGTAGGCTGGCCTTGATGCGACAAATGGGTGTCCGAGAGGAACGCATTCGAAACAGGGTAACTTGCCCAAGAGGGAACTTATTTCCATCTAAAGCTTAGCCTAGTCACTATTATCTTGCAAATTTCCTATCAAAAACATGTACCCAACGATTTATCTCAACTTGTATTGCGGTCACACCCCAAGAACTTGTCCCCATACATGATTTCCTTATTATTTTTGTTGTTTTTACTACTTGTGAAAAAAACCCCAATTGATATTTGACACTTTCGAGTCACCCCCTTTAAGTTACTATGTTTTTATTCGTTAATGTCTTTAGATATGGCTATTTTGAACTAAATTTTATTTTTCTACTAATTCTCAAATCCACTCCCTTTGGACACGACCTCAACCTTTAGTTGGGTTACTATATTATCGACGATCGTAGACACTCGTACGGTAGGTTAGTGTGGTTAGTCACGATAAGCATCAACTTTAGATAAAGAATAGGGAACAAAATATTCATATTGAAAATCATTCTTTTTATCTAAATTTTTTGAAGAACTAGCATTGTTATTAATAGCTAACTGAATAATTTTTTAACGAAGATTATTATCAATAACTTATTTCAAGAGTTCTATAACATGATCAGAAGTAATAGTATTGATAATCAAATCTTCAAATTGAGATTTCAGTTTATAAAAGAACTCATCATTTTCACATAAAAAAATATCACCTTGACAAGTATTACAAGTATTAGGATGTTGATTATTATTATGGCTGATTATTATCAGATAATTCAAGCAACTCAATTTCATCCTCTGAACCAGAATCAGAAACATAAACAGATTCTGAACTTGTAGTCTATAAGAAAATATAAATCTTATCATGAACCTCTTCATCAAGTTCTAAGGTTTTATGCTTTTCAAGCTTGCAATTGGGTGCTATGTGACCGAAGTTTCCACACTTATAACACTTAATCTTGGCGAGCTCCCACCTAGACCTATTTTTGTTAAATATATTAGACTTACGAGAGGCTTTTCTATCATTCCGCTCTTCCTTAGATCTATGTCCATGTTTAGACCTTCTTTTTCTATAAGGTTCATCGTGATTGGAGACTCTAGAATCTCTATGTTTGGTTTTCTTGCTATCAGCCGAAGTACTGCGTAAACCAAACTGGGTACAAAAGTCAGTAATTACTCCAAATCAGATGACGGATGCAATCACTAATTTTGAGTATTCTCATATTACTCATAATCCTGATGGTAGGATTTGTATGCAGTTTCATGATATTCCTTATAGTGGACATTCATTTTCTTCTAATAGGAGATTGCCTGCTATCCATCATATTTCCCCCATTGATCCCGTGTATGGCCAGACTCGTAACCATGCTGCTTCGCTACATACTCTAACTTCGAGTATATCTGTGGATCAAAATGATAGATTTGTTAATAAAATAAAAATTAATCCTCGTTTAAATATTGTTCATGCAAATGATATTTCTGATAAGGACATTCCTTCTCAGTCCAAAATGGATTATGATCTTAACAGTACTGGATGATGGATGTACACCAAATAGATTTTAGTCTAGGTTCTCTGGCAAGAATGTTCGTTCAGAATGAGTTCTTAAGTGATAAATGGAACCAGTTTAAAAATTGGTTTTTTGACACTTATAGTGCCGATGATTTGAATAATATTTCTCAAGAGTTTTATGAAACATGTTCTTTACATAATCAAATTATGTATTCTATACCTTGGTTTATAACAACTTATTTACCTTTATTCATCAACGTTCTTGAACGATCTTTTAAAGATGGAACTGGTAATATTATCAAGGTTGTTTACCAACCTCAGTCATCATTTGTTTTACCTAATAATACTGGTATTACTTTTAATGCCTTTCAAAAAATTCTTGAAGAGGATGTTGCGGCAGTCAGCATCAATGAAATTAATAATTTGATTTCTCAAAATAATTATTTGGGACTTTATGTTAAAGTTCTGGGGGAACATATTGGTTCTCTGGATAAAAAACTCGATGAATTAACTGCTTTGATAATTCAAATAAAAAATGATGTAAAGACTTTTAATAAAGCTTCTACCTCTAAAACTAAGGCAGAAGTTGATTTAACTATGGCTACTCTTGTGCAGAGGCCATCTGAGATTTCATATTTCAAATTCAAATTGATTTATGATTTAGAAGAACTTTTTGATAAAAAGTTTTCTGAATTTAGAGCAAAACCCATAGAACTATCTGAAAGTTTTGCTAATGAAATGGAAACTACTTTTGATTCTGAAAAACATGTGTCTTTAGAGTTTAATAAACTTCGTGGTTATCCTAAGAAAAATAGTGGTAATACTACTAAATTTGCTCATAAACCTAGTATGCAAACTTATTATTATTCTAGACCAACTCCTCAAGATGTGCTTATAGAGGAACGGGACTAGGATTAGACAAATACCTCATATAGTGGGTCTGAAATTTATGAATGGAATCTTGATGCTTGGCTGATAGACAATTAACTATTCTTGTTAATAGAATGCTTATGTATGCAACTATATGTAGAAGTCTTAAAAATTCAGATATAAATATTTTCAAAATGATAATTACAGGCTTTACTGGCCAACTTCGAGGCTGGTGGGATAACTATATGAGCACCGAGGCTGAAGCAGCGGTAATTAATACTACTTCTGATACTGAAGGTGTTGATAACTTAGGCATGGCTCTAGTAAAAAATAGCGAAGACGCAGTTTATACCTTAGTCTTAACCATTTTAGAACATTTCAATGGTAGATTTACCAATCAGTATGAGACTGTTCATACCCTGTTAAATGGTCTATGATGTACAACCTTAGGAGAATTTAGATGGTATAAAGATATTTATATGAGTAGGGTGATGGAACTACCCGAAAAGAATTATGAACATTGGAAAGCTAAGTTTATAGATGGTCTTCCTCCGTTATTTGTCGAGCGAGTTCAGAAGATTCTAAGGAATACAGTTGGAGAAATCCCTTATAGGGATTATACTTATGGAAAGCTAATAGGAGTTTGTACTCAAGAAGGGTTAATTTGTGCCACGAATTAAAGTTATCCAGACAACTTAAGAAATATAAGCTCAGAGAAGGATCTCAGTTAGGATACTTTTGTACCCTGTTCGGTTTACCCAGCACTTCGGCTGATAGCAAGAAAACGAAACATAGAGATTCTAGAGGCTCCAATCACAATGAACCTTATAGAAAAAGAAGGTTTAAGCATAGACATAGATCTTAGGAGCAGCGAGATGATAGAAAAGCCTCTCGTAAGTCTAATAGATTTACCAAAAATAGGTCTAGGCGGGAGCTCGCCAAGATTAAGTGTTACTCAGATTGAAACTATTAATAATAAAGGAAAAATGTTACCAAAAATGATTTGTGATCATCGTCTTACTCAGATTGAAACTATTAATAATAAAGGAAAAAATGTTGCTGAAGAAAATACTCTTGCAAAACCTTTTAATCTTGATCCTAGAAAAGGTATGTTCTTATGAAAGATGCAAATTGTTACTGCTCATAAATGGTATGTTAAATGCACCATATAGATTGATAATCATTTTTCCATAACTAATGTTGGTATGATTTATAGTGGAGCCGATGTTAGTTAAATCCAAGAAGGTCTTGTACCTACTAAGTATTTTGAAAAAAACTACTCATATGGTTAAATCTACTTCTGGACATGCTTTAGATATAAAGTACAAATTGCCTAATACTCGCATTTGCCAAAACAGAGTTTGCATTCCGCATTTCTTTTTCTTGGTTAAAAATCAGTTATACCCTCTAATTATACTTGGAACACCTTTTATAAATGCTATTTATCCTCTTACTAGCATAGATGCTAAAGGTTTTTCTGCTACTTATGAAGACCGCAATATTAGTTATACTTTTATCATTAACCTGATTTCTCGTGATATTAATGCATTAATTGATATGAAGCAAAAGCATGTGGATTCTCTACAACTTGAATTTGTTAGTATGAATATATTTTTATACTTTGAAATCCACCAAAGTACAAGAAAAAATTAAATTGATTTCTGAATAAATTGCCATCGATATTTGTGGTGTTAATCCTAGTGCGTTTTGGAATTGGAAAAAGCATATTGTTACCCTTCCATATGAAGACAATTTCTCAGAGGATGATACTTCTACTAATCACGTCCTTGTCAGATGAACGCCGAATTGGTAGAATTCTGCAAAAAGGAAATTGATAACTTGCTACAAAAGGGTTTGATAAAACCTTCAAAATCACCTTGGTCTTGCACTGCATTTTATGTTAACAATGCTGCTAAAAGAGCACGAGGTGTCCCAGGTTGGTTATAAATTATAAACCTTTAAACAAGAATTTAAAATGGATTAGGTATCCTATTCCGAATAAAAGAGATTTATTGTCAAGATTATATGATGCCAATATATTTTCAAAATTTGATTTAAAATTAGGATATTGGCAAATCCAATTATTTAAAGAGCACTCTTATAGAACAGCTTTTAACGTCCCGTTTGGACAATACGAGTGGAATGTGATGTCATTTGGTTTGAAAAAATGCTCCTTCTGAATTTTAGAAAATTATGAATAATATTTTCAATCCATATTTGGATTTTATCATTGTTTATATTGATGATATTTTGGTTTACTCAAAGACTCTTGGAATGCATATCAAGCATTTAGACATTTTCAAGAAAATTGTTATACAAAATGGTCTGGTGATTTCCAAATCAAAAATGAGTTTATTTCAAACTAATGTAAGATTTTTAATACATCTTATTTGTCAAGGAAAGATTACGCCAATTCGACGATCGATCGACTTTGCTTCAAAGTTTCCTGATGTTATTACTGACAGAATCCAATTGCTAAGATTTTTGGGAAGTTTAAATTACATTTCCCCCTTTTATTAAAAATTATCTCATGTTTTAGCCCCCTTATACAATCGGCCAAAAAAGGATCATAAATCACCATGGACTGATAGTCACACCAATTTGATAAAGAATATTAAACTTCGTGTTCAATCTTTGCCTTGTCTAACCTTTGCTAACCCTGCATGACAAAAAATTATTGAGACAGATGCGTCTAACATTGTTTATGGTGGAATGTTGAAATAAATCAATCTCCATGACAAAAATGAATATTTGATCCGATTTCATTTCAGAAAATTGTGTGATGCTCAGAAGAAATATGCTACGATGGCTCATGAAATGCTGACCATCGTCAAATGAGTATTAAATTTTCAAGATGATTTATATAATCAAAAGATTTTAATAAAAACCGATGCACAATCTATGAAATATATGTTTGATAAAGATTTTAAGCATGATGCATCATAATTGGTTTTTGCTAGGTGGGAGGCCCAGTTAGCTCCTTTTGATTTTGAAATTCATTATAAAAAGGGAAGTGATGACTCTCTTCCAGATTTCTTATCTTGAGAATATCTATCTCCACAATGAGTTTTCTGTCTCCCTTCTTTTCTGATAAAACTTTAGTTAGTATACTGAAAGTGATTCCTCTCAATCGAAACGTATAGGAAATTATCCTGTGGAAAATTATAGATCATATGGTGATGGACATTTTCTCTATTCATAATATCGAAGAAATCATCGATTCTGACGATTATTATCGTGATTATTATGATTTATATTATGAGGTATTCGAATAAAACAAAATGTTTTGTCTACAGAATGGACCCTCCTTCGGTAACCAAGGTCAGAGAAAGGGGAAGTTATACCACAGGAAGGGGAAGATCATCCCCAGGATCATCAGGTTCGTCCTCCTCATCTAGCTCTCCATTTATACAAAGAGGGGGGGGGGGTGAGTTTATTTAATCTGAAGTTCACTCAAAATGAGTCTTCTTCTTCAATACATCTGAAAGATATTCTAAAAAATTGTCCATTATACGCACAGCTTCAGGCGTATTTATCGCAAAAGCAAAGTGATACCTTCGCATCTATAGCAAAAGAAGATGTTGATGATATTAAATCATATGAAAAACTATCCAAGAAAGAAATGATATTTCTTTTAGAAAATTCAGACATTCAGCGAAAGGAAGAACCCTGGAAGATATTCCAGTGATATTTGTTTAACGGATTATATTTCCCGGGTGAGTCATACAAAACCCGATCTTATTATGAGACAATTCTGATAAGCACCGGTACAACTGAATTTCAGTGCTTTTCAGGATATAACAGTAGCGAGAATGTTTATAACTTCTCTAAATGATAATCAAACATAATATATCTGTTGAAGACTGGGTATCTCGACAATGAAGGAAACATGAATCAACCTAAATAGAGTCTCTATGAATTTAACATATTGGGACTATATTCATGCTTTTGATAAAGTCCTCATCTGCAACAATGAGAGACATAAGCATACTTGGTTTATAAAAATTTGTGCGAAGATATTTGCAGAACCGATCCCAAATTGGTTTCTAAACTGGTGATCATACCACAGTCCGACGATTAAAATATTACCGGATCCATTTCTTAAGTTATACAAAGAATGGGTTAAAGTCTCGCTAGATCTTAACGCATTATGTCACACATATCATATCTGTTACATTGAAAAAATCAAACAAGCATCCTTTTTCGTTGAATTCTCTATTCCTTGGATTCATAAATGGACTCCAGAAGTAGGTTTTACCGAGGAGCAAATTTATTGTTTATTTAGGACCTTCTATAATAATTTCTGGGATAAACTGATGAAAGGAGATCCCAAAACCAAGTCCTTATATGGACAAGAATTGTTGGATCTTATTGAGAAAAGGATCCAAGAATATTGTATTACCACTCAGAAAGGAACAATTCAAGAGAGCTCGGTGATGCATATAGCCCAAAAAATCTCTATTCAGGATGGACATAAAGAAGAAATGATTAATAATTATGTCGACAAAGTCAGAAGAAATCTACTTCTCAACATAACTCAATACGAGAAATCAGACACATCTATGAGGAGTGAAACATGTGGTGATTGCTGGGATATACTATTAACCATGTAATTGTTTTATAGTATTTTTTTATTTAATCCCTTGTAAAGATTTTTTATGTTTATTTATTTAATATAATAAATTTTTGTTTAAATAGATCATTATGTATATATGTGTGTCCATTGCTTAAATAGTAGACAATTTTGTGTATGGAGTATTTTAACTCATACATGGAAGATTAAAATTGTTGGTGCATATAAGTTATAAATTTATGTTCACGATCAAAGATGAAGTAGGACGAACATCTTGATGATCGTAGCACAAGATTAAATATAAGTTGATCTTAATTATAAGAATGGTTAAATTCAACTTCTTGTGCTAGTACATTTTGTATGTATTGAACGGACCAATTAGAGACATTTGTTTATGTTCTGAATATTTATAAATAAATTCTCTAATCCACTACATGTACTTATACTCTCAATCTTGATATAATTATTATGATCTATGTAATTTATTTTATTGTTTTAATCATTTAAAAGGTGAGACTTTTTGATGAGTCAATAAATTCCTAATAGATTAGATAATGACAAATTACATTAGTGAAATAATAATTAGTTGATAGAACCGTGTCTCGGACCCGAGTTGAAGACACCCCTTTATGGTTACTTATAAGTTTTCACGTGAAAACCCTGCAGGTGGATTTTAGATCCGTCACGTGAAATAAGTTAAGTAAATATAATAAAGGATTAATTTAGTCAATGAATTAAATTTTCAGATAATTTTGATTTTATTGATTGGTGTCGGTAATTCTAACACGGGGGGGTTAAATAAGATGTAGTGGTAGATTTCGAAATTAAATCGAGGAGTGCAATTACAGAATTTTAGTGGAATACTTTGTAATTTATTGCGATATGGTTAATTCGTTCATTTGAGAATTATTATCGTAGTTGGAAGCCTCTATTAAATATATCTACGGTCCCTACTATGCCTGATTAATTGACCAAGTTTGAAAAGAAGGACAAATTAATTTTATTGTTGATCTTCTTTAAAAGGATGAATTATTTGAGAGTTAAAGATTGAGTTAGTGACAAAACCGTTTGGCCTTAAATGGATGAAAACGTTTTTGTTTTTATTACAAAAACGTTTGGCCTTTAATGGATGAAATTTTTTTATCTCAATTTATTCTCATGATCCTCTTGATTGCTCATTAAGGTTGAAATTTATTTGGACATTTTTTCTATTCATTCTTGAGTTGGAAAACTAGATAAATAGGCTGGATGTGGCATGAAAGAGATGATCTTTTGAAAAACAAGTAATACTTGCCCACACAAGTAACTTGACATGGTAGTAACAGTCAATCAGGAAATAGGAGAAGATCGTAGCTCTGGATCCTTGGTATCTGGACGACTTTTGTAGAAGTTTCAATAGGTTAGTGTTCTTCTAAATTCGTTTATGTTATATTGTTTAGTCTATATGTAAGATTTGTGATCCTAAATATAGCTTCCGTTGTGCATATTCCTACAATTGGTATCAGGAGTCTTCTGACATATACTAAATAATGTAATAAGATAATTCATGATTGATTGAATGTCTATATCATGATGCGTTACTGTTTAATATATGAATTCATTGTATCATAAATACGTTATTTTCTGTTTATGAATTTATGATTTGATATTCTGTTCAATGATGAGATTGAAATAAATCACTGTTTATAATTCAAGTTTAAAAACAGAATGTTTCATGTATTGTTGATTGTTCATTATTCAGAACTTGTAAAACGAATTCATGTTTCATGTTCATTGAATTAATAGTTTTAGAGTAAGGTTTTTAAATATTGCCTGGATTCTGAATATTTAAAGTTCTATGAAATTTTTAAAGAAAACGGACAGCATGCCACGCCTGGCAAGTGTTTTTTTTTCCTGACAAACTCCGATTGGCCTCAAATTTGGTTGGTTGATTGGAAACGACCCAGTGAGCAATACTTACCGCTTTGCTGTGACCAAGGGCCTTTTTTGGCCATTCGGAGTCGTTTTGATGGGTTTTTGGCCATTTTTCAGTTTACAAAAAATTAAAAAATAAATTAAAAATTGTTTTTAGTAATCCAGTGGCGTAAGGGTTCATCCCTAACACTTATAAATTTATTTTACAGTAAATATATGAGTTTATATATTGACTTAGGTCCTCTTCCCCATCGGATAAACTCATATATTTTGATACTGTTTTGGTACGTCTTTTGCTTTGATGACTTGTTTAAAACTTTCCAACTAAGTTACATGTTGAATCAATGAACAAGAGACATAATCTATATCCATATATTCCTTATTTTACATAACAGAATACTCTCTAACTGAGTTGGACTTATTTTGTTTAATTGATACTATATTTACACATGCTCATATAATTGCTTGAATAGTTAAGTTTCCCAATCGAATCTAACTGTTTATAGGCATGATTATGTGAGTCTTGTTGTGTTTTTTTTTTTCATGTATACTTAATGATCTATTTTATCTCTCTCAGATTAACTATGTCTCACTTCAATCCCCTGTCCTCAATCTTGAATCAAAATAAACTTGAGGGTCCAAACTATGTTGATTGGAAACGAAATTTAGACATTGTCCTAACTTCTGAGGGTTATAAATTCGTATTGGTTGAGGAATGTCCTATCAAATCAGAAGATCCTACTGATGAGGAAGTCCAAGCCTATGACAAATGGGTTAAGACTGATGAGATGGCAAGATGCTACATTCTTGCCTCAATGGCGACTGTCTTGCAGCATCAGCATCAGTCTATGACATCTGTTTACGATATGCTTGCATCTCTTAAGGAGATGTTTGGTGAGCAGAATCGTGTTGCAAAGCAGACTGCCATGAAAGCCCTTTTGACCACAAAAATGGCTGAAGGATCTTCTGTCAGAGAACATGTGCTGAAGTTGATGAATTACTTGAATGAGCTGGAGATACTTGGTGCTTAGATTGATAAGGAATCTCAAGTTGAGATGAACCTTCAAACTTTGCCAGACAGTTTTCAACAATTTCGCTTGAACTATAATATGAATAAGATGGGCATGTCTTTAGTGAAATTGTTGAATGAGCTGCAAGCGGCAGAGACTATAATTATGCAGCAAGCTCCTGCGGCATTCCTGTTTGACCAGGCTGGGCCGTCCTCTTCAAAACCAACAAAATTCCAGAAGAAAAAGAAAAAGTCACGCAAGGCTGTGATACCCAGAGGTGCTAAGGATGGTGTGGCTAAGCCGAAAGGCAAGTGCTTTCATTGTAAGCAGCCTGGACACTATAAAAAGCAATGCCCTGACTTTCAGGCTAAGATGAAAAACAAAGGTAATTCTTTTTTAAATGTCGTCAAAACCTGTTTAGCGGCTGTTTCTACCCAATTATGGGTTGTAGATTCAGGAGCCACTGATCGTATCTGCACTTTTTTGCAGGGGTTTCAGGAAACGCGGCGGCTAAATAAGGATGAAGTTAGTGTTTTTCAAGCGAATGGGGAGCCAGCACCAGCCTTAGCTGTTGGAATAATATCGTTTTCATTTAGTAGTTCTAGACTTTTAGTTTTGAATAATGTTTTATATGTTCCTTCTATTATCTGTTTTTAAACTAATGGATGATGGTTATGATGCTCACTTTGTGAATAACTCTGTTGTTATTAAGTGTAATAACATTTTTATCCTTAGTGCTCCCAAAATACATGATTTATTTGTGTTTAAAATTTTCCATAACATGCTTCAACAAACTGCACTAAATAACATTATTGTTTCGAATA
Organism: Solanum okadae; assembly: GCA_036553675.1. NCBI lineage: Eukaryota > Viridiplantae > Streptophyta > Magnoliopsida > Solanales > Solanaceae > Solanum > Solanum okadae. The sequence continues at coordinate 30,961,835 of CM071682.1, forward strand.
AAAGAAAACATATTTCTCAATTGAGTCCAACTTATTTATGGCACTTATGTCTATGTCATATTAATACAAATAAGATTTCACGGTTGGTTACAGATGGACCTTTGAGTTCATTGAAAGTGGAGACACTACCAACCTTTGAATCTTGTTTAGAAGGTAAAATGACAAAGAGACATTTCCCTTCTGAAGGAAACAGAGCCAATAATAAGTTAGAATTAATTCATTCTGATTTGTGCGGCCCAATGAATATACAAGCAAGAGGTCGATTTGAGTATTTTGTGACTTTCACAGATGATTACTCCAAATATGGATACATTTATTTGTTGCGACGAAAATCTGAATGCTTTGAAAAATTCAAAGAATTTAAGATTGAAACGGAAAAGCGACATGATAAACATATCCAAACATTACGATCTGATCGTGGTGGTGAATACCTTTCTGCAGGATTCATTAAGTACTTATCAGAATCAGGAATTACTTCTCAATATTCTGCCCCAGGAACACCTCAACAAAATGGTGTGGCAGAACGTAGAAATAGAACTCTTTTGGAAATGGTTAGATCAATGTTAAGTTATTCTGATTTGCCTTTTAGCTTTTGGGGATATGCCTTAGAAACTGCGAATTATATTCTGAATTTGGTTCCTTTAAAATCTGTACCTTTAACCCCATTCAAATTGTGGAATGGGCGAAAGCCTAGCCTACAACATATTCGAGTTTGGGGTTGTCCAGCTCATGTGCGAAAAGGAAAAACAGATAAGTTAGAATCTAGAACAGAAGTATGCATTTTTATTGGATATCCAAAAGGCACTAAATGAGGTTTATTTTACTGTCCTAAGGATCAAAAGGTAATTGTATCAACAAATGCCAAGTTTCTAGAACAGGACTATTTAATGAACCATGTTCCTAGAAGTAAACTTGTGTTACAGGAACTGTCCAAAAGAATAACGAGTAATGAATCGACAGAACAAATTCCATACACAGTGGTTGACATTCCTTTACGACCACGTAGTGGGAGAAATGTCCATATGCAAGAAATTGCACCTGAGGCTACGCAGGAGGTTGCCCTAGAGCAAACTCAAGATATTTCACTACCTCAAAGTAGTGGGAGCAATGTCCAGCAGCCTGAGGCTGTGGAGGAAGATGTTCAGGATATTCAGGATTTAGTTCAAGAAGTAGCACATCCTGTAGTGGCTATTCGTCGTAGTGGGAGAGTTATTAGAAAGCCTGAAAGGTTTACGCTCTTGGGAGAGTCATATGATAGAATCCCTGAAGAGCTTAATACAGAACCATTGAATTACACCGAAGCAATACATGATAAAGATGCTGAAATGTGGATTGTTGCTATGAAATCAGAAATGGAGTCTATGTACTCTAATCAAGTCTGGGATCTTGTAGAACACCCTGCTGATGTCAAACCTATTGGTTGTAAGTGGATCTTCAACAAAAAGAGAGGTGTGGATGGAAGAGTGAAAAGTTTTAAGGCTAGGCTTGTTGCGAAAGGGTTTACTCAAAAAGAAGGAATTGATTATGAGGAAACTTTTTCACCGGTAGCTATGCTTAAATCCATTAGGATTCTTTTGTCCATTGCTGCTCATTACAATTATGAGATTTGGAAAATGGATGTCAAGATGGCTTTTCTAAATGGAAGTCTTGATGAATGCATCTATATGGCACAACTAGAAGGTTTCATAGAAAGTGGCAATGAACACATGTTGTGTAAAGTTAAGAGATCCATTTATGGACTAAAGCAAGCATCTAGAGCATGGAATATTTGTTTTGACAAGTCGATTAAGACTTTTGGTTTTGATCAATTTGAAAATGAATCATGCATCTATAAAAAATGGGAAGGAAACAGAGTAGCAATTTTAATTATGTATGTTGATGACATTTTGCTCATAGGAAATAATGTGAGCATGTTGAATTCAGTTAAGAAATGGCTGTCATCGCGTTTCGATATGAAAGACTTGGGAGAAGCGGCTCATATCCTTGGGATCAAGCTTATGCGAGATCGTAAACAAAGGATATTAGGCTTGTCTCAAGCGCTTTACATTGATACTATTCTTGCAAGGTTTAACATGCAAAATTAAAAAAAGGGATTTATTCCTTTTAGACATAGAATTACTTTATCAAAGGATCAGTCGCCCAAAACAACTGATGAGATAGAGAGAATGAAGGTGCTCCCTTATGTATCTGCTGTAGGGAGTCTCATGTATGCTATGTTATGTACTAGACCGGATATCTGCTTTGCTGTTGGCATGGTTAGTAGATTACAGTCTAATCCTGGGCAAGAACATTGGACAACAGTTAAGCATATAATCAAATACCTGTAAAGGACTAGAGATTACATGCTTGTTTTCCATCCTGGAAATCTTGTACCTATTGGGTATACAGATTCAGATTTCCAGTCAGATAGAGATTCAAGAAAGTCAACCTCATGATATGTATTCTGATTCCACCATGGAAGCTGAATATGTAGCTGCCTCTGAAGCGGCTAAGGAGGCAGTTTGGCTTGGAAACTTCCTAAAAGAGCTTGGAGTGGTTCCTTTGGTTGAAGCACCAATCACACTTTATTGTGATAATAGTGGTGCAGTTGCTAACTCGAAAGAACCGCGAAGCCATAAAAGGAGTAAGCACATCGAGAGGAAATATCATTTGATTCGTGATATAACTCAAAGGGGTGATGTGAGAGTATTGAAGATTGAATCGAAGAACAATTTGGCGGACCCATTTACAAAAGGCTTACCTCAGAAGGCTTTTGATAAGCAAGTGGAAGAAATGGGTGTTAAAATTGTGAATGCATGGTTATAAGTCTAAGTGGGAGATTGTTGGGATATACTATTAACCATGTAATTATGTTATAGTACTTTTTATTTAATCCCTTGTAAAGATTTTTTATGTTATTTATTTAATATAATATTTTTTTGTTTAAATAGATCATTATGTATATATGTGTGTCCATTGCTTATATAGTAGACAATTTTGTGTATGGAGTATTTTAAATCATACACGGAAGATTAAAATTGTTGGTGCATATAAGTTATAAATTTATGTTCACGATCAAAGATGAAGTAGGACGAACATCTTGATGATCGTAGCACAAGATTAAATATAATTTGATCTTAATTATGATAATGGTTAAATTCAACTTCTTGTGCTAGTACATTTTGTATGTATTGAACGGACCAATTAGAGACATTTTTTTATGTTCTGAATATTTATAAATAAATTCTCTAGTCCACTACATGTACTTATACTCTCAATCTTGATATAATTATTATGAACTATGTAATTTATTTTATTGTTTTAATCTATTAAAAGGTGAGACTTTTTGATGAGTAAATAAATTCCTAATAGATTAGATAATGACAAATTACATTAGTGAAATATTAATTAGTTGATAGAACTGTGTCTCGGACCCGAGTTGAAGACACCTCTTTATGGTTACTTATAAGTTTTCACGTGAAAACCCTGCAGGTGGATTTTAGATCTGTCACATGAAATAAGTTAAGTAAATATAATAAAGGATTAATTTAGACAATGAATTAAATTTTCAGATAATTTTGATTTAATTGATTGGTGTCGGTAATTCTAACACGGGGGGGTTAAATAAGATGTAGTGGTAGATTTCGAAATTAAATCGAGGAGTGCAATTAAAGAATTTTAGTGGAATACTTTGTAATTTATTGCGATATGGTTAATTCGTTCATTTGAGAATTATTATCGTAGTTGGAAGCCTCTATTAAATATATCTACGGTCCCTACTATGCCTGATTAATTGACCAAGTTTGAAAAGAAGGACAAATTAATTTTATTGTTGATCTTCTTTAAAAGGATGAATTATTTGAGAGTTAAAGATTGAGTTAGTGACAAAAACGTTTGGCCTTAAATGGATGAAAACGTTTTTGTTCTTATTACAAAAACGTTTGGCCTTTAATGGATGAAAACGTTTTTATCTCAATTTATTCTCATGATCCTCTTGATTGCTCATTAAGCCTGAAATTTATTTGGACGTTTTTCCTATTCATTCTTGAGTTGGAAAACTAGATAAATAGGCTGGATGTGGCATGAAAGAGATGATCTTTTGAAAAACAAGTAATACTTGCCCACACAAGTAACTTGGTAGTAACGGTCAATCAGGAAATACGAGAAGATCGTAGCTCTGGATCCTTGGTATCTGGATGACTTTTGTAGAAGTTTCAACAGGTTAGTGTTCTTCTAAATTCGTTTATGTTATATTGTTTAGTCTATATGTAAGATTTGTGATCCTGAATATAGCTTCCGTTGTGCATATTCCTACAATATCGCCACAGAAGATATTCAAGAGGCTCAACCATGTGAGTCAAACAAAAACTAAGAAGATACTCTGCAAAAGGCGGAAGATTTTCTCCGCGAAATAAAGGAAAAGGACAAAATGTAATGTTTATCTCTACTGCAGAAGTCATTATCAACAGTAAATACATTGTTGACTAACAGTAGATAAAATGTTACCGTACATAGGGACCCATTAATAAGGGACCCACATTTACTATTTGTAGATTCTTTTTCTTTCTATAAATAAGTTTAGTTTTAGTTGTTTAGAGAGGTTCGAAATTACATAGATCTCTCTACTTTCTCTCTCTACTATAAATTTCTCTCAATTTGTAAAGTATTCAGTCTACCGGAGTTCAGCCGAAAGCAAATAAATTGTGGATAGTTCTCTCATAGGCCTTGGTATTGGCCATAGTTACCAGGTACTTTAATTCTTCCTTGTTTCATCTTTTATCTTTCTCCGATCTACAGCCGTGTCTATGTCCGACTAAAAGACTCATATCTATGTCTGATATCTAACTTCACTTTTATAGCTATCATGAAAGATCTAGACTTTATCTAAATTATAAATAAATTTATATATGGTTTCTTGACTTGGTTCTGAGATGGTGGTACATTTAGATTTGATGCAATACGTTATGGGCTTTGTCTTAGTGACTCCATGTAGCCAGTCATGGTCCAAAGCTCATTAATGAGTTGAAAAAAGGGCGCTCTGTACCCGGTTAGAACTGATAGACACATCGGCTCAATATCAATACGTATTTGAATCTTGACAGACCCTTTGCTCGGGTAATAATAATAATAATAACAATAACAATAATAACAACACAAACAATAATAAGAACAATAATAATAAGAACAATAATAATAATAACAATAATAATAATAATAACAATAATAATAATAAAAATAAAAATAATAATAATAACAATAATAACAATAACAATAATAACAATAACAATAATAATAATAACAGTAACAATAATAACAATAATAGTAATAGTAAGAATAATAAATAAAAAAATAAATAAAAAATTTAAAAATAAATAAAAAAATAATAATAATACCATTTTGACTCGGATCGCATAGTCAGACTATTTGGAGCCTTTACAAACATAATTAATCCTGGCAACAATATATGAAAAACCCTACTATCTGGGTTCGCCCGGGTTTGCCCACCACATGGGTAATCCAACGGATTCCTTCGGCGGTCTTTCATAAACTAGCCTGGGTTAAACTATGTCTGACCATAATCTAATTATTTAATATGTCAACATAATAGACACAATGCCACCCTATAGTCACTTAGTATGCTATAGCTCAACACAAACAATTTAGCCCATCATTGGGTTCAACACATAAAGAAATGCAAAATAACAAAAATAGTACCTGTGAGCGAAAGGCGGAATCACCATATATCAACCAAACTGCAAACTTTTATTCAACCTTTAAAAACATAGAAAATATTACACAAGAGAGAGGGGGGGGGGTTCTAAAACCTGTCTCTTTACTAAAACTTAAACCCTCTTATATAGAGGTAGAAAACTTTTAAAAATGAATAAATAGATGGCCCACACTCTTTTTAATGGCCAATAGGAAAATGACAAGACAGACAATATAATATGGCCTTTACTTATACACTTTGGCCAGCTCTACTAACTTTAATAAATGTTTTGGCATATTATATGTAGTCGACAAGCTTTTCCTTGCTTTATTAAAGCCTTCATTATTTTGTCTAAAGGGCCCTTATTCTTTGACTTTTCCTTTGACAGCTACAGATGTGCTGGAAGATTCTTCCACCTGTTGTTGAAATCTTTTGAAGAGAGCGTCTAAATCCACTTCTTCATTGTTATCATCTTGGCCTTCTCCAGCTAGACATGTGGCATCATCCTCATCGTTGGTATGACTTGCTAACGCCATGGAGATATCATCCTTAATATCAATATCCAGCTTTTTCATCAAATCTTTTTAAACTTCTTCCATGTATAAGGCTATAGCCTCTGATCTAGAAACAATTCCTTTTTTCATGTGTAGTTTCCTTGAAATCTGCTTAAAGGGCTAAGAGAATCCTCTTGAGGTTCAGATATTTCTTGAACATGATAATTATTAATCTTATCATTTATTAAATTCAGAATTTCTTGACCATGGACTTTGCCTTCCAAGTCTTTAGTGATTAGTTTACTCCAAAACTTTGTATAAAAAGTTCGTTGTAAACAAGGGAATCCTTCAGAAGTATTATTAACTTCAACATTCCACTTCATAATCCATGGGACAGAAAACTCTATAAAAAAGTACATTACAGCCATTCCTTCAAAGAAGATATTATCTTGCGCCATACCAATAAGTTTGGGAGATATGTCTACCCATTCTGCATATAAGCTTTTGTATTCATCTGATAAATTTTTTATTGAAGGACCGTATAACGTCCACCATTTACAAAACCAATTTGGAATTTGTTGAGTAAACACATTAGAACAAATTTTTATAAGCCAAGAATGTTTTTTATTGGCATTTTCATATAACAACACTCTATTAAAGTTGTCCATGTAATCCCAGTAATTAAATTTAACTGCGACCTTCTGTTCCGGATTGATATAATCTCTTTCCTTTAATGGGCTCATTCCCCATTCTTCCGGAGTAAGAACCTTTTTTATGATAATTTTTGAAAAGTTATAAACTTTTCTTGTAGTAGTAGAATAAAAATGCTGAAATTATGCTGACCCTGTTGATGAGAGTATAATCTCATAATGCATTCTGTATTTATACGCAGTCATAGTATAATAGACTGAATCTAAATATCTGGCCATTAATTGCCATGGATCATGCTTCCATCGTAAATCATTATTTTCCAAAAGAATTATAACTTCCTTTTAATCATTTTGGTCAAATACTTATGTCGCCTCTTCATCTATTAGAGCTGAGGAATAGGTCGGAGGGTTATTATCTAATGAATTTATGGATTTCATAAAATCCATAAATTCATTGTACATTGGGTGGTCTGTATTAATACCACAGCTGCTTGCTGAAGTAATTTTTGCTGCTACCAATTGTTTATTTCCTGTCTGGGCAAGGATATGACCTCCCCTTCCTCCTCCAGCTGTGCCACGTCCTCTTCCCCTTCTCGAAGGGGGCCACGACGGTGTCTTCCTGAAAAGACAAATAATTATAATTAGTCTAAATATTCTCTAGTAAGAAAATCTGGAAGACTATTATCTTCACATTTTTTATATTGTATTTCAAAATCAAAAGGAGCTAAAAGGGCTTGCCATCTTGCAAACATCTGTTTAGAAACATCATGCTTACAATCTTTGTTGAACATAAACTTAGTTGCTTGACAATCAGTGTTTATTAAAAACTTTTGGTTATAAAGATCTCCTTGAAATTTAAGAACACATTTTACTATAGCCAAAATTTCTTTAGCTATAGTGGCATAATTTTTCTGGGCTGCAGTCCATTTGCCAGAATAAAATTGAACGATATAATGACGTTTGTTATCAGGACAATATTGAGTCAATACGCCACCATATCCTATGTCTGAATCATCAGTTTCTACTATTCTTGCCCAATTTGGATTGGCCAAAGTTAAACAAGGAAGGTTTTTAACCTTTTCTTTAATCCTTTTGACTGCTTTAGTATGATCATCTGACCATGCCTTAGGATTATTTTTCAACCTGTCATATAAAAACAGTTGTATCCTTGGCTAAATCCTTTATAAAAAAGGAGCAACATAATTAAGACTCCCAAGAAATCTCTGCAATTGGGTCTTATTAGTAATAACATCAGGAAATTTAGAAGCAAATTCAATACTTCTATTGATAGGACTAATATTTCCTCTTTCAATATTATGACCAAGAAACCTGATATATGTTTTAAACAAAGCCATCTTAAGTTGAGATAGAACTAAACCATTCTGGGTAATAATCTTTTTACACAACTCCAAATGTTTAAAATGAGTTTCCACATTTTTGGAAAATACTAAGATATCATCTATATAGACAATTATAATCTTGATGTACGACATGAAAATGTCATCCATAATTTTCTGAAATTTTGATGGAGCATTTTTAAAGCCAAATGGGATAACATTCCATTCAAATTGCCCCATTGGTACATTAAAAGCGGTTTTGAACCTATCTGACTCAGCTATCTGAATCTGCCAATAACCTGATTTTAGATCAAATTTAGAAAATATGATAGCATCATAAACACTGTCTAATAAATCCTTTTTATTAGGAATGGAATACCTGATCGGTCTTAACGCTTTATCAAGTGGTTTATAATTTATTACCAGGCGAGGTGCTCCTCTTTCTTGCTCAGCATGTTTATTAACATAAAATGTTGTACACGACCATGGTGACTTGGACTGCCTTATTAGGCCTTTTTGCAATAAAGAACTTATTTCCTTTTTCCATAACTCTAAATATCCGAGTTCATCTGACAAGGCCTTTCCTTGGTTGGAATATTATTCTCATCAAAGTCATCGTCATATGGAAGACTGACTACATGCTTTTTCCTATTCCAAAAAGCATTAGGGTGATCTCCACAAATATCAAGAGAGAATTGATTCGATAGAATAACAATCTAGTAAAGGGCTTTGTAACAAACTCGAGTATAAAAGGTTTGTTATTCCAAGTACCCATAATTTTATTATTATCCATTGAGTAAGTGGGAAAATATCATTTATGAAAGGGACACCCAAAATAATTTGATTGGTGATATTTTTTGCCAAAACAAAGCTTTGAGGAACACAATATTTTTCCTTTACAAATAAAAGCTTTAGGTAATTTAAATTTAATATTCATTTTGCTACCATTAGCGGAACGAAGACTATGAGTAGTTTTATGAAAATATCTTGAACGTATAAGACCTTCTTGAATACAATTTAAATCAGCAACACTATCAATAAGAGCAATAAATTCTTTTTTATAATTATAATCTATTAAAAGACTAATTTTAGTATAAAACTTTTGTGATGTAAAAGCTTTAAGATTATGTAAAGAGTCTGTTTTACTATTCTTTAAATAAGGATTTTTCATAAAATCAAGACTATTATTTTCTCCTTCAATAGAAGACGACGATTCAAAAACATTTTCTAAATCCTAACGAGTTTGGATAGCATCCAGTCTAACCTCTATTGCAATTTTTTTTTCTTCTAGATGGATAATGTCCTCCTTGAGATTATTAATTTCTTTCTTTAAGTCATTGATAGTAGTGGGAGAACTTATCTATTTTCTCCTTTCCAGTAATAGGTTTTTAACCTCTGCCATGGTATATGAACCTTCTTATCATCTATATCAAGGCTCTTAATTTTTTCCTTGACTCGACAATCTTTGGCATAGTGGCCAAATCTTCCACATTTGTGGCAAGTATCTGACTTGTTATAATTATGTCAATACTTTTTCCTTCTCTTCGAAGAGACACCTTTTCCCTCTTCAGTTCTTCTGCGCTTCTTTTCAATCCTCCTTTTCTTCTATTTTTCATAATCTTTTTTGGAAGATTTTTTCTTCTTAAGAGTATATTCTTTTTCTTTGGATTTTTGTTTAGGAATATCAAATGCGAATTGTTTGCAAAATTCACCTAATTGCTTTCTTTCATTTAAGCGATGTCGCTTCATTTGTAGATTCAACTTTATTTCATTACACAGGGAAAGTCCTTCCTATACGCAAGCACTTATAAGCTTTCCATAGGTATAATCATCATAATTAATACTATGATTTTCTCCTCTAATGGCCTCTCTGGCCCTTACTGCAAAGAGGGTTGGTAATCCATCTATAAATTTGGATTTCCAATGGGTGTTATTACACTCTAGTAATTCCATTACTCTACATAAGAAAACATCTTTATAATACCTAAATGATGTAAGGGTCTTACATCTCAAGTTTTGGAGCAGAGTTCTAATGGTCTCACTATTATCCGACCATTTTCCAGAAAAATGTTCTGTAATATTAAGAACCAGTGTATAAACTGCATTCTGGTTATATTATTCTCCTTCTAGCTTTACTGCTTGTAGGATCTTATCCCTTTGATCCTGGTTGAGATAATTATCCCACCAACCTTTCAATTGGCCAGTAAAACTTGTTGTTATCATATCAGCGATAGTCTTATCACTATTTTTGTTAGTCTTACAGATAGTACTGTACATAAGCATCCTATGGACAGTTGTATAAATCTTTCTATCAGTATAACAATCTATGCTCCTTTCATAGGTTTCCTTACCATTATAACTATTAGTTATAATGTGTTCATGTTCTTCCAACAATACATCTTGTGAAGTGGGTCTAGGATAGTAGTACATCCTTTAATTTGGACCGGTTTCCTTGCATATCTTTTTGATATTTATTAATATCATCAGAAAAATTATTATTATGACTAGATTCTCCTTCTGAGAAATTCTCAAGATCTGAATAATCCTTGATTTTGAAATCTTCAATTTCCGGCGGAGGTTGCAAACTGCTATGAGCTATCTTCTCTTTACCCTTACTTTTGGTAGGTAATAAAGAGATGATTTTGTCAACTTTATCATGTAAATAAATGATATGATCACCCAAAATACTCATATAAATATTGGCATAATTATTTTGCTTAATCATGGTATTAACATGTAGTGTAGTAACTAAAGCCGTATCATTTTCAAATAATTTTGAAAAGGCATTAAAATTAACAATTTTATCATTTTTATTAATTTGAAACGATTGTAGTGGAGGGAAAACTGATTTAGTAAATTCTCCATTACTTAAAGTAAAATATCTTTCTAGCATTGAGATATAGTTATGCACATGTTTACACATAAACCAAGGTATAAATGCAACTAATTTATTAATTTTTGAATCAACAAGATCTTTATAAAATTCTTCTTGAAATTCATACTGTTCTTATTTATTAAAACTTTTGAAAAATAATTTTCTAAATAGTTTCCATTTTGATCACTGAAAATCTTTTTCGATTTTGGCCCTTGCTGGGGAACTGGGACTAAAATCTATAATTTTGTCAGTCATTAAAAATCATATCATGTGGGTAGTCCGTCAGGAAAATTCATTTCATATTTAGTTATATCTAAATCTGAGCTAGGTCTGGGACAAGTCTAACAATATTATCATTATCAATTTTTATATTATCACGTCGCGAACGTACACCCTTCGGCATGGTCAACATTGAAGAACCAATGTTGGTCCCCAAACGAACCCTCATCCTAACTGACTACAAGCGGAAGACAAACTTGAGCATATATAAGCATCAAATTGAAAGAAATGTTTAAAACCAGTTCACTGAATCTCCAAACATTTCTGAATATACTAAGTATGAAACATATGTTTGAAATAAAACATTTGAAACTGAAAGACTCTCCAAAACTGTGTATTTATGAAGCCTCTACTACACAAAAATAAGTGTCGAGACAAGACCCACCAATCCTCAAAAAAACTACTACTAAATATCATAAAACTGGAGTAATCTAAAAGCAATGAGGTCGCAGTCATAAGTAGATGAGCGGATGAAGTGATCTAAACAGACTCTTGTTAAGGATCCTAAGAACTTGTATATGCATCATTAAAAGATACAGGTCAAATGACATCAGTACATTTAAGGTACGAGTATGTGATATAGTTGAATAACAAATAACTCAAAGAAAAGATTGCTATAGATAACAATGTACTTAAGCTGAATCTAAAGATATAGAGGAGTTAAATCATTCAAATCTTTAAAAAATACTTTCTCATCGCTGAACTTAAGATAATTAGTGATATATCAATATACAGTTTAACTCTATCGGGAAATTCTCTAACCGACAACCATCACTATGAGCTATCTGATGATACACCGTTTCGCCCACACTACAAGAAATGTCCTATACCTTGCCGGGTATATAACACCTCAACTAAGTGGATGTAACGACCGGGTTCTGTTGTTATAGAAAATCCAACGGGGAAATATGTTGGGTTGGAAAACTTTTTCGTAGTAACTTGGAATTTCCCAACCTAGTCAAGATTTGGACAAAATCGGAGTCAATAAAGTCTAGGGAAATCTGGTAGCTATTGGGTGATCTAATTATTAATTTGATCACATGAAGTGATAGCTAGGATGTTAAGAAACTCGTACAACTTTACGAAATTGAATTCGGGAGGGTAGAACTCCCGAAATTGATCTTAGCATGAATTGGTAGTTTGTGAGTGTCGTTGGTTGAAGGTGTGTTGTGAAATGGGGGTCTTGGAATTATTAATTTTTCTCAATGGTACCGTGCAAGCCGCTCAGGCGGGATTTCTTCCGCCAGGGCGGGTGCCTCCATAGCGTGGCACACGTGACTTAAAGTTAGAAATAAACCACAAAAATGTTTAATTCTGCAATTTTTTAACTTTAGAGCCAGGGAAAGAACCCAGGGGTTTTCTTGATGGTTTTTCACCATTCTTAAGGCTAAAGGTACTGTTTTAAATCTCCGAATCCATTTTTCAATCTGTAGAACGTAAGCTAGTTGATAATTATCAATGAGGGAGGGCTTTGATCTGGACATTATGGTGGATAAACCCCTAATCTGGGTATGGGGATCAAGGGTTTGACTTAGGATTGATATTATTGTTTATAATCCGGGAAATTAGGAGTTTTTTACTGATCCTTAAGCTATTATGATTGCTTGTAGACAAAAAACAAGCGGAACGAATCTGGAGAAGGAAGAATCAAGTTTCTTAGGGGATTCAAGTTTGTTTCAAGGTAGGTGATGGTTGTTATTTCGTGTTGTGTGATGTATGTTTGTTCTTGCTTCATTATAGTACATGTATGTATGCAAATGTTGCATTATTGATCACACTAATTGTAAATGAGATAGATGAATGATGAATGACATGAATCATGACTTGATTGTATGATTATGATAATATACTTGTGATTGTGGTTGTGGCTTGTTGAATGGATCGGGTGTTGAGTTTCGACACACTAACTTAGATCAGTTACCACATTTCGACATAAATATTTGATCGGTTGCCACGTTTCGACATAAACATTGGATCGGGTACCATATTCTGTTGTGCTAACAATTTGGGTTTGGGTTCCATGAGAGGACCATTGACTTGACATAACTGTATGTCTTGACAAATGTGAAGTTGTACATTGTTTCGTAATTAATGATGATATTGTCTATGTTCGGTGTATGCATGTTATTAATATGTTGTGATGACTTGTGTATGTTGCACTTAGTGGGATAGTTGAGTGATCCTACCAGTACACGGTGGTTGTGTAATGATACTCCACTTGCTCTTTCTTTGTTGTGTACAGGGCGTCTTCAGGCGGCTATTGACAGACCTCTCTTAGAAGATCAGTAATCATCGTTCGAATTAAAGGGTGAGCCAGTTCTTCCGGGATTCCGTGAGTTCTCCTTTCGTCTATGTCCAAATTTTGGACTTAGACTTTCTAGTTAGTTATTAGCTTGTTAATATGGGGTTGTACCCCTTCTTGTTTAGACTTTTTGTTCATTGTTAGATGTTTTGGTACATTGACTTTCAGGTTCTAGGCGTATTTTTCCGCATTTGTTAGTTGATTAGACTATCGTTTGGAGTTTATGGGAACTCTCTATTTCTTTCCTTAGTATTTTACTTGCTTCCGTCACTTAATGCCTTAGTATTTTCGTTTAGTTTGTTAGCTAATTATTATAAATGGTTTCTTCACCGGAGGGTTAGGTGGGTTCCAATCACTGATATATCGTGAGTTTACAGTATTTTTAATACATTTCACTTAAGAGTTGTGTGTGTCTAGGGCCATTTTGTATTGATATTAATATGTTTTTATCATGTTTGCGGGAAATAAGTTCAGAAGTGGAAGTTGAGAGACACAGCTGAAGACTGTGTAGAAAAGGGCATCTATGGACGTGATCTATGGACCGTAGGTCCAATCACGGTCCGTAGATAGTAGGCGTAGATGGAATTCTTAACTAAGTGTGGAACCACAGTTACCAATGACGGACCGTAGATCAACCTACGTGTCGTCCTGCAGTTTCGTCAAATGATTCAGAGAGGGGGTTTCAGTACCGAATTTCAAAAAGTCTAAGTATGGAGCTACGGAAGAGGATCCATGGACCGTGGATCGAACCACGGTCCATCCTGCTAATCCGTCGATTGTGACTGATAGTTGGAGATTTTGAGTGTTGGAAATTTGCCTAAGTCCTAAACCACGGAAGGGACCTACGGACCGTAGGTCAGTCCACGATCCGTAGGTCAGTGTTGTAGATCGAAACTGCGTCCACACACTTTATTTCCTTATTTCAACCCCTTTTTAGTTCGGATTTGTTTTCCTATATATAGGGTTTATAAACCTCATTTTTGGGGGTTAGACACTATTACTTTAGTTCTAGTTTTTGGCTTTGGAGATTAACTTGCAATTTTAGCAATTCTTGATTTCCTAAGTTCGTTTTGAAGATTCTGACTTTGAAATTCAAGATGAGATTTTGGGTTTCTTCTTCTCGTTACGTAAGTTCATGATTTCGTCATCTAAAACTATGAAATGTGTTCTTGCTATTATGGGTAACTAAATCCATAACTAGGGTTGTGGGAACCATGAGTTATTAACAAAGTATGAATAGTAACTAAGTAATTCTTGAATATTGTTATTGCATGCATTGATAATTCTTTCGTTTAGAAGACTTTTTAACCGTTGCCAACGTTAAAACACGCCTTGTTGATACTTGCCGGACCAAGGAGGTAGTTAATAAGAAAAGAATTATCAACATAGATTTAGTGTGATACTATCTAATAGTCTAATGTCAATTACTGCGAGGGTAAAAACTAAGCCATACATTGATGTGATGTCTAATATGAGGTAAAGGTAAGGGTTAGTAAATTATACACACGTAGCCAGACCAAGGTACGGGGTGAAACTCTCTAGTTGTTGGACCAAGGAATTAGAGATACATAACTTATCACTTTGCATGTAATACACTAGGAAATGATTACTATTACTAGGATTACCGCGTTATCAGCTTATGGGGAACACGTACACCCTAGTTACTTTCTCTCATTCATAACAACAAAGTTTGAATCCTGCTCACTTGTTACTTAATTGCAATAAAGCATTTGTTTAACAAATCCCATCCCCTCCCCCTTTTACTTACTTCTCTCAGAAATATGTTGACTAAACGAATATAATCGTAAGTTAAGTTTAAGTCTAAACCATATTCCTCGTGGGATCGACCCCAACCTACAAGTTGGGTTCTTTACTTGATAACGATCGCTTATACTTCCTATGGGAGGTGTAATTTGAGCATATCAAATTTTGGCATCACTGCCGGGGAATTTGGCTTTTAGATTAAGTTTAACTACATTATTAAACTTTAGTCAATTATTTCCTAATTTTACATTTTTCGTTTGTTTTTGTTTCTCTTAGGTTCCTACTCTAGTGTATGCCAAGTACACGGAGTCAAGGTGAACCACTGACTCCTTGATTTGACTTATCTGGGCGCTTCATCCAATACTAAGCGTCCATGGTCATTCAATAGTAATATAACCCAACTAGTGAGTTGGGGTTGAGTCCCAAGTGAGCATTTTATAATCTAGAATTAAGAGAAAAGCAAGAACTTCACTCAAGTCAATTATAGCTAAAGACTTATACGAATAAAAACATATCAAATTAAAGGGTGACACAAGTGTCAATTATCGAAGGGGTATTTGTAGTCAATTACCAACTAGAAGCAGCAAATAATATAGAAATATTAATATGGAGACGGAATTCTTGGGATGTGATAGGAATATGGGCTAAAAAAACAACTGCGTAAATGTTATTGATAGTAAATCGCTGTAAATTGGTAAATAAGCTAGACTTTAGTGGTGGTAAATTTTCTCTCGAACAATTTACCCCGAATCAAATCGGTTTCTCTCGAACACCAATAAGCGGTAATGAACCACAACCTTCACCTTAGTCCATTCACTCTCTCGAGCTGAATGTGTGGGAGAGGGTTTAGGATTTACTCTCTCGAGTTGAACCCACAACAACCTAATAACCACAAACTATTGATTCAATAGTTTTTGTTTTAAAACCTCTCTCTCGGGAAAGTAAAAAACACAAAGATAAATATATATTTGCAACTACAACCCCATTAAATTCAAACACAACAATTGAACAAAATCACCTTAAAACAGTAAATTAACTATCTATTAGCAATACCAGTAGTAAATTCAACCCATATTCACATAATCGCACCCCAAGAATTGGGGTTTTAGCTAGACATAATAAAGAGATAGAAATCGATACCAAAGAGTGTTTCCATCAAATGGGTACGATAGATATTGTATTTACACAGGTCTAAGATGAAGAATCATCAATATCCACTTCCAATTGCTTAGAGATGGAAATCTTCATATCTTCGAAGCTAAGAAACAAAGTCTCCAAAACTCCAAGTTCAAAAGACTGAAAATAATGTTTGATACTCTAAAATTTGATACTGATTTGCATACTAAACTAAAAATTCAAACAAGTATTTATAGTTGTTAAAAAGTATATGTAAAGGACCACTCGGCGCAGTTAGTCAAGATCGCGGATCCATTCGGCGATCCTCCCTTTGGTCTGGTTCATCGCCTTTCTGCACTGGCCTTTCGCAAATTCAAATTCTGTAATATTGGGCGATGGAGTACTACATCGCGGAATCGTTCGGTGACTCGCTGACTGCTCCTTTATCTCGCCAACTCAATTTTTTTCGTTAAAGCTTTGCACACAGGAAAATTAGGCGAGACCATAGCCATTCAGCGACTCACCGAATGGTTTAGGCAATCCTCAGGCCGTCTTTTCTTCGTTCTTTTCAGCTGCCTTGTTCCTTTCTACCCAATAGTGTCCATGCTTAGTCTCTAACTCCAAATACTTGAAACTCAAGGATTTTCATCAGTTATTGAGACAAAATATGCATTTGAGGACACTAAATATATCAAAATAAAGCCATAAAAGAGTCCAAATTATGAATTCATCAACACCCCCAACTTAAACTTTTGCTTGTGCTCAAGTAAAACTCAAGTTCAACAGTTCAAAAAGGATGTCTCAAACAGTGCTACACAAGACTGAATCATGAATGCACACAAAAAGACTCAACTTACTCGTGCAAGGATCAATTGTGCACTCAAAAATTCAAGTTGTGACTCACCATTACCAAAGAATCTCAAGCTCACTATACATGCTTCAAATGAAAGTTCAAGCCCAACAAAGGTATTCAAATGCCCTCACACAAAGAATGATTCCATATTCACTCAATGGTTCAATCATTTAAAGTTTCGGAATCAAGATCAACACTCACACTCACAAAGATAAACACAATGCATGATTTCACCAATAGGTTTGCCCTTATTCTCCAAGCGACTTTTGCTTCAGCTCATTCAAGATCAAAAAGGTTTTTTCAAGGCTTGTAATGGGGCTGAGTGTAATGGTATGGTCATTTGGGCTTATAGGCTGAAATCCTCATGAAATGTGATGTGAATAACACCTCCTTTCTTTCTCTTTATCATTTTCATTCAAGCTCAAAACTCACCTCTTATTCATCTTCCATGAGTTATTGGAAACCCCATTTTCTTTGTATTTCCACAACCTTATTCCACAACTTTTTCTTTCTTTCTTTTTTATATGGAGGGGCACCATTTTTTTCTCAAAACATGGGCAAACGGGACTTCTTTGCATTTTCTTGATTTGCCTTCTCTTTTCACCACACCCCTAACTTAGGCTTTTGGCCTAAGTTGGCTATGCAATTAAACCACAGATCATGAGGCTTATGGGTAATGGGTTAATAAAAGGTAGCAATGTTATCAAGTTTCTTCCAAGAAAAGCTTAAGGCTCAAAGGGTGCTCAAAAGAGGTTCACTAACCAGGTAAGCCATAAAAGAGGTATAATGTCAAATTTGTTCACACTCTTTAAAGTTGCCTAAGATCATTTCAAGAAATTGCATGACTTAGTCAACCAGACCAATGGGGCAAATTCTAGGTGTCATCACACATGGTTCACGATAAGCTCATCACACAAGGAATTGACACCAATGTAAAACAAGACTTTACACTTTCGCTAGTGTGCAATGTTCGTCACAAGAGACTCAATTTGATACTTGTCTAGTCACAATGAGATGCAACGAGTTCACATATTGTCTATGCAACTTCATTTGGCCTCGTTGTAGCCGCACATTCATTTTTGTTCGATTATGAGCACTATTTGAGTCATCGGTATTGATTAAAACCGGTGCTCAAATTTTCAAGGGAATAACCACATTCAACACATACAAGAGGTGGTAAAAATTTTTGGAAGGGTCAAAAAATATTTACAATTAAAAGCAAGGAGCCACAAGTTCAAGCATCCACAAAAGCAGTGAAAAAACACAATTTTTAGCTCAAAGCCCAAATATAAACACAACAAGAATGACGAATGTCACACAAAAGGTGGGCCTAACCCCACCACAAATAAAAGCATTTGTCCTCAAATGCAAATACGATTATCCAAAAGTCAAAAGAAATAAAGACAGAGAGGGAGGTAAAGAGGGGATCATGTCTATGAAGTCGTTCCATCTGTCTAGCATCGGTGCTCGGTGCATCAGTCTGGTCTCGGGCCTCAGTACCTGGGATCACCTTAGAAGGAACAGCAGTACTAGATAGACTAGGAGCTGCCTTAGAAGTCGCTTAGTGATGTCGGGATCAATGATTGTACAATAGTCTACTCCAGATCTGGCAGGTCTCCATAAATGCTCTCCTCCCTTATCTCTATTTGCTCCTCGTTGATCTCCGCATCTGACTCATCAACTGTTGTATCATCCCTTTGTACGTCTCCGGTGGTAGCCGGAGGAACCTTTGACGTCACATGAGCGTCCACATCATCATCAGCCTCAAGTAATGAAGTGAAGTCAGTAGACTTTAGATAGTCTACGTCCTTCCGCAAATCTGCTACTTCGGCCTTTAAAGCCGTCACCTCGGAGGCCTCCTCCTACCTATTCTCACAAGTTATTACTCTAGTAGCCAGATCATCAACAGAACTTCCCGGGGGGGAGGGGAGGCAGTGCAGCCAGAATAGCAGGCTCAATCATCAAGGGGACATATTTCTCTAACCGAGTCGCCCTCATGTCAGCTGAATGGGCTATATGCCCCATCTTCAGGATTATCACTTGAGTAATCTTGGTCTGCTGGGAGGAAGTAGAGGTTCCTGGACCCTGTGAAGATGAGGAAGGAGGGGCAAAAGTTCCTGAAGAACCGAAGGTCGGAGTAGGCAAAGACTTATATGTACGTATCGAATCAACGTTCACCTACGGGGATGTATCCACTTGAGCTTCCCTCCTCCTGTCAGCCTCCTCTTGATATTTGTGTAATCAAGACAAAACTTCCAATGCAAGTGTCTACGATCGTACAATAGTTTAGTAACCCAACCAAGTGTTGGGATCGTTCCCAAGAGAATGCGCGTGAGAATTAGTGGTCAAGTGCGAAAGTGTTAAAGCTAATCGTAGCTAAAGACTTTGGCGAATGAAAACATAACAAATTAAAAAGGGTGACGCAAGCGTCAAGTATCAAATGGGGTTTGTAAGCAAGAAACAACTAAAACAGTGAAAATAAGGAAAAATACAAGTATGGAGACGGGATTCTTGGGATGTGATAGAAATACTGGATAGACTAAATCATTGGGTACATGCTTTTGATAGTCAATTCATTGAGTATTTGTGACTGGGCTAGACTTTAAGGGGAATAAGCTCTCTCTCAGCAACTTACCCCATTTCAATTGCATTCCTCTCAGACACCCACTTGCCGCATAAAGACCAACCTCTGCCTTAACCACTCACTCTCCTTAACCACTCACTCTCTTAAGCTGAGTGTGTGGACATGGGACTAGGGTTCACTCTCTCTAGCTGAACCTCATGTCGACCCACTCACACTGGCCATCAATTAAGTGGTCTTAGTTTTATGACCTCTCTCTGCAGAAAGTCGAAATTACATATATGAGATGATATTTGCAACTACTACCTTATTAAGTTCATCAACAACCACTAAACGAGATCACATTTAAACTACAAATAGCCTATCAACAAGTAAGACCCAACAACTAATCTAATTCATATTTACAAAATCACACCCCAAGAATTGGGTTTTAGCTATGCATGTAAAAGAGATAAAGACGTATACCAATATGAGTTTCCATAAATGGGTATGCAAGATTAAGTCTTAAAACAAGCCAAAAGTGAAGAATCCAAGAGACCCAATTCCAATTTCTTGAAGATGAAATCCTTGAAAGCTCCAAGTTCTTCAAAACCCTCTCCAAAACTTAGAGAGAATATCTCCAAAAGTCTCTCTCAAACTTTATAATCCAAAAACTAGATAAAATAAGGTAAAATTCGCTACTAAAAATTAAAACTGAACTAGTATTTATAGTTTTCAGAAAATGTGCTCCAAAGGATGTTTCGGCTACGTTAGTCGGGATCGCCGATGCACTCGGTGATCCACCCTTTAGTCTACTTTGTCACCCTTCATCATTTGCCTTCAACATCTTTGTGTCCTGGATCATTAGGCAATGTAGTAATGCTTCGCGGAGTCCCTCGACGATACGCCGACTGCTCCTTTTCACCGCCGATTTGCTCTATTCCTTTAGGGCCCAACACACTGGAACAAAAGGCGAATATGCGATCTATTGGTGATTCACCGAATGGGTTCGGTGATTCACAGATCTTCATTTCTTTGTTCTTTTAGCTTCTTTTGCTCCTTTTTGCTTTATAGTGTCCATGCTTTCCCTCAAACTTCAAATACCTGGAACTTAAAGGTTTTCATCAAATATCGAGATAAAACATGCATTTGAGGACACTAATTTCATCAAAATATTGCCCTAAATGAGTCCAAATCATGGACTCATCAACACCCCAAACTTAAACTTTTGCTTGTCCTCAAGCAAACTCAAGTTCAGCCGTTCAAATAGGGTGTCTCGAACAGTGCTACACAAGACTCGATCATGGATGCACACAACAAGACTCAATTTACTTATTCAAAGATCAATTGTGTACTTCAAAGATTCCAATGGTGACTCACCAATATAAAAGAATCTCATGCTCACAATACTTGCCTCAAATGCAAGTTCTAGCTCAACTAAACTGTTCAACTTCCCTCATAGAAAGAATGATTCCATATTCACACAAAATGGTTTACTCATTTAAAGTTCCGGAATCTATTTCAACGCTCACTCTCACAAAGACGAAAACAATGCATGCTTTCACCCATAGGTTTACCCATATTTTTCAATCGACATTTGTTTAAGCTTACTCAAGATTAAAAAGGTTTTTTTAAGGTTTATAATGGGGCTGAGTGTAAAGGTATGGTTATTTAGGCTTAGTGGCTTTCATCCTTATGAGTTATGGTATTCACAACACTCCCCTTCATTTTCTATCATCATATTTTCTAGTGCTCTTAAGTCATCCCATTATTCAGTTCCCATGGATTGTTTGGAATCCCCATTTCTTTTGTACTTTCTTCCACAATTTTCTTTTTCATTTTTTTATATGGGGGGTTCCCTCTTTCTCAACACCACGGGTTAAGGGAGACTTTTCTTGCACTTCTTGACTTTCCCCTTTCTTTTCACCCCACCCCCAACTTAGGCTTTTGGCCTAAGTTGGCTATTCAATTATCCACAACTCAAGAGGATTATAGGTAGTGGATAAAGAAAGGTTTAGTGTTCATCAAGTTTCTTCGAAAGAAAGGTCAGACTCAAGGGGTGTTCAACAGAGGTTCACACATACTCACATGGTAGGCCACAAAGGGGTATATGTCAAATTGGTTCATACTCTTTAAATCGCCTAAGATCACATCAAGAGCTAGCCTTACTTAGTCGATCGGACTAACAGGGCAAATTCTAGGATCTATTATGGATGTTTCAAAGTAAGCTCATCACACTAGGCATCGACACTATAGTCAAACAAGACTCCACAGTTTCGTTAGTGTGCAACGATCATTACAAGAGACTCGATTCGATACTAGTCTAGTCAAAATGAGATGCAAAGAGTTCACATATTGTCTATGCAACTTCATTTGGCCTCATCGTAGCCGCGCATTCATGTTCGTTCGATTGAGAGCACTATTTAAGTCATCGATATTGATCGGGATTGAGACTTAAATTTTGCAAAAGAACAGCCACATTCATCACACAAGAGGTGGCAAAATTTTTTGGACGGGTTAAAATCATTTTGCAATATAAAATAGAAGGAGCCATAAGCTCAATCGTCCACAAAAACATATAAAACTAAATTTTATTGAAGAATAACCCAAACATATACACAAAACACAACTATCAGCACAAACAGTGTGGGCGTCATCCCACCACAATTAAAAAGTATTTTTACTCAAATGCTACTAAAAGTAGCCAAAAGTAAAAATATAATAAGATAGAGAGGAAGGTAAAGAAAGGTCCTGTCTATGCAGTCTCTCTCTCTGTCGGGGTCTCGGTGGCCAGTGTAGCAGTCTATATATGGGCGTCAGTACTCGGAGTAGCCTCAAACGGAATAGCAATGCCATATCCACTAGGAGCTGTTATGGACGTCTCAGTCGGCAATGTCTGGATCACCGACTGCACAACTATCTCTATAGGATTTGGCAACTCTCTAAATATGCCCTCATCTCTGCTCTCATGTGTCTCCTCAACATGTACTGATATCAATTCCTCGTCGGTTTCTACATCTGACTCGGCATGTGCTTTGCCATCCCCCAACACATCTCCGGTGGTAGCCGGAGGAATCCCCAAGGTCTCAGGAGCATCGTCATCATTTGCATCCTGTATCACTGAGGTGCAGTCCGTAGCCTTTAAATAGTCTACATCCTTCCTTAAACTCGCAACCTCGACTTTTAAAGTCGTCACCTCTAAGGCCTCCCCCCGTCTGCTCTCACAAGAAATGACTCTCATTGTCAAGGTAGCAACAGAAATCTGAAGGGGGGTAAGTGTTTCTAGTAAGGCCCTGTTGATCATCCCCGAGATGGATCTCTCCAATCAGGTCGCTCTCACATCAGCAGAATAGGCCAACTGCCCTATCTTCAGGATCATGGCCGGAGTAATCCTGGCAGGATGGAAGGATGAGGAAGCACCTGGAGCCAGTGAGGAAGAGGAAGAAGGAGCGGGTATACCTGAGGGCTGAAAGGCCAGAGTAGGCGAAGGTGCCTCTACTGGTAATGAGTCAACATTGACCTTTGGAGAAGTATCTGCTACAGCTGGTCTCCTCCTGCCAACCTCCTCTTGTGTGAACTCGGCCTCTATACGTCGAATATTGATGGAAGAAGACGAGTTGACCTCAACATCCCTCATAGTGTCACGAGGTACTCCAGCTCGTTGGCCCAACTAAGTGACCAGAACTATAAATGGCAGATATGTCAGCTTTTGTTTGGCTCTCATTGCCATCTCCTGTGAAAGTAGTAATCCCATATTGATCCGCCTCCTGACCATGATAGAACCAAGGCAAGCTGCCTTAGGATGGCACAAAATAGACTCTTTCTAGGATGGCATTATGGTGTTGTTGATGAAGATAAACCAGAACTTGGAGGCGATGTCCATGTCCCTCTTCTCAATGGGAACTCCTGCATCCATCCACCTCCGGGTAGTGTCAGAAATTATTGGAGCCAACCAACCCTTCAAATAATCCAGGGACTGAACAATCGGTAACCCCTCGTAAAAGAGTGCAGAGTGCAGCGGTCTACCTAATACAACATCAATATGCTGGCTGTGACACTCCACCTCCTTGACTTTGACTATGACCGACTTCACCAGTAGAAACTCACTTGCCTTCTTCTTGTTCTTAGGTACCAACTCCTCATAAGCAGTGTAAAACTCTCTTAACCAGGAGGGAATGTAAGGGTTTCGGGGCCATGTGAACTACTCGAATCCATGGTATCAGAGAGTTTCGAGCACATCAGGATGCTTTCCTTACAGTCCTTCCATAGATAGTAACTTCTCCTCTATGATGGTTCGTAAACCATCACCTTTCAATCTACTTAACAGCCTTGGTGGAGGAACTATAGGGAGTGCAAGGGTGACCGGAGGTGCCTGAGTTGGCACTGAGTGTGTAGTCGGAGGAGTAGCAGCTGAGGAGGCTCTGGTGGAGGTAGGATGAGATCTAGCCTGGTGTCTACTACTGCGGTGAATCAAGAGCTCCTCATCTTCCAGTTCAGAAAAATCTGGCTAAATAGCTGCCCCTTTCTTAGTGATATGCTTCTTTCGTTTGCCTTTATCTCCCGGTGGGAGATCTTGCTTTCTTTTTGTGAAGGACGTGATCCTTCTTCATTTATCGTAATGACCCTTACCTTTTTCTGAGGTGGTTCGGTTAGATTGGTGTGTACCATAGCTGCAAAAGATCGAGGAGAAACTAAAATGCAAGCACATAAAAGTTATTGTAGACAGACTCGCCGATCCAGTCGGCAAGTCGCCGAACCTCTTTGGCGAGCTAAGTCGAGCACGCCGAAGGGATTGGCTCAATAATTAAGACAGGTCAGCGATATGTCCTTTCGTCGAATCGCCGACTACTTTTGGCGAGCAAGCTTTGTCCGTCAAAAATTACCTTGCGCAGGGGTTTCAGGGATGCAGATAAAGTGCGATAACAAGTACTTTTGGCGAGTCGCCGAGTGCCTTCGGTGAACTCAGGCTTCTCGCCAAAAGTTACAGACTTAAACCACAAATTTGATGCGACATTAAAAAGCGAGGTGAAGGAAATAGGCGAACTACCAAGTGGTTCGGTGAGCTTGACTCAGCTTGCCGAATGACCCAACGTGCCCATTTTCTATCTACCTTCTAGAATTCAACCACGCAATCCCCGAAAACATAATCAAAGTATGCACTAATGAAATTCAAATGACACCCATACTAACCATCACCCCGAGATACTCAAATCTCTCCCAGATTTGCCGCATTTTGTCATTTATTGATATTTGCCCTTAAGATGTCACCCGCTTTATCATTAAGCTAAGTTTTGACATTTGGCACAAATGTGCGTTACTCGGACTTCACCCAATCAATCTAATAGCATGCAATCACGTCCCAACTCATTACAAAACACGAAGATTACGGGCATTTGATAGTCAGACCATATGGGCAAGATTTTTCAAATTAAAATAGGCAATTAAGGATTCTAATCCTACCAGAAAGGCCCAGCACACATCAATACGATGATATTATTGCAAAAGAGTTCAAAATTTTCAATAGTAGACTAGGGGTTCGGAAACCAACCTTAGATGTCAATTAAAATGCGATTGAAAAGCTAGGTGGTAAAGCATTCCAACTCGAAGCACAAATCAACAAAGTAAAATGCGATCGAAAATCTAGGTGGTAAAGTATTCCAACTCGAAGCACAAATCAACAAAGTAAAATGCGATCGAAAAGCTAGGTGGTAAAGTATTCCAACTCCAAGCACAAATCAACAAAGTAAAATGCTAGTAAAGGGCTAAAATAAAGAAAATACTACCTTAGTGTGAATTTACGAGGTTTAAGAGCGAGGAAAAGTGAAGAATTTCAAATTTGAAGTTTGTTGGCCATTATAAACCATTCAGTTCGCGCCCATTCGATGACATTAATATAGTTCGCCGACCTACTCAGCAACGGACCAAATGGTTTCTTTCCTCACCGAGTTTTACAGGACCTCTATTTTATGTGGAGGTCAAAACGACGGAAAATAGCGAAATCGCCAATCAATTTTGCGACACGCCAACTGGATTCTCAGTTCGCCAACCTGCACTTTTCAACACATTCCTTGTTTTAACCTACAAAATTAACACACCATTATTGCAACATACTAATTTAAAGCTATAAAACTTTGGGTTACCTCCCAAGAAGCGCCCTATTTAGCATCGTTGCTCAACGCGAGCTATCAGTCAAGCTTCATTACTGGGGTTAGACCTAAAGCTGCTAGGCAACCCTTCATTACTGTTACGGTAGAGATGAGGCAATGAGTGGTCCAAGAGGTCTTGGATCAACTTGATTGATCTTGAGTGAGAGCCACTCATCTGATTCAACACCTCCACACTTTCCTTCATTTCTTCTAGCATTCTATCTTGCTCATGAAGATTTTGAAGGATGATCAATAGTGTACCTCCCTTGGCGGTTGCACTAGTTTTCCACCTCTGAGATTTTGGTGGCCAAGTCGTTCAACTAAGTTACAAGTGCAGATAACTTGAAGTCACCCTTGACTTCTTGATTTGTCTCAGCCAACTTGTCACTATTTCCCTTAGCCATGCTCAGGTTGCCTGCATACGATGACAACTCAAAATAAAACTAAAATAAAAATAAAATTAGTAATCTACGAGTACCAAAAGAAAAATTTGTCTGAAACCAAAAACATTCACATAACACCACTCCCCGGCAGCGGCGCCATTTTTATGTTTGCATAATCAAGACACAACTTCCGATGCAAGTGTCTACGATCGTATACTAGTTTAGTAATCCAACCAAGGGTTGGGATCATTCCCAAGAGAGTGGGCGTGAGAATTAGTGGTTAAGTGCGAAAGTGCTAAAGCTAATTGTAGCTAAAGACTTTGGCGAATGAAAACATAACAAACTAAAAATGGTGATGCAAGCGTCAAGTATCAAATGGGGGTTTCTAAGCAAGAAACAACTAAAATAGTGAAAATAGGGAAAAATACAAGTATGGAGACGGGATTCTTGGGATGTGATAGGAATACAGGATAGACTAAATAGCAGGCTTAATCATCAAGGGGACATAATTCTCTAACTGAGTCGCCCTCACGTCAGCTGAATGGGCCAAATGCTCCATCTTCAGGATTATCACCTGAGTAATCTTAGTCTATTGAGAGGAAGTAGAGGTTCCTGGACCCTGTGAAGATGAGGAAGGAGGGGCAGAAGTACCTGAAGAACCGGAGGTCGGGGTAGCCAAAGACTTATCTGTAGGTATCGAATCAACGTTCACCTCCGGGGATGTATCCACTTGAGTTGCCCTCCTCCTGTCAGCCTCCTCTTGATGTTTGTGTAGTCAAGACAAAACTTCCAAAGCAAATGTCTATGATCGTATAATAGTTTAGTAACCCAACCAAGTGTTGGGATCTTTCCCAAGAGAATGTGCGTGAGAATTAGTGGTCAAGTGCAAAAGTGCAGAAGCTAATCGTAGCTAAAGACTTTGGCGAATGAAAACCTAACAAACTAAAAAGGGTGACGCAAGCGTCAAGTATCAAATGGGGATTTGTAAGAAAGAAACAACTAAAATAGGGAAAATAGGGAAAAATACAAGTATGGAGACGGGATTCTTGGGATGTGGTAGGAATACGGGATAGGCTAAATCATTTTGTACATGCTTTTGATAGTAAATTCATTAAGTATTTTTGACTAGGCTAGATTTTAAAGGGGATAAGCTTTCTCTCGAGCAACTTACCCCGTTTCAAATGTGTTTCTCTCACACACCCACTTGCCGCATGATGACCGATCTCCGCCTTAACCTACTCACTCACTCGAGCTGAGTGTGTGGACATGGGACTAGGGTTCAATCTCTAGAGCAGAACCTAATGTGATCCACTAACATTGGCCATCAATTTAGTGGTCTTAGTTTTACGTCCTCCCTCTCTAGCAAGTCGAAAATATATATATGAAATTGTATTTGCATCTACAACCTCATTAAGTTCATCCACAACCAATGAATGAAATCACATTTAAACTACAAATAGACTATCAGCGAGCAAGACCCATCAACTAATCTAACCCATATTCACAACATCACACCCCAAGAATTAGGGTTTTAGCTACGCATGTAAAAGAGATAAAGACGTATACCAATATCAGTTTCCATCAATGGGTATGCAAGATTAAGTCTTAAAATAAACCAAAAGAGAAGGATCCAAGAGACCCAATTCTAATTTCTTGAAGATGAAACCCTTGAAAGATCCAAGTTCTTCAAAACCCTCTCCAAAATGTAGAGAGAATATCTCCAAAACTCTCTCTCAAATTTAATAATCTAAAAATTAGATAAAATAAGGTAAAACTTGCTACTAAGATTAAAAATTGAACTAGTATTTATAGTTTTCAGAAAATGTGCTCCGAAGGATCTTTCGGCGACGTTAGTCGGGATCGCCGATGCACTCGGCGATCCGCTCTTTGGTCTACTTTGTCGGCATTCATGATTTGCCTTCAGCATCTTTTTGTCCTGGATCATTGGGTGATGAAGTACTGCTTCGCGAAGTTGCTCGGCGATACGCCGACTGCTCCTTTTCACCGCCAATTTGCTCCATTCCTTCTGGGCTCAACACACTAGAACAACAGGCGAATATGCGATCTATTGGCTATTCGCCGAATGGGTTCGGCGATTCACAGATCTTCATTTCTTTGTTCTTTTAGCTTTTTTGCTCTTTTTGGCTAGATAGTGTCCATGCTTTCCCTCAAACTTCAAATACCTGAAACTTAAAGGTTTTCATCAGATATCTAGATAAAATATGCATTTGAGGACACTAATTTCATCAAAATATAGCCCTAAATGAGTCCAAATCATGGACTAATAACTCTCTAGTATACTCGACTTCAATGCGCCTGATGTCAGTGGAGGAGGAAGGGGTAATATCAAGATCTCTAGCAGCATCCCAGGGAATTCCAGAACACCGGCACCAACTCTATGATCAGTACTGGGAAGGGCAAAGAGGCTGCCTCTGCTTGGCTCTCATGGCCATCTCCTGCTCTATGATAAGGCTCAAGTTCAGTTGCCTCTTCGATTTGATAGACCCCAAGCAGGCTGCCTTTGCATGTTGGAGGATAGATTTGTTCTATGATGGCATAAGTGAACTACTGATGAATTTGAACCAATAAAGGACAGCTATATTGAAATCGTTCTTTTCGATCTCCACTCCCGCCTCAATGCACCTATGAGAGGTATTAGAAATAAGTGGGGCAAGCCAACCCTTTAGATCCTCCAGAGTTTGTGTCATACGCAAACCTTCATATGAGAGTGCAGTCCCTAGAGGCCTATCTAACACAACATTAATGTACTCCTCACTGCAACTCACTTTTACACCTCGAACTTTGATGGACTTAACTGGTCTGAACTCGTTGGCCTTCTTTTTACTCTTCGGCCCTAGTTCACCATATGCTGTGTAGAAATCACGGACCCATGAAGGAATATACGGACTTGGGGGCATGGTGACGATCTGGACTTGGTGCCACTTTAATAACTCTGCTACACTGGAGTACTTGCCCTTCAGACCCTCTATAGAGAGCAGCTTCTCCTTGAGGATTGTTCGCAAACCATCTCCTTTCAACTTGTTGAGGAGTCTAGGTGGAGGAATAACTGGTGGCATAGGAGCCGCAGGTGGTGCCAGAGTTGGCACTGATTTGACTGGTGTGGAAGGAGGAGGGAGTTTGGTAGATGTGGGGTGAGATCTAGCTCGGAGCTCAAACCGTCGGGACTGTGGAGGCTGGTCATCATCAGTCTTAGATAGAGAAGCTTGGGAGCCAGTAGTAGCCCTGTCAGACATGGGTCTCTTGCCTTTTCCTTTTTCACCTGGTGGAGGTTCTTGCATTCCTCTTCTTGAAGAATTCGATCCCCCTTCGTTGATTGTGATACCCCGTGTTCTTTACCAGGTGGCATGTCTATGTTTGTCCTCACCATACCTGCAAAACATCAAGGATCAAATTCATAGATTGGCTCGAGCTTGATCGGGCTCGCAAAAAGGTTTAGCTCAAAAGCTGCATCAAGTCGGTGATGGGAAAGGCCTTTCGGCTAGAAAGGTTCAGCTCGCTGAAAGTTACAGTGCAAAAAAAAGGGTTCAGGGGTGCAGACAAAAGACGATCAAGAAATATTTTGGTGAGTCTCCAAGTGCCTTCGGCGACCTCAGGCCGCTAGCCGAAAGTTATAGAACCCAACATCAATTAAAGCATGAAATTAACAGTGAGATGGGGAACTTCGGCAAACTACCTAGTGGTTCGGCGAGCTAGACCCAGATCGCCAAACGACCCTACGTGCCTATTTTCAACCCAACTTCTAGACTTCAACCTCGCAATGCACTGAAAAAAAATCAAAATATGCACTACTTAAATTAATAGTAGACTCATAGCAGACATTACCCCAAGATACTCAGATTTCTCCCGGTTTTGCCAAATTTTCCCATTTGACGACATTTGCCCTTAAGAACAGTGTTACCCGCTCTATCATTAGGGAAGTTATGTCGTTTGGCACAAATACAAGCTACTCAGACTTCACCCAACTAAACCCAATGACATGCAAGAACAACCCCACAAGATTTAACCAATTTCAACACATAAGAACACGGGAAATTGACACTATAAGCATTACTGGAAAGATTAATATTTCAAATAAGTCATTTAAACATTCTAATCTTATAAGAGAGGCCCAACACACATCAATAACATAATATTGCTTGCATAAGAGTAAATTACTAAAATTAAATTCGCGATTCGGAAAACCAACCTTAGTTCCTACTTAATAAAGACTGAAAAGCTAGACTACAATGTAATCCACTCCGAACACAACTCCAACGACTAAAATACTCTTAAAAATGCTAAAATATAGACGATACAAAGCAGGTGTGAGTTTGCAAGATGAAAAGTGAAGAGTTTGAAAGTTTAAACCTTTGGTTTTTAATGAACCGTCCAGTTCTCGCCCAGTCGGCGACGTTAGTCGTGGTTGCCAATCCACTCAACGACTCACCGAGTGGATACTTATCTCGCCGAGTTTTATAGGACCTCCAGTTTTAACTGGGGGTCCAAACGGCGGTCTCAGACGGGGTCGCCAACCTCTTCAGCGATAAACCGACTTGCTTTTCTACTCATAAACCTATTCTTTTCAACAATTTTCCCATTTTGTCTTACACAAAAAACACACCATTATTTCTTAAAGCAAAAATAAAGCGATAAAACAGGTCTCTAGTTTCCTTCCAAGTAGTGCCTTAGTTAACGTCGCGGGATGATTTAAGTCAACACCTAAACCTCATTTTTAGGGTTGGCCATGGTGTCTCTAGACAACACCCCTTGTCTATTTGGGTAGATATGATGTTATACATGACTCATGAGGTTTTCAATTAGCTTGATAGATCTAGAGTGAGAGCCAATAATCTAATTTAGCACTTCAACATTTTCCCTCATCTCCTTTAGCACTCTATATTGCTCGTTGAGCTTTTGGAGAATGATTAATAGCGTATCCTCGATACGTCTACTATCATTGTCCGTAGATATTCTTCGCTCATGAAGAGGTATGTATCTGCCCTTCTTTTTGGACAGCACCTTCAGTTCCTCGACCTTTTGGGCCAAGGTATCCATCTCATCTAGCAAATTGACCAAGTGTTGGTCCTTCTCAGACTCCTTGTTGGTGTTGGCCACCAGATCAAGGAGTTTGGTTGCGGTCTCATAGGAGTGCCTCGTAATCCCATTCGGGATAAGTTGATCCATTAATCCTTTGCTCCCGGAATTAAGACTCCTATAAAAGCATTACAGTAGAACTAGATCAGGAATTTTATGAGTTGGGCATTGTATCAACAATGCTTTATACCTCAGCCACGACTCATGAAAAAGCTCCCCTTCTAACTTCTTGAGGGTCAAGATGTTATCCTTGAACCTCATCACTTCTATCGGAAGGTGATCCATTTGTTCACAATCATCAATTACACTCATTTTTTCTATTTTTCACACACAAACAATAAAAAAAAAACTAAGAATTAAGTAAGTAGAACTATTACTAACAAGAACAAAATTCAACTTATCTAGAAATTCTCAATTAACACCACTCCCGTGCAGCGGCACCATTTTAATTTCACGTATCCGGGCGCTTCATCCAATACTTAGTGTCCACGGTCATTCAATAGTAATATAACCCAACTAGTGAGTTGGGGTGGAGTCCCAAGAGAGTGGTTTGTAATCAAGAATTAAGAGAAAAACAAGAACTTGCTCAAGTCAATTTACCTAAATACTTATACGAAGAAAAACATATCAAATTAAAGGGTGACACAAGTGTAAATTATCGAAAGGGGTTTTGTAGTCAATTATCAACTAGAAACAACAAATAATATAGAAATATGAATATGGAGATGGGATCCTTGGGATGTTATAGGAATATGGGCTAAGATAAACAACTGGGTAAATGTTATTGATAGTAAATCGCTGTAAATTGGTAACTAAGCTAGACTTTAGTGGGGGTAAATTTTCTCTCAAACAATTTACGCCGAATCAAATTTGTTTCTCTCGAACACCAATAAGTAGCAATGAAGCACAACCTTCGCCTTAGTCCATTCACTCTCTCGAGCTGAATGTGTGGAAGCGGGTTTAGGATTCACTCTCTCGGGCTGAACCCACGACAACCCAATAACCATACACTACAAGAAAAACCCTTATTTAAGACCAATATTTAGTGACGGGCTGATAATCTTCTCTCTAAAAGTATATCTATTGGGACGAGATTATATTCTAGTCCTTATTTGTATAGTCTATTGCGAAGGTATTAAATTTGGTCCCGAAAGAACTTATAACTAGTCCCAAATGGTAATTGAAGGTCTTTGAGCGGGAGATATTTCCCCCTAAATTTAATACTAAATTAATAAAATAGAAAAATTGCTTTAATAAAAACATAGGCGCCAAAGTTTTTACATTGAAAGTGAAAAATAAAGAAAAAGAGTGTTCTATCTTCTCAATAATATAGCGCAGCTGGTCGCAAGGCTGCCCTAGTTCTCTCTCTTGTCAATATTCTCTACCCTAATCTCAACGTTGATACTTTATTTTTTGTCGCAGCTCTGCCCTAAAATTGAAGCATGTACCATCGTTTCTCTGTTGAAGGTAAAATTTCATCGCAGCAACAGACTTACAGGTTGGTTTTCTTCCCATTGAGTTGCTCTATTTTTTCTAGAAATTTGTTTGATAACATTTTTTCATGTTATATTGAAGTTGATCTTCTTCTTCCTCATCTTTTCAAGGTTGTTGATTTTTTAATCTTATCTCTTTTTTATACTGAAACATTATTGTGTTGAGATTTCTAATACATAATCTGATTTTCTGATTTCATAATTTAGTTTTATATAATCAGTGTTTCGATTCTTTGCGAGCCAAATAAGGACTTGTTCTGTTATTCGTATTGAAACTTTTATTTACATCTGAAAAGGTTTCGACTAAATTGTTATTCCTATTTTTTTTATGAGGAACAAAATATATTATAACGTGAAACGAAAGAGACAATACGATGTTTATAATTCTGATGGAAAGTTAGGCAGAATGAAAGCTAAGAGACAGGAAAAAATACAAACATCAAAGTACTGACATATAAAATAAAAAAGACTATGGTTATGAGTTACCGATTGTCTTCAATAATTTTGCATAACTCGAGTACATATTTCCCTTCCTTGTACTTCTACGATGGCTCAACAGCTTGTTCATACTTCCCGTCCAATACCTCGTTGCAATCCACACAGTATCTGTCATCAATTGTGTGAAGGCCAGTTGTGAGATGCTTTTCTTCATTGGTTCTAACAACACATTTCTCACATGAGCAAAAACGAAAGCTTTGCCTTTCTTTGACTAGAATTTGGTAGAGATGATATCATCGTGAGATGAGACATGTCTTTGACATTTGTAGCAGATGTAAGAGTGATGTTTGACTATGAGCTCCTCAGTCTCTCTTTGAGCTTTCTCTAAGCTATCTTTCAATTCACGAATTTTGCTTTCTGCCTCTGACCGAGCAGTACGCACCTCCTCCAACTGCTTTTCAAGACTATGCATGGTATTGTACATCTTAGATTCAACCATTTCAGTTATTCACCTGTGTTCCTTCTTGAAAGAGAACCTCAGCAGTTGTTCCTTCAACTCAGCTACCCCTTGCTTTAAATCTCCGAGCAAATAACTAACCTCCAATTAGTCATTATGAAGCTTCATCTTCTTTACTTCCTCAAATAATTCACTCATATATGGTTTTCCACCAGTCATTTGTATAACCATATTCACATGGAAAAGAAATTCCCTCAATTGTTCAGCTTTCTTCGTTGGTTCTTCAGTTTTATTATCGAAAAGCACCGTCTATTCCCACACATTTTAAGAACTTCCTTTAAATCCTCAGGGCAGGAACAATCTAAGTGATCATTCAAAGAGTCATTATCTTCTAGCTTATCCCCTCCAGTTTTGACCACAATTAGGTAATCACTAATTTTGGTCCCAAAGAGCTTCTTAAGGTACTGGATAGCAGCCTGTTCTTCTTTTGAAAATCTAGTTCGTACAGACAATAAAAAGAACAACGTGGATACCATCATCGGCCAAATCAATGCATTTACGAATTTCATTTCAAACTAATCCAGATTCAGCATTAAAATCAAATCCAGGGGTATCGATCACATCAAGAATCTGCCCATCTTTTAATCGAGTCCTCTGAATTTCAAAAGTTCTTGCAACATCACCAGAGCTAGACCTCAACTGGAATACATTTCTACCAAGAATGCTATTGCCTGTGGTACTTTTTCCTTCACATATACACCCAATCATATGTAGTGTCTGAGCGTCATTTGCAATAAACTCCCAATAATCACTGACTGGACTTCCTCCCATCTTATCTTATCGGATCAAATTACCTTAGGCAACAGGTCACCTAGAGAGAGTAGGGCTCTTGTTACTCCTGTTATACATGTTCAAATTTATATAAATGTACTGTTTACCTTTATTTACTGTGATTTACTTAGAAAATTGAAGTGTTTTGGAGTTTGGACATATAAATGATGTAGTAATATAAATAGTTATATATTCTGCTACTCAAAGGAAAAAGTAATATTGTTTAATTAGATTAAAATAGCGGTGTATGTTTATTAAGATTAGCGATTTCTAATTCTGTTAGTTCTTTCTTTATGCATTACTTTGAGACTGCGAGTTACTTATTTCGAAATATAAAATGATGCGAGTAAATCGTCCTGAACTATTGAACAAAACCACAACGATTGCTTAGTGATAATTTTACATATAGTATATAGTAATTGCCTGTAGTTTCCAGAAACCTCCCTGAAGTGATCATATGTTAGATTATTGGTATCAAGATTTCCAACAAACTAGTCGTATTAGGCTCATGCTCATTTTGAGTTCCAGTACATTGATATGAATCTTGCATTTATCCACCAACATTCTTCTTGTTAGCTTTTGGACAAATGCACATGAGCCTAGTGGAGAAAGTCTTTCCATTCATCTTAGTCATAGCATGTAACTGCTCGCTCTCATCCCATAATCTAATAAATGTGTAGCTCTTTCTATTTCCGGTTGCACTATCTGTTCCAACCT
This sequence comes from Solanum okadae, assembly GCA_036553675.1. Classification (NCBI taxonomy): domain Eukaryota; kingdom Viridiplantae; phylum Streptophyta; class Magnoliopsida; order Solanales; family Solanaceae; genus Solanum; species Solanum okadae. The sequence goes on from CM071682.1 coordinate 30,997,313, forward strand.
TAGCACTTTGATTCAGGGATAATTGGCCTTGAATGCCTCCTAAAACATGTAACCTGTGATATCAACTGCCAAATCTTTGACGAATATAGTGTATTCCTGAGTATTACCTAAATATTTTTCACCTGAACAAATTGATGCCCAGTTTAGCCTAGACATTTGCTCAATATTAGGCATCAAGGTTTTGCAGCTGGATGACTATTAAACACTAGTTATGTACCTCACTTTTCTTGTTGCTTCTCTCATGGAGTGACTTTCTGTGAGGTAAACTATAGGGTTCTGTAGTTTAGACATATATGCAATATATCATATAGTTCTGGAGGACAATTGTGATTTAGCGATTTCTAATTTTCTTGGCTCTTTTTTGTTTTGTATTAGTTGAGGCTGCGATGAAAGAAATAAGAAAATACAAGAGTTATTCGCTGCTCAACAATCACATGTCTCACCTACGACATCGCCCGTGTCAACTGAATGACCAATATTTTTTGCTGACCAAGTAAGTAATAATATACTTTTCTGTTGGAGATTGTAGAACTGGAAATCACATAATCAAATATTCTCTATAATGCTATTGATAGATAATATTTTCCCCATTGAGTTCGTTACTTGAAACTGAGTTTCTTTGTGCATCACGGGACAAAATTTGTGATCATGGTAAAATGATGTTTATTTGTTGATCTTGAGACGAAACCAGATAAGAATAACAAGAAAACAGTAAGAAATGGATCAAATTGTTTTCTCTAGATGTGTATTTCATGACATAAGTACTCAAGTCAGTTAATAAAATGTCCTCTAACTTTGGGAGTAATAACTAAACTAATGGCTTTGTTAGTTTTAATGATCTATTTTTGTTGTTCTATATTATCCATGTTTCATTGCAATATATAGAAAACATCAAAATAAGGCGCTTACCCCGCTCTAATACGCTGAGAGTATAAAAATTCTTTAAATTATCAGTATATATTGGAGAATATGTATGTAATAAACTCAGTTGCATTAATATATAGTAACTTGCATGCCAATGATTATAGAATGCTTTTACTAGTTTTTTTAAGTGTTTCAAATATCATGTGCAACAAATTTTAGTTCAGTGAATACTAGAAGAGACTTTAATAGTTACATCTTGAGGATCTTATACATATTATTTTGTTTGCGCTAAATTATATAGCTGGTGAATTTCCTTATGTTGTATGTTTGTTAAATACTAAGGATTGCAAAAGTCCAAACAACATAAAATGATATTTTCATAAGCTAAAAAACATCTGAATGGACAAATTACTATGTCATATTATAGAAGAACAAACCAGACAAAACTCTTATTATTGTTCTAAAAGTATATCAGGTTGTCTAAAATGTGTTAAGTTGTACGAGATAGGAAATGTTAGATCAACTACATGCTCACTGTTCAACTCCATCAGTAACTGTAGAGGTTTTTTATTTTTAATCTTAGTAAGTAAGCTAGTAGACTTGCTTATATGATTGATCCTTGGCTGCTCGTTTTCGACAAGTTCTTCATTTGGTAGGTATTTTCCACTTTTTCCTTAGAGCTGTTAGAAACATAGCTATTTTCAGCTTGGTACCATTGTAATTCAACTGATTATTGTTGCTTTCTGCCTCAGTACGTCCATTAGGTTGCCTCTCATTTTCAGACTCATGATTTTTTGTTTTTTTGTTTCCTCTTCCTTGTTCTGATCTTGTTGATTTCGACTCTGTTACGAACTCCTCTTCGTTTGGGGATTCTTCCAATACTCTCAAAGTAATAAAATCTCTTGAATATAAAAATAATTCTCTAAAATTGTAGTTTATTCCTAATCAAAATCTTATTTTGTCTCTATTGTTGCAATTCAAAGCTTAATTCCCTGTGTAAGTGTTACAGAGAGAAATTTGTTAGCTAAAAATCTCCCAGCCATGGTCTGGTTATCATGAACTGTGTCATTCCCCTACTGTCTAAACTTCCCCCTCAATTATATTGAGAGATTTGTTTTTTTATCCTCCTCCTCTTTAGCCTCATTGATCCCCCAGATATGGTCGAACTTGGCAGGACTTTCACTTGAGAAGTAGCACGCGCTGATGGATCCCCGTACGGTCTCTCCATAGGGTGAAGCATGTAGTTAACTCTCTAAGAAATGACTATTGTAGATTAACGTATAGAATACGTACGGAGAGAAAAGTGTAGGAGGGAGAATTTTCTAAGCCGTAGCTACTATTAGTAAAAAATTAATCAGTTCATTAGTTTCTATTGTCTACCAAATTCCATTTAGTTGTAGTTCTTGAAATTAGATTTTTGATCTTTGTTAATGCATCTCAAAGTTTTTCTAATTGATTTTTCTTATTCTATCTTTTTTGCAGCTTTTGTTGATGTTTCTGGACAACACTCCATGAATTGAAGATTAAAACTTTTAACTTTTTGCTAAGCTTTTGTTGATGCGCGGGCTCCTTATTAGTTTAGTACGAATTTGTGTTTTGCGAAACTTGATATTATAGTATAGCTTGGATATTAGCTATCTTTTTCGTTAAACAAATATTGAAACTAATATCATGGGATGTTAGCCAATTTATTGTAATTAATCATACACTCTTGATCTCTATCTTCTTGTCTCTTCTATATATGTTAATATTATCTTTTTGTATAGAAATTTTTAGTAGCAAAACAATATTTGTGGATGATTTTTTATCCTAGGACAAGGTTGTTACTTGTCTTTAACTTGTTTCTAGGACTAGGTTATTGCTCGTCGTGAAAGCTATTCTAGGACCAGTTACTGATCGTCCTTAAAGAGGTTTAACGACCTGAAATAAGCTTTTTCTAAGATATATAAAAAGTATTTGAGACTAGAATTGTGGTCTCTAAAACGACAGAGGCGACCAGATTTCTTTCCCGTCCCAAAACCATTTCACGACCGGATTTGAAACTCGTCGTTGTTGACCAATAGCGACGGAATCTACAAGTACAGGTGGCGACCAGCTTTTTCAGGTCCCAAATGCCTACTAGGGACCAGATTTGGACTTTTAGGGACTCGATTTCCCTTCTTTAGAGACTGTTTTTCTTGTAGTGATAGACTATCGATTCAGTAGTTTTGCTTTTAAAATCTCTCTCTCAAGCAAGTAAAAAACACGAAGATAAAATTGTATTTGCAACTACAACCCAATTAAATTCAAACACAACTGCTAAACGAAATAATCTTAAAATAGAAAATTAACTATCTATTAACAATACCCAGTAGTAAATTCAAACCATATTCACATAATCACACACCAAGAATTGCGATTTTAGCTCGACATAGTAAAGAGATAGAAATCGATAACGAAAAGATTTTTCAAATGGGTACGATATATATATATTTTTTTAAACACGTCTAAGATGAAGAATCTTCAATACCCACTTCTAATTGCTTAGAAATGGAAATCTTCAAATCATCAAAGCTAAGGAACAAAGTCTCCAAAACTCTAAGTTTTAAAAACTGAAAATAATGTTTGATATCCTAATATTAGATACTGATTCGCATACTAAACTAAAAATACAAATAAGTATTTATAGTTGTCAAAATGTATGCTGCGAAGGACCACTCGGTCCAGTTAGTCGGGATCGCCGATCCACTCGGTAATCCACCATTTGGTCTGGTTCATCGCCTTTCCGCATTAGCCTTTAGCAAATTCAAGTTCTGTAACATTGGGTGATGGACTACTGCATCGCGGAATAGTTCGGTAACTCGCCGACTGCTCTTTTATCTCGCTGACTCAATTTTCTCCCTAAGAGCTTGGCACACAGGAACATTAGGTGAGACCATAGCCATTCAGTGACTCACCTAAAGGTCAAAGGTCAGACACAGGAAGAGGCACATTTGCAGTTCAATCTGCACCTGGTCAATTTGCCAATGACATTCGTGAGGAGATGTCTCAGATGAGGATAAAACATTGGTTGGTGTTGAAGCATGTGAGCAGAGGTACCGAAAAGATAAATGTTGTGAATTATTTGACTAGATATCCTCCACTGGTTGAGGAGTTCTACTATAAAGAGTATACTTATGCAGTAATGTTCAGAAGAGGGGTTTTAGAGCATACACCCAAGGTTCCAATTCGGAAAATTTGCGCCATGGTCAAGGAAACCAAGGTCGGAACTATGGCAACTTCAATCGAGATGGTCAATATGTCCGGGATGGGAATTACAATCGCGACAACGACTACAATCGAAACAACTATGGCAATAGAAATGATAGGGGTGGTCCTAATGTTCCTGCTCAAAATCGGGAATCTGGTAATAAGGAAGCTGGGGGTAGTATGTCACAGATTGAGGGTATGATGCAGAAGATGATGAAGAGGTTTGATTCGACTAATGAGAATGTAAAGGTGATGCAAAACAACGTGTCTGGTCTTGGTCAAAAATTTGATGCTTGAAGCTTATCGTGACCAACAAAACTAACCTACAGTACGAGTGTCTAAGATCGTCGATAGTATAGTAACCCAACCAAGGGTTGAGGTTGTTTCCCAAGGGAGTGGTTTTGAGAATTAGTAGAAAAATAAAATTTCGTTCAAACTAGTCGTAGCTAAAGACATTAACGATTAAAAACATAATAAATCAAAGGGGGTGACACAAAAGTGTCAATTAACAAATGGGGGTTTTGTCACAAGTAGTAAAAAACAACAAAAACAACAAGAAAATCAAGTATGGGGACAAGTTCTTGGGGTGTGACCGCAATACAAGTTGAGATAAATCGTTGGGTACATTCTTTCGATAGGAAATTTGCAAGATAATAGTGACTAGGCTAAGCTTTAGATTGAAATAAGTTCCCTCTCAGGAAACTTACCCCGTTTTAAATACATTCCTTTGGGCCACTCATTTGCCGCACGAAGGCCAGCCTATGCCTTACCCCACTCACTCTCTCAAGCTATGTGTTAGTATATGGGACTAGGGCTCACCCTTAAAGGCAGAACCTCATGTCGAGCCACTCCTTAGGCCATCAGTCTAGCGGTCTTGGTTTCGCGACCTCCCTCTCGGGCAAGCGAAAACTCATGGGTGGTTTTGTATTTGCAACTACAAACCCAATAAATTAAATAACAACCACTAGGTGAAATCACCATTAAAATACATCTATCCTATCATAAAGCAAGACCCAACAACAATATCAACACATACTTGGTAAATCACACCCCAAGAATGGAGGTTTTTAACCACACTTCAAGAAATAACAAAATACACCTGAAATGATACTAAAATCAAATGGGTATAAGGAATTAAACCTTAATTTAAGCAAAGGAAGAAGAATGGAGAAGACCCACTTCTAACTTGGGAAAGATGAAATCCTTCTTTCTACAAGTCTCCCCAAAACCCTCTACAAACTTGAGAGAAAATATCTAAAAAGTACTATTCTATTTTGGAAATTAAAATAAATGTTTGACTCTTTAAAGATTAATAACAAGTTTAGTATTTATAGACCTCAAAAAATAGTGTTGGCAGATCTTTCGGCGAGGTTAGTCGGAATCGCCGATTAACTCAGCGATTCGCTCTTTGGTGTAGTTCGTCGCCATCTTGCACTAGCCTTTAGCATCGTCGTGCTTTGTGTCATTAGGTGACCTAGCACTGATTCATGGAATTATTCAGTAAAACGCCGACTGCTCCTTTGATCGCCTTTAGATCTTGCTCCTTCAAGGTTTTGCGTATTGGAACAAAGGGCGGAGTAAGTCCCTTCGGCACAAGTGGAAGCATGCGCATGCTTCCACTTCTTTGTTCTTTTCAGCCTCTTTGTTCCTTTTTGCTCCTAAGTATCCATGCTTCCACTAAATCTTCAAATATCTGAAACTTAAGAGTTTTCATCAAATATTGAGATAAAATAAGAATTTGAGGAAACTATTCCTATCTAAATAAAGCCCTAAATGAGTCCAATTTGTGGACTCATCAACACCCCCAGCTTAAACTTTTGTTTGTACTCAAGAAAACTCAAGTTCAGTCATTCAACAAGGTGTCTCAAATAGTGCTACACAAGACTAAATCATGAATTCACACAATCAGACTCAAATTTACATATGCAAGGATCAATTGTGTACAAATTGATTAGTGCATGTAGCATTCAGTTAAAGGTGGAATGGGGGCGTTAGGCAAACCGCCGAGCCATCGGTGAGTTTGTTCATTTCGCCGAACAGCCAAACGTGTCTATTTTTAACCCAATTCATTCAAATTTTACCCTGCAACCCAAATAACACAATTTAGGCTCAAATGACACAATTTCAACGATAACCCATAAAAGTTTCACCTTTTCACCCACTTAAAAAAAATTCAACTCAAAGCACAGTCGAATATGAGTCTCTCAAATCAAGCGAAAGCTACGCAATCATAATCCGTAACACATGATATCCCAGCAACTCCAAGACTGAGCAGATATTTTATACTATCAATCACCATGTAAATAGTACAAATTTTGATCAAATAATTGAAGGGTTCGATTACCAAACCTTGGTGCTGAATTAGATTGTACTTACGTGCTGGGCAGCAATGTGATCCAAATCCGTGCACAATTTGACACTTAAAATACTTTTAAAATGCATGAAATAAAAGGCTAGAGTGCGGGTGTGAGGTTGGTAGGATGAATCAGGGAGAGAAAGTGAATGAAATAGAACTTTTACACCTGTGGTTTGTAAAACCGTCCAATTCCCGCTCATTTGGCGATGTTAGTCAAGTTCATCCATTCACTCGGTGAACCGCCAAGTGTCTAGTTTCTTCGCCACCTGTAATAGGCTCTACAGCTCATTTGAGGATTCTAATGGATGATTTTCATCGAGATCACCGACATGGTCGACGATGCGCCACTATTTTTCTTCAGACCACCTAGTTTTACAGGATCCAAGCTGACAGTGCCTTGAGTCAGATGGTAGAAAGAATCGTGTTCCCTGATCTTGTCGATGATCCACCAACTGGACCTGTTGCTTGCCTCCATATACTATTTCAATCACCTCCTTAACTTTAACCTTTACAAACAACACACCATTATTCTACTAGTAATTAGGAAATACTTAAAGGGTTTTGGGTTGCCTCCCAAACAGCGCCTTAGTTAACGTCGTGGCACGATGCAAGTCCACCTTCAAACCTCACTCTTGGGGTTAGCCATACTATCACTAGGTAAACCCCCTAGTTGTCTTGGATTGAGATACGACAAGATATGATCCAAATGGGTTTCTATCTACTTGATCGAAACTGAATGAGAGGTGACAGTCTAGCTGAGGTAGACACATCTTCTTTCATGCCTTTTAGCATTTTATCTGACCCTTCAACTTTTTTTAGGATACGCGAGAGCATATCCTCGAACCTACTACCTTCTGAATTCTTGGGCTTCTAAAGCTCGCGGGGTGGGGCATATCTATCCTTCTCCCCATCTTTCCAATTTGGATTACGGTCCCTCCATTCACAGTCTCGATCCTTCCAACCATTGTCTCTAACCCATCCTTGATTGCCACCTTGCCTTGGGTAGTTTGAACGATAGCCCCCGCTTTGGTTAGCTAGAAAATTTACTTCTTCGTCATACATGGCTTCAAACTTCATTTCCTCAGGATTTGCACCCCTGACTACCACATCATTGACACTACTAGCACTAGCCCCCATGAGATTTTTGGATAAAATGTCAAGCTGCGTCATGATCTTGGCCATGTTTTGGGCGTGATGAGATTTGGCAAGAAGGGTAAGCTAAGTTAGCGATACATTGGTCCTTGTGAGGTTCTTAAATGTGTACGGCCAGTGGCTTATAGATTGGCTTTACCTTATAACCTATCGGGAGTTCATTCGGTATTTCATATGTCCATGTTGAAGAGATATCATGGTGACGAGGATTATATCATTAAGTGGACTAAATTGTGTTAGACAAAGACCTACAATATGAGAAGGAACCGATTGCAATTCTTGATCGTGATGTGCGTAAGCTACGGACCAAGAATATTAAGTCCGTGAAAGTTCAATGGAAGCATCGTCCATTTGAGGAAGCTACTTGGTAAACCGAGAGGGACATGCGAGACAAGTATCCCCAATTGTTCGTCGATTCAAGTACTACTATATCCCATCCTTAGCCTATTTTCCTATGTTTGTCACTCGGGGACGAGTGATGGGTAAATTGGTATCTATTGTAATGACCGGGTTCCATCCTAATTGCTTGATCAAAACTGAGTGAGAGGTGACAGTCTGGCTGAGGTAGACACGTCTTCTTTCATGCCTTTTAGCATTTTGTCTGACCCTTCAACTTTGTTTCGGATACGCGAGAGCATATCCTCGGACCTACTACCTTCTGAATCCTTGGGATTCTGACGCTCGTTGGGTGGTACATATCTATCCCTCTCCCCATCTTTCCAATTTGGATTACGGTCCCTCCATTCACAATCTCAATCTTTCTAGCCTTCGTCTCTAACCCATCCTTGATTACCACCTTGTCTTGGGTAGTTTGAACGATAGCCCCCGCCTTGGTTAGCTAGAAAATTTACATCCTCATCACACATGGCTTCAAACTTCATTTCCTCAGGATTTGCACCCCCGACTCCCATATCATTGATACTACGAGAACCAATCCCCATGACATTTTGGGATAAAATGTCAAGCTGCGCCATGATCTTGGCCATGGTTTGGTCTCTCTCATTGTCCTTTTCAACCTACTCCTTAGATAGCTTAAAGGTGACTGGTTAAACTTGGTCTTCACAAGTGTACCATGCCCTATTGATGGTTGTCATGCCATAAAGAATGTGAGCTGCTACTGCATATGGTTGATGCATTAATCTTCTGAGCGAGAGTTGGTCAGCTACACTTTTGTTTACCGAGTCCAGGCTCCGGTAAAAGTATTGAAGGAGCACATTATCAGGTAGACCATGGGTTGGGCATTGTAGAACCAACTTCTTAGATCTGAGCCAAGTTTTGTGCAGAGGCTCTCCATTCAGACGCTTAAAGCTTTGGATACTATCCCGAATAGGCATCATCTTCGAGGGAGGGAAAAATTGCACATTAAATGCAGTTACCAACTCCTCCCACGAATTTATCGAGTTATGTGGCAACTCAGCTAGCCACTTGAACACTTCCCCCATCAATGAGAAAGGGAATAGTCTTAATCAAACTAATTCCTGAGAGATGTTCTTGAACAAGAAAAGTCTACACACATCTACGAAGTTTCGAAGATGCTCATATGGGTCCTTATGAGCTAATCCACTGAAAAGTCCCTTTAGTTGAAAAAGTTTCAACATGGTGCTTGTTATGTGGAACACCGCATTTTTCCTCAGTTGGAGGTAGACGAATGGCTCCAACACCTCCCATGAGATGTGGATCATTGATGTTGGACTCTTCGACATCATTTAGGTTGACAATGTCGTCCTGATGGCCCACTTGGCTACTGTTACTACCGTTAATACTTATGCTTACACAATCAACAGAACAAAACTTAAAATTAAATTAGTAAACTACCACTAATAAGAACAGAAACTCTATTAAACTAAAAATTCTCAAACAACACCACTCCCCGGTAGAGGCACCATTTTGATGCTTATCATGACCAACGACACTAACCTACAGTACAAGTGTCTACGATCGTTAATAATATAGTAACCCAACCAAGGGTTGGGGTCATGTCCCAAGGGAGTGGTTTTGAGAATTAGTCAAAAAATATAACTAAGTTCAAACTAGTCGTAGCTAAAGACATTAACGATTAAAAACATTATAAATAAAAGAGGGTGACACAAAAGTGTTAACTAACAAATGGGGTTTTTGTCACAAGTAGTAAAAAACAACAAAAAATGACAAGGAAATCAAGTATGGGGAAAAGTTCTTGGGGTGTGACCGCAATACAACTTGAGATAAATCATTGGGTACATGTTTTCGATAGGAAATTTTCAAGATAATATTGACTAGGCTAAGCTTTAGATGGGAATAAGTTCCCTCTCGAGCAACTTACCCCATTTCAAATGTGTCCTCTCGAACACCCATTAGCCGCATGAAGGCTAGCCTACGCCTTACCCCACTCACTCTCTCGAGCTGAGTGTTAGGATATAGTACTAGGGCTCACCCTCTCGGGTTGAACCTTATGTCGACCTACTCCTTAGGCCATCAGTCTAATGGTTGGTTTCGAGACCTCCCTCTCGGGCAAGCCAAAAACTCATGGGTGATTTTTTATTTGCAACTACAAACCCAATAAATTAAACCACAACCACTAGGATAAATCACCATTAAAATATATCTATCCTATCAGCAAGCAAGATCCAAAAACAATATCAATACATACTTGCTAAATCACACCCCAAGAATGGGGATTTTAACCACACATCAAGAAATTAAAAAATACACCTGAAATGATACTAAAATCAAATGGGTATAAGGAATTAAACCTTGATTTAAGCAAAGGAAGAAGACTTACTTCTAACTTGGGAAAGATGAAATCCTACTTTCTTCAAGTCTCCCCAAAACCCTCTCCAAACTTGAGAGAAAATATCTGAAAAGTACTATTCTATTCTGGAAATTAAAATAAATGTTCGACTCTTTAAAAATTAATAACAAATTTAGTATTTATAGACTTCAGAAAATAGTGTTGGAGGATCTTTCGGCGAGGTTAGTCGGAATCGCCGATTAACTCGGTGATTCACCCTTTGGTGTAGTTCGTCACCGGCTTGCACTATCCTTTAGTATCTTCGTGCTTTGTGTCATTGGGCGACCTATTACTAATTCACAGAATTATTCGGCGAAATGCCGACTGCTCCTTTCATCCCTTTTTTGATCCTGCTCCTTCAGGGCTTCGCGTACTGGAAGAAAGGGCAGAGTGAGTCCCTTTGGAAAATCGCCAAGCATGCTTGGCGATGCACATGCTTTAGCTTCTTCGTTCTTTTCAGCCTCTTTGTTCCTTTTTGCGCCTAAATGTCCATGCTTCCACTAAAATTTCAAATACCTGAAAATTAAGAATTTTCATCAGATATTGAGACAAATTAAGCATTTGATTACACTATTCCTATCAAAATAAAGCTCTAAATGAGTCCAATTTGTGGACTCATCAATGCCCATGTAGTATCAATCAAGCAACTTGACCAACAGATGAATATATTGTCTACTACAGTAAACCCATGTCAGCCTGACACACTTCCTAGCAACACCATCCAAAATCTGAAGAATGATGGGCATTGTATGACAGTCACCACTCGAGGGGCTAAGAAAACCATCGATCAACCTATGTCGTTTGAGTTGAAGTTGAGGTTAGTAAAGATGATGATGTGATCGAGGTTACTGGAAAGTCAAAGAATGCGATAGAGAAGTAAGTGGAGATAACCCGGAAAGTTGTTCCCATGCCTAGACTTCCACCTCCCTTCCCATAGAGGTTAGCGAAGAAGACTGAAGAAGGAAAATACAAGAGGTTTATTAGTATGTTGAAGAAACTTTCCATCAATGTTCCATTGATAGAAACTTTAGAGCGAATGCCTGGGTATGCGAAGTTTATGAAAGATTTAGTGACAAAAAAAAGGGTCACGAGTTTTGAAGATGATGATAGGTTGCAACATTGTAGTGCTATTACTACAAGGTCCGTTGTGTAGAAAAATGAGGATTCTGGTGCCGTCACTATTACGTGTATCATCGGGTTGCTGCATTTTGCTAAGGCGCTATGTGATCTGGGTGCTAGCATTAATATGATGCCATTGTCTATTTACAAGTAGTTAGGCTTAGGGGATCCAAAACCGACTGCGATGCAATTGCTCATGGCCGATAGAATTGTGAAAAGGCCCATTGGTGTGCTCCAAGATGTACTAGTAAAAGTGGAGTCTTTTATCTTTCCGATGGATTTTGTGACACTTGATTGTGAGGTTGACTTTGAGGTTCCCATTATCCTTTGGAGACCATTCCTTGCCACTGGGACCGACTTGGTTGATATGGAGAAGGGGCAGATAAAGTTCTGATTGAATAATGAAGAGGTAACTTTCAACATTTGCAGATCCATGAAGCAGAGTAGTGAACTCAAGTCAGTATCAGTGGTGAATCATATTGTAGAGAGTGGTTCTGAGGTGTCTATTAAAGTGAGGTTGGGTGTTGATGTACTAACAGCGGTAATGATGAATTTTGAGGGTGATGGTATTGAAGACTATGATGAATTGGTCACCGCACTGGAAAGGTTTAAATTTCATTCAAAACCAAGGAGATTGGAGTTAGACATGAAGAATCGCGACTCTCCACCCGCAAGACTATCAGTTGAAGAGGATCCAAAATTGGAGCTTAAGGCTCTACAATCACATTTGAGGTATGTATTCTTGGGGAGAGAGGGTACTTTACCAGTCATCATTGCGACAAATTTGAATGAGACACAAGTTGAGGAATTGGTTTCAGTGTATAAGAGGTTCAAGCGGGCTATTGGGTGGATAATTGTGGACATTATTAGGATCCCTCCTGGCATTTGTTCACATAAAATCCAACTCATGCCAGATTACAAGCCTAGTATCGAGCACCAAAGAAAATTAAATCCCCCTATGCAAGAGGTAGTGAAAAAGGAGATCATCAAGTGGTTGGAAGCTGGAGTTATTTATTCCATTGCAGATAGTAGTTGGGTTTGTCCTGTTCAGTGTGTGCCCAAAAAAGGTGGGATTACTGTTGTTCCGAATGCCAAAAATGTGCTCATTCCGAATGCTAAAAATGAACTCGTTCTGATACGGTCCATGACTAGATGGAGAGTCTGCATGGACTACCGAAAAATGAATGCTTGGACAGAAAAGGACCATTTCCCTATGCCGCTCATGGATCAGATGTTGGACCAACTTGCTGGTAAGGGTTGGTCTTGTTTTCTTGATGGTTATTCGGGCTAAAATCAGATTTCCATAGCTCCGAAAGACCAAGAGAGGACCACCTTCACCTGCCCTTACGGGACTTTCCCCTTCAAACGAATTCCATTTGGGTTGTGTAATGCTCCAACGACCTTCCAGTGCTGTATGATGTCGATATTCTCTGATATGGTAGAGGACACTATCGAGGTATTTATGGATGATTTCTCTGTGGTAGGTGACTCTTTTGATCGTTGTTTGGATTATTTGGCCGAGGTACTTAAACGGTGTGAAGAGTGCAATCTTGTGCTCAAATGGGAGAAGTGCCACTTCATGGTGAAAGAAACAATAGTTCTGGGTCATCGGATCTCTCAGAAGGGTATTGAGGTTGATAGAGCGAAAGTTGAGGTAATAGAAAAGCTTCCACTACTTATCTCTGTAAAAGGGTTTATAAGTTTTCTTGGGCATGCAGGGTTCTATAGGAGGTTTATCAAGGATTTCTCCAAAATTGAACACACTTTGTGTAAATTGCTCAAAAAGGAGTGTAGGTTTGAGTTTGTTAATGGTTGTCTGAGAGAATTTGGAGAGTTGAAAGAAAGGCTAGTTCCCGCATCTATCATTATTTCACCAGATTGGGGGCAACCGTTTAAAGTGATGTGCGATGCAAGTGGAGTGGCGCTTGGTGTGGTATTGGGACAGAGGCGAGAGAAGATTCTTCATCTTATTTACTATACTAGTGAAGCACTAAATGTGGCTCAAAAAAACTATACAGTGACTGAACATGAGCTTCTTGCAGTGGTTTTCGCATTCCAGAAATTTTGATCCTACTTGCTTGGTACTAAGGTCATTGTGCATACTGACCACTATGCATTAAAGTATTTGATGGCTAAGAAGGATGCAAAACCAAGGTTGATTAGATGGGTGTTGTTGCTGCAAGAGTTCGACTTTGTGGTGAAAGATAGAAAGGGGACTAAAAATCAGGTTGCCGATCACCTGTCGAGATTGGAGGAAGAAGCTATGCTCAAGCTTGGTGATAGGGCTGAAATTAATGATGCTTTTCCAAATGAACAAGTATTGGTTGCTTCTCATGATCTGATTCCTTGGTTCGCAGACTTTGCTAACTACTTGGCAAATGATTTGGTGCAATCAGATTTGTCGTTTCTTCAAAGGAAAAAGTTTATGCATGATGACTTATGTATGTATTACTTAGTGGGATAGCCGCGTCATCCTACCAGTACACGGTGGTTGTGTACTAATATTGCACTTGCTCTTTCTTTGTTCAGTACAGAACATCTTCAGGCGGCTATTGACAGACCTCGCTTAGAAGATCAGTGATCGTCGTTCGAATTCAAGGGCGAGCCAGTTCTTCCGTGCTGCCATGAGTTCTCCTTTCGTCTATGTCCACATTTTGGACTTAGACTTTCTAGTTAGTTATTATCATGTTAGTATGGGGTTGTACCCCTTCTTGTTTACACTTTTGGTTCATTGTTAGATGTTTTGGAACATTGACTTTTAGGTTCTAGGCCTATTTTTCCGCATTTGTTAGTTGATTAGACTATTGTTTGGAGTTTATGGGAACTCCCTATTTCTTTCCTTAGCATTTAACTTTCTTCCATAACTTAATGCCTTAGTATTTTCGTTTAGTTGGTTAGCTAATTAGTATAAATGGTTCTCCCACTGGAGGGTTAGTGTGGGTGCCAATCATGACGGTCGGGGTCGTGACAGTGGATCAACTAAGCTATGATTAAATCAATAAGGAATTATCTAAAATGTATGATCCTTTACCCAAGCTGACATACATAGTATATTAGAATTTTGAGTTATATGAACTCATCCCCATACAGTGCTCAATACTATTTCCTTAATATTTATAAGTCATGTTTATATATTTAAAAAGATAACTCTTCCTCTGGTTTGAGATAATTGCTCAAACTATCCTCTTAAAAGCGGTAAATGCTCTTTAAATTTCTTTTGAGCTCATAACTTATTTAGAAATCAAAGTTTCTGTTTTATCAATGTAAAATCTGATACATTTGGGAATACTTAGTTCCCTTTTACTCTTGCTCAATTCATACTTAAAAACTCATACTCAAAAATATATCAAAATTATATTTTAATATGATCATTGATGAATCGGGAAGTCATACTGAATAAACATTGATAGTATATCAAGATACCATATTGCTCATACATTGATGGCATACTCGATTGTCATACTAATCATGTTTTAGAAACTCTTTTCTCCAAACTAATCTTTACTTTCTCAAAATTTTGTTTAAGAACTCAAGTGTTTGTTCTAAAATGCTTTTCAAAATTTTTAACTCAAACCATAGGGCTCATGTAGAATTATGGACATTAATGACTCAACTTAGGATTTTCAAATGCAATATGAAAACTTAGTTCTCGGAACTCAAGGACTCAAGAACTCAGAACTCAAAACTCAATGATAGTACTCATCTCAAAAATACTCAATTCATAGGATTCATGCTGAAATATAAACATGAACGAATCAACTCAATAAATGCATAGCATATAGCAATTCAATAATTAGGAATAGAATTTAAAAAAGAAACAGGAACTTGAGAACTCAAAAACAACTCATCTCAAGAATACTCAAATCTAGGGGTAGAATCCTAGATTTCTCTTTTACTGATTCGAAAGTAGATTTAGGTTGTGAGGACGAACTAGTCCAACACTATGATAGGCTTACATACCTGGAAAAACAAGGTTCTTGAATAATCTTGAGATATCTTGAAGAAGTACTTGATTATAAGCCCTGAAATCTTTGCTTGAAGGAGAAAAATCAGGAAAACATTTCTGGAGATTTTGGATTAGTTTCTTGAAATATCTATGGCCAATAATTGTGATTTTATTAGTGATTCATAATTGTTTAAGGGAATTTGAGTTGGAAAGAATGGAATTCTTGGAGAAAGACTTACCTTGAAGAAATATCTTGAAAAAGATTGAAATAATCTTGAATGGAGTCTTCTACTTTGATTTTTCCGTAGGGTTTGAGAGAGAAGAGAATGATGAATTAAGAGATAAAAATCTAATTTTTTTGGGTCCTTAATTAGTCAAAAAAATCGTTTACTTAGAGATAAAAATACAAAAAAGACCCTTTTGAATGTTTTCCCTTCGGTTAATTCGTCACTGCATTGTATGAGGTTACTAAAATTGTCATAACTTTTTACTCAAACCTCAGATTGTTGTAAAATTGGTGGCGTTAGAAAAAATATTCAAATTCCTTTTATTTAATAGTTTATGAGCCACGTAACTCTCTAAACTTTAAGAGATATGGTTGTTTGATATTTACCCAATAAGGATGTTACATCAAAACTTAATAAACTTTCAACTCTTATTTGTGCTAGAAGTTTCTAGTGACCTTAATTGATATAAAAAATAGGTCCCACACTAAAGAATTTACCTTTACATATATGAGAAATTTAAGAATCACCCGATATGACTATACAAGTAAATGAATAATGGTTCGAGTTTTAACATCGAAATTTTCGGGGTGTTAGATAATTTACTAAGTATGACAGCAATGCATAAGGGTTATGACATCATGCTAAAAATGACTTTACATGACACACAATGACCAAGATAAATCATATGATATCATGTTATAAACATAAGTCATAATCATGGTCAATGCAAGCTAAACATCTTTAGAACACATGTGAGATACTTAGAAATTAACCTTAGTTCATTATTGTGGAAGTTTACCTTTAACCGACATAGACCATGTGAGCTATAACATGGATTCCATCAGGGGTGGGGGTACAGGGTAAAAAAATAAAATTTCTTTTTTTTATATTAAAAATTATTTTTCTCTAATAATAATATAGGGGTGGGGTGGGGTGGTAGGGGTTGAGGTATTAATTATTTAGCTTTGACATAAATTTTTTTGGCATTAGGAGATTAAAGTTGGTTACAAACATTTTACCCAAACAGTATTTGACCAAATCCATACTAATCCATATTTTAGAAGGGTGGATTGTGATCCAAACAATTTTAACTCAATCCATATTCAATCCATCCACATCCGATCCAATCCACCCATTTGTCACCCCAAACATGGAATCAATTATCTATCCCACACCGAAAAGAGAATGTCCTACTTGCTAAAGTAAGCACCATGAGTCTTGAGCTTAAGTGGTTCAATTATCTAATGTCTATCTGAGACAATCATCCTATGGTGGCACATAGTTTATGGGACACGGGAAATCAGCACCATTCCACTCGGTTCTAAGCATAAATCTCAGGGAATAGTTGTTATTTTCATCTTATAATCCATGGAAAGGCACATTTAAGTAGCCAATCCAAGCTAGAGTTAATTAGAATAGCTCCTTAGTCTTGATTCAACTCGGTAAGAAAACCTTTAAACCTTATGAATTCTTTTTCTAAGAAAATCCTATCCCAGTCATATTTTGAGTTGTATGTGAGAAATCCTTTCATCACAACAACAACATCGATGCTTTACTCTCAATTAAAGAAATTTTAAACCATTTATATCAATTTCATAAAGAAATATGCATATCTTCATAAATTCATCTTTCATAATTCATAAGCTTCATCATAAGATAAAAATCTACAAATCGTGGAGTCATGCATCAGTTGATGTGAATTTAACTTAAAACCATGTAATTACTTCAAATAATAGGATACGAAACTATTAATTCGATCATAATTGAAAAGAACCCATGAACATTGAATAAAACTCTAAGTTTAATTGGGTAATCTAACGTTGTAAAATTAGAGAATTTAAGAACCATATGGAGGAAAGGACTCCATAGGTGAAATACTAACATATCTTGATGTCAAAAGCCCACAATCAATGGTGAATTTTGAGATTTGATCTTAAAACCCTAGACTTCTTCTTGAAGCTTTAGAGAGAAAAATTGGAGGGATTTGGGGAAACTTGAAGAATGATTTGGAGTAGTTAGATTTTAGTCTTAAAAGACTTATATAGGGTCTAGGATTAGGATTAAAACAACCTTGTTTAGGCATTAATAAATTAGGGAAATGACTTAAAAGCCTTAAAAATAAGAATTGTCGAACACCATATACTGTTGGACCTATGGTCTATACATAGGTCCTTCTAGGGACCGTACTGGTCAATTATAGAAAGTGATCAAAGACTCTAATTTTGGCCAACATTGGACGGAAGCTATGTACAGTTCTTAGGTCCTTCTACGGACCGTACATATCCACCATAGGAACAAACTTTAAGCTTTAAAATTTCACTAAGTCTTGTGGTCATGTAACACCCCAAAAATGCTAACAAGAGTTGCATGCCGATAAACCACTGCTTAATTATTACAATATGTTTAATTCTCATTTTGGGAACTTCAAAGAATGCTATATTTGCAACCTTGCTTAAAATAATTGTCATCGTAATTTAATGTATTGTATGGGGGTATTTGCGTAATGTTTTAATTAGAAATATGTATAGCTTTAAAAGGAGGTGAAGGATATATATATATATATATGTGTGTGTGTATATGTATGCATTTGGGCAGCACAGAAGTATTTGCAAAGCCAACTTTTATGGACAATTGTGTATATGATAAGCACCTCTTGTGTTAATATATTTTGACACCTCTTCTTAGGAAATTCATCTCACCTGAAGTATAAGTCCCTTAGAACATTATCTAACATGTTGTTCTTCAAGATCACAAGGGAAAATCTTGGTCCTTTTGGATGGAAATCGAATTACACTCTTCTCTTTGGTAAGTGGTAAAACCTATTTTTGAGCTGGGTAGCGTTTAGTAGATTAGGCATATCTAGTTCTATGGAACTTTGTTTACTGTGAATAAATATGATTCGGAAAGATAATTTGTAAATTTACAACTCTTATGTTTATGTTAAACTCTAATTTAGTTGTTATGGATTCGAAATATGGGACGCATTATAGGACAAGTTCTGTCCAGATTCTGAAGTTTGAAATCCTGTATGGACAACTGTTAGTGTTTTGGATATATCTTTTTATCCAAAATGCCTTTTGCGGTGATTCTTTGTTGTTTGCAACCGTAAGAGAGGTACCTACATCTTTCATGAATAGTATACAGTCCAGTTTTTCCGTTTGCCATTTCAAATCATAGTTGCGACATGATGCACTAGGATGGCCAGAATTTACTGTTTGGGAGCATAGTCGTATTTGTATAGGCTAGGCTTACTTGTGATGATAACCCTATTTTACGTAATCATTATTGAGCTGATAGAAAGTAAATAAGTTATTGAATTCATTTTTTAAGGTTGTATATCCTCGTGTACAAGTTGAAGACTTTGGTACGCTGCTAGGTCTACGGTGTGACTCCTTGAGTTTTGTTGGACTGTTTTTGTGCTAAAGAGCTGAGGTTTGTGTATATACTTATACTTGTACTCTTTTTACCTGCTTGTATATCTGAAAGTTATCTTGGTACCTTGGTTACCTCTTGTCACTTTACATTGTCGTATTGGTATTCTTTAATACATTAAAGACGCTTATGTAACTCGCCCACTTGTATGGATTGCTTGATCACGTAGCACTCTTGTTGGGACCTTGTCCTTTTTCTGGCTGTGACTCTGTCACTCTTGGCATGCCTCTTGGTTCGGATCATTTGCCATCTTGACTCTGGATTTTTAGTTCGTCTTAAGAATGGAAGTTGTCCATTTTAAGTACGAACTAGGAAGCCATTTTTTAATATGATTCTTGGTTATCTTGATTATTAGGTTTTGACCCTTCTTGATACCTACTTGTGCTTGGTGTGACGACCTGATGTATATATTGGGTGAGCCTTGTTATTGAATCTCTTGAAAAGTTCTGCTATGAGCATTCTTAACATTTGGACCTCTATATATTGAACTTGATACTCCTTGTATATTGTTTACTTGATTTACTGATTTTGTTTCGATCATGCTGGCTTGACTTGAGAATGATAACTTGGTGAATTTAAGGTCTCCAAACCCATAGTTTGTACACCACTAAGCTATATGCTTAGCGATAGTAGTTTCTATCGTAGGGGCTGTTCTCGATGATGCTTGAAGCTGGCCATTGATGATGGAGATTTTGAAAGCCTTAAGGAAGATCACATTTGCATATAGGTATATATATTTTGTATAACTTTGGGACTTCTACATGATCTTTGTGTTGTATATTTACAGGAGATTTTGAGGGATGATTTGGTCATGTCACCATGGGTTGTAATATAAGTATGGTTATACATTTTTATCTTTTTGGGGTGTGAAATCCAAGTCTTGTAATATACTAATTTGCTATATGGCTTGAAAGTTGTGTGACGCATGAGCCGACTGATTTCGGTACTCAGAAACTTGTAATATTCTTGTTATATCACCCTCGAGTGTGTGGTTAACATATGCATGAAGATCTGGTCGGTTAATTGCTTAAATGTTATATTATTATTTTTTTTGGAATTCGTTATGAATCTAATCCCTCTACTAGATTAAAATCAGTATGCCCTCATTAATTGGTTTTAAATGTCACAAGTATTTAATTAGATTTCTTGTTTAAGTAGTGGTATCGTTTTGAAAGGATCGCTACAAGTGTTGGTAACAGAGCCTAGGTTTGTGGTTCTAGGACTTTTGTTGTGAATTACTAATGTAGTTGTTTTCTTTCAAAAAAAGGTTATATTTAGATTATTTGTTCACTTATATGATTTATGATTATTGCATCGCTTGTAGAGTACATATGCATCTAGTACATCTCCCTAATGCAATGTGATCTTCCCTTTTGAAGGAATTAAAGTTATGGCCACTTCTTCTTACCGACCTATGGAAGCTGCTCGTGAAGGTTCAGGTGCCTCTGTTTCCAAACCTCATGCACTGGAAGGGGTTGGAGAACATATCTCGAATCAATATGTTCCCCACACTAGTGGTTCTGAAGTGGGAAACTATCAGGGTGTAGGAGCTGGTCCACATCCTTACATGAGTTATGGTACTCAAACCATGAATTCTCATTTTCAACAAATGGCTGAATTCTTCCACCATATGGCTGAATCGATGCATGATCCCCACATGATTAACTTTGAGAAAATGAGGAAAATGGGTGGAGTGGAGTTTGAAGGCATTGTTGATCCCACAAATGCTGAACAATGCTTGATCGCAAGGAGAGGGTATTTGAGCAGTTGGAGTGTTCAGATGTTGCCAAATTTAAGTATGCTAATTCGCTATTACAAAAGGATGCTTATGATTGGTGGGTAAGTATTCCCAATGCCAAGGTAAAACCTTCTGTTCTTACTTGGGATGATTTGCTTAAGGAATTTCGTATGAAGTATGTCCCACCTGCTTATTGTGATGCAAAGAAAAAGGACTTTTTGAATCTAAGGCAACGAGGCATGTCTATTGCTGAATACGAACAGAAGTTTCTAAGGCTCTCTCACTATGCTGGTGGTATTATTAAAGAGGAAAAAGACAAGTGCATGAAATTTGAAGACGGTTTAAATGATTCCATTAGGAAGAATGTGGTGATCCTACAACATGAGAAATTTTGTAAGTTAGTGTCTACTACTTTTACTTGGGAACGACTTGATAAAGAAGAAACTAGTAGAAATTAAAACAGATTCCGAAAGCCTAGACCAGATTTTGGGGGTCCATCCAAAAGGGGAAGGTTTGATAATTCTAAGGCTGGTAGTGATAACAGGCCACCTCAACAAAGGCAAAACAAATCAGAAGTTTCTACAACTATCACTCTAAATTTTGGCCAAGGCAAGCCTCGCGTTCCTACTTCTCCACAATGTGGAAAGAATCATTATGGCACTTGCAGGAGAGCTTCTGGTGCATGTTTAAAATGTGGGAGATTTGATCATAAAGTGAAAGATTGTCCTAATCGTAGTAATGCTCCTTCCTTTAAATCTGAAGGCTCAGTTCATAAGCCTTGTGTTAATCCTCCTGAAACTAATAGAGGTGCAAGACCTAAAAACACCCAGGCAGCAGGTACAAGTGGAGTTAATCAAGCTAGTGGGCAAAAGGCTACTGCACGCGCTTATGCGATGAGGCAGAAGGATGATCAAGATGGACAAGACATGGTTGTCGGTAAATTTCACTTATTTGGCTTATGTGTGTTTACATTGTTTGATCCTAGTTCTACACATTACTATATTTGTTCATCACTTGTTCTTCCCAGAAATGTGAAATCTATGAGACTTGATTATAATGTGCTAGTTGAAAGTCCTTTGGGTTATCAAGTTGTGTGTAGTCGAGTTTACCAAGATTGTCCCTTTGTGATTCAAAACCTAGTCTTTCCTACTGATTTGATTGAAATTCCTTCAGGGATTTTGATGTTATTATTGGGATGGATTGGCTTTATAAATATCATGCGGTGGTAGAATGTAGGTCTAAGCATGCGACTTTTAAAGATCCTACATTTTCACACATCATTGTACAAGGTGAAAGATCAGTGACATCTAGTATTATTTATGCGGCCTTGGCAAGAAAGTTGATGCGTCAAGGTTGTGGGGCATACCTTGCTCACATAGTTGATATACAATTGAAGAGTCCTTGTATCAAAGACATACCTACTGTATGTGATTTTCCAGAAGTATTTCCAGAAAACCTTCCCGGATTGCCCTCGGAAAGAGAGGTTGAATTTCCAATCAAGCTTATCCCTGGATCCACCCCTATTTCTATCAATCCTTATAGAATGGCTCTAGCGGAATTAAGAGAATTGAAATCTCAACTGCAAGAACTTCTTGAGAAAGGTTTTATTTGACCTAGTGTTTCTCCTTGGGGAGCCCCTGTTTTATTCGTAAAGAAGAAAGATGGCACTCTTAGGCTTTGTATTGACTATAGACAATTGAACAGGAAAACAATCAAGAATCAATATCCGCTACCAAGGATTGATGATTTGTTTGACCAACTTAAGGGTGCTAGAGTATTCTCAAAAATTGATTAAAGGTCTGGATATCACCAACTGCGGGTTAGAGAGAATGATATTCCTAAAACTGCTTTTAGAACTTGGTATGGTCATTATGAATTTTTGGTGATGCCATTCAGATTGACAAATGCTCCTGCGGTATTTATGGATCTAATGAATCAAGTATTCAAACCTTATCTTGATCAGTTTGTGGTTGTTTTTATAGATGATATTTTAATATTTTCCAGAAGTAATGAAGACCATAATAAACACCTCCGGATTATTTTGCAAATTTTGAGGGAGAAAGAGCTTTATGCTAAACTTTCCAAGTGTTAATTTTGGCTTGATGAAGTAGGTTTTCTGGGACATGTATCAACATAAGGGGTGAAGGTAGATCCTAGTAAGATACAACTGGTTGTTGAATGGAGACCTCCTAAAAGTCCAACCGAGGTAAGAAGTTTCTTGGGCTTAGCAGGAAACTATAGAAGATTTGTGAAAGGCTTCTCCATTATCGCCTCCCCTTTGACTAAGCTCTTGCATAAGTAAGTAAAGTTTATTTGGGATGACAACTGTCAAGAGAGCTTTGAAACTCTCAAATCCTTGTTGACTCAAGCTTCTATACTTACTCTACCGATTTAAGGGAAAAAATATGTAGTTTACAGTAACGCTTCTCACAATGGTGTAGGATGCGTTTTGATGCAATAAGGGAAGGTTATTTCTTATGCCTCTCGAAAATTAAAGCCGCATGAATTGAATTATCCTACTCATGATCTTGAACTTGCTGCTATAGTGTTTGCTTTAAAAATATGGTGGCATTATTTGTATGGAGAGAAATGTCATATATCCACTGATCACAAGAGCTTAAAGTACTTGGGTACTCAAAAGGAGCTAAACCTTCGACAACGTAGATGGCTTGAACTCATCAAAGATTATAACTGCATGATTGATTATCATCCATGTAAAGCCAATGTGGTTGCAGATGCCTTAAGTCGGAAATCCTTCGCAAGCATTTCTTTGAGTCCTTTACCCTTGCTCCTTGAGTTAAGAGCCTTGAATGTTTGTTTTACACTAGATTCAAATGGTTCAGTTATTACTAATTTGCAAGTAAAGCCAGTATCACTTGAACAAGTGAAAGAAGCACAAAAGTTAGATGAGAAACTTGAAAAATCGACCAGAGAAGTTCAAAGTGGAAAAAAACTTGATTTTACATTACGGAGGATGGTGGCTTATTTTATGAAAACAAGTTATGCGTCCCTAATGATGAAAAATTGAGGAGAGAAATATTGAATGAAGCATATACTGCATCATATGCAATGCATCCTGGAGGTACAAAGATGTACCAAATCTAGACCATCAAAGAAAATTATTGGTGGAATGGTATGAAGAGAGACATAGCGGAGTTCATCTCTAATGTTTGGTTTGTCAACAAGTAAAGGCAGAACATCAAGCCCCAGTTGGTTTACTACAGCCCTTGTCGATGCCAGAATGGAAATGGGAGAGAATAACAATGGACTTTATTTCAGGACTTCCTCGTACTCAAAGGAACCATGATGCAATATGGGTGATTGTAGACATGCTAACCAAGAGTGCTCACTTCTTAGTAATCAGGATGGATTACTCACTTGAGCGTTTAGCCGAATTGTACATTAATGAGATTGTAAGACTACATGGGATACTTGTATCTATTGTATCTGATCGAGACCCAAGGTTTACATCTAGATTTTGGGTACGAAGTTGAAATTTAGCACTTCATTCCATCCTCAAACGGACGGCCAGTCGGAAAGAGTGATACAAATTTTGGAGGATATGCTTCAAGCTTGCATTATGGAGTTTGAGGGTAGTTGGTACAAACACTTGGCTTTGATTGAATTTGCTTACAATAACAGTTACCAATCGAGTATTGGAATGCCTCCCTATGAAGCCTTATACGAAATAAAATGTCGGACCCACCCCTCTTTGTTGGAGTGAAGTTGTTAAAAGAAAACTTGTTGGTCCTGAAATTGTGAAACAAACAGAGGACAAGGTAAAAACTATCAAAGATCGTCTAAAGATTTCTTCGGATAAACAAAAGTTGTACACTGATCTTAAAAGGCGTGACATTGAATATCAAGTTGGAGATAAAGTATTCTTAAAGGTGTCTCCATGGAAAAAGATTATGATATTTGGCCAGAAAGGAAAGCTTAGTCCCCGATTTATTGGACCTTATGAGATACTTGAAAGGGTTGGACCAGTTGCATATAGATTGGCTTTGCCACCTGAGTTAGACAAGATCCACAATGTCTTTCATGTTTCTATGCTTAGAAGATATCATTCTGATCCATCTCATGTTCTTCCAGTAGAATCTATTGAGGTTAATCCTGACATGACGTTTAATAAAGAACCTATTCTAATTCAAGTTCGAGATGTAAATAAACTTAGAAACAAGAGAATTCCCTTAGTAAAGGTACTTTGGAGAAACCATTCTAGAAAAAAAGCTACGTGGGAAAGAGAAGAAGACATGAGAACCCAGTATCCACAGTTGTTCCGGGACTAGTGTAAGGTAAATTTCGAGACAAAATTTTTTTAAGGGGGAGAGAGTTGTAACACCCCGAAAATACTAACAAGAGTCGCATGTCGTTAAACCACTGCTTAATTATTACAACTTGTTTAATTCTCATTTGGGGAACTTGAAATAATCTTATATTTGCAACCTTGCTTAAAATAATTGTCATCGTAATTTAATGTATTGTATGGGGGTATGTGCGTAATGTTTTAAATAGAAATATGTATAGCTTTAAAAGGAAGTGAAGGATATATATATATATAGGTGTATATGTATGTATTTGGGCTGCACACAAGTATTTGGGCAGCCAACTTTTATGGACAGTTGTGTATATAATAAGCACCTCTTGTGTTACTATAT
The DNA here is from genome assembly GCA_036553675.1 of Solanum okadae. Taxonomy (NCBI): domain Eukaryota; kingdom Viridiplantae; phylum Streptophyta; class Magnoliopsida; order Solanales; family Solanaceae; genus Solanum; species Solanum okadae. The sequence goes on from CM071682.1 coordinate 31,022,803, forward strand.
TTTGACACCTCCTCTTAGGAAATTCGTCTCACCTGAAGTATAAGTCCCTTAGAACATTATCTTAACCTGTTGTTCTTCAAGATCACAAGAGAAAATCTTGGTCGTTTTGGCTGGAAATCGAGTTATACTCTTCTCTTTGGTAAGTGGTAAAACATGTTTTTCAGCTGGGTAGAATTTAGTAGATTAAGCATATCTCGTTCTATAAAACTTTGTTTACTGTGAATAAATATGATTCGGAAAGATAATTTGTAAATTTACAACTCTTATGTTTATGTTAAACTCTAATTTAGTTGTTATGGATTCGAAATATGGGACGCATTATAGGACAAGTTCTGTCCAGATTCTTAAGTTTGAAATCCTGTATGGACAACTGTTAGTGTTTTGGATATATCTTTTTATCCAAAATACCTTTTGCGGTGATTCTTTGTTGTTTGCAACCGTAAGAGAGGTACCTACATCTTTCATGAATAGTATACAGTCCATTTTTGCCGTTTGCCATTTCAAATCATAGTTGCGACATGATGCACTAGGATGGCCAGAATTTACTGTTTGGGAGCATAGTCGTATTTGTATAGGCTAGGCTTACTTGTGATGATAACCCTATTTTACGTAATCATTATTGAGCTGATAGAAAGTAAATAAGTTATTGAATTCATTTTTTAAGGTTGTATATCCTCGTGTACAAGTTGAAGACTTTGGTACGCTGCTAGGTCTACGGTGTGACTCCTGGAGTTTTGTTGGACTGTTTTTGTGCTAAAGAGCTGAGGTTTGTGTATATACTTATACTTGTACTCTTTTTACCTGCTGGTATAGCTGAAAGTTATCTTGGTACCTTGGTTACCTCTTGTCACTTTACATTGTCGTATTGGTATTCTTTAATACATTAAAGACGCTTATGTAACTCGCCCACTTGTATGGATTGCTCGATCACTTAGCACTCTTGTTGGGACCTTGTCCTTCTTCTGGCTGTGACTCTGTCACTCTTGGCATGCCTCTTGGTTCGGATCATTTGCCATCTTGACTCTGGATTTTTAGTTCGTCTTAAGAATGGAAGTTGTCCATTTTAAGTACGAACTAGGAAGCCATTTTTTAATATGATTCTTGGTTCTCTTGATTATTGGGTTTTGACCCTTCTTGATACCTACTTGTGCTTGGTGTGACGATCTGATGTAGATATTGGGTGAGCCTTGTTATTGAATCTCTTGAAAAGTTCTGCTATGAGCATTCTTAACATTTGGACCTCTATATATTGAACTTGATACTCCTTGTATATTGTTTACTTGATTTACTGATTTTGTTTCAATCATGCTGGCTTGACTTGAGAATGATAACTTGGTGAATTTAAGGTCTCCAAACCCATAGTTTGTACACCACTAAGCTATATGCTTAGCGATAGTAGTTTCTATCGTAGGGGCTGTTCGCGATGATGCTTGAAGCTGGCCATTGATGATGGAGATTTTGAAAGCCTTAAGGAAGATCACATTTGCATATAGGCATATATATATTGTATAACGTTGGAACTTGTACATGATATTTGTGTTGTATATTTACAGGAGATTTTGAGGGCTGATTTGGTCATGTCACCATGGGTTGTAATATATGTATGGTTATATGTTTTTATCTTTTTGGGGTGTGTAAACCCAAGTCTTGTAATATACTAATTTGCTATATGTCTTGAAAGTTGTGTGAAGTATGAGCTGGTTGATTTCGGTACTCGGAAGCTTGTAATTTTCTTGTTATTTGACCCTAGAGTGTGAGGTTAACATATGCATGAAGATCTGGTCGGTTAATTGCTTAAATGTTTTTAATTTTTTGGAGTTCGTTATGAATCTAATCCCTCTACTAGATTAAAATCAGTATGCCCTCATTAATTGGTTTTAAATGTCGCAAGTATTTAATTAGATTTCAAGTTTAAGTAGTGGTATCGTTTTGAAAGGATCGCTACAGGTCACCTACCATACCTATCTTGAACTCGTCAAATGAGCGATGAACAATCCTGTTGAACCATCAAAAAGGTACTAAGACTTGACTTTAAAAAAAAAATTCCCCACCACCTACGGTTTCCACCTACGTCTCATAGGAGAAACTACGGCCCGTAGATGGGGAACTATAGAAATAGACTTAACTTAACTAATCTGCATATTTTCCTTTTTTTCTGAATCTGAGGTGTTACAATAGCTCCCCCTTGGGAACATTCGTCCTTGAATGGAACTTAAGACATCATAAGAAGGGTAGAAAAAAGATCAAATAATACGAAATGAAAGTTATATCATAAATGCACGTATCCGAGGAGGAAGAATCGACCACGAGCTAAAATATATCCAAAACATCATTTCATAAGGCCTATATGCAACTCATACTCAAATGCACATAAACATGAAGAAATCAATCAAGTTAAATCATTTTCTCAAAAAAAACAAGTTTTAATAGGCATGCATGCATGAGAAAACATTAGAATGACTAAGACACATGAAACCAAAAGAGTGAACCATGAGACATTATGTACCTAAAGATAGAGTAGGGATGGATGGAAAGATATGAGGATAATGTGATATCATATCAGCCTTGGCCTCCCAAGTAACACCCTCAACTTACTAATTCCTCCAAAGTACCTTCACAGAAGTAACTTGTTTGTTTCTCAACTTTCGGACTTACAAGTCAAAAATCTCAATCGGAATTCTTTATAAGAAAGGTTCTCTTTCATACCAGGGCTCTCTAATGGCACTATATATGTCAGATCACAAACACATTTCTTCAATAGGGAGACATGAAAAACTAGATGCACCGCTGCAAGGTCATTGGGCAATAGTATTTGAGAAGCAACTTTACTAATACGCCTCAAAATTTGATATGGGTACACCGTATACATAATGGGGACTAAGCTTCCCTTTCTTTCGAAACCTCATTACACCCTTCATGGGTGAAACTTTCAAGTTCTACATCTCTTCTTCTAACTTCGACATTGGACTTTTGTTGACTTTGAGTCGTTTAAAACAACTCTAATAAGTTGAACATTGCCCACACCCTCATTTACCAACTCGGGACCTATAAAGAAACTTTACCAACTTCAAACCAACCTATAGGAGATCTTTACATACTACCATAAAGTGTCTCAAATGGAGTCATACACATGCTTTAATTATAGCTATTATTATAAGCAAAGTCAATCAAAGGCAAATGATCATCCCAATCACCCTTGAAATCAATCACACAAGCTCTTAACATATCTTCAAAATTTTGGATAGTACACACCGATTTCCTATCGGTTTGGGATGAAATGACATATTAAGCTTAACACAACTACCAAGGCCTTTTCAGAAAGATTCCAAAACTGAGAAACAAATATAGTACCACAATCAGAGATGATAAGTAAGGGCACTCCAAGAAACCTAACCATCCCCCATACGTACAACTTAGCATAGTCCTCCGTTGAAAAGAAAACCTTGACGGGAATACAATGAGTTGATTTCCTCATACGATCAACAATAACCTCAATTGAGTCATGTTGTTGCCGGGTGTGGGGTAAACCAACAATAAAATCTATATTCAAATCTTCTAACTTCCACGTAGGAATACTAATATCTTGGGACAAACCTCCCATCTCTTGATGCTCGACTTTCACTTATTGACAATTAGAAAACTTACCCACAAATTCCACAGTATTCTTCTTAATCTCATTCCACCAATAGACCTCTCACAAGTCGCGGAACATCGTATTGGCTCCCCGGTAAATGGAATATCGAAAACTATGGGCTTTTGATAAGATTCGTCTCTCAAGTCGTCAACATTGGGAAAAAATAAGTGACCGTGATATCAAAGAAGACTATCTCCTCTTAGGAAAAATCCTTAACGGACTTTTTAAACACCGCTTCCCTTAACTCAGTGAAAATTGGTTCAAGACATTTCTTTGCCTACACATATTACACAAAAGATGGTTTTGAGCCATTATGAATCATAACACCACCTTTGGCAGACTCAGCCAGCCGAACACCCAATCGGGTAAATCTATGAATATCACAAACCAACTTTTTTTTCCTTTTTCCATGTAGGAAACACTACCTATTGTAGCTTACTAGGAGAATCCACCAATATATTCTCCTTACCAGGGTAATAGAGGACTCTCATGTCATAACCCTTTGGTAACTCAAGCCACCTCCTTTGATGAAAATTAAGATCCTTTTGCTTGAACACATGTTGCAATCTTTTGAGGTTTGTAAATCATCAACATGAACACCATATAAGTAATGCCTCAAAATCTTCAAGGAAAATAGAAACATCGCTATTTTTAAGTCATGAGTAGGATAGTTCTTTTAATGAATATTAAGTTGCCATGAAACATAGGCAATAACCTTCCTTCCCATTTTGCAAAAGGACACATCCTAACCAAATTCGCAAGGCATCAAAATAAAAAAAATCCATTGGACCCTTCTAGTAGAGTCAATACCAAAGCGGAGGTGAGTCTATCTTTCAACTCTTGAAAACTCTTCTAACACGCTTCCTACCATAAGAAGTTAACTTTCTTCTGGGTTAGTGCCATCAATGGTGAGGCAATCAAAGAAAATCCTTCCACAAACCTTCTATAGTAACCGTCCAAACCCAAGAAATTTTGAATATCCTAAGGGGATAAAGCTCTTGGCGAACTCTTAACCGCATCTATCTTCTTATGATCTATCTAAATGCCATTACTAGAAACAATGTGACAAAGAAAAACCACAGATCCCAACCAAAACTCACATTTTCTAAACTTTTCAAAGAGTTGTTGGTCCATGAGAACTTGCAACACAATCCTCAAATGATCGGTATGCTCATACTTACTCCTTCAGTAAATAAAAGTATCATCGATAAATACAACCACAAACATATCAAGGTATTGCCTAAACACCCTATCCATCAAATCTATAAATGCGGCGGACCTTCATTTTTTGGGTTAACCATGGTATCATTCAGTATTCCTCCTTTTGACCTTGGGATCAAATGGGTCGAGATTTGACCTTCTTGTGTTTCTAGCGATTTAATCGATATCGAATTTTATGTATCTATTTCGTTCACAGATAAGACGTCATCTTTCATTTCCTTTAGCACATTGTCAAATCCTTCCACTTTGTAAAAAATATGAGAAAGCATATCTTCGATGCAGATATATTCAGGATCAACCCTTTGCTCTTTTGTCTTTTGACACTCATGAGAGGTACATATCATTTTTTGTCACCATACCTCGCTCTCCAATTCGTACCACAGTCGTGCAATTCCCTATCTCGGTCTCTCGACTCATCATCATGCTCTCTATTCCAACCTTTGTTCCGACCTGGCCTTGAATAGTTCGGGCAGAAACCTCCTCCTTGATTTTCTAGAAAATGTACTTGTTCATTGTACATATATTCAAAGGAAGCTTCATCTGGACTTACTCCACTAACTCCGACTGTATTCAAAGCGTTAGAACCCTCTCCTATGACATGTTTCAATAATAGATCCATTTGGGTCATCATTTTGGCGATGTTTTCATCCTGCTCTTGGTCCTTTTTTATTTGGTCCTTTGTCATCCTGAAGGTCAAAGGAGACACCTGATCTTCCCTAGTGTACCAAGCACAATTATTCTTTTTCATCCCATCAAGAAGAGAAGATGTTATTTCAAACTGTTTTTGTATTACTCCTCCTTGGATGAGCTGGTAAGCTACACCCTTGTTGACTAAGTCTAGACTCCGGTAGAAGTGTTGTAACAACACATTGTTTGTGAGTCCATCAGTTGGACATTAGAGGATCAACTTCTAAAACCTCAACCATGTCCCATGAATTGGTTCACCATCCATTCTTTTGAAGTTCTTAATATTATGTCTCTATGCCATCATCTTCTAGGGAGGGAAAAACTTTACATACAACGCATCAGTGAACTCCTCGAAAGAAGTGATTGAATCCCGGGGTAAATCAGCCAACCACTTTGTTGCCTCCCCCATTAGAGAAAAGTGAAACAAATGAGTTGGACCGACTCCTTAGTGATGTTCTTGAAAGAGAATGGCCCACACGCATCCACAATGTTTCGGATGTGTTAATGAAGATCCTCAGTAGCTAGGCCTCCATATAAACCCTTCATTTGCAAAAACTGCAACATAGTGTTAGTCACATAAAATACTACATTGCCCACAACCAAAGGCAATTGTATAGCACTCGCACTTCCCAACAAGTCTTCATTGACATTGTGAAAGTTACCGATGTCATCATTGTGTCCATGTTGGCTAGCAATGCTCCTGTTAACACTCATCTCGTCACCTGTTTACGAACAGCCAACAACAAACAAAAATAAGTTGATTCAACTACAACAAGATTAGTTCACAACTAAGCTTAACTAATAGAATTCTAAACACCACTCCCCGGCAGCGATGCCATTTTTGATAACGCTCAACTACATTTCATCTGATTCTAAGTGTAGGCGGTGGAAATCAAGTATAAACCCAAATTTAAAGTTGGGGTTGATCCCACAAGGAGTGATATAGTAAGTAATTCAATTATGAAGTAAGTGGAGTGGTTTAATCGTTTGTAGGATTAAACATTTTGGAAACAATTAAAGCAAATGGAAAGGGTTTGATAACTACTATGAGAACGTCGGAGTAATCAAGTAGTGAGGTATCTTTAGGAGTGTGATCAATTGAATGCTAATTTAGTTGAATGGGTGATTATTACTTACTAACAGTCGTTGAATGTTAGTGGGTAGGCTAGGCCTTAAGTGTTATAGCTATTTCTCAACCAACTATTACGAGTCAAGTGAGTTATCTCGAACCTCGACAAGCCCAACAAATATAAACAACCCAAGACCTCAATCAATCTACTTTTTCAAGCTAGATTAGTAAGATTTAACTCATACCCACTTTCTCAATCTATGTCCATAATAAACCAATCGCTACAATCATCAATTAATAGTTTTAATTATAAAAAACCTCTTTCTCAAGCAAGCTTTGAATGCAAAACAAGAACTGCATTGGCAACTATAATTCATAAATTAAAACATAACTATTAATTGAACCCACATCAAATCAACAATAAAATCAGTAAATACTAACACCTATAAGCTAATTGAATCATTCAATCACATGACCAAACCCCCAAGAATGGGGGTTTTTGAAATGACCCAAAAAGTTCTTAAAAATGTGCTTCGGAAGTTACCGGAAACTTGTTTAGCTATATCTAGAAAAAATCCGTTTCGTTTTTCAAAAATTCGACTTCATATTCTTGTTTAGGGGGTCAAATTGAGTGGGAAATGGGTCTAATCCAAATTTTAGAGCAACCGTATCAAAATCCGAAATTTCCAAGTGAAGCCTTTTTCGAGGGTCTACTTTGGAGGGTCATATCTCCTAGCACACAAATAATTGGGTGGTGCATAACATATCCATGGAAATCCCTTTGAGTTAGCTACCTAACGCACTTCGTTTCACCTCATTCGGAGTTCGGACGAAGAAGTTATGCCCATTTTCATAAAATCTGTCCGGCAGGAAATGCAATTTCCAGTGAGCGTTTTTACTGTTCACCCGCCTCATTTTTTTTTCTAAGTGTTGGACCATTTTTCCAAAGGGCATATGTTATTTCCTATATACCATTAGTTCAATTCCCATCTCTAAAACATTTCCCAAAACACCTCTCCCATACTTAGACACATTTTCTCTCAAGTTCTCTCAAGAACCCTAATCCAAAACCTTTCTCAAGATTGAAGAGACTCTTGCTCCAAGTTCCAAACTTCCATTGAAGACACTCTTAAGACCTTCATAAAAACTCAAGGTATGTGGTGTTGAACTCATGGGTCCTTCCACCCATAGTGCCTAGACTCTATTCTACTCACTAATTCATGGTTTAAGTTAAGATTCATAAATTAGTCTTGTTCTTTGTAATAATTTCCTGCACATTGAATTTTAAACATGAAAGGTGATTGTTTTGAGCATGTTGTGACTCTAGAACTTGAATCTAAATTTGGAATGGATGTGGAGATTTTCATGTGGTATTGTGGGTGTTAAAAGGTGTTGTTGTAGGTTGTTCACTGGTTTGGCTGCATAATTACTACCCTATTTTCCATGCTCTTTGATTCCATTACATGCCTTCAAGGTGTTTGACAAAATGTCCAACTATGGAGAATTGATGAATCGATGCTTTAAAGCTTGAGTTATGAGATGTATGGAAATCCAGAGATGTGTTGATGACAAACTAAGCTTGGGTATATGTTCATTCCATACGTGAGATTGCATTAGAGCCTAATGGGAATTTCCTATATAAAGTGTTGCATGACCATGCCCGGTCCGGGGGAAAAGAACCGGACAACCATGTGAGAGGTTTATATCTCACCACCTAGGATGCTTTGGATGTGACCAACATCAACCATGTGAGAGGTTTATATCTCACCACCTAGGATGCTTGGGGTGTGACCAACATCAACCATGTGAGAGGTTTATATCTCACCACCTAGGATGCTTGGGGTGTGACCAACATCAACCATGTGAGAGGTTTATATCTCACCACCTAGGATGCTTGGGGTGTGACCAACATCAACCATGTGAGGGGTTTATACCTTGCCACCAGGGTGTCCGGGTGTGAACGGCATCCCCCATCCTAAGTTAGGGTTATAGATTGGTTGGATCATGCATACACATATGATATCTACTATTAGTATAGATTTACTTAAACATGTTTTGACTTCACTTTGATCATGCATCCTCATATTGTTATTCATAATGCCTATGAAACTATTTCTTGTATTTCGATTGTGTCCTTGTCTATTGTTGTGTTGCACCCCGCATACTTAGTACATTCCAAGTACTAACGCATATTTTGCCTACATGATGTCACCATGTAGGGACTGGAGCTACTCTTGATCCTTCTCTCCATTCACGTGGCTAGTACGGTGCTTATTCGAGTTTGTTGGTGAGTCCTCAATGATTCGAGGGCTATGTTATGTTTCCTACTCCTATGTTTTGAGACTTTAGCTTGCAATTGTATTTTGACTATGAGGGGAGCCGGTAGTATGTCATGGCCCCCGTCCTATCTATGTATGTAGAGGTGTGCGTTGGACAAGTATTTTGTAAATGATTTTGACTCTTGCTCTATGATGTCATTTTGAAATGGTTTGCCCTTAGTCCCTATTTTCCCGTTAATTAATGTTGAATGTACTTCCGCGACCGATGAAGTGTGATGACAAGTTTGAGAGGCTTGTTTGGGGTTCCTTCGGGTTCCTCATTCGCCATGTCACGTCTAGGCCCTAGGCTTGGGTCATGACAGTTTTAGCCACACATAATCAAGAGGAAGAAATCTTTACCAACTATATTTTCCATAAACTTGGGCAACAATCGACAAGTCTTCAAAGGAAATTAAACTCTAAATCTCCACTCAAAAACATAAAGAACAATGTTAGGGATCAAAAACCCAGAATTCGAGAGCTCAAAACTTAAAACTCAGAAAAAATAGTTAAAAACTCCTTTTTCTTCTTTTGAAAATTGCATTTATACGTTCTCAAATTTTCAGGTTCGGAGTCAATCGGCAAAATAAGTCGGGCTTCACCAATTAGGTTGGCAATCCACCGAGTACTTCTATGCATCTGTTACACCCTGGAAATTTGTAAGTTGAACTAGAGAGTTCTAGGGCCTTTCGGAAGAGTTTTGGAGTGTGGTATGAGGATTGAAATCACAAGAAATGATTCCCGTACTTAGAATGGAGGTTTTAGGGGCTATACGTCAAGGTACGACCCCCCAAGCACCCCAGGTGGTCCTTGAGGGGGACCCCAAAAACAGTCCCCAAATCTGCAATTTTTAGTGACCTACGAATGCTATTTACTGGCCGTAGATGGACCCACACCCCGTAGGTTGGGATCGTGGGTCAAGGCCTGCAATGGCCTGCAATTTCAGAGCTGCAGACCTTACCGACGGAGGTGAGTCATGCTCAGTAGGTTCACCCACGGTCCGTGGGTGGAGGGGCGTAGGTCAACACAGTTTTGGTTAGTTTTGTTTTAAGTTAGGTGTTGGGGCTTAAGTTAATAATTAATTAGGGGTTAATGGATGTAGGTTAGTTAGTTATTTAACCATCTATACATACTTAATATAACCCTAAAACTAAGTCTTTAACTCATTCATCTAAGACCCCAAAATTCTCTCCAAAAATATTCTCTCAAGTAGTGAAGAAGAAGAAAAAAAGAAGAAGAGAAGGGAAGAGCCCCCAAAGTTATATTGAAGCAAGATTTCTTTAGGGTTTTGAATCAAGGTATATTTATCTTATTCATATATGGGTTCTTCCCCCAAAGAGCAAGATTTCTTTAGGGTTTTGAATCAAGGTATATTTATCTTATTCATATATGGGTTCTTCCCCCAAAGAGCCCCCAAAGTTATCCCCCAATTGTGAAGTCAAAAACCCAATTCTAACTAGGGTTCTTCTTAAATTGTGGGTAGGGCTTGGGTATGATTCCAATCTAGTGGATAATGCATAATTATGATAGATTTAGCTTTTTTTAGTGATATTATGATGAATTCATGTGATTTCTATTGTAAACCCTAGTCTAAATTGATGAATGAGATATTTGTGGGTCTATGCCATTAAAGATGAAATCGAAGGTTCATAGGTGATCTTCCTAAATCAATGTCACGTGTAGTAATTGATCAAATTTAGGATCATATAATCATGAATTGAACTAGACCTTATTGAATATGATTGAATCTTGTCTGGTAGAGTTGAATTTGAAACTTTATGAACAATTGTGACTAGAATAACCTAGTAATGAAAGATGCATGTGATCAAAATACCTTGAAACCTAGGTATAAAGAAGAGATTTAGAAAGAAACCTTGAGAGTAAGGTGTGTGATCATAATAGCTAGGGTTTAGGGTGAAACTAATGTGATTACCAAGATGTGTTAAGGCTTTGAGAGTAAAGTCTAAAAGAGAATAGAAGTTTAATAGGTAGAATTGTGGTGAAAGGCCTATACTTATCTAACCTACCTTATGAATGCTTGCAAGTAGAAAGTGATAGACTCACTTGAACATGGATTGATTGTCAAGGACATCCTTCCATGAGAGTTGAGTGTTATGCAAGTCTTAACAAGTAAATCTTGGGGTGTATGCTTGGCCTCAAGTGGATATAGAAGATGAGATGGAGTGTCACACTAGATAGGGTTTGGGCCCCAAATAGAAAGGAGAACCACACCTAGTTGATGTGAGGACCATCTAAGTTAAAGGGGGAACTCTTACGTAGTAGAGTGTGGGTTTTCCCAAAGTTAGGTCTCATGAGATGGGAGCTTTCAAATGAGTTGAGTCAAGGTTCCTAGTAGCAATCTCCATATCCAATGAACTAATACATGCTTAAAGAATTCAAAAGCTTAAATGACCTAAGACTTACTTAATGAAGTAACACATGGTGTTCAAGAGTGTAATTGGAATTAGGTATACTTAAGGTAGTATCTCATAGGGTCCATGTGAAGAGGAACATAGACATACTTAAGAGAGTATCTCATAGTGTTCAAAGTATAAATGGATTTAGACATGATTAAGTAAGTATCTCATAGTATCCATGCTAATAATGAACTTAGATAAACTAAAGGAAGTATCTCATAGGGTTCAACCTAATTATGAACTAATATGTGCTTAAGAGAGTACCTCATAGTGTTCCAAGTTTTAAAGAGAGATGAACTAAGATGTGGTTAAGAGAGTACCTCATAGTGTTCTAAAGTTAAAGAGAGGAACTAGGTTCCAAATCAAGAAGTGTTAGTATGAGGACCTAAAAGTGATACTTAGTATGAGTAGTATTATGGGGTGCTATTCCTGCATTGCACAAGTATGACTTTGGGTTATTAAAGAAGATATTTGAGATAGGATTGTGCTATAGTTTCCGTCCCTGCTATATTTGACTAAAGGTGAGAGATTCCATTAGTTGTGAGAGTTAAGCTAATAATGAGACCAAAGGAGGGTGAGTATAGGATGCCTTTCATACATTTTACAAGTGTGCTTTGAGGCTACTTAGAAGTATGGTGCCCTTATGGTGTAAAAAAACTTAGAGACTTGACCATGTATATAAACTATGATTAAGATGAATAAAAATGGATACTTGGCTTAGGTGGTATTATGGGATGCTATTCATGATTTGCACTTGTATGCTTTGAGGTTACTTGAAAATGGTTCTATTATTTGTAGATGACTAAGTGTCAATTATGCTTATTATGATTATGACTTATCTCCTATAGTCATTAACTATGTCTTATCGACTTATGATGATATGATGCTTATGTTGGAGATTATGCTATGACTATGTTATTATCTCTTATGCTTATGTCTTATGTTGACTAACCAATTTGATATGTTTTATGGTGTTATTCTAGCTATCATACTTGGTTCATTTTGTACTAACGCATATTGCATGCATTCTAATCAAATGTAGGGTTTGGAGACTTGAGTGCTATCTTGAAGCTATGTTTCCGAAGGAGGTAATGAGTTGAAGATCTTGGTGAGTCCTCATAGCATCGAGGACAATACCCACATTTCCTTGTAAAAGATTTAAATTTTTTGGTGTTTTTATATTATCTTATGGTATGATATGCTAAGGGCTTGTATGAGACCCCTTCGGGGTCAAGTATGCATGTTATGTCTAGGGGGTGCCCCTGGGCCGTGACAAACTTGGTAATCAGAGAAAAAGGTTTAGTATGGTTCTAGGATTGTCTCAAACCATGTCTAGTAGAGTCTTTTTCATAAATGTGAAGCACGCCACATTTATGAATAGGAGGCTATTGGATACTTAGGAAACTTCACTTCTTCATTCTCCAAGTGGTGCCATAAAGTTTTACTCTATAAGGTCTCTCTCCTATTCCTTATCCGATGGTCTTTAAGATATGACTACTCGAAGGGCTTATGCTACAAGGAGTGACGGAAAAAGGTTGATTGAGATGACAATTATGGCTATAGGACTTGATAGATTTGAGATGATAGATTGTGATGTTATCTTTCGTATGAATGGGTTGCTTTATGGTTGTGTTTAGTTGTTCATTGAACCCGACTTAGTTATGATGAGTTTTGAGGTATTTTTTTAGATTTATTGGATAGGGCGTTTAAGTAATGCCTAGGGGGGTTGAGTGAATAGACTCCTCTAAGAAGGGTAGAAGTGTAATTTACCATGATTTAGAACCATCGTGTGTGATGGATGTGAAAGCTTAGTGATGACTTGCTCTGACCTTAGAATTGAGTGAAGTAATACTTGAAAGAGCTAGTATAGGCTTGCTCCCAAGGGGGAGATAATGTTCTTAGATAGCAAGGTCGTTGAGTATCCTTGATGTTCATGAATGGGGTTTCTAGAAATTTTCACCTTGAGAGGTGTAGTGACTATGAGAAGTTTATTCCCGGTTTGTTAGGCTCATGTGAGATCTTGAGTGGTATTAGTAGGGTTATTTGTGAGGTATAGTTGCTTAGTGATAACCTCTCTAATTTAGAAATATCGGTAGAGGTCTTAGACCAGCAAGTTAAGAAATAGAAGAACAAGGAAGTTGTTCCTTGAAGTAGCATGGAGTATCTTTTCGTGAGGGTTTTAGGTGAAGGTGCTACTTCGGAGGCCAAGGGCCAAATAGATATCCCAATGTCCTCATCCTTTTTCTTCTACTCCTATTCAAGCTTGAGATGATAGGTTCCTCTTGGTTTGCTTTTATGTTGTATCATGTGTGAATTGTATGTTTCCATGATCTTCTTCTATGATGCATGTTCATGAAAATAATTAGGTGTTGTTAGAAATGACATATATGCATTGTTTTCCTCATGTTGTAGTGCATTGAGAAGATTTGCATATAGACTTCATGAGATGAACTTTGAGCATGCCTTAGTTTCGGGAGTTGAAAGATTCCTCCTTGAAGAATGCATTTTGAGAGTAAATTGAATTTAGGCTCCATGAGAGAGTATGGAGAATGTTTTATTTAGGATATTTTAGTTCCTCCTTGAAAAAGAGTAAAATATAGAATTCATGCATTTTGGGTTGGTAGATGTAGTTCCTACCCCCTTGTGTTGCATTGAATGAGTTTAGCTTGGAATTGTAGTTTTCTTGCTTGGTTGTGTGCATTTAGATGTAGTGCATGCATGATAGACTGATAGTTTAGAGTTGTAACTTTAAGAAGTGTTTAGAATCATCATTCGAGGATGAATGATCCCAAGAGGGAGATATTGTTACTCTCCGGAAATTTGTAGGTTGAACTAGGGAGTTCTAGGGCCTTTAGTAAGAGTTTTGGAGTGTGGTATGAATATTGAAATCACAACAAATGATTCCTGTACTTAGAATGGAAGTTTTAGGGGCTATAAGTCAAGGTACAACCCCCCAAGGACAACCCAAGGGGTCCTTGAGGGGGACCCCAAAAAAGTCCCCAAATCTTCACTTTTTAGTGACTTACGGATGCCATCTACTGGCCGTAGATGGACCCACACCCTGTAGGTTGGGGTCTTGGGTAAAGGCCTGCAGTGGCCTACAATTTCTGACCTGCATACCTCACCCACAGAGGTGAGTCACGCTCAGTAGGTCCACTCACGGTCCGTGGATGGAGGGGCGTAGGTCAAGACAGTTTTGATTAGTTTAGTTTTAAGTTAGGTGTTTGGGGGTTAAGTTAGTAATTAATTAGGGGTCAAGGGAGTTCATTTAGTTAGTTATTTAACCACCTATAAATACTTAATAGACCCCTTAAACTAAGTCATTAACTCATTCATCTAAGACCCCAAAATTCTCTCCAAAAATCCTCTCTCTAGAAGTGAAGAAGAAGAAGAAGAAGAAGAGAAGGGAAGAGGGCAGCAACTCAGGTCGATTTTCTCCATTGAAGAAAGATTTCTTTAGGGATTTGAATCAATGTATGTTTAGCTTATTCATCTATGGGTTCTTCCACCATAGAGCCCCCTAAGTTTTCCCCCAATTGTGAAGTCAAAAACTAAATTCTATCAGGGGTTCTTCTTACATTGTGGGTAGGGCTTGGGTATGATTCAAATCTAGTGGGTAATACCTAATTATGGTTAATTTAGCTTTGTTTAGTGATATTATGATGAATTCATGTGATTTCTATGGTAAACCCTAGTCTAAATTGATGAATGTGATATTTGTGGGTTTATGCCATTAGAGGTGAAATTGAAGGATCATAGATGATCATCCTAATTCAATGCCATGTGTAGTAATTGATCAAAGTTAGGATCATATAATCATGAATTTAACTAGACCTTATTGAATATGATTGAATCTTGCATGTAAAGTTGAATTTGAAACTTTATGATCAATTGTGACTAGAATCACCTAGTAATGAAACTTGTGATCAAAATACCTTGAAACCTAGGTATAAAGAAGAGATTTAGAAAGAAACCTTGAGAGTAAGGTTTGTGATCATAATAGCTAGGGCTTTAGGGTGAAACTAATGTGATTAACCAGATGTGCTAAGGCTTTGAGAGTAAAGTCTAAAAGAGAATAGAAGTTTAATAGGTAGAATTGTGTTGAAAGGCCTATACTCACCTAACCTACCTTATGAATGCTTGAAGGTAGAATTAAAGTGATAGAATCACTTGAACATGGATTGATAGTCAAGGACATCCTTCCATGAGAGATGAGTGTTAAGGTAGGCTTAACAATTAAATGTTGGGGTGTATTCTTGGCATCAAGTGGATATAACAGATGAGATGGAGTGTCAAACAAGATAGAGTCCGATCTCCAAGTAGAAAGGAGAACCACACCTAGTTGATGTGAGGACTATCCAAGTTAAAGGGAGAACTCTTACGTAGTAGAGTGTGGGTTCTCCCAAAGTTAGATCTCATGAGATATGAACTTTCACATGAACTAAGACATACTTAAAGAAGCATCTAATAGTGTTCAAAAGAATTAATGAACTAAGACTGACTTAATGAAGTAACTCATAGTGTTTAAGAGTGTAAATGGACTTAGACATACTTAAGGTAGTATCTTATAGGGTCCATGTGAAGAAGAAACTTAGACATACTTCAGAGAGTATCTCAGAGTGTTCAAAGTATAATTGGATTTAGACGTGCTTAAGTAAGTATCTCAGAGTATCCATGCTAATAGTGAACTTAGACATACTAAAGGAAGTATCTCAAAGGGTTCAACCTAATTATGAACTAAGATGTACTTAAGAGAGTACCTCATAGTGTTCAAAGGTTTAAAGAGAGATGAACTAAGATGTGCTTAAGAGAGTACCTCATAGTGTTCTAAAGTTAAAAAGTGGAACTAGGTTCCAAATCAAGAAGTATTACTATGAGGACCTAAAAGTGGTACTGAGCATGAGTAGTATTATGGGGTCCTATTCATGCATTTCACAAGTATGACTTAGGGTTATTAAAGAAGTGATTTGAGATAGGATTGTGCTATAGTTTCCCTCCTAGATATATTTGACTAAAGGTGAGATATTCCCTTAGTTATGAGATTTAAGCTAATAATTTGACCAAAGGAGGATGAGTGTGACTAAGATGACTTCAAGGTTATGTTTAGTGTGAAGGGTAGTATGGGATGCCTTTCATACATTGCACAAGTGTGCTTTGAGGTTACTTAGAAGTATGGTGCCCTTATGGTGTAGAGAATCTTAGAGACTTGACCATGTATATAGACTATGATTAAGATGACTAAAAAGGGATACTTGGCTTGGGTGGTATTATGGGATGCTAATCACGCTTTGCAGTTGTATGCTTTTGAGGTTACTTGCGAATGGTTCTATTATGGTGTAGATGACTAAGAGTCAATTATGCTTGTTATGATTAAGACTTATCTCCTATGTTCATTAACTATGTCTTATGTCAACTTATGATGATATGATGCTTATGTTGGAGATTATGCTATGACTATGTTATTATCTATTATGCTTATGTCTTATGTTGACTACCCATTTTGACATGCTTTTATGGTGTTGTTCTAGCTATCATACTTGGTACATTTTGTACCAACGTATATTGCCTACATTCTACCAAATGTAGGGTTTGGAGACTTGAGTGCTATATTGAAGCTAGGTTTCCTAAGGAACTAAGGAGTTGAAGATCTTGGTGACTCCTCATAGCTTCGAGGACAATACCCACATTTCCTTTATGTCTTTTATTTTCATGTTGAGACTATTGTATGGGCTGCGTCCCAAGATTTTACTCTAAAAGTTGTATTAGATGGTTTGAAACAAAGTATAGAAGGACTTTCGCTTGTTTTTATGAAAATGACTTCGATTGGATAAGTTTTAAATTTTCTGGTATTTTCCTATTATCTTATGTTATGATATGCTAAGGGCTTCTATGAGACCCCTTCGGGGTCAAGTATGCCATGTTACGTCTAGGGGGTACCCCTGAGTCATGACATCATCACCTTATTGGCTTAGCTTTTCAGCCCTTCCCTTATGTAACTTTAGGCGATCAAAAATTTCTTTGCGGATCCATTCGGCACTTCACTGAAACACCATTCTATTGGCCGATTTGGTTTTACCCATGGGCTGGCCTATTGTAACTTTTGGTGAGCTGAAGAGCCACTCGGGGAATCACCGAGTGGCTTTGGCGAGCATCAACCTTGGTTTTCTTTAGCTTTTTCGTTCCGTTTTGCTCGGTAATGTCCTTGTCTTTTTCTTTGGCCTTCATTGCTGCAAATTAGCATTCTAACATCAATTTGGAGTATAAAATAGCCATTGAGGACTCTAAAACTCTAAATACTAAGCCCTAAATGATTCGAAGTCCCCGACTCATCATAGTTAAGTTGTGCAGCTGATAATGGTTACTAGCATAAGCATGATTACCCGTGAGTAATGGTATGTCGTAAATTGATCCTTTCATATTAGGTAGATGTTTTTTTTCAAGAAGTGTTGCTTGAGATACCTGCTTCAGGCTAGTATTGTATCTTCGGTATTTGAGCGTCAAGTGTTTTGTTTTAATCCCTTGAGCACAAGCAATGGTTATAAGTTGAGGGTGTTGATGTGCCGTGAAATCATGGCACATTTGATGCTCAAAACTAAGGACTAATGCATGAACTTTAGAGGTTTATGTAGATTGCATGTTTGTTGATGTTTAGATAGATTTTACACTTGTGTTGGAAAGCTGGAAAAGAATCTTGAAAGAAATGCACTGAAGGAACACCACGAAGCCCCAAACGGACCGTGGTATTTATAACGAGTCGTCCCGAGGCTCATGATGACGAGACAGTGAGCATTGGGAAATCGACCAAATTCAAAGTGAACACCACGGAGCCCAGACGGGTCGTGGTCCTGTTAAAGGATCGCCTGGTGTCCCATGAGGAATGGTATCAATAAAGCTTTGTGGAGCTAATTCTGGAGTGAAGATCACGAGACCCTAGACGGGTCATGGTGAGGTTGACAAATCGTTATGATGCTCGTGAAGCGAATGATGAAAATCTAGTGAATACCCAAGTGGTAGCTCAGCACCATGATGATCAACCGAACTGTTGTGCTCAAGACGGGCAGTCTGGTTGCCCGTGATCAATCTCAGGAAAGGAAGTCCCACGGTCCATGGTGCTCAAGACCACGACAGGCCTCACATGTAGTCTTGTGCATGACAGGCCGTTATGCCGCCTGTGAAACCTTTCGATAAATCAGTCCTACTTTATACAGGACTCAGTTTGAACAGACTATTTGAATTAATTAGGTTTATATTTGAAGGATATCTCGTCTTTCTATGAACAAAATGTGACTTTCCTTATTTCCAACTTTGGTTTTTATCGATTAATTTTGGATCAAAAGTTGAAGCTTTTGATTACTTGTTTGAATATCAAGCTTTCTTTGAATTTGCAATCGTTGTAAGTGATTTCTTTTAATGTATTCAATATCTATTATTGCTTATTCTGTTGAAATCATGAGTTGCTAAACAACACAACTAGGAATGTGGGAACCATGACAATAATCTAAGTGTAAATTTGCAGAACGAGTAGAGTGCGATTGTTATTTGCAAAACATTATTCATACTTTCTATATCTTTTCTTTCTAATGAGTGAACACATTAGAACTTGCATGTATCTTCTACTTATTCGAGAGAAAAGGGATAGTTAAGAAAAAGTAGAATTAATATGTTTGTTTGGAGTGAAAATTCGAGTTCGAGAATGTGAGGGTAAAAATAGATAACACTTTAAGACCGAGAGGATTAGAGTGAAAGTTATCTAACAAGACTGAGAAGTGTTAGATGCATCTAAGTTGCTGGTAATTTTTAATAAAACAATTAATCGAAACTTGTTCACGACTCAACACTAAATGATAAGTCATGGGGAACACAATCGTGGTTTCATTCCTCAATTATCACAATCATGAAGTAAAAATCCTACTACTAGTGTTAACTCGAACTTAACATTACAGCATTAGTTACTTAAGAATCATAATTGAAGCCATTTTTAGATTTCTCAATTACTTTCCATGGGAAATAATAACAACAATCGGATAAAGACGTCAATAAAACTATTTATGTAAGTAAATTCTCTATGGGATTGACCTCAAATCACATTGAGTTCTATAAATTGACATTAACTGTTTACACTTCTTAATTAACATGTAAGTTTAGACGTATCAGTGGTCACCTACGAGACCTATCTATGACTCGTCAAATTAGCGACATACCGTCCTTTTGAATTGTTAAAAAGGAAATGGGTCTTGACTTTTTTTTAAAAATAATCCCCACCACCTACAGTTTCAACCTACGGCATGTACGATCACCTACGGTCCATAGATGAGGAACCGTAGACACAGACACAAGTTGACAAATCTGTGTTTTTTCTTTCTTTTCCCAATTAGAGGTGTTACATGATTAATATTAGCCAACTAAATAATTGTGTCTCCATAAAATCATCCCAATAGTTAAAATGAATATGTGGAATAACCCTTAATAAATCAATTGTCAATAAACAAATAACAAACCTCAACAATCACAAATAATTCATAACCCAGACTCCCTGTCCTAATCCTTAATTAACATACCATGAACCCTGTATCACATGATCACATCAAGTTAGCTATGAGATCAACTCACCTTTCAAGTAACCAAACCACTCACAGATCACACATGCAACAATATTTAAATTATAAAGAAGTACATTTGGTTCACTCATTGAACCATAAGCACATACTTGGTACTCTCATCAAATTACCCAAACTCCAACTATTAGTTTATCGGTGTGGTACCCAAGACATCCGTGGTTGGTGTACTCGTGTGGTGCCCGAGACAACAAGATATGGATATCCTCATACCAAGAATGGTATTCAAGCCAAATTTTAGTAGATAATAGAAGTGGTATCTTAACCAACCATAGAGATATCTTGTACTAGACTTTCATCCCCGAACAACTACCCAGGTATAAAGAAGATAGATTGATTATCGAGGCTCACTACATGATTTGAAAAGTTAAGAGTACACTGCCCCTGTGCATGTGACAGGATACTACCACCTCCCGCGTACCCAAGATCATCAAGAAACCAATATGAATGCATAAAATTAGAATAAGAAATTTTTCCACACATAGTACTAGATCCCCTTATAGCATACATAACCCCGCTCTAGCGGTGTCACTGTAGCACCTGATAGTCGCTATAGTGGCATAGCAAGAATCAGAAGCATAACAGAGAGGCGAATGGGTTTTTATGACTATTTTTACCCTCATAGCTCCAAAAACTCGGTTAACTCTTTGGTAACTCCATTCAGAAATGTCAAACTACGGTAACCAATATGTATTCTATACTATGCTTAAGAACGATTGCATGCTATAAATTGAATTGAGTAGAATAGGTTTGGGATTATACAGAAATTTTAAAAAAGAACTGACTAAGCATCAAATTTCTCAAAGCATTGGGCTTTCCATTACATTTAGAATGTTACCACAATGTTCAGGGCGTAAGGATTATGGGTGAAAGGGCCTATATTTGTTCTAAAATGGTTTGAGGGAAGTTGAAGGGTTATATTTTGATGAAATTTAAGGGGGAATAGAGATAATTTGGGTATCTATAAATAGGTTTATTCCAAAGTCGACTTCCCTTTTGGGAGGAAATCCAAGAAAATTATCAAGAAATACTCTTAAAAATTCATTTACTACAGAAAGAAACTGAAGAGTTGGGGTTTCAGAATTCGCATCCCTAACCCATACTAGATGGCATATACAACCCTTTGATATCATCTTTCTAGCCTTAAGGCATTATATAAACTTACATATAGGCGCTTAGGCACTACCCTTCCATTCAATGACTGGTTCAATTGGAAACTGAATTTACCGACTCTTATTCTACAGTCGGCTGAGGAATAACAATCATGAAGCCAATCCATACCAAAAAATAACATCAACGTCAAGCAAATTTAACTCAACTAAATCAACTACAGTGATTTTTTGGAAAACTAAGACCGTGCAATTTCTACATACCAATTTTGCTAAAATTGATTCATCAATAAGTGTACTCTCAATGAACTCTTCTCGATCCTTGTCTAGTTTCGAACAATGGAATTTTATAGGGTTAATCCAAGAAAAGTCCCAAACTTTAGTTGCATTTGTGCCCACATTTGGGCTCACAAGGATAACAAGATCATAGTTGGCATGCACTGTCATGGCTTGGGCTACAACTTGGAAAGTAGCCCTAAACTCAACATGAGTAACTTGTTCAACCAAAAGGTCAACCAAAGGTGGAGGTGATTCTTGTTCCACATTCTGATTCCTTCTCTCGTAAGTTTTTCTTGGAGGCATGATTCTATAAACATATAGAGCATGAGTTAGAGGGAAAATTTATAAAGTCGCACTCTATCGCACGACTGAGAGTATGAAAGAAGTGAAGTATATCTTAAAATTTTTCATAGCCTCTCATTCATAATTGTGGTTTGCATCACACCATGAACAAGACTCTACATAATGCAGCTTTCGGACACCCTAAGACACTTGACTCTGATACTCTTAATACCAAGTTTGTAATGATCTAAGACTACCCCTTAGATGTGACATGGTTTTAAGAGACGTGAATACCCCTAAGCTACACACATGACATAGCACGACACTTAGATAGCATGCATAACTAATAAAATGGAAAGTGGAATAAATTCTTAATAGCTATCATATCAATTAGAAGAATCTGACAAATAAGTACATAAGCAGAAATCTAACATTCTATCTGAGAGCCTCTATATTATAGTGAGATTCTAGGACAAGACCCTACCAAAAAGGGGAGAAATTAATTAATGTAATTAATTAATTAACTTTAATTTAAAAAATAAATGTATTTGTTTTCTTTTATATTTCATTCCCTACCAGAAGGGGCAAAATTCTAGTCAAAAAATAAATTTATTCATTCTCCTCATCCAACATTCTTTCTTTTAGCTTTTTTGGTATTTATCAAACTATGTTATCACGAATATATGTTTAATTGTATTCTCTTCCACATTATATTTATTGTATTTCCTTTTACTTATATGTTAAAAAAATTAGGAATAAAACTTATTAAGTTTCAAAATAAAGTAGAAATATGATAGGCTATATTTATGTATATTTCATATTGTCATTTATTAAATCAAAAACAAAGTAGGAATGCAACTTATTGATTTCCCCCATGAGGTAGGAGTAAAATTTATTATTTTTCCAAATGGACAAGGAATACAATTATTAATTTTTCACATGAACTAGGAATACAATATATTAAGTTTCCAAATGAAATAGATTATATTAATTTCCCAATTGTACTAGGAATACAATTTGCTTATTTCCCAAATATAATGAACTAGGAATGTAATTAACTAGCTTTCCAATTAAAATAGAAAATATGGTAGGTCGTCTCTCTATATAGTTTTCTATCACTCCAACTTTATTATTCACTTTTGTTTTGCTTTTGTTCTTGTCAAGAACTCAAAGAAATCTCAACATTAATTTTGTTTAGTTTGTTCTATTATTATTTTTATTGAACAATGAGTAACTCAAATGAATATTCTCTGGGTGTTGTTATAACTAATATTAATGATCGTGATTCAATAGATAGAATCTTAAGGGCAGGTGTAGAAGAAAATCTACAAGGTCAATTTGAGGCTTACATGGAGGAAGATCAACATGAAGATATATCGAGGTACTATAAAACAAGAATTCATCATGTTGTTGTGCCTGAAGATGGAGTAAATAGTTCAATGAACAAAGAAGAGATTTGTGGCATCTATCTTGAGAAATATGAGAATAAAGAGTCCATTGGGATACTTGGGTGCAAACATGAATATCACGAATGCTATATCAAAGAGTGGTTGCTGAGGAAAAAAGATTGTCCCATATGTCGAGCTTCTGCTTCCTCTTTCACATCAGCAAATTAAAGACAATACAAATGCAATAGTAGTTAAATATTTATTTTATTTTGAAATTTACTTGTAATATTAAGTTTTCTTTTCCTAAGTTTGAAAGACCAAGAGTTGTTTGTTTATCTATGTTTAAAGCTTTATAACTAAGAAAATTTAGTTTTATTTAAGTTTTGGATCGATATCATGCACTACACAATTTTTATTTATACAAGAACAATTTGCTTCTTATTGTAATTATTATTAACAACAATGAATTACAATGGCATATACATTAAGCTTATGTACACAATCTAAGATAAGCATATATTAGGGAAAAAAAAGGTGTATGGTAATGTAGCTTATTTTGTCCACATGCACCAGATTTGTGATGAACAAATAATTGAGCTACAAATAAAATTCAAATATAAAGAATATAGCTGCAAAAATACAAATAGAATTTTACCAATACATCTCCTATGAAATTCAAAAGAAGTTGAAACAAGATTTTTGAACACCAAATACCTAAGATGTATAATCCCTCAAAACATGGAACCAATTATATTATTTTTTTTCTTTAATACCAGACTAAATATTAGTAAAATCCCGTAAATACAAGAAAGGTGTTCAAGACAGCGGACAAATTTCACTAGTTAATTAACAATTGAGTAATTAAGTTGAAAATTAAGAGTAATAATATCTAACTATTTCAATATCATAATTTGTCCATGTAATGAAATCTACAAAAAATTACTTGTATAGTTCTTTATTACTGTAGATCATCGATCAATTTTCAAATGAACAATGATAATGTAGTAAATACATTTCAATATAATCTCGCACATATCGAAGAATCAAACTACAATCGAATCGAATCAAACCGCACATAAAAAATTTAACTAATTCAATCATTTTAGAGTCTTTTGTCTTACTTTTCATTTTATCAATTTCAAGCAGCTTATAATTTATTTACCTTTTTCCTTCCAAACTAAACACCGATATAAAATTGTATTTTACTGTATTTTATTTTGCTTCCTTTCCCCGCAAAGTTTTCAAAAATAAAAGGTCTGTATGTTTTAAAACTCATTTAGGTACATAATTAATAACGACATATCAACAAAGCTGACTCAAAACATATTAGGAATAAACATTATTAACTTACCAAATGAAATATGGCAAACCATCTATATGTATTTCATATTTTCTAATTGATTTCAAAATAAATTAGGAATAGAACTTATTAATTTCCCACATGACGTAGGAATACAATTAATTAATTTATAAAATATAATGAACTAGTAATATGATTTGTTAATTTTCAAAATATGATGAACTAAGAATACAATTTATTCATTACTCAAATATAGTGAACTAGTAAATATGGTAGGTAATCTGCAAATATATTCATTAACACTCGCACTTCCTAGGAGCATTCAAATTAAATTAATGAAACTAACTTGAATAATCGTTATTCGATGGATATGATTTTATTTCCACATAAAATGTTTCATGAGTTACTGGATTGGATCCTATTGCTTCATGTAATAATCAATCGGCAATGTCAATCATCATAAAGTTGGAACAATTTGCAGAATGAGCATGTCACGACTCAAATCACCGTGACTGGCTCCCACACCAAACCCCATGTGTGTGAACCAACACTTAACAATCAAACTCATGAAACATCTAACAATGCTATCCATAAATATATTAGGCCAACAAATAAACTCAAAGTCTTTAAATTAAAATAATAGTGGGCATTCGGGGCAACTACTAAACTACCAACAGAGGAGAACCCTTACCAGCGAAATCAATTGAAACATGTGAAATTAACTTAATTACTAAAAAAATCTCATTATCATCATAGATTTAAGAAAACAAAACATGAGTAAAACCTTTTTACACTAGACTGAAAAACATGTAACACCCCAGAAAATTTATGAGCTAAGACTTGAACCATCATTCGTAGTGAGTAAGTTTCTACCAAGGAATTTAAATTTTTCCTAAGTGTTGAGGTCACTAGATGTAGCACCTTGCATTTCAAGAAGAACTAAAGAGAGTTCATTCAAGTCATTCCTAAGTTCCTGTAAGTTTTTGTTCAACTTCAAACGACCATAATCTTCAGTACATGATGAGTTAGGTGGCCCATAAGATGTCAAATTAATGGTCTTTGAATTATCTTTCCAACACCACCAAACTTCATAAATTTTGAGCTCGTATGAGGGAGATATGCCTATTTGAATCGGGCTATCCAAATATGGAAAGTTACCCAAAAATAGTAAGGGGTGTTTTTGTCTTTTCCTTACTCAATCAAATTTACTTCATTTTACTAAAGTTTTAGGGGTCTAATCTGATTAGGTTCAGTTTTATAATACTAATAGACGCCTAGGGTTTTAGTTGAGAGTTCAAGAAGAGAAAAGAAAAGAAAAGAGGAGAAAAAGGAAAGGATCAAGGCGTTCGTCGAGGTTCTCGAGTTTTGTCACGGATTTTCGCCATGGGTTTGATCCCTAAGAGGTATGTAAGCTTCCATAGTGTTGGGTTTGTTCACCCACATGCCAATCATGTTAATTTCAACGTTAAATTCATTCTAGAAAGTTGAAGGTTTGATGTTCTTGAATTGTGTTCTTGAAATTGGCTTTCGTTCTTGAGTTTAAATGAGATTCATGAGTTCTTGAGGAAATCTTGTCGATTTTAGAGTTGTGTTTGATTAGATTCTTGTGTCCATGTATTGGGTATCTGAATCTAAAGAGAAATTGATAAAAAGAATTGAATTTAGGCGAACTAGGGTTGGAAAACGAGGAAGAAAAAGTCGGGCAAAAAACCAATACCAGGTCCGCGTCGCGAACCTGTTCCTCGGAAGTGAAATTTTTTCTCTCCGCATTGGAGAGAGATAACAGACTCCTCTATTTCAAAAATTATTTAGACCAAATATTATAATTCATCTTCGCATCGCGGACTTGCTCCCCAAACAATGGTTTTGAACTGTTTCTCATGATTAACTATCTAAAACACTTTAAATCATCACAATATCTTTCCTATCACAAATCATAACCTTGAACTCATAATTCAAATTCAAGGTAGAGCTAAAAGTTAAGTTTTGAGAGTTCTTCCAAACATTTTGAGAAAGTCTCTTAGACTCATTTTGAGGAGTCACTACTAGAAAAAAGGCTTAGGGCAACAGTTCAAAAATGGTTGCAATAGATAGGGAAACTATTGCAGTAGACCTATTTATGAACCATTTCATCCGCTCGCGTGGCTATAGACCTACGACAACGGTTTTCTGCGACGGTCGAAAAATTGTAGCCATAGCTTTCTCTATTGGTGTGGATGTGCTGCCATTGCCATAGGACAATCTATAGCAACAGTTGTTTAGTCAAATGTAACGGTTTTAAGCTATTGTTATAGCCTTTCATGGAATGATTGTTGAGGCTAGTGCAACAGTTATTTGAAGTTATTTCAACGGTTTTGTAGGAAATTGCAACGGTTAAGTATATCAGATCTTTTTAATTCTATTGTAATAATTATTTATCTATATGATAAAATATGGTACAAAAAAATTTAAATAAACAATGAAAGGTATCTATATTTTTTATTCAAACAAACATATAATATTAAGAACAGTGAAAGCAGAATTACACTAATTAAAGCAACCAACAACTAGCTCCACCAACTGCTAACCTATACAAATAATCTATCTAGTTTCTTTATTTATATTGTTCTTCTATCTATAACTTTTCTTTACATTAATGTTTACTACTTTGAATGTCAAAATAACTATACTTACATCTCTATTTGCCATTGCTCGTTGATCACCTGTGGTTGAGGCACTTTTTGATTCCACAATGCATTATTTATGGCCATCCAAATAAGAATCTGCACAACCAATATGTTTAGTCAATGTATCATGTATTCAACACTTGAAATTCTACAAACACAATTGAAATACCTAACCTGAATTGAATAGGGTAAACAATTAACTCAAAAGTTCAAACACTAGGGGAAATAAAAAAACATTTTATCTTGTTGATGCATACTCTTAAAGATGAATTTTCATGCAAGCACATCCATTAACTAGTTCATGACTTCACAATGTGACCATTCTTGTAGGAATGTTTCATACTCAACCTTATGAGAAGCCAGATATGCAAAGAGAAATATTACACCGACTTAAATAATTGTGTGTCATTCATCGAGTGTAACAAATTCGATGGATGCCTAATAAACTCTCTAAACTAAGTTGTTGAAAACCAGACTGAAATTTTTATTGTACCATAGGAATTACAGTCTACACTACAGAATATTGAACCATATATATACTAATAAATGAAAATACAATATCAAGACCAAAAAATGTATGAAGATTTTGAAGACAAACCAAAATGGCTATTATGAAATTTTTCATATAGTCTAACAAGTAGCAATAAGATACTTAAATGTCTGTATTGAAATGTTAAGCACTACGAGTAGCTTAAATATATATTGTGATCAGAAGTAAAATCTTCCCATTCTTAAATTTTAATTTTTGAGTTTTTATCTCAAAAATGTATTAAATGAAATAACATACTAAATGCAATTAAAATTTCCAGTTCCGTTGCGATTTCAATATTAACTCCAACTAGTTCCATCCAAAAAATTTCTTTTTGAACTATCCCTCAACAATGAGCATTAAACATTAAAATGATGCAAATCAACTTAAGGTAAAACTATTAAGACTATCTAAATACTATCTTAAACAATAAATAAATCGTTACCTGAAAAGTTGACATGGAAGACTAGTTTGACAGTTCTACTAGTATCGAAGTTGAATACTGAGTTGTAGATGCTAAGGGCCCGTTTGGCCATGCGATATGATATCATGATATGGAATCATGATATGGTATCATGATATGGAATCATGAGATGAAATTGAAGGTTTGTTTGGACATGCGATATGAAATTTTTGTGTTGTATATTTTCTCATAAACATAAAAAGCCCATAAGTTATAAAACTATTAAAATAGCCCCAATTGTTTATTCAATCTTATCAAGTAAACAAAAAATTATAAAATCGCATAATAAGTTATTACAAAATTATTTGTTCTCCACTTAAGTAATTGTTTCATCTAACTTTAATTTTTTTTTTTAAAAATTGAACATAAATTGTAGTGTACTAGTCTTTAATATAATCCTCCTACATAGTACGGACAATTTCCTCACGTTGAACTTGCATTTCTCGATCATGTGACCGAGAAGACGAACCAACATTGTTACTTTGAGGTGTGAGTTAAAGTGACTATATGTTGGTGAGAATAATAAATTTTATGTCGGTGAGAATAATAAATTTTAAAAAGTAATGATGTGATTATAAATTTTATTTATATATGAAACAAATGGTTAGTAGATATAAATGTGGGATTGTTTTAACAAAATATAAACTCATGGATCAATTGTTGTATTAAAATATCTCAAATCATGATATGAAATCACATGGTGATTCCATATCATGGTTTTTGGAGAATATGATATCACCTCTCATGATATGAAATCATGAGATGAAATCAGCGTAAAATCGCATGTCCAAACGCTGATTTCATCTCACGATATCATATCGTGATATGATATCGCATGGCCAAACGCCTACTAAGTATGTTGGAAATTTCGGTGCTTCAGATAGTTTTATCTTCTAGAAATTTCTTCTCATTATTCCTACACTGGAAAAAAGTTCTTTTCTCTTTTAATTCTTTGTAAAATGCAGTAACTCCCTAGGTTCTAGTTTTTCAAAAGTTCTCTAGGTCTTACCTTACTAAGTCTCAATTACTTGTCAAAATTTTTTTGATTGTTCGGTTGGGTATAAAAGAAATACATACATATATGATAACTCATACCCAGAAATATATTACTTGTCCATTAGAGAGGACTATTTAGGGAAAGCTAGTCCAATATATTATGTTCTACAAAAAATAATATCTAGTTCTAGGTGAACATGATGTCAAGAATAGAGATGCACCTCAAGTTCCATAGATAGCAACGACTCTAGAGCTTAATGTTGTCATCTTCGTTGAGAACCTCTTTGTCATTGAGTGCAAAGAACATGATCGTGTCCAGTGTCTAAATCAAACACTAATTAAACATGACTCACAGTCGCGCATTAGCCCATTTACTTCAAAAGCAATGGGAATAACCTCCCTCAAGATGTTGTCCTTGTTACTGTAATGGGAGTTGAAAAGGATGTCAACAAACTGAAAGACCTGAGGTTGGAACTCAAACTTCTTCCTATTATCTTGGAGAGTTTTTATTTATGTAGACTCAACTTTCGTGAATCCTGTTTATGATACAATACTTATTATCGAATGAAAAAATAAAATCATAGTAAGCATATGAAATGAATTAAAATCAACTCATGGAACTTTTAACAAGGTTAGAATGGTCGATAAATCAGTTAAAGCAACACTTTTTTAAGTAATGGCAGAGTCCAAAATACAAATAATGTAACAAAGTTCCTCTTTTATAACCTCTCTATTGACTAATATCTTCTTTTCACATTATTTTTCATTCATAAAAATCTATATCTATATGTATATTACAAGCTAATTGGTTGTGCAGTTAAAATGAAATTAGATTCGATATACTGTTATCTACACAATGATCCATCATAACAAAATTCTTGCACCCTAATGACCAAACTAGTAATATCTTTATAAACATAACTTGTTAAAGAAACCACAAAAAAACTCATTTCACATATGCCCTTTCTTCGAAGAATTATGAATTCAAAATTTAAATTTAGCTATGAAAGGGTATGAAAGAATTGGAACCTACTGTTGCATCGTAGCCAAATCGGCCAGGGACATGCGACTCCTCTGCCCTTGGGCCATTCTGACCCATTCAGGATCACTTCCATTGAACATGCTCCAAAAGATATAATCAATTAATATGATTTTCCCTTAAATTCCCAATACAATAATAGACAAAATTGGATGAATTTGTAGGCAAAATCCATCGATTTATTCAAAGGGGAATACCCTATTCTTTAAATGGTTTGAATCTAATGAAACATACTTCTCCCTCACAAATATATATGAGTATGATTATGTATGATAACCATATATGTCAACAAAAAATAGATGAGAGAATGAACTTTGGGAAGGTGCGTTCTTACCATATATGGCGTTCATCAGACATTTGAGACTGAGTTCAATGGAACTTTTAGACAGAGCCTTAGAGAACTAGGTTCATTCATTTCTTTGAAGAAGACTGACTTGAGAAGTTTTAGATCTATATTGGGTTTGGGCATATTATAAGAAGGGACGGTGAAAAGTTTTATAGTACAATAATTTTTATTTTTTTCGAGAATTGTTGCCACAAAGGGTCTATTTCAATAGTTTCATAAAGGGTTTCAAAAAATGATACTACAATAACATGTATTTTTCTATTGCAACAATTTTATTTAAGAAGTGTGCCAATAGAGTCAAAAGTCTATGGCTACGGTCTTAACTGTTGCAATAGATATGCTACTGCAACGACTGTATAAGCGTTGCTACAAATCTTTAGCCATAGCCGATGTACCATGAGTTTTCGGTACTATTGATATGTTTCTCTTAGGATTTGTGAATGTGTAGGGCATTTGTGTGTTAATTTTGTGTTTTTTGCTGTAATTTCAGGGAATAAACTCAAGCACTAAAATATGAAAATGTAGCTGAGGTAAGTGCTGAAAAAGAGTCACCTACGGAGACACCTACGGACCATAAGATGAGTTACGCCCTGTAGATAAAGGTCGTGGGACGACCAGGTATGGCAAGATTGAAACTCATGGAAATCTGACCAAGTGTGGAACCAAGGTGGGGACTGACGGACCGTTGAATGACTTACGATCCGTCCTGCAGCTCCGTAGAAGTGATCAGAGGAGTAGTTCCAGTACCTGAGTTGAAATAATCTAAGTATAGAGCGACGGAGGTTACTGACGGTCCGTCGTATCACTGACGGACCGTGCTGCTGGTTCGTGGAAATTGACTGAGAGAGGTGGATTTGTGAAGATTTCAAATCGGCTAAGTATGGAGCCACGGAAGAGACCTATGGTCAGTCATTCATCTTACGGACCGTAGGTCAGCCTCGTGGAATAGAAACGCGTCCTGCAGTTTTATTTCCTTGTTTTGTTTCCATTTTATTTTAGGATTTGTTTTCTATAAATAGGGTATGTAAACCTCGTTTTTGGGGGTTGGACCTTATTATTTTATTCTAGTTCATGACTTGGGAGATTTACTTGCAAATTTAGTAGTTCTTAAGTTCCTAAGTTCGTTTTGAAGATTTTGTTGTTGCAATTCAAGTTGAATTTTTATGTTTATTATTCTTCGTACGTAAGTTCATAATTCTTTCATTTAAAACAATGAATTGTATTCATATGATTATGGATAACTAAACTCCACGACTAGGGTTGTGGGAATCATGTGCGGTTAACAAAGTATGAATAGTAAATAAGCAATTCTTGAATAGTGTTTTGCATGCATTGATAATTCTTTAGTTTAGAAGTCTTTTTAACGAGTGGACGCGTTAGAACTCACATTGTTGCTACTTGCCGGACCAATGAGGTAATCAACAAGAAAAGAATTATCAACTTTGATTTAGTGTGATACTATCTAATTGGCTAGTGTCAATTGGTGTGAAGTAATAACTAAGCCAAACATCGATTATGATGTCTAATATGAGGTAAAGGTAAGGGTTAGTAAATTATACACTTGTAGCCGGACCAAGGTGCGGGGTGAAATTCTCTAGATGTCTGACCAAGGATTTAGAGATACCTAGCTTATCATTTTGCATGTAGTACACTAGGAAATGATTGTTATTACTAGGATTACTATGTTATGAGCTTGTGGGGAACACATATACCCTAGTGGATTTTCTCATCTTGATAACAACCAGAATTGACTTTTGTTTATTGATTAATTACTGAATTCTTACAATTTGTTTCACAAAATCCCCCCTTTAATTACTTGTTTCTGGAGGTGTTTTGACCAAACGAATATAATTGTTGGTTAAAGTTAAGTCTACACCATTTTCCTCGTGGGATCGACCCCAACCTACAAGTTGGGTTCTTTGATTGATAACGATCGCTTATGCTTCTTTAGAGAGGTGTAATTTGAGCATATCAAATTTTGGCGCCACTGCCTGGGAAATTTGTCTTTTAGATTAATTTTAACTACATTATTGAACTTTTGTCAAATATTTCCTATTTTTACTTTTTCTTTTTGCTTTTGTCTCTCTCAGGTTCTAACTCCAGTGTATGCCAAGCACACGGAGCCAATGTGAACCACTTACTCCTTACGATCCAGTGTTGAACCGAACATTGCGAAGAATGAACAATCAAGGAGTTCAAGTTAATCCTATCGGAGGCAACCTAGGTGATGAAGTTGAGTTGCAACCTCCGAGGGTGGTTGGGGGAGACAACCAGGTTCTAGCTGAAAATCAATTGGGAGAGGCAGAGATGGTACATGGCTCACTAGGCCCTCGACTACATGACAACTATAGGGGCAAGGTAAACAATGCTGCCTTAGATGGACCTCTTGTCCTACCCCCTTTGCCTCTGGGGCACACATTTGTAGTGACCAGTAGCTTGATGCAGATGCTTACAGCGAGGGGCTTATTATCAGGTTCGCCATCGGAAGAACCACATTCTCACATAGCCAAGCTAAGGGGAGTTTGCAAGAGCTGTGTGGGTCGGCCAGACTTGGATATGGATGCCATCGGATTGCAAGTGTTTCCTCTATCATTAACAAGTGATGCAACTCTATGGTTCATTGAGCTTCCTTATAACTCAATATATACAAGGGACCAACTAACAGATATGTTCTTCGCAAGATATTATCCAGTGTCCAAGAAGCCCAATCATAAAGATAGGGTCAATAATTTTGTAGCATTACCTGGAGAGTCTGTGAGTAGCTCTTGGGACAGATTCACTGCATTTGTAAGAGATGTTCCGAATCACCGTATTGATGATGAGTCGCTGAAGGAATATTTCTATCGAGTTCAGGATGACAACAATAAAGTAGTGCTTGATACTATTGCTGAAAGATCACATGGTGAGTGCACATATGCACAGATTGAAGAAAAATTGGAGAAGCTCTCTCACAACAATAAAGCATGGAGAACTAGGAGGTTGGATACTGGGAGAAACACATTTGTCATTCATGCTACGAACAACCAGTCTATAGAGGAGAATCGTGAGGAAATGGCTCAGATGAGGACCAAATTGGGGTTGGTATTGAAGCATATGAGCGGAGGTGCAGAGAAGGTAAATGTTGTGAATTACTTGACTAGAACGCCACCACCAGTTGAAGAGTGTTACTATGAAGAGGATGCTTATGCGGTGAATGATTAGACAGGGGGTTTCCGACCAAACACCCAAGGATCTAACATGCAAAATTGGTGCCACGGTCAAGGAAACCAAGGTCGGAACTATGGCAACCACAACTAAGAGGGTCAATATGTCCGGGATGGGAACTTCAATCATGACAACAACTACAACCGGAATAACAATGGCAACATAAATGATTGGGTTGGACCCTATGTTCCCTCTCAAAATCGGGAATCTTGTACTAGGGAAGCTGGAGGCAATATGGCACGTATTGAAGATATGATGCATAAGATGATGAGAAGGTTTGATGCAACTGATGAGAATGTGAAGGAGATGAGAAACGACTTGTCTGGTATTGGTCAAAAGGTTGATGCCCATGCAGTGTCAATAAAGCATCTAGAGTAGCAGATGACTCAGTTGTCTACTACAGTGAACCCACGTCAACCTGGCACTCTTCGTAGCAACACCATCTAGAATCCAAAGAATGATGGTCATTGTATGGCCGTTACTACTCGAGGGGGTAAGCAAACCATACATCCACCTATGTCATCTGTGGTGGATGTTGAGATTAGAAAATAAGATGATGTGGTAGAGGTTAGAGAAGAGTCTGAGAATGCGACAGAGCAAGAAACGGAGATATCTCAGAAAGTGGTCCCCATACCTAAACCTCCACCACCTTTTCCACCGAGGTTAGTGAAGAAGACTAAAGATGGTAAATATCGTAGGTTTATTACTATATTGAAGCAGCTT
Organism: Solanum okadae; assembly: GCA_036553675.1. Lineage (NCBI taxonomy): Eukaryota > Viridiplantae > Streptophyta > Magnoliopsida > Solanales > Solanaceae > Solanum > Solanum okadae. The sequence goes on from CM071682.1 coordinate 31,057,088, forward strand.
TCCATCAATGTTCCTTTGATAGAGGCTTTGGAGCAAATGCCTGGGTATGCGAAGTTTATGAAAGATATGGTGACAAAGAAAAGGTCTATGAGTTTTGAAGATGGTGATAGATTGCAGCATTATAGCGCTATTGCTACAAGATCTCTCGTGCAGAAGAAGCAAGACCCTGGTGCTTTTATGATCCCATGTACTATAGGGTTGTTAGACTTTGCTAAGGCATTGTGTGGTCTTGGTGCTAGCATTAACCTCATGCCATTGTCTATTTATAAGAAGTTGAGTCTAGGGGACCCAAAGCTTACTACGATGCAGCTACTTATGGCCGATCGTACCGTGAAAAGGCCCATTGGTGTATCCATGATGTCCTAGTAAAAGTGGAGTCATTCATCTTTCTAGCTGATTTTGTGATTCTTGACTATGAGGTTGATTTTGATGTTCCCATCATCCTTGGGAGACCATTTCTTGCCACAGGTCATGCATTGGCTGATATGGAGAAGGGACAAATGAAGTTCAGACTGAACAATGAAGAAGCAACTTTAAATATTTGTAGGTTCATGAAACAGAGTGGTGAGCTCCAAATGGTATCCACTATAACTTACAGAGTTGAGAGTGGAGAAGAAGTGTGAATTGAAGAGCGACCTGGTGTGGAGGAACTAGCAGCAGTTTTGATGAATTTCAGTAGTGATGGTATTGAAGAGTACGATGAGTTGGTAGTTGCACTAGATAGGTGTGAATATCGGTCGAAACAAAATAAGTATGAATTAGACATGAAGAATCGTCAGTCTCCACCAGCGAGACCATCTATTGTGGAGGCACCGAAATTGGAGCTTAAGGCTCTACCACCACATTTCAGGTATGTATTCTTGGGCAGACATAACAATTTGCCGGTCATTATTTTGGCAGATCTAAATGCATGACAAGTAGAGTGCTTGGGGACTGTATTAAAGAGGTACAAGTGAGCTATTCGGTGGACTATTACGGATAATATTGGTATTCCTCCTGGTATTTGTTCAGACAAAATCCAACTCATGCCAGATCACAAACCTAGTATTGATCATCAAAGAAGATTAATTCCACCTATGCAAGAGGTAGTTGAAAAGGAGATCATCAAGTGGTTAGATGTTGTAGTTATCTATCTCATTGCAGATAGTAGTTGGGTATGCCCTGTTCAATGTGTGCCCAAGAAAGGTGGGATTACTGTAGTGCCTAATGAGAGAAACGAGTTTTTCCGATACGGCTCGTGACTGGATAGAGAGTTTGCATGGACTACCAAAAGATAAATGCTTGGACAGAAAAGGACCATTTCACTATGCCATTCATGGATCAGATGTTAGATAGGCTTGCTGGTAAGGGTTGGTATTATTTTCTTGATTGTTATTCGGGCTACAAACAAATTTTAATAGCTCTGGAGGACCAAGAGAAGACCACCTTCAATTGCCCTTATGGGACTTTCACCTTCAAACGGATGCCCTTTGGGTTGTGCAATGCTCCAGCAACCTTCCAGCGTTGTATGATGCCAATATTCTCTGATATGGTGGAGGACACTATTAAGGTATTTATGGATGATTTCTCTGTGGTAGGTGATTCTTTTGATCGATGTATCAATCATTTGGCTGAGGTACCGAAAAGATGTGAAAATTGCAATCTGGTGCTGAATTGGGAGAAGTGCCACTTTATGGTGAAGGAAGGGATAGTTCTAGGCCATCGAATTTCTGAAAAGGGCATTAAGGTAGATAAACCGAAAGTTGAGGTAATTGAAAAGCTTCCACCACCTATCTCTGTAAAAGGTGTTCAAAGTTTTCTTGGGCATGCAGGTTTCTATAGGAGGTTCATCAAAGATTTCTCTAAAATTGCACATCCATTGTGCAAACTACTCGAAAAGGAGTATAAGTTTGATTTTGATGATGCTTGTCTGAGAACATTAGGAGAGTAGAAGGAAAAGTTGGTTACTGCACCTATCATTATTTCACCGGATTGGGGACAACCGTTTGAAGTAATGTGCGATGCAAGTGGAGTGGCGCTTGGTGAAGTATTAGGATAGAGGCGAGATACAATTCTCCATCTTATTTGCTATGCTAGCAAAGCTCTAAATGTGGCCCAGAAGAATTATACTGTGACTGAACAAGAGCTTGTTGCAGTGGTTTTCACATTCAAAACATCTCGATCCTACCTGCTTGGTACTAAGGTCATAGTGCATACTGACCATTCTGTATTGAGGTATTTGATGTCGAAGAAGGATGCAAAACTGAGGCTGATTAGATGGGTATTGTTGCTACAAGAGTTTGATTTTGTGTTAAAGGATAGAACGGGGACTGAAAATCAACTTGCCGATCACTTGTCCAGAATGGAGGAAGAGGCTATGCTAAAGCTCGGTGATGGGGCTGAAATTAATGATGCTTTTCCAGATGAACATGTATTGGCTGCTTCTCATGATCTGATTCCTTGGTTCGCAGACTTTGCTAATTATTTGGCAAGCAATATAATTCCCCCGGATTTGTCTTTTTACCAAAGGAAAAAGTTTATGCATGATGTGAAGAAATTCTTTTGGGATGAGCCTTACTTGTATCGTAGTTGTGCTGATGGAATTATTCGTCGCTGTGTGCCCGAGATTGAGATGTTGAGTGTACTTAAAGCATGTCATTCATCGCCTGTTGGTGGGCACCACAGTGGTATTCGAATTGCACATAAGATTTTGCAGTGCGAGTACTACTGGCCTACTATCCACCAAGATGCTCATGATTTCGCCAAGTCTTGTGATCATTGCCAAAGAGAAGGAGGGATTTCGAAGAGGCAAGAGTTTCCTATGAATCCTATATTCGTGATAGAGTTGTTTGATGTACGGGGCATTGATTTTATGGGTCCATTTGTGACTTCACACGGGATGAAGTATATTGTTGTTGTTGTTGATTATGTATCGAAGTGGGTAGAAGCAGTTGCGCTTCCCAACAATGAAGGTAAAAGTGTCACCGCATCCTTGAAAAAGAAGATCTTCTCCAGATTTGGTACATCGAGGGCGATTATCAGCGATGGAGGTTCCCACATTTGTAATAAGTTGTTTAAAGCGCTACTTGAGAAATATGGTGTCCGCCACAATGTAGCCACTCCTTATCATCCGCAGACTAGTGGGCAAGTTGAAGTGTCCAACAGAGAGATCAAACATATTTTGGTGAAGACTGTGAATGCTAATAGAACGGATTGGTCAAGGAAGCTTGATGATGCTCTATGGGCCTATCGCACTGCATACAAGACTCATATAGGTTTGTCTCTTTACCAACTTGTATATGGGAAATCTTGCCATTTACCCGTAGAGATAGAGCATAAGACTTTGTGGGCAATGAAAAAGCTAAATTTGGATTGGGGAGCCGCATCTAATCAAAGAATGAATGACTTGAATATGCTTGATGAGTTTCGCCTAAAACCTTATGAAAGTTAAGCCTTGTACAAAGAGAAGATGAAGAGGTATCATGATCAAAAAATTGAAAAACGAGAATTTGTTGTGGGTGATCTTGTGCTTCTATTAAACTCTAGGTTGCACTTGTTTCCGGGGACAGTCAAATCCAAATGGACCGGGCCATTTTTGCTCACAAAAGTGCTTCCTCATGGAGTGGTTGAGCTTGAAAATAGTGACGGAACAAGGTTCATGGTTAATGGGCAAAGGATCAAGATCTATCTGGGAAATGCAGAAAGTGTGCAAGAAGTTATGGAGGCCTATCATCTTGATGAAGTCTGAGTAATCTAGAGGCCTACGTCGTGCCACGACGTTAAATCAAGCGCTGCTTGGGAGGCAGCCCATGGTGCACAATCTAGCCAACAATAGATTTTTGTTTTCCATCTAGCAGTTTCTGTTTTTCATTGAGTCTCTATATTAATTTAGATAGGTGTTTTAGTTTTTTTAGTGTGGCTAGAATTAACATAGGGTCCGTGTCTAAAAAGTGTCCAAAAATTGTAAAACGAAAGGGCTAAGGGTTGATACATGTACAGGGGCGAGAAGCAAAATTTGCAGAAAAATGTCTGGTGTAGCGGTCTACGGACCCCATCGATGGTCTGTCGTTCACTCCACGGATCGTGAATGGCATCTGTAGACCCCAGGTAAGTCCCTAATTTTTTTTCAAGCGTTGAGGTGCTCTACGTTCTCGACCTACGAACCGTTAGCGGGGTCTCGTAGGTCGAAACCCTAGTCTGCCTGACTCGACCCGGACTTCCCCTATTTAAAAACCCAAAAGTTTAAAACAGTTCCCCCTCTTTCTAAAACACTCATCCGCACCCCCACACCCTAAATCCCACAAATTCACTCCCTCACACCACCCTCCATCAGATCTCCCTAAGAAATTCACCCCCAAAATCAACACACTCACACCCTTCCCCTCTTCCATGCATATTCCTAACTTCAAGAGGGTTGGCGGGAGCGTCAAGTTCTATGCCCGTGTTTGAGGTTCTGCCTACTAGGGAGATTAATATGAGCACCAATGATGGTGCAGTTAGAGTGGCTGACAACACTACTGATGGTGCTGTCCTTGTTGATGTGGGCATTACTGAGGGTGACCTGAGTGTTGATTTAGCGGGTTCCGGGAAATCGGACCCACCCGTTTGTTGATGGTTCATCGGTGCTATGCCCCACAGGTTTGTTTCACCCAAATCCATTACTTTTTTCTGTTTTTGTGTGCATTGGGGACAAGTGCACCTATTTTTGTTGGGGGTGGGGTAAATGGATTGTGAGTGATAGGGTGAACTCTGAGTAACCCAACTGATAATCCTCTCTTGGGGTTTTCTTGCCTGTGTCCTTTTCCCCCAAAAGACTATTTAATTTCTGTTGAACCGGCATGTATTAGGATCGTATGTGTAGAAGCATGAACAAGAATGAATCATGATGGCTTATGATTTTGTGACACCCGTCCTAATTTTGTGATGTGTGCTAGACTTGGTAGGCTAAGATAGGCTAACTGTGTTGGCTCTGAGTATGACATGATAATGAATTAACTTGATGGCATGACTTAAGCTGAAACTTGAATTGGGTAATCTGATCATCTGATAATGAAACTATGTGCCAATAGTGTGTGAGAATAGTTGATTGTTCAAACAGATTTTGTGCAAAACTAGAACTTGCTCGATTAGTCCTGCTAAGACAATTCAATCTAGAGGCTAGGACGTGATCATAGGCCCTTGTTCTGATAAATCCACAAATTGCCTGAAAGGTGATAAAACCAAATGAAATACATGCTCCCTTTGATCCAAATTCTTTGAGCCTAAAATTAGACCATTTCTTTCTAAACTCCGAACTCACCTTCCCATAATCGACTATGTTGGCCCCTGTCCCTCCTTGGACATGTGCAGCTCGACTTATACCCAAATCCTAAGTTGAGGGTGGCTAATGTAAATAGTAACGTCAATCTTGGCCCTGACCTGACATCGGGTATTGTGTACCTCAACCAATGGAAAATCCATAAGTTGAGGGTGGTTATGAAAGAGGAAACCGAAAGAAAAATGGGTATGAAAAGAGTTTGATTTTGAAAAAGAGAGGAGAGGATGTGACTTGTTGAAAGCTAAAGAAAAGGATAAAATGCAAGAAAAAGTTGAAAGTAAAAAAAAAAACTACAAAGTCTAAAATCACATCTATGGTTGAAGAAAATCAAGGGAAATAAGGCAAAAAGAGGTTGAAAGCCTAGTGTAATGTCAAGGAGGGCAGAAAGTCACTAAGAAGCACCCAAATGTACCACACCTGACCCTGAGCCTACGTTACAAGCCAAGAAAGTCCTATAGTGATACTAGAGTCTAGTATGGAGAGTCTAAGCAGTGAAAATAAGGGCATGCCTATGGTACTGAGCACTAACTGTACTTGAAGTTATTTCTGAGTGTGAATGTTGAATGAATCCTTGTACTAAAAGTCATTCATTTTGTGAAAAGAGGGATTTCGTTTTGAAAGAAGGGCATTAGTTACATTGTCAGAAAATTGGTACCTTGGTGATAGTAAAATAGTGTATGTTGTGTGTTGGTTGGTCAATCTTTGTCATGTTTTGATCCGCACAAATTATCTTGTTGAGTTTAAGAGAACAAAGTCGCACTCAAAGTAGAAGTTGGGATGAAGAGCCTTGATATTGGTTGGGCTGAGATTTTGTGCTTATGTACAAGTGTCGTTTAGTGTCATAATGTGTTGCTTGAGGACAAACAACGATTTTAAGTTGAGGGTGTTGATCTACCATGAGTTTTCGGTATTATTGATATGTTTTTCTTAGGATTTGTGAATGTTTAGGGCATTTGTGTGTTAGTTTTATGTGTTTTTGCTGTAATTTCAGGGAATAAATTCAGGCACTAAACGCTGAAAATGTAGCTGAGGCAAGTGCTGAAAAAGAGTAACCTACGGAGACACCTACGGACCGTAAGATGAGTGACGCCCCATAGATAAAGGTCGTGGGACGACCAGGCATGGCAAGATTGAAGATCATAGAAATTTGACCAAGTGTGGAACCACGGTGGGGACTGATGGCCCGTTGAATGACTTATGGTCCGTCCTGCAGCTTCATAGAAGTCATCAGAGGAGTGGTTCCAGTACCTGAGTTGAAATAATCTAAGTATAGAGCGACGGAGGTTACTGATGGTCCGTCATATCACTGACGGACTGTGCTGCTGGTTCGTGGAAATTAACTGAGAGAGGTGGATTGTAATATTTTCTTTGTAAATTTATAACTTTAATTAATAAAATCCTTTAGTTTGGTGTGTACATCAGAAGTTATCCTGAGTGGAGTCCTACTACAGGTAGTTATTTAATTATAGTTTATATTCTTTATGTGCTTAGCCTAAATGATAGGTTAGATTATTTGTGTTGAACTATAACATACTAAGTTACTACAACAGATGTCGATTATGTCTATTATTTTAACATATTGGACAGTTCTACAAAGGTTAAGTTAAAATGATCTTGACATATTCTTGAAAGTCTGTCTAATGAATCCATTGGATTACCCGTTAGCCAGGAGGGCATTAGGGTGAACCTGGATAGTAGAAGCTAATAATAATAAGTATCTTTATTAAATTGTGGATAGTTCTCTCATAGGCCCTGGTGTTGGCCATGGTTACCAGGTACTTTAATTCTTCCTTCTTTCATCTTTTATCTTTCTTCGATCTAGAGCCGTGCCTATGTCCAACTAAAAGACTCATATCTATGTCGGATATCTAACTTCACTTTTAAAGCTATCATGAAAGATCTAGACATTATCTAAATATAAATAAATTTATATCTGGTTTCTTGACTTGATTCCTAGATGGTGGTACAGTCAAATTTGATGCAATACGTTATTGGCTTTGTCTTAGTGACTCCGTTTAGCCAGGCATGCTCCAATGCCCACTAATGAATTGAAAAAAGGGCTCTCTATACCCGGTTAAAACTTCCAGATAGATAGGCTCAATAACAATACGTACTTGAATCTTGACAGACCCTTTGCTCGGGTAAAAAGGACTAGATCCTTCGATACAGCCATAAAACTATATAAAAATTTGTATATATTTCGATTCAGATTTATTCCTTGAAATCTGAAATCTCAGATGGCCTCTGCACAGGAGTAGCCATAGTTATATAAACTTCAGTATAATATCTTGCATATCGGCATGGTTCAAATTGCTTTTAAGCCTTTGACCCTTAAAGGGTTACCTGAGACATTTTTAGTTGCCTTGCGTGATGCAAGAAATTTAAATTTTAGACAATCTTTGATGGGTTCGATTGAATCTAATGTGGCATATGGTCCAGTTTATTTTAATACTCAGCCAAACTTCCAGTTATCTTTAACAGATCCTAATATTCTTGATGCTTTAACTTTAAATGTTAAAACGCATAGTTATAATTATGCGTCTGGATTTGAATTGATTTGCTTGTCTTATAGAATTAATTTCAAATTAATTTCAATGTTAAACACAAGATGTAAGTTATATGATATATCTGATCAAATTATTTTAGTAGAAACTAAATTTCCTAGATCTAAGGTCACTACTAGACGACCTATAAAATGGGAAGAAATTAATTTTCCGACTGCTTGGACTTTGGACTCAGTAATTGCTCCAAATCAAATGACGGATGCAGTCGCTAATTCTGATTATTCTCATATTACTCAGAATCCGGATGGTAGGATTTGTAAGCAGTTTCATGACATTCCTTATAGTAGACATTCATTTTCTTCTGATAGGAGATTGCCTGCTATCCATCATATTTCCCCCTTTGATCTTGTGTATGCTCAGCTCGTAAGTGTGCTGCTTCGTTACATACTCTACCTTCAAGTATATCTGTGGATCAAAATGATAGACTTGTTAATAAAATAAAAATTAATCCTCGTTTAAATATTGTTCATGCAAATGATATTGCTTCTGATATTTCTGATAAGGACATTCCTTCTCAGTCCGAAATGGATTTTGATCTTAACAATACTTGATGATGGATGTACACCAAATAGATTTTAGTCCAAGTTCTCTGGCAAGAAAGTACGTTAAGAATGAGTTCTTAAGTGATAAATGAAACCAGTTTAAAACTTGGTTTTTTGACACTTATAGTGCCGATGATTTGAATAATATTTCACAATAGTTTTCCGAAACTTGTACTTTTACATAGTCAAATTATGTATTTTGTACCTTCTTTTATAACCACTTATTTACCTTTATTCATCAACGTTCTTGAACGATCTTATAAAGATGGAACTGGTAATATTATCAAGGTTGTTTACCCTCATCAGTTATTTTACCTAATAATACTGGTATTACTTTTATTGCCTTCCAAAAAGTTGTTGAAGAGGATGTTACGGCAGTCAGCATCAATGAAATTAATAATTTGATTTCTCAAAATAATTATATGAGACTTTATGTTAAAGTTCTGGGTGAACATATTGGTTCTCTGGATAAAAAACTAGATGATTTAACTGCTTTGATAATTCAAATAAAAAATGATGTAAAGACTTTTAATAAAGCTTCTACCTTTAAAACTAAAGCAGAAGTTGATTTAACTATGGCTACTCCGTGCAGAGGCCATCTGAGATTTCAGATTTCAAATTCAAATATTTTTATCATTTCGAAGAACTTGTTGATAAGAAGTTTTCTGAATTTAGTGCAAAACCCATAGATCTGTCTGAAAGTTTTGCTGATGCAATGGAAAATACTTTTGATTTTGAAAAACACATGTCTTTAGAGTTTAATAAACTTCGTGGTTATCCTAAGAAAAATAGTGGTAATACTACTAAAGTGCTCATAAACCTAGTATGCAAACTTATTATTATTCTAGACCAACTCCTCAAGATGTGCTTATAGAGGAATGAGACTGGAATCAGACTAATACCTCATATAGTGGGTCTGAAATTTATGAATGTAATTTTGTTGGCTTGACTAATAGACAGTTAACTATTCTTGTTCATAGAATGCTTATGTATGCAACTATCTGTACAAGTGTTAAAAATTCAGATAGAAATATTTGCAAAATGATAATTGGCTTTCCTGGCCAACTTCGGGGCTGGTGGAATAACTATATGAGCATCGAGGCCAAAGTAGCTGTAATTAATGCTACTTCTAATACTGAAGGTGTTGATTAACTTAGGCATGGATGTAGTACAAAATAGAGAAAATGCGGTTTATACCTTAGTCTTAACCATTTTAGAACATTTCAATGGTAGATTTACCAATCAGTATGAGACTGTTCGTACCCTGTTAATTGGTCTACGATGTAGAACCTTAGGAGAATTTAGATGGTATAAATATACTTATTTGAGTAGGGTGATGGAACTACCCGTAAACATTTATGAACACTGGAAAGCTAAGTTTATAGATGGCCTTCCTCCGTTATTTGACGAGTGAGTTCGGAAGATTCTAAGGAATACGATTGGAGAAATCCCTTATAGGGATTATACTTACGGAAAGCTAATAGTAGTTTGCACTCAAGAAGGTATAAATTTGTGCAACAAATTAAAGTTAACCTGACAGCCTAAGAGAGATAAGTTCAGAGAAAGATCCCAGCTAGGAGTCTTTTGTACCCAGTTTGGTTTACCCAGTACTTCGACTGATAGCAAGAAAACCAAACAGAGAGATTCTAGAGGCTCCAATCACGATGAACCTTATAAAAAAGATGGTCTAAGCATAGACATAGATCTAAGGAAGATCTAGATGATAGAAACGCCTCTCGTAAGTCTAATAGATTTATCAAAAATAGGTCCAGGCGGGAGGTCACCAACGCCGCCGAGTTTTCTCAATTCCGAGCTCTGAGTAAAAAGTTATGATGGATTTACTAACGTCGCGCAAACCTGGCAGCAGCTTTGTGACGCGGAACCAATACGGACTTCACTGCCTGGTGAAAAATAATTCCGACTCCCAGCTCGTTTTATTTATTTCTTTAAGGGTATTTTAGTCCTAAAAACCCTTAGGAGGTCATCTAAATTGCCCTAAGCGAGTAGAAAACCAGTTTTCTTAAATCAAAAACCCTCTCATCCACTCCAAAAATTCTACGCTCAAGAAATTCAAGAGAACACCAAGGATAGGGTTCATCTTTCAAAGGTTTTCCTTCAAGTTGCTTCAAGAAGATATTCTTTCAGGTTTGTAAGCTTCCATAGTATTGGGTTTGTTCAACCACACGCCAATCATGTTAATTTTAGCTTTAAATTCATTCTAAAAGTTGAAGCTTTGATGTTTTTGTTATGTATTCATGAATTTGCTTTCGTTCTTGAATTGGGCTGAGATTGAGGAGTTCTTGAGGTTAATGTGTCAATTTATACAGGGGTTAGAGTTAGATTATATAGTGTGCATGTGCTGGGTATCTAAATCTAAAGAGAGATTGAGAAAAATAATTGAATTTAGGCGAATTGGGGTTAGAAAATGAAAAAGAAATTTCGTCGGTCAAAATTTGAAGTTGGTTGCGCGTCGCGGGGCAGGTTCCCAGATTTGTGAATTTATGTTTCGCGTCGCGGAGCTGACACGGAGTTTTTTGTCTCAAAAGCCATTTTTGAAACCAAATTTTAAAAGCCTCTCGGTGTCACAGACCCACTCTCAAATATTGGTTTTCAGTTTTTTCTCATGTTTAGCTATCTAAAATCATTCCTAAACATCATGAGATATTTCCTATCACAAATCAAAACCTTGAATTAATAAATCGCATTCAAGGTAGAGTTGAGAGTCCAGTCTTGAGAGTTCTTTCGAACATTTTTCAGAAAATCCCTTTTTGTCTTTTGAGGAGTCTTCTACAAATTCCAATAACTTGTTTCAAGACTCGAGCAAGTGAGTATGAGAGTGAGAATAATGTAGTCTACATTGTCATCATGAGATCTTTCTTATCATGAACTATAACTCTTGAATTCATAATTCACATTCAAGAGAGAGCTAAGAGTAGAGTTCAAGAAAGCCTTTGAGTTCAATTGTGAATCCCTTGAGATCAACTATCGATTTGAACTAAGTTTTGAGGAAGTAAGTCAGAGAAAAAGAAGAGTCGTATACCTGAGTTCCATATGATTATGTAGATCATCGAGTCGAGTTGTTTCATGCCCATAATTCCGCATGAACTTCATAAGTTGAGCATCATTTAGAGAAGTGGTATCTTCAAGTTCTAAGCCTTTAAGTATTGAGTTCCTTATTCCCTTTGAGATTATATGTCTAATCATGGGACCATTACATGTTACCTATGAAGTCCTTAAGTTGAATCGTTCGTGCCCATAATTCCGCACGAACCCTAAGTCGAACAGTCTTGAGATGAGAAGAATCTTTGAGTCATTGAGTTGAGTAGTTCATGCTCATAATTCCTCAGGAACCCTCTGAATTGAGCATTCTTGAGATGAGTAGTATCATTGAAGTTCTTGAGTTCCAATTATTGAGTTATATCTATGGTTATTGAAAATGTTGCATTGAGTCGTTCATGTCCATAATTCGGCATGAACCATATTATAAGAAGTCTTTTACAAACGTTTTAACTTTGTTTTAGGACTTAAGCTTTGAAGTTGAGTAAAGAGTAAAGAGAAGAATAAAGTTCATTTTATTTAAAATGATATATGGGAACTAAGTATTCCCAAAAGTAAATGTTTTCACATTTAAGATGAAAGGAAACTGAGATTTCCAAAAGAATTTTGAGCATGAAAGGGAAGATCGATTCCAAAAGTGTTTTTAACCTATGTTTTTGAGCACTAATCTCAAATCACAGAAGCAGTATGTTTTTTTAAAAACATAAGATCTAGTATATTTTGGGAGTAGTATTGAGCACCAAATTGGGGACGAGCATGAGTTTAGATAACTCATGTCTCCATAAAACCATGTAGCCACCATGGGTAGAAAAGGGTCATACTTTTTAGATGAATCCTTTTCACAATAGACTAGTGAATCCACTAAGTTAAGCGTTCTATATGACGGCAAAGTATAGGACAGTTCTGGCAACGTGGGCAAGACGATGTATCACCACTTAGGCTCATAGTGGTGGTTGTCGGTTAGATAAACTCCCACAGCAGTATTGACATGGTTCCTCAAGGGGTTTTGCTTAGTATGAATGGGGGTATGGGACTTCATTCATGCATTTAACAAGTAGACTTTGAGAGGGAGCATGGTATGCTTTTTATGATATTATGATTATGAGTTAACATCATGATTTAAACAGTTTTTCATTTTTCTTTATATTGCACTTGTTTTAAACTACTTTATAATGAAATGAGTTCAGTTAAGTATTCATGAGTTGAGTATCCAGAATTGAGTATTTCAAGTCCAGTATCATATCTTTGAAGTTGAGTATCTTATCCTTGAGTACTTCTAAATTGAATAAGTTTGAATAGTTTTGAGTATTCCTTGAGTTAAGTAAGTTTGACAAGAGGTAAGTATGTTTCCTTTTTATCAAGTTTCAAGCTTATGTTATGCTTTAGAATTCCTCTTACATGCTCGTACATTCCACGTACTGAGCCATTTGGCCTGCATCTTTTCATGATGCAGACACAGGCATTCAGGATCATCAACAGGAGCTTCGTTGATACATTTGAGAGTTTGAGTTAGCTATGGTTAGGCTCCCTGCTTCTGGAGGATTTTATTTACCTTTCAGTTATATCAGTTGTTAGGATGTCGTGGGTATTGTCCCGACTTCCATCTTTATCAGTTAGAGGCTTCATAGATAGTCAGTATAGTTGAGAAGTCTTTATTATTCAATTATTTTATTAAATGTTTTAAAGACTTAAGTTGCCTATTTTATGGCGAGTTGAATATATTATTCTATTCTAAGTTGTTCATTTGGGTTGAAGTTTTGAAAGTTGAGTTTATTGAATTTTATTCAGTTTTAAGCTTTTGCATGCTTAAGTTAGTCTTCCGTTTGTAGTCAGCCAGGATGAGGGTTCCCTTGGGGACCAACAATGGTCTTCGAGTACCGGCAACGTCCATGGTGTAGACTCGAGGTGTCCCAGGTTGGTTATAAATTTTAAACCTTTAAACAAAAATTTAAAATGGATTACGTATCCTATTGCGAATAAAAGAGATTTATTTTCAAGATTATATGACGCCAATATATTTTCAAAATTAGGATATTGGAAAATCCAATTATTTAAAGAGCATTCTTCTAGAACAACTTTTAATGTCCCGTTTGGACAATACGAGTGGAATGGGATGCCATTTGGTTTGAAAAATGATTCTTCAGAATTTCAGAAAATTATGAATGATATTTTCAATCCATATTTGGATTTTATCATTGTTTATATTGATGATATTTTGGTTTAATCAAAGACTCTTGAAATACATATCAAAAATGAGTTTATTTCAAACTAATGTAAGATTTTTAGGACATCTTATTTGTCAAAGAAAGGTTACGCTAATTCAACGATCGATCGACTTTGCTTCAAAGTTTCCTAATGTGGTGTTATATACTGAAAAGTGCTGATTTCAGCACTATCGGTGCTTATCAAAATTGTCTCATATAAGTATCTTTATACCATCTAAATTGTCCTAAATGGTTTACGATGTAGAACCTTAGGAGAATTTAGATGGTATAAAGATACTTATATGAGTAGGGTGATGGAACTACCCAAAAACAGTTATGAACACTGGAAAGCTAAGTTTATAGATGACCTTCCTCCGTTATTTGCCGAGCGAGTTCGGAAGATTCTAAGGAATACGGTTGAAGAAATCCCTTATAGGGATTATACTTATGGAAAGCTAATAGGAGTTCGCACTCAAGAAGGGATAAATTTGTGCATTGAATTAAAGTTATCCAGACAGCTTAAGATAGATAAGCTCAGCAAGGAGACTTTTGTACCTAGTTTGGTTTACCCAGTACTTCAGTTGATAGCAAGAAAACCAAACATAGAGATTCTAGAGGCTCCAATCACGATGAACCTCATAGAAAAAGAAGGTCTAAGCATTGACATAGATATAAGGAAGAGCGAGATGATAGAAAAGCTTCTCGTAAGTCTAATAGATTTACGAAATATAGTTCTAGGTGGGAGCTCACCAAGATTAAGTGTTATAAGTGTGGAAACTTTGGTCACATAGCAACCAATTGCAAGATTGAAATGATGAAGAGGTTCATGATAAGATTTATAGTATCTTATACACTTTAGGTTCAGAATTTGATTATGCTTCTGATTCTGGTTCAGAGGAAGAAATTGAGTTGCCTGAATTATCTGATAATAATCAGCATAATAATAATCAGCATGCTAATACTTGTAGTACTTGTCAAGGTGATACTTGTTTATGTGAAAATGATGAGTTCTTTTATAAACTGGAATCTCAATTTGAACATTTGAATATCAACACTATTACTTCTGATAATGTGATAGAACTCTTGAAAGAAGTTACTGATAATAATCTTCGTGAAAAAATTATTCAGTTAGCTATTAATAACAATGCTAGTTGTTCAAAAAATTAAGAAAAAAAGAATGATTTTGAATATGAATATTCTGCTCCTTATTCTTTGTCTGAAGTTAATAACAGATTTAATAAACAAACTGTTTCTACAAGAAATTCTTCTTTTGATGATTTAAAAGACGAAATTGAGAATTTCAAAAATGAGATTAGATCTATTAAACAAAATCAAATGATTTGTGATCATCGTCTTACTCAGATTGAAACTATTAATAATAAAGGAAAAAATGTTGTTGAAGAAAATGCGCTTGCAAAACCTTTTAATCTTGATCCTAGACAAGGTATGTTCTTAGGAATGATGCAAATTGTTACAGCTCATAAATGGTATGTTAAATGCACCATATTGATTGATAATCATTTTTCCTTAACTAATGTCGCTATGATTGAGAGTGGAGCCGATTTTAGTTGTATCCAAGAAGGTCTTGTACCTACTAAGTATTTTGAAAAAACTACTCATATGGTTAAATCTGCTTCTGGACATGCTTTAGATATAAATTGTAAATTGCCTAATACTCGCATTTACGAAAACAAAGTTTGCATTTCGAATTTCTTTTTCTTGGTTAAAAATCAGTTATACCCTCCAATTATACTTGGAACACCTCTTATAAATGCTATTTATCCGTTTACTAGCATAGATGCTAAAGGTTTTTCTACTACTTATGAAGACCGGAATATTAGTTATACTTTTATCACTGACCCAATTTCTCGTGATATTAATGCTTTAATTGATATGAAGCAAAAGCATGTTGATTCTCTACAACTTGAATTGTTTAGTGTGAATATATTTGATACTTTGAAATCCACCAATGTACAAGAAAAAATTAACTTGATTTCTGAACATATTGCCATTGATATTTGTGTTGATCATCCTAGTGCTTTTTGGAATCAGAAAAAGCATATAGTTACTCTTCCATATGAAGACAATTTTTTAGTGGATGATATTCCTACTAAATCACGTCCTTGTCAGATGAACGCCGAATTGGTAGAATTCTACAAAAAGCAAATTGATAACTTTTTACAAAAGGGTTTAATCAAACTTTCGAAATCACCCTGGTCTTGCACTGCATTTTATGTTAACAATGCCAATGAAAGAGAACGAGGTGTCCCGGGTTAGTTATAAATTATAAACCTTTAAATACTAATTTAAAATGGATTAGGTATCCTATTCCGAGTAGAAGAGATTTATTGTCAAGATTAGATAACGCCAATATGTTTTAAACATTTGATCTAAAATTAGGATATTGGCAAATCCAAATATTTAAAGAGCATTCTTATAGAACAGATTTTAATGTCCCGTTTGGACAATACGAGTGGAATGTGATGCCATTTGGTTTGAAAAATGCTCTTCTGAATTTCAAAAAATTATGAATGATATTTTCAATCCATATTTGGATTTTATCTTTGTTTATATTGATGATATTTTGGTTTACTCAAAGACTCTTGAAATGCATATCAAGCATTTAGACATTTTCAAGAAAATTGTTGTACAAAATGGTCTAGTGATTTCCAAACCAAAAATGAGTTTATTTCAAACTAATGTAAGATTTTTAGGACATCTTATTTTTCAAGGAAAGGTTACGCCAATTCAACGATCGATCGACTTTGCTTCAAAGCTTCATGATGTTATTGCTGACAGGACCAAATTGCAAAGATTTTTGGGAAGATTAAATTACATTTCCCCTTTTTATAAAAATTTATCTCGTGATTTATCCCCCTTATACGATTGGCTTAAAAAGGATCATAAATCACCATGGACTAATAGTCACACCAATTTGGTAAAGAATATTAAACTTCGTGTTCAATCATTGCCTTGTCTAACACCTTATTGACCCTGCATGGCAAATATTATTGAGACAAATGTGTCTAACATTGGTTATGGTGGAATATTAAAATAAATCAATCCCCATGACAAAATTGAATATTTAATCCGATTTCATTCCAGAAAATGGAGTGATGCTCAGAAGAAATATGCTACAGTGGCTCATGAAATGCTGACCATTGTCAAATGCGTATTAAAATTTAAAGATGATTTATATAAAAAAAATCTTTTTAATAAAAACCGATGCACAATATGTGAAATATATGTTTGATAAAGATTTTAAACATGATGCATCAAAATTGATTTTTGCTAGGTGGCAGGCCCAGTTAACTCCTTTTTATTTTGAAATTTATTATAAAAAGGGAAGTGATAATTCTCTTCCAGATTTCTTATCTAGAGAATATCTATCTTCACAATGAGTTTTCTATCTCCCTTCTTTACTGATAAAACTTTAGTTACTATACTGAAAGTGATTCCTCTCAATTGAGACGTACAGGAAATTATCCTGTGGAAAATTATAGATCATATGGTGATGGACATCTTCTCTATTATAATATCGAAGAAAACATCGATTTTGACGATTATTATCGTAATTACTATGATTTATATTATAAGGTATTTGAATAAAACAAAATGTTTTGTCTGCAGAATGGACCCTCCTTGGGTAACCAAGGCCAAAGGAAGGGGAAGATCATCCCAAGGATCATCAGGATCGTCCTCCTCATATGGATCTCCAATTATACAAAGAGAGGGGATGACTTTATTTAATCTAAAGTCCTCTCAAAAGAAGGCTTCTTCTTCAATACATCTGGAAGATATTCCAGAAAATATTCCATTATATGCACAACTACAGGCGTATTTATCGCAAAAGTAAACTGATACCTTTGCATCAATAGCAAAAGAAGATGTTGATGATATTAAATCATATCAAAAAATATCCAAGAAAGAAATGATATTTCTTTTAGAAAATTCAGACATTCAGCGAAAGGAAGAACCCTGGAAGATATTCCAGCGATATTTGGTTAACGGATTATATTTCCCGGGTGAGTCATACAAAACCCGATCATGTTATGAGACAATTCTGATAAGGACCGGTAGTGCTAAATTTCAACACTTTTCAAGATATAACACCAGCGAGAATGTTTATAACTTCTTTAAAATGATAATCAAACAGATTATATCTGTTGAAGACTTGGGTATCTCCACAATGAAGGAAAGGCAGATCAACCTAAATAAAGTCTCTATGAATTTTACATATTGGGACTATATTCATGTTGTTGATAAAGTCCTCATCTACAACAATGAGAGACATAAGCATACTTGGTTTATAAAAATTTGTGCGAAGATATTCGCAGAATCGATCCCAAATTGGTTTCTAAATTGGTGGTCATACCAAGATCCAATGATTAAAATATTACCAGATCAATAGCTTAAGTTATACAAAGAATGAGTTAAAGTCTCGCCAGATCTTAACGCATTATATCACAAAGATCATATCTGTTACATTGAAAAAATTGAACAAATATACTTTTTCGTTGAATTATCTATTCCTTGGATTCATAAATGGACTCCAGAAGTACGTTTTACCGAGGATAAAATTACTTGTTCATATAGGACCTTCTATAATAATTTCTGGGATAAACTGATGAAAAGAGATCCCAAAACCAAGTCATTATATGGACAAGAATTGTTGGATCTTATTGAAAAAAGGATCCAAGAATATTATATTACCCCTCAGAAAGGGATAATTCAAGATAGCTCGGTGAGGCATACTGCCCAAAAAATCTATATTTAGGATGGGGATAAAGAAGAAATGATTAATAATTATCTTGCCAAAGTCAGGAGAAATCTACTTCTCAACATAACACAATACGAGAAATCAGACACATCCATGAGGAGTGAAACAAGTGATGATATCGCCACAGAAGATATTCAAGAGGCTCAACCATGTGAGTCAAACAAAAACTCAGAAGATACTTTGCAAAAGGCGGAAGATTTTCTTCGCGAAATAAAGAAAAAGGACAAAATGTAAAGTTTATCTCTAGTAGATTTCTCCTGACTTCGTCAAGATAATTATTACTCATTTCTTCTTTATCTCCATCCTGAATAGAGATTAGTAACAGTTTATCTACTGTTGGTCAACAGTGTATTTACTGTTGATAAGAACTTCTGCTATAGAGATAAACTTTACATTTTGTCCTTTTTCTTTATTTCGCGGAGAAAATCTTCCGCCATTTGCAGAGTATCTTCTGAGTTTTCATTTGACTCACGCGGTTGAGCCTCTTGAATATCTTCTGTGGCGATATCATCACTTGTTTCACTCCTCATGGATGTGTCTGATTTCTCATATTGAGTTATGTTGGGAAGTTGATTTCTCTTGACTTCGTCGAGATAATTATTAATCATTTCTTCTTTATGTCCATCCTGAATAGAGATTTTTCGAGCAATATGCCTCACCGAGATATCTTGAATTATCCCTTTCTGAGGGGTAATACAATATTTTTTTATCCTTTTTTCAATAAGATCCAACAATTATTGTCCATATAAGGATTTGGTTTTGGGATCTCTTTTCATCAGTTTATCCTAGAAATTACTATAGAAAGTCCTATATAAACAAGGAATTTACTCCTCGGTAAAATCTACTTTTGGAGTCCATTTATGAATCTAATGAATAGAGAATTCACCGAAAAAGTATATTTGTTCGTTTTTTCAATGTAACATGTATGATCTATGTGATATAATGCATTAAGATCTGGCGAGACTTTAAGCCATTCTTCGTATAACTTAAGAAATGGATCCGGTAATATTTTAATTATTGGACCATGGTATGACCACAAGTTTAGAAACCAATTTGGGATCGGTTCTGCGAATATCTTCGCACAATTTTTTATAAACCAAGTATGCTTATGTCTCTCATTGTTGTAGATGAGGACTTTATCAAAAGAATGAATATAGTCCCAATCTATAAAATTCATAGATACTTTATTTAGGCTGATCTACCTTTCGTTCATTGTGGAGATACTCTAGTTTCCAACAGATATAATATGTTGTATAATTCGAGAGCTAGAGGAGAAGGATGATCCTGATGATCCTGGGGATAATCTTCCCCTTCCTCTGGTATAACTTCCCCTTTCTCTGGCCTTGGTTACCCAAGGAGGGTCGATTCTGCAGACAAAACATTTTGTTTTATTTGAATACCTCATAATATAAATCATAGTAATTACGATAATAATCGTCAAAATCAATGATTTCTTCGATATTATGAATAGAGAAGATGTCCATCACCATATGATCTATAATTTTCCACAGGATAATTTCTTGTATGTCTTGATTGAGAGGAATCACTTTCAGTATAGTAACTAAAGTTTTATCAGTAAAGAAGGGAGACAAAAAACTCATTGTGAAGATAGATATTCTCTAGATAAGAAATCTGGAAGAGAGTTATCATTTCCCTTTTTATAATGAATTTCGTTATCAAAATGAGCTAACTGGGCCTGCCACCTAGCAAAAATCAATTTTGATGCATCGTGTTTAAAATCTTTATCAAACATATATTTCACAAATTGTGCATCGATTTTTAGTAAAAACTTCTAATTATATAAATCATCTTGAAATTTTAATACCCATTTGACGATGGTCAGCATTTCATGAGCCACCGTAGCATATTTCTTCTGAGCATCGCTCTATTATCCGTAATGAAATCAGATCAAATATTCATTTTTGACATGGGGATTGATTTGTTTCAATATTCCACCATAACTAATGTTAGACGCATCTGTCTCCATAATTTTTTGCCATGCAGGGTTAGACAAGTCAAAGATTGAACACGAAGTTTAATATTCTTTACCTAATTGGTGTGACTTTTCCTTGACAAATAAGATGTCCTAAAAATCTTACATTAGTTTGAAATAAACTCATTTTTGGTTTGGAAATCACCAGACCATTTTATATAACAATTTTCTTGAAAATGTCTAAATGCTTGATATCATTTACAGAGTCTTTGAGTAAACCAAAATATCATCAATATAAACAATGATAAAATTCAAATATGGATTAAAAATATCATTCATAATTTTTTGAAATTCAGAAGGAGCATTTTTCAAACCAAATGGCATCACACTCCACTCGTATTGTCCGAACGAGACATTAAAAGTTGTTCTATAAGGATGCACTTTAAATATTTGGATTGGCCAATATCCTGATTTTAATCAAATTTTGAAAATATATTGGCTTCATATAATCTTGACAATAAATCTCTTTTATTCGGAATAAGATACCTAATCCATTTTAAATTCTTGTTTAAAGGTTTATAATTCAACCTAGGGACACCTCATTTCAGCAGCTTTGTTAACATAAAATGCAGTACAAGACCAAGGTGATTTCGAAGGTTTATCAAACCATTTCGTAACAAGTTATCAATTACTTTTTTGCAGAATTCTACCAATTCGGCGTTCATCTGACTAGGACATGATTTAGTAGGAAGAGCATCCTTTGAGAAATTGTCTTCATATGGTAGAGTAACAATATGCTTCTTCTGATTCCAAAAAGCACTAGGATGATCAGCACAAATATCAATGGCAATTTGTTCAGAAATCAATTTAATTTTTTCTTGTACTTTGGTGGATTTCAAAGTATCAAATATATTCATACTAAACAATTCAAGTTGTAGAGAATCAACATGCTTTTTCTTCATATCAATTAAAGTATTAATATCACAAGAAATCGAGTCAGTGATAAAAGTATAACTAATATTCCGGTCTTCATAAGCAGCAGAAAAACATTTAGCATCTATGTTGGTAAACGGATCAAATTGAGATTGCAGTTTATAAAAGAACTTATCATTTTCACATAAACAAGTATCACCTTGATAAGTATTACAAGTATTATCATGCTGATTATTATTATGCTGATTATTATCAGATAATTCAGGCAACTCAATTTCTTCCTCTGAACCAGAATCAGAAGCATAATCAGATTATGAACCTGAAGTGTATAAGAAACTATAAATCTTATCATGAACCACTTCATCAAGTTCTAAGGTTTTTAGCTTTTCAAGCTTGCAATTGGGTGTTATGTGACCGAAGTTTTTACACTTATTACACTTAATCTTGGCGAGCTCCCGCCTAGACCTATTTTTGGTAAATCGATTAGACTTACGAGAGGCTTTTCTATCATCTCGCTCTTCTGTAGATCTATGTCTATGCGTAGACCTTCTTTTTCTATAAGGTTCATCGTGATTGGAGCCTTTAGAATCTCTATGTTTGGTTTTCTTGCTATCAGCCGAAGTACTGGGTAAACCAAACTAGGTACAAAGTCTTCTAGCTGAGATCTTTCTCTGAGCTTATCTATCTTAAGTTGTCTTGATAACTTTAATTCGTTGCACAAATTTATCCCTTCTTTAGTGTAAACTCCTATTAGCTTTCCATAAGTATAATCCCTATAAGGGATTTCTCCAACCGTATTCCTTAGAATCTTCCGAACTTGCTCGGCAAAAAATGGAGGAAGGCCATCTATAAACTTAGCTTTCCAGTGTTCATAACTGTTTTCGGGTAGTTCCATCACCCTAATCATATAAGTACCTTTATACCATCTAAATTCTCCTAAGGTTCTACATCATAGACCATTTAACAGGGTACGAACAGTCTCATACTGATTCGTAAATCTACCATTGAAATGTTTTAAAATGCTTAAGAGTAAGGTATAAACCACGTCTTCTCTATTTTTTACTAGAGCCATGCCTAAGTTATCAACACCTTTAGTATTAGAAGTAGCATTAATTACCGCAGCTTTGGCCTCGGTGCTCATATAGTTATCCCACCAGCCTCGAAGTTGGCGAGTAAAGCCTGCAATTATCATTTAGGAAATATATCTATCTGAATTTTTAACACTTCTACGAATAGTTGCATACATAAGCAATCTATGAACAAGAATAGTTAATTGTATATTAGTCAAGCCATCAAAATTTCATTCATAAATTTCAGGCACACTATATGAGGTATTAGTTTGATTCCAGTCCCGTTCCTCTATAAGCACATCTTGAGAAGTTGGTCTAGAATAATAATAAGTTTGCATACTAGGTTTATTAGCAAATTTAGTAGTATTACCACTATTTTTCTTAGGATAACCACGAAGTTTATTAAACTCTAAAGACACGTGTTTTTCAAAATGAAAAGTATTTTCCATTTCATCAGTAAAACTTTCAGACAGATCTATGGGTTTTGCACTAAATTCAAAAAAAAAATTTATCAAGAAGTTCTTTGAAATCATAAATCGATTTAAATTTGAAATCAATAATGTCAGATGGCCTCTGCACAGGAGTAGCCATAGTTAAATCAACTTTTGCCTTAGTTTTAAAGGTAGAAGCTTTATTAAAAGTCTTTACATCATTTTTTATTTGAATTATCAAAGAAGTTAATTCATCTAGTTTTTTTATTTAGAGAACCAATATGTCCACCCAGAACTTTAACATAAAGTCCCAAATAATTATTTTGAGAAGTCAAATTATTAATTTCATTGATCTTGACTGCCGCAACATCCTCTTCAACAAATTTTTGAAAGGCATTAAAAGTAATACCTGTATTATTAGGTAAAACAAATGATGACTGAGGTGGGTAAACAACCTTGATAATATTACCAGTTCCATCTTTATAAGATCGTTCAAGAACGTTGATGAATAAAGGTAAATAAGTGGTTATAAACCAAGGTACAAAATACATATTTTGATCAAGTAAAGCACAAGTTTCATAAAATTCTTGAGAAATATTATTCGAATCATCGGCACTCTAAGGGTCAAAAAACCACGTTTTAAACTGGTTCCATTTATCGCTTGAGAACTCATTCTGAACGTACTTTCTTGCAGAGAACCTGGACTAGAATCTATTTGGTGTACATCCATCATCAAGTATTGTTAAGATCAAAATTCATTTCGGACTGATAAGGAATGTCCTTATCAGAAATATCAGAAGTAATATCATTTGCAAGAACAATATTTAAATGAGGATTAATTTTTATTTTATTAACAAGTCTATCATTTTGATCCACAGATATACTCCAAGGTAGAGTAGGTAACGAAGCAGCACGATTAACTACTATGCAGATAGATTTACTGATGAGAAGCTTCATATACAACACATATTGACTAGCTGAACCGATACATGTGACAAGTGAAACTATGAATACAGATGATAGCTTTACAATGTCTGCAAAGCCTCTACTGGAATCCATAACTGTACCACTATGAAATACACATAGTAGAGACTCGGCAATGCCCCCGAATCAACCTGGAGCTCACCAACAACTGCTGAGTATCATCTGTTTCTATTAGGGAGATCTACTAGTTGAGTACCTATAACTGCAACATGAAATGCATTATCCCCAATAAGGGACGTCAGTATGAAAGAATGTACTGAATATGTAAGACATAATACAACCATATGTAAAATGAGAGCTCAAGTGAAACCAAATAGCTATAAATAAGGATTAGAGACCATCTTTGCTTATACTTGTGGAATCGTGTATGATACATTCTATTCTTTAATATTTATAAGACATATGATACAAATGACTAGCTGATCAGCGGTAGAAGAGGATGACCCATGCTAGGCATTTTAACCCCTAAGATGATGTTCTCATAATTCCACAAATTGGAATCGGCCCATGCTAGGCTTTCGCCCCTGAGCTGCCACCCTCTTATACCAATTGGGATCGGCCCATGCTAGGCTTTCGCCCCTGAACTGTCACCATTCCATACCAATTGGGATCGACCCATGCTAGGGATTTTCCCTTGGGCTGCCACCCATAATTATACAGATAGCTTCACTTAAATTCTTTATCTTTGAGATTGTTGTTTTGATGTTCATAACTCTTTTATGATTGTTTTTTGGATAATCATAACTCTTTAGAGATTGTTCTTTTGATGATCATTATCTCTTTTGAGACTGCTGTTTTGGTGGTCATAATCATTGTTGAGATTTGGAACTATGGACCAGTAGTAGAAGACATATGGATATGGACTTACGATAATAACAATGACATGTGAAGCAAATGTGACATGGACATGTAATACTTAGGAGCATATGACTCAGTTAAGCATTTTGACATCTCAAATTGAAGCACATATCAAGTGAAGACATTTAACATTCAGCCAAGAGATTTGAACTGTATATGGTAGCCGGATACTCATTAACTAATATCAAATACAAGGTATACATGAAAGTGGGACCAAGGAAGAACGTGGACAAAATCAACTTATGGACGGATAAATATTGCAAGTAAGTACATATAAAGTGTACAACAGAGCAAGTAGGGATCTTGTGAGGTAACATTATAGTCTAACACAATGGGAGTAATAACCAATAAAGAGAACATATGAACATGTGACAAGATGACATATATATAGATAATTGAAGCTAGTTGGCATGATATGGGCAGATTGTATATCCAACATACAAACATATGTACCATGTGTAATCTAGGATCATTTTGATTTATGTAAGGGAAATACGTGCCAATGGTACTTTAACGGTGAAACAAGTTTAAACCTTGCATGCTAATACTTGGTATAGTAAGCACTTACATTTAGTAACAAACTCATATTAGAGTACTCACTTTAATGCTCTAGGGAGTAGGAACTGCACCTATGGATCAGTCACTATCAAGGGCACTTAGAAAGTTTACTTTTTGTAATGCAAGTGTTGCATTCATGCCAAAGAAATAGGAAATCGAATAGCCTTACATACCTTGCTATACAATTCAAAAAGTATGACTTAAGCTCCTTCTCTTCAGATTACTAATCTACAATAAAATAAGTTGTAAGACTAGTATTAGTAGCTAATCAATCAATTTGAGCTACTTGATCTCACCAAAATAATAACCACGCAATAAGCATGCAATTTATCTAGTCAATGTTTTCTTTCCTTCCCTTTCCCTTAAATCGAGTCTATATATTGTACAACCTTCGTATAAGGTCCTCCCCAAACCTCCCTGCAATAATTAAGTCCTTTAACGTCTCCATAACTTACCCGCACATCCAGTCACATCCCTTATCATAACATACATAAAACAATCCATAAACATAATAAAGTAACAGAAGAAATATGAATCATTGTTTCTGATCAGAAGCACTTGAAGAGTTAACAATACTTTTAAGGTGCTCAAACAAGCTCATGACAGAAGTTAAAGAGGACTCCCCTACATGGCTGTCCCAACATGCACTAATCACCAGAACATCCTCCCCAATATTACACCATGTAAAAGTAACAATTTCCAACTCACTAACACATACCAAGTGTCCTAATTAAATCAAGCACAAGAGGGAGAAAATTGCAGTAGCATACCTTGCTAGACAGAACTATCACTTGCTAAGACTTGGATTCTTCAAGGTAAAGGTTGTCCTCCTTAACTTGTCTTAGATTATACCTACCAATAGGTTGAACTCCCAAATATTCAAGAACCCTAATGGTATTTAATGGCTGTTGTATGAAGCTAGGAGAGAGAAGAGAGAAAGCTCTAGAAATCAATTTTTGGCAAAATAAAAATGGTTGGAAAAAGCTAATATCAATCCCTTTTAAAGGGACCTGCTTTGGCTGACTTTCTCACTTATTTTGGGCCATAATTTTTCAAGTAGGACCCACCTACTTGGGCTTTTCACTTGGGCCTTTTTGGACTTAAGAACATTGGGCCTTTTGCCACCTTTCTTGTACTTCTTTAGTAGCCAAACACGCGTCTTTAATTTAGGCCACACATTTAAGTAGGTGATGCACCTACTTTTCCATTCAAATTATTTCTTGTGGGCTTGGAAAGATTGGGCCTTGGCTGTCCATTTTCCCCTTATTCTTCTATTCAACTTGGGCCAGATTAATGCAAGTAGGTGTAGTGTACTTGGCCCAATAACATGGTCAAAAGAGTCTTAGTCGGTGATGCACCTACTTGTCATCTACTAGCTTAGTGTAGTCAAGCAAGCACCTTAATATTTTATTCCATTTCTAGACCTTAATAGTTTTAACTTAACTTAAAACTTATATACACTATGTTACTTTTAACTTTAGACTCAAATACCAACTTATGATCTCAAGTTTAAATACTTCCATCGACTTCATCTTAATTGGGTCACATTAAAATCTACGGACAATTCACTTTAAATCTATTCTATTGTCACTAGTTGCATAAGAAACCGAGTCCATAACTATACCACAAGGAAGTGTTTTAAGCGTAATAAATAGAACTAGTACAAGTAGAATACGGGGTGTTACATCCTCCCCCTCTTATGATCATTTGTCCTCGAATGATGGGTGAAGCTGATAGTTTGGTTAACCTTGGAATTTCATTTGGAGATTTGCGAGAGTTCCCATTATAAATAGGACTATCCAAAATCCATAGACTAACCTAAAACACGTAATGACAAGTCTATCACGAAGTCTCAATATATATGGTTCATAATATAATAATATGACAAACTAAACCCCTTTATTGACCATGTAATTCACTGAATATACAGAAGTAAAACTCATACAAATAAGGACTTTAATATACCTAAACACAAGACTTGCAAATGACATATCAAATGAACAAATGCTAGTAGGATTCATGATCATATAAGGGGACCACATGATCTCAGATCCTTATTTTGATGTTTAGAATGAGGAGTGGTACTTAGGATCTCTACTATATTCCCAAGTATCTTATGTTATATTCTATTCCTTCCACAATACTTCAATGGAGGTATGTATCTCCCAATTTTTTCGTATATGGAACGAACACAAAATCAAAGGCCTAACCTATCGGGGCTCTACTTTCCCTTCTCTTTTATCTCATGACACTTTTTAGAGGTGAGACTTATAAGAACGCATAGCTGTTAATATAAAATCTAAAGTTTTATGCCGCACCTTCGAATAAGGCATTATGCTAAGTTATTTATCTATGGTTGTGATAAAATTTACATATATGCCCAACCTTTTCTGGTCAAAATCTTCACTACATAATGATACAAGGAAATGTTTTCCTAAAATGTTCAAAACTCAAGTCAATAATCAAAGAGGGGCATAGTGTACAAATAAATAAGTCACATTGGGTATGACACATAGGCAGATTAGCACAAAAGGTAGCGCATAATATACGAGCATTAAGCTATAGAAATATATGGTGTACGCATGCATATGGTTCATAGGGTAGCGTGTGAGCGAATGAACTATAAGGAATGTAGGAAATGGACTAGATGAGCACATGATGCATGAGTACTAAATCTACACAATATATAACACGTAAGCAAGTAGACTATATGAAATATGACCTACAGAACACAAATCACATTGATCAAGTGTGTTATATTGCATGGATTGGTGACCTAACATGTCAATAATAAGTACACTTATGAAATATGAGCAAGTGAACACATGACACATGGCTAGAAAAGCTATAAGGCCTATAATGTTTAAGCAAGTAGGCTACGAGGCATGTAATATACATAGAAATGGTTTATGATGCATATGACATGTAAACAAGTGATATGCGAGTCATATAACCCACGAGCACTATTTTTTCCCATAGCATATGATCAATTAGCATGAAGTACCCACACAATATGGACAAGTGATATGTGAAAAGTAACCATTGCAATAAAGAATGTGTAAGGAAAAGGTCCTACAAAAACATATAACAATAAACAAGGGTACTCTGAAGCGGATAACACTTACATGTAAGCATTCTATGACATTAGAAAACATGTGAGAAAGTGATCCATAAAAGGTAAATAACATACAAATAGATAAGTTATGAAACATACAGCATGTATAATTATATAACAAACCATCTTTGGAAACTACGAGATATCCTATAGAACCACTCTACCATATTAAGGACAAACACACTGTCTTAAGCGTTAAATCACAGCTGGGATAGCTCTGCTCATATTCCTTACTCACCTAAACACATGCAATTGATTTCACAATCTACTCTCTTCAATCTCCTAAGAATTCTTATAGGTGTTCTGCTATTAGGACTTGGCTTCCTTCTAGGTCAATATAAACACTACAGTCAAGATAGAAAAAGAAAATCCTCAATAGTTCATCTTTTATAGTAGGAGGTCGAGGTCAACTTTGCCTTCATTACTAGCTTATGTTATATCACGCTCAACAACTGGTGCCCTTTGATGGTCGAAATAGAAAATAAATAGTAAAGCTTGAACGCACCATAAAATATGAAATCTAATAACAAGTGAGGGTACTCCGACTCCTTTCCCATGCAAGATAGAAAATAATAACAAATAGGATATGATCAATTTTTCCTCTCCCTTAACTGGACTATGACTAACGAATTACTGCAGGCATATACTAAATGAACCCTATAGTAGCTCTATTCAAATTGATGGAAGTCAATACATGTGAATAATGCTCTACATACATATTCGGTATGTGTCATTCAAGCTTCATTCTCACATGCTTCCTGTCTAACAAGTACCTTTTAATCAAAATTAGTAGCTTCATGTCTTCTAATCCCACTTATCTTTGGACAGAAGGAGATTAATTTGTGACACCATCAATGGCTTGAGTTACTGAAAGACTACGACGTGGATATTTTATATCATCCATGAAAGGCGAATGAGGTAGCCGATGCCCTTAGTCGAAGCTCTATGGGTAGTTTAGCCAATTTAGGTGTTGAGAAGCGTGAGCTAGCGCGAGAGCTTCATCAGTTAGCTAGCTTGGGAGTCAGATTGTTAGAGGCAGACGATAGTGGGGTAACAATTCAGGGCACAACCGTATCATCTCTAGTTGTGGAAGTAAATCACGGCCACAAGAGGATCCTAGCTTAGAGCAGCTTAGAGCCAAGGCTCAGAATCAACAGACTTTACCATTTGATATAGCAGGAGATGGAGTCCTTAGATATAGCGGTCAATTGTGTGTTCCAAATGTTGCAGGGCTTCGACATCGAATTATGCAAGAGGCACGGGATAAAGAAGGACGTTGCTAAGTTTGTGGCACAGTGTCCTAACTGCCAACAGGTGAAGGTTGAGCACCAAAAACCCGCTTGTCTAGTTCAAGAGAAAGCCATTCCTTTGTGGAAGTAGGAAGCAATTAATATGGATTTTATTACAGGGTAACGTCAATCGTGTCGCAAGTTTGACTCTTTTTGGGTAATTGTTGATAGACTAACAAAATAAGTCACTTCTTACCAGTCAGGAATACTTTTACGGCCTAAGACTATGCAGGGCTCTATATTAGAGAGATTGTTAGGCTTCACGGTGTCCCAATATATATTATCCCTGGTAGAGGAGCACAATTCACCGCCAACTTATGGAAGGTATTCCAGAAAGGACTGGGGACACATGTTAATCTTAGTACAACCTTTCACCCTCAGATAGATGGTCAGGCTGAGTGTTGACACTCAAGGATATGTTACGAGCATGCGTTCTAGACTTCAAGGGAAGTTGGGATGACCACTTGCTTCTTATTGAGTTTGCATACAATAATATTTATCATTCCAACATTGGGATGGCACCTTATGAGGCTTTTTATGGGCGAAAATGTAGATCCCCCATTGGATGGCTCGAGGTAGGTGAGTCAGGGTTGATTGGACCCGACTTAGTACAGCAGACAGTGGAGCAGGTCAAACTCATTCGGGAGAGGTTGCTAACAGCTCAAAGCCGACAGAAGTCATACTCAGATGTGCGACGAAGGGACTTAGACTTTTGCATCGATGACTGGGTATTCTTAAAAGTCTCGCCTATGAAGGGGGTTGTGATATTTGGAAAAAAGGGCAAGCTTAGTCCAAGATTCATTGGGCCATACCGAATCCTTTAGAGGATAGGACGAGTGGTTTATGAGTTAGAATTGCCTTCGGGGCTAGAATTTGTTCATCTAGTTTTCCATGTATCGATGCTACAGAAGTGTGTAGGAAACTCTTCTCGGATTGTCCCAGTTGAGGATATTCATATCACAGAGGAGTTTTCCTACGAGGAAACTCCAGTTGCCATATTAGATCGGCAGGTCCATAAATTGAGAACCAAAGAGGTGGCTTTGGTTAAAGTATTGTGGAGAAACAATAATAGAGAAGAGGTGACCTGGGAAGCTGATAATGGCATTAGGTCCAAATATCCTCACTTGTTTCATACCCCAGGGTGATGGCATATCAGTTTATATTGGTGCAGTGAGGTAAGATACCTATCTGATTTTTTTATATTGTTGCTTATTATTATTGTTGTTGTCGTTGTATATCTGCTCACAGTGTTATTGCGGAGCTATAGTGCTTAGCTATTTATGTCATCATGTGAAACGCCTAGGATAGAATTTTTGCATTTCAAGTTCCTGGATAGTGACAATACCAAAGGATACTCTGCCTGAATTTTGGTAACTCCTAAGGATTTAACCGCGTGACTCATATTTTCATTCGAGGACGAATGTTTCTAAGAGGGGAAGGATGTAACACCCCGCCTTTTTGAAACGTATAAAATTTATCGTATCTTCATGGAAAGACCAGGAGGGTGGGTAATAAATTAAGAATGATGTGGTATGTCATATTTTAAAGATTTCTCTGAAATTTGGGTCAAATGTCTTAGAGGCTTTCTCCCAATCTGTAAAGAGTTATGGGTCCCACGACCTATGAAATCTAATGCCTACGAGTATAGTTTCCAACGCATTAAACCATTTGTTCATACGACTTCAAAATAGAGAGATATTAGCATTTTTGTGAGACTGCCCAAGCAGGCACATGAAGGAGGTCCCCTAGGTCGGTGGAACTTTTTATATATCATCTTCTTCAACTTTTCCTCATTTTTCTTAGTGAAACACAAGAAAACTCACAAAACTCACTTCTAGGTTCAGCCAAGCTATAGATTTTCTTGACTTATGTTCTTGACGGAAGTAGTTCTACACGTTGAGCTCGTCAAAATGGTATAATTAACTAATTAAAAGGGCTATGTTCTGCCTACGAGGCTATATGGATGCCTAAAAGGGCTATGAGTTGCCTATGGGGCTATATTGATGCCTAAAAGGGCTATGAGTTGCCTAGAAGGGCTATATTGACGCCTAAGAAGGCTATGTGATTCCTACAGGGCCATGTTGTTGCCCAAGAGGGCTATGAGTTTTCTATAAGCTATGGTGATGCCTAAGAGAGCTATGTGCTGCCTATGGGACTATATTAATGCCTAAGAGGGATATGTGATTGCCTATGGGGCTAAGGGACTACTGATAGGGGTATATAGACTGATTGGCACCTTCCGGGCTTATGGGGGCCTGAGTAAGTGGTCTTGTATGCTGTTTGTACCCGCCGAGCTTATGGGGGCTTGGTTAGGTTGTTGTTGTTTTTTTTTTATAAGCTAAGATTTAGTAGTAGGTCAATACACTTATCTTATCCTTGATTTATTTATCGAATTATTCCAGTATATTAGGATACCTGCTCATAGTCTATTACCTTTCATACTCTGTACATTATTTCATACTGACACCCCATTGCCTGGGGGTGCTGCATTCATGCATGCAGGTCTCGACAGACGACAAAGTAGACCTCCTCAGCAGTAGGATTGACTTCTATGCGGTTGGCTAGCCCCTTTCCTCCAGAGTTGCCAGAGTTTGGAGGTTTGTTAGCTTTTGTTGTATATATTTTTATGGGTAAGATGGGATCCTGTCCCACCAATATTTACCACTCTTAGAGGCTTGGAGACTAGTTTGTTGGTTTGCTGAAGCTTGTGAGATGTTTGATTTATTGTCTTGATATATACCTGCTTTAAATTTTGGTATAGAGATTATGGTGGCCTTGACGGCCCAATCAGGACTTCTGTGTTAGTTGGCTATTTATTTATATGAACTCTTGGGAGTAGCTATTTCGTTTATAAATCTATTCACAGGGGCCTTGCTGGAAATTGTTCAGCAGGGTCAGCTCGGGCTTGAGTTTTGGCATTAGGAACCAGTTGCTCCCCTTGAGTTTGGGGTGTGACAACCGGTCTCCCCATACAAGAGAAAAATGTGGAGTTGACTCCTGGACATTGGTGTGTTTACGTCCACATCTAATCTTCAAGAAGCTAGGAAGTATTCTAGGAAATTGTTCCACTCATTCTCTCCTTTCGTGCGAAGTGTCTCTTGTAGTATGAGTTGAGTCCAATTAGTATCTCAGCAAAGTGAACTGAAATTCGTGGTCACGACTGAAGGAACACAATCAAGGTAAATTGGAACTGGGAAGGTTCCAATTGATATCTGGCCCTAGAGGCGGTGTAAATGCATGAATGATCAGTAATGGTCATCCATGGAGCGAATTAACTAATTAAAAATTTTGGGTTTGTTTTGAGTTGCTACTTGAATGTGTGAGTGTGTACTTCTTGTTTCCTGAATATACTGTGAAGGTGAAGTTGTAAGTTCTTGAATATGATGAGGTGATTATGTGTACTATAATGTGTGCTTGAACCTTGAATATATGCACTGTGTTGGAAATTTGATTGAAGTTATGAAAGTTGTAAATGCTTGAGTGTCGTGAAACTCGTTGTGAAAAGAAAGTCCTAACTGAGCTGGTGCAATGGTCTAGCAAAGTTACGAGGTGATTGATAAAACAGAAACTGGACGTGCATCGCAACCAATTAATAATCGTGTGAATGTCTGGGTGTATCTTGCGGATGTGTGGGTGTAGCATTGAATTAATGAGAACTAGTGGGAGGTCGTGTCGTTAAGTTTGATTAGGATTAGTTAATGATTTTTCTAGCTGGGATATTTAGCTTAGATTGTTTAGTTAAGCTGGAAACCTCGGGGAAATCTTAGAAAAATGAAAAGAACCTAGAAATTATTAGCCTGGGTTCTGGTCTCGTCTGAGCCGTTGGGGCGGGATTATTCCCCCTATAGCGACATCACCAGAGTGGGATTTTCCCCACCAGAGTGGGACAGGGAGAGGTAGAACCTCAACCCAGCTTCGCCTGTTTTCCCTAACTTTGAAATGTCAACCCAAATGGGATCCGAATAGATCCCTGTAACTCCAAACAGTGTTCAGCAGCAGAAGTAGAGAGATTATAAACCTTCATACTTTAATATAAGGCTGCATCATATAGCAAAAACTAGCATCCTCATGCTTACAAAACATAAGAGAGTCGGAATATAAAAACAAAGTGTCTAAACTTTAGAAGCCAAAGAGGGTGAAAGAATAAATCAAATCAGGAGTCCTCAGACTGGGTGGTGTACACGTCGGAGTCAAGGTCCTCTGGGGGTATTACACCAGCACAAGCCTCATTCAGCATAGGGAACTGTGTGTAGTCCTTCGGATCGAGTTGGGGAATCTTCTTGCCAGGGGCAACACAAGTAAAGATGGCCTTAATAGTCTTCCATATCCGAGCCATCAGGCGATCCCTCTCCACACCCTTTATCCTCTCCTGGCGCAGCTAGCGATGGAGCATCTCAAACTCTAGTCGGTGTTGTGAGGAACCGGAGTAAAGTCGGCATAGGCACTGCCCATCCTCTTCCAGACAGCCTCCAGATCTTCTTTGACCCGTGCTCCTAAGAGTGGGTCATCATCATCTAAATTCACGGTAGCCTTGCTACTGCTAGCCCTGCCCGTCCTCTTCCTCTTGCTCCTAGAAGTAGAACATGTTCGAACCAAAAGAGGGTGAAGGGGGGATCTATAGAAAATACCTCGTCAGCATCAAATAAAAGCACCCATGCCCACTTGCACAGGGCAGTGATAAGGCCAGGGAGAAACAACGCCTTTTTGTTACCCCGATAGAACATCTTCCATTCTGAGATGATCTGTGCCCCCACGTTCAGCTGTATACCTTGTATGGCGTAGGCCACCACCAAAGCTAGGGGAAAGGTCATGTCGGTGCGGTTGCCCGACGGGCAGATCCTTCTAGTGACCAAATGTAGCCACCTCTTAGCATCAGGTGACCAATCTGTGTTAGTAATACCCTTACCAGTAAACTAGCAAACCTGATCCCGATGCGTAGGCTCCACAAGATTGTCTCTCAGTTACTCCAGATCCATCTCCCTTAGCTTGGCCTCATATTCATGGTTCAGGACCTCCGGTACCTCTATGGCCTCATTGATAGTAGTGGCGTTCAGAGGAATATCAACTCCCTTGATGTGGATGGTGGGGTGAGGGTCGTCCCATCGCACTGTAGGCAGGATGGCATAGAACTCCCTCACCCAAGTAGAGCGTGCATTTGGGGGAGACTCAGTCAGTGGAATCCACCCAAACTCTACCAGACGAGCATAGAAAGTAGGTTCCTTCTCCTCTAATTTGTGCAGCACGAAACCCCTCTCACAACAGAACCCTGTGTTCCTATTATCATTATGCCTTTCCCGACTTGCGGCATCGGGAAACCAGATGAACGGTAAGTGTTCTTCATTTTGAACTACCATTAGAGGGCCTACAGTAAGTTGAATGTAAGTTTGAACACAATAGGATAGTTGGATGTGGCTAAAATAAAAAGAGATAATTTATGTGTTAAGGGGCAGGCCACTGCCTGGTGTATCCTCCACATCGGCCATAATCCCGCCTTGACGGGATTATTAAGGCCGCCATAGCGAGATGAAGGCCGCCAGGCACGTCAATGGCTCCAGAGCGGCCTTCATCTGGGACGAACACCAGGCACGTCAATGGCACCTTTTCTTCCGAAAACCCCCATTTTTTATTACCTGTATTTTTGTGAAATCCTTACGCCCAGGACGTTATGGGAACGTTGGGGACGTAAGGGGAGTGCCCATGCTGTGTTTATTATATCAATCTAGAAACCTAGTTAAAATTCAAAATAACTACCCGGAAAACAATCTTTGATTCGATCAGTTAGCAACATGTAATCGTTCGTAAATATCTAGGGAAGTAAAGAGTGTAAGAATGTGAAGTGTACCTTCAATTCGACGTTCGAAGCGAGTGGTTAGATAGATTTTGGGAGAGTTCAGTAAGGGCGAAAGGGAGAAATGAGGAAAATTCGTTCCTCATTCCCCCTTTACTGTTTCTGATCTCCCGCCTCAGCGGGACATCTTTTGCCACAGCGGCCCCGACTTAGCGAGAGGGTTGCCGCCCTGGCGGGCCAGGCTGTGTAAATATAATACATTCAGTTCTTCGTGTGGGTTTCATTTGTTCCTCTAATTTGTGGGGTACAATACCCTTTCGGATGTTAATTAAGTGAAATGTCGCCATTCGTCGTGGTTCCGTAGTGGACCAATCCTTTAATCTAAGATTAAATTGAAATGGGGTGTGTGATGTTCCATGCACTGGTCGTTCAGGGACGAACGAGGGGTAAATTGGTATCTATAGTAAAGCCCTGAACCGTCATTAATTAGGAGAAATGAAAATCTGGGAAAAATCTGGGCCACTGTCTCACCAAAGCAGGCTAGGTGCCGCTAGGGCAGCGGCGCCATAGCGGGGCGATCTGCTGCCAGGGTGGGATCAGCGAGGCAAAACTTAATTTACGAGAAATCCTATTTTCTCCATCTTCCTAAAATACCTAAATAAGTCGTAAAACACCCTAAAAACCCCAGAAAAGTTGTTTTAAGCTTGGGAAGGTAGGAGAAGAAGAATTCTAACATAAGGATGGTGATATCTTGCAGATTCTTGGCCAAATTTACCGTTGTGATGCCCAAAATATTGGGAAACAAAGTCAAAACTCCGTGTAACTGCTTGGCGCCCAGGTATGCTTAGTTTTATGGATCGAGTAGTTTAAATCTGTGCTCCCCACATAATATATGTAAATCAATGGTAGGGTTTATGTGTAGACCTTCGTGCACCGAGTGAATTCCATGGGTAATTCCTAGAAATCAAAGTAATTGGGTTTATGCCTTGAGAAGTAATTAGGGATTCTAGAATTGGTATCTTTGATAGAATTGTTTCAAGAATAAGAATATGGAATCGTAATGGAGCTAGAATTATGAATGTATGCTAGACCATAAATTGGGATGATTGGTCGAGGAATTATATAAATTGTGGTTAAACCCTAGAAAGAAGCCTTAGATGATGAACCCTAGCTAAGCATGACAAATTGACGTATGTTGATAATCTTGCATTGTTGATCACACTGGTTGTGAATATGATGGGTGAATTATCATTGACATGAAATCATGACTTAATTGTATGATCTTGAGGATATACTTGTGTTTGTGATTGTGATATGTTGAATGGATCGGTTTCCACGTTCCGACATAACTAACATGGATCGGTTGCCACGTTCCGGCATAACTATTAGATCGGTTGCCACGTTTCGGTATAACTAACTTGGATCGGTTGCCATGTTTCGACATAACTAACTGTTTGGACTTAGGTTCCATGAGAGGACCAATGATGTGATATAAAATGTGAAGTTGCTCGTTGTTTAGTAAATGTTAATAATTTGGCACATGTTCAATATATGCCTATAATTATAATGTTTTTGGACTTGCTTATGTTGCACTTAGTGGACATACGTTATTATGGTTTATCTTTGATAGTCCTTGTGTTAAGCGAACTTGTTAGATATGGTGGGAGAGTAAAGGGTTCAAGAGGCGAGTAATAGATAGTAAGGGTTATTTGTGTGTTGTAACGGCGAGGAGTAGAGGTAGCGTGTATGATGAAATATGCTTAGGTGGATTGCACCTTGGAGGAAGGAGATTAAGTTGAGTGTTAAGGAGCTTGATGTAATGTACTATGTGACTATGATTGGGTAATGTGATGAGGTAGTAGGGGTATGGCGTGAACGGTTAGTTGATAAGTGGGTGGTTGTGTTTGGGATTTTCTTAATGAGTTAGAATGGTTAGGCTATGATCAAGAACCTGGTAAGTAGGCTGATTGAGAAAGTTGAGGTATTTTAATAGAGGATAAAGGTGGAGAAGCAAGTGGTTTAATTCATGATATTACTAGTTGGTTTTTTATGTTATGTGGTGGGCATCGGGTTGATCGATGATGCCTACCAGTACGTGTGTTTTGTACTGATACTACTCTTGCTATGTCTTTTGACATAGTGTGGATGCAGAATTGGTGACGTTTCATTAGGTGAAGATGAAAAACTCTCCAACAGCTTCTATTCTTCCTTCCGCATGGTGGGAGTTGTGTCTTTATTTATCTTGTCCAGATGTAGTCTTAGTGGCTCTTGTACCTGTTTAGACTAGATTCATGGGAGTTGATAAATTACTTACAAGTTGAACCAAAAAGTGTGTCTAAGGGTATTATTTATAAAATCATAAGTATTATATTAATCTCTGTTTTCTTTAAATTTCCGCATATTTTTACTATTGGGATTGAGGGTTTTCCTACTTAGGTGTTAGAGTGGGTGCCCGAACTATCCGGTGTGATGGGTCGGGACAAAAATTTACAAAAATAGGTTCTTTTATGAGAAAAATAGGTCTAGTTCTCAAAATGACATAACGAGTCATTACATCATATACCAATATACCCATCATTCGTTCTCCAACGATCAAAACAAAGCGAGGGTAAGAAAGGGTACTTGAATCGACAAAAATGTGTGGATATCTTTTGTGCATATCATGCTCGATTTTCCAAGGTCTTACCTCAAATGCATCAAACCAACTAATTGAAGACCTACATCTTCTTTCATACAATGCCTCAAATGGGGGTATCTCAATAAATATAATGTGAGGGTCTTTGTACTATGCTTTTTTATTTTCAGAAAAATAATAACATCCTTAAATAAAATAATAATTTTATGAAATTATTTTTAAAAAATTATAAACCATGCATCTCGCGGGTACGTATACTAGTACTCTTTTTATTTAGGCATAGTACATAAAAAAATGCTCTTTCACTTGGCCTCAACTAATATTTATGTCCTCCAACTTTGGTAGCGCACAAATACACATTTAAAATTGTATAAAGTTGAACAAGTAGACACACACAGGTCGTACGCGGCATCTTCGTCCTACGTGACAAATTGCATCCTAAAGGATACATCTATGTATTATGCGTAAAATGGATATTGAAATATGTGTTTTATTAAATTGGCGTCTTAGAATATTCTATGTTTGCTGATTTAGTAAGATTGTATAAATGTTAAAGACGTTTTAATAGTTTAGAGAAGTTATGAAGTTTTCACAAATTTCAGTCATCATTGTAAATTAATTTGAGATAATAGTATGAACCCATTAAATCTTGAATCGACTCTGATGAACATGTGTACATGTGATGAAGGTTGTTGTTTTTGTATGTGATGCTAAGTGCTGTCATGTTAGTATTTTTGTCTTGATATTTTTGGTATAACTTTTGAATTAATTTTAATACAAAGTTCTAGAATGTAGAAGATATTGTAATATGTGATGGAGCTTTGTTTAAGCACAAAATAGGGAGTCAAGTTTCCAGGATTTAAGGGATTTGTCACCACCTTATGTATCTATATATATGTAAGCTTTTGCTTAATGAAATGATCTGCTCCTTTTCTCCAAATTATCTCTCTATTATCATATTTGTCTTCTCTTTCTCTCCTTCAACATGTCATACAAGGATTGGATCAGATGATACACCTTTTCATAACATGCCGTGTATTTTGATCAACAATAAACACATTAAATTAGTTTAATTTCAATAGATTATTTAGCCATGTATATATCTTTGATTCAACTCTGTTGGTTTCCAAAAAGAGAAGGTCAAATTTTCCAGATTTTCAACAAGAGTTCTCGAATCAGGTAACCTATTGGTTGTATGAACATACTTCAATCCAATTTCAGCTTCCATTAGCGTTGAACCGACCATTGGACACCAACTTAGAACTTTTTAAATATTTATTAGCTTGAATGAACGTAAATTGAACGTAACATTAATAACATTATTATCTATGTCAACCATGTCACTTAAGGTCAATTTCTCCAATTCATGATTCAAAGTCCTGTACTGATAATGTTGTGAATTTATAAGTCCTATTGGATGAACTGAAAGACCTGGGAAAGGCAATGTAGCAAATTGTACTGTTTTGGGGTATTGAAACAAAACTCCCGTGCACTGGCTGATCGAACCATAAGAAGATGCTTCCTATTTTCGATTTTTGAATATAGGAAAGAGGAGAAACGTTTTGTCTATCAATATGTCAACAATGCCAGCCTTGCAATTTAATCTACAAATGTTATCATTCATATCCTTCTAACTAATTGATGATTGCCCTTATTCTTTCTCCCCCACATCAGAAAAAGTATGAAAATATCAACCGAGAAAAAGGAAAACAACTTATCAAATTAACAATGCGTAGCCACTGTCCTCCAAGGTTCCACATCACTCCAAAACACGTGCACTCATGGTTTTTGGTTTGGAGTTTGCATAAATGGATCTTATTGTAAAAACTTATGATCATTTAAGTTGACGTACCTCTTCTTGACCAAGAGGATGACACATATACATGTATCAAAACAGTATGAATCGGTATAAAATGAGACATAATTAAATTCCCTTTTTTTTCTCTATTTCATCAAGATACTTTATTATAACATATGTATCATTTAAGCAAGTAAGCAATTGAGGGATAATAGCAGAAGAACTGATAAGCCACATGGAGTTTATAACCAACAAGTGGAGGAGAACAAAATGGGATTTAACGTAAGGACAAGTAAGTTATGGGAACATGTGACGCGTGAATAAGTGAGTAGTGAAGACATGTAGAATTTGATCAACTGATTTATAAGACATGTAGCCACATAAGCAAATGGATTATAAGACAGCCATATAAGCAGGTGAACTGGAGACATGTAGTTATATAAGAAAATGGACTAGCAGACACGCACGTAAGCGAGTAATCTGTAAGAATGTAAAAAAAAACAATTGAGCCATCAAGGGCATTAACACATTAACAAGAAGGCAATGGCATGTGAGTTGTGAGATTATGCGACACTGAACAGATAACTATGAGAATAGGTGACATATGAAAAGGCGAATTATGAGAACAGATGACACATCAAAGTAAATATGTGAACACATGACACGTAAACAAGTGAACTATTAGAATGGATAACATGTGAACAAGTGAACTATTAGAACAAATAAACAATTGAACAACCGTGGCATCTGGAAACTAGGAACAACCTATAGGATCACAATGCCATGTTTTACCATTCTCAACACGTTAATCATATTTCAGTGGATCTGACTATTAGAACTTGGGCACGTGATATATTACTATACTTGGATCAGTGTACATTACATTTTTTTTCATAATCTTCACTGCTTCATAATCTTTGTAAGGCATGTAATACAAGTGACCAACTGATCAGTCGTAGAAGAGAATGACCCATGCTAGGCATTTAACCCTTGGGATGTTGTCCTCATAAATATACAAATCGGGATCGACCCATGCTAGGCTTTTGCCCTTGGACTTCCACCCATAATTATATAGATTATTGACTTTACCTTGTATATTTTATCTTTGAGATTGTTCTTTTTGTGGACATAATTCTTTTGAGCTTTAGGACTATATATATCAGTGGTGTAGACATGTGAATAAAATACTTAAGGCAGCAAAAATGATATTGGAAGCAAAATGTAATTTCGATGAACTACTTAGGAACTTATGACTCAATGAGATTCATTAGGTACAAGGAATATATACAAACAATCTATGAAGGTTTTCAAAAACTCAGGACATTAGGACATGCTGCATGGTTCATTTAAAATGTGTTTCAACTTTTCAAATGGGGGCATACATGCATTTCAAATGGAAGCGTGCAACTCCTCTTATGGAGAGGTAAGGACTGTATAAGATGTTACGATAGCGTAAAACTTAGTAGTCTATGTTAAAGGAAAGGGTGTTAAATATGTGAACTACTGATGCACATGGACAGATCTGAATTAAGAAATAAGTGTACATTCCATGTAAGGACTTATAAATTGGACAAAATATATCTGGCCTATGAAAACTCATAACATGTGTAATGTAGGATCTTATTGACTCAATGACTCCTCATTTGATTTAGAGGATAACTCATGAAACTTACTGTTTAGAGTGCTTTTATCATACTCGTACTTGAAAGTATTACAACATCGATATAGGATAATGAACACCTATTGGAGTAGTTTGACACATTTGTGAAACCATGGCAGTAGAAGGATATTAAATAAATTAGAGATTATACACCTCTTTAACAAGGATTATTTAGAAACCTTGCTTTGTTGGTACCCAAACTATAAGACTTCATGCGAAAGAATATTAAATTGAATAGCCTTACATACCTTGTCTCCTGGACAGTACTATGTAGTACCGTGATTCAGACTTTCCTTTTAAGTGTTAATCTACAATAATGAAAAGTAATAGATCTAATATTAGCAGCTAATCAACAAGCTTGGATCACTTCAACTTACCAAAACAATAGGGAGGCAGCATGCATGTAACCCCTCTACTATTGGGTGTTCCTTTCACACATTCCCTTCTCACATGTTTACACAAGTTACGACTTTCTCATGAAGTCTCCCAGAACTACCCGACCTTCAAAACACCCAGACAAATAAATAGACACATAATGGGTAGCAAGCCTGCACAACCCTCAATTTAAATGGTACATCACTACACCCTTTATTTCTTCCCTGAAAACACTTCACACGAATTTCTAATAAGACCAACCAACACTATAAATTATAATATAAATATACAGATCAATTACATTACAATATAGTCAATAGGTCAAGAAATAGACTAGTAGGATATTATGTCGAACACCTAGCGGGCATAAAGCTCTACAATTTTCAAAACTAGTGTTTCAACACCCAACTATCTCATACTTACAAACAACACTTTTACTAGCATACATAGGTATAAAACAATGTCCTTCACCACCAAATGAATCCAACTATCCACCCAATACTGCTCCAAGATTCACCATATTAGGCAGCTCCACACCTTTTATCATAATCACTAAAGCTTGGTGTCACGACCCGAGAGCACCCCCTAGTCGTAACACGGTGTACTCGACCTCGAAGAGGTCTAATACAAGCCTCTTAGCTCATTCATTGCGTAGACAATAGAAAATAGTGCGGAATTAAAACTTTATTTAAAACCAACTATTTAAAATCTCGTTAAACATCTTTCAATGACACAACGGAAGACTAAGTCTCACATGGCCATCCTTGGACAAACATACTAGATAGGATCACAGCTCTTTATACAATCGAAAATGCTAAATTATATTACAATAGTCTCAATACAAAACTAGAAACATAGAATCCTTGTCCTCGAACATATGAGGACATACCAAGATAGGTCTTGAGAGAACTTCTAATTCCAAGCTTCACTAGAGAATTTATATCACTTGCCGGAACCTACACTTTGTAGAAAATAAAGAATGGGGTTAGCACAATTAAGCACTAAGTATATATGATGACCATGCAAAAACATACTAAAAAGGACATTTGAGTTCAAATCATACTTGTATGCCATTTTTGATAAAAATATTCATAACATGATATTAAGGCATAATAATCATCACATTCAATATATAAAGTCTCATACATCACATTTAGGCAAAAACCACATATAACCCATAATTACATACATCAATAAGCCATTCAACCTCTTAGGACCTCTATCTAAAGTTACCCTAAGACACACCTAAGTAAGACATGAAATGGCAGCCCATACAACCTCTTCATACCACACCTAGGTATTCCTCAAGGCTACAATAGACAAGAACCTTTCCATTTATACACAACATGCTAAGTAATCATTTCATCAATATAAGCTACTCATTCATAATTTCAGTTAGACAATAA
Source organism: Solanum okadae (assembly GCA_036553675.1). Classification (NCBI taxonomy): domain Eukaryota; kingdom Viridiplantae; phylum Streptophyta; class Magnoliopsida; order Solanales; family Solanaceae; genus Solanum; species Solanum okadae. The sequence continues at coordinate 31,100,364 of CM071682.1, forward strand.
GTCAACATCTTCATTAAGCCATTTATGACACATTCATTCCTTTAGAGGACTTTCACTCATTAGCCATTAATGCTTAGGGAATTCACTTTTGTATCTTCAAAGCCTACGCGTGCCATGTGTAGATAGCATTCCATACTACTACCTACATGTTGTAGAGCCTATCCAATAACTAGAGTGCACATCCCACATGATGGGAATAGGCATTAACCGACATAGACCATGAGAGCTAGAAATGGAATCCGGTGTTCTACCCCCACACCGAAAAGAGGTGTTCTACTTGCCTAAGGTAGAACTAGATGATATTATATCGTTGGTGTAGACCACTAGACAATATATCTCCTATGTGGGCACATAGTTCTGGGGTATGAAGATGTTCATTGGAGCTGTAACATCGTGTAAGTTGAAATAACTATGAAGAAGCTGGAAATTGGAAATAGTCATTTTTGGAAATAATTCAAAAATCTGGAAATTTGGTCAAGTATGGGAAAAAAGATAAGTTTTTGGTCAACTTTGAGCAGTCATAAATCCTAGATCAGGATGATTTAGGTGAATTTCCAGTTATGTTTGAAAATCTCTTGGAATGATCTTTCCAACGCCGCCGAGTTTGCTCGATTCCGAGTTCGTATGAGTGAGTTATGCCCTTTGGAAGTCGAGTTGTTGGCAGGGCAGTTTAGTCCGAATTAGTAAGGGGTATTTTGGTCTTTTCCCTAACCATTTCTTTTGGTTATATTAAGGTTTTAGACTGATTTTAAATCAGTTTTTCCTTTTTAAAGTGAGAGTTAGGGCTTTTGAGAGAAGAGAGAAAGAAGAGGAGAAAGAGAAGAAGAAGCAAGGATTCGTCAAGATCGTCGTGGTTTTCGTCGGGGGTGATCCCTATTCAGGTATGTGAGATCATAGTGTTGGGTTGGTTCATTCCCCCACACGCCAAACTTGTTTTAATTCTGAGAAAAGATTGGTTGTGTTTGTTGAAGTTGTGGTTGTGGTTGTTGAATTCTTGTGGTTGTGTTGTTGAAGTTTCTAGTTGATTTGGTACATGTTTCCGGATGGAATTTTGAGTTGAATCTATTGTATATTGAGGGTTTTAATGATTATGAGTGTTTGGGGAAAGAACCTTTGTTGTTGAGAGGGTTTAGAGTTGGAGAAACTAAGAAGAAAAGTCGGGTTTTCTGGGGAAAAGGCTGGGGCGTCGCGCCAGCCAGCGTGCCCCAAAATGGATTCTGAAGTTTCCCCCTTGGGGCGGCGCACCTTGCAGAGTGTCCAGCAGGCCCCTCTGAAGTCTGAAGGTTGGCGCCCCGCGCCTCTCAGAGCGCCAAGCACGCCAAACCTTCCCATTCCTTCCCCACTTTTTTCATACATGTTCCTTGGTAATGTACCTATGTTTTCTAGTTGTTTTCAACACCCCAAGGTTCATCTAAACATCACGAACTCATCCATAAACATGAGATCATTACCCTTGAATCTGTAATCCAATTCGAGGAAAGTTAGGATCAAAGTCAAGTGAAGTTAGAGTCGAGCTTAGAAGTAAAGAAGTAAGTCAAATCAAGTCTTTAAAGTTTTTCAAGAGTCTTTATTGAACGTTTTAACTACGTTTTAAGGCTCAAGTTTCAAGTTAAGTAAAGAGTATAGAGTTGAGTCCTTTTTCTCAAAAATTATAAGGGAACTAAGTATTCCCAAAGAAGTTTATAAATGTTGTTTTTACATTTGAGTAAGAAAGGAACTATGTTTTTCCAAGAGAGCCTTTGGGCTAAGCTTTAAGAAATTATCTCAAACTAAAGAATGATGTGTTTAAAACACTTATAAGCCAAAGTATTTTTTGGGAGTAGTATTAGCACCGAATTGGGGACGCGAGTTCATATTAACTCAACCCTCCTTAAGAACCATGTAGCCAACATGGGACTTGACGGGTCATTCTTTTTAGATGATCACGTAAGTTAAGCTAGTGGATCCACTAAGTAAAGCAAGGTCCTATATCACGGTAAGGTATAGGATGGTCCTGGGGCAACGTGAGGTAAAACGTTGTATCATCACTAGGGCTCATAGTGGTGGTTGTCGGTTAAAGAATCTCCCATTAAAGTTATATTACTTTTATATAAGTAAAGTTGAGTTTGTTATTGCTTTATCCTTAACGAACTAAGTTGTTTATAACGTTTTACAAGCTTTATGTATTGCATGTGTCTTATTGCTTTACTTTTGAGTTCAGTCATTCATGAGTCGAACAACGCTAAGGTAAGTGTTCTCTTGTACTCCTTTCAAGCTTAAGTTGTGGTTTAGCTTTCCATCTCGCATACTCGTACATTCAATGTACTGATGCCAGTTGGCCTGCATCTTATGATGATGCAGACGCAGGTACCCAGGATCAGCATCCAGCACACCATTGATCCAGCTGAGCACTTCAGAGTCAGTGGTGAGCCTCTTTGCATTACGGAGTACTCGATTATTTTGTTCTCTTAGTTTTGTTTTGTTAGGATGTTGCGGGGTCTATCCCAACATCCATCTCAGTGTTATAGAGGCTTCATAGACAGTCAGTCAATCAGTTAGTATTGAGTCTTTCATCTATGTATATATTTAAATATTCTATTTTGAGACTCGAGTTGCCTTTTTGGCCAAGATTTTTTTCAGTTGGGGTTGTTTTATGACTTTTCATTGCATGGAGTTATTCTGTTAAGTTAAGTTTTCTGCTGAATTAAGTAAGCCAGGCCAAGAGTACACTTGGGGCCAGCAATGGTCTTCGAGTGCCGGCCATGCCCTGGGTGTAGGCTCGGGGCATGACAGGAACTCTAGTCTATCATTGGGAGAGTTTCCATCTAACACTATCCAGTCGGTGCTTAGCCTCCATTCCCATAGGGTATTTCATTCACATGCATTGTACTTTAGAGGGCTACCAATACTAGGTCTACCAACCCAAAGTAAATTACTCAAGAAAGGGTCTTTTCACTAGGTCTTCCGATTCAAGGTACATTAAGGATAGCTCATGACTTTCCAAGAAGGGTGCCTTCTACATTGGGTCTACCGTTTCAAGGTCATTACTCATTCATTCATGAAAGGGCACCTATACTAGGTCTACCAATTCAAGACATCAATCACACTTCATGGAGGGGATACCACATTTGGTCTATCGGTCCTAAGATACATTCATCACATCACATTCAATTGCACAAGGAGGAGGATGACCCAGGCCTACCAAATCAATGTGCAAGATTACATTACAATACTAGGAGGACCTTTCACATTAGATCAACCTCATACATGATCATTAAGAGAGAACATACTTTCGATCACAATACAATAATACTACATACAAGATCATCATTGTGATTACATAAACACCTTCACATTATACAGCCTCTATACAATAACATGACACTTCAATTCACCATATAATGCCTTCATGGCCATAATCACAACACATTTAATGTATAACCACCTCCACCTTTCAAGTGGATCAATCCATACAAGAACAATTCTACTATAACATGAAGTTAGGTCAACTTACCATTCTCTAAAGCCATAATCACCATTACTTAATTCCCCAACAATTCACCATAATTAGGTATAGACAACAATAGAAATCAATAATACAATTCAATCTAAGAACAATTCCATCATCATCCAATCATAACCATAAACCCCACTTCATAAGCCAAATTTAGGAGTTTAGTGACATCATGGTTTCATAGAGTTTTTCATCTTAAAATCATCAATTAAACATCAGCATAATCATATCTTATCAATTGAAATCATTTGATGTAAGAACCCATGAGTATGAGTAAGAATTAGATTTTTTTATAAACATTGGAAACTGCACACATACTATAGATCTTATTGCAAAAACTTATGATCATTTAAGTTGACGTACCTCTTCTGGCCCAAGTGGATTACACATATACATGTATCAAAATCGTATGAATCGGTATAAAATGAGAAATAATTAAATTCCATTTTTTCTCTATTTCATCATGATACTTTATTATAACATATGTATCATTTAAGCAAGTAAGCAATGAGGGGATAATAGAAAAAGAACTGATAAGCCACATGGAGTTTATAACCTACAAGTGGAGGAGAACAAAATGGGATTTAACATAAGGACAAGTAAGTTATGGGAACATGTGATGTGTGAATAAGTGAGTTGTGAAGGCATGTACAATTTGATCAACTGATTTATAAGACATGTAGCCACATAAGCAAACAGATTTTAAGACAGCCATATAAGCAGGTGAACTGGAGACATGTAGTTATATAAGCAAATGGACTAGCAGACAAGCACGTAAGCGAGTGATCTGTAAGAATGTAATAAAAAACAATTGAGCCATCAAGGGAATTAACACATTAACAAGAAGGCAATGGCATGTGAGTTGTGAGATTATGCGACACTGAACAGATAACTATGACAATAGGTGGCATATGAAAAGGTGAATTATGAGAACATATGACACGTCAAAGTAAATATGTGAACACATGACACGTGAACAAGTGAACTATTAGAATGGATAACATGTGAACAAGTGAACCATTAGAACAAATAAACACATGAAAACCGTGGCATCTGTGGAAACTAGGTACAACCTATAGGATCACAATGCCATGTTTTACCATTCTCAACACGTTAATCAATTTTCTGTGGATCTGACTATTAGCACTTGGGCACGTGATATATTACTATACTTGGATCACTATACATTACATTCTTTTCATAATCTTCGCTGCTTCATAATCTTTGTAAGGCATGTAATACAATTGACCAACTGATCAATGGTAGAAGAGGATGACTCACGCTAGGCATTTAACCCCTGGGATGCTATCCTCATAAATATATAAATCGAGATCGATCCATTCTAGGTTTTTTACCCTGGGCTGCCACCCATAATTATATAGATTATTCACTTTACCTTGTATATTTGACCTTTGAGATTGTTCTTTTGGTGGTCATAATTCTTTTGAGCTTTAGGACTATATACCAGTGGTGTAGACATGTGAATAAAATACGTGAGGAAGGAAAAATGATATTGAAAGCAAAATGTAATTTCGATGTAATACTTAGGAACTTATGACTCAATGAGATTCATTAGGTACAAAGAATATATAAAAACCAACTATGAAGGTTTTCGGAAAGTCGGGACATTAGGACATGTTTCATGGTTCATTTAAAACACGTTTTCACTTTTAAAATGGGGGCATACATGCATTTCAAATGGAAGCGTGCAACTCCTCTTATGGAGAAGTAAGGATTGTGTAAGATGTTACGATAACTTAAAACTTAGTAATGATGCACATGGACAGATCCGAAATAATAGATCAGTGTACATTCCATGTAAGGACTTATAAATTGGACAGCATATATCTGGCCTATGAAAACTCATAACATGTGTAATGTAGGATCTAATTGACTCAATGACTCCGCATTTGATTTGGAGGATAATTCATGAAACTTACTGTTTAGAGTACTTTTATCATACTCATACTTGAAAATATTACAACATCGATATAGGATAATGAACACCTATTGGCGTAGTTTGACACATTTGTGAAACCATGGCAGTAGAAGGATATTAAATAAATTAGAGATTATACATCATCACAACATATCTTTAACAAGGATTATTTAGAAAGCTTGCTTTGTTGGTACCCAAAATATAAGACTTCATGCGAAAGAATATTAAATTGAATAGCCTTACATACCGTGTCTCCTGGACAGTACTATGTAGTACCATGATCCAGACATTCCTTTAAAGTGTTAATCTACAATAATGAAAAGTAATAGATCTAATATTAGCAGCTAATCAACAAGCTTGGATCACTTCAACTTACCAAAACAATAGGCAGGCAACATGCTCGTAACCCCTCTACTATTGGGTGTTCCTTTCACACATTCCCTTCTCACATGTTTACACAAGTTACGACTTTCTCATGAAGTCTCCCGGCACTGCCCTAGCTTCAAAACACCCAGATAAATAAATAGACACATAATGGGTAGCAAGCCTGCACAACCCTCAATTTAAATGGTACATCACTACACCCTTCATTTCTACCCTGAAAACACTTCACACGACTTTCTAATAAGACCAGCCAACACTATAAATTATAATATAAATATACACATTGATTACATTACAATAGAGTCAATACGTCAAGAAATAGACTAGTAGGATATCAAGTCGAACACCAAGCGGGCATAAAGATCCAAAATTATCAAAATTGGTGTTTCAACACCCAACTATCTCATACCTACAAACAACACTTTTACTAGCATACATAAGTATAAAACAGTGTCCTTCACCACCAAATGAATCCAACTATCCACCCAATACTACTCCAAGATTCACCATATTAGGCAGGTCCACACCTTTTATCATAATCACTAAATCTTGGACTCATGAATTTCGGTCATAGTCCCATAATTTCATGAAAATAACCTAGATAAATCTCACCCAATCTAATATATATATTGAGATAAAATGGGGAAGCAAGATAACCTAAATTTCTGCAAATTTAGACCTTGACTTGCAGTCCTTCAAGGGCTTGAATTAACCTTCAAACTTAGCTTTGAAAGTAGAGGATTTCTTCAAGAATCCTAGATATAATTGGAGGAAGATGCTTGAAGTTGAGACCTGAAGAGATAGACTTGACAGAGCTCATAGAATTTACGTATGTAAAAATCGTAAGAGAACATCAGCCAAGTCTTTGTCTTAAAGAGTCTACACCGCCTCTCTTTTTCTCTTTATTTTGGTCCACAAAAATCGCTAAGTAGGTGATCCACCTACTTGGACCTTTGAGCTGGTCAAGGAGTCCAAGTAGGTGATGCACCTACTTGGTCCTTTTGGCTGGTCATTAAGGCTTAGTAGGTGAAGCACATAGGTGAAGCACGTAGGTGAAGCACATAGCTGAAGCAAGTAGGTGAAGCACATAGGTGATTTACTTTATTCAAATTTTCATTTCTACCCAAAACATTCATTTTAACCTTATCTTAGCTAATTGTATATATACTTTAACCCTTGGTCTTTAGGCTTCGATTACAACCTCATTCTCCTAAATAATAATTGGTTTGTCGATGTGAACTTAGTCGTACTAACGACCAGGACATGGGGTGTTACAAAAGTCAAATATTGGTCAAAAGTTAAAAGCTAAAACACCACCTGACACTAACTGAAAATGAAAATCTCAAAACCAAAACCAACAATCCTATTAGACAAAAAATGACCTTCCGGATACAATTGCACTGAGTAAATTCTCAGCTGACAAAGTTCACAAATATATTGACCGAAGTTAAATTTTTGCCAAAACCTAAAAGTTAAAAAGCCTAATAACACAAACTATAAATAAAAGCCTCAAATCCCGAACCAACAATCCTACTAAACCAAAAATGACCATTCAAAGCTAACCGCGCTGATGAAATTTTAATCTGAGCACATTTACCAAAAATATTGACAAAATCTAAATTTTTGCGAAAACTTAAAATTTAAAACGCCTAACAGCACACACTGAAAAATGCAAGAATCAAAACCTAAGCCAACCATCTTATTATATAAAAAAAATGACCTTCCAAATCTAACCGCGCTGATGGATTCTCAACTGAGCACACTTAAAAAAAATGTTAAGCAAAGTCACATTTTGGCCAAAAGTAAAAAGTTAAAACGCCTAATGGCACAAACTGAAAATGAAAACCTCGAAACCGAAACAAACCATCCAATTAGACCAAAAATGACCTTCCAGAGCTTACCGCACTAACAAAATTTAAATTTGAGCATGTTTCCCAAAAATATTGAAAAAATTGAAATTTTAACCAAAACCTATAAGTTAAAATGCCTAATAGCACAAACTGAAAATAAAAGCCTTAAATCCCAAACCAAACATCTTACTAGACAAAAAATGACCTTCCGAAGCTAACCCCGCTGATGAAATTTTAATTTGAGCACGTTCACCAAAAATATTAACCCAATCTAAATTTTGGCCAAAACCTAACATTTAAAACGCCTACGGCACAAACTGAAAATGGAAGCCTAAAAATCTGAACCAACAATCCCACCAAATAAAAAATGACCTTTCAAAACTAACCGCGATGACAAAATTCTCATCTGAGCAAGATTGCAAAAAATATTAAGCAATTCCAAATTTTGGCCAAAACTTAAAAGTTAAAATGTCTAACTGCACAAACTGAAAATGAAAACCTCAAAACCTGAACAAACCATCTAATTAGACCAAAAATAACAATCCAGAGCTAACCGCGCTGACGAAATTCCAATTTGATTATGTTTCCCAGAAATATTGACCAAATTCAAAGTTTGGTCAAAACTTAAAAGTTAAAACGCCTAATAGAACAAACTGAAAATAAAAGCCTCAAAACTCAAACCAACCATCCTATTAGAAAAAAATGACCTTCCGGATACAACTGTGTTGGCGCAATTCTCATCTGACCGTGTTTACCAGATATATTGACCAAAGTTAAATTTTTGTCAAAACATAAAAGTTAAAACGCCTAACGGCACAAACTGAAAATAAAAGCCTCAAATCCCGAACCAACCATCCTACAAGACAGAAAATAACCTTCCGAAGCTAACCGCGCTAATGAAATTTTAATATGAGCACGTTTACGAAAAATGTTAGGCAATGCCAAATTTTGGCCAAAAGTTAAAAGTTAAAAGTTAAAATGCCTAATGGTACAAACTGAAAATGAAAACCTCGAAACCCGAACAAACCATTCTATTAGACCAAAAATGACCTTCCAATGCTAACTGCGCTAAAAAAATTCCAATTTAAGCATGTTTCCCAAAAATATTGACCAAATTCAAATTTTTGCCAAAACCTAAAAGTTAAAACGCCTAACGGTACAAACTAAAAATAAAAGCCTCAAAACCTGAACCAACAATCCTATTAGACAAAAAATGAAATTCCAAAGCTAACCGCACAGACAAATTTCTCATTTGAGAACCTTTGCCAAAATTTTTGACCAAAGTCAAATTTTGGCCAAAAGTTAACCGTTAAAACGCCTACCGGAACAAACTGAAAAAGAAAACCTCAAAACCAAAACCAACCATCCTATTAGACAAAACATAACCTTCCCGATACAACTACGCTAACAGAATTCTCATCTGACCACGTTTACCAAATATAATGACCGAAGTTAATTTTTTTCCAAAACTTAATAGTTAAAACCCCTAACTGCACAAACCTAAAATAAAAGCCTCAAAACCCAAACCAACCATCCCAGTAGACCAAAAATGACCTTTTGAAGCTAACCGCGCTGATGAAATTTTAATTTGACCACGTTTACAAAAAATGTTGACCAAATCTAAATATGGGCCAACACTTAAAGTTAAAACGCCTAACAGCATAAATTGAAAATAGAAGCCTCAAAACATGAACTAACCATCTTATTAGATAAAAAATGACTTTCCGAAGCTAACAGCGCCGACGAGATTCTTATCTGAGCATGTTTACAAAAAATGTCAAGCAAAGTCAAATTTTGGCCAAAAGTTAAAAGTTAAAACGCCTGACGGCACAAACTGAAAATGAAAACCTCAAAACCCGTAACAAACCATCCTATTAGACCAAAAAGGACCTTCTAGACCTAACCAAGCTGACGAAATTCCAATTTGAGCATGATTTCCAAAAATATTGACCAAATTCAAATTTTTGCCAAAAGTTAAAATTTAAAACGCCTAACGGCAAAAACTAAAAATAAAAGCCTCAAAATCCAAACCAACCTTTCTACTAGACCAAAAATGAACTTCTGAAGCTAACCGCACTGATGAAATTTTAATCAAAGCACGTTTACAAAAAATATGGACCAAATCTAAATTTTAGCCAGATCTTAAAAGTTAAAATGCCTAGCAGCCCAAACTAAAAATGGAAGCCTCAAAACATGAACCAACCATCCTATTAGATAAAAAATTACCTTCCGAATCTAATCGCGTTGACGAAATTCTCATCTGAGCACGTTTACAAAAAATGTCAAGGAAAGTCAAATTTTGGCCAAAAGTTAAAAGTTAAGACGCCTAACGGCACAAATTAAAAATGAAAACCTCAAAACCGAAACAAATCATCCTATTAGACAAAAAATGACCTTCCCGACAAAACTACGTTGCTGGAATTCTCAGTTGACCACGTTTACCAAATATATTGACCGAAGTTAAATTTTTGCCAAAACATAAAATTTAAAATTCCTAACGACACAAACTAAAAATAAAAGTCTCAAAACCAGACCCAACCATCCTACCAGACCAAAAATGACCTTTCAAAGCTAACCGTCCTGATGAAATTTAAATCTGATCACTGATGAGTCCGGGATTTGGACTCATTTAGGGCTTTGGTTATATAGATTTAGTGTCCTCAAATTCTTAATTTGTGCCATAAACTGATGTGAAATCCTTGATTTTCAGGTACATAGATCGAGGAACAAAGCAAGTACACTAACGGGCAAAAAGGAACAAAACAAACTGAAAAATGAAGAAGGGCGAGCCTAGTGATCGCCAAGGTCACTTGGCTAATCGTCGAGTGGATTTCTAACCGCATAAAGTTCCAGTGTGCGAAGCCTTGAAGAAAAGAACCAAGTCAGTGACGAAAAGGACCAGTCGGCGGATCACCGAGTAGTTCTGTGAAGCCAAGGTTGATCGCCCTAAATTACAGGCCTTGAGGATGCTGACTACCAATGCGAAAAGGCGATGGAAGAGGTGAAAGGGCAACTCGCCGAGTGGTTAGGCGAGCCCTACTTACTTTGTCAAATGGGCTTTCATAGCTTATTTTTGGCAACTGTAAATTAGATTTTGAACATTTAGTTCATGATTATTCATCTTGGATATTTTGGTTAGACATTAGAACTGAGTTTTAGAAGACTTTTCTCTAGAGGTTTCCTTAGCTTGGAAGATTTGACAAATTCTATTTGGAGAAGTTGGAAGTGGGTTTTCAGATTTTCTTCAAATTGAGCATTATAAAGACTAAATCTCTCTTACCCTGTTGATAGATAATCTATTCGGTAATAGTTTTTACCTTTTTATGATGCTTGGCTAAAACCCCAGTTCTTGGGGTGTGATCCTTTGATTATGCGCTAAATTAGTTTATGGGTATTGCTAATTGCTAGTTTAAATGCTATTTAAAAGTGAGTTTAATTATTAATTGTGGTTTAATTTAATAATTGTACTTGCAAATACAGTTCTATATTTGTGTTCTTGGCTTGCTCGAGAGAGAAGTTTTAAAACTAAGTTTATTGATTAATAGTTTGTTGGTATTGGGTTGATTTGGGTTTAGCTCGAGAGAGTGAATCCTAAACCAATCCCATACGTTCGGGGTAGTTGTTCGAGAGAAAACTATATCCCTTATAGTCTAGCCTACTTACTAATATTTAGCTATTGACTAGTAGTTGCAATTACCCATATGCCAATATTTGCATATAATCGATCACATCCCGATAATCTATCTCCCTCTTGTTATTTCAAATCTTTTGTGACTATTTGTAGTTGATAATCACAACCAAAATCCCCCATTTGACATTCATGTTAACCCTTTAATTTGTTTAATGTCTTTTTCCGATAATGTTTATTCCTCTAGCTGACTAGAACGCATTAATACTTCTTAATTGAATTCTAAACATGTACCTCTCCCTGTGGAATTCGACCCCAACTCACTTAGTTGGGTTTTATACTGATTTGCCATCATTGACACCTAGAATTGGATGAGGTGTGCTTGAAACGTTAAAATCAACATGGTGTCGCTGCCAGGGAGTGGTGTTGTTTGAAATTCTTTTGGTGAAGTTGAATTGTGTTCTTGTTAGTTATAGTTGAATCTACTTGCTTTTATTTTTTGTTTTTGTGTTGCCTGTTAAAACAAAAGGAGGAAATGAGCTTCAACGGAAAAAATGGTAGCCAAGTGGGCCACCAAGAAGATGTCGGAAACCTCAATGACGTCAATGACCCAACTCAAATGGGTGGTGTTGGGGCCATTCATTTGCCTCTAGCTGAAGGAAATGTTGTTTTCCACATCACAAGAACTATGCTTTAGCTCCTCCTACTGAAGGGTTTGTTCGGAGGTCTGGCTCATGAGGATCCCTATAAGCATATAAGGAATTTTGTTGATATTTGTGGACCGTTCTATTTTAAGAACATATCTCAAGAATCGGTCTTGCTGAGATTGTTCCCATTTTCTCTAATGGGAGAAGCATGCAAGTGGTTGGCTGAGTTGCTAAGAGATTCTATCACTTCATGGGACGAGCTTATTACCACATTCCAAGGGGGATTTGTCCGTCCTTCAAAGATGATGAAACGTAGGGGCAATATTCAAAGCTTCAAACATTTGGAAGGTGAGCCAATCCATGAAACATGGCAAAGATTTAAGAAGATGGTGCTGCAATGCCCAACTCATGGATTGCCCAATAATGTACTGCTGCAATACTTCTACAGAAGCCTCGATTCGGTGAACAAGGGAGTGGCTGATCAACTTTCTCTGGGAGGTTTAATACAGCAACCTTATGCAATAGCAGCCCAACTCCTTGATGGCATAACCAAAATTAACTGGACATGGTACACTTTTGAGGACCAAGTCTCTCATCTCGCTTATAAACTAACAAAGGAGTAGATCAAAAAGGATTAAGAGAGAGACCAAAACATGGCAAAGATGAAGACCCAACTGGACATCTAGGCCAAGAATGTCATGGGTGCTAGTACAAGGAGTGTTAATGTTGTCAGTGTTGGTGGTGTAAACCCCGAGAATGCCAAATTTGAAGCGTTGTACAATGAGGAACTAAACTTCCTAACCAACTAAGGAGGAGGTTATTGTGCTAACTACCCCATGCTAGGTGGAAACCAAGGTTGGAATAGAGATGAGGGTTGGAGAGACCGTGACATAGATTGGCGTGATCGTAACACAGGAAAGAAAGGGGGAGAATGATAGGTATGTTCCTCCCCATGAGCGTCCAAAGCCCAAAGATTCTGAGGGTGGCCGGACTGAAGATATGCTCTCACACATTCTCAACAAGGTTGAAGGGTTCGATAAAATTTTGAAGGAAATAAAGAAAGATGTATCGACTCTAAACCAGATGGTGACCTTTCATTCTGTCTCTATCAAATAGTTGGAGACCCAAATGGGTCAAATTTCTTTGCATCTTAGCCGAAGTCAACAAGGGGATAAAGGGGGGGTTTCCTAGTTATACTATGGCAAACCCCATGATAGAAGCTTGAATGGGTAATTCTGTCGTGCCACAACATTAACTAAGGCGCTTCTTGGGAGGCAACCCAAGTTTTTAATGCTTTGTGTTTGTTTTTGAATAACGAGTGTTGATTGTGCAGGTTGAAAAGTGGAGAGTGTTTGAGAATGTGCAGATTGGAGAGCCAAGAGTCCAGTCGGTGACTCCCCGAAGAGGTAGGCAAGCCCGACTCGGACCACCGTTTGATCCACAAAAATCTGAAGTGAAAGTCTGTAAAGCTCAGCGGTCCAATGGATTAATCGGCAAGTCTCCGAACAGGTCGGCGAGCCCGATTTTGTCCGCCATTTGGACCCCCAAATTATATGAAGGTCCTGTAAAAATTGGCGAGATAAGTCACCACTCGGTACATCACCGAGTGGTTCAGCGTGGTCGACTAATACCATCGAAAGGGCTGTGAGCTGAAAGGTTTTAAAAGGCCAAAGATTTTAAAATTTCAAAATCTTTCATATTCTCTCATTTCTAACCCTATACACTCACACCCACACTCCATATTTCCCATATTTTTGCTATTTCGCTTGCTTTTTTCTCTTGATCTCATGTTTGGATTTGGATTACACTGCCGCCTAGCATCTCAAACTTTTCGTTTGGCTTAAAGGTTGGTTTTTCGAACCCCAAACTCTTGATTAGTAGTTGAACTCGAATGCATTTGGTAAAATCTTGTTGTTGTGTGCTGAGCCTATACTGAAATCGTAGTTGATATGTTAATTTGCCCGTCTTAGTTTTATAATTTTGCCTAAATTGCTTAAAATGTTGATTTCCTGAGTTTGGTGCATCAAAATTGATCATAAGTTGTTGGGTTGCGGTAAATTTATGTTGGGTTTAGTTGGGTGAAGTCTGAATAACCCCTAATTGCGCTACATGATGTACTTTCCTAATGATGGAGCGTGTGACATTATTCTTAAGGGTAAAAGTCGTTAAATGGCCAATTTTGACCAAACTAGGGGAAGTCTAAGTACCCCGGAGGAATGGGTCAATTGGATCTGGGAAAAATTGCATAAGTCTGTAGTTTGATTTTTATTTCGAGGGCTGCAGGCTTGAATTTGGGAAATGGGATTGAAATTTGGCACGTTGGGCAATTTAGCGAGCTGGGTCGAGCGCGCCTAACCATTCGGCGGTTCGCAAACGTCCCTCTTGATCGCTTTTAATTTCGTGATTTGGCTTAGTTAGAGTTTGTAAATTTCGGCGAGAAGCCTGAGCTTACCGAGTGAACTCGGCGACTCGTCGAGTGAACTCGGTGACTCGTCGAAAGGTCCTTTGATCCCTCTTTCTGTGCCCCTAAACCCTAAAACACACTGTTAATTTTGGCAGGTTGGTCTGAGCTCGCCGAGTGATGTTGGTGATTCGCCGAAAGGCCCTGCACTTCGCCGACCTGTCATGTTTCTGGAAATTTTTCAAACTGATCCTTTTGGCAAGCCTGATCAGGCTCGCCAAAGTGACTCGGCGACTCACCGATTGGTTTGGCGAGTCCTTCTACAACATGATTTCTACAATTTTCTTAAATTATTTCTAACTCTTTTTGATGTATGTTGCAGATATGGCTTGAACCAAGGTACCGGGATGAGACATGTTACCCCGCAAGCGGGCAAAGGGATCATAATCAATGAGGATGCAACTGCATCCAAACCAAAGGCGACCAAACTTCCCACCATGGGTGGGAAGGGCAAGGAGCCCGCAGCTCCATCACCAGAGGTTAGCTCCAACAATGAGGGAGTCTACGCGACTCACCTCACCATTTCTGAAAGTGAGAGGGAACACCAAGACCCTCAGGTGACATTTCTGAACCTGGGGATGATCAACTGCTACTAGCCTGGAGAGCTGAAATGCGCTCCAAGAGGATTAATGATCCATCTAGGATATCGATGCCACAAAATAGTCCGCCTCCTCCAATTCCAAACAAGGTTGTGGTCCCAACACCACCTGCACAGGGTTCTCCTCCCCAGTCTCCCAACAGACTAAAGGCCGAAGGACTGAGGACTATCATTGATGAGAAGCGGTTGTCTACAGATGGTGTGATCGATCGATACTCGAAAATATGGCACACCCTAAAGGCCCGCAAGTTTGAGATCTTCACTAAACCACGGGGTTCTTGCATTCCTAATTGGGTCCGGGAGTTCTACGCTGCCTATAGAGCTCTAGTGCCAAAGGGAAAGAGGAATGATGCTACCTTCAAGCAAGTAGACCATGTAGTTGTCAGGTGAAGGAAGGTAAATTGTGACCATGATGATATAAACGTTGTATTGGGATGCACTGACAACATTATAGATGACTACCAGCACATAATCATAATAACATCCCTGGAGGATATGAAAGGATGGTTGGCCCCTCTTTTATCTGACGGTACTCCTAGGTGAATCGTGGCCGGAATGCAAATTGAGAAGAAAGACCTTAATGTGGCAGCGAGGTATTGGTTCGGCTTTATCAGTAGCACACTTATGCCGTCCCAGAATGAGTCTATCCTCCGCCACACAAAGGCGGCTTGTATTGGATTCATCATTGCAGGGAAGCGCATGAATTTAGGTATGATCATTTGATAGAAGATGGCGATGAGGGCCAAGTAGCGCCACATGTCTCTCCCTTTTCCAGTGTTGATCACCGAGTCGTGCAGACGAGCCTGAGTGCCACGTCATGAGAAGACAGACATGAAAGTGATTCCCACCTCCTCGACTGTCATCCGGTGTATTAAGGCTGAGTACTTAAAGGATGAGACTGAGAAGAAGAAGAAGGCAACCCCGATGGATACATCCCCGGCTGTTGACATTGAGACACTACCTGCAGAGGCCGCATTGCCTACTTTGGCCACTAGGCCTTCAGGTATCTCAACTACTGCCTTTTCTATGACTCTGAGTTCTTCTACCATTCCCCCGCCTCTTAGGTCTGTTGCTGGTTCTGTTGCATTCTGACCTCTACTCACACAGGCGGCGATACTACGGATGTGGCATCTAGCCTATTCTACTGATGTGCGTGCCTCCAGGCTAGAGGCTACAGTCCCTGGGATGATTGAGAAAGCTCTCATTGTTGCTGTGACACCTCTTAGAGACTCTATTGATTCCCTTGCGGCAAAAATAGAGGAGTGTGAGAGAGGGTAGAGAGCCACTCATAAGTTGACGACCTTAAAGGCCGCAATTGCTAAGTTGAGAAAGGACGTGGACCAACTGAAGTCCACTGATATGTCGATGATTTTAGGATCGTGGAGATCCCCGATGACCTGGGCACTGATATTCCAGCCTATTCTGATATGCCTCCGGCTACCACAGAAGATGAGGTTAGAGCTGATGATGTAGCTTCAGAGTTAGAGGCTAAGTCTAATGAGGAGCATCTCAGTGTTCGGGAGGAGACCACTTATGAGGGCCTGACTGAGGTTGAGGAGGCTATGGTGCAGTTAGCCATCCAGACTTCGTTGAGATATATTTCCATGGCAGGCTCTAGTGGAGCCAGTATTATTGTTACCACGGGCACTAATGCCCAAGACCAGAGTATGACAACGGGCATTGATGCCCCGACAGACGGAGCGATTGAGTAGACATGATCATTTTTTACCTCCATCTCTGTTGATATTTTTTTACTTTTAGTTATTTTAGTTGCATTTGAGGACAAATATTTTTCTTTTGTGGGTGGGGTGAGGTATTTCCATACCCACCTCTTGTGACTACATTTTGTGTATATATATTGGGTTTTGTGTTTTAATTGTGTTTTGATTCTATCTTGTGGATATTTGAGCTTGTGGCTCCTTGTTTTGAATGGAAGTGGTTTTGACCCATTTTTAAAATTTTGTGCCGCCTCTTTGTGTGTGATTGTGGTTGTTCTTTTATAAATTTGAGTATCGTTTATGATCAATACCAATGACTTGAAAATTGCTCTTAATTGAACGAAATGGATGTGCGGCTACGATGAGGCCAAATGAAGCTGCATAGACAATGTGTGAACTTTTTGCATCTCGTTGTGACTAGTCGGTTATCGAATGAGTCTCTTGTGATGAACATTGCACATTAGCTAGATAGTGTGGAGTCTTACTGGTCCCAATGCCTTGTGTGATGAGCTTACCCTGAACATTCTGTGATGACACCTAGAATTTGCCTCGTTGGTTCGGTTGAATAAGTGATGCAAGCTCTTGAAATGATCTTAGGCAACAAATTCCAAGAGTAACCAATTTGACAATATACCTCTTTTTGTCGCCAACCTTATGAAATGTGTGAACCTTGCTTAACCCCTTTGAGCCTTATCCTTTTCTTGGAAGAAACTTGAACAAATGTGACCCCTTTTTATCCATTCACCCATAACTCTCATGAAGTGTGGTTTATTTAAATAGCCAACTTAGGCCAAAGCCTAAGTTGGGGTGTGGTGAAAACAGAAGGTAATTCAAAAGTGTGAAAAATTCCCCTTTGAGCAATGGTTTTGAAAATGATGGAACCCCTCCACTCAAAAAAAAAAAGGAAAGAAAAGAAAAATAAAAAGATTGAAAAAGTTGTGAAATAAGTGATGAAAATTGCAAAATAAATGGGGTATCCGGAAGTCCATGTGAAAGTGAGCAATGGGGTGAATTATGAACATTATCAAAATGTCAAAGAAAAGGAAGAAAGTGATGTTAGGACCACAATTCATGAGGGTAGTAACCACTAAGCCTAAATGACCATACCTTTACACTCAGCCCTGTTACAAGCCTTGAAAGCCTTTTTGATCTTGAGTGAGCTGAAACGAATGTTGATTGGAAAATAAGTGAAAACTTATAGGTGAAGTCATGCATGTTTTCATCTTTGTGAGTGTGAGAGTCGTATATGGTTTTGGAACTATGAATTGTCGAGAAATTGTGTGTGAATATGGAATAAACTTTGTTGTGAGGGAATTTGAGTACCTTTGTTAAGTTTGAACTTGCATTTGAAGCAAGAATTGTGAACATGAGCATCTTTGATAATGGCGAGTCACAACTTGAATCTTTGAGTGCACAATTGAACCTTGAATAAGTAAGCTGAGTCTTGTTGTGTTCATTGATGATTGAGTCTGATGTAGCATGGTTTGAGACATCCTTATTGAATTGGTGAACTTGAGTTTTACTTGGGGACAAGCAAAAGTTTAAGTTGGGGGTGTTGATCAGTCCGAGATTTGGACGCATTTAGAGCTTTGTTTATATAGATTTAGTGTCCTCAAATGCTTAATTTGTGCCATAAAATGATGTTAAATCCTTGATTTTCAGGTACATAGATCGAGGAACAAAGCAAGGACACTAATGGGCAAAGAGAAACAAAACAAACTGAAAAAATGAAGAAGGGCGAGCCTGGTGATCGCCAGGTCACTTGGCGAATCGCCGAGTGGATTTCTAATGACCTAAAGTTTCAGTGTGCCAAGCCCTGAAGGAAAGAACCAAGTCGGCGACGAAAAGGAGCAGTTTGTGGATTGTCGAGTAGTTCCGCGAAGCCAAGGTAGATTGCCCAAAATTACAGGCCTTGAGGATGCTGAATCCCAAGGTGATGAAAGAGGTCAAAGGGCGGCTCACCGAGTGGTTCGGCGAGCCCGACTTACTTTACCAAATGGGCTTTCTTAGCTTATTTTCGGCAATTATAAATTAGATTTTGAACATTTAGTTCATGATTATTCATCTTGGATATTTTGGTTAGACATTAGAACTGAGTTTAGAAGACTTCTCTCTAGAGTTTTCCTTAGTTTGGAAGATTTCACAAATTCTATTTGGAGAAGTTGGAATTGGGTTTTCAGATTTTCTTCAAATTGAGCATTGTAAAAACTAAATCTCTCTTACCCAGTTGATGGATAAGTGATTCGGTAATAGTTTTTACCTTTTTATGATGCTTGGCTAAAACCCCAATTCTTGAGTTGTGATCATGTGATTATAGACTGAATTAGTTTAAGGGTATTGCTAATTGCTAGTTTAAATGCTATTTAAAAGTGAGTTTAATAATTAATTGTGGTTTAATTTAAGAATTGTACTTGGAAATGCAGTTCTATATTTTGTCTTGGCGTGCTCGAGAGAGGTTTTAGAACTAAAGTTATTGATTAATGGTTTGTGGGTATTGGGTTGATTTGGGTTTAGCTTGAGAGAATGAATCCTAAACCCAATCCCACACATTTAGCTCGAGAGAGTGAATGGATTAAGGTGTGGGCTATTCTTCATTGTCATGCTTGTTGATGTTCGAAAGAAATCACCTGATTCGGGGTAGTTGTTCGAGAGAAAACTATCTCCCTTATAGTCTAGCCTACTCACTAATATTTAGCTATTGACTAGTAGTTGCAATTACCCATTTGCCTATAATCAATCACATCCCAAGAATCTATCTCCCTCTTGTTATTTCAAATCGTTTGTGACTGTTTGTAGTTGATAATCACAACCAAAAACCCCATCTGACATTCGTGTCAACCCTTTAATTTGTTTAATGCTTTTTCCGATAATGTTTATTCATATGCCTGACTAGAACGCATTCATACTTCTTAATTGAATTCTAAACGCATATCGCCCCTTGTGGGATTCAATCCCAACTCATTTAGTTGAGTTTTATACTGATTTACGATCATTGACACCTAGAGTTGGATGAGGTGTGCTTGAAACGTTAAAATCAAGCACGTTTACCAAAAATATTGACCAAATTTAAATTTTGGCCAAAACATAAAAGTTAAAATGCCTAACAACACAAACTAAAAATGGAAGCCTCCAAACCTAAACCAAACATCCTACCAAATAAAAAATGACCTTACGAATCTAACTGCGCTGACGAAATTCTCATCTGAGCACGTTTACATATGTTAAGTAAAGTCAAATTTTGGCCAAAAGTTAAAAGTTAAAACACCATATGGTACAAACTGGAAATGTAAACCTCGAAACCCAAACAAACCATCCTATTAGACCAAAACATGACTTTCCAAAGCTAATCGCGTAGACGAAATTCCAATTTGAGCATGTTTCCCAAAAATATTGATCAAATTGAAATTTTCGCCAAAACTTAAAAGTTAAAACGCCTAATAGCACAAACTGAAAATCGAAGCCTCTTAACATGAACCAACCATCCTATTAGATAAGAAATGACCTTTCGAACCTAACCGCTCTGACAGAATTCTCATTTGAGCACGTTTACAAAAAATGTTAATAAAAGTCAAATTTTTGGCCAAAAGTTAAAACGCCTAACTACACAAACAGAAAATGAAAACCTCCAAATCCAAACCAACAATCCCATAAGACAAAAAATGAGATTCCAGAGCAAAGTGCACTGACGAAATTCCAATTTGAGCATGTTACCCAAAAATATTGACCAAATTCAACTTTTGCCAAAACATAAAAGTTAGAACGCCTAACGGTAATAACTTAAAATGAAAGCCTCAAAATCCAATCCAATCATCCTACTAGACTTAAAATGACCTTAATTTGAGCACGTTTACAAAAAATATTGACCAAATCTAAATTTTGGCCAAAACATAAAAGTTAAAATGCCTAACAACACAAACTAAAAATGGAAGCATCAAAACCTAAACCAACCATCCTATTAGATAAAAAATGACCTTACGAAGCTAACCGCGGTTACATAATTCTCATTTGAGCACCTTTGCAAAAAAAATTTGACCAAAGTCAAATTTTGGCCAAAAGCTAAAAGTTAAAATGCCTACCAGCACAAACTGAAAACGAAAACCTCTAAACCAAAACAAGCCATCCTATTAGACAAAAATTAACCTTCCAGATACAACTACACTGACAAAATTCTCATCTGACCATGTTTACCAAATATATTGACAGAAGTTCAATTTTTGCAAAAAGTTAAAAGTTAAAACGGCTAACGGCACAAACTAAAAATAAAATCCTCAAAACTCTACCCAACCAACCTATTAGATAAAAAAATCTTCAGGAGCTAACCGCGCTGACAGAATTCTCATCCGAGCACCTTTACCAAAAATATTGACCAAAGTTAAATTTTGGCCAAAACTTAAAAGTTAAAATGCCAAACGGCACAAATTAAATATGAAAACCGCAAAACCTGAACCAACTATCCTATTAGACCAAAAATACCCTTCTAGATCTAACTACATTGAAAAAAAAATCTATTTTGAGCCCATTTATTAAAAATATTGACAAAAGTCACATTTTGATCAAGATTTTCATCTATTATATTCATATTTTTGTGAACCTCTCTCTTCTCCAAATTCTTGTACGTATTGAATAATATTCTTAAATTTGTATCATTATCCACTTTTATTGTACCACCAGTATTTGTATGAATCGCTTCTAAGCAAGTGGTTTTTCCTAACAAAGTAGAAGGACCTCCTATTACAATATTATGAGCATCTTCTAACAAATTCAATATCACATATATAGGAATTATCATTCACATTAAAAACTTGGTAGCATTTATCAAGATAATGTATTGATAAGGTGAATGACATCCCAGAAATAATACAATAGATTAAGTAAGTTTGGTCTATTTTAAAGCAAAAAAAAAGATATAAAAAAGTAATGTCTAGGGAAAAGGAAATCATCATATACATTATGCAATATCAGAAAATCTGCAAAACACTTTTTAAAATATACTTAATTAATATGTCCCTTTCACACTCTTAAAATTCAGTTTGAAGAAACAAAGAAATTACAATGATCATTGACTCTACATATCAAAGAAAAAAGGCTAATCCATTAATTGATAACAAAAAAAAAAGAAATTCAATATGCAAATAAATTGGTACAAAACTAAAGAATTGTAAATAAAAGTTTACCTTGATTTTGAAAGGGTGAAGATGAATAATATTTTATTGATCATGTGCTTCAACTGAACAACAAAGAGAAGAGTTGTTGTTGTAGAAGATGAAACAAACATTTATTTTTCAGGGCACCCCATTAAGTGTTAAGATAGTGAAAATTACTATTTGCCCTTATAGTCATTGATCAAATTTTTAACGTTGTCGGTCAATGGACGGATTTTGATAAAAGGGAGGGCGATGATTATTGTTTAAAGTTGGGCAGGAGGGGAGTTTGAATTTTAAAGAAAACTTCAAGGGGGGAAATGATTTTCACCCATTTGCTTCTTTCAAGAAAGAATTAAAAGGCAGTCATGATAAATTTTGGATCGACAAAATTAGTAATATTATTAGTGAATGTAACAATATATGTAAGTAAAAGATAAATTTATTACTAAATGCTAGAGTCTTTACAAAATTACAATTGATATATATCATTAAATATATCACTAAAGCTTAAATTCGGGGGAAAATATTGATTCAGTATTACATCATTAAATTTACTTTGTTTCAACACTAGATCGATGATGATTTACCAAACAATTTAACTTCTCAATTGGTACATTTACCAACTAATCAAATATCAGTTAGTAATTTAATAATTTACCGATAAATTTTATCACAGTTGCTAATAGTTACTATCCAACTAAACATTCATGTGTAATATTACCAACTAAAAATTAATATGTTGGTAAATATTACCAATGGATTAATGATCGGTTGGTATATTACCAACTATTTAAATTATGTTAGTAATTTACAAACTACAATCTTTATTCGTCGGCAAAATTTCCAACTGATTAGATATTTGTTGGCAAGTTTACCAACAAATTACATTTCGTTACTAATTTACCAACACATTTATATTTGGTTGGTAATTTAGAAACAAAATACCGTCATTGGTAAATGGTTTGTTAGTAATTCATTGGTAATCTGTTAATAAATTATATAAATAATTATTTTGTCATATTTACCAACCGATATATACTTCGTTGGTAATATTACTAACAAAAGATGTGCGTTAATAATATTTCCGTTGGTAATCCATTAATAGAAAGTTGCTAAATTTGGCGCCATTTTCCACGCCGTATTTACCAACTAAAATACTTAGTTGGTAATAATTTTGTTTGTAATCTGTTAGAATTTTGTTGTTAAGTTTTCAAAAATAATTCGGTTAGAAATATGTTGGTAATTTGTTAGTAAAATACTAACCAACTTAAGTTGTTAGGAAAATCTGTTGGCAATTTGAGGTTTTTTTGTAGTGATATGTATGGAGAAAACTAAATAAAGTTGCAATCATAGGTCAACCAAAGTATAGGATGGTTGATCATATATGCCAGTTGTTCTTCTTTGGTTTTTTTTGCATGGAAAAGGGTTCGAGCACACTCACTTGGTATATCATTACAGAAAATCCATTCGCAAGGACATGCCTAACTTGTTGGGACAAAGTGGTTAACCCTTATGTGTTATAAAATCATGATATGAGTTTGCATGTATATTATGTGTAATTGGTAAAGTGGAAAAAAATTCATTGATTATGATGCCCTCAAGATTCATTTGTACATTAACTTATTTAAACCATAATAAGGTATCAAACCTCAAGACTAGTAACAAAGGCGTAGTTAGTCTTAGATCCTCATTCCTATAGAAGATTATATAAGACTTCTCCTACCCTTGCCCCCAATATTTGATTTACTAAGAAAGCTGCTCGACGCTAATTGTCGGAACACTTGTGAGAAAACTTCTCAATAATTAAAAGACAACATGGAAAATCAATTGCATATATGTTGAGGTGAGTAAACAAAAACAAGTTAAACTGCACCTAGGAATTAGAACTAGGGGTAGTAGCATTGTACTTAAGATATGGTGGAGTGTTTACATAGGATGTCTCCTTGTTTCAAAGTCTCTGGTTGCCTATACAATTATACATGTTATATATCCTATATCTCAACTATCTGTACTCATCTACCCTTTATGGATCATTTTCACACATGTTACATATGTCATAAAACACTTGCATGTGGGTGTTATTTGTTCGCTTAGTGCTATACGTTTTATAGGATGTTGCCTTATTTCTCCAATAACTTGCCATAAATCAATTGTCTATTTTTTATATTCATTATACATTAATGTTTCATATGTTATACACAGTATAAATTACTTGCTCATGGGTTATATGTACCACAAGTTACTTGTCTATATATCATATGCTCCATAGACCATCTACCTATATGTTAGATGCTTCATAGCCTACTTTTTTAAACATTATAAGCCCCAAAGTTTATTTATTCATGTGTCACACACTTTCTCATATTTTATGAAGTATATTTATTCATGTGATAGTCCACGTGATCATGTGATTTATAACAACATATATCGTACTCGAAATTCTTATGTAATAACTTCTTTGTAATTCACCTTCCCATGTGCTAAATGTGTTACAGTTCATTTTCTCACATGCTATATAGCTCACTTGCTTATATATTACTTACTTTAACAACATATGTTCTTATAACTCAAATGTCTATATGCATCGTATGTCTCTTATGTACACATACATATGTCTCTTATGTACACATACATAGCATGCTAAACTTACTTCTTTATGGCTCATTTTCACACATGCTTGCTTGCTTATGTGTCATAGGCTTCATGTGGCTTATGCATTAATATGTTATACCCCTCTGTTCTTATTAACTTAAGTATTAAATATGTTCGGGTAAAGTTTCGCCCATATTGAGATGAAGTCAGAATTTTTCCAGAAAAAGTTGGGAACCTAGTAAATTTAAGTACATCCCTTATCTATCTATCTATCTATCTATATCTATATCTATATCTATCTAAATTACCTTAAAAACATAAACTTCTAACTTGAATGTTAAATTACTATAATATCCCTAACTTAGGTTGTGACTTTTTCGATGAGTTGTGACTTTTCTGATAAGTTGTGACTTTTTTCAAAGGGTTGTGATTTTTCGATAAGTTGTGACTTTTCCAAAGAGTTGTGACTTTTTCAAATAGTTGTGACTTTTTCAATAAGTTGTGACTTTTCCAAAGGGTTGTGACTTCTTGGAAAGGTCATGACTTTTCATATAAGACACAAAAAACACTTGTTCATACTATCATTTGTTGACTATAAATCGAGGAGTTTGTTCTCATTTTTCAACCACAATTTTTTTTAATCTTCCACTCTTCTTCTTGAATTTTAAAAAAATTAGTGCGATTTATTGTCATTGAGTGAGTTCGAAGTTTAGCGGAACATGAGGTACCACTATTATGATGAAGTAAATTGTTCTATCGTAAGAGGGTATATTCCTTAACCTTACGTACTTGAGGAAAATAATTCTGATGATATAATAATTATTTTTTTGCTTAGTATATACAATAGTATGTAATGTTCCAATATATGAAGTTAACACGAGGTAGGATCTAAATTCATTTGTTTTTGTTAACAAGTTTTCTTGTGATGTAGATATATGTTTCTGACTATGTTTCAAAAATTATTAAACTTCAGTAATATGGGATAAAAAATTTCATTTTGTCCCTATACTAAATTAAAATATAATAACTATAAAAATATTAACATTAATTAAAAGTCCTATTTATTTATGTAAGTATAAAATTTATTAGAAATTCATCTATTGCACATTAATTCCTTAGTTGTAACATTATAAATTCTCTTAGTTATTACTAATTATTGCAAATGTTATTCACACTCTTTTACACTCTTTAGTTATAATATTATGAATTCTCATAGTTGTAACATTAATTATTTCTATGTTTCATCTTTCCCTATATTAACTTTTGACCAATAATTTTTTATATTATTATACCACCCCTATATATGTGATAACACAGTGTTGCTATTTTTCATGGGACAAATCATTCTTGGTTGAATAAATTTAAAATTGTTTATAAGTATATGAACTTTATCTTTGTTGGTGTAAGATAAACATGTGATTATATATATGATTTCACCTATAGAATATATTCTTTAATTTTAATTTTTAGTTTTTTCAGTAAAAAAAGGAAGCCTTTCTCAGTTAACTATGGATAGTCAAATAACTATATTTGATTTATGTACACAGTCAATCGAAAAGTCAAATATGAGAGCCAATAAAAAGAACGTCATCTATTATGTTATAACTTATAAAATAAAAATTAATATACAAAAATAGTTCTAAAAAATGAAATGTAGTTGTTCTCCACATGTTCATATGACATCTAATCATATTAAGTGGAATATACGTGCAAAACATATCTTGTTAGATCACAAGAAAAATACATAACAAATATCGTCTATAAGGTAATATTAGTGAGATACAACTACTTACGTGATTGAACCTCATCAAATTGAAATAAATATATACATTATTGCATTTAACTAATAAATGTTTTCATTGACCATCTTCATAGGTTCGTGTGAATAAGATATATGTATGATGATCCACATTGAACATTCACAATATCATCTGCAATATTATTTTGTGCAAAGCTTATTATTCAAATCTTCGCTTAAATTTTCTGAATTGTTAATCATGTACAATGCACGTGTCGAAAAACTAGTATGTAGAAAATGATAGGAAAAGTTTTTATGTTCCTATATTATGTGTCTTTCTTACACGATTATAACATATGCATATATCAACTTGTTCAAAGGTTTGTTTCACATTAGTTAACCTATTCAAATATTTGCAATTCTCGTATTCCAAGTATTTGTTAGGTTGGTTTATAAAAAGGAGAGAAAATTTTAAATTTTGTTGTACATAATTGTTACTTGATTATATGTGGCTAAGAGGAGACTTACTTGTCATTTGATTATTACGTGCTACATTTGCTGTAACGCCCTATGAGGCTTGCCAAAACGTGCTTTTGGTCAGCTGATATGTTTTAGCTAGTTTGATTTACAAAGGTAACTCTAGAATATTTTTTGAAAAATAAACATAGTTGACCTTGTTTTGAGCGACACCTCACAAATGATCCAATGGAGGGGATAATGTAATACCCCGTACCTTCCAACACTTACACAACTAAGTGAACGTGAAAAAAATATTAAACTCGAGATAGTAAAAGGTGGTATTTGATGTTAAAGTCATAAGTGGTCAACTTTTTAGTAGTGTTAAGATCTTGTAATGAAACTAAGATCTAGAAAATGGTGTTAAATAAGTGAGGTGCTTGATTGAATAAATTAAGCTAGTAGGTGACAAGTAGGTGCATCACATACTTAAGGTATATGGACCAAGTTAAAAGGACCAAGCAGGTGTGTCACTTGCTTTGAATTATGGGCCATATGAAGGTCTACATTAAGTGATTGAAAGCCATGAAATCAAGTCTTTTTGTTTG
This sequence comes from Solanum okadae, assembly GCA_036553675.1. Taxonomy (NCBI): domain Eukaryota; kingdom Viridiplantae; phylum Streptophyta; class Magnoliopsida; order Solanales; family Solanaceae; genus Solanum; species Solanum okadae. The sequence goes on from CM071682.1 coordinate 31,127,620, forward strand.
TTTTGGGATGTTGAGGCCTGTCATTGTATTTATTTGTTTATGGGAGGTCATAGATATACTTAGAGAATGATTGGGGAAAGCTGTTAGGGGGCAGATTTATAAGTTGTGGTGATACACCTTTAAAATTAAAGTTTTTGTAAGCTTTCTGCCCGTCCCAGCTTGGTACTATTATATGTATATTATGAAGATTGTGGAGTGCCGAAAAACCTCATGGGAAGGTTGTTTCATGTAAATAACTATAAGGGACATAATGTGTGAAAGAACACACTCAATTAGAAGGATTATGGGTTGGCTGCCTAGCTACTATTTTGATTAGTTGAAATATCCCGAATTGGTTGGTTAGCTGCTAATATTAGGCTTATTTATTGTTTGTTGTAGATGAAGATTATCACGTTAAAGGACAAGTTCACACTTCGTAAGCTATATGAATTGAGAATTGAGGTATGTAAGACTATTTGATTCCATATCTTTTGACATGAAGTCCTTTATTCCATGTACCAACACATTGAGATCCCTAAGTGATCCTCATGGTAAAAGATACAATGTCAGGGTGTACAATCTTCAATATAGCTATCGATCTTCCTGAGAGTGTCAATGTTTTCAAAAGTCTGTCAATCTACTTCTATACGTGTTCATTATCTAATATTGGTGTGTTAATACTACCAACATACTATTTTGACAAAGGTACTTTAAACAGTAAGTTTCATGAGTTATCCACCAAGTAAAATGAGGTTCATTAAGTCAATAAGACCCTACATTATACATGTTACAAGTATTTATATGTCAGATACACATTATGTCCATTATTTATTTATATGTCCTTGCGTGGAATGTACAACACTTATTTGGGTTTATGCATTCCCTCATTTGACATTGTCTTCTAAGTATTTAGCTATCATATCATCTTATACAGTCTTTGATTCTCCATTTAAAGAGTTACGTCTCTATTTCAAATGCGTGTGTGCCCCATGCGATAGGTCCAAATATGTTTTAAATGAAGCGTCTTTTAAGAAAAATCGCTTGCTCACTTATTATACAGCTTAATGAATCATTTGCTATGGGTCCTTACTTTCCACACACCTTCATGGATCATATGTATATATTCTTTGTGCCAATGAAGTTTATGAGTCATATGACTTCCTAAGTATCACAATAAAGTTATATTTGCTTCCTATATCATTGTTTCTGTCTCAATTAATTTATTCACATGCCTACATTAGTGGTATATAACCGTAAATCTCAAAAGAGTTATGAACATCAAAAGAACAATCTCAAAGATTAAAGAGACAAGGTAAAGTGAATCTATCTAATTATGGGTGGCAGCTCAAGGGTTAAAATATCTACCATGGGCCGATCCCAATCTATATTATTATGGGTGGACCCCTAGAGGCCAAAAGTCCAGCATGGTCAATCCCAATTTGTATATTTATGAGGACCGCTTCCCAGGAGTTAAAATGCATAGCATGGGTCATCCTCTTTTACCACTCATTAGTTGGCCATTGTGTCACATGCTACAAAATCTATAAAGCAAAGTTGAGTTAAACTGAAGAAAAGATTATAAAGTACATGATTCCACAAGTATAAGCAAATGTTGTCTCTTATCCATATCTATACAAAATATTTGTACATTTTACTTTATTTCACTTGAGCCCTTATTTTACATATGGATAATATATGCCTTACATATTCAGTACATTATTGTGTACTGACATTCCTCACGGGGACATTGTGTTTCATGCCGCAGGTATAGACAATCAACCTAATAGAATTTGTCCTATATAAGCACTGATACTCAACGGCCTTTAGGTATCTCCATGTTCATTCGGGGCTTTCCGAGTCTCTAACATATTTTTGATGTTATATCTATATCTATATTACCTTAAAAGCATGAACTCCTAAATGAATGTTGAATTACTATAATACCCCCAATTAAAAGTACTCAATTTATTTTATTTATTAATTTAATTATTTGTATTATATTAAATGTAGATACCCTTTCATCTTAAAGGGTTGTGAGATTTTCAAAGAGATGTGACTTTTCCAAAGGGTTGCGACTTTTCTGACGGGTTTTGACATTTTCGATGAGTTGTGACTTTTCCGAAGGGTTGCGGTTTTTTAAAAGGGTTGTGACTTTTCCGAAGGATTGTGTCTTTTCCGATGAGTTGTGACTTTTGCAAAAGGTTGTGATTTTCCCGAGGAGCAGTGACTTTTTCGAAAGGTTGTAACTTTTCTGATAAGGAACAATTAGCACCTATTCATACTACTATTTGTTAGTATAAATAGAGGGTTTCTCTCACATTTAAACTACGATTTTTGAAAGTTTTCTACTCTTCTTCATTTTAAAAAATCTAAGGGTTATTTGCAACAGTTGATTAAGTTCACAATTCAACGAAATTTGAGGTACCACATAAGAAATAGTTGGTGAACAAATTAGAGCAAATCATTCATAAATTCACACTTGTATTTTTTCTTACATTTTCCACGAGTTAACAGTGACAAAAAGTTGTGGGAAAAACAATAATAATAAACAAATATGAAAAAAGTCACATGATTTGAGTAAGATATTCTTCTTTGGTTTTTTATTTTTTATATTTTTACCATCAAATGAAGCAGTTTCTTTCTGATTTTGCTAAATCAACGGGCATCAACGTTGTCCATTGAATCATTAGTTTTGATGTTAAATCCACTATTTCAAAAATAGATTTTCACTTTTACTTATAATATGATAATATAGACATGATAATAATTATTTTTAATAGATATGTAAGTAAAAATGAAAGAAGAAAGTAAATTGTTGGTGACAAGAGATTTTAATGAAATGGAACACTTAGTGAATATAGCATGAAAATATATTTTCGTCTTCCTTCTTCATTGGCTATGTATCGTTCCATAGGTCCTCTCACTGGAAAGTTAGGTCAACAGAAAGGTTCCATCCTCCAAGGAATATCGTAGAACAGCCGAAAGGCAATGACTTTCCTTGTGGCAAGAGTTTTCCTATTATTTTGTGTTCGTTTGAATTTGAGAAAATTTTATGTCACAAGATACACTCCTTGTTAGTTATATAAAAATAGATAAGAAAATAGTGATTGACCATTAAATAATCTTAAATCAAGTTAAAGATTCTAGAAACAATACTTTAAATTTTATTTATCTATTAATTTTTATTATTGAAAAGGTTTAATATATTATATCACTATACAACTTCTATAAGATTCTAGATACTTTTGTTAGACAACAATTATATGATATGCATGCGGCAGTAAAAAGGGGAAGACTACAATTCTACAATGATAAGGTAGAAAATTAAAGAAATGAAATATTTTTCACGAAAGGTGTTGTTGTTCATATATTAATATTAAATTATTCTAATGAAATATATATGTATATATAAAACAAAGAATTGGTCAAACTAAATATTTGACATACACTCAAACCTCAATTTAAGCATCATTCGTTATAACAATAAAGTATCTTCTTTTTTGTAGAATTACCTCTCTATGATAGTCTTACTATAATATTAATTGGTAAAAGATAGATCATGTATAAAGATAAAATATTGAAATATCTATGGTAATCCTCATTAGTGTCATGCACATACTAAATTTCAAGCATGAATATTTAATAGAAAAATTATACTTAAATGGTGTCCATCATTTATGTTCATAACCTCAAGAGGAAAGACTATTGGTGATATTTTTTTAAAATTTTGTTGGTTAGATTTGCTTACAAAATAGAGTAAAGTAAATAATAATACTACTAAAGAAATGTCACTTTCTCCCCATATTTAAACTTTGAATGTATTTTGAAATGTTTCAATAATATGTGGTCATTTTGATCTCTAAATACAAGTAACTCTATGACAATCTTTATTAACCATTTAAAAGCACTTGTCCTATGTTTTTTAAATTATAATTATTTACTAAAAAGCTTTAATTTAGTAATATTAATTCTATTTACAACATCGTATACTATATATACGATACGCACGTGCAACACACGTGCCGTAAAACTAGTTATAGTTAAGGGTATGGCAGGTTCATGACCCGACCTATGTTAAGTATCTATCTCTTAGAGGCTTTGTAGACTAAATGTCAAAGTATAACATGATTATGACTTATTTGTAGTAATTAAGGCTTCAACGACCTAGCATGTACATTTATTTTGGCCTATATATGTTTGTCTTTTATCAAGGTATTTGGTCTATACTCATAAGAGATTTATAATTATCATAGTTGCATGTATGATTAACACAAGTCATAAGTTGGTTCTCTCGGTACTTTAGGGCAATGGGTGCATGTCCGTCTCAATGGGACTTGGGGCGTGACAAGAACCCACCTGTGTCACTATTTATGAACGATAAATTTTGATGATTGTGGCATACAACTTTTATTCATGACTAAGCATGAATGCGCCACATCACTAATTGAATCAACCAATTTTTAAAACTCACATAAATTTGATTTATCTAACCCACATTCCCTTTTAACTCATCTAAATACTTAATCCTTCTTTCACTAACGCAGAAAAGATTATGGTGTGTTGAAATTCTAATACAATCGATGTTGACTTTATCATTGTTGAACGAACAATGGAGATGGATCGAAGATGAAGAAAGGATATTATTGAGAAAAAATGATAATGACTCATTTGTTGATAAAACAAACTATTTTCCACAAACTATAAAAAGGATTTTATTTAATGTTTTTTTCTTCTGCTAAATTAGAATTACTTATAATTTAAAGTATTTCTACGTTAGAATACTAGAAGACCTCAGAATTTAATAAAAGAAAGAAAAAAAGGTTTTGGGTTGCAGGTTATGTCTAAATGTCCGAACTACAAACTATAGAAGCTTCAATGGGCCGTAGATGGAAACCGTAGGAAGGGGAAAATAATTTTCTAAAATCAAGTCCAGTACTTCTTTAACGGTTCACTAGGACGGTCCGTCATCCTATGTCGAGTCGTAGATAGGTCTCGTAGGTGAGTCCTAGACTTGGTGAAATTTTGAAGGTTAAAGTCTGTTTCTATGGTTGGTGGCTATGGTCTGTAGGATGACCTACGAGCCAAGACTGGACCCGTCAAAATTTGTTCCAAAATAATAGTTTCTAAGCTTTTCTATGGTTGACCAGTACTTTCCTAGGAAGTTTTACAGACCATAGGTCCAAGCTGTTAAAAGGATCCGACAATTATTTTAAAGGGCTTTTGAGTCTTTCCCCTAACTGTTTTACATCAAAACTACATTGTTTAACCTTGTAACCTAAGTCTTATATAAAAGCTTTTAAGCCCCAACTCACCATTTTCTATTCATTCTCCTAAATTTCCCCAAATTCACTCCTAAAATTCTCTCAAGAGTAAGGAATGTTTTATGGGCCGTAGATGGCAAACTTAATGGAGGTGTTAAGTTTGGAGACATGGAAACATTTCTATTAGATGGCTTGTTGAGACTTATGTTGGACTTGCACTTTGTAAAGCTCTTTTGATATATGAAATGCTATATTTTAAAGTCTTTATTTCTAATATCTTGTATGATGTATGCTAAGTTGCTTGTTTAGGACCTCTCATGATTCTATACACCATGTTACACCTAGGGTATACTTTTGGTCATTACAAACTAGGTATTAAAGCAAAAAGTTTAGAAAGGTCCTAGGATGTCTCATAAGGCAAATCGAGTAGACTCTTGTTCATAAGTTTGAAGCGCACCATAAAAAGGAAGATATAAGACATTTAAGAAATTGCACTTATTTCTTCACTCTAAAGTCGTGCGATAGAATTTAACTCTATATGTCTCTCTTCTAATCCTTATCCGATGCTTTTCAGGATGTGGCCTCTTGAGGAGCATACGTTAGAAGGAATTTGAATTTGAATCTGGAACGAGGAGCTCTTCAAGCTCATCCAAAAGCTCCACAAATTCAGCCCGATCCTTTTACCGAACAAATAATTAATGTGGAGTTTCAAGCTAGTTTACAAGTGTTGGCTCAATCCATGACGGCTAAGCCAATAGAGAGGTTGTGGTCCCGTGAACCCAAATGTGGGTACGACGGCAACTAGAGTGAGGGACATCACTAGAATGAATACCCCGGAGTTTTATGGTTCCAAGGTTGAGGAAGATCCTCAACAGTTCATTGATGTGGTGTACATGATTTTAATGATCAAGGGAGTGACGCCGGTGGAAAAGGTGGAATTGGCAACTTATCAACTTAAAGGTGTTTCTCAAGTTTGTTTCAAACAGTGGAAGGAAGAGAGGGTGGTTGATATGGTCCTTGCAATTGGGAAAAGTTTAAGGTTGCTTTCCTTGATAGGTTTTTTTCCCTTGGGATGAGGGAGTCAAAGGTTCTTGAGTTTATTAACATTCCTCAACGGAATATGAGGGTGAAGGAGTATGCCTTGAAATTCACACAAATGCTTAGGTATTCTCCTACTATGGTTGTCGATCCTAGGGAAAAGATGAGCAATCTTGTTTTGGGTGTATCCAAAATGAGGATTAAGGAATGTCGTGCCGACATTCTCTTTAAGGAAATGGACATCTCTCGTCTAATGATTCATGCTCAACAAATTGAAGCGGATAAACTCAGGAAAAAGGTCTAAAAAGGCAAAAAGGGTAAAGACCGGTGATAGTGACTTTTTACATTGAAGGTTCGATGGGCATGGTCGTTCTAGATTCCAACAAAGGATTTCGATAAAGGTTCCTCCAAGGATCCGACTTCAAAGTTCAACAAAGATAGGGTATCTAACCCTAAGCCTCAAGGAGGGAATGGTGGTGGAAATGGTTCTTCGGTTCCCGCATGACAAATGTGTGGCAATAGTCATTCAAGAAAATGTTGGTTGTGTACGGATAATTACTTTTGTTGTGGTAAAAGTTGTCACCACTTGAGAGATTGTCCGTCTAGAACTGATAAAGGAAAGGATGGTAGCTAAGCTTCGTCTAGTGGTTCGGGTTCATGTGCTCCAAAGAAAAATGGATTATATGCACTTCAAACTTGTCATGATCAAGACGGTTCTCCTAATTTGGTTACCTATATGTTGAAAATATTTCACCTTGATATTTATGCTTTGCTTGATCCCAGTGCTACATTGTCTTTTGTTACGCCATATGTGTCAAAGAGGTTTGATGTTCTTCTAGATGTGTTGATAAACCTTTTTTCTGTCTCTACACCTTTTGGTGAATCTATTGTGACCAAGAGAGTCTATAAAAGTTGTCTCGTCTCCTTATCCCATAGATTCACCTATGTTGATCTAATAGAGTTGGATATGTTAGATTTTGTTTTTATTCTTGGTAAGGATGTCTCCATTCTTGTTATGGTTTTGCTGATTGTAGGACCCAAGTGGTTAAGTTTCAATTTCCTAATGAGCCCGCCCTAAAGTGGAAATAGGGAAATTCTATGTCTAAGGTTCAATTTGTTTCTTATCTTAAGATAGAAAAATTATTTCTAAGGGTTGCATATATCATCTTGTTCAAGCTAGGGATATGGATTCTGAAACCTCTACTCTTAAGTCAGTTGATGTTGTTAATGAAAAACTGGAAATGTTTCCCGATGATCTACCCCGTGTTCCTCCCGGAAGGGAAATAGACTTTTGTATTGACATTATATTCCTCTTTACCTATAGCTTTGAAAAAACGTAAAGAATTAAAGGAGCAATTGAAAGATTTGTTGGATAAGGGTTTCATTCAATCGAGAATCTCTTCATGTGGTGCTCCTGGTTTGTTTGTTCATACAAAAGATAGTTCCATTCACATGTGTATTGAACATCGACAATTGAAAATGGTTACCACAAAGAATAGGTATCCTCTTCCAAGGATAGATGATTTGTTCGGTCAACTCCAAAGTGTGAGTTACTTCTCTAAGATCGACCTCCATCTAGGTTATCACCAATTGAAGGTGAAGGAATATGACATTCCGAAGATGGATTTTCGGACTCAGTATGGTCATTATGAGTTTTTTTTTATAATGTTATATGGTTTGACTAATGCTCCATCCGCATTTATGGACTTGATGAATAGAATGTTTTGAAAATATCTTGACATGTTTGTGATTGTGTTTATCAATGACATTTTGATTTACTCAAAGAGTGAATATTAGCATGCCTATCATTTGAGGATTGTGTTGCAAGTCCTCAAGGACCAACAATTCTTTGCAAAGTTTAGTAAATGCATGTTTTGTCTGAGATCTGTGGCTTTTCTTGGTTACATTGTTTCTAGTAAGGGTATTGAGGTAGATCCTAAGAAGACAGATGCGGTTAAGAGTTGGCCTAGACCTTTATCCCCTTTGGATAATCAAAGATTTTTTGGGTTTTGCTAGTTATTATAGAAGGTTTGTGGAAGGGTTTTATTCGATTCCTTCTCCATTGACGACATTGACCCTAAAGAAAGTTAAATTCTTATGGTTGGAACCATGTGAAATGAGATCCCAAGAATTGAAAAATAGACCTACCTCTGCTCTAGTATTGACTTTACCAAAAGGGTCTGATGGGTTTGTGGTTTATTGTGATTCTTCAAGGATTGGACTACGGTGTGTTCTTATGCAAAATGTGAAGGTTATTGCATATGCTTCAAGGATACTTAAATTATATGAAAAGAACTATCCTACCCATGATTTGAAACTAGCGGCGGTTGTGTTTGCCTTAAAGATTTTGAGGCATTACCATATGGTGTTCATGTTGATATGCTTACCGACCACAAGAGTAAACTATGTGTGTTCAAGCAAAAAGATCTAAATTTTCGCCATAGGAGGTGGCTTTAATTGCTAAAGGATTATGACATGGGTGTCCTCTATCACCCCAGTAAGGAGAATGTGGTGGCAGATGCTCTTAGTCGACTATCAATGGGTAGTGTTGCTCATGTCGAGAAAGATAAATAAAAGTTGGTTTGTGATGTTCATAGATTGGCCCAATTGGGTGTTTAATGTGTTGATCTATTAAAGGTGGTGTTATGGTTCATAATGGTTGAGACTTGTCCTTTGTGATGGATGTGAAAGCCAAGCAAGGTGTTGATCCGATTATGGTTGAATTGAAGGAAACATGGCTTAAAATTCTATTCAGGCTTTCTCCTAAGGAGGAGATGGTGTGCTTCAATATCAAGGTGATTGGTGTGTTCCCAATGTTCGTGACTTGAGAGAGCACATCTTACTAGAAGCCCATATTTCTCCATATTACATTCACCTAGGAGCCACCAATATGTATCGTGACTTGCGAGAGGTCTATGGATAGAATATGATGAAGAAGGATATTTTGCGGAATTTGTGGCTAACTGTCCTAATTGTCAACAAATGAAAGTTGAGCATCAAAAATCGGTAGGATTGTCCCAAGATATTAGTATCCCTACTTGGAAGTGGGATGATTGAATATGGACTTTATTGTTGGTTTACCCCGCACCTAGTGGCAACACGACTCGATTTGGGTTATTGTAGATTGTATGAGAAAGTCGACTCATTTCATTCCCGTCAAGGTTTGTTATTCGGCAGAGGACTATGCTAAATTGTATTTAAGGGAAATAGTTAGGTTGAATGGAGTGCCCCTATAAATTATCTCCGATCGTGTTACCCAATTCAATTCTCAATTTTGGAAGCATTTCCAAAAAGGTGTTGGTACTCGTGTTAAGCTTAGTACAACCTTTCATTGTCAAACCTATGAGCAAGTAGAGCGTACTATCCAAACATTGGAAGATATGCTGAGATCTTGTGTGATTGACTTCAAGGGTAATTGGGGTGATCATTTGCCTTTGATTGAGTTTTCATACAATAATAACTATCATCAAGGATTGGTATGACTACATTTGAGGAACTTTATAGAAAGAGGTCTAGATCTCTCATAGGTTTGTTTGAAGTAGGTGAGGTTGCTTTGATAAGCCCTGAATGAGTACATGAGGCTACGACTACAGTTTGGCTTATTAAAGACAGGTTAAAAATGACTCAAAGTCAACAAAAGTCCTATATTAATGTTAGAATGAGGGACCTTGAGTTTGATGTAGATGATTGTGTCTATTTGAATATTTCACCCATGAAGGGTGTAATGAGGTTTGGTAAGAAAAGGAAGCTTAGTCCCTGTTATGTGGGCCCATATCATATTTTGAAGCGTATTGGTAAGAGTTCTTATGAACTTGATTTGCCTAATGACTTAGCAATAGTGCATCCTATTTTCCATGTCTCTTTGTTGAAGAAATGTGTTGGTGATCCGATATTTATTGTACCGTTGTAGAGTCTTGGTATAAATGAGAGTCTTTCTCATAAAGAGGTGATGAGTCAGGGATTTTGACTCATTGAGGGCTTATTATTTAAGGATTTAGTGTCCTCAATGCCTATTTTATGCTCAAGGCAAGGACATTACAGGGCAAAAAGGAGCGAAAAAGTGGAAGAAGTTGAAGGAAAGCAAGGCTGGTACTCGCCAAACCACTCGACGAGTCGCTGAGTGGACCATCAGCTCACAAAAAGTTCCATTATGCCAGCCCATGGACAAGACCAAGTTGATGATTGGATGGGTATATTGGTGATTCACCGAAGTGTTCGACGATGCCAATTTAGCCCACCAAAAGTTACAGAGTAATTGGTGAAAAGGAAAGCCAAAAAGGCGAAAAAATGAGTACTTTGCGCGTCGCCGATTAGGTCGGTGAGCCCGACCTTGATCGCCTAAATTTATAGAAAATAAAGGGTAAAAAGCCACTCCAATAAGGCGATGGAAGAGGCACTCGACGCATCGCCGATCAGGTCGGCAAGCCCAATTTTTTTCGCCAATTGGACTCCGTACTGAAATTCTGGGAACGTAGAAATGCAATTTTGAAAAGAAGAAAAGAAGTCCCCATATGGTCCAGTTTTGTTTTTTTTTACCCTAAACATTGTTCATACACTTTTTGAGTAGTGATTTAGGGTTTGTTTGATTTTTAGCTTCAATTTGAGCATTTGGAGACTTGTGGATTGTTACCCAAGCTGATGGAAAACATAGTTGGTAACGATTTCTTGTTCTTTATTGTGTTTGGCTAAAACACCCATTCTTAGGGGCGTGATTATGTAATTGACTATTTCAATTAGATTATGGGTGTTAGTATTTACTTATTTTATTGTTGATATGAAGTGGGTTCAATTAATAGTGTTTGTGTTAATTGATGAATTGTAGTTGCAAATGCAATTCTAGTTTAGCAATATTCTAAGCTTGCTTGAGAAAGAAGTATTAGACTTAAAACTTGTAATTGATGATTGTAGTGATTGTGTTGTTGTGAATTTAGCTTGAGAAAGTGGGTCTGAATGTAATCTTACAAATCTAGCTTGCGTAAGTATATTGATTGAGGTATTGAGCTTTGAAGCTGTGTTGTGCTTGCCGAGGTTCGAAAAAACTCACTTGATTCGTGATAGTTGATTGAGAAATGAATATTGCACCTAAGGCCTAGCCTACCCACTAAATTTCAACAACTTTTAGTAAATAATAATCACCCATTTAGCGAAATTAGCATTCAATTTAATACACTCCCAAGAAACCCTCTCTACTTGTTTACTCCCGATTATTTGTAGTTGTTAATTATTCACCCAAATTCCCCCATTTAACAATAATTGTCAACCGCTTGTCATTTACTTTATTGTTGCGAAAGGTCTACATCTACAAATGATTAGAACACCATTTTACTTCATAATCAAATTCTTTACCGTATCCTGTGGGGGACCCAACTCTTAGTTCGGTTTATACTTGTGAGCGACCGCCTACACTTACCATCGAATGAAGTGTAGTTGAGCATTATCAAAAATGGCGCCGCTGCCGGGAGTGGTGTTTATAATTCTTTTATTGAAGTTTAGTCATTAACTTATCTTTCTGGAGTTGAATAAACTTATTTTTGTTCTTTGTTGGCTGGTATTAAATAGGTGAAGACATTAGTGTTAACGGGAGCAATGCTAGACAACTTGGGAACAATGATGAAATCGCTAATTTGTCTGATGTCAATAAAGATCAGTTGGGAGGTGCAAGTTCTATTCGATTGCCTCCGACTGTGGGCAATGTGGTGTTTCATGTGACCAACACTATGTTGCAGTTGTTGCAAATGAAGGATCTCTTTGGATGTCTTGCTACTGAGGACCCTCATGACCACATTCAAAAAATTTGTGGATCAGTGTGGGCCATTTTATTTCAAGAACATCACTCAAGATTCGGTATGACTTCGTTTGTTTCCCTTTTCTCTAATGGGGGAGGCAACAAAGTGGTTGGCTGATTTACCAAGGGACTCAATCACTTCATGGGAGGAGCTCACATCTGCGTTTTACGTAACATTTTTCCCTCCCTCGTAGATGGTAAATGATTTTTGCGTAATCAAGACACAACTTCCGATGCAAGTGTCTACAATTGTACAATAGTTTAGTAACCCAACCAAGGGTTGGGATCGTTCCCAAGAGAGTGTTTTTGAGATTTAATAGAAGAATAAAATTTAGTTCTAACTAGTCGTAGCTAAAGACATTAACGATTAAAATTATTGTAAATTAAAGGGGGACACAAGAGTGTCAATTAACAATGGGGGATTTTGTCATTAGTAAGTAAAAACAGCAAAATAAACAAGGATTTATAAGTAATGAGAGGGGATCCTTGGGATGTGACGGGAATACGGGTTAAGATAGGTTATTTGGTACATCCTTTTGATAGGAGATTCATAGAATAAGTGTGACTAGGCTAAACTTTAAGGGGGATAAGCGCTCTTTCGAAAAACTTACCCCATTTCAAATGTGTTCCTCTTGGACACCCACTTGTCGCATAAAGACCAACCTATGCCTTAACCCACTCACTCTCTCGAGCTGAGTGTGTGGACATGGGACTAGGGTTCACTCTCTCGAACTGAATCTCATGTCGACCCAATCAAACTGGCCATCAATCTAGTGGTCTTAGTTTTATGACCTCTCTCTCGAAAAAGCCAAAAACACATAAATAAACTTGTATTTGCAACTACGAATTCATTAAATTCATCCACAACCACTAAAAAAATCACATTTAAACTACGAATAGACTATCAGCAATCAAGACCCAACAATTATCTTAATCCATATTCGCTAAATCACACCCCAAGAATTGGGGTTTTTAGCCACACATGTATAAGAGAACAAAATTTATACCAAATTAAGCTTGCATTCAACTGGGTATGAAGATTTAAGTCTTGATACATGCAAAAATTAAAGAATCCAAGAGACCCAAATCGAAATCTTGAAGATGAAACTCTTTGGAACTCCAAGTCTTCAAAACCCTCTCAAACTTAGAGCAAATATATCAAAAAGTACTATTCTATATGAAAATTATAATAATTGTTCGACACTTAAAACTATAACTCTAACTAGTATTTATAGTTTTCACAGATTTGTGCTGCTGCGGATCATCCGACGTCATTAGTCATAATCGCCGATCAACTCGGTGATTCACCTTTTGGTGTAGTTCATCGTCGTCTTGCACCATCCTTCAGCATCGTCGTACTCTGGGTCATTCGGCGATATGGTATTGCTTCGTGGAACTTCTTGGTGATGCGCCGAATTCTCCCTTTTTCGACCGACTTGATCCTTTTCTTCAGGGCTCAGCACACTGGAACAACAAGCGAAGTAAGACCCTTCGGCGACTCGCCAAGTGGACTCGGCGATCCTCAGGCCTTCATTTCTTCGTTCTTTTCAGCCTTTTCGTTCCTTTTTGCAACGTAGTGTCCATGCTTTCCTTCAGACTTCAAATACTTGAAACTTAAGGATCTTCATCAGATATTGACATAAAATAAGCATTTGAGGACACAATTTCTATTAAAACATAGCCCTAAATGAGTCCAATTTGTGGACTCATCAACACCCACAACTTAAAGTTTTGCTTGTTCTCAAGCAAACTCAAGTTCAGTCGTTCAAAAAGGGTGTCTCGAACAGTGCTACACAAGACTCAATCATGAATGCACACAACAAGACTCAATTTACTTATGCAAGGAGCAATTGTGTACTCAAAGATTCAAGTTGTGACACACCATTACCAAAGATTCTCAAGCTCGCAATACTTGCTTCAAATGCAAGTTCAAGCTCAACAAAAGCCTTCGAATGCCCTCACACAAATGATGATTCCATTTTCACATGCAAAGGTATAATCAATTTAAAGTTCAGGAATCAGATACAACGCTCACACTCACAAAGAGGAACACAATGCATGCTTTTACCATAGGTTTGCCCGTATTTTCCAATCAACATTTGTTTCGACTTTCTCAAGATCACAAAGGTCTTAACAAGGCTTGTAACAGGGCTGAGTTTACATGTATGGTCATTTAGGCTCAGTGACTTTTATCCTTATAAAATGTGGTGCTCTCAACACTTCCTTTCTTTTTCTTCATCATTTTCATTAGTGCTCATAAGTCATCCTATTATTCACTTTCCATGGATTGTTTGGAATCCCCATTTCTTTGGAACTTTATTCCACAATTTTCTTTTTCATTCTTCTTCTTCTCTTTTTTTTTTAATATGGAGGGGTTCCCTTTTTCTCAATACCACAGGTTAAAGAAGACTTTTCTTGCACTTCTTGACTTTCCCTTTTCTTTTCACCCTACCCCTAACTTAGGCTTTTGGCCTAAGTTGTCTATTCAATTAACCACAACTCAAGTGGATTATAGGTAGTGGATAAAGAATGGTTTAGTGTTCATCAAGTTTCTTCCAAAGAAAGGTCAGGCTCAAGGGGTGTTCAATAAAGATTCACATATGCTCACAAGGTAGGCCACAAAGGGATATATGTCAAATTGGTTCACACTATTTAAATCGCCTAAGATCACATCAAGAGCTAGGCTTACTTAGTTGATCGGACCAACGGGGCATATTCAAGGATCTATCATACATGTTTCAAAGTAAGCTCATCACACTAGTCATCGACACTATAGTCAAGCAAGACGTAACATTTTTGTTAGTGTGCAACGATCATCACAAGAGACTCGATTCAAAATTAGGCTAGTCAAAACGAGATGCAAAGAGTTCACATATTGTCTATGCAACTTCATTTTCCCTCATCGTAGTCGCGCATTCATGTTCATTCGATTGAGAGCACTATTCAAGTCATCGGTATTGATTGGAACCAAGACTTAAATTTTGCAAAAAAACAACCACATTCATCACCCAAGAGGTGGCAAAAGTTTTCGGACGGGTTAAAATCATTTTGCAATATAAAATAAAAGGAGCCATAAGCTTCATCATCCACAGAAACAGATAAAACACAATTTTAAACAGAAAAGCCCAAATATAAACAACATAAGAACATCAAATAGCACACAAAGGTGGGCCTCACCCCACCACAAGTAAAAGAAATTTGACCTCAAATGCAATTAATGCAGAATCCGAAAGTTAAAATAAAGAAAGATAGAGAGGGAGGTAAAGAGGGGATCCTGGCTAATTGGTCGCTCCATCTGTCTAGGCTTCAGTGCCCGGAGTGACCCCCAGAAAACCCAGCTCCACTGGATCCAGCAACATGTGCTAAGGAAGCTTGCACAACAGCATCTATCATAATTGTTTCTATCTCGATCAAGTCTTCATCTGCAGCTCCCTCAGTCTTTTCATGTATCTCTTCATCGGTCTTTGCTTCTGACTCAAGATCGGCTATCTGCTTCGCTCTATCCCCATGTCCAGTGGTGGTTTGAGGCATCTCAGGCACATCTGGAATCTCCACTGTTCCAAATACCATGGACACATCGGTGGACTTCAGGTGGTCCACATCTTTTCACAGTTCAGCAATGGCAGATTATAAAGTCGTCACCTCCTCTGTGGGCCCTTGGTTATGCTCACACACCGCTATCCTGGCTACTAGGGCATCAATGGTAGTGCTCAGAGGTGTCACAGCATCAGTTAAGGCAATCTGGATCATGCATGGAACAGAGGCCTCTAGACTAGCAGCCCGATGATCAACAGAAAGGGCAAGCTGTCCCACCCGGAGTAGGGAAGCCTGGGTGAGTGGAGGCTGGGAAAGAGCAGCAACAGTAGTGGGTCTTGGAGACCGTGCAGCATCAGAAGAATCTGGAGTATCAGCGGGAGCAGCAGTGGCAATGGATATACCTGAAGGACCAGAGGCCGGAGTAGGCAAAGGTGCCTCTGCAGGCGATGATTATATGTTTACTAACTCCACTGATGCTGCCTTCTTCCTTTATGCTTGATCCTTAAGGTACTCGGTTTTTATCCTTCGGATATCAGTAGAGGCTGTGGGCATCACTTTCACATCCTTCTTGGCATCTCGAGGCACTTGGGCTCGTTTTCATAATTCTGTGATCGACTGGGAATGGAAGTGAGGTTCGACTCTACCTTGCATGCATGAGTATATCTGAAACAATGATTTTACCCAATTTTTTCTGAGTCTCCTCTATGATACAAGCCAGGAAATCTACCTTGGCAAGGCGAAGGATCAACTCATTCTAGGACGGCATAATTGTGCTGCTGATAAAACCAAACCAGAACTTTGTGGCGATGTTTAGTTCTTTCTTTTCAATCGGAACTCCTTCCTCCCACCACTTTGGAGTCTCATCTGAAATTAGTGGGGCTAACCACTTTTTCTTCTCATCCAGCTTCTTTGTTCTGATCAAGTGCTGGCAGTGATCTCTAATATTCGTGGACATGCCCAAGACTGCGTTGATTGCCTCACTATCACACTTCACCCTCCTTCCTCTGATAACCACATAGTCAACTTCTTTGAAGGTTGTTGCTAGCTGCTTTTTCTGGGGTATTAGTGCATTGTATGTACTGTAGAACTCTCTTACCCAATTTGGAATATAAGGGCCACGGGGTTTAGTGAAGATTTGGAACTTGTGGTACCTTAGGCACTGCATTATCTCTGGGTGCATGTATATAACCCCGTCTTTGGACAGACGTTTTCCTTCCAAAATTTTCCTCATTCCCTTAGCCTTTACTCAATTCATTGACTTAGGTGGGGGACCCTGTACTGGAGGCGCTAATACCATTTCCTGTTCTGGAACTGGAGGTGTAGTGGTGGTGGGCTGGGAGTCTTGACCCTAGATGGATCATTTAGCTTCTTAGTTCGTCGCTCGGCCCTCTGTGCTAATAACAGATCATCCTCATCTGAACCCACACCTTCGCTTTCAGGTTGGTTGGGGTCATTTCTATAAAAGTTATCATTGGCAGTGGTTGCATCTGATAATTCAAGGGTCATGTCTTTGCCCTTGCCTTTTCCACCAGTTGGGGAAAGTTTAGCAACCTTGCTTCTGGATGCAGCTGCATCCTCATTGATTGTAATCCCTTTTGTTTTACCTTGAGGTGGCCTGCTTCTTCCTGCAACTTTAGATCTAGCCATTTCTGCAAAGAATTTGGAAGAAGTTTAAAACGACCAAATCAAATTCATGGGGACACAATTGCAGAAAAACTCATCGATCAGCTCGGCGAATCGCCAAGTTGCTTTTACGAGCTAGGTTGAGCTCGCCGATAGGAGTTGGCTCAAGAATGTTAATAAGTTGGCAATGAGAAAATCCTTTCGGTGAACAGGGTTTTATCCGCCAAAATATACAGTGCAACAAAGGTTCATGAGTGCAGACAAAAGGCGATCAAGGAGACTTTTGGTGAGTCGCCGAAGGCTTTTGGCATCCAAAGACTTCTCGCCGAAAGTTACAGAATCCAAATCATGAGTAGAATGAAATTAAAGGCTAGATGGGATCATAAGGCGAAACGTCGTGTCGTTTGGCGAGCTCGACCCAGCTCGCCAAATGGCCCAACGTGCCTATTTCCAACCTATCTTCTCGACTTCAACCCCGCAACCCCCGAAAACAAAATCAAAGTATGCACTAGTACAATTAAGCTTACCGTTTTCTCGGCCTTTGCCCAACTTAAATAGTATGCAGAAGCACCTCATAGAATTTGATTCATGCTAAATCATCATAACGGGATTCCAAAATTCAAAGCAGATGGGATGGATTCGTGAATCAAAGGAGGCACTGAATAGTCTAAATTTATCAGAAACGCACAGTACACGACATAGGATAAAGTTACTTGCAATGAGAGTATAAATATCACAATAAATGCAGGGTTTGGAGAACCAACCTTTTAGGTAGATTAAGTCAAGACTGTGATGCTAGGCAGCAAATTAGTACAGATCCAAGCACTACTAATTCAGCTAAAACACTCACGAGACGCGAAAATTTTGAAAATACTAAGTAGGTGCAATTTTGCGAAAATCGATAGTGAGAGAATATGAAGAAAGGTTGAAAGTCAAAACCCGTGGCTTTATAAAAACCATCCAGATCTCACCCTTTCGGCGACATTAGTTGAATTTGCTCCGCTACTCGACGATCCGCCGAGTGTTTACCTACCTTGCCAAGTTTTCTAGGACCCTCAGTCAAAGTGAGGATCCAAATGGTGGTCTTTGTCGGGGTCGCCAATCTAGTCGGCTATTCGCCAATTGGACTTGTGTAATTCATCCTGTACTTTTCACAAACTTCTCATGCCCAATCCTACAAAATCAAAACACCTTTATTTCAAATAAAAAATTACAAACATATAAGAGTTTTGGGTTGCCTCCCAAACAGCGCCTTAGTTAACGTCGTGGCACGACGCAAGTTAACACTTATGCTCCAATGGTGAGGTTTTCCTCAACTTCATCAGGCAATCCTTCTTTAAAATGTTGAAAGAGTTCAGTCAGCATTTGGTTCAACAACGATACATTCTCCCTGAGCTCCTCCAGTACTCTATGTTGCTCACTGGATTTCTAGAGTAAAAGTGTGAGCATTTATTTGTTTTGTTCATCCTCCTTGTTATTAATTCTCCTTCGTTCATGAGGAGGAACGTAGCACTCTTTCTTGTTGCACTGGACTTTAAGATCCTCAATTTTATTTGTCAGGTCATCTAACTGAGTTAGCAGGATCACTAAGTTGAAATCTCTCCTTTTCATTTCCTGATCTAGCCTAGTTAAGTTGTCTAGCAATTTGGCTACTTCCACATAGGGTGGTCGTACTAGACTACCCAAGGAAATTTGATCAGCCATCATTCTGTTTCCTAGACTAAGACTTCGGTAAAAAGATTTCGAAATGACTCTTTCGGGGATTCCGTGAGTAAGGCATTGACCCAAAAGTGCTTTGAACCTTAGCCATGCCTTATGAAGTTGTTCGCCTTCTGATTTCCTAAAAGTTAGGATCATATCTCGAAACATCATCCCTTCTAATGAAGGCAGCTCCATAAACTTGCAAGTACTGCTCGATATGTTCAACTCCCCTGCTTCAAAACTCTAACGATCAAAACAAAACTAAAAATTAATTTAGTAAAACTACAACTATTAAAAGAAAAATTCGTCTTAAACCAAAAAATTTCACGTAACACCACTCCCCGGCAGCGGCACCATTTTGGTGTAGTTCATCACCGTCTTACACCATCCTTCAGCATTGTCGTGCTCTGGGTCATTGGGCGACATGGTACTGCTTCGCGGAACTTCTCGGCGATGCGTCGAATGCTCCCTTTTTTTGCCAACTTGATCCTTTCCTTCAAGGCTCAGCACAGTGGAATAAAAGGCGAAGTAAGACCCTTCGGCAACTCTCCAAGTGGACTCGGCGATCCTCAAGCATTCATTTCTTCGTTCTTTTCAGCCTTTTCGTTCCTTTTTGCGACGTAGTATCCATGCTTTGCTTCAGACTTCAAATACCTGAAACTTAAGGAATTTCATCAGATATTAAGATAAAATAAGCATTTGAGGACACAATTTCTATTAAAACATAGCCTAAATGAGTCCAATTTGTGGACTCATCAGTGAAGTTGATAACATGGGCAGCATGGATGACACTAACATGAGTGGCATATACCCCTCAAGACCATTCACACGGAGTCAAGCAAAGGATCTCCAAGGCCTACAAGCAATGTTCATGAAAAGGGAAGCATTAGAGGAGCTTGAAGGTCACCAAAGAAGGACATACAATGTGTGTAAGGTACATCAAAATGAGAAGGAAGAAGGAAAGATGCCATGTGTGCAAATGACCATTTAATGAATTCAAGAATTCACAAAAGAAGGCAACTAAACAAGGCCCTTATCTCATTAAGGGTAAAATTGTCAAAAAGTGTCTTGTTTATTTTTAGTATAAATAGTAGTCTCTTTTATTTTGGGAAGACTTAGACTATATTGAAAATTGACTCTCAAATTATAGTATCTTCTTAGTGAGTAATTAGGGTGAAATCTTGGGATTGCTTATTAACTTCTTGTGTTTGATTAATCAAAGTGTTACCCCTTTGTGATTCTTGATTTCATTTGATTATTCTTCCTTGGGTTGAATTTAGGTTGTTGAAGTCAATTGGGAGGTAAGGGTTTTAGTCCCTTGTTGCCAATAATTTCAACAACTTGAGTATTAATCCACATATCAAGGTTAATTAAAGGTGACCAATAAATGATCGATACATCATTAATTAGTTTATTATTTGAGTTTAACTTAAAAATCATAAAAAAAGGCAATATGAGGCCTAAAGGTAGACGTTGGGGGTATTTGAATACTAATAGATAGACGTAGTAATTTTATACAATTTTCCATTGTTCAAGGGTATTCTAGTCCCTTTTCCATTCTTTGAAATGTCAATTTAGATAGGAAGTACTTCCTCCGCCCCATATTAGATGAGCACTTTCTATTTTACACGATGATTAAGAAATTATTAATAGATTGATCAATTTTACTATTTTATCCTTTGTTTATATCAATGCACATAAAAATAAGTCAGAAAAATATAGGATTAGCTACTGTTGACATCTTTTGAAAGGGCGCAACATCACGGTGACTCAAAAAATAATTCAATTTTAAAAGAATATAAAAGAATTTTAAAAGGAAAGGGGAGTAAAAGGGAGTCGCCACCTAATTTTAGGGAAAACTAAGAAACCAATTAATTAATTAACTTAAAAGAATGTCTATGAAACCAATAGATTCTAGGTAAGGGGTTCAAGTTATTCCGAAGGGAATGGGTTAGGCATCCTTCGAAACCCACAACGATGGATCCCGACTGAATTCATTTTTTCAAATTGAGGAGGAGATAAAAATAATGTACAAGTATAATAAACATCTGATATACACAACTCATAGAACAAACAACAATATAAGAAACGACCTAAAATTTGCCTAACATCGAAATATACAAAATATTGAGTAAAGAATATGATTCGAACTTCATTTGTATAGCTTCAATGGCAAGCAACTCCAGGTACATATAAAGACATTTAGTAAAAGTTTTAGTAATAAATAAATACGAATAAAAATAAATGAATCAAATAATAACTTTAAAATTTAGCATGGGAGACCTTGGAAATCGATGGTAATTTCTTCATCGACCAGTTTAACATACAAAAGAATGTGAACTTAAACTAAATTTTCGTCTTTTAAAATAAGGAGGCCTCGAAAACAGACGGAAAGATTTTTTTCATTGGCCATTGAACTCATGTAAATGAAACAAAATATATGAAGAATATAATAAGTAAATAAATAAGTATGGAAAGAAACAATGTCAAATAATAATAAACAACTCAAATGGAGAGAAAAGGGAATTCTGAAAAAAGGTCATCCATTATTGGAAAAGTCAAGAACAGTGCAAGATGAAACCAAAATTGAAAGAAATGAGTAATAACAACAAGTTTGATAAAAAGAAATATATGAGCAGTCATCAATCAAGTAAATTAATAAGGAAAATTGAAACATTAACAAGTGTAACAATGGCACAACACAATAGATATACTCCACCGGATAATAGATTCCAATGATATCATTAACAAGACAAAACAAAAATAAACAACATGAGAGATTGAGAAAAGGATTGTACAGTGGTGATGCATTGTTGTTTGAACTTGTGGTTTGTTCGTTGAGCTACTAATTTATTGAGGTGCGAGTTTGGTGATGTTCGGTGAAGAAAAACTCCATTTCCGATTAGATTGATGATCTGTTTGGTTCTCCGATGGGTTTGGAGTTGTTCAATCGTTGATTGATTTGTTGGTCGGAGATGGGGTTGGGATTTTTTCTGGTGGTGTTTGGGTGTGGTTTTGCTGGTTGTTTTCCGGTGGTATTAGTTAGGTATGTTGGAGGAAGAAGATGGAGGTCTAGTTGTGTTTAGTGTTTGGAGAGAATAAAAGGGAAAACGAGGAGATGGGGGGAAGACGAGAAAAAAGAGAGTGTGGAGGTAGTGAGTTGGGTTTTGTCGAAAAACGGAAAAGGGGTTTTTGGGTGGTGGACTCGCTCAACTCCGGTGAAAAAAATAATGAAAAATAAAAGAATTTCTTAAATTCTAAAAAGTCTAAAAATTACACCCCTTATCTAAAATTTTATCCACCACCCCTAACTTAATGACCAAGTTATTGCTTAAATAGAAAATTGAAAACCACGTACAATATCATTATCTTGAAACCGTGGGCTAAAACCACCGGTTAATAAAATATTTGTGTATGAAATCTTATACATATTTGAATGAATTTCTGGACTATGCAAATATGAAAATGAGTATTAACAAATGTATCGATTATTAAAAAATGTAACGAACGTAACCAATGACATGTAATAAAAGAAATTTAAAATAAATAATAATTTAATAAAAAAATAATAATATTTAAACGCATTGTAACAAAATAATATAAATAGAATTAAGCGATAATAATATTTTAAGAAATAAGAATAATTATGAACAAGCATGTATTTTTTGAAGGAGAAAATTGGAAGAAATAGAAATAGAGGTTGAGGGCAAATTGGTAACAGCAGAAAAAGAAGGGAAGGATTTGGTTAGCAGGAACTCTGGCACAAGATTGGTGTTTGACAAAACTCGACGGCCCCTCTCAAACCCTAATTTCTCATCTTCTTCAGGCAGGTGCACTCATCTTCGTATTCAGTTCACTGACATAATATATAAGTTGTTCAATTTTTGCTACTTGAAAGATTAGATTGTCTCATTTTTTCAGAGAATGAATATTGTAGTTACTACTTTTGCGTTCAACACTCTTTCTTTTCTGTAATTATAACACTCTACAACTCACATAGATAAGTTGTTCAATGTTGTTTTGTTAAGACCCATGTTTGATAAAGCCCTCTAGATTCTTCAACTGATTATTCGTAGTGAGGAATGACATCTTTCACATTCTATTTTTCAAGTTATGATTCTTTTACCTGGCAATTTGTACCAAATCATTTAAGTTAATATTCTTTTTTCATGGTTGGTCAAAATTATGGGTTGGAACAACCAGGGTTAGAATAGCCATTTGTATAAGGAACACTGGAAACAAATATGAAATCCAAACTTTATCTTCATATCTAGTTTATTTTTCCTTCGAGCTAAATTGTTTTTTTACCATCGAACCAATGAGAACCTTCACATTTGTGATTCATTCAGCCAACTTGTATTGATTTATCAACTTTTAATTTTATCCGTGATCCTTTGTTGCTGATGTTCTCTGAATGCTTTCCAGTCATGGCAGGCTCAGCCCCAGAAGGATCACAGTTTGATGCTCGTCAATTCGACTCAAAAATGAATGAGTTGTAAGTATCACGACCCTATTATTTATGCATTTCTACAAGGTCTTTTTTCTGTATTTATTACTCCTATGAATTCCTTTCGAGCATGTACCTGGCTTTCCCTGCAGGCTTTCAGCTGATGATGGCCAAGATTTATTTACCTCATACGATGAGATTTATGATAGTTTTGATGCCATGGGTTTGCAGGAGAACCTTCTCAGGGGCATTTATGCATACGGTTTGTTGGAACATTTTTCCCTTTTTTCGTCTACTTCACTAATTCACACATTAGGTGGACTGTAAGTGGTAATACAATGTAACATCTGGTCTCTGTTGTTCTTTTGTGATTCTAGATCACTGTGAATGAATATACTTTTGCTTTATTAATCAAAAAAGAAAAGAAAACAAAGGAAATGCTCACACATGAGCTCTCCTACTCTTCAGATTCCTGTTCAATCTATTATTAATCTTGTTATAGTGGAATACTCTCTTTGTTCTTGGATCGTTCTATTTGTTAATCAGGTTACAATGTACTTATCATTGGATTATTCTCATGTAGGTTTTGAGAAACCCTCCGCAATCCAGCAAAGAGGAATTGTACCCTTTTGCAAAGGTCTTGATGTAATTCAACAGGCTCAGTCTGGAACTGGGAAGACTGCCACATTTTGTTCTGGAATTCTGCAGCAACTTAACTATGAACTTCTGGAATGTCAAGCTTTGGTCTTGGCACCTACTCGGGAGCTTGCACAACAAATTGAAAAGGTCATGAGGGCACTAGGTGACTACCTTGGTGTCAAGGTCCATGCCTGTGTGGGAGGAACCAGTGTTCGGGAGGATCAACGCATCCTTTCAAGTGGTGTTCATGTTGTTGTGGGAACACCTGGACGTGTATTTGACATGCTGAGAAGACAGTCACTTCGCCCTGATCATATAAAGATGTTTGTATTGGATGAGGCTGATGAAATGCTTTCTAGAGGCTTCAAGGATCAGGTCAATTATTTTAGATTCAAAATTGCCTCTGACCAATATCTCCTGTGTATGAGTGCATATGTTTCTTTGTACATCCTTATCCTTTTTATGTGTCTATTGTATGAAGGGTTCTCCAACCACAAATGTATTCTTACATTTGAGTTGTTATGATGTTATGCAACAAATATTTCCTTTTGTTGGTTATCCATTGTATGTGAAAACTTGACTTGCGAGGAATGGTCCAATTGTTGGGTGCCAGGGGGATATGATGGGAAAACATGGCTGTAGTGTACAAAGTTAAAAAAATTAGTAACAGGGCAAGAATTAAATCTCTGTTTTCTGTGTGTTATTTCCTTTCTTTGAGATCAAATTTGACTTCATTTATCCAACTTGATGATTTTGTTTAGCTTTGCACTGTTGCCGATGTCTGATTTTCTTTTTATCCTTTCCTTTTCCCTTCACTGTGTTGAAAGTCTATTTACCTCTACTTGGGGGTTTTACCCTGTGCGCACCCAAAGGGTAGCGGCTGCGGGTTTCCCTTGTCATCAAAAAAAGTCTATTTACCTCTACTATGAACTAAATTAGTACCCACACCCCATATTTGCATTTCTCAGTGGTTGTGTCGACATGGCTTATTTGCCCTAAACTTATGCACCTGTATTCTTTGTCTCCAGATCTATGATATTTTCCAGCTCTTGCCTCCTAAGATTCAGGTTGGTGTCTTCTCTGCTACTATGCCCCCTGAGGCACTTGAAATCACAAGAAAATTCATGAACAAACCTGTGAGGATTCTTGTGAAGCGTGATGAGCTGACGTTAGAAGGTATCAAGCAGTTCTATGTGAATGTGGACAAGGAAGAATGGAAGCTTGAAACCCTGTGTGACCTGTATGAAACATTAGCCATTACCCAGAGTGTGATCTTTGTGAATACTCGTCGCAAAGTTGACTGGTTGACAGACAAGATGCGAAGCAGAGACCATACAGTGTCAGCTACCCATGGTGACATGGACCAGAACACTAGAGATATTATAATGCGTGAATTCCGTTCTGGGTCCTCGCGTGTTCTCATCACCACTGATCTTTTGGCGCGAGGAATCGATGTCCAACAAGTCTCGCTGGTCATAAATTATGATCTCCCGACTCAGCCTGAGAATTATCTTCATCGTATTGGACGCAGTGGAAGGTTTGGTAGGAAGGGTGTGGCCATCAACTTTGTAACAAAGGATGATGAGAGGATGCTGTCAGATATTCAGAGATTTTACAACGTTGTTATTGAAGAGCTGCCAGCAAATGTTGCTGATCTCCTGTAAGAAGCTATTTTCCTACAAAATAGGAGCGGGTGGGTGGGTTCTACACACTTCAATCTCTTTTCCTTTTTACATTTTCTGTGGTATCTAAATTATGCACATTGGCCTTGTGTAATCCATTATTAAATGCTAGCTGTTGACCTCAAGGGTTGTATCTCAAGAGTATTATAAAATGATTCAACTTCACGCTACATTTGAAGTTGCCTTACAATCTCTCCTCTTCTATCAACCATTTTATTGTCCTTTCCAAATTGCCAAGTCTATTTTTTATTACCAATTACAGATATTCCATTCTTCTCTTCTCTTCTTATTTATATGTCACCATTTTAGATTTCACGCTCTTTAACAAACTATCTAAGTTTACTATTATACCCAGAGTTGTTCATGGTTATAGTTAAAAATCAAATCAAATCGCAATCCGATTAAAAAAATTGATATTTGGTTAGGTTTGATTTAAAATTTGAAAATTGATATTGTTTGGTTTGGGTTTGGTTTTACTATAAAAATAACTACAAAAATAACCAAATCGAATCAATAAATTATATATATAAAGTTTATAATTATTTATATATTATTCGTAAATAAAATATAAATATTTTGTTAAATTTTAAGTAACTTAAGTCTTTAAATTTACCATTTTCTCAAGTCCAACACTTAAATTTTAGCCCATCTATCACTATCATAACTCCAAGTCCATCAAAATTCGTTACTTTAGTCTTTACCTATCATATAGTTACACCTTCTCTTAATTGAATCACGTTGTTTGTGTAATAATGATAACTTTAATATTGTTTAATTGCTTAATTGAACCAACAATGATTTTTCAGTGGATTGCTTATGTACTAGGTGTTTGTGTCTATCAAGATACGTATGTCCTCAATAATTTATTACTTTCAAACTGAAAAAACCCAAAAAAATTGAATCAAACCGAACCAAACTGTCAATAACCAAATCGACGGTTATTTTTTTCGTTTGGTTTTAGATATTTAAAAAATCGACTAGATTGGTTTGGTTTTTATTTTTACCAATAACCGATCTAAACCAAACCACGAACACCCCTAATTATACCTTTATTTAGTCATCTCTTGAACTTAACTTTTCAATAAATTGATCAATGAACATGAATTAACCAATTTTTCTATATTCATCAAATTCATACTTTCAAGGTTAACAACTCTCAAGGATAAAATAGAAAGAGTAAAGTTGTTTATATATTGGTTTTATGAAATGACAAACTCTCTTTGTTCCATATTAGTTGATATCTTTCCTTTTTACACATATATTTCTATTAACTACGTGAACAAGAAATTACACCATCAATTTATTTTTAGTTATTTCTCTTAATTTGATTATTATATTTTCACATTAATGATTTTTCAGCTTCTCTTTTTATTTTTATTTTTTAAAACACAATTTATAGATTTTTTATTTTTTATTGAAATAGCGCTCAAATATTTTTGTATTGTTGATTGAATGAACTAGGAAGAGAGGAGAACGAGGTGAAAATAATGAGGACAAGAGAAAGCGGTGAAAAATCTTTTTTTTTGGCAACTAAATAAGAATCCTAAACAAACTACTATAATTAAATTTAGAGGCCAAGTTACCATGTAATATTTTTTTTGTTATTTTTATTTAATTATTAATAATATGTCAATATATTAATATAAATAAGTATTTCTAAAAATAAATTGACGGTGTAATTTTCTTGTCCACCGTCAGTGGAGAAAAATTAATCTCTATTGAGAAATTATATATAAGAAGATAATTTTTCTAGTTCATCCGTTGAAAATTTTCATGGAAATTTTACAAACAAATGTGAACACTTTTAAAAAAATAATTGCAAGAGTATTATAGGAAAAATTTAATTAATGTTTTTTTGATTTAGTAAGTTAGACAACTAATATGACACAACTACTTTTACTAAGATGATATACTAATATGGAACGGAGGTGGTATTAAGAAATATCTATTTTTTGTAAGGACGACATATAAATATGAACGGAGAAAGTAGTGTTTATAAATTTTGGAAATTATGAATATTAGGTCTAGATATCAATTGCGTTGGGAGAAAGTATGAATATTAGTTTTTGTCTACCTACATTTTGGTGTACAACTTTGTACGTGTGTACACGTCAAATCAATTAAGGTGACAAAAAGGTTTTAAAATATAAAAAAATGACTCAAGTTTTAAGAATTGAGGGTAGGTAACAAGTTTATGATTAGGATTAATGTTAGTTTTTTTATTTACATTTCCAATCTTTCAAATAAAATCCTAATTTTCTAATTGTGGAGGAAGAACCTGACTCTCTTTCTTCTTCTGGATTATCCGCGCTTTTCTTCTTCTTCCTCCTCTCTCTCGGCTCCGTTCTTCTTCTCTCACTCGTGTTTCTCATGTTGGTGTTGATGTTACTTTTGAAATGAAAGTTGAGTTGTTTTTTGAAAAAATTAAGAGGAAAACATAACATTTTTTCTCAATTTCTGGACTAACCATTGTTTGTGTAGCTTGGGAATTACTTGAGAAGTGATTTTTAATCATTTTGATAAGTAAATTCATTTAATTTTGTGTGCATTTTTCATGTGAGCTATTTTTTCAGTTATTTCTATCGTTTCAGCAATGTTGCAGCAGGTTCTGAAATAGATCAAGTAGTTGCTGGAAAATGAGCAATAATAGCTTAGATATTTTTTCAATGACGGCAGAAGGAAATACAATTGTTGACTATGTTTCAGTAGTTGCTGCATTTATTCAACGGTTGCTGCAACATATTTAGCTGACGAAACGTATGCAGTAGTTGCTGAATAATCTATAGCTACTATTGCACATGTTGCAACTAATAAAGCAGTTGCTGAATAAAATCCAGCAATTGTTGTATTCTAATTTTAAATCATGACTAATTTTAATTTTTTTAAACCATATTATCTTCATGTACCTTCAATATCATTAATGGGGGACAAAATAACGTTTGGGGTTGATTGTCATGGTGAATGAGTCGATCCAACAATCATTTTATTTGGCGTTGGAAGGGTAAAGAATCGATCGAAACAATAACAATGATTGTGCATCAAGATGTCGCATATGATAATTCTTTGAAAGAAATCATTATCAAATGTGAGTTAGGTTGTGAGTTGTCAGATATTGTCATCACTTACATTCACACTTGTACTGAAGAGAAGAGCGCGGCTATTTTTAGGATTAAAAAATCAAGCTAGTTTGTCTACTTATTTGGAAGATGAAGCTACACCTATTTTAAGGATAAATGTGGTTGAAAGAGTGGTAGAGAACCACAATACATCTCAAAATCAACAAGTGTTAAATGGTGAAGGTTCGCAAGCAAATGAAGGTGAACAGACTGCACCTACTCCAGAAGTTGTCTTTAATACGTCGATAACACAATCAATACAATTGAATCGTGTTCAAGATGATGAAACACATTTTTATAATGATATGTCATTAAAAAATAAGCAAGTTTTGGATATTGCATTAAAAATGCTTGTGTGAAGAAAGATTTGAGATTTTAAAAAATGATAAACACGCGTTTGGTGTATAGAGTCAAGTGTGTACATCCGAAATGCAAGTGATGGTTAAGAGTTGTAGAGCTTAAAAGTTCTGAAAGATTAAGAATGAAATGTTTCACACATGTGGTTCTCAACATCTTACGAGCCATAATTCATGCACATGCTACAACAAAAGTCATTAGTGAATACTTCAAAGATAAATTTTCCATGGGTAAAATCCCACCTACAAAAGATATGAAGACTTCAATCCGTGTGGAATTGAGCTGTAAAATAAGTTATTGAAAAATTTGGAAGAGAATCAAGATTGCAAAGTCTTTGATTAGGGGAACACATGAGCATGGATACATATCATTACATGCTTAGCATAATAAATACGGAGACTAAGATATCATTGAAGCTTGATGAAAATAATAAGTTCAAGTAATTTTTTATGACTATATGGGCTTGAATTCTTGATTTTAGGCAAATGAGAAAAGTCATAGTTGTCAATGGAACATTTTTTAAAGAAATGTACAGTGGAGTGTTGTTATTTGTTGTTGCACCAGATGTAGAGAAACGTATTTCTTCAGTAGCTTTTTGTGTTGTTGATTCTAAGTGTGATGCCTCATATCGGTTTTTTTTTTTTTGCAAATGAGCAACTTTGTAGATGATACCCCTGAATTTTGCATAATTTCTGATCGCCGAGCATTAAAAAAATAATTTCAATTGCCTACCCTTTAGCTCATTATGGATGTTGCATGTGGCACCTCGAAGAAAATATCCGAAATAATTTTCACAATGGAAAATCGTCTACCAGTTTTATAAAGAAGCACAAGCATATAGTGAAGATGAATTCAAACAATCAAATCATAGATACGGTTCTAGGGGTCATCGCACATCTTGAACACATTGAATTTCACAGATGGAGTAGGGTATTCTTTCCAGGAAACATGTATACTTTATTGTTATTATTTTTATATATCTGTAGAGCTTGACATATTTGAGGTGTAGTAATTTACAACAACTGCTACATTTGATGCATCTGCAGTAGCAACTGTAAAATTTATTGCAGTAACTGATGAAACAAATGCAAATTTAAATATCTTTAAATTATAAAATATTTATTTTTTATTTTTCAGATTTAATATCATGACATCAAACATTGCTGAGTCAATTAACGCACTGTGTGTTGATGAAAAAGAATTTTTCATTTTTGCTCTATTAGATAAAATGAATAAGAAGTTTGAAGAAAAATTTCATCAAAGACGTATGGAATTCCACAATACACCAACTATCTTTGTTCCTTCAATAGAAGGGGTCATTGCAAAAAATGTTAAATATTGGAACAATTTATTGATTCATCAAACTGCTAACTACAAATATGTTATTTCTGGTCATGATGCAGTTGCGGTCGATTTACATTGCAAATCTTATTATACTTGTAGAGTCTTTGATCTTGACAAGATACCTTATCCACATGCTATGGCAGCGCTCCACTCTCAATATGGCGAAGACTATGGGAGATAGATTTATAAATATTCTTCTTCATATTATAAGGTAGAGACATATCTTTTACATACTTGGAGGAAATTAAACCCGTCCCACCATTGAAATTGTAGAAAAGGGAAATACCTCCTCCATATGTTGAACCAAGAAAGTTGGGAAGAAAGGCAAATAAGAGGCGAACAAGTATCGGAGAATCATTTTCAACAAAAAAGAATAAATATTTCATATGCAAAAGGGTTCGGTACAAAAGAACTACATGCTCCAAGAGAAATGCTTCATAAAAACACTCGCTTTTACTTGTTGTTTGTGAACTTTGTCTCACTTGTCGTTATTGTTGTTGTTTGGGTACTTCTGTTATTGAATGCTCTTGTTACCAATTATTGCAGCAGTTTACTTTAATAACAACAGATGAACTAATTTACTACAACAGTTTACAATAATTTAATTGCTATAAAAATTTTAGCAACACTAGGAGAGTTACATCCTAAGTCTAACTTAATATAAATTAATACCATCTAACTAATAATCAATTTACTATAACAACTAACTAAAAATTTAGCAACTTCTAGACAACTCACAACTCGCTAAATTGATAAATAAAATTCAGCAAATAGCGAACTTGTTGATGTATGTTACAACAATTGCTACAAAAGTCTCAACAAGTAGATAACATGTTGATATATTTTACAATAATTGCTATAGTGGACATAGCAAGTAGAGAACTTCCTGATGTATATATGTTACATCAATTACTATAGTTGTCCTAGCAATTAGTAGCTAATTTGCTACAACATAGTTAATTAAAATATCTATTAGATCATATTTTAGTGTAAAATTAGACTAACACTATTCTATTTATCAATTAAAATCGGCATACATGTGCAATTGCTCGATCAATTGATTGCACATTACTTGTCTAATAACTATCTCAATGTATAAAGTCACTATTAAATCTAATTTGTAGTCTTGAATTGAATTAAAATCGACTCATTTATTATGATATAGGATTGATTAATTCAACTAATAATCATTTTACTATAATAATATTGACTGATATGTGCAATTCCCCAATTTATTGTATATTGCTTGTCTAACTACTATCTCAACGTACAAGATCACTATTATAACACCTCAAAAATCTGAACTAAGATTGAACAAGAGAGAAGCCAAACCACAGAGGGGTCAACGAGCCGTAAGAGGACCACAGTCCGTCACCCTACTCGTGGTTGTGCACCCAGCAAATTGTGAAAGACCACAGACCACTAGACAGTCTGTGGAGCTCCACACGGGTCGTGAAGTGGCCCGTGAAGGAGACACATAACCACCATGGATACTCTGAAGGACTACGGACCACTAGATGGTCCATGGAGCTTCACACGAGCAGTGAAGTGGCTCGTGAAAGAGGCTTGATAGACTTTGAGATTTGGGTCAACTTCAAACGATCATATCTTTTAGAAAAAAAATGATTTAGGTGGCCCATAACCTATCAAATTAAAAGTCTTTGAGTCCAACGCCACTAAGTTTGCATAATTCCGAGCCCGGAGTAAAAAGTTACTCATTTTAGTGAAGCCATGTCGGGCAGGGCATCTTCACGAGCTGCTAGACGGGCCATCATGCCTTAGACGGCCCGCAAAGCCCTTCTTGAAGTCACTTCGGCAGCATTTAAGTCAGGGCCGCATTGGTCTTTTCCCCTATGCATATGGTACTTAAACTACGTCATTTTACCCAGTCTAAGCTTAGTAAACTAGTCGGAAACTACCTAAAATCCTCATTCTCCTAAAATCATCTTACTTAGAAAGAGACGAATAGAAAGAGGCGACATTTTCTCCCAAGAACAAGCAAAGGGTTTCTTCAAGTTCTGCCCCGAAATCCAAAGGATTTCTACGTAGTTTTCGTCATCAGGTATGTGGGATTTCACTAGTGGGTTCCTTTCACCCATTAGGTCCCTAGAATTCAGTCAGTTCTTCAATTTCTCATAAATTGTTCAGACCTAGGGTTTTCAAAACCTTGGATATTCGTTGTGATTTTAGCTGCTATAGTTTCCACGATCTAAATAACCTATTTCTTGGAAAATTTGCATATCCCCATGTATAGAACTCAGAAACCTAGCTTGTATTAACTATCAACATTTCATGAATTATAATTGCTAGGCAGATCAGTTAGAAAATCATGCTTCAGAATTCGAATTTCATAGATAGATGTTGCATTCTCAGATAGCATATCAGTATTTTGAGCTACTCAATATTTCAGTGCATTTTAGCTATACATGTTCAGTTGGGAGTAGACTTAGCACCAACTTGGACTCGGGTTCAACATACCCTCAAAGTCCTAGAACTGTGTGCCAATGTAGGTTTAGAAGTCCCCTCTGTTGGGCATCATTTTTTATTGATCACACAACAGTCATGCCTTTATACCCCTGATAAGGTATATTGGGTCCTCTTGATGGGGTGTATACATCAGACTCCAGGTTTAGCTCACGTGGTTTATGTTAGTTAATAGTAGCTCCCACAGTCATACTCTTATTGCATTGACCATGTTATCAGCATTTACTTCAGTATTCAGTTCAGCATGTCATCTTCATGATTAGTACTTGGTCGTTGCATCTAGTTTAGTTTTCAGTTTTCAGCTTTACTTCAGTACAACTTATTCCCATGTTCAGTTTATATTGTTCAGCTTAGTATCTATATCCTGCATGCTCAGTAGATTCAAAGTACCGACGCATACTTTTGCACTATACCATTGTATGATGTAGGTTCATGCGCTCAGCATCCAGATCACGTTTAGATCGACTTCCAGCCCATACTCAGCAACTTTAGTGGTGAGCCCTCATAGTTCGAGGATGTTTCTTTATGTTGTTGGTTTAGTTAGCTTATTATCAGTCCTTCAGTATTTTTAGAGTTAGCTGGTGACTTACCCCAGCAGCTCATCAGTATTAGAGGCTTTCAGACATAGAGTTAGTATTCAGTTGTTTTGGGTTGTTTCCCATGGATTTTCAGTCAAATCCTCGGAAGTGTGGTAAGAACCATCTGGGCATAGGCTGAAGGATTTCCTTCTGGGCGAGTGTCTTGCAGGTCGAGAGAGGTGTTTTGGGTGTGGTCAGTCTGATCATAAGCTGAAGGATTTCCTTTCTACCAGGCAAGGATAAAGAGGTAACATTAACAGGGCTCAGTCTACAACTTCAGCAACGAGAGCATATCACCCCACTCAGCAGGGTGCCTCGTCTAGTACAAGTGGTGGTCAGTGCTAGAGCAGGTTGTATTCTCTTCAGGCTCGCCTAGACAAGGATGATTCTCCTAATGTGGTCATTGGTACTTTACAAGTCTTCCATTTAGATGTTTATGCATTGTTAGATCCAGGGGCTACACTTTATTTTATAACTCCATATATAACAGTAAACTTCTTTGTCAGTTTAGAAACTCTCTCAAAACCCTTCTCAGTCTCTACTCTAGTTGGTGACCCAATTATAGCTAGACGGGTATGCAGAAATTTCCCTGTCACCGTTTCTCAAAAAGTCACCTCACCAGACCTTGTAGAGTTAGAAATGGTAGGTTTTGACATCATTCTAGGCATGGATTGGTTACATTTCTGTTATGCCTCAGTCGATTGTAGGACTAGGATCATTCGTCTTCAGTTTCCAAACAAGCCAGTCTTATACTGGAAGGGTAGTAACTCAGTACCTGTAGGTTGGTTTATCTCGTACTTTAAGGTTAGGAAAATGATCCCTAAAGGGTATATCTATCATCTTGTTCAGGTTAAGGATTCAAACTCCAAAACCCCAAATCTTAAGTCAGTCCCAGTAGTAAATGAGTTTCCAGAAGTGTTTCTAAAAGATCTTCCGGAGTTCTTCCCGAAAGGGAAATTGAATTTGAAATAGATCTTTTTCCAGATACCCAGCCTGTTTTGATTCCTCCTTACAGAATTTCTCCAGTTGAGATTAAGGAATTGAAAGATCAGTTGAAAGACCTTCTAGATAAGGGCTTCATTAGACCCAATATCTCTCCATGGGGTGCTCCAGTGTTGTTCATAAAAAAAAACAGTTCTCTCAGAATGTGCATTGACTATCGTCAGTTGAACAAAGTCACAATCAAGAATAAGTATCCCATCCCCAGGATTGATGACTTGTTCGACCAACTTCAGGGTGATAGTTGCTTTTCTAAGATAGACCTCAGATTTGACTATCATTAGCTCGGAGTCGGAGATAGTGACATCCGGAAGACAGCCTTCAGGACTCAGTATGGTCACTATGAATTTGTAGTTATGTCTCTCGGACTAATAAATTCTCCTGTAACTTTCATGGACTTAATGAACAGAGTGTTGTCAGGAAGAGCATGCGACTCATCTGAGAGTTGTTATGCAAACCCTCAAAGATCGCTAGCTATTTGCTAAGTTCAACAAATGTGAATTAATGCGGGGCGGGTTTATGCGGTACCAAATAGGAATTCAAAGAAAATTAAATGTTTGTAGTCAGTAAAAATAAAAAATATAAACTTTGACTTTAACTTTAACTTTAACTTCTTTTTATTTAAATTTAAACTAGACGAGTCCCGTGATTGTTAGTTGTTGAAATATTAATTAGAAACAGTTAATTAGCGATTAAAAACAATTGTTGAAATGTTAGCTAGAAAAAGTTGTTGAGGTTAATTATCAAAAAATGGAGAAAAGAAAATTATCCAGGACTGATTTAATATACATGACTTGAAACTCTCTCACCTAACTAAGCATCAGTAGCTTAGTGCCTTATGAACATTGATTTACCCTCAAGTAGCTGAACAAGATTGTCACACGAGGCGGTTTAAAAGTTTGTGGATTGAACCATCTCTACTAATGCAGATTGAACTATTGCTCCCTTAAGACACATTTACTTCAAATTATATTATTTGTAATGTAATACTTAGGGAAGAAAGATTAAAAAAACGTACATAACTAGAGAGTCAATTTGTAATCCTGACCTCAGAAAGGGTATTCTAGCATTCCCATTTTACCAACTCCAGCAATAGACAGACACATAGAAATCTCACTTGCTGCAAGTAAGGTGGCACACACATTCAACATACCATGGTAAAATGGGCGTACGCTTCACTTTGTTGCAAAAATAAATTGAAGGGAAATCTCAAGTGACATTCAACTAGAATATAACTGCGGACCATTTAAATATGCATTTTCACATCATCTGGACAAGGAGATGTCTTATAGCACAATTTTGAAACATGCACGACAATGAGCTTGTATTGAAACCATCTCACATTATGCATTAGCATCATTCAAAGCTATCTATTTTTATATAGCCATCAACACACGCTCTAGATCCCTAATTTCCAACCCCGAAATTCATTTTTTTTTAAATCTACTTTCAGGGCGTCAATTCTACCACAAGTCAGAAATTTACAAGAATGTGATGAAAGGGTTTCCAATCATTAGTGACCCTTGTCTTCCTCATCGAAATGTAGGCTCTCAATTCCTTTCAGTGTGGATTCATAGTTCTTCACACCAGGGCCAGATGAAGCATGTTTAGGATCTGATGATCCAACAAGAGGGGAGATTCTCTGTCCACTTGATATTTTGTGCATGGTCGCTGGACTAGCCTCAGGCGCTCGAGAACGTGTAAGATCAGAGTCATTTCCTACAGTGAAAGTCTCACGGCTGCCAGACACTAGACCTCGCCGCAATGATCCACTTGATCGTCCCAGGAAAGTGGAGCTTGGCAACTGAAAAATTGGACGATTCATCATAATGTGGCAAAAAAGATCACTCATCATATATAGCATATATCAAGTTCCATATCAACAACTTGAAACACTATTATCTTCTTTCGTTTTTCCTGGGACTAAGGAAATACAGAACTAGATTCTTTGTCCAAATCATCTGAATTCTGAAGCAAGAGTTATTTTAGAACTGGCAGAGCACTTCAACAAAACGACAGTTACACACTTGCACACTTACACTCAAGGATTCACTACAATTGATCATGGACTGATCTCTGACAATCGATTATGGACTAATCTATATCCTAGAAGCTCCGGAATTTTAGAATCTTACCATCTTATCTTAAGTTAATCCAACTAACTTACCATAGCATCCTTGCTGGTAGAATCATTTCTGAGAGGACTTTTCTGCTTGGACAAACTTCCTGCATTTACAAGCGGCCCAGAATATCTCCTTCGAGAAGCATCTGCTGGTTGTCTTCCTTCTTCCTCACCTGCAAATTATTCAGAGTAGGCACAATGAAAATCCCAAATGGAAGAGACAGGAAGGTCTCCACCAGTACGATCACCAGTAAGTGACGAAGCCAGACAACAAAAATAAACCTCAATGTCTTCAATTTTAGAATACAAAAATAAGGACAGGATACTGGAAGATCACCTGATGGCCTTTCTGGACTAGGGATAACTGGGGGCATGCCTGAGCTGGTTCCAGCACCAGTGCCCTAATAAAAGCAGCCATCATAAGATATAATCTCTGCACACATGTAGAAAAAGCGATATTTCATCACTTACAAGAAGTCGGGAAGGAGGAGCTGCGATTTGGGATTGCTGATATTTCAATATGGTCCAATCAAAAACATAGTCAAACTGAAAGCCTGCAATGCACATAGAAGTGTAAGGGGGAGCCTAGATTGCATATTACCAGATAAAGCTAAAAAAAATCTTTCAAAATTCGTTTAGACCTTCGCGGATGAAGAGGTCACGAAATATTCTCTTCAGATAAGCATAATCTGGTTTATCCTCAAAGCGTAGTGAACGACAATAATGGAAATAGGATGCAAATTCATTAGGATAACCCCGGCATAAAGCCTGCAAAATTGTAGGCCAATGCTCCTTAGATGTATGTGTCTAAAGAAAATCCAATCACCAAATTTGCAAATAAATTACCTCAATAGATGTTGACACCTTCTTTTCACTAATTTTATCATACTTCTGCTTCTTAGTTCCTGCTTTCAGCCCTTGCCAAGGAAGACTGCAATAAACTAGATGTCAAAAGAAGCTGAATAAAACAATGAGGAAAGAAATTGCAGCAAAATTTACCTTCCCCTTAGGAAGTACATCAGTACATATCCAAGAGATTCCAAATCATCTCTCCTGCTTTGTTCTATAACAACAGTAATAGCATATTAAGTGAGAAATACAGTATTGTTTCGAGCTGTACACCTGTTGGCGATCCACGCCATGCTTTTCAGCGAAATCTTCTTGAGGGGAGTCTTCGCTTTTTTTTACAGGATTTGGATCAACGGGGTAAAGAATAAGCACACAAATATAAATAACAGGAACACTCACCAATACCAAGGTGAGTAGTCATGCTAGCATATCTTGCAGTGCCTGTCAAGTTTTTGTTCTCTCTGTAGTGCAAAATATCTTATAAGGCACAGATAAAATACAAAACACAAATGCATGTGCATTCATACAGAAAAGAACTTGGGGACACTTATAAATAAAGATGAGGCAGTGCTACGTAACAGTCTTCTGAAATGGAATAGACATATTCCCATCATAAGATTTTTCGCAGCACCAAGACATGCATTGGGTAACTTCAAGACATGCATTTGTTACATAACAGATCTTAGAGAAATGCATTTCGAATTGTCTTAGCATCATCCATACACCTGCCACAATCTGTAATTATCACATATCCCAAGCTGGAGTGTTACATTTTGCTAATTAGAGCAAAAACAAATTCATATCTGTTTCTTTCATAATTGACAAAAACTTTCTTCAAATTGCCTCATCATATCCAAAGGTAGGAATTTACGTATATAATCTGCTCAGTCTTTTCTCTTCAGATGGAAGTTCTAAAGCAAACTGAAAAAAGATTCTGCACCTATTAAAATCAAGGAGAAGAACAATTTGACAAGGGGAGAAATTGCTATGAACTATACTGTAACATATTCTCAATGAAAAGAAACAGTCACTGCAAACACTAATGCTCTTACAAATGGGAGCTATCAAGTTACCTGTAAGGTATGTGTTGGTGAGTTGAAGTGTCTCGGTACTTCTTGGCCAGACCAAAGTCTATTATGTAGACCTGCATTTTAAGTCTAACTAAACTATAGTAATACATAAATCCTGGGAAATTGTGATAACAAAGAGTAAAAATTAATAATCAAAATATCGGACCTGATTTGCACGCCTTCCCAAGCCCATAAGAAAATTGTCTGGTTTAATATCTCGATGCAAGAATGATTTAGAATGAACAAACTCAATGCGATTTATCTGCAGTAAAAAATGGAATAGCCATGTAACCCACAAGTTTAGGTAGACTAAGACTAAATAAGAAGCATTATACTAACTATTACCATTTGATCTGCAAGCATCAGAACTGTCTTCAGGGAAAGTTTCCTACTGCAAAAATTAAATAAATCTTCAAGACTGGGTCCAAGCAAATCCATGACTAGAACATTGTAATCTCCTTCCACACCGTACCACCTCACATTTGGTATTCCAGCTAAAACAGAAGTATCAGAATTAGTACCATTACTCATGAAAACATAGTCAAAAGGAGAGAAAACACAGAGAAACTATTACTTCCTCCCTGCAAAATTCTATACAACTTTGACTCATATAGCAACTGAGGATGCTTTGTTTTGACATTTTCCTGCAATATCACCAGCATTTATCAGACCTTAAAAACATAATAGAAGAAATAATGCAGTAATTCACATAGTTGGGGCCAAAAGAAAAAAGAAAAAAAAGAAAGAGATAAACACATACACAAAAAGATAAATAAAGAAAAAGATTAACACTTCCAGATATGTAATCATAGGAAGTATTTGCGATATAGGAATATGATATGCATGGGAGTTCTATTCATCTTTTTCCCAGTCAAAGAATCAACTGATCGATGTGTTTCAAAGCTATGAACAACAATGTTATGAGTTATGTAGGTCCAATTCACTTTCGATCAGAAATTAGCATATATGCACAAACTTTTTATTTGTAAAAAGAAGGGGGGGGGGGGGGGGGCGTTGTTGGCAAGGGAAAGGAGGGGCAGATATGTGTTCACCCACTTGTGGACTTAAATAATGAAGAACAAACTTTTTATTTTTGACTGAGAAATTTGTCTGGAGCTAACTCTTTGGGCCAACCGCAACCTCCGTAGCTCAGGTATGATGGGTCCACCCTTCTCCACTTGAATATTGGACTGAGTTTGCTTGGCACAGGGCTCAAACTTGTGATCTAAGACACAAGTTCCTCAACCTGTGCCAATTTAGCGAACCCCCAAGGACAATAATGAAGCACAAGCTTCTCCAATACCTGCCTGAACTCAGGCAAAAAGAACTATTCTGTTAGGGCTAACATTCCCCATCTGTGTGAGAAATTGAACAAGGCGGCAGAACTACATAATGTTTTAAAACGTAATCACCTTCAAGATCAACGTACTTCCATGATAGCATTTTCTTTTTGGACCTGTCAAACTAAAAAATGCCCATGTCCAATGTAATAGAGAGAAATCCAGTCATAGTTCACTTGTTCCTCTGATGTAAGTTTTCAGAAAACAAGTGCTAAGCAAATAGGAACATTCCTACAAGGGGCCAACCCAAGTTTTGTAAGATAGTTTCATTCTTTACAGTAACTGTTGTCTCAGCCCAAAACTGGCAGCTGATAATCTCTTTTATAAGAAGGCATTAATGAAGTCAAGAAATACTCCCCCTATCACATTTCTGCCACTTTGTTTGACTGTGTAAGAAGTTTGAGAAATAAAGAGGACTTCTGAATGTAAACTCAATATATGCAAGGTACCAAAATTGCAGAAACTATCTATCTATATATAATATAATTGTAATCTATAAACTTTTGATGTGGCATAGTTCTTTGGCCAAGGATCCCTCTTTTTTAACTTCTTTCTCCCTACATATGTTCATTCCTTTCACCCAAATAAGAAAACTCAAAAGTCATTCTTTAATACTTCCAACACTTTTTGTATTCCAAGCTAAATTCAAGAAATTTTAATTTGTTAGAAAAGAAAGAAGGAAAGAGGAGGTAACGGAATCAGAATATAAGGAAACTAAAAAGCAATCTATCAATCAATGAAACTGAATTAGAGGTTTCATAAGAGCTCTACAATTTCTCATATAAGTAGAAAAGGAAAGAGGGGAAAGGAATATTTATTCAATTGCTATACCATAATTGTTGGTGCCAATAACATACATACATTCTTGATATTAGAATAGGAAGAGAACCAAAAGAAGAAAAACACAACATAAGGAGTGAATTTTGAGAATATAAAATTAAGGCATAGCCATTGGCAGAATGTCAGAAGCAGCCATAAAGAGGTTATAATTGGTGAAAAGAAACACAAGATTTTCAAGGACATGAAAATCTTGAACACGCATCTTTGGTTGTTCGAAAGATAAAAGCATAACTTATTTTAATATACAGTATTCAACAATTTCCATTTGGGTCAAAGAGACTTGCAGCACGTATATTTGATCTGTCTTCTGTAAATTGATGAATATGGAGTTGCATAATTTGCAAGTAACCCATGATCAGTTGATCACAGAATATACATGCCCTGTTTCGTTCAGTATTCATTTGTGGAACAAGAAATCATACCCAAGAAAAGGAGCTTTAAGTATCTCGGGTCCATAATCCAAGGAGATTGATTATGATGTCGCATATTGTATTGGAGCGCGGGGGGATATCGCAACTGGGGTACTGTGTGATAAGAATGTGCTACCAAGACTTTAGAAGGGTAAATTCTATAGAGCAGTGGTTAGACTGACATTGTTGCATGGGACAGAGTGTTGGTCAATCGAGAATCCACGTCTAAAAGGTGAATGTAGTAGAGATGCAGATGCTCAAATAGATTTGTAAGCATACTAGAAGAGATATGATTAGAAACAAAGTTAGAAGGGACAAAGTGGGAGCGGCCCCCTTAGCAGATAAGATGAGAGAGGTGAGAATGGGATGATTCAGACATGTGAAGAGAAGGTGCATAGACGCGCCAATAAGGGGGTGTGAGAGGTTGGCTATTGCAGAAACTAGGAGAGGTAGATGTAGGATGAAAAAGATCTGAGGGGAGGTAATTAGACACGACATGACTCAAATCCAGCTTACTAAAGGCATGACCCTAGATAGGAAGGTATAGAGGTTGAGAATTAGAACAGACTTTTAGTAGGTAGTTGAGTGTTCCGCACTACATACGGGAGAGGCAAGGGTCTAGCCTTATCCCCTCCTATTAGTGGTAGTAGTCTTTTTTTAGAAGGTTAACTAGTATTATAAACAAAAGGAGTAAACCAATAGTGTGCTCCTAAGTAGTCACATCAAAAGTATGAAGGGACAGCCAAAACAACATCTATCACCTATATCCCTTATAAAACTATCTAAAAATAGGGTAATGTCCTATATATCCTTAGGTACAGAATGGATACACCAAAAGTAAAGGTTGCTAAACTGTTTTTTTTTTATGACAATTGAAACCCGCAGCCGCTACCCTATGGGTGCGCACAGTTCCACCATATGCACGCAGGGACAATCTTCCATCTCTCCTTGTGTCCTAACTGATTTCATGCATTGGCATGGCCCATCTAATACCTCTCAGGTTAATGAACCATTGCCATAATTTCCCAGTCACTTTATAATGCAGAAAAAGATGATTTATTGTCACTATTTCAGCTTTACAACAAAAAACATCTGGAGCATAAGTGCCTATTAATGATAGTAGTTACTAATCACTATATTCTTTAATGTGTGGTACTTCTATTGTTTTACTTACTTTGTAACTTCCTATTTTACTATCGTATTTACTTTGTTTCGAAAACTTCTCTTTTGTGCCAAGGATCTATCGAAAACAACCTCTCCACCCTACAAAGGTCCGGTAAGGTCTCCATACATCCTACCTTCCCTAACCCCCACTTGTGGGACTACACTAGGTATGTTCTTGTAATTAAAAATAGCTATTTAATTATTTTTCTACTAATAAACTAAATTGTATGTATTAAATCCTTCGTTATTATAATCACAACAATACATGCAAAACAATAAAAGTGACAAGGACGATGAAAATAAACAATTCCACTAAAGACAATAAAAAAGAAAAGTTGGCGAGATACTAAAGGACAAAGAAGCTAGAATATAATTCAATATTTGCTGATGAGAAAATTAAGAGAAGGTATTTTTAGGATCCATGTCAATTTATCTTGTGTTTTCACCGCTATGGTCATGTATTTTTTAATATAAATAGAATATCTTTTGATAGGATCTGTAGGTCGTAATATGTCATGATTAATTCTGTTATTGCACCTCCATGCATTGATTTTTCAACAGTGAAACCAACTTGTGTTGGGTGATTTATTGCCACAAAATACTTTTTTTTGGGTAAGTAAAATTTTAGTTGGCACAACACTTTATTTAAGCCAAGTTACTTGAAAAAAATTATACGTTGAATATAATAACTAATAGTTGAGAATTCTAATTTGCATTTTCCTTATTTATTATATTTATCATCTTCAATAATCTACCCTTTTATTTCATAATTCAACCTCACTTTTTAACATAATATTTATGTGAATTTTCTTTAAAAATAATACTTATTGAGACAAGGCACACACACAATGCGTGTGCACTTAAACTAGTAGTTACCAAATACAGGAACATGGCATTCTTATCACAACATAGTATCACATAAAATGAGATGGAGAGAGTTATAACTAATAAAATTAAGGAGAACAACAATCACAGTCCCTAAGTTATAACTTCATTCATTTTGATTTCCAAGTTATTCCACAAAGTATATTTGACCATTAAGTAAATCTAGTACGTAAGCCCTAATTGTCCAAAGCTAAGCGGCACTAGCTCATACTTAGAGGGGGGGCGAATAAATTCAAAAGGCTCTTTGTCCCCTTTGAATGTGTTTTGGTCAAACAAAACTGGTTTATTTTGAGTCATTAGAGAGGATGACATACATGTGATGCAAGCTGTGATTAATACCCACTTAGAATACCGATGGGTGTTGTAGCTAAAGCCACGAGGACTTTGGCACCATTAAAAATGGTGGTTGTGAAAGCATGTGTTTTTATGGAGTTGTATC
Source organism: Solanum okadae (assembly GCA_036553675.1). Lineage (NCBI taxonomy): Eukaryota > Viridiplantae > Streptophyta > Magnoliopsida > Solanales > Solanaceae > Solanum > Solanum okadae. Next base: position 31,171,309 of record CM071682.1, read on the forward strand.
GTGTGTTGTGCCTATATATTATGTTGTTAACGCTCCAGTTACCAAGCCAAGGCACACTTAGGTGTTGGAAGCCTCACATCAAAGTGGGATGGTGTAATTGGTCAATCTATAAAGTCTTGGACAATCCTCACTTATTGAACTAATTTTTTGATTGAGTTTAGACCTGCAATACTTTTTCTTATCAAAGCCAGACTAACTCCATTCTTGTTTCACCCAATGTTTGGGCCCCGCATTATCTTGTCCATGCTTTAGTTGCCAAGTCTAAGCGTGCAAGGGTGTTTAGTAGTCCCACATCGTAGGATAGAATGGCAAATTTGTTTCTTTATTTGATCTTGGGCAATCCTCACCTCTTCAGCTAGTCTGGGGGATGAGTTAGACCCAAGGTCCATTTCTTTATCATGGTATTAAAGCTAGGCCATCTCAATGCTTTGTTTACATGATGTTGGACCCATATATTATGTCATTTGTGCTTAAGTTACTAGGCACGCACACTAAGGCAATTGGAAGTCCCACATCAAAGTGGGATGGTGCAATTGGTTTCCTTATGGTCTAAGCATACTCACATGATGAGCTAGTTTGTGGTCGGGTAAGGTCCAAGTTCATTATCCTATCATGATATCAGAGCAAGCAAAAGTTCTGAGTTTGAGCCTCACAACCACCCATTATAAAAATAAAAAAAACTTCACATGCTTAAGTTTGAAGACATACTTAAGTATGTGTTGCGATACTTAAGTGAATAAAATATACTCTCTTTATTAGCTTAAGCTTTTGGTTAGATAGTATTTGGCTAGAGGTAGATGCTCTAAGCTATGGCTGCCCCATGGGATGCTCATTTGAAACCTTTGTCTAGTCAATGCTAGAAAGAGAGAAGTGATGTAAATTGTAAACATGAGAATGGAAGGTCGATCGAGTCCATCCCTTGAAGTCGTACCCTCCGGTATGCCGGAGTCTTCCACCAATTGACGGAGACGTCTGCCGCGAAAAGAAGGTGAGTCATGTAGATTCTTTCCCATGGTTTGATCCTTCCCCATACGCAACGTGTACAAATCTAGATCGCTTTTATGCGAGAAAGGGAAACTTCAAGGAAAAAAAAAATATTCTTGGTGTTGTTTCAGTGATTTGCTATTGACTTTTGATGAAACTAAAATATCCTAGGGAAAATAAGAAAAAAAAAAAGCTTCCAATTCCAACTAACAGTGGAAATGGGGTTGCCCCAACTGCAAAGTATCAGACCTCCCCTTAGAACTACTTAATACAATGTACAACCAAGTTTTGGTGGTTTTCATTTTCCTTTTTTCCTTTCCCTTGTATGGGCAGGAACAACGTGTTTACATTGTCTCCACACACTCACTGATAATTGCCTTCATAAACATATCCCTAATAGGAAAAAAAATCAATTGCACTACGAAAAATCATCATTTGTCAATTGATTCCCCTACATTTCTATGAAGTATGATGGGCCAACTACAATTTCCTCAATTGTAGAAATACAAAAGATCTCCCATTGGAAGCTCATTTACTGAAGTGAAGAACTTCAATGGTTATACAAGTATCATAGCATTAGATGATTAGAGAACAAAGGAACTTTGAATATTCCCAAAAATAAACCCCCCTACATTTAACCTCAATGCATAATGTTCCTTCCATAAAGATGGTAAGTCATGCAGCATGACAAGATGTCCTCACCCATGAACAAATAAAATCATTTTCGCTCAATTTGACTCGAGTATCATGATACCCAAACAACATAATAGTACTCACCTTCCTTGAATTTCCCTGCCTTATCACACTGCCCTAGCCTAACCACCACAATTTTCCAGTCTGCAGCTTAGAAATTCTTGGGGATTAGGTTACTGGCGATATTTTAATGGAAGTTGTAATGTGCTCAACCAAAACCCCTTTTACAGTTGGAATAGCATTTTTCCATGGCTGATGAGCAAGAGGACATTCTGCCTCTGTTATCGAGAAGAGCAGATAACAATGCCCTACAATATGGTCTCAGGCATGCCAAAAAATTTATGGTGTCTTTGTTTGCTTGCATAAGTAAATGTATGTTAGCCTCAGTCAACAAGGAACCAAAATTGTACGATTAATGCCTGTTTGAATGCGGCGCTTATAAAAAGTAACTTACAAGTCAAAAGCTAAAAGCTATAAGTAGAGGATACCTACTTTTAGCTCTTTTTTTTTTTATAACCGAGAAATCCGTCTGTGACCCACCCTTTGGACCAATCACAGCCTTCTAAACTCGGTGGATAATGGGCCCACCCCTCTACCCTTCTCCACTTAAATACCGGGCTTCGCATTGCATGGTGTGGGGCTTGAACCTGCGACCTAAGCCACAAATCCTCCACCTTTTGCCACTTGAGCTAGGCCTTGGGGGTTACTTTTAGCTTTTGGCTTACTTTAAAACTTTTTTGGCCTAAAAGTGAGTGCTTAAAAGCACTTTTTAACCTTTCCAAACACCTCCAAAACTAAAAAAAAGGTTCAAAAGCCAAAAGCACCTAAAATAAGCTAATCCAAACGGGCACTAAGTTCAATTGAGGGTTAAGCGTGCTCAATAAAATAATATGGGAACCAAAAGCGGGGGTAATGCAAATAAATAAGGGACCAAAACTACTATTTTCCAAAAAGTTAATGTTCTTGAAATACTTTAAATTCATGTATATTACCACATTTGGCTGCGTTACGATCACTCCAATGATAATCAAATATCAATGTAGCATACATGCTCAACTTCACAAACAATGAAAAATTCATACTATACAGGGAACTAGGAAGCAGAAAGCCATCATTGGCATGTACTTAAGCAAACAATTCTAAACTAAGATAGATATAATTGGTGCTTCACAGTAACTCAACTGTATCGACTACCGTACCCTAATAAGTCATCACCTACCTAATTTGGCACATAAGTTTCAAAATACAGCTTATTTTCAAATGAACAACTAAATTCTTCTGTTCTAAAAGGGAGATTTCCAGTCAAGAGCACTGAGAATGTGGCTTTTTGATAACTGGGAGGACAAGCAAGGGATAAGTTGATAACTTCCAAATCAACCAAAAGAAATAGTAATAAAATACATAACCGGGATGAAAAAAGAAGTGTAAACAAATCAACAGAACAAAAGTAATTGGTCCAAGAGATCCACTCACCAGCTTAATTGCTACCTCCTCATTAGTCTGTATATTAGTACCTGCACCACAGAATCGCAATTAACATCAATCAATCAACACAGAGTGAGAAGTTTCTAAAAAAAGAAAAACGAACCGAGATAGATCTCTCCAAAAGATCCACTGCCAATTTTTCGACCGAGTCGATACTTGTTCCCAACACGAGTCTCCATCAAAACCCTAATTAGTTAGTGAAGCTACCAAAACCCAGCTTTTGACCGCCGAAAGAAAAAATTCAGTAGAGAGTTTCTTCGAAGTTGTGATTTTTGCTGTCTCTCTACAACATTTGCTACGCTAGGGTTTGGTTGAAGAAGACATAGAGAGAGAAAAAAAGAATCTTCAGCATGTTTCTCTCTCTCTATAGTTGCACATATGCTCTCTCTTTCCTTTTTGGGTTTATCATTTCGAGTTTGTGCGAATAATTATGACACGCGTTGAGAAGACGCGTGACCACTTAAGTGCTATTGGTGGCTATGTTTTCTGGCAAAATGAACCTATGTCACGTGACTTCAAACTAGCTACTAATTGCTTTTCTATTTGTTTTTTTCTTTCTTTCTTCATTATTTTGTAATATGACAAATAATAATGTTGTTTTTTTTATAAAAAAAACTCGATAACATTATTAGCAAATAAGCTCAAGTAACATTACAAAATAAGGGAATAGTATTATTCCTTGTAGTACTAATTGTTATTAAACTATTATTGTGAGCTGAAATTTCCTTTGTAAACGTAGTTTCTCATATATCTATCCAAATTTCCTTATTTGCAAACACTGGAGGAACTAGCAAAATTCTTATGCGATCAAATATTTACTTCTTGGCTAAGAGATCACTTTATTATATTCTCAATAAGTATGCAAGAATTTTGGATCTCTCAATTGTTGCATCAATGATCTGCATTCACGAATTATAGAGCCATAAGATTCATGGTCATTGTTGATAAAAAATTATTTTCTCAATTGAGTTCATTGAGATTTTCGAAGGCATCAAGTTGTTATCCTTTGCTATCTTGAGCCCTTGTATAGGAGATATTAATTCTGTCAAAGTATTAATACTATTTGGAATATCCTTCATGAAGCTTAGTATCCAATCACCTCTATTATTACGTATAACTCTTCCAGTACCCCCTACACAAGGATTACCTAAGGAGGAATCATCAAAATTGAATTTATATTTTACAATGACAAAGTAATGGAAGTTTTCATTTTACGTTAATAATATTAGAGCTGTCAAAATGGGCTGACCCAACCCAACCCTAATGGGTTAGAGAATAAAATGGCTTAGATGGGCTGACTCTTTTAATTAAAGGGACTATAAAATAGCAGCCCAACTCAGCCCTAAGCGGGCCAAGGGTTGGGATGGATTGACCCTTCAACCAACAAAATGATAATATTGGCCTCTTAGAAAGAGTATCGAACATTGATGTTTGATGAACACGACATCAATACATATAGAAATTCATCCATGAATTACACATACTTCAGTGAATTACTTACAAAACAAAAACATAATAGCCAATATACAACATTCATAAGATTCATCAAGCAAAAAAATTACATGATCACTATTTTCATAAACAAAACAATAAAGGAGAAGTGAAAAATTAGGCGTACAAACAAAAATAGAAGAGGTCAAAGATTCATAGTTATAATGGAGTAATGGGTTTAGGATAATAAGAAAATTTAGTGGGCTAATGTCATGCCTCAGATCTGATTAAGACGGACAGGCACCCGATGCCTAAATGGCCCAAGAGAACCAACTTACAACCTGCACTTACCATACATTTAACTATGATAACTATGAAGCTATGACAAGCTTATATGCCTTGTAGTGATAAAAGACCGACATAGACAGGCCCAAAACTTATGTACAACACTTGGCCGTTGAGGCCACAATTGTTAAGAGACAAAACACAACCAAACTTTATACATTAGTCTACAAAGCCTCTACAAGATAGACAACCTTGGTTTAGGTCGGGACAGGGCCCCGCCTTACCCTTAACTACTATACGGTAACAAAATAGATGTTAAAGACTCGGTTAAGCCCCGAATCAACTTGGAGCTCACCAATAGCAGCTGAGTGTCCTGTGCTCCTACTAGGGAGGTCTACTAGCTGGAGTACCTGTGGCTGCAGCATGAAATGCAGCGTCCCCCGAGAGGGACGTCAGTACGAAGAATGTACTGAATATGTAAGGCAATAACATATGTAAATAAGAGCTCAATTGAAATCAAGTATCAATATGTAAATGGATAGATCAGATTAAAAGACCACCCTTGTTGCTGTTGTGGGATCATGTACATTATATTCTTTTCTGTAATTTTCTTTACATTGTGATCTCTGTAAAGCATGTGATACAAATAACCAACTGATCAGTGGTAAAAGAGGATGACCCATGCTAGGCATTTTAACCCCTGGGATGCTGTCCTCAAATATATAAATTTGGGATCGACCCATGCTAGGCTTTCACCCCTAGGCTGCCACCCTTATACACAAATTGGGATCGACCCATGCTAGGCTTTTGCCCCTGGACTGCCACCCTTACACATATACCGCTTCATATAGTTTCTTTAATCTTTGAGATTGTTACTTTGGTGGTCATAATTATTTTTGAGCATCAGAACTGTGGATCAGTAGTAGGAAACATGTGAATATGCACTTAGGGCAGTAGCAATAACACAAGATGGAAATGTAACACTAATGAATTACATAAGAGCTCAAATGACACAATGGACCTTATTTGATTGACAGGAGGAATCACAAAGCTACTGTTGAATTTACCCTTTTCTCATACCAATACTTGGAAAAGTAAATATGCACATATATTGAAGCAATTCGACACACTAAGGAGAGGGGAAATATTGTTAGCTGTGTTTGGGATTGTACGCTGCCACTATGTGTCTTTTACTTGAAAGAGCACTTAGGAAGCTCACTTGTTGGTAGTGACACAAGCAGAGTTCATGCCAAAGAATATAGAATCGAATAGCCTTACATACCTTGTTGTACCACTCGGATAGTACAATGAATTAACCTCTTTCCTTTCCGATTATTAATCTACAATGAAATAAGTAACACAACTAATATTAGTAGCTAACCAACAGATTGGGCTACTTGAACATGGCAAACAGTAATCAGGCAGCAAACCCATACTTATCAAACCGATGGTATGCATTCCACCCCTTCTCCTTTAATAACGTCATATACAATACGACCTTCTAATAAGGTCCCCTGAAACTCCTCGGGCTTTATAACATATGCAAAACAGTACACAAAGGGGTTACAGGCAGCAAGCTCATGCAACACCCAATTAGATGGTACGTTACTGCACCCTTTACCGTTTTATCCTTTAACAAGTTCTCATGACTTCTGCACATGCCTCCTTATGTTACTATACCCAAACCAATCTCTAAACATCAGAATGTGGCAGTAGCAATATGAACTCACGGGTTCCGACCACTGTCCCTTGAGCATCCAACTAACATTACATTTAAAATGCTCAAATGAGCTAACAATTGAGTTAAAGGGGACTCCCCTCCATGGCTGTCCCAACATGCACAATCAACCAGAACATTCTCCAATCTCACACCATATCAAAGGAACAATTCTCAGCTCATTAACACATACCAAATCCCCTAACCAATTCAAGCACAAAAGAGGGATGAAAATTTCAGTAACTCACCTTGTTGGACAGCAACCTCACTTGCTAACTTCAAGGTTTAGGTTGTCTTTTCCAAATTATCTTGAGAATAATGAAGGATTACTAAATCAGCAGACCATATTCTTACGAATCCAAACTTTAAAAAAATTAACATATGGCAGTAGCCTTACCTTAAGGTGAAATCAGTTTCTCCTCTTGAATTTCTTAAGATGGGAGATGTTACACCAACTTGTACTTGAAAAATAAAGGGTTTTCTCAGATTTTTAATGGTGAACTTGCAGGCCAGCACTTTGGAGCTTCTAGGGTTTCTTTTTGGGAGTAAATTGCTGTAGAACAAGTGAGAGATATATGAAATGAATTTCATTCTCTTAAGGGTCCTTTATGGACGTTTTTACATTAAGAAATATATAGAATTATCTAGTCCCTCACTTAAGTAAGCAGGTACATCACTCCCTTAATTTCTGCCACAAGTTCTTTAAGTAGCTGCATCACCTAGTTGCCCTTTTCTTTTAAAATGCAGTCCACATATTTCCTAAGTAGGTGCATCACCTACTTACCACTTATTTAAGTAGGTCAGCAGTTAATCTACCATTAAGAACCTATGTCATCCTTTCTACGTAAGCTACACATGTACGTAAGTAACTTAATTACGTAAGACATTCGAATCAGTAGCTTAAGCAAGTAGGTTGATTACTATGACAAATTATACTTTACTTACCCTATTTAGCCTCAAACCTCTTTCGAATATTGTCAAACCTATTTCAAACCCTCACTACTCACATAGAACTAGTATATGCAAAATATGGGACGTTACAGCTAATGGCCCTAAAATGTAAAAGATATGCAAAGAAGTTAGACTTGATTTTATATTGATATTTTAAAAATATTTATTGACAAAATCTTAACAAATAAAACACTACATAAAACATATATAATAAATATTTTTAAAATTCACAGCCCACGAGCTGGCCTCTGAGGCTTGCAAGTTGGGCCTACGAGGCTAGCGGATCAAATGAGGCTGGGCTAAAAAACTTCGTTCCTAAATGGGCTGAAAAAATTAAGTCCAACCCCACCTAACCCAACCATAGCTGGCCTCCCATTTGACAGCTCTAGATAGTATGTTTGATATCAATATCATTCTTAGCAATTAAAAGGGCGTATTCAGTAGCTTTTGCAATTGTATCATAAATATTGATGGGTGTCTTCTTCTAATTAAAGAGATTGTTATTTCTAGCTAACCAAATATGTCATAAAAAATAAAATTAGTTCTTTCCAAAATAAGAAGTTGTTAAAAGGGACTGTTCTTAACTAAATTTCAAGTTTTACGCCATTTATTAGAAGAAAAGAAAAGATAATATTATTGATTGGAGTAGGATTAGACCTATTATGGATTATCGTATTTTAGAACATTTTTATATTGTAGCTTTAAAAAATATGATTGATGATTTCATTTGCACTCTTGTAGAATGTGCAAGCAGGGGATATATTTATTATGTATATCCAATTAAATAAATAGCTTATTGGATAATTTCGTATTCAAGCAAATAACTTGCAAGTAGTTTAAGTACTAGTAACTCAAGTAGACAATTTGCGAGCAACTTAATCAAGCAAAGAAGTGTCACGAATAATGTTGCGGTTGTAAGGTGTGGATGAGAATTGAGAAAATGCACCTTTTGGCTTGCACCAAAAAGGTACCTTTTGGATTGTATCTCTTCATCTCACCTTTAAATTATTTATAAATTCAGAAGTCTTGCCTAGGATTTTAATGATATTAAAAACACTGAACATCTGGAATTCTTGTATTCTTATTGGTGCATTGTTTTTCAATTAAAATATAAGTGTTGTGTGATTTTCTTTGTTTGTTCAGTCTGCTGGAGTTCTATAATTTGCATTGCCGCTATTACAGAAACATTTTGTTTGTTCTATCTTGGGAAGAAGTTGCCCAAACCCTTGGCAACAGTGAAAGGGTTATAATTTCACAAGGACACACAAGTAACTTGTGTGCTCGGAATGCTATTTTATTTCTTCAATATTTGTTATATAATATTTTGAACGTAGATACCAACAATCTTAAGAATTATATGATTTTTTTAACTCTGTGTTCTCATTTATTATCCCTATTTAAGAAAATAAGAGGATAACACTCTTAAGAAGTAAAACTTTTTTTAATCGATTCATTATGGAATTGTTCATCACTGTATTTATGTTGGACTTTTCAACAGTACAATGAAACCACATCATTTATTTACTATGGAAAAATAAGAAAAATAAAAAGGCATTGAGATTATTCTTCTTGAAGTTTGGAATGACCCAATGTGCCTATTTTCAACCCAACTTCTCGAATTCAACCCCGCAATCCCCAAAAATAAAATCAAGTATGCACTTATTAAATTAGGCTCAGACCCATTTCACCCATTACCCCGGGATACTCAGACTTCTCCCGGTTTTGTCAAATTTGGCCATTTGATGACTTTTTCCCTTAAAAATGACGTCACCCACTCTATCATTGGGCATATTACGTCATTTGGCACAACTACGGGTTACTTAGACTTCACCCGAATAGAACCAACAACATGCAAGCACAAGCCCACAAGATTTACCTAATTTTAAGGCATAACGGGAATTCAACAATACAAACACTATAGGCAAGATTATCAAATTAAAACAGGCATTCAAACATACTAACACTATCAGAGAGGCCCAACACACTTCAACAAGATAAAATCATTGCAAATGAGTACAAAATTCTAAAAATAAACTCGGGGTTCAGAAAACCAACCTTAAATGCCGATTAAAAACAATTTGAAAAGCTAGGCGGCAATGTATTCCGCTCCGAACACATGATCAACAACAAAAACAATCTAAAAATGCAATAAATATAGAAACTAAAGTGCGGGTGTGAGTTTGTGAAGTTCAAAAGTGAGGAAAAGTAAAGAAGTTGGAAGTTTAAACCTTTGGCCCTTTAAAAACCGTCCAGTTTTCGCCCATTCGGCGAAATTAGTTGTTCTCGCCGACCCACTCGACGACATGCCGGGTGATCACTTACCTCACCGAGTTTACAAGACCTCCAGTCAATGTGGCGGTCCAAACGGCGGGCAAGATAGCGATCGCTGACCTTGTCGATGACTTGCCAATCATCTCCTGGGCTCGCTAATTTTTACAGACTCTAATGTAAAATTGTCTTGAGTCCAACGGTGGTCTAGGTCGGGGTCACCGATCTCTTCGGCGATGCACTGATTGGACCTTTAGCTTGCCAACTTGCACTTTTCAAACCCTTTCCCACTTCGACCTACACAAACAACACACTATTATTTCTTAAAGTAAAATTAAGGCGATAAACACTTGGGTTGCCTCCCAAGAAGCACCTTAATTAATGTCGTGGCATGACTTCCCCACTTAATCTTGATTTGTGGGGTAGAGACAAGACAACACATGACCCATTTGGGTCTCCAGAAGCTGAACAGATATGGAATGGGAAGTAGTCATCTCATTCAACAGTGAGACATTCTCTTTTATCTCATTCAACATTTTTTCGTGACGTTTGACTTTGTGGAGAATGAGTGAGAGTATCTCCTCTATTTGTCCACACTCATACACCTTGGGTTTTATGCGCTCGTGAGGAGGAATGTACCAGTTTTTGTTTTTGTCCGGTGCCCAATTCCATGATCTTTTTGGCCACTAGATCCAGCTGAGTCAATAGTGTGGCCAAAATCCAGTCTTTCTCAGTCTCTTTGTTGGTCTTGGCCATGTGATCAAGGAGTTGGGTTGTTATTGCATAAGGTAGTTGTGAGAGACCCCCGGAGACATTTGGTTTGTAACACCCCAGAAATTCTATGACTTAAGTTAGAGCCTCACCTTATGAATAATAACTTTAAAATAGTCAAAATGATGTTTATAAACCTAAATTAATGTAATTGACTTGGTTTGGAAGAGTAAAAGTCTAAACGTCAAGAAACGACCACGATGTTCGAAAACTAGAGAAGAATGTGTTCTAATGTATCCTTAGGTTTTGGGCAGGTTTGGGAGTGTCGTATGATGGTATAATCTAGTGAAAAGGTTTAAAATAGGTAAATATATGTTCCTAGGGTCAAAAAGTTTTAATATGACCCCCCGGGGCCACCCTAAGGGGACCCCAACCTTAGCCAAGCAAGCTGCCAAGGCAACTTGCAGATTGCACTTAGAGGGAATAGCTGCGCGTCGCGCACTTGCTCCCCCAAGGAGCAAAAATCCAGTTCGCGATGCGGTTGTGTCGCGAACTCTATTGTCTCGAAATTTAATTCCAAATATCTTCAGGGAACAGCTCAAGTCCGCGACGAAAATGCAGAAATTTAGAAATCTATTTTTACTTCATTAAAGAGTCCATTTAAGTGAGGGGTATTTAGGGTACTTTAGGGGACGTGTATATAATGATTTTTAAGTCAATTTACCTCACTTTTATCACTCAAACACAAGACCCCAAAGATCTAAACCTAAAGTTCCTCCTTCTCTCTACTCTCCCTCTCTTCTCAAGAACTCCATTGAAGAAGATTGGAACTTCAAGAAGAAGACCAACTCTCCAAAGTTTCAACTCGGATTTTCATGGTTAATTCATCTATAAGGTATGGTTTCTTATCACTCTTGAGATTTCTTTCCCCAAGAGGCCCCTTCAAGATGAATTTCAAAATCTCAAATTTCTAGGTTTCAATCCAAAAACGTGGGTCTTCTTTCTAAAGTGAAATTGATGTTATAAACTGACTTTGATTGATGTTATATGAACAATTATGGATCAATTTATGTTGTATTGGTGGTTTCTTGAAGAATTCCCCATGAGACCCATGTTTCTCCTTCTTTTCCTAATTCTAACCCTAGTTTGTGTTGGATATTGATTGAAGGCTATGAATTGAATGTGATGTTATGTAATTCATGTTTGTATGATGATTCTACCCTAGGTTATGTATAATTTCTATGAAATTAGGGTTGAGTCTTTGAATGAAGCCTTGAAGGCTATGAAGGGAATATGCCAATTGCTTATATTGATGTTGATTATGTTATTACTTCATGAATTACCTTGTATTATGTATTGGCTATGAATTTCTTTTTAATTGAAGTATGGATGTCCCACGAAGGGCAAGAAGGTATGAAGGTTGGTTCTTCTTTGAACTCAAGTATGAAAGGTGAATTACTTAGATTGTAATGATGCTATACCTAATGTGTTATTGTGGTGTTAATGACCTAGTTTCCTCATCCTTAACCCTCTACACTTGAATTAGCTATGAAGTATGTATGTATATTATGGTATGATTGCTATATGATTGAAAGGTAGTTCTCATGATTGTAGTGTAATGTAAAGTAAAAGGTTTACTCACTTGCTAAGTGTCTCTAAAGTGAAAGGATTGTTACTCACTTTTGAACACATATGAGCTATTATGATAAGATGTCTACATAAGAGTCTAGTAAAGGCTAATGTGAACTTATGTGATGACTAAAGATGATTACAAAAGGGAATCAAATGCTTAGCACCGAAAGGGCATGTAAATGAGATGGGGGTCTCACATTTAGTAAGTCCGGCTCCCCACATGGGTTTCCTCACGTTTAGCAAGTCCGGATTACCTACGGTATGTGTTGTCTCATGAGATGGAAACCCTACGTTTAGTAAGTTAGAGTTTCTAGAAGCAATCTCTTTGACCCTTAACTATGTGCCCACATAGGACTCTAGCTTAGTGGATCCACCTAGATAGCTATGTACGAATGGTTACACCTTAGGCAAGTGTTAACCCTCTCTTTTCGGTGTGGGAGTAGAACACCAGATTCCATGTAGCTCTCATGGTCTATGTCGGTTAATGAAATATTTCCTTAATGTAAAAGTAAATGAAGGTATGAAAGGTGTGAAATCTTACTAGGACTTTCTTAAGGGTTTCTACATAGTGTAAGGGAGGGTATGAGACTTCTCTTGCACATTGCACTTGTGGGATCCTAAGAGATGGTTGTAGTAGTGTTTTCTTATGATTTTGATGATTATGACTTATGTATGTTGAAGCTATGTTATGTATGATCATTATGAATATGGTAAGTTATGATGAAATATGATCTTATGAATGTATGCATGAAGTAGGTTGCTTAATGTGATACTTGGCTTTGAATAGGGTTATGGGGTTCTATTATTTGCATTGCACTAGTATTGCTTGGGTTGTCTACGTGTTGGGATGATATTATGTTGGTTTGGACTATGATACTTAATTATGTGCATATTGGATTTACTTGGCAAAAAGCATGTTTTGAATAAAATGTCCTTTTATGCATGTTTCAATGGTTTTTAGGCATAGTAGCCATACTTAGTACGTGTGTTGTACTAACCCATATTTTCTCCCCTTTTCCAAATATTTAGGTTCGGGCTGTTGAGGATTCAAGCTTACTTCTGAAGACACTTGGAGTTGCTTCCCCAAGTTGGTGAGTCCTCAAGTCCGAGGACAAGACCCTATGATCTAGCTTCTATGTTTAGTTCTTTTCTTATGTTGAAAGACATTGTTGTACTTCCTATTTTCAAGACTTCTTATTGATGTAAGGGCTAAGTCCCATTTTCGATACTTCTATGTCTAGATGGTGCATTGTGATGAAGTTAGATTCTATTTTTCATATAAGAAGTGAAGTTGAACTTCCAAAGTAAAAGTTTTAAATTTTCCGTGATTTTATTCTATGATCCATGTTATGATGAATGCTAAGGGCTTGTATAACACCTCTTCGAGGTCGAATACGCCGGTAATGACTAGGGGGTGCTCTCGGGTCGTTACATGGTCAGCCACTTCTCTATTTTTCGGGCCAAGACTTCTATAGAAGCAGTCCAATTGCATGTTATCTGAGATTCCATGCGCTGGGCACTGCAGCAAGAGTGACTTGAATCACAGCCACAACTCATGGATTGATTCCATAGCTGCTCTGGCCGCTGTTCTGTTACCCGGTCTTGGTGGTGTAGTTATAGGAGGTGCTGTAGCTTTAAACTCTTTTTCCGAGATGAGAATCATAGACTTTTTTATTGCCCAAGCAAGGGAATCCATTTGCCTTCGACCTGACTTTCTGAAATGGGATTCCGAGAAGGTGGAGTTCAGTAACCCAGTTCAGTAACCGAGGAGAGGTTGAGAAGAAGACAATGAATGGAATGGTCCGAAAGTCGCTATAGAAGATCGAATGAGTCTTAGTGAAGCTAGTCCATTAATTAGATAGAACCCTCCAATTGTCTGAAACTTAGGATGTTATCCCTAAGAAACATCATCCTCAAAGGAGAGAGGTCCATTTGGTCACCATTGCTACTAGACATGCTCCAATTTCCTACTCAAAATAGCAACACAAAAACTAAACCTAAAAATTAAGTAACTGACAAGAACAAAATTTAACTTAACTAAAAATTCTCAAGTAACACCACTCCCTGGCAGCGGCGCCATTTTGATATTTGTAACATCATCAAAGACACTTCATCCAATACTAAGCGTCAACGATCGTTAAGTAGTAATATAACCCAACTAAGTGAGTTGGGGTCGAGTCCCAAGGGAGTGGTTTGTATTTGAGAATCAATAGAAAAACATGAATATGCTCAAGTCAATCATAGGTAAAAACATTTACGAATAAAAGCATTGTTCAAATTTGGGGTGACACAAGTGTCAAATAACAGGGGGATTTGGTTTCAACTATCAGCTACAACAGCAAATAACACATAATTAACAAATATAAAGACGAGATTCTTGGGATGTGATTGGATTATAGGCTAAGGTAGACAAATGGTGATTACAATTAATAGTGAATAAGCTAGACTTTAGTTGGGATAAACTTTCTCTCGAACAATTTACCTCAAATCAAATTGGTTTCTTTCGAACACCAATAAGCAGCAATTAAGAACAACCTTCGCTTTAGTCCATTCACTCTGTTGAGCTGAATGTGTGGAAAAGGGTTTAGGATTCACTCTCTCGAGCTGAATGTGGAGAAGGGTTTAGGATTCACTCTCTCGAGCTGAACCCATGACAACCCAATACCCACAGACCATCAATTCAACAATCTGGGTTTTAAAACCTCTCTCTCTCGAGCAAGCCAAAAACACGAAGGTAGAGTTGCATTTGCAACTACAACCCTTTATATTAAGCCAAAATTACTGAATGAAATCACTTTTAAATCAACCCACAATCACATAATCACACCCCAAGAATTGGAGTTTTAGCTAGACATCATAAAAAGGTAGAAATCGTTACCAAATTATGTTTCCATCAACTAGGTAAGATTAATATTGTCTTTACAAAGGTCTAAGATGAAGAATCTTCAACACCCACTTCCAATTTCTCAGAAATGGAAATTTTCAAATCTTCAAAGCTAAGGAAATATTGTCTCTAAACTCAGTTCTCAGCTCTCAAACTTGAAAACTGAACAATAATGAAAACTACTGAATGCTCCCTTCCTAAACTAAGAATTTTAAAATGTATTTATAGTCGCCAAAACATTTGCTGCGAAGGACCATTTGGCGCAATAAGTCGGGATCGCTGATCCACTCGGCGATCCGCCCTTTGGTCAATTCCATTGCCTTTTTATTTTTGCCTTCAACATCTTCAAGTTTTGTAACTTTGGGCGATATGACACTGCATCGCGGAATAGTTCGGCGACTCACTGACTGCTCCTTTGTATCGCCGACTTGATTTTCTCCTTCAGGGCTTGGCATACTGGAACATTAGGCGAGACCATGGCCGTTCGGCGACTTGCCCTATGGGTTAGGCGATCCTCAGGCCTTCTTTTCTTCATTCTTTCAGTTGCCTTATTACTTTTTGCTCAATAGTGTCCATGCTTTTTTCCTCAATTCAAATACCTGAAATCCAAGGATTTACATTAGTTATTGGCAAAAAATATGCATTTGAGGACACTAAACCTATTAAAATAAGTCCAAATCGTGGACTCATCAGGGACGCACCCACATTTCTAGCATTTAAGAACAAGGAAGTGAAGAAAGGCAAAAGAAGTTACTAAAATAGAACACAATCTTCAAATCCATAAATGAAATATGAGGCAACTTGCCTTCAATGTCTCAACCGCAATATCAAGAACAATATAAAATCTACTTTTATTGATGAGTTTTTCTCTCTACAATAGTCTCTCTTTATCAATTCTTGGATGATTGGATCATTTCCTAATGCTCCATACTAGCCCTATTTTCTTAATTTTGGTTCAATGCTTGAGAATTTTCAATTTTGCCTCTGTCTGAAAAGGCGAGCTTTTCACCAGTAGCAGAGGTTCGAAAAAGAAAACTTCATAAAAGCAAACATAAGTTCGTTTAAGCGACCCCCACCTTTTTGGACCAGTTCACAAAAGTGAACCCCACATCATTGCTTGAGCGACCAATTGACTTTGGTTGACTATTTTGATAAGTGAATCCTAGCTCGCATGTGCAAAATCTAGGGCTTGTTTTCCGCCAGGTTCTTCTTTTTTTGACCTTCTACTCCACTTTTGTTCATCATTTTTTTTTCCAACATCAAAAAATGTGAAAACAATAAAATTCAAAGGATAATTAGCCCCTTTCTCTACTTGAGTGCCACAAAATCACAAGAAAAGAGCCTCAAATGAGTGAAAATCCACCACTCATTAGCAACATAGATCATAAAACAATTCCTTTTATAATTCATGCATGACTTCATGAAAACATCAATCATTGATTCGTAGCCTTTCTTCACATTCATGTAAATTAGGGTTCATAGCTAAAATCATGATCAATGCATCAGTTCATATGGAATTGATTGGAAAACATGTATTTAAATCTACGTAATCATAATATGAACAAAATCAAATAATTCAAATTCATATAAATAGAACACATGAGGAATTAAATCATAATCTAATCAAATAGGGAAATTGAACTGGGAATTGGAGAATCTTAGGGTACTCAATGGGTGAATAGAACCCATTTATGAACTCCTTACATACCTTGATCTTGAATCCCTAAGAAATGAGGAAGAAAGGAGATGTGAACTTGAAGAGCCCTAGAATCCCTCTTCTTCTTGAGTTTGAAAGGGAAGTTGGGGAGGATAAATTTGGTTTGAATTTGGGAATTAGGGGAATGAGTTTAGAGTGGATTGTTTTAGGACTTAAAAACCTTCTATATGTCTAGGAATGAGGGTCAAAACGATATATCTTAGGATTTGAGCATATACTAAATGACCCAAATACCCTTTAAAACATAACTAGCAGACCTAGTCTACGCAACCAACCTACGCTCCATAGAATTTTCTACGAATCGTATGGGTCAACCGTAGACCAAAGTATTGGACCCTTAAAATCCATTCAACTTTTACGAGACCTTTCTATGACTCGTATTACTTCCTACGGTCTGTAGATCCAAACTGTAGAAATCAACTTTAACCCAAAATTTCAGTATGTTTTGAACTTTTATACAAAACCTTCCTATGGTCCATAGTGCTTTTGACGGACCGTCATGGTCAATCATAGACTGATTATTGGGACTTAATTTCCCGTAGTATTTTTGCCGCTTCATACGTTACTGGTCTATGACCCATAGAATCATAGATGTGTGTCGTCGACTTGTACAAGTAGTCATCTTTTGGCTTATGTTTTCCTTTTTTTAGAATTCTGAGGTGTTACATAAGGATCTTGAGAAAACAAGAGAAGTTAACAAAAATTGTCCGAGACTCACTAATCCTACAAGAAGTCACCTTTTTGAATTTGATAGGTCTTCAACAAATGGTCGTTGGAGAATGTCATTAGAAGAACATTGTAACTGATCAAGTTAGCACAAAAAATATGTTTTTTGTGGATGAAGAATTTATGTAGGACTTACAGAAACTCAAGACTTATTGACCACCATACCCATTTAGTGCTACTGACAGGTTCTAAAATATTCATGGTGCTTTTTAATTCTTTGAGGGTTGAATTAGAATATGTACTCACATATATTGATGTGTAATAGCTTATATTTTGATAAAAGTTTTTTTTGCTGGAATAGAACTATCTCGTTGATTATTTGGAGATAATCTCAATACTTCTTGTTATAGAGGTTTAGACCTGCTAGTTATACAATGAAACACACAAGATTTATATAGACAACAAGAGCTTGGTATTTATGTTTAGAAAGGAATGATTTCATTCTTCAATCAACACCACCGGAGGAAACTACTCAATGACTCAAAAAATTACTATTTAGTGTGATATAGAAAAGGAAAATGCTAAGGCAGAGGCATTGAGAAGCAGATCCAGGGCCTTTTTGACATGCAGCTCTTGCAAATAGACTTTTGACTTAACATTTGTGCACACATAAGGATACATGTATCAAATTAGCATGAGGAACTCAAAAACATTGTTGTCTTATTTTCAAGAAAAGTCATTGGTAGAACACATCGAGGCCTCCTATTACAAGGATGAGAAATTGTGTGAATGCTAAAAGAATATTCTAATGAATAAAGACATAAATATGAGTATTTAAAATTATGTTGCCTTTGGACTAAGAGGTCAAATATGATAATCGAAGATAGATGGTGAGAGAAACGTTATTCTTCATGAATCCATAACATTAAATACATTATGGACCTTGGGTCAACTAAGATGTATTATTACATGAAACAATTGTACTAGTGGGATCATATGAATAAAGATATTTCCAACTTTATTTTTATTTTGTTGACGTGTGCACATGTTAAAGATTAGTATAAGCAACATATATGACTATTACTACTACTATAATTTGAGATTCCAGAATTGAAATTGGAAGGAGTTTGTATTGATTTTATGATCGGATTATCACGGACCCTTAGAGGTTGTCTGTATTTGTAGATCACTTTCAAAGCCAGAAAACTCCTTACCATGCAAAATTACATAAAATAGAGGAACATCTGCTGAAGTATAAATGAACAAAATAGTTTGATTCCACGAGTTTCAATGCCCATCATATCTAACAAAGTATTATTGTTTACTTCACACTTTTGAAAAGCTTTCCATGAAACATTGTCTGAACAAATAGATCTTAGCACTACATTTCATATTAGATATAAAAACATTTTGATAGTACAATACAATTCTTAAAGGATATGTTAAGAGTTTTGTAATCTTGATTTTCAATGTGGTTGGATGTTTACTTGCCATTAGCAAAATTTAACTGCAATAATAACTTCCCACAAAGTGTTCAGAGGGCTCTATAAGAAACCTTATATGGTGAGCGATGTTGTTCCCCACCAAATGATTTTAAGTTGACGAGGCTAATATATCAAGATTTGAGACTAAACATGATACAAAAAGTTATGGACAAGGTCTAGTTAATCAGACAAAAAGTTCCCCACATTTCAATTAGATGCAAGTCTTATACATATAATAGGAAAGGGGATTTGTAGTACATAGTTGGAGATAAAATCTTCCCAATAATCCCTTTATGAAAGGCGCAAAGCGTTTAAAAAAAAATGTAAATTGAGCTCAAAATTTGTAAGACCATAAAAAATTTTCTTTGCTGGGGTAGTGCAGTGTTGTATCTTTTGACACTTCCTTTTGAGATGTATTTATTCATCTACTGTTCCATGTCTTCTAAGAAAACATATATAAGACTCCTCTTGGGTGCTTTAAGTACAAATTATACAACTTGATGAAAACTTGACTGTGAGGAGGAACTAGTGGTTATTGTTGATAGACAAGTAAGAAAGTAAAGATCAAAATAAATAGTATATGTGTAAGTTTTATGGCAATATCATATCATGGAAGAAGCTACTTGGAAGTCTAAAAGTTATATGAGTCAAGTACCCTCATTTGTTTTAGTATAAAAATATGCACTTGTCTCAAATTTGGGGACCAAATTTTATAAGGTAGGGAGAATATAGTACACCATATTAAATAAAGGAGAATTAAGTAATTGAAAACAAAAAACAAGTAAGTTACAAAATAAAATAATTATTCAATGGACTAAAGCCCATCATAAATCTTCCAAGGTAGAATAAAACTGGGTCTTAGGGTGTCTCAACGAAACAACGCAGACCACTAAAGATAAAAATAATGGTTATAAAGTGATTGTGTTACTAAATGGTTTGAACTTGCTTGTGAGACAAGCATTTTACTTATTTATTGAAACTGTTATGTGAGATGTTCTCACTTTTAAAAGATATGTTTATTGATATTGAGATATGATTACCGTTATTGAAAGGGTTTTACACTTATTTGAGAAATAGTATTTTTACATGGGTTCTCATTAAAGTTGACATGATATGATTTTATAAGACTTAAATACTTGTTCGATTTTGAAAATATTTTCCTACTAGTATATAATGTTCATAAATAAGAAGTATAAATGAGAGTAAACCTTGATGGATCCCGTAGGTAATGGAGGCTTCGCTAGACCTGGTATACCTTGTATATATAGATTACCGATATATTATTTGTGAGTGGGAAGGTAGAACTAGCATACTGTTACTGATTTCCCTCGAGTAGGGATCCACTAATATGAATATTTGACTCCTTTATGAGGGATCCAACGTTATAAGTTATATGTTAAAGAGAAGAGCCATACATATTACATGATTCATCCTTGAAAACCTCCCTGATATAAGATTCAATATGGAAGTCTTTACAAAGTTTATTTATAAATGTTTAAACTGAAATTTTGCTTGTATAACCAAAAAGATTGATTATTGTTACTGCTTTTTGTAAAAGACATTTATTTTATGATTTTAATTATCACACTAGCATATTTTCTAACTTGACTCTCATTGAAAAAGTTTTGGTCAAGTGTTATTACTCATTAAGCTAGCGTCTTACTCCACACTATTATTTTTACAGGGAATAGTTGATGTTGGCGAGGGTTCATTAATTAGAGCTAGCAAGTCAAAATTTCATGGCGAGCCCTGCATTTGTTCACGCGGGCAACAAACTTATCTATATGTTATGAACCTTTGTTTAAGTGTTAGAATCACTCCATAGTCATTTTTTTACTTGAGTAATGAGTATACTTTCATTTTAATAGACATGTGACTAGTATTAAACATCTTTCCTTATTTGGAAATTGATTAGACTTATAGCATAGAGAATATATTGTTAATGGGTATTGTGTACTATTTTGATGATGTTGGTTAGTTGTATTGATCATATTAAGAGAGGGAAAATTGGATAAGTCCAAAAACAGGGAAAACTCTGCCAGATTTTCTGTAGATTTGTGTCAAGGCTTGCTTTGGGATTCACCCCCTTAGTGTGTCACGATCTTTAAATATGTTGTGACAAATTTTTAAGTATCATTCAATCTTTTAAATTGTTTTGTTAGACCATCGACTTGTTAAATTATATTTATTCATGTCATGAGTAATTTAACTAGTGCATAATCTACCAACTTCCGCTAATGTATGTAATATTTTCATCTAATTATGTAATCAAAACTACCCTTACTATCAATTATACGTCGCTGGTAATTAGATTTAAGCACCCAAAGTCAATTGCCTTGACTTAAAATCTTGATGAGGCTGTACTAGAAGAAAAGAAGAAAAAGATTTACTTCAAAATCGATAAAAATCTATGATGACTCTCTTTCCCTTTATGTTGTTGTTCCCCTAGTTTCACCTTTCTTCTCTTTAGTCTCTTCCTCTTTCTATACAAATTTACTTTTCTTTTGGGTTGTTGCACACAGAAGTTCATATACCTAATCCTTCTTATTCCTTTTTCTTTGCAAAAGGAATTCTAATTTGGGCTTAAGCCCCCTTTGATTAAATTTGATTTTTTTCTTTTATTGATTGAAAGGAATATTCTATACACAATTTCTCTTCTTCTAAATTTCTTGACTTTTTAATTGCACATAATGTAATATGAGGTATTACAGTTCATCAATTTTGGGAATTGATTTTTATATTTGTCATGACCCCAAGTATACTTACGTGTAACTTGACGTATAGAACCCCGAAAGGCCTTACACAAGCCACTTAGTATACATCATATAAGATCAAAAAATAAAGACAATAAAAGATAGCATTCATATATCAAAAGAGTTTGGCAAAGTGGAAGTCTAACATAAGTCTCAATAAGTCATGTAATACATCGTACGAAAAGTAATTGGGATGTAACCCATACATCACATATAGAGTCTGAAAATGGAAATGACATAAAACTATAAAGTGTCTCGGTCCTCGAGTAATGGAGACTCACCAATCACTTGAAGCACCCAATAGATGTCTAGCCATGAGTATGGGAGGTAGGAGCGTCAGACCCTACATTATTGAAACAATCTAGGCACAAGTATACATTAGCTCATAGAATGTACTAAGTATGAGGCAATATGCATAAATATAGGCATGGTAATATGAATGACTTAAAGCGTGTAGGAATGATCGTATTGAAACATTTCAAATCTTAAGAAATAAATGACTTGAAAATCATAAAAACATGGTCAAATAAATTAATAAACATGAGATAAAAAAGGGAAGCTTTAATCATTTTGTGGGATATTATCTTTAAGCAACAATAAGACCATGAGAGCTATATCATGAAATCAGGTATATCCCTAAAACAGAAAGAAAGTGAATCTACTTGCCAAGGTAAAATCTACACATATCATCATTTACTAAAGTGGATCCACTAGCTAGGTCATTAAAGATAATCTTACGGAGGTATGTTGTTTGGAATAGAGGTTGCTACTAGAGACTACCCTAATTGATCCTCCACCTCAAAGTCCTCTCGGTGCGAAGTCTAAATCTGAACGGAATAGATAAAAGTCAAATATCGTTAAACATAGAGAAGGCAATGATCAATACCTATCCACATCTTTCAAGATAAAAACATAAAATACTTTCTTAAACATAATTTAAAATAGATAAGAAAACTTTCATCAAAGTGAATTCATATGTGAGAAATGTCTTTCTCAATCATCATAATAACCTGTGAGAAAATCATTCACAATAACATTAATATTTTCCTTTCAAAGAATCCCCAAATAATTTACAACAATTTCATAAATACGTGCATACCTTCATAAATTCATAATTCGTAGGTTGATGTGTTCATCATGCATTCATAGTTGAAAATAATAGTTTAGGCATGGGTTAAAATAATTCCAACTAAATATGATGTATTAACATTGAATCATGTATTGAAAGACATAATTAACAATAATCAACCACAATTACATGAAACCCTTAAAGATTGAGTTGAAACCCTAACTTAAGTATTTCAATTAGTGCTTAAGAAATTGTAAACTTCGAGGACCCCATGGAAGAATGGATTCCATAAGTGAACCTAAGGGAAAAGACTTAAAAGCCCTTTAAAATAATTGTCGGAGCCCTTCTACAATTTTGACCTAAACCGTACTGGTCAACCATAGAAAAGTTCATAAACTATTATTTTGGATAAACTTTTGACAGGTCCTGTCTTCAGCTCTTAGGTCATCCTGCGGACCGTAGACACCAACTTTAACCTTCAAAATTTCACTAAGTCTAGGACTCGCCTACGAGACCTATCTACGACTTGTACATAGGTTGATGAACCGTCTTGGTGAACCGTAAAAGAAGTACTGGGACTTAATTTTAGAAAATTATTTCCCTCTTCCTACAGTTATAATCTACGGCCCATAGAAGCTTCTACGGTTTAAAGATAGGATCCATAGACAAAACCTGCAACCCAAAAACTTTTTTTTTCTTTTCCATATTTCGAGGTGTTACAATATCTCCCCCTTGGGAATATTCATTCTCAAATGAAACTTAAGGTAGTATAAGGAGTGTAGCGGAAGAGACCTAACATCCTATCAAGAATAAACTTCTTCAAAAGCATATAAACATTCTCAAAATAGTATTTCATAAGGCATACATACAAATCATACTCCATGCAAATAATCATGAAGAATTCAATCAAGTTAATTCATTTTCTCAAAAATCAAGTTTTCATGAGTTTGCATGCATGAGAAAACATGAGAATAACTAAAACATGTGAAACGAAAAGGATGAACCATGAAGGGCTTAATACCTCAAGCTAGAATAGGATCGTAGGGGAAGAGATGAGGATAACAGGACATCATATCTGCTTGGGTCTCCCACGTAGCAGCCTCAACCCTTTGATTCCTCCATGTGACCTTTACAGATGCAACTTCCTTATTCCTCAATATCTTAACTTGCGGGTCCAAAATCTCGACTGAAACTTCTTGATAATGATCAACTACACTTCATCCAATTCCAAGTGTAGACGGTCCCTAAGAAGTATAAACCCAACTAAGATTTGGGATCGAACACACAGGGAGTGAAACATTAGACAATTCAATAACGAAGTAAAATGGTGTTCTAATCGTTTGTTGATGTAGACATTTTTGCAACAATAAAGTAAATAACAAGGGGTTGACAATTAATGTCAAATGGGGGAATTTGGGTGAACAATTAACAACTACAAATAACCGGGAGTAAACAAGTAGAGATGGTTTCTTGGGAGTGTGATAAATTGAATGCCAATTTCGCTAAAGGGGTGATTATTATTTACTAAAAGTCGGTGAACTTCAGTTGGTAGGATAGGCGTTAGGTGCAATAGCCATTTCTCAATCAACTATTACGAATCAAGCGAGTACTTTCGAAACCTCGACAAGCACAACACATATTAACAACCCAATACCTCAAACAATCTACTTTCTCAAGCAGGATTTGTAGGGTTGCATTTACCCACTTTCCCAAGCTTAATCAACAACAACACAATCACTACAATTATCAATTAAAAGTTTTAACTCTAATACTTCTTTCTAAAGCAAGGTTTGAATGCTAAACTAGAATTGCATTTGCAACTAAAATTCATCAATTAAAACACAAACTATTAATTGAACCCACTTCAAATCAACAATAAAATAAGTAAATACTAACACCAATAAGCTAATATAAAACACTCAATTACATAATCACAGCCCCAAGACTGGGGGTTTTAGCCAAACATAATAAAGAACAAGAAATTGTTACCAACTATGTTTTCCATCAGCTTGGGCAACAATCAACAAGTCTCCAAAATGCTCAAATTGGAGCTAAAAATTAAAGAAACCCTAAATCTCTACTCAAAAAGTTCAAGAACAATGTTTAGGATCAAAACCCCATAATTGGACCATGTGGGAACTTCTTTTCTTCTTTTCAAAATTGCATATATATGTTCCCAGAATTTCATCACGGAGTCCACTTGGTGAAATAAATTGCGCTCACTGACCTGATCGGTGATTCGCCGAGTGCCCCTTCCATCACCTTCTTGACTTGGCTTTTTTGCCTTTATTTGTTGAAAATTTAGGTGATCAAGGTCGGGCTCGCCGACCTTAACGGCGACGGTCCAAGAACTCATATTCTCGCATTTTTGGCTTGCTTTTTCACCAGTTACGCTGTAGCTTTTGGCGGGCTAAAATGGCATCGCCGAACACTTCACCAAATCACAGAAATACCCATCCAATCACCAAGTTGGTCTTGTCCATGGGCTGGCCTGTTGGAACTTTTGGAGAGCTGAAGGTCCACTCAGTGACTCACCGAGTGGCTTTGGCGAGAACCAACCTTGCTTCCCTTCAACTTCTTCCATTTTTTCGCTCATTTTTCCCCAGTATTGCCCTTTTCTTGATCTTTTACCTTCATTGTTGTAAATTAACATTTAAATATTACTTACGAGCATAAAATGGACATTGAGGACACTAAATTGGTAAGTATTAAGCCCTAAATGAGTCAAAATCCCCGACTCATCAACACCCCCTACTTCAACTTTTGCTTATCCTCAAGTAAAACACAAGATCAATCAGTTCAACAGACACCTCTTTTCGTTTATCCATGCACAAGATTCATTGCAACATTCTCTTTCAATCTTTTTCTTCATTTGCTTTTCTTCTCTTTTTTTATATGGAGGGATTCCATATTTTTCAACACAACCCTCAAGGATAATTTTTTTTACAAACTTCTTGACTTTCCTCATTTTTCACCACACCCCCAACTTAGGTTTTTGGCCTAAGTTTGCTATTCAAACAAACCAATGCATCGTGAAGGTTTTAGGTGGGGAGGAAAGAGGTCAAATGTGTTTATGTTTCATCCAAAGAAAATGTTAGGGTCATATGGTGCCAAGCTAGGTTCACACACTTACAAGGTGTTCACAAAGAGGTATAATAGCAATTTGGTTCACTCTCTAAAGTTTGTGCCTAAGATCACTTCTTTCATTCACCAATGTTAATCAATTGGATCAACAGGGCAAGGTCTAGGTATCAGTAAGCACATATTTATAGTCAATCTTTCCACACACAACATTCAACACAATCATCAATCAAAGATTCTACAAATTTAGCTTGCGTGCAACGATCATCGCTAGACTCACTAAAACAATTGTCTATTCTCAATGAGATGCTAAAAGTTCACTCATAACTTATAAAACTCAAATTTTGCCCTATTGGAATTGCACAAACATATCATTCAATCAGGAGAACTATTAAAGTCATCGGTATTGATCGCAACCGATACTCAAATATTTAAGCGAACAAACATATTCCCAAACACTAAAATCAAGAGGCAAATTTTAATTCGGAACAAAAACAAGCAGTAAAAAAGATAGGCATCCAAAACATGATAAATACAACCCAATGGGGTAGGCATGACGATATCTAACCCTGCCAAACAAAACCTTATATTGTCCTTAATGCAAATATAACGAATGTAGTTAACAAGACAAGCAAGTAAGGATTGCTGAATGAAAAAATTAGAGTAGGAGAGAGTTGTTACTTCATGCCCAATTGGTGAGTAGTTTTGAGGCACACGAACCATTCCACAAATCGTCGAGCTGGAGTGGGTTCGCTGAACTTTCTAGAAAGATTATCTTCCAGTTTGAGTAAAAAGGCGAGGATAGTCGGGCTCCCCGACTGGTTCCGCAGTGCGCCAAAAGTTCATCCATCTCGTTGAAGTATTCAAAACATGTCCCAAAGTCGGCCTTAAAATGGGCGATATGTTTGGGCGAGCAAAAGGCCTGATTGGCGATGCGCCGAAAGGGTTAGTCCACCGCCCATTTGTCATTATGTCAGAAATGAGGATTTTAACCTACACATTCAGCAAACACTATTCAATAATTACTAAAACTTGGGTTGCCTACCAAGAAGAGCCTTATTTAACGTAGTGGCACGACGTGGAAATGCTCTCTAGCATCTTTCAAAAACACCACTTTGATTACCGAGACATCAAGACATTCTGTAAATTAGAGTTTCAAGCGTTTCCCATTTACTTTAAATGCCGATCCTTCTTTGATTTCAACTTCAATTGACCCGTTTGTGAACACTCGAGTGACTTTAAATGGGCCTAACCACTTTGATTTGAGTTTACCCGAAAAGAGTCTCAAAGGAGAGTTAAAAAGCAAAACAAGATCGCGAATTGAAACTCTCGTTGGAGGATTTATGCATCATGCCATTTCTTCATTTTCTCCTTATAAAAAGCTGAACTCCCATACAGCCTCATCTGAAACTATTCCAATTCATGGAGTTGATTGACTCTACCTTTCAAAGCATCCCCCAATTCAAGTTTAACACTTTCAATATCCATAGTTCTTTGTGTTCAAGCTTGATTAGCAGGTGACAAGTCTTTCCAAATAAAAATTGGTATGGTGACTAATGAGTTTGGGATTTCGAGTCATTTATAGCTTGTTATTCATAGTATTAGTGTCCTCGATGCCTTATTGTGCTCTAAACTGATGTTT
This sequence comes from Solanum okadae, assembly GCA_036553675.1. NCBI lineage: Eukaryota > Viridiplantae > Streptophyta > Magnoliopsida > Solanales > Solanaceae > Solanum > Solanum okadae. The sequence goes on from CM071682.1 coordinate 31,198,762, forward strand.
TAACAATAATTTGCAAATATAATGGCAAAAGAGTAAGGCAAGGACAATACTGGGCAAAAAAAAGCAAAAAAGATGAAAAAAGCTGAAGATAGTAAAAGCTGAGAATCGTGAAAGCCATTCGGTGACTCTCCTAGTGGCACTTTAGTTCACCTAAAGTTTCAGATTGCCAGCCCTGGGGAGAAACCAACTTGGCAATGGATTTGGACCTTCGACCAACCGCCGAACGGATCGGTGACACAAACTTGGATCGCCTAATGATACATGGTCTAAGGGATGAAGAGCCAAGGCAAACTGGTGATGGAATGAATCCATTGGTGCATCACCAACTTTGTCCGTGATGCTCAACTTGCTTCGCCGAGTGATCCTGAATGCCAAAATTTGAGAACGTATAACTTGAATTTAAAAAAAAAAACAGAAACAAGAATCTAGTCATTTCATGAGTAATTATGCCATTGTTGGACATTGAGCTTTCATTTGAGAGTTTGTTTTACTTACATTAAGGAGTTTTCTAGTAGATTTTGAGTTGGGTTATTGATATTAAGCATTTTGGATCATTGTAAGACTCTGATTACCATACCCAGATTATGGAGAACGTAATTGGTACTCTATCATACTTTTTATGATGTGTGGCTAAAATAACTATTTTTGGGGTGTGATTATGTGATTAATTGTCTTAATTAGCTTATGGGTGTTAGTATTTAATGATTTAATCGATGTTCTAAAATGGGTTCAGTTGGTAATTGAGTTTTAAGTTACAAATTGTAGTTGCAAATACTGTTCTAATTTAGTGTATTATGCTTGCTTGAAAAGAGGTTTTAGAACTAAGATTACCCATTGATGATTATAGTAATTGGGTTGTCATGGGTTCAGCTCGGTAGAGTGAATCTTAAACCGATTCTACCTATGTAGCTTGAGAGAGTAGATGAGTTGAGGTTTTGGGTTGTTTATAGTATGATGCTTGTTGAGGTTTGAGAGAAATCACTTGATTCATGGTATTTAATCGAGATATTGCTGTTACACTTAAATTCTAGCCTACCCACTAAGATTCAACAAACTTTGATAATTGTTAATCACTGATGAGTCCACAAATTAAACTCATTCAGGGCTATATTTTAATAGAAATTGTGTCCTCAAATGCTTATTTTATCTTAATATTTGATGAAAACCCTTAAGTTTCAGGTATTTAAAGTTTTAAGGAGAACATGGATACTATGTCGCAAAAAGGAACGAAAAAGCTAAAAAGAACAAAGAAATGAAGGCCTGAGGATCGCCTAGTCCACTTAACGAGTCGCCAAAGGGTCTTACTTCGCCTTTTGTTCCATTGTGCTGAGCCTTGAAGAAAAGGATCAAGAAGGCGGAAAAAGGGAGCAGTCGGCGCTTCGTCAAGAAGTTCCACGAAGCAGTACCATGCCGCCCAATAACCTAGAGCACGACGATGCTGAAGGCTAGTACAAGACGGCGAAGAATTACACCAAAGGGCGAATCGCCAAGTTCATCGGCGATTTCGACTAATGACGTTGAACGATCCACTACAGCACAAATCTGTGATAACTATAAATACTAGTTAGAGTTTTAGTTTTAGTGTGGAACAATTATTATATTTTCACTTAGAGAATAGTACTTTTGGATATTTTTGCTCTAAGTTTGAGAGGGTTTTGAAGACTTGAAGAAAAAGAGGGTTTCATCTCCAAGGATTTGGACTTGGGTCTCTTGGATTCTTCATTCTTGGCCTGTAACAGTACTTAAATCTTCATAACTATAAATACTAGTTAGAGTTTTAGTTTTAGTGTGGAACAATTATTATATTTTCACTTAGAGAATAGTACTTTTGGATATTTTTGCTCTAAGTTTGAGAGGGTTTTGAAGACTTGAAGAAAAAGAGGGTTTCATCTCCAAGGATTTGGACTTGGGTCTCTTGGATTCTTCATTCTTGGCCTGTAACAGTACTTAAATCTTCATACCCATTTGAATTCAAGCTCATTTAGGTATAAATTTCTATCTCTTGATATGTGGCTAAAACCCCCAATTCTTGAGGTATGATTTAGCGTATATGGGTTAAGATAATTGTTGGGTCTTGCTTGCGGATAGTATATTCGTAGTTTAAATGTGATTTCATTTAGTGGTTGTGGATGAATTTAATGAATTTGTAGTTGCAAATATAAGTTTATTTATATGTTTTCGGCTTGCTAGAGAGAGAGGTTGTAAAACTAAGACTACTAAATTGATGGCCAGTGTGAGTGGGTCGACATGAGGTTCAGCTCGAGAGAGTGAACCCTAGTCCCATATCCACACACTCAGCTCGAGAGAGTGAGTAGGTTAAGGCGTAGGCTGGTCTTCATGCAGTAAATGAGTGTCCGAAAGGAACAAATTTGAAACGGGGTAAAAGCTGCTCGAGAGAGAGCTTTTTCCCTTTAAAGTCTAGCCTAGTTACAAATACTCAATGAATTTACTATCAAAAGCAGGTACCCAATGATTTAATCTATCCCGTATTCCTATCACATCCCAAGAATCCCATCTTCATACTTGTATTTTTCCTTATTTTCACTGATTTAGTTGTTTCTTGCTTACAAACAAACCCCTATTTGATACTTGACGCTTGCGTTACCTTTTTTAATTCGTTATGTTTTCATTCGCCAAAGTTTTGAGATACGATTAGCTATAGGACCTTCGCACTTAACCACTAATTCTCACGCCCACTCCCTTGGGAATGATCCCAACCCTTGGTTGGGTTATTATACTATTGCAAGACCGTAGACACTTGTATCGGAAGTTGTGTCCTTGATTACGCAAACATCAAAATAGCGCCGCTGCTGGGGAGTGGTGTTATGTGAATTTTTTTGGTTTAAGTCGAATTCTGCTTTCAATAGTCGTAGTTTACTAACCTTATTTTTAGTTTTGTTTTCCTTTGAATTTGTTGATGTAGGTAGGTACCCTAAGCATGGCTGGGGTAAATGGTGACAACTTGGTTGAGACGAGCCAAAAAGTCGAGAGGAACTTCGAGTTAATCGCACTGGTAACTCAGCTGAACGAGTTGTCCACCAAAATAATAGAGGTGGAAAACCAGTGCAAGAGTTAAGGGAGGTGCATACCTCCTCACGAGAGAAAGCAATCTAGAGACTGGGAGAACAATCATGTCGAGGACATACTTCAAATCATTCTCCAAAAGATCACTGAACAAGATCGAATGTTGGAAGAGATGACGGAGAGTATTGAAGTGTTGAATCAAATGGTTGGCTCTCACTCTAGATCGATCCAGTTGATCAGGACACTCCTGAATTATGCGGTGCCTCCTATTCACTCAAATAAACTATTGGGGGTTACCTAGTAGCACTAGGGCCAACCCAACCAATGGGGAGTGAGTAAAGACTCACGTCGTGCCACGACGTTAAATAAGGCGCTTCTTGGGAGGCAAACCAAGGTTCCAAATGCTTTATTTTGCTTTTAGAAATAATGATGTGTTGATTGTGTAGGTTTAAATGCGCGAAGTGTTCAGAAAATGCAGATTGGTGAGAAAACGGTCAGTCGGTGGATCGCCGAAGATGTCTGAGAGCTCGACTCGACCCGCCATTTGGTTCAATTCAAGGTTGAATCAGAGCCTGTAAAACTCGGCGGACTTACAAAGCAGTTCGGTGTGTCGCCAACCATGTCGGCGACCTCGATACAGATCGCCATCTTGACCCCTAAGAAACTGAAAAGAACTTTATTAATAGGCGGGCAAGTGATCACTCGGCGAATTGGTGAGTGAATTGGTGAGTGAGACTACCGTTGCCGAATAGTCGCGAACTGGATCGTTTATAATGGCCAAGAAACTTCAAATTTGAAATTCTTCACTTTCCCTCGCTCGTAAACCTTCTAAATTCACACTAAGGTAGTATTTTCCTTTTTAATCCCTTTACTAGAATTTTAGTTTATTGATTTGTCCTCGGAGTTGGAATACTTTGCCGCCTAGCTTTTCAATCACAATTTAATCGACATCAAAGGTTGGTTCCCGAACCCCGAGTGTATTGTTGAAAACTTTGAACTTATTTGCAGTAATAGTATCTTATTGATGTGTGCTGGGACTCTCTGGTAGGATTAGAGTCCTTAATTGCCTGTTTTAATTTGAAAGAAATCTTGCCCGTATGATTTGACTGTCAAATGTCGTAACCTTTATGCTTTTTAATGAGTTGGTCAATATTGCGTATTGTTATATTGATTGGGTGAAGTCTGAGTAGCCCACGTTTGTGCTAAAATGTCAAAAAATTTCTCAATGATAGAGAGGGTGATGCCGCTCTTAAGAGTAAATATCATCAAATGGCCAAATGCGGAAAATCCAAGAGAAATCTGAGTATCCCGGGGTAAAGGGTAGTATGGGTCTTACTTGAATTCCATGAGTGCATGCTTTGATTTGATTTTCGGGGGTTGCGAGATTGAATTCGAGAAGAAGGGTCGAAAATAGGCACGTTGGGTTGATTGATGAGCTAAGTTGAGCTCGCCGAACGACTCGGAGGTTCTCCTAATGTCCCTATCTCGTCGATGATTTGGCGCCTTGATTGATTTTTTTTTTCTGTATTTTTTGGTGAGAAGTCTGAGGGTGCCGAAAGCACTCAGCGACTCGTTGAAAGTATTCTTATCGCCCTTTATCTATATCCTTGGAACCCTCATGCATTGTAACTTTTGGCGGACAAACCCATGCTCGCTGAAAGTAGTCGGTGATTCGCCGAAAGGATCTTACCATCGCCGACTTGTCTTAATTGTTGAGCCAATCCCTTCGGCGAGCTCGACTCAGCTCGCCAAAGAGGCTTGGCGACTCACCGATTGGATCGGCGAGTCTGTCTGCAATAACTTTTCTGTGCTTGCATTTGAGTTTCTTCTCGATCTTTTGCAGATATGGTACACACCAATCTAACCGAGCCACCTCTAAAAAAGGCAAAGGGAATTACGCTAAATGAAGGAGGATCATGTCCTTCATAGAAAAGAAAGCAAGATCTCCCACTGGGAGATAAAGGCAAACGGAAAAAACATATAGCAAGGAAGTGAGCAGCTATTGAGCTAGATTTCTCTGAACCAGAGGATGAACAACCTCTGATTAACCAAAGGGATGCGCTCCAGGCCAGATCTCAGTCCACAACCACCAATACTCCCTCAGCTACCACTCCTCCGACTACAGACTCAGTGCCAGCCTAGGCACCCTCAGTAACTCATGCACTTCCTATAGTTCCTCCACCAAGGCTGTTAAACAGATTGAAAGGTGATGGTTTACGGACCATAATAAAGGAGAAGTTACTATTCTTGGAAGGCCTAGAAGGCAAGCATCCTGATGTGCTTGAAACTCCCCGATACTATGGATTAGAGCAGTTCACACGGCCCCGAGACCCCTACATTCCCTTCTAGGTAAGAGAGTTTAACACTACTTATGAGGAATTGGTTCCTAAGAACAAGAAAAAGGCAAGAGAGTTTCGACCGGTGAAGTCGGTCATGGTCAGAGGCAAGGAGGTAGAGTGTCACATCGAGCATATTAATGCTGTATTAGGTAGATCGCTACACTCTGCACTCCCTTACGAGGGGTTGCCGATTGGTCAGTCCCTGGATAACTTGAAGGGTTGGTTGTCTCCGATGATTTCTGACACTACCCCGAGGTGGATGGATGCAGGAGCTCTAATTGAGAAAAGGGACTTGAACATCGCCTCCAGGTTCTGGTTTGGCTTCATCAACAACACTATCATGCCATCCCAGAACAAGTCTATTATGCGCCATCCTAAGGCGGCTTGCCTTTGTTCTATCATGGCCTGGAGGCTGATCGACCTAAGACTGCTGACTTCGCAGGAGATGGCCATAAGAGCCAAGCAGAGACTTACCTCTCTACCATTCCGGGTCTTGATCACTGAGTTATGCCGGCATGACGGAGTGCCCCAGGATCCTGCGAATGATATAGAGGTCATCCCTTCATCCTCCACAAATATCTGGTGTATTGAGGTTGAGGTCACTCGAGAGGAGGTTGACAGGAGGAGAGCAACTCCAGCAGACACTTCTCCAGAGGTCAATATTGACTCATTACCAATAGAGGCATCTTCGCCTACTCCGGCCTCTAAGCCCTCATGTATACCTGCTCCTTCTTCTTCTTCCACACAGGCTCCAGGTGCTTCCTCATCCTCCAGTCTGCCAGGATCACTCAGACCATGATCCTGAAGATGGGTATTCAGCTAATGTGAGAGCTACTAGACTGGAAAGGTCTATTCCGGAGATGATCGACAGGGCCATACTAGAAGCACTTACCCCCCTTTAGACTTCTGTTGATTCCTTGACAGTGAGAGTCATTGCTTGTGAGAGCAGACATGGGGCCTCTGAGGTGACGGCTTTAAAAGTCAAGATTGCGAGTTTGAGGAAGGACGTAGACTATCTTAAGTCTATTGACTTCACTTCATTATTAGAGAGGGCAGATGATGAGGATGCTCCTAAGACCACCAGAGATGTGTCAGGGGAATGGCACAACACATGCAGAGTCAGATGCAGAGACCGATGAGGAGTTGATATCAGTACATGCTGAGGAGACACAAGAGAGCAGAGATGAGGGCATATTCAGAGGCATGTCAGATCTTATAGAGACGGTTGTGCAACCGATGATCTAGACATTGCCGACTGAGACGTCCACAGCAGCTCCTAGCGGATCTGGCATTGCTATTTCGTCTGAGGCTACTCCGGGCACTAATGCCCATATATATACTGCTACACCATCCACTGAGACCCCGACAGAGAGAGAAACTACATAGATATGACCTTTCTTTACCTCCCTCTCTGTCTTATTATATTTTTACTATTGATACTTTTATTTGCATTTGAGGACAAATACTTTTTAATTGTGGTGGGTGATGTTTGCATAATCAAGACACAACTTCCGATACAAGTGTTTACGATCGTATAATAGTTTAGTAACCCAACCAATGGTTGGGATCGTCCCAAGAGAGTGGTTTCGAGAATTTATAGAAAAATAAAATTCGTTCTAATGAGTCGTAGCTAAAGACATTAATGAGTAAAAAGATTGTAAATTAAGGGGGGACACAAACGTGCCAATTAACAATGGGGGGGGGGTGTGTCACTACTAAGAAAAAAATAGCAAAATCAACAAGGGTTTCTAAGTAATGAGAGGGGATCCTTGGGATGTGATGGGAATATGGGTTAAGCTAGATTATTGGGTACACACTTTCGATAGAAGATTCATAGAGTAATTGTGACTAGGCTAAGCTTTAAGGGGCATAAGCTCTCTCTCGAGCAACTTACCCCGTTTCAAATGCGTTCCTCTCTGATACCCACTTGCCACATGAAAACCAGTCTATGCCTTAACCCACTCACTCTCTCGAGCTGAGTGTGTGGACTTGGGACTAGGGCTCACTCTCTCGAGTTGAACCTCATGTCGACCCACTCACACTGGCCATCAATCTAGTTGTCTTAGTTTTATGACCTGTCTCTCAAGCAAGCCGAAAACACATAAATAAACTTGTATTTACAACTACAAATTTATTAAATTCATCCACAACCACTAAACGAAATAACAATTAAACTACGATTAAACTATCAGCAAGCACGACCCAACAATTATCTTAACCGTTATTCGCTAAATCACACCCCGAGAATTTGGGTTTTTAGCCACACATCAAGAGATAGAAATTTATACCTAAATGAGCTTGTATTCAAATGGGTATGAAGATTTAAGTCTTGTTACAGGCCAAGAATAAAGAATCCAAGAGACGCAAGTCCAAATCCTTGGAGATGAAACCCTCTTTTTCTTCAAGTCTTCAAAAACCTCTCAAACTTAGAGCAAAAATATCAAAATGTACTATTATATATGAAAATTATAATATTTTTTCGACTCTTAAAACTGCAACTCTAACTAGTATTTATAGCTTTCACAGAATTGTGTTGCAGCGGATCATTCAGCGTCGTTAGTTGGAATGGCTGACCAACTCGGTGATTCACCCTTTGGTATAATTCATCACCATCTTGCACTAGCCTTCAGCATCGTCGTGCTCTAGGTTTGTCGGTGGCATGGTACTGCTTCGCAAAACTGCTCGGCGATGCGTCGACTTCTCCCTTTTTTCACCGACTTGATCCTTTTTTTAGGGCTCAGCAACTGGAACAAAAAGCGAAGTAAGACCTTTCGGCGACTCGCCAAGTGGACTTGGCGATCCTCATGCCTTCATTTCTTTGTTCTTTTCGGCCTTTTCATTCCTTTTTGCGACATAGTGTCCATGTTTTCCTTCGAACTTCAAATACTTGAAACTTAAGGGTTTTCATCAGATATTGAGATAAAATAAGCATTTTAGGACACAATTTCAATCAAAATATAGCCCTAAATGAGTCCAATTTGTGGACTCATCAACACCCCCAACTTAAACTTTTGCTTGTCCTCAAGCAAAATCAAGTTCAGCCGTTCAAAAAGGGTGTCTCGAATAGTGCTACACAAGGCTCAGTCATGAATGCACACAACAAGAATCAATTTACTTATGCAAATATCAAATATGCACTCAAAGATTTAAGTTGTGACTCAACAATATCAACGAATCTCATGCTCACAATACTTTCTTCAAATGCAAGTTCAAGCTCAACTATAGTGTTCAAATGCCCTCACACAGAGAATGATTCCATATTTATACAAAAGGTTTCACAGTTTAAAGCTTTGGAATCAGATGCAACGCTCACACTCACAAAAAAGAATATAATGCATAATTTTACCCATAGGTTTGCCCGTATTTTCCAATCAACATTTGTTTCAGCTCACTCAAGATCAAAATGGTCTTTTCAAGGCTTGTAATGGGGCTGAGTGCAAAGGTATGGTCATTTAGGCTCAGTGACTTTCATTGAAACGACCCCAAAAATGCCCGAAAATGTGCTTCGGAAACACCTAGAATTGTAATTTCCATATATCTCAAAATCTGTGCATGATTTCGGAAATTCGACTTCATATTCTTATTCAGGGGGTCAAATTGAGTGGGAAATGGGTCTAACCCGAATTTTAGAGCAACCGTATCAAAATTCGAAAATCGCAAAAAATGCGATTTTCAGGGTCAACTTTAAAGGGGCATATCTCTTAGCACACAAGGAACTGGAAGGGCCGCAACCTATTAAATGAAACCTTTATGAGTTAGCTTTCCAATTCACTTGGTTTCACCTCATTCCGAGTTAGGATGAGGGAGTTATGACCTTTTTCGTAAAACCTGTCGGAGCAGATTTGCAAATTCCAGTGAGCAAAGTTACTGTAGCGGCTGGAGACGTTTTTCTTTTATAAAAGAGGTTATGTCCCATACTTAGTTATATTTCTTTCTAGCTTCAAAACACTCAAAAATGCTCTCTAAGCCCTCTTCAAAATTTCACCAAGATCTTCAATCAAATTCAAACATCTCAAGCTCTAATTCCGGATTCAAGACTCAATCTCAAGCTTCAATTCTCCATTCCAATCTTCATCAAGGATTCTCCAAAGTTGAGGTATGTGGGTTGATTGTGGAAACCTTCCTTTCCACAAGTCCAACCATTTATCCTCTATTTTTACTTCAAGTTTATGGGTCCTTATGATCATTTATGAACTCTTGAATTATGGAATTACTACTACACATCCTATTATGGTCTATTTTTGCATATTATCATGAAATGGAATTATTAGGTGATGCTTATGGTTTTATGCTTTCATGATCAAATTATGAAGGTTGATATATATACATGTATGTTGTTGGTGGGCTGATTTATATGAATTTTGGAATTGGTTGGATTTAGTACTCTTGAAAGACATGATTTTATCTACATGAACAATAGCCCACCATGTGTTTGATAAAATGTCATTTATAGAATTCTTAGGAAATGGAAGGTCCAATGTACATCCTATGAGTCGGATGATTATATAATTATTGAAATGATGATGAAAGGGATACATGTATATGATTTTCTCTATATAGTGTTGTGAGTCGACCAAGCCTAGTACGGGGGGTAGTAGGCTCGTATAACCGTATCGAGGGGTTGGTACCTTGGTTGCCTAGTACGGGGGGTAGTAGGCCCGTATAACCACATCGAGGGGTTTGTACCTTGGTCCCTAGCTCGGGGGGTGGTAGGCACGGGTAACCACATTGAGGGGTTTGTACCTCTTTCGCCTCTCCAAGGGGGTGGTAGGCCTTGGAAATACTATATTGATGGTCACTCACCACACATGTACTACGTCCCACTAAATGTGATTTTTATGTAAGCGTCATTATATATATCATTTCATTAATGTGCTATCTATCGGGTATGATTATGCATTTTTCCTATGATGTCCATCTATTGTAGCATTGCATTGCTTCCCATATACTTAGTACATTCAAACGTACTAACGCATACTCTATGCCTACATGATGTCACCATATAGGGACCGGAGCACCGCTTGACCCTCCTCCTCCGCGTGGCTAATACGATTTTCTATCAAGGTTATTGGTGAGTCCTCCATTCCGGGGACGTTGCTCATGATCTTTTGCTATGTATAAGACTTTTTCTTTTAGTTATGTTTTGACTATGAGGGTGAGCCCGGTAGTTTGTCTTGGCCCCCGCTAAGTACTCATGTTTAGAGGTGGTGTTGGACAAGTTGTGTATTATGCTTGAGCTTGACTCATCTATGGTATTTATGTATCATTTCTTTTTTTTCTCTTGCTCCCTTAGTCCCGATTTCCCCCCTTTGATTATGCTTATTGCTCATGGTCATTTAATTGCTTCCGCGACCAAGGATGTGTAATGATACACTATGAGGCTTGTTTGGGGTTCCTTCGGGTTCCCCATTCGCCGGTCACGTCTAGGCCCTAGTGATAGCATCCAAGGAAGCTCTACTCCATTGAAGGATAAGGATGAAGCTTTAGAAACTCCAAGGAGGCCCATAACAAGATCTCAAACCAAGGAGTTCAATGATAAGCTCAATGGGCTTCAATCGCTGATCCAAAGGTTTCTTATTGGGGAAGAAGAGCTCAAGCCCAAGGGAGAGGAATTGTCCAAATGCTACAAGTATTTGGTGGCCCAAATTCAAGCCCAATATGAGTTATTTTAAGGTCCAATTTCGTGCAAATAAGGTCAAGAAAAGTCCAAGAATCAGCCACAACAAGAGTTGCTTTCTGCCCAAGTTTTGAGAGAAGACTAGTCAAACTTTCCAAGATTGTCAAGATTCTTTTCCTAGTTGGGATTTACCTTATTTCTTTATTTATATATAGGTTATTAATATTTTCCTTAGTCTATTTATGGTCTCCTAAGTACCATTTAATGCTTTCCTAGAAGTACCAAATTTGTTCCTAGTTAGGTTACTTTATTTCCTTTCTAGAGTAGGATTCCTTGTAATTGTCTTTTTAGGGTTTGGCATAAGGGGTCTTGGACGTTTTTCCCCCCTTCTCCTATATATAGGAGTCCTTTTTATTCATTAAAGACAATTGAGATTGATATTAATAATATTTGAGAGAGTTCTTTGAACCTTTGTGACTTGTTCTTTGAGAATTTATCTTTAAACCTTTACTAGTTTCATAGTTTAAGGTATAAAGTAATTTCTTCTTGTGATATCTTTGGTTTCTTTTTGGTATTCTTTAGAAGGTGATTAGTTTCTACATACTAATTATTGTCTTTAGTTACTCATAAAGCGGTCAAGATCCGAATCTATCGTTTTGATTCGTTTTCTCAAGTAAAGGTGTTAGATTTCTTCCATAAATCTATACGTTGTTACTTGGATCTTTTCAAGGCCTTAGAACATCTAATCCTTGGAAATTCGTGGATCTTTCCTTCGAATTTCCCATATCTTTAGTTAGTTTTTTTGTTTCTTTTCTTTGTGCTTCCGCATTCTAATATTCAATTCTCTATTTGTGATATCCCTTAACCTTGCTGTTATCAAGTGGTATCAGAGCGGTTCTATCAAGATTCCGTTCTTGATAAATCTTGGAATTTCTTCTTAGAGCCAAAAAAAAAAAAAAAAAAAAAAAAAAAAAAAAAAAAAAAAAAAACTGTAGCGTGAACAGTAGCGTCGTGAAAAAAAAAAAAAAAAAAAATTTAGTAGCGTGAACAGTAGCGTGAACAAAAAAAAAATAAAAAATTCTCTAAGAAATCTGATTACTTGTCCTCCAAGAAATTTGATTACTTGATTCCCAAGAAAGTTTATTACTTGCTATTCAAGAAATCTTATTACTTGCTCTCCAAGTTTTGTATTAATTTGTTTCCAAGCAAGAAGGTAGCAAGAAGAGGGAATTCTAGATCTTTAAGAATTAGAGGAAATTTTTTTCTTTCTTGTTCTTATAATTCTAAAATAAGTTCCTTTTTATTCGTGTTTTGTTTCAACTAAATCCTACTTGTTCTAGGAATAGTTCTTTACTTTCTTTTTGTACCCCAAGATTCCATACTTTATTACTACGAACTTGATACACGTTTTGGTTTAATTATAAATCTACAAAGTATTCTCGTTCAAAGGTTATTTTTAGTGGAAAAAGGCAAGTGTGGGTGAGTTTAAAAGAGGGTAAAAGCCATATTAAAAGTGTGATACTTGATCATTTATTCTTTTTTTTTAGATGTCTATTTCAGGTGGTGATGAGGAAAGGGCTCGTTTAGAAGCCGAGGTCAAAGGAAGGAACGACTTCACCCTTCAAGCTATGCACCAACAATTTGAGAGATGGACCCTTCAATTTCAAGAGATGAGGGATATGATTATCGAGCAGAATGACACCATAGCTGCAATTAGGAGGGAGAATAATGTTGTACCCCCAAATAATGTTAGACCCCAAGTTAGAAGGAATGTACCCCATATCCCTTTTGTAAATCCTGAATATGGTAATGATGATTTTGATGTTGAATTTAATCTAGAAAGAAGAGATAGGAGGGGACAAAGAGGTAGAGTAGAAGATGATAATATAAATAGTATAAAGATGAAGATGCCATCTTTCAAGGGGACAAGGGATCCAGACTTGTACCTTGATTGGGAGAGACGAGTTGAAGCCATCTTTGATTGCCATAACTACTCTGAGGGTAAGAAAGTTAAACTTGCTGTTGTTGAGTTTTCTGATTATGCTGCTTCTTGGTGGAAAAAGCTTGCTAGGGACAGATTGCAAGAGGAGCTACCACCTATTGCTACGTGGGCAGAGATGAAGAGGGTAATGAGGAAGCGATTTATTCCATCATACTTCCAAAGAGATCTACAATCTCGCCTTCAACGCTTGAAGCAAGGCTCCATGTCGGTGGATGAGTACTTCAAAAGCATGGATATGGCTATGATCCAAGCTAACTGCATGGAGGAAGAAGAGGCTACAATAGCTAGATTTTTAAATGGTTTAAATACAGAAATAGCTAATGTAGTAGAGATACAACAATATGTAACTTTAGATGAGTTAGTTGATTTGTCTGTAAAAGTTGAAAAACAAATTGAGAAAAATCAGCAAAATAACTCATGGAGAAGTCGACCAAACACTATCTCTAAGAAGCCATGGTCAACTCAAGAGGGGAAAGCGCCTTCCAAACCTCAAGATGATAGAGGTAAAGGTAAAGTTGAGGAGGAAGGTAAAACCTTTAATTCTAAATCTTCTAAACCTTCAAGTTCTATTCAATGTCACAAATGTCATGGAAGGGGGCATATGATGCATGAATGTCCAAGTAGAAGAAACATTCTACTTAGAGAGAATGGAGAATATGAGAGTGAAAAAAGTGAGGGGGAAGAAGAAGAGGGAGAAGGTGTAAGTGAGGAAGATGATTTGGAATTGCCTAATGATGGTATAATTGGGGTGGTTAGGAGAATTATGACTATCAATTTGGGTAGTGTTGATGAAGGGCAGAGAGAGAATTTGTTTCATACTAGGTGTGGGATAAAAGGGAAGACTTATTCTATGATTATTGATGGGGGAAGTTGTGCAAATGTGGTGAGTTCATACTTGGTGGATAAACTAGGAATTGCATGCATGAAGCGCTCTACCCCATATAGGCTCCAATGGTTGAATGATTGTGGAGAAGTAAAAGTAAACAAACAATGCATGATTTCATTCAATGTTGGTAGGTATGAAGATGAGATTCTTTGTGATGTAGTTCCAATGCAAGCATGTCATGTTTTACTTGGCCGACCTTGGCAATATGATAGGGATACTACTCATCATGGGAGAAAGAATAGGTATAGTCTTCTGCATAATGGTAAGAAGTATACTCTTGCACCATTATCTCCTTCTCAAGTGTTTGAAGATCAAAAACGATTGAGGAAAACAATGGGAAAACAAAAGGGAGAGGTAAAAAGTGAGCTTGAGGGAAAAGAAAAAGGCCAAGAGATAGAAAAAAAGAGAGATGGCCGAGAGAAAGAGAGAGAGGGCAGCGATCTAAGTAAAGAGGTAAAAGAAGGTGTGAGTAAAAAAATAAAATGTTTTGGTGAGAGGAAAGAGGCTAAGGAAAAGAAAAATGAGAGCCTTTATATAAAAGCCAAAGAGTGTTTGAATGCTAGGAGAGAGGGACTGCCCATAATACTACTTACTTACAAAGAAGTATTGTTTAATTTTGAACAACTAACTCCTTCTTTGCCAAATAGTGTTTCTTCTCTTTTGCAGAATTTTGAAGATGTTTTTCCTGATGACACTCCAAAGGGATTGCCACCTTTGAGAGGGATTGAGCACCAAATAGACTTTGTGCCTGGGTCTCAACTTCCTAATAGGCCTGCCTATAGGAGCAATCCTGAAGAGACCAAAGAATTACAAAGGCAAGTTGAAGAATTGCTTGAAAAGGGATTTGTTCGAGAGAGTATGAGCCCATGCTCTGTTCCAGTCCTATTGGTCCCCAAAAAGGATGGAACATGGAGGATGTGTGTAGATTGTCGAGCTATCAACAAGATAACGGTAAAGTATCGCCATCCTATCCCTCGTCTTGATGACATGTTGGACCAACTGTATGGTTCCAAAATCTTTTCTAAAATTGATCTAAAGAGTGGTTACCATCAGATTCGTATGAATCCTGGAGATGAATGGAAAACTGCTTTTAAGACCAAATATGGACTTTATGAGTGGTTAGTTATGCCCTTTCGCTTGACTAATGCACCAAGCACTTTTATGAGCCTAATGAATCATATTTTTAAAGATTTCCATGGAAAATTTATTGTGGTGTATTTTGATGACATCTTGATCTTTTCTCAAAATCTGGATGAACACCTAGAGCACTTAAAACACGTTTTTGAAGTTCTTAGAAATCAGTGCTTATTTGCTAATCTCAAAAAGTGTACTTTCTATGTGGATCGTGTGGTTTTCTTAGGTTTTGTGGTCAGTTCTAAGGGAGTTGAAGTTGTATATGGATTCAAGCCCCTTAACCCCCTTGATTTATTGCCTTTGCCTACTAATGATTTTGCTAATCTTGATGGTAAGAAGAAGGCTGATCTGATGAAGAAAATCCATGAACAAATAAGGCTTGCAATTGAAAAGAAGAATAAGGAAGTTGCATTGCGAAGGAATAAGGGCAGAAAATATGTTGTTTTTAAACCTGGCGACTTGGTTTGGGTGCATATGAGAAAGGAAAGATTTCCTTCCAAAAGAAAGTCCAAACTAGATCCTAGAGGAAGTGGGCCACACAAAGTCCTCGAAAGGATTGGCGACAATGCTTATAAACTCGATCTTCCTGGTGAGTTCCAAGTTAGTGCTACTTTTAATGTTTCTGATCTTTCCCATTTTGATGCAGATTTGAATTCGAGGACGAATTCTCTTCAAGAAGAGGGGAATGATAGCATCCAAGGAAGCTCTACTCCATTGAAGGATAAGGATGAAGCTTTAGAAACTCCAAGGAGGCCCATAACAAGATCTCAAACCAAGGAGTTCAATGATAAGCTCAATGGGCTTCAATCGCTGATCCAAAGGTTTCTTATTGGGGAAGAAGAGCTCAAGCCCAAGGGAGAGGAATTGTCCAAATGCTACAAGTATTTGGTGGCCCAAATTCAAGCCCAATATGAGTTATTTTAAGGTCCAATTTCGTGCAAATAAGGTCAAGAAAAGTCCAAGAATCAGCCACAACAAGAGTTGCTTTCTGCCCAAGTTTTGAGAGAAGACTAGTCAAACTTTCCAAGATTGTCAAGATTCTTTTCCTAGTTGGGATTTACCTTATTTCTTTATTTATATATAGGTTATTAATATTTTCCTTAGTCTATTTATGGTCTCCTAAGTACCATTTAATGCTTTCCTAGAAGTACCAAATTTGTTCCTAGTTAGGTTACTTTATTTCCTTTCTAGAGTAGGATTCCTTGTAATTGTCTTTTTAGGGTTTGGCATAAGGGGTCTTGGACGTTTTTCCCCCCTTCTCCTATATATAGGAGTCCTTTTTATTCATTAAAGACAATTGAGATTGATATTAATAATATTTGAGAGAGTTCTTTGAACCTTTGTGACTTGTTCTTTGAGAATTTATCTTTAAACCTTTACTAGTTTCATAGTTTAAGGTATAAAGTAATTTCTTCTTGTGATATCTTTGGTTTCTTTTTGGTATTCTTTAGAAGGTGATTAGTTTCTACATACTAATTATTGTCTTTAGTTACTCATAAAGCGGTCAAGATCCGAATCTATCGTTTTGATTCGTTTTCTCAAGTAAAGGTGTTAGATTTCTTCCATAAATCTATACGTTGTTACTTGGATCTTTTCAAGGCCTTAGAACATCTAATCCTTGGAAATTCGTGGATCTTTCCTTCGAATTTCCCATATCTTTAGTTAGTTTTTTTGTTTCTTTTCTTTGTGCTTCCGCATTCTAATATTCAATTCTCTATTTGTGATATCCCTTAACCTTGCTGTTATCACCTAGGCTTGGGTCGTGACATTCATCCTCATGAGATGTGGTACTCACAGCACTTCCTTCTCTTTCCCTTCATCATTTTCTTTAGTGCTCATGAGTTATCCTATTATTCGCTTCCCATGAATTGTTAGGAAACCCCATTTCTTTTGTATTTTATTCCACAACTTTCTTTTTCATTCTTTTTCTTTTTCTTTTCTGTCATTTCTTTTATTTCTTTTTTATATGGAGGGGTTCCATTTTTCTCAAAATCATGAGTAAGAGGGACTTCTTGCACTTCTTGATTTGCCTTGTCCTTTTACCACACTCCCAACTTAGGCTTTGGCCTAAGTTAACTATTCAAACTAACCACAACTGCATAAGGATTATGGGAGATAGATTAAGAAAGGTCTAATTTTCATCAAATTTCTTCCAAAGAAAGGTAAGGCTCAAGGGATGTTCAAGAAAGAATCACACACTCACAAGGTAGGTCACAAAAGAGGTATATGTCAAATTGGTTAACACTCTTCGAACTTGCCTAAGATCATATCTTAGATAGCATCACTTAGTTGACCGGACCAACGGGGCAAATTCTAGGATCTATCATGCATGGTTCAAAGTAAGCTCATCACACTAGGCATTGACACTACAGTCAAACAACACTCCACACTTTCGCTAGTGTTCAATGTTCATCACAAGAGAATCAATTTGATACTAGGCTAGTCATAACGAGATGCAAATAGTTCACATATTGTTTATGCAACTTCATTTGGCCTCATAGTAGCTGTACATTCATGTTCGTTCAATTGAGAACACTATTCAAGTTATCGGTATTGATCAGAACCGAGACTCAAATTTTTGCAAAAGAACAACCACATTCAAGAGCATATAGCGGGTGGCGAAAATGTGCGAAAAATTCAAATTTTTTTGGAAGGGTCAAAATCGTTTTGCAATTAAAAACAAAAGGAGCCATAAGCTCAATCATCCACAGAAACAGATAAGACACAATTTTTAAAGAAGAACAACCCAAATATAGACACAAAACATAACTCTTAACATAAAAGATGTGGGCCTCACCCCACCACAATTAAAAAGTATTTGTCCTCAAATGTAAATAAAAGTATCAACAGTAAAAATATGATAAGACATAGAGGGAGGTAAAGAAAGGTCCTGTCTATGCAGTCTCTCTCTTTGTCAAGGTCTTAGTGGCTGGTGTAGCCGTCTGTATATGTGCATCAGTGCCCGGAGTAGCCTCAAACGGAATAGCAATGCCAGATCCGCTGCTAGGAGCTGCTGTGGACATCTCAGTTGGCAATGTCTGGATCATCGGCTGCACAACCGTCTCTATAAGATCTAGCAAGTCTCTGAATATGCCCTCATCTCTGATTTCCTGTGTCTCCTCAGCATGTACTAATATCAACTCCTCATCGGTCTCTGCATGTGTTACGCCATCCCCCTGAGGGTGCGGAGGTCGGATTAAGCGAAGGTGCCTCTGCTGGTAATGAGTCAATATTAACCTCTGGAGAAGTGTCTGCTGGAGCTGCTCTCCTCTTGCCAACCTCCTCTCGAGTAAACTCGGCCTCAATACGCTAGATGTCCGTGGAGGATGAAGGGATGACTTCTATATCATTTGTAGAATCCCGGGGGTAGTCCGGCACACCGACATAACTCAGTGATCAAGACTGGGAATAGCAGAGAGGTAAGTCTCTGCTTGGCTCTCATGGCCATCTCCTAGGTTGATCCGCTTCCTGGCCATGATAGAACCTAGGCAAGCTGCCTTAGGATGGCGCATAATGGACTCGTTCTGGGATGGTATGATAGTGCTGCTGATGAAGCCAAACCAGAACCTGGAGGCGATGTTCATGTCCCTATTCTCAATGGGAGCTCCTGCATCCATCCATCTCGGGGTGGTGTTAGAAATCATCGAAGCCAACCAACCCTTCAAGTCATCCAGGGACTGAACAATCGGCAACCCCTCGTAAGGGATTGCAGAGTGTAGCGGTCTACCTAATACATCATTAATATGCTCATTGTAACACTCCACCTCCTTGCCTATGACCATGACTGACTTCACCGATCGAAACTCACTTGTCTTCTTCTTGTTCTTAGGAACTAAATCCCCATAAGCAGTGTAAAACTCTCTTTCCCAGGAGGGAATGTAGGGGTCTCGGGGCCGTGTGAACTACTCGAATCCATGGTATAAGAGAGTTTCAAGCACCTCAGGATGCTTGCCTTCTAGGCCCTCCAAGGATAGTAACTTCTCCTCTATGATGGTTCGTAAACCATCACCTTTCAGTCTGTTTAGTAGCCTCAGTGGAAGAACTATAGGAAGTGCAGGATTTACTGAGGGTGGCTGGGCTGGCACTGAGTCTGTAGTCAGAGGAGTAGAAATTGAGGGAGTATTGACGGCTGTGGATTGAAATTTGGTCTGGTGTGCATCCCTTCAGTTAATCAGATATTGTTCATCCTCTGGTTCATCAAAATTTGGCTCAATAGCTGCCTTTTTTTTGGCTATATCTTTCTTCCTCTTGCCTTTGTTTCCCTGTTTGAGGTCAACCCCTCTCCACTTTGGAGGGTTTGATCATCCTTCATTTATTGTAATGCCCTTTGCCTTATTCTGGGGTGGTTAGGTTATATTGGTGCGTACCATATCTGCAAAAGATCGAGAGAAATTAAGAAATCAAGATCATAGTTTAGCACATCAAATCTTGTTGCAGACAAACTCGCCGATCCAGTCGGCGAGTCGCCGAACCGCTTTGGCGAGCTAAGTCTGGATTGCCGATGAGGTTGGCTAAACAATTAAGGCAAGTGGGCGATAAGAGAGTTCTTTCAGCGAATCACTGACTACTTTCGGCGATCAAGGGTTTGTCCTCCAAAAGTTATAGTGCATAAGAGTCTCCGGGGTGCAAATAAAAAATGATAAAAAGTACTTTCGGCGAGTCGTCGAGTGCCTTCGGCGACCCATGAGTTCTCGCCGAAAGTTACAGATTTAAACATCCAATGTTGACACGAAATTAAATGTGAGATGAAGCAAATAGGCAAACCGCCAGGTTCCACTCAGCTCGCCGAGTGACCAAACGTGCTCATTTTCAACCCATCATCTCGAATTCAACTCCGCAAACCCCGACATTGAAATCAAAGCACACACTCATGAAATTTAAACAAGACCCATAGTACCTATCACCCCAGAATACTCAGAATTCTCTCGGATTTGCCAAATTTGGCCATTTTGAAGATATTTGCTCTTAAGAGTGGTGTCACCCGGTCTATCTTGCACAAATTTTTGACATTTAGTGCAAACGTGGGCTACTCAAAATTCACCCAATCAATTGAACCACAAGCAATTACAACCCAATGAGATTTCATTCAATTATAACCACAACAAATACGGGCATTTGACGATCAAAGCACTACAAGCAAGATTTTCAAATTGAAATAGTCATGTAAACATTCTAATTCTAGTAGAGAGGCCCAGCACACATCAATACGATACGATCATTGTGAATGAGCACAAAACTTTTGAAATTAATGCTGGGTTTTTTGAAGCTAACCTTCAGTGCCAATTGAAAAATGATTGAAATGCTGGGCGGCAAAGAAATACTAGATCCAAGCACCAATCAATAACTAAAATACTAATTGAAAGCAAGGAGATTGAGAGTACTACCTTGGTGTGAGTTTTGAAGTTTAAAAAGCGAGGGAAAGTGAAGAAGTTTGAATTTTAAGACTTTTGGCCATTATAAATCGTCCAGTTCGTGTCCATTCGGCGATGTAAGTATTGCTCACTGATCTAATCGGTGATTCGCCAAATGGTCTCGTATCTCACCGAGTTTTACAGGGCTTCCAAATTACGTGGAGGTCTAAATGGTGGACACTAGCGCGATCACCAACCAGTTCTGCGATTCGCCAACTGGATCCTTATTTCGCCAACCTGCACTTTTCAACACATTCTTTATTTTAACCTACAAAATCAACACACCATTATTTATAAAAGCAAACTAAATCATTTAAAACCTTTGGTTGCCTCCCAAGAATCGCCTTATTTAACGTCGTGGCTCGACGCGAGCTACCAGTCAAACTTCGTCTCTGGGGTTAGACCTAATGCCACTAGGCAACGCGCCTTCACTGCTTGGGTAGAGATGAGGCAATGTGTGGTCCAAGAGGTCTTCAATCAACTTGATTGATTTTAAGTGGGAGACACTCATCTGATTCAGTACCTCCACGCTCTCCCACATCACCTCTAGCATTCTATCTTGCTCGTGAAGCTTTTGGATAATGATTAATAGCGTATCCTCGATACGTTTATTTTCATTGCTCCCTGACTTTTCTCTCTCATAAGGAGGTATGTGCCTCCTTTGCTCTTGCACTGGTTTTCCACCTTTGAGATTTTGGTGTCTAAGTCGTTCAGCTGAGTAACCAGTGCAGCTAACTTGAAGTCACCCTCGATTTCTTGGTTCACCTCAGCTAACTTGCCACCACTTCCCTCAACCATGCTCAGGGTTTCTGCAAACAACAACTTAGAGAAAAACAATACTAAAAATAAAATTAGTTAACTACAATTATTGAAAGCAGAGTTCGACTTAAACCAAAAACTTTCACGTAACAGTACTCCCCGGTAGCGACGCCATTTTGATGTTTGCGTAATCAAGACATAAATTCTGATGAAGTGTCTACAATCGTACAATAGTTTAGTAACCCAACCAAGGGTTGGGATCATCCCAAGAGATTGGTTTCGAGAATTTATAGAAAAATAAAATTTCATTCTAACGAGTCATAGCTAAAGACATTAACGAGTAAAAGCATTGTAAATTAAAGGGGGACACAAATGTGTCAATTAACAATGGGGGGGGGGGGGATTGTCACTAGTAAGTAAAAAATAACAAAATAAACACGGGTTTCTAAGCAATGAGAAGGGATCCTTGGGATGTGACAGGAATACGGGTTAAGCTAGATTATTGGGTATATTCCTTCGATAGAAGATTCATAGAGTAATTGTGACTAGGCTAAACTTTAACAAGGACAAGCTCTCTCTCGATCAACTTACCCCGTTTCAAATACGTTCCTCTCGGACACCCACTTACCGTATGAAGACCAGCCTATGAATTAACCCACTCACTCTCTCGAGTTGAGTGTGTGGAGATGGGACTAGGGTTCACTCTCTTGAGCTGAACCTCATGTCAACCCACTCACACTGGCCATCAATCTAGTGGTCTTAGTTTTATGACCTCTCTCTCTCGCAAGCTGAAAACACATAAATAAACTTGTATTTGCAACTACAAATTTATTAAATTCATCCACAACCACTAGACGAAACCATAATTAAACTACGATTAAACTATCAACAAGCAAAACCCAACAATTATCTTAACCCATATTTGCTAAATCACACCTCAAAAATTGGGGTTTTTAGCCACGCATTAAGAGATAGAAATTTATACCTAAATGAGATTGCATTCAAATGGGTATGAAGATTTAAGTCTTGTTACAGGCCAAGAATGAAGAATCCAAGAGACCCAAGTCTAAGTCCTTGGAGATGAAACCCTCTTTTTCTTCAAGTATTCAAAACCCTCTCAAACTTAGAGAAAAGATATCTAAAAGTACTATTCTATATGAAGATTATAATAATTGTTCGACTCTTAAAACTACAACTCTAACTAGTATTTATAGCTTTCACAAAATTATGCTGCACCAGATCATTCGGCGTCGTTAGTCGGAATCTCTGATCCACTCGGCGATTCGCCCTTTGGTGTAGTTCATCGCCATCTTGCACCAGCCTTTAGCATCGTCGTGCTTTAGGTTATTGGTGACATGGTACTGCTCCGCGGAACTGCTCGACGATGCACCGACTGCTCCCTTTTTCCCGCCGACTTGATCCTTTTTTCAGGGCTCAGCACACTGGAACAAAAGGCAAAGTAGGACCTTTTGGGGACTCACCAAGTGGACTTGGCGATCCTCAGACATTCATTTCTTCGTTCTTTTCAGCCTTTTCGTTCCTTTTGCGACATAGTGTCCATGCTTACCTCAAACTTCAAATACCTAAAATTTAAGGGTTTTCATTAGATATTGAGACAAAATAAGCATTTGAGGACACAATTTCTATCAAAATATAGCCCTAAATGAGTCTTATTTGTGGACTCATCAGTGGGGTGAGGCCCACACCTTTTGTGTTGATAGTTATGTTTTGTGTATATATTTGGGTTGTCCTGCTTTAAAATTGTGTTAAATACTGCTTTCTTTGGATGTTTAAGCTTGTGGTTCCTTTTATTTTACATTGCAAAATGATTTTGACCCTTCCGAATTTTTTTGAATTTTTCACACATTTTTGCCACCCCTCGTGTGTTGAACGTGGCTATTCTTTGGCAAAATTTGAGTCTCAATTTTGATCAATACCGATGAATTGAATAGTGCTTACAATCGAATGAACATGAATGTACGGCTACGATGAGGCCAAATGAAGTTGCATAGAAAATATGTGAACTCTTTGCATCTCGTTATGACTAGCATTGTATCAAATTGATTCTCTTGTGATGATCATTGCACAGTAGAGAAAGTGTGGAGTCTTGTTTGACTTATAGTGTCGATGCCTAGTGTGATGAGCTTACTTGTGAACTATGCTTGATAGATCCTAGAATTTGCCCCGTTGGTCCGGTCAACTAAGTGGTGCTATCTCTTGATATGAAGATAGGCAACTTCTACGAGTGTGAGCCAATTTGACACATACCTCTTTTGTGACTTACCCTGTGAGTGTGTGAACCGCTTTTGAACACCCTTCGAGCCTTTCCCTTTTCTTTGAAAGAAACTTGATGAAAACTAGACCTTTCTTAACCCATCACCCATAATCCTCATGAAGTTGTGGTTAGTTTGAATAGCCAACTTAGGCCAAAAGCCTAAGTTGGGAGTGTGGTGAAAAGAAAAGGGAAAATCAAACAGTGCAAGGGAAGTCTCCATTAACCTATGGTGTTGAGAAAAATGGAACCCTTCTATATATAAAAAAAGAGAAATAGAAAAAGAAAAGAAAAGAATGAAAAAGAAAGTTGTAGAATAAAGTGCAGGTTTCCAACACACTATGGGAAAGTGAATAATTGGATGACTTATGAGCACTAAAGAAAATGATGAAGGAAAAGGGAATGAAGTGTTGTGAGCACCACAATTCATGAGGATGAAAGCCAATAAGCCTAAATGACCATACCTCTGCACTCAGCCTCATTAGAAGCCTTGAAAAGACCTTTTTGATCTTGAGAAAGCTGAAACAAATGTCAATTGGAAAATACGGGCAAACTTATGGGTGAAAGCATGCATTGTTTTCATCTTTGTGAGTGTGAGCGTTGCATCTGATTCCTTAACTATAGATGATTAAGTCATTATGAGCGATTATGGAAATGTCTTTCTATGAGGGCATTTAAACACTTTCGTTGAGCTTGAACTTACCTTTGAGGCAAGTATTATGAGCATGAGATTCTTTGATATTGGTGAGTCACTACCTGAATCTTTGAGTGCATAATTGATCTTTGCATAAGTAAATTGAGTCTTGTTGTGTACATTCATGATCGAGTCTTGTGTAGCACTGTTCGAGACACCCTTTCTGAACGGCTAAAATTGAGTTTGCTTGAGGACAAACAAAAGTTTAAGTTGGGGGTGTTGATGAGTCCACAAATTGGACTCATTCAAGCTATATTTTAATAGCAATTGTGTCTTCAAATGCTTATTTTATCTCAATATCTGATGAAAACCATTAAGTTTCAGGTATTTGAAGTTTTAAGGAGAGCATGGACACTACATCTCAAAAAGGAATGAAAAGGTTGAAAAGATCAAAGAAATGAAGGCCTGAGGATTGCGGAGTCCACTTTGCGAGTCGCCGAAGGGTCTTACTTTGCCTTTTGTTCCAGTTTTTGAGCCTTGAAGAAAAGGATCAAGTCGGCGGAAAAAAAGAGCAGTCGGCGCTTCGCTGAGTAGTTTCGTGAAATAGTACCATGTTGCCCAGTAACCCAGAGCATGACGATGCTGAAGGCTGGTACAAGACAACGATGAATTACACTAAAGGGTGAATTGCCGAGTTGATCGGTGATTCCGACTAATGACGCCTAATGATCCATTGCAGCACAAATCTGTGATAACTATAATACTTGTTAGAGTTTTAGTTTTAGTGTGGAACAATTATTATTATTTTCACTTAGAGAATAGTACTTTTGGATATTTTTGCTCTATGTTTGAGAGGGTTTTGAAGACTTGAAGAAAAAGAGTGTTTCATCTCCAAGGATTTGGGTTTGGGTCTCTTGGATTCTTCATTCTTGGCCTGTAACAAGACTTAAATCTTCATACCCATTTGAATTCAAGCTCATTTAGGTATAAATTTCTATCTCTTGATGTATGGCTAAAAACCCCAATTCTTGGGGTGTTATTTAGCGAATATGGGTTAAGATAATTATTGGGTCTTGCTTGCTGATAGTATATTCGTAGTTTAAATGTGATTTCTTTTAGTGGTTGTGGATGAATTTTATGAATTTTTAGTTGCAAATATTAGTTTATTTATGTGTTTTTGGCTTGCTCGAGAGAGAGAGGTCGTAAAACTAAGACTACTAAATTGATGGCCAGTGTGAGTGGGTCGACATGAGGTTCAGCTCGAGAAAGTGAACCCTAGTCCCATATCCAAACATTCAACTCGAGAGAGTGAGTGGTTTAAGGCGTAGGCTGGTCTTCATGCAACAAATGGATGTCCGAGAGGAACACATTTGAAACGGGGTAAGTTGCTTGAGAGAGAGCTGATACCCTTTAAAGTCTTGCCTAGTCACAAATACTCAATGAATTTACTATCAAAAGTAGGTATCCAATGATTTAATCTATCCTGTATTCCTATCACATCCCAAGAATCCCATTTCCATACTTGTATTTTTCCTTATTTTCACTATTTTAGTTGTTTCTTGCTTACAAACCCCCATTTGATACTTAATGCTTGCGTCACCCTTTTTAATTTGTTATGTTTTCATTCGCCAAAGTCTTTAGCTATGATTAGCTATAGCACTTTCGCACTTAACCACTAATTCTCACTCCCACTCCCTTGGGAATGATCCCAACCCTTGGTTGGGTTATTATACTATTGCACGATGGTAGACACTTGCATCAGAAGTTGTGTCCTTGATTACGCAAACATCAATCACCCATTTAGCGAAATTGGTAATTAATCGATCATATCCCCAAGTATCCCTTATCAACTTGATTACTCCCCTATTTTTCTTAGTTGATAATTGACAAACTTTAACCTCCTATTTGACACTTTTTGTCAAACTTGTTGAATCCTACAACCGATTAGAACATACCCTTCACTTCGTAATTGAATTCTAACTTGTTTTACTCCCTGTGGTATCGACCCCAACTCTTTGTTGGGTTCAAACTAGATTGTGATCGCCTTCACCTAGTATTGGATGAGGTGTAGTTGAGCATTTTTATAAAAAAATGGCGCCACTGCCAGGGAGTGGTGTTTAAAATTCTCTTAGTTAAGTATAGCTGTATTCTAATCTTGTTTGTAGTTGAATCGACTTTCTTTTTTGTGTTTGTTGTTGATTGTTTGTTAACATGTGACGAAATGAGTGTGAACGAAAGTAACGATAGCCAACTTGGCCAACAAGATTACATGAGAAATCTGAATGATGCCAATGAATCAATTCAATTGGGTGGAGTAGGTGCTATCCGTTTACCTCAGGTTATGGGAAATGTTGTTTTCCACGTGGCTAGCATGATGTTGCAACTCTTGCAAATGGAAGGATTATTTGGATGGCTAGCTCATGAGGATCCCCATGATTATATTCATAACTTTGTGGACGTATGTGGTCCGTTCTTATTCAGAAACATTTCACAAGAGTCAATTTGTCTCCGATTTGTTCCCTTTCTCTTTGATTGGGGAAGCGACCAAATGGTTAGCAGATTTACTAAGGGATTCTATTATGTCTTGGGACGAGCTTATCGAGGCCTTCTCTATAAGATTTTTTCCTCCTTCAAAGATGATGGCATTGAGAGACAATAATCAGGACTTTAAACGTTTAGAGGGTGAGCCAATCCATAAGACGTGGTTGAGATTTTAGAAGGTGTTACTTCAATGTCCGACTCACGGGCTTCCAAACAACATGTTGTTACAACACTTCTGCTGGAGTCTAGACTTGGTGAACAAAGGTGCGGCTGATCAACTTGTCCAAGGAAGTATTATGTAGAAACCTTTTGAAATACCATCAAATCTCCTCGATGGGATGACAAAGATAAACCGAGCCTGGTATACTCGAGAGGATCAGATGTCTCCATTGACCTTTAGGATGACAAATGAGTATATAGAGAAAGACCAAGAGTGAGACCAAAACATGGCCAAAATGATGACCTAGTTGGATATTTTGTCGAAAAATGTGATGGGTATTGGGTCGAAAAATGTGAATGATGTTGGTGTTAGTGGAGTAAACCCTGAGGATGCACAATTTGAGGCTCTATATAATGAGGAAGTGAATTTTCTAGCAAATCAAGTAGAAGGTTTGTGTCCGAGCTATCTAAGGCCGGACGGAAATCAAGGTTTGAATAGAGAGCGAGATGATGGTTGGAGATACCGTGAAAGGAAATGGCATGACCTTGGGACTAATTGGAAGGAACAGAATGGTGACAAGGAATGATATATTCCTCCCATGAGCATTACAAGCCGAAAGAGCATAGGGCTAAGACGAAGAACATTCACACAGAAGATATGCCTCCACACAATCTCAATAAAGTGTAAGGGTCAGACAAGGTACTTAAAGAATTGAAATAGGACGTCTCCACACTCAATTAGATGGTCACCTCTCACTCAGTGTCCATCAAACAACTGGAAATGCAAATGGGTTAAATCTCATCTCATTTGAGCCCAAGGACAAAAGGGGGTCTACCAAATGATACCTTGGCTAACCCAAAAAATGAACCTTTAAAACATATCCACGTCATGCCACCACGTTAAATAAGGTGATTCTTTGGAGGCAACCCAAGCTTTTATCCTTTTACTACAATGGTTTGAATAACGGGTGTTGAATGTGCAGGTTGAAAATTTGAAATTTTTGGAAAATAGGTAGTTAGTCGAGCCAAAGGTCCAATCAACGTCTCGTTGAATAGGTCGGCAAGCCCGACCTGGACCGCCATTTGAACCACCTACCTTACTGGAGGTTCTGTAAAACTCGGAGAGCTGAAGTGCTACTTAGCGCATTGCCGAGGTGGTCGGCGATGTAAGTTATGATCGCTGACTGGAGCTTGAACTGAAGAGTAAAAAAGGCCAAACCATTTAAAATTCAAATATCTCTCTCATTTAATACTTTTTGAGTTTCAAACTGCATATTTTTGAATCAATAACTCGTGCTATTTTACTTGCTTTTTTTGTAGGATCAATAACTCGGGGAGGATTTTTGGATTTGTTGCTAGCCTAGCTTTTCAAATTCTCTATATCTAAGGTTGGTTATTTGAACCCTATCTTTACATTTTAGTGAAATTGGATGCATGATCATTGTGTGGTTGCTTTCGGTGCATAATTATGATATGTTGAATGTGTTGTGTTAGAGCCTGCCCGTATATAGTTTAAATTGATGTTAACTAGCCTTAAATTGTGAAATCGCGTGTTTTTGCTTGTTAAATCTGTGGGTTGTGTTGAATTTATTGTGGTTCTAGTGTGGGTGAAGTCTGGAGTAACCCCAAATTTTGTCGATTGTCAAATTTTGCCAAATTATAGAGCAGTTGACTTCATTCTTAAGGGCAAATGACGTCGATTAGCCAATTTTGGCCAAATTTGGGGAAGTCTGAGTACCCCGTAGGCATGGGTAGTATGGGTTTGAGCCTAATTGCAAAAAATAGTGGTTAATTTTGTTATCGTGGGCTGTGGGTTAGATTTTGTAGGTTGGGGTAAAAATCTGGTAGGTTGTACTCTTCGGCGAGCTGGGTCGAGCTCGCCGAGTGGTTCACCTAAAGACCCCTCGATTGCCCTTTTTATTCTTCATTTTTGAAGTTTTTGTTCTGTATCATTCGGCGATATGCCTGAGCTCGCTAAGTGAACTCGGCGAATGTCTCTTCACATTGCGCTTTTGCGCCTCTATTGTTTGAAACTATACTGTAACTTTCAGCAAGTTACTTGTAGTTCACCGAAACGCCCTGAGCATCGCTGACCTCTCTTGATTTTTTGCTGATTTATTCTGTAACATTAGGTAAGCCCGACTTAGCTCATCGAATAGGGTTGGCGACTCGCTGAACAGTTCGGTGAGTCATCGTGCAATTGTTACACTTTGATTTGTTTTCTGAACTAAGTCTAATGTTTTCAACATTGTTTTGCAGGTATGGCTAGACCTAAAGTCGCAGGGAGAAATAAACCGCCCCGAAAGAGGGCATGAGGAATTATGATTAATCAGGAGGTGACTTCCTCTCGAAAGGCACCAGCTAAACTTCCTAAAACAAGGGGGAAAGGTAAAGGGAAAGGTCCCGTACAACCCACACCAGCGAAGGGAGCTCCAATAGCGAGGGCATCTATGCCACTCACCTCACAACGTTCGAGAGTGAAGGTTATTCTGGGTGAATTTGTCCAGCCTCCATATATGAGCCGAAACATGACCAACTCCTGCAGGCTAGGAGAGCGGAACTACGCTCCAAAGCAATGAATGATCCAGCTAGGATCCCGGTGCCTCCTACGCCTCTTCGTCCTCCTCCTCTAGCTCCAGCTCAGGTAGCAGTGCATGCTACACCTCAAGTTCAGGATCCTCCAACCCGCTCACTCAACATATTAAAGGCATGGGTTTCAGGACAACTTAGAAGAAAATAGGTGTCTACTGACGGTGTTGTAGAGAGGTACCCAGAGGTGTGGAACACCATTAAGTTCCAAAAATTCGAGATCGTCACAAAGCCCCGAGTCCCATACATTTCTAATTGTGTCTGGGATTTCTATGCTACTTATGGGGAGCTAGTGCCAAAACTAAAAAAGAAGGCCACTATATTCAAACTGGTGGATCATGTGGTAGTTCAGGACCGAAAGGTGAAGTGCAGTAGCACTGAGATTAATGAGGTGCTTAGGTGTACTATGAATGTCATGCATTACAACATTGATCTCATTTAGAAGAAAACCCTAGATGATCTAAAGGGTTGGTTGACACCCCTAGTTTCTGATATGATAGCGAGGTGGATCGAGGCCGGTGTATCGACTGAGAAGAAGGAACTGAACGTGCCTGCCAGATACTAGTTCGGGTTTATTAGTAGCACTATTATGCCTTCGCAAAATAAGTCAATCCCCTGACACTCGAAGGCGGCGTGTCTAGGTTTTATCATGTATCGAGATAAGCTAAACTCGGGTCTGTTCATTGAGCAAGAGGTGGCCATGAGGGCCAAGCAAAGTCAAACTTCTCTTCCCTTTTTGGTGTTGATTATTGAGCTGTGTAGGTGGACCCGTATTCACATGATTGAGAAGACGGATGTAAAAGTGACTCCCACTTCCTCTACTGACATTCGACGAATTAAGGATGTGTACATGAGGGATGAGGCTAATAAGAAGAGTGCTGCACTGGTGGATACGTCCCTGATGGTTGATGTTGATACGTTGTCGATAGAGGCAATACATCCTCCATAGGCTAGTGAGCCTATATGTATTTCAGGTCCCTCTACTTCTGCTTCTCCTGGCTAATCTACTGCACCCCCTCCTTCTACTGTTGCTGTTGTTACTACCTCCCAACCCCTTATCACCCCGACCGTGATGTACAAAATGGGCCATCAGGCTCATTCTACTGATGTGTGTGCCTCCCAAGAAGAGGCCGTTGTGCTTGGGTTGATTGAACGTGCGATTGCTGCTGTCCTTGCTCAAATTAGGGCTGAGCTGAGAGAGGACATAGAGTCAATAGAGGCTCACAGGTCTTCTTTGGACGCCCTTACGGTGAGGGTAGAGGCTTGTAAGCAGGGTCGGGTTGATTCTTCTGTTGTGACGGCCTTGAAGGCCAATTGTTTTGGGCTGAAGAAGGATTTAGATAAGCTTAAGTCCACTAATTTGTCGATGCTATTCGGCATAGTTGAGATCCTCGACATTCCGAGAACTGATGTCCAGCCAGTTTAGAGGTTCCTCCAGCTACTAGTACTAGAGATGTTGTTATGGATTAGTTTAAGGCTGAGTATTAGGCTGAGACCGTGTCACGACCCGAGAGCACCCCCTAGTCGTATCACAGAGTACTTGACCCCGAAGGGGTCTTATACAATCCCTTAGCATATCATGACAAAAGAACATAGGAAAAATGCGGAAAATTTAAAACCTTTCTTTACAATCGAAGTCTTTATAAACTGTGAGAAAGTCTATGACACTATGTCTCAAACCAACTATGGCATTAGAATTAAAACTCTTTAATATAATCTTAGGGACACGACCCTTACATAAAACTAAAACATAATAGAAAGACAATAAAGGACATACGATTGAGCCCTTGAATACAATGAGGACTCACCAATCTTCTTCATCTTGATCTCCTATGAACCTAGCCACGAGGATGGAATCCAATATCTCTAAAGCCTACACATATAGAAAATGTAGAAATATGGGTTAGCACAAAATGTACTAAGTACGGAAGCCATGCAAGAAAATCCTTAAAACATGCATAAAATGGACATTTAGTTTAAAGTTATGCTTCATGCCATTTTTGAACATCATCTTTGAAATAGTTGGAGAATATAGCTCATAAGACAAGTCATGCACAATTCATCATAACATATAGAATATCATCACAATTACAAGCATAGTTTTCAACACAACATAATACATACTCCAATCTTCACAAGACATAGTTCACATACATAAGTACATAGAAAGATCATATCAACATAATAGTACTATCACATGGGAAACACTAAGCTAAACTTGCGCAATGTATAGCTTGGATCCCATAATCCTATCCACACTAAGTCTCACTTTTAGGCTACCATGATCATGCATAACCTAAGCTCACACCACATATATGCAACCCAAAGTCAAACTAGTGCAATGCAAAGGTAAGGTCCCATAACCCAACCAAATGCTAAGTATCACATTTAGACCACCACCAACATCATATCTTTACTTTTAGTTCATTCACAACCAACACACATAAGTAAGGAGACATTCATGATCATAACTCATAACAAGTAAGTCAACCTTAACATTCATTCACATCACACATACATTAATCATAAGTCTTCATTATATAAGAGAACCTAACCATAACCTCTCTTAAAGTCTATTTGTGCAAATTATGGGTGAAGTCCCATACCCCGACTCATACTAAGTAGTACCTCTTAAAAAGTCATGATTAGAGTCCACGATCTTATTATAGCTCATATTCGTATCATTTAGGGAAATTAACCTCAACCGACATAGACCATGTGAGCGACATGGAATCCGGTGTTCTACTCCCATACCGAAAATAGAGTGTCCTACTTGCCGAAGGTAGAACGTACATCCTAGCTTTTAGGTGGATCCACTAGCTAAGTCCTATGTAGGCACATAATTTTGGGATATGAGGATTGCTACTAGAAACCTGGACTTGCTAAACGTAAAATGTTTCCATCCCATGAGGCAACATACATTGGGAACCCAGACTAACTAGCATAAAAGGAACCCATTGGGAAGCTGGACTTTCTAGCGTAAAAGTTTCCATCTCATTTTCATATCCAGTCTGTGCTAAGATTAATTCCCTTTAAAAGTTATATTAAGTGTTTACTTAATTTCAAGGTTATAAGAGAATGCACTAAGCACTCAAACCAACATTCATCATAATAGCTCAAAGATTTATTAGGTGAGAATTCCCTTTCACTTTAGCACCATCAATAAGTGAGTAAACCTTTCACATTATATTTATAGTGTGTTCATGATAAATAGACTTTCATTCAACACAGCAATACGACCATTGTCATAACATATCACACATAGCCATGTATAGGGGTATAGGAAAGGAGGATCTTGCATCAATACCACAATATACACAATAACTAAACACCTCCACCTTTCAAGTGGATAAACATGGTCATGTATATTTCATGCATAAAACTATGTAAAGGTGAATATGAGAACTAACCTTTCAATCAACACCATAGATACATTATCATCATAGACACTTCCTTATCAAGTGTTCATGAGCATGTACATAATACCACAATCACACATAATACACATATGTTGCATTTAAGAATCACATTGAGTCAACACCTCTAGCATTCAACATACATAACATAGATACAACCATGACTCAAGTAATATACTCATTTCATGCATAGACTCATATGATCATATTATAGGTCATGTGGGTGAAGGTTTTGCACAATAATGCCATATGCAACTTCAACCTACATAATAGCTTCCTTCTTTAAGCCTAAGCATCTTTAACTTATTCATATAAGCTTTTACCATGTAAACCTTAGGAATTATCTTCATGTTATGAGAATTACCCTCAAGCAACACCTCACATTGTAACCATGTATACCTAACTCTTAAGGTAAACTTAACTACGTACTTTATTCTTACTCAATTATAGATATGTAGCATCAAGTAGATTAGATCACAATACTACTTCAACCATGATCCATCAAATAAGACCTAATCAAGTTAGTTCATGTCTACAAGATTCATTCATAAGCAATTCATGTCTAAGTGGTTTAATATAAGGCAATTCACTAAGAAGTTTATCAATCTTAAAGGTTCACATCTAACCCTCAATTTGCCTCTTTCATGGTATAGCCCTAGAATCTTAGGTTAATCAATAATATAGGTAGATTCATACTTAGAGCATGTACTTAAATCACAATCAACTCACATCCAATCAATTTAGTCAACTTCTAACAACATTTATAGTGTAGAGAAGAGCCATAACTAGGTTTGGCGAAAACTCATGGATTCTTTGGAATTCAAGTTATAATCATCTAAAATCAGTAGTATTATCAATACCAAATATAATTCAATGTAAACATAATCTATTTTCAAGCTTTCATCATCAATCAAGTCATACCCTAGTTCACAATTTGGGAAGTAGGGGAAATCAGGGGTCCAAGGGAGATTTTTATCAAACTCCATCAATACTCCATTAATCCAACCATAAATCATCTTAAACAATCAAACTAAACCATAATTAAACAATTGAATTCTTTTTTAGAGAAGACCCATGACTAGATTTGAAAACCCTAGATTTGAGGAATTTGAAAACATAGTTGAAGGCGCATCTTGGTGAGAGCTACCCAAGAATGAAAATCATCCATGCCTTAGGTGTAGAATACCATCAAATTTATATGAAAAAGTCTTCTTCTTGAAGCTCTAGCTTGATCCCTTCCTATGTTCTTCAATGGAGTCTAGAGAGAAGATTTTTTGGAGGGAAAAAAATTTGGGATTTTGACTTTGGGTCTTTAGATGAATGGTTTAAAGTGATTAGTTTAAGGTCTATTAAATATTTGTAGGAGGTTATTTAACTAACTAATCACCCCTCCTAACCCCTAAAATTATTACTAAAATAACCCTCAACTCCTCACTTAAAACTAAACTACCAAAAACTGGCACTATCTACGGATCCCCATCCACGGACCGTGGATGGGTCTACTGAACGTGGTTTGGTCTCGTGGTTTGGGTCAGAGACTCATATTTTGTAGGCCAACTTAGGCCTGACCTACGTGGTGTAGGTTGATCTACTCGCCGTCAATTGAGGTCGTAAATTAAGTTGTTTTGACAGCTTTTTGGGCAGTGTTGGGGTCTTCCTCAAGGACCCCTTGGGTGGTCCTTGGGGAGTCGTACTTGGACGTTTAACCCCTAAACATGTCATTCTAAATACTGGAGCCATTTATCTTGATTTTAACCCTCATACGACACACCAAAACTCCACTACAAGACGCTACGACTAACTAGTTCAACTTACTAGTTTCCGGGCGTTATAGTCGTATCTTGACATTTAACCTTTAAATTCCTCAACCTTCACCCGGGAAACTATTTAACATCACTTAGTCAAGTTACCAACTTCAGATTCACGTGTGAGGCTCTAGTTTCACCTACTAGATTCTGTCAAGCATTAGCTAGGTCTTACTAGTTTTTACGCGGTGTTACAGACTGATTATGAGGAGCTAGGTGTTCGTGAGCCGGTTGTGTACGATGATTTAGCTCACCTTGAGGTAGCCATGGTTGAGACAGCTGTGCAGTCTTCTTTGAGAGAGACATTGATAGTGGGTTCCAGTGTAGCCAACAATGATGTTGCACCGGGCACTAATGCCCAGCTGATGGAATCACCAATATGCAGAGTTCACCACCTAGCCTGACAAGGGGCTTTTGACTCTTTTCAGTTTTTCTACTTAGTTATTTCATTGCATTTGAGGACAATTGCTAGTGTAGTTTGGTAGGTGAGGTATTCCAATATCTTCCTCTTTTGGGATGTTTTGTGGATATTTACTATTTTGTTTTATGAATGTTGGATCCTATCTTGTGGTGATATTTATATTGGTTGTTGTTCCATAGTGTTGATCCTTTGTTTTTAGTTTCAAATGGTTTTGAACATATTTTAATAATTGCCACTTCTTAATGTGTTTGATTGTGGTTGTTCTCTTGCATTTTTGAGTGTCGGTTGTTATCAATATCGATGATTTTAATAGTGCTCTTGATTCAACGATAAGAGTGTGTGGCTTCGAAGAGGAAAATTGAGTTACATAGGTCATATGTGAACTCCTAGAATCTTGTGGTGACTAGCCGATTGTTGAGTTGATCTCTTGTGATTATCGTTGAACGCCAGCTGAAAATTGTAGAGTCTTGTTTGGTGATTGCGTCGAGTGCCATGTGTTGTGAGGTTTTCTTGAAATATGTGGTTGATGATACCTAGAACTTGACCCGTTAGTTTAATTGATTGATGGAAGTAAGCGATTGAAATGATCTTAGGCAAAAATTGTGTAGAGTGAACCAAAAATTGATAATATACCTCTTTGTGGCCACCTTATGAGAGTGACAACCAAGCTTGACACCTTTTGAGCATATACTTTTCTTTGGAAGAAACTTGAACAACTTTGACCTCATTGTCCCATCACCTATAACCTTCATGAAGTATTGGTTTGTTTGAATAACAAACTTAGGCCAAAAGCCTAAGTTAGGGATGT
Organism: Solanum okadae; assembly: GCA_036553675.1. Classification (NCBI taxonomy): domain Eukaryota; kingdom Viridiplantae; phylum Streptophyta; class Magnoliopsida; order Solanales; family Solanaceae; genus Solanum; species Solanum okadae. The sequence continues at coordinate 31,234,579 of CM071682.1, forward strand.
GGTGAAAAAGAAGAAAAATCAAGGAATGTGAAAAATCCGCCATTGAAGGATCATGATGAAAAAGATGGAAACCCTCCATTTAAAAAAAGAGAAAGAAAAGAAAAAAGGTGAAAATGAAAAAGACTTAAAAAGAGAAGAGTTTGTGAAATAAAGCTTGTGAAAGGAGCAAAAGAAATGGGGTATCCAATGAGTCGTGCTTAAATAACTAATATGGTGGATTGAGAATATCGTTGAAGTGTAAAAAAGAAGGAGAAAAAGTGAATTGCAGGCCATACTTCATGAAGGTAGAAGTCACTAAACCAAAATGATCATACCTTTACACTCATCCCCGTTACAAGCCTTGAAAGACCTTTTTGATCTTGAGTGAGTTGAAAATAATGTTGATTGGAAAATAAGGGCAACCCTGTGGGTAGAGTCATGCATTTTTTCATCTTTGGGAGTGTGAGAATTGTATTTGATTCCGAAATTATAAAGTGTTGATGAACTTTGAGTGAGCTTGGAATCATTCTTGGTGTGAGGGCATTTGAATGATTTTTTTGAGCTTGAACTTGCATTTAAAGTAGGCATTGTGAGCATGATTTCCATTTGATAATGGTTAGTCATAATTTGGAACTTAGAGTGCACATTTGAACATTGTATTTGTAATTTGAAACTCTTGTATGCATTCGTGTTTAGTCTTGAGTAACACTATTTGTAGACATCCTTATTGAACTGATTGATCTTGTGTTTTACTTGAGGAAAAGCAAAAGTTTAAGTTGGGGTGTTGATAGTTTGGGATTTTGACTCATTTATGGCTTGTTATTCATAGTATTAGTGTCCTCGATGCCTATTTTGTGCTCTAAACTAATGTTTTAATGATAATTTGCAAATATAAAGGCAAAAGAGCAAGGCAAGGACAGTAACGGAAAAAATGAGTAAAAAAGATGACAAAAGATGAAGATAGTAAAACCTGAGAATCGCCAAAGCCATTGCGCGACTCACTGAGTGGCACTTCAGTTCGCCTAAAGTTCCAGACTGCCAGCCCTGGGGAGAAACCAACTTGGTGATAGATGTGGACCTTCGGTAAACCGCCTAATGGATCATCGACAAAAACTTGGATCGCCTAATGTTACAGGGTCTAAACGATGAAGAGCCAAGGCAAACCAATGATGGAATGGAGCTATTGGTGCATCACCGACTTTGTCGGCGATTCTCAACTAACTTCGCCGAGAGATCCTGAAAGCCAAAATTTGAGAACGTATAATTGAATTTCAAATAAAGTAGAAAGAGGAATCCAATCATTTTATGAGTAATTTTACCATTGCTTAACTTTGAGCTTTCGTTTGAGAATTTTTTTTACTTAGTTTAAGGAGATTTCTGGTAGATTTTGAGTTGGGTTGTTGATATTAAACATTTTGGATCATTGTAAAGACGTGGATTGCAATACCTATATTATGGAGAGCGTCATTGGTATTGATGTCTTACTTATTATGATGTGTGGCTAAAATCCCCAATCTTGGGGGTGTGATTATGTGATTAATTGATTTAATTAGTTTATGGGTGTTAGTAATTATTGATTAAATTGTTGTTTTGAAGTGGGTTTAATTTCTAATTGAGTTTTAACTTAAGAGTTGTAGTTGCGAATGCAGTTCTAATTTAGTGTTCTATGCTTGCTTGAGAAAGAGGTTTAAGAACAAAAATTACCCATTGATGATTGTAGTAATCGGGTTGTCATGGGTTCAGCTCAAGAGAGTGAATCTTAATCCGATTCTTCCTATCTAGCTCGGGAGAGTAGATAAATTGAGGTTTTGGTTTATAGTGTGATGCTTGTTGAGGTTCGAGAGAACTCACTTGATTCGTGGTAGTTAATCGAGAGATGGCTAATACACTTAAAGCCTAGCCTACCCAATAGATTCAGCGAACTTTGCTAATTGTTAATCACCTATTTAGCGAAATTGGTAATTAATCGATCATATCCCCAAGTATCCCATATCTACTTGATTACTCCCCTATTTTCCTTAGTTGATAATTGACAAACTTTAACCCTCCATTTGACACTTGTTGTGAACCCCTTTGATTTATTTCAATGATTTCAATAATTTCTATTCCTACAACCGATTAGAACATAGCTTTCACTTCGTAGTTGAATTCTAACTTGTTGATCTCCATGTGGGATCGACCCTAAATATTTGTTGGATTTATACTAGAATGAGATCGCCTACACCTAGTATTGGATGAGGTGTAGTTGAGTGTTTATTAGTGACATTCCAGTCTTGAAAGCAGTGCGGTATGCCTAGAGAGCATCATCCAACTTTCGAGACCAGTCGATCTGATTTCTGTTAATTGTTTTTTCTAGAATTCCCTTGATTTCTCGATTTGATACTTCAACTTGGTCACTTGTTTTTTAATAATAGGGAGTTGCAACTTTATGCTTGACTCCGTATTTTCTCAACAACGAAGAAAACAAGCAATAGCAAAAATTAGACTCGCCATCGCTGATAATAGCACGTGGGGTACCAAACCTTGTGAAAATGTATCGCTTCAAGAATTGCACAACACTCTTTCCTTAATTGTTGGGCAAAGCTACAGTTTCTACCCATTTAGAAATGTAATTAACCACAACCAAGATATACTTATTTCCGAAAGAGCACACAAATGGTCCCATTAAGTTGATTTCCCAGACATCAAACAACTCTACTTCTAGAATTGGAGTAAAAGGTAGTTCATGTTTTCTCGATACACCCCCTTGATTTTGACATTGGATACATTGCTTAACGAGGGAATGAACATCATGGTATAATAATGGACAATAGTAGCCACTTTGAAGTACTTTGGCGGCTGTGCGCACCCCGCTATGATGTCTACCAACCAGCAAAGCATTGCAAGCATCGAGAATTGCATTTACTACCACTTCTGGTACACACCTTCTAATTATCTGATTTGCGCATTCTTTAAAAAGGTACGGTTCATCCCAGAAGTACCTCTTTACATCGAACAAGAACTTCTTTTTTGATAAAAATTTAGGTCGTCGGGCATAATCCCACTTACTACATAGTTAGCAAAGTCAGCATACCAAGGTGAGTTGCCATGGGTTATCCTCATCATTGTTTCGCCGGGAAATTCTCCCTCAATGTCCCTCTTACCGGGATCAACAATATTTGTTTCTAGCCGAGACAAGTGATCCGCAACTTGGTTCTCACACCTCTTTCGATCTTTTACCTTGAGATCAAACTCTTGCAACAACAACACCTACCTAATCAATCTTGGCTTTGCATATTTATTATCTATCACATATCGAATTGTAGCATGATCCGTGTGCACCACAACCTTTGTTCCAACCAAATACGCTTTAAATTTCTCAAACGCATACACCACCGCTAGTAATTCGTGCTCTCTGGAGTTATAATTCTTTTCAGTTCCATTCAAGGTCTTACATTCATAATAAACCGAGTGAAATAGCTTGCCTTTTCGTCGACCAAGAACAACTCCCAAAGCAGCACCACTAGCATCACACATGAGTTCGAACGGAATACTCCAATCGAGGGCAATAATGATTGGGGTTGGAACTTGTTTTTCTTTGAAGCACAAAAAAGCTTTTAGGCAAGATTCATCAAAGTTGAAGGTGATTGCTTCTCTAATAACTTACAAAGAGGGTGAGCTACCTTGGAAAAATCGTTTATAAACCGCCTGTAGAAACCTTGTAGAAACCCGCATGGCCTAGAAAACAGCAGACACCTTTTACCGAAATAGGAGGAGGTAATTTTTCAATGACTTCGACTTTAGCTTGATCCACTTGTATTCCTTTACCTGAAGTTTTATGTCCCAAAACAAAGCCCTCTTTCACCATGAAATTACATTTCTCCCAATTTAAAACAAGATTGGTTTCCACGCACCTTTGTGGTACCTACCCAAGGTGTTCAAGACATGCTTCAAATGAATCACCAACAACCGAAAAGTCATTCATAAATACCTCTATTGAGTCTTCAACCATATCTGTGAAAATAGAAAGTATACCTCATTGGAATGTTGTCGGAGCATTGCACAACCCAAAATGCATTCTCTTGAAAGTAAATGTTCCCTAGGGAAATGTAAAAGTAGTTTTCTCTTGATCTTCTAGTGCAATGAAAATATGGTTGTACCTGAAATAACCATCTATAAAGCAATACCATCCATGCCCCGCAAGCCAATCAATCATTTGGTCATAAATTGCATAGGAAAATGGTCTCTCTGAGTCCATGCATTCAATTTCTGATAGTCCATGCATACACGCCACCCGGTAACTGGTCTCATAGGCACAAGTTCCCCTTTTTGATTTGTAACTACCATAATCCCTCATTTCTTTGGTACACATTGCACGGGACTCACCCATAAGCTATCCGTAATAGGGTACACCACATCCACATCGAGCCACTTAATGATTTCCTTCTTCACCACTTCTTGCATCAGTTGGTTTACCCTCCTTTGATGTTCAACGCTTGGTTTGCATTCACTATCCAATTTGATCTTATGAGTATAAATTAACGGGGGAATCCCCACAATATCAACAATTGTCCATCTGATGGCTTTAATATATCGTTTCAGCACATCGACATGTAATTTTACTATCAATTTAAGCAGGTCTGCAACAATAATGATGGGCAAGGTGTTATTTTCTCCCAAAAATACATATCGAAGGTGGGATGGGATCACTTTCAACTCAAGCTTTGGTGGCTCTTCGATGGATGGTTTAGCGTGGGGGCTTTTTTTTTTAAGATCAATGTCAAGCTTCAATGGGTTCTTAGAGTAAGAACCTAAACTTGATAGAGCAGCCACAACTTCATCACAACGTTAAACTTCCTTATCATCATAATTTGAAAGGACGGCAGGCAGAGGTTCCCCCACACAAAACACCTCACTTACACTAGCAACCGCCTCATTAATCACATCAATGGTTGAAACTATACGAATGTCACTCGGTTGCTTCATCAATTTGCACACATTGAAAGTAACCTTCTCATCATTTACTCAAAATTTCAATTCACCACTTTCAACATCCACAAGAACTCTTGCCATAGCCAAAAAAGGCCTACCTAATATAATAAGTATCTAGGCGTCAATCTCACAATCCAAAATAACAAAGTCAGCCGGAAAAATGAACCTATCCACTTTCACCAAAATATCATAAAGTATGCCTATAGGACTCCTTATAAATTAATCAGCCATGAGAAGATGCGTTGTTATGGATTTACGTTCACCCAATCCAAGTTGTTTGAAAATGAAATACGACATCAAGTTAATACTTGCCCCCATATCGACCAAATCTTTGGCAAATTGAAGCCTCCCAATAGTACATGGAATAGTAAATGCCCCCGAATCAACTTTCTTGATAACCACATTGCTTGTCATGATGACACTACAACTATGAGATAACTCAGCCATTTCAAAATCCATACTCCTCTTCTTGGTGATTAATTGTTTCATGAACTTTGCAAAGCCCAACATTTCCAACGCTTCTACTAAATGAAGATTGATAGACAAAGTCTTGAACACAGATAGAAATTTTTGGAACTGTGCATCTTCATCCCGCTTATTGAGTCTTTCAGGGAATGGTGGGTTGAATTTGTCCAAAGGTTTTGTAGGCTTGCAGCCCCCTCATTATATGTTTACAATTCCTCGGTGATGAGTTGTCTTTGAATTTCCTCAATCTCTTTTGATGTGTCATTTTTCGGTTCTTAGTAGGATCCCTCTACACCAATGGCATCATCTCCTTCTTTACTACTGTTTGCCTCACCATTCACTTTAAGAAGACCACCTACTAATTTCCCACTCCGAGTCAACACCGCCAAGCATTTATCATGATTAATCATTGAACTCACCATCAAATCATCTGCAAACCTCTCTTGCGTCTTGGACTCTAACTAGGCTGAAAGTTGACTCATTTGACATTCAAGTTGCTTGATAGAATACGAGTGAGAGTTTACCTTATTATTCAAGGATGAGAAGTCAGCCTTCATTTCTTTAAGCATTTTGTGGATCCTTCCACCTTATTTAGAATGCGGGACAACAAATCATCTACCCGAAAGCTCCCATAACTCTCCCTAGATCTTGGACTATCAACTGTGTGCATGTAACAATCATCATTGTCATCTTCTCTACTCCAAGATTTATCTGTTTTAGCCCAATATTGATTGTAACCTCTCCATCCATCCTCGCTAAACAAGTTCCAACCTTGATTCCCGCCAAACATTAAAGAGCACGGGCAAGAACCCTCCTATAGCATTGACACTTTTTGTTCCTCTTTGTTTTCATAAATGTAACACCTCAAAACCTACCTTAAATACTTCAACAGAAAAAGGGGTGAACCGAAATTTTTTGGTGAACCACGGAGCCCTTCACATTCCGTGGATCACCACACGAGCCGTGGGAGGGCTCATACAGGAAGGACAGAACCACCCAGGATCAGGCATCAAACCACGGAGCCCTCCATATGTCATGGTCTTGATGACGGGTCGTGGTGGCGTCTGTGGACCTGTTACGACTCGGAAAACTAGTAGGTGAAACTAGAGCCTAACGAGTGTGTTAATTGAGTTTGATGTGGGGTTTTGAGTTGTAAAATGATGTCCCGAGATTAGGTTGAGGGGTTTAGGGGTTAAACATCAAGGTACGACCCCCCAAGGACCAACCAAGGTTCCTTGAGGGGGACCCTAAAGCCTAACCCACAAAACCCCTAAATTTGCCAAAAAACTATCAAAAAGTTGGGGACCTACGCATCTACGGACCTTGGAACACCTCCGTAGGTCAAGGCCCCAAATGGGGAGTTTCAGACCCAAACCACAGACGTGCAGTATGGGGAGTCACCCCACGTACAGTCCATGGGTCTAGGGCGTGAGTCTCACCTTGGAAATCTGCCCAATCTCGGCCAATTGAGGGGTTAAATGGTAAATTCCTAATTCATTGATTATGGGTTGGGGACGGTTCATTTTGATTAATTAGAGTTATTTAAGACTTTTAAAAGTACTAAAACCCCTTTTTCAATTCATTATTCTCAAAACACAAAATTAGAAAACTACCATCCTCTCCAAATATTCTCTGTCTAGAAACCTGGAGAAGAAGGAGTCAAGGTTTGAAGCTCAAGATTACATCTTTATCACTCAATTTTGTGGATTTTCTACAACCAAGTTATGGTAGTCTTCATATTTAATTAAGTTTCCTTCAAGGAGCCCTTTAAAAAGATGATTTCAAGTTTTCGAAACCCCCCAAAAAGCAAAGCTTTCAATATATACATGAGTTCAATTCCAAAACATTTTCAAAGGTATAATATGTGATGAATTATGAATTAATTATTGAATTAATGATGAATTATGATGAATTTACCCAATGAACCCATGTTTCCCTCAAAATACTAAATTGGAAGTTTGTGATTTGGGTTGGTTGATTATGGGATCATTTTGAATTGTTTATGTCTATATTGAATTAGTTATTGAATTATGATATTCCACTTATATAATGTAGTATTCTAGATGTTTGGGTTGACATTGATTCATAGCCTTGTAGGGCAATTTCATTAAGGATTTTTGCATTATCATGTGTGAAGTAAATGCATGTGATCTCAATGAAAGTATTATGATCATGTTTAGAATTCATTTGTGTTATTATTGAAAGCCTATTCTCAATTAACACTTGTTAATGATGATGATAGAATGTGAAAGGCTTCCTAAATATAATGTACATCTTAAATTGGTAGGTTTAGGCATCCTCTTCTTGTGTAAATGAAAGTAATGCTGATTGATGTATCTTGAATTGGTAGGCTTAGGCATCCTCTTCTTGTATAAATGAAAGTAATGTGAATGGTGTACTTTGAATTGGTAGGCTTGGGTATCATCTTCTTGTATAAGTGAAAGTAATGTGATTGTGGTATCTTCAATTGGTTTGCTTAGGCATCATCTTCTTGTATAAGTGAAAGTAATGTGATTGTGGTATCTTCAATTGGTTTGCTTAGGCATCATCTTCTTGTATAATTGATGTGTCTTGACTTAATGAACATGAATCGATAGGCCAATGGCATTCCTTTCATAATGATTTAATGAACTAATGTACTATGAATCGATAGGCCAATGGCATTCCTTTCATGAGTAATAATGTAAAGATGAATCTTGGATCAATAGGCCAATGGCATTCCTTTCATGAGGATTCAATGAGCTATCCTAATAATGTACCATGGATCAATAGGCTTATCGAATTCCTTTCATGTGTGTAATGCTGTACCTTGGGTCGATAAGCCAATGGCATTCCTCTCAAGTACAATAATGTAATGTGAATGAACTACTCTATGGGAATGGAGGTTAAGTACCGAGTGGATATGGTAAGATTGAAGCTCTCCCTATGTTAGGCTGGGTTTCAATGAACATATTTCTTATCCCATAACTATGTGCCCGCATAGGTTATTAGCTAGTGGATCCACCTAAGCTAAAATGTTACCGGTCCTACCTTAGGAAAGTAGACCAACCCTTTACGGTGTGGGATAGACACCGGATTCCATGTTAAGCTCACATGGTCTATGTCGATTAATGCTTATTCCCATCATGTGAGATACATGCTATGGTTGCTTGAGAATTTTTATAAAGTGTGGGTGTTAGTATGGGATGCCATCCATGCATTGCACGAGTAGACTTTCAGAGGTCTATGGTGTGATTCTACAATGTCTTACTGTCTAATGAATGAATGTGCCCTTAATGAACTTTATGAGAATGTTGACTTAAAAACTTAATCTAATGATGCATGCTTTACTGGGATGGTATTATGAGTTACTTCCTTGGCATGACTTATGAAATGTTTATGTTCCTTATGTATGAGTATTGTGTAAAGATGAAAATGAAGAATGGTAAGAACCCTTTTGGTGGCTTCAAAGTGGTACTTAGTATGGATGGTGGTCTGGGACGCTATTCATACATTGCACAAGTATAACTTAGGGTTACTTGAGGTGAAAGCTCTAATGTGATGAAATGGCTGGTATGTTGGTTATGTTTGTATCTTATGCGTCTTATATTTATGTTCATGATGTTTCTCAAAATTTGCATACAACATGATTTTCAAATAAAATGTCCTTTTTAAGCATGGTTTTTGCTTGGCTATCATACTTAGTACATTAAATGTGCTAACCCATATTTCTACCTTTTTCTATAAAGTGTAGGTTTCGGCAAGTGTGTTGAGTTCTCCTAGTTTAAGCTTCAATTGATTTCCCTCCATAGCTTGTGGTATGTCCTCATGGATCCGAGGATAAGTGCTTTATTGATGTTTCATGTTTTTCATTGTACTAGATACTTCTTAGACTTTCTATTGTAAAGGGTCGTGACCCTACTTTTGATTTAAAGATGTTTTTAGATGGCCATGTGAGACAAGTAGACTTCCGTTGTTTTAAATGATGTTTTCGATTGTATGGATTTAAAAGTGTTTTAAATTCCGCACTATTTTTATTATCCTATGTGATGACATGATATGAGTCTTGTATGAGACTTTTCGAAGTCTTGTATGCCGTGTCACGTCTGGGGTGTAGGCTCGGATCGTGACAAATATGGTATTAGAGCACAAGATATTGAGATGGTTTTTAGGATTGATGTCTCACAGGACACGTCGAGTAGAGTCTTGTTCATAGTGTGAAGCACACCACATTTAAGAATGAGAGGCTATAAGACGTTAGGAAACTACACTTTCATTACTCTTTGAAGTCAGCCATAAAGTTTAGCTCTACAAAAGTCCCTTTCCTAACCCTTCTCTTGTGTTTATAGGATATGAATACAAGAAGGGCGACCGCAAGAAGGATGGAATAGGAGAATGTGAATGAAGGAGTTCCTCCCCAAGGTCCTCAAGGTGACCAAGTTCCTCAAGGAAATCAAGTTCAGGTTGATCCTCTTGCCATGTCCAATGAAGAAGTTAGGTCAGCTCTTTTAATGATGGCTCAAGCCGTAACTACTCAAGCCCAAGCTATGACGGCTCAAGTCACTAGTGGTGTTGAGACTCATATGAACCCTAATGTGAGAACTATGGCTTCTAGGTTGAGAGACTTTGTGAGGATGAGTCCTCCAGTATTTCTTGGTTCCAAGGTGGGAGAGGATCTCCAAGAGTTTATGGATGAGATGTATAAGGTAGTTAATGCTATGGGGGTGATTTCTATAGAAAAAGTGGAACTAGCCGCTTACCAATTGAAGGATGTTGCCCAAGTTTGGTTTACTCAATCGAAAAGCAATAGGCCGGTAGGAGCGGGTCCTATCGATTGGGAGGTGTTTAAGAAAGCATTCCTTGATAGGTTCTTTCCTCGTGAGAAGAGGGAACCTAAGGTAGAGGAGTTTATCAACCTTAGGCAAGGAAGCATGAGTGTGCAAGTGTACTCCTTGAAATTTACCCTATTGTCTAAGTATGCTCCATCTTTGGTGTCTAACCCGAGGGATGAGATGAGTAGATTTTTGACGGTGTGTCCGACTTAGTTGAGGACGAGTGTTGTACGGAAATGCTCCATAATAACATGAATATCTCTAGGCTTATGGTGTTTTCTCAATAAATTGAGGAGTTGAAAATTAAGAAAAAGAATAGGGAGATAAAGAGAACTAGGTCTGATGAGCAAGGTCAACCAAAGTTCAAAAAGAGAGCTTTTAACCAAGATTCTTCAAGCACTCCTAGGGTTAACCAAGAGAAAGGTAGTGGGTCTCCATATCCTAAACCTAAATTGCACCACTTGTGGAAAGAAACACTATGGGAAGTGCCTAGCCGGTACGTATGGTTGCTATGGTTGTGGAAAGAATGATCATCCGTGAAAAATTTCCCTACTCTTATGGCCAAAGGAAGAGAGGCGAAGCAAGCTTTTCTAAGTGGACCGGATCCCAATGCTCCAAAGTATGGTCATTTCTATGCACTCCGTTCTAGTGAGGACAAATGAGCTCTTCCGGATAAAGGCACCGGTATGTTGATGGTTCCTTATAGTTATGAATGTCTTGTTAAGGTCCCTATGTTATTTTCATGTTAGCCTTAGTATGGGTTTACTCACAAGGGGGGATATAGTATGTTGAGTAGTAAGGTTGTTGAGAGTTCCGATATCCTTATCTCTTTCCTTCTATTCCTATTCAAGCTTGAGAAAAAGAGTTCCTTGTAGCTTGTTTCATGTTTTGGAGTCATGTGTGATTATGAGTTTCCATGGCCTCCTTATGTTATGCAGATTCTTGATGAATTCATGTTTAAATGAGAAAATGAGTTTTCATGATTTATGTTCCTCATGTTGATGTGCATTTAGTATGAGTTGCCTATATACTTCATGAGGTGAATTGTCGAACATGCCTAAATGTGATTTTAAGACTAATTGCATAATTTGGTTAATGATGTTATGATGAGCATGATTTGAGTTGGAGAAGGTAATTCCTCCAATGAAATGAGAAATGTTGAAGTTTTCATGCATAATGAGTTTGTAGATGTAGTTCCTACTTTCTTGTGTTACATTGAGTATGTTTGAGATGGAGTTGATGTTTCCTCTTAGCTTTGTGCATTGTTTATGATGTTTCATGCATAATGGGCTGCTAGTCTTGAGTCTTTATTTCCCTAAAGTGTTTAAAGTGTCATTTGAGGACGAATCTTTCCAAGGGGGAGATAATGTTACGACCCGGAAAACTAGTAGGTGAAACTAGAGCCTAACGAGTGTGTTGATTGAGTTTGATATTGTGTTTTGAGTTGTAAAATGATGTCCCGAGCTTAGGTTGAGGGGTTTAGGGGTTAAACGTCAAGGTACGATCCCCCAAGGACCAACCAACGGTCCTTGAGGGGGACCCTAAAGCCCCTAAATCTGCAAAAAGCTGTAAAATAGTTGGGGACCTACGGATGGGACCTACACCCCGTAGGTCCATCCACCCCCCTTGGAATACCTCCATAGGTCAAGTCCCCAAATGGGTAGTTTCAGAACCAAACCATGGACGTGCAGTACGGGGTGTCACCCCACTCACAGTCTGCGGGTCTAGGGCGTGAATCTCACCTTGGCAATCTGCCCAATCTCGGCAAAGTGAAGGGTTAAATGGTAAATTCCTAATTAATTGGTTATGGGTTGGGGACGGTTTATTTGTATTAATAAGAGTTATTTAAGGCTTCTAAAAGTGTTAAACACCCTTTTTCAATTCATTATTCTCAAAACACAAAATTAGAAAACTATCCTCCTCTCCAAATATTCTCTCTCTAGAAACCACCATTGGAGAAGAAGGAGTCAAGGTTTGAAGCTCAATATTTCATCTTTCTCCCTCAATTTTGTGGAGTTTCTACAACCAAGGTATGGTAGTCCTCATCCTTGATTAAGTTTCATTCAAGGAGCCCTTTCAAAAGATGATTTCAAGTTTCCAAAATTCCCCAAAAAGCTAGGTTTTTAATCTATGAATGGGTTCAATTCCAAAATATTTTTCAAAGGTTTATATGTGATGAATTATGAATGAATTGTTGAATTAATGATGAATTATGACGAATTTCCCCTATGAATCCATGTTTCCCCCAAAATACTAAATTGGAAGTTTGTGATTTGGGTTGGTTGATTATGGGATCATGTTGAATTATTTATGTCTATATTGAATTAGTTATTGATTTATGAGTATTGCCTTATCTAATGTAGTATTCTATATGTTTGGGTTGAGATTGATTCATAGCCTTGGAGGGTAATTTCATGAAGGATTTATATATGATCATGATGTGAAGTATATGCATGTGATATCAATAAAATTATTATGATCATGTTTAGAATGAAATTGTGTTATTATTGAAAACCTATTCTCAATTAACACTTATGAATGATGATGATAGAATGTGAATGGCTTCCTAAATGTAATGTACATCTTGAATTGGTAGGCTTTGGCATCCTCTTCTAGTGTAAATGAAAGTAATGTTGATTGATATATCTTGAATTGGTAGGCTTAGGCATCCTCTTCTTGTATAAATGAAAGTAATGTGAATGTGTACCTTGAATTGGTAGGCTTGGGCATCATCTTCTTGTATAAGTGAAAGTAATGTGATTGTGTTATCTTCAATTGGTATGCTTAGGCATCATCTTCTTGTATAATGGATGTGTCTTGACTTAATGAACATGAATCGATAAGCCAATGTCATTCCTTTCATAATGATTTAATGAACTAATGTACTATGAATCAATAGGCCAATGGCATTCCTTTCATGTGTAATAAGGTAGAGATGAATCTTGGATCAATAGGCCAATGGAATTCCTTTCACGAGGATTCAATGAGCTATCCTAATAATGTACCATGAATCAATACTCTTATGGCATTCCTTTCATGTTTGTAATGTGTACCTTGGGTCGATAGGCCAATGGCATTCCTCTCAAGTACAATAATGTAATGTAAATGAACTACTCTATGGGAATGGAGGCTAAGTACCGAGTGTATATGGTATGATGGATGCTCTCCCTATGTTAGGCCGGGTTTCAATGAACATCTTTCTTTTCCCATAACTATGTGCCCGCATAAGTTATTAGCTAGTGGATCCACCTAAGCTAAAATGTTACCGGTCCTACCTTAAGCAAGTAGACCAACCCTTTATGGTGAGGGATAGACACCGGATTCCATGTTAAGCTCACATGGTCTATGTCGGTTAATGCTTATTCCCATCATGTGAGATACGTGCTATGGTTGCTTGAGAAGTTCTATGAAGTGTGGGTGGTAGTATGGGATGCCATCCATGCATTGGAAGAGTAGGCTTTGAGAGGGCTATGGTGTGATTCTCCAATGTATTAATTAATGTCTAATGAATGAATTTTCCCTTAATGAAGCTAATGAGAATGTTGACTTAAATGCTTAATGTAATGATGCATGCTTTACGTGGATGGTATTATGAGTTACTTCCTTGTCATGACTTATGAAATGTTTATGTTCCCTATGTTAGAGTATTGTCTAAAGATGAAAAGGAAGAATGGTAAGATCCCCTTTAGTGGCCTCAAAGTGGTAGTTAGTATGAATGGTGGTATGGGACGACATTCATACATTGCACAAGTATAGATTAGGGTTACTTGTGGTGAAAGCTCTAATGTGATGAAATGGCTTTTATGTTGGTTATGTTTGTATCTTATGCCTCTTATACTTATGTTCATGATGTTTCTCAAAATTGGAATATAGTATGATTTTCAAATAAAATGTCCTTTTTAAGCATAGTTTTTGCATGGCTATCATACTTAGTCCATTAAATGTGCTAACCCATATTTCTACCTTTTTCTACAAAGTGTAGGTTCCGGCAAGTGAGTTGAGTTCTCCTAGTTCAAGCTTAGATTGATTTTCCTCCATAGCTTGTGGTATGTCCTCATGGATCCGAGGACAAGTGCTTTATTGATGTTTCATGTTTTTCATTGTACTAGATACTTCTTAGACTTTCTATTGTAAAGGGCCGTGACCCTACTTTTGATTCAAAGATATTTTTATATGGCCTTGTGAGACAAGTAGACTTCCGTTGTTTTAAATGATGTTTTCGATTGTATGGAATTAAAAGAGTTTTAAATTCTACACTATTTCTAATATCTTAGTTGGGGTCATTTTGGTCTTTTCCCCGATGTGTTGGACACTTAAACTATGCCGTTTTACTTAGTTTAAGCCTAATAATTTAGTCAGAAGTTAGCCAAATCATTTATTCTCCAAAATTCACCAAAACTTAGAGTAAAAAGAGGAGAAAAAGTTGACCTACCCCTCAAGAACAAGTAGAAGATTTTCTTAAGTTCAGCTTAGAAATCCAATTTCTCTATGAATTTCGTCACCAGGTATGTGGGATTTCACTAGTGTGTTCCTTTCATCCACTAGGTCTCTAGAATTAAGTTAGATCCTTGATTCTCTATATCTTGTTTAGACCTAGGGTTTCTAAGACCTTAGATATTGGTTGTGATTTAGTTGTTATAGTATTCTTTTTTGAATTATCATGTTTTCTTGGAATCGTTGTTAAATTCCTTGTAAGAAACTCAGAACCCTAGTAGTGTAGTTTCTTTTAGTTCATGGAATGCACTTGCTAGGTTAGTAATATAGATGATCATGCCTCAGTTTTTGAATGTCACATTATTAGTATATAAATGTTTCATTCTCAGATTTGCATGTAAGTATTTTGAGCTATTTAGTATTTTAGTCATAATGTCTCATATACATATTCAATTGGGAGTAGACTTAACACCGAGTTGGACTAAGGTTCAGCGTACCCATTAGTCCCAGAACTATGTGCCCTATAAGAGTATAAGTTCCCTCTGTTGGGCATCAAATTTAGTGATCATGCCAGCCATTTCTTTATACCCCTAGCAAGGTATATTAGGTCATCTCGATGGGGTGTATGCATCGGACTCCACGTTTAGCTCACGTGGTTTTATGTCGATTAATAGAAGCTCCAATAGTAGGACTCTTAGTGCATTGACCAGGTTTTCAATTATACTTCAGTATTCAGTTAAGCATGTTATTTTCATGATTAGTAGTTGGTCATTGCATCCAGTTTAGATATTTCAGTATCGTTAAGTATTTACAGTATTGTTCAATTATGCCTTGTTTCATCTTGTATAAGTTTATTCAGCTTAGTATCTATATTCTACATGTTCAATAACTTCCAAGTACTAACATATATTTTGCGCTACATCCTTTCATGATATAGGTTCATGTACTCAGCATTCAAAGCACACTTAGATCGATTCTCGATATGTATTCAACATCTTTAGTGGTGAGTCCTTGATGTTAGCATAATCAAGACACAACTTCCAATTCAAGTGTCTACGATCGTACAATAGTAATATAACCCAATCGAATGGGTTGAAGTCGAGTTCCAAGGGAGCGGTTTCTAAGAATTAAGAGTTAAACGCGAATATGCTAGAGTTAACCATAGCTAAAAACATTGTCGAGTAAAAACATGATAAATTAAGGGGTTGACACAAATGTCAATTATCAATGGGGGGTTTGTAGTCGATTAACAACTAAAACACAGAAAATACAAAGATGCGAATATAGGAGACGGGATTCTTGTGATGTGATAGGAATACGGGATAAACTACACAATTGGGTAAATGCTATTAATAATCAATTGTTGAACATTTGTAACTAGGCTAGACTTTAGTGGGGGTAAATTCTCTCTCGAGCAACTTACCCTGAATCAACTAGGTTTCTCTCAAACACCGAGTTGATGCTTTTAAGCACAACCTCCGCCTTAGCCTAGGATTCTAGGATTCACTCTCTCAAGCTGAACCCATGACGACCCAATAACCACCGGTTATCGATTTAGTAGTCTTAGTTTTAAAACCTCTCTATTGAGCAAGCCAAAAACACTAAGATGAAATCATAATTGCAACTACAATCCCATTAAGTTCAAACACAACTACTAAACGAAATCACATTTAAACACCAAATAGACTAACAATAAGCAATACCCAACAGGAAATTTAACCTATATTCACAAAATCACACCCCAAGAATTGGGGTTTAGCTAGACATAGAAAAAAAGAAGAAAATGATACCAAATCGAAGTAAGATCAACTGGGTATGATTTATATTCACTTAAATTGAGTCTAAGATGAAGAATCTTCAACACCCACTTCTAATTTCTTGGAATTGGAAGTCTTCAAATCTCCAAAAGCTAAGAAAACATATTCTCTACTAGAAAACTTAGAAAATAAAATTGTTGTATCTGAAATTGCATACTAAGATAAAAATTCAAACTAATATTTATAGTTTTCAAAAAATGTGCTGCAAAGGATCAATCGGTGCAGTTAGTTAGGATTGTCGATGCACTCGGCGATCTGCCTTTTAGTGTGCTTCATCGCCTTTCAGCTCTTTCATTCAACATCTTCGCATTCTAGATCATTGGGCGATTTAGTACTGCTTCGCAGAATGGTTCAGTGATACGCTGACTGCTTCTTTTTATCGCCGACTTGATCTTTTCCTTTAGGGATCAGCACATTAGAACTTTGGGCTAGGTTAAGGCCATTCAACGACTCGCCGAATGCATTAGGCGATCCTCATACCTTCTTTTCTTCGTCTTTTCAGCCATTTTGTTCCTTTTTGCCAAGTAGTGTCCATGCTTTCCTCAAACTCCAAATCCCTGAAACTTAAGGATTTACATCAGTTATTGAGACAAAATATGCATTTGAGGGCACTAATTCTATTAAAATAAAACCCTAAATGATTCCAAATTGTGGACTCATCAATCCTCATACTTGGAGGACAACAGAGGGACATAGCAGATTTTGTGGCTAAGTGCCTAATTGCCAACTTGTTAAGGCAGAACATCAGAAACCAAGAGGTAAGACTCAAGAGATTAACATTCCTACATGGAAGTTGGAATTGATAAACATTGACTTCATCATGGGTTTACCTCGTACTCGTAGACAGCATGACTCCATTTGGGTGATAGTGGATAGATTTACTAAGTCTGCTCACTTCTTCGCTATCAAGACTACAGATTCAGCGGAGGTCTACGCTAAACTCTATTTCTAAGAGATAGTCAGGTTACATCGGGTTCCTTTGTCTATCACTTCTGATAGAGGTCCTCAGTTTACCTCTCATTTCTGGAAAGCGTTTCAGAAAGGTCTTGGTACCAAAGTGACTCTTAGTACAACATTTCATCCACACATGGATGGTCAGGTAGGACGTACCATTCAGACCTTAGAGGAAATGTTAAGAGCTTGTGTGATCTATTTGAAGGGTAGTTGGGATGATCACCTAGCTCTTATAGAGTTCCGTTACAAGAAAAGTTTCCATTCCAGTATTCAGATGGTCCCGTATGAGGCACTATATGGGCGTAGATGTAGATCCCTGATTGGTTGGTTTGAAGTAGGTGAAGCAGCATTGATTGGGCCAGATTTGGTTTATGAAGCTATGGAAAAAGTTCAGCTCATCAGAGATACACTAAAGACAACTCAAAGTCGTTAGAAATCCTATGCAAATGTGAGGAGAAGGGACTTAGAATTTGAAATAGATGATTGGCTTTTACTGAAGGTGTCACCTATAAAGGGAGTGATGAGATTTGGAAATAAATGGAAGCTCAGTCCTAGATTTGTAGGTCCTTACAGAATCCTGAAAAGGGTGGGTAATGTGGCCTATGAGTTAAAGTTGCCAGCAGAACTAGCAGTCGTCCATCCAGTGTTTCACATTTCCCTGTTGAATAATTGTATGGGTGATCCAACATCAATTGTACCATTAGAGAGTGTGTCATTGAAGGATAGTCTCATTTATGAGGAGGTGCCAGTTGAAATTCTTAACCGTCAGGTTCGTAGGTTGAGGAATAAAGAAGTCGCTTCAGTGAAGGTTTTGTGGAGGAGTCAGTCTCTAGAGGAAGCTACTTGGGAAGCAAAAGCAGCCATGAAGGCCAAGTATCCTCATCTATTTCCTTATGATTCCTCTTCTCCTTGAGGTAATAGTGCATCTCCAGTCTCTTAGTTACTCTTACGTAAATTCAGTCTTAGTATAATGTTCCTTCAGTTGTTCTTGCATTTCAGCATATGTCCATGTTCTTGGAACTCAATTCACTTAGATATATGTTTTTAGTACTTAGTGGTAGGGATTGTTGCTCCTTCCCTCTATACTCAGCTTGTTTAGACTTCATTCGAGGATGAATGTTCCCAAGGGGGAGATATTGTAACACCTCGAAACCTACCTTAGTACTTCAGTAGAAAAAGGGGTGAACCAAAAATTTGTGGTGAACCACAGAGCCCTTCAGGGGCTTTGGATCAGCACAAGAGCCGTGGGAGGGCTCATATAGAAAGGACAGAACTATCCATGATCAGGCATCAGACCCCGGAACCCTCCACGGGCTGTGGTCTTGATTATGAGTCGTGGTGGCATTCGTGGACCTAAACTAGCAGACCCCCAACCCAAGTGAAGAACCATGGTGGCCTTCACGGTCCATGGTCCTTCACACGAGTCATGGTGGGCTCATGGATGGACCCTCCCCCAAATCCAGTAGACCTTGGCCTACAACTACTACCCACTTGACGGGCTGTGGTCCCTTTGACGGTCCAATAGTGGCTCCGTGGAGGGGCCCCGTCAGATTTTAAATTGGGGTCAATTTGGTCTTTTCCTCGATGCATTGGACATTTAAACTTCGTCGTTTGACACCTAAACTCCATCGTTTTACACATTTTAAGCCTTGTAATTTAGTCAGAACTTATCCAAATCATTTATTCTCCAAAATTCATCAAAACTTAGAGCAAAAAGAGGAGAAACAGTCAACCAACCCCTCAAGAACAAGAAGGAAATTTTCTTCAGTTCAACCCACAAATCCAAATGATTTCTCCATGAATTTCGTCCACGAAAATGTGGGATTTCACTAGTATGTTCCTTTCATCCACTAGGTCCGTAGAATTCAGTTATATCCTTGAATCTCTATATCTTCTGTAGACCTAGGGTTTCTAAAACCTAAGATATTGGTTGTGATTTGGTTGTTATAGTATTTTTAATCTAATTATCATTTTTTCTTGGAATCGTTCTTAAATTTCCTGTATGAAACTCAGAATCCTAGTTTTGTAGTTTCTTTTAGTTCATGAAATGCGATTTCTAGATTAGTAAAACAGATAATAATGCCTCAGTTTTTGAATGTCATATTATTAGTATATAAATGTTGCATTCTCAGATTTGTATGTCAGTATTTTGAGCTATTTAGTATTTTAGTCATAATGTGTCATATACATATTCAGTTGGGAGTAGACTTAAGACCGAGTTGGACTAGGGTGCAGCATACTCTTATAATCCCAGAACTACGTGCCCCCATAGGAGTATAAGTCCCCTCTGTTGGGCATCAAATTTAGTGATCACTCCAGTCATGCCTTTATACCCCTGGCAAGGTATATTGGATCCTCTTGATGGGGCGGATACATCAGATTCCTCGGTTAGCTCATGTGATTTTATATCTGTTAATAGTAGCTCCCACAGTAAGAATCTTCGTGAATTGACCAGGTTTTCAGTTATACTTCAGTATTCAGTTATATATGTTTAGTTATGCCTTATTTCAGCTTATATATATTTGTCCAGCTTAGTATCTATATCATGCATGCTCAATACATTCCAAGTATTGATGCATACTCTGCACTACATCCTATCATGATGTAAGTTCATGTACTCAGCATACGGACCACACTTAGATCGATTCTCGGTCCATATTCAACAACTTCAGTGGTGAGTCATCAAAATTTGAGGACAATAGACATGCTTTCATTTCAGTCTTTACATTTCAAGTTTTTAGTTTTGTTAGATTTAGCTGGGGGGCATGTCCCAGAAATTTAACTAAGTTAGAGGTTTTTCAAACATAGTAGTAGCATCACCTTGGATTGTTGAATTTCTCTTTTAGTTGTTTTAAACTCTTAGTATGGTTTATAAATTTAGATTAGTTGGGTATTTCCCAATTTCAGTTACCCAATATTTTAGCTTACACATAGTTCATTATTTATTTAGTTATATTTAAGTATGCTTATGATATACCAGACACAGGGTTAGCTTGGGGTCACTCGTGATCCTAGGTCCCGTGCTACGTCAAGGGGTTAGCCTCGGGGAGTGACAATAAATACCCCCCATAACCTGTTTTTTCAATAATTCCATTTGGGACATCATCTTGGCCATGTTTTAATCTCGATCTTGGTTCTCCTTCACTTGTTCCTTTTTCATCCCAAATTTTAAAGGAGACACTTGCTCTTCTCTAGTGTACAAAGCACGATTAATTTTTGTCACCTCATCAAGAAGAGTTGATGTTATTTTTAACGGTTGTTTTGTGATACCTTCCTGTTGAAATATTATAGCAACACATTGTTTGCGAGTCCATGAGTTTGATATTGGAGAAGCAACTTCTGAAACCTCAACCATGTCTCATGAATAGGTTCACCATCCACTTGCTTAAAGTTTTGAATGTTATCCCTCAACTTCTGATAACGATCAAGAAAGGAAAGAATAAAGAAAGAAAGGATATGTGGATTAATACTCAAGTTATTGAAATTATGGGCAACAAGGGACTAAAACCCTCACCTCCCAATTGACTTCAACAACCTAAATTCAACCCAAGGAAGAATAATCAAATGAAACCAAGAATCACAAAGGGGTAACACTTTGATTAATCAAACACAAGAAGTTAACAAGAAATCCCAAGAGTTCACCCTAATTACTCACTAATTACTCACTAAGAAGATACTATAATTTGAGAGTCAATATTCAATATAGTCTAAGTCTTCCCAAAATAAAAGAGACTACTATTTATACTAAAAATAAACAAGACACTTTTTTGACAATTTTACCCTTAATGAGATAAGGGCCTTCTTTGGTTGCCTTCTTTTGTGAATTCTTGAATTCATGAAATGGTCATTTGCACACATGGCCTCTTTCCTTCTTCCTTCTCATTTTGATGTATCTTACACACATTGTATGTCCTTCTTTGGTGACCTTCAAGCTCCTCTAATGCCGCTCGTTTCATGAACATTGCTTGTAGGCCTTGGAGATCCCTTGCTTGACTCCGTGTGAATGGTCTTGTGGGATATATGCCACTCATGTTAGTGTCATCCATGCTGCCTATGTTATCATCCTCCCCTTCTTGAAAATGATTCGTCCTCGAATCCAAAGAATTACCTACAACACAAGGAGATAAATCACTAACATTGAAAACATTATGAACATTATACTCACTTGGTAGGTCAATCATGTAAGCATTGTCATTGATTCTCTTGAGTACTTTGAAGGGTCCATCCTCTCTTGGGCTTAGCTTCCCTTTTCGTACATGTGGAAACCTCTCATTTCGGAAATGCACCCACACCAAATCATCTGGATTGAAGATCACTTCCTTTCTCCCTCGATTCTTTCGAATGGCCACCTTTGAATTGTTATTTGCAATTGCCTCTTTGACCTTGGCATGAATGTTCATCATCTCCTTTGCCCTTTTCTTGGCATCTAGGCTCACAACAACATCGCTAGACAAATGAATCATGATTAATGGAAACAAAGATTTAAAACCATAACATGCCTCAAATGGAGACATTCAAATAGAGGAGTGGAAAGACCGATTATATGCAAATTCAATCAAGGGTAAATGGTCTTCCCAAGTAGTTGGGGTTCCTCTAATCATGCATCGAAGCATGCTTCCAAGAGCTCGGTTGACTACTTTGGTTTGTCCATCCGTTTGAGGATGGCAAGAAGTAGAGAACATAAGTTTGGTACCAAGTGTACCCTATAGACTCTTCCAAAAATGACTAAGAAACTTGGAGTCCCTATCACTAACAATGGTTTGAGGGATTCCATGCAATTTAAGCACATTGATAACAAACAAAGATGTTACATGGGATGCATCATCACATTTATGGCATGGAATAAAATGAGCCATTTTAGAAATCTATCCACTACCACAAATATACTATCATGTCCTCTTTTAGTCCTAGGAAGTCCCAACATAAAGTCCATAGAAATATCTATCCACGGACCATTTGGAGTAGGAAGAGGAGTATACTTACCTTGGGGCCTAGTCGTGGATTTGGCTTGCTTGCATTCTAGACATTATCCACAAATCCTCTCCACATCATGCTTCACCTTGGGCCAAAAGAACTGCTCCTTAAGAATATCAAGTGTTTTTGGTACCCCAAAGTGTCCTATCAAACCACCACTATGAGCCTCCTTGACAAATAACTCTCTCCATGAGCTCATGGGCACACATGCTCGGCCATCTTTGAACAAGAAACCATCAACCAATTGATACCTATCAACTCGCTTCCCTTGACTAAGATTATCAAAGGTATCTTTGAAGTCAGAATCCATAGAATAGAATCCCTTTAAGCTTTCAAACCCCATCATTCTAGAAACCAAGGTATTGACCAATACAAACCTTCATGATAGAGCATCCGCTACCACATTCTCCTTGCCTTGCTTGTAGTTGGTCACATATGGAAAGGTTTCAATGAATTCAACCCACTTAGCATGTCGCTGGTTCAACTTAGATTGCCCCTTGAGATGCTTCAAGGACTCATGATCGGTCCTTATCACAAACTCTTTGTGCCACAAGTAGTGTTGCCAATGAGCCAACACTCGCACAAGTGCATACAATTCCTTGTCATAAGTTGAGTACTTGAGTGTAGCTCCCTTTAAATTTTCACTAAAGAAAGCTAATGGATTTCCTTCTTGCATTAACACACCACCTATACCAACACTTGAAGCATCACATTCAATTTCAAAGGCCTTGTCAAAGTTGGGTAGTTGGAGTAAGGGTGCAGAACTCAACATCAATTTCAAGGCTTGAAAAGACTTATCGTGCTTCTCACCCCATACGAAAGGTACATCTTTCTTGATCAGTTCGGTCAAAGGAGTAGCAATTGAACTAAACCCCTTCACAAATCGCCGATAAAAACTTGCTAACCCATGAAAACTTCTTACCTCAGTTGCACTGGTTGGGGTTGGCCAAGTCTTAATGGACTCCACCTTCTCGTCATCAACCTCAATCCCATTTGCACTAACCACAAAACCCAAAAACACAACTTTATCAACACAAAATGAACATTTCTTGAAATTAGCAAAGAGACGCTCTCGTAGTAGCACATCAAACACATGTTTCAAATGGGATACATGTTCCTCCATTGTGTTACTATACACATGTCATCAAAATACACCACAACAAACTTGTTGATGAAAGGTTTGAGAACATGGTTCATCAATCTCATGAAAGTTCTTGGGGCATTCGTCAATCCAAATGGCATCACAAGCCATTCATACAACCCAAACTTTGTCTTGAAGGTTGTCTTCCACTCATCACCCGGTTTCATACGAATTTGATGATACCCACTTCGGAGGTCAATCTTGGAGAAAATAATAGAACCACATATCTCATCAAGCATATCATTTAGTCGAGTAATGGGATGTCGATACTTCTCCGCGATCTTATTTACGGCTCTACAATCAATACACATTCTCCAAGTGCCATCCTTTTTGGGAACAAGAATTACCGGTATGGCACAAGGACTTAGGCTTTCTTTGATCAACCCCTTCTCAAGAAGCTCTTCCACTTGCCGTGATAGCTCTTTGGTTTCTGCCGGGTTACTCTTATAAGCTGGACGATTGGGGATTCGTGAACCCGATACAAAATCTATTTGGTGCTCGATTGCCCTCAAGGGTGGTAATCCAGCGGGCATCTCATCTGGAAATAGCTCATCATAGCACTGCAAAAGAGAACAAATAATACTAGGCAAAGTGCTAGTATCTTGGTTAGCATGTAACAAAAGGTTGGTGTTGACAAGGCACACTAGAAAGCATTCCTCATCCACACCCTTTAAACACTTGCTTGGCTTTGCTATCATGCACATGTTCTTATTATTTTTAACCAAGGCACTCCCCTCCTTTGGAACGATGGTGGAACTTTCACCTTCACCTTTTGCCGCCTCATCTTTTATTCTCTCCCGAAGCTCCTTCATAGCCCGATAGTCCTCACTCACTTGATATGGAGTGAGAGGTGCAAGAACATACTTTTTACCTTCAATCTCAAAAGTGTATTTGTTGGATCTCCCTTGGTGCACAACATCTCTATCAAATTGCCAAGTCTCCCCAACAGTAGGTGACATGCCAACATGGGAACCACATCACAAACCAATTCTTCATTGTACTTTCCCACACTAAACAAAATACTTTCTTGTTTGAGGACCTTCATCTCTCCACTCTCATTGAGACATTGTAGCTTATAAGGATTGGGATGCTTGCTGGTTTGTATTTTCATACGCTCCACCAAGGAACTACTCACCACATTAGTGCAACTTCCGCTATCAATGATTAAAAAACACACTTTATCTTGGATTTTGCACCTAGCATGAAATAGATTCTCCTTTTGGTCAAGTTCTTCTTTTGCAAGGGCTCCCATAATTCTTCTCACAACACATGAAAGATTGGCATTCATGTTCAAGTCTTCATCATCATCAAGCTAAGACTTTCCCTTCTCCATGAAGCAAGAAAAATTCACCCTCTCATCCAACATTTCTTCTCCATCCCATGAAGCACCTTCCTCTCCTTCACCCTTGTCTCCCTCATTATTTTCTTCACCCTCATCTTCATCTTCATCTTCAATCTTATATCCATCACGAAGAGCAACAATTGCTCTCTTATTTGGACACTCACTAGCAACATGTCCCCTCCCTTGACATCTAAAGCATTGAATTGTAGAAGTTCGAGGAAAGTTAGGTTTAACATAGTTACCTCCTTGTGGTTGCTCACTTGCCTTGGATTTGTAATCAAGCTGGACTTGGGCAGCTTGACCTCCACCTTTAGGTTGCTCCCTAGAGGATGTCGTCTTCCAATTATCTCTACCTTTGCTCCATGTGGAAGTTAAAGAACTTTTGGCCTTGTATGATTTTTCTTCTTTCAAATCTGCTTCTACCTTTGAGGCATCATGGAAAGCCGCTTCAAGAGTCTCATAGTGCTTAAGCTTCAAGGGCTTCAAGATATCATACCTCAAGTTTGCCACGAATTGTATTACCATACACTCCATATTCTCTTTAATTTTAGACTTCATCCGCAAGTTCTCAAACTCATCATAATATTCTTCCACACTTTTGGTACCTTGCCTCAACATGTACACCTTCTTTAGCACCTCTTGGTAGTAGTTTGGAGTAAAGTATCTCAACTCCATAAGTGCAATCAACTTTTGCCAAGTAGGTAACTCGTAGTCATGATGGCTCTCCCTTTCCCTCCTCTTGGACTTCCACCAAGTTGATGCGTACCCCTCAAATTGAGTGAGAGCATACTTCACCTTCAAAGTTTCTGAGATATTATTTGTGAGAAAAATTCGCTCACTTTGAATTTTCCATTCCAAGAACACATCGGGGTCACTGCTTCCTTTGAACCTTGGAAGTGTGACCTTGATAGTGTTCAAGCTCTTATCTTGATGATCATTCCTCTCCCTAAACCTATTTCCTCTATTTATCATCCTATTGCCTCTATATCCCATCCTATCTCCTCTATATCACATCCTACTACTCTATTTCCATATTCTTGATCTCCCATGCCTTGGTCCCACCCCAAGTCCCGAGGTCGTATTCCTCCCCTTTGTACTCCATTTCCATCCCTACCCCCATGCTCCCAAATCTCATCATTATTGAACTCCTCATGAATTTCATCATAGAGAGGGTTTTGGTATTGGTAGTCTTGGTAGGACATTTGTGGTGCATTTTGTGGATGTGATGTGTAGGGTTCATGAAAAGATGCATTTGAAGCATTTCGAAATGGTGTTTGGTATTGGACTTGGTTTGCCACAAAAGGAAGATTTTCTTGTGGCGGGTGATAGGGTTGTCGATTTGGACGTGGTGTAGGCTGTCTTAGGTGATTTGGAGGGTTGGGAGTTTGGAAAGTAAGGCGTTGGTAGTTTCGGGTTTGGCTTTGTGGAGGAGAACATAGATTATGAGCTTGTCCTGAAGCAAGGGTGGTGGAATGCAATGATGCCCAACTTCTCTCATCATATTCGGGTTGAATTGCTTTCCTTCTATTCTCATTTTCCACCCGTACCAACCTTTCCTCCATACCTCCCATTCATCCATTCATTTTTGGTACTTGCTTAGAGATGTTGGCGAGAACCTCCATGATGTCTCCGAACCCTCCCCAATTGGACTTGTATTAGACATGATACCTACAAAACTCAACAAATGAGGTTAGTAGAAAAGCCTTACGTCAC
The DNA here is from genome assembly GCA_036553675.1 of Solanum okadae. Taxonomy (NCBI): domain Eukaryota; kingdom Viridiplantae; phylum Streptophyta; class Magnoliopsida; order Solanales; family Solanaceae; genus Solanum; species Solanum okadae. The sequence continues at coordinate 31,261,180 of CM071682.1, forward strand.
TCATATTTAACTCTCAACTCACCTTCTATGGCGTCGTCTCAAAATTGATAGTGAACTAGCTCCATTCAATCAACTCAAGATCACCTATCCTTCGTGATGGAGTGGATTCTTGTGACTCTTGAAAGAAGGACGACCCAAAAAAAAAACTAATGGACTTGAATCAAGAAGGTTATCAACGAATTAAGATGAGAAAACTAGAATAAAGAAGCACCAAAAGATTCGGACTCAAAATAAACCAAGTAACAAAAGTAGAAGAATTACTTCTTGTTACTTAATTTGAAGAATCAAAGAAATGATTTGATGATTAAAACTAGTTAACAAGTAATCAAAGATGTTAATTAATTGTTAAATAGTTCAAAATTAGAAGAAAAATGAGTTTAGAAGAAGAAGAAGTGAATTTGGACACTTAGAAAAAAATTATGCCTCAAAGAAGTCCATCACTTGTAACACTTTGATTGGATGATTTGATGATTAAAAATAATTAACAAGTAATTAAAGATGTTAATTAATTGTTAAATAGTTGAGGAATTGAAAGGAAAAAGGTAGAAAAAGGAATCACGAAGTTTGGACACTTAGAAAAATTTCTAGGTCCAAAAAACTTCCATACTTAGAATATTTTGGGGTCTTAAGGAAAAACCTGCACATTTTCCTCTTTGAATCTGAGCCACACGCGCCATGTGGCATGTCTGGGATGGTCGTGAGCTGCTGTTGTGGCACTGAGCTGGCGCTGAAGTGGCTGATGTGTTGGCAGCTGATTGCTGCTGTGGCAGTCCACGTGGAATTATTATTTTTTTTAATTTCCTTTTTTTTTTCTTCAAAATTCCACTAATGGACCCCAAAAAACACATTTGACCAACTTTGACTTGAGAAGTTGGATCAAATGCACTTTCTTCTTTCTTCTTCTTCAAGAACAACTTAAAGACACCAATAACACATAGAACACCAAGAACACACACTAAACCCCAATACACTCAAATCAACTCAAAATTGGCTCAAAATTTAGGATTTTCTTCCCTTCAACTAAGAGAACAAAGCCCACTAATTATTAAACTCTAATTTCGCCTCAATCAAAAGACCCACTTTCAAAATTTGAACCCCTTCAATGGTAACTTCACTTCTACAACTCCAAATTGAACAAAAATGAAACCTAGACTCAAAAAAAACACTAGGGAACAAAGATCTAGTGTAAAAAACAACAAATCAAAATTGAAAAAAATCAGATTTTTTTTTTTACTCTTTTTTTTTAAAACCAAGACTAGATTTGTAAGAACAAATCTAAACCTAGGCTTTGTTACCAAATGATAATGATCAAGAAAGGAAAGGAATAAAGAAAGTTGGAATGTAGACCAGGCCAAATGAAGAATCTCATACCCATTTAAGGATCATCAACAATGCATTTCTCTAATACTTCATCAACACATCGAGCATCATCTAGTTTAGACCTAACTACGCTCAGTGTTATCTCCATACTGATGTAGCCTAAACTTCCCCTTTTTATGAAATTTAAGCGGTCAATGTAAAATGCGGTAACCCAGTTAGGATGAGGTCAAATCCCACAGAGAGTGTATGTAACACCCCAAATTCGAAAGAGGGTAAAATACCAAAAAATGAGAAGTTGCAGGTGCCAGCCACGAGGGCCAACCACGGCCCGTGAGTAGGACCACAAACTGTAGGTGGGAGTCCGTGGGCTAGCACCCAAAACCTGCCCAAAGGTCAAAGAACCACAACCTGACCAACAGACCGTCGGTCAGACCACGATCCGTGGTCCCAGACGCCAATTCCAACTTTCTGACCCCAAACGACGGACACCTAGGACGGACCATCGGTCAGACCATGATCCGTCGACCAGGGGCATGGGTCAGGGTCGATAGTAATGTTTTAGGGGTAGTTGGGTCTTTTTCTAATTATTTTATATTGATACTACGTCGTTTTGCCTATGTATAGGACTCCTATATAAGTGATTTTAACCTTTAAATTAGTTCATTCAATTAATTCTCCTAAAATTCTAAATGAAGACCAAAGCTCTTCCTCTCCAAATATTTCTCTCTCTAGAAGTTGAAGAAGAAAGGTGAAGCTAGGGCTTAAGGTCAAGTCTCCATTCTCCAATTGCTTGTGGGCTTTGATAACAAGGTATGATAGCCTTATTCATCCATGGAATCCTTTCATCCATGGAGCCCCTAAGAACCCCCAATTAAAAAGGTAGAATTCCCCAATTTGAGTTAGGATTTTCTTTTAAGTGGTGGGTATTGATGGATGTTGATCCAATTGATTGGGTAGTGATTGTTTATGCATGAATTTAGTAGAATACATGTTTTTAGGATGAACTTACATGTACCTATTCTTAACCCATGTTTCTAAGATGAATTTGATATAAATGTGTTTGAATCATGAAAGGAGAATTTATGGGTTAGATGTATTCTTATAGAATGAATGAGATACATTAAGAATTGCTTTGAGAGTGAAGCATGTAGGGAGATTATGAGATGTATTGGTTTGAGAATGAAGCATGTTTGAAGATTATGAGATGTATTGCTTTGAGAGTGAAACATGTATGAAGATTATGAGATGCATTGATTTGAGAGTGAAACATGTGTTATGAATTGTTGATCATTGATGTGATTGTTGTGGAAGGGATAGTTCCCACGTGATTTGCTTATGTATGAATGTGAAAAGGCTTTCTCACATTGAATGATTCTAGGTTGAAATGAGTGCTCACCTAAAATGAATATAGGCTAATAGACTAAGCAATTGATGAGGCTAGAGGCGATTGCCCTTGACCTCTAAATGAGAAGGATAAGAGGCGACCACCCTTATTTCTTAAGGTTGAATAAGAGGCGACTACCCACGTTCCTATAATGATTATTGGACATGGAGGCGAGTACCCATGATCCTTATATAATGATATGGAGGAGCGTACCCGTGTCATATGATGTTGGGCATAGAGCATGATCCCATAAGATGGACATGGAGGCGAGTACCCATGACCATATATGTAAGACAAGAGATGACTACCCATGAGCCTTCATAGGAAGGAAATAGGTGATTCCCTATGTCTATAAAAGATAAGCTAAACATATTATGATAGGTGATGAGCTTGGATAGTAGCTTGAGTTTCTACCCATGATGAGTAAGACTAGTGGAGGATTATCCATGTATTGGCTAAGTATGCTCTGAGGTTACTTTATGAAGTATTCCTTATATGTTGATACGATCTATTATGTGCATTGATTAGGCTTTATGACTTATGTTGTCAAAATCATATGTTTATGTAAATGATCATATTTAGTACATTCTTGTACTAACACATACTCTTGCCTACATTTCTTATCCAAATGTAGGGTCCGACGTTCCCGACTCTCATCCCCGTGGCTAGGATCCATAGTAGAGGCAAGATTGAAGAATGGTGATTCCTCATAGCATTCGAGGATTTGGCCACCATTTCTCTTATGTTCTTTCATTTTATGGTTTGGATATTGTTGTTTGGGCTGTGTCCCAAGATTCTATTTTACTAGATGATTTTTAAGACAAGTTGTATGAGACTTCCGCTTCGTTTTATGAAACTTTTATACTATTAAAAATGTTTTAATTCTTACCGTATTTATATTATCTTGACTATGAAAGCTAAGCGGCTTATATGAGGCCTTTCGAGGTGTTGTATGCCATGTTACATCTAGGGGGTACCCCTGGGTCGTGACAAACTTGGTAATCAGAGCACAAGGATTAGAACGGTATTAGGATGTCTCAAAACCACGCCAAGTAGAGTCTTGTTCATGAGTGTGAAGCGCGCCACATTTATGAACAAGAGGCTACAAGATATTTAGGAAACTTCACCTCTTTATTACTCTAAGTTGTGCGATAGATTTTAACTCTATAAGGTCTTTTTCCTAATCCTTATTCGATGGTCTACAAGATATGACTACTCGAAGAGATTTTGCTAGAAGGACTGAGGAAAAAGAGGTTGGTCAAGGAGCTCCTCAAGATCCGGTTGACCCTTTGGTTGAGCAAGTGACTAATGCGGAGTTTAGGACTGATTTTCAAGTGTTGGCTCAAGCTGTATGATGAACGTCTCAAGTATACCTCATCCGATTCTGGGTGTAAATGGTTGTTAACTAGTATAAAACCCAATGAAGAGTTGGGGTCGAATGCACAGGTAGCGGTACGTGTCTAAATTTCAGTTATAAAGTTATAAAGTGGTCTATTCGGTTATAGGAATAAAAATTATCGGAAACATACAAACAAGTCTAAGGGGGTCACAATGAATGTCAGATGGGGGGGTTTAGATTGTAATTATCAGCCAGAACACAGTCAAACACGAATGAAATAACAATATAGAGATGAATTATCTGGATGTGATCATTATAGGCATATTTCACAATATGGGTAATTGAAATTACTAACAAATAGCTAAATATCAGTGGGTAGGCCAGACTATAAGTGAGATAGTTTTCTCTCGAACAACTATCACGATTCAAGTGATTTCTTTCGAACATCAACAAGCTTAGCAAATAAGAACAACCCACACCTTAATTCATCCACTCTCTCGAGCTAGATAGGTAGAATTGAGATTAGGATTTACTCTTTCGAGCTGACCTCATATCAACCCATAACTACAATCATCAATTGAAAACTTTGATTCTAAAACCTCCTTTCCAAGCAACCCCATAATTTTAAGTTCAAATTGCATTTGCAACTACAATTCTTAGATTAAAACACAACTATCAATTAAACCCACTTCAATTAAGCATTTAAATCAATAATTAACAATACCCATAAGCTAATTCAGCTCATAATCACATGATTACACCCCAAGAATTGGGGTTTTAGCTACACATCATAAAAATAAAAAAACGATTACCAAATACATTAGCCATAATCTAGGTATAGGTACTCGAGTCTTTACAATGGTCCAAACTGCATAAGTTCAAAAACCCACTTAGAAATCCCAAGTCTACAATGGAAACTCCAAAACTAAGAGAAAAACTCTCAAGTCCAACTTTGGGGATCAGAACTCTATGGAAAACAAAGATAAAAAGAACGTCCTTCAAAATTCCTTTTAAATTTCAGTTTATAGTTGCCCACTTTTTGGCCTGAAAGTCCAGTGGCAGAATAAGTCGCGCCTCACCGTGTGGTTCGGCGATCCACCATTTACTCTCTTCCATCTCCCTTTTGCATTGGTCCTCAGCATCCCAGAACCTGAACTTTGGGCGATCCAACTTGATGTCGCGGAGTGCATCGACGATTCGCCGACTGCCCATTTCTATCGCCAACTTGGTTTTCCCCAGGGCTGGCACGCTGGAACTTTGGGCGAGCTAAAGAGCCACTCGGCGGTGTGTCGAGTGGTCTTGGTGATCACCAGGATCAACTTACTTCACTTCTTCGGTGTTTTACTTCTTCTTTGTCCGATAATGTCCTTGCCTTGCTCCTTAGCCTTCATTGCTGCAAATCAACACTTTAACATTAGTTTAGAGCATAAAATAGGCATTTGAGGATACTTATACTATCAAAACAAATCCCAAAATGAGTCGAAATCTCAGACTCATCAACACCCTAACTTAAACTTTTGCTTGTCCTCAAGTAAAACTCAAGATCAATAGTTCAATAAGGATGTCTACAAACAATGTTGCATAAGACTCAACATGGATTCACACAACAAGGTTTAAACTACTTATACAATGATCAATTGTGCACTCAAAGTTTCAAATTACGACTCACCATCATCAAGTGCTCTCAAGCTCACAATGCCTGCTTCAAATGCAAGTTCAAGTTCAAAAAAGGTATTCAAAAGCCCTCGCAACAAAGATGAACACATACATGACTTCACCCATATGTTTGCCCTTATTTTCCAATCAACATTCGTTTCAGCTCACTCAAGATTACAAAGGTCTTTTCAAGGCATGTAACGGGGATGAGTGTAAATGTATGGTCATTTAGGCTTAGTGGCTGTTAGTTTCATGAAGTATGGCCTGGACATCACTTTCCTCCTTTTCTTTAACATTTTGAACGTACTCATAATCCATTCCATTATTCAACTTCGTATGAACCACCGGATACCCCATTTCTTTTGCAATTTCACTACTTTATTTCACAATTTTTTTTCTCTTTTTCAGTCATTTTCGTTTATTCCTTTCTCTTTTTTTTTTACATGGATGGGTTCCATCTTTTTCAAAACAATCGATCAAAGGGGGAATTCTTCATACTTCTTGACTTTCCTTCTTTTTCACCACACCCCCAACTTAGGCTTTTGGCCTAAGTTGGCTATTCAAACAAACCAAAACTTCATGAAGGTTAAGGGTAAAGGAATAAAGAGGTCAAAGTTGTTCAAGTTTATTCCAAGAAAAGTATAGGCTCAAAGGGTGCCAAGACAAGATTAACACTTCTCACAAGGGTGGCCACAAAAGAGGAATATTGTCAAATTGGTTCACTCTTCAAAATTCTTTCCTAAGATCATTTCAATTTCTTGCTTCACTCAATCAATTGGACCAATGGGAAAATACTAGGTGTCTTCAAATACAATGTTCAAGACGACCTCACCACACAGGGCATTGATACAATCATCAAACAAGACTCCATACTTTCTATAACATACAATGCTCATCACAAGAGACTTCAATGATAATCATCTAGTTACAACAAGATGCTCAAAGTTCACATATTGCCTATATAACTTCGTTTACCTCATCGTAGCTGCACATTCATTTTATTCAATTAAGAGCACTATTCAAGTCATCGGTATTGACCACAATCGACACTCAAATTTGTACAAGAACAACAACAATGACACACACAAGAGGTTGCAGAAATTTTAAAATTGGTTCAAAACTACTTTCATATCAAAACAATTCGCCACAAGCTAAGAACAACCGCAATACCACAATCAAGATATATATATATATATATATATATATATAATCCAATAAGATCCAATATTCACAAAAACACAAAAATATAATATTCACAAAACATCCCACACAAGAAGTATGTATGGAAATACATCACCCCACCAATAAAAAATGTAGTTGTTCTCAAATGCAATGAAAACAAAATTAGTCTAAAAAGAGAATAAAAAGGAGGCAAAGGGAATCATTATGTCAGGCTAGTCTTAGGGTGAAGTCTGCATATCCACAACTCCCTCTGTTTGGGCATCAGTGCCCGGTAACTCAGCATCCTTGGCTCCACTGGAGCCTACCATAGAAGTATCCTGAAGTGATGCCTGTCTCACAGTCTCGAACATAGCACCCTCTAGGTCAGCCAGGTCCTCATAGACAGCCTCCTCACGAACACCAAGCTGCTCCTCATCAGTCTCAGCCTCGAACTCTACATCATTATCTTCATCTCTAACCTCATTTCCGATGGTAGCCAGAGGCTGATCAGAATAAGCTGGAACATCGGTGCTCGGACCATCTGAAGGCCCAGTGGACGGAGTAGGCATGTTTGCCTTTGCAGGTATCATATCAACATCAACCTCTGGGGATGCGTCCATCGGGGCTGCCCTCCTCCTGTCAGCCTTATCCCACATGTACTTGACCTCAATACACCGGATGTCAGTAGAGGATGTGGGTATCACCTGCACATCCACTTTCTCATCTCGAGAAACATGGGCCTGTCTAAACAACTCGATGATCAACATAGGGAATGGGAGTGAAGTGTGTCTCTGCTTGGTCCTCATGGCCATCTCCTGTTCAATTAATAACCCGAGGTTTATCTTCTGGGGGGAAATGATAGACCCTAAACATGCGGCCTTCGGGTGTCTGAGTATGGATTCATTTTGGGATGGAATGAGAGTGTTGTTGATGAACCCAAGCCAATACCTAGCTGCCATGTTAAGATCCTTCTTCTCTATCGGCGCTACGGCCTCAATCGACCTCAGATTGATGTTGGAGAGAAGGTGTAACAACCCTTAAAATAAAGTAGGATAAAGTAGAGCCTCACATGGGTTTTATGCAATAATAACTTGTCAAAATAATGAAGAATAGCCTTTTAAGTCAGTTTTAAAGAGTTTGGAAGTCAAACGTCAAGGGACGACCAAGACGTTTGGAAACTAGTCTTTTGCATGTTGGTGTTTTATAGTATGTTGTTCATGTTTTTATGTGTTGTTTGGAGTCTAAAATAAATGGAGGTGACCCTAGTGTCTTAATAGATGTTTTTAGGGTCAAAACGTTAGGATACGACAGCCCGGGGGCCACCCTAAGGGTCCCCGAGAAGGACCTCAACCTTAGCCAAGCAAGCTGCCAGGCAGCTTAAAAATGTACATGGAGGGAGCATGTCCACGTTGCGGACTAGCTCCACCATAGGACAAAGTTTTGGTCCGCGTCGCGGACTCTATTACCTTGAAATTTAATTTCCAGAAACTTGTGGGAACACCTCCGCGTCACGAACCTGTTTCCCGACGAAATCTGCGAGAATAAAACTCAAGTTTAACTTATTTAAAAAGGTCCAACTAAGTGAGGGGTAGTTTGGGGAATTATTATAAATGGTTATTATACCTATTTTAGGGTATTTTAAGTTGGTTAAAACCCCAAATCCTAAAATTAAACCCCATTCTTCAAATTGACCCTTCCCTCTCAAAATAGATTCTCTCAAAACACTCCATTGAAGACCTTGATGACGCTCAAGCTAGAAGATGGGTTTTCAAATGATTTCTTCTTCAATTTCATGGGTCTTCAATAATTAAGGTATGATAACTCTTGATTCTTGAATAACCTCTCATTCAAGGAGTTCTATCAAAGATTTTCAAAAGTGATTCAAAGACCAAAATTCCCATTTTTCAATCTAAATATGGGTTCCTTGTCAAACGATTTTCTAAGTCATTCTATTGACAAAATAATGTGTAATTAATGTTTTTAAGACAATTTTCAAAGGAATTTTTAAAGAACCCATGATCCCCAAATTCTCAAAAGTGGCCTATGATATGGGTCTTTGTGAATATGATCTCTATTGGTGAAATTATGTTTAGATTAGATTTTATTGATGTTTCCTATGATTATCTATACTTATTCATGTTGAATTGTTGGTATATTGATAAGTTGAGAATTATGGCCTTATGGGAAAAGTTATGGGTTGATCCTTTTGTATGGAATTGTAATTAGACTATGTTTATGTTATTGAATTACATTGTTGATTCCTATTGCTACCTATGTCAATTGATTATGAATTGTTGAGGATTGATCCATGGTGATCATGTCTTGGAGAATTGGTAAGTTGACCTAACTTCTAGTCTATAGTATGAGAATTAATGTTGTGAGGTTTGATCCACTTATAGTGGAGGTGTTTACTTCTTGTCTATCTATACATGTTGAGATCATGGCCTTGAAGGCAATAGATGTGAAGTGAATTGATCATTATGATGCCTATGTTTATAAAATGGCGCTATGAAGGTTATGTATGAAATCCTCAATGCTAGCATGATGTTTAAAGTGTTTTGATGATGAGGAGTATAATGTGAATGATAATGTTATGGATAAGGTGTGGTCTACATGATTGATTATGTTAGGTACTATTGTGGAATGACCCCTACCTATATGACCACTATATGAATGTTTGATCATATACATGTTAGGACTACCTATTCAATGTTGAATGTGTCCTTGTCTCTCATGATGAAGTGTGGGTGTGTGGTATAGAATCCCTAAGGGCTTTATATGTGAATTGCTCATGATTTGGGGACATTGTGAATGTGTGGTAATCCCTTGAAGGGAAGTGCACTCAATATCTATGTTGTTGCCAATACGTCACTATGGGGACCATTATGCGCGCACACACACACTCTATATGTATAGCTATGAATATGATGTGTTATGGTGTCTATTGAAAGGTTAACTCTTATATGCACCCTTACATCTTATTATGCATGCAAAATGTATGATTAGTAAGGTATGATTATTTGTTGTATAAAGATGGTTATGTGAAAGGATTTCTCACATATGTACACACACATGAATGAATGAATAAGGTTATGATAATTCAGTGAAAGTGAGTCTCTTGAAAGGTTCCTCAATTGTACTCTAAACTAGACTATGTTATGAATATGGTATGATTATGTGAAAGGTCATTCTCACATAATGTAAATTCTATGATGAAAGGTCATTCTCATCTTAGAAACCTTTGAGCTATATGATATGAGGGATTAAGTCCCTAAAGACTATTTTATGAACTAGTGTTAAATAAAGGCTAAAAGATCTTTAAAAAGGGAGTTGGAGCTTAGCACCGAGTGAACATGAAAAATGAGAGTGTGGGCTTCACGTTTAGCAAGTCCGGCTTCCCACAAGAGAACCTTCACATTTAGCAAGTCCGGGTTCCCAATATAGATGTTGTCTCATGAGATGGAAACCTCCACGCTTAGTAAGTCAAGATTTTCTAGTAGCAATCTCCTTGTTCCATAACTACGTGCCCCCATAGGTATTAGCTTAGTAGATCCACTAGATAGCTATTATGTATGTAGGTCCTACTTTGGCAAGTAGTACCCTGTCTTTTCGGTGTCGGAGTAGTACACCGGATTCCATGTAGCTCACATGGTCTATGTCGGCTATGGCAATGTCTCCCGAAAGTTAAGAAATGAACTAAGATAAGAATGTGAACTCTAGTCATGATTTCTTGAAGAGTTACTTAGTATAGGTAGGACTATGGACCCTACTTATGCATTGCACAAGTGTACTCTAAAGGGGGGTTATGATTAAGCTCTTTATGTAATGAAGACTATGGTCTATGTATGTTAATATGAAAGCATGTTAAGGTTGATTTTACTTATGTCAAGACATGAAGTATGATTATGAATGTGAATTACACTTATGACTTCTTAATGGGTTTGCTTAGTATATGTGAGGGTATGGGACTCCATGTGTACGTTACACAAATAAGCTTGTGAAGGGGTTGTGAGGGTGGTTTACCTATGATATAAACTAAATGGGTTATGACTAATGATGTAGTAAAGGAATGAGTCCTTGTATGATGTTATGAAGTATGATGGTCTTATGTCTAATGTTAAATGAAGATGTTATGACTTGTTGAATATGATGTACCTAGTCTATGGTGGCTTCCTAGGAACACTTGGTGTGAGTAGTATTATGGGATGCTACTTGCACATTGCATTAGTGTGACTTGGGGGTTGTCTTAGGTGATGGTTCCTATGTGAAGACTATGTCTTATGGTGTGCTTATGACTCTATGAATATATGTGGTTGGATTGATGAAGGCTATATGTAAGTTCACCTTTGGTAACATTAAGGCATTACATTGCACCAAGTATTCCCTAAGGGTTTCTTGAGGAAATGAGTTAAGATAAAAAGAAAGGTAATGTATTGTATGCATCGAATGTGCCTAAAATGTTATAAGAGGCTCTATTTGCTATTATGAATGGTTTCCGTGTGTATGATGATATATGTGGTTTATATTGTGACTATGTACTAAATGTTCTTGAAGTTTCTCTAAAAAGGCATGATGCATAGTTTCCAACTAAATGTCCTTTTAAAAGCATTTTTTGCATGGTTATCATACTTAGTGCATTCTTGTACTAACACCATTCCTCTTCATCTTTTTACACCAAGTGTAGGTGATGGTGACTAGAGGGTCTTTCCTAGAAGTGATGAGCTTGGTTTACTATTCCCAAGTTCGGGTGTGTCCTTAAAGATTCAAGGACCTTTATGTTATAGAGTTTCCTTATGTTCTATGTGCTAGATAGTAGTTTGTTTTGTATTGTAAGGGTTGTGTCCCTTTTGTGCTGTAGTCATGTTTTAAGATGGCTACGTTGAGACGTAGTACTCCAATTTTGTATTAAAGGCTTAAATGAGGTGAATTTTATGTCTTGTGTTATATTATTGAAAAGTTTTAAATTCTTGCTATTTTTCTATGATAAATACTATGTCGAATGCTAAGGGCTTGTATAAGACCTCGGAGAGGTCGAATACGCCGGTAACGACTAGGGGGTGCTTTCAGGTCGTTACAAACTTGGTATCAGAGCATAAAGTTATGAAAATGGTCTTAGGATTCAACGTCTCATGAGCCACGTTTAGTAGTCTTGTTCATCGGTGTGAGTCGCGACACATCTATGAGCGAGAGGCTATAGGATGATAGAAATTTCACTTTCTTCATTACTCTTGTGTCATGCCATAGAGCTTAACTCCCTATGATCTCTCTCTCTTATTTTCCCTTGTTCGGTGGTCTTCTAGATCTGATTACTTGGAAGGGGTGATGTTGCAAGGATCGAGGGAAGAAAAGGTGAGTTTTAATGCTTATTATCATGTGGTGACTATATGAGTATATATATGACGGTAGATTTGGAAATCGTATTGTGATGCCAATCATGGCTATGTGTGACCTATGAGGTTGTGAGCATTACATTGAAACTGTTGTACGGTGGTGTTCTTCTCTTATGGTAAGAATGAAATCCTTTTTAGCATGATGAGTTGCTTTATGGTGATGGGTAATGATAGTAGAAAGTCATGGTGAAGATTTGAGGAGTTTTGAAGGAATGTGGTAACTAGTGTGAGTTGAAAGTTGCCTTTTCTTATGAGTGATGCTTCATGGTTGTCCTTGTGTGAATCGTAGTTTTTTTGTAGGCTTGCCCTAAGAGCGGAAAAAGGGGGTTTGTTCCATGAGTTGGGCTAGTTTTGCTCTAAGGTTAACTTGGAAAGTTGCATGTACCCCTTAGTTCATGGGAAGGACAAGAGAATAGATGTTGACTAACTCTAAAGAGGATAGTTGTCTTGTAAGGTTGATCTTAAGTATGGTCATTCAAAGAGGGTGTTTAGATAATACCTAGGCATGGTTGAGCGGAAAGTTACACCAAAGGTGATGATAAGGGTATGGTGTGATAAAGAGTCGATTAAGCTCACCCCAAGTGGGGGATAATGTGCCTAGATGGTAAGGTTTTGAGTGCCCTTAATATTTCTACATTGAACTTCTTTGAGTTCTCCAAGTTGAGAACCACTTTGGGTGATCGATATGAAGCGGAGTGGTATAGATACTTATTTTTTGGATTCTTGAAATCCTCACCTAAGGGAGTATAGTGAAGATTTAGTGGAGAGTGGTTCCTACCATAGAGATGTAGGAGGTAATGATTAAATGAGTGTGCATAACTTGATCCCAAGAGGGGGACATTGTGCTTAATTAGTAAGTGATAGTTCTCTTGGTTACTTTAATGTGCTCTTAAATGGGTTTACCCTAAGTGGGGGATGATGAGTGAGTAGTAAGGTTGTTGATATCCTTATCTTATCCTTCTATTCTTATTCAAGCTTGAGACCAAAGAGTTCCTAGTAGCTTGTTCATGTTTGGAGTCTTGCATATGATTATGAGTTGCATGATCTCCGTATGTTATGCATGTCCTAGAAGACACTATGTTATGCATGTTTTGAAGGATTCTTACTACATAAAAATGGAATTTTAGTAATAAAATTCATGTTTCTCATGTCAATATGCATCTTTATATGGTGAATGCACTCTTGACTTCATGAGGAAGAGAGTATGAGCAAGCTTAGGTTAGGAGTTGAGAATTTCTCCTTGAATGAATTGACCTTTGTGTAATGCTTGCTTATGAGTTTATGATGCCATGTGTGTATGTTGTGACTAGGAGAAGGTAGTCCCTCCTTGAACATAACTAAACATGGTAATGACATATATGTTCTTGATAGTATGATGATTAAATGATAAGACTAGTAGATGATCTATAATCCTCATGTTATGGTGCAACTAGTATGAATTGTTTAATTGCCTCATGAGTTGAAATGTTGATCATGTCTATGTGTGCACTTGAAAGCCATTGCATAATGGACCCTATGATGATATAAAAGGGGTAAATATCATGTCATGCTTAGGAGAAGGTAGTTCCTCCTATGAACATGAGAAAGGCCTATGTGGTTAATGCATTATGAGTCGGTGAATAAAGTTTCTACTTGCTTGTGTTGCATGAGTAGATTTGAAGTGCATGCTTAAATGATTTCTTATGATAAAGTTGCATAGCGTGCTTTAATGAGATAGTTGCATGTTGTGTTTCTTTGGTGTTTGAAATCAGAATGATGAATATGACATGATTTCCTTGTATGTGAATATTTTTGTGAAAATTCATGCTTAAGTTGTATTTTGAGTTTTCACGAACTTTATTTCTCATGGTTGAAATTGCACCCATAGATGTTGTGTGATGTTGACTCCATGAGAGTTGTAATGAGCATGCTTGATGTTGTCTTGTTAAAGAAATGTCTTATTGATTTCTTAATATATATGTTGATTCTCATTGAATATGGAGAAGGTAGTTCCTCCTATACTTATGAGAAGTAAAGAGTTTTAAGCATAGTGATGATTTGGAGAAGGAAGTTCCTCCAATGAAATAGGAAATAATAAAGTTGATGCATAAGGAGTTGGTAGATGTGTTGCTACTTTCTTGAATTGCACAAAGTTGTTTTGAGCCTTTTATGTGGAGTTGCTGTTCCTCCTTGATGTGTGCTCTTATGTTGATGTTGTATGCTGTGTATTGTGAGCTCCTAGTTTGGTCATTGAGTCCTCAGAAGTGTTTTAAGTGTCATTCGAGGACGAATGTTCCTAAGTGGGGGATATTGTAACAACCCTCAAAATAAAGTAGGATAAAGTAGAGCCTCACATGGGTTTATGCATTAATAACTTGTCAAAATAATGAAGAATAGCCTTTTAAGTCAGTTTTAAAGAGTTTGGAAGTCAAACGTCAAGGGAGGACCAAGACTTTCGGAAACTAGTCTTTTGCGTGTCGGTGTGTTCTAGTATGTTGTTCATGTTTTTATGTGTTGTTTGGAGTCTAAAATTAGTGGAGGTGACCCTAGTGTCTTAATAAATGTTTTTAGGGTCAAAACGTTCGGATACGACGGCCCGGGGGCCACCCTAAGGGTCCCCGAGGAGGACCTCAACCTTGGCCAAGCAAGCTGCCAAGGTAGCTTGAAAATGTACCTGGAGGGAGCATGTCCGCGTCGCGGACTAGCTCCACCATAGGCCAAAGTTTTGGTTTGCGTCGCGTAGTCTACTGCCTCAAAATTTAATTTCCAGAAACTTGTGGGAACACCTCCGCGTCGCGAACCTGTTTCCCGACGAAGTCTGCGAAAATAAAACTCAAGTTTGACTAATTTAAAAAGGTCCAACTAAGTGAGGGGTAGTTTGGGTACTTTGGGGAATTATTATAAACGGTTATTATACCTATTTTAGGGTATTTTAAGTTGGTTAAAACCCCAAATCCTAAAATTAGACCCTATTCTTCAAATTCACCCTTCCCTCTCAAAATAGATTCTCTCAAAAAATTCCATTGAAGACCTTGATGAAGCTCAAGCTAGAAGATGGGTTTTCAACTGATTTCTTCTTCAATTTAATGGGTCTTCAATAATTAAGGTATGATAACTCTTGATTCTTGAATAACCTCTCATTCAAGGAGTTCTATCAAAGATTTTCAAAAGTGATTCAAAGACCAAAATTCCCATTTTTCAATCTAAATATGGGTTCCTTGTCAAACGATTTTCTAAGTCATTCTATTGACAAATTAATGTGTAATTAATGTTTTTAAGACTATTTTCAAAGAAATTCTTAAAGAACCCATGATCCCCAAATTCTCAAAATTGGCCTATGATGTGGGTCTTTGTGAATATGATCTCTATTGGTGAAATTATGTTTAGATTAGATTTTATTGATGTTTCCTATGATTAGCTATACTTATTCATGTTGAATTTTTGGTATATTGATGAGTTGAGGATTATGGCCTTATGGGCAAAGTTATGTGTTGATCCGTTTGTTTATGGAATTATACTTAGACAACGTTTATGATATTGAATTACATTGTTGATTCCTATTGCTACCTATGTCAATTGATTATGAATTGTTGAGGATTGATCCATGGTGATCATGGCTTGGAGAATTGGTAAGTTGACCTAACTTCTAGTCTATAGTATGAGAAGTAATGTTGTGAGGTTTGATCCACTTATGGTGGAGGTGTTTACTTCTTGTCTATCTATACATGTTGAGATCATGACCTTGAAGGCAATAGATGTGAAGTGAATTGATCATTATGATGCCTATGTTTATAAATTTGTGCTATGAAGGTTATGTATGAAATCCTCAATGCTAGCATGATGTTTAAAGTGTTTTGATGATGAGGAGTATAATGTGAATGATAATGTTAGGGATAAGGTGTGGTCTACATGATTGATTGTGTTAGGTACTATTGTGGAATGACCCCTACCTATATGACCCCTATATGAATGTTTGATCATATACATGTTAGGACTACCTATTCAATGTTGAATGTGTCCTTGTCTCTCATGATGAAGTGTGGGTGTGTGGTCTAGAATCCCTAAGGGCTTTATATGTGAATTGCTCATGATTTGGGGACATTGTGAATGTGTGGTGATCCCTTGAAGGGAAGTGCACTCAATATCTATGTTGTTGCTAATACGTCACTATGAGGACCAATATGCACACACACACTCTACATGTATAGCTATGAATATGATGTGTTATGGTTTCTATTGAAAGGTTAACTCTTATATGCACCCTTACATCTTATTATGCATGCAAAGTGTATGATTAGCAAGGTATGAATATGTGTTGTATAAATGTGGTTATGTGAAAGGCTTTCTCACATATGTACACACACATGAATGAATGAATAAGGTTATGATAATCTGGTGAAAGTGAGTCTCTTGAAAGGTTTCCTCAATTGTACTCTAAACTAGACTATGTTATGAATATGGTATGATTATGTGAAAGGTCATTCTCACATAATGTAGGTCCTATGATGAAAGGTCATTCTCATCTTAGAAACCTTTGAGCTATATGATATGAGGGATTAAGTCCCTAAAGACTATTTTATGGACTAGTGTTAATTAAAGGCTTAAAGATCTTTAAAAAGGGAGTTGGAGCTTAGCACCGAGTGAACATGAAAAATGAGAGTGGGGGCTTCATGTTTAGCAAGTCCGGCTTCCCACAAGAGAACCTTCACGTTTAGCAAGTCCGGGTTCCCAACATAGATGTTGTCTCATGAGATGGAAACCTCCACGCTTAGTAAGTCAAGGTTTTATAGTAGCAATCTCCTTGTTCCATAACTGTGTTCCCCCGTAGGTATTAGCTTAGTGGATCCACTAGATAGCTATTATGTATGTAGGTCCTACTTTGGCAAGTAGTACCCTCTCTTTTTGGTGTTGGAGTAGAACACCGGATTCCATGTATCTCACATGGTCTATATCGGTTATGGCAATGTCTCCCGAAAGTTAAGAAATGAACTAAGATAAGAATGTGAACTCTAGTCATGATTTCTTGAAGAGTTACTTAGTATAGGTAGGACTATGGACCCTACTTATGCATTGCACATGTGTACTCTAAGGAGGGTTATGATTAAGCTCTTTATGTAATGAAGACTATGGTCTTTGTATGTTAATATGAAAGCCTATTAAGGTTGATTTTACTCATGTCAAGACATGAAGTATGATTATGCATGTGAATTACACTTATGACTTCTTAATGGGTTTGATTAGTATATGTGGGGTTATGGGACTCCATGTGTACATTGCACAAGTTAGCTCGTGAAGGGGTTGTGAGGGTGGTTTACCTATGATATGAACTAAATGGGTTATATCTAATGATGTAGTAAATGAATGAGTCGTTATATGATGTTATGATGTATGTTGGTCTTATGTCTAATGTTAAATGAAGATGTTATGACTTGTTGAATATGATGTACCTAGTCTACGGTGGCTTCCTAGGAACACTTGGTGTGAGTATTATTATAGGATGCTACTTGCACATTGCACTAGTGTGACTTGGGGGTTGCCTTAGGTGATGGTTCCTATGTGCAGACTATGTCTTATGGTATGCTTATGACTCTATGAATATATGTGGTCGGATTGATGAAGGCTATATGTAAGTTCACCTTTGGTAACCTTAAGGCAATACATTGCACCAAGTATTCCCTAAGGGTTGCTTGAGGAAAGGAGTTAAGATAAAGAGGAAGGTAATGTATTGTATGCATGGAATGTGCCTAAAATGTTATAAGAGGCTCTATGTGCTATTATGAATGGTTTTCGTGTGTATGATGATGTTTGTGGTTTATATTGTGCCTATGTACTAGATGTTCTTGAAGTTTCTCTAAAAAGGCATGATGCATTGTTTCCAACTAAATGCCTTTTTAAAAGCATGTTTTGCATGGTTATCATACTTAGTGCATTCTTGTACTAACGCCATTCCTCTTCATCTTTTCATATCAAGTGAAGGTGATGGTGACTAGAAGGTCTTTCCTAGAAGTGATGAGCTTGGCTTATTATTCCTAAATTCTGGTGTGTCCTTAAAGATTCAAGGACCTTTATGTTAAAGAGTTTCCTTAAGTTTTATGTACTATATAGTAGTTTCTTTTGTATTGTAAGGGTTGTGTCCCTCTTGTGTTGTAGTCATGTTTTAAATGAGGTGACTTTTATGTCTTGTGTTATATTATGGAAAAGTTTTAAATTTTCTGCTATTTTCAATGATAAATGCTATGACGAATGCTAAGGGCTTGTATAAGACTTTCGAGAGGTCGAATACACCGGTAACGTCTAGGGGGTGCTCTCGAGTCGTTACAGAAAGGGTGCCAACCAACCCTTTAGGTCCTCTAAGGTCTTCTTGTTGACCAAGTCGATATAATCATGCATGAAGTCATATGTGCATCCCCGAACAACATTTATGTCAGAACTTTTGTACTTCACCTTCTTGCCCCGAACTATTACAGAATCAACTGGTTTAAAGGTCCTGGCCTTCTTCTTCCTTTTCTGCACCAAGTCTCTGTAAGCTGAGTAGAACTCCCAAACCCAATTGGAAATGTAGGGACCCATGAGTTTAGTGAAAATCTCAAACTTATGGAACTTGAGAGTGTTCCATATCTCTGTATACCTATCCACCACACCATATGTGGATAATCTCTTCTCTTCTAATATGGCCCTCAATCCCTCGGCCTTTAGTCTGTTGAGAGATCGGAGAGGAGGGCCATGTATTGGTGGCGCCGGGACCACAGACGCATCATGCATCGCCTTAGAGCGGCGCTCTACTCTCCGGACTTGTAATAGTTGGTCGTCCTCAAGCTCAGAGATGGAAGCCTGAGAATCCTGTAAGTCCTTCTCACTACCTGATGTGGTGAGGTGAGTCTCGTAGACCCCCTCACCGTCGAACCTGTACTCTGGTGTCTCAGTCATGGGTGCCCTGCCCTTGCCTTTGCCTTTTCCTCCTTTGGTAGGGAGTTTGGCTGCCTTTGCTCTAGATGCAGCTGCTTCCTCATCAATAACCACTCCACGTGCCCGCTTGCTGATGAGTCTGAGATTTGGACTCATTTAAGGATTTGTTTATATAGATTTAGTGTCCTCAAATGCTTATTTTGTGCCAATAACTGATGTGAAATCCTTGATTTTCAGGAATATGAATTGAGGAACAAAGCAAGGACACTAACAAGCAAAAAGGAACAAAACGGGTTAAAGAAATAAAGATGGGTGAGCCTGAGGATAGCAAAGAGCACTCGGCGTGTGGTCGAGTGGCTTATCAAACCCCCTAAAGTTACGGTGTGCCAAGCCTTCAAGGAAAGAACCAAGTTGGTGATGAAACGGAGTAGCCTGCTGATCACCGAGTGATGCCGCGAGGCCTAGATAGATCGTCCAAAGTTAAAGACCTTGAGGATGTTGAATGCCAAGGCAAAAGGGCGATAGAAGAGACCAAAGAGGGGCTCGACGAGTGGTTCGGCAAGCCCAACTTACTTCGCTGAATGAGCTTTCGTAGCTTATTTTTTGTGACAGTAAATACGTTTCTGAACGTTTAGTTTAGCATCAAATAATATTTAGAACAATTTTATTTGGAAGTTTTGAGCATCTGGAGATAGTTTTTCTCTAGTTTTTCCTTAGCTTTGAAGGATTGAAGAAACTCACTTTTGAGAATTTGGAAGTGGGTCTTTGAGAATCTTCAAATTTGAGCATTGTAAAGACGAAATCACTCCTACCCAGTTGATGGATAATCAATTTGGTAACAGTTTTAACCTTTTTGTGATGTCTAGCTGAAACCCCAATTCTTAGGGTGTGATTATGGGTTGATTTAGCTCATGTGTACTAGTAATTGTTAGTTTAAACACTATTTAAAAGTGAGTTCTTGGACTCATTTAGGGCTTTGTATATATAGATTTCGTGTCCTCAAATTTTTATTTTTTGCCAATAACTGATGTTAAATCCTTGATTATCAGGAATATGGATTCAGGAATAAAGCAAGGACACTAACAGGCAAAAAGGAACAATACAGGTTGAAAAAATGAAGATGGGCAAGCCTGAGGATCGTCAAGAGCACTCAGCGTGTCGCTGAGTGGTTTATCTGACCGCCTAAAGTTCCAGTGTGCCAAGCCCTGAAGGAAAGAACTAAGTTGGCGATGAAAAGGAGCAGTCGACGGATCACTGAGTGATTCCGTGAGGCCAAGATAGATCACCCAAATTTACAAACCTTGAGGATGTTGAATGCCAAGGCATAAAGGTGATGTAAGATACCAAAGGGCAGCTCACCGAGTGGTTTGACGAGCCCGACTTAATTCACCGAATGAGCATCTGGAGGTAGTTTTTCTCTAGTTTTTCCTTAGCTTTAAAGGATTTAAGAAATTCATTTTTGATAATTTGAAAGTGGGTCTTTGAGATTCTTCAAATTTGAGCATTGTAATGATGCAACCACTCTTACCCAATCTATGGATAATCAATTTGTTAACGGTTTTTTACCTTTTTATGATGTCTAGCTAAAACCCCAATTTTGTGGGTGTGATTATGTGATTATGGGCTGATTTAGCATATGGGTATTGCTAATTGTTAGTTTAAATGTTATATAAAAGTAAGTTCTTGGACTCATTTAGGGAATTGTTTATATACATTTAGTGTCCTCAAATGCTTATTTTGTTCCAACAACTGATGTTAAATCCGTGATTTTCAGGAATATAGATTGAGAAACAAAGCAAGGACACTAGCAGGCAAAAAGGAACAAAACGGGCTGAAGAGATAAGGATGGGCGAGCCTGAGGATCGTCAAGAGCACTCGGTGTGTCGTCGGGTGGCTTATCAGATCACCTGAAGTTCCAGTGTGCTTAGCCTCGAAGGAAAGAACCAAGTTGGAGATGAAAAGGAGCAGTCGGCGGACAACCGAGTGATTCTGCGAGGCCAAGATATATCGCCCAAAGTTACAGATTTGAGGATCCTGAATGCCAAGGTAGAAAAGCGATGTAAAAGACCAAAGGGCGGCTTGCCGAGTGGTTCGGCGATCCCGACTTACTTCGTCGAATGAGCATTTGTAGGAAGTTTTTCTCTAGTTTTTCCATAGCTTTGAAGAATTGAAGAAATTCACTTTTGAGAATTTGGAAGTGGGTAATTTGAGAATCTTCAAATTTGAGCATTGTAAAGACGAAATCACTCTTACCCAGTTGATGGATAATCAATTTGGTAACGACTTTTATCTTTTTATGATGTCTAGCTAAAACCCCAACTCTTGGGGTGTGATTATGTGATTATGAGCTGATTTAGCTTATGGGTATTACTAATTATTAGTTTAAATGCTTTTTAAAAGTGAGTTCTTGGACTTATATAGGGCTTTGTTTATATAGATTTAGGGTCCTCAAATGCTTATTTTGTGCCAATAACTGATTTTAAATCCTTTATTTTAAGGAATATGGATTGAGGAACAAACAAAGGACACTAACATGGAAAAAGGAACAAACTCAGGCTGAACAAATGAAGATGGGTGAGCCTGAGGATCGCCAAGAGCACTCGGTGTGGCCAAGTGGTTTATCAGTCCGCCTAAATTTCCAGTGTGCCAAGCACTGAAGGAAAAAACCAAGTTGGCGATGAAAAAGAGCATTTAGCGAATCGTCGAGTGATTCCGTGAGGCCAAGATAGATCTCCCAAAGCTACAGACCTTGAGGATGTTGAATGCAAAGGTAGAATGGCGATGTTAGAGACCAAAGGGCAGCTTACTGAGTGGTTCGGCAAACCCAACTTACTTCGCCGAATAAGCATCTGGAGGCAATTTTTCTCTTGTTTTTCCTTAGCTTTGAAGGATTTAAGAAATTCACTTTTGAGAATTTGGAAGTGGGTCTTTGAGAATCTTCAAATTTGAGCATTGTAAAGACGAAATCACTCTTACCCAGTTGATGGATAATCAATTTGGTAAAGGTTTTACCTTTTTATGATATCTAGCTAAAACCCTAAATCTTACTGTGTGATTATGTGATTATGGGCAGATTTAACATATGGGTACTGCTAATTGTTAGTTTAAATGTTATTTAAAAGTGATTTCTTGGACTCATTTATGGCTTTGTTTATATAGATTTAGTGTCCTCAAATGCTTATTTTGTGCCAATAACTGATGTTAAATCCTTGATTTTCAGGAGTATGGATTGAGGAACAAAGTAAGGACTCTAGCACACCAAAAGGAACAAAACAGGCTGATTTAGCTTATGAGTATTGCTAATTATTAGTTTAAATGCTATAAAAAAGTGAGTTCAATCGTTAATTGTGGTTTAACCTAAGAATTGTAGTTGAAAATGGCGTTCTATGTTCGTGTACTTGGCTTGCTCGAAAGAACGGTTTTAGAACTAAGGTCTTTGATTGATAGTTTGTGGGTATTAGGTTGACCTGGGTTCATCGAGAGAGAGAATCCTAAAACCCTTTGCCACACATTTAGCTCCAAAGAGTAAATGGATTAAGGTGTGGGTTGTTCTTAATTTGTATGCTTGTTGATGTTCAAGAGAAATTAACTTCATTCAGGGTAAATTGTTCTAGATAAAATTACCTCCCTTATAGCCTACCCTACTCACTAATATCTAGCTATTTACTAATAGTTGTAGTTACCCATATGTCTATATTAGCCTATAATCGATCACATCCTAAGAATCCGTCACATTATTGTTAATTTGAATTGTTTGTGACTGTTTGTGGTTGATAATCAAAACCAAAACCCCCATTTGACATTCGTGTTACCCCCTTACTTGATTATGTCGTTATTCAATAATTTTTATAACTATGGCTGATTTGACCGCATTTATACTTCCTAATTGAATCTGGAAGACGTACCGCTCCCTCTGGGATTCGACCCCAACTCATTTAGTTGAGTTTTATACTGATTTACAATTATTGAACACCTAGAATTGGATGAGGTGTCATTTAAACGTTAAAATCAACATGGCGCCGCTGCAGGGGACTGGTGTTGTTTGAAATTCTTTTGGTGAAGTTAAATTGAATTCTTGTTAGTCATGGTTGAATCTACTTATTTTTAGTTTTGATTTTTGTGTTGCTTGTTAAAACAGAGGAAATGAGTGTCAACGAAAGCAATGGTAGCCACATAGGCCACCAAGATGACATCAGAAATCTCAATAATATTAATGAATCGAATGTCAATGACCCAAATCTAGTGGGTGGAGTTGGCGCCATTGATTTTCCTCCAGCTGAAGGGAACGTTGTGTTCCATATTACAAGCACCATGTTGCTACTCTTACAATTGAAATGGTTGGTTGGTGGGATGGCTCATTAGGATCCCCATGAGCATATAAGAAACTTTGTTGATGTTTGCGGACCGTTCTCCTTTAAGAACATATCTCAAGAGTCGGTTCGGCTGTGGTTGTTCCTATTTTCTCTAATGGGAGAAGCGTACAAGCGGTTGGCTGAGTTGCCAAGAGATTCCATCACTTCGTGGGAAGAACTTATTACCGCATTCCAAGTGCGATTTTCCCTCATTCACAGATGATGACTCTTCGGGACAACATTCAAAGCCTCAAGCATTTGGAGGGTGAGACAATCCATGAAACTTGGCTAAAGTTTAAGAAGATAGTGCTGCAATGCCCAACTCATGGATTGCCCGATAATGTACTGCTATAATACTTCTACAGAAGCCTCGCTCGGTGAACAAGAGAGTGCTGATCAAATTTCTTCGAGAGGTTTAATGCAACAGCCTTATGTGATTGCATCCCAACTTCTTGATGGCATGACCAAGATTAACCAGATATGGTACACCCGTAAAGATGAAGTCTCTCCTCTTACTTACAAATTGACAAAGGAGCGGATTGAAAAAGATCAAGAGATTGACCAAAACATGGCAAAGATAATGACCCAGTTGGACATCTTGGCAAAAACCTCTCGAGACATCGGTTTTAGAACTAAGGTCTTTGATTGATAGTTTGTGGGTATTGGGTTGACCTGGGTTCAGCTCGAGAGAGAATCCTAAACCCTTTGCCACACATGTAGCTCCAAAGAGTAAATGGATTAAGGTGTGGGCTGTTCTTAATTTGTAGCTTGTTGATGTTCGAGAGAAATCAACTTCATTCAGGGTAAATTGTTCTAGATAAAATTACCTCCCTTATAGCCTAGCCTACTCACTAATATCTAACTATTTACTAATAGTTGCAATTACCCATATGTCTATATTAGCCTATAATCGATCAGATCCTAAGAATCCGTCTCATTATTGTTAATTAGTATTGTTTGTGACTGTTTGTGGTTGATAATCAAAACCAAAACCGCCATTTGACATTCGTGTTACCCCCTTACTTGATTATGTCGTTATTCAATAATTTTTATAACTATGGCTGATTTGACCGCATTTATACTTCCCAATTGAATCTGGAAGACGTACCGCTCCTTGCGGGATTCGACCCTAACTCATTTAGTTGAGTTTTATAATGATCTACAATCGTTGAACACCTAGAATTGGATGAGGTGTTATTTAAACGTTAAAATCAAAATGGCGCCGTGGCAGGGGACTGGTGTTGTTTGAAATTCTTTTGGTGAAGTTAAATTGAATTCTTGTTAGTCATAGTTGAATCTACTTATTTTTAGTTTTGATTTTTGTGTTGCTTGTTAAAACAGAGGAAATGAGTGTCAACGAAAGCAATGGTAGCCACGTGGGCCACCAAGATGACATCAGAAAGCTCAATAACGTTAATGAATCGAATGTCAATGACCCATATCTAGTGGGTAGAGTTGGCGCCATTCGTTTTCCTCCAGCTGAAGGGAACGCTGTGTTCCATATTACAAGCACCATGTTGCAGCTCTTACAATTGCAATGGCTGTTTGGTGGGATGGCTCATTAGGATCCCCATGAGCATATAAGAAACTTTGTTGATGTTTGCGGACCGTTCTCCTTTAAGAACATATCTCAAGAGTCGGTTCGGCTGTGGTTGTTCCTATTTTCTCTAATGGGAGAAGCGTACAAGTGGTTGGCTGAGTTGCCAAGAGATTCCATCACTTCGTGGGAAGAACTTATTACCGCATTCCAAGTGCGATTTTCCCTCCTTCAAAGATGATGACTCTTCGGGACAACATTCAAAGCTTCAAGCATTTGGAGGGTTAGACAAGCCATGAGACTTGGCTAAAGTTTAAGAAGATAGTGCTGCAATGCCCAACTCATGGATTTCCCGATAATGTACTGCTATAATACTTCTACCGAAGCCTCGTTCGGTGAACAAGGGAGTGCTGATCAACTTTCTCCGAGAGGTTTAATGCAACAGCCTTATGTGATTGCATCCCAAGTTCTTGATGGCATGACCAAGATGAACTGGGTATGGTACACCCGTAAAGATGAAGTCTCTCCTCTTACTTACAAATTGACAAAGGATCAGATTGAAAAAGATCAAGAGATTGACCAAAACATGGCAAAGATTATGACCCAGCTAGACATCTTGGCCAGAAACATCATGGGTGCTGGAACTAGGAGTGTTAATGATGTCGGTATTGTATAAACCCCGAGGAGGCCAAATTTGAAGCGTTGTACAATGAGGAAGTAAACTTCCTAGCCAACCAAGGTGGAGGTTATCATGCAAACTACTCAAGGTCGGGTGGTAACCAAGGTTGGAATAGAGATGAAGACTGGAGAGATCGTGATAGAGAGTGGCGTGATCGTAATGCCACTTGGAAAGAAAGAGTAAGGGAGAAGGACAAGTATGTTTCTCCCTACGAGCGTCAAAAGCCCAAAGATTCTGAGGGTGGCCGGACTGAGGATATGCTCTCACGTATTCTCAACAAGGTTGAAGGGTCCGATAAAATTTTGAAGGAAATGAAGGAAGATGTGTCGACCCTCAACCAGATGGTTACCTCTTATTCTGTCTCTATCAAACAGTTGGAGACCCAAATGGGTCAGATTTCTTCGCATCTTAACCCAAGACAACAAGCGGGGTTGCCTAGTGATACTATGGCAAACCCCAAGAATGAAGCTTGAGTGGGTACTTGTGTTGTGGCACGACGTTAACTAAGGCGCTTCTTGGGATGCAACCCAAGTTTTTATTGCTTTGTGTTTTGATTTTGAATAACGGGTGTATATTGTGCATGTGGAAAAGTGGAATGTGTTCGAAAAGTGCAGATTGGCGAACCAAAAATCCAGTCGGTGACTTGCCGAAAAGGTCGGCGAGCCCGACTTGGACCGCCATTGGACTCCAGAAAATATAAGGATGGAGTCTGTAAAACTCGGTGAGCCCATGGACAAGTTGGTGACTTGCCGAATAGGTCGGCTTGCCCGACTTTGTCCGCCGTTTGGACCCCCCAAGTTAACTGGAGGTCCTGTAAAACGCAACGAGGTAAATAACCACTTGGCGTGTTGCCGAGTGGTTCGGTGAGGTCGATTAATATCACCGAAGGGCCGCGAACAGAATGGTTTTAAAAGGTCAAAGGTTCAAAATTTCAAACTCTTTCATATTCCCTCGTTTTAGCCTCATACAATCACACTCGCATTTCATATTTTCCTGTATTTTTGTCATTGTACTTGTTTCTACTTTTGATCTTTTGGTCAGAGTCAGATTTCTTTGCCGCCTAGCTTTTCAAACTCGTATTTCGGCATAAAGGTTGGTTTTCTAAACCCCTAACTCTTAAATAACAGTTAAATTCAAATGCAATTGGTTAACGCCTATTGATGTGTGTTGTGCCTCTCTGAAATCATAATTGTGTTCTAATTGTACCTATCGTTGTTTTGTAAATGTGATAAATTGCTTATATGGTTGATTTCTTGAATTTTGTGCTTCAAAATTGATCATAAATTTTGGGTTGAGATTAATTATTGTTGGGTCTAGTCGGGTGAAGTCTGAGTAACCCCAATTGCGCTACATGACATACTTTGCTCAATGATGGAGTGTTTGATGTCATTCTTAAGGGCAAAAGTCTTCAAATGGCCAATTTTGGCTAAACCGAGGGAAGTCTTAGTACCCCGATGGCATGGGTCATATGGGTCTTAGTTTAATTGCATGAGTATGTTGTTTGATTTTGTTTTCAGGGGCTGCGGGCTTGATTTTGGGAAACAGGGTTGAAAATTGACTGGTTGGTAGTTTGGTGAGTTGCGTCGTGCTCACCTAACCACTCGGTGGTTCGCCAATGTCCCTTTATTGCCCTTAGTTTTGTGTTTTGGTTGAATTTCATTTTGTAACTTTCGGTGGGAAGCATGAGCTCGCTTAGTTAACTCGGTGCCTCGCTGAAACTCCTCATTTATCGCCCTTTCTGAACCCCTAATCCTTAAAACATGCTGTAAAATTCGACGAGCTAGTCTAAGCTCACCGAGTGATATCGGAAATTCACCAAAAGGCCCTGTATATCGCCAAACTGTCTTTTTCTGGGAGATATTCTAGCCAGTCCTTTCGGCGAGCCCGATTTGGCTCGCCTAAATGACTCGGCAACTCGCCGATCGATTCGATGAGTCTTTCTGCAACCTGTTTTCAACATTTTCTTGGATTATTTCTAACTCTTTTTTGTTTGTTTTGCAGATATGACTAGGACCAATTTCGACATCAATAGTATGCCGCCCCGAAAAAGAGCACGAGGCATTGTTATGAATGAGGAAGCAGTTGCTCCTTCCAAAAAGGGAAAGAAGGAACCTCCTAAGGGAGGCAAGGGAAAGGGGAAAGGCAAAGCACCCGTATCTGAGATACTGGAGCACAACTCCGGCAACGAGGGGGAGTCTATCGATTCTTATGTCTCACTCTCCGAGCCTGATGATGACCAACCACTACAGTGCTGGCAGCAGAGATTCGTGCACGATCTCGTCACAATTCATCCAGTATCCTGGAGTCTACCCCTCCTATCAATGAATCCATGCCATCTCCAGCACAGATGGTGGTTCCAGCACCACCAGCTTAGGGTCCTCCTCCCCGGATTCTCAATAGGCTAAAGGCAGAGGGATTGAGGACCATCCTTGAAGAAAAGAGGTTATCCACAGACGGTGTAGTGGACAGGTAGCCCAATGTGTAGGACACTTTCCGGTTCCACAGGTTTGAGCAGTTCACCAGGCCTATGGCCCCTATATTCCTTGATGGGTCCGGGAGTTCTACACAGCGTATGGTGACCTGGTACCGAAGGGAAAGAAGAAGGCCAGGGCCTTCACACCGGTAAAGTTAGTCACGGTCAGGGGGAAGGAAATGAGATGCAACAATGAGTATATCAACGTTGTCTTGGATAGAGGACTGGAGGCTGATTATCCGAGTTTGGACACCACTGTGTCAACGCTGGATGACCTAAAGGGATGGTTAGCCCCCCTTATTTCTGACACCACCCCGAGGTGAATTGAGGCGGGAGCTCCGATTGAGAAGAAGGATTTGAATAGCAGCGCAATCCTCGTTTGGATTCATCAGCAGGTCCATTATACCCTCACAAAATGAGTCCATCCTCCGCCATCCAAAGGTGACCTGTCTTGGATCAATCATAGCTTGGAGGAGCATCAACTTGGGACTTATTATTGAATAGAAAATGGCTATGAGGGCCAAACAACGTCAGACGTCCCTTCCTTTCCCAGTATTGATTACAGAGCTATGTCGGCGTGTGGGAGTTCCTCGTGACGAAAAGACGAACATAGAGGTCACTCCTACATCTTCCACCAATATCTGGTGTATAGAGGCCGAGTACACTCGGGATGAGGTGGATAGAATGAGAGCGGCTCCGGTGGATCCATCCCCGGAGGTTGATGTTTAGTCTATACCTGCAGAGGCGTCTTTGCCTACTCCGGGCCTTCAGGTACACCCACATCCAATTCTTCCCAGGCTCCTGGTTTTTCTGCAGCTTCTCAGTCCACCGGGATTACTCAGGCCATGATCCTCAAAATGGGGCACCTAGCTCTTTCTGCCAATGTACGGGCAACCCGGCTCGAGGCCGAGGTGCCTTGGATGATTGAGCAAACCATTTGTTGCGTTGACACCCCTCCAGACGTCGATTGATGATCTCACACCGAAAGTTGAGATCTGTGAGAGAGTATAGGGGGTTACTTTAGAGGTAATGACTTTGAAAGCCGAGGTTTCAGATTTGAGAAAGAATGTGGACTATCTGAAGTCCACAGACTTCACTTCCCTCTTTAAGTCAGCTGAGGATCGGGATGCTCCGGCCAGTTGTGAGATGCCTCCGGCCACCATTGGAGATATGCCTATGGATGTTGTGGCAGTTGATAAGTCATAGACGAAGATGGATGAGGAGCAACTGAATGCTTAGGAGGTGACCATCTATGGAGACCTATCGGATTTAGAGGAGACGATTGTACAGTCGGTCATTCAGACATTGCTGACAGAGACGTCCATGGCAGGTTCTAGTGGATCCAGTGTTGATGTTACATCGGGCACTGATGCCCAGGATTAGAGTATTGCATAGGGCATTGATGGCCCGACAAATGGAGGACTGTGTAGACATGATCTTTCTTTACCTCTCTCTTTGTCATTTTTATTGACTTTTGATTACTTTTGTTGCATTTGAGGACAACTGCTTTTTATTTGTGGTGGGGTGAGGTATTTCTATACCTACCTCTTGTGTATATATTGGGTTTTGTGTTTTAAACTATGTTTTGATCTTATCTTGTGGATGCTTGAGCTTATGGCTCCTTGTTTTGAATAGAAATGGTTTTTGACCCATCTAATATTTTTTTGCCACTTCTTGTTGTGTGTTATTATGGTTGTTCTTGTGCAAATTTGAGTATCGTTTATGATCAATACCGATGACTTGAATATTGCTCTTAATCGAACAAAAATGAATGTGCGGCAACGATGAGGCCAAATGAAGTTGCACAGACAATATGTGCACTTTTTGCATCTCGTTATGACTAGCCGGTTATCGAATGAAGTCTCTTGTGATGAACATTGCACACCAGCGAAAGTGTGGAGTCTCGTTTGATATTGGTGCCAATGCCTTGTGTGATGAGCTTACTTTGAACCTTGTGTGAGTCATCACCCAAAATTTGCCCCGTTGGTTCCGTTGACTAAGTGATGCAAGCACTTGAAATGATCTTACGCAAAAATGTTGAAGAGTGAAACAATTTAACAATATACCTCTTTTGTGGCCAATCTTGTGAGATGTGCAAACCTTTCTTGAATCCCCTTTGAGCCTTATCCTTTTTGGAAGAAACTTGAGCAATTGAGACCCCTCTTTATCCATTCACCCATAATCCTCATGAAGTGTGGTTTGTTTGAATAGCCAACTTAGGCCAAAAGCCTAGGTTGGGGGTGTGGTGGAAAGAGAAGGTAAATCAAGAAGTGTGAAGAAGTCCCCTTGATCCATGGTCTTGAAAAACATGGAACCCCTCCATATAAAAAAAAGAGAAAGAAAAGAAGAAAGCAAAAGAAAAGGAATGAAAAAGTTGTGAAAGTTGTAAAATATATGGGGTGTTCGGTATTCCATTAGAAGTGAATAATGGGGTGAATTTTGAGCATAATTCAAATATTGAAGGAAAGGAAGAAAGTGATGTTCAGACAATATTTCATGAGGGTAGCAACCACTAAGCCGAAATGACCATACCTTTACATTCTTCCCCGTTACAACCCTTAAAAAGACACTTTTGATCTTTAGCAAGCTGAAACGAATGTTGATTGGAAAATAAGGGCAAACCTATGGGTGAAGTCATGCATGTGTTCATCTTTGTGAGTGTGAGAGTTATATGTCATTCCAGAGCTATAAATTGTTGAAGAATTATCTGTGAATATGGAATTATCTTTGTTGTGAGGGAATATGAGTACCCTTGTTGAGATTGAACTTGCATTTGAAGCAAGTATTGCAAACTTGAGAATCTTTGATAGTGGTGAGTCACAACTTGAATCTTTGAGTGCACAATTAATCCTTGCATGAGTAAGTTGAGTCTTATTGTGTGCATTCATGATTGAGTCTTTTGTAGTAGTTTTGAGACATCCTTTTTGAGCTGCTGAACTTGAGTTCTACTTGAGGACAAACAAAGTTTAAGTTGGGGGTGTTGATGAGTCCGAGATTTGGACTCATTTAGGGGTTTGTTTATATAGATTTAGTGTCCTAAAATACTTATTTTGTGCCAATAACTGATGTTAAATCCTTGATTTTCAGGAATATGGATTGAGGAACAAAGCAAGGACACTAACAGGCAAAAAGGAACAAACACAGGCTAAACAAATGAAGATGGGCGAGCCTGAGGATCGCCAAGAGCACTCGACATGTTGTCGAGTGGCTTATCAGACCACCTAAAGTTTTAGTGTGCCAAGCCCTGAAGGAAAGAACCAAATTGGCGATGAAAATGAGCATTCAGCGGATCGCCGAGTGATTTCGCGATGCCAAGATAGATCACCCAAAGTTACAGACCTTGAGGATGCTGAATGCTAAGGCAGAAGGGCGATGGAAGAGACCAAAGGGCAGCTCTTCGAGCCTGACTTACTTCGCCAAATGAGATTTCGTAGCTTATTTTTGGCGACCATAAATACGTTTTTGAACATTTAGTTTAGCATCAAATAATCTTTAGAACAATTTTATTTGGAAGTTTTGAGCATCTGGAGACAGTTTTTCTCTAGTTTTTCTTTAGCTTTGAAGGATTGAAGAAATTCACTTTTGAGAATTTGGAAGTGGGTCTTTAAGAATCTTCAAATTCGAGCATTGTAAAGAAAAAATCACTCTTACCCAATTGATGGATAATCAATTTGGTAACGGTTTTTACCTTTTTATGATGTCTAGCTAAAACCCAAATTCTTGGGGTGTAATTATGGGCTGATTTGACTTATGGGTATTGCTAATTGTTAGTTTAAATGCTATTTAAAAGTTAGTTCAATCATTAATTGTGGTTTAACCTAAGAATTGTAGTTGCAAATGCAATTCTATGTTCGTGTTCTTGGCTTGGTCGCGAGAGAGGTTTTAGCTTGTGGGTATTGGGATAACATGGGTTCAGCTCGAGAGAGTGAATCCTAATCCCTTTCCCACATATTTAGATCGAGAGAGTAAATTGACTAAGGTGTGGGCTGTTCTTAATTTGTATGCTTGTTGATGTTCGAGAGAAATCAACTTGATTCAGGGTAAATTGTTCGAGAGAAAATTACCTCCCTTATAGCCTAGCCTACTCACTAACATCTGGCTATTTACTAATAGTTGCAATTACCCATATGTCTATATTAGCCTATAATCGATCACATCCCAAGAATTCGTCTCATTATTGTTAATTAGTATTGTTTGTGACTGTTTGTAGTTGATAATCAATACCAAAACCCCAATTTGACATTCGTGTCACACCCTTACTTTATTATGTCTTTATTGGATAATTTTTATTTCTATGACTGATTTGACCACATTTATACTTCCCAATTGAATCTGGAACACGTACCGCTACCTGTGGGATTCGACCCCAACTCATTTATTTGGGTTTTATACTGATTTATGATCGTTGAACACCTAGAATTGGATGAGGTGTACTTGAAACGTTAAAATCACTTGCGGAGAGGCATGCCTCTTACGGACACTTTGGGTCTAGCCATTTTTGAAAAAGTTCCAAAAATAAGCTACAGAAAGACTCTCCGAACCGATCGGCGAGTCGCCCAACTATATTGGCTAGCCATATCGGGCTCGCCGAAAGTTCCAGAACAGAAATATAAAAAATTGAAAGCAGGTCGGCGATGCCCATGGCCATTGGTGGATCACCGACACCAATCGGCAAACTAAAAGTAGCTCACCGAAAGTTACAGTGTATTTTAAGGATTTAGGGGTGCAGATGGGAGATCAAGAAGGACTTTTGGCGAGTCGCCGAGTGACTTGGCGAGCTCAGGCATATCGCTGAAAGTTACAGAACACAAACTCAATATTTAGAAAAATTAAGGTCAATCTAGGGGGTGTTTGGCGAACCGCCGAACCACTCGACTTTGCTCGCCAGACGGCCCAACGTTCTAGTTTCTCACCCCAATCTTCAAAATCCAACCTGCACCCCACACAAGAAAAATTAAACACATACACTATGAAATTAAAGTAAGACCTATAATACCCATGCCCTCGGGGTACTCAGACTTCCCCCGATTTGGCCACAATCGGCCATTTGACGTCTTTTTCCCGTAAGAATGACGTCAACTTCTCTATCATTTGGCAAAATATGACATTTAGCACAATCTGGGGTTGCTCAAACTTCACCCCACTAGACCCAACCCAAAAGTTACCACAACCCAACAATTTAAACAGGATTTAAACAAGCAACAACATGTGAATCAATCATTTACTAGCTATTAGGAACAAATTCAATTCATTACGGGCAATCCAATAGGTAAACACTGATAAAATCATACTACCCAACAATTATCAACAACAATTTACCGTTACATTCGAGTTCAACCACAAATTTAGTGCAGGGTTTAGAAAACCAACCTTTATGCCAAAATTTAATTAAAATACTAGGCGGAAAAGTTCCAAAACCAATATCGAGCAAAGATCCCAAAGAAACGAAAGTATAAATGCGGAAAATATGAGCAATATAGTATCGGTGTGAGAGTATGAAGGTTTTAAATGAGAAAAGATGAAGGATTTTGACATTTTAAACCGTGTGGCCTTTAAAAATCTTTAATTTCGCACGCCAGTCGGTGGAGTAAGTTGTGCCCGTTGAACCACTTTGCGACGCACCAAGTGGTATTTTTGCTTACCGAGTTTTATAAAACTCCTAGCAATTTGGAGGTTCAAATGGCGGACAAAGTCAGGCTCACTGACCTGTTCGGCGAGTGGCCAACTGAGCATTTAACTCACCGAGTTTTATAGAGTTCCCCTTCAAGCTAAGTGTCTCCAATGGCGGTCCAAGTCGGGGGTCACCGACCTGTTCGGCGAGTCGCCGACTGGACTTTTGGCTCGCCAAATTACCCATTTTCCAACACTTTTCACTTTTCAACCTGCAAAATCAATACCCGTTATTCGAAAGCAAAACTAAAGCGTCAAAAACTTGGGTTGCCTCCCAAGAAGCGCCTTATTTAATGTCGTGGTATGACGTGGATACGCTCTCAAGGATCATTCTTCAGGTTTTCCAAGGTATCACTTGGTAGGCCCCCTTTTGGCCTTGGGTTCAAATGAGAAGAAATTTTACCCATTTGTGTTTCCAATTGCTTGATTGACACTGAATGGGAGGTGACCGTCTGATTAAGTGTAGAGACGTCTTCTTTCATTTATTTTAAAACTTTGCCCGACCCATCTACCTTATTGAGAATGCGTGAGAGCATGTCTTCCGTACGGACATTTTTCGGTTTCTTGGGCTTTTGATGCTCATGGGGTGGGACATATCTGTCCTTGTCACCATCTCTTTCCTTCCAAGTAACGTCACGGTCACGCCATTCTCTGTCACAATCTCTCCATCCATCATCTCTATTCCAACCTAGATTTCCACCTGACCTTTGATAGTTGGAACGAAAACCTCGTCCTTGATTTGCCAAGAAGTTCACATCCTCATTATAAAATGCCTCAAAATGTGCTTCATCGGAGTTTACTCCACCAACACCCACAACATTAACACTCTTCAAGACACTCCCCCATCACATTTTTTGTCATCCTAAAAGTGAGAGGAGACAATTGATCTTCACGAGTGTATCATGCTCTATTGATCTTGGTCATGCAATCAAAGAGTTGAGACGCTACTTTATAGGGTTGTTGCATTATACCTCCGGGAACAAGTTCACCATCTACTCCTTTGTTCACCGAGTCAAGACTCCTATAGAAGTATTATAGCAGCACGTTGTTTGGAAGTCCGTGAGTTGGGCATTGAAGTACCAACTTATTAAATCTCAACCACGTCTCGTGGATTGGTTAACCTTCCAAGCATTTGAAACCTTGGACGCTATCTCTGAGCGTCATCATCTTTGATGGGGGGAAAGAATCTCACATTGAACGTTGTTGTATGTTCATCCCAAGAAGTGATGGAGTCCCTCGGTAACTCAGCTAACCATTTGTTAGCTTCTCCCATCAAAGAGAATGGAAACAACCTGAGACAGACTGATTTTTGTGATATGTTCTTGAATGAGAACAGGCCACACACATCCACAAAGTTCCAAATATGCTCATGGGTGTCTTCGTGGGCCAGCCCTCTGTATAATACCTTCATTTGGAGGAGTTGTAGCATTGTGCTAGTAACATGAAATACAACCTTCCCCTCAACAGGAGGTAGACGTATTGCACCAACACCACCCAATTGAATTGGGTGATCACATCGTTCAAATTTCCAATATCGTCTTGGTGGCCCACTTGGCTACCATTACTCCCGTTCACGCTCATTTCTTCGTCTGTTCAGCAAAAACCAACACAAAAACAAACCAAAGTAAGTCAATTCAACTATAACACAAAAACATCACAATTCAACTTCAATAATATAATTTTAAACAACACTACTCCCCGGTAGCGGCGCTATTTTGATTAACGTTTCAAGTACAGCTCATTCGATTCTATGTGCAAATGATCATTAACTAGTATAAAACCCAACGAAGAGTTGAGGTCGAACCCATAGGGAGCGGTACGTGTCTAAATTTCAGTTATGAAGTTATAAAGTGGTCTATTCGGTTATAGGAATAAAAATTATCGAAAACATACAAACAAGTTTAAGGGGGTGACAACGAATGTTAGATGGGGGGTTTGGATTGTCAATTATCAGCCACAACACAATCAAACACGAAGGAAATAACAATATAGAGAGGAATTCTTGGGATGTGATCAATTATGGGCAAATTTCACAATATGGGTAATTGAAATTACTAACAAATAGCTAAATATTAGTGGGTAGGCTAGACTATAAGTGAGATAATTGTCTCTCTAACAACTATCAAGATTCAAGTGATTTCTTTTGAACATCAACAAGCTTAGCAAATAAGAACTACCCAAACCTTAATTCATCCACTCTCTCGAGCTAGATAGGTAGAATCAAGATTAGGATTTACTCTGTCGAGCTCATATCAACCCAATAACTACAATCATCAATTGAAAGCTTTGATTCTAAAACCTCTTTTTTCAAACAAGCTCAGAATTTTAAGTTCGAATTGCATTTGCAACTATAATTCTTAGATTAAAACATAGCTATCAATTAAACCCACTTCAATTAAGCATTTAAATAAGTAATTAACAATACCCATAAGCTAATTCGGCTTATAATCACATGATCACACCCCAAGAATGGGGTTTTAGCTACACATCATAAAAATAGAAAAATGATTACCAAATACATTAGCCATACTCTGGGTAAAGGTATTCGAGTCTTTACAATGGTCCAAATTGCTTAAGTTCAAAAACCCACTTGTAAATCCTCCAAGTCTCCAATGGAAACTCCAAAACTAAGAGAAAAACTCTCAAGTCCAACTCTGGGATTAGAACTCTATGGAAAACTAAGATAAAAAGAAAGTCCTTCAAAATTCCTTTTAAATATCAATTTATAGCTGCCCACTTTTTGGCCTAAAAGTCTAGTCGACGGAATAAGTCGCGCCTCGCCGAGTGTTTTAGCGATCCGCCCTTTGCTCTCTTCCATCGCTCTTTTGCATTGATCCTCATCATCCCTGGTCCAGTAACTTTGGGCGATCCAGCTTGCTGTCGCAAAGTGGATCGGCGATTCGCCGACTGCCCATTTCTGTCGCCAACTTGGTTTTTCCCCAAGGCTGGCACTCTAGAACTTTAGGCGAGCTAAAAAGCCACTCGACGGTGCGCTGAGTGGTCTTGGCAATCACCAGTATCGCTTTTTTTTACTTCTTCAGCTTTTTAGTTCCTTTTTGTCCGGTAATTTCCTTGCCTTGCTCCTTAGCCTTCATAACTACAAATCAACACTTTAACATTAGTTTAGAGCATAAAATAGGCATTTGAGAACACTTATACTATCAAAACAAAGCCCTAAATGAGTTGAAATATCAGACTCATCACCATGACAGCCCAAGCCAATAGGGAAGTTGTGAACCCTATGAACCCAAATGTGGATACGACGACATTTAGAGTGAGGGACTTCACTAGGATGAGTCCTCTAGAATTCTATGATTCTAAGGTTGAGGAAGATCCTCAAGAGTTCATTAATGAGGTTTATAAGATCTTGACCATTATGGGAGTGTCTCCGGTGGAAAAGGCAAAATTGGACGCTTATCAACTTAAGGGTATTGCTCAAATTTGGCTTAACCAATGGAAGGAAGAAAGACCGGTAGATGCGGGTCCCCTAGAATGGGAGAGGTTCAAATCCATTTTTCTTGATAGAATCTTTCCTCTTGAGATGAGGGAGGCCAAAGTGCCTGATTTCATTAATCTCTGACAAGGAAATATGAGTATGAAAGAATATACCTTGAGATTCACTCAATTGAAAAAATATGCTCCTTCTATAGTTGCCGATTCTAGGGCAAGGATGAGCAAGTTTGTTTTGGCTATACTTGTTCATGACATGTATATTGCTCGCCTTATGGTTCATTCCCAATAGATTGAAGAGGAGAAACTTAAGGAAATGTCTATGGAGTTCAAAAGGGCTAGAACCGGTGATGGTAACTCCTCTTATGCAAGGTCTGATGGACATGGTCGTCCTAAGTATCGACAAAGGTTTTTCGGGAAAGGTTCCTCTAATGCTCCTAAGTTTAATAAAGAGAGGGTGCCTAACCATAAGCCTCAAGGAGGTGGTAATGGGCCTTCTTTGCCAAATTGTGCTATGTGTTGAATAAATCATGAAGGTAACTGCCTAGCGGGTTCCAATTCTTTTTTTGGTTGTGGTAAGATGGACCACAATATAAGGAATTGTCCTTCGGTTGATAAGAATGAGGGAGATAGTCGTCGTAGGGCTTAATCCTATCCTTCATCCGGTCCAAGTTGTTCGGGTACTAATGCTCCCAAGAAAAATATGTTCTATGCACTTCAGACTCATGGTGAACAAGAGGGTTCTCCCGATGTGGTTATCGGTATGTTGAAAGTCTTTCAACTTGATGTATATGCTTTACTTGATCCTGGTGCTACCTTATCTTTTGTGACGCCATATGTGGCTATGAGGTTTGATATGCTTCGATGTGTTGTTAGATCTTTTTTCTGTGTCTACTCCTTTTTGTGATTCTGTGTTGGCTGAGAGGGTCTATAGAAAGTGTCCCATCTGCTTATCCCATAGAGTTACTCTTGTTTATTTGGTAGAGTTTGATATGCTAGATTTTGATGTTATTCTTGGTACAGATTGGCTGCACTCTTGTTATGCTACTATCGATTGTAGAACCCATGTAGTCAGGTTTCAGTTTCTAAATGAGCCTATCTTAGAGTGGAAAGGGGGAAATTCTATGCCTAAGAGCTAGTTTATCTCTTGTCTTAAAGCTAGGAGGATGATTTCTAAGGGTTGCTTGTACCATCTAGTTAGGGTGAAGGATATGGATTCTGAAACCCTTTCTCTTGAGTCGGTCCCTGTTTTTAATGAGTAACTGGAAGTGTTCCGAGGTGATTTACCTGGTATTCCTCCAGAAAGGGAAATAGATTTTTGTATTGACCTTCTTTCAGATAAGCTTCCTATTTCGATTCCTCCTTATCGAATGGCTCCGTTAGAACTTAAGGAATTAAAGGAATGATTGTAAGATTTGTTGGATAAAGGTTTCATCCAACCGAGTATCTCTCCATGGGGTTCTCTAGTTTTATTGGTTAAGAAGAAACATGGGTTTCTTTGTATGTATATTAACTATCAGCAATTGAAAAAGGTGACCGTTAAAAATAAGTATCCTCTTCCAAGAATAGATGATCTATTTGACCAACTCCAAGGGATGAGTTACTTCTCTAAGATTGATCTTAGGTCGGGTTATCACCAATTCAGGGGGAAGGATGAAAATATTCCAAAAATAGCTATTAGAACTTGGTATGGTCATTATGAGTTTTTGGTGATGTTGTTTGATTTGACTAATGCTCCGGTGGAATTTATGGATTTGATGAATAGGGTGTTTAGAGAATACCTTGATATGTTCGTAATTGTGTTCATTGATGATATATTGATTTATCCAAGAAGTGAGAATGAGTATATTGATCATTTGAGGATTGTGTTACAGATTCTCAAGGACCAACAACTCTTTGCAAATTTAAGCAAGTGTGAGTTTTGGCTTAGGTCCGTAGCTTTTGTTGGCAATATTGTTTCAAGTAAGGGTATTGAGGTAGATCCTAATAAGATAACGCGATCAAGAGTTGGCCTAGACCTCTAAGTCCTTCCGATATTAGAGGTTTCTTGGGTTTGGCTGGTTATTACAGAAGGTTTGTTGAGGGGTTCTCTTTGATTGCCTCTCCATCGACAACTTTGACTCAAAGGAAGGCCAAGTTCATATGGTTCGAAATGTGTGAGAAGAGTTTTCAAGAATTGAAAGATAGACTTACTTCTGCTCCGGTGTTAACCTTACCTGAAGGGACGAATGGTTTTGTTGTTTATTGTGATGCCTCGAGAGTTGGATTAGGATGTGTGCTTATGCAAAATGGGAAAGTTATTGCCTATGCATCAAGACAACTTAAGGTTCATGAGAAGAATTATCCAACCCATGATCTTGAATTAGGGCGGTGGTTTTTACTTAAAGATTTGGAGGCATTATTTGTATGATGTGAATGTAGATGTGTTCACCGACCACAAGAGCCTACAATAAGTGTTTAATCAAAAAGATCTTAATCTTCGCCAAAGAAGGTGGCTTGAGTTACTTAAGGATTATGATATGAACGTTCTCTATCACCCCGGTAAGGTGAATGTAGTAGTAGATGCTCTTAGCCAATTATCAATGGGTAGTATTGCCCATATAGAGGAAGATAAGAAAGAATTGGTACGAGATGTACATAGATAGGCCTAATCAGGTGTTGGTTGATAAACTCCACCAAGGGTGGTCTTATGGTTCATAATAGTTCAGAATCATCTTTTGTGACCGATGTGAAAGATAAGCAATGTCTTGATCCGACCATAGTAGAGTTGAAAGAAATGGCACTTAGAATGTCCATTTGGTATGCTTCATTATTAAGGTCGTTTGTGTGTTCCCAATGATGTTGATGACTTGAGAGAACAGATCTTATCAGAAGCCCATAGTTCTCGTATTCCATTCACCCGAGAGCCACCAAGATGTACTGTGACTTGCGGGAGATCTATTGGTGGAATGGGATGAAGAAGGATATTGCGGGATTTGTGGCTAAGTGTCCAAATTGCCAACAAGTGAAATTTGAACATAAAAAACCGGGAGATTTATCCCAAGACATTAGCATTCCTACTTGTAAGTGGGAAGATTTAAATATGGACTTCACAGTTGGTGGCGACAATATGATTTGATTTGGGTAATAGTAGACTGAATGACGAAATTGGCCCATTTCATTCCCGCCAGAGTTTCTTATACGGTGGAAGACCATGCTAGGTTTTATTTGAGTGAAATGGTAAGGTTGCATGGAGTGCCCTTGTCCATTATTTCCGATAGAGGTACTCAATTTACTTCTCAGTTTTGGAAGTCTTTCCAAAAGGGTCAGGAAACTAAAGTTAAGCTTAACATGACTTTTCATCCACAAACCAATGGACAAGCGGAGTGAACTATCCAAACCTTGGAAGATATGTTGAGAGCACGTGTCATCGATTTTAAGGGAAATTGGGATGATCACTTTCCATTGATTGAGTTTGAATATAACAATATTTACCATTCGAGTATTAGTATGGCTCTATTTGAAGCTTCTATGGTAGGAGGTGTAGATCTCCTATAGGTTGGTTTGAGGTGGGTGAAGTTGCTTTGATAGGACTCGAGTTAGTTCATAAGGTTATGAAAAAGGTCTGACTTATTAGAGATAGGTTGAGAACAACCCAAAGTTGACAAAATTCCTACGCCAATGTTAGAATAAGATATCTTGAGTTTGATGTTCATGATTGGGTTTACTTGAAAATCTCACCCATGAAGGGTGTAATGAGGTTTGGTAAGAAAGGGAAGATTAGTCCATATTATGTAGGCCTATATCAGATTTTGAGATGTTTTAGAAAGGTTACTTACGAGCTTGAATTGCCTAATGATTTGGCATCGGTGCATCTGGTTTTCCATGTCTCTATGTTGAAAAAGTGTGTTAGAGATCCGACATCTATAGTTCCCTTAGAAGGTTTGGGAGTTGATGAAAATCTTTCTTATGAGGAAGTTCTGGTGGAGATTTTAGACCGGCAAGTCAAGAAGTTGAGAAATAAGGAAGTGGCTTCCGAGAAAGTATTGTGGAGGAATCAATTAGTTGAGGGTGCTACTTGGGAGGCTGAGGCAGATATGATGTCCCGATATCCTCATCTTTTTCCTTCTACCACTACTCTAGCTTGAGGTAATGAGTTCCTCATGATTCACTCTTTGTTTTGGTGTCATGTGTTTTAGATGATTTCCATATTATGCACGTTCATGATCAACTTATGTTTTAAAAGAAAATGAGTTATATGATTGATTTTCCTCAGGTTGTTGTGCATTGAGTATGAGTTGCCTATAGACTTTATGAGATGAATTGTTGAACATGCTTTAGATCGAAGTTGATATATCCTTCTTGAATATACGCTTTTGAGTATGAATTGCATAGAGACTCCATGAGATTGTGTTGAGCATGCTTTTAGCTTGGAGATGATAGTTCCTCCTTGAATATGAGTAATCTAGAATTTACATGCATATTGGGATGCTAGGTCTAGTTCCTACCTTCTTTATAATGCATTGAGTATGTTTAGCTTAGAGTCTATGTTTCCTCCTTGGTTATGTGCATTTTGGATGAGATTGCATGCATGATGGATTGCTAGTTTAGAGTCCGTTTCGTTTTGTGGTGTCTTGAATCTCATTCGAGGATGAATGATCCCAAGGGGGAGATAATGTAACACCTCGGATTTAAAAGAGGAAAAAATAGCAAAATTTGAGAAGTTGTAGGTGCCAGCCACGAGGGCCAACCACGGCCTGTGGGTAGGACCACAGACCGTAGGTGGGGTCCGTGGACTAGCCCCAAAAACCTACCCAAAGGTCCAGGAACCATGGCCTGACCAACGGACCGTTGGTTAGACCACGGTCCGTGGTCCTAGACTCTAATTCCAACTTTCTGACCCCAAACGACAGACCACCATGAAGGACCGTCGGTCAGACCACAGTCTGTTGACTAGACCTATATAAGTGATTTTAACCCCTAAATTAGTTCATTCAACTTATTCTCCTTAAATTCTGAAAGAACACCAAAGCTCTTCCTCTCCAAATTTTTCTCTCTCTAGAAGTTGAAGAAGAAAGGTGAAGCTAGGGCTCAAGGTCAAGTCTCCATTCTCCAATTGCTTGTGGGCTTTGATAACAAGGTATGATAGATTTATTCATCCATCGAATCCTTTCATCCATGGAGCCCCTAAGAACCCCCAATTGAAAAGGTAGAATTCCCCAATTTGAGTTAGGGTTTTCTTCTAAGTGGTGGGTATTGATGGATGTTGATCCAATTAAATAGGTAGTGATTGTTTATGCATGAATTGAGTAGAATACATGTTTTAAGGATGAATTTACATGTACCCATGCTTAACTCATATTTCTAAGATGAATTTGATATAAATGGGTTTGATCCACGAAAGGGGAATTTATGGGTTAGATGTATTCTTACAGGATGAATGAGATACATTATGAATTGCTTTGAGAGTGAAGCATGTATGAAGATTATGATATGTATTGCTTTGAGAGTGAAGCATATATGAAGATTATGAGATGTATTGCTTTGAGAGTGAATCATGTATGAAGATTACGAGATGTATTGCTTTGAGAGTGAAGAATGTGTTATGAGTTGTTGATTATTGATGTGATTGTTGTGGAAGGGATAGCTCCCACATGATTTGCTTATGTATGAATGTGAAAGGCTTTCTCACATTGAATGATTCTTGGTTGAAAGGATTGCTCACCTAAAATAAATCTAGGCTAAAAGATTAAGCAATTGATGAGGCTAGAGGCGATTACCCTTGACCTCCAAATGGGAAGGATAAGAGGAGACCACCCTTATTCCTTAATGTTGAACAAGTGCTGACTACCCACATTCCTATAATGATGATTGGACATGGAGGCGAGTACCATGATCCTTATATAATGATATGGAGGCGAGTACCCGTGT
The DNA here is from genome assembly GCA_036553675.1 of Solanum okadae. NCBI lineage: Eukaryota > Viridiplantae > Streptophyta > Magnoliopsida > Solanales > Solanaceae > Solanum > Solanum okadae. The sequence goes on from CM071682.1 coordinate 31,304,386, forward strand.
CATATGATGTTGGGCATGGAGAGAGTACCTATTATCCCATAAGATGGACATGGACAGGTGTACCCATGACCATATATGTAAGGCAAGATATGACTACCCATGAGACTTTATAGGAAGGCAAAAGGTGATTCCCATGTCTATAAAAGATAAGCTAAAAATATTATGATAGGTGATGAGCTTGGATAGTTGCTTGAGTTTCCACCCATGATGAGTAAGACTAGTGGAGGATTACCCATGTCTTGGCTAAGTATGCTTTTGAGGTTACTTTATGAAGTATTCCTTATTTGTTGATATGATCTATAATGTGCATTGATTATGCTTTATGACTTATGTTGTCTAACTCTTATGTTTATGTTGATGTTTATGCAACTTATCATATTTTGTACATTCTTGTACTAACGCATACTCTTGCCTATATTTCTTATCCAAATGTAAGGTCTGGCATTCCCCACTCTCATCCCCATGGCTAGGATCTATAATAGAGGGAAGTTGAAGATTGTTGAGTCCTCATAACATTCGAGGATTTGGCCACCATTTATCTTATGTTCTTTCATTTTATGGTTTGGATATTGTTGTATGGTCTATGTCCCAATATTCTATTGTACTATATGGTTTTTGAGACAAGTTATATGAGATGTCCGCTTCATTTTATGAAACTTTGATTCTGATAAAAATGTTTTAATTCTTACCGTATTTCTATTATCTTGACTATGAAAGTTAAGTGACTTATATGAGGCCTCTCGGGGTCTTGTATGTCATGTTACATCTAAGGGGTACCCTTGGGATGTGACAAACGTACTTGAGTTCTCTTATAATTTGATGTTGAAATTCAAACCAGTAATTATTATTGGGAAAATATGGGGTTTCATTATAATCTACTAACTGCTTTAACCACGTGGATTTTATCAATAAGAAAAATAAACTAGGGTTACAGTTCTTAGATATTAGAATTCAAATAAATACTTCACTATGAATTCATTCAGGTGTGTTGAATATGCAAAACGAATCAATCTATAAGTCTCCAAAAGCCTCTTCGTCCAATTAAAAAGTATCACCTTAAGTTCTTTCATGAACTTGAGTGTCGAATTAATTTGTTCATTCGTCAAAAGTCTCAAGTAAACTATCATCTCTCGAGGTCAAATTATTAAATGGTGGTTGGTAGCACCAAATCGTTGTTAATGAACCTTTTTTTTCTCTTTGTATAGAGTCATGAAGGTCAGAATACGAGCGACTTTCCTTAGAATGATTGTCAATCATTAACAGAAAATGTTAAGTATGAAAGAACTTAATACACAACGATCACCCATTCATAAAAATATATTTATTGTAAGGTATTTACTATCATCATCCCTAATCTAACTTTTATAACCTTAGTTATGAGTTAACTAACCATAACTAACGTAAAACAACAACTATTATAATTTAAACTACTAAAATATATGAATGTAAGAGAAAGTAATAGAAACTTTTGATTAATGCATCTCTTGCACACGAGTCTTGTTCGTTCTACAATAATATACTAAAAAACTATAACGTAAAACCTAGAAAACTAAGAACAATGAATTCTAATTCCAATTCTAAGTCCTAATATCTCTTTTAATACTGTAACCCTAAAACAAAGTCGAAAGATATATATATATATATATATATATAATAGAGTCGAAATCCTAATTCCAGTTGAACTCTACTCTGATTGGGTCAAACCTAGTTCGGAGATAAAGAGGTCACGACACAAGGGGCATCGCGAGGAGATCAGCCTCGCGGTGCGAGGAGCCCTACCTCGCAGTGCAAGGTTCATCTCGTAAGCAACCTTCTTTTGCCAAGTCTCTAAAGTTTAGTTTCCAGACATGTGTGACACGATGCTTATCTCATGATTTTTCATTTGGTAGAAACTGATAGTTTTATTAATACCAAATTTGTTACTTACATACCCAAATAAGAGCTGACCATTTACTTCTCCACAAAACAAAACAAAATTTAGCAATCTAGAAGCAAAAACGAATAACAACACTATAACTATCTGCTTCTTCATTATAATGTCTTCTTCCAGTTCCATGTCAAGGAAGTCGATCCGGCAATTGTAGTGAATCCTTCATGTTGGAAGGTGTAACGACCCTCTTAGTTGTTTTATGAATTTTAGTCATTTTTCTTATATTAACCCTTTTAGTAGCTTTTATAAATAATTTATGATTTGTGAGAATGAGTGATATAATTTTCAGATTAAATAAAGGATTATTTTTGTTGCTAATAATAATTTAAAAAATATATATGGACCTAGCCCAAAAAGGAAAGATAATAATAATAATAATAATTAAAAAATGAAAAAGGGAAAAAAGGGGTAAAATCCCATTACTTTTAGGTCAGCACAACTGACATGAAGCAAAAAAAGATAAGAACAAGACGTACGGAAAGGAGAAAAAAAAATAGTAGAAGAAAAGAAAAGAAAGGAGAAAAGAAAAGGAAAAAGAAATGAGAAAAATAGGAATTTCATCTCAAAACATTAAGGTAATTGATGAGTCTGGGATTTCGACTCATAATTTAGGGCTTAATATTAATAGTTTTAGTGTACTTAATGGCTATTTTATGCTCTAAACTGATGTCTATGTGCTAATTTTCAGCTATGAAGGTAAAAGATCAAGGCAAGGATATTACCCGACAAAAGAGAGCAGAAAAGGTGAAACAGTTGAAGAAAAGCAAGGCTGACGATCGCCAAGACCACTCGGACTTGCCGAGTGGCCCTTCAGCTCGCCTAAAGTTACAACATGCCAGCCCTTACAAAAAGGCAACTCGGCAGTGGAAGGTACTATTCAGCGACACGCAGATTGGATCGGTGAAGGAAGTTCAAACCGCCTAAAGTTACAGGTAGATTAGTGAAGATGCAAGAAAAACTGGCGATAAGAAGGAACAATTGGCGCATCAACAAATAGATCGGCGAACCTGACTTAGATTGCATAAAATCACAACACAGAAAGGGTGAAGACTCAAGCCAAAAAGGCAATGGATAGGACCATTTGGCACGTCGCCGACCTAGTAGGTGACGCTCGACTTATTCCTTCGAATGACCCCGAAGGCAAAAATCTGGGAACGTATAAATTGAATTTTGAAAAGAAAAAAAAGGAGTTCCTACACATTCTAACTCTGGGTTTTTGATCCAAAGATTGTTTTTAGTAGTTTTTGAGTAGAATTTGAAGTTGGGTTTTGATTTTAAGTTGATTTTAAGCATTGTGGAGACTTGAAATTTTGTTACCGAGCTGATGGGAAACATAGTTGGTAATATTTTCTTTTGTTTTATAATGATTGGCTAAAACTGATAAACGCTCAACCACACCTCATCCAATGCTAGGTGTGGGCGATCGTAGTCTAGAATAAAATCCAACGAAGAGTTGGGGTCGAACCTACATGGAGCAGTACAAGTTCGAATTCAATTACGAAGTTATGAATGTGATCTACTTGGTGGTAGGAATAGAAATTATCGAAAACATGTAGTTAAATTGAAATGGGTGACAACAAATGTCATATGGGGGAATTGGTTTGTCAATAATCAACTAAAACAATTATGAAAACAAGGGGTTTCAACAATATTGAGAGTAATTCTCGGGATGTGATCGATTATAGGCTAATTATGCTATATGGGTAATTGAAGTTTATTAATAAGTTGGTGAATCACTGTGGGTAGGCTAGAGTATAAGTGCAATAGTTTTCTATCAAACAACTATTACGGTTTAGGCGAGTTCACTTGAACTTCGACAAGCTTATCACTACAAAATAGCCAAAAACCTTAATTTATTTACTCTCTCAAGCTAGATAGGTAGGAGTGAGTTAAGATTCACTCTCTCAAGCTGAACCCATAAAAACCCACACGCTACAATCATCACTTGTTAACCTTGGTTTTAGAACCTCTCTCTCGAGCAAGCCCAAAACACTAAGCTAAAATTGTATTTGCAACTATAATTCATGAATTACAACTCAGCTATCGATCAAACCCACATTAAAACAACATTTAAATCATTAAACAACAATACCCATAAGCTAATTAGACAAATAATCACATGATCACACCCCAAGAATTGGAGTTTTAGCTACATATCATAAAAAGAGAGAAACAATTACCAACTATATTAGCCATGAGCTGGGTAAAAGTTTCCACGTCTCTACAATGCTCCAAATTGAATTAATTCGAAAACCCACTTGAAAATCCTCAAAATTTTGTCTCAAATTCTCCAATGGGAACTCAAAAACTCAAAAAAAAACTCAAACTCACAAACTCAGGAAATCAGAACTCCTCACTAAATGCTCAAACACACCTCATCCAATACTAGGTTGGGTGATCGAAATCTAATATAAAACCCAACGAAGAGTTGGGGTCAATCCCACAGGGAACAGTACAAGTTCGAATTCATGTACGAAGTTAGGAATGTAATCCAATTGGTGGTAGGAATAGAAATTATCGAAAACATGTAGTTAAATTGAAAGGGGTGACAACAAATGTCATATGGGGGGATTGGTTTGTCAATAATTAACTAAAACAATAATGAAAACATGGGGTTTCAACAATATTGAGAGGAATTCTCGAGATGTGATCGATTATAGAATAATTATGTTATATGGGTAATTGAAGTTTATTATTAATGTGCTGAATTACTGTGGGTAGGCTAGACTATAAGTGCAATAGTTTTCTCTCAAACAACTATTATGGTTCAACCGAGTTCTCTCGAACCTCGACAAGCTTATCATTACAAAACAACCCAAAACCTTAATTTATCTACTCCCTCGAGCTATATAGGTAGGAGTGAATTAAGACTCACTCTCTCGAGCTGAACCCATAAAAACCCACACGCTACAATCATCAATCGTTAACCTTGGTTTAAGAACCTCTGTCTCGAGCAAGCCCAAAACACTAAGCTAAAATTGTATTTGCAACTACAATTCATGAATTACTACTGAACTATCGATCAAACCCACATTAAAACAACATTTAAATCATTAAACAACAATACCCATAAGCTAATTAGACAAATAATCACATTATCACACCCCAAGAATTGGCGGTTTAGCTAGACATCATATAAAGAGAGAAACAATTACCAACTATATTAGCCATGAGCTGGGTAAAAGTTTCCAAGTCTCTACAATGCGCCAAATTGAATTAATTCGAAAATCCACTTGCAAATCCTTAAAATTTTGTCTCAAAAACTTCAAAGTCTCCAATGGAAACTCAAAGACTAAGAGAAAAACTCAAACTCACAAACTTAGAAAATCAGAACTCCTCACTCTTCATTTAAAATTTCAATTCATAGTTGTCCAATTTTTGGCCTGAAAGGTCATTTGGTGAAGTAAGTCGTGCCTCGCCAATCTAGTCAGCGATCTACCCTTCGCTCCAATCCATCGCTGGTTTGCATTGGCCATTTGTCTTCAAGGTTCTGTGACTTTAGGCAATCAAGGTTTTTATCGCGGAGTCGTTCGGGGATCCGCCGACTGCCCATTTATGTCGCCAAGTCGTTTGCTCCCTAGGGAAGGCACGCTAAAACTTTGGGCGAGGTAAAGAACCACTCGGCGGTTTACTGAGTGGTCTTGGCGATCACCATGATCGCTTTTCCTCACCTCTTCAGCTTGTTTGCTCCTGTTTTGCTCGGTGGTTTCTTTGCCTTGCTCCTTAGCCTTCATAACGGCAAATCTACACTTTAACATTAGTTTAGAGCATAAATTAGGTATTTGAGGACACTAAAACTATCAAAACAAAGGCCTAAATGAGTCAAAATCTCGGACTCATCAACACCCCCAACTTAAACTTTTGCTTGTCCTCAAGTAAAACTCAAGATCAATCGGTTCAACAAGGATGTCTACAAACAGTGCTACTTAAGACTCAACATAAATGCACACAAAAGGTTTAAACTACACATACAATGCTCAATTGTGTACTCACACATTCAAATTGCGACTCACCATTATCAAGTGTACTCAAGCTCACAATGCTTGCTTTAAATGCCAGTTCAAGCTCAACAAAGGTACTCAAATGCCCTTACAACAAAAATGATTCCATATTCACAAAATTTCACAATAATTTAAGGTCACGGAATCACATACAACTCTCATGCTCACAAAGATGAACACATATGTGACTCCACCCATAGGTTTGACTTATTTTCCAATCAATGTTCGTTTCAGCTCATTCAAGATCACAAAGGTCTTTGTAGGGCTTGTAATGGGGTTGAGTATAAATGTATGGTCATTTAGGCTTAGTGGCTTCTACCTTCATGAAGTATGGCTTGAAAATAACTCTTTCTCATTCTCTTTCACATTCAAACATGTTCATAATCCACCCCATTATTCAATTAAACATGAATCACCGGATACGCCATTTCTTTTACTCATTTCACACACTTTATTTCACAAAACTTCTTTTTCATTTTTCACTTTTTCGTTTTCAACCTTTTTCTTCTCTTTCATTTCCTTTCTTTTTTTTACATGGAGAGGTTCCATCTTTTTCACAACAATCCATCAAGGGGGGAATTTTTCACACTTCTTAACTTTCCTTGTTTTTCACCACACCCCCAACTTAGGCTTTTGGCCTAAGTTGGCTATGCAAATGAACAAATACTTCATGAAGGTTATGGGTGATGGGATAAAGAGGTCAAAGCTATTCAAGTTTCTTCCAAAGAAAAGGATAGGCTCAAAAGGTTCCGAGCAAGGTTCACACTTCTCACAAGGTTGGCCACAAAGAGGTATGTTGTCAAGTTGGTTCACTCTTCCAAACTTTTGCCTAAGATCATTTTAATTTCTTGCTTCATTCAATCAATCAGATCAACTAGGCAAATTCTAGGTGTCATCAATCACACTATTCAAGCCAGCCTCACCACACATGACAACAATTATCAAACAAGACTCCACACTTTCTAGCTAACTGTAATACTCCAGAAAACTAGTAGTCTAAACTAGAGCCTCAAGTTAGGGTTCTAGAGTTTGATGTGAGAGTTAAGGTCATATATAAGACTTCCCGTGCTTAGAATGAGGGGTTTAGCGGTTAAACGTCAAGGTACGTGTTAGACCCCATGATTTAGAAGAACTTTTAAGTTTTAATTGAGGGATGCAAAGGCAAATGCTAAGGCAAAGGGGCAAAGCCTAAGCCAAAAACCAAGGCTGCCCGAACCTTGGCAATGTATTTCCCCATGTTCACGACCACCTTCACAACCAGTGGTCTTGACCACGGTTTGTGAAGGGTCTCGTGAAGTCCCCTTAGGCATGTAGGAGGCAAGGCATTGAGGCCAAGCTACTGCCTAGGGACCACGACCAGTGATATGACCACAAATCGTGGGAGGTCTCGTGGTCATGCCTTAGCATTGTGGAGGCCAAGAATCAAAATCTTAGACACTGCCCAAGGACCACGGCTCGTGAGCCCTGCCGTGGTGCCTGGGAGTGGGCTGCCTAATGAGGGTCATTTTGGTAAATTCCCTTTTAGTTGGTTTTAAGTGGGGGTCCTTTTATATGGACTTTATGCATATATATAAACTATTTAAAGTCATAAAACACCTCATTTACTTCATTAACCCCAAGATCTAAATCAAATAAAAAAGTACTTCTTCCTCACAATATTTCTCTCTCTAAAACTCCAAGAAAAAGAAGAGTAGAATTGGAGCTAGGATTTGGAGAATTCAAGGCTTCTTCCTCAAATTATTTGAAGATTCTTAATCAAGGTATGGTTTCTTTTCATCTATGGGTAGCCTTCACCCATAGAGCCCTTTCAAAACTAGATTTCAAAGCTTTCCAATTCTCAAAAGTTGGGTTTTCAACCTAAGTCATGGGTTCTCTTTCAAAACATTTCAAATGGTTTAATTATGAAGGATTATGACTGAATTGATGATTTAATGTCGAATTATGATGAATCACCCCAAGAACCCATGAAATCCCCAATTTTCCCAATCTGGATCTTCAAGTGTGGGTATTATTATATGTTGGCTCAATTGAGTACATAATAATTGTTTATGGTGTGATTACATGATTTTAGTATGATTATGCATGTATTCTTGATTAACCTAAAATTGTAGGGAGAAAGTGATATGTCCAAGTATTATGCCATGAAAGAGGCCAATTGAGGGTTTAGATGTGACCTTCTAAGATTGATGAACTTCTTAATGAATTGCCTTAGATTAGATGACCTAGATATGAATTTCTTATATAATTAATGATTGTAGACATGAATGAATTAAGTTAGGGCTTATATGATGGATCATGGTTGGGTAGTATTGAGATTGAGTTAACTTGATGCTATATGACTATAATTGGTTAAGAATGAAGCATGTAGTTAGTTTACCTTGAGAGTTAGGTTTACATGATGACCATGTGAGGTATTTCTTGAGAGTAATGTTTGTAGTATGACGATGACTTCTAAGGCTTAAAGGGTAAAAGCTAAAATGAATGAACTATGAATATTGGGCTTTAAGAAGGAAGCTATTATGCATGTTGAATTGTATATGGTATTATTATGGAAGGACTTTACCCACATGACCTATAATATGAGTACATGAGTTTATGCATACAATGAATGAACTGCTTGAATTACAATTATATCCATGTCTAATATAATGAATGCTAGATGTGTGGATTTGATATGATCAATGATCCTTGTATGCAAGTTATGAGCATTATGCATGGTTGTGATATTATGTACATGCTTTATGGATACTTTAAGAGTGAAGTGTCTAAGATGATAATGTTGTTTTTGTCTCATTGAAAGGACAAGAACACACACCCAATGCATGAGCACGATTATGATGTATCTATGGTGTTAATTGAAAGGCTATTTCTCATATGCACCTTTACACATTGCTATGCATGAAATGTACATGACCATGATAATCTTCTTGTGTTGATTGAAAGTCTATTCTCATGAAAGCACATGATTATAATGTGAAAGTTTCGTCACATAATTAATGATGATTCTAAGGTTGAAAGTCCATTCTCACTTATTACATCTATGAGCTATTTTATGAACTGTGTTGGGTTGAGGGTTTAGACACTCCTTAATGCATGTAAATTCAATTTAAGACTAAAACACTCAATTTTGGGAAATAATGCTTAGCACCGAGTGGATATGGAAAGTGAGGTAGAGGCCCCCCCGTCAATTCAAAAGGCCGGGTTCTCTAAAGAAAATCTAATGAGATGGAAGCTCCCCCGTCAATACAATAGGTTTGGGGTTTCTAGAAGCAATCACCCTATTCAATAACTATGTGCCCACATAGGTCTTTAGGTAGTGGATCCACCTAAAAGCTAATACATGACGTTCTACCTTAGGCAAGTAGGACATCTCTTTTCGGTGTGGGACATGACACCGGATTCCATGTAGCTCACATGGTCTATGTCGGTTAAGGCTATTTTCCCTCCATGAATAAGAATATGAACAAGAACATGAGTTATGCACTATGGTTCCTCAGGAGGTACTACTTAGTATGAGTGGAGGTATGGGACTTCATTCATGCATTGCACAAGTAGGCTTTGAGAGTGTTCATGATATGTTTCTCTTATGATATCATGATTTATGAGTTAATGCATGCTTTATAAGAATTATGAACATGATCTATGCCCATGACTTCTCAACGAGCTCTACTTAGTGTGAGTGGGGGTATGGGCTTCACTTATGCATTGCACAAGTAGGTTTTGGAAAGAGGTCATCGTGTGGTTTTCTTATGCTATAAAGATATATGAATTTATGCATGAATGATATGGATTGTTGCTATGAGTGACTTTCCTTCTTACAAGTTAATGAATGTTTCCTTGTCTATGAGTATTAACTATGAATGAGGTCAAAGTATGATAAGTATGAGCAAGGTGGCCTAAAAGTGGTACTTAGTGTAGATGGGATTATGGGATCTTATCTATGAATTGCACAAGTATGCCTTAGGGTTACTTAGGTGATGGTTCTACTATGATGATGATCTTGGTATTTAACTATGTATGTGAACTATGTCTTATGATGATTGGTGTATGCGTGATGTTTATGTTGGAGGCTATGCTTGTGATTATGTTGATATCCTCTATGCCATGATGAATTGTACATGAGTTTTCTTATGAGTTACATTCTCCAACTATTTCAAAGATGATGTTCAAAATTGGCATATAGCATGGTTTCAACTGAAATGTCCCTTTTAGCATGTTTTAAGGATTTTATTGCATGGCTCCCATACTTAGTGCAATTTTGTACTAACCCATATTTCTACATTTTTCTATAAGTGTAGGGCCCGGTCGTTGAGGTGTGCTTATCCTAGTGTTCAAAGCCTGGATTGATTATCCCCACACTTTTGGTGAGTCCTCATAGTTCGAGGACGGAAGTTGTTCATTTTTAGTGTCTTTCTTACTTTCTCTTTTGAGACTATGTTGTAAAAGGCTATGACCCTTATTGATTCTCGATTGTATTAGATGGACTAATGAGACAATGTCTAGACTTCCATTGAATTTATGAAAAGACTTCGATTGTAAAAAGTTTTAAATTCCGCATCATTTCTATTACCTATGTTTATGATATGCTAAGGGATTGTATAAGACCCCTTTGGGGTTGAGTACACCGTGTCACATCTAGGGGGTACCCTAGGGTCGTGACACAAGCGTGACATGTTCATCACAAGAGACTTAATCCACAATCGGTTAGTCACAATGAGATGCTAAAAGTTCACATATTGCCTATGTAACTTAGTTTGCCTCATCGTAGCCTCACATTCATTTTTTTCAATTAAGAGCACTATTCAAGTCATCGGTATTGACCATAATCGACACAAAAATTTGCACAAGAACAACCACAATAACACACAAAAGAGGTGGCAAAAAATTTAAAATTTGGTTCAAAACCATTTTCATATTAAAACAATGGGCCACAATTTATCAACAACCACAATCTATCAACAACTAATATATATATAGAAACACCACAATCACACCAATATTCACAAAAACAGCCACAAGAGGTAGGTATGGAAATACCTCACCCTGCTAACAAAAAGAAGCCGTTGTCCTCAAATGCAAATAGAAAACAAAATCAGTCTAAAAAAAAAGAAGAAAGAGAGACAAAAAGTCATCCTGCCAGGCTCAGCCAGGGTGATGTCTGCATATCAGTCACTTCCTTTGTCTGGGAATTAGTTCCCAGTGTCTCAACATCCTTGACTCCACTGGATCTCACCATAGACGTGTCCTGAAGCGATGCTTGACCTGCAGTCTCAAACATGGCACAGTCCAAGTCAGCCAAATCCTCATAGATGACCAGAGTGCAGATATTCCAGCCTGCTTTGAGGTGCCTCCAGTTACTACCAGAGATGATATTAGGGCTGATGTTGTTGCTGCTAAGTCCGAGGTTGAGACATATGAGGAGCAGCTTGGTGTGCGTGAGGAGGTTGTTAATGAGGATCTGGCTAACTTGGAGGGCGCCATATTTGAGATAGCTAGACAGGCCTCCCTCAGGGATACTTCGATGGTGAGCTCCAGTGGAGCTAAGGTTGATGAGACACCGGGCATTGATGCCTAGACAAATGCAGTGAATGAGATGCAGACTTCACCCAGGCTTAACCTAGCAGGATGATTTTCCCCCTCCCTCTCTGTTACCTTTTTATACTCTGTTTCTGTTATAGTTGCATTTGAGGACAACTGCTTATTTTTGTTGGATGGGGTGAGGTATTTCCATACCAGCCTCTTTGGGTTGTGTTGTGATGTGAATATTAGTTCTATATTGATGGTGTTTTTGTGGATTTTGAGAAAATTGTTTATACATACCTTGATTGTGGCGTTGCGGTTATTCTTAGCTTGTGGCTCATTGTTTTAAATTGAAAGTGGTTTTTGAACCACTTATTTAAAAAATTGCCACTTCTTGTGTGTATGAATGTGGTTGTTCTTGTGCAAATTTGAGTGTCGGTTGTGATTAATACTGATGACTTGAATAGTGCTCTAATTGAACGAAATGAATGTGCGGTTACGATGAGGAAAACTAAGTTACATATGCAATATGTGAACTTTTAGCATCTCGTTGTGACTACCCAATTTTCGAATGAGTCTCTTGTAATGAACATTGCACGCTAGCTAAAAAGTGTGGAGTCTTGTTTGATAGTGGTACCAATGCCTTGTGTGGTGAGGTCATCTGGAACATTGCATTTGATGACACCTAGAACTTGCCTCGTTGGTCCGATTGATTGAGTGAAGTGAACAATTGAAATGATCTTAGGCAAGAATTTCAAGAGTGAGAAAAACTTGACAATATACCTCTTTGTGGCCAACCTTGTTAGATGTGTGAACCTAGTTTGGCACCTTTTGAGCCTACGCTTTTCTTGGAAGAAACTTGAGCAACTTTGACCTCTTTATTCCATCACCTATAACCCTATGAAGTATTGGTACTTTTGAATAGACAACTTAGGTCAAAAGCCTAAGTTGGGGGTGTGGTGAAAAAGAAAGAGAATCAAGAAGTGTGAAAAATTCCCCCTTTATTGAATTGTTTTGAAAAAGATGGAACCCCTCCATATAAAAAAAGAAAAAGAGAAGAAAAAGATTGAAAAAGAGCAAGAATTTTGAAATAAAGTGGTGAACATATGAAAAAATGGGGTATCTGATGATTCATGTCTAGTTGAATAATTGGGTGGAGTTTGGAACATGTGTGAATATGAAAGAGAAGGAGAAATAGTGATTTTTAGGCCATACTTTATGAAGGTAGAAGCCACTAAGCCTAAATGACCATACATTTACACTCAGCCCTGTTACAAGCCTTAAAAAGACCTTTGTGATCTTTAGTGAGCTAAAACGAATGTTGGTTGGAAAATAAGGGCAAGCCTATGGTGGAGTCATGCATATGATCATCTTTTTGAGTGTGAGAGTTGTATGTGATTTTACTACTTTAAACTATTGAGAATTTTTGTGTGAATATGGAATCATCTTTGTTGTGAGGGCATTTGTTGAGCTTGAACTTGCATTTGAAGCAAGTATTGTGAACTTGAGTATCCTTGATATTGGTGAGTTACAATTTGAATCTTTGAGTGCACAATTGAGCATTGTATGTGTAGTTTGAACCTTTTGTGTGCATTCATGTTGAGTCTTATGCAGCACTATCTGAGACATCCTTATTGAACTGTTGATCTTGATATTTACTTGAGGACAAGCAAAAGCTTAAGTTGGGTATTGATAAGTCCAAGATTTGGGCTCATCTAGGGCTTTGTTTTGATAGTTTTTATTTCCTCAAATACCTAATTTATGCTATGAACTAATATTAAAGCATTGATTTTCAGGTATATGAGCTAACGAGCAAGGCAAGGATGCTACTAGGCAAAAAAGAGCAAAACAAGCTGAAAAAGTGGAGAAAAAAAGATCCTGGTGATCACCAAGACCACTCGGTGAAACACCGAGTGGCTCTTCAGCTTGCTTAATGTTCCAGTGTGCTAGCCTTGGGGAAAGAAACCAAGGTGGCGATAGAAGTGAGCATTCGGCGAATCACCGATCGATTCCACGACAACAAGTTTGATCACCCAAAGTTACAGGAGGCTGATGACCAATGCAAAATGGCGATGGAAGGGAGCAAAGGGCAGATCGCCGAACCACTCGGCGAGCCCGACTTAAACCGCCGAGAGGACTTTCACGTTAAATTTTGGGAAACTATAAATTGGATTTTAAAAGGGATTTTCAGCAGTTCTCCCCCAGATATTGCAGTTCCCATTCTAGAGTTAAAGTTTTCTCTTAGTTTGTAGTGCTAATAGTAGACTTTGAGAATTTTGAAGCTTAATTTTGAGGATTTGCATGTGGGTTTCTAAATTTCTTCAATTTGGACCATTGTAAAGACTTGGGAACATTTTCCGAGATTATGGAGAATGTATTTGGTAATCGTTTCCCTATTTTTATGATGTGTGGCTAAAACCCTAATTCTTGGGGTGTGATTATGTGATTATGGATTGAATTAGCTTATGGGTATTGTTAACTACTAATTTAAATGCTATATTGAAGTGGTTTTAATCATTAGTTGTGTTTTAATCTATGAATTGTGGTTGCGAATGCAGTTCTAACATTGAGTTCTTAGCCTGCTTGAGAGAGAGGTTTTTGAACCAAATCTTTTGATTAATGGTTTGTAGGTATTGGGTTGATATGGGTTCAGCTCGAGAGAGTTAATCATAAACCTAATCCTAACCATCTTGCTCGATAGAGAGGATGTATTAAGGTTGTGGGCAGTTCTTATTTGTTAATCTTGTTGATATTCGAGAGAAATCACTTGAAACGTGATAGTTGTTCGAGAGAAAACTATTTCAATCATAGTCTAGCCTACCCACTGATATTTAGCTATCTATTAGTAGTTTCAATTACCCATATAGCAAAATTTGACTATAATCAATCACATCCTGAGAATTCCTCTCTATATTGTTATTTTCTCTTGTTTGATTGCATTGTAACTGATAAGTGCAAACCAAAACCCCTCATATGACATTCATTGTCACCCCTTTAGACTTGTTTACATGTCTTTCTCCATAATTTCTACTCCTATAACTATTTGGACAATATTTATACTTCATCACAAAATTTGAACACGTACCGCTCCTTATGATTTCGACCCCAACTCATTGTTGGGTTTTATACTGCTTAACGGTCATTCGCACCTAGAATTGGATGAGGTGTAGTTGAAACGTTAATCAGTTGTATACGGGGAATGGTAGTTTTCTAAACTTTTTTCTTTACTATCGCTTTGAGTATTGATGAGTTCACAAATTGGACTCATTTAGGGCTATATTTTGATAGAACTAGTGTCCTCAAATGCACATTTTATCTCAATATCTAATGCAAACCCTTAAGTTTCAGGTATTTGGAGTTTGAGGGAAAGCATGGACACTACTTAGCAAAAAGGAACAAAGATAGCTGAAAGAACGAAGAAATGAATATTTGAGAATCGCCGAACCCGTGGCCACGGATGAACAGATTAAAGATGAAGGGATTAAGGACAATTATTAAGGAGAAGCGTCTCTCCACGAATGGAGTGATTGATAGATACCCTGAGATTATGAGATGTATGAAATCTCATAACTTCCAAATCTTCACAAACCCCGTGGCCCATATATTTCAAGCTGGGTCAGAGAGTTCTACAACGAGTATAGTGCATTGATACCACGAGGGAAGAAGCCGGCTGCCAAATTTAAACCAATTAACTATGTAGTTGTCAGGGGAAAGAAGGTGCAATGTGACCCTCATACTATAAATGTCGTTCTGGGATGCTCTGAGACACTTAAGGACAACAGTCAGATTATGATCAGAAAGACGTCACTGAAGGATATGAAAGAATGGTTGGCCCTATTAATATCCGACGGAACTCCTAAGTGGCTTGAGGCTGGGGCAATTATCAAGAAGAAGGACCTAAATGTGGAAGTGAGGTATTGGTTTAACTTCATCAGTAGCACGATTATGCCTTCACAGAATGAATCTATCCTTCGCCATGCAAAAGCAGCCTGCTTAGGTTGCCTTATCAAGGGAACAAAGCTAAACCTGGGATGGATCGTTGCTTCTGAGATGCTTATGCGTGCAAGGCAGCACCAGACGTCACTTCCCTTCCAGGTACTGATCACCGAGCTGTGCAAACGTGTTTGGGTACCTAGAGATGCAAAGGAGGATGTGGAGGTAACTCCCATATCTTCCACTGATATCCAGAAGATCGAAGCTGAGTACCTTAAGGATCAAGCAGAAAAGAAAAAGGCAGCCACGGTGGAATCAGTAAACACAAAACCATCACTTGCAAAGGCATCTTTGCCTACTCCGACCCCTGGACCTTCAGGTACAGCTACTTCTACTCCCTCTGACACTCCAGGCTCTTCTGTTGCTGAACTGCCTTCCAGACCCACTGTGATTGCTCTCTCCCGTCCTCCGATCACCCAGGCATCATTACTTCAGATGGGATAGCTTGCCTATTCTGCGGATCGTCGGGTAGCCAGACTTGAGACCTCCATTCCTAGTATGATTCAGACTGCCTTAACTGATGTTGTGACACCAATGAGAGCTACCATCGATGCTCTTGAGGCTAGAATAATGGTGTGTGAGCTTGACCAAGGGGCCACAGATGAGGTGACAACATTAAAGGCTGCTATTACTGCTTTGAGGATTGATGTGGATCAGTTGAAGGCCACCGATATGTCCACGGTCTTCGAAACGGTGGAGATCCCAGATGTGCCAGAAATAAGGATAGAGTTGAGCAGACAGTTGAGCCTGAGTCGGAGGCAGAGACATATGAGGAATTGCTCGAGGAAACTATGGATGCTGCAGACAAGCACCTGACAGAGATTGAAGCAATTATGATAGATGCGGCTATATAGGCTTCCATGGTGAATACTCCTTTTTCTTTCTCTAGTGGAGTCCTTCTAGTGTGACCTAGAGTACTGAGACTTGAGGCCAAACTAATACCCCAAGCACTGACACACAGATAGATGGAGCGACTGCTTAGACATGATCCCCTCTTTACCTCCCTCTCTGTCTTTCTTAATTTTTAACATTTGGATAATATTATTTGCATTTGAGGACAAATGTTTTTAATTGTGGTGGGGTGAGGCCCACCTTTGTTGTTCTATCTGTGCATATTTGTTTTGTTTATATATTTGGGTTGAAATTTATAATTGTGTTAATATTGCTTTTTGTGGATGTTTGAGCTTGTGTCTCCTTTTGTTTTAATTGAAAAATGATTTTGACCCTTTCGAAAAATTTTAAAATTTTCTTTAAAATTTTTGCCACCTCTTGTATGCACTAGATAGTGGCTGTTCTTTAGCAAATTTAATCTCAGTTTTGATCAATATCGATGACTTGAATAGTGCTCATAATCGAACGAACATGAGTGTGCGTCTACGATGAGACCAAATGAAGTTACATAGACAGTATATGAACTCTTTGCATCTCGTTGTGATTAGCCATGTATCGAATTGATTTTCTTGCGATGAACGTTGCACACTAGCAAAACTGTGGAGTCTTGTTTGACTTTAGTGTTGATGCCTTGTCTGATGAGCTTACTTGAACCATGCATGAAAACACCTAGAATTTTCCCCGTTGATCTGGTCAACTAAGTAAAGCTATCTCTTGATATGATCTTAGGCAACTTTGAAGAGTGTGAGCCAATTTGACATATACCTCTTTTGTGGCCTACCTTGTGAGTGTGTGAACCTCTTTTGAACACCCCTTGAACCTTATCTTTCTTTTGAAGAAACTTGATGATAACATGACCTCTCTTAATCCACTACCTATAATCCTCTTGATTTGTAGTTGATTAAATAGCCAACTTAGGCCAAAAACCTAAGTTGGGGTGCGGTGAAAAGAAAAGGGAAAGTCAAGAAGTGCAAGAAAAGTCTCATTTAACCCATGGTGTTTAGAAAAATGAAACCCCTCCATACAAAAAAAAAGAGAAAAATAAAAAGAATGAAAAAGAAAAGTTGTGGAATAAAGTTGAAAAATGCAAAAGAAACGGGGTTCCCAAACAATCCATGGAAAGTAAATAAAAGGATGACTTATGCGCACTAAACAAAATGATGAAGGAAAAGGAAAGGAAGTGTTGTGAGTACCACATTTCATGAGGATGAAAGTCATTGAGCCTAAATGACCATACATTTGCACTCAACCACATTACAAGCCTTTAAAAGACCATTTTAATCTTGAGTGAGCTGAAACAAATGTTGATTGGAAAATACAGGCAAACCTATGGGTAAAAGCATGCATTGTGTTCTGCTTTGTGAGAGTGAGCGTTGCATTTGATTTCGAAGCTCTAAATGACTAAACCATTGAGTGTGAGTATGGAATCATCTTTTGTGTGAGGGCATTCGAATACTTTTGTCGAGCTTGAACTTGCATTTGAAGCAAGTATTGCGAGCTTAAGAATCTTTGGTAATGGTGTGTCACAACTTGAATCTTAGTGTACACAATTGATCCTTGCATGAGTAAATTAAGTCTTGTTGTGTACATTCATGATCTAATCTTGTGTAGCACTATTTGAGACGTCATTTTTGAACTGCGAACTTGAGTTTTACTTGAGGACAAGCAAAAGTTTAAGTTGGGGATGTTGATAAGTCCACCAATTGGACTCATTTAGGGTTATATTTTGATAGAATTAGTGTCCTCAAATGCACATTTTATCTCAATATCTGATGAAAACCGTTAAGTTTCAGGTATTTGGAGTTTGAGGGAAATCATGGACACTACTTAGCAAAAAGGAACAAAGGCAGCTGAAAGAACGAAGAAATGAAGGTATGAGAATCACCGAACCCGTTCAACGAGTCACCAAAAGGTCTTATCCTTGCCTTTTGTTCCAGTGTGTTGAGCCCTGAAAGAAACGATCAAATCCGCGGTGAAAAGGAGTAGTTGGTGTGTCGCCGAGCAATTCTGCAAAGCAGTACTATGTTGTCTAATGATCCAAAACACGACGATGTTGAAGGCTAACACAAGACGGCGATGAACTATACCAAAGGGCGGATCGCCGAGTTGATAGGCGATCCCAACTAACTGCACTGAGTGACTATCCGTTGTAGCACAAATTTTCAAACACTATAAATACTCATTGAGAGTTGTAGCTTAGTGTCGAATTTTTTAGCTTTGAACATTACTTTTCAAACTTAGCTTGTATTTTTGAGTTCTAAGTTTGAGAGGGTTTTGAAGAACTTGAAGACTCAAAGGGTTTCAACTCTAAGATTTTGGACTTGGGTCTTGGAGATTCTTCACTCTGGGCTTGTTTTGAGACTTAAATCTTCATACCCATTTGAATGCAAACTCATATTGGTATAAATTTCTATCTCTTATACATGTCTAGCTAAAAACCCCAATTCTTGGGGTGTGATTTTGTGAATATGGGTTAAGTTAATTGTTGGGTCTTGCTTGCTGATAGTTTAATCTTTGTTTAAATGTGATTTCGTTTAGTAGTTGTGTTGGAACTTAATGAAATTGTAGTTGGAAATACGATTTCACCTTTGTGTTTTCGGCTTGCTCTGGAGAGAGGTCGTAAAACTAAGACTACTAAATTGATGGCCAGTAGGATTGGGTCAACATGAGGTTCAACTCGAGAGAGTGAACCCTAGTCCTTCTCCCACACACTCAGCTCGAGAGAGTGAGTGGGCTAAGGCGGAGGTTGTGCATAATACGGCAACTCGGTGTTCGAGATAAACCGAGTTGATTCGGGGTAAGTTGCTCGAGAGAGAATTGACCCCCACTATAGTCTAGCCTAGTCACAAATATTCAACAAATTTATTATTAAAAGTATGTACCCAATGATCTAGTTTAACCCGTATTCCTATCACATCCCAAGAATCCCATCTCCTTGATTAGTACTCTTTTTATTTTCGTTAATTTAACTTACTTGTGACAAACCCCCACTGTTAATTGACACTCCCCTTAGATTTAATATGTTTGTATTTGATAACATTTTTAGCTATGACTAATTAGAACTTATTTTATTTTTCTATTACTTTACTATTGTATGACCGTAGACACTTGCATTGGAAGTTGTGTCTTGATTACGCAAACATCAAGTATGATCTTGTTGATTGTGCATCTTATGGGCGTAGGAGTTATTTGTTGAGAGAAGGTGAAGTTTGTCTTAAATTTGCCATGATGTCTTTGTGTGTTCCATCTTATGATGTAATGAGTGCTAGGATCCTTTAACCTAGTCATGATCTTGCATATAGGAACACCTTAGATGACCCCACTGTGCATGACATCTTGTGAACATTGTCGGTAAGTTGCTACCCCGTCCCTTTTGATTTGAGTTTTCATTGTGTTGTTGTGTTAGCTGATTTTCGAGCCTTTAGTTGTGTTCTATTTTGGGACATAAGTTCAAGGCATAGATGAAAACCTTTTGACAGAGTTAATTCCAGAATTTCTGACACAAATCCCACAATTTCCATTTGACTCTAAAAAATGGTATGTCTCTGTTTTGGGTGATTTTGGTGTCTAAACGACCGTATTGACATTGTGATCCTATTTTTATAGTGTGGCAGCATCCAGAGGTTATTCAAAAGGTAAAAGCTCTGACCTTGTGATCTCGAGCGCACACGATCGACCAACAGATAGGCTACTACTTTCCTTTCTAATTAAATAATGCATAAATGTGTAAATTCATGATGATGAGTGTAAATTGGGGGCGGGTACCTAGTTATTTCTTCTTTTCTTGCTAGATAATATGATTTAGGGTTGATTACTACTGTTTCGAGGGTAGTACAATGTTGATAGGGGTTGTATGTGTGTTGTAGCATGCTATGTGTTTTACTAGTTTGATTACTTGTTTTTTAGCATGATTTGGCATTAGTTTAGGATAGACTAGTGTTTCTTAGACCCATGCACCATGTGACTATGGTATGTCTCCGACATCATTTCGGATGGACTAGGTCCCTATAGACCAGAATCGTAGCCTTGGTCTGATAGTATGAGCCTTAGCTTAGGCATTTGCAATGCTTGTTATCCTTCTTATCTCCTCTCCCTATTTATGTGGCTCCGATGTGTTACCAGAGATTGTGTGCTTCCTCGAGATTTAAGTGCTTCTGGCTTTTAGCCTTTTGTGATATCGTTGGGAGTGGACGTTGATCGACGGTGTCTTGGAGCCTACTTGAGATCCTATTCGGAATGGATACGCCCCCAGACACTCTTGCTAGTTGGGTGGTTGACGCCTCTTAGAGTGAGTTAGCTGGCTGGGCGGCTTGGATATCTAAGATCCTCTAAGGAGTTGACACCCCCCCGAGGCACTCTTGCTAGCTAAGTGGTTGACGCCCCTGGGAGTGGATTGTTGGGTGGCCTGGGTTAATAGTCACTCTTTCTAGCTGGGTTGGGAGTTGACTAGTTGAGTTGTTTGTCACTCTTGCTAGCTGGGCTAGGAGTTGACTGGTTCTTAGATTTGGATTTGGATTACATTTCTACCTTGTAAACTTAGTTATTATACGTATTTGTCGGGCCTTTGGGGTCTGTTCGGGTTTTATTTAAACTTTGCGCCACCTTCTGGCCTATGGGGGTCCAGTTAGGTTTAGTTTAGTTGTACTTAGATTTACCTTTCGTATGCTCGTGTGCCTTCTTTTCATATCCCCTTTGGTTTCTATTTTTGTCTAGATTCTATCTTTCCTGATTGTCTTTACCTTTCTTGCTCTGTCGGCCTATGATGCATACTAGGTACCTTGATTTGGTACTTATGCTACATTTGTATCTTCTCGTGATGCAGGTCCTAGTACCAGCTACCAACGGTGATCGTTTGTGTCATCTTTTGCAGCTTGTGGATATCACAGACGACGGTGATCACTTGGCGTTATAGATCATCATGTTTCTCTCTGTTCCTGTGAGCGTTTTTGACCTTTGAGACAACTTGTTGTGGTCCACTTTTGGGACTTGTATTTATATCGTTAGATAGCTCTGTACTAGTGACTTCTAGGTTCAATGTGGGGAGGGGGGGGGTCTTTTGTATATAAGTTTGGTTTGCTTTCCATTCTTTTTGTCTTTTCTTATTGTTAGTATTACTTTCTATTTAGTTCTACCCTGGTACTCGCTACTTCTTGTTCTAGGTACGGGTCAGCTTACCTAGTAGTGGGTTTTAGTAGATGTCATCATGACTCAGGAAGTCGGGTCGTGACAACATATTACATTTGTAATAGCTCGGATTCAGGAAAGGCTAGAAAGGGGTCAAGCGAGCAAGTCACAAGCCCAAAACTGGACCATAGGACCCTCCACAGAGCCCTAGATGGGCCATGAAGGGGACCACCACCCATTTTGGTGCTCGTGAAGTCTTTCCAGAATTTACCCAAAAATAGGTTCCCCTGCCACAGACCCTTAGACAACTCGTTGTGAGCATCACTGTCTGTTAGAGTGGTCGTAAAGAGGGTCAAGGCAGCAGGGGTCCTCCACTACATACTGGTCAAGGGCAACGGGCATCACAATGGCGCGTGAAGCCCCACACGGACCGTGAAGGGTTTTCATTAGACTTAGAGTTTTGGGTCAACTTCAAACGATCATATCATTTAGCACAAAATGAATTAGGTGGCCTATGACCTATTAAATTAAAGGTCTCTGAGTCCTCTTTCCAACGCCACCAAGTTTGCCTAATTCCCATCTCGGAGTAAAAATTTATGCCCGAAATAGTGAAGCACTGTCTGGCAGAATTTCATCACGACCCGTTTGACGGGCAGTGGTGATGATGATGACCCGTTTTGGCCTCCATCTTGCCAATTCGGCAGTTTCCAGTCAGGGACTTTTGAATCTTTCCCCCACATTGATTTAACTCAATACTATGTCATTTTTCCGTCTACCCAAAGCCCTATATAATGAATTTAAACCCCCAAATCACCCAAACTAAATTCATTTTCTTAAATTTCCAAAAGAAGATCAAGCTCCTCCTCTCAAATATTTTTCTCTCTAGAAATTAAAGAAGAAAGCTAGGATTTCAAGATCAAGCCTCCAAATCCTCCATTGTTTCCAATCTTTTGGCATCAAGGTGTGATAGTCATGCATGGATCCCTTCCATCCATGGAGTTCCCAAATTCTCCAATTTTGTAAAGTTATATTCCCCATTAAGTTAGGATTTTCTTCAATTTCCATGGGTTCCTTTCAATGTTGATTTAATTGATTGTTTTATGACTTTTTATGCATGAATTGAAGTAATTGCATTATTTTAAGTTGATTTCCCATGAACCCATGCATAACCCATGTTTTCCAAATTGTGATGATATGATGTGGGTCTTGGATTATGAAAGATGATTATATGAAATCAAGCATCAATTGATAGAATTACATGAAATTATGATGAATTTCTATGAACCCATATCTAACCCATGTTTTCTAGATGTTGATGATTGAAAGTGGGTATTGAACTATGAAAGATGAATTTATGAAAATATACATATCTTCTGTTTATGAAATAGATTTAAATGAATTTGAATATGTTTTGACTTTGAAGACACGATGGAGCTTATGAGTTTTTGAAAGAAAGCATGTTCATGAAAGTATGTTTATGACTCAAGAAAAGCTTATAGATGAGATTGTCTATATGTTATGTGAAGCTTGGCCACATGAGACTATGGGCCTTAGAAGCTATTATGAAAAGATCATGGACGGTGAAAGGTTTTCTCACACATGGTCTAAGGAGCTATCCTATGATAAGACAAGGGGAGACTACCCATGTTTTTTAAAGATAAGATGAGCCAAGACTCAATAACTACTCCGTGGGAATTATGCTTAGCACCGAGAGGATATTGAGATGGAAGCTCTTCCGTGTTGAGGTCGGATTTTCTAGAAGCAATCTCTTTATCCCTTACATATGTACCCCCATAGGATGATGGTCTAGATACATAGCTAGTAGATCTACTTTAGCTCAGATTCATGGTTCTACATTGGCAAGTAGGACACGTCTTTTCAGTGTGGGAGACACCGGGGGATCATGTTATAGCTCACATGGTCTTTATGTCAGTTAAGGCTCATTCCACAATAACAATGAACTAAGGTTAATTTAAGAAGTATCTCACATGTGTTCAAAGATGATGTTCACTTGCAATGATCATGGTTTTATGACTTATGGTTTCTAACTCTAACAATACATGTTTTAGCTTGATCATTGCATACTTATGAAAATCTCCCTTATGGAATTAGCTTAATTCTCCCATTGAAGACTAGAAAAACATGTTATTCATGCTTAATTATAAGTACAAGGCAGAACTTCCCACAAGCTACTGCTCATTTTTTTCTTGGTTATTAAGAAACTATTCTCTTCTTCTTTGGTTTAAGTGAGAAAGGAAGTTGAAGTTCTAGAAAAGTTCAGGTTATATGGAGAAATTGCAAACTTTGAGGTAAGATAGCTGCTCCATTTTTTTCCTCCTTATGTATGAGTTTGAGTGAGGAATTACGGGAGTGTTGTCATGAAGAACTCAGGGGGTGGTGAGTTCAATATTTGGTTGTATGATAAAGAATATTTGAGGTTGTTTTATGTGTATTGTTGTTGGGGCAACTTTGGTAATCTTGTGAAAGGATATATACGGTATATATTGGATAGAGAAGGAGGGTTGGTGATACACATGATTTTAAGGGTTGTATAGACTCATTATCCGTCAAAGTTAGCTACTGTTTTACGAGGCTCATGGTGTGATAGCTGCTAATTTTAGTTTATCATGACTTATATTGTCGATTAAAACCTAAAATAGGAGGCTGAATCGTGATAGTTATATTGGTCAGAGAATAAGGTATGTAAGGCTATTCGATTCCATATTCCTTGACATGATATTTGATATTTGCGGTTAATATCAATGAAGTGAATTTCCTAAGTTCTATTCCTAGTAAAGGAAATATAGTGGCAACGTATGATCTCCAAATAGCTAACAATATTTTCCTCCTTCCCTTATTGTATAGAATTACTTCATTATATGTTCATTACTCTATACTTGTGTAATTATCCTTCTATATGCTAGTATAGAAATGGTATATGCAAAAGCAAGCTTGGTTAATTCTCCTCTTATTCAATTGAAGTCAATTGTGTCATTTAAGCTCACAAGTAGTGCGTATGTCATTGTTACTGTCTTGAAGTTATTATTTTCATGTCTTATACAACTCGTCCATAGTTCCAAATATAAAAAATGATTATGACCACCAAAACAACAATCTCAAAGATTAAAGAATCTAAGTGAAGCAATCTGTATAATTATGGGTGGCAGCCCAAGGGCAAAAACCTAGCATGGGACGATCCCAATTGGTATAGAAGGGTGGAAGCTCAGGGGCAAAAGCCTAGCATGGGCCAATCCCAATTGGTATAGAAGGGTGGCAGCTCAGGGGTGAAAGCCTAGCATGGGCCGATCCCAAATTGTGTATTTATGAGGGCAGCATCCCAGCGGTTAAAATGTCTAGCATGGGTCATCCTCTTCTACCAGTGATCAACTGGTCATTTGTATCACATGCCCTACAAAGATTATAAAGTATAGAAAAGTAAAGAAAATAATGTAACATACATGATCCCACAAGAGTAAACAAAGGTGGTATTTTGTTCTTCTCTATGCACTCATATATTGATACTTGATTTCATTCAAGCCCTTGTTTTATATAAGTAATGCCTTACATATTCAGTACATTTTTTCGTAGTGACGTCCCTAACGGGGGACGTTGCATTTCATGCTGCAAGCACATGTACTTTTTCTAGTAGACCTCATCAATAGGAGCACACGACACTCAGCTACTTTTGGTGAGCTCAAGGTTGATTTGGAGATTTACTCATCCCTTCGTAGATTCATTTCGGTATTGTATCATAGTTAAAGGTAAGGCGGGATTCGTCCCAACCTACTTTAAGTCTGTCTATCTTATAGAGGCTTTGTAGACTAATGCATAGCATTGAGTTATGGTTGATTCCTAAACATTTGTGGCCTCAACGACCGAGTCATGTGTATATATTTTGGGCCTACCTATGTTGTTCTTTTATCATTGTATCTTGTACATATACTTGTTAGAGCTTCATGATTATCTTAGATAAACGCATGGTAGGTACATATTATATGTGGGTTCTCTCTGGCCTTTACGACATCGATTGCCTGTTCGTCTCAATAGGATTTTTGGCATGACAAAAGTGGTATCAGAGCAAGTCATCCTAGGGAGTATACAAAGTCGTGTCTATGTAGAGCCTTACTTATGGAACTATTGGGCACCACATCTATAGGCAGGAAGCTACGGGACATTTATGAGTTGTCTCTTTCTTTCATCTCTTAGATCTTGCAATAGAACCAATGTTGTAGGTGAATTGTATCTAACGTCTGAATTACTTTATTATAGTAAAGATGCCGGTTACAAGAAGGAGTAAAAGTATAGGTAAGAAAATAGATGTTGTTGGAGAAGGGACCAGTCAATCACCACCTAGGTGGGTTGAACAAAGTGAGGCTCATGATGAGTCTCTATCACAGACTTCCCCGACGCCTCCAACTCCTGAAGATCTAAGTAGGGAAGCAGAACCTCGAGAACCCCCTGTTAATGCTACAGAGTAAGATTTAAATAATGAGGTCCAATTATTGACTCGTATAGTTGTGGACCAAGGGCAAGAGGTTCCAATTGTAGGTACTAGAGGTGCAAAAAGGGCCGCTAGTGTGCGATACGTGATTTTCTTAATTTTGACCCTTCATCATCCACCGGTTCAAATCCTAATGAAGACCCGCAAGACTTTATCGATCAAACCCAGCGGACTTTGGAAGTTATGCATGTATCAGATAAAGAAGCAGTTGAGCTAGTAGTATATAGATTAAAGGTGTGGCCATTTTGTGGTACGAGGCTTGGAAACTATCTAAGAGTACAGGTGCACCTTCAATTATTAGGAAATATTTTAAAAAGGCGCTCCTTGACAATTATCTACAATTAGAGATTCGGGAGGCCCATACAAATCAGTTCTTAAATCTCCACCAAGGGACTATGAGCGTGAGGGAGTACAGTCTCCAATTTAATTCCTTGTCCAAGTACGCTCCTAATGTTGTACCTACTATGGGGGATAGATTTCATCGATACGTGGAGAAATTGTACTATTGTTTCATTTAATAAGGACATGGATATAGCAAGAATGCACGCTTTTGCACAAAAATTGGAGCATCAAAGACAAAGAAGAAGGACCCAAGAGGGCAGTCCAAGAGAGCCAAATCCACGGGGCAGTTTATGCCATCCCAAGGTGAGTTTAGGCCTTGGTTCATTAATAGACCGCCTAGGCCATCATCTTCCTACTTTACAGCTAGTGCCCCATCTCGATTTTGTAACGACCCGAGAGCACCCCCTAGTCATTACCGGTGTATTCGACTTCGAAGAGGTCTTATACAAGCCCTTAGCATTCATCATAACATGTATCATAGAATAAAATCACAGAAAATTTAAAACTTTTACTTTGGAAGTTCAACATCACTTCATATATGAAAAATAGAATCTAACTTCGTCATAATGCACCATCTAGACATAGAAATATCGAAGATGGGACTTAGCCGTTCCATCAATAAGAAGTCATGAAAATAGAAAGTACAACAATGTCTTTCAACATAAGCAAAGAACTAATCATAGAAGCTAGATCATAGGGTCTTGTCCTCGGACTTGAGGAATCACCAACTTGGGGAAGCAACTCCAAGAGTCTTGAGAAGTAAGCTTGAATCCTCAACGGCCCAAACCTAAATGTTTGGGAAAAGGGAGAAAATATGGATTAGTACAACACATGTACTAACTATGACTACTATTGTCACGACCCAAGCCTAAGGCCTAGATGTGACATGGCGAATGAGAAACCCGAAGGAACCCCAAACAAGCCTCTCAAACTTGTCATCACACTTCATCGGTCGCGGAAGTACATTCAACATTAATTAACAGGAAAATAGGGGACTAAGGGCAAACCATTTCAAAATGACATCATAGAACAAGAGTCAAGCTCATTTACAAAATACTTGTCCAACGCACACCTCTACATACATAGATAGGACGGGGGCCATGACATACTACCGGCTCCCCTCATAGTCAAAATACAATTACAAGCTAAAGTCTCAAAACATAGGAGTAGGAAACATAACATAGCCCTCAAATCATTGAGGACTCACCAACAAACTCGGATAAGCACCGTACTAGCCACGTGAATGGAGAGAAGGATCAAGAGTAGCTCCGGTCCCTACATGGTGACATCATGTAGGCAAAATATGTGTTAGTACTTGGAATGTACTAAGTATGCGGGGTGCAACACAACAATAGACAAGGACACAATCGAAATACAAGAAATAGTTTCATAGGCATTATGAATAACAATATGAGGATGCATGATCAAAGTGAAGTCAAAACATGTTTAAGTAAATCTATACTAATAGTAGATATCATATGTGAATGCATGATCCAACCAATCTATAACCCCAACTTAGGATGGGGGATGCCGTTCACACCCGGACACCCTGGTGGCAAGGTATAAACCCCTCACATGGTTGATGTTGGTCACACCCCAACCATCCTAGGTGGTGAGATATAAACCTCTCACATGGTTGATGTTGGTCACACCCCAAGCATCCTAGGTGGTAAGATATAAACCTCTCACATGGTTGTCCGGTTCTTTTCCCCCGGACTGGGCATGGTCATGC
Source organism: Solanum okadae (assembly GCA_036553675.1). Classification (NCBI taxonomy): domain Eukaryota; kingdom Viridiplantae; phylum Streptophyta; class Magnoliopsida; order Solanales; family Solanaceae; genus Solanum; species Solanum okadae. Next base: position 31,332,420 of record CM071682.1, read on the forward strand.
AACACTTTATATAGGAAATTCCCATTAGGCTCTAATGCAACCTCACGTATGGAATGAACATATACACAAGCTTAGTTTGTCATCAACACATCTCTGGATTTCCATACATCTCATAACTCAAGCTTTAAAGCATCGATTCATCAATTCTCCATAGTTGGACATTTTGTCAAACACTTTGAAGGCATGTAATGGAATCAAAGAGCATGGAAAATAGGGTAGTAATTATGCAGCCAAACCAGTGAACAACCTACAACAACACCTTTTAACACCCACAATACCACATGAAAATCTCCACATCCATTCCAAATTTAGATTCAAGTTCTAGAGTCACAACATGCTCAAAACAATCACTTTTCATATTTAAAATTCAATGTGCAGGAAATTATTACAAAGAACAAGACTAATTTATGAATCTTAACTTAAACCATGAATTAGTGAGTAGAATAGAGTCTAGGCACTATGGGTGGAAGGACCCATGAGTTCAACACCACATACCTTCAGTTTTTATGAAGGTCTTGAGAGTGTCTTCAATGGAAGCTTGGAACTTGGAGCAAGAGTCTCTTCAATCTTGAGGAAGGTTTTGGATTAGGGTTCTTGAGAGAACTTGAGAGAAAATGTGTCTAAGTATGGGAGAGGTGTTTTGGGAAATGTTTTAGAGATGGGAATTGAACTAATGGTATATAGGAAATAACATATGCCCTTTGGAAAAATGGTCCAACACTTAGAAAAAAAAATGAGGCGGGTGAACAGTAAAAACGTTCACTGGAAATTGCATTTCCTGCCGGACAGATTTTACGAAACTGGGCATAACTTCTTTGTCCGAACTCCGAATGAGGTGAAACGAAGTGCGTTAGGTAGCTCACTCAAAGGGATTTCCATGGATATGTTATGGTCCACCCAATTATTTGTGTGCTAGGATATATGACCCTCCAAAGTAGACCCTCGAAAAAGGCTTCACTTGGAAATTTCGGATTTTGATACGATTGCTCTAAAATTTGGGTTAGACCCATTTCCCACTCAATTTGACCCCCTAAACAAGAATATGAAGTCGGATTTTTGAAAAACGAAACGGATTTTTCTAGATATAGCTAAACAAGTTTCCGGTAACTTCCGAAGCACATTTTTAAGAACTTTTTGGGTCATTTCAATATCTCCCCCTTGGGAACATTCGTCCCCGAATGTGGAAGAGACGTACAAGGCAAGACTTGGTAAGAACATATCAGCCCCAACATGAATGCAAAAATTTTATTTAAGCATCACTTCAAGATTTCAAAACTTAGTGTAAAGCATCCATAACTCATCAATTTAAACATATATGCACATTAATGATTCAGGGGCTGAAATGTAAAACTCAATGGAGTACAAAGGACCTGATTTAATACCTTAGGCTTGAGTGGAGTTGAATAGATAAGGATAACGTCTTTGCATGTCCGCTTCGGCCTCCCAAGTAGCACTCTCCACTTGTTGATTTCTCCAAAGCACCTTAACGGACGCCACTTCTTTGTTCCTCAACCTTTTAACTTGTCTATCTAAGATCTGAACCGGGACTTCTTCATACGTCAAATTATCTTCTACAACACCCACAACCTCAAGAGGTACAATAGCGTTAGGATCACCAACACATTTCCTCAACATCGATACATGGAATACCGGATGAACTAATTCCATCTCCTTGGGCAACCCCAACTCATAGGCTACTTTACCAACCCTTCTTATTATCACATAAGGACCGACATACCTAGGACTTAATTTCCCCTTCTTACCAAAACGAACCACACCTTTCATTGGAGAAACTTTCAAATAAACCCAATCACCCACTTTGAATTCAAGATCCCGTCTCCTCACATCGGCATAAGACTTTTGATGACTTTGGGCTGTTTTCAACCTCTCCCTAATCATCCTTACCTTCTCAAGAGCATCCATGACCAGATCCGGACCCAACAAGGCCACCTCTCCAACTTCAAACCACCCAACCGGTGACCTACACCGTCTACCATAAAGTGCCTCAAAAGGAGCCATACCGATACTAGAATGATAACTATTGTTGTATGCAAATTCAATCAAAGGAAGATGATCATCCCAACTACCTTTCAACTCCAATACACAAGCTCTAAGCATATCCTCCAAGGTTTGAATTGTTCTTTCGGCTTGGCCATCCGTTTGAGGGTGGAAGGCCGTGCTAAGCTTTACCTTTGTACCAAGAACCCTTTGGAATGACTTCCAAAAGTGAGAAGTGAATTGGGCACCACGATCCGAGATGATAGACAAAGGAATCCCATGTAATCTTACCAATTCATGAATGTACAACTTGGCATACTCTTCAGCCCCGTAAGTAGTTTTAACCGGTAGGAAATGAGCCGACTTTGTCATCCGATCAACCAGCACCCAAACCGAATCAAAGCCTCTTTTAGCCTTGGGTAAGCCCACTACAAAATCCATGTTGATTTCTTCCACTTCCAAGTAGGTATCTCAATGTCTTGAGTTAGGCCACCCGGCCTTTGATGTTCGGCCTTGACTTGTTGACAACTATGGCAACCCGAAACAAATTTTGCAATGTCCTTCTTCATACCGCCCCACCAATACACATCCCTCAAGTCTCTATACATCTTTGTTGACCCCGGATGAATGGAATAAAAAGAATTATAAGCCTCATCAAGGATTCTTTCCCTCACACCATCCACACAAGGAACACATAATCTACCTTGGTACCTAAGGGCACCATCTCCCCCTTGGGAGAAAACCTCCACCTTACCACTACTCACCGAAGCCTTTAATTCTACCAAAGAAGGATCAAGATCTTGCTTGACTATCACCTCATCAACCAAGGAAGACCTTGAACAATCAACAACAACTACTCCTCCACTATCCACCCCTTCTAACCTAACTCCCAATTTGGCCAACCGATGGACCTCCTTAGCCAACTCTTTACTACCTTCCTCCACATGAGCCAAGCTACCCATGGACACTCTACTCAATGCATCCGCCACCACATTAGCTTTCCCCGGATGATAGTGAACACTCATATCATAATCCTTAAGGAATTATAACCACCTCCTTTGTCTCAAGTTAAGATCTTTTTGCGTGAACACATATTGGAGATTCTTATGGTCGGTGAAGATATCAACATGCACCCCATACAAATAATGACGCCAAATCTTTAAAGTAAAAACCACGGCGGCCAATTCAAGATCATGGGTTGGGTAATTTTTTTCATGAACCTTAAGTTGCCTAGAAGCATAGGCTATAACCTTACCACTTTGCATCAACACACAACCCAAACCAATACGGGAAGCATCACAATAAACAACAAAACCTTCTAACCCATCCGGAAGTGACAAAATAGGAGCGGACACAAGCCTTTCTTTCAAAGTTTGGAAGCTTTCCTCACACTCATCCGACCACACAAATTTAGCCTTCTTTTGAGTCAACTTAGTCATAGGAGAAGCAAGAGAAGAAAACCCTTCCACAAATCTCCTATAATAACCCGCTAAACCCAAGAAACTCCTTATATCCGACGGGGTCAAAGGTCTAGGCCAATTCCTAATAACATCGGTCTTCTTAGGATCCACCTTAATACCATCCCCCGACACCACATGACCTAGGAAAGCAACTTCCTTCAACCAAAACTCACACTTTTCATATTTAGCGTACAACTTCTCTTCCCTCAATCTTTGGAGTACAACCCTCAAGTGACCTTTGTGCTCTTCCTCACCCCGAGAATAGATCAAGATGTCATCTATAAACACCACCACAAAAGAATCAAGGTAGGGTTTGAAAACCCTATTCATCAAATCCATAAAGAGAGCCGGAGCATTAGTCAACCCGAAAGACATCACCACAAACTCATAGTGCCCATACCTAGTATGAAAGGCCGTCTTGAGAATATCACACTCCCTCACCTTCACTTGATGATACCCTGACCGAAGATCAATCTTAGAGAAGTGACTAGCCCCATGCAATTGGTCAAATAAATCGTCAATCCTTGGAAGAGGATACCTATTCTTGACGGTGACCCTATTAAGTTGTCGATAATCAATACACATTCTAAGAGACCCATCTTTCTTCTTCACAAACAAAAACGGAGCATCCCAGGGAGAATGACTAGGTCTAATAAACCTCTTCTCTAACAAATTTTTTAATTGCTCTTTCAACTCCGCCGGGGCCATACGGTAAGGGGGGATAGAAATAGGTTGAGTATCGGGAAGGAGGTCTATACCAAGATCTATCTCCCTTTCGGGAGGGACACCGGGAAGGTCTTCTGGGAAGACATCTAGAAACTCATTAACAACCGAAATAGACTCAATAGGAGGGACTTTAGACTCCACATCATTGACTCTCACAATATGGTACAAGCACCCTTTGGAAATCAACCTATGGGCTTTAATGCAAGAAATGAATTTCCCCTTCACCACAACATCCCGGCTCTCCCACTCAAGGACGGGTTCATTAGGAAATCGGAACTTGACTTTACGAGTCCTACAATCAATAGAAGCATAATATGCATGCAACTAATCCATCCCAAGAATAACATCAAAATCTACTATGTTCAACTTAACAAGATCACAAGGCAACAACTTATTCAATATGCAAACCGGACAATTTCTATACACTTTTCTAGCAACAATAGAGACACCAATGGGAGTAGATACTTCATATGACTCATGCAACAATTCCGACTCGACATGAAATTTTCTAGCAACTAAGGGGGTAACAAAGGAAAGGGTGGCACCCAGATCAATCAAAGTATAAACATCAAGATCAAAGATTTGCAACATACCGGTCACCACATCCGGAGTCTCATTAACACCTTGTCTACCATGCAAAGCATAAAATCGATTGTCCCTTGGGGCACCACTTTGAGAAGCACCTCTACCCAAAGGAGTAGTGTTAGCACTTCGGACCTTGTTGCGGATCTTGGGACACTCAAACCTCTTATGACCCACTTCTCCACATTCAAAGCAAGCATCCGAACCCTTCATGCAAGGACCACCATGCTTCCTCCCACACTTAGGGCATACATCCATAGAACCCACTTCACCTCCCCCTTGAGGTCTAGGAACATTGATAGCAAATCCCCGGTTGACATGAGGGTTTCCTCGGCCTTGATGAAATCTAGCACCCTTAGGGAACCTATTCTCCAATCGGGCCCTCTTGGCCTCGTGCCCCCTTCTCTTCCTCAATTTCTCCTCCTCCATTTGCTCGGCATAAGTCATCAACCGAGACAAATCCATATCTCCAATGAGCATAGCGGACCGACACTCCTCACTAACCAAGTCAGATACACCCATCACAAATTTGTTCATCCTCGACCTAGAGTCGGCCACCAAGTGAGGTGCATACTTGGAGAGTTGGACAAATTTGAGGGCATACTCCATCACACTCATAGCTCCTTGCTTCAAGTTCATGAACTCCACCAACCTTGCCTCCCTAAGCTCAAGAGGGAAGAACCTATTAAGGAAAGCAAGTTTAAACTCCTCCCACAACACCACATAGCCATTACCTTTCTCACCCTTCCATTGATCAAACCAAATTTGAGCAACCCCCTTGAGTTGGTAAGCCGCCAATTCCGCCTTCTCACAAGCACCAACATCCATAATGGTCAAGATTTTGCATACCTCATCGATGAACTCTTGCGGGTCCTCATCCACCTTTGAACCATGGAAGACCGGAGGGTTCATCCTCATGAAATCTCTCACCCTTTCCCCCGGGGTGGTAATTCGAGGAGCTTGGGCTCCTTGTTGCACTTGGTTAGCTACCACTTGCGCAAGCATGGTGAGTGTATCAAGGAGCTCACCATTGGTGGGTGGCTCTTCCGGTGATCGGGCCCGTCTTCCCCTCATGTTTGGCATGATGATCTAGCAATCCAAAGAACAAGCGTTAGGGAAGAATCACCTTATCGCACTCTAAGCACGACATAGAACATGAAGAAGGGAAACCTTTCCTAAAACGTTTTGTAGCCTCCCATTCATAGTCGTGGCGCGCTTCACAACCATGATTAGGACTCTACTCAACGCGGTGTGTTGGACTCCGAGGATTTAACAACCTAGTGCTCTGATACCAAGCTTGTCACGACCCAAGCCTAGGGCCTAGATGTGACATGGCGAATGAGGAACCCGAAGGAACCCCAAACAAGCCTCTCAAACTTGTCATCACACTTCATCGGTCGCGGAAGTACATTCTACATTAATTAACGGGAAAATAGGGGACTAAGGGCAAACCATTTCAAAATGACATCATAGAACAAGAGTCAAGCTCATTTACAAAATACTTGTCCAACGCACACCTCTACATACATAGATAGGACGGGGGCCATGACATACTACCGGCTCCCCTCATAGTCAAAATACAATTACAAGCTAAAGTCTCAAAACATAGGAGTAGGAAACATAACATAGCCCTCGAATCATTGAGGACTCACCAACAAACTCGGATAAGCACCGTACTAGCCACGTGAATGGAGAGAAGGATCAAGAGTAGCTCCGGTCCCTACATGGTGACATCATGTAGGCAAAATATGCGTTAGTACTTGGAATGTACTAAGTATGCGGGGTGCAACACAACAATAGACAAGGACACAATCGAAATACAAGAAATAGTTTCATAGGCATTATGAATAACAATATGAGGATGCATGATCAAAGTGAAGTCAAAACATGTTTAAGTAAATCTATACTAATAGTAGATATCATATGTGTATGCATGATCCAACCAATCTATAACCCCAACTTAGGATGGGGGATGCCGTTCACACCCGGACACCCTGGTGGCAAGGTATAAACCCCTCACATGGTTGATGTTGGTCACACCCCAACCATCCTAGGTGGTGAGATATAAACCTCTCACATGGTTGATGTTGGTCACACCCCAAGCATCATAGGTAGTGAGATATAAACCTCTCACATGGTTGATGTTGGTCACACCCCAAGCATCCTAGGTGGTAAGATATAAACCTCTCACATGGTTGTCCGGTTCTTTTCCCCCGGACCGGGCATGGTCATGCAACACTTTATATAGGAAATTCCCATTAGGCTCTAATGCAATCTCACGTATGGAATGAACATATACACAAGCTTAGTTTGTCATCAACACATCTCTGGATTTCCATACATCTCATAACTCAAGCTTTAAAGCATCGATTCATCAATTCTCCATAGTTGGACATTTTGTCAAACACCTTGAAGGCATGTAATGGAATCAAAGAGCATGGAAAATAGGGTAGTAATTATGCAGCCAAACCAGTGAACAACCTACAACAACACCTTTTAACACCCACAATACCACATGAAAATCTCCACATCCATTCCAAATTTAGATTCAAGTTCTAGAGTCACAACATGCTCAAAACAATCACTTTTCATGTTTAAAATTCAATGTGCAGGAAATTATTACAAAGAACAATACTAATTTATGAATCTTAACTTAAACCATGAATTAGTGAGTAGAATAGAGTCTAGGCACTATGGGTGGAAGGACCCATGAGTTCAACACCACATACCTTGAGTTTTTATGAAGGTCTTGAGAGTGTCTTCAATGGAAGCTTGGAACTTGGAACAAGAGTCTCTTCAATCTTGAGGAAGGTTTTGGATTAGGGTTCTTGAGAGAACTTGAGAGAAAATGTGTCTAAGTATGGGAGAGGTGTTTTGGGAAATGTTTTAGAGATGGGAATTGAACTAATGGTATATAGGAAATAACATATGCCCTTTGGAAAAATGGTCCAACACTTAGAAAAAAAATGAGGCGGGTGAACAGTAAAAACGCTCACTGGAAATTGCATTTCCTGCCGGACAGATTTTACGAAAATGGGCATAACTTCTTCGTCCGAACTCCGAATGAGGTGAAACGAAGTGCGTTAGGTAGCTCACTCAAAGGGATTTCCATGGATATGTTATGGTCCACCCAATTATTTGTGTGCTAGGATATATGACCCTCCAAAGTAGACCCTCGAAAAAGGCTTCACTTGGAAATTTCGGATTTTGATACGATTGCTCTAAAATTTGGGTTAGACCCATTTCCCACTCAATTTGACCCCCTAAACAAGAATATGAAGTCGGATTTTTGAAAAATGAAACGGATTTTTCTAGATATAGCTAAACAAGTTTCCGATAACTTCCGAAGCACATTTTTAAGAACTTTTTGGGTCATTTCAACTATGCATAAAAACCATTGAAACATACATAAAAGGACATTTAGTCAAAACATGTTTTTTACCAAGTAAATCAATATGCACACAAATTAAGCATCATAGTCCAACGCAACATAATATCATCTCAACATGTAGTCAACCCAAGCAATACTAGTGCAATGCAAAGAATAGAACCCCATAACCCTATTTAAAGATAAGTATCACACTAAGCAACCTACTTCATGCATACATTCATAAGATCATATTTTATCATAACTTACCATATTCATAATGACCATACATAACATAGCTTCAACATATACAAGTCTTAATCATCAAAATCATAAGGGAACACTACTACAACCATCTCTTAGTATTCCACAAGTGCAATGTGCAAGAGAAGTCATGACCTTCCCTTACACTATGTAGAAACCCTTAAGAGAGCCTTAGTAAGAGTTCACACCTTTCATACCTTCATTTACTTTTACATTAGGGAAATATTGCAATAATCGACATAGACCATGAGAGCTAAAGGAATCCAGTGTTTTATTCCCACACCAAAAAGAGAGGGTTAACACTTGCCTAAGGTGTAACCATTCGTACATAGCTATCTAGGTGGATCCACTAATCTAGAATCCTATGTGGGCACATAGTTAAGGGTCAAGGAGATTGCTTCTAGAAATCCTAACTTACTAACGTGGGGGTTTCCATCTCATGAGACAACACATACCGTGGGTAATCCGGACTTGCTAAACGTGAGGAAACCCATGTGGGGAGCCAGACTTACTAAACGTGAGACCCCCATCTCATATACATGCCCTTTCGGTGCTAAGCATCTAATTCCCTTTTGTAATCATCTTTAGTCATCACATAAGTTCACATTAGCATTTACTAGACTCTTATGTAGGCATATTTTCATAATAGCTCATATATGTTCATAAGTGAGTAGCAATCCTTTCACTTTAGACACACTTAGCAAGTGAGTAAACCTTTCACTTTACATTACACTATAATCATGAGAACTACCTTTCAATCATATAGCAATCATACCTTAACATACATAAATACTTCATAGCTAATTCAAGTGTAGAGGGTCAAGGATGAGGAAACTAGGTCATCAACACCACAACAACACATTAGGTATAACATCATTACAATCTAAGTAATTCACCTTTCATACTTGAGTTCAAAGAAGAACCAACCTTCATACCTTCTTGCCCTTCTTGGGACATCCATACTTCAAATAGAAATTAATTCATAACCAATACATAATACAAGGCAATTCATAAAGTAATAACATAATCAACATCAATATAAGCAATTGACATATTCCCTTCATAGCCTTCAAGGCTTCATTCAAAGACTCAACCCTAATTTCATAGAAATTATACATAACATAGGGTAGAATCATCATACAAAAATGAATTACATAACATCACATTCAATTCATAGCCTTCAATCAATATCCAACACAAACTAGGGTTAGATTAGGAAAAGAAGGGGAAACACGGGTCTCATGGGGAATTCTTCAAGAAACCACCAATACAACATAAATTCATGCATAACTGTTCATATAACATCAATAAAAGTAAGTTTATAACATCAATTTTACTTTAGAAAGGAAACCTAGAAATTGGAGACTTTGAAATTCATCTTGAAGGGGACTATTGGGGAAAGGAATCCCAAGAGTGATAAGCAACCATACCTTATAGATGAATTAACCACGAAAATCCGAGTTGAATCCTTGGAGAGTTGGTCTTCTTCTTGAAGCTCCAATATTCTTCAATGGAGTTCTTGAGGAGAGAGAGAGAAAGAGTAGAGAGAAGGAGGAACTTTAGGTTTAGATCTTTGGGGTTTTCTGTTTGAATGATAAAAGTGAGGTAAATTGACTTAAAAATCAATATATACACGTCCCCTAAAGTACCTTAAATAACCCTCACTTAGTTGGACTCTTTCATGAAGTAATAATCGATTTCTAGTTTCTACATTTTCGTCGCGGAACGGAGCTGTTCCCTGAAGATATTTGGAATTAAATTTCGAGACAATAAAGTCTGCGACACGACCGCATCGCGAACTAAAGTTTTGCTCCTTGGGGGAGCTAGTCCGCGACGCGCACTTCTTCCCTCTAAGTGCAATTTGCAAGCAGCCTTGGCAGCTAGCTTCGCCAAGGTTTGGGTCCTCCTCGGGGACCCTTCGGGTGGCCCCGGGGCATCGTATTCAAACGTTTTGACCCTATAAACATATATTTACCTAATTTAAACCTATTTACAAGATTATACCATCATAGGACACTCCCAAACCTGCCCCAAACCTAAGGATACACTAGAACACATTCTTCTCTAGTTTCCGAACGTCGTGGTCGTTTCTTGACGTTTTGACTTTTACTATTCCAAACCAAGTCAATTACATTACTTAAGGTTTAGAAACGTAATTTTAACTATTTTTAAGTCATTATTCATAAGGTGAGGCTCTAACTTAAGTCGTAGAATTTCTGGGGTGTTACGATATCCCCCCTTAGGAACATTCGTCCCCGAAAGTCACTTGGACTTCTTTCTAGGGAGATAATGACTCAAACTAGCAGCCCAACAACCAGTCACATCAAAAACATCATATCATCATATCATATAGGAATTTAATCCACAACATCACTACGTTCAAAACTCTTTACTTCACATAGGTATAGGAGGAACTACCTTCTCCATATTCCATGAGCATCAACATATATATTAAGCAATCAACAAGACATTTCTTTAACAAGACAACATCAAGTATGCTCACTACAACTCTCATGAAGACAACATCACACAACTTCTATGGGTGCAATTTCAACCATGAGAAACATAATTTATGAAAACTCAAAATACAACTTAAGCATGAATTTTCACAAAAATATGCACATACAATGAAATCATGTCATAATCATCAACACACATGATTTTCAATTTATACCTAATTAAGAGAGACTACTAACCTCAACTATGGCTAGGAGTAGTGTAACGACTCGGAAAATGATAGAGTGAAACTAGAGCCTCACATGTGAGTTTGGAGTCGAGAACTTAATGAAATGATTATATTTGAATTTGACCCAAAAATTCTTAAAAAAATGTGCTTCGGAAGTTACCGGAAACTTGTTTAGCTGTATATTAAAAGATCCGTTTCGTTTTTCGAAAATCCGACTTCATATTCTTGTTTAGGGGGTCAAATTGAGTGGGAAATGGGTCTAACCCAAATTTTAGAGCAACCGTATCAAAATCCGAAATTTCCAAGTGAAGCCTTTTTCGAGGGTCTACTTTGGAGGGTCATATCTCCTAGAACACAAATTATTTGGGTGACCAATAATATATCCATGGAAAGCCCTTTTAGTTAGCTACCTAACGCACTTCGTTTCACCTCATTCGGAGTTCGGACGAAGAAGTTATGCCCATTTTCGTAAAATCTGTCCGGCAAAAAAAGGCAAATTCCAGTAGCTAATTTTACTGTTCATTTACTGTTCACCCGCCTGATTTTTTTTATAAGTGTTGGACCATTTTTTTTCAAAGGACTTATATTATTTCCTAGATACCATAATCCAATTCCCATCCCTAAAAACATTTCCCTCTCTACAATCCTCCATTTAAGAAGAAGAAGAAGTGGGAGCTAGGGCTTTGGATTCAAGGCTTTCTTCATCAAATTTCGTGGGAGATCATAGCAAAGGTATGGTGGTCTTGATCCTTGTCTAATTTTCCATTCAAGGAGCCAAATCCAAAGCTATTTCAAAGTATGAAAAATCTAGGTTTTCACTCAATCTCATGGGTTCTTCCACCAAATGGTTTTAAAAGGTTTCTAATGGCACTTTATGGTTATATTGTTGTTGTATTGACGATTTAAGATGAAAATACTCCATGAACCCATGATTTCTCTCTATTCCTAGTTTATGCCTTTATGAAGTGGGTTGCTAGATAACGAATGTATATGAATCAAACTTGTTTAAAGGTCTTTAGATTGTTGAAGTATGTCATTACCCATGCTTATTTTATGGTGTATTGTTGGTGTATTGGTATGTGAGGCTTATGGCCTTAAAGGCATAGTATGAGAAATTGGAGCGTTATCATGACATTATATGAATGAGAATTCAATGAAGATAATGTGATCATGTTATGAATGTAAAGGTGTTGTTGTAGGTTGTTCACTGGTTTGGTTGCATAATTACTACCCTATTTTCCATGCTCTTTGATTCCATTACATGCCTTCAAGGTGTTTGACAAAATGTCCAACTATGGAGAATTGATGAATCGATGCTTTAAAGTTTGAGTTATGAGATGTATGGAAATCCAGAGATGTGTTGGTGACACTCATGAACGTTGATGATATAATATGAAGGATTCTTCAATATAAAGTATACCTTGAATTGGTAGGGCTTATGCATCATTTTCTTGTATAAATGATTATATTGTTGATTGTTGAATCCTTGGATCGGTAGGCTTATGGCACCCTTCCACACATGCTTATAATGAACCTTGGATTCGGTAGGCCTATGGCACCTTTCCATAAAGGTTAATGATGAGACTTGAATCGGTAGGCCCATGGCACCCTTTCAAGAGGAGTTAATGAGCTTTCCTAAATGTACCTTGAATCGGTAGGCTTATGGCACCCTTTCATGTGTTAAATAATGTACCTTGAATCGGTAGGCTTATGGCACCCTTTCATGTGTGATGATGTCAAAGTAATGAACTATTCTATGGGAATGTAGGCTAAGCACCGAGCGGATTTGGTTAGATGGAAACTCCCCCGACAGTTAGGCATGAGTTTCAATGATCGTCTACCTTATCCCATAAACTATGTGCCCGCATAGGAAGCTAGTGGATCCATTAAGCTATATACCGGTCTTCCTTAGGCAAGTAGACCACCTCTTTACGGTGTGGGGACTTATGACACCGGATTCCATGACAAGCTCTCATGGTCTATGTCGGTTAAACGCTTACTCCCCATCATGTGAGATTTCATTATGGTTTCTTGACAGGTTCTACAAAATGTAGGTAGTAGTATGGGATGCTACCTATACATTGCACGAGTAGGCTTGGAGAGGGTCATAGTGAGCTTCTCTAAATCCTAATGACTGTGACATGAATGTACCCTAAATGAGGTTATTAAAGAATGTTGGCTCTTAAATGCTTAATATGTTATGCATGTTATACTTGGGTTATATTACGAGTTATTTTTCCTTGTCATGTCTTAATTAATGATATACCTCTTATGTATGAATATTGTGCAAAGGTGAAAGAAAGGAATGATAAGTTACTTTAAGTGACCTAAATGTGGTGCCTTAGTATGGATGGTGGTATGGGACGCCATCCATACATTGCACGAGGTATAGCATAAGGGTTTCTTGAGGTGAAGGTCCAAGGTAAAGGTTTTCATGTTGATATTGTTTAAAGGTGATATTACGACTTACTTGATGTTATGCTTGTCTTGTATGTCTTTTATGCTATTGTTCATGATATTTCAAAAAGGTGGCATAATGCATGGTTTCTAACTAAAATGTCCCTTTTTAAGTATGTTTTGCATGGTCATCATACTTAGTACATTTTGTGTACTAACCCATATTCTTCATATTTTTACTATAAGTGTAGGTTTCGGCAAGTGATCCCTCCTAGCTAGTTTGAAGTGTTGGATTGCTTTCCTCCAAGACTTGGTATGTCCTCATGGATTCGAGGATAAGACTTTTAAGTTCTTTTGTTCATGTAATAGACTTCTTTTGATTGTAAAGGGCCGTGTCCCTACTTATGTTTTGCGACTGTGTCTAAGATGGCCATGTGAGACTTAGACTTCCGCTGTGTGTTTTTAAAGTTGTTTTAATGAAGTTTAAATGTGTGGATGTATATAAGTTTTTTTATTATTCCGCACTATTTTCAGTATTGAATGCAATGAATGGCTATGTGGCTCGTATAAGACCCCTTTGGGGTCGAATACGCCATGTTACGACTAGGGGGTGCTCCCGGGTCATGACAAGTAGGATGAAAAAGATGATGGTAGCGGGACTTCATGTCAGCCTCGGCCTCCCATGTTGCACCCTCAACTAGGTGGTTTCTCCATAAGACTTTCACAGAGGCCACCTCTTTATTCCTCAACTTCTTAACTTGTCGATCTAAGATTTCGACCGGAACCTCTTCATAATAAAGGTTCTCATTCACCCCTAAACCTTCTAGAGGGAGAACGGACACCGAGACTACCTATACACTTCTTTATCATAGAAATATGGAACACCGAGTGAACCGAGGCCAATTCGATGGGTAATTTCAAATCATAAGCGACCTTTCCGACACGCTTCAAGATCTCATAAGGTCCAACATACTGGGGGCTAAGCTTCCCCTTCTTACCAAACCTCATCACCCCTTTCATGGGTGAGATTTTTCAGTAGACCCAATCACCTACTTCAAATTCAAGATCTCTCTTTCTATTATCGGCATAAGACTTTTGCCGACTATAAGACGTTTTCAACCTATCCCTTATAACTCAAACTTTTTCCATAGTCTCATAGACTACCTCGAGACCAAGAAGGGAAATTTCACCTACTTCAAACCACCCAACCGGAGATCGACACCTTCTACCATAAAGTGCTTCAAAGGGTTCCATAGCAATACTTGAGTGGTAGTTATTGTTGTAGGAAAATTCTATTAAAGGTAGGTGGTCATCCCAATTACCTTTGACGTCAATGACACACGCTCTCAACTTGTCCTCTATGGTTTGAATGGTGTGTTCCTCTTGACCATCCATTTGAGGGTGAAATGCAGTACTAAGTTTCACTTGAGTAACAAGCCCACTTTGGAAAAACCTCCAAAAATTGAAAGTAAATTGGGCACTTCTATCCGAACTAATCGACAACGGAGCCCCATGAAATTCCACAATCTCCTTAATGTACAACTTAGCATAATCTTCTACCGAATAAGAAACCTTGACGGGATGGAAATGGGCTGATTTAGTCAATCTATCTACAATGACCCAAATGGAATCATGTTTGCCTACGGGTTTGAGGCAAACCTATCACGAAGTCCATATTGATCTCTTCCCACTTCCAAGTGGGGTATCAATATCTTGAGTTAGACCTCCCGGTCCTTGGTGCTCGGCTTTGACTTGTTGGCAATTTAAGCACCTAGGCACAAAATATGTTATGTCTTTTTTCATTTCGTTCCACCAATAAATCTCACATAAGTCGCGATACATTTTGGTGGCTCCCGGATGGATGGAGTATCAGGACCCATGGGCCTCCTCTAAGATTGTCTCTCTTAGTCCATCCACATCTAGCACACATAATCTCCCTTGGTGCCTAAGTACCCCATCTTCTCCTTGAGAGAAAGTTTCTATTGCTTTGTTGAGAACCGACTCTTTTAGTTCCATCAAAATAGGGTCAAGATGTTGCTTAGACTTCACGTCAACAACAACCGATGACTCAGAATTATGACGGACCATGACACCTCCTTTTGGGGAATCTTCAAGTCGGACACCTAACCAAGCTAGCCTATTTACATCATGGGCTAACTCCATTTTCTCTTCTTCCACATGTGACACACTACCCATATATATACGACTCAAAGCATCCGCAACCACATTTACTTTTCCGGGGTGGTAAAGGACACTCATATCATAATCTTTTAAGAGTTCCAACCACCTCCTTTGTCGGAAAATCAATTCTTTTTGGCTAAAAACAAATTGAAGACTCTTGTGGTCGATAAACACATCCACTTGTACCCCATAGAGATAGTGTCTCCAAATCTTTAAAGAAAAGACTACGACCGCTAGCTCAAGGTCATGAGTTGGATAATTTTTCTCATGCACCTTGAATTGTCTCGAGGCATAAGCTATAACCTTACCATGCTGCATCAGGACACAACCCAAACCTACTCGGGAAGCGTCACAATATACTACAAACCATTCGGTGCCCTCCAGTAAGGTCAAAATCGGAGCGGAGGTGAGCTTATCTTTCAACAATTGGAAACTCTTTCACAAGATTCGGACCATTCAAACATGGACTTCTTTTGAGTTAAGGCCGTTAATGGAGATGCAATAGATGAAAATCCCTCAACAAACCTCCGGTACTAACCAGCCAAACCCAAAAAGCTTCGGATGTCGGAAGGATTCAGAGGTCTAGGCCAACTTTTGACCGCATTGGTTTTCTTTGGATCAACTTCTATACCCTCATTAGAAAAAGTGTGACAAAGGAAAGCAACTGATCTTAGCCAAAACTCGCACCTGCAAAACTCAACATAGAGTTGGTGATCTTTGATGGCTTGCAATACTATGCTCAAATGATTTATGTGATCATACTCACTTTTAGAGTATATCAACATGTCATCAATAAATACAATAACAAATTAGTCTAGAAAATTTCTAAACACACGATTCATAAAGTCCATGAAAGCCGCCGGGGCATTTGTAAGACCAAAGGACATCACTAAGAACTCAAAATGACCATATCTTGTTCGGAAGACTATTTATGGAACATCAACACCTCTCACCCTAAGTTGGTGATAACCCGACCTCAAATCAATTTTTGAAAAGTAACATGCTCCTTGAAGTTGACCAAATAAGTTATCAATCCTAGGGAGTGGATACTTGTTCTTAATGGTCACCTTAATTAATTGTCGGGAATAAATACACATACGAAGAGATCCATCCTTTTTCTTCACAAATAATACCGGTGCACCCTAAGGAGATATACTAGGTTAGATGAAACCCTTATCCAACAAATCTTTGAAGTGATATTTTAATTCCTTCAACTCTGTCGGGGGCA
Organism: Solanum okadae; assembly: GCA_036553675.1. Lineage (NCBI taxonomy): Eukaryota > Viridiplantae > Streptophyta > Magnoliopsida > Solanales > Solanaceae > Solanum > Solanum okadae. The sequence goes on from CM071682.1 coordinate 31,349,309, forward strand.
TCCGGTAAGGAGGGATTGAAATGGGTTGTGTATCTGGCAATAAATCTATGCCGAAATCTATTTCCCGTTCGGTAGGAATCCCGGGTAAGTCATCGGCAAAGACTTCCGAAAAATCCTTCACTACGGGGACCGACTCCAAAGGAGGAATCTCGGACTCAAGATCCTTGACCCTCACAATATGATAGAGACAACCCTTAGAAATCAAATTACAAGCTTTTAGACATGAAATGATCCTTCCCCTAGGATCGGAATTTCCTCCCTTCCATTCAAAAATGGGCTCATTAGGAAATTGAAACTTCACAATTTAGGTCCTACAATCTATGGACGCAAAACAAGCATGAAGCCAATCCATCCCCAATATAACATCAAAGTCTAACATATCAAGTTCCACCAAATCAACCAAAGTGACTCTATTGGGCAAAGATATGAAACAACCCCTATAAACTCTGTTAGTAAGAATGGAATCACCCACCGGGGTAGAAACCGAAAAGGGCTTATCTAAGACATCGGGAAGCATATTAAACTTTATAGCCACTAAAGGGGTTACCAAAGACAAAGTTGCACCGGGATCCAACAATGCATAAACATTAATTGAAAATAATTGTAACATACCAGTCACAACATCCGGAGAGCTCTCTTGATCACCTCGGGATTGGAGAGCATAGAAGCGATTCTTCTTAGGATAATCGGGATTTGAGACACTTGCTTGTGCTTGAGCATTTTCCTTTCCTTGACCTCTTCAATTCTCTACCAACTTGCTTGATCTTTTGCTCCTCAATTTGTTCGGCATGAACCATAAGACGAGAAATGTCCATGCTTGGGATTAGCATAGCCGACCTACATTCATTCACCACAAGATCGGATACCCCCATAGCAAATTTGTTCATTGTAGCTCTGGAGTCCAACACCAAAGTAGGAGCATGCTTGGACAATTGAGTGAACTTGACGCCATACTCCTTCACACTCATACCCCCTTCACGAAGGTTGATGAATTCTTTCATTTTGCTCTCCCTTAGTTCCAAGAGGAAAACCTATCAAGAAAATCCATCTTGAATGTAGCCCAACTTATCGGACCCTCTCTAATAGGTCTCCTCTCCTTCCATTGTTCATACCACACTTGTGCCACATCTTTGAGTTGATAGGAGGCTAACTCCGCCTTTTCTTGAGAAGACACACCCATAGCCTCTAGAACCTTAAACACTTCATCAATGAACCCTGGTGGATCTTCTTCCACTTTGGAGCCAAAGAAAGTAGGGGGATTCATCCTTGTGAAATCCCTTATCCTAGAAGTGGTAGTGCTAGAATTGGGGTTCACTTGCACCTTACCATCCCTTGCAAATTGAGTGGCCAACCTTATCTCAACATCAGACATAGCCCCTTCTTCAATAGGAACTTGACTTTTTTGAGGAGCTTGAGGGGGAACCGCCACATTCACATTCTCCTCACCGGCCCTCCTTGCGTTGTTCCTTCTTATATTCATTGCCTATAAGCACAAAATTAGAAGAAAAGGAATAAATAGAGTTAACACTCTTAGGAACGACTATGGAATAACAAAAGAGTGAAAGTTCCTAAGCATATCGTAGCCTCTCATTCATAAGTGTGGCGTGCTTCACACCCATGAACAAGACTCTACTCGACGTGGTATATTGTGACATGAATCCTACATTATTCTCAACCTTATGCTCTGATACCAAGTTTGTAACGACCCAAGAGCACCCCTAGTCGTTACCAGCATATTCGACCTCGAACAGGTCTTATACAAGCCCTTAGCATCTCTCATAACATGTATCATAGAATAAAATCACGGAAAATTTCAAACTTTTACTTTGGATTTTCAACTTCACTTCATATATGAAAAATAGAATCTAACTTCGTCACAATGCACCATCTAGACATAGAAGTATCGAAAATGGGACTTAGCCCTTACATCAATAAAAAGTCTTGAAAATTGGAAGTACAACAATGTCTTTCAACATAAGCATAGAACTAAACATAGAAGATAGATCATAGGGTCTTGTCCTCGAACTTGAGGACTCACCAATTTGGGGAAGCAACTCCAAGTGTCTTAAGAAGTAAGCTTGAATCCTCAACGGCCTGAACCTAAATGTTTGGGAAAAGGGAGAAAATATGGGATAGTACAACACACGTACTAAGTATGAATACTATGCATAAAAACCATTGAAACATGCATAAAAGGACATTTAGTCAAAACATGTTTTTTACCAAGTAAATCCAATATGCACACAAATTAAGCATCTTAGTCCAACACAACATAACATCATCTCAACATGTAGACAACCCAAGCAATACTAGTGCAATGCAAAGAATAGAACCCCATAACCCTATTCATAGTCAAGTATCACATTAAGCAACCTACTTCATGCATACACTCATAAGATCATATTTCATCATAACTTACCATATTCATAATGATCATACATATCATAGCTTCAACATACATAAGTCATAATCATCAAAATCATAAGAGAACACTACTACAACCATCTCTTAGGATTCCACAAGTGCAATGTGCAAGAGAAGTCCCATACCCTCCCTTACACTATGTAGAAACCCTTAAGAAAGCCCTAGTAAGAGTTCACACATTTCATACCTTCATTTACTTTTACATTAGGGAAATATTGCAATAACCAGCATAGACCATGAGAGCTACATGGAATCCGGTGTTCTACTCCCACACCGAAAAGAGAGGGTTAACACTTGCCTAATATGTAACCATTCGTACATAGCCATCTAGGTGGATCCACTAAGCTAGAATCCTATGTGGTCACATAGTTAAGGGTCAAGGAGATTGCTTCTAGAAACCCTAACTTACTAACGTGGGGGTTTCCATATCATGAGACAATACATACCGTGGGTAATCCGGACTTGCTAAACGTGAGGAAACCCATGTGGGGAGCCGCACTTACTAAACGTGAGACCCCCATCTCATATACATGCCCTTTCGGTGCTAAGCATATAATTACCTTTTGTAATCATCTTTAGTCATCACATAAGTTCACATTAGCATTTACTAGACTCTTATGTAGACATCTTTTCATAATAGCTCATATGTGTTCATAAGTGAGTAACAATCCATTCACTTTAGAAACACTTAGCAAGTGAGTAAACCTTTCACTTTACATTACACTATAATCATGAGAACTACCTTTCAATCATATAGCAATCATACCATAACATACATACATACTTCATAGCTAATTCAAGTATAGAGGGTCAAGGATGAGAAAACTAGGTCATCAACACCACAACAACACATTAGGTATAACATCATTACAATCTAAGTAATTCACCTTTCATACTTGTGTTCAAAGAAGAACCAACCTTCATACCTTCTTGCCCTTCTTGGGACATCCATAATTCAATTACCAATTAATTCATAACCAATACATAATACAAGGTAATTCATGAAGTAATAACATAATCAACATCAATATAAGCAATTGACATATTCCCTTCATAGCCTTCAAGGCTTCATTCAAAGAATCAACCCTAATTTCATAGAAATTATACATAACATAGGGTAGAATCATCATACAAAAATGAATTACATAACATCACATTAAATTCATAGCCTTCAATTAATATCCAACACAAACTAGGGTTAGAATTAGGAAAAGAAGGGGAAACATGGGTCTCATGGGGAATTCTTCAAGAAACCACCAATAAAACATAAATTCATGCATAATTGTTCATATAACATCAATAAAAGTCAGTTTATAACATCAATTTTACTTTAGAAAGAAGACCCACGTTTTTGGATTGAAACCTAGAAATTGTATATTTCAAAATTCATCTTGAAGGGGCCTCTTAGGGAAAGGAATCCCGTGAGTGATAAGCAACCATATCGTATTGATGAATTAACCACGAAAATCCAAGTTGAACCCTTGGAGAGTTGGTCTTCTTTTTGAAGCTCCAATCTTCTTCAATGGAGTTCCTGAGAGGAGAGAGAGAGTAGAGAGAAGGAGGAACTTTTGGTTTAGATCTTTGGGGTTTTCTGTTTGAGTGATAAAACTGAGGTAAATTAACTTAAAAATCAATATATACACGTCCCCTAAAGTACCCTAAATACCCCTCACTTAGTTGGACTCTTTAATGAAGTAAAAATTGATTTCTAGTTTCTGCATTTTCGTCCGGGAACAAGTCCGCGACGCGGAGCTATTCCTTGGAGATATTTGGAATTAAATTTCGAGATAGTAGAGTCTGTGACACGACCGCGTCGCAAACTAAAGTTTTTCTCCTTGGGGGAGCTAGTCAGCGACGAGCACTTCCTCCCTCTAAGGGCAATTTGCAAGCTGCCTTGGCAGCTTGCTTGGCCAAGGTTGGGGTCCTTCTCGGGCACCCTTAAGGTGGCCCCGGGGCATCATATTTGAACGTTTTGACCCTATGAACATATATTTACCTAATTTGAACCGTTTTACAAGATTATACAATCATACGACACTCCCAAACCTGCCCAAACCTAAGGACACACTAGAACACATTCTTCTCTAGTTTCCCGACGTCGTGGTCGTTCCTTGACATTTAGACTTTTACTCTTCCAAACCAAGTCAATTACATTACTTAAGGTTTAGAAACATCATTTTAACTATTTTTAAGTCATTATTCATAAGGTGAGGCTCTAGCTTAAGTCATAGAATTTCCGGGGTGTTACAGATTTTAAGAGTCCAAGGGTAATCAGTTTGGGCAAAGAGGTGAGAGCCGAGGTTGACGAACAACGGGGAACCAAGAGCAGGGAAGTATGAACCAATCAAGACCTCCTCGATAGTCTGGTAAACAATGTGGAAGAAATCATTTAGGTGCATGTCGGTTGGGACAAATGCTTGTTTTTGGTGTGGTACACTGGGTCATATGATGAGAAATTGCCCTCATAGGGCCGTGGGTGGTGTGGCACAACCTACTAGATCAGTTGATGCATCATTATCATCGGCACCTTTTTTAGGTAGGGGACAGATGCATACTGATCATGGTAGAGGATCTAGGGGAGCAGCTAATTCTAGTGGAGTTCAGAATAGCACATATGCTCTAAGGGATTGGCAAAATTTGGAAGCCTCGCCGGATGTGGTTACAGGTACATTGTCCATCTTTTCACATATCGTATATACATTGATTGAGCTGGGGTCTACCCTATCATATATCATTCCATGAATTGCTGGGAAGTTTGAAAAAATACCAGAATTATTGGTTAAACAATTTGAAGTGTCTATGCCGGTCTGTTATTGCTAGAAGGGTCTATCGTAATTACATAGTAATGGTTAGTAAACATGATACATTGGCTAACCTTGTTGAACTAGAAATGATAGATTTTGATGTTATAATGGGTATGTATTGGTTAGATTCTTGTTATGCCATGGTAGATTGCAGAACCAAGATAGTGTATTTCCATTTTCAAAAAGAGGAAGTCCTCAAATGGATAGGTAATATTGGGGCGCCAAGAGGTAAATTTATTTCTTATCTTAAGGCAAAGAAGATGATGTCCAAAGGATACTTATGCCATCTGGTGTGAGTGAAAAATATAGACGCAGAGCCACCAACCCTTCAATCCATTCCGGTGTTAAATGAATTTCTTGATGTATTTTCAGAAGATTTTTCAGGTTTGCCTCTCGAATGAGAAGTAGAGTTTGGTATTGGTGTGATTCCAGATACTCAACATATCTCCCTCCCTACATATAGAATGGCCCTGACAGAACTACAGGAGTTGAAGGAGCAATTAAAAGACTTATTAGAAAAAGGATTCATAAGGCCTAATATGTCCCCATAGGGAGCATTAGTTTCCTTTTTACGTAAGAACGATGGCACGTTAAGAATATGCATTGACTACCGACCGTTGAATAAAGTAACAATTAAGAACAAATATCCCCTCCCTAGAATTGATGATTTGTTTGATTAGTTACAAGGTGCTAAGTGTTTTTCAAAGATCGACATGAGGTCAGGTTATCACCAAGTGAAGGTCAAAACCATGATATACCCAAGACAACTTTCCAAACACGGTATGGTCATTTTATGTTTTTAGTCATGTCATCGGGCTAACAAATGCACCAGCAACTTTTATGGATTTGATGAATAAGGTGTTCAAGACATTTTTAGATGTGTTCGTGATAGTATTCATAGATTACATTTTGGTGTATTCAAGATCGGAAAAGGTCCATGCTAATCACTTGCGGCAGGTTTTATAAATTCTTCGTGATCATAAGTTGTATGCAAAGTTCTCTAAATGTGAGTTTTAATTGAAATCTGTGGCATTCTTAGGTCATATTATATCTGATGAAGAAATAAGGGTTTATAACTAGAAGATAGAAGCGGTGAAAAACTGGCCAAGACCTACAACGCCTACAGAGGTTCGTAGTTTTCTTGGATTGGCAGGTTATTATAGGAGGTTCATTGAAGGATTTTCTTCCACTTCAGCACCCTTAAGAAAGCTAAAACATAAAGAAAATAAGTTTCAATGGAGTGATGCATGTGGAAGAAGCTTCCAAGAGTTGAAGAATAAATTGACTTCCACACCTATATTTGTATTTCCAGAGGGAACGGAAGGGTATGCATTATGATGCTTCAAGAGTGGGATTAGGATGTGTATTGATGCAACATGAAAAATTAATAGCTTATGCCTCAAGGAATTTACGACCACATGAGAAAAATTATCCAACCCATGATATAGAGTTAGCAGTAGTTGTATTTTCTTTGAAGATATGGCGCCACTACTTATATGGAGTTCATGTTGACATATATACTGATCACCAGACTTTGCAATATATCTTTAAGCAAAGGGACCTAAATCTAAGGCAGCGAAGATGGCTTGAGCTATTAAAAGATTATGACATTGATATCTTGTATCATCTCGGGAAAGCAAATGTAGTAGCTGATGTATCTTAGTCGTAAAAGAATTGCAAGCACTTATAGGCAGCCCGTGGAAAACAAGGAATAACTAAGGATCTATACCAAGTAGCTAGCTTGGGGGTTCACCTTCTTGAGTCTCTAAATGAACGGGTTATCGTGAAGAATGTGGCAGAATCTTCATTAGTGGCTGAAGTGAAAGAGAAGAAGTATAAGACCCTATTCTATCACAAATTAAAGAGAATGTATAGAAAGGTATGACAATAAAATTTAAGCTTACGGAAGATGAAGTACTCCGGTGCCAAAACAGATTGTGTGTACCAAATATATGTGGACTAAGAAAGAGGATTATGATGGAAGCACATCATTCAAGATATTTTGTCCATCCAGGGTCAACCAAAATGTATCATGACTTGAAAGAAGTGTATTGGTGGGGTGATATGAAGAAGAACATTGCAGAATTCGTGGCTCAATGTCCAAATTGTCAACAAGTAAAAGTAGAGAACCAAAAGCCTAGAGGTTATATGCAGCGTATAGAACTTCTAATTTGGAAGTGGGACATTGATCAACATGGATTTTGTCACTGGTTTGCCTCGTTTATTTTGGAAGTTTGATTCTATATGGGAAATTGTTGATAGACTGACCAAATCAGCGCACTTCTTTTCGGCCAAGACTACTTATACAATTGAAGAGTATGCAAGTTTGTATAATAAAGACATAGTTCGTCTACATGGAGTACCAATTTCTATTATATCTTATAGGGGATCTCAATTCACTACAAATTTTTGGAAGTCATTTCAAAAGAGTTTGGGAACACATGTGAATTTAAGTACAACCTTTCACCCCCAAATAAATGATCAGGCAGAACGTACAATTCAAAAACTTGAGGATATGCTACGAGCTTGTCTATTAGACTTCATAGGTAGTTGGGATGATCATTTGCCGCTGGTTGAGTTTGCATACAACAATATCTACAATTCAAGTATTAAAATGGCACCGTATGAAGCTTTATATGGTAGAAAATGTAGATCACCAATCAGCTGGTTTGAAGTGGGTGAAACTGCGTTATTTGGGCCATATCTTGTTCATAAAGCTATGGAAAAAGTTAAGGTGATACAACAATGTCTAGTAACAGCTCAAAATCGACACAAATCATATGCAGATGTTAGAAGAAGAGGACTAGAGTTTTCCATAGGGGATTGGGTGTTCTTGAAGGTGTCACCAATGAAAGGGGTAATGAGATTTGGTAAAAAGGGGAAGTTGAGTCCCCGCTATATAGGTCCATATAAGATTATTCGAAGAGTTGGCCATGATATGATTCTCACAAGAGAAACAACGATAAACAGTGGAAATCAAAGACGGAAAGTAAAGATAAATAGATAGACACAAAAACAGGAAACAAAAAGCAACAAAAGGGTATATTAAACCTAATGACCTCGATTCGTTAATCCAACAATAAGCACCTAACTCTTACGATGACCTCAAGGAAATCGATATCCCAAGCAACCAACGTTCTAACAAAAGACAACACAAGCTTTACCAAGCTCTCAACACTCAAACATGAGTTTTCAGTTTTTAACATTCAAAATAATCTATCCTAAAATAAACCCCTAAAGATCTATTTATAGTTGTAGGCATTATTACATAGATGGGCCCAAAAGTGACCCGAATGGACCAAGGGGTGAACTGAGTCGGGCTCGCCCAATGAGTCGGCGATCCGCCCAATGGGTTCGGCGAGGAACCCTGTTCCTTGCCCTTCCATGGAAGCTACTGGAACTTTGGGCGGTCTGGAGGACCATCGCCCAATCCACTTGGCGATGCACCAATGGCCTCCAGCTCGCCGAATGATCAGCTTTCCCTCTGTAGATCCTTGGACTAGTTGGCGATGTTAGAACCCTCGCCAAGGTAGTTTGGCAAGTTGCCGAAGTGGAGGTCAGCTCGCCGAATGGGGCAACGTATTCATTCGCTCCTCCTTGCTTCGTTAGGCTTCCCATGCTACAAACTATCATCCACACTTGATGTTACTCAGCTAGGAGCTCCTTCAAAGCACATTTGTTACCAAGCAAGGCTTGGAATCCCTTCATTGGCACCATCTCAAGCCCACCATTTGCCTGCCATTTCGACCAAACATTCCCACACAAAGGCTACAATTCAGCTCACTACTGGGGTCAAATGGAAAGGAAAGCCATTTACTAGAATCAAGTGCACATCCATTTATCAGGTTGACACTCTTTCCTTCCAACAACATACTCCACTCAACAACATGAGCATCATCATATGTAAACAAGTAATAAAGAAAGGTGTCCCGCAATTCAACTTCCTCTAGGGTGTTCTCATGTGTATGACTACCAATAGGCTCAAAAGCATTGGTCATACCATTAAGAAGTGAAACACACCAAGAAGTAGAAGTAATGGGAAAACAAACACCACCTTCCTCTTCATCACATTCCTTCCCCATAAGAGTACTCTCATCTTCCAAGAAGAGATTTCCATCTTTGGGAGGAAAAGCTTCACACCATAGTGGGATACTATAACAAGTATAACTATCAAGAGCTATATTGTTTTCATGATTCAAACCACTAGGTACATCACTAAGAGTGATTTCATCATCTTCAAATGAGATATTGCGCTTGACGAAGGAATGATCAACCACCAGGGAAGAATTTAAACATGGAAGTTCACCTCAAAAAGACATATCATTTTTCGAAGCATTTTCAAGCACGGGGTCTCTATGAGCAAAGCTAACAGTCGGACCTTCCACCGAAGATATGCTCAAAGAATCACTCATATTCAACTGATCAACATTATCGTTAGTACCACCAAATTGAGGTTTCTTAATCACATTACAAGGACCCTCAACTAGTGAACTACACTCACAAACAGGTTGATCAACACAATCATTACAAAATAATGAGCTAGCATTCAAAGCATAGGTGTCAACACTACGTGGACACAAATCGATCTTACTAGAAGTATCAATTCGGTCATCAATAGGATCAACTAGTGTATCCACATTCTCAACAAGCACATTATCAACACATGGTAAAGAATCAGTAGGCTCACATAAAGACAAGCTAACATTCACACTTTGTTCATTTGCAATGGTAAAAGTGTTAAGATTATCTATTGTACCTTGACGCTCGCAAGAAAGATCCTCTTTACCTTGGATGTTAGATGTAACGACCCTAAAAACGAAACTAGTGAAACTAGAGCCTCACATGTGAGTTTGGAGTCGAGAACTTAATGAAATGATTATAATTGAATTTGACCCAAAAAGTTCTTAAAATGTGCTTCGGAAACTTGTTTAGTATATATAAAAAGATCCGTTTCGTTTTTCGGAAATCCGACTTCATATTCTTGTTTAGGGGGTCAAATTGAGTGGGAAATGGGTCTAACCCAAATTTTAGAGCAACCGTATCAAAATCCGAAATTTCCAAGTGAAGCCTTTTTCGAGGGTCTACTTTGGAGGGTCATATCTCCTAGCACACAAATAATTTGGTGGCCCATAACATATCCATGGAAAGCCCTTTGAGTTAGCTACCTAACGCACTTCGTTTCACCTCATTCGGAGTTCGGACGAAGAAGTTATGTCCATTTTCGTAAAATCTGTCCGGTAGGAAATGGCAATTTCCAGAGACGGAAATCACTGTTCACCCGCCTGATTTTTTCTAAGTGTTGGACCTTTTTTTTTTCAAAGGACTTATATTAATTCCTAGATACCATTAGTTCATTCCCATCCCAAAAACATTTCCCTCTCTCAAAAAAACTCTCTCAAAACCCCAAGGAAGCTCAAGGTGAAAGATGGAGCTAGGGTGGATGGTGGCTATTGATTTCTTCACCAATTTCGTTTGGTTCTTGAAGATTAAGGTATGGGGATCCTTTATCCTTGATTATTCTTTCTTTCAAGGAGCCCAATCAAAAGGTTTTCAAGGTTTTTCAAATACACAAAAATCCTATTTCGAATTCTAAGCATGGGTTCTTGCATTAAATAATTTCAAATGATGTTTCATGTGGTTATTAATGATTATTTATGGTTTTAAGAAAGAAATATTTGTGAACCCATGTCTTCTCAAATTCTTTAAATTTAGCCTAAAGTGAGTTTAATGATTTTGAGTAATTGATGTAGGATTATTGAGTGGTTGATGTGGGCTGTTCTTATATGATCTTAGCTATGTTGAGTTGCTAGAAATTGTTATTGAATGGTATAATGTGAGGTAGTAGCCTTGAATGGTCATAAATTGGGATTTAGACTTTATGTTGGTTATTGGATATTGTTTAGCTTAGCTTGTATAGTTGATTGTTGTTATTATCATTGTTATTGTATTGTTAAATTGTTGGAAGATGAGGATGATGAAGATAGCCATGGAAAGAGGGTAAGTTGATCAAACTTGATAAATATTGTATAATTGGCATGGAATTGAGTATTGTGGCTTATGGCCTTTGAAAAGGGTGGTGAGATGGCTTGATCTCTTAGTATTAATAATATTGTTATTGATTGGCTTGATCCACCTTTGGTGGAGGTGGTTATTTGTTGTATTGTTGTGGATTGAGGCCATGAAGGGCATTATGTGAATGTTATTATATTGTTGTATTATTATACACATATGAGGCTAGATGTAAAGTCCTATATGAAGCTATATGTGAAGGTATGATGTGAATGAGTTATATGTGAAGGTATGATGTGAATGAGTTTTATGTGAAGCTATATGTGAAGGTATGATGTGAATGAGTTTATGTGATCTTGTGATGATCCTATTATGGTCTATTTTGCATATTATCATGAAATGGAATTATTATGTGATGTTATGGTTTTCATGCTTCCATGATCAAATTATGAAGGTTGATATATATATGTATGTTGTTGGTGGGCTGATTTATATGTATTTCGAAATTGGTTGGACTTAGTACTCTTGAAGTACATGATTTCATTTACATGAACAATAGCCCATCATGTGTTTGATAAAATGCCCATTTATAGAATCCTTAGGAAATGGAAGGTCCAATGTACGTCCTATGAATCGAATAGTTATATAATTATTGAAATGATGATGAAATGGACACATGTATATGATTTTCTCTATATAAGTGTTGTGAGTCGACCAAGCCTAGTACGGGGGGTAGTAGGCCCGTATAACCGTATCGAGGGGTTAGTACCTTGGTTGCCTAGTACGGGGGGTAGTAGGCCCGTATAACCATATCGAGGGGTTGGTACCTTGGTTGCCTAGTACGGGGGGTAGTAGGCCCGTATAACCATATCGAGGGGTTGGTACCTTGGTTGCCTAGTACGGGGGGTAGTAGGCCCGTATAACCATATCGAGGGGTTGGTACCTTGGTTGCCTAGTACGGGGGGTAGTAGGCCCGTATAACCATATCGAGGGGTTTGTACCTTGGTCCCTAGCTCGGGGGGTGGTAGGCCCGGGTAACCACATTGAGGGGTTTGTACCTCATTCGCCTCTCCAAGGGGGTGGTAGGCCTTGGAAATACTATATAGATGGTCACTCACCACACATGTACTATGCCCCACTAAATATGATTTATTTCATGTAAGCATCATTATACATATCATCTCATTAATATGCTATCTATCGGGTATGATTATGCACTTTGCCTATAAAGTCCTTATCTAAGGTAATCTTGGGGAACACTTAAGTGTGCTTGAAGAGGATTGTGTGGGCGGTCACTTCTTGTCTCACTCAAGTGTGTCTTAAGGTTATATTAGGTAGAGGTCCTATGGTAATGAAATGACATGTGTCCTTCTAAAGTTAAGCATGAGTTGTATATGGATTTATGTTAAGTATATGTATGGTTGGCTATGGTCTAATATGTTAATGATGACTTGTATTATATCTCTTATATTTGTAAAGGAAAGGTTTTATCAAAGGACATGAAAGCATACATTTCTTGTAAATGTCCGTTGTACATATTTTCTTGCATGGTCTCCATACTTAGTACTTAATTGTGCTAACCCCTTTCTTTCGCTTTTTGACTAAAGTGTAGGGATTTGGAGAAGATGACATGTCATGGCTTTGATAGGTTTCTAAGTGTTGAAGATGAAGACTTGGTGAGTCCTCATAGATTCGAGGACAATACCCAATATGTTCTTTTAGGTCTTTTTAGTTTTGTTTAAGTTGTGTACGGGATTAGTCCCGAATTTTATACTCTAAAGTATTAGATGGTTTGAGACATCATGTATAAAGTCTAGAAAGTCTTCCGCTTGCTACTTTTTATGAAATGTTTTCTTGGTAAAGAAAGTTTTTAATTTCCTTATGGTTTTTAGTTTTATGCGATGAATGAATGCTAAGAGGCTTGTATTTGACCTCTTCGAGGTCGAGTACGCCGGTTACGACTAGGGGGTGCTCCCGGGTCGTGACATTAGAGCATCCCGTTAGTGCATCCATCACACCTTTAATTATAGGCACCTTGGCTGGAACTTGTGTTCCTCCATTTATCATGCTTGTACGTACATAAGAATCCTTACCAAGTGAAGGATGAACAGAAATGTTAGATTGAGATTATGGCAACCCTCTCACTTTACTCCTCTCAACCTCTCATTTTTCCACTATAAGGCTGCCACCTTGCTTTCCCTTACTCTTCTCAATCTTTTGTCTCTCACTTTTCACCTTTGGAAGAGGAAATGGAGGTGTTCCCCAATGATCCACAACATACTTGTACCCATTCTGCTCGTTTGGGACCCTATGTTTAGTAAACCAATTGACCCCCAAACATAAGTGACAAGAAGCCATGGGCATTATATCACACCAAACCTCCTCATAGTATTTGCCACATGTGAAAGAGACTCTTACTCCTTAGGTAACCTTATATCCCTCCATGGTTTATGGAAAAGTCATGTGTAGTCGAGGTAGCCCCAAGTAGGATACCACCTCTGGAGTGATGTAGTTTAGATTGCACCCATCATCGAGGACAAGGTCAAGTCCCAAAACCCCACAAATGCCAACCTTTGTCCTAAGAACTGGTCATCTTGGATCGACATTGGAAAGCATGATCTACCCTTTTGGCACATACTTGAACCTCATCAGCCTCTTCAATTCCTCCCATGTCAATGGGTGGGTATTTCCTTGGAGTGCACGGAACCATTCCTCTTGAGTCCACCAACCCAATGCAAGACCCTTCAAATGAGAGAGGGCATACAACGATCGCTCTGGACCTCTCAAATGATGACGTTGGAAAATCTACTCACATTGCCACTCCAAGTCAAGATATGCCTCGGGATCGCGCCATTCCTTAAACATAGGAAATTCAATCCTTTTGGTACCGAGACCCTTGACACATCCTTCATACATGCCTTGGTTCCAAAATCCCGAATAGTGTGCATTTCCATGAGAAGTATAGGATAAAGTATCATTAGACTTTACAGCACTCTCTCCTTCCCCTCGGATGACTTTGATTTGAGCTAGTGTATCCACACACACTACTTCGACTAGGGTAAGAATATGAATCTTCACAAGCCTTAGGGGAATGCTCCTCATACTTCGTATATAATAGATTATTATACCTCACCTTATCTTCATCCTGGGAGTGGAAAGTGTAACATGTTTTGGCATCATCATAGGAACCATCTTCACTCTCGGAGTGAGAGTAAGACCTCTCACATGCTCCCACATCATCATAGGAGCCACCACAAGAACCTTCTTCTCCATCTTTGCCATAAGAGCTATGTTCAACATTTCTCTCATATTCTCCTCCGGAATAGTAGCTCTCAATCCCATTCAGTTCTTGAACATGGCTATTATCATAACACCCATAATCACCATTATCCTCACATCCATAGACCTTATCATCACAATCATAATCTCCCATATCATAGTCACATGGGTCGGAGGCTATTGAGGACATGCTTCTTTATAACTCCTTGTACCTACAAAATGTCAACTCACAAAAACAACAAACAACGTTAGCGTTAGTAAAAATGAACTCACAATTCCTCGTGTTTACACACCTTTGATTGCCTCTCAAATTGGCGCGGCTAATGTTGAACATTGCTTATACTCAGTTGATCACAAAAGAGCCAATTCTACTCTTGGTCGGAATGGATTATTTTTTTCAAGAAGAACAAATGACTCAATTAAAGCAAACGAACTTGAGTCAAGAAGTTAACTACGAAGTAAAACGAATAAAAGCACAAAAAGAAAAGAACTAACAAAGAAATGAATTCAAGAACCAATAATCAACAAGCAGGTAATTACAAGTTGAACATCAGTTTATGATTCTTGATTACGAACTAGAATCAAAAGAAAGGAAACTAAGAAATTAGAACGTGAGATGAAAGGGGTCATAAGACGAGTTTCCCATCGCCAAATGGCCTGTTTTCTTCGCCAAACGTGAAGTTCAGCTCATCAAACTCGACAATCCGCCAAGGCAAATTGGCGATCTGGGTGGAAGTTTGGCGGTGCGCCGAGTGGATTCGGCGACCTAACTGCCCAAAGGGTAAGGCCCCGAGTGGGTGAGGCGTCGAGTGGGTTAGGCGATCCCCGTTTTAGCTCGCCTAATGGACCACTGTTGCGGCTACAAACTTCCAAAATTTGAATTCTTGAGGTCACCCCTTGCCTTTGTCCTTTAGTATTTACCCCTTTTGGTAAATTCCCTTTTGTACAAACACTTTTACACTTTCTCTTTCTTCCTTTTTAAAATCAAACACCTTTTTGGAAGATTCCTCCTTCTTGAAGATTTGAATTTTCTTCAAGAACACTATAAACAAGATGAAGACCCAAAATAAAACCCTTAACGATTTTAACTCGAAATTTCATGAAATTTGAGATACAACCTCTCCTAGATATAGGGAAGAAACCCCAATACTTTTTCGCCTTCAATTCCTTGCCAAAACTTCCATATTTCAAAACTCACTTTGTCTTCTTCAAAGCTTCTTCAACCAACAATGGTGGATTCTTCAATAGTGATCCAAACCCTTTCAAATCTCAGCCTAAGACTCAAATATAGTTGGAGAACACTATTCCAACCTTGGAAACTCAAACAAGACTCATATCTAAAAAACTCATTTCAGCAAAAATCTCAAAAACAAAAATGAACAGATTTTTTTTGTAACAAAACCCCAAGACTAGATTCGTAGGAACGAAGCTAGGTTTGGCTCTGACACCAAATGATACGATTCTCATAAGAGAAACAATGATAAACAGCAGAAATCAAAGACGGAAAGTAATGATAAATAGATAGGCACAAAAAGAGGAAACAAAAAGCAACCAAAGGGTATATTAAACCCAATTACCTCGATTTGTTAATCCTACAATAAGCACCTAACTCTTATGATGACCTCAAGGGAATTGATATCTCAAGCAACCAATGTTTCTAACAAAAGGCAACACAAGCTTTACCAAGTTCTTAACACTCAAACATGAGTTTTCAGTTTTTAAACATTCAAAATAATATACCCTAAAATGAACCCCTAAAGGCCTATTTATAGTTGTAGGCATTATTACATAGATAGGCCTAAAATTGACCTGAAATGGACCAAGGGGCGAACTGAGTCTGGCCCACCCAATGAGTCGGCGATCCGCCCAATGGGTTTGGTTAGGAACCATGCCTCTTGCCCTTCCATGAAAGCTACTGGAACTTTGGGCGGTCTGGGGGACCATCACCCAATGCACTTGGCGATGCGCCAATGGTCTCCAGCTCGCCGAATGATCAGTTTTCCTTTTGTAGCTCCTTGGACCAGTTGGCGATGTTAGAACCCTCGCCTAGGTAGTTTGGCGAGTCGCCGAAGTGGAGGTCAGCTCGCCGAATGGAGTAACATATTCATTTGCTCCTTCTTGCTTCGTTAGGCTTCCTATGCTCCAAGCTATCATCAACACATGATGTTGCTCAGCTGGGAGCTCTTTCAAAGCGCATTTGTTACCAAGCAAGGCTTGGAATCCCTTCCTTGGCACCATCTCAAGCCCAACAGTCTCCATTCTTGTGAACACTCCATCAAAGCATTGAAGTTCGTGAATGGATAGCCTTGAGGTAATTTGTATTACATCAGGCCATGTAGCCTATGAATTAGAGCTACCACAAGAGCTTTCAACAGTTCATCCGGTGTTTAACATCTAAGTTCTTCGAAAGTGTATAGGTGACCCATCTCGTATTAATCCTACGAAAGATATACAAGTTATGGGAGATCTCACTTAGGAAGAAGTACCCATTGCTATTCTGGATCAACAAGTTAGGAAGTTAAGAAATAAAGAAGTAGCTTCTGTAAAAGTACTATAGAGAAACCAACAAGTAGAAGAAGTTACATGGGAAGCGGAAGAAGCAATGAAATTGAAGTATTCTCATCTCATCCAGACCGATGAAAAAGATGAAAATGTTGAGTTGAGGCATTGACAAGTAAGTATAAGTTTATATGTATTATGGATTAATAGTAGTACGTAACTTAGGCTTGAACTTGTTTGGGCTTAATAACCATGCTAACATTCAAGGACGAATGTTCTTATGGAGGGGGAGGATGTAACACCCTGTATTACGCATAAGTTAGTTCTATTCATAAGATACTTGACATAGACTTATCGTATAGGTGAGGCACCATGTTTCTTATATGATTAGTGTTGGTTTAAACTAGCTTGAAAGGTGATGTGATGCCTTGCACGTTTCAGCATGTGTACCCTAAGTTAACCCCGACGGAAGTATTTAAACTTGAGATAGTAAGGTGGTAATTGAGTTTAAAGCTCAAATTTGAGTGCTATTTTAAGGCAAAAGGAATTAATATTTAGATAATGAAATAAAATGGTGAGCTGCTTGCTTGGCTTAATTAACCTACTAGGTGCATCACCTACTTGAGCTATATGTATATAGTTAAAGGGCCCAAGGTTAATGGATCAGATTTAGGCTTATATTAATGGGCTCACTTGAGGCCCAAACTAAGTAAAATAAAATCAAAGTGAAAGGAAACCCAGCAGCCAAATTTGCCAAGGCCCAATGTAGTTAAAGCCCAAGTAAAGGCAAGTAGGTGCATCACTAGTTTGACTTTTTGAGCTGCTTAATGTACATAAGAAGGTGCATCACCTACTTGACCAATTAGTTGCTGAAAATGGACCAAAAAAGGGAGGTTCAGAGGATTTTTTAATGGTA
Organism: Solanum okadae; assembly: GCA_036553675.1. Lineage (NCBI taxonomy): Eukaryota > Viridiplantae > Streptophyta > Magnoliopsida > Solanales > Solanaceae > Solanum > Solanum okadae. Next base: position 31,367,240 of record CM071682.1, read on the forward strand.
AAGAAGGCTCTATATAAATCCAATATAAGCTGATCTTTTCACTCATTTTAACACACAAAATTCAAAATTAACATTAGGTATCTCTCTTTTCTATCAAGAGCAGCCTAAAAATTCCTTCTAGGGTTCTTGAAGAAACCCGCATATCTGCAAACCAAGGTAAGAGAAACACTAATGGATTTAGCTTAATTCTCCCATGGAAGACTAGGAAAACATGTTATTCATGCTTAATTATAAGTACAAGGCAGAAGTTCCCACAAGCTACTACTCATTTTTTTCTTGGATATTAAGAAACTATTCTCTTCTTCTCTGGCTTAAGTGTGAAGGAAAGTTGAAGTTCTACAAGAGTTCAAGTTATAAGGAGAAGTTGCAGAAATTAAGGTAAGGTGACTGCTTCATTTTTGTCCTCCTTATGTATGAGTTTGAGTGAGGAATTATGGGTGTGCTGTCATGAAGAACTCAGGGGGTGGTGAGTTCAATATTTGGTGGTATGATGAAGAATATTTGAGGTTGTTTTATTTGTATTATTGTTGGGGCAGCTTGGATAATCTTGGGAAAGGATATATAAGGTACGTATCGGATAGAGAAGGAGGGTGTGGTGATACACATTATCTTAAGGGTTATATGGGCTCATTATCCATCAAAGTTATCTACTATTTTACGAGGCCCACGGTGTGATAGCTACTAATTTTAGTTTATCATGACTTAGATTGTAGATTAACACCTAAAAGGGGAGGCTGAATAGTGATAGTTATATTGGTCAGAAAATAAGGTATGTAAGGCTATTCGATTTCATATCCCTTGACATGAAATCTGATATTTTCTGTTAATATTAACGAAGTGAATTTCCTAAGTTCTATTCCTAGTAAAGGAAACATAGTGGCAGCGTACGATCTCCAAATAGCTAACAATATTCCCCCCCCCCCCTCTTCTTAGTGTGTAGAATTACTTCATTATATGTTCATTACTCTATACTTGTGTAATTATCCACCTATATGCTAGTATAGAAATGGTATCTACAAAAGCAAGCTTGGTGAATTCTCATCTTAGTCAATTGAAGTCAATTGTGTCATTTAAGCTCACAAGTAATGCGTTGATGTTACATAGCTCCTGATGTCATTGTCACTGCCTTGAAGTTATTATTTTCATGTCTTTTACTACTGGTCTGTAGTTCCAAATATCAAAAATGACTATGACCACCAAAACAACAATCTCAAAGATTAAAGAATCTAAGTGAAGCAATCTGTATAATTATGGGTGGCAGCCCAGGGGCAAAAGCCTAACATAGATCGATCCCGATTGGTATAGAAGGGTGGCAGCTCATGGGAGAAAACCTAGCATGGGCCAATCCCAATTGGTAGTGAAGGGTGGCAACTTAGGGGTAAAAGCCTAGTATGGGTTGATCCCAATTTGTGTAATTATGAGGACAGCATCCCAGGGGTTAAAATGTGTAGCATGGGTCATCCTCTTCTACCAATGAGTAACTGGTCATTTGTATCACATGCCCTACAAAGATTATAAAGTATAGAAAAGTAAAGTAAAGAAAAGAATGTAACATACATGATCCCACAAGAGTAAATAAAGGTGATCTTCTATTTTGATCTATGCACTCATATATTGATACTTGATTTCATTCAAGCCCTTGTTTTATATATGTTATTGCCTTACATATTCAGTACATTTTTTCGTACTGACGTCCCTAGCGGGGGACGCTGCATTTCATGCTGCAGGCACAGGTACTCTAGCTAGTAGACCTCCTCAATAGGAGCACACGACACTCAACTACTTTTGGTGAGCTCCAGGTTGACTCAGAGCTTTACTGAGTCCTTCGTAGATTCATTTTGGTATGTATCGTAGTTAAGGAAGGCGGACTCTGTCCAGACCTACTCTAAGTATGTCTATCTTATAAAGGCTTTGTAGACTAATGCATAGCATGGAGCTATGGTTGGTTCCTTAACAGTTATGGCCTCATCGGCCATGTCACGTGTATATATTTTGGGCGTACCTATGTTGTTATTTTATCATTGTATCTTATGCGTATACTTGTTAGAGCTTCATGATTATCTTAGCTAAACGCATGGTAGGTACAGGTTATATGTGGGTTCTCTCAGGACTTTATGGCATCGGGTGCATGTCCGTCTCAACGGGATTTGTGGTGTGACACGACCAACCCAAAACTCCAACCAAATCAGACACTCATTTTCCCCTTCCTTGTTCCAGCAACAAATTAGCCCCTTGCCCTTTTCAATTTTTTATATTTTAAGGTGTTTGCACTCAATATCAGAGCAGCAAGCCAGAACTCTAACTCCAGCAAAACTCAATGAACAACCAGCAATCAAGAGCTCCAAGCTCCGACAGAACAACAGCTCAACAATACAACCATATCCAGTTGGAAAATGCTCACATTGGTGACCCTTATCCATTTTGTATAATTTGTGTATCTTTTGTGTCTGTTTGTGTTATTGTTTAATGAACATTTTTTTATTATTGTTTGAAATTTTTATATTTTGTTCCTTATTTTTTTAATTATTTTTGACAAGATAGGTTGGGTTGTTCTATTATTGTTCTTATTATGATTGTTAGTTTCACCGTGTATTTCATATAGTGTCTCTTTATTTTGATACTGTGTTCTCTATATGTTGACTAATTCCGTTGTCATTTTAGTTTATTGCTATTGTTGCTCTATTTTTTATCATCTCCTATTGTTTTTATCATTATTGTTAAATCTATTTTGATTGTTTCTCAATGGACTGTTGCTTTGTCAGTTTTTTTACGGAGAAAGGTTTAAAATGCCCCTCAAGCATTTGAATTGGTACAAAATTACCCTCCATCCACCTATTGGCCCTAAAATACTCCTGAAGGCCACCTTTCGGCTCAAAAATACCCTCGATGTTAATCCTTTGACTCATATATGCCCTTATTTTTAATAGCTCCCTTAAAGAAAAATTATTAAATATTTATTTATTATATTGCTTAATGTGATTGGTCCAAATTTAAACTCTTCTCAAATAAATAATAAAAATAATATTTTTAAAAATTCTTTTTTTCTATAAAATCACCTATGATTCATATTTTGACCTGATACACTTGAAAATAATATTGAAAAAACAATTAATTTCATGATATCTTCCTATTGACCTATTTTAAATCGACCCCAATTTATTATAACGTAATTCAACTCATAAATGGGGATCCAACTAAAATCCACACTTCCCCCAATTGATTGTCCATCTAAAAAAATTATATTTTTCATTAATATAAAATTTTCTCTCAATTATCCAAATGTCTTGTTCATTTTCTTTTTTATTCCTTTTTGTAATATCATATTCTTAATTAGGATATCCGAGACTCGAACTATAAATGAACTCACATATTTATATTCTTTTAATTAGTATTATTGTCATGATGGGATTAGGGTGAGGATAAGAGAAATGATTATTTTTATTCCTTTATTTTTAATTTTGGGTACACACAAAAGAAAAACATAATATTTGTACGTATTTGTTTAATTAAGTCATCTTTTACTGAACTAATTATTTCTATATGAATGCATCGTTATTTTCCTCTCTCTTTTTTTCTCTTGTTTGTCATAAATTAAATTTAAAATGGTGCACAAGATCCAAATAGAAAAAAAAAATGAAATAGATAAGAAGTGAAGGGCCGAGGAGGGAGAACTGTAGAGAGTAGATGCCTAACCTTTTTATAATTTTAAATTTACTATGAAATTCAAAATCAAGTCAATCATGTGAGCTTATATATTAAGTAATTTCAAATTACTTTAACGGAAAAGGGCTTTAAATGCCCTTAAACTATGCGATTTGGTACGATATCATCCTCCATCCACCTAATGAGTATGATCCGTTAGACATAAGGGTATTTTTTAACCGAAAGGTGGACGTCAAGGGTATTTTAGGGCCGATAGGTGGATGGAGGGTAATTTTGTACCAATTCAAATACTTGAGGGGAATTTAATTTCCCTTCTCTCATTTTTTTACTATTTTATTTCTTGTCAATTTTGTTGATGTAACTTTCACTATTAAATATTGTTCATTATGTTTCAATTATTTTGTGTTTTGAATTGATCCAAGTTACTACTTTATATCAGTTATTGTTCAATGTTTTAGAATGATATTTTATTTATTTTATTATAATATCAAATGTATTTGGATACAAGTTAAATGACCAATGAAAAAATCTATCCGTCGGTTATCGAGGTCTCCTCATTTTAAAAGACGAAAAATTTAGTGTGAGTTCATATTCTTTATATGTTAAAATTAGCCGATGAAGAAATTATCGTCGATTTCCAAGGTCACCCATGTTCATAAGACGTATTTTTTATTTTTAAGTTATTATTTGATTCATTCATATTAATTCATATTTATTTATTATTAATACTTTTACTAAGCGTCTTTATAGGTACTCAGAGTTGCTTTTCGAGAAAACTATTCGAATGGAGTTCGAATGATTTTTTTGATTCATTATTATGTATATTATTGAAGTTAGGCAAACCTTAGGTCATTTTCTCATATTATTGTTTAGGTATATTGCATTTTTATATACTTGTATATTGTTTTTATCTCCTCCTCAATTTGAAAAAATAAATTTAGTCGGGACCCATAGTTGTGGATTTTGAAGGATTTCTAATACCTTCCGTTCAAAATCACTTGAACCCTTAGCTAGAATCTATTAGTTTCGTATACATTTTTTATTAATTAATTAAATGGTTTCCTATTTTTCCTAAAATTAGGTGGCGACTCTCTTAAAATTATTCTTTTGTTCTTTTTAAATTGATTGTTTTTTGTGAATCACCGCGATATTGCATCTAAGGGATGTCAACAATAGTTTGAGATTACATATAAATTGTGGATTTGCTTCCTCAATTATTGTTGAAAGCACGGGTGGAAATTTTATTTTTTTATTTGTATACTATCCTGTAAGTTCCATTATGGTAATTGCAGTTTGATTTTTGAATTTCAAGACTAAAGAAGATTTAGGATTTTGCTACTCAATTATGTTGTAAGCATGAACTGAAGGTTTTGGTTTTCTAGTTTGTACTGCTATGGTACTATCAGATTAATTTTTGAATTTTTTTAGACAAACATTGTTAGGCTTGTGCTATCGAATAATGTTGAAAGTGCAAATGAAAGTTGTCGTCTAGTTATCTTAGTGTTATGTATTGTTCTTTTAATTTCAGGTATACTTTAAAGATTGAAATGAGAGAAATTTTGGGCTTACACTAGTCGATTATGTTGAGAGAAGATATGGAATTATCTTTTAGTTCATTAGTATTGTGTTGCTTTCATTACAGTAATTTCTGATTAATTTTAAAACTTACTAGATAAGGTTTAGTCTATCGCTACTCAATAGATAGAAAGAATGAATGGAGGTTGTAGTCGTTTAGTTTGACTATGTTATGTAGTTTTTCATTATGACATTTAAGTTCAATGTTGTTATTTCAAGAATCTATCTACCCAATTATAGTTGAAAGCGTGAGTTAAATTATATCTTTTCAGTTTGGCTACTGTGATATAATTTTAATTATGGTAATTTTAGGTTAATATTGAATTGATGACTTTGAAAATGTAAAAGATTTCAATTTGCTTGTTGGAGATGGTCCTTTAAATGTATGTAAATTATGTAATTTACAATAGCAAGTGGTAGAATTTGATTCATTATTGCATTTTTTTTCCACCCATCTGATCCAATCTTGTCCACTAATGTTTGGACAAATGTGAAACACTCATCATTATGCGCATCCTGTTGGCGAAGAAAATGTTGTGGGATTCTTATTTTGTCTTTATATCTCCTTCTGTGGAATTCTTGGGAAACATTTTTTGTACTTAATCACTTTATTTGAAGAACATATTGTTTCATGATGTATCATTTGTATCATATTGTATTGTATTGTATCGTTTAGTATTGCACAATATTATTTTGATGAGTACACTGTTTGGATTGTATCGTTTTTCGTCATATATTAGCAATTCGAAGGATAAATAGAAAAGTAGCATATGATGTTGAGCTATCATAATGTAGGGTAAATGATAAAAATATTATTATCATGTAATAAGCAAAGCCAAAATGAGAAAAAGAAATAAGGTATATGGGAGAAAACCAGTATGTCGTAATTTTAATTACTCCTTTGGATCACATAGAGAATTCTTTACTAACACATCATGGTGTATTCTTTTCCACTCACATAGTCACACTTGCCAGTAAAAATACGACTACTCCATGCATACCACTAATGATGAGATCATACCAAATCGGTCCTTACATAAAATACACTACAAGAAATAGGTCTTATTATGACGACATTTAGTGTGGATCCTATGTTTTTCAACAAAAGTTATATTTTCTATGCCGAAATATAAAATTGCGACAAAATCTAAACATTTAGGGTGCGTTTGAAAAGCCACAAGATAATTGGAATTAGTGTAATTACTAGGATAGTAATTGTTTTTAGTTATTTCGTTTAAGAAAAGAGTCGCCATTTATTTATTTTTTAAAGAAAACTTAGAGATTTCAAAAGATTTAAAATAGAAAATCAATTGAAGTTCCAAAGAAGAGTTTGGGGTTCACATTTACACTTCAAGAAAGAAATTTAAAGCATTTGAAGCATCCGCTAACATGCGGTTATCCGACGATTTAAAATATTTGGCTAAACCTTAAAGAATGTAGGCATGCATAATTATTTAAGGATATAATTAGCTCTTCACAAGATTGAAGACAAAACATTTTATCTTAAATACGACTAAGTAAAGAAAGTTCCAAAAGAATTTAGAAATTAATTGAAAAAGATAAGCAATTACTTTTTTTTTTCACATAAAGAAAAAGGGTTTATAAATAACTAATACGAGAATAACGCATCCTTGGGGAATTTGAATTGAGTTAACCTTTGAGATTTATTATCAAATAAGCAAGTAATAATTAAAAAAAATTAATAAATATAATAAAGAGAGAGAAGTATTGGGCCCAAGTCTGGTTTTTGTCCGTTTGGATCAATACTTGGGCATAATTTCTGATTTTGGGCTTTGGCCCATTTTCCTGTCCTAAATTAAAGATCCTGCTGAAACTGAAATGGGCCTCAACCCATTTATTTTTCAAAGATCAACTACTTTAATCCATTGGACTATTGCACTTGGCCTATTGGCCCAATTTCACTGTGTATATCAGTTGTATCACATTGTATATTGTTGTATATCAGCGCCCGAAAACCTATAAATCTGATGTATCCAGTATGCATACTGCCCCCTTTTGGACTTTCAAATACTTGTATTAAATTTTATGTATGTAAACTTCCATTGTTGTTCCTCGCTTCCATTAACCTGGTTGACTCGACAAAAGGTAGAGTTGGCCTTTGACCCAACGAAAAGATGCAAGAAGAGGAGATACGAGTCTATGGTGAACTCGGGGCAGATTTTACGTGCAACAAAACGAGGATAAGAATTACCATCCAAAAATAATAAGTGTAATAATGTGTCTAAGAAATTTATCAGATCAACTCATAAGCTAATATATAGCAAATAAACTCGATTGAACTCATCAGTGAAGCTCCATGGAAAGGAGTACAAGTTCACAAAGGTACTAAGTAACCCAAATCATATTGATGATCAAAATATTGATTACTTAAGCCACTTCTTCCAAACAAATTCAACAAAAAGTTATATCCTAGATGGTATAAACAAATTGGTATTCACTTAATGCATCACATGATGATAGTCCACAATCGCACTAACGACAAGCTTTGAATTATGAATTATAGCGTATAAAGTAGATCTATTCTCTACCTCAACTCGAAAGTTAATAATCAAAATACAACTGATGAAACCATAAGTCAAAATAGATCACCTTTAGGCAAATTATAGCCATAGTAAACTCCGAACTTCACAAAGGAAAAAACACAAAAAAACCAAGAGAAGACAATAAAACCAATCATAAATTTGAGTATTACAAATGATTAGTATTATAAACCAAAGGAATCCAAACAACTTCCACGTTCTAAGCAACAAAAATAGTGAAATATTATCCAAACCGAAACAAGACTAGATCACAAAAGAAGTTGAGGCATGTTGTGAATGAATTGATTTAACTTTGAATTGTTACAAACTTACCAATCTATGATTACATTTACACCACTTCAAAAAAAAGCGAGATGAACAGTGAAGAAATCATATGACATCACAAATACACTCACAACTGGAAACAAATGAGTGTTAAAACATTTGGAACAAAGCAAATTAATTCATTTTGCAGGTACGCCTTGAATCAATCCATTTATAGTTCAACTAACTAGTAACAACTCCATTTATCATCGAATGAGTTGCTGCCTCAATGCACCTAAACAGTCAAACATCACAACACTGTAACTACACATATTTAATCAAATCATGATCAATTTAAACATATAAACAACTAATACATTATACTCCAACTAAACTTATTATAACTAACCAAACCACTAAGGAAAAGATGACTTTCGATTCATGCTAACTACAAGAAGCCAACAGATAGCATCATTATTCACAGTGAACAAATGATACCTGAATAACAAAGAGTTCCCAAAAAAGTAGGATGTGAATATATAATTTAAGTTGCAAAAATATTAGTCGACTCAAAATAATACATTCACGAGAAAATCAAAGTTTAACATCATTCTGAAACCCACAAAAATCACCTAAAACAAACAGAAAATACAACATGTTGAAATATTCAAAATGTATTAAGGCATAACAAACTATTTCAGACATTAACAAAACAACACACATAATTTTAGAAGAGAGAATGAGAAGAGAGAGTGAGAGATAAAAGCGAGAATATTATGGAGGAAGGAGGTTACCTTTCTTGAAGCAGCTTTTTGGGACAACGACAAAGCGATTCCACCACCTATGAGCTGAGAATTTCGATGAACTCGAAAGTGTGATGAACCGAACAAGAGAGTGCAACTAAGACCCGAACTAGTTCTCCTCTCTGTTTTGAGTGTATTTCTTATATACTTCTATATCTATTCCCGTTTCCAACCCCTTTTGTGAGTTGTTCTCTTTGTAGGTAAGTTGTGGCTAACCTTAAAAAATAAAGAGAAGATGGCTTTATATAGAGGAAATATTAGGTCGAATTGAGGGAGAAAGACGGATGAAAGAATTTAATAAGGATGAAATTTGAAATTCGAAATTCGAAATTCCTCTTTCAAGGACAAAGAATGTACCAATTGATTCCAAACCTCAACAAATCGGAATGGAGATGAAGAGAGGTGTATGGCTTTGATTGACTCAAGCGCCCTTGAAGTTCGACATGGTGAAATCTCTCGCGAGCAAGGATGAGGGACGTGGCTACACCTTCTTTACGAGCGTACTGTTGTACGAGTTGTCGAGGCAAAAGAGGAAGACGACGTATTATTGTACGCGACTGGAATTGTGTCTCACGCCCTGTGTTTTTTTGTCACTGACGTTGTTCTATTCACATTGTGTGATTAATGAACACTTGTGAGTGTTGCTGTTGTGAAGACGTCGTGTCCTCTATGAACATTTGAAGTTTTGGAATTATCGATTTGTAGCAGACTCCGTGTGCATAGATGTTGTTGTTGCCGTTTAGAATTGTGTATTGTCGCTGCTTGTTGTACGCATTGTAAATGTTTGAGTTGAATGTGGGTTCGGTGTTATAGGAATTGGGTTGGTGGGGTTGGCCCAATTTTGGTGTTTGAATGGTTTAGAGGTGAGGCAAGAGAGGGGTTAGATTTGTAATTAAGGAAAAGCCAAATAAATTAACAATTTAGCCAAATGAAGCTAAGATTGTAGCCAAATTGAGTTGGTTTGGTGAATACAAATAGAATTTTAATAGAATAAATTATTATAATTAACTATGAGCTTTTTAATCTTAATGAAATAAAATAGTTAACCTAAATATAAACTTATTGACTCAAAATTATAACCATAATTTAAACTACACTAATTTAATGAAATATTTAACTAAAAATATAAAATATTTTGAGATGATTTTCAAATTTTTGTAAAATGTACTAATTATATATATATATATATATATATAAAATATGGGTGGTCAAAATTGGGTGTCAACGGTAATTAGGAGCCTAGTAATTACATAACCTAGTATTGACACCCAATTTTGGACCTCCACAATATACAATAGATTAATCATCGAGTTTTTTCAATTTCAAACGATTTAAAATAATTAGTTTTATAAAATTTCAAAAAATAATTTGCAAGTTATTTTAAATACTTTTGTCACTTTTTATAATTTTTAAATAATATATATTTTTGTAACGACCCTAAAAACGGAACTAGTGAAACTAGAGCCTCACATGTGAGTTTGGAGTCGAGAACTTAATGAAATGATTATAATTGAATTTGACCCAAAAAGTTTTTAAAATGTGCTTCGGAAACTTGTTTAGTATATATAAAAAGATCCGTTTCGTTTTTCGGAAATCCGACTTCATATTCTTGTTTAGGGGGTCAAATTGAGTGGGAAATGGGTCTAACCCAAATTTTAGAGTAACCGTATCAAAATCCGAAATTTCCAAGTGAAGCCTTTTTCGAGGGTCTACTTTGGAGGGTCATATCGCCTAGCACACAAATAATTTGGTGGCCCATAACATATCCATGGAAAGCCCTTTGAGTTAGCTACCTAACGCACTTCGTTTCACCTCATTCGGAGTTCGGACGAAGAAGTTATGTCCATTTTCGTAAAATCTGTCCGGTAGGAAATGGCAATTTCCAGAGACGGAAATCACTGTTCACCCGCCTGATTTTTTCTAAGTGTTGGACCTTTTTTTTTCAAAGGACTTATATTAATTCCTAGATACCATTAGTTCATTCCCATCCCAAAAACATTTCCCTCTCTCAAAAACTCTCTCAAAACCCCAAGGAAGCTCAAGGTGAAAGATGGAGCTAGGGTGGATGGTGGCTATTGATTTCTTCACCAATTTCGTTTGGTTCTTGAAGATTAAGGTATGGGGATCCTTTATCCTTGATTATTCTTTCTTTCAAGGAGCCCAATCAAAAGGTTTTCAAGGTTTTTCAAATACACAAAAATCCTATTTCGAATTCTAAGCATGGGTTCTTGCATTAAATAATTTCAAATGATGTTTCATGTGGTTATTAATGATTATTTATGGTTTTAAGAAAGAAATATTTGTGAACCCATGTCTTCTCAAATTCTTTAAATTTAGCCTAAAGTGAGTTTAATGATTTTGAGTAATTGATGTAGGATTATTGAGTGGTTGATGTGGGCTGTTCTTATATGATCTTAGCTATGTTGAGTTGCTAGAAATTGTTATTGAATGGTATAATGTGAGGTAGTAGCCTTGAATGGTCATAAATTGGGATTTAGACTTTATGTTGGTTATTGGATATTGTTTAGCTTAGCTTGTATAGTTGATTGTTGTTATTATCATTGTTATTGTATTGTTAAATTGTTGGAAGATGAGGATGATGAAGATAGCCATGGAAAGAGGGTAAGTTGATCAAACTTGATAAATATTGTATAATTGGCATGGAATTGAGTATTGTGGCTTATGGCCTTTGAAAAGGGTGGTGAGATGGCTTGATCTCTTAGTATTAATAATATTGTTATTGATTGGCTTGATCCACCTTTGGTGGAGGTGGTTATTTGTTGTATTGTTGTGGATTGAGGCCATGAAGGGCATTATGTGAATGTTATTATATTGTTGTATTATTATACACATATGAGGCTAGATGTAAAGTCCTATATGAAGCTATATGTGAAGGTATGATGTGAATGAGTTATATGTGAAGGTATGATGTGAATGAGTTTTATGTGAAGCTATATGTGAAGGTATGATGTGAATGAGTTTATGTGATCTTGTGATGATCCTATTATGGTCTATTTTGCATATTATCATGAAATGGAATTATTATGTGATGTTTATGGTTTTCATGCTTCCATGATCAAATTATGAAGGTTGATATATATATGTATGTTGTTGGTGGGCTGATTTATATGTATTTCGAAATTGGTTGGACTTAGTACTCTTGAAGTACATGATTTCATTTACATGAACAATAGCCCATCATGTGTTTGATAAAATGCCCATTTATAGAATCCTTAGGAAATGGAAGGTCCAATGTACGTCCTATGAATCGAATAGTTATATAATTATTGAAATGATGATGAAATGGACACATGTATATGATTTTCTCTATATAAGTGTTGTGAGTCGACCAAGCCTAGTACGGGGGGTAGTAGGCCCGTATAACCGTATCGAGGGGTTGGTACCTTGGTTGCCTAGTACGGGGGGTAGTAGGCCCGTATAACCATATCGAGGGGTTGGTACCTTGGTTGCCTAGTACGGGGGGTAGTAGGCCCGTATAACCATATCGAGGGGTTTGTACCTTGGTCCCTAGCTCGGGGGGTGGTAGGCCCGGGTAACCACATTGAGGGGTTTGTACCTCATTCGCCTCTCCAAGGGGGTGGTAGGCCTTGGAAATACTATATAGATGGTCACTCACCACACATGTACTATGCCCCACTAAATATGATTTATTTCATGTAAGCATCATTATACATATCATCTCATTAATATGCTATCTATCGGGTATGATTATGCACTTTGCCTATAAAGTCCTTATCTAAGGTAATCTTGGGGAACACTTAAGTGTGCTTGAAGAGGATTGTGTGGGCGGTCACTTCTTGTCTCACTCAAGTGTGTCTTAAGGTTATATTAGGTAGAGGTCCTATGGTAATGAAAGGACATGTGTCCTTCTAAAGTTAAGCATGAGTTGTATATGGATTTATGTTAAGTATATGTATGGTTGGCTATGGTCTAATATGTTAATGATGACTTGTATTATATCTCTTATATTTGTAAAGGAAAGGTTTTATCAAAGGACATGAAAGCATACATTTCTTGTAAATGTCCGTTGTACATATTTTCTTGCATGGTCTCCATACTTAGTACTTAATTGTGCTAACCCCTTTCTTTCCCTTTTTGGACTAAAGTGTAGGGATTTGGAGAAGATGACATGTCATGGCTTTGATAGGTTTCTAAGTGTTGAAGATGAAGACTTGGTGAGTCCTCATAGATTCGAGGACAATACCCAATATGTTCTTTTAGGTCTTTTTAGTTTTGTTTAAGTTGTGTACGGGATTAGTCCCGAATTTTATACTCTAAAGTATTAGATGGTTTGAGACATCATGTATAAAGTCTAGAAAGTCTTCCGCTTGCTACTTTTTATGAAATGTTTTCTTGGTAAAGAAAGTTTTTAATTTCCTTATGGTTTTTAGTTTTATGCGATGAATGAATGCTAAGAGGCTTGTATTTGACCTCTTCGAGGTCGAGTACGCCGGTTACGACTAGGGGGTGCTCCCGGGTCGTGACAAACTTGGTATCAGAGCATAAGTTTCCGGGATGGTCTTAGGTTGTCTCAAAACCACATCTAGTAGAGTCTTGTTCATAATGTGAAGCGCGCCACATTATGAATAGGAGGCTATTGGGTGCTAAGAAAGTTTCACTTCTACATTCTTTTAGTCGTGCCGTGGAGTTTCTCTCTATAATGTCTTTCCTTGTTCCGTAGGTGATGGTCATTTGAGTGTAACCTTTGAGGAAGTTTAATGTTGCAAGGGTTGAGGGAGAGAGAATGTTGGTTGTGATGCCAACTTTGACTTGGTGACTTAGTAGGTGTGAGGTGAAAGATTGTGGTGATGACTTTAGTATAAATGGGATTCCTTTGGTTATGTGTGTTGTTGGTAGTATCCGGCTTAGTCATGAGGAAGTTTTGTGATGTGTTGAAGGAATTTGTGAAATGTGTGGTGATTTAGAAATGCTAGGTGTAATGAGTATAAAAACCTAGTATTGTTTTGATCCGACCTTAGGATGGAAGGAGGTGAATTTGAAAGAACTAGTAAGAGTTTCTCCTAAGTGGGGGAAATATGTGGTTAGATGATAAGGTATTCAAGTGTGGTTGATGTTTATGAGTTAGGCTTGAAGGATGTTTTCATTACAAGAGGTTTAGTGAATTAAAGAGTTGGGTAAGAATGGTTTTGGTAAGATTGATGGTATTTTCATTGAGATTTTTATGAGATGTTAAGGTTGACCTTAGTTGGGTTTACCCTTAAGTGGGGGATGGTATGTTGAGTAGTGAAGTTGTTGGGAAGTGTTGATATCCTTACCTACTTCTATATGTGTTTACTCAAGCCTAAAACAAAGAGTTCCTAGAAACTTGGGTTATGTTTTGGAGTCTTATGTGAAAAGGAGTTTTTCCATGGTCTCCTTATGTCATGCATGTTTTAAATGAATTCTTATTAAATGAGAAAATGAGTTTTCATAAATTTATGTTCCTCATGTTGATGTGCATCTATAATGATTTGCCTAAATGTTGCATGAGTTGACTTATGAGCATGTTTAAAAGTGTTTTGATGATGTTGCCTAAAGTGCTTCTATGAGAAAGTTGCATGATGTGCATTTAGCATAAGTTGTCTATTTGCTTTATGAGGTGATAATGTGAGCATGCTTACTTGAGTTTTGGAGGAGGTTGCATGATGTGCTTTAATGAGAAAATTGCATATTGTGTCCTTTGATGTTATGATGTGCATGAGATGATTTGGAGAAGGAAGTACCTCCAATGAAATGAAATGAGAAATGAGAAAAGGTAAAGATGATGCATAAGGAGTTAGTAGATGTTGTGCCTACTTTCTTGAATTGCATGAAGTTGTGTGGGACTTTCTATGTGGAGTTGATATTTCCTCCTATATTTATGCATTTGTATTGTTGTTGTATGCATGTTGATGGACTGTTTACTTGAGTCGTTACCCCTTATGTGTTTAAAGTGTCATTCGAGGACGAATGTTCCTAAGTGGGGGATAATGTAACGACCCTAAAAACGGAACTAGTGAAACTAGAGCCTCACATGTGAGTTTGGAGTCGAGAACTTAATGAAATGATTATAATTGAATTTGACCCAAAAAGTTTTTAAAATGTGCTTCGGAAACTTGTTTAGTATATATAAAAAGATCCGTTTCGTTTTTCGGAAATCCGACTTCATATTCTTGTTTAGGGGGTCAAATTGAGTGGGAAATGGGTCTAACCCAAATTTTAGAGTAACCGTATCAAAATCCGAAATTTCCAAGTGAAGCCTTTTTCGAGGGTCTACTTTGGAGGGTCATATCGCCTAGCACACAAATAATTTGGTGGCCCATAACATATCCATGGAAAGCCCTTTGAGTTAGCTACCTAACGCACTTCGTTTCACCTCATTCGGAGTTCGGACGAAGAAGTTATGTCCATTTTCGTAAAATCTGTCCGGTAGGAAATGGCAATTTCCAGAGACGGAAATCACTGTTCACCCGCCTGATTTTTTCTAAGTGTTGGACCTTTTTTTTTCAAAGGACTTATATTAATTCCTAGATACCATTAGTTCATTCCCATCCCAAAAACATTTCCCTCTCTCAAAAACTCTCTCAAAACCCCAAGGAAGCTCAAGGTGAAAGATGGAGCTAGGGTGGATGGTGGCTATTGATTTCTTCACCAATTTCGTTTGGTTCTTGAAGATTAAGGTATGGGGATCCTTTATCCTTGATTATTCTTTCTTTCAAGGAGCCCAATCAAAAGGTTTTCAAGGTTTTTCAAATACACAAAAATCCTATTTCGAATTCTAAGCATGGGTTCTTGCATTAAATAATTTCAAATGATGTTTCATGTGGTTATTAATGATTATTTATGGTTTTAAGAAAGAAATATTTGTGAACCCATGTCTTCTCAAATTCTTTAAATTTAGCCTAAAGTGAGTTTAATGATTTTGAGTAATTGATGTAGGATTATTGAGTGGTTGATGTGGGCTGTTCTTATATGATCTTAGCTATGTTGAGTTGCTAGAAATTGTTATTGAATGGTATAATGTGAGGTAGTAGCCTTGAATGGTCATAAATTGGGATTTAGACTTTATGTTGGTTATTGGATATTGTTTAGCTTAGCTTGTATAGTTGATTGTTGTTATTATCATTGTTATTGTATTGTTAAATTGTTGGAAGATGAGGATGATGAAGATAGCCATGGAAAGAGGGTAAGTTGATCAAACTTGATAAATATTGTATAATTGGCATGGAATTGAGTATTGTGGCTTATGGCCTTTGAAAAGGGTGGTGAGATGGCTTGATCTCTTAGTATTAATAATATTGTTATTGATTGGCTTGATCCACCTTTGGTGGAGGTGGTTATTTGTTGTATTGTTGTGGATTGAGGCCATGAAGGGCATTATGTGAATGTTATTATATTGTTGTATTATTATACACATATGAGGCTAGATGTAAAGTCCTATATGAAGCTATATGTGAAGGTATGATGTGAATGAGTTATATGTGAAGGTATGATGTGAATGAGTTTTATGTGAAGCTATATGTGAAGGTATGATGTGAATGAGTTTATGTGATCTTGTGATGATCCTATTATGGTCTATTTTGCATATTATCATGAAATGGAATTATTATGTGATGTTTATGGTTTTCATGCTTCCATGATCAAATTATGAAGGTTGATATATATATGTATGTTGTTGGTGGGCTGATTTATATGTATTTCGAAATTGGTTGGACTTAGTACTCTTGAAGTACATGATTTCATTTACATGAACAATAGCCCATCATGTGTTTGATAAAATGCCCATTTATAGAATCCTTAGGAAATGGAAGGTCCAATGTACGTCCTATGAATCGAATAGTTATATAATTATTGAAATGATGATGAAATGGACACATGTATATGATTTTCTCTATATAAGTGTTGTGAGTCGACCAAGCCTAGTACGGGGGGTAGTAGGCCCGTATAACCGTATCGAGGGGTTGGTACCTTGGTTGCCTAGTACGGGGGGTAGTAGGCCCGTATAACCATATCGAGGGGTTGGTACCTTGGTTGCCTAGTACGGGGGGTAGTAGGCCCGTATAACCATATCGAGGGGTTTGTACCTTGGTCCCTAGCTCGGGGGGTGGTAGGCCCGGGTAACCACATTGAGGGGTTTGTACCTCATTCGCCTCTCCAAGGGGGTGGTAGGCCTTGGAAATACTATATAGATGGTCACTCACCACACATGTACTATGCCCCACTAAATATGATTTATTTCATGTAAGCATCATTATACATATCATCTCATTAATATGCTATCTATCGGGTATGATTATGCACTTTGCCTATAAAGTCCTTATCTAAGGTAATCTTGGGGAACACTTAAGTGTGCTTGAAGAGGATTGTGTGGGCGGTCACTTCTTGTCTCACTCAAGTGTGTCTTAAGGTTATATTAGGTAGAGGTCCTATGGTAATGAAAGGACATGTGTCCTTCTAAAGTTAAGCATGAGTTGTATATGGATTTATGTTAAGTATATGTATGGTTGGCTATGGTCTAATATGTTAATGATGACTTGTATTATATCTCTTATATTTGTAAAGGAAAGGTTTTATCAAAGGACATGAAAGCATACATTTCTTGTAAATGTCCGTTGTACATATTTTCTTGCATGGTCTCCATACTTAGTACTTAATTGTGCTAACCCCTTTCTTTCCCTTTTTGGACTAAAGTGTAGGGATTTGGAGAAGATGACATGTCATGGCTTTGATAGGTTTCTAAGTGTTGAAGATGAAGACTTGGTGAGTCCTCATAGATTCGAGGACAATACCCAATATGTTCTTTTAGGTCTTTTTAGTTTTGTTTAAGTTGTGTACGGGATTAGTCCCGAATTTTATACTCTAAAGTATTAGATGGTTTGAGACATCATGTATAAAGTCTAGAAAGTCTTCCGCTTGCTACTTTTTATGAAATGTTTTCTTGGTAAAGAAAGTTTTTAATTTCCTTATGGTTTTTAGTTTTATGCGATGAATGAATGCTAAGAGGCTTGTATTTGACCTCTTCGAGGTCGAGTACGCCGGTTACGACTAGGGGGTGCTCCCGGGTCGTGACAATTTTTTATATAATTATGTATTATATTTTATGAATATTCAAAAATCGTCTCAAAAAGATTTTTGTTTTATGTAAATATTTGGTTAATTACTCTAGTTAAACAATACTTTATATATTTTGAATTAATTAGTTTAATTAAGCTAATAATTTTATTTCGTTCAGATTAAGAAGCTTGTTAATCAATCAATATTAATTCGTCTTATTTATTTTTTTGTCACTACCCAAAACGAGTCATGAGTGGCACCCACACTTAACCTCCTAGGTGAGTGAACCAAGAAATCCAAACTCCAACATATAATTGTTAAACTTACGAAATACAAACCATAATGTGGAAGCTCAATCTTAATAAGGTAAGAAACACAAAGCCACTAAAGTTTACTCTATGTCATTCCCAAAACCTGAAAGTCATCACAAAGGACATCTAATCTTCAAATACTAAGTCTAAGAGTATCACACACCAAAATAAAAGAACAAAGTAGTTTGTCCGAAAACTTAGGACATCATGCCTTGACTGAGAGAATCCAACACGAGATAGAAAGAATAGTTCACCCTGGAACCTGCGGTGTTGAAGACTAGCTAGAGCTGAGTGCAAGTTGAAGTCGTTGGTACACTCGTTGCACTCCACAAAAGGAAAACAAAGAAAAACACAAGTAGGGCTCAGTAAGATGATGGACGACTTTATGTCCAGAATTGAGCGTATATCTAAGGGGTTTAGGTCAATTCTAACAATTTACTTCCATAACTTAGGCAAATTCGATGGGATTTTCTTGCTAAAGCACCTGGTCTCTAATTGGAAGGGTGATGTAAGACCTCTAGTGTAAAACCACCGCATCAACGAGATCAGTGTCAAATCAGGGAAGAGTACAGGAAAACATGTACTGAGTAGATATCATCGGCCGACCCAAAATAATAACTAATATGTTTAAAGTAATAGTATAAAATCAACTATATCACTTAGCAGGTGATAAGCAACAAACAACATGAACAAGTGACAACGAAAGCAAGTACGCAATCAATCACAATATCAAGCAAACACACGAGGATTCATGCCTCCACCTCAGGCTCATTTAGGAAATGGGCTCTCTGAGATTGAGTACATTAAGTTAATTCAATATGTTTTTCTTTAATGTCACCATGTCAGAACGTGACACCCGATCCAATAATATCATGTCGGAACGTGACACCCGATCCAAAAATACTTTGTCGGAGCGTGACACCCGATCCAATAATACCGTGTTGAAATGTGATACCCAATCCAACAATATCATGTCGGAACGTGACACTCGATCAAAAATACCGTGTCGAAACATGACACCCAATCCAAATATATCGTTAATTCATTTGTCATTCTTTATCATCACTTTCCACTTCCTTAACAATATTTCATTAAGCCTTCTTTATTCAAGGCATCACTTTAATATAATAAGGTTCAAGATTATAAATTTCATGGTCTTAGGATTTCAGACCAATCACAAACAACATATAGATTTTTCAAACCACACAACCAAGTACATAGAGAAATTCACAATATCACTCAATGACTATCAGTCACTATTAAGAGTCTATCTATCACATAGAATAAACCATAACATACCTCCACCGAATAACCGAAGTCAAATAATCTACTTTTCCAATACTTTTCCAATACTTTTCCTTTCTCAATGCCTCTGAACCTTTCCTATATATCAAGTATATATGCATAATTTGTAAGATAACGAGTCCATAGAAACCCATATTCTTATATATCTAGCCTATACTCAATAACTCATTCAAATCTATAGACAATTTCCTAAAGTTAAAGCCTAAGGAAAGTCTCAATTCCTCCAATTATCATAACTTTAATGATATTGAATTAATACAATACACCTAATATTTAATTAACTATCTCAATTTATCAAGACTTGGTTTATAATATGATAATAAAATTATAATGTATAAAATTGAAGCCACTGGTACAAAACCAGTGGAAACCCCCATGGATTCAATTGTCAAATTCCTTCCAGTTATTAGCACCTCACGGCTAATAATTGAAGACATCAATTTGTCTCCCAAAAGTCAACCAGTAATCACTTAATTAACCCACCTTCCATTCATATCCAACCATTATATTATTCCCTCAAAGTTCAAATACGCCGTGACTTAGTTCTTAACTTTTCCAATTCAATTTATCTAATTTTCTTTCACTGCCCACATTATACTAATAATAAAACAAATATGACATAAATCAATATATAGACTAGATGTGTGATTACCTGATAAAGATTGCGACTGCGGCAGCTCTCGTTGACTACAGGTAAATCCTCTTCTCCATTTGTTTTTAATTAGTTAGGGCAATAATTGTGAGTTAATAAGTTAATAAATTAATAAATATTAAGTACCACTAATTTCTTTTTACACATGGGTCCTGTGGTAAGAGTATTAAATAAATTATGAACTTGGCCCATTAACCATCAACTAATAAAAATTAATAATTTATTAAATACCTACCAACTAAATAATCGTAGTTAAACAAATAGTTCAAAATTTTAATTTAAAATTTATGGGAAGGTTCTTTTATGAAAGAAATAAGTCTTGTGTTCAAAACGACCTAACGGGTCGTTACATTAGATACCAATTTACCCACCGTTCGTCCCAAACGGTCAAAAGAAAGGCAAGAATAAGAGTACCTGTCTCAACGATTCCTTCAAAATATTAGTACTCAAGGTCTCATGTTAAAAGCATCAAACCAAACAATTTGAGATCTATGCCTCGTCTCATACAATGCCTCAAATGGGGTCATCTCAATACTCGAATGATAACTATTGTTGTATGTGTACTCAACTAACAATAGAACTATTCCCAATAACCACCAAAGTTAATCGTGCACACGTCTGCAACATGTTATCAAGGTCTTTGACACAATTATCAGGACAAATCTTTTCTCACTGAACCATCATAAAATCCTGAATCAATATTGGCTACAACATGGAGTGAACTTGAACCAACCACCACACACTCATAATGCACAAACCATCATAAATCTTATTAAGATTTCCTTCTCATAACATAAAATCACGAGCTTAAGTTATAAAAATTTGATCTTTAGACATCAGGTACTCATTAAGGGACAATCAAACTTATCTAACCTAAAGAAGGAAATGATCAAGTAACCACCATCGAGCGATATACCCAAGAATACAAAATGATGTATTTCTCACAAGAAGAATCACAAACAACAGTGGAAATCGAAAATACAAGAAAGTAAGATAAATAGATAGACACAAAAAGAGGAAACAAAGAGCAACCTAAGGGTATATTAAACCCAAAGACCTCAATTCGTTGATCCAACAAGAAGCACTTAACTCTTACGATGACCTCAAGGGAATCAATATCCCAACAAAAGCTTATACCAAGCTTTCAAACACTCACACAAAGAGTTTCAGGTTTATAACCACAATATTCAAATTAGTCTCCCAAAAATGAACCCCTAAAGACCTATTTATATTTTTAGGAATTATTACATTGATGGCCCCAAAATTGACCCGAAAATAGCCAATGGGCGAGCCAAGTCGGGATCGCCTAATGAATCGATGATCCACCCAATGGGTTGGGCGAGGAACCGTGTGTGGCTCCTGCTCTTGGCACCTACTGTAACTTTCGGCGGTCTTGGGGGTCAATGGGCGATGCGCCAAATGTCCTCCAGCTTGCCGAATGAGCAGTCTTTCGTTGTAGCTCCTTGGGCCAGTTGGCGATCCTGGAACCCTCACCAAAGGGTCTTGGAGAGTCACCGAAGTGGCTGACATCTCGCAGAATGGAGCAACACCTTCACTTGATCCTCCTTGCTTCGTTAGGCCTCCCACGCTCCAAGCTATCATCCAAGCATAGTGCTGCTCAACTGGGAGCTCCTTCAAAGTGTGAAGGTTCCCATGCAAGGCATGGAATCCCCTCTTCGTCATCCATTTAAGCCCAAGAGCCTCCATCCTTGTGAACGACCCATCAATACGTCCGGGACGTAATGAGATCTTGGAAAATAATTGGGAATGGTTCAGTTAAAGTTTGGAAATTGGTAATATTGTGATAGACCTTCTAGCTCCGTTCTTTTACTTCAACTGCCAGTGCATCTGCCGGGCTTATGGGGGTCCGTGCAGGTGGTTTCTTTTATTGTGCACGAGCGTACCCGTCGGGTTTATGGGAGCCCGGCAGAGTTAGTTAGATTCCTTGTCTTTGTTGCCTGTACGCTCGTGTACATACCCACATTTGCTACTCTTTTGCCCTTGATTGTGACCCTTTATTCGCATTTCAGTTTACTTTTGCTTACCTTGCTCAGTCGGCCTGATGCCTACTGGGTACCTGTTGTTTTGGTACTCATGCTACACTCTGCATCTATTTTCGTGATACAGGTCCGAGTACTAGCTACCGATGTTGATTCGAGCCAGCTGTGGTCGTGATCGGAGGCAAGGGTGAGCACATAACGTCCTGGATTTGCCCGTCTCCTTCTGTACTTACTTTTGCTTGTCTTTTGCCTTTTTAGACAGCTTGTTTCTGTAGTCCACTTTTAGGACTTGTACTTTTGTTAGCAGCTTTGTACTTGTGACTTCCAGGTTTTGGGAGGAATTCATTTTGTGTATATATGTGTAGTCGCTTCCGCCCGTTCAGTGCATGTTCTTGTTATATTTATTACTATTTTAGGTTGATTGGTTGGTTTTCTACCCTAACATCCCATTACTTCGAGTTCTGGATATGGGTCGGCTTGCCTCCTAGTGGGTCATATAGTAGGCGCCATCATGACCTGAGAAATTGGGTCGTGACAGAAGCAAACAAGAACAAGATCCTCATGGCATGATGGTTAGCATTAGCAATAACAAAATCACCACCATGCCAATGATGCACAAATTTAACATATAACCAAGCATCAAAATGATCAACAGAGGGTTTGTAAGCCATCAAAGCAAGAGATACTTGGCTACTTGAGAAACATTGACAAAGGGGTAGAGCTAAGGAACCAATACACTTAAACAACTTCATATGTAAGCCCTCATTGGTTCCACATTCAAACAAACACAAGGCCGCTCTTATGTCAAGCAACAAATGACACTTGTCATCTTGACCAAGCATCACTTCACAAGTCCCATAAGTCAAATTACTATCGGGGTCAAATGGAAAGGAAATCCATCGGCTTGGATTGAGTATCCCTCTTTTTTCCCGATTGGCACCCTTATCTTCTAACAACATACTCCACTCAACAACATGATCATCATCATATGTAAACAAGTAATAGAGAAAGGTGTCTCTCAAATCAACTTCCTCTAGAGTGTTTTCATGGGTATGACTATGAATAGGCTCAAAAGCACTGGTCATACCATTAAGAAGCGAAACACACCAAGAAGAAGAGGTAATGGGAAAACAAGCACCACCTTCATCCTCATCACATTCCTTCTTCCCAAATGTACTCTCATCTTCCAAGATGAGATTTCCATCTTTGGGAGGGAAAGCTTCACACCATAGTGGGTTACTATAACAAATATAGCTATCAAGAACTATACTGCTCTCATTATTCACACCTCTAGGTACATCACTAGGAGTGATTTCATCATCTTTAAATAAGATATCATACTTAAAGAGGGAATGATCAATCATCATGAAGAATTAGAACATGCAAGTTCTGCCTCAACTCACTTTTAGTACAACCTTCCATCCACAGACAGACGGACAGCCAGAGAGGACTATCCAAGTGTTAGAGGACAAGTTGAGGGAGTGTGTGATTGATTTCGGAGGGCATTTGGATAAGTTCTTACCTTTGAATGGATTCTCTTATAACAATAGTTATCACTCCAGCATTGATATGACACCATTCAAGGCACTCTATGGGAGGGGATGTAGATCACCCATAAGATGGTTTGAGGCTGGAGATATGAAACCATTGGGGGTAGACTTAGTAAAGGATGCTCAAGACAAGGTGATGAGTATTCAAGCTAAGCTTTTAGAAGCCCAGAGTAGACAAAAGAAGTATGTGGATCATAAGGTGAGAGATATGACTTTTCAAACCGGTGAAAATGTTCTTCTTAAGGTATCACACATGAAAGAGGTGATGAGATTTGGTAAGAAAGGTAAGCTAAGTCCTAGATACATTGGTCCATTTGAAATTCTTGAATGTGTAGGGCCGATAGTGTATAGATTGGCTTTACCTCCTAATTTATCGAGTCTTCATCCGGTATTTCATGTATCCATGTTGAAGATGTATCATGGTCATGGGGATTATATCATTAAGTGGGACTCAATTGTGTTAGATAAGGACCTCTAATATGAGGAGGAATCGATTGCAATTCTTGATCGTGATGTGCGCAAGTTGAAGACCAAGGAGATTAAGTCCGTGAAAGATCAATGGAAGCATCGTCCGGTTGAAGAAGCTACTTGGGAAATCGAGAGGGACATACAAGACAAGTATCCCCAATTGTTCGTCGAATCAGGTACCACTTCATTCCTTCCTTAGTTAATTTTTCCTAAGTTTGTCACTTGGGAACGAGTGATGGGTGATGAGTCCACAATTTGGACTCATTTAGGGCTTTATTTTAATGAATTTAGTGTCCTCAAATGCATATTTTGTCTCAAAAACTGATGTAAATCCTTGAGTTTCAGGTATTTGGAGTTGAAGACAAAGCATGGACACTATGGAGCAAAAAGGAACAAGGCAGCTAAAGAGAGCGAAGAAAAGAAGGCCTGACGATCGCCTAATGCATTAGGCGAGTCATCGAATGGCCTTAACCTCGCCCAAAGTTCCAGTGTGTTGAGCCCTAAAGGAAAAGATCAAGTCTGCGAGGAAAGGGAGTAGGCGGCGCATCGCCGAGTAGTTCCACGAAGCAATTCCCTATCGCCCAATGAATCAAAATGCGAAGATGCTGAAGGCAAAAGCTGAAAGGCGATTACCCAGACCAAAGGGCGGATCGCCGAGTGTATCGGCGATCCCGACTAACTGCACTGAGTGGTCCTTCGTTGCACAAATTTTTGGAAACTATAAATACCCATTTAATTCTGTAGCTTAGTATCTATCTATCAATCAAGTTGTAGAGAATTATTACTGAGACTTAGAATATTTTTCAGTTTTTAGTTCTTAGAGTTTTTGGGATACATTGTTCTTGAGCTTGAAGGTTTTGAAGGTTTTCAACTCCAATAAATTGGAAGTGGGTATCCAAGAATATTCATCCTAGACTGATAGCATCCAAGGAAGCTCTACTCCATTGAAGGACAAGGATGACGCTTTAGAAACTCCAAGGAGGCCCATAACAAGATCCCAAACCAAGGAGTTCAATGATAAGCTCAATGGGCTTCAATCGCTGATCCAAAGGTTTCTTATTGGGGAAGAAGAGCTCAAGCCCAAGGGAGAGGAATTGTCCAAATGCTACAATTATTTGGTGGCCCAAATTCAAGCCCAAGATGAGGAATTTTAAGGTCCAATTTCGTGCAAAAAAAGGTCAAGAAGAGTCCAAGAATCAGCCACAACAAGAGTTGCTTTCTGCCCAAGTTTTGAGAGAAGACTAGTCAAACTTTCCAAGATTGTCAAGATTCTTTTCCTAGTTGGGATTTACCTTATTTATTTATTTATATATAGGTTATTAATATTTTCCTTAGTCTATTTATGGTCTCTTAAGTACCATTTAATGCTTTCCTAGAAGTACTAAATTTGTTCCTAGTTAGGTTACTTTATTTCCTTTCTAGAGTAGGATTCCTTGTAATTGTTTTTTTTAGGGTTTGGCTTCTTGGACGTTTTTCCCTTCTCCTATATATAGGAGTCCTTTTCATTCATTAAAGAGAATTTAGATTGATATTATTAATATTTGAGAGAGTTCTTTGAACCTTTGTGACTTGTTCTTTGAGAATTTATCTTTAAACCTTTACTAGTTTCATAGTTTAAGGTATAAAGTAATTTCTTCTTGTGATATCTTTGGTTTCTTTTTGGTATTCTTTAGAAGGTGATTAGTTTCTACATACTAATTATTGTCTTTAGTTACTCATAAAGCGGTCAAGATCCGAATCTATCGTTTTGATTCGTTTTCTCAAGTAAAGGCGTTAGATTTCTTCCATAAATCTATACGTTGTTACTTGGATCTTTTCAAGGCCTTAGAACATCTAATCCTTGGAAATTCGTGGATCTTTCCTTCGAATTTCCCATATCTTTAGTTAGTCTTTTTGTTTCTTTTCTTTGTGCTTCCGCATTCTAATATTCAATTCTCTATTTGTGATCTCCCTTAACCTTGCTGTTATCAAGTGGTATCAGAGCGGTTCTATCAAGATTCCGTTCTTGATAAATCTTGGGATTTCTTCTTAGAGCCAAAAAAAAAAAAAAAAAAAAAAAAAAAAAAACTGTAGCGTGAACAGTAGCGTCGTGAAAAAAAAAAAAAATAATAAAAAAAAATTTAGTAGCGTGAACAGTAGCGTGAACAAAAAAAAAAAAAAAAAAAAAAAAAATTCTCTAAGAAATCTGATTACTTGTCCTCCAAGAAATTTGATTACTTGATTCCCAAGAAAGTTTATTACTTGCTATTCAAGAAATCTTATTACTTGCTCTCCAAGTTTTGTATTAATTTGTTTCCAAGCAAGAAGGTAGCAAGAAGAGGGAATTCTAGATCTTTAAGAATTAGAGGAGATTTTTTTTCTTGTTCTTATAATTCTAAAATAAGTTCCTTTTTATTCGTGTTTTGTTTCAACTAAATCCTACTTGTTCTAGGAATAGTTCTTTACTTTCTTTTGTACCCCAAGATTCCATACTTTATTACTACGAACTTGATACACGTTTTGGTTTAATTATAAATCTACAAAGTATTCTCGTTCAAAGGTTATTTTTAGTGGAAAAAGGCAAGTGTGGGTGAGTTTAAAAGAGGGTAAAAGCCATATTAAAAGTGTGATACTTGATCATTTATTCTTTTTTTTTAGATGTCTATTTCAGGTGGTGATGAGGAAAGGGCTCGTTTAGAAGCCGAGGTCAAAGGAAGGAACGACTTCACCCTCCAAGCTATGCACCAACAATTTGAGAGATGGACCCTTCAATTTCAAGAGATGAGGGATATGATTATCGAGCAGAATGACATCATAGCTGCAATTAGGAGGGAGAATAATGTTGTACCCCCAAATAATGTTAGACCCCAAGTTAGAAGGAATGTACCCCATATCCCTTTTGTAAATCCTGAATATGATAATGATGATTTTGATGTTGAATTTAATCTAGAAAGAAGAGATAGGAGGGGACAAAGAGGTAGAGTAGAAGATGATAATATAAATAGTATAAAGATGAAGATGCCATCTTTCAAGGGGACAAGGGATCCAGACTTGTACCTTGATTGGGAGAGACGAGTTGAAGCCATCTTTGATTGTCATAACTACTCTGAGGGTAAGAAAGTTAAACTTGCTGTTGTTGAGTTTTCTGATTATGCTGCTTCTTGGTGGAAAAAGCTTGCTAGAGACAGATTGCAAGAGGAGCTACCACCTATTGCTACGTGGGCAGAGATGAAGAGGGTAATGAGGAAGCGATTTATTCCATCATACTTCCAAAGAGATCTACAGTCTCGCCTTCAACACTTGAAGCAAGGCTCCATGTCAGTGGATGAGTACTTCAAAAGCATGGATATGGCTATGATCCAAGCTAACTGCATGGAGGAAGAAGAGGCTACAATAGCTAGATTTTTAAATGGTTTAAATACAGAAATAGCTAATGTAGTAGAGATACAACAATATGTAACTTTAGATGAGTTAGTTGATTTGTCTGTAAAAGTTGAAAAACAAATTGAGAAAAAGCGGCAAAATAACTCATGGAGAAGTCGACCAAACACTATCTCGAAGAAGCCATGGTCAACTCAAGAGGGGAAAGCTCCTTCCAAACCTCAAGATGATAGAGGTAAAGGTAAAGTTGAGGAGGGAGGTAAAACCTTTAATCCTAAATCTTCTAAACCTTCAAGTTCTATTCAATGTCACAAATGTCATGGAAGGGGGCATATGATGCATGAATGTCCAAGTAGAAGAAACATCCTACTTAGAGAGAATGGAGAATATGAGAGTGAAAAAAGTGAGGGGGAAGAAGAAGAGGGAGAAGGTGTAAGTGAGGAAGATGATTTGGAATTGCCTAATGATGGTATAATTGGGGTGGTTAGGAGAATTATGACTATCAATTTGGGTAGTGTTGATGAAGGACAGAGAGAGAATTTGTTTCATACTAGGTGTGGGATAAAAGGGAAGACTTATTCTATGATTATTGATGGGGGAAGTTGTGCAAATGTGGTGAGTTCATACTTGGTGGATAAACTAGGAATTGCATGCATGAAGCGCTCTACCCCATATAGGCTCCAATGGTTGAATGATTGTGGAGAAGTAAAAGTAAACAAACAATGCATGATTTCATTCAATGTTGGTAGGTATGAAGATGAAATTCTTTGTGATGTAGTCCCAATGCAAGCATGTCATGTTTTACTTGGCCGACCTTGGCAGTATGATAGGGATACTACTCATCATGGGAGAAAGAATAGGTATAGTCTTCTGCATAATGGTAAGAAGTATACTCTTGCACCATTATCTCCTTCTCAAGTGTTTGAAGATCAAAAACGATTGAGGGAAACAATGGGAAAACAAAAGGGAGAGGTAAAAAGTGAGCTTGAGGGAAAAGAAAAAGGCCAAGAGATAATAGAAAAAAAGAGAGATGGCCGCGAGAAAGAGAGAGAGGGCAGCGATCTAAGTAAAGAGGTAAAAGAGGGTGTGAGTAACAAAAATAAATATTTTGGTGAGAGGAAAGAGGCTAAGGAAAAGAAAAATGAGAGCCTTTTTATAAAAGCCAAGGAGTGTTTGAATGCTAGGAGAGAGGGGCTGCCCATAATACTACTTACTTACAAAGAAGTATTGATTAATTTTGAACAACTAACTCCTTCTTTGCCAAATAGTGTTTCTTCTCTTTTGCAGAATTTTGAAGATGTTTTTCCTGATGACACTCCAAAGGGATTGCCACCTTTGAGAGGGATTGAGCACCAAATAGACTTTGTGCCTGGGTCTCAACTTCCTAATAGGCCTGCCTATAGGAGCAATCCTGAAGAGACCAAAGAATTACAACGGCAAGTTGAAGAATTGCTTGTAAAGGGATTTGTTCGAGAGAGTATGAGCCCATGCTCTGTTCCAGTCCTATTGGTCCCCAAAAAGGATGGAACATGGAGGATGTGTGTAGATTGTCGAGCCATCAACAAGATAACGGTAAAGTATCGCCATCCTATTCCTCGTCTTGATGACATGTTGGACCAACTGTATGGTTCCAAAATCTTTTCTAAAATTGATCTAAAGAGTGGTTACCATCAGATTCGTATGAATCCTGGAGATGAATGGAAAACTGCTTTTAAGACCAAATATGGACTTTATGAGTGGTTAGTTATGCCCTTTGGCTTGACTAATGCACCAAGCACTTTTATGAGACTAATGAATCATGTTTTTAAAGATTTCCATGGAAAATTTGTTGTGGTGTATTTTGATGACATCTTGATCTTTTCTCAAAATCTGGATGAACACCTAGAGCACTTAAAACAAGTTTTTGAAGTTCTTAGAAATCAACGCTTATTTGCTAATCTCAAAAAGTGTACTTTCTGTGTGGATCGTGTGGTTTTCTTAGGTTTTGTAGTCAGTTCTAAGGGAGTTGAAGTAGATGATGAGAAAATCAAAGCAATAAAAGAATGGCCTAAACCTAATAGTGTAACTGAAGTTAGGAGTTTTCATGGACTTGCTAGTTTTTATAGGAGGTTTGTGCGAGACTTTAGCACCATTGCTGCTCCTTTAACTGAAGTTATTAAAAAAGATAAGGTTTTTACATGGGGAAAGGAACAAGATGATGCATTTAACTTGCTGAAGGATAAATTGTGTTCTGCTCCTCTTTTGCAATTGCCTGATTTTTCTAAGTCTTTCGAAATTGAGTGTGATGCCTCTGGTAAGGGCATAGGTGCAGTTTTGATGCAAGACTCCAAGCCAATTGCCTACTTTAGTGAAAAGCTAAGTGGAGCAACATTGAACTACTCAACTTATGATAAGGAGCTATATGCCTTGGTGAGGGCGTTAGCTACATGGCAGCACTACTTGTGGCCTCGAGAATTTGTGGTCAAGACTGATCATGAGTCATTAAAATACTTGAAGAGCCAAGGTAAACTTAGTCGTAGGCATGCTAAATGGGTAGAGTTTATTGAAACTTTTCCTTATGTAATTGCTTACAAACAAGGAAAGGAGAATGTGGTTGCTGATGCACTCTCAAGAAGGTATGTTTTGATCTCTACTCTTACTTCAAAGTTATTGGGTTTTGACCAAATCAAGTTCCTCTATGCTAATGATTCTGATTTTGGTGAGATTTTTGCTGAATGTAAGTTAGGTCCTTTTGAGAAATTTAATCTTCAAGATGAATTTCTATTCAAGGAAAATAAATTATGTGTTCCTAACTGCTCGTTGCGTGAACTATTTGTTAGGGAAGCACATTGTGGAGGGCTAATGGGACATTTTGGTGTACCCAAAACACTGGAAATACTTTCTGAACATTTTTATTGGCCTAGCATGAGAAAGGATGTTGAAAAAGTGTGTTCTTATTGTCTTGAATGTAAACAGGCTAAGTCTAGAACATTGCCGCATGGTCTTTATACTCCTTTACCTGTTTCTAATTCCCCTTGGATTGATATTTCTATGGATTTCATATTGGGGCTGCCAAGGACTAAGTATGGTAAGGATAGTATATTTGTGGTAGTAGATAGATTTTCTAAAATGGCTCGTTTTATCCCATGTAAAAAGACTAATGATGCATCTCATGTGGCTGACTTGTTTGTAAAGGAAGTGGTTAAATTGCATGGAATACCTAGAACTATTGTTAGTGATAGGGATGCCAAGTTCTTAAGTCACTTTTGGAGAATTCTTTGGGGAAAGTTGGGAACTAAATTGCTATTTTCTACATCTTGTCACCCACAAACGGATGGGCAAACGGAAGTGGTTAATAGAACTTTAGGGAACATGTTGAGGGCTATTTTGAAAGGAAAGTTGACTTCTTGGGAAGATTACTTACCTATTGTAGAATTTGCTTATAATAGGACCTTCCATTCTTCTACTGGTAAGACTCCTTTTGAAGTTGTATATGGATTCAACCCCCTTACCCCCCTTGATTTATTGCCTTTGCCTACTAATGATTTTGCTAATCTTGATGGTAAGAAGAAGGCTGATATGATGAAGAAAATTCATGAACAAACAAGGCTTGCAATTGAAAAGAAGAACAAGGAAGTTGCATTGCGAAGGAATAAGGGCAGAAAATATGTTGTTTTTAAACCTGGTGACTTGGTTTGGGTGCATATGCGAAAGGAAAGATTTCCTTCCAAAAGAAAGACCAAACTAGATCCTAGAGGAAGTGGGCCATACAAAGTCCTTGAAAGGATTGGAGACAATGCTTATAAACTTGATCTTCCTGGTGAGTTCCAAGTTAGTGCTACTTTTAATGTTTCTGATCTTTCCCATTTTGATGCAGATTTGAATTCGAGGACGAATTCTCTTCAAGAAGAGGGGAATGATAGCATCCAAGGAAGCTCTACTCCATTGAAGGACAAGGATGACGCTTTAGAAACTCCAAGGAGGCCCATAACAAGATCCCAAACCAAGGAGTTCAATGATAAGCTCAATGGGCTTCAATCGCTGATCCAAAGGTTTCTTATTGGGGAAGAAGAGCTCAAGCCCAAGGGAGAGGAATTGTCCAAATGCTACAATTATTTGGTGGCCCAAATTCAAGCCCAAGATGAGGAATTTTAAGGTCCAATTTCGTGCAAAAAAGGTCAAGAAGAGTCCAAGAATCAGCCACAACAAGAGTTGCTTTCTGCCCAAGTTTTGAGAGAAGACTAGTCAAACTTTCCAAGATTGTCAAGATTCTTTTCCTAGTTGGGATTTACCTTATTTATTTATTTATATATAGGTTATTAATATTTTCCTTAGTCTATTTATGGTCTCTTAAGTACCATTTAATGCTTTCCTAGAAGTACTAAATTTGTTCCTAGTTAGGTTACTTTATTTCCTTTCTAGAGTAGGATTCCTTGTAATTGTTTTTTTTAGGGTTTGGCTTCTTGGACGTTTTTCCCTTCTCCTATATATAGGAGTCCTTTTCATTCATTAAAGAGAATTTAGATTGATATTATTAATATTTGAGAGAGTTCTTTGAACCTTTGTGACTTGTTCTTTGAGAATTTATCTTTAAACCTTTACTAGTTTCATAGTTTAAGGTATAAAGTAATTTCTTCTTGTGATATCTTTGGTTTCTTTTTGGTATTCTTTAGAAGGTGATTAGTTTCTACATACTAATTATTGTCTTTAGTTACTCATAAAGCGGTCAAGATCCGAATCTATCGTTTTGATTCGTTTTCTCAAGTAAAGGCGTTAGATTTCTTCCATAAATCTATACGTTGTTACTTGGATCTTTTCAAGGCCTTAGAACATCTAATCCTTGGAAATTCGTGGATCTTTCCTTCGAATTTCCCATATCTTTAGTTAGTCTTTTTGTTTCTTTTCTTTGTGCTTCCGCATTCTAATATTCAATTCTCTATTTGTGATCTCCCTTAACCTTGCTGTTATCATAGACGTGATTAAAGACATTTTCTATCGTACCCACTTGATGGAAACACTTGTTGGTATTGATTTCTATCTCTTTTTCATGTCTAGCTAAAATCTCAATTCTTGGGGTGTGATTTTGTGAATATGGGTTAAATTTCCTGCTGGGTATTGCTTATTGTTAGTGTATTTCCTATTTAAATGTGATTTCATTTAGTTGTTGTGTTTGAACTTAATGAGATTGTAGTTGCAAATATAATTTCATCTTATTGTTTTTGGCTTGCTCGAGAGAGAGGTTTTAAAACTAAGACTACTAAATCGATAGCCGGTGGTTATTGGGTCATCGTGGGTTCAGCTCCAGAGAGTGAATCCTAGATCTTCTCCCACACATTCAGCTCGAGAGACTAAATGGACTAAGGCGGAGGCTGTGCTTAAGTTCTGCAACTCGGTGTTCGAGAGAAACCGAATTGATTCGAGGTAAGTTGCTCGAGAGAGAATTTACCCCACTAAAGTCTAGCCTAGTTACAAATATTCAACGATTTATTATCAATAGCATTTACCCAATAGTATATTTTATCCCATATTCCTATCACATCCCAAAAATTCCGTCTCCCTATCTCACATCTTTATATTTTTGCTATTTTTGTCATTAGTTGAATACAAACCCCCCATTGATAATTGACATTCATGTCAACCCTTTAGATTTAGTATGTTTTTATTTGTTAATGGTTATAGCTATGATTGATTAGAACTTGTTTTTACTTTTTTATTAATTCTTGCAACCACTCCCTTGGGACTCGACCCCAACCCATTCGGTTGGGTTATATTACTGCACGCAATCGTAGACACTTGAATTGGAATTTGTGTCTTGATTACGCAAGCATCAAAATGGCGCCGCTACCGGGGAGTGGTGTTAGTTGAGAATTTTTAGTTTAGTAGAATTTTTGTTCTTCTTAGTTATAGTTCTACTTGCTTAATTTTTGGTTTTGTTTTACTTGATTGTGTTGGAAACAGGAAGTATGAGCGTAAACGGCAGCAATGGCAGCCAAGTAGGCCATCAAGACGACATCGAGAACCTCAACAGTGTCCATGAGCCTCATGCTAATGACCCCCATCTCATGGGCGGTATTGGTGCCATTCGCTTGCCTCCGGCCGAAGGGAGTGCAGTATTTCACATCACAAGTACCATGTTGCAAATCTTGCAACTAAAGAGGATTTTCAGTGGTTTAGCTCATGAGGACCCTTATGAGCATCTTAGAAACTTCGTGGATGTGTGCGGACCGTTCTCTTTCAAGAACATCTTCCAAGAGTCGGTTCAGTTGAGGTTATTCCCATTCTCGTTGATGGGAGAGGCATTCAAGTGGCTGGCTGAGTTGCCACGTGAATCCATCACTTCGTGGGAGGAGTTGGTAACCGCATTTCAAGTGCGATTTTTCCCTCCTTCGAAGATGATGACTCTTCGGGATAGTATTCAGAGCTTTAAGTGTCTAGAAGGGGAGCTTATACACGAAACTTGGTTGCGGTTCAAAAAGTTGGTGCTCCAATGCCCAACCCATGACTTGCCTGATAACCTGTTGCTGCAGTATTTTTACCTGAGTCTGGATTCGGTAAATAAGGGTGTTGTGGACCAACTCTCTCCGGGAGGTTTGATGCAGCAACCTTATGTGATAGCTGCTCAACTTTTAGATGGCATGATTACCATAAACAAGGCGTGGTACACCCATGAAGACCAGGTCTCCCCTCTAACATTCAAGCTAACTAAGGAGCAGATGGAGAAAGAACATGAAAGCGACCAAAACATGGCCAAGATCATGACGCAACTTGACATTTTATATAAAAATGTCATTGGGGCTGGTATCCGTGGTGTCAATGCCTTGGGGGTCGGGTGTGCAAATCCTGAGGATACAAAATTTGAAATCTTGTATAATGAGGAGGTAAATTTTCTAGCCAACCAAGGAGGTGGTTATCGTTCAAACTACTCTAGGCAGGGTGGTAACCAAGGTTGGGCTAGAGAGGATGGTTGGAAGGATCGCGCCAGAGAATGGAGGGACCGAAATCCTAATTGGAAGGATAGGGAGAAGGATAGGAATGTGCCTCCCCATAAGCGCCAAAAGCCGAAGGATTCGGAAGGTGGTAGGTCTGAGGATATGTTCTCTCGTATTCTTAACAAAGTTGAAGGGTCAGAAAAGATTTTAAAAGAAATGAAAGAAGACGTGTCTACCCTTAGCCAGACCGTCACCTCCCATTCAATGTCGATCAAGCAGTTGGAGACCAAAATGGGTCATATATCGTCTCATCTCAATCCAAGACAACAGGGAGGGTTTGCCTAGTGATACTATGGCTAACCCCAAGAATGAGGTTTGAAGGTGGACTTGCGTTGTGCCACAACGTTAACTAAGGCGTTGTTTGGGAGGCAACCCAAAACCCCTTATTGCTTTTGTTTGTGTTTTGGTAAAATAATGGTGTGTTGTTTGTACAGGTTGAAGTGTGGAAAGTGTTCGAATAGTGTAGGGCGGCGAGCAACAGGTCTAGTCGGTGAGTCGCCGAAGACGTCGGCGAGCCCAACCTAATCCGCTGTTTGACTCAAGACATCTTCAAATTGGAGTCTGTAAAACTAGGCGAGCCCATGAAATTATTGGCGAGTCGCCGACCATGTCGGCGATCCTGGTGGAGACCACCGTTGGGACCCCACACTAACTAGAGATCCTATAAAATTTGGTGAGGAAAATGAACACTCGGCGTGTCATTGAGTGGATAGGCGATCTCGACTAATGTAGCCGAATGAGTGAGAACTGGACGGTTTTGCAGGCCAAAGGTTTAAAAGTTTCAAACTCATTCACTTTCCCTCACTTTTTATCTTCCCAAACTCACACCCGCACGCTAGTTCCTATATTTTCAAATTTTTTAAGAGTATTTTTTGTGTTGATTTGTGCTCAGAGTTGGATTACATTGCCGCCTAACATTTCAATTTTCTCTTAATCGACACCAAAGGTTGGTTTTCTATGCCCCGAGTTTATTTTATCAAAATTTATACTCATTTACAATAGCCTGATCTTGTTAAAAGGTTCTGGTCCTGCCTGATAGGATTATACTGTTTACATGCATGATTTAATTTGATAATCTTGCCCGAGTTGTTGTGACTGTTGAATTCCCATAATTGTATGCCTTAAAATGGATTAAAACTTGAGGGGTTGTGTTTGGGTGTTATGGGTCCTACCTTTATTTCATTAGTGCATGCTTTAATTTTGTTTTCAGAGGTTGCAAGGGTTAATTTCAAGAAATGGGTTGAAAGTAAGCATGTTGGGTTGTTTGGCGAGTTGGGTTGAGCTCGCCAAACCACTCGGTGGTTCACCGAAGTTCTTCATCTCGCCGTTAATTTCAAGCTTTTTTCGATGTTGGATTGTGTAGCTTTCAGCGAGAGGCTTGAGATCGTCAAAAGCACTCGACGACTCACCGAAAGTCTTCTTGATCGTTGTTTTACTTGCACCCCTGAACCCTTTTTGCACTATAACTTTCGGCGAGCCTGTCCTTGTTCGTCGAAAGCTGTTGGCGACACACCGAATGGTTCCCCCATCGCCTACTTGCTGTAGTTTTAGAGCTAATTCCTTTGGCGAGCTCGATCTAGCTCGCCCAAGAAATTTGGAGATTCGCCATGTAGTTTGGCGAGTCTGTCTGAAATTGTTCTGCTGTTCTTATGTTCAAATTTTTCGAAATTCTCTTCGATATTTTGCAGATATGACTAAATCAAAAGCTGCTGAAAAAATAATACCAGCCCAAGAGAAGTCCAAAGGGATTGCGATAAATGAGGATGCAGCTACGTCGAAAGGCAAAGCTACGAAACTTCCCAAAACTAGTGGGAAAGGCAAGGGCAAGAGGCCCACTTCTGCCAGGAAGACCATTACCCTAGACCCTAGTATTCCTTCTTGGGCCTAGGGATTCTGCAGAGTTGTGCATGTCTTTCTGGCGGACTCACACTCAAAAGACCTTGGTGAATCTGGCATTGTTGTTCCTTCTGAGGTGACCTCGGGCACTAATGCCCAGGCTAAGGGTGAGGCATCTGGCACTGATGCCCAGACGGACGGAGCGATTGTGTAGACAAGACCCTCTCTTTACCTCCCTCTCTGTTTTGCTTTATTTCACTGTTGGATAATTTTTATTTGCATTTGAGGACAAATATTTTTATTTGTGGTGGGGTGAGACCCATCTTTGTGTGCTTTTGTGACTGATGTTTTTATCATATATTTGGATTGTTATGCGTAATGTTGTGTTTTGCACTGCATTTAACGGTTGTTTGAGCTTGTGACTCCTTGCTTTAATTATAAATGATTTTTGACCCTTCCAAGCAAATTTTGCCACCTCTTGTATGTGTTGAATGTGGTTGTCCTTTAGCAAATTTGAGTCTCGGTTTTGATCAATATCGATGACTCAAATAGTGCTCATAATTGAATGAACATGAATGTGCGGGTACGATGAGACCAAGTGAAGTTACATAGACAATATGTGAACTCTTTGCATCTCGTTGTGACTAACCAACTATCAAATTGAGTCTCTTGTGATGAACGTTGCACACTAGCGAAAGTGTGGAGTCTTGTTTGACTTTGGTGTCGATGCCTTGTGTGATGAGATTACCGTGAACCAAGAATGATGACACCTAAAATTTGCCCCGTTGGTCCGGTCGACTAAGTAAGGCTATCTCTTGATATGATCTTAGGCAACTTCAAAGAGTGTGAGCCAATTTGATATATACCTCTTTTGTGGCCTACCTTGTGAGTGTGTAAACCTCTTTTGAACACCCCTTGAGCCTTACCTTCTTTGGAAGAAACTTGATGAAAACTTGACCTTTCTTAAATCCACTACCTATAATCCTCTTGATTTGTGGTTAATTGAATAGCCAACTTAGGCCAAAAGCCTAAATTGGGGGTGTGGTGAAAAGAGAAGGCAAGTCAAGAAGTGCAAGAAAAGTCTCCTTTAACCCATGGTGTGAGAAAAATGGTACCCCTCCATACAAAAAAGAAGAAGAAAAGAATGAAAAAGAAAAAGTCATGGAATAAAGTTATGAAAATACAAAAGAAATGGGGTTTTTGAACAATCCATGGAAAGTGAATAATGGGATGACTTATGAGCAATAAAGAAGATGATGGAAGAAGAGGAAAGGAAGTGTTGTGAGCACCACATTTCATGAGGATGAAAGTCATTGAGCCTAAATGACCATACCTTTGCACTCAGCCCTATTACAAGCCTTGAAAACACCATTTTGATTTTGAGTGAGCTGAAGCAATTGTCAATTGGAAAATAAGGGCAAACCTATGGGTGAAAACATGCATAGTGTTCTTCTTTGTGAGTGTGAGTGTTGCATTTGATTTCGGAAATGATTAAATCATTATGTGTGAAAATGAAATCATTCTTTTGCGTGAGGGCATTTGAATACCTTTGTTGAGCTTGAACTTGCATTTGAAGCAAGTGTAGTGAGCTTGAGAATCTTTGATAATGGTGTGACACAACTTGAGTCTTTTGAGTATACAATTAATCCTTGCATGAGTAAGTTGAGTCTTGTTGTGTACATTCATGATTAAGTCTTGTGTAGCACGGTTTGAGACATCCTTTTTGAACTACTGAACTTGAGTTTTACTTGAGGACAAGCAAAAATTTAAGTTGGGGGTGTTGATGAGTCCATAATTTGGACTCATTTAGGGCTTTGTTTTAATGAATTTAGTGTCCTCAAATGCATATTTTGTCTAAAAAACTGATGTATATCCATGAGTTTTAGGTATTTGGAGTTAGAGACAAAGCATGGACACTATGGAGCAAAAAGGAACAAGGCAGCTGAAAAGAACGAAGAAAAGAAGGCTTGAGGATCGCCTAATGCATTAGGCGAGTCACCGAATGGCCTTAACCTCGCCCAAAGTTCCAGTGTGCTGAGCCCTGAAGGAAAAGATCAAGTCTGCGAGGAAAGGGAGCAGTCGGCGCATCGTCAAGCAGTTTCGCGAAGCAATTCCCTATCGCCCAATGAATCAAAACGCGAAGATGCTGAAGGAAAAAGTTGAAAGGCGAATACCCAGACCAAAGGGCGGATCGCCGAGTGTATCGGTGATCCCGACTAACTGCGCCGAGTGGTCCTTCGCAACACAAATTTTTGAAAACTATAAATACCCATGTAATTTTGTATCTCAATATCTATCTATCAATCAAATTCTAGAGAATTATTACTGAGACTTAAAATATTTTCAGTTATTAGTTCTTAGAGTTTTTGGGAGACAATGTTCTTAAGCTTGAAGGTTTTGAAGGGTTTCAAGTCCAAGAAATTGGAAGTGGGTATCCAAGAATCTTCGTCCTAGACGTGTTTAATGACATTTTCTGTCGTACCCACTTGATGGAAACACTTGTTGGCATTGATTTCTATCTCTTTTCCATGTCTAGCTAAAACCCCAATTCTTGGGGTGTGATTTTGTGAATAAGGGTTAAATTTCCTGTTGGGTATTGCTTATTGTTAGTCTATCTGCTATTTAAATATGATTTCGTTTAGTAGTTGTGTTTGAACTTAATGGGATTGTAGTTGCAAATACGATTTCATCTTATTGCTTTTGGCTTGCTCGAGAGAGAGGTTTTAAAACTAAGACTACTAAATCGATAGCCGGTGGTTATTGGGTCATCGTGGTTCAGCTCGAGAGAGTGAATCCTATACCTTCTCCCACACATTCAGCTCGAGAGACTGAATGAGATAAGGCAGCGGCTGTGCTTAAGTGCTGCAACTCGGTGTTTGAGAGAAACCGAGTTGATTCGGGGTAAGTTGCTCGAGAGAGAATTTACCCCCACTAAAGTCTAGCCTAGTTACAATACTTAACGATTTACTATCAATAGCATTTACCCAATAGTATATTTTATCCCATATTCCTATCACATCCTAAGAATCCCGTCTCCCTATCTCGCATCTTTATATTTTTGCTATTTTTGTCATTAGTTGAATACAAACCCCCCATTGATAATTGACATTTGTGGCAACCCTTTAGATTTAGTATGTCTGTATTCGTTAATGTTTATAGATATGATTGATTAGAACTTGATTTTACTTTTTTATTAATTCTTGCAACCACTCCCTTGGGACTCGACCCCAACCCATTCGGTTGGGTTATATTACTGCACGCGATCGTAGACACTTGAATTGTACGTTGTGTCTTGATTACACAAACATCAATGGGTAAATTGGTATCTATTGAAACGATCGGATTTCGTCGTTATTGAAAATGCCAACGGGGAAAAATTTGGGGCCGAAAAACTTTTTTGTAGTATTTGAATTTTCCCAACATAGTCCAGATTTGGACGAAATTGGAGTCTTTGAGGTGTAGGGAAATCTGGTAACAATCAGGTGAATCATTTATGATTTTGATTTCATGAGTAGTTAGATAACTCGTTAAAGAATCCGTATGACATTACAAAATTGAATTCGGGTGACTAGAACTACTAGAATCGTTCTAAAGGGAATTTTCTGAGCGTCGTTGGTTAGTGGTGTGTTGTGAAATGAGGATTTTGGAATTCTTTAAATATCTCTCTGTCTCGAGCACCCGGCTTTGGCGGGGAATTTGGTCGCTGTGGCGAGGCCGCGTGGTGGGCTCGACGCGAATTAAAGTCGTTAATAAACCCCTAAACGACCTCATTATGCACTTTTCAACTTTTATAGCTAAGGAACGAACCCAGGTGACTCCTACTCATTTTTCACCATTCTTGAGGCTAAAGGTAAGCTTTTCACTCCCCAAATCCGTTTGTCTATCCGTAGAACATAATAGAATGGGTGAATATTGATGGGGGAGGGTTTTGTTATAGATTCTATGGTGGAAACAACCCTAATTTGGATTATTGGGATCATGAGTTTGATCTACGGTTCATAGAATTGTTATAGTTTCGGGTAATTAGCGATTGTTGGTTGATTCCCATGTTGTATTGATTGTTTGTAGACCAAGAACAAGTGGAACGAATCCGGAAAGGGAAGGATCAAGTTTCTTAGGGTTTCAGGCTTGTTTTGAGGTAGGTGATGGTTGTGATTTTATGATTGTGTGATGTATGCTTGTTCTTGCTTCATTATGATACTTGTATATGTATGAATGTTGCAATGTTGATCACACTTGTTGTAAATAAGATAGAGGAATGATGAATGCCATGAATCATGACTTAAATGTATGATCTTGATGATATACTTGTGATTGTGATTGTGATTGTGATTGTGATTGTGGTGTGTGAATGGGACAGGTTGCCACGTTCTAGCATAAATAACTTAGATCGGTTGCCACATTCCGGCATAAATATGGGATAGGTTACCACGTTCCGGCATAACATTGGGATCGGGTACCACGTTCCGGTATGGTAACTATTTGGGTTTGGGTTCCATGAGAGGACCAATGATTTGATATAAAATGTGAAGTTGTTCGTTGATCGTAAATGTTGATAATATTGCATATGTTGATATATGTGCATGTGATTATAATGTTTTCTTGACTTGTTTATGTTGCACTAGTGGGATAGCCGCGCGATCCTACCAGTACACTGTGGTCGTGTACTGATACTTCACTTGCTCTTATTTTTGTTGAGTACAGGGCATCTTCAAGCGGCTACTGACAGACCTCGCTTAGGAGATCAGTGATCGTCACTTCGAATTCAAGGGTGAGCCAATTCTTTCGGGCTGCCATGAGATTCTCTTTCGTCTATGTCCACCATTTTTGGACTTAGACATTTATTCTAGTTAGTTGATTAGTTCATTAGTTTGTGGTTGTATCCCTTCTTGTCTAAGCTTGGTTTATTGTTAGATGTTTTGGTACTTTGACTTTCAGGTTCTAGGTTATTCTTCCGCATTGTTAGTTTATTATTGTTAGACTTTTGTTAGAGTTTATGGGAACTCTATTTTTGTTTCCTTAGTATTTGACTTAAATGTCATAGTTATTGGTTTAGTTGCTTGGTTTGGGTTGTAGTAGTGGTTCTCCCACCGGAGTGTTAGTGTGGGTGCCAATCACGACGGTCTGGGTCGTGACACCTTTACTTTGTCAATTATTTGATTGTAAATATTGGTTAGTCGTTCTTGTTTCATTTTAACCTTTAACTGTTTGGTTTAATTTAATTGAATCTCTTAAGATGAACCGTATTTTCATGAAAAATATATTTGTCATTGCCTTTATGATTTAGTTATTTTCATCGAGTTTTCTTTTGAAAATTGTTTCAAGTATTTAAGTTAATTTATTTTCAATATATATTATTTCCTTTAAATATTTTCAAAGTTAGTCAAATCTTAAATTCTTCTTTGATAAATTACCTAGTAATTACATTGACCTTATTGTTTGCCACAATATAATTACAGTGTAATAACTAGTATAATGTTTGGTTGCACAAGTATAATCATAAGGTTATATTGATTTTTAAAAATAAAAATTAATCATCTAAAATGTAAAAATTATATTAGACAAATAAGAGCCTTTATAAATGATATTATATTGAAAATTTAAGATATATATTGGCTTTTGATAATATATTAATTAATAAACATATGTCCTTAACTAATATTATAAAAAAATAATTGATTTGTATTTTTCAATTTAGTATATTTAATTAAATTAACCATAAAAATCAAAAGTACAAAAATTCTATGAACATGAGAAAATGCATGTTTGACAAAAAGATTAATATTATAAATATAATGTCATAAAATTAAAAAAAATTAACAAACAGATAATCCATCAAGTCCAACTAAAAAAAATTAGTTTGCTATGTGAAATATCTGGTCAATACTTGTAAAACAAATCAAATTGAAAATATAAAATAAGTTCTAAATTCAAAATAAAAAATTTAACATAATACTCTTATGTCAAATTTCAACATAACATACATAAGTATGATTTAAAAGAAAAGAAAATTGTAAGTCCACAACCTAACACAACAATGAATTCTACTTTAATTTTAAAATTAGAATACTAACAAAATTATACTAATGTTTTTTTTTATAACACGAAAAATTGCATGAAATCAGATGAAGTAAAGGTTGATAAATGAGAAGGAAATAAAATATAAATAATATAAAATAAAATAAAATATTGTTAGAAAATATTAGAATAATAAAAATTAAAAAGAATTCAAAATAATAAAAATAAAAATAAATTAAAACAAAAACTAAAAGGAAGAAAATAAAAAATAATCAACTTGTGATAACACCATGTAATTATCAGCAATTCACACTCACATCGTCCCCTTGTGAATTGGAGAGTGTAATTACCATCAGCCTATTACACCCAAATTACATGGTCATTTACATGGCCATACAAACATGACAAGCAATGTAATTACACGCAATTACATCAAATCCAATTAACATGGTGACTTTCCAAACAGGTCGCTTGTTTTAGAGAACCCTAGATCCGCTTACGTGACATGTTTTAGAAATCAACATTTAAAAAAAAATCTAATTAATTTAATTTTTGTTATAAACATATTTCTATTATAGTGAATATCTATTATGTGGAGTCCTTTCAGGGTATGGTTAGGAATCCTACTTGGGAACCAAGTTAGGTTTCCCCTATAAATAAAGGGGTTTTCCTTCATTATAAATCAGATATGTGAATCTCTAAATATCCCTCAAGAGAAATAATAAGTCTTCTCTCTTCTTCCTACTTTGTACTCTCTTCTCAATACTTTATATAGTTTCATAGCATGTTATTAGCACAAGACACTACCACCTTGAGCAAATACTTTGAAAAGTATTGAAGATGTCACGTGCGTTTTGTTTTACTGGAAATCCGAAGGTACGTATTGTTTCCCGGTTTGTGTGACATCTTGGTAGGTGCAGTTAATAACATAACTAGTAAATCTGTCCACGTGCATATGATATATTAGAAAAGTTTTACATGTTGACTTTCTGTCCTCGATGGTTAATTTCAACCTTCATTGTACAACCTACTGAATACATCAAAATATGTGCTAAGTCTTCAAATTGGCCTATTCAATTATCAACTTTGTTTACTTTGCTCGGATAATCATGTTGATTGATATTATTACTGAAAGTAGTTGTATGGTCAGAATATACAACCATTTATGTATTGTGTTTAAAATTTATACAAGGAGATCTATAAATCATAATAAGTGTCATTGGTTAAGTGTAAAACGATATATTCATGTCTAATCGCACAAAGAGGGGGTAAGACTTCAAGTTCAAGTCTTGATGCACCGTGATGAAATTAAAGATGTTGGGTTCAAGTTCCATCGATTAATGGTCTAACACACCTTTATATGGATAAGACGTTGAGTTTGAGTCTCTATGCACCATATTGAGGATTTAATAATGACTAATGCAAAACAATGTGTGTTTTCGATGAAAAGTAGTCATGAACCCTAATAAATTGAAATCGCTCCATTCCCTAAAGTGAATGTGGTAGCAATGCATAATATGTTTGAAAAAGATAAGTAATTGAATAATGCACATGAATATGGAATGAGGTACTAAAGCTATCATAATTTGATATACTCACACATTGTGTTCCACTCATGATAATGGGAGAACTTTTGATAAATGCTAAAAATATATATCTATTCTCTAAAGTGAATGAGGTGTAAGCCACCATGCTAGGTGTGGAAAATATCGCGACCTTTAGTCGTGGATGTGGTTTCACCAAGAATGTCTCTGAGCAAGACATGTGTTATAGAAAAGTTTCATGTTTTATCTTCAAGCTTGCGTTGGACAAGAATTAATGCAATTGAGGCACATTCTGTTGTAAATAAGAACTTTACTTACTTTCATACTTTGACATGATCGTCTGGGACATCATGCATGGGTCAATAATGATGAGGCGAATTATAGATAATTCAAATAGACATCCATTAAAGAACCTAAAGATTCTTTCAAATGATAAATTTTCTTGTACTGCTAGTTAGAAAGGCAAGTTAATTTTGAGACCATCACAAACGATAGCAAAGATTGAGTCATTTGCGTTCTTGGAACGTAGAAATGGGATATTTGTGGACCTATTCACCCACATATTGGGTTGTTTAGATACTTCATGGTCCTAATAGGTGATCCTTCTATATGGTCTCACGTGTGCTTATTGTCATCTCGTAA
The DNA here is from genome assembly GCA_036553675.1 of Solanum okadae. Lineage (NCBI taxonomy): Eukaryota > Viridiplantae > Streptophyta > Magnoliopsida > Solanales > Solanaceae > Solanum > Solanum okadae. Next base: position 31,411,793 of record CM071682.1, read on the forward strand.
CTTGGTATTTGCAAAATTGTTGCCACAAATAATATGATTCTGATAGTCAAATTAAGTCCATTCGCCTTGATAATAATGTAGAGTTTTCATCCCAAACATTTAATGATTAATACCTATCAATTGGGATTGAATAAACTCAATACTAAAGTGAATGTGATAGTGAAAAATAAAGCTCATCAATATGGATATGCATTTTATCGTGATGGGATCACGACTCACCTTTCGAAGAGGTAGAGTGATTGAGAAGAAATGAATCTTAAAATTACTCTCGGATTAGTAAATCTAAATTTTGCTCATATAATATTAAATTAGAAATTTACTAAAGCAAAAAAGGCACATGGCATAGTAAACTTGGAGTTTACGGGTACTAATAATTTTATTGGTTGACATCAATAGTTTGGTCATCCCAAAGATGTGCATACTGAGTAATGGATATACATTGAAAAACTAGAAGATTCTTCAAGAATTCTTTTGTTGTTTGTCCTCATGATAAGTTGATTGGATCACTAATGTTGAGACTAAATTCCTAAATTCTGAAAAGTATAAAAGGTGAATATGCGTTCACCTATCATGCGATATGATAAAGAGATGCATTTATAAGATAATCACATGTGCGTTTGTTGTTAACCTGAAGTTTGACATTCACAAAATTGTGTGTGCAAGATAATTGAGTTAAGAGCACAACTTTCTGAATATGAAATCAAGATAATTTATTTTGATAATATTGATAAATATCCAAGCTGATGTGACATTAAATAACTAAAATAAATAGTCAATCATTGCTTATGAGAACAAAGTTTCATCGTCTGAAATATAATATATTACATACTGAAGTAGTTGAATGCATCAGACCAATAAATTATGATCAATTTTTCTTTCAATTGATTTATGATCATGGATCAAATATTTTTCATCTGATAATTTTGATGTGCGGTATTGATATGTTCAAATTACACCTCCCTAAAGAAGTATAGGTGATCGTTGTCAAATAAAGAACCCAACTTGTAGGTTTGGGTCGATCCCACGAGAAATATGTTCAGACTTAAACTTAACTCACTATTATATCCGTTTAGTCAAACTATTTTCGAGACAAGTAAATAAAGGGGGGGGGGGGAGGGGTTTATGAAACAAATAACTAATTGTTGTTTAAGTGACAAGTGAGCAAGATTTAAACTTCGAGTTATCAATATGAGAAAGAAACTAGGGTATATGTGTTACCCATAAGCTCTTAACGCGGTAATCCTAATAATAGTAATTCTTTCCTAGTGTTTTACATGCAAAGTTGGTAAGATAGGTATCCCTAAGTGATTGGTCCTCCAAATAGGGAATTTCACCCCGAACCTTGGTCCGGCTACGTGTGTATACCTTACTTACCCTTACCTTTACCTCATATTAGATATCACATCAATGTATGGCTTAGTTTTCACCCTCGCACCAATTGATATTAGACTATTAGATAGTAATACACTAAATCTATGTTAATAATTCTTTTCTTATTAACTACCTCCTTGGTCCAGCAAGTAGAAAGAAGGCGAGTTCTAACTCCTGCACTCGTTAAAAAGACTTCTAAGAGAAAGAATTACCAATACATGCATAAACACTATTCAACAATTACTTAGTTATTATTTATACGTTGTTAATTGCTCATGGTTCCCACAACCCTAGTTGTGGATTTAGCTACTCATGCTTGAAAGAACACAATTCATGTTTTGATAATAAGAATTAATGAACCTACGTTTAGAGTAGAAGAAACCCGAAATCTCAAACTGAATTTCAAAGCAAAAATCTTATAAATCGAAATGTGAAAATCAAATTGCAAAGTTTGAAAGTTAATTCAACAAAATATCAAGAACTAAAAGTGAACAATAATGTCTAACCCCCAAAAATGAGGTTTACATACCCTATTTATAGAAAAACATGTCCTAAACAAAAAGGAAACAAAATAAGAAAATAAACTTCTGGGATGAAGCTTTGATTGACGACGTGACCTACGGACCGTGGGTCAACCTACTGTCCGTAGGTCCCCTCCGTTGGTCAACACTTAGAACTTTTCAGCAGAGGCTGGAACCTTCAACTCCCAGTTTATCAATGACAGAAGTGCACGACGGATCGTTGGTGGACCTATGGTCTGTGGGTCCTCTTTGGCTCCTCACTTAGGAATTTCATCAGGTACTAGAACTTCAACTCTCTGAAAACCTTCTATGGATGTGTAGGACGGCCCATAGGTCGACCTACGGTCCGTGGATCGCTTCGTAGTTCCACACTTGGTTAGACTTCCCTGATGCTCCTATCTACGCCTACCCATCGATGGACCGTCACAGGACTCACAGTCCGTAGGTCCTTCCGTGGATGACCACTTTTGCAAAATTTCAGTTGTCATCTCACTCAACCACTTCAAAGCCTATTTCCTGCAAACATTAGGTCCTTCCATGGGTGGCCACTTCTGCAAAATTTCAGTTGTCATCTCACTCAACCATGTCAAAACCTATTTCCAACAAACATAACACATAAAACATTATTTTCAATACAAAATGGCCCTAGACACACACAACTCTTAAGTGAAATATATCAAAAATACCATAAACTCACGGTGTATCAACACCCTCAACTTAAATATGTTGTTTGTCCTCAAGCGACACACTAACACTCTAAACGACACTTGTGTAGAAGCAGACATACAAACTCAAGCAATCACGTGGCCATTTCAATCCATTCCCTTTTCTCAGTGCAAATCTTTTATCTTAGACTCAACAAGCCAACTCATATGGATCAAAACATGACATAGATCGACCAACATACACCGCACCATACATCATTCACAATCGCCAAGGTATCAATATTTCAACAATGTAACTAGTGCCCTCACTTTAAAAGAAATCATTTTTCACTCACAAGAGATATGACTTTCAAGTTTTTAGGATTCATTCAACACTCACACTCAGAAGTGACTTCAAGTACTGTTAGTGCTCAATACCATAGCCTTGCCTGTATTTTTACTGCTTAGACTCTTTAAACTAGTTTATAGGATCACTATAGGACTTTCTTAGCTTGTAACATAGGCTCAGGATCAAGTGTGGTACATTTGGGTAGTTTTTAGTGATTTTCTTCCCTCCTTGACATTACATTGGCTTTTTACCTATTTTCTCAACCTATTTTTGACATCCTTTCATTTTACTTTATTTCCCTTGACTTTTTTCAATATAGATGTGACCTTTGACTTTTTAGCTCATATTTTTCTTGTTTTCTTCTTTTTCTTTCTCTTTATTTTTCTTTATTTCATTAAGCACTTTTGTAATTCATCTTTTATTTCTTTTGCACGAAGTCACATCATTTCTTTTCTATTTATCTCTTCAACACAAAACTCTTTTCATACCCTTTTTATTTTGGTTTCCTTTATTATAGCCACCCTCAACTTATGTATTTTTCATGAGTTGAGGTGCACAATATCCGATGTTGGACCAGGGCCAAGATCAAGGTAACTTTTTGAATTAGCCATTCTCAACTTAGGCTTTTGGCCTAAGTCAAGGTGCACATGTCCAAGGAGGGACCGGGCCAGGACAATTATTTTAGGGAAGGTGAGTTAGGTGAATCAAAAGAAATGGTCTATTTTAGGCTTAAATATTTGGATCAAAGGGAACATTGATTTCATTTGGTTAGATCATTTTAGGCTTAAGTCGACTAATTTGAACAAGGGCCTATGATCACTTCCCAACTTCTTGCATAGATCATCTTAGCAGGACCAACGGGGCAAGTTCTAGATTGGCACATACTGTCTGAAAATTCAACTTTCCTCACACACTTTTGGCACATTATTTCATTACCAGATTATCAGATTACCCAGTTCAAGTTTTAGCTTAAGTCATGAAGTCAAATCGGTTCCTATCATGTCACATTGAGATCCAACACATTAGACTAATCAAGCCTACAAATCTAGCACATTTCATCATTTTTGGACAGGGATAATTTTTTTTCATGCTTTGTATGCCATCATGCTTTCATTTTTCTACTTACTCCTACACATACATTCCCAAACATGCCAGTTCAACATAATTTAAAACAGTGTCTTGGGGGAAAAGAACATAGGCAATAAAACCCAAGAGAGGATTATGAGTTGGGTTACTTAGACTTCACCCTATCACTCACAATCCATTTACCCCACCCCCAACAAATTAAAGTGCAATTGTCCCCAATGCACAAAAAATAAAGAGTAAAGGATCGGGTAAAGCAAACCTGTGGAGCATATACGCCGAAGACCACTCAAGAAGCGAGTGGGTTCGGTTTCCCGGAGCCCGCTGAATCAAAACTTAGAACGCCATCAGTAGCGCTCCCATCAACTATCCCAGAACTCTGAGTAGTGCTCTCATCAACTCTCTCAGCACCATCAGTAGTGCTCACTATGGAGGATGGGCCAACACATACCTCCATAGCTTGCTGCTGTCTATGCTCCCCATCAACTATGGATGCTCTCCAAGCCTCCTCAGTCTGCTGTTGCTCATTATTTCTCAATCTATAGGCCTTAGCTTCATCAGAAGTACGACTAGAGCGGGGCTACTTCCCAGCAGCACGGGAAGAGTCTGGTGGTGGCATGGAATTGCCAAATAATGCATATATCACCACAGTTTCAACCCCCTCTATAGGGGCAGCCTCTGGTGCAGACTCGAGAGGGGATAAAAGGGAGTCCAGATCGGCGCGAAGGCTGGCAAAATCTCTATGGAAGGTAGGTTATTCAATGGTCGGGTCCAGCTTCTCCAAGAATCATAGCTCGAACACATCTAGGCGCTTATGAACGGCCTGATTCTTTTGGTCCATGAGCTGCTTCATCCTTGCTTTGGACTTCTTAATGAGTGCTGCATCCACGGCCTAATGTGCTGTAGTAGTGTGGCCATCTGCGTCTCCGGCTTCACAGCTCGAGCTAGAGGGATGGCGGAGGACCCTGACGAGGGAGTAGCTCTGGATGAGCTAGGAGCCTAACTGGCGGCTGGTGATGGAGGCGCCTGGGCATCTGCTGTAGTGGCTGGAGGGGCAGGGTCATCAACCTGCATCTTCTCCACATCTGCTACGAGATCATCTCCAAATGGTGGCACCTCAACCTGTGGCTCCCTGTGAGGTGCAACTACATTGGCCTCATCCCGAATCAGGCCGATATGCAGAATCTTGGTTTCCTGAAGCAACCGGTCACAATGCCAAACTGGAACAACATCATCCCCATAAAGCTGGAAGATGAGGCAAGGGAATGGCAGGGTAGTGGTGGTCTTGAAGTCCCTCTCATGAATCTCCGCAATCAACATGCGGGAAAATTATACCTCAAGCCCTGCTACCATAGTTGCAACCATCACCAATCGGTCCCATGTGAGCACATTATCCGCCTGAGTAGAGGACACACGATTACGCACAAACAACCAGAAAAATTTAGCAGCAAAAGTCAGGGTCTCCTTCTTGATACCCAAGCTCGGGGTCTGGACCCACTCGACGCGCTCTCCATCAATAGCAAGATGTTGGGCCAACCATCTCACAAGGGACTCCCTCTTCTCAGCATTCCGCTGAAATGCTCTGCTCTGAATAATGCCCATCTGATAGTTGAACTCTGCTATATTTATGGGCAGAGTGTGGTACGGGCGATAGATGAACCTGCGGAGAGTGGTCTCGAAGATGTCAATAGTGAACCATCGTACGTTTGTGGCCTCAAGTGGAGGCTGAGTTGCGGGTTTGTCCCACTTAGAGATGGACCCTCTAATGGTGGCGGCATAGGAATCGTAGAACTCTCATACAATCTCCTCGCTATAGGACCCTAGAGTACGTGCCATCCACTCACACTTGTGCCTCTGAAAAAAATCGTGGATGACCGAAGCGGTGTGGAGGCTACCTGTGAGAACCCGACGCTCCTCTGTGACTAATCGGGAAATCTTATATTGCTCATTTAGTTAGCCAGCATCTGTGTAAATCTGAAATTAGCCTTCCACACACCACCGGTTAGGCTCCGTAGCAACTGTTGGTGGCTTAGTACGAGGGGGTACTAGAGTATCTCCTGTGCTATCAGATTGGGAAGACGAGGCGGTGCTGCCATTAGAGCTCAAATTGGATGGTGACTTAGAGCCAACCGATGAACCGATTGGTGGGCCCCTTTTTTAGACTGAGGGTACTGACCAGGTCGGGAATCACAAGCTGGGCTCGATTCCTTGTAGTGCGAGGAGAAGTAGGAAAGGTCCTGATGTTGGGATGAACATACTCAGTGTCCTCCTCAATGATCATACGTTGCGAAGGAGCGACAAGTTTTGATTTTCCAATAGCGGCATAGGTCGGAGTTTGCTTGGGTGCTATTGTACCTGTGGAAGCTTAGTTAGTACCAAAACAAGCAAATAAGACACATGGGAAAATTTTTAGAACAAGTAAACGAACCAAAACAAAAAAATTAAAAGAAAACTGGGCAGTAACTAAACTTTTGACCCACGGTGGGTACCTACGGTTTGTCGAGGGATCGATGGTCCGTAGGTCACCTCCGTAGGTCAGAGTACCCAAAATTGGGTCTCTGATATGGGAACCACGGATGTGCATAACGGTCTGTCAATGGAATGACAGATCGTAGTCCACACCGTGGTTCGACACTTAGCAAAAACTTTTGTGTGCTACTGGCCAACGGACTCGACCTATGGCTCGTAGACAGCGTCTCGTGGGTCAGTTTGTGCCAGGTTTTCAAATGGTTCATTTCTTGCATTCCTTTTCTTTCAACAAATACAAACAAATTAGGCCTACACATGCATTTTAACAAGTAATTTGGTAGTTAATCATCCTTAGGGTTCCAATTTCACAGAATTTTACAGATTATCACAACAAAACCTATGAACCCTAAGTCAAAACTTCCATTTCGGCCTATTAACTTGGATAATTTGTTTTTAATGAACTACACACTCACATACCATCATACCAAGGGTCAAGTTCCAACTTCGTGAGTTCATGATACAAACAATGAACAGTGAATTCAAAGTCAAGGTGAAGTCGTTTACCTTTTAAGTAATCGAAGTGGGTGAGTGTGATGATGCAATAGACTCATTTATACCTTTTGCTAGCCCTTTGACACCGAACCCGAACTTCTGGAATAGTTGGGGAATGGAGATGAGGAATTTGGAGGAGAAAATGATGATTTGGGAATTGGGGAAGTGAATGGGGATTGGATTTATGGGTTATTGTGATTAAATGGAGTGATTATGGGAGAGAAAGGGTTTAAAAACGGTTGGGAGGGAATTTTGAATGTGGGGAATGAATTAAAAATGAAAGGTTTTATTTTATAAGGTTGATGTTTGCGTAATCAAGACACAACTTCTAATGCAAGTGTCTACGATCATACAATGTTTAGTAACCTAACCAAGGGTTGGGATTGTTCCCAAGAGAGTGGGAGTGAGAATTATTGGTTAAGTGCGAAAGTGCTAAAGCTAACCATAGCTAAAGACTTTAGCGAATGAAAACATAACAAATTAAAAAGGGCGACGCAAGCGTCAAGTATCAAATGGGGGTTTGTAAGCAAGAAACAACTAAAACAGTGAAAACAAGGAAAAGTACAAGTATAGAGACAGGATTCTTGGGATGTGATAGGAATACGGGATAGACTAAATCATTGGGTACATGCTTTTGATAGTAAATTCATTGAGTATTTGTGACTAGGCTAAACTTTAAGGGGGATAAGCTCTCTCTCGAGCAACTTATCCCGTTTCAAATGTGTTCCTCTCGGACACTCACTTGCCGCATTAAGACCAGCCTATGCCTTAACTCACTCACTCTCTCGAGCTGAGTATGTGGACATGGGACTAGGGTTCGCTCTCTTGAGCTGAACCTCATGTCGACCCACTCACATTGGCCATCAATTTAGTGGTCTTAGTTTTATGACCTCTCTCTCGAGCAAGCCGAAAACACATATATGAGATTATATTTGCAACTACAACCTCATTAAGTTCATCCACAACCACTAAAATAAATCACATTTAAACTACAAATAGACTATCAACAAGAAAGACCCAACAACTAATCTAACCCATATTCACAAAATCACACCCCAAGAATTGGGGTTTTAGCTACGCATGTAAAAGAGATAAAGACGTATACCAATATCATTTTCCATTAATGGGTATGCAAGATTAAGTCTTAAAACAAGCCAAAAGTGAAGAATCCAAGAGACCCTATTCCAATTTCTTGAAGATGAAACCCTTGAAAGCTCCAAGTTCTTCACAACCCTCTCCAAAACTTAGAGAGAATATCTCCAAAACTCTGTCGCAAACTTAATAATCTAAAAACTATATAAAATAAGGTAAAATTTTCTCCTAAGAATAAAAACTGAACTAATATTTATAGTTTTCAGAAAATGTGCTCCGAAGGATCTTACGTCGACGTTAGTCGGGATCGCCGATGCACTCGGCGATCCGCCCTTTGGTCTACTTTGTCGCCCTTCATCATTTGCCTTTAACATCTTTTTGTCCTGGATCATTGGGCAATGTAGTACTGCTTCGCGGAGTTGCTTGGTGATACGTCGACTGCTTCTTTCCACCGCCGATTTGCTCCTTTCCTTCAGGGATCAGTACATTGGAACAAAAGGCGAATATGCGATCTATTAGCGGTTCGCCGAATGGGTTCGGCGATCCGCAGATCTTCATTTCTTTGTTCTTTTAGCTTCTTTTGCTCTATAGTGTCCATGCTTACCCTTAAACTTCAAATACCTGAAACTTAAAGGTTTTCATGAGATATCAGATTAAACATGCATTTGAGGACACTAATTTCATCAAAATATAGCCCTAAATGATTCCAACTTGCGGACACATCAAAGGTGTCCGGGTCGGGTGGGGCAGATCTTCATTTCTTCGTTCTTTTATCTTCTTTTGCTCCATTTAACTCAATAGTGTCCATGCTTACCCTCAAACTTCAAATACTTGAAACTTAAAGGTTTTCATGAGATATCAGATTAAACATGCATTTGAGGACACTAATTTCATGAAAATATAGCCCTAAATGAGTCCAAATCGCGGACTCATCAAAGGTGTTCGGGTCGGGTGGGCAAACCCTAGTTTTTGGACCCACGAGACCCCATTGACGGTTGGTGGGTCAACCTACGGACCGTAGGTCACTCTAAACTTAGAATTTTTAGAAAACTTACCTGGGGTCTACGGACGCCATTCACGGTTCGTGGATGGACCCACAGACCGTCGATGGGTCCATAGACCACTGCACAAATAAAACACCTATCTAAAGAGTTATATAATTTAAAATTAAAAAGAAAATTCCTAAATCGAAAAGAAAAAACCTATAGTTGGCTAGATTGTACATCTTGGGTTTCTTCCCAAGCAACGCTTGATTTAACGTCGCGGCATGACGAAGGCCCCTTGATTACTCAGACTTCATCAAGATAATAGGCCTCAATCACTTCTTGCACACTCTCCAATTTCCCCATGTAGACTTTGATCCTCTGCCCGTTCACTTTGAACCTTGTTCCCCCTTGTTCTTGAGCTCGACCGCTCCATGTGGAAACACTTGAGTGACTTTGAATGGCCCGGTCCACTTGGACTTGAGCTTGCTAGGAAACAATCGCAACCTTGAGTTGAATAAAAGCACCAGATCACCCACAACAAATTCACATTTTTCAATCTTTTGATCATGATACTTTTTTATCCTCTCCTTGTACAAGGCTTAACTTTCATAAACTTTTAGGGGAAACTCGTCAAGCTCATTCATGTCATTCACTCTTTGACTCGATGCGGCGCCACAATCCAAATTCAAATTCTTTAGCGCCCACATAGCCTTGTGCTCTAGCTCTACCGACAAATGGCATGACTTCCCATATACAAGTTGTTAGGGGGACATACCTATGGGAGTCTTGAATGCGGTGCGATAGGCCCATAGAGCATTATCAAGACTCCTTGACCAATCAATTCTATTGCATTCACATTCTTTGCAAGGATTTGCTTTATCTCTCTGTTTGACACTTCAACTTGTCCACTAGACGGGGAATGGTAAGGAGTGGCTACATTGTGACAGACTCCATATTTCTCTAGCAACGCCTAGAACACCTTATTACAAAAGTGGAAACCTCCATCGCTGATAATCGCCCTAGGTGTACCAAATCTGGAGAAGACATTTTTTTTCTGGAATGCGGTAACACTTTTACCCTCATTGTTTGAAAGAACAATTGCTTCAGTCTATTTCGATACATAATCAACCGCAACAAGAATATACTCCATCCCATGTGAACTCACAAATGGACCCATAAAGTCAAGGCCCCAAACATCAAACAACTCAATCACCAATATCGGATTCATAGGTAGCTCTTGCCTCTTTGAAATTCCTCCTTCTCTTTGGCAATGATCACAAGACTTGGCGAAATCATGAGCATTTTGGTGGATGGTATGCCAGTAATACCCACACTGCAAGATTTTATGAGCAATCCGAATACCACTATGATGACCACCAACAGGCGATGAATGGCACACCTCTAGTATACTCATCATCTCAACCTCGGGCACACAACGACGAATAATCCCATCAGCACAAATACGAAACAAGTAAGTCTCATCCCAAAAGAACTTCTTCACATCATGCATGAACTTTTTCCTTTGATGGAATGACAAATCCGATGGCACCAAATCACTTGCCAAGTAATTAGCAAAATATGCGAACCAAGGAATAAGATCATGAGAAGCAACCAAAATCTGTTCGTCTGGGAACGCATCATTAATTTCAGCCTCATCACCTAGCTTGAGCATAGCTTCCTCCTGTAATCTGGACAAATGATCGACAACTTGAGTTTTTGTCCCCTTTCTATATTTCACCTCAAAATCAAACTCTTGCAGCAACAATACCCATCTAATCAACCTCGGGTTTGCATCCTCTTTAGCCATCAGATACTTTAATGCAGAATGGTCAGTCTATGAACTTAGTACCAAGCAAGTAGGATCGAAATTTGTCAAATGCGAAAACCACATCAAGGAGTTCTTGTTTAGTCACCATATAATTCTTTTGAGCCATGTTCAGAGCTTTGCTGGCATAATAGATCGGATGAAGAATCTTCTCTCGACTCTTTCCCAATATTACACCAAGCGCTACTCCACTCGCATCACACATCACTTCAAACGGTTTCCCCTAATCCTGTGAAATAATTATAAGTGCGGAAACTAGCTTCACTTTCAACTCTCCAAATGCTCTCAGACAAGTATCATCAAAATCAAACTTACACTCTTTTTCGAGCAATTTGCACAATGGGTGTCCAATGAACATCCTATAAAAGCCTGCATGCCCAAGAAAACATCTAACACCTTTAACAGAGATATGTGGGGGAAGCTTTTCTATTACCTCGACTTTAGCTCTATCAACCTCAATACCCTTCTCAGAAATCCGATGACCCAAAACTATCCCCTCTTTCACCATGAAGTGTCACTTTTCCCAATTGAGCACAAGATTGCACTCTTCATACCGTTTCAATACCTCAGACAAATGCATCAGACAACCATCAAACGAGTCACCTACCAAAGAGAAATCATCCAGAAATACCTTAATAGTGTCCTCCACCATCCTCCTCATAGTAGCATTCCTCAACTGGTGGTGGTGGAGTTCTAGTTAAGTGGTTTACCGCATTCACCTTTTCTACACCTCCGCTCACATGCTTCAATACCAACCCAAGTTATGTTCTTATCTGATCCATCTTCTTACGAATATCATCGGTAGATTGACTAGGTGCAACTTGAAATGTAAAAGTGCTTCTTTCGGTGTCTGACTTACTAGTGCTCCATGCTTTATTATTTTGGTAAATCTTCTCTAGTTTCTTAGTGATCTCCCCAAAAATGCACTCACCGTATGAACCTCCAGTGATAGTATCAAGCACAACTTTACCATTGTCATCCTGACCTCTGTAGAAGTAATCTTTTAGTGACTTATCATCTATGTGGTGATCCAGGACACTTCTTATGAATGCAGTGAACCTATCCCATGAACTGCTCACAGACTCTCCAGTTAGTGTTACAAAGTTGTTCAGTTTATCCTTGTGATTCAACTTCTTAGACAACGGGAAATACTTGGCCATGAACACCTTGTGCAATTGGTCCCATGTATGAATCGAGTTATAAGAAAGCTCAGAAAACCGTATTGCAGCATCTCTGGTCAATGATAGAGGGAAGACTCTCAACCCTATGAAGTTCATTTCCAACTTCGGTCACCCCACACAACTCTTGCAAACACTCCTCAACTTGGCGATGTGCCCATACGAATCTTCTGAAGCCATACAAGAAAGCAGCCCCCTTGCTGTAAGCATCTGCATCACACTGCTGGTCACCACAAATGTATACCCTGGAGGTAGAGGAGGGAGAACAATAGGTCCTTCTGATTCAACGGTTTTGAAGTCGACCCTGTAATTATCACGCAGTGTTGGTTCTGGTGGATTATGCACCCTCAATGCATCACCGAATAAATTACCACCAAGAACCTGAGCATTCTCATTACCAACACCTTCCTCATGCTCCTATATGACTAGATTATTTTAAACCCCTTGATTATTCATTTTTCTCAAAGTTTTGCTCAACTCTGGATCATAGGGGGTCAATGGTTCACCTTGACTCTGTGTACTTGACATACACTAGAGTTTCACATGTAGAAAACAAAAAACAAAAAATAAAAGAAAACGTAAAATTAGGAAATAATTGACTAAAGTTCAATAATGTAGTTAAACTTAATCCAAAAGCCTTATTCCTCGGCAATGACGCCAAAATTTGATACGCTCAAATTACACTTCCCTAAAGAAGTATAAGCGATCTTTGTCAAATAAAGAACCCAACTTGTATGTTGGGGTCGATCCGAAGAGGAATATGGTTCAGACTTAAACTTAACTCACTATTATATCCGTTTAGTCAAACTATTTCCGAGGCAAGTAAATAAAGGAGGGGGGTTTGTGAAACAAATAACTGATTGTTGTTTAACTGACAAGTAAGCAAGATTCAAACTTTGAGTTATCAATATGAGAAAGAAACTAGGGTGTATGTGTTCACCATTCTGCGCGGAAGAATGTAGTATTGGTTCTTTCTCGAATTATACTGAATGACATGATAAAGGTTTGGCTGGATTATCAAACATTTATACATACCTAAAGATAGCATTCTCAAACAAAGTTTGTTTTCTCTCTCTCCCTCTTATTCTATTGGTTGAGTCTAGGCGAAACTTCTAAGCTTAATGGTTTGTCCCCTTTTCTTTTCTTGGATTAATTTTCATCTTGTTTTTTAAATTTGTGTAGAGTCTCCCACTGAGTTCTTTGCAGATAACAAAAACATTGTTGGTTTTGACATTGTGAGTTTCTTATATGTTTAGGATGTCTTATAATTTTAACTTTTTTCTAATGTTATAATCGCACATTAGTTTGATGATTAAGGATGTCTTATAATTTTAACTTTTTTCTAATCCTATAATAACACATTAGTTTGATGATTAAGGATGTCAATGAAGTTCTGTTGCCTTGTTGGCATTTGAGTGATATATTATCTGTAACTGAAGTTGTCAGTATCTAAGGTGCAGTGTTAGCTGCAATGTGAGGTATGTACTACACCGAAGCAAGGTGCATGTCATTTATACAAATGGAAACTCTGCCAAGTCTAAATCCTCAACATTTGCGTTATTACTTATTGTTAACATTAAGTCAACTGTTGCTTACAGTGACTGTTAATCATATAAAATCAATTCATGTTTTACTTCCAGAAAAAGATGGTTTCCTCACTGTGACAACTTAGATCAAATCTGAACAAGGACAAATAATGGAGATGTTCCAGGAGAAATAACTTGATAGAGAAGCAGAATACAAAAATGCAGAAACACCAAAGGATTAGTGGAAAAGAAAAATGAGTGCAATCAAAGGGTAATCATAGTCTCTCCATAGAACTATAAATGGAATTTTTAGTTTTTAAGAAAATATTTCTTTGTTAATTTATTTTGATAAAGTAAAGTGAAGTTAATATTCCTCTTGGTTAATAGCCGTTATGTTGGAGAGCAACAACTAGCACCTCAAAATTAAGTAAAATTTAGGTACCTTTAATAAAGAAAAGGTTGAAAAATTAATCTCCATATGCCCCATGATTAGCATATAATCAGACTGTTAATAACTCATCAATGAATCCTTATACCCCTCTTGAAGAGATGTTCCTATATTCATAATGATAGTAGAGTAGGTGGAGTTTTTTTTTGGAACTGGTTAGTTGTAGTGTAGGTGGATGTTTTTAAGGTCACACATTGTTGCCATTAGCCAACAAAAGAGAATCGACCACATTGAAGGGCATGTTGAAGGCATTAAATAAAATAGGCTCTATCTTTTTTAATAGCTCAATATTTTCATGACGTGGAACTTACTTCAACAATGATACGCTAAATGCATTGTTAATCAATTTAGTCTTTCCAAATTTTTAGCTTGGGAAATGTCTTTACACTTCTTTGAGAATTTAGTTTCATTTCCCTGAGATCATGGAGAAGACATATCCAGTCCAATGAATTTCAATCCCTTATCTCTCGGCTCGGAAGGGCACCAACGGTCGTGTTATCATACATGATAGCTGAGATAAAAGCTATGTGAGAACTTGTTGAGAATACACTTGATTCTGCTGAATCCATCTTAGAACTTCCAGTTGTATAGATAACCATGTAAGTGATTATTTTGTGTATTTTAGATAACTACTTCAATGAGCTAACATAGATCCATTAATGGGAACCTCTCTTCAAAGCTTAGTGTTGTTTTTTGTTTTGCTTCTGTAGTGAAGAGATTGGCAGAAGTAAATTAATTTCCATGATTGGTCAGTCTGACCATGAATGTAGAGATGAATCCCTATATGATGATTTTGAGACAGCAAAGGCTCATGAGGTGTGTAAGCAGTGATTTACTCTCACTTAGATGTCATTGTGATTTATATCTTATGCTCACTATTTGACATTTAGCAAATTTCATTAGTGAAATATTTTTCTAGCAAATTTCATTAGATGACATTGTGATTTTTCTAACTATTGTATCTAGAAAAGACTTGCCAAGGAATCTCGGTTCTATAGATTCAAGCAAAGAATGTTGCTCTTTGGAAGAAAGTAAAATACCCTGCAGCTACAAAGGCAGCTAAGGGTAGGGAGGAATCATATTATAGGGTGACATGAAATGTATGATCTATTTGTCTTTGTTCTTTTGTATGCTGACTCTGCTCTAAGTATGAAAGACTAGAAAAGTACATTTTTGAATTAAATCAATTTGACAAGATTATTCTTCCCTAAAAGACTTTAATTATTGTACTCTATTTCTAATATAGGATAATGAAAGAGGAATCCCACATGATGATATCCCGAACATGTTGGGACAAGGTTTGATGTGCTTGTCATTTCCAGTTATTTACCAGTGGAAGCTTTTGCATGTTCCAGCTTTTTGTTATGTTCCAACTTCTTTTATTTTTTTAAACTTCAATTCGGAGGAACAAAGGTGTTTTGGACGTTTGATATATTCGTTTCAACTTTCATCTCTATATTTGTTTAACTATTATATATATATTTTTATATTTATCTTGTTTGTTTTTTATATTTTAATTATTATAAACTTTAAATATGGATCCTATTAAAAAAAGTAGTGGTAAAAAATCAATTTATGGAAAAAAATGTGCTACTAGTAAGGTTGGGGGAGGAAGTAGTTCTTATTGCAACCTATATTTTAAACTAACACCGACGATTATACTCATGTTGACGAAACTTTTTTTATTTCATGTCCCACTATTTTAGAATTTAATTCTGAATATTAAGTAGACCATGAGACCTTAAATAGATGGTTTGCTAATTTTGAGGAAGTGTTGGAGGAAGAAATAGAAATAAAAAATCATGACTTAGATGACTCCCCTACTAGTCTCGACAAAAAATTACTGCACTAAAATGATCTCCCCCTATAACATGTGTTCGGTTTTACTGAAAACTCTTTTGACCTCTAGGGGAGAACAATCTGTGCGGTTATATACGTGTTAATTTCACATATTAAGAAGTTGGGTATGTAAACCTAAGGTGACCTTGGGTCTTTAGTTTGTCGGTTTCATGTAATGTGTGGCCTTCTGTAGGACTTCACAAAGGTTAGTATTGTGGAGCTTATTTATGCACCTTTATGTTGTTGATTATAGTCAATTTGTGGTGTTTCGTGTGCCTAAATTTTATTGGTTTTATTTCTTTTGTGGCATTGCTATACAAATTTTATTATTGTTCAGGATATTTGTTGTTTTTCGTGTGATTTATTATCAGGGGAAATGTATTTAAGGGCCTAATAGCTCTTACAACATCTTTGTTGTGGCAGTAGCATGAAACTTGTGCACAAAAGAGTAGTGTCGAGTCATTTTCATTGCCTAGAGCATTTGTGTAACACCATTTAAATGTGATTGGTTAATGTTGTGCACAAATGAAAATGTTTAGAATGTGACAACTATAACCGGTGTCATGTAACGTTTAAACTCTATTGTCATACATGTAGGGACATAATATTGCATAAACTAATAAATTCACTTCCATTTTGTGTATGATTGATCTATCGGAACTCCTTATAGACATTTTGGGTGATGTACGTATGATAGTATAAATGCAATAAGTAAATGTATCGTCTACTATAGGCTTACAATGATGGGGGATTCTATTTAGATATTAGCCTAAGGGAAAGGGTGGAAAACATGCAGGTATAACGTTATCTTAATTAAATGATATGAAAGTCAAGCTAACAGTTAAAAGCCTCACATCAATCCTTCATCGCGTTTTATTTTTCTCTTTGTTTGGAATTTAGTGTGTCAGGTTTCGCATGTGTACATGACTATGGAACTTGAAGATGGTGGTGTCATGAAGGTTCCTTGAGAACATGATTAGAAAATAATTTTTCAGAGGAAGTGTAAAACAGAATTAGAAAAGCATTCAATAGGAGTATGAATCTATGTAGCATATGCAACCATTTAAACTAACAGTTCGCTTTGCCTCGAGGCTGATTTCACGGTTTTCTTCTTGGATTATTTTTATCCTATAATTAGGATTATCGAGTAGATGGTCTATCACAAACAACTTCTCGACCCCAAGATTTGCTTACACCATTCCCTTTTCAAACCTCACTTTTTGGGACTGCATTGACTATGTTGTTGTTGTTGTTTTTGTAGTGTAAGTGCTCCTCATTTTGCGAATTGATTTGGTTGATTTATGATAGTTACAATTGTGGGTGTTCTTTGTTGAATGCTTTTTTATTACCTATGGAAAAAATTACTTGTTTAATAGTATCTTCCATACTTGAATTCTATGATTGTTTTTAGAGTCAGATTTTGATTTTGTAGTTTAAATACTCGTTCCATGAATTTTGTGTGCTATATAATCTCTGTATCCTTTGGCATCTTCATCTTTGTATTGTGTAGAGAAGTTAGGGTGGTTCGTAAATTTCTAGCACATCATGATGTTCTAACTAAATAATATCAATATCTTGCAGGATAATGCACAAAGAATTGTTGAATAATATCTTCCAATCCACGAGTGAAGAAGGGAGGTCTTTGCACTTCTCTAACATATTCAAACAAATGATTTTTTTTTGCGAATTTGAACTAAGGCTCTATGGTTTTCAGTATCCTTCCACCATGGAGCTCTCCCTTGAAACTTACTTTTTAAATGTTGATCAATTTGCAGGCTATGAGTGCAGGATCGATGCTGAGTTTTCTGCCAGGTTCTTTAGCACTCTTTAAGCATGTTGCTGAGGCTACCAATTATTTCAACATTATAGTCTGTTTTGGTTAGTTTCATCTTATGCTCATTTACAATTTTCTAAGATCATTTTATCCTATCAAACTACTTCCTAATGACATTTACCTTCTCAATCTTTTCCCTGTTGAATAGTAAACGTGCAAATATTATTTTGCTTTGATTGTCCCTTGTATTCTCTTTTGATATTTGGACTGTGAGGACACAGTCTCATTTTTAGTTGGGGGTGCCTCCCTTGTACTTATTTTGTTGATTGTTTCTGCATTATGTGATTGTGCCCTTGTCTAGTGTACTTTTCTGTCTTTGCTATGGATTGGTGTGCCCTTGTCGGGCTTTAATACTGTGTTGGATTGGTCTATTTTAGTTTTTGATTTGTAGTTTATAGCTTTTTTTATAATAAGATTTGGACTGCTAATGGTTAAATTGTTGATTGCTTGTGAGTATTTGATTGGCATTGATTGTGGTGAAGTCTGAGTAGCCGTTGCCAAATAGATCCATGAGGTTGTCTGATGCCAAATCATCTTTTTGGGATGGTTTTGACTTGGTTGGTACTAAGAGCATAGTCATGCATGTGAATAGTGTTGTGCATACCTCTCCATGTTTAAAAGGTTGAGCATGTTATGAGTGGTTTTTTGAAAACTCTTACAACTTTTTTTGTGACTTTTGATTTGGTAGCGATTAAAATGTTCAATGCTACTTGTATTTTGAAAAGGAGTAAGATTTTGAACCATTTTGATTGATTTGTAGGCCATGTGTGCTGAGTTGTTGAATAATGCCTTGTGTTTGCTTTTGTCACCTAGAACTTTCCCGGTTGGTCTTGAAATGTTGGTCTTGATTAAGTTTGGTTGGAGAAATGATCTTAGGCTTTCTTTGATGTTCTTGAAGTCCACTTGGCCTAAAAATCCACCTTTGCACTAAATATATCCTTAGTTGTCCCCTATGATCCCAATCCTTTTTATTGTCAACCACATTACAAGCCTTATCCTTTTTTAAAATGTAACCCTTCCCTCCTTGAACTTGAGGTTGTGAAAGTTGAGGCTAAAAGCCTAAGTGGGGGTGTCATGGGAAATTCGTTAAAGAGATGCTTACCACATGAAGGCTTGATAAAAAAAGAAGGAAAAAAGAAGAAGAGAGAAATTGAGGGATGTATGGAAAGTCTTAAAGAAAGAAAAACCTTTGAGAAAGAAAGAAAAAAAATGAATAAATGAGACTTGAATCCTCCAAAAGATGAAAATGGTTGCATGTGAGGCATCTAGAGTGGAAATAAGAAAAGAAAAATGAAAAATAGTGTGGAATGTTCATGGGTTTGGAAAGTGAAGAAATGTGGAGAAAGTTCAAAATGATGAGTTATTGTATAACGTTCAAGTAGGGTGTAGTCACTTATGCCTAAATGATATTCTAACCTTCCCTAAGCCTATATTACAAGTTTAACAAAGTCCTGTAAGATTTCTAACCAAATGGAGTTGAGTCAGTGTTGGTTAAAAATATGGGCAAGCATATGATGTGACATTGTGTGCATGAGATGATTATGTGTGAATGTGAGTGTTGCATCTTTGTCCCTTGTCTTGTTTACATGTGTGTGTGGTTTTGGGACACTTCTTTCTTGTGAGGGCATGTAAGTCGAAATAGTGGTGATTTTGAAAATTCTTAATTGAGTCAAGTGAGCTTGTGAAAGAGTTAATGAGTTGAGTCATTTCATGAGTTTGAGTTGTTGTCACTTAAATGATTCTTGGTTTTTGAAAATGTTTCATGAGAATGAGAGGATTTCTTTTGAGAAAAGTTTGCATGTGGACTATTTGTTAGTACCAATCGAAGGCATTACCTTTGTGCTTAATTGAGAAAGGGAAATTGATTTGTGGTGTGTCTTGAAATAAGAGCCTCTTGTATTTTTGATTTTCTTTACTTGCGGACCAAAATAGTTTTTAAGTTGGGGGGGGGGGGGGGTGTTTATGATTGGTGGATTTCCACTCATTTGAAGCTCTTTCCATAGTTATTTTGGCTTGCTTTAGTTTAGAATTGGTGCTTTTAATATGTTTTTTTTTTCCATATTTGCATGAAAATGAAATGGAGAGTTGATTTAGGAGATATTTGAAGAAACCAAGTGAACTTGAGGCAAAGAAAGGTTACGAGTTGAATTAGCGAAAGTACCCTTTGCGAAAGCACTTGTTTGGGTATTTTTATTGATCACGACCACTCTTTTAACTGATTTTGAGGGTAATTTGACTGTTATCAATTAGTTAAGATTTTTGTAAAAATTTCTAAACATGTGTCGAATTGTTGTGGTGAATGCACCATCTGAAATTTTTTGATCAAATTGCACTGTCGGTCTGGGAGATTTGGCAGTTCGTTTTCCTAATCTGTTAGAGCCATGAACAGAGCATATTTATGCATAATTAGGAGATCCATCAGTTTCTGTGCGGAAGAATGTTGTATTGGTTCTTTCTTACATGATACTGAATGACATGATGAAGGTTTGGCTGGATTATGAAACATTTATACATAGCTTTCATGTGGTGGAATTTATATCATCTTGATTTGCGTGTATCATTATTAGGTGAAAGTTTATATAAATGAAATGGTCATCTGTTTGGAAGATGAATATGAAAGAGTTTCAAATCTGGCCAAACTTTCTTTCATGAGTTGTCATTTACCTGAACTTTCTTCAAAAGTTAATGATATTTTTGTCTCATGTTATTGTCTCTTCTGATTTATTATAGAAAATGGCCAAGATGGCTCAAGCACATGAGGCTCTTGTAGGTAGATAACAACATTATGTCCCTGAAACGACCCCAAAAATGCCCGAAAATGTGCTTCGAAAACACCTAAAATTGTAATTTCCATATATCTCAAAATCCGTGCATCATTTTGGAAATTCGACTTCATATTCTTATTCAGGGGGTCAAATTGAGTGGGAAATGAGTCTAACCCGAATTTTAGAACAACCGTATCAAAATTCGAAAATCGCAAAAAATGCGATTTTGAAGGTCAACTTTAAAGGGGCATATCTCTCAGCACACAAGGAACTGGAAGGAGCTCAAACTATCAAAATTAAAGCTCTGTGAGTTAGCTTTCCAACGCAATTTGTTTCACCTCATTCCGAGTTAGGATGAAGGAGTTATGACCATTTTCGTAAAACCTGTCCGGCAGAAAATGCAAATTCCAGTAGCCGAAAACACTGTTCACCCGCCTCATTTTTTTTTCTAAGTGTTGGGACGTTTTTTTATAAAAAGGGGACATATCCATACTTAGTCATTTAACTTCAAAACATCCAAAAACTCTCTCTAAACCCTCTCCAAAAATTCCACCAAGATCATCAACCAAATTCAAGGATCCCAAGCTTTAATTCCGGATTCAAGATTCAATCTCAAGCAATTCTCCATTCCAATCTTCATCAAGAATTCTCCAAAGTTGAGGTATGTGGGTTGATTGTGGAAACCTTCCTTTCCACAAGTCCAACCATTTATCCTCTATTTTACTTCAAGTTTATGGGTCCTTATGATCATTTATGAACTCTTGAATTATGGAATTATTACTACACATCCTATTATGGTCTAATTTTGTATATTATCATGAAATGGAATGATTATATGATGTTTATGGTTTTCATGCCTCCATGATCAAATTATGAAGGTTGTTATATATGTATATATATATGTATGTTGTTGGTGGGCTGTTTTATATGGATTTTGAAATTGGTTGGACTTAGTACTATTGAAACACATGATTTTATTTACATGAACAAGTAGCCCACCATATGTTTGATAAAATGCCATTTATAAAATTCTTATGAAATGGAAGGTCCAATGTACGTCCTATGAGTCGGATGATTACATAAGTATTGAAATGATGATGAAATGGATACATGTATATGATTTTCTCTATATAGTGTGTGAGTCGACCAAGCCTAGCTCGGGGGGTTGTAGGCCCGGGTAACCGTATCAAGGGGTTGGTACCTTGGTTGCCTAGTACGGGGGGTAGTAGGCCCGTATAACCGTATCAAGGGGTTGGTACCTTGGTTGCCTAGTACGGGGGGTAGTAGGCCCGTATAACCGTATCGAGGGGTTTGTACCTTGGTTGCCTAGTACGGGGGGTAGTAGACCCGTATAACCATATCGAGGGGTTTGTACCTTGGTCCCTAGCTCGGGGGGTGGTAGGCCCGGGTAACCACATTGAGGGGTTTGTACCTCTTTCGCCTCTCCAAGGGGGTGGTAGGCCTTGGAAATACTATATTGATGGTCACTCACTACACATATACTATGCCCTACTAGATATGATTTTTATATAAGCATCATTATACATATCATCTCATTAATATGCTATCTATCGGGTACGATTATGCATTTTGCCTATGATGTCCATCCCTTGTTGCATTGCATTGCATCCCATATACTTAGTACATTCAAACGTACTAACGCATACTCTATGCCTACATGATGTCACCATGTAGGGACCGGAGCACCGCTTGACCCTCGTCCTCCACGTGGCTAATACGATTTTCTATCAAGGTTATTGGTGAGTCCTCCATTCCGGGGACGTTGCTTATGATCTTTTGCTATGTATAAGACTTTTCCTTTTAGTTATGTTTTGACTATGAGGGTGAGCCCAGTTGTTTGTCTTGGCCCCCGCTAAAGTACCTATATTTAGAGGTGGTGTTGGACAAGTTGTGTATTATGTTTGAGCTTGATTCATCTATGGTATTTATGTATCATTTCTTCTTTTTTTCTTGCTCCCTTAGTCCCGATTTCCCCCTTGATTATGCTTATCGCTTATGGTCATTTTAATTGCTTCCGCGACCAATGATGTGTAAGATACGCTATGAGGCTTGTTTGGGGTTCCTTCGGGTTCCCCATTCGCCGGTCACGTCTAGGCCCTAGGCTTGGGTCGTGACAAACTTGGTATCAGAGCACTAGGTTGATAGATCCTCGGAGTCCAACACACCGCGTTGATTAGAGTCCGATTCATGGTTGTGTTGTGCACCACAACTATGAGTAGGAGGCTATGAGACGTTTTAGGAAATGTTTCCCTTCCCCTTGTTCTAAGTCGTGCTATAGAGTTGAATTAGGTTCTTCCCTAACGGTTGCTCTTTGCTATGCTAGATCATGCCTAATACAAGAGGAAGACGAGCCCGACTTGTTGCATGAGTCATATAAGGTGTCTACTCCTATTGGTGCATGTATTGTTGCTAGGAAGGTCTATAGAAATTGTCCTATTTGCATCTTGCATAAAATATTGCCTTGTGATCTTGTTGAGTTGAACATGGTCGATTTTGATGTTGTTCTTGGGATGGATTGGTTGCATGCATACTATGCTTCCATTGATTGTAGAACCCGTAGAGTCAAGTTTCAATTCCCAAGTGAACCCATTCTTGAGTGGGAAAGCCAAAATATGGTAGTCAAGGGTAGGTTCATCTCTTGCATTAAAGCCCGTAAGTTGATCTCTAAAGGGTGTCTCTATCACCTTGTGAGGGTTAGAGATGTGGAGTCCAAAACCCTTCTTATAGAGTCGGTTCCGATCGTAAATGAATTCCTTGATGTCTTTCCTAATGACCTTCCCGGTGTTCCTCCCGAAAGGGAAATAGATTTTGGCATAGACCTCCTCCCCGATACTCAACCCATTTCTATCCCCCCTTATCGTATGGCCCCGACGGAGTTAAAGGAGTTGAAGGAACAATTGAGGGACTTGTTGGAGAAGGGTTTTATTAGGCCTAGACAATCACCATGGGGTGCACCGGTGTTGTTTGTGAAGAAGAAAGATGGGTCCCTTAGGATGTGTATTGATTACCGGCAACTCAATAGGGTCACCATCAAGAATAAATATCCTCTTCCTAGGATTGATGACTTGTTCGACCAATTGCAAGGGGCTAGCCACTTCTCTAAGATTGATCTTCGGTCCGGGTATCATCAAGTGAAGGTGAGGGAGTGTGACATTCCCAAGACAGCCTTCCGGACTAGGTATGGGCATTATGAATTTGTGGTCATGTCCTTTGGGTTGACCAATGCACCGGCTATCTTCATGGACCTAATGAATAGGATCTTTAAACCCCACCTTGATTCCTTTGTTGTGGTCTTCATTGATGATATTTTAATCTATTCGCATAGCGAGGAAGAACATATGGGTCACTTGAGGGTTGTGTTGCAAAGATTGAGAGAGGAGAAGTTGTATGCCAAGTTGAAAAGTGTGAATTTTGGTTGAGGGAGGTTGCCTTCCTAGGTCATGTGGTGTCGGGGGATGGTATTAAGGTAGATCCTAAGAAGACCGATGTGATTAGAAATTGGCCTAGGCCATTGACCCCGTCGAATATTAGGAGCTTCTTGGGCTTAGCGGGTTACTATCGGAGATTTGTGAATGAGTTTTCTTCTATTGCTTCTTCCATGACTAAGTTGACACAAAAGAAGGCTAAGTTTGAGTGGACTGACGAGTGTGAAAGGAGTTTTCAAACCTTGAAAGATAAACTTGTGTCCGCTCCTATATTGTCACTACCGGATGAGCTTGAGGGATTCGTTGTGTATTGTGATGCTTCTAGAGTTGGCTTGGGTTGTGTCCTAATGCAAAATGGTAAGGTGATAGCCTATGCGTCTAGACAACTCAAAGTGCATGAAAAGAACTATCCTACGCATGACCTTGAATTAGCCGCGGTGGTGTTTGCTTTAAAGATTTGGCGTCATTACTTGTATGGGGTACATGTTGATGTGTTCACCGATCATAAGAGCCTCCAATATGTCTTCACCCAAAAAGACCTCAACTTGAGACAAAGAAGGTGGCTAGAATTTCTTAAAGATTATGATATGAGTGTGCATTATCATCTCGGTAAAGCTAATGTGGTGGCGGATGCTTTGAGTAGGGTGTCTATGGGTAGCCTAGCTCATGTTGATATTGGTGATAGGGAAATGGCTAGGGAGGTGCATCGGTTGGCTAGGTTGGGGGTTAGGTTGGAAGAAATTAGTAATGGTGGTGTGGTCGTTGTTGATGGTGCTAGGTCTTCCTTGGTTGATGAGGTAATAGCAAAACAAGATCTTGACTCTTCCTTGATAGAATTGAAGGCCTTGGTGAAAGAGGGTAAGGTGGAAGTTTTCTCCCAAGGGGGAGATGGTGCCCTTAGGTACCAAGGTAGGTTGTGTGTGCCTTGTGTTGATGGTTTGAGGGAGAAAATTCTTGAGGAGGCTCATAATTCTTCCTACTCCATTCACCCCGGTTCCACCAAAATGTATAGAGATTTGAGGGATGTGTATTGGTGGGGAGGCATGAAGAAGGACATTGCAAAATTCGTCTCCGGTTGTCATAGTTGTCAACAAGTCAAGGCGGAACATCAAAGGCCGGGTGGTCTAACCCAAGACATAGAGATTCCTACTTGGAAGTGGGAAGAAATTAATATGGATTTTGTAGTTGGTTTACCCAAGACTAGAAAAGGTTTTGATTCTATTTGGGTGGTGGTTGATAGGATGACAAAATCGGCTCATTTTCTACCGGTAAAGACAACATATGGGGCGGAAGATTATGCAAGGTTATATATTCATGACTTGGTAAGGTTGCATGGGATTCCTCTATCCATCATATCGGACCGTGGTACTCAATTTACTTCACACTTTTGGAAGTCCTTTCAAAGGGGTCTAGGTACGAGAGTTAAGCTTACTACGGCCTTTCACCCGCAAACGGATGGACAAGCCGAAAGGACTATCCAAACACTTGAGGATATGCTTAGGGCTTGTGTATTGGAGCTTAAGGGTAGTTGGGATGATCATCTTCCATTGATTGAGTTTGCCTATAACAATAGCTATCATTCTAGCATCGGTATGGCTCCTTTTGAGGCTCTCTATGGGAGACGTTGTAGATCACCGGTTGGGTGGTTTGAGGTTGGTGAGGTGGCCTTGTTAGGACCAGATCTAGTTATGGAGGCTCTTGAGAAGGTTAGGATGATTAGAGAAAGGTTGAAGACGGCCCAAAGTCGCCAAAAGTCCTATGCCGATGTGAGGAGAAGGGCTCTTGAATTCCAAGTTGGTGATTGGGTCTATTTGAAGGTGTCACCCATGAAGGGTGTGGTTCGTTTTGGTAAGAAGGGCAAGTTGAGCCCAAGATACGTGGGTCCTTATAAGGTGATGAGGAGAATTGGCAAGGTAGCTTATGAGTTGGAATTGCCTAGCGAAATGGATTTGGTTCATCCGGTATTTCATGTGTCTATGTTGAGGAAGTGTGTGGGTGATCCGAATGCCATTGTGCCTCTTGATGTTGTGGGTGTTGTTGAAGATAATTTGACCTATGAAGAGGTTCCGGTCCAGATTTTAGATAGACAAGTGAAGAGGTTGAGAAACAAAGATGTGGCTTCCGTTAAGGTCCTTTGGAGAAATCAACAAGTTGAAAGTGCTACTTGGGAGGCCGAAGCGGACATGCAAAGGCGATATCCTTATCTTTTCCACTCCACTCAAGCTTAAGGTATTGATCTAAACCCTTAATAAAATCTCAGGTCTTAAGTTCAGCCACCATGTCATTGCATACATTCAGGTTTAAGTTGACAAGTTCATTGTGGTTTCACAACTATGTTGAGGTTTTTGAAATGAGGTGTAAGTGCATTGTTGCATCCCTATGTGGGCTGAATTTGCCATGTTTGTGTTTCTCATGTACGTTTCTTTGACATTCGGGGACGAATGTTCCCAAGGGGGAGATATTGAAACGACCCCAAAAATGCCCGAAAATGTGCTTCGAAAACACCTAAAATTGTAATTTCCATATATCTCAAAATCCGTGCATCATTTTGGAAATTCGACTTCATATTCTTATTCAGGGGGTCAAATTGAGTGGGAAATGAGTCTAACCCGAATTTTAGAACAACCGTATCAAAATTCGAAAATCGCAAAAAATGCGATTTTGAGGGTCAACTTTAAAGGGACATATCTCTCAGCACACAAGGAACTGGAAGGAGCTCAAACTATCAAAATTAAAGCTCTGTGAGTTAGCTTTCCAACGCAATTTGTTTCACCTCATTCCGAGTTAGGATGAAGGAGTTATGACCATTTTCGTAAAACCTGTCCGGCAGAAAATGCAAATTCCAGTAGCCGAAAACACTGTTCACCCGCCTCATTTTTTTTTCTAAGTGTTGGGACGTTTTTTTATAAAAAGGGGACATATCCATACTTAGTCATTTAACTTCAAAACATCCAAAAACTCTCTCTAAACCCTCTCCAAAAATTCCACCAAGATCATCAACCAAATTCAAGGATCCCAAGCTTTAATTCCGGATTCAAGATTCAATCTCAAGCAATTCTCCATTCCAATCTTCATCAAGAATTCTCCAAAGTTGAGGTATGTGGGTTGATTGTGGAAACCTTCCTTTCCACAAGTCCAACCATTTATCCTCTATTTTACTTCAAGTTTATGGGTCCTTATGATCATTTATGAACTCTTGAATTATGGAATTATTACTACACATCCTATTATGGTCTAATTTTGTATATTATCATGAAATGGAATGATTATATGATGTTTATGGTTTTCATGCCTCCATGATCAAATTATGAAGGTTGTTATATATGTATATATATATGTATGTTGTTGGTGGGCTGTTTTATATGGATTTTGAAATTGGTTGGACTTAGTACTATTGAAACACATGATTTTATTTACATGAACAAGTAGCCCACCATATGTTTGATAAAATGCCATTTATAAAATTCTTATGAAATGGAAGGTCCAATGTACGTCCTATGAGTCGGATGATTACATAAGTATTGAAATGATGATGAAATGGATACATGTATATGATTTTCTCTATATAGTGTGTGAGTCGACCAAGCCTAGCTCGGGGGGTTGTAGGCCCGGGTAACCGTATCAAGGGGTTGGTACCTTGGTTGCCTAGTACGGGGGGTAGTAGGCCCGTATAACCGTATCAAGGGGTTGGTACCTTGGTTGCCTAGTACGGGGGGTAGTAGGCCCGTATAACCGTATCGAGGGGTTTGTACCTTGGTTGCCTAGTACGGGGGGTAGTAGACCCGTATAACCATATCGAGGGGTTTGTACCTTGGTCCCTAGCTCGGGGGGTGGTAGGCCCGGGTAACCACATTGAGGGGTTTGTACCTCTTTCGCCTCTCCAAGGGGGTGGTAGGCCTTGGAAATACTATATTGATGGTCACTCACTACACATATACTATGCCCTACTAGATATGATTTTTATATAAGCATCATTATACATATCATCTCATTAATATGCTATCTATCGGGTACGATTATGCATTTTGCCTATGATGTCCATCCCTTGTTGCATTGCATTGCATCCCATATACTTAGTACATTCAAACGTACTAACGCATACTCTATGCCTACATGATGTCACCATGTAGGGACCGGAGCACCGCTTGACCCTCGTCCTCCACGTGGCTAATACGATTTTCTATCAAGGTTATTGGTGAGTCCTCCATTCCGGGGACGTTGCTTATGATCTTTTGCTATGTATAAGACTTTTCCTTTTAGTTATGTTTTGACTATGAGGGTGAGCCCAGTTGTTTGTCTTGGCCCCCGCTAAAGTACCTATATTTAGAGGTGGTGTTGGACAAGTTGTGTATTATGTTTGAGCTTGATTCATCTATGGTATTTATGTATCATTTCTTCTTTTTTTCTTGCTCCCTTAGTCCCGATTTCCCCCTTGATTATGCTTATCGCTTATGGTCATTTTAATTGCTTCCGCGACCAATGATGTGTAAGATACGCTATGAGGCTTGTTTGGGGTTCCTTCGGGTTCCCCATTCGCCGGTCACGTCTAGGCCCTAGGCTTGGGTCGTGACAGTCCCCAGTCTGGTCCCATCCTTTGGAGCTTGGAGCAGATATTTTGCAAATACTTTTGTTCTGCTAACTGGAATACTCTCCGGCCAATAACATGCATCAGATGTTAGTTTGCTTGTCCATGGTTTTGTAGGTATTATGATGCATTCAACTTCTAAGTTCATATCTGGTCATAGTGAACTCATGGCTGGTGTACTTGCTGTCAGAGGAGAAAGGTTTTTCCTCTATTTCACATACATTTCATAATTTGATTTATTGTTATGTTATGGTTGAATATTCTTAGTTGTCTTGGGTATTTTTTGGTATCCTAAACCAATAATCACATTAGGAGCTTGACTATGGTGAACGTGAGTTTGTAAGTAGACCCATTATTGGTTTCTCTAGCAATGTTCGATCTTGTGTATTCGTTAGTGAACGATCCTTGCCTTACTCCTGGTTGTAAGCTCAATCTTATGGAGTCACTTAGGTTTAAGGCTTCGTATTTGGAGTAAGCATATAAGGAAAGTTTTTTCCCCTCCTTTCTACTCAATCTTGGGTAAGTGTTTCTGAAATAGTCTCGTTGATAAGTGTTAAATCAATGCTTAAATTGTTGAAATGTTGGGTTGTTTTTGTTTGTGTGGGGATTAATTAAGTTGAGGGCTAGATAGTTCATTAGTTCTGGTTGAGATTGGGGGCACACCTTGTGTGAAAATTGTGCCTAAAAGGCTGCCACCAACATGTTTGATGAAATGCCCCAACCGGATTTTGAATTCTAGAGAAGATGACTGAATAAGAAAACCCTTTAATACAAAATTACTAGCATTCTATGTGTCTCTCTATAATCTTTTTCCCTCAAATTGCATATCAATTTCCTGCTAAAGTCGGGTACGAGGTGTTGCAGAAAATTGAAGCATCAATTGTGTGAATTAGTTCAAAGATGCATCCTAAGATGAAGCCCATAAATCAACCCAGCGAGCTTGTTGTTAATATTTTCATCAACTTTGTCTCTATCCGCCAGCTTAATGTTTTGGAACAACATTTGGTATTTTCTTCTAAGGAATAGATAGAAGTTACATAATTAGATGGTTAGGGTTGTGAATAAGTTGTTAGTACTACATTTTATCAAAAAACCATTATGAAGTTTAAATAATATATAGCAGGACTTTCCTTCTTCCTGATAACTTTTGTAGAGATTTGATTTTCTATTATGCTTTTGGTGTTTATTAGTTTGTAACCTATTTATATTTTGACTGTTGAATGTCTTTTAATCTCATCAATGCCATAATTGATCAAACATTCTCTACTTTTGATGCTTAATGTGCTTCTTTGTAGCCTGTATGCTTTAGAGGTGTCGTAATTACTGCAACCAAGTTGTAAAGAGTAAGATTGTAAAAGTATGCAAGAAGTTAACAAGATGGTCATTGATATACGGTGATGTGTATTCCATATTATTAATATCTCAAAATTCCTGTGTCGGCTTTATTCTAGTTTTAAACAATAGTTCTCACTATCAAGTTCCTATCTTTAATTTAGCTTCAAGGCGTGGCTGTAGAAGGATAATTTTTACAATTTTACTCTTTGTCCACATAGTTGATTTTCACAGACATTTCATATGATCCTTATTCAGTTAACCTCAATTATACCTTAATTGTGTATTCCATGACAGTAATATCTCAAATTTCTCGTATAAGCTCTTTTCTAGTTTTAAACAATAGTTCTCTCTACCAGGTCCATATCTTTAGCTTCATGGCATGCCCGTAGAAGGGAAATATTTATATACTCAAAAACCCAAAAATAAAACTTATGATTTCTTTTGAAGATGAGCTGCTCTCTAGTTAAAAAAAAGTTAGTTCTCTCTACCAAGACTATAACCAGTTGATGAGTCCATGATTTGGACTCATTTAGGGCTTTATTTGGATAGATTTAGTGTCCTCAAATGTTTATTTTGTGCCAATAACTGATATAAAATCCTTGATTTCTAGGTATTTGGATTGAGGAACAAAGCATGGACACTAATTTGCAAAAAAAGAGAAAAGGAATGAAGTGAGCCGAAAGAACGAAGTCCCTTTGGCGAGTCGCCAAATGGCCTCTTGACCGCCTAAAGTTCCAGTGTGCCAAGCCCTGAAGGAGAAAATCAATTTGGCGAGAGAAAGGAGCAGTCGGCAAGTCACCGAGTGATTTCGCGATGCAGATTTAGACCACCCAAAGTTATAGAACTTGAGGATGTTGAAGGCCAAAGCGGAAAGGCGATGGAACTGACCAAAGGACTGATCGTCGAACTGATCGGCGATCCCGACTTACTGTGCTGAATGGTCCTTCGCAGCATATTTTTGGCGACTATAAATATATTTTAAAACATTATGCTTAGTATCAACAATTTATTCTGAATAATCATTAGTTTAATTTTCAGTTTGAACTCTGAGTATTGGAGACAAGTTTTCCTTAGCTTTGAAGAATTGAAGTTTTCCATTTTTGAGAAATTGGAAGTGGGTCTTTGAGATTCTTCAATTTGGACATTTGTAAAGATGAAATTAATCTTACCCAGTTGATGGAAACACAATTTGGTAACGATTTTTATCTTTTTATGATGTCTGGCTAAAACCCCAATTATTGGGGTGTGATTATATGATTATGGGCTGATTTAGCTTATGGGTATTACTAATTGTTAGTTTAAATGATGTTTAGAAGTGATTTCAATCATTAATTGTGGTTAAAATTAAAGAATTGTAATCGCAAATGCCGTTCTACCTTCTTATTGTTGGGTTGCTCGAGAGAGAGGTTTTAAAAACAAGATTATTGATTGATGGTGTGTGGGTATTGGGTTGTAATGGGTTCAGCTCGAGAGAGTGAATCCTAAACCCTTTTCCACACATTCAACTCGAGAGAGTGAATGGACTAAGGCATAGGTTGTTCTTATTTACTTGCTTATTGGTGTTCGAGAGAAACCGACTTGATTCGGGGTAAATTGTTCGAGAGAAAGTTTACCTCCTCTATAGTCTATCCTATTCACTGATTTACAACTATTTTCTAATAATTGCATTTACCCATTTGTCTACATTAGCCTATAATCGAATCACATCACAAGAACCCATCTCAATATTTGTTATTTCGTATTATTTGCTACTGCTGTAGTTGTTAATTACAATCTAAAAAAAACCCTGTTGTTTGGCATTCGTGTCACCTCTAATTTGAAATATGTTTTTATTCGTAAATGTCTATTCCTAAGATTGACTTGGACATATTCGTACTTTATTCTTGAATCTTAAACACGTACCACTCCATGTGGGATTCGACCCCAACTCATTTAGTTGGGTTGTCTACTAACTAACGATCGTTGATGCTTAGAACTGGATTAAGTGTCCTTGATAACGTTATTCAATCAAAATGGCGCCTCTGCCGGGTAGTGGTGTTGGTTAATATTCTTTAGTTAAGTTGAATTTTCTTCTTGTTAGTTATAGTTGAATGTACTTATTTTTAGTTTTGTTTGTTTGTTTGTGTTGTGAAACATAAAGTATGAATGTGAACAGAAGAAATAATAGCCAAGTGGGCCACCAAGATGAAATCGGCAACCTCAACGATGTCAATGAGCCTAATGCTAATGGCCCTCATCTTATGGGTGGAATTGGTGCCATTCGCTTGCCGCTGGTTGAAGGGAACGTTGTGTTCCATATTACAAGTACTATGTTGCAACTCTTGCAATTGAAGGGGTTGTTTGGTGGTTTGGCTCATGAGGATCCCCATGAGCATATTAGAAACTTTGTCCATGTTTACGGGTCTTTCTCCTTCCAGAACATATCCCAAAAGTTGGTCCAGTTGAGGTTGTACCCATTTTCTTTAATGGGAGAAGCATGTAAGTGGTTGGATGAATTGCCACAAGAATCAATAACTTCGTGGGAAGAGCTTTTCACCGCATTTCAAGTGCAATATTTCCCTCCTTCGAATATGATGACTCTTCGGGACAAGATTCAGAGCTTTAAACGTTTGGAGGGTGATCCAATTCATGAGACTTGACTGCGATTCAAGAAGTTGGTGCTGCATTGCCCAACTCATGGTTTGCTCGACAACGTATTGCTACAATATTTTTACTGAAGTTTTGATTCTGTGAACAAGGGTACAGCGGACCAACTTTCTCTGGGAAGTTTGGTGCGATAACCTTATGTTATAGCAGCCCAGCTTTATGATGGTATGACCATAATTAATCGGGCTTGGTACACCCGCGAAGATAAGGTCTCCCCTCTCACGTTTAAATTGATCAAGGAGCAACTTGAAAAAGACCAAGAGAGGTAACAGAACAAGGCCAAGATCAGGACACAACTTGACATTTTGTCCAAAAATGTCATGGGAGTTGGTGCCCGAAGTGTCAATGTTGTGGGAGTCGGGTGTGTTAATCCCAATGAGGCCAAGTTTAAAGCATTGTATAACGAATAGGTGAATTTCCTAGCGAACCAAGGAGGTGGTTATCGGTCAAACTACCCGAGGTAGGGTGGTAACCAAGGTTGGAGCAGGGATGAAGGTTGAAAGGATTGTGATAGAGAGCGGAGGGATCGCAACCCCACCTGGAAAGAGAGAGACGGGGAGAAGGATAGATATGTTCCTCTCCAAGAGCGCCAAAAGCCAAAGGATTCCGAGGGTGGTCGGTTTGAGGATATGCTATCTCGTATTCTCAAAAACGTTGAGGGGTCAGACAAGATTTTGAAAGAGATGAAGGAAGATGTGTCAACCCTTAGCCAAACGGTTACCTCCCATTCCGTCTCGATCAAACAGTTAGAGACCCAAATGGGTCATATCTCGTCTCATTTAAACCCGAGACAACAAGGAAGGTTGCCAAGTGACACTATGGTCAACCCCAAGAATGAGGTTTGAGCGTGAAGTTGCATCGTGCCGTGACGTTAACTAAGGAGTTGCTTGGGAGGCAACCCAAGTTTTGTTTGCTTTCTTTTTCATTTTGAAAAAAGGGTGTGTTGAATGTGCAGGTTAAAGTGTGGAATGTGTTTGAAAAGAGCAGATTGGCGAGCAAAAGTACAGTCGGTGACTCACCGAAAAAGTCAGCAAACCTGACTCGGACAACCGTTGGACTCAAGATATTTTGAAATTAGAGTTTGTAAAACTCGGCGAGCATAGGAAAAAATTGGCGAATCGCTGAATAGGTCGGTGATCCAATTTTGTCCGCCATTTGGACCCCCACATTAATAGGAAGTCCTGTAAAACTCGAAGAAGTTAGTGCCCACTCACCGTGTCGCCGAGTGGGTTGGCTAGCGAAACTTATATCACTAAATGGGCGAGAACTGGACAATTTTTGAAGGCCAAAAGTTCAAAAGTTCAAAATCTTTCACATTCCTTCACTTTTCAACTTTCCATAATCACACCCGAAATAGTTTTTCCCATCATTTTGTGTTGTTATTGTGTGTTAGTCGTTGATTGTGTTCGGAGTTAGATTCTTTGCCGCCTAGCTTTACAACTTGTTTATTCGGCTTCTAAGGTTGGTTTTCCAAACCCCAAACTTATTTTTAGCGATTCTTACTCATTTGCAATTGTTCGTATCTTAGTGATGTGTATTGGGCCACTCTAAATCGTAATTGTGTATGTTTGTGCCTGTTTTAATTCAAATATCATGCCTAAACTGCCTAATTGTTGTTTTCCTGAATACTTTGTGCCTTAAATTTTTTCCAAATTATTGGGTTGTCTTGTGTTGTTATTGGGTCTAGTCGGGTGAAGTCTAATTTACCCGCATTTGTGCCAAATGACATATTTTTCCCAATGATGGAGCGGTGACGTCATTCTTAAGGGCAAAAGTCGTCAAATGGCCAAATTGTGCCAAACCGAGAGAAGTCTGAGTATCTCGAGGGCATAGGTGTAATGGGTCTTAGTTTAATTTTCTGGGTGCATAGTTTGATTTTGTTTTCGGGGGCTGCGGGGTTGAATTTGGAAGACGGGGTTGAAAGTAGGCATGTTGGGCCGTTTGGTGAGTTGAGTCGAGTATTCATCTTGCATTAATACACCCATCACAATTCATGAAATTGGGGTCATGGAGTAATTCATGGTTTCATGAGGAGTTTTACTATAAAATATCACCATTAAACATCAATTCATCCATAATATAAGAAAATTAACATAATGAAATCATTTTTAGGAAGAACCCATGGCTAGATTAAAAACCCTAGTTTTATTGAAGAATCTATCAATTTGAAATTAGAGTTGAAGGGCTTTACGGAAGGAAAATTTCGTAAAGTCGGCAAACCTGACTCGGACCGCCGTTGGACTCAAGATATTTTGAAATTGGAGTTTGTAAAACTTGGCGAGCACAGGAAAAAATTAGCGAATCGCTGAATAGGTCGTTGATCCAATTTTGTCCGCCATTTGGACCCCCACATTAATTGGAAGTCCTGTAAAACTCAACGAGGTAAGTGCCCACTCAGCGTGTCGCCGAGTGGGTTGGCTAGCGAAACTTATATCGCTAAATGGGCGAGAACTGGACAATTTTTGAAGGCCAAAAGTTCAAAAGTTCAAAATCTTTCACATTCCTTCACTTTTCAACTTTCCATACTCACACCCGAAATAGTTTTTCCCATCATTTTGTGTTGTTATCGTGTGTTAGTCGTTGATTGTGTTCGGAGTTAGATTCTTTGCCGCCTAGCTTTACAACTTGTTTATTCGGCTTCTAAGGTTGGTTTTCCAAACCCCGGACTTATTTTTAGCGATTCTTACTCATTTGCAATTGTTCGTATCTTAGTGATGTGTATTGGGCCACTCTGAATCGTAATTGTGTATGTGTGTGCTTGTTTTAATTCAAATATCATGCCTAAACTCCCTAATTGTTGTTTTCCTGAATACTTTGTGCCTTAAATTTTTTCCAAATTATTGGGTTGTCTTGTGTTGTTATTGGGTCTAGTCAGGTGAAGTCTAATTTACCCGCATTTGTGCCAAATGACATATTTTTCCCAATGATGGAGCGGTGACGTCATTCTTAAGGGCAAAAGTCGTCAAATGGACAAATTGTGCCAAACCGAGAGAAGTCTGAGTATCTCGAGGGCATAGGTGTAATGGGTCTTAGTTTAATTGTCTGGGTGCATAGTTTGATTTTGTTTTCGGGGGCTGCGGGGTTGAATTTGGAAGACGGGGTTGAAAGTAGGCATGTTGGGCCGTTTGGTGAGTTGAGTCGAGTATTCACCTTGCATTAATACACCCATCACAATTCATGAAATTGGGGTCATGGAGTAATTCATGGTTTCATGAGGAGTTTTACTATAAAAAATCACCATTAAACATCAATTCATCCATAATATAAGAAAATTAACATAATGAAAGCATTTTTAGGAAGAACCCATGGCTAGATTAAAAACCCTAGTTTTATTGAAGAATCTATCAATTTGAAATTAGAGTTGAAGGGCTCTACGGAAGGAAAATTTCCATAAATCTTGACTCCCATACCTAAATTGAAGCTTTACCCACAAATTGGAGTTGAGAAGAAGGATTCTTGAGCCCTATTCTTCAAGTTCTTGAGCTTCTTCAATGGAGGAACTCTAGAGAGAGAAATATTGAAGAGGAGATGGGTCTTCTTTTATTTCTTTTGAAAGTGACTTCCTTGAAGAAATTTCAAGTCTAAAAAGGTTATATACTTATTGGGAAAAGACTAGAATAATGTGGTTTTAATTTTGGAATCAAACTAGGGACCCTTTTAGTTACAACTTAAATTTTTCCCTCCTTCACGACCTAGCTCGCCCAATGGACCCCTTGGCTCGCCAAGGGCACTAGGAGACTCGCCTAATGGACCCTTGGCTCGCCAAAAGTTACAGAATGCTCCTTAAAGGAGACATTCATTTGGGCGATAGGGCAGGCACTTAAGCGATTCACCAAGTGGGTTGGCAAGCCCCGACCTAGCTCGCCCTAAGTTGCAGTAGATAGGTATAGGGGAGGCTGCCCACTAGGCGAGGAAAGGCCATTTGGCTAATCGCCAAGGCTCTTGGGCGATGCCACTGCCCATCGCCGAATGGACCAAAAGAAAAATTGTTTTCCTTCACTTTTCTTAGGTAGTTTAGGTCCTTTCCTTCTTCTTAGAATTTTGCCCCTTTTCATCTTGGCTTAGTTAAGCCTTAAACATTTACAGAAAAATAATTTAGCACACATGTTAAGCTCTAAGGTAGTCTACTAGATTCCGAAGTGTTACATTATATCCCCCTTAGGAGCATTCATCCTCGAATGGTGATTTAGACACCCTACAGAAACAAGACTTAATACTAGCAGCCCAACAAGCATGAAACATATAAACAATGCACAATTCAAAGGAGGAAACATTAACTCCATCTCAAGACATAAACAATGCAATCACAAGGAAGTAGGGGCTACATCCACAAACCAAAAAGCACAAAACTCATCATTTTAAGAGGAACTAACTTCTCCAACTCAAAGCAAGCTCAACACAACAATATGGAGCCAATATTCCATTTCATCAAAAACATAAATAAGCATGTTCAACACAACATCTCATGAAGTCAAATATGCAATCATCATACTAAAGTGCAAACAAATATGAGGAATATAAAAGCCATGAAAACTCAATTTATAAGGAAATCATAAAGAACACTCATAGCACAAATGACTTCCAAAGAACCAAACTCAAGAAAGCTACTTACCTCAAGTTGGGATAGGAGTAGAAGGAAATATATGAGGATAGCGGGACTTCATATCGGCCTCGGCCTCCCATGTAGCACCCTCAACTAAGTGATTCCTCCATAAGACTTTAACGGAAACTACCTCTTTGTTTCTCAACCTCTTAACTTGTCGGTCCAAAATCTCCAGCAGGACCTCTTCATAAGAAAGGTTCTCATCAACTCCTAAACCCTCTAAAGGATGGATGGATACCGGATCACCAATGCATTTCTTAAGCATGGAAACATGAAACATCCGGTGAACCAGAGACAACTCATTTGGCAAGTCTAATTCATATGCAACTTTCCCAACACGTTTCAAGATTTGGTATGGGCCCACGTACCGTGGACTAAGCTTCCCCTTCTTACCAAACCTCATCACACCTTTCATAGGTGAGATTTTCAAGTAGACCCAATGACCAACCTCAAATTCAAGATCCCTCCTTCTAACATCGGCATAAGATTTTTGCCGACTTTGGGCCGTCTTCAACCTCTCTGTTATGAGTCGGACCTTCTCAATGGACTCATAGACTAGTTCGGGACCGATTGGAGAAATTTCACCACTTTAAACCACCAGACGGGAGATCTACACCTCCTACCATAAAGTACTTCAAACGGAGCCATGGCAATAGTATAGTGGTAACTATTGTTGTAGGCAAATTCTATCAACGGTAGATGGGCATCCCAATTACCTTGGAAATCTATGACACATGACCTCAACATGTCCTCTAAGGTTTGAATGGTACGTTCCGCTTGACCATCCGTTTGAGGGTGGAAAGTGGTACAAAGTTTAACATTAGTACCAAGCCCTTGTTGGAATACCTTCCAAAAATTTAAAGTAAATTGATTACCCCGATCCGATATAACCGATAGAGGAACCCCATGCAACTTCACTATCTCCTTGATGTACAATTTGTCATAGTCTTCCGCCGAAAATGAAACCTTGATTGGAATAAAGTGAGCGGATTTTGTCATTCTATCAACAATGACCCAAATAGAATCATGTTGCCTTCGAGTACGAGGAAAACCCACCACAAAGTCCATATTCACCTCCTCCCACTTCCAAGTGGAAATATTTATATCTTGGAGCAAACCTCCTGGTTTTAGGTGTTCGGCCCTAACCTGTAGACAATTCAGACATTTGGCTACAAAACCCGCTATATCCTTTTTCATGCCATTCCACCAATAGATTTCTCGTAGATCATGGTACATCTTGGTGGCTCCCGGATGAATATAATACCACAAACCATGAGCCTCTTCCAAATTTTTCTCTCTCAAGCCATCAACATCTGGAACACATAATCTACCTTGGTACCTAAGCAGCCCATCTCCCCCTTGGGAGAAAGCCTCAACGAACTTGTTGAGAACCGATTCTTTCAACTCCATCAATATAGGATGAAGATGTTGCTTAGACTTCACATCAACCACAAAGGATGATTCAGATCCATGATGGACCACAACTCCACCCTTGGTGGAATCCACTAGTTGGACACCTAATCGGGCCAACCTATGCAAATCACGAACCAATTCCTTCTTTCCATCTTCTACATGAGCCACACTACCCATGAACAATCTACTTAGGGCATCCGCAACTACTTTAGCTTTGTTGGGATGGTAAA
The DNA here is from genome assembly GCA_036553675.1 of Solanum okadae. Taxonomy (NCBI): domain Eukaryota; kingdom Viridiplantae; phylum Streptophyta; class Magnoliopsida; order Solanales; family Solanaceae; genus Solanum; species Solanum okadae. The sequence goes on from CM071682.1 coordinate 31,450,533, forward strand.
GGACACTCATGTCATAATCCTTTAAAAGCTCTAACCACCTTGTTTGTCGGAGATTCGAGTCTTTTGACCAAACACATATTGAAGACTCTTGTGGTTGGTAAACACATCTACATGGACCCCATATAAATAATGTCTCCATATTTTCAAAGCAAACACAATCGCCGCTAATTCAATGTCATGATTCGAATAATTCTTCTCATGGACCTTGAGTTGCCTTGAAGCATAGGCAATCACTTTACCACGTTGCATAAGGACACATCCCAAACCGACTCGAGAAGCATCACAATATACCACAAACCCATCGGTACCCTCTGGTAAGGTCAACACCGGAGCAGATGTAAGTCTATCCTTCAATTCTTGGAAGCTTTTCTCACAAGCCTCCGACCACACAGACTTGTCTTTCTTTTGAGTCAACGCCGTCAATGGAGAAGCAATAGAGTAGAAACCCTCAACAAACCTCCTATAGTAACCGGCCAAACCCAAAATGCTTCGGTAGGAGTTATAGGTCTAGGCCAACCCTTGACAGCCTCCGTCTTCTTAGGATCTACCTCAATACCCATGCCCGACACAATATGACCAAGGAAAGCAACCGACCTTAGCCAAAACTCACAGTTACTAAACTTAGCATATAATTGGTGGTCTTTAAGGACTTGCAAAACTATCCTCAAATGATTCTTATGTTCACCCTCACTCCTTGAATGGATCAAAATATCATCGATAAAGACGATCAGAAATGAATCAAGATATTGTCTAAAGACCCTATTCATTAGGTCCATGAATGCCGCTAGGGCATTTGTTAACCCAAAGACATAACCACAAATTCGTAGTGACCGTACCGGGTCCTAAAGGCCATCTTGGGAATGTCACATCCTCTTACCCTTAGTGGATGGTAACCCGAACGAAGATCTATTTTTGAGAAAAAGTTAGCCCCTTGGAGTTGATCAAACAAATTGTCTATCCTAGGAAGTGGATACTTATTCTTTATAGTGACCTTGTTCAATTGGCGGTAATCAATACACATCCTAAGGGACCCATCTTTCTTTTCACAAACAATTTCGGAGGACCCCATGGAGATATGCTTGGTTGAATACACCCCTTGTCTTACAAATCCTTGAGTTATTCCTTCAATTCTTTCAATTTGGCCGAAGCCATCCGATAAGGGGGAATGGATATTGGTTGTGTATCCAGCAAAAGATCAATGCCAAAGTCTATCTCCCATTCGGGAGGAATACCGGGCAAGTCATCAGGGAAGACTTCTGGATACTCTCTCACTACGGGGACCGACTCTAAATTAGGGACATTGGACTCTACATCCATAACCCTAACAATATGATAAAGGCACCCTTTTGAGATCATTTTTCTAGCTTTTAGACATGAAACAAATTGACCTCTAGGAATAGAATTCCCCCCTTTCCACTCTAAAGTTGGCTCCTTTGGAAATTGAAACTTTACTACCTGAGTTCTAGAATCAATGGAAGCATAACAAGCATGCTACCAATCCATACCCAAAATGACATCAAAGTCTAACAAATCTAATTCTACCAAATCAACCAAAGTGACCTTATGAGATGAAGAAATAGGACAACTCCTATAAACTCTTTTAGCCACAACCGAGTCACCAACCAGGGTAGAAACCAAAAAATGTTCTTCTAAGACATCAGGGAGTACTTCAAATTTCATAGCCACAAAAGTTGTAACGAATGACAAAGTGGCACAGGGTCTAATAATGCATAAAAATCAATGGAAAAGACTTGCAACACACCCGTTACCACGTCTGGGGAACTCTCTTGATCACCTCAGGATTGAAGAGCATAGAAGTGATTCTTCTTAGGAGCATCGGAATTGGAACCACTAGGAGGAGCTTGTTTTCCCTCTCTTCCCTTGGCCGTACAGGTTGGGCAATCTTTCAATTGATGCCCACTTTATCCACATCCATAGCACACACCCATACCAACAAGACATTTTCCCTTATGCTTCTTACGACACTTGGCACATGTAGGCCTCTCCATGGAAGATCCACCTCTATTGCCTACTTGAGGCTTAGGGTTAGACACCCTATCTTTGTTAGTCTTTGGAGCATTAGAGGAGCTTTGGTTGGAAAACCTCTTCTTGAACCTTGGTCCACTTTGACCCTCAAACTTACCCTTAAAAAAAATTCCATCATCTGTCCTTGCCCTCTTTACCTCTCTATTCTTCTTTTTAAGCCTTGTCTCCTCAACTTGTTGAGTATATACCATTAACCGTGAGATATCCATGTTGTCATGGAGCATTGCCGCACGACATTCTTCTTTAATGGAGTTGAATACACCCGTCAAAAATCGACTCATCTCATCCCTTGGATTAGACACCAAAGATGGGGCATATTTGGACAACTTAGGGAATTTCAAAGAGTATTCTTGGACACTCATACCTCCTTGACGAAGGTTGATAAATTCCTCCACTTTTGTTCCCTCTTTTCCCATGGAAAGAACCTATCAAGGATTGCTTTCTTGAACACTTCCAAACCAATGGGACCCGCTCTTATAGCCTATTATTCTTCCATTGAACATACCATACTTGGGACATATCCTTCAATTGATAAGCGGCTAGTTCAACTTTCTCAATAGAAGTCACCCCCATAGCATCAACTATCTTGTAGATCTCTTCCACAAACTCTTGTGGGTCTTCATCCACTTTGGAACCAAAGAACATAGGAGGGTTCATTCTAGTAAGGTCTCTCAACCTTGAAGCCACGGTGCTCACATTAGGATTTACCCGGGGACCAACATCTCAGTTGGCTTGGGCCGTTATAACTTTGACTTGAATGGTCACGACTTGTGTTTGAGTTGTCATGAGTTGAGTCAATGTTTGGAGAACCGCCCTTATCTCCACATTAGTCATAGCCCCTTCATCATTAGGAACTTGAGGAGCTTGGGGAGGAACTCCCGCATTCACATTCTTCTCTTCCGCCCTCCTTGCATTAGCCCTTCTTGTATTCATTGCCTATAATCACAAGAGAAGGGTTAGGAAAAAGGACTTCATAGAGTTAGGACTCCAAAGAACGACTAAAGAGTAATGAAAGAAGTGAAAGTTCCTAAACATCTTATAGACTCTCATTCATGAGTGTGGGGCGCTTCACACTCATGAACAAGACTCTACTAGACGCGGTTCATGAGACATCAACCTAAATATCATCCCTAAACCTTATGCTCTGATACCAAGTTTGTCACGACCCAAGGGTACCCCCTAGACGTAACATAGAATACTTGACCCCGAAGGGGTCGCATACAAGCCCTTAGCATAATCATACACATAAAGCCATAAGAATGATGCAGAAAATTTAAAACTTTTACAATAGAAGTCAAACTTCTTTTTCATAAAAGAAAATCATAAGAGTCTAGTCCTTGTGTCAATCACCATCTAAAACATAGGAATACAATCTTAGGGAAATGGCCCTTTACATCAATAGTCTTTAATATAGAAAGTACAATAGAAACTAGAAACAATAACATCTTGTCCTCGAACTTGAGGACTTACCATGCCTAGGGAATAGTGAACACAAGTTTCACTTGAAAGAAGAAGTACGTCTCAACGATCGGAACCTACACTCATAGTAAATGTAGAAGAAATGGGTTAGCACATAAAGTACTAAGTATAGAAGTATGCATAAAATCCTTGAAATGTGATAAAAAGGACATTTTAGTTAAAAAAAATATGCATTTGTCAAGTTTGGAAATCAACATGCACTTTCAATGGAAAACACAAGTCATAATCACATTTAACTTCAAAATATAGTAAAACTATCACCTTAATAACTCTAAGGAACACTTGTGCAATGTATGGTTGGAATCCCATAATACCAACCATACTAAATACTCCTTTGAAGCAACCTTAGTCATACATATCATCTTTAGACCTCATTTTAATCAATAGTCATAAATAAGGAAATAATCATGTACCTTACTTAAACATAAGGAAAGTCATTCATAGCAACTATCCATTCAACATACATACATACATTCATGTCTCATCATAGCATAAGGAAAACCATCCCATAACACCTAACTAAGTCCACTTGTGCAATGTACAAGTGAAGTCACATACCCCCACTCCTACTAAGTAAACCCACCAAGAAGTCATAAGTATAGTTCGTATCATATTAATTTTCTTTTCATATAGGGAAGAATAGCCATAACCGACATAGACCATGTGAGTGACATGGAATCCGGTGTCATGTAACCCCACACTGAAAGAAGGTATCCTACTTGCCTAAGGTAGAACTAACATGTTTAGCTTTTAGGTGGATCCACTAGCTAAAGACCTATGTCGGCACAAAGTTATGAGATAGGGAGATTGCTTCTAGAAACCCGACCTATTGCATTGGCGTAGGAGCTTCCACCTCATGAGAATAATCTAGATGACCCAGCCTATTGTATTGGCGGGAGGGCCTCTACCTCATTGACCATATCCACTCGGTGCTAAGCATTGTTTCCCAAATTATACATAATTAGTCTTGAATTGCATTTACATGTACGAAGGAATACTTTGCCCTTCATTCAATACAACTCATAAAATAGCTCATAGATTCAATAAAGTGAGAATGTACTTTCAACCTTAGAATCACATTAACATGTGAGTAAACCTTTCACATTATTGTTCATAGTGTTTCATGAGAATAGTCTTTCAATCAACACAACAACATTATCATCATTCTAGACAATTCATACATAATCAAGTATAAGGGTAAGGGAAGAATGGAATTTCAACAATACCTCAATTAACACAATAGTCATAGGATCTTCACTTTTTAAGTGAATCATAAGCTCATACACAACTTTCATCAACATGTACAAACCCTAGCAACTTACCCCTTCAAGGGTCATGAATCATGTTTCATAATTACACCTAGAAATACTACACTAGGAATGAAGAAAACAAGACTCAATAACTAAAATATCATAGTATTCATCTTGCATCAATACGCTCATCACAATTCATGAAATTTGGGTCATGGTGTAATTCATGGGTTCATGAGAGTTTTACTATAAAAATCACCATTTAACATCAATTCATCCATAATATAAGAAAATTAACATAATGAAATTGTTTTTAGGAAGAACCCATGGCTAGATTAAAAACCCTAGTTTTATTGAAGAATCTATCAATTTCAAATTAGAGTTGAAGGGCTTTATGGAAGTAAACCTTCCATAAATCAAGACTCCCATACCTAAATTGAAGCGTTACCCATGAATTGGAGTTGAGAAGATGGATTTTGGAGCCCTATTCTTTAAGTCCTTGAGCTTCTTCAATGGAGGAACTCTAGAGAGAGAAATGTTGAAGAGGAGATGGGTCTTCTTTTATTTCTTTTGAAAGTGACTTCCTTGAAGGAATTTCAAGTCTAAAAAGGTTATATACTTATTGGGAAGAGACTAGAATAATGTGGTTTTAATTTTGGAATCAAACTAGGGACCCTTTTAGTTACAACTTAAATTTTTCCCTCCTTCACGACCTAGCTCGCCCAATGGACCCCTTGGCTCGCTAAGGGCACTAGGCGACTCGCCTAATGGACCCTTGGCTCGCAAAAAGTTACAGAATGCTCTTTAAAGGAGACATTAATTTGGGCGATAGGGCAGGACCTTGGGCGATTCGCCAAGTGGGTTGGCGAGCCCCGACCTAGCTTGCCAAAAGTTGTAGTAGCTAGGTCTACAGGAAGCTGCCCACTAGGTGAGGAGAGGCGATTTGGCTAATCTCCAAGGCTCTTGGGCGATGCCACTGCCTATCACAGAATGGACCAAAAGAGAAATTGTTTTCCTTCACTTTTCTTAGGTAGTTTAGGTCCTTGCCTTCTTATTAGTAGTTTACCCCTTTTCATCTTGGCTTAGTAAAGCCTTAAACATTTACGGAAAGATACTTTAGTACACATGTTAAGCTCTAAGGTAGCCTGCTAGATTTCGGAGTGTTACAAGAACTAAGGTTGGAGCAGGGATGAAGGTTGGAAGGATCGTGATAGAGAGTGGAGGGATCGTAACCCCACCTGGGTAGAGAGAGACGGGGAGAAGGATAGATATGTTCCTCCCCATGAGCGCCAAAATCCAAAGGAATCCGAGGGTGGTCGGTCTGAGGATATGCTATCTCATATTCTCCACAAAATTGAGTGGTCGAACAAGATTTTGAAAGAGATGAAGGAAGATGTGTCGACCCTTATCCAGACAGTTACCGCCCATTCGTCTCGATCAAACAGTTGGAGACCCAAATGGGTCATAGCTCGTCTCATTTAAACCCGAGACAACAAAAGGGGTTCCCTAGTGACACTATGGTCAACCCCAAGAATGAGGTTTGAGCGTGAACTTGCGCGTGCCGCGACGTTAACTAAGGCGCTGCTTGGGAGGCAACCCAAGTTTTATTTGCTTTCTTTTTAATTTTGAAATAAGGGTGTTATGAATGTGCAGGTTAAAAGTGTGGAATGTGTTTGAAAATAACAGATTGGCGAGAAAAAGTCCAGTCAGTGACTCGCTAAAGAGGTCGGCGAACATGACTCGGACCGTCATTGGACTCAAGACATTTTGAATTGGAGTCTATAAAACTCAGCCAGCCCAGGAGCAAATTGGCGAATCGCCGATCAGATCGATGATCACTATTTTGTCCACCGTTTGGACCCACATTAACTGGAGGTCCTGCAAAACTCGGCAAGGTAACACATCGAGTGGGTTGGCCAGCAAAACTTTTGTCGCCGAATGGGCGAGAATTGGACAGTTTTTAAAGGCCAAAAGTTCAAAAGTTCAAAACCTTTCACATTCCCTCACTTTTCAAATTTCCAAACTCACATCTAAAAAAAAAATTCCCGTGTATTTGTGTTGTTATCGTGTGTTAGTCGTTGATTGTGTGTTCACAGTTGGATTCTTTGCCGCCTAGCTTTACAACTTGTTTATTCGGCTTCTAAGGTTGGTTTTCCAAACCCCAAACTTATTTTTAGCAATTTTTAATCATTTGCAATTGTTCGTATCTTAGTGATATGTGTTGGGACTCTCTGAATCATAATTTTGTATGTGTGTGCCTGTTTTAATTTGAATGTCATGCCTAAACTGCTTAATTGTTGATTTCCCGAGTATTTTGTGCCTTAAAATTGTTCAAAATTGTTGGGTTGTGTTGTGTTGGGTTGTTATTCGGTCTACTCGGGTGAAGTCTAAGTAAGCCGTATTTGTGCAAAATGACGTATTTTACCCAATGATAGAGCGGTTGACGTCATTCTTAAGGTCAAAAGTCGTCAAATGTCTAAATTTTGCCAAACTGGGAGAAGTCTGAGTATCTCGAGGGCATGAGTGTAATGGGTCTTAGTTTAATTGTATGGGTGCATAGTTTGACTTTGTTTTCAGGGGCTGTGGGGTTGAATTTGGAAGACGGGGTTAAAAGTAGGCACGTTGGTCCGTTTAGCGAGTTGAGTCGAACTCGCACAATCCCCCTAGATTGCCTTTAATTTCGTGCAAATCTTGAGTTTGGTTCTGTAACTTTTGGTGAAAATCCTGAGTTCACCGAGTGCACTCGGTGACTGGTCGAAAGTCCTTCTTGATCGCCTATTCTGCGCCCCTAACATCTAAAATGCACTGTAACTTTTGGCGGGCAAGTTCTTGCTCGCCGAAAGGCCCATCCCATCGCTGACATGCCACATTTTTTGGGAATTTTTGAGCCAATCCTTTCGGCGAGCCCGATCTGGCTCGCCAAAGTGATTCGGAGACCGGTTCGGTGAGTCTGTCTGCAATAATTTTTTTCTGCACATTTGCTTGAACTATTTCTCACTTTCTACAATGTGTTTAAAAATATGGCTAGACCTAAATTAGTTGGTAGAGGCCGCCCCACAAGATGGCCAAGAGAATAAAAATCAACGATGATGCAGCTGCATCCAAGGCTAAGGCTACCAAAGTTCCCACAACAAGTGGGAAGGGAAAAGGAAAGGGCAAGGCACCTGCACCTATGTCACCGCAGGCTAGCTCTGACAGTGACGGCATCTATTCCACTCACCTCACTACTTCTGAAAGTGAGGGCGAGCACATGGAGCATCAGGTTGCAACTTTTGAGCCTGATGATGAGCTACTAGTAGCCTAGAGAGCAGAGCTGCGATCCAAGATGATGAATGATCTGTCTAGGATCAGGACTCCCCAGGCCACAACTACTCCTCCTGCTCCAGCACAGGCTGTGGTCTTAGCACCACCGGTACAGGGTCCTCCTCGACGATCTATGAATAGACTGAAGACTGAGGAATTGAGGACCATCATAGAGGAGAAGAGGTTGTCCACTGATGGAGTCATTGATAGGTATCCTGAGATCATGAGTTACCTAAAGTTGTACAAGTTCTAGTTTTTCACTCGACCCCGAGGTCCTTATGTTCCAAATTGGGTCCGGGAGTTCTACACTGCCTACGGAGCTCTAGTGCCACAAGGGAAGAAGCCGGCAGCCAAATTCAAGCCGGTTGACTAAGTGGTAGTCAGGGGTAAAAAGGTACAATGTGATTATGTTGCCATCAATGCAGTCCTAGAATGTTCAACGAGACTTGAGGATGATTGTCTATATAAGATCAGGACAAAAACATTGGAAAACATGAAAAAGTGGTTGCCTCCTCTAATATCAGACGGTACTCCCAAGTGGCTCGAGGTTGGTGCAGCCATTGAAAAGAAGGACTTCAATGTAGCAGTGAGGTGTTGGTTTGGCTTCATCAGCAGTGCCATTATGCCATCCTAAAATGAGTCAATTCTCTGCCACACCAAAGCAGCCTGTCTTGGGTGCATCATTAATGGGATGCGACTGAACTTGGGGATGATTATTGCACAGGAGATGCTTATGAGGGCCAATCAGCGCTGGACTTCCCTCTCATTTTCGGTGTTGATCACCGAGCTATGCAGATGGGCTTGGGTTACTAGAAATGAGAAGGATGTGGAAGTGATTCCCACCTCATCTACCGAAATCCAGAGGATTGAGGCGGAGTACTTGAAAGATGAGGCCGAGAAGACGAAGGAAGCCCCGGTGGATGCATCCCCGGTTGTTGATCCTCAGACACTACCTGTAGGGAAGCATTGCCTACTCTAACTCTTGGGCCGTCAGATACATCTAATGTTGTCCCTCCTGATACTCCAACTCCTCAGTTGCTCCATTTCCTCCCAGATCTAGTATTGTTGTTACTGCTACCTCCCGACCCCCGCTCACTCAGGCTGCATTACTACGGATGGGGCAACCAGCCCATTCTACTGATCATTGTCTTGCCAGACTTGAGGCCTCCATTTCGGGCATGATTCGGACATCCCCAGCTGATGTTGTGACACCTTTGAGTGCTACTAGTGATGCCTTTGCGTCTAGGATAGCAGGGTCCAAATGTGGCCAAGAGGCCACCGAGGAGGTGATAGCTCTAAAGGTTGCTATTATTGTGTTAAGGAGATATGTGGACCAGTTGAAGTCCACCAACATGTCTATGATTTCGGGACGATGGAGATCCCAGATGTGCCAGTTGAGCCTGCTATGCCTCTAGCTACCACCGAAGATTATGTTCGATCTGAGGAGGTAGTTGATCCCGAGTCTTATGATGAGACAGATAAGGAGATGCTTGAGACTGAGGAGGCCATGTTGTGCAGACATCTTTGGCAGACATACCTTTGGCAGCTCCTTGTGGACCTACTATTTTTTATGTGACTCCGGGCACTGATGCCCAAGATCAGAGTGTTGCACCGAGCACTGATGCCTCGATAGATGGAGAGACTGTGTAGACAATAATTTGCTTTACCTCCCTCTCTGTTAATTTTATTGATTTTTGGATATTTTTCTTGCATTTGAGGACAAATAACATTTTGTTTGTGGTGGGGTGAGGTATTTCTATACCTACCTCTTGTGTTGATGACATTCTCTGTATATATTGGGTTTTGTGTGTTTTGGCACTGTGTTTGTGGATATTTGAGCTTGTGGCTCCTTGTTTTAATTGTAAATGATTTATGACCCTTTTTGAAAATTTTGTGCCACCTCTTGATTGTGTTTGAATGTGGTTGTTCTTTTGCAAATTTGAGTATCGGTCTTGATCAATATTGATGAATTGAATAGTACTCATAATCAAAAAAATTTTTATGTGTGGCTACGATGAGGCCAAATGAAGTTGCATAGGCAATATGTGAACTTTTTGCATCTCGTTGTGACTAGCCGGTTATCAAATTGAATCTCTTGTAATGAACATTGCACACTAGTGAAAGTGTGGAGTCTTGTTTGACATTGGTGTCAATGCCTTTTGTGATGAGCTTACCGTGAACCATGAGTGATGACACCTATAATTTTCCCCGTGGTCCGGTTGACTAAGTGATGCAAGCTCTTGAAATGATCTTACACAATAATTTTAAAGAGCGAAACAATTTTACATTATACCTCTTTTGTGGCCTACCTTGTGAGTGTGTGAACTTCACTTGAGCATCCTTTGAGCCTTACCTTTTCTTGGAAGAAACTTGATGCAATTGTGACCTTTCTTTATCCCTTCACCCTTAATCCTCATGGAATGTGGTTAATTTGAATAGCCAACTTAGGCCAAAAGCCTAAGTTGGGGGTGTGGTGAAAAAAGAAGGTAAATCAAGAAGTGCAAAGAAGTCCCCTTTGACCCATGGTTTTGAGAAAGATGAAACCCCTCCATACAAAAAAAGGGTGAAAAAAGAAAAGAAGAATGAAAAAGTTTTGAAATAAAGTTGTGAAAATGCAAAAGAAATGGGGTGTCCGGTATTCCATGGAAAGTGAATAATGGGGTGACTTATGAGCATAAATGAGAATGATGAGGAGAAGGAAAGGAAGTGTTGTTCATACCATATTTCATGAGGATAGAAGCCACTGAGCCTAAATGACCATACATTTACACTAAGCCCCGTTACAAGCCTTGAAAAGACCTTTTTTTTTTAATCTTGAGTGAGCTGAAACAAGTGTTGATTGGAAAATAAGGGCAAACCTATGGGTGAAGTCATGCATGTGTTCATCTTTGTGAGTGTGAGAGTCGTTTTTCATTTCGGAACTATAAATTGTTGAACCACTGTGTGTGAATATGAAATCATTCTTTGTGTGAGGGCATTTAAGTACCTTTGTTGAGCTTGAACTTGCATTTGAAGCAAGTATTGTGAACTTAAGAATCTTTGGTAATGGTGAGTCACAACTTGAATCTTTGAGAGCAAAATTGTTCCGTATATGAGTAAGTTGAGTCTTTTTGTGTGCATTCATGATTGAGTCTTGTGTAGCACTGTTTAAGACATCCTTTCTGAACTGCTGAACTTGAGTTTTAATTGAGGACAAGCAAAAGTTTAAGTTGTGGGTGCTCCAGGGCACCAGATCCATGGGATATAACACACAAATAATTGAGGAATTTGGGTAATTCATAAAAAAGGGCCCGTAAATGCGGAAACCTCCTAGTCATTTTTTGTTTATGCCTCCTGTTCAGCATTTAGAGTGTTCCAGTAGCAACCCCAAGGCAAATCTAAATTTTATTTTTTCGTATGTGTTCGGAAAAAAATGCAAAATTTATTTTTTTCGTAAATGTCCGAAAAATATTAAAATTAAGAAAAATATAAGAAAATATCAAAAACACCTTTAAAAAAATTGGCTTACGTCAATTACTTTAAAATAACGAAAATAATGGCTTTCAAAAAAATATTAAATTTTATTTTTTTCGTAAATATCCAAAAAAAAATATATCAAGAAAAATATGTAAATATACAAAACCACCTAAAAAAAATTTCCACTAGCATCAATTACTTTAAAATGTCGAAAATAGTGGTTTAAAAAAAATTCAAAATTTTATCTTTTTTTGTAAATGACCGAAAAATATAAAATAAAATATAAAAACAACTTAAATTTTTTTTTGACTCGCACCAATGACTTTAAAATATTGAATATATAGGTTTTAAAAAAAAACATCTAAATTTAATTTTTTTTCGTAAGTGTCTGAAAAAAGAATCAAAATTTTATTTTTTTCGTAAATGTCCAAAAAATTTAAAATGAAGAAAAATATTTTAAAGATATCAAAAATACCTAAAAAAATTTGGCTTGTATTAATGGCTTTACAATATCGAAAGTAATGATTTTCAAAAATAAAATCTAAATTGTTATAAATGCATTAATGTGGATGTCATCGTAACTCTCTTTGAAGTTCATGTACGAAATTAATGAACACTATTTAATTCATCTAACTTTGAAGAGGCATTTTGTACTATAAATAGGCATTGATTATTTTATAAAAGATACAATCGAAAAATACAGAAGATAGAAATAAGAAAGCATTCTCTCTCATATATCTTGTCTATATATTTATTGTCTTATATTATTTTATATTGTTAATAATTCACAACACGTTATCAGCACGAGTCTCTAACCAATTAAGACCTACTTAATTCAGAATTATCTTTTTTTTCCTAAAAGTTGATCCATTTTCTTTCCGAGTCAGGTATACATTTATATCTTTATAACATCTCGAATAGGACTTACATAAGTCTTTTTTAGCTATTATTATGGTACTTTACTAGGCATACTAATCAATATGTTTCAAGTTTATATTATTATGCTATTTATATGCTACTAATTAATAAATCTAAATTAATTACTATGTAATATGATAGCATGCTAGTTTAAATAACTCGTAAGTATTTTCATACATTATGATAAGTATATTGGTGTGTCATAAAGAAGAATATTATTGTATTAAATATGACTTGCAACTCTAACAAAAAATTGGCGTTGATATCTATTGAAACTAATAATAAATATTGTAGAACAACTAAAATTACATATTAAATCTATTGTTTCAATATTTCATAAGTTTACATGATTTTGAGGAATTAAATGTGCATCATATAACAGATAATATATTTTATAATCATATTATACTTTATTATTTATCATTTATTATAAAGAAACCAACATCATAATATTAAATCAATTATTTTGTGATAGTTTCCATCATGTCGAATTTGTCAAAGCATGAATTTGTGGCACTTGACATTTCTGGAAAAAACTATTTGTCATGGGTACTTGATGCTGAAATTCACATTACTGCTAAAGGGTCGTTTGGTAGGCCTTATTAGAAGAAATAATTCATGTATTAATTACTATGTAATATGATAGCATGCTAGTTTAAATAACTCGTAAGTATTTTCATACATTATGATAAGTATATTGGTGTGTCATAAAGAAGAATATTATTGTATTAAATATGACTTGCAACTCTAACAAAAAATTGGCGTTGATATCTATTGAAACTAATAATAAATATTGTAGAACAACTAAAATTACATATTAAATCTATTGTTTCAATATTTCATAAGTTTACATGATTTTGAGGAATTAAATGTGCATCATATAACAGATAATATATTTTATAATCATATTATACTTTATTATTTATCATTTATTATAAAGAAACCAACATCATAATATTAAATCAATTATTTTGTGATAGTTTCCATCATGTCGAATTTGTCAAAGCATGAATTTGTGGCACTTGACATTTCTGGAAAAAACTATTTGTCATGGGTACTTGATGCTGAAATTCACATTACTGCTAAAGGGTCGTTTGGTAGGCCTTATTAGAAGAAATAATTCATGTATTAATTACTATGTAATATGATAGCATGCTAGTTTAAATAACTCGTAAGTATTTTCATACATTATGATAAGTATATTGGTGTGTCATAAAGAAGAATATTATTGTATTAAATATGACTTGCAACTCTAACAAAAAATTGGCGTTGATATCTATTGAAACTAATAATAAATATTGTAGAACAACTAAAATTACATATTAAATCTATTGTTTCAATATTTCATAAGTTTACATGATTTTGAGGAATTAAATGTGCATCATATAACAGATAATATATTTTATAATCATATTATACTTTATTATTTATCATTTATTATAAAGAAACCAACATCATAATATTAAATCAATTATTTTGTGATAGTTTCCATCATGTCGAATTTGTCAAAGCATGAATTTGTGGCACTTGACATTTCTGGAAAAAACTATTTGTCATGGGTACTTGATGCTGAAATTCACATTACTGCTAAAGGGTCGTTTGGTAGGCCTTATTAGAAGAAATAATTCATGTATTAATTACTATGTAATATGATAGCATGCTAGTTTAAATAACTCGTAAGTATTTTCATACATTATGATAAGTATATTGGTGTGTCATAAAGAAGAATATTATTGTATTAAATATGACTTGCAACTCTAACAAAAAATTGGCGTTGATATCTATTGAAACTAATAATAAATATTGTAGAACAACTAAAATTACATATTAAATCTATTGTTTCAATATTTCATAAGTTTACATGATTTTGAGGAATTAAATGTGCATCATATAACAGATAATATATTTTATAATCATATTATACTTTATTATTTATCATTTATTATAAAGAAACCAACATCATAATATTAAATCAATTATTTTGTGATAGTTTCCATCATGTCGAATTTGTCAAAGCATGAATTTGTGGCACTTGACATTTCTGGAAAAAACTATTTGTCATGGGTACTTGATGCTGAAATTCACATTACTGCTAAAGGGTCGTTTGGTAGGCCTTATTAGAAGAAATAATTCATGTATTAATTACTATGTAATATGATAGCATGCTAGTTTAAATAACTCGTAAGTATTTTCATACATTATGATAAGTATATTGGTGTGTCATAAAGAAGAATATTATTGTATTAAATATGACTTGCAACTCTAACAAAAAATTGGCGTTGATATCTATTGAAACTAATAATAAATATTGTAGAACAACTAAAATTACATATTAAATCTATTGTTTCAATATTTCATAAGTTTACATGATTTTGAGGAATTAAATGTGCATCATATAACAGATAATATATTTTATAATCATATTATACTTTATTATTTATCATTTATTATAAAGAAACCAACATCATAATATTAAATCAATTATTTTGTGATAGTTTCCATCATGTCGAATTTGTCAAAGCATGAATTTGTGGCACTTGACATTTCTGGAAAAAACTATTTGTCATGGGTACTTGATGCTGAAATTCACATTACTGCTAAAGGGTCGTTTGGTAGGCCTTATTAGAAGAAATAATTCATGTATTAATTACTATGTAATATGATAGCATGCTAGTTTAAATAACTCGTAAGTATTTTCATACATTATGATAAGTATATTGGTGTGTCATAAAGAAGAATATTATTGTATTAAATATGACTTGCAACTCTAACAAAAAATTGGCGTTGATATCTATTGAAACTAATAATAAATATTGTAGAACAACTAAAATTACATATTAAATCTATTGTTTCAATATTTCATAAGTTTACATGATTTTGAGGAATTAAATGTGCATCATATAACAGATAATATATTTTATAATCATATTATACTTTATTATTTATCATTTATTATAAAGAAACCAACATCATAATATTAAATCAATTATTTTGTGATAGTTTCCATCATGTCGAATTTGTCAAAGCATGAATTTGTGGCACTTGACATTTCTGGAAAAAACTATTTGTCATGGGTACTTGATGCTGAAATTCACATTACTGCTAAAGGGTCGTTTGGTAGGCCTTATTAGAAGAAATAATTCATGTATTAATTACTATGTAATATGATAGCATGCTAGTTTAAATAACTCGTAAGTATTTTCATACATTATGATAAGTATATTGGTGTGTCATAAAGAAGAATATTATTGTATTAAATATGACTTGCAACTCTAACAAAAAATTGGCGTTGATATCTATTGAAACTAATAATAAATATTGTAGAACAACTAAAATTACATATTAAATCTATTGTTTCAATATTTCATAAGTTTACATGATTTTGAGGAATTAAATGTGCATCATATAACAGATAATATATTTTATAATCATATTATACTTTATTATTTATCATTTATTATAAAGAAACCAACATCATAATATTAAATCAATTATTTTGTGATAGTTTCCATCATGTCGAATTTGTCAAAGCATGAATTTGTGGCACTTGACATTTCTGGAAAAAACTATTTGTCATGGGTACTTGATGCTGAAATTCACATTACTGCTAAAGGGTCGTTTGGTAGGCCTTATTAGAAGAAATAATTCATGTATTAATTACTATGTAATATGATAGCATGCTAGTTTAAATAACTCGTAAGTATTTTCATACATTATGATAAGTATATTGGTGTGTCATAAAGAAGAATATTATTGTATTAAATATGACTTGCAACTCTAACAAAAAATTGGCGTTGATATCTATTGAAACTAATAATAAATATTGTAGAACAACTAAAATTACATATTAAATCTATTGTTTCAATATTTCATAAGTTTACATGATTTTGAGGAATTAAATGTGCATCATATAACAGATAATATATTTTATAATCATATTATACTTTATTATTTATCATTTATTATAAAGAAACCAACATCATAATATTAAATCAATTATTTTGTGATAGTTTCCATCATGTCGAATTTGTCAAAGCATGAATTTGTGGCACTTGACATTTCTGGAAAAAACTATTTGTCATGGGTACTTGATGCTGAAATTCACATTACTGCTAAAGGGTCGTTTGGTAGGCCTTATTAGAAGAAATAATTCATGTATTATGTAAGGTATTGTTTAGTACTATGTTTGGTAAGGAATTTTGGCCTATGTATAACTAATCCATGGATTAGTTATACCTCCTACATGGTCTTATTGGATGTATTACTAATACCTTCCATGTGGAGGTATTAGTAATACATTGATATAATACCATGGGATAAGTCTATGTAAAGACAGAAATATCCCTCAAATCATTTAATTATTTTGTTTATTTTCTTAATTCTATGATTTATATTTGTACTAGTAAATTTATTTAAATAAATTAGCTTACAAATTAAATTATTTAGAGAGAGTTGTTTGTTACTAAATAAATCCAATACAAATCAATACAAATTTGAAATGTGAGTTGTTTATTTGTATATGACGTTTGTGACCTTGACTAAATATATATATATATGTGTGTGTGTGTGTGTATGGTTTTCTAATTATTTGTATTTTGAACAATTTAAAAAATTGCATACATATTAAAACTACATCTTGCAACTCTTATTCAATTTTACCATTGTTGACCGTCTTTTCGATTTTAAAAGTAGATTGTTTATCTTTTTTAAATTTAAAAATGATATTTTGTGAGTGATCAATTTATTAAGATGACAATTATTTATCCTAGAATAATTCAGCTGAAAAAATAGCAAACATGACAACAAAGTTGTTCTCCTCATAGATAGTTAGAAGGCCATAAAAAATAATATTGTCCGGCAATTATGTACCTTGATCCAATTACATAGTAATTCAAGGGTATAATCGAAAAAAACTTTTTATAGAGTTTTAATCCAAACACAAGATAAGGTGGGAAACAATGAACTAAACACTTGATAAAAATAAACCCTGCATTGCTAATCCCTGCACTACTAATCCCTGCATTACTATTCCCTACATTACTAATCCCTGCATTATTAATCTTTGTATCAAACGACCCCTGATGGCCTTGGTGATAGTATAATCGAAGGGAATAAGGCATCAAGTCAGGATAAAGCGAAGGCTATGATTTTCCTTCGTCATCATCTTGATGAAAGCCTGAAGGTTGAATACTTAACAGTGAAAGACCCACTTCAATTGTGGATAGGTTTGAAAGGAAGGTAAGACCACCTCCAGGCAACGGTATTGCCAAGATCTCATTTTGAGTGGATGCACTTACGGTTTCAAGGTTATAAAACCGTAATTGAGTATAACTCTGATGTATTTAGAATCACTTCCCAATTAAAATTATGTGGGGAAGTTATAAAAAATGAGGACATAGTGGAAAAGAACTAACTACTTTCCATGCCTCCAATATGATATTACAGCAGCAATATCATGAAAAAGGTTTTAAAAAATACTCTGAATTAATCTCATGCCTTATGGTGGCTGAGCAGCATAATGACCTTTTAATGAAAAATTATGAAGCCCGTCCCGTTGGAAGTGCTCCATTACTGTAGGCACACGGGGTAGAAACACACAACCAATCTGAAATAATACAAAGTAATCATGGCCATGATAATGTGCGTGGGCGTGGCAAAGGCAAAAGACGATATAATAATCGTCGAGGTGGCAGTCATAACAAAAGCAAGAACAATACGGGTTCTCAAAATAATCCTTCAAAAGGCAAGGGCGATCACTATCATCGTTGTGGCCTTAAAGGTCACTGGAAAAATGAATGTCGGGCACCTGAGTGTTTTGTCAGGTTGTATCAAAATTCCTTTAAAAGGAAAGGAAATAAAGGCGGTGCCTCCTCTTATAATGCCCGAGTAGTGTCACATTTGACTATAAAAAATGATGCTCAGGCAGGGTCTTCTCAAAAATATGATGAGAATATTGAAGCTAATTTAGCATCAAAAGATGATGCTTTTGATGGGCTCGATGATAGTACTCATATGGAAGCTGAAGACTTCCTTGGGGATCACAATTGAAGATTGATAATTGAACTGGAATTAAATAATGTTGTTATGTGTTTTTAATGTCTTAATTAAAGTTCATGTACTTCAATTTTCTTTTATTAAGTTTCGTACTTCTTATTATGTATTTTTATTTTTATAAAGATAAATAAAATTTCCCAGTCTTCAATTGGATCGATGATGAGTCTGAGATTTGGACTCATTTAGGGCTTTGTTTTGATAGTTTAAGTGTCTTCAAATGCCTAAATTATGCTATAAACTGATGTTAAAACATTGATTTTCAGGTATATAAGCTAAGGAGCAAAACAAGGACACTACTAGGCCAAAAGGAGCAAAACAAGCTGAAGAAGTAGAGAAAAGGATATCCCGATGATCATCAAGATCACTCGGTGAACCGCCGAGTGGCTCTTCAGCTCGCCTAAAATTCCAGTGTGCCGACCTTGGGGGAAAAAACCAAGTCAGTGATAGAAATGGGCAATCAACGAATCGCCGATCGATTTCACGATAACACACTGGATCGCCCAAAGTTACAGGACTTGGGATGCTGAGAATTATTGCAAAATGGCGATGGAAGAGAGCAAAGGGTGGATCGTCAAATCACTCGGCGAGCCCGATTTAATCCGCCAATTGGACTTTCAGGATAAATTTTGGGAAATTATAAATTGATTTTTAAAAGGAATTTTGAGGAGTATCGAGAGTTCCCAGAAGTTCTCACTTAAATACTACAGTTTCCATTCTAGAGTAGAGTTTTCTCTAAGTTTTTGAGTTCTTATTGTAGAATTTTGAGGATTTTGACTTGGGTTTTTGAACTTAACCATTTTGGAACATTATAAAGGCTTGGAGACTATAACCCAGCTGATGGCTAATCAAGTTGGTAATTGTTTTTACCCTTTTACGATGTTTGGCTAAAACCCCAATTCTTGGGGTGTGATCATGGGTTGAATTAGCTTATGGGTATTGTTAAATACTGATTTAAATGCTATATTGAAGTGGGTTTAATCATTAGCTGTGTTTCAATCTATGAATTGTAGGTTCAAATGCAATTCTAATTTTGAGTTCTTAGCTTGCTTGAGACAGAGGCTTTGGAACCAAAGCTCTTGATTAATGGTTTGTAGGTATTGGGTTGATATGTGTTCAGCTCGAAAGAGTGAATCCTAAACCCAATCGTACCCACCTTTCTCGAGAGAGAGAGAGAAAGAGATGATGTATTAAGGTTGTGGGTTGTCCTTATTTGCTAAGAAGCATGTTCATGTTCGAAAGAAATCACTTGAAACGTGATAGTTGTTTGAGAGAAAACTTTTTCACTCATAGTCTAGCCTACCCACTGATATTTAGCTATTTATTAGTAGTTTCAATTACCCATATAGTGAAATTTGCCTATAATCGTTCACATCCTGAGAATTCCTCTTTATATTTTTATTTTCTCTTATTTTGTTTGTGTTGTAGCGGATAATTGCAAACCAAAACCCCCCATCTGACATTCTTGTCAACATCTTAGACTTGTTTACATGTCTTTTTCGATAATTTCTATTCCTATAACTAATTAGATCACGTTGTACTTCATAGTTGAATATGAACATGTACCACTCCTTGTGGGTTCGACCCTAACTCTTAGTTGGGTTTTATATTAGTTAACGATCGTTTGCACCTAGAATTGGATGAGGTGTACTTGAAATATTAATCAAAATAGTGTCGTTGTCTGGGATTGGTGTTGTTTAAAATTATTTTATTGAAGTATAATTGTGATCTTTTTGGTTGTAGTTGAATCAACTTACTTTAGTTTTTGTTTTGTGTTGCTTGTGTTGAACAGATGAAGAAATGAGCATAAACGGGAGTAATGGTAGTCAAGTGGGCCACCAAGACGATATTGGGAATCTTAACGATGTGAATGACCCAATCCAATTGGGTGGAGTTGGTGCAATATGTCTACCTCTAATTGAAGGGAATGTTGTCTTTCGTGTCACTAGCACAATGCTACAGCTCCTCCAAATGAAAGGTCTATATGGAATATTGGCTCACGAAGACCCCCATGAGAATATTAGGAACTTCATAGATGTTTGTGGCCCATTCTCATTCAAGAACGTATCACAACAATAAGATGTCTCAGGTTGTTTCCATTCTCTTTGATGGGTGAAGCTAGCAAATGGTTAGCTGAGTTGACAAAGGATTCCATCACCTATAGGGATAAGCTTACTGCAACATTCAATGTGAGATTCTTTTCCCCGTCAGGGATGATGACATTCAGAGATAGCATCCAAGGTTTCAAATGCTTGGAAGGTGAACCAATCCACGAGACGTGGCTGAGGTTTAAGAAGTTGGTGCTTCAATGTCCACTCACGGACTGCCAAATCATATATTGCAGCAGTACTTCTATAGGAACCTTGACTCGGTGAACAAATGAGTTGCCGATCAACTTGTTCCTGGAGGTATAATGCAACAACCCTATGAAGAAGTATCTCAACTCCTTGATGGAATGACCAAGATAAATAAAGTGTGGTACACTTGTGAAGACCAAGTCTCTCCTCTTACCTTTAGAATGACAAAAGAGAAGATCGAGAATGATCAAAAGAGATACCAAAACATGGCCAAAATGATGACCCAACTGGATATCTTGGCGAAAAATGTGATGGGCAGTTGTATGAAAAGTGTTAAAGATGTGGGTGCTGGTGGAGCAAACCCCGAACAAGCTCAGTTTGAAGCGTTGTACAATGAGGAAGTGAACTTCCTAGATAATCAAGGAGGAGGATATCGTTCAAACTATCCAAGGCCGGGTGGAAATCTGGGTTGGAATAGAGATGATGGTTGGAGAGACCGTGAAAGAGAGTGGTGTGACCGTAACGTTACTCTCTCATGGTTTCTCAACAAAGTTGAAGGGTCGAACAAAGTGTTGAAGGAGATAAAAGAGGATGTATGTACACTTAGTCAGATGGTCACCTTCCATTCAGTGTCAATTAAGCAATTGGAAATGCAAATAGGTAAAATTTCTTCTCATTTGAACCCAAGTCCAAAAGGGGGCCTACCAAGTGATACCTTAGTAAACCCGAAGAATGATCCTTGAAAGCATATCCACGTCGTGCCAAAATGTTAACTAAGGCGCTTCTTGAGAGGCAACCCAAATTTTTTATGGTTTAGTTTTTGATTTTGAATAACTGGTGTTGATTCTGAAAGTTGAAAAGTGAAAAGTGTTGGAAAATAGGTAATTTGGCGAGCCAAAGTCCAGTCGGCGACATGCCGAATAGGTCGGCGATCCCCGACTTGGACCACCATTGGAACCACCAAGCTTGAAGAAGAACTCTGTAAAACTCGGCAGGCTACATGCTCAATCAGCGACTCGTCGAACAGGTCGGTGAACCCAACTTTGTCCGTCGTTTGAACCTTTAAATTATTGGGAGTCTTGTAAAACTCGGCGAGCCAAAATACCACTCAGCGCATCGCTGAGTGTTTCAGCGGGCACAACTTGTATCACAGAACGGAGCGCAAACTGAAAGGTTTTTAAGGCCAAACAGTTTAAAATTTCAATATCCTTCATGTTCTCCCATTTTACTCTCGTAATCTTACTCCCTACTTTAGATCTTTAGTATTCTTGTGTATTTATCCTCGTACCTTGTGAAAACCTTGCTCGGGATTGTGGAATTTTGCCGCCTAGCTTTACAAATCTTTTTTTTGACATTAAATGTTGGTTTTTCCGAACCCCAAACTCTATATGTGGTTAAACTTGAATGAGAATCGGTAATGTGTT
This sequence comes from Solanum okadae, assembly GCA_036553675.1. Classification (NCBI taxonomy): domain Eukaryota; kingdom Viridiplantae; phylum Streptophyta; class Magnoliopsida; order Solanales; family Solanaceae; genus Solanum; species Solanum okadae. Next base: position 31,472,757 of record CM071682.1, read on the forward strand.
GTTGATTGTGGTTGGGTAGTTGATTTTATCTTGTTTAATTGTTGGATTTCCCACAATAAGTTAAGTTAGAGCCTAATTGTGCTTATTTGATAGAATCATGTGTCTGTGATTGTTAAATTCGAGTCTAAATTGTTGGGTTGAGATAAAAATGTATTGGGTCTAGTGGGGTGAAATCAAAGTAACCCCGAATTGTGCTAAATGATGTATTTTACCCAATGATGGAGCGTTTGACGTCATTCTTAAGGGAAAAAGACGTCAAATGGCCAATTTTAACCAAATTGGGGGAAGTCTGAGTACCCCAAGGGAATGGGTAGTATGGGTCTTGATTGAATTTGATAGTGTATGTGTTTAATTTTGTTTTCGGGGGCTGCGAGTTGAATTTTGAAGAAGTGGGGTGAAAACTGACACGTTGGATCGTTTGGCGAGCTAAGTCAAGCTCGCCAAGTGGTTCGGCGGTTCACCGAACTCCCTTTAGACCACCTCTAATTTCCTTGAATTGATGAATTGTGTTCTGTAACTTTCGATGATATGCCTGAGCTCACCGAGTGACCGCTGAAAGTCCTTCTTGATCGCCCTTCCTAACCCCTAACCCCTAAAATATGTTGTAACTTTCGGTGAGCTATTCCTAGATCATCGATTTGTTGAATGTCCCTAGACATCACCGACCTGTCTTTAATTGTGAGAAACTTTGCGCTGGTACTTTTGGTGAGCTCGATCTGGCTCGCCAAAGCAACTCAGCGACTTGTCGAACGGCTGAATGTTCCAGACTATTCTGAAGTACCTTCAGCTACTATCAGAGTTGATGTTGCTACTGCTGAGTCTGAGGCCGAGAAAGATGAGGAGCAACTTGGTGTGCGTGAGGATGTTGTTTATGAGGACCTGGCTGACTTAGAGGATGCCATGTTCGAGATAGCTAGACAAGCCTCTCTGAGAGATACTTCCATGATTGCTGAGACACTGGGAACTGATGCCCCGACAAATGGAGTGATTGAGATGCAGACTTCATCCCAGGCTTAGCATGGAAGGATGACTTTTCCCCTCCCTCTCTGTTACTCTTTATACACTATTTTTGTTTTAGTTGCATTTGAGGACAACTGCATATTTTGTTGGGTGGGGTGAGGTATTTGCATACCTACCACCTTTGGACTATTTTTGTGCATATTGGTTCTATTTTGATGATGTTTTGTGAATATTGAGATTATTTGTTTTGATATATATCTTGGTGTTGAATTGTGTTGCCGATGTTCTTAGCTTATGGCCCATTGTTTTGATGTGAAAAGTGGTTTTGAACCAATTTTAAAATTTTGCCACTTCTTGCGTGTGTGATTGTGGTTGTTCTTGTGCAAATTTGAGTATCAGTTGTGGTCAATATCGATGACTTGAATACTGCTCTTAATTGAACAAATGAATGTGCGGCAACGATGAGGAAAATTAATTTACATAGGAAATATGTGAACTTTTAGCTTCTCATTATGACTAGTCGATTGTCGAATGAGTCTGTTGTGATGAACATTGCACGCTAGCTAGAAAGTGTGGAGTCTTTTTTGATATTGGTACCAATGTCTTGTGTGGTAAGGTTGTGTTGAACATTGTTCTTGATAACACCTAGAATTTGCCCAGTTGGTCCGATTGATTGAGTGAAGTGAACAATTGAAATGATCTTAGACAAGAATTTTGAAGAGTGAGCCAAATTTGACATTATACCTCTTTGTGGCCAACCTTGTGAGATGTGTGAACCTAGCTTGACACCTTTTGAGCCTATCCTTTTCTTGGAAGAAACTTGAACAACTTTGACCTCTTTACCCAATCACCTATAACTTTCATGAAGTATTGGTATGTTTGAATAGCAAACTTAGGCCAAAATACTAAGTTGGGGTGTGGTGAAAAGAAGGAAAGTCAAGAAGTGTAAAAGCAACTCCCCCTTTGTTGGACTGTTTTAAAAAAAATGGAACCCCTCCATATAAAAAAAGAGAAAATGGAGAAGAAAAGTTGAAAGGAAAGAAAGAGACTGAAAAAGAGCAAAATTTGTGAAATAAAGTGTGTGAACATAGTGAAAAATGGGGTATCTAGTGATTCATGTCTAGTTGAATAATGGGGTGGAGTTTGAACATGTTTGAATGTGAAAGAGAAGGAGAAATAGTGATTTTCAGGCCATACTTCATGAAGGTAGAAGCCACTAAGCCTAAATGACCATACCTTGCACTTAGCCCCGTCACAAGCCTTAAAAAGACCTTTTGTGATCTTTAATGAGCTGAAACGAATGTTGATTGGAAAATAAGGGCAAGCCTATGGTTGAAGTCATACATGTGTTCTTCTTTTGAGTGTGAGAGTTGTATGTGATTCCGAGACTTTAAATTGTTGAAGAATTTTGTGTTAATGAGGAATCATCTTTGTTGTGAGGGCATTTGAGTACCTTTGTTGAGCTTGAACTTGCATTTGAAGCAAGTATTGTGAACTTGAGTATCCTTGGTAATGGTGAGTCACAATTTGAATCTTTGAGTGTGCAATTGAGCATTGCATGTGTAGTTTGAACCTTTTGTGTGCATTCATGTTGAGTCTTATGCAGCGCTATTTGAGACATTCTTATTGAACTGCTGATCTTGAGTTTTACTTGAGGATAAGAAAAAGATTAAGTTGTGGGTGTTGATGAATCCGAGATTTGGACTCATTTAGGGCTTTGATTTAATAGTTTTAGTGTCCTCAAATGCCTAAATTATGCTATAAACTAATGTTAAAGCATTGATTTTCAGGTAAATGAGCTAAGAAGCAAGGTAAGGACACTACTAGGCAAAGAGGAGCAAAACAAGTTGAAGAGGTGGAGAAAAGGCTATCCTGGTTATCACCAAGACCACTCGGCAAACCGTTGATTCGCTCTTCAGCTCTCCTAAACTTCTAGTGTGCCAGCCCTAGGGGAAGAAACCAAGTCACCGACAGAAATGGGCAATCGCCAATCGATTTCGTGAGAACACACTGGATCGCCCAAAGTTACAAGACTTGGGATGCTAAGAACCATTGCAAAATGGCGATGGAAGAGAGCAAAGGGCGGATGCTGAACCCCTCGGCGAGACCGACTTAATCCACTGACTGGACTTTCAGCCTAAATTTTGGGAAACTATAAATTGATTTTGTAAAGGAATTTTGAGGAGTACCGAGAGTTCCCAGAAGTTGTCACACAGTTCTCACTCATATACTATAGCTCCCATTCTAGAGTAGAGTTTTCTTTAAGTGTTTGAATGCTTATTGTAGAATTTTGAGGATTTTGGCTTGGTTTTTTGAACTTAACTATTCTGGAACATTGTAAAGGCTTGGAGACTATTACCCAGCTGATGGCTAATCGAGTTGGTAATTATTTTTACCCTTTTATGATGTTTGGCTAAAACCCCAATTCTTGGGGTGTGATTAGATGATTATGAGTTGAATTAGCTTATGGGTATTATTAATTATAGATTTAATTGTTATATTGAAGTGGATATATGATCCCTTCATGTGTATCTGGACTTGGCAAGACAAAACCAAGATACGATAGCTTGAAGTTGAGTCTTGTGTTTCCTTCGTGTATAGATTGGCTTAGTAGAATAAGACCAAGGTTGATAGCTTGGGATGGAGGATCTATACTCTCCTAAGGAATAGCTTGACGTAGCATTGAAGAATGCATGTCATGATAGCATGAGTTATTAGTAGTCATGGTAGCTTAGGATTGAGGATTTATACTCTCCTATGGGTAGCTTGAACTAGCATTGTTAGGATGCATTCATGGTACCTTGACTTGGTTTGGACAAGAACATTTCATGGTAGCTTTGGGATAGGGGACTTATACTCTCCTAAGGGTAGCTTAGGATTGAGGAGCCATACTCTCCTAAGGGTAGTTTGACTTGCATTGTAAGATGCATTTCAAGGATAGCTTGAGTTAGGTTAGTCATGGTAGCTTGGGATTGAGGACTCATACTTTACTAAGGAGAGCTTAGGGTTGAGAATCATACTCCCATATGGATAGCTTGCATTTGTAATCTAGTATACTTGTAAGGGTAGCATGACTTAGTTGGTTTAGGACTATTTCATGGTAGCTAGGATAGGACACTTGTACCATTCCTAGAGTAGCTTGGACTTGCATGTTAGTGTGTCTTCCAAGGTTGTTAGCTTAGCTTAACCTAGTTATGTTAATAAGATGATAGCATGGTCTAGCCATTAGGGGGTTATTCCTTGGTAGCCTTGAAGAGGAAAATAGACTAGAGGGATTAGTCCCAAACTAGTGAACATTCATGGAAGTCTAAAGAAGTACTTAGTGTGGGTAGTAGTATGGGATGCTATCCATACATGGCACAAGTATGACTTGAGGCTAGTTGTGAAGGGTTCCCTTATGTAGTATGACTTAGCTTGGGTTGTTGCCATAGTTGCCTTCCAAGATATGATTGACCAAGGTGGTAGTTCTCTTAGTTATGAGAGTGAAGCTAATAATGAGGCCAAAGTAGGGTGAATATGACTAGGATGACTTCAAGGCTACGCTTAGTGTGAAGGGTAGTATGGGATGCCTTTCATGCATTGCACAAGTGTGTCTTGGGGTTACTTAGAAGTATGGTACCCTAATGGCATAGAGTAGCTTAAGAGTTGACCAAGTACCTAGACTATAATTAAAATGACATGAAGGCCTAAGTCTTGAATATGAAGGTGGACTATGCCCAAGAATGGCCAAAGAGAGGTACTTAGCTTGGATGGTAGTATGGGATGCTATCCTTGCTTTGCACAAGTATACTTGGAGGTGGCTTGTGAAGTAGTTCTCTTGTAATATGAAGGACTTAGGGTTGTAGTATGTAACCATGAAAGTCTAAGTAAAGACTGTGCCATGAACATGATGTGTCTCATATGCTCACTAAATATATCTTATGTTGACTTATGTTTTATATGAAGCTTATATTAGAGACCATGCTATGACTATAATGATTATGCCATGACTATGTTATTATCTCTTATCCTTATGTCTTATGTTGACTAACCATTTTGAGATGCTCTTATGATGTTGTGCTAGCTTTCATACTTAGTACATTTTTTACTAACGCATATTGCCTACTTTCTAACCAAATGCAGGGTTGGAGGCTTGAGTTGCTTTGGAGGCTAGAGTTTCAAGGATTTAGAAGAATTGAAGAATTGGTGAGTCCTCATAACTTCGAGGACGAACCCTTTATTTCCTTATGTCATTTCTTTGTGTTTAGACTTTGTATGGGCTGCGTCCCAATGACTTTTATTCAGGATTTCGAATAGATGGTTTGAGACATAGTAATAGAAAGACTTCTGCTTGATTTTTATATAAAATGACTTCGATTGTAAAAGTTTTGAATTTTCCTGTATTCTCTATTATCTTATGTTAAGAATGTGCTAAGGGCTAGTATGCGACCCCTTCGGGGTCAAGTACGCCGTGTTACGACTAGGGTGTGCTCTCGAGTCGTGACAATTGTGTGTTGTTCTTATTTGCTAAGCTTGTTGATGTTCGAAATAAATCACTTGAAACTTGATAGTTGTTCGAGAGAAAACTATTTCACTCATAGTCTATCCTACACACTGATACTTAGCTATTTATTAGTAGTTTCAATTACCCATATAGTGAAATTTGCCTATAATCGATCACATCCTAAGAATTCCTCTCTATATTGTTATTTTATCTTGTTTTGTTTGTGTTGTAGCTGATGATTGCAAACCAAAACCCCCCATCTGACATTCGTGTCAACCCCTTAGACTTGTTTACATGTCTTTTTCGATAATTTCTATTTCTATAATTAATTAGACCACATTTGTACTTCATAGTTGAATTTGAACACGTACCTCTCCCTGTGGGTTTGATCCCAACTCTTCGTTGGGTTTTATACTAGTTAACGATCGTTCGCACCTAGAATTAGATGAGATGTGCTTGAAACGTTAATCAACTGAAGATGAGTAATGGAAATATGTGCCTTTTGGACAGTGCCACAACTCATACAATACTAAGAGAAAAGAAATATTTCTCTCGTTTGATTATGAAAAAGGCATATGTTAATACAATATTTGGTAGTACAAAGTTGATTGAGGGTTCAGGAAGAACGGCCTTATTACTACCTGGAAGAACAATACTGAAAATTAATAATACATTGTGTTGAAGTAAGTCTCAAAGAAACTTGTTAAGTTTCAAGGTTATTCTCTAAAATGGCTATCATGTTGAAACTACAAATAAAGGAAAGGTGGAATACCTTTATATTACTACAATAAATGCGAAGAAGAAAACTGTGCATGAAAAATTGCCTGCAATTTCTTCTGGGTTGTACCATACAAATATTGGTACGGTTGAATCACATGCTGTAGCAAACAAAAGGTTTATTTGTTCAAATGATTTTATCATTTGGCATGACTGGTTGGGCCATCCCAGTTATAATATGATGCGTAGAATAATTCAGAATTCACATGGGCATACTTTGAAGAACCAAAATGTTCTTCAATCAAAGGAATTCTCTTGTGCTGCTTGTTCACAGGGAAATTTGGTTACCAAACAATCAACGACTAAGGTTGGAGTGGAATCTCCCACATTTCTGAAATGGATAAAGGGTCATATATGTGGGCCTATTCACCCTGCATGTGGACCATTTAAATATTATATGGTCTTGATAGATGCATCTACAAGATGGTCTCATGTGTGCTTATTAACAACTCCCAATATGGCTTTTGTGAGGTTGTTGGCTCAAATAATAAGGTTAAAAGCACAATTTCCAGATTATGTAAATAAAACAATTCTTCTTGATAATGTTGGTGAGTTTACATCTCAGACATTTAATGATTATTGTTTGTCCACTGTAATAACAGTTGAACATGTTCATATTCAAAATGGTTTAGCAGAGTAATTGATTAAACGTCTTCAATTAATAGCTACACCATGGTTGATGTGGACAAAGTTGCCTGTTACAGTTTGGGGCATGCTATTTTGCATGCAGCGACACTTGTGCGCATAAGGCCAACTAGTTTTCATGATATCTCCCCATTACAATTGATTTTTGGTCAGAAGCCAAACATTTCCCATCTTAGAACTTTGGTTGTGCGGTATATGTTCCAATTGCTCCACCACAATGCACAAAGATGGTTCCCAAAGAATGTTGGGGATATATGTTGGGTATGAATCTCGTTCTATTATAAAATATTTGGAACCTAGAATTGGAGAATTATTTATTGCAAGGTTTGCTGATTGTCATTTTGATGAATCAGTATACCCAACATTAGGGGGAGAACAAAAGTTATTGGGAAATAAGGTAGATTGGAATTCACTTTCACTGTCTCATTTAGATCCTCGAACAAATCAATGTGAGCAAGAAGTTCAAAAGATGATTTATTTGCAGAATATTGCAAATCAACTACCGGATGCATTTACTAACCTTCCACAAGTTACTAAATCATATATCTCAGTTGCTAATGCTCAAGTTCAAGTTTATGTCTCGGTAGAACAAAATGTTAAGGCAAATGAGTCTGGAGCACACTTAAAACATGGTAGACCAATTGGTTCCAAGGATAAAAATATTTGGAAAAGGAAAGTAATAAATGATCAAGATGATCATAATATGGAGGCTATTGCTCATGAAGAGATCCGAGACATAATAAAGGATGACACCACTTAGAAGGTCCATGTACTTGAAAATAATGAGAATGAGGAAATCTCTGTAGATTATATCTCAACGAGAAAAATGTGGAATCAAAATAATATTGTGGTGGATAATATTTTTGCCTATAGTGTTGCAGTTGAAATAATGCAACAAGATGAGGATTTAGAACCATGATCTGTCAATGAATGTAGACAGAGAAATGATTGGTCAAAATTGAAGGAAGTAATTCAAATAGAATTTGCTTCACTTGAAAAATGTGAAGTTTTTGGACCAATAGTCCGAACACCTGAAGGTGTCAAACCAGTTGGGTACAAGTCGGTTTTTGTGCAAAAACACAATGAAAATGGTGTAGTCGTAAGATATAAAGCATCACTTGTGGCACAAGGATTTTTTTATAGGCAATTAGAGGTCGGGAGACCATAATCATACATTTAACCCTGTGATCATTGATTTGATGGTTGATGAATATCTCTTTTACAAGACAATGTGTGTGATTCTTGAAGTGAGCTACAGCCCTTGACCTTACCCAATCATTGTACCTTAGAAATTGAATCGCATTTGTTTAGTTCTTGGTTAACTTTTAGATTCTAAAATCAATCAATCATGTAAGCTTGATAACACTTGTTTTTAACTGAAAGTATAGGAAAACCCAAGTTATTATAATCGTGTGTCTCTGTGGGTACGATACCCAACTCTTAATAAGAGCTACTTTAATACTTGAATGACCACATACACTTGCATGTGCGATATGGGCACAACAAGTTTTTAATGCCGTTGTCGGGGATTTAGAAATTAGGAACTATTTGATTTCTCTGATTTCTGAAGTTAAAAAGAAAATGTTGACAACTTGATATTAACGACTCATTTTACAGTTGTGTTGAATTTTCAAACTTGAAGACGATCAGGACTTGGTTGAGCCTCTAGCTGAATCAGAAAGATTTGTTCATTACGGGAGAAGGAAAAGACGACTCACTTACCCAGTCCCTCTTGTTGCTAGTGAACCAAAAACTCCTGTAGCAAGATTTGAGCAAGAAGAACCTGTACTAATGGCTGAGATGAAAGTAAGAGACGTGACAATCCCACGCACCACCAATGTGACTTCATGCATTCAGAAACCTGAAGCTGGTGGAAAATTTGAACTGAAGCAGAGTATGGTGCAACTATTGAACACAAATAGACAGTTCACTAGTTTATCGCATGAGGATCCAATAGTCCATATCCAGAATTTCCTTGAGATCAATGATACTTACACTCCAGCTGGAGTGAATGTAGATTACTTGAGGCTCACTTTATTCCCTTTTTCTCTGCTGGGGGAAGCAAAGAGATGGTTGAGTTCTGAGCCCGCTAATTCCATTACCTCATGGGACGATCTTGCACAAAAGTTCCTTAGTAGATTTTTCCCATCTAGGAAAACAGCTAAGCTAAGGAGCGACATACTGAGTTTCTGACAGAAAGGATGAGAGAACTTGTACTAGACTTGGGACATGTTCATTTCAATGTTGATGATTTGTCCAGACCATCATCAAGCTAACGAGGTGTTGGTCCATACCTTCATTGAAGGATTGGAGTCTAACACAAAGATTTTACTTGATTCAGTTGTAGGTGGATAGGCTTTGGATAAGAATTTTGCTGAGTTGTTCACCTTGCAGAACAAGATTTCACAAGGTAACCCCGAGTGGAACAGATGAGGAGCTAAATTTGTGATACAGAAAACTTTTGAAATGTTGGAGGTAGATGCAGTGACTGCCTACACAAATTGTTGCAATGTATAACATGATGAACACTCACTTCAACAACCTATCGCAGGTACAACAGCCAGCTCAGGTGAATGCAGTCCAACAACCACCGACTTGGTGTGAAATTTGCGGAGGAGGAGATCATAGTGCAGAGGTATGTGGTGCAAACCTGGATTATGTAATTTTTTTAGGAAATACACAACCTAGAGGAGGTCATTAGAACTATGGAAACTCCTACAGTCCTAGTATGCGGAATCATCCGAATTTTTCTTGGGGAGTTAATCAGAATCGGGCCCAAGGCAGAATCAATATAGACCCTATAAGAATGCACATGGATATCAACAATAGGCCTAATAGGAGCAGCCCAAAAATCAGCAAAGTAACATGAGCATGGAGGAGATGCTGAAGAAGATCATGGCTGATCAGGCTTAGTTAGTTGCTGATGTTAGAAATAAACAGTTAGCTACCCAGAACTTGGAGAAACAATTCGGGTAGTTTGCTAGTGCCCAGAACTCACGACTGCAAGGAGGTTTGCCGGGAAACACTGATCCTAATCCCAAGAAAGTGTATGCCGTAGGTACACGTAGCGGTTTGCAGTTAGAGGAGTTGGCTACCAAGAAAAGAAATGATGAATCTACTAGCAAGGAGAGTGAACCTAAGGAGAGTGAGGTTGTTGCACAAGAAGAAAGAGTGCAACCAATAGTGAAACCACCTCATCCATTCCCTCAGAAGTTTAAAAGACAGAAGGAGGATAAATGTTTTTGTACATTTCTCTCTCTTCTAAAGCAAGTTCATATTAATTTACCATTGGTAGATGTTTTGCAGGGTATACCTAGGTATGCAAAGTATTTGAAGAAGATCGTGGCAAACAAGAGGAGGTTGACTGAATATGAGACTATAGCACTTACTGAAGAGTGCAACTCCCAAATCTAAAATAAGTTGCCCACCAAATTGAAAGATCTGGGTAGCTTTACGATTCAGATCACTATAGGGAAGAGCATCTATGCGCGAGGATTGTGTGATCTAGGAGCTAGTATAAACTTGATGGCAACATCGTTGTACAAAAAGTTGGGGTTGGGTAGTCCTAAACCCACCACCAGTATCTTGCAGTAAGCAGATAGATCTGTTGCTAGGCCAGAGGATGTTGTAGATGATGTCTTGGTGCAAGTGGGATCTTTGATATTCTAGTATATTTTGTGGTGCTGAATTCTAAGCCAGATCCTGAGGTTCCATTCATATATAGGAGACCTTCTTGGCTACAGGGCATGCTATGATAGATGTAGCAGCCGGGCAAATTACTATGCGGGCACATGACAAATTGGAGGTGCTTGATGCTTACAAGGCGTTAAAACTCTGAATCGTATATGAAGAGTTGTCTACGATAAGGTGATATATCTTGAAGCAGAGGCTCGATATATTGCATCCAAGGACCCATTGGAGCGTGTGCTAGTGGGAGATGATATAAATGGGGATGATGAATGATGAGTCCACAAATTGGACTCATTTAGGGCTATATTTTGATAGAATTAGTGTCCTTAAATGCACATTTTATCTCAATATCTTATGAAAACCCTTAAGTTTAAGGTATTTGGAGTTTGAGGGAAACCATGGACACTACTTAGCAAAAAGGAACAAAGTCAGCTGAAAGAACGAAGAAATGAAGATGTGAGAATCGCCGAACCCGTTCGGTGAGTCGCCAAAAGGTCTTATCCTCTCCTTTTGTTCCAATGTGCTGAGCCCTAAAGAAAAGGATCAAATCGGTGGTGAAAAGGAGCAGTTGGTGTGTCACCGAGCAGTTCCGCGAAGCAGTACTATGTTGCCTAATGATCCAAAACACGACGATGCTGAAGGCTAACACAAGACGGTGATGAAATATACCAAATGGTGGATCGCCGAGTTGAACGGCGATCCCAACTAACGGAACCAAGTGATCCGCTGCAGCACAAATTTTCAAACACTATAAATACTCGTTAAGATTTGTAGCATAGTATCAAATTTTTAGCTTTGAACATTACTTTTCAGACTTTGGTTCTATTTTTGAGTTTTAGGTTTGAGAGAGTGTTGAAGAACTTGAAGACTCAAAGGGTTTCAACTCCAAGATTTTGGACTTGGGTCTCGGAGATTCTTTACTCTTGGCTTGTTTTGAGACTTAAATCTTCATACCCATTTGAATGCAAACTCATATTGGTATAAATTTCTATCTCTTATACATGTCTAGCTAAAAACCCCAATTTTTGGGGTGTGATTTTGTGAATATGGGTTAAGTTAATTGTTGGTTGTTGCTTGCTGATAGTTTAATTGTTGTTTAAATGTGATTTCATTTAGTAGTTGTGTTGGAACTTAATGAAATTGTAGTTGCAAATACGATTTTACCTTTGTGTTTCCGGCTTGCTCGAGATAGAGGTCGTATAACTAAGACAACTAAATTGATGGCCGATGGGATTGGGTCGACATGAGGTTCAGCTCGAGAGAGAGAACCCTAGTCCTTTTTCCACACACTCAGCTCGAGAGAGTGAGTGGGCTAAGGCGGAGGCTGTGCTTAATGCGGCAACTCGGTGTTCCAGAGAAATCGGGTTGATTCGGAATAAGTTGCTCGAGAGAGAATTTACCCTCACTATAGTCTAGCCTAGTCACAAATATTCAACAAATTTATTATTAAAAGCATGTAACGACTAATCTAGTTTAAACCGAATTCCTATCATTTCCCAAGAATCCTTTCTCCTTGATTAGTACTCTTTTTATTTTTGTTGTTTTAGCTTACTTGTGACAAACTCCCATTGTTAATTAACACTCTTGTATCACGCCTTAGATTTAATATGTTTGTATTCAATAATATTTATATCTATGACTAATTAAACTTAATTTTATTTTCTATTAATTCTCAAAACCACTCCATGTGGGAACGATCCCAACCCTTGGTTGGGTTACTTTACTATTGTATGATCGTAGACACTTGCATTGGAAGCTGTGTCTTGATTATGCAAACATCAAAATGGCACCGCTGCCGGGGAGTGGTGTTATTTGAGAATTATTAGTTTAGTAAAATTTTTGTTCTTCTTAGTTGTAGTTTACTAACTTTATTTGTTGTTTTGTTTTTCTTTGAGTTGTTATTGTAGGTAGATACCCTGAGCATGGATGAGGGCACTAGTGGTAAATTGGCTGAGAGAAATCAAGAAGTCGAGAGGGACCCCAAGTTAACCTCACTGGTAATTCAGCTGAATGGCCTAGCCACCAAAATATTAGAGGTGGAAGACTAGTGAAAAAGTCAGGGGAGGTATATACCCCCTCATGAGCGAAAAAATTCTAGAGACAGAGAGAACAATCGTATCAAGGACACACTACAAATCATTCTCCAAAAGATCTCCGACCAAGATCGAGTGTTAGAAGAGATGAAAGAGAATAGTGAAATTTTGAATCAGATGATTGGCTCTCATTCTAGATCAATCCAGATGATCAGCACACTCATGAGTTATGCAGTTCCTCCTCTCCACTCGAATGAAATGTTGGGGTTACCTATTAACACTAGAGCCAACCCCAATGATGGAGAGTGAGTAAGGACTTGAGTCGGGCCACTACGTTAACTAAGGCGCTTCTTGGGAGGCAACCCAAGGTCTTAAATGCTTTGGTTTTGTTTTTGTAAATAATGGTGTGTTGGTTGTGCAGGTTTGAATGCAGAAAGTGTTTGGATAATGTAGATTGGCGAGCAAATGGTCCATTCGGCGTATCGCCGAAGAGGTCTGTGTGCCCGACTTGATCCGCTGTTTGGCTCAACACAATTTCAATTCATAGCCTGTAAAACTCGGTGAGCTCAAGAGCAGTTTGGCCAGTCACCGCCCAGTTTGGACCACGATTAAGACTGTCGTCTTAACCCCTAAGAAAATGAAGGTCCTATGGAAATCAGCGGGGTAAGTAACCACTCGGCGTGTGGCCGAGTGGATCGGCAAACGCGACTAACGTTGCCAAATGCACACGAACTGGACGGTTATATATGGCCGAAGGTTTTAAAAGTTTCAAACTCTTCACTTTCCCTCGCTTTTAAACTTCATAAACTCACACCAAGTTAGTATTTTCAATATTCTTTCTTTCAATAAGTATTGTGGTTGTTGATTAGCACTCGGAACTAGGATTTCTTTGCCGCCTAAAATTTCAATCCTATTTTAATCGGCATCTAAGGTTGGTTTGTGAATCCCGAGTTTACCTTTGAAAAATGTGTACTCATTTGCACTGATTGTATCTTATTGATGTGTGCTGGGCCTCTTTGATATGATTAGATTCTTTGAATGCCAATTTTAAATTGATATTTTTGCCCGTATTGCTTTGATCATCGAATGCCCATAATTTTTGTGCTTTTATATTAATGAAATTTTTTTGGGTTGTGCTTGCATGTTGTTTAGATTGATTGGGTAAAGTCTAAGTAGCCCGTGTTTACGCTAAATGGCATATAATGCTCAAGGATAGAGAAGGTGACACCCTTCTTAAGGGCAATTATCGTCAAATGGCCAAATTCTGAGTATTCCGAGGTGAGGAGTGCTATGGGTCTGAGCCTAATTTAGCTATTGCATGTTTTGATTTTATTTTCAGGGGTTGCCAGGTTGAATTTGAGAAGATCGAATAAAAATAGGCACGTTGGGTTGTTCGGCATTTTGGGTCGAGCTCGCCGAACTACTTGGCGGTTCGCCTAATGACCCCATCTCGCTTTTAATTTCATGCTATATGTGATGTTTGATTCCATAACTTTCAGTGAGAAGACTGAGGTCGCCGAAAGCACTCGGCAACTCGCCGAAAGTATGTTTGATCGCTCTTTGTCTACACCCTTGAAACCCTTGTGATAAAGATCAAAAAGGAAAGGAATAAAGAAAGAAATGATATGTGGATTAATACTCAAGTTATTGAAATTATGGGCAACAAGGGACTAAAACCCTCACCTCCCAATTGACTTCAATAACCTAAATTCAACCAAAGGAAGAATAATCTAATGAAACCAAGAATCACAAAGGGGTAACACTTTGATTAATCAAACACAAGAAGTTAACAAGCAATCCCAAGAGTTCACCCTAATTACTCACTAAGAAGATACTATAATTTGAGAGTCAATATTCAATATAGTCTAAGTCTTACAAAATGAAAGAGACTACTATTATACTAAAAAAAAAAATAAGACACTTTTTGACAATTTTACCCTTAATGAGATAAGGGCCTTGTTTGGTTGCCTTCTTTTGTGAATTCTTGAATTCATGAAATGGCCATTTGCACACATGGCCTCTTTCCTTCTTCCTTCTCATTTTGATGTACCTTACACACATTGTATGTCCTTCTTTGGTGACCTTCAAGCTCCTCTAATGCTTCCCTTTTCATGAACATTGTTTATAGGCCTTGGAGATTCTTTGCTTGACTCCGTGTGAATGGTCTTGAGGGGTATATGTCACTCATGTTAGTGTCATCCATGCTGCCCATGTTATCATCCTCCCCTTCTTGAAAATGATTCGTCCTCGAATCAAAAGAATCACCTACAACACAAGGAGATACATCACTAGCATTGAAAACATTATGAACATTATACTCACTTGGTAGGTCAATCATGTAAGCATTGTCATTGATTCTCTTGAATACTTTGAAGGGTCCATACCCTCTTGGGCTTAGCTTCCCTTTTCGTACTTGTGGAAACCTCTCCTTTCGAAAATGCACCCACACCCAATCATCTGGATTGAAGATCACTTCCTTTCTCCCTCGATTCTTTCGAATGGCCACCTTTGAATTGTTCTTTTCAATGGCCTCTTTGACCTTGGCATGAATGTTCGTCATCTCGTTTGCCCTTTTCTTGGCATCTAAGCTCACAACAACATCGCTAGACAAAGGAATCATAGTTAATGGAAACAAAGGTTTAAAACCATAACATGCCTCAAATAGAGACATTCCATTAGAGGAGTGGAAAGACCGATTATATGCAAATTCAATCAAGGGTAAACGGTCTTCCCAAGTAGTTGGGGTTCCTCTAATCATGCATCGAAGCATGCTTCCAAGAGTCCGGTTGACTACTTCGGTTTGTCCATCCGTTTGAGGATGGCAAGAAGTAGAGAACATAAGTTTGGTACCAAGTGTACCCCATCGACTCTTCCAAAAATGACTAAGAAACTTAGAGTCCCTATCACTAACAATGGTTTGAGGGACTCCATGCAATTTAAGCACATTGATAACAAACAAAGATGCTACATGGGATGCATCATCACATTTATGGCATGGAATAAAATGAGCCATTTTAGAAAATCTATCCACTACCACAAATATACTATCATGTCCTCTTTTAGTCCTAGGAAGTCCCAACACAAAGTCCATAGAAATATCCATCCACGGACCATTTGGAGTAGGAAGAGGAGTATACTTACCTTGGGGCCTAGTCGTGGATTTGGCTTGCTTGCATTCTAGACATTGTCCACAAATCCTCTCCACATCATGTTTCATCTTGGGCCAAAAGAACTGCTCCTTAAGAATATCAAGTGTTTTTGGTATCCCAAAGTGTCCCATCAAACCACCACTATGAGCCTCCTTGACAAATAACTCTCTCCATGAGCTCATGGGCACACGTGCTCGGCCATCTTTGAACAAGAAACCATCAACCAATTGGTACTTATCAACTCGCTTCCCTTGACTAAGATTATCAAAGGTATCTTTGAAGTCGGAATCCATAGAATAGAATCCCTTTAAGCTTTCAAACCCCATCATTCTAGAAACCAAGGTATTGACCAATACAAACCTTCTTGATAGAGCATCCGCTACCACATTCTCCTTGCCTTGCTTGTAGTTGATCATATATGGAAAAGTTTCAATAAATTCAACCCACTTAGCATGTCGCTGGTTCAACTTGGATTGCCCCTTGAGATGCTTCAAGGACTCATGATCGGTCCTTATCACGAACTCTTTGTGCCACAAGTAGTGTTGCCAATGAGCCAACACTCGCATAAGTGCATACAATTCCTTGTCATAAGTTGAGTACTTGAGTGTAGCTCCCTTTAACTTTTCACTAAAGAAAGCTAATGGTTTTCCTTCTTGCATCAACACACCACCTATACCAACACCTGAAGCATCACATTCAATTTCAAAGGCCTTGTCAAAGTTGGGTAGTTGGAGCAAGGGTGCAGAACTCAACATCAATTTCAAGGCTTGAAAAGACTTCTCCTGCTCCTCACCCCATACGAAAGGTACATCTTTCTTGATCAGTTCGGTCAAAGGAGCAGCAATTGAACTAAAGCCCTTCACAAATCGTGGATAAAAACTTGCTAACCCATGAAAACTTCTTACCTCAGTTGCACTGGTTGGGGTCGGCCAAGTCTTGATGGACTCCACCTTCTCGTCATCGACCTCAATCCCATTTGCACTAACCACAAAACCCAAAAACACAACTTTATCAACACAAAATGAACATATCTTGAAATTAGCAAAGAGACGCTCTCGTAGTAGGACATCAAACACTTGTTTCAAATGGGATACATGTTCCTCCATTGTCTTACTATACACAAGTATATCATCAAAATACACCACAACAAACTTGTTGATGAAAGGTTTGAGAACATGGTTCATCAATCTCATGAAAGTGCTTGGGGCATTCGTTAATCCAAATGGCATCACAAGCCATTCATACAGCCCAAACTTTGTCTTGAAGGCCGTCTTCCACTCATCACCCGGTTTCATACGAATTTGATGATACTCACTTCGAAGGTCAATCTTGGAGAAAATAATAGAACCACATAGCTCATCAAGCATATCATCAAGTCGAGGAATGGGATGCCGATACTTCACCGTGATCTTATTTACGGCTCTACAATCAACACACATTCTCCAAGTGCCATCCTTTTTGGGAACAAGAATTACCGGTATGGCACAAGGACTTAGGCTTTCTTTGATCAACCCCTTCTCAAGAAGCTCTTCCACTTGCCTTGATAGCTCTTTGGTTTCTGTCGGGTTACTCCTATAAGCTGGACGATTGGGGATTTGTGAACCCGGTATAAAATCTATTTGGTGCTCGATTCCCCTCAAGGGTGGTAATCCAGCGGGCATCTCATCTGGAAATAGCTCATCATAGCCCTGCAAAAGAGAAGAAATAATACTAGGCAAAGTGCTAGAATCTTGGTTAGCATGTAACAAAAGATTGGTGTTGACAAGGCACACTAGAAAGTATTCCTCATCCACACCCTTTAAACACTTGCTTGGCTTTGCTATCATGCATATGTTCTTACTATTTTTAACCAAGGCACTCCCCTCCTTTGGAACGATGGTGGAACTTTCACCTTCACCTTTTGCCGCCTCGTCTTTTATTCTGTCCCGAAGCTCCTTCATAGCCCGATAGTCCTCACTCACTTGATATGGAGTGAGAGGTGCAAGCACATACTTTTTACCTTCAATCACAAAAGTGTATTTTTTGGATCTCCCTTGGTGCACAACATCTCTATCAAATTGCCAAGGTCTCCCCAACAGTAGGTGACATGCCAACATGGGAACCACATCACAAACCAATTCTTCATTGTACTTTCCCACACTAAACAAAATACTATCTTGTTTGAGGACCTTCATCTCTCCACTCTCATTGAGCCATTGTAGCTTATAAGGATTGGGATGCTTGATGGTTTGTATTTTCATACGCTCCACCAAGGAACTACTCACCACATTGGTGCAACTCCCGCTATCAATGATTAAAGAACACACTTTATCTTGGATTTTGCACCTAGCATGAAATAGATTCTCCCTTTGGTCAAGTTCTTCTTTTGCAAGGGCTCCCATAATTCTTCTCACAACACATGAAAGATTGACATTCATGTTCAAGTCTTCATCATCATCATCAAGCAAAGACTTTCCCTTCTCCATGAAGCAAGAAAAATTCACCCTCTCATCCAACCTTTCTTCTTCATCCCCGGAAGCACCTTCCTCTCCTTCACCCCTGTCTCCCTCTCCCTCATTTTTTTCTTCACCCTCATCTTCATCTTCAGTCTTATATCCATCACGAAGAGAAACAATTGTTCTCCTATTTGGACACTCACTAGCAACATGTCCCCTCCCTTGACATCTAAAGCATTGAATTGTAGAGGGTCGAGGAAAGTTAGGTTTAACATAGTTACCTCCTTGTGGCTGCTCACTTGCCTTGGATTTGTAATCAATCTTGACCGGGGCAGCTTGACCTCCGCCTTTAGGTTGCTCCCTAAAGGATGTCGTCTTCCAATTATCTCTACCTTTGCTCCATGTGGAAGTTAAAGAACTTTTGGCCTTGTATGATTTTTCTTCTTTCAAATCTGCTTCTACCTTTGAGGCATCATGGAAAGCCGCTTCAAGAGTCTCATAGTGCTTAAGCTTCAAAGGCTTCAAGATATCATACCTCAAGTTTGCCACGAATCGTATTACCGTACACTCCATATTCTCTTCAATTTTAGACTTCATCCGCAAGTTCTCAAAGTCATCATAATATTCTTCCACACTTTTGGTACCTTGCCTCAACATGTACACCTTCTTGAGCACCTTTTGGTAGCAGTTTGGAGTCAAGTATCTCAACTCCATAAGTGCAATCAACTCTTGCCAAGTAGGTAACTCGTAGTCATGATGGCTCTCCCTTTCCCTCCTCTTGGACTTGTATTAGACATGATACCTACAAAACTCAACAAACGAGGTTAGTAGAAAAGCCTCACGTCACTCGTATTTAACTCTCAACTCACCTTCTATGGCGTCGTCTCAAAATTGATAGTGAACTAGCTCCGTTCAATCAACTCAAGATCACCTATCCTTTGTGATGGAGTGGATTCTTGTGACTCTTGAAAGAAGGACGACCCAAAAAAAAAAACTAATGGACTTGAATCAAGAAGGTTATCAACGAATTAAGATGAGTGAAGTAGAATAAAGAAGCACCAAAAGATTCGGACTCAAAATAAACCAAGTAACAAAAGTAGAAGAATTACTTGTTGTTACTTAATTTGAAGGATCAAAGAAATGATTTGATGATTAAAACTAGTTAACAAGTAATCAAAGATGTTAATTAATTGTTAAATAGTTGAAAATTAGAAGAAAAATGAGTTTAGAAGAAGAAGAAGTGAATTTGGACATTTAGAAAAAAATTATGCCTCAAAGAAGTCCATCACTTGTAAGACTTTGATTGAATGATTTGATGATTAAAACTAGTTAACAAGTAATTAAAGATGTTAATTAATTGTTAAATAGTTGAGGAATTGAAGGGAAAATGGTAGAAAAAAGAATCACGAAGTTTGGACACTTAGAAAAGTTTCTAGGTCCAAAAAACTTCCATACTTAGAATATTTTTGGGGTCTTAAAAAAAAAACCTGTAGCTTTTGACCTTTGAAACTGACACACACGCACGTCAGGTGCAACTGGGTGTCGCTGGCAGGTTGTCTGCTGCGCTGGCTGCTGATGTGTCGGTCTACGTGGAATTTTTTTTTTTTTTTTTTTTTCAGATTCTAATTTTTTTTTCTTTCTTTCTTTCTTTTTTTTTTTTAAATTGCACTAATGGACCCCAAAAAAATACATTTGATCAACTTTGACTTGAAAAGTTGGATCAAATGTACTTTCTCCTTTCTTTTTCTTCAAGAACAACTTGAAGACACCAAGAACACATAGAACACCAAGAACACACACTAAACCCCAATACACTCAAATCAACTCGAAATTGGCTCAAAATTTAGGATTTTCTTCCCTTCAACTAAGAGAACAAAGCCCACTAATTATTAATCTCCAATTTCGCCTCAATCAAAAGACCCACTTTCAAAATTTGAAAAGTTTGAAAAGCTTGAAACCCTTCAATGGTAACTTCACTTCTACAACTCCAAATTGAACAAAATTTGAAACCTAGACTCAAAAAGCACTTGGGAACAAGGATCTAGTGTCAAAAACAATAAATCAAAACACACAAAAAATCAGATTTTTTTTTTTTATGTTTTTTTTTTTTGACTCTTTTTTTTTTTTTTTTTTAACCAAGACTAGATTTGTTCTTACAAATCTAAACCTAGGCTCTGATACCAAATGATAAAGATAAAAAAGGAAAGGAATAAAGAAAGAAAGGATATGTGGATTAATACTCAAGTTATTGAAATTATGGGCAACAAGGAACTAAAACCCTCACCTCCCAATTGACTTCAATAACCTAAATTCAACCAAAGGAAGAATAATCAAATGAAACCAAGAATCACAAAGGGGTAGCACTTTGATTAATCAAACACAAGAAGTTAACAAGCAATCCCAAGAGTTCACCCTAATTACTCACTAATTACTCACTAAGAAGATACTATAATTTGAGAGTCAATATTCAATATAGTCTAAGTCTTACAAAATAAAAGAGACTACTATTATACTAAAAAAAATAATCAGACACTTTTTGACAATTTTACCCTTAATGAGATAAGGGCCTTGTTTGGTTGCCTTCTTTTGTGAATTCTTGAATTCATGAAATGGCCATTTGCACACATGGCCTCTTTCCTTCTTCCTTCTCATTTTGATGTACCTTACACACATTGTATGTCCTTCTTTGGTGACCTTCAAGCTCCTCTAATGCTTCCCTTTTCATGAACATTGTTTATAGGCCTTGGAGATCCTTTGCTTGACTCCGTGTGAATGGTCTTGAGGGGTATATGTCACTCATGTTAGTGTCATCCATGCTGCCCATGTTATCACCTTGTGGCACTGTACCTTTTGGTGGACAAACCCTTGCTCACCGAAAGTAGTCAGCAATTCGCCGAAAGGGCCTTCCCATCTCTGACTTGCCATAATTTTTGAGCCAATATCTTCGGCGAGCCCGATCTAGCTCAGCAAAGAGGTTTGGTGACTCGCCGACTGGATCAGCGAGTCTGTCTACACTAGATTTTCTATGCTTATGTTGATTTTCTCCTAATCTCTCCCGATCTTTTGTAGATATGGTACATACTAATCTAACCATGTAACCTAGGAAAATAGCACAGGGCATTAATATAAACGATGGGGGATCAAATCTCCCACATAAGAGAAGGCAAGAACTCCCACCGGGAGACAAAGGCAAAAGGAAGACGTATATAGCTAGGAAAGGAGTAGTTGTAGACAACAGAGTTGAGTTGTCTGAACCTGAAGACGAGTAGCCTTTGCTTAACCGAAGGAATGAGCTTCGAACTAGATCTTAATTCGCATCCACCCGAGTTCCCTCAAAAGCCACTCCTTCGGAAATGGATTCCGTGCCAACTTAGGCACCTCCAATGACCCCTGCACTCCCTATCGTTCCTCCCCCTAGACTGCTGAACAGATTAAAAGGTGATGGGGTACAGACTATCCTAGAGGAGAAGCTCTTATCTATAGAGTGCCTGGAAGGAAAATATCCCGATGTTATGGACACCCTCCACTACCATGAGTTTGAGAATTGACAAGTCCCCGAGGCCCTTATATTCCTTCATGTGTAAGGGAATTTTACACAACTTTTAAGGAGTTGGTGCCCAAGAGCAAAAACAAGGAAAGCGAGTTTAGACCAGTAAAGTCGGTCATGGTCAGAGGTAAGGAAGTGGAGTACAACAACGAATATATAAACACTGTATTAGGTAGTCCGCTGCACTCTGCACTTCCTTACGAGGGGTTGCCTATTTCTAATTCCCTAGAAGACCTAAAGGGTTGGCTGGCTCCTTTGATTTCTGACACCACCCCGAGGTGGATCATAGTAGGGGCTCCTATTGAGAAGAGGGACCTGAACATTGCTGCCAGGTTCTGGTTTGGCTTTATTAGCAGCACCATAATGCCATCCTAGAACGAGTCCATTTTGCACCATCCTAAGGCATCTTGCCTCGGTTCTATCATGTCCAGGAGGCACATCGACCTAGGACTGCTGATTTCACAGGAGATGGCCATGAGAGCCAAACAGAAACTGACTTCTCTGCCATTCCCAGTCCTGATCACTGAGATGTGTCGGCTTGCTGGAGTACCCCAGGACACGGCGAGGTATATTGAGGTCACCCCTTCATCCTTCACTGACATTTGGCATATTGAGGCTGAGTTCATACGAGAGGTGGCTGATGGGAGGAGAGCAATTGCGGCAGATATTTCTCTGGAGGTTAATGTTGACTCGTTACCTGCAGAGGCATCTTCCCCTTCTCTAGCCTCTGGGCCTTCAGGTACACCTGCTCCTTCCTCTTCTTCATAGGTCCAGGGTGCTTTTTCCTCCTTCTCCCAACCTGTCAGGATTACTCAGGCCATGATCCTGAAAATGGGGAATCTGGCCTATTCAGCTGATGTGAGGGCGACTCGACTGGAGAGATTCATCGTAGGGATGATTGATAGTGCTATCTTGGCTACACTAACCTCCTTAGGGTTTCTGTTGATGATCTGGCTACTAGAGTCACTACTTGTGAGAGCAGATAGGGGAAGACATCTGAGGTTTCGGCTATGAAAGCCAAAGTAACAGATCTGAGGAAGGACATAGACTATTTGAAGTCTACCGACTTCACCTCATTGATTCAAGGTGCAGATGATGAGGATGCTCTTGAGACCTCGGGGATTCCTCCACCTACCACTAGAGCAGTACAGAGGGATGGCACAGCTATGAGGAGTCGGATGCAGAGACAGACGAAGAGTAGATAGCAATACATGATGATGAGATGAGAGAGAGCCGCGAGGAGAGTCTATTTAGAGATTTTCCAGATCTTGTGGAGACAGTTGTGCAGCCGGTGATCCAGACATCGCCAACTGAGACGTCCACAGTAGTTCCCAGTGATGGCACTGTTATTCCTCCTGATGTTACTATGGGCACTGATGCCCATATTCAGAGTACCACACCGGGCACTGAGGCCCAGACATATGGAGAGACTGCATAGACAGGATCCTTTCTTTACCTCCTTCTCTGTCTTACTTACTTTTCATTTTGGATACTTTTATTCGTATTTAAGGACAAATGATATTTTTTTATGGTGGGGTGAGGCCACCTTTGTGCATATTTGTTTTGTTTATATATTTGGGTTGAAATCTATAATTTTGTTAATACTGGTTTTGTGGATGTTTGAGCTTGTGGCTCCTTTTGTTTTAATTGAAAAAATGATTTTGACCCTTTCAAAAAAATTTAAAATTTTCTTTAAAATCTCCATTACCTCTTGTATGTACTAGATAGTGGTTTTTCTTTAGCAAATTTAAGTCTCGATTTTGATCAATACTGATGACTTGAATAATGCTCATAATTGAACGAACATAAATGTACGGCTACGATGAGACCAAATGAAGTTCCATAGATAATATGTGAACTCTTTGCATATCGTTGTGATTAGCCATGTATCAAATTGATTTTCTTAAGATGAACGTTGCACACTAGCGAAAGTGTGGAGTCTTGTTTGACTTTAGTGTCGATGCCTTGTGTGATGAGCATGCTGTGAACCATGCACGATAACACCTAGAATTTGCCCCGTTGGTCCGGTCGACTAAGTAAAGCTATCTCTTGCAACTTCGAAGAGTGTGAGCCAATTTGACATATACCTCTTTTATGGCCTACCTTGTGAGTGTGTGAACCTCTTTTGAACATCCCTTGAACCTTACCTTTCTTTGGAAGAAACATTATAAAAACATGACTTCCCTTAATCCACTACCTATAATCCTCTTGATTTGTGGTTGATTGAATAGCCAACTTAGGCCAAAAGCCTAAGTTGTGGGTGTGCTGAAAAGAAAAGGGACAGTCAAGAAGTGCAAGGAAAGTCCCCTTTACCCCATGGTGTTTAGAAAAATGGAACCCCTCCATACAAAAAAAAAGAGAAAAAGAAAAAGAATAAAAAAGAAAAGTTGTGGAATAAAGTTGAAAAATGCAAAAGAAACGGGGTTCCCAAACAATCCATGGAAAGTGAATAAAAGGATGACTTATGCGTACTAAATAAATTAATGAAGGAGGAGGAAACGGAAGTGTTGTGAGTATCACATTTCATGAGGATAAAAGTCATTGAGCCTGACTGACCATACCTTTGCACTCAAACACATTACAAGCCTTGAAAAGGGATTTTTGATATTGAGTGAACTAAAACAAATGTTAATTGGAAAATACGGGCAAACCTATGGGTGAAAGCATGCATTGTGTTCTTCTTTATAAGAGTGAGCATTACATTTGATTCTGAAGCTTTAAATGACTAAACCATTGTGTGTGAGTATGGAATCATCTTTTGTGTGAAGGCATTTGAATACTTTTGTTGAGCTTGAACTTGCATTTGAAGCAAGTATTGCGAGCTTGAGGATCTTTGGTAATGGTGTGTCACAACTTGAATCTTTAGTTACACAATTGATCCTTGCATGAGTAAATTGAGATTTGTTGTGTATTTTCATGATCGAGTATTGTGTAGCACTATTTGAGACATCCTTTTTGAACTGCTGAACTTCATTTTTACTTGAGGACAAGCAAAAGTTTAAGTTGGGGTGTTGATGAGTCCACAAATTGAACTCATTTAGGGCTATATCTTGATAGAATTAGTGTCCTGAAATGCACATTTTATGTCAATATCTGATGAAAACCCTTAAGTTTCAAGTATTTGGAGTTTGACGGAAAGCATGGACACTACATATCAAAAAGGAACAAAGGCAACTGAAAGAATGAAGAAATGAAGATCTGAGAATCGTCGAACCCGTTCAGCGAGTTGCCAAAAGGTCTTATCCTCGCCTTTTGTCCAAGTGTGTTGAGCTATGAAGGAGAGGATCAAATCGGCGGTGAAAAAGAGCAGTCGGCGTGGCGCCAAGCAGTTCTGCGAAGCAGTACTATGTCGCCTAATGATCCAAAACACGATGATGTTGATGGCTAACACAAGACGACGATGAACTATACCGAAGGGAGGATTGTCGAGTTGATCGGCAATCCTACCTAATTGTGTTGAGTGATCCACTGCAGCACAAATTTTCAGGCACTATAAATACTTGTTGAGAGTTGTAGCTTATTAGTATCGAATTTTTAGCTTTGAACATTACTTTTCAGACTTTGCTTTTATTTTTGAGTTCTAAGTTTGAGAGGGTTTTGAAGAACTTGAAGACTCAAAGGGTTTCAACTCCAAGATTTTGGACTTGGATCTCGGGGATTTTTCACTCTTCGCTTGTTTTGAGACTTAAATCTTCATACCAATTTGAATACAAACTCATATTGGTATAAATTTATATCTCTTATACATGTCTAGATAAAAACCCCAATTCTTGTGGTGTGATTTTGTGAATATGGGTTAAGTTAATTGTTGGGTCTTTCTTGCTGACAGTTTAATCGTTGTTTAAATGTGATTTCATTTAGTCGTTGTGTTGGAACTTAATGAAATTGTAGTTTCAAATACAATTTCAACTTTGTGTTTTCGGCTTGCTCGAGAGAGAGGTCGTAAAACTAAGACTACCAAATTGATGGCCGATGGGATTGGGTCGACATGAGGTTCAACTCGAGAGAGTGAACCATAGTCCTTCTCCCACACACTCAGCTCGAGAGAGTGAGTGGGCTAAGGTGTAGGCTGTGCTTAATGCGGCAACTCGGTGTTCGAGAGAAACCGGGTTGATTTGGGGTAAGTTGCTCGAGAGAGAATTTACCCCCACTATAGTCTATCCTAGTCACAACTATTCAACGAATTTATTATTAAAAACATGTACCCAATGATCTAGTTTAACCCAAATTCCTATCACATCCTAAGAATCCCATCTCCTTGATTAATACTCTTTTTATTTTGATGTTTTAGCTTACTTGTGATAAACCCCCATTGTTAATTGACACTCTTGTGTCACCCCTTAGATTTAATATGTTTGTATTCGATAATGTTTTTAGCTAAGACTAATTAGAACTTAATTTTATTTTTATATTAATTCTCAAAACCACTCCCTGTGGGAACAATTCCAACGCTTGGTTGGGTTAATTTACTATTGTACGATCGTAGACACTTGCATTGGAAGTTGTGTCTTGATTACGTAAACATTATTGAAGCACAGGAAATGGTATAGGTTTTGGATTTTTCAAGTGTGGGCATATCTAGAAATCAATGGGAGCCTTTGAACAGGGTTGTGGGTCCTCCATCCAAACTTTTCATTGAAGAAGCACCCAAGATGGAGATTAAAACATTGCCATCCCACCTCAGGTATGCATTTTTGGGTGAAGATAAGACTTTACCGGTTATTTTGTTTGCAGCACTATCTGAATCACAAGTGCAAGCAGTATTGAGTATCATAAAGAAGAGAAAAGCAGCACTAGGTTGGCAAATGTACGATATTCATAGGATAAGTCCCGCATTGTGTATGAACAAGATTTACATGGAGGAATGGCATAAGCCGAGTGCACAATACCAATGGAGACTCAACCCAGTGATGAATGATATGGTAAGAAAAGAGGTGATCAAATGGTTAGATGCACCGATTGTGTACCCCATGTCTGACAACAAATGGGTGAGTCTGATATAGTGTGTGCCCAAGAAGGGCGGAGTGACGGTGATAACAAAAGAGAAGAAAGATTTGATCCCCATAAGGACAGTAACTGGGTGGTGTATCTGCATGGACTACAGGAAGTTGAATGATGCCACCAGGAAGGACTATTATTCGGTGCCATTTATTGATCAAATGTTGGATGTTCTGGCAAGGCAAGAATATTACTGCTTCCTGGATGGTTACTCAGGGTATAATCACTTATTGCACCAAAGGATCAGGAGAAGACTATCTTCACTTGTCTGTATGGCACCTATGCGTTCAAACGTATGTCATTCGGATTATGCAATACTCCGATGACATTCCAGAGATGCATAATGGTAATCTTCCATGATATGGTGGAGGATTTTGTTGAGGTTCTCATGGATAACTTCTCGGTGTTTGGTGAGTCTTTTGATCTTTGTTTGACTAATCTTGATAGGTCATTGCAAGATGTGAAGAAACAAATCTGGTGTTGAACTGGGAAAAGTTCCACTTCTTAGTTCGAGAAGGTATTGGAAGATGATAAAGCTAAGGTGGAGGGCATTGAAAAGTTGCCACCACCCATCACTGTGAAGGGAGTTAGAATGATTCATGAAGGAATTTTCTAAGATTGCAAGACCAATGTGCAGCCTATTGGAAAAAGAGGTGAAGTTTGTATTTGATGAAAATTGTTTGGAGGCATTTGAGCTGTTGAAGAAGAAGTTGATAGAAGCTCATATTCTGATTCTCCTAATTGGGAGCTACCATTCGAGCTCATGTGTGATGCCAGTGATACAACGGTTTGTGTACTGCTAGGGCAGCGTAAGGATAAAATGTTTCATTCCGTCTACTATGCTAGCAAGACACTTGATGCAACTCAATCTAACTATACTGTCACAGAGAAAGAGATGTTAGCATTAGTATTTACCTTTGATAAGTTCAAGTCGTACTTGGTAGGCACCAAGGTTGTTGTTTACACTGACCATGCTACAATCAGGTATTTGTTCAATAAGAAGGATGCAAAGCCTAGGCTAATTAGATGGATATTGCTCTTGCAAGAGTTTGATCTAGAGATTAAAGATAGGAAGGGGACTGAAAACTATATAGTTGATCAGCTATCTAGATTGGAGGACTCATCTTATGTGAGAAATAAAGGACAGATTCGTGAAGAGTTCCCCGATGAGAAATTGCTGCCTTCGACCTTGCACATGTACCTTGGTATGCTGATATTGTGAACTTTTTAGTGAATGGTTTATTTCCACCTAGGGACTAACCACACCAAAAGTAGAAGCTGAAGTATGAGGCATGGTTTTATTTATGGGATGAGTCTTTCTTATTCAAGCAGGGACCTGATCAAATGGTGCGAAGGTGTATAGCTGAACAGGAGGCGTTGCAAATGTTGGAGAGTTGTCACTCTTCACCATATAATGGACACCACATAGGCGAGCGCACGGTGCATAAGGTACTGCAATTTGGCTTATTTGCCCTACCTTATTTAAGGATGCTGCATTTTTTGTGAAGGGTTATGATCAGTGTCAGTGGATGGGCACTATTTCTAGAAGATGCCATTAAGAAACATTCTTGAAGTTGAGATCTTTGATGTATGGGGGATAGACTTCATGTGACCATTCCCATCTTCCAAAGGAAATCAATACATCCTAGTGGCAGCGGACTATGTGTCCAAGTGGGTAGAGGTAGTTGCTCTACCTTCTAATGATGTGAAGGTGGTAGTAAAGTTCATCAGGAAACATATCTTCACCAGGTTTGTGACTCCAAGAGATATGATAAGTGATGGAGGGACACACTTCATCAATAATTCAGTGCGAAATTTGTTGGCCAAGTATGGAGTGACATATAAGGTAGCCGCAACATATCATCCTCAGACTAGTGGGCAGGTGGAAGTATCCAACAGGGAAGTAAAGCAAATTCTACAGAATACTGTGAATGTCCAAAGAAAAGACTAGGCTGAAAAGTTAAATGATGTTTTGTGGGCATACTAAACATCATACAAGACATTGATAGGGGCTTCTCCTTATCGAATGATGTTTGGGAAAGCATGTCACCTTCCAGTGGAGTTGGAGCATAAAGCATACTAGGCTACAAGAAGTTGAATCTAGATTCTGAGTTAGCAGGAAAGAAAAGGATAACCCAACTGCATGAGTTAGAGAAATTTAGGCTCCGCATGTATGAAAATGCCAAGCTTTACAAAGAGAAGACCAAGAGGTGGCATGACAAGCATATTGTGTCATGCACCTTTTAGCCTGGGCAATTGGTGTTGTTGTTTAATTCAAGATTGAAGTTGTTCCCCAGGAAACTTTGGTCTAAGTGGAGTGGACCGTTCGAAGAAGTAAGGATGACGCAACATGGAGTTGTAGAACTAAGAAACAAGGAAAAGAGCTCCACTTTTCTTGTGAATGGTCAATGAGTTAAGAACTACTTTGGGAATGATGTTCATCGTGAGCAAGAAGCACCTACTTTGAATGTTGAGTGAGTCATGAGCTGGGCCGTGCCACGACATTAAATCAGGCGATGCACGGGGGGCAACCTGTGACCCTTTGTAGTAATTAGGATTTATATTATTTTGTTTTGATTATTTTAATTTATAGGAATTAGTGAGAACAAAAAAGAGATATATCAAGAAAAAGCACAAAAATATGAGTCGTGCCACAACCAAAACTAAGACGCTAGATGGGAGGAGACCCATTGTGTTTTTCCTAATGGGTGTTGTGCTTGAAATGTGCAGGAAACATGATTTGACACCCTAGGTGCATCACGAAGAAGGAGGTGAATTTCGCCTCGCATGGAATTAATTTTCCAAGGTGAGGCAGAACGGTCCGTGACCGTTTGATTCGACGGGAATTAAATTTTTGTCAAAAATAAGAAAGGTCTGTGACGCATCCACATCGCGGAGCATGGTACAAAATTTTCCCTCACTTTGAATTAATTTTCCAAAACAAGGCAGAGTGGTCTGTAACCAGCTCACGTCGCACCCCCAGGTATGTATTTTTTATTTTCCTTATATCAAACGGGTTTTACCTATTTTCTCTTCTCATAACCGACCCATGTCCCTTTTAATCCCTAATCTCAGTCCTCGAACCTCCATTCTTGTCCCTTTCAAGTACGATTTTTCCCCTCCCCTTGTCCCTTTGCGAATTTGTAACGTTGATCCATAACGCAAAGTCTTTTCACCCTTTATCTCATCCCATTCTCTCCAACTTCATCACTCAAAGTATGTACTTTCTGCTTTCCTCTTGCGTTAGTTGGGTGTTTTTGAATGTGGGGGATGTTGTTCAACTTATATGGTTGGGGGAAATTGTGTGTTTATTTGGTAGAGGAAAAGTGTGTGGGTGCCATTGTTTGTGTGGGTATTCCGAAGTCTTGAGTAGGAACCCATTGATAGTCAATATGGTATGAGGTAATGGAGCATAG
Source organism: Solanum okadae (assembly GCA_036553675.1). Lineage (NCBI taxonomy): Eukaryota > Viridiplantae > Streptophyta > Magnoliopsida > Solanales > Solanaceae > Solanum > Solanum okadae. The sequence continues at coordinate 31,502,890 of CM071682.1, forward strand.
TGGTTGTAGTGTTAGTAAAGATACCGTGATATATATTGCTCTGTAATGGGTGGTTTGAATTCTTGAGTAGAATGTGCCCTTGGGTGATTTTTTGTGGGTTTGGGGTCGAATGGGTTTGGTTGAACATGCTAATTTGCCGAATTTGGTTTCGTTGGCTGAAGGAAATCCTTTGTTCATGATGTTATGGGTAATTTGAATTCTTGAGTAGAATGAACCTCTTGTTGCTGGCATATGGATTGTGGGTAATTATGATTGGATGAAATCGTTTGCTTCATGTAACTTTTATGGGATTTTGAATTCTTGAGTAGAACTCGCATATGCTTGCTTTGATAAGGGTTTGTTGGTAGAACCTGCCTAGGTGAATAACAGTATGTGCAAGATTAAGTTTGTGGGCTGATTTAGAGTGTTTGTTTCATGAATGTTATTCGGTATTTCGAATTATGAGTAAAAAAAGTCCCTTTGATTGCTATTGTTTGAGTCTTTGTTCTGAAATAGTTGCATGAGCTTGTTGTTGTGAAGTCTTGAGTAGCACTTATAGTATCTCATTGTATGAAAGGGTGGGATGTGCCATCCGGAACCTTGAATGGAAGTTGTTACTTTTGATTACTAATGCTTGCATAAGGAATTTGAATGGGTAGTAGTTTGTTTTGTTGTTAGTTTGGGCGTGTCCTTCTTTGGGAAGTCTGAGTACCTAGGCTGGATAATGCTCTAAAATAAGTGTGGGGTGATGTTTGCACACCACCCATGTTTCTCACTGTCGTGTAATTTGCTTGGGCTGAATTATATTCCTTGTGCAGGTAGTCATGTCTGGAACTCAAAGACCCAGTAAGGAAGTGGCAACATCCAGTCAACGAAAGAGTGTTTGGAGTGGGGGGAATGTACCTCCCGCACCCTAGTACCAAAGGGGCAAACCAGAAGGTTCAGGGTGCGATTCGTGGCCAAGGAAGGGAAAGTATGGTGGAAGAAGCACACCGAAGCAAAATATTTTTTTGATGTGTACATTGACAAGGACATCTTGGCATGGGAGTTTCCTCAAATACTGAGGTGGATCCAAGAGCTTCACATGGAATTCATTTTTGCGTAGCCAAGTGAGTGAAACTTGCACATGATTCGTGAGTTCTAAGCCAACTGGACAACAAAGTTCTGATCCCATTTTGTGAAGGTGCGGGGAGCGGATATGACTCTCACTCCTGCGATTCTCAATGAGATTATTGGTACGTCACCAGATGCCGAATCACTTGTGCTCACAAGTCTGAACATCCGCCCACCTTACCGGGCCATTCGACACACTCTTTGCGGCCCTCAGTCCATGGTGCAGTGGACCAAACACAGCGGGAAGAGATTAACACTCCAGAAAATGGTAAGTTAAACTAGAGCCTAAATTAAAGGTAAAAAAAATATAAAATGACTCCCCGAATGTTAGTAAGTCATTTAAGGTTGAAAAAATGTCTATTTAAGTCAAGGCCAAAGGGGAAGTGCATGCCAAGGCAAAAGGGCCAAGCCAAGTCCAAAGGACATGGCTGCCCCTAGCTAGGAGCACATTGCCCACCTTCACGAGTGGGACAACGGATATTGGTCCACTCCACAGCTCGTGAAGGGGCTCCTGAAGCTTCCTTTGCCTCAGAAAAATGGAATCCCAAAACCTTAGTCACTGCCTCAACTTCACAGAAGGGACCATTGCTTGTGGTCCTGACCACGACTCATGGAGCCCTTCGTGAAGGAGACTTAGGCATGGGGGCTTGGGGGCATGAAGTAGCCTAGCTACTGCCTTACCTATCACAAGTGTGACCACAGATCACGGTCATCACCACGACTCGTGAAGGGGTCCGTGAAAATGCCTGGGCGAGGGGGCCTTGTGCTCCAAAATCAAGGACACTGCCTCACCTACACGGGCAGGACCACGGGTCGTGATCCACACCGCGGTTCGTAAAGGGTGGCTCGTGGTCCTTAACGGGGGCAATTAAATGAGGGTCAATTAAGTCAATTCCTTTTTAGTCCAATTAAAGTGGGGTTGTTTTGGGTATTTTTAGGGGTACTATATAAGTTGTTTTTAAGTAAAAAATTCACAAGACTAAGTCATGATTCTCAAACACCCAAATCAAATCAAAAGTTCTCTCCTCTCTCAATATTTCTCTCTCTAAACTCAAAGAAGAAGAAGGAAGCCATTGGAGCTAGGGTTTGTGGATTTCATAGGTTCTTCCTCAAATTTCTTGGGGATTTCCAATCAAGGTATGGATGCTTTTCATCTATGGGTAGTCTCCACCCATTGAGTCCCCTCAAAAGTTGGTTTTAAGGATTTCCAATTTCCCTATTCTAGGGTTTTCAATATTTGACATGGGTCTTCTTCCAAAATAGTTTTAATTGTTTATTTATGGTTGATTATGGTTGGTTATGATGAATTATGGTTGGATTAATGGAGTATTGATGTTTTATGATGAAAATTCCCCATATTGATAAATCATGAATTGATGGTGTGGGTTGGTTGATATCATAAGTATGTAAATTGAATATGTTTACGTTGATTAAGCTATTGAATCATGAAATTCCTACTATATTGTGTAGTAATTATATATGGATGGGTTGATTGTACTCAAGACCCTTGAAGGGCAAAGTATGAGGGTTTGTACACCTTTAAGAGAAATTGTGTATGATCTTATGATTCACTTAGAAAGTGAAGATATTATAATTATTGTGTAATTCTGGCATTGTTGTAGGATTATTCTCCCTTACCCTTACACATGACTATGTATGATATGTTTATGACTATGTTAGTATTGTTTTGTTGAATGAAAGGCCTTTCTCATGAACACACTATGAATAAGATGTGAAAGGTTTACTTACATGTTGATGATTCAAAGGTTGAAAGGACATTCTCACCTAATGAATCTATGAGCTAATTATGATGTTATGTTGGGTTGAGTGCCTAGTGCATTCTTTCATGAACATGAACCTATGTAAAGACTTAATATGCCTTTTAAAGGGAATTATGCTTAGCACCAAGTTGATATGAAATTGAGATGGAAGTTTTTACGTTAGAAAGTCCGGCTTCCCAATGTATGTTATCTCATGAGATGGAAACCTTTTACGTTAGAAAGTCTGGGTTTCTAGTAGCAATCTCTTTATCCCATAACCATGTGCCCACATAGGTCTTTAGCTAGTGAATCCACCTAAATGATATACATGTTTGTTCTACCTTAGGCAAGTAGGACAGTTCTTTTCGGTATGGGGTCATGACACCGGATTCCATGAAGCTCACATGGTCTACGTCGGTTAAGGCTAAGTTTCCCTATATGACAAGAATATGAACAAGAACAAGAATATGAACAAGAACAAGAATATGAATAAGAACATGAACACGAACTATACTTATGACCTCTTATTGAGTTTTACTTGGTGGGAGTGGGGGTATGGGACTTCACTTGTACACTGCACAAGTAGACTTATGGGTTGTGCGGTGGTTTCTATTATACTATGATGACTCAGGGATTATGTATGCATGATATGTATGATTGTTGAGATGGAACTTATTTGCTACAAGTATGAACATGAATGTTTCGTTGAATATAGTATTGTCTATGGATGAAGACAAGAAATGTTATGTATGATGTTGGTGACCAAAATGTGGTACTTGGCATATGGTAGGGTTATGAGATCTTGCCTTTGCATTGCACTAGTATAGATTTGAAGTTTCTTATGATATGGTTTGACTTATGTTTCTCCTTATATGTGCATGATGGCTTTTAATCTTGATAAATGCATGATTTCAACTAAATGTCCCTTTTCACATGTTTTAAGTATTTTTATGCATGGCTTCCATACTTAGTACTTGATGTGCTAACCCATATTTCAACATTTACTACGAGTGTAGGTTTCGGACGTTGAGACGTACTTCTCCTTTCAAGTGAATCTTGGGTTGACTATTCCCTAAGCTTGGTGAGTCCTCATGGTTCGAGGACAAGATGTTATTCTTTTCTAGCTTTTATTGTACTTCATATTTTTGGAGACTTTATTGTAAAGGGCTTTGACCCTAATTGTATTCTCTATTGTACTAGATGGTGATTGATACAAGGTCTAGACTCTTATGTTCGTCTATGAAAAAGAAGTTGACTTTGATTGTAAAAGTTTTAAATTTTTCCGTACCATTTCGATGACTTTATGTTTATGATTATGCTAAGGACTTTTATGAGACCCTTCGGGGTCAAATATGTCGTGTTGATCCTAGGGGGTAACCCTGGGTTGTGACAAACTTAGTAATCTGAGCACAATGTTTAGAATGATTCTAGGATGATGTCTCATTAACCACATCTAGTGGAGTCTTGTTCATGAGTGGAAAGCACGCCACACTTATGAATGAAAGGCTATAAGATGTTTAGGAACATTTACTTCTTTCATTACTCTTTAGTCGTGCCTTAGAGTTTTAACTCTATGAAGTCCTTTTCCTAACCTTTCTCTTGTGTATATAGGGTATGAATACAAGAAGGGTGAATGTAAGAAGGATGGAAGAGGAGATCGTGAATGAGGGAGTTCCTCCCCAAGGTCCCCTAGGCCTCAAGATGCTCAAGTTCCTGAAGCTCCAAATGATGTTGGGGCTATGACAAATGTGGAAATAAGGATGACTTTTCTAACATTGACCCAAGTCGTATGGGTCCTAAGTCAAATGGGATGATAGAACTTATGTGAAGCCCAATGCAAGTGCAACCGCTTCATGGATAAGGGATTTCACAAGAATGAATCCCACTATGTTCTATGGCTCCAAAGTGAAGGAAGACCCACAAGGGTTTATTGATGAAGTGTTTAAGGTTCTTGATGCTATGGGAGTGTCTCCACAAGAGAAGGCGGAACTAGCCGCCTAACAATTGAAGGATGTGGCTCAAGTTTGGTATGATCAATGGAAGTATAAGAGACCCGTGAGAGCGGGCCCGGTAGATTAGGGACTGTTCAAGTCGGCCTTCCTTGATAGTTTCTTTCCCCTAGAGTTGAGGGAACGAAAGATGCAAGAATTCATCAACCTTCGCCAAGGAGGTATGAGTGTGAAGGAGTATAGCTTTAGGTTCACCCAATTGCCTAACTATTCTCCAACCTTAGTGGTAGACTCTAGGACCAAGATGAACAAATTTGTTATGGGGGTATCCGACTTGGTAGTTAATGAATGTCGTTTAGCAATGCTCATCCCAAGTATGAATATTTCACGTCTTATGGTTCATGTTGAATAAATTGAGGAAGAAGAGCTCAAGCAAGTGAATAAGAAAGTGAAGAAGGCAACGACCGATGATGGGAATTCTTCCAAGGGTAAATTTGAGAGTCAAGGGCGACCAAGGTTCAAGAGAAGGTTCTCCAACCAAGGATCCTCTAGTGCTCCAAGGTTTAAAAGGGATAGGGTGCCTAACCCTAAGCCTCAAGGAGGCAATAGTGGTGGATCTTCTATGACAAGGCCTACTTTTGCCAAGTGTGGAAGGAAACATGAGGGATAGTGTCTTGGTGGCATGGATGGTTGCTTTCATTGTGGGAAGAGTGGTCATATGGTGAGATATTGTCCCATGCTAAAGGTTCAAGGAAGAGAGGGCAAGCAAGCCCTTCCTAGTGGCTCAAACTCCGATGCTCCCAAGAAGAACCACTTTTATGCTCTCCAATCTCGAAGTGACCAAGAGGGTTCCCCGGATGTGGTGACCCGTATGTTGCAAGTATTTTACATTAATGTTTATGCATTGTTAGACCCCGGTCCCACTTTGTCTTTTGTTACACCTTTTGTGGCTATGAAGTTTGAAATACTCCCCGATGTGTTAGAAGAACCTTTTTCGGTTTCTACCCCGGCTGGTGACTCGGTTGTGGCAAAAAGAGTCTATAGGAGTTGTCCTATTTCTTTGTCTCATAAGGTCAGTTTGGTTGATTTGATAGAATTAGACAAGTTAGAATTTGATGTCATTTTGGGTATGGATTAGTTGTATGCTTGTTATGCCTCCATTGATTGTAGAAATCGGGTAGTAAAGTTTGAATATCCAAATGAGTCCATTTTGGAGTGGAAGGGGGGAAATTCAATCCCTAGAGGTCAATTCGTTTCATGTTTAAAAGCTAGGAAAATAATGTCAAAGGGGTGCATTTACCATATTGTAAGGATAGTGGATGTTAAGTTTGAGACTCCTTGTTTAGAGTCGTTCCCCGTGGTGAGTGAGTTTCCGGAAGTCTTTCCCAATGACTTTCCCGGCATTCCTCCCGAACGGTAAATAAACTTTGGCATTGATCCTTTGCCAGATACACAACCTATATCTATTTCTCCATATCCAATGGGTCCGGCAGGATTGAAAGAATTGAAGGGACAACTCAAGGCTTTGTTGGACAAGGGCTTTATTCAACCAAGCATCTCCCCATGGGGTGCTCCGGTATTGTTTGTAATAAAGAAGATGGGTCCCTTAAAATGTGTATAGACTACTGCCAATTGAACAAGGTCACTATAAAGAATAACTTTCCTTTTCCTAGAATTGACGATTTGTTTGACCAACTCCAAGGAGCTAGCTACTTTTCGAAGATTGACCTGCGTTCGAGCCATCACCAACTAAGGGTGAGAGGGGTTGACATTCCCAAGATGACCTTCCAAACAAGATATGGTCACTATGAGTTCCTAGTAATGTATTTGGTTTAACAAATGCCCCAACGACATTCATGGATCTAATGAATAGGGTATTTAGGCAATATCTTGATTCGTTTGTGATCATTTTCATTGACGATATTTTGATCTATTCAAGGAGTGAGGGTGATCATATGAAGCATTTGAGGATTGTATTGCAATTCCTTAAAGACCACCAATTGTATTTTAAGTTTAGTAAATGTGAGTTTTGGCTAAGGTTGGTTGACTTCCTTGGTCATATTGTGTCGAGCATGGGTATTAAGGTAGATCTTAAGAGACGGATGCAGTCAATAGTTGGCCTAGACTTCTAACTCCTACCAATATTAGAAGCTTTTTGGGTTTGGCCAGTTACTATAGGAGGTTTGTTGAGGGTTTTTCCTCCATTGATTCTCCATTGACGGCCTTGACTCAATAGAAAGCTAAATTCGTGTGGTCAGAAGCTTGTGAGAAAAGCTTCCAAGAGTTGAAAGATAAGCTTACTTCCCCTCTGGTGTTGACTTTACCGAAGGGTACCGATGGGTTTGTGGTATATTGTGATGCTTCTCGAGTGGGTTTGGGATGTGTCCTTATGCAACATGGTAAAGTAATTACCTATGCTTCAAGGCAACTCAAGGTCTATGAAAAGAATTATCCAACACATGATCTTGAATTAGCGGCGGTAGTGTTTTCTTTGAAAATATGGAGACTTTACCTATATAGGGTCCATGTAGATGTTTCCACTGATCACAAGAGTCTTCAATATGTGTTTAGCTAAAAAGACTTGAATCTCCGACAAAGAAGGTGGTTAGAACTTTTAAAGGATTATGACATGATTGTCTTTTGCCATCCCGGCAAAGCTAATGTAGTTGTGAATGCCCTAAGTAGATTGTGCATGGGTAGTGTGGCTCATGCAAAAGATGTGAAGAAGGAATTAGTTTGCGATGTGCATAGGTTGGCCTGGTTAGGTGTCTAACTAGTGGATTCCACCAAGGGTGGAGTTATGGTCCATCATAGTTACATATCATCCTTTGTGGTTGATGTGAAAACAATGCCTTGATCCCATATTAGTGGAGTTGAAAGAATCGGTACTCAACAAGTCCGTTGAGGCTTTCTCCCAAGGGGGAGATGGGGTGCTTAGGTACTAAGGTAGATTATGTGTTCCGAATGTTGATGGCTTAAGAGAGAAAATTTTAGAAGAGGCTCATCGTTCGCGCTATTATATTCATCCGGGAGCCACAAAGATGTATCGTGATTTACGGGAAGTCTATTGGTGGAATGACATGAAAAAGGATATAGTGGGTTTTGTAGCCAAATGTCTGAATTGTCAACAAGTTAAGGTCGAACATAAAAGGTCGAGAAGCTTATCCCAAAATATAAATATTCCCACTTGGAAATGGGAGGATGTGAATATGGATTTTATTGTGGGTTTGCCTCGTACACGAAGGCAACATGATTCTATTTGGGTCATTGTTGATAGAATGACGAAATCTGCCCACTCTATTCCCGTCAACGTTTCCTTTTCGGCGGAAGACTATGCCAAATTGTACTTTAAGGAGACACTGAAGTTGCATGGAGTTCCCTCATTTATCATTTCGGATCGGGGTACTCAATTTACTTCACACTTTTGGAAGGCTTTCCAAAAAGGGCTTGGCACCAAGGTCAAGCTTAGCATGACCTTTCACCCTCAAATGGATGTTCAAGCGGAACGTACCATTCAAACCTTATAGGATATGTTGAGGGTGTGTGTCATAGATTTTCAAGGTGGTTGGGATGACCATCTACCACTGATAGAGTGATAATAACATGGATAGCATGGATCGCATAAAAGCATTAGAGGAGCTTGATGGACACAAAATCAAGAAGTACAATGTGTGGAAGGTCCATCTAAGTGAAGAGAAAGAAGAAAGAGGCCATTTGTGCAAATGGTCATCTCATAATTTCAAGAATTCACAAAAGAAGACAACCAAACAAGGCCCTTACCTCATTAAGGGTAAAATTGTCAAAGAAGTGTCTTCTTTACGTTATTTTCAAGAATTCACAAAAGAAGTCAACCAAACAAGGCCCTTACCTCATTAAGGGTAAAATTGTCAAATAATTGTCTTCTTTATTTTATTAGTATAAATAGTAGTCTCTTTTATTTTGGAAGATTTAGACTATATGGATTTTGAATGTGAAATGAACAAACTCTTTCAAGAGTGTAATTTAAGGGTGGAATCCCTTTAGGATAGGCTAGCTTAGTGTAGCTTAATCTAGATTAGTGATGGGTGGATTCTCATTGTTGATTTAGGACTTCTTAACCTTGATTTCACTTGAGATTTTGCTCATTTGTGGTTTTCAATTTGAGTTGTTTCTTTTCGAATTCAAGTTTCTCTTCTTCCTTGGTTGATTGTTTATTCAATTGCCTTTCTTTCTTCCATTCTCATCTCTTATTTCTCATCTTATCATCTATCTTACTTTTGTGTTGTTTCATTCTCCATTTGATTTCAAGTGGTTTCATCCCCAATTCGAACCCTTATCATTTGGTATCAGAGCCTAGGTTTAGATTTGTTCTTACAAATCTAGTCTTGGTTTTTTTTTTTAAAAAAAGAGTCCAAAAAAATCGTCAAAAATAAAATAAAAAACAAAAAATTCTGAATTTTTTTAAAATTTTGATTTGTTGTTTTTGACACTAGATCCTTGTTCCCTAGTGGTTTTTGAGTCTAGGTTTCAATTTTTGTTCAATTTGGAGTTGTAGAAGTGAAGTTAACATTGAAGGGTTTCAAGCTTTTTAAACTTTTCAAATTTTGAAAGTGGGTCTTTTGATTGAGGCGAAATTGGAGGTTAATAATTAGTGGGCTTTGTTCTCTTAGTTGAAGGGAAGAAAATCCTAAATTTTGAGCCAATTTCAAGTTGATTTGAGTGGATTGGGGTTTAGTGTGTGTTCTTGGTGTGTTCAAGTTGTTCTTGAAGAAGAAGAAAGAAGGAAGTACATTTGATCCAACTTTTCAAGTCAAAGTTGGTCAAAGGTCTTTTTTCTGGGGTCCATTAGAGGAATTTTGAAAAAAAAAATCAAAATTCAAAAAAGTAATAAAAATTCACGTGGACTGCCACGTCAACAACCAGCTGCCAACAGAGCAGCCACCTCAGCGCCAGCTCAGTGCCACAATAGCAGCTCACTGCCAGGCCATCCCAGACGTGCCACGTGGCGCATGTGGCTCTGATTCAGAGAGGAAAATGTGCAGGTTTTTTTTGCTTAAGACCCCAAAAATATTCTAAGTATGGAAGTTTTTTGGACCTAGAAACTTTTCTAAGTGTCCAAACTTCGTGATTCTTTTTTCTACAATTTTTCCCTTCAATTCCTCAACTATTTAACAATTAATTAACATCTTTAATTACTTGTTAACTAGTTTTAATCATCAAATCATTCAATCAAAGTCTTACAAGTGATGGACTTCTTTGAGGCATAATTTTTTTCTAAATGTCCAAATTCACTTCTTCTTCTTCTAAACTCATTTTTATTCTAATTTTCAACTATTTAACAATTAATTAACATCTTTGATTACTTGTTAACTAGTTTTAATCATCAAATCATTTCTTTGATCCTTCAAATTAAGTAACAAGAAGTAATTCATCTACTTTTGATACTTGGTTTATTTTGAGTCCGAATCTTTTGGTGCTTCTTTATTCTATTTTTCTCATCTTAATTCGTTGATAACCTTCTTGATTCAAGTCCATTAATTTTTTTGGGGTCGTCCTTCTTTCAAGAGTCACAAGAATCCACTCCACCACAAAGAATTAGTGATCTTGTGATTTGATTGGGCAAAGGTAGTTCTCTATCAACTTTGGGAAGACACTTTAGGAAGGTGAGTGTGAGATCAAATAAGAGAGGTGTGAGGAATTTTGCCACTAACCTTGTTTGCTAAGTTTTGTAGGTACCCAAGGTGATTACTCCTCTCAATCTTTTGTCTCTCAATTTGATGGGAGTTAAGGCAATTGCCAAGGATTCCTTTTGAAGGGTTAGAAGATCCCTTCAAGTTCAACTTCCATTTTGGTGCACAAGGAGTGGGTGTTTTGACTTCCATGTGCAACTCCTTAGTGCCAACCTTACAAGGAGTATCTTGTTTTTCTTCCAAGGGTAATTCCTTAGGCGTATCTTCATGATGAATAACTTGCCTCTTTTGTACCATAGACGTAACCTTTTCAAACATCTACAAGAAATCATCAAAATCTTCCCTCAACGTTGTAAAAGATTCTCTTAACTCTACTACTTCATCGCTTAGTGTTCCTCCCCCTCTACCTTCAACCTCATCACCATACGGAGAACAAGAAACATTGGAACTGGATGAGAAGAATAAGTTAGCATATTTCGAGAAGTAGGGAATGTACTTCTTCTATGGTCCACACGGCGACTTTGAAATGGTCCCACCCAAACATCTATGCCTTCTTTCTTACGATAGGAAGTAGCACAAGATGAGGTAATAAATTCAACCTCACAACCTCTATTTCTATCTATATTCTGCATAAAGGATTCATAAGACCTATGAGAGAAAGAATTGTACCTCACATCACCATCATAACCATGGTGCGTAGCATGAGAACCTTCATCTCCACAATGATATTCACCATAAGGTTCTTCCATCCCTTCAACATCATTACAAGAGTCATAAGTTCCATTCATCTCAAAATCATCTCCGGAGTAGAAGTTCTCACCACCATGTTGTTCATTATCCCATGGACCATCATATCCCTCATAAGAATCACCATCATAAACAAGAGCCCCATTACCATGCTCGTAAGGACCATCATAGCCCTCACAAAACTCATTTTCACCATGCTCATAGCTCATATTGCTACCAGCGTATTCACCAATATCATCTCCACAATATTCGGAAGTTACGGATGACATTCTTCGTTGTAATCACCTTGGGTACCTACAAAACTTAGCAAACAAGGTTAGTGGCAAAATTCCTCACACCTCTGTTATTTGATCTCACACTCACCTTCCTAAAGTGTTTTCCCAAAGTTGATAGAGAACTACCTTTGCCCAATCAAATCACTAGATCACTAATTCTTTGTGGTGGAGTGGATTCTTGTGACTCTTGAAAGAAGGACGACCCAAAAAAAAACTAATGGACTTGAATCAAGAAGGTTATCAACGAATTAAGATGAGAAAAATAGAATAAAGAAGCACCAAAAGATTCGGACTCAAAATAAACCAAGTAACAAAAGTAGAAGAGTTACTTCTTGTTACTTAATTTGAAGGATCAAATAAATGATTTGATGATTAAAACTAGTTAACAAGTAATCAAAGATGTTAATTAATTGTTAAATAGTTGAAAATTAGAAGAAAAATGAGTTTAGAAGAAGAAGAAATGAATTTGGACATTTAGAAAAAAATTATGCCTCAAAGAAGTCCATCACTTGTAAGACTTTGATTGGATGATTTGATGATTAAAACTAGTTAACAAGTAATTAAAGATGTTAATTAATTGTTAAATAGTTGAGGAATTGAAGGGAAAAATGGTAGAATAAAGAATCACGAAATTTGGACACTTAGAAAAATTTCTAGGTCCAAAAAACTTTCATACTTAGAATATTTTTGGGGTCTTAAGCAAAAAACCTGCACATTTTCCTCTCTAAATCTGAGCCACACGTGCCACGTGGCGCGTCTGGGATGGCCTGGCAGTGAGCTGCTGTTGTGGCACTGAGCTGGCGCTGAGGTGGCTGCTGTGTTGGCAGCTGATTGTTGACGTGGCAGTCCACGTGGAATTTTTATTTTATTTTATTTTTTTTTGATTTTTTTTTTCAAAATTCCTCTAATGGACCCCAAAAAAACACCTTTGACCAACTTTGACTTGAAAAGTTGGATCAAATGTACTTCCTTCTTTCTTCTTCTTCAAGAACAACTTGAATACACCAAGAACACATAGAACGCCAAGAACACACACTAAACCCCAATACACTCAAATCAACTCGAAATTGGCTCAAAATTTAGGATTTTCTTCCCTTCAACGAAGAGAACAAATCCCACTAATTATTAACCTCCAATTTCGCCTCAATCAAAAGACCTACTTTCAAAATTTGAAAAGTTTAGAAAGCTTGAAACCCTTCAATGGTAACTTCATTTGTACAACTCCAAATTGAACAAAAATTGAAACCTAGACTCAAAAAACACTAGGGAACTAGGATCTAGTGTCAAAAACAACAAATCAAAATTTTAAAAAAATCAAATTTTTTTTTTGACGATTTTTGGACTCTTTTTTTTTTTAAAACCAAGACTAGATTTGTAAGAACAAATCTAAACCTAGGCTCTGATACCAAATGATAAGGGTTCGAATTGGGGATGAAACCACTTGAAATCAAATGGAGAATAAAACAACACAAAAGTAAGATAGATGAAAAATAAGATATGAGAAGAGAAGAAAGAAATGCAATTGAATAAACAATCAACCAAAGAAGAAGAGAAACTTGAATTCGAAAAGAAACAACTCAAATTGAAAACCACAAATGAGCAATCTCAAGTGAAATCAAGGTTAAGAAGTCCTAAATCAACAATGAGAATCCACCCATCACTAATCTAGATTAAGCTACACTAAGCTAAGCTATCCTAAAGGGATTCCACCCTTAAATTACACTCTTGAAAGAGTTTGTTCATTTCACATTCAAAATCCATATAGTCTAAATCTTCCAAAATAAAAGAGACTACTATTTATACTAATAAAATAAAGAAGACACTTATTTGACAATTTTACCCTTAATGAGGTAAGGGCCTTGTTTGGTTGACTTCTTTTGTGAATTCTTGAAAATAACATAAAGAAGACACTTCTTTGACAATTTTACCCTTAATGAGGTAAGGGCCTTGTTTGGTTGTCTTCTTTTGTCAATTCTTGAAATTATGAGATGACCATTTGCACAAATGGCCTCTTTCTTGTTTCTCTTCACTTAGATGGACCTTCCACACATTGTACTTCTTGATTTTGTGTCCATCAAGCTCCTCTAGAGTTTGCCTACTACAATAGTTACCACTCAAGCATTGACATGGCTCCATTTGAAGCACTTTATGGTAGGTGGTGTAGATCTCCGATTGGTTGGTTTGAAGTAGGTGAAATTGCACTAATTGGTCCTGAATTAGTTTATGAGGCCATTGAAAAAGTTCAACTCATTAGAGAGAGTTTGAAGACATCCCAAAGTCGGCAAAAGTCTTATGCCGATGTTAGAAGAATGGAATCTACAATTCAAAGTTGGTGATTGGGTCTACTTGAAAATCTCACCTATGAAAGGTCTGATGAGATATAGTAAGAAGGGGAAACTTAGTCCTCGGTATGTGGGACCATATCAAATCTTGCAACGTGTTGGGAAAGTTGCCTATGAATTAGACTTACCAAATGAGTTGGCTCTGGTTCACCCCGTATTTCATGTATCCATGCTTTAGAAGTGTATTGGTGATCTGGTATCTATCATTCCTATAGAGGGTTTGGGAGTTGATGAGAGTCTTTCTTATGAAGAGGTTTTGGTAGAGATTTTAGACCGGCAAGTTAAGAGGTTGAGAAACAAGGAAGTAGCTTTCGTAAAGGTTTTATGGAGGAATAACTTTGTTGAGGGTGCTACATGGGAGGCCGAGGCCGATATGCTGTCCCTCTATCCTCATCTTTTTCCTTCTACTCCTATTCAAGCTTGAGGTAAGTAGTTCCTCTTGAGTTTTGGTGTTTAGGAGTCATGTATGTGGTATGAATGTTTCCATGAATTCCTTATGTTATGCATTCTCTTGGTTCAATACATGTTTGGTGTGAATTGAGATTTCATGAATTTAGTGTTTCTCATGTTGACTTGCAATGTTGTATGATGATGGCATATGTGACTTCATGAGACGATTTGATGAACAGGCTTAGTATGCTTGTGATAAAATGGCATATTGGCTCCCTAATGTTGTGTTGAGCTTGCTCAATTTGGAGAAGGTAGTTCCTCATATGATTATATAAAATGGTGAATTTTGTGCATAATGAGTTGTAGATGTAGTTCCTACTTCCTTGTGATTGCATTGATATGGCTTGATATGGAGTTGATGTTTCCTCCTTTGAATTGTCCATTGTTTATATGTTGCATGCATGATGGACTGCTAAGTCTTGAGTCTTTATTTCCGTAAGTGTCTAAATCGTCATACAAGGATGAATGTTCCCAAGGGGGAGATAATGTAACACTCTGGAAAATGGTAGGTTAAACTAGAGCCTAAACGTAAAGGTAAAACAAATCATAAAATGACTCCCCGAATGTTAGTAAGTCATTTAAGGTTGAAAAGAAGTTTATTTCAGTCAAAGGCCAAGGGGAAAGTGCCAAGGCAAAGGGGCCAAGCCAAGGCCAAAGGCCAAGGCCAAAGGCCAAGGGTTCCCCTAGCTAGGAGCACACTGCCCCACCTTCACGAGTGGGACCACAAATTGTGGTCCACTCCACGACTCGTGAACGGGCTCGTGAAGCTTCTTTGACCTTGGAAAAATGGCCACCCAAAACCTTAGCCACTGTGTCAACTTCATGGAAGGGACCACGGCTCGTGGAGCACTTCGTGAAAGAGACTTAGGCATGGGGGCATGATGATTATCGTGACCAATGACCCTGTCCTACTATATGAGTGTCTACGATCATCGATAATATAGTAACCCAACCAAGGGTTGGGGTCCTATCCCAAAGGAGCAGTTTTGAGAATCAATAGTCAATTAGAATTTCATTTGAATTAGTCGTAGCTAAAAACATTTGTGATAAAATACATTGCAAAGTAAAGGGGGTGACACAGAAGTGTCAAATTCAAAAGCAGTTTTGTAACAAGTGATAAAACAGCAAAATAAACAAGAAAATCAAGTATGGGGAAGGTTCTTGGGATGTGACCGCAATACAAGTTGAGATAAATCGTTGGATACATGCTTCCAATAGGAAATTTGCAAGACAATAGTGACTAGGCTAAGCTTTAAATAGAAATAAGTTCCCTCTCAAGCAACTTACCCCATTTCAAATGCATTCCTCTCGAACACCCGTTTGCCGCATGAAGACCAGCCTACGCCTTACCCCACTCACTCTCTCGAGCTGAGTGTTAGGATATAGGACTAGGGCTCACTCTCTCGGCCTGAACCTCATGCTGACCACTCCTTAGGCCGACAATCTAGTGGCTTTGGTTTCGCGACCTCCTTCTCGGGCAAGTCGAAAACACATGGGTGGCTTTGTACTTGCAACTACAAACCCTTTAGATTAAACCACAACCACTAGGTGAAATCACCATTAAAATACATCTAACCTATCAGCAAGCAAGACCCAACAAGAATATCAACCCATATTTGCTAAATCACACCCCAAGAATGGGTGTTTTTTAGCCACACATCTAGAAATAAGAAATTATACCTAACATGATAAAGAAATCAATTGGATATAAGAAATTAAACCTTGAATTAAGCTACAAAACAAGAATAAAGAAGACCCACTTCAAACTTGGGGAAAATGAACTCCTTTCTTCAAGTCTCCACAAAACCCTCTCCAAACTTGACAGAAAAATACTATAGACCAACACTAATTTTTACTCTAAAATTGTTCTCTCCCAGACTACAACTCTAACTAGTATTTATAGTTTTCACAAATTGTGTTGCGGAGGATCGTTTGGCGACATTATTCGAGATCGCAGATGAACTTGGCGATCCACCCTTTAAGTAGCTCATTAGCTTCAGTGTCTTGCCTTTAGCATCCTCATATTCTGGATTATTGGGCGGTACAGTACTGCTTCACGAAACTAATCGGTGACTCACCGACTGCTCCTTTCCTCGCCTTTGATCCACTTCCATGAAGGCTTCGTGTACTGGAAGAAAGGGTGGTGCATGTCAATTCGGTGACTCACCAAGTTTGACTAGGCGATCCGCAGACTTTCATTTCTTGTTCCTTTAAGCCCTTTTTGTTCCGTTTTCTGCCTAAGTGTCCATGCTTCCAGTAAAACTTTAAATACCTGAAACTTAAGCATTTTAACATTTTCTAGTTTTTGGGTGATTTTTTCACTTCCTTTAATCCATGGTGTAGGTTTTCTGTTTTTATTACTTACTCTTTTTGCTCCTATCTTTTGCTTACATGGTGTAGTAAACCACCAATGTGTTTTTGTTATTACATGGGGATATAGTTTTTCTAGAAATGGCATTCCTAAAAGCATGTCTTTATTTATAAATTCATAACTATATATATCTTCTATAGTTAATATTTTATCCCATATTTGTAATTTTATATTTTTTGCCTTGTATGTTATCATACTGCCTTCATTATTAAATCATGTTACTACTATAGGTGTTTTTAGTTTTTCCCATTTTTCGTATGGTAGACAATTATGTTTACACATGTTTGCTTCTGCTCCTGTATCTAACATTGGAGTGTAGTATCTATTATAATAATTTTCTACTATTATTTTTACAAGTATATAGATTTTCATATTACTCTTTTTATTGTGACTTTCTTATTTTTGTATGTTATAATTAATTGTGTATTTTCTAAGTTATATGGTTTCATTTCTTCTAACCATTTTATTCCTAATATTATATTATCTTCTTGGTATATTTTAAATTTTATTGATACAATTATTCCTCCTAGTATAACTTCTTTTTGAGTTGTTTCCTCTACATGTGATAATTCTTTTGGTAATTCTGGGCATACTTGTTCTTTACTAGTTATTTCTTCTTCTGATACTAGTTCTCTTGGCATATAATTTTCTTCTTGTCCAGTATTTATTATAATAATATGCTTTCTTTGTTCTATTATTCCAGTTATGTAGTAATCATATGGTTCAATTTCTTTTATTATTTTACATTCCACTGATTTTCTTGAAGGTTGAGATGTGGCAATATCTTTATCTTCTATGTTTTTTATTCTTTTTGATGTACTAATTCTGTCACTTACTATTTCTAAATCTTCTTCTATATCTATTTCTTTGTAACTGTAATCATTATTATCTATAACTGTAACAATTTTTTCAAAAGGATTTTCTATTTTTATTTTATTTATCTTATTTTTTGCTGTTATTTTATGTTTTGTTGTTAATACATATAGATTTTTACAGCGAGCTGTAAATATTTTACTTCCTGGGGCTAACTCTATTCCTGACATTTTCCAATATAATACTAATGATTTATCTATATTTCTATCCTCTATTGCTACTGAATAATTAGCACTTATTATAAATTTAAATTTTTGGTATATTAAATTTCCTTTTACTGCACTTATTATGCTTTTTTCTATTGGTTCTATTATTCTGTCATCTGCCAAATATATTTCTATTGGTGTATCTATTCCTTCTCTGAAACAAGCTTTTATTAATATCTCTGTTCCTCCTAAATGTACGTATTTTATGGGGTCTTTAGCTTTAATTGCTTGTATTTCTTTATTTATTATTCGTTTGTTTATTATAGGTATTCTTGCCTTTCCTTTGGTATATTTACAATCTATTATGTGTTCTTTTTGACTTACTACATAATATTCTTCTTTTTGTTTTTTTAAATATATTTCTTATTACTGGTATCTTAAATATTTTTTCTACACTAAGATCTAGTTCTTTTCCTTTTATTTGTTCAAATATATTGATATCAAATATTACTTTTTGTTCTGTGGATTCGTCATTTGTATATTCTTCTTTTATTATTTGTACGTCTTTTTCAGTCATTTTCTTCTTTTTCAGATAGTTCAATTTCTAGTTCATCAAGTTCATATATACTATCATCACTTTCTGGTTCATAATCTATATAATCTATTTGTGTATAGATTTCTTCATTAATTATTATTTCAGATATTTGTTTTTGTTCTGGATTTTTTGGTAATTTACAATCTTTAGCTAAATGTCCTAATTTTCCGCAATTATAACATGTACATTCTGTTATCTTTTTCTTTGGTCTAAAAGGTCTTTTTGCTTTAGTATTTTTTATATAATATCTTCTTCTTGGTTTTTTATACCTATATTGAGATTTAAATTTTTTATATTTTCCTGGTTTCCTATATTTCTTTTTATAATAATTATAATTACATCCGAACTGTGGTGTTATCTTATCTTTACAACATGCTAGATTTTTAATTATTGATTTTTCCATTTTCATTTCTTCTCTATATTTTTCACATATTTCTGAATACCATTTTTGTAAATATCTCATTCTTGCTCCAAGTGTATCTTGTAAGCCTGCCTCATTCCAATCTCTTATTATTTTAGAACTAAATGGTTCTGGTAATTTTGTAAAATATAATTTTCTTATCTCCTTTGCTTCGTTTGTACTATATGTTCCTTTGTAATAATATTCTCTAAATACACATGTATATTCATCTATGTAACACATATTACATATGGCTAATTTTAACATTAAATTCCTATTTAACTGTTTTTCTTTATTCTGTTCTTCTACTTCTGTTGTTGTACTACTGAATTCATTTCTTATGGCTATTTCATATTTATTTAATATATCAATTGGTGTAGTTGCATTTTCTCCATCTATTTTTTTATTATTTCTTAATGTGTTTATGCTTTCTTCTGCTAAATTTTGTAACCATAATTTTACCGTTCCTATAAGTGTCCTTTCTATATATCCTGGTACTTCTGGCATTCCTATTTTGTTGTCTATTAGTTGTTTAGATATATATCCTACCCATAATTGTATTGTTTTATTTATATCTGCTACACAATCTAAATCTACAAAACTATTATTTCCTGTTGTTGTGGATGGTGTCCATTTTTTGTTTCTATTTAATCGCTTATTCCATAAACTATCATATCTATCCGATTCTTCATAACTAACTGTATAATAATCAGGACTTAATGTTTTTGGGTTTTTTACTTCTGTGCTTGTACTTGCTTTATTTTTTATTTCTTCTGTATTTATTTCTATTGTATTATCAATTATTTCTGTTTCTCTTATTTTTTCTAATATTTCTGTATATGTTTCACTTATATGTGAGCCTTGTTCTGAGCAATTTTCATTTATGTCAACATTATCAAACGAGTTATGATCATCAAAAGAACAATCTCAAAAGAGTTATGAACCCCAAAACAATAATCTCAAAGATTAAAGAATTTAAGTGAAGCAATTTGTATAATTATGGGTGGGGTCCCAGGGGATAAAGCCTAGCATGGGTCAATACCAATTGGTATAGAAGGGTGGCAACTCAGGGGCGAAAGCCAAGTATGGGCCGATCCCAATTGGTATAGAAGGATGGCAGCTCAAGGGCGAAAGCTTAGCATGGGCCGATCCCAATTTGTGTAATTATGTGGACAACATCCCAGGGGTTAAAATGCCTAGCATGGGATATCCTCTTCTACCACTGATCAGCTGGTCATTTGTATCAAATGCCCTACAGAGAATATAAAGTACTTAAAATTTAAAAAAAATGTAACATACATGATTCCACAAGTATAAGCAAAGGTGGTCTCAAATCTTTATCTATTTGTATTTGGTTTCATTTGAGCTCTCATTTTACATATGGTTGTATTATGCCTTACATATTTAGTACATCATTTCGTACTGACATCTTTTATTGGGGACGCTGCATTCATGTTGCAGGTGAATGTACTCAGCTAGTAGATCTTCTCAATAGAAGCACATGATACTCAGTAGTTGTTGGTGAGCTCCAAGTTGATTCGAGGCTTTGCCCAGTCTTTACCATGTATATTTTCATAGTGGTACAGTCATGGATTCCAGTAGAGGCTTTGTAGACATTGTAAAGCTATCATCTATATTCATAGTTATACTTGTCACATGTCTTGGTTGAGCTAGTCGACATGTGTTGTATAAGTAGCTTCTCATTAGTAATTCTATCTGCATAGTACTTCACTGTCTCATCATAGATCACTTGTAAAGCATGTGTTCATATAGTACTTGTCCGCCTTGCCTTGGGTTGGGGTATGTTCATGTGGTACTTGTCCGCCTTGCCTTGGGTTGGGGTATGACACTCTCTGTACCTCTAGCCCCTTAAATGCACTGTAACTTTCAGCGGGATTGTCTTTGCTCGCTGAATGCTATCGGCGATTCATTGAAAGTCCCCTCCCATCACAGACATGCCAATTTTCTAGGAATTTTTTAGCCAATCCTTCAAAATAATTCGGTGTCTCGTCGATCGGTTCGGCGTGTCTATCTGCAATATAATTTCTGTGATTCTTCTTGAAATGTTTCTAACTTTCTACGATGTTTTTGCAGATATGGCTAGAACCAACATAGACATGCCACCTCCATAAAAGAGCACAAGGAATAGTGATAAATGAGGTTCTGGAGAACAACTCCAGAAGTGAGGGAGAGTCCTTTGACTCCCAAGCTGCATTCTCCAAGCTCGACGATGACCAGCTCAATTGTCAGATGAGCAGAGATTCGTGCTAGGTCTCGCACAGACTCATCGAAAGCTCCAGCGGCCACCCCTCTTACAGTTGATACAGTCCAGCTATGACACCGACTATGGCCCCAGTGCCACAAGTACAGGTTTCTTTTCCCCAGCTACTCAACAAATTAAAAGCTGAGGGATTGAGGACAATTGTAGAAGAGAAGTTGTTGTCCACAAAGGACCTAGAAGGCAGATATTCGGGGGAGAGGGAGACACTCCCGTACCATCGCTTCAACCAGCTTACTAGGCCCCGAGGCCCATACATCCCTACATGGGTTAGGGAATTTTACTCAACTTACGGTGATCTGATCCCTAACGGAAATAGGAAGGCCAGTACTTTCAGGTTAGTAGGGTCCTTCATGGTACGGGGTCTCTAAGTGCAAATGCAGTCATGATCATATCAATGATATATTGGGTATAGGGTCAGTCTTTGACTATCCAAATTTGGCTACCACTACGACTCCCTTAGATGATCTCAAGGGTTGGCTTGTACCCCTCATCTCTGACACCACCCCTAGGTGAATTGAGGTAGGAGTCCAGATCGAGAAGAAAAACTTGAATGTAGTTGCACAGTACTAGTTCAGATTCATCACCAACTCTAACATGCCTTCCCAGAATGAGTCCATCCTCCGCCATCCCAAGGCAGCCTACCTTGGGTCAATCATATCTAGGGGGGTGAAAGTTGCAAAATAAATGGGGTGTCCAATATTAATGGAAATGAATAATAGGGTGAATTTTGAGCATGGGTGTGAATGTTGAAGAAAAGGATAGAAAATGAAGTTCATACCATATTTCATGAGTATAACAACCACTGAGCCTAAATGACTATACCTTTACACTCAGCCCCGTTACAAGCCTTGAAAAGACCTTTTTTGTCTTGAGTGAGCTGAAGCAAGTGTTGATTGTAAAATAAGGGCAAACCTATGGGTGAAGTCATGCATGTATTCATCTTTGTGAGTGTGAGAGTTGTGTGTGATTCCGGAGCATTAAATTGTTAAAAAATATTGTGTGATTATGAAATCATTCTTTTTGTGAGGGCATTTGAGTACATTTGTTGAGCTTGAACTTGCATCTGAAGCAAGTATTGTGAACTTGAGAATCTTTGATAAAGGTGAGTCATCACTTGAATCTTTGAGTGCGCAATTGATCCTTGCATAAGTAAGTTGAGTCTTGTTGTGTGAATTCATTATTGAATCTTTTGTAGCACTGTTTGAGACATCCTTTTTGAACTGCTGAACTTGAGTTTTACTTGAGGACAATCAAAAGTTTAAGTTGGAGTTGTTGATTAGTCTAAGATTTGGACTCATTTGGGGCTTTATTTACAATGATTTTGTGTCCTCAAATGCTTATTTTGTGCAATAACTTATGTAAAACCCTTGCTTTCCAAATATATGGATTGAGGAACAAAGCAAGGACACTAATTTTCAAAAAAGAACGAAGCAAGCTGAAAGAATGAAGAAAAGCAAGACTGGTGATCACCTAATCCATTTGGTGGGTCGCAGAATGGCTGCCTGACAGCCTAAAGTTCCAGTGTGCCAAGCCCTGAAGGAAAGAACCAAGTTGGCTAGAGAAAGGAGCAGTCGTCGAAACATCGAGTGGTTCTGCGATACAGTTCTAGATCGCCCAAAGTACAAACCTTGAAGATGCGGAAGGCCAAGACAGAAGAGCGATGGAATTGACCAAAGGGCAGATTGCCGAGTGGACCGGCGAGCCTGACTTACTTCACCGAGTGACTCTTCGTAGAACATTTTTGACAACTATAAATACATTTTTGAACATGTTTGTTAAGTATATTTTTTCAATTGGAGTATTGAATATGAGATATTTTTCTTAGGTTTAAGCATGGAGGCAAGTTTTCTCTAGTTTTCCTTTAGCTTTGAAAAATTGAAGTTTTTCACTTTTGAGAAATTGGAAGTGGGTCTTTGAGATTCTTTGATTTGGACCTTTGTAAAGACAAAATCAATCTTTCCCTGTTGATGGAAACTCAATTTGTTAACGATTTTTATATTTTTTTATGATGTCTAGCTAAAACCCCAATTTTTGGGGTGTGATTATGTGATTATGGGCTGATTTACCTTATGGGTATTGCTAATTGCTAGTTTAAATGCTATTTAGAAGTGAGTTCAATTAATAATTATGGTTTAATATAAGAATTGTAGTTGCAAATACAGTACTACCATTGTATTTTTGGCTTCCTCGAGAGAGAGGTTTTAAAACTAAGATGACTGATTGATGGTCCGTGGGTATTGGGTTGTCATGGGTTCAGCTTGAGAGAGTGAATCCTAAACCCTTTTCACACATTCAGCTTGAGATAGTGAATGGATTAAAGTGCAAGTTGGTCTTCTTTTGCATGCTTATCGATGTTCGAGAAAAATTGACTTAATTCGGGGTAAATTGTTTGAGAGAAAGTTTACCTCCTCTATAGTCTAGCTTACTCACTAATATTTAGCTATTTTCTAATAGTAGCAATTACCCATTTGTCTAAATAAGCCTATAATCCAATCACATCCCAAGAACCCGTCTCATTATTCCTATTCCGTATTGTTTGTTGTTGTTGTAGTCGATAATTTAAAACAAACGCCCCCATTTAAAATTCGTGTCTCCCCTTGTTTTGGATAATGTTTTTATTCGAAAACTTCTATTCCTATGACAGATTTGACCATGTTCACACTCTACTATTGAATCTTAAACACGTACTACTCCCAGTGGGATTCGACCCCAACTGACTTAGTTGGGTTATATACTGATTAACGACCGTTAATACTTAGAATTGGATGAAGTGTATTTGAAAACGTTATTAATCACCTACCCCCCAAAGCGTGATATTGTCTTCACTATCGAGCTTGAGCCGAGTACTCGACCTATTTCCATTATATCATATCGGATGGTTCCTGCATAGCTCAAGGAGCTCAGTGTTCAGCTTCAGGATCTCTTGGGTCGGGGGTTCATCATGCCTAGTGTGTCACCTTGGGGCGCTCCTAACTTGTTTGTGAAGAAGAAGGATGACACGATGCATATGTCTATTGATTATAGGCAGTTGAATAAGGTGACAGTGAAGATCTGTTGACACATGCATATGATTGATGATCTATTTCACCAGCTTCAGGGTGCCGCAGTGTTTTCGAGGATTGATTTGAGGTTTGGTTACCATTTGCTTAGGATTACGGCAGCGAACATCCCTAAGACCGCATTTAGGACAAGATATGGCCACTATGAGTTCCTATTGATTGATGCCCTTGCCGCCTTGATAGATTTGATGATGTGGGTATTTAGATCGTATCTTGATTTTTTCATCATTTTATTCATAGATGACATTCTGGTATACTCATGGAGCAGAAGTGATCATGAGCAACATTTGAGGATTGTGCTCCAGACCTTGAGAGATCAGCGACTTTATGCCAAGTTCTCAAAGTGTGAGTTTTTGCTTGAGTCTGTAGCATTATTGGGGCCTGTGGTATCCAAGGATGGCATCATAGTAGATTCGACAAATATTGAGGCTATTCGTGATTGGGCTAGGTCCACTTTAGTTACTGAGGTTCGGAGCTTCGTCGGTTTGGCAGGCTACTACAAACGGTTTATGGAGGGCTCCTCCTCCATTGCTGCACCTTTGACCCAGTTGGCTTGCCTTGATTTTCCTTTTGAGTGATCTGAGGAGTGTGAGTTATGCTTTCGAAAGCTTAAGGATTTGCTGACTACTACTCATGTATTGACTCTTCTAATTGGGGGCAAAGGCTTCACGATCGGTTGTGGCACATCAGGTGTTGGTTCGGGTTGTGTTTTGATGCAGTGGTTCCTGGTCATTGCTTATGCGTCGAGGCAAGGGTTACATGAGCACAACTACCCCACTCATGACTTAGTTTTGGCGGTAGTAGTTTTCTCGCTTAAGAGCATGAAGCACTACCTGTATGGAGTTCGTTCTGAAATCTACTCTGATCAAAGGAGTCTTCAGTATATTATGAGCCAGAGGGATCTTAATTTAAGGCAGCTTCACTGGATTGAGCTTCTGAGGACTATGACCTTTCTATTCTCTACCATCTGAGAAAGGTGAATGCAGTAGCGGGCGCCTTGAGTCGAAAGGCAGTATGGGAAGTCTAGCCTTCCTATCTACGGTGGAGCGACCTTTAGCTTTAGACATTCAATCCTTAGGCAATCAGATGGTTCAGTTGGATGTTTCAGATTCTAGGCGTGTTCTAACCTATGTGGGAGTTGAGTCCTCTATTCTATATCAGATCTATAGCAGTCATTTTGAGAATGAGGTCTTGGTGGCACTTCGAGATGGTGTGTTAGCAGGTGATGCCGATCAGGTTACCTTGGATTCAGATTGATTTTCGAGATTTTCATGTTGTATTTGTGTTTCAAGAGTTAGGGGTTTAATTCTGTTGATACTTCGGGAGGCCCATGATTCTAGATATTCTATTCATTCGAGCATCACGAAGATGTACCATGACTTGAGGCAGCATTACTGGTGGAGCAATATGAGAAGATATTGCAGAGTATGTATCTCGTTACCTTAGTTGCCAGCAGGTGAAGGTCGAGCATTTGAGTCCTGGTGGTGAGTTTTAGAGATTACCCATTCTGGAGTGGAAGTAGGATCATATCACTATGGATTTTGTGGCAGGTTTGCCTCGGACTTCTAGAGGTTTTGATAGCATTAGGGTCATCATGATCGACTGAGAACACACTTCCTCCCTGTTATGTCTCATTTAATGCCGAGAGGTCAGCCCGTATCTACATTCGTGAGGTGGTTCATCTTCATGGTGTGCCACTCTCCATTATATCAGATCGGGGTACTCAGTTTACCTCTAGCTTTTGGAGGACTTTTTAGGATGAGTTGGACACCCCTGTTGACCTTAGCACAACTTTCCACCCACAGACAAATGGTCAATCAAAGCGCACTATTCATGTTCTTGAGGATATATTGCAGACTTGTGTTTTAGAGTTCAAAGGCCAGTGGGACCTGTTCTTGCCTTTGGCAGAGTTTGCGTACAAAAACTGCTACCGTTCTAGCAATTAAATGACCCCGTTTGAGGCCTTATATGGTAGGCATTGTCGCTCTCCGGTTGGTTGGTTTAAGACTACTAAACCTAGACTGTGTGGCACAGACTTGATTCAGGAAACTTTAGAACAAATGAGGCTGATTCAGGATAGGCTTCGGATAGCTCAGAGTAGGCACCAGAGTTATGTGGATCATAGGTGGCGACCTTTGAGGTTCTTAGTTCGTGATAGATTTTTCTCAACATGTCGCATGAAGGGCTTGATGAGATTTGGGAGGTGGGACAAGCTTAGCCCCAAGTATATTGGGCCTTTCGAGATCCTCCAAATGATTGGGGAGGTTGCATTTGAGTTAACTTTGCCTCCAATGTTCTCACCTATCCATCTAGTCTTTCATGTATCGATGCTATGCCGGTATGTTCCAAATGAGTCTCATGTGCTCTAGTATGATACAGTAGAGATGGATGATTTCGCGACCATTGTGGAGGAGCCAGTTGCTATTCTAGCCAAAGATGTACGGCGGTTGTACTCAAGAGCTATTCTTGTGGCTAAGGTCCGTTGCAGGCATCTTCCAGTTGATAAGGTTACCTGGGATACCGAGCATGACATGCGGGAGCAATTTCTAGGCTTGTTTGAGCGTTCAAGTACTTCTTAACTCTTACTTTCACGGGAAAGTCCTTTTAACTAGTGGATGTTGGAATGACCTTCAGGTCCGTTCTGTGTTTATGCCTCTTGTTCGTCATTTAGAGATTTACTGTAGGAACCCCAAGTCATTTATGACTTGGTGGGACTAACAATTCGGTCACCTGGTCGTTCGTTTAGTTTTTAATGTGAGTTTTAGTGTTTTAAAGTTTATGAACCTTGGACAAATAGTTCTGATCAAAAGTTCAAGAAGACGGCCTTAGAAATCCAAATATGATGATTCCATCAGCTCCAGAAGGGTCATTTAAGGCTAGGAGGATAGTCGGCATGGCTCTCAAGGTTTTCAATAGGAGTCTGTGCGATTAGGCATTTTAACTTTCAAGTTGAAGCCTAAGTTTGACTTTAGTCAACATTCTGGGTAAACGAGCTCGAATGAGAATTCTGCTAGCATGGTTACCTCCGGAATGTCGAGTTTAGTCTAGTGTGACCCTTCGTTTAGGTCCCGAGGCTTCCGGTCTATTTCCAAGGTCCCTCGTGGATTTTGCCTTAAAATGGAAATTGGATGTGGGATCCACTTTTTATCAAAACGACCTCAGACGGAAGTTTTGATGGTTCTGTTGAGTCCGTAATTCTGAATTCGATGGGGTAGCATATTTTGTTTGCACGCATGGGGTTCCGAACGAATCTCGAACACCGCGTCGGAGAATTCGGAGTTTAAGCAAAATAGTTGATATCTTGTGCAGAGTTTTAGCGACCAAAAATTAGACTTCTAGAAACTAGAACTGGACTTTTAGCTACTGGGTCTGGGCTATTATATTGCGAAATTGCAGCCTCATTTTTTATTTTCAAAAGGTGATTTCCTCCTTATCTGAGCTCTGATTTGGGCGTTTCAAAGTCTAGTATGATCATTGAGAGTGTGGCCACTTGGATTTATGATTAGAAGCTATTTAGGGACCCCCCTTTGAGGTTAATTTCTTATTTTAGCTGCTGCACTCTCTTTAATTTTGGCTATAATTTTGCCCTCTCTTCAATTTTGGCTTAAATCGGCCTGAATATGTGAACTCATGCTTATTAGTGTGAATTTTGGACGGGGACCTAGTATTCTTACCTCTCTTCTTAGATACCATATTTTAGGTTTGATTGGCATTAGTTCGGCATAGTAACTTGCTAGTTGGGTGGTTTGGGTTTGTGCATGCTATGTGAATTACTTAAATTTACTTGTTTTCTCATGCATGTCTAGCCTTAGCCTAGGATAGACCAGTGTTGCCTTAGACTCTAAAACTTTGTTGCTTTGCATTGTCTCCAATGTCGTTTCGGACATACTAGATCCTTGAATACTGGAATAGAAGACTTGAGTCTAATAGTAGGAGCCTTAATTTCGGCGAATTGTGGCTTCCAATGACATAACCACCACCCTCTGAACCATTTCTTATAACAGAGAACAAACACAAGACATGGAATATAACACAAATAACTAAGACACAAATCAACACCCATTGATCAACCTACCATCTTTGCCCCAAGACCAAATTTCCCATGTGTCTGTTTCAATCCACACTTTGTTCCAGACAAAACTGTAGAAGCACACTTTCTTTTAAAAAGGATCATGTGTAGTAATACAGATTTACAATAATCAAAAGTTTCCACTTGGATCTACGACAATCTTAGGAAGCCAGTCTAAAACACCTTTGTTCCTCCTAATTGAAGGTCAAGAAAAATGAAAGAAGTTGGAACATAACAAAAAGTGGGAACATGCAAAAGTTTCCACCGGTAAAATAACTGGAAATGACAAGCACATCAAACCTCGTCCAA
Organism: Solanum okadae; assembly: GCA_036553675.1. NCBI lineage: Eukaryota > Viridiplantae > Streptophyta > Magnoliopsida > Solanales > Solanaceae > Solanum > Solanum okadae. The sequence goes on from CM071682.1 coordinate 31,531,277, forward strand.
ACATATTCGAGATATCATCATGTGTCATTCCTCTTCCATTATATTAGAAACAAAGTATAGTAATTTAACTCTTTTTGGGAAGAATAATCTTCCACTAACTTGCCAAATTGATTTAGTTAAACAATGTACTTTTCTTATCTTGCATACTGAGAGAAGAGTCAGCATATAGAAGAACAAAGAGAAACAAATCATACCATGCATTTCACCCTATAATATGATGTCTCCCTACCCTTAGTTGCCCTTGTGCTGCAGGGTCTTTTACTTTCTTCCCAGGAGCAACATTCTTTGCTTGAATTTCTAGAACCCGAGTTTCCTTGTCAAGTCTTTTCTAGACACAGTAGTTAGAAAAATCACAATGCCATCTAATGAATTTGCTAGAAAATATTTCACTAATGAAATTTGCTAAATCTCAAACAGTGAGCATAAGATATAAATCACAATGCCATCTATGTAAGGGTAAATCACTGCTTACACACCTCACAAGCCTTTGTTGTCTCAAAATTGTCATAAAGGGTCACCCTAAAACCATCAAAAGGTTGCTCTAGGGTTGGGGAGGAGGGAGAGGAGGAATTATAATGTAACAAAGGCTACAAACCGCGGATTCCAGACCTGCCTCCATTGTTTCATTGTCCAGAAGTCAAGAGTCATGCTATAATCCCCATACAGCTTCTTGGCACCTAGGTAGGCTAGGTTTTATTTATTGAGTAGTTGATAACTCATTCCCACCGCTTAATATATTGTAAGTCGATGAGACATTTCATGTTTGCCTTTGGGCACGAAGTTGGAAGGATAGCAAGTGTGGTCCATATGGTTGAACTAGTGTGTACTACGTGGGTGGACTTATCCTCAGAATATAAGGGTAGGTGATGGTTTTATTTTCCGTCGAAGTTATACATGCATGTCAATTGCTTCGTTATATTCATGTGTATGAGAATAGGGAAAGATGAAATGAATCTAATAAAATGACTATTTCTGATCCACTGCATGCAATGAACCTTTTACCTGATTGTACGATACAAGTGTGTAAATCATTCATTATGGTGTTGATTGTGTTTGTGATTGTGATTGATTGGATCGAGTGTCACATTCCGACACATAGTTGTATCGGGTGTCAGGTTCTAACACATAATTGGACCGGGTGTCACGTTTCGACACATAATTAGATCAGGTGTCACATTCCGACACATTATTTAATTGGGTGTCACATTTCGACACATTATTAGATCGGATGTCACGTTCCGACACACTAACAACTTGGGTGTGGGTTCCATGAGAGGAACATTGTTGACTGCTTATCTATGAATGAATATGATTTCATGTGCCATAACTGAGGAATTGAAAGAACTGTAATTCATCATGCCCATTTTGTGTAATAATGGATATGAGAGAACCATCAGTGTGAATGTTACTAATTTCCGTATTGTGATGACATTAAATGTGTTCTGTATCCCCGGCATGAGAAGGTGTGAGAGTAAGAGGCAGAGGAGTGGGCATGGTGATGAATGACTAGGACTAACCTAGGAAGGGGGCTCGTATTAGAGTGGTTAGAGAGACTTGTTATGGTATACTATGTGGTCAAGAGCCGGATTGTTGTAGTGGATAATCGTAGGCGTGTAGTAAGTTGGTTGGCTAGATTGGGGGTGATGTGTGTTTCGGGAACTCCTATATGTGTGATAGAAAGGTTAGGCTTTAATCTAAATCAGAGTCGGTAGCGATGCAAATAGAAGGCCAACACTATGTTGATCCCTAGTTGTGGTTAAGACAAAGAAGGTGGTTAGAGTGTGGGTGCAAAGGTTGGCTAGGGTATTTTCCTTATAGCATGTTTTCTTCTGGTTGATTTCTTTATTAGCTGGTGGGTATCGGGTTGACCGATGATGCCTACCTGTATGTGTTGCTTGTACTGATACTACTTTAGCTATGCCACTTGGCATAGTCTGGTTGCAGGGTTAGTGATGTTTCATAGGAGAAGAGACAATCTCCAACAACTTCTACTTTTACTTCCCTATGGTGGGAGCTATGTCATAATATTATTCTATTTATATGACGTATCTCTAGTAGCTCTTGTACCTGTTTAGGCTAGATCCCTGGGGTGTTAATTATTAAAGAAATTCAATCTTGGTTTTGCGGAAACTCAGTATCTTTTAAACTTCAGGAACTTCCCATTTTATCTCTTATCTTCTTATTTTTCCGCATGATGAATCATTTAGGGACTAAGGGTTCCCCGATCTAGGAGTTACAGTAGGTGCCCGCACGGTCCGGTGGGTTGGGTCGTGACACGGAGTTTCTGTAACACACCATGAGTTTGCGAATAAATACAACGGCCACAACTAGTCACCCAAGCTCTCATTTAAGCATTTCCGGATTGAAAATATCAAAATATCATGATTGGATAATAAAAATGCAACTCACTCACTAAGGGAAGTTCTGAAATTTACCTCAACATTTCTTTTGGCACCCTTATGCGTTCATTCAACATATTGCAACAAGGGCTCTTCTTCCTTCAACAATAGGGTTTCCCATAAGAGGAAGAGTACAATACTCAATGACCAACTTAGAATGAGATGAAAATGAATTCTCATATCATTGATGTAACACCCCGTATCAGAAAATAGACCGAACCAACAGATTTCCAAAAGTTGCAGGCGCAACCCACAGTTGCCACCCACGGACCGTAGGGTGACCCACGATCCGTCCTGGTGGTCCGTGGATGGCCACCTGCAGCCCTCCCCAGAACCCATCCTCTGAAGTAGAATGACAGACTGATAGGACGGATCGTGGATCAATCCACAAATCATTGATTAGTCCGTGGGTCGAGACCCTCAGGACCCCCAGAACCCATCCTCTGAAGTTGATCGATGAAATCACAAGACGGATTGTAGATCAGTCCACAAATCATCGATCAGTCTATAGGTCAAGACCCTCAGGACCCCCAGAACCCATCCTCTGAAGTCGATTGACGGCCTGATAGGACGGATCATGGATCAGTCGACAAACTGTCGATTAGCCCGTATGTGGCTTCAGCAGATTTTAAGTCAGGAGCATTTGGTCTTTTCCTTTTGTGTTGGACCCCTAAACTATGTTGTTTAACCCCTAAATTACGTGGTTTTCATCAGATTTAGCCTAATAAACTAATTAGCACCTAATCTAATCATTTATTCACCAATAATTCTTCAAACTTAGAGCAAAACAGAGGAGAAAGTCGACCAAGCCCTAGTTCAACATCGAGTTTTCATCAGTTCCAGTCCCAAAATCGGAAGATTTCTCTGTGAATTTCATCACTAGGTATGTGGGATTTCACTAGTGGGTTCCTTTCACCCATTAGGTCCCTAGAATCCAGTTAGAATATCTATTCCCTTTAAATTATCTTGACCTAAGGTTTCTTGAATGTTAGAAATTGTTGGGTTTTCGTTTTGTGTATATTTTTTCATAAATTCGGAACCCTAGCTATGTAGTTCTTTTAGTTCATGAATTACACATGCTAGGTCAGTTATTTCATATACAAATACATGCCTCAATTTTTGAATGTTTCATTATCAATATATTAATGTTGCATTCTCAGTTTGTATGTCAGTATTTTGTGCTATCCAGTATTACAGAAAATTCAGTCATAAATTTTTAATTACATAATCAATTGGGAGTAGCTTAATACCGAGTGTACTAGGGTCAGTCACCGTCATAGTCCAAAAACTATGTGCCCCGTAGGTAAGTCCCATCTGTTGGGCATTATACTTAGTGATCACGTCATTCATGCATCTATACCTCTGGCAGGGTATATTGGGTCCTCTCGATGGGGCGTATACATCGGACTCCACATTTAGCTCATGCGGTTTTATGTCGGTTAATAGTAGCTCCCACAATCCAATCAGATTTTATTATATTGACTATGTTATCAGTTACAGTTAGCTTTCAGTCTCAACATATTATAAACTTGGACATTGCATTCAGTTAGTTCATGTTCAATATTCTTAGTATAGTATCATGCTTATCTCCTATCATTACTCAGATATATACTTTGCTTCAGTTATGATTATTGTTCAGTTTTATTCTATCCTGCATCCTCAGTACTTTCCAAGTACTGACGCATACTCTGCGCTACATCTTCTCGCAATGTAGGTTAAGGTTCTCAGCTTCAAGATCATGCATAAATTAGTTCCCGATCTTCCGCTCAGTAGCATCAGTGTTTAGTCCTCATTCTCCAAGGACGATAGACATGTTTCCTTTGCTTTTAGTCTTAGTTTCAGTTTTTTCTAGATTTAGTTGGGTCATGTCACACCATTTCTAGTTAGTTAGAGGCTATTTTCGGACATAGTTAGAATCAGTTTTAGCATTTGAGTTTGACTTTTCAATTGTTGTTAAATCTCAGTTTCTTTTTATACTCAGATAGTTTGTGGGTATTCCCCATCATTTCAGTTTACTTTATGATTTAGCTTCTGCACAATATTTTTTTACTTCAGTTTATTTTGTACACTTATGATATGCCAGCAGGGTTAGCTTGAGGTCACTCGTGATCCTAGGTCCCGTGTCCGCGTCCTGGGGGTAGCTTTGGGGCGTGACAAACTTGGTATCAGAGCCTTAGGTTTAAGTGTCCTAGGATATCTGAAAAAGCCGCACTAAGTACAGTGTTTTCATGGTGTGAAGTGTACCACATCTAATGAGAGGGAGGCAATGAAGTGTTTTAGGAAAACTTCTCTCTCTTTGTTTCTCTTATCGTGCGTGAGGTATGATCCAATTTCCTCATTCTATCCATCGTTATGCTTCATTGATGAGGTTAATAAAATCATTGGAGTGATGCAAGTGATTGGTAGTAGTGATAGGGTGGAATTGGCATCCTACCAACTTAAGGATGTGGCTCACAAATGGTTCACTCAGTGGAAAGACAACAGGGGCTACTTTATCTTTTGTAAATCCTTATATATCAGTAAACTTCGGTGTCAGTCCAGAAACTCTCTCAAAATCCTTCTCAATCTCTACTCTAGTCGGTGACCCAGTTATAGCTAGACGGGTATATAGAAATTGCCCTGTCACAATCTCTCAGAAAGTCACCTCTGCAAATCTTGTATAGTTCAAAATGGTAGACTCTGATGTCATTCTAGGTATGGATTGGTTACATTCCTATTATGCCTCAGTCGATTGTAGAACTAGGATCGTTTGTTTTAAGTTTCCAAGCGAACTAGTCTTAGAATTGAAGGGTAGTAGCTCAGTGCCTATGGGTCGATTCGTTTCTTACCTTAAGGCCAGAAAGATGATTTCTAAGGCTTGCATATCATCTAGTTTGGGTTAAGGATTCAAGCTCCGAAGCCCCAACTTTGGAGTCAGTTCCAGTAGTTTATGAGATTCCCAAAGTGTTTCTAGAAGATCTTCCCGGAATTCATCCCGAAAGGGAAATTGACTTCAGAATTGATCTCCTTCTAGATATCCAGCCTATTTCTATTCTTCCTTACATAATGGCTCCAGCTGACCTTAAGGAATTAAAAGAGCAGTTAAAGGACCTTCTAGATAAGGGCTTCATCAGACCCAGTATATCCCTATGGGGTGCACCAGTGTTGTTTCTGAAAAAGAAAGATGGTTCTCTCAAGATGGGCATTGATTATCGGCAATTGAACAAAGTCTCAATCAAGAATAAGTACCCTATCCCCACGGTTCATGACTTGTTTGACCAACTTCAAGGTGCTAGTCATTTCTCAAAGATAGACCTCAAATCCGGTTATCATCATCTCAGAGTCACAGATAGTGACATTCTAAAAATAGCCTTTAGAACTCGGTATGGTCATTATGAATTTGTAGTTATGTCATTTGATGCTCAGGGTCACAGGTCAGAGTCACAATGTTCCTAAAGATTTCATGGATATGATAAACAGGGTTTTCAAATAGTATTTGGAGTGGTTCATTATCGCCTTTATTGATGATATCCTCATTTACTCTAGGAATGAGGAAGAACATGCGACTCATTTGAGGGTTGTCCTGCAAACTCTCAAAGATTGCCAGTTATTTGCTAAGTTTAGGAAATCTGAGTTTTAGTTGCAATCAGTTGCTTTCCTTTGTCATATTGTGTCTAGCGAAGGGATCCGATTGGATTCTCAGAAAATAGAGGCAATGAAGCAATGGCCCAGACCTACCTCTCCTACATATATGAGAAGTTTACTGGGTTTGGCCGGTTATTACAGAAGGTTCGTGGAAGGATTTTCATCCATAGCTTCTCCATTGACTAAGTTGACTCAGAAAAAGGTTAAGTTCCAGTGGTCAGATGATTGTGAGAATAGCTTCGCAAAACTGAAAACTAGGTTGACTACAACTCCCGTTTTGACTCTACCAGAGGGTTCAAACGGTTATGTTATCTATTGTGATGCTTCCTGAGGAGGCCTAGGTTGTGTGTTGATGCAGCGATGTAAGATTATAGCTTATGCTTCTAGACAACTTAAGGTGCATGAGATGAACTATCCAACTCATGACCTCAACCTTGCAGCATTGGCGTTTACACTTAAGATTTAGAGACATTACTTGTATGGTGTTCATGTAGATGTGTTCACAGACCATAAGAGCCTTTAGTATGTGTTCACCCAGAAAGAGTTGAATACTTGCAAGAGGAGATGGCTTGAGTTCCTCAAGGATTACGATATGAGTGTGCATTACCATCCTGGTAAGGCCAATGTAGTAGCAGATGCTCTTAGTGGACTATCTATGAGTAGTGTAGCACATGTTGAGGATGAAAGAAAGGAACTAGCAAAAGATTTTCACAGACTTGCTCGCTTAGGATTCGTCTTATGAGCATATCAGATGGTTGTGTAACAGTTCAGAATGGTCAGAATCTTCATTGGTAGTGGAGGTTAAGGAAAAGCAAGGCAGCGATCCGATATTGCTACAACTAAAGGGTGCAGCCCATTAGCAGAGAGTTGAGGTTTTCTCCCAAGAGGGAGATGATGTTCTTTGCTATCAGGGTCGATTATGTGTTCCTAAGGTGGGTGAGTTGAGACAGTAAATTCTTGCAGAAGCTGATAATTCTATATATTCTATTCATCCAGGTGCCAGTAAGATGTACCGTAATCTACGGGAAGTCTTTTGGTTGAATGGTATGAAAAGGGATATAGCATATTTTATGGCTAAGTGCCCTAATTGCCAACAAGTGAAAGTACAACATCAGAAACCAGGAGGTATAACTCAAGAGATCAACATTCCTACTTGGAAGTGGGAAGTGATCAACATGGATTTCATTACAGGTTTACCTCGTACACGCAGAACATGACTCTATTTAGGTGATAGTTGATAGAGTTACTAAGTCTACGCACTTTTTGGCTGTTAAGACTACGAATTCGGTAGAGGACTACGCCAAGATTTAGATTGACAAGATAATCATTTGCATGGAATTCCTTTGTCTATCATTTCATATAGAGGTCCTCAATTTACCTCTCATTTTTGGAAGTCATTTCATAAAGATCTTGGTACTCAGGTTAACCTTAGCACAACATTTCATCCACAGACGGATGGTCAGGCAGAGCGTACCATTTTGACCTCAGAGGACATGTTGAGAGCTTGCGTGATCCATTTCAAGGGTTGTTGGGATGATCACCTTCTTCTTATAGAGTTCTCATACAATAATAGTTGCCATTCCAGTATTTAGATGACCCCTTATGAGGCATTGTATGGGCGTAGATGTAGATCTCCAGTTGGTTAGTTTAAAGCAGGTGAAGCAACCTTGATAGGGCGAGATTCACTTCATGATGCTATGGAAAAAGTGCAACTCATTAGAGATAGACTTAAGACAATCCAGAGTCTCCAGAAGTCCTATGCAGATGTAAAGAAAAGGGAATTAGAGTTCCAAGTTGATGATTGGGTTTTCCTTAAAGTGTCACCAATGAACGGGGTGATGAGATTTGGCAAGAAATGGAAGCTCGGTCCTAGATATATAGGCCCTTACAAGATCTTGAAAAGAGTTGGTAAAGTGGCATATGAGTTAGAGTTACCAGTAGAACTAGCAGCAGTGCATCTGGTTTTCCACATTTCGTTGTTGAAGAAGTGTGTGGGTGATCTAGCATCTATTGTACTTTTAGAAAAGTGTGGCTGTAAAGGATAGTCTCACTTATGAAGAGGTACTAGTTGAGATTCTTGATCGTCAGGTTCGAAGGTTAAGAAACAAATAAGTCGCTTCGATTAAGGTTTTGTGGAGGAATCACAGTAAAGTGAGCTACTTGGGAAGCAAAAGTAACAATGAAGGCCAAGTATCCTTATCTCTTTCCTTCAGATTTCATTCCAGCTTGAGCTAATAGTTCCTCTTCATCATTTTAATCATTCATGCGCAGAATTAGTCTTAGTATCATGTTCCTTCAGTTTGTACTTGCATTTTCAGCGTATTTGCATGTCTTTCGACTTTGTTCTGTCAGAAATTCGTCTCTAGTAAATAGTGGTAGGGTTTGTAGCTCTTTCCCTCCCTATCAAACTAGTTTAGACTTCATTCGAGGATGAATGTTCCCAAGGGGGAGATAATGTAAGACCCCGTATCCGAAAACAGACCGAACCAAAAGATTTCCAGAATTTGCAGGTGCAGCCCACGGTTGCCACCCACAAATCGTAGGGTGACCCACGGTCCATCCTAGGGGTTTGTGGATGGCCACCTGAAGCCCTCCCTGGAAGCCATCCTCTAAAGTCTATTGACGGATTGACAGGATGGATCGTGGATCAGTCCACTGATCGCCGATCAGTTCATAGGTCGAGACCCTCAGGACCACCAGAACCCATCATCTAGAGTCGATAGACAGATTGGCAGGAAGGATCTTGGATCCGTCCACGGATCGTCGATTATTTTGTACTTTGAGACCCTCGGGACCGCCAAAACCCATCCTCTAAAGTCGATCGACGGACTAACAGGACGGATCGTGGATCAGTCGACAGACTGTCGATCAATCCGTAAGTGGCTTTACAAATTTTAAGTCAGGGTTCGGTTGGTCTTTTCCCTATGCGTTGGACCCATAAACTACATCGTTTAACCCCTAAACTACGTGGGTTTGCTCAGTTTTAGCCTAATAAACTAATTAGAACCTAACCTACTCATTTATTTACCAAAAATTCTTCAACCTTAGAACAAAACAGAGGAGAAAGTAGACCAATCCCTAGTTCAAGAACACATCGAGTTTTCATCAGTTCCAGCCCCGAAACCAAAAAATTTCTCCATGAATTTCTTTAGCAAGTATGTGGGATTTCACTACTGGGTTCCTTTCACCCATTAGGTCCCTAAAATTCAGTCATAATCTTGATTCCCTTGATATTATCTAGACGTAGGGTTTCTTAAATGTTAGAAATTGTTGGGTTTTAGCTGTTAGAATTATCCAAATCATATTGTCATGAATTTAGTATAGTTTTGTGTAGATTCCTTCATAAATTCAAAACCCTAGCTAGTTCTTTTAGTTCATGAATTACACATGCTAGGTCAGTTATTTCAGATACATATACATGCCTTAGTTTTTGAAAGTTTTATTATCAATATATTTATGTGGCATTCTCAATTTGCATGTCAATAATTTGAGCTATCCAGTATTACAGAAATTCAATCATAAATTGTTAATTACATAATCAATTGGGAGTAACTTAATACCGAGTGGACTAGGGTCAGTCACCCCGATAGTCCCAGAACTACGTGCCCCGTAGGCAAGTCCCCTCTATTGTGAATTATACTTAGTGATCACGCTAGTCATGCATTTATACCTCTGGCATGGTATATTGGGTCCTCTCGATGGGGCGTATAAATCAGACTCCATATTTAGATCATACAGTTTTATATCGGTTATTAGTAGCTCCCACAGTCCAGTCAGATTCTATTGCATTGACCATGTTATCAATTACAGTCAACTTTCAGCCTCAACATGTTATAAACTTGGTCATTGCATTCAGTTAGTTCATGTTCAGCATTCTCAGTATAATATTATGCTTATCTCTTATCATTGCTCAGATATATAATTTGGTTCAGTTATGATTATTGTTCAACTTTATTTTATCATGCATGCTCAATACCTTTTAAGTAATGACGCATCCTCTGTGCTACATTTTCTCGTGATGTAAGTTCAGGTTCTTAGCTTCCATCTCACGCAGAGATCGTTTCCTAATCTTTAGCTCAGCAACATCAGTGTTGAGTCCTCATTCTCCGAGGATGACATACATGTTTCCTCGCTTTTAGTCTTAGTTTCAGTTTTTGGTAGATTTAGCTGGGGCATGTCCCAGCACTTCTAGTCAGATAAAGGCTATTTTCAAACATAGTTAAAATCATCTTTAGCATTCGAGGTTGACTTTTCCGTTGTTGTTAAACTCTCAATTTCTTTTTATATAAGATAGTTTATGGGTACTCCCCATCATTTCAATTTACTTGATGATTTAGCTTCCGCACAATATTTCATTACTTTAGTTTATTTAGTATGCTTATGATATGCCAACAGGGTTACCTTGGGGTCACTCGTGATCCTAGGTCTCGTGTCCACATCTAGGGGGTAGCTTCGGGCGTGACAATTATAAAAACACAACAATTAGTAATCAATGAGTGGAAAACGCTAAAAATACATGTCACCTCTTCTAATTCATAAAGTTGTTGAACGCAAACCATGTTGTTGTAACCACGTTCATAGCTTCCAAGAACCTAGATGAATTAACAAAGAATTGTCAAGAATATTGCTACGAAATCCTGTATAAGTCATCAAATGAGTATAAAAAGGGAGGAGATGACGAGATAATGATATGATGAAACAAACCAGTGCAGAAAGCTCGATTGCCAAACATTTCCTTGCTCTTTCGACATATTCACATGCATCGTCGTACTGATGGAAGAAGGGTTCAAGTACAAACATTACACTAGAGCAGAGCATGTCACAACATCAAAACAAATGAATCAGTGAATAATGGATGGATGTAATGACCGAAAAGCACCCCTTAGTCATTAACGACGTATTCAACCTCTTGGAGGTCTTATGCAAGCCCTTAGCATTCGTCATAGAATTTATCATAGAAAATTAGAGGAAAATTTAAAACTTTTTCATAATATAACACAAGACTTAAAAGGTCACCTCATTTAAACCTTCAATACAAAATAAAAGTACTACATCTCAAGGTAGCCATCTTAAAACACGACTACAACACAAGAGGGACACAACCCTCACAATACAAAAGAAACTACTATCTAGTACATTGAACTTAAGGAAACTTTTTAACATAAAGGTCCTTGAATCTTTAAGGACACACCTGAACTTGGGAATAGTAAGCCAAGCTCATCATTTCTAGGAAAGGCCCTTTAGCCACCACCACCTACACTTTGGTGTAAAAAGAAGATGAAGAAAAATGGTGTTAGTACCAGAATGCACTAAGTATGATAACTATGCAAAAACATGCGTTTAAAAGGGACATTTAGTTGGAAATCATGCATTATGCCTTATAGAGAAACTTCAAGAACATTTAGTACAATAAGATCAATATAAACCACATACATCATCATACACATGGAAACCATTCATAATAGCACATAGAGCCACTTATAACATTTAGGCACATTCAATGTATACAATACATTACCTTCCTCTTTATCTTAACACCTTTCCTCAAGCAACCCTTAGGGAATACTTGGTGCAATGTATCACCTTAAGGTTACCAAGGGTGAACTTACATATAGCCTTCATCAACCCAACCACATATTCATAGAGTCATAAGCACACCAGAAGACATAGTCTTCACATAGGAACCATCACCTAATACAACCCCCGAGTCACACTAGTGCCATGTGCAAGTAGCATCCCATAATACTACTCACACCAAGTGTTCCTAGGAAGCCACCATAGACTAGGCACATCGTATTCAACAAGTCATAACATCTTCATTTAACATTAGACATAAGACCAACATACTTCATAACATCATATAAGGACTCATTCATTTACTACATCATTAGTCATAACCCATTTAGTACATATCATAGGTAAACCACCCTCACAACCCCTTCACAAGCTCACTTGTGCAATGTAAACATGGAGTCCCATACCCCCACATATACTAAGCAACCCCATTAAGAAGTCATAACTGTAATTCACATGCATAATCATACTTCATGTCTTGACATAGGTAAAGTCAACCTAAACATGCTTTCATATTAACATACATAGACCATAGTCTTCATTACATAAAGAGCCTAATCATAACCTCCCTTAGAGTCCACTTGTGCAATGCATAAGTAGGGTCCATAGTCCTACCTATACTAAGTAAATCTTCAAGAAAACATGACTAGAGTTCATATTCTTATCGTAGTTCATTTCTTAACTTTCGGGAGACATTGCAATAACCGACATAGACCATGTGAGCTACATGGAATCCAGTGTTCTATTCCCACACCGAAAAGAGAGGGTACTACTTACCAAGGTAGGACCTACATACATAATAGCTATCTAGTGGATCCACTAAGCTAAGACCAACGGGGGCACGTAGTTATGGAACAAGGAGATTACTACTTGAAACCTTGACTTGCTAGGAGTGGAGGTTTCCATCTCTTGAGACAACATCTATATTGGGAACCCGGACTTGCTAAATGTGAAGGTTCTCTTGTGGAAATATGGACTTGCTAAACGTGAAGCCCCCACTCTCATTTTTCATGTTGACTCGATGCTAAGCTCCAACTCCCTTTTTAAACATATTTAAGCCTTTATTTAACATTAGTTCATAAAGTAAGCTTTAGCGACTTAATCCCACATATCATATAGCTCAAAGGTTTCTAAGATGAGAATGACCTTTCATCATAGAACCTACATTATGCAAGAATGACCTTTCACATAGTCATACCATATTCATAACATAGTCTAGTTTAGAGTACAATTGAGAAAACCTTTCAAGAGACTCACTTTCACTAGATTATCATAAACTTATTCATTCATTCAAGTGTGTGTCCACATATGTGACAAAGCCTTTCACATAAACACCTTTATGCAATACATATTCATACCTTGCTAATCATACACTTTGCATGCATAATAAGATGTAAGGGTGCATATAAGAGTGAACCTTTCAATAGACACCATAACACATCATATTCATAGCTATACATGTAGAGTGTGTATGTGCATATTCGTCCTCATAGTGACATTATAGCAACAACATTGATATTAAGTGCACTTCCCCTCAAGGTATCACAACACATTCACAATGTCCCCAAATCATGAGCAATTCACATATAAAGCCTTTAGGGATTCTAGACCACACACCCACACTTCATCATATGAGACAAGGACACATTCAACATTGAATAGGTACTCCTAACATGTATATGATCGCACATTCATGTAGGGTTCATATAGGTAGGGGTCCTTCCACAATAGTACTTAACATAATCAATCATCTAGACCACACCTTATCCCTAACATTATCATTCACATTATACTCCTCATCATCAACACACTTTATACATCATGCTAGCATTGAGGATTTCATACATAACCTTCATAGCACAACTTCATAAACATATGCATCATAAGCATCAATTCACTTCACATCTATTGCCTTCAAGGCCATGATCTCAACATGTATAGATAGACAAGAAGTAAACACCGCCAACATAAGAGGACGAAACAACACAACATCAATTCTCATACTATAGACTAGAAGTTAGGTCAACTTACCAATTCTCCAAGCCATGATCACCATGGATCAATCCTTAACAATTCACAATCTATTGGCATAGATATCAATAGGAATTAACAATGTAATTCAATAACATAAACATAATCTAAGTACAATTCTATAAACAAAGGGATCAACCCATAACTTTGCCCATAAGGCCATAATTCTCAACTCATCAATATACAAACAATTCAACATGAATAAGTATAGATAATCGTAGGAAACATCAATACAATCTAATCTAAACATAAATTCACCAATAGAGATCATATTCACAAAGACCCACATCATAGGCCAATTTTCGAGAATTTGGGGATATTGGTTCTTCAAGAATTCCTTTGAAAATTATCTTAAAAATCTTAATTCTACATTAATTCATCAATAGAATGATTTAGAAAATCGTTTGACAAGGGACCCATGTTTAGATTGAAAATTGGGAATTTTGGTCTTTGAATCACTTTTGAAAATCTTTGATAGAACTCCTTGAATGAGAGGTTATTCAAGAATCAAGAGTTACCATACCTAAATTATTGAAGACCCATGATATTGAAGAAGAAATCAGTTGAAAACCCATCTTCTAGCTTGAGCTTCATCAAGGTCTTCAATGGGGTTTTTGAGAGAATCTATTTTTGAGAGGGAAGGGTCAATTTGAAGAATGGGGTCTAATTCTAGGTTGTGGGGTTTTAACCAACATAAAATACCCTAAAATAGGTAAAGTAACCTTTTTTAATAATCCCCATAGCACCCAAACCACCCCTCACTTAGTTTGACCTTTTAAACAAGTCAAACTTGAGTTTTATTTTCGCAGATTTCATCGGGGAACAAGTTTGCGACGCGGAAGTGTTCCCACAAGTTTCTAGAAATTAAATTTTGAGATAGTAGAGTCCGCAACACGTCCACGACGCGGACCAAAAATTTGGCCTATGGTGGAGCTAGTCTGCGACGCGGACATGCTCCCTCCATGAGCATTTTCAACTGCCTTGGCAACTTGTTTGGCCAAGGGTTGGGGCCCTCCTTTGGAACCCTTAGGGTGGTCCCGGGGAACTGTACATAAATGTTTTGTCCCTAAAAACATTTATTAAGACACTAGGGTCACCTCCACTAATTTTAGACTCCAAACAACACATAAAAACTTGAACAACATACTAGAACACACCAACACATAAAAGACTAGTTTCCGAACGTCTTGGTCGTCCCTTGATGTTTGACTTCCAAACTCTTTAAAACTTACTAAAAAGGCTATTCTTCATTATTGTTAGCAAGTTATTAATGCATAAAACTAATATGAGGCTCTACTTTATCCTACTTCATTTTGAGGGTTGTTACAATGGACTACCTTCCCTCGACAAACTAGAAGAACTTCCCTAAAAATGGTGCCATTACTACTTCCATCACTTCTAGAAGCAGTATTTCCCAAGTCTCGGAGTTTTGGTACATCACCATATCAAGCCGAGAAACATATTCTGCCATCTGATCCCACTCACCCATGTTCTAGGCAACATTAGCAGCCTACACTAGTCCAAAACATGCATTCACTATGATTATCAAAATAACAAAGGCGATCAGAAATTACATATAAATTGACAAACCATTGGTACCATTTCCATTCGAGCTACTAGCTCAGCTGGCATCCATTATTCCTTACAAAGACTGTTAAGCTCCTCCCACCGAGCTAAAGCAACAAGGCATCACATATGTCCTTAAGGGTACATAAAGAAGGATATAGATCATCATCATCAGAATAAAGAACATACAGTACGAATAAAATTCACTTTTTCAACATGACCAGATGTATAACACAACCCAATTCCATGGGTCAACTAGCATTTATTTAAGCCACCAAGCAATTTAAGAATAAGTGACAAAACAAATTTCACTGAAAGCATGCATTCGATTACCACTTGGAATCGTTAAAAGTATTACATCAGGTAGTTAGAGGGGGTCAATCGATTTCCTTTACTCCTTTTTTCAGATAATGAATCTAAAAGGTGAAGGTCACTACTCTTTGAAGGAAAACTTGGAACTATCATTAGGATCAAATATCTTCAGTAGTTCTGCAAGTAGAAGTCATAGACTAGATTATGTAGTAATTGTTCCAATATTACAAACCTAGAGTTGCATCCAAATAAATCTGTGGACTCGAAGTTTATGATGCCTTAGTAGTGTATGCTTTAAGAGCATCGTCCTAGAGTTGCAACTTCTCATACCTTAAAAATCGACAAATAGCAATGACATCAGTGAAGGAGAAGATACATTTGAGACCACCATTTCACGTTAAAGCTTGTGCAACCTATAGTAACTTACTAAGATTAACAGGAAAAGATGAGTTGCAATTAAAACAGTACAACAGAATGCAACAATCAACAGTACCATGACTCCTTCAACTGAACCCCCAAATGTTGTTGAGCATCTGCTAATATTCCAACCGCTGCCTGAAGATGTCAAGCATGATTAAGTTTAATCACCAGAAAGTCAGTATGAAACACATGTAAGCTGCAACAAACAACTAAGAAATCAAGACCTCATATTGATGTAATTGATTATTTATATGGATTAGAGCTTCAACTACAGCAATAGGATTTGCATCCCTTCTATTTGAAAGTGCGCCTTCAAATTCCATTTCCTTATAGTGTAGGGCCTTTGCAAATGCTCAACACTAAAAAGTTTAGCTCATTATGGATACTACTTAACTAATTAACAGCATAAGGTATATATTTATCAACTACACAATTTTAGAATAAACCCACCTTCCCCGCTAGACCACCCAGCAGATGGATATCTATAGGAAGGGGTTTCTCATCATGTTCCATAAACTCCACCTAGAAAGTACAATTAGCCAAACTCAAATAAAAATTATAGTATTGTAGCTTTACAGAGGATAGATTACTGTCCGACTATGCAACTCCTTCACATATTGAGCCAATCATTTCAAAAAAACATTGGCAATCACCCAAGTAAAGAATATAAGAGTTTTGATATAAAAAAAAATCAGAAACAATTAGTTCTTTTGTAATTTGACTATACCCATAACTAATCATCCACTTGATATCATCCTTTATTGGATGATCACTTAATTGATAGTTAATTCCATCCTTGGTCTATGTGTTCTCCTTAGTCTCAACTCTTTTTTAGAATGGTAGTAGCTCTCTTTAGCCCTTGGTCTTCACTATTGAGAAACTTCACTAGAAGTTCAATTATTCCCACAATCTCTTCCACACGTTGAAATGCACAAAACACAGCTTCATACTTGTCCTAGAGGAACTAATGTCATAAGCCAAAAAATATGTCAACAACAGTTGTATTTTGTACCAAGCGCTCTCTTCATCCAAACAACTTCCACGAACCTTTACAATATATTTTTTAAAGAAGTATGAACCTTTGCAATTGCAAGTAGATTTCCTCTCGGATACCAATCAAGATACTTTCAACCCGTAAAACCCTAAAAGAGGCCGACGAGTATGATCCGATATCAAGTTCTAGGAACAAACACAATTTTTAGAGCTTAGGCTACCCCTTTAACAACTAGAATTTTTAACATGCATCAGGTAAAACCATAGTACAATCTAGGTGATGTTTCCATATAATTCCCTCCCCACCCCCCCCCCCCAAAAAAAAACATCGTTAAACAGTTATATTGCCCCCAGCACCCAACCTGAAACAAACAACATCAAATAACTCAAAGACTATGAGATCCTACTATTACCATTATGATTTAATGTGTGTGCTATAAAGCTCTGAGCACTTCTACTCTTTCTAGGGCCATCTCTATTACAGGAAAAATGAAGGGACTGTCTTGTTAAGGTAATTATTCTGGAGAACCTATCTTGAAGCAGTCTGAACATTTAAAGGGACAGTCAATCGTTTTGTATACATAAGCTTATTTTCCTACAATACTATATATGAAGAAACATGTAAATGCCTCTATTTTGATCTCAAATTTCACATTAACACCGTCATTTCGTGAGAACATCAATGGATCAGTATCTTCAAAATTGAAAACTGTGGAAAAACTTACCAAGCTCAGAAGTGTAGCAAGAATTTCAGGAGGAATATTTGGAGAATAAAACGTCCATACTAGCCTCACTAAGTTGTGACCAGCAACTAACAAAACTTGCAGCAAACAGCTCCCGCCCAAAAAAAGGCTGCAAAAGTTAAAAAGTAGAAAAAAGTAAGACAACTAGAAGCACTTCCTATTTTTTAGAAAGTCATCTAGCTTTTGGTTCATTTTCTTATGAACAATGAAAAAGAGGTTTTCCATTTATTTATTTTTGAGATGTAGGTATCTGATGATGAGGATGTTGAAGAGGTAATACTTGTAGTTGAGCCAGTCTTGCACATGTTCTTGCTATTGGACAAGGTGATTCTTTCAAAAGTTCATTGCTTAAATGCCTCATCCACCCTGCCCAATCCTCCTTAGTACTCCGTTGAGAAGCCTCACCAGCGGTACATAATCTGCCATCATTAACCTACATAAATGTAGTTTAGAGTCAGTATACCCAATTAGACATCCTCAAAGTTTGAAGAAAAGTAACAAAAATATTATTCAAATAAAAGAAGGGAGAAATAGAAACAAAAATTCAATAATTGCTGCTACAACTCAGACTACGGGCTGACCTTCATATTTTTCTTGGTTTTAAAAAAGAAAGTGCAATAAGGAGCGAGAGATTTGACCCCAAACTGGCCGCCACTTGATGGATACCTAAGGAATCCCTTTTTTTTTTTTTTTTTTTTTATGAAAATAATCTAAATATCATTAAAATGAATCAAGAAGATGTAAACTAATTTCTTCCCATATCATTGTTATTATCTTAAGTCCATATTCATATGTCTCCTACTACGTTTTACTGTCACAAAGTTGAATGACGCTATGACTACCAAAACAACAATCTCAAAAGAGTTGTGAACATCAAAAGAGCAATCTCAAAGATTAAAGAGGCAAGGTAAAATGAATCTATATAATTATGGGTGGCAGCTCAGGGGTTAAAATACCTAGCATGGGCCGATCCTAAATCTAGTACTTAAGGGTGGCAGCTTAGGGGTTGTAATACCTAGCATGGGCCGATCCCAATCTAAATTATTATGGGTGGCAGTCCAGGGGCTAAAAGCCTAGCATGGGTCGATCTTGATTTGTATATTTATGAGGACCGCATCCCAGGGGTTAAAATGCCTAGCATAGGTCATCCTCTTCTACCACTGATCAGCTGATCATTTGTATCATAGGCCTTATAAAGATTATAAAGCACAGAAAAGTAAACAAAAGAGTGTAACTTACACGATTCCACAAGAATAAGCAAATGTGGTCTCTAATCCTTATCTATTTGTATTTGGTTTCACTTGAGCTCTCATTTTACATATGGTTGTCTTATGCCTTACATATTCAGTAAATTCTTTCGTACTAACGTCCCTTAGTGGGGATTCTGCATTTTATGTTGCAGGTACATGTACTCAACTAGTAGATCTCCCCAATGGAAGCACATGATACTTGCGGTTGTTGGTGAGCTCCAGGTTGACTCGAGGGTTTGGCGAGTCTTTACTATGTTTACTTTGATAGTTGTACCATCATGGATTCCAGTAGAGGCTTCGTAGACATTGTAAAGATATCATCTGTATTAATAATTTTAGTTGTCACATGTATCGGTTCAGCTAGTCCACATGTGTATATGTAGCTTCTCTTTAGTAAATCTATCTGCATATTAGTTCACTTTCTCATCATAGGTCACTTGTAAAGTATGTGTTCATATGGTACTTGTCGGCCTCACCTAGGGGTTGGGGTGTGACAAAAGTGGTATCAAAGTAGTTCATCCTAGGGAGTCTACAAAGTCATATCTAGTAGAGCCTTACTTATGAATGTGTTGAGTGCCACATTTATAATTAGGGGGCTGATTGGACATTTAGGAAATGTGGCCTTCCTTCATAATCCAGATCGTGCGATAGAGCGAAGTTAAGAAGTCAATTTCCACTTTTACCTGATCATGCTATTCATATTCTGCTTACCTAGCTAAAATGTTAACAGACTAGATTGAGCTCATTTTATTCGACCATCCCATTCCACAAGGTATGTGCAGGCTTTTATGTTATTTGCATCTAAAGTTGCATTTATACCATTTGTATCACATTGGTTCAATTGAGAAAGATATAGTATGGTTATTCATATGCTTAAAAAATGATGGGTTACCTAGTTACATATATGAGCTGTAGCATTTCCAAGAACATCTCCTTAGGAGGATGTAACCAACTCTTAATTTCTATATTTCCTCCATATTTATATGATCTATTCCTATATAGGACACTCGTTCTTAGTTTATGATATACATAGAATTTTCAGGTTAGACATGTACTCGAAATTGATGTTGTTGAACCAGTTTCTTTTAGTTGGAAGAGGACAGTGGCACAATCTGATAGGTGAATGTATCAGTGCAATAGTATTACTAGAGAGGCATCTAATTGGCTAAGAAAGCCCAAATTCTCTCCATATATCATCTTGAATATGTTAATAGTTGGATTTTTATATGGTATGTGCCAACCACCCTGAATAAGTACTAATAACATTTGTATTCTTTTCATGGTTATAAAACTTAGGGATAAGTGTGATAATTGCTGCAAATGATATATGTATGGTAGTTCCTATTATGATCTATGTTTTGGCTATAGAGGATTAGTGTGTGACTAAAGGGTAAGGTTAACAAAAGGGAAATTGATGGGTTAGATCTAAGTTGTGATTAGTTAGGTTGTACATAGTGGCATTCGAGTACATGAAGCTACTAGTTTTGATTAGAAGCTACTTGTTAGATAGGAATAATGTGAGAATGAAGCTTGAATGACACGGGCCGAATATGTGTTCGTAGAGCTTCTAGTTAGAAAGAGATGGGACATGTCAAATCCCCTAAACATAGGAGTAGGGGTGATATGAGGATGCTATACATGAGTGAGATAGGTGGTTATTAATGAGTGATTGCTAAGTGTATGATGCAAGAATAAGGTATCAACTCTTCAACCTTAACGAGTTATAACAACGCACTCGAAAACAACTTTGTGAATCTTTTTAGACAGAAAAGTCATTTTAGTATTGATTCCAGTCTTGATATTTGGTCTTGATAACAATAAGAAAAAAACAGGGGAATATAAAGGTCACATAGATAGAATATACATGGACCTAGTTCATATACATCATTAGTACAAAAGAGAAGTAGAGCATTATACACATGTGTAGACTTCCATCAAATTGAATAGAGTTACTACAGGATTCATTGAATATATATCAGCAGTAATTCATTAATCATAGTCCAATTAAGGGAGAGGAAAAATTGATCATATGCTAGTTGTTCTTATATGCTATCTTGCATGGAAAAATAATCGGAGCACCCACACTCGTTATAAAAAAAAAAGAGGAAATCTATTAGTATGGCCGGATCTATCTAGTTGAGCCCAAAGCAACTAACTCTAAGACATTATGAATCATGATATAACTTTATGGGTACCTGCCATTTACAAGTTATTAGAGTTCATGTTTTATGGTGTGTTCCAGCTTCACTATTTATTTTCTATTTTAACCTTCAAAAGGCACTAGATATTGAGTGTGATGTAATAACAAGCTAGTAATAAAGGTAAAGTTAACCTTGGTCTCCTACTTCAGAAGATGAACTATTAAGGATATTTTTTTTCTATCTTAACTGTAGTATTTGTATTGACCTAGAAGGAAGCCATGTTCTAATAGCAGAAGACCTATAAGAATTCTTAGGAGATTGTCATAGAGTAGATGGGAAAATCAATTGTATGTGCTTTCAGGTGAGTAAGGAATATGAGCAGAACTATCCCACCCGTGACTTAATGCTTAAGACAATGTGTTTGCCGTTAATATGGTAGAGTGGTTCTGTAGGATATCTCATAGTTTCCAAAGATGGTCTGTTATATAATTATACATGTTGCATCTTCTATAACTTATCTATTTGTATGTCATTTGCCCTTTGTGGATTACTTTCTCACAGGTTACCTAATATCATAGAATACTTGCATGTAAGTGTTATCCACTTCAGAGCACCCTTATTTATTGCTATATGTTTTCGTAGGACCTTTTCCCTACATGTTATTTATTTACTTTCCACATGTCAGTTTTCCATATTGTGTGGGTATTGCAGGCTAATTGATCATATGCTATAGAAAAATTACTGCTCGTGGGTTTTATATGAATCACATATCACTTGTTTACATGTCATATGCATCATAAACCATTTCTATATATATTACATGCCTCGTAGCCTACTTTCTTAAACATTACAGGCCTTATCGCTTTTCTTGCCATGTGTCATGTGACTTGCTCATACTTCATATGTATACTTATTGACATGTGAGCCCACCTATCCATGCAATATAACGCACTTGCTCAATGTGATTTGTGTTCTGTAGTTCATTTTCTTATATGTCTACATGTCTTATAGTCTACTTGCTTACATATTATATATTTTGTAGCTTTAGTACTCATGCATCATGTGCTCATCTAGTCAATTTGCTACATGCCCGTATTTTATGCACTCCCTTTTGTGCTAGTCTGCCAATGTGGCATACCCAATGTGACTTATTTATACGTATACTATGCCCCTCTATGCTTATTGACTTGTGTTTTGAAATTTTTGGGAAAACGTTTCCTTGTATCATTATGTAGTGAAGCTTTTGAGGAGAAAAGGTTAGGCATATATGTAAATTTTATCACAACTTAACATAATGCCTTATCCGAAGGTGAGACATACAATTTTAGAGTTCATATTAATAGGAATGTTGCGTTCTTATAAGACTTACCTCTGAAAAGCTTCATAAGATAAAAGAGAAGGGAAAGTAGAGCCCCGATAGGTTAGGTCTAAGATTACATCTGTCCGTTCCATATTATTTTTTTGGGAGATACAATAGTTATTCTTGATTGTTAAGGCCCAGAAGCTAAGCACAAAAGGTGTAACCTCCATTGAAGTATTGTGGAAGGACTAGAATATAGCATAAGATACTTGGGAATAGAAGATGGTAGAGATCCTAAATGGCCCTTGTAAAATGTGGCCTATACTAATGAAAAGTGTGGCCTTTGATGAAATGCAAAGTTTTCTAACTTTTGGCAACACTTTTTTGGGGGTGGCCTAAAGAGGTGTAACCTTTGACTTTAGGCCACACTTTTTATGTGTTATCATAGCAGCTACGCTTAAAAGCCTGGCCAATAAGGTACAAAGGCCATGCTTAGTAACATCTCATTCGCAACACTTTTATTTGATTAAACAACATTTTTCTTTGATTAAACAACACTTTCAAGTCTGCCCTTTGCTTTGTTATTGGCTACGCTTTAAAAGTGTAGCCTTTAATACCTCTTCTAGAACAACACTTATTAAGTGTAACCTTTACTTATGTAAATGCTACAATTGATAATAAATAAGCAGCCCAATTGATGTCCCTATGGCCTTACTTTTGAAGTGTGGCAATCTTCTCTAGAAATTCTTATAACCACAATTTCATTGAAAAATAATTTTTGGACTTTGCATATATCCACTAATAACACAATTATATATAAATGATATCAAGAACAAAATTAGCTAATAAATAATTTAAATGAATAGATTCACAATAATGTTCAAAAATCATGTCTTGTACTACACATACAAAGAAAGTAATATTTTAAAGATATGTACTAGCAATAAATTCAACAAAACAAATCGTATTCAAACATATATCATAATAGTTCAAAAACACTTTAACATTCACTTTAATATATTAGGTTGACTTGTGGCTACCATTCAAATTCGATCACCTGTATTTTCCTATAAATTCAAAATGAAATTAAAAGTTAGAACAAAATAATGCTCAACACCAGGCATGGCTAATAAAAAAAAAGGCAGTTGCTTAAAACCAAATATCCTAAAATGCAGAATATCCCATAAAAGTATCTGAGATAATGACCAATCTAAAAAACTACAAGTATCTCTCTCTTGGAGCTTATGGAAATTGGTTGGTGGATTGGAACCTCTTATCTATTGGCTTCATTAAAGCAAGATTGATGATGCTAGTTAGGGAAACTCTAGTAAGAGATCTTATGGAATATATGTTACAAGACATATTGTATGTCTAATGATTGTTCAAGTTGATATTATCCCAAACACAAAATACATTGAGGTAGAGGTAACAACAATTAGAAAACCTCTAGCCTACTGTGTTGCAGAATATTTAACTAAATACATAATTGAGAAAGACTTTTAAAAAGAAATGTAAAAGAATGTAGGTGGACCACACCCTTTCACATTAATAGAATAGTAGAAGATACAAGGAATTTCATGGATGTTACAGAACCTAGGTGCAACACATAGAAGGAAATAAATTTGCATATTATCTAGGAAATCTTCATATACAATCATATTAGAATTCGAGTGTTTCTCTGAATTACCTAAACAAGGTAAAATATTTCTTAATCCATACAACGTACAAGCTCCTAACAGCAGGTTCTGTCTCAAAAAGATTTCAACGAGAAGACATAAAATGAATAAAAGAAATTACTCCAACACATGGAATTTTAACAATGCTAGAAATGTTGTGATATGGAAACAATGGATAAGAAAAGATATGATAGTTTAGAGTCATGGTCAATGATATTAGAATCTGATAATATTGAAAGTGGGGAGGTTTCTAAAGTGGATCAAGAAGAATGGACATCTTATTTGTCTCAGTTGTTTATAGGTAACAAGTTTGCTTCTGGTGCACATAGCAGGATTTATAGAGGAATTTTCAAGCAAAGAGCAGTTGCTGTGAAAATGGGAAGGATTCCAACTCATAAGGAGGAAACTAGAGCACTACATTAAATTAGAAAGATGTATTCACAATATCATCCTAATAGAGGATAGGTATACAATAAATATCGGAACTGATATAGAGGCCATATGGATCAAATAAAAAATTAAAAATGAAAGCAAATAAAAGAGCACCCATTGACACTAGCAGCATGAAGACACACAACTTTTCTTTCATTAGTGTCAACCTTACAAAAACAGATTCAATTTTTAATTTTTCTGGATAAAAGTAATGACCAAATAAAATTACATGCACCTCGACTAATCCACAAGATACCTTCTATTGCACCCCTTTTCAAAACCGGTTTAAGTTGAAGTGCATAGTTTTGTAAGGGTATCTACACCTTCCACATCTCACCAGTACAGACTACAGGTCGCAGACAAATTTATCCATCAAGGCTTAGGTAGAGGCGAAGAAATGACCTAGTATTTTTCGTCTCTATTAAAATTTTAACTCTAGTTTCCCAAGCCTTTACAACATAATTAATCACTAGATCACACAATTATGTGTCAAACTTGAGCTATTTGACCCATTGAAGATTACAAAAGCATCCAAATTAATTCAAGGTGTTAAAGGAAAAAGTTACTAACTTTGTGTTCCTAGATCTGTTACCATAATGATTGGAAGATGTAAATGGACATAAAGATGTCACATCAAAGTTTAAATCATATAAAGTAATTATTGTAGAGTACTTTGACATTTTTAATATCGATTTGGTCATTCCAGGAAGGAGGTCTTATTGTTGCAAAGGACTAAAATAGAAAGCAAAGCAAAGCAAAGGAAATAATCTAGCAGTAGATCCAAAAACTAGAAGATTTTCTTTAACAAATTACTATTTAGCACCACAAAAAACAAAGTAGAAAATTAGAAATAGAGTCACGTGGAGTAAAACAAGCTCCTGAAAAGGAAATAATACGAAGATATCTAGGTCAGTTGTTAGACACATTTGCTAGTGTCGTAGTTGGACTCATATACAAGGCATACTTGCAGCCTAACTAAATGTGGCATTTGTGTATCTACGTAACACAAAAAAGTAATCTGCCACAGATTTTTATTTTTGAATTGGCAAGAAGTACAGAATTCACTTGGAAGAATGTATCAATAAATTCCTTGTTCACTAGGCATTAAAATAACCTAGATAATTTTGTGTCATCTTGTGATCTAATGTAGCATCAACAACAATCGTCAATCAAATAAGAAAAAGGAAAGGAACAATTATCACTTCATTCAAAATTCATCGGACAGAAAGAACCATAAAAGCTTTCACTCCTCCAACAAGTATAGTTTATACAAACTTCTACATAATTATATGCACACACACTTTATGGAATCTTGGTCCCCCAGTTCCCTAAAATACTCACAACAGTTCAAGTTTGAAGTTCGTGTGCTTTCGCGTTTGCATCATCTCAATATTGTGCAGGTTGCAGTTCCTTCACATTACAGAATGATGATTTTTATGATCTTTTATTGTGTTTACTTGTTATGATAGCTATGTATTTTTATAGTTTATTATGTTTATTTGTATTATGTCTTTTTGCGCAAGGGTGGTGTCTAAGCCGCCTTACACTGTAACAACCCTCAAAATGAAGTAGGATAAACTAGATCCTCACATGGGTTTTATGCATTAATAACTTGTTAAAATAATGAATAATAGCCTTTTTAGTCAGTTCTAAAGAGTTTGGAAGTCAAACGTCAAGGGACTACCAAGACGTTCGAAAACTAGTCTTTTACGTGTTGGTGTGTTCTAGTATGTTGTTCATGATTTTATGTGTTGTTTGGAGTCTAAAATCAGTGGAGTTTACCCTAGTGTCTTAATAAATATTTTTAGGGTCAAAACGTTTGGGTACGACTCCCCGGGACCACCCTAAGGGTCCCTAAGGAGGACCCCAACCCTTGGCCAAACAACCTGCCAAGGCAGCTTGAAGTTGCTCATGGAGGGAGCAAGTCCGCGTCGCGGACTAGCTCCACCAAGGGCCAAAATATTGGTCAGCATCGCAGACTCTATTGTCTTGAAATTTAATTTATGAAACTTGTGAGAACACCTCCGCGTTGCGAACTTGTTTCCCGACGAAATCTATGAAAATAAAACTCAAGTTTGACTTGTTTAAAAGGTCCAACGAAGTGAGGGGTAGTTTGGGGAATTATTATAAACTGTTATTCTACCTATTTTAGGGTATTTTAAGTTGGTTAAAACCCCAAAACATAAAATTAGACCCCAATCTTCAAATTGACCATTCCCTCTCAAAATAGATTCGCTCAAAAACACCATTGAAGACCTTGATGAAGCTCAAGCTCGAAGATGGGTTTTCAACTGATTTCTTGTTCAATTTCATGGGTCATCAATAATTAAGGTATGGTAACTCTTGATTCTTGAATAACCTCTCATTCAAGGAGTTCTATCAAATATTTTTAAAAGTGATTCAAAGACCAAAATTCCCAATTTCCAATCTAAACATGGGTCCCTTGTCAAACAATTTTCTAAATCATTATATTGATGAATTAATGTGTAATTAAGGTTTTTAAGACAATTTTCAAAGGAATTCTTGAAGAACCCATGATCCCCAAATTCTCGAAAATTGGCCTATGATGTGGGTCTTTGTGAATATGATCTTTATTGGTGAAATTATGTTTAGTTTAGATTGTATTGATGTTTCCTATGATTAGCTATACTTATTCATGTTGAATTGTTGGTATATTGATCAGTTGAGTATTATGGCCTTATGAGCAAAGTTATGGGTTGATCCCTTTGTTTATAGAATTATACTTAGATTATGTTTAAGTTATTGAATTACATTGTTGATTCCTATTTCTATCTATGTCAATTGATTATTAATTGTTGAGGAGTGATCCATGGTGATCATGGCTTGGAGAATTGGTAAGTTGACCTAACTTCTAGTCTATAGTATGAGAATTGATGTTGCGTGGTTTGGTCCACTTATGGTGGCGGTGTTTACTTCTTGTCTATCTATACATGTTGAGATCATGGCCTTGAAGGAAATAGATGTGAAGTGAATTGATGATTATGATGCATAGGTTTATGAAGTTGTGTTATGAACGTTATGTATGAAATCCTCAATGCTAGCATGATGTTTAAATTATGTTGATGATGAGGAGTATAATGTGAATGATAATGTTAGGGATAAGGTGTGGTCTACATGATTGATTATGTTAAGTACTATTGTGGAATGACCCCTACCTATATGACCCCTATATCAATGTTTAATCATATACCTGTTAGGAGTAACATTTCTTTTAGTTTATTTAAAAAATAATGTAACCTCATATACTTGAAATTTCTATACTTTTTAAACTATATTATCGATATATATTTGAAAAAGTTTTCTTTTCTTTTGAATTTGAAATATATATTATTTTTTTGAAACAGATTTTGCATGGCTAATTTGCAAAGGAGGTGGAGAAGAGGACTGTGAAAAGCTTTTTAAAGAACACAAGATTCATACAAGGAGTGGAAGAAGATTTGGAAGTGATTCAAGAAATGTTAGGATAAGTATGCTGAGTAGAGATGGAGATTTCAACATTTCTCTGAAGAGGCTTATGCTATTCAAGGATCTACAAATAGAAAATAAGACTTCTATGCATGAAATATTACTTTTTAAAAAAAATTAAAGCTTGGGCCATGCCTATTTATTAGAAAGAAAAAGATAATATTTACACTGGATCAGGTCCAAAAGGGATACTATCCAAGAACGAAATAAAGAAATTAGAACAAACACACAACATCCACAAGCTGTATTCTCCACTTGACTGTTCAAGACCAAGAACAACATCATAAAAAAAAAAAACAAGCTGGAAATCTGAAAATTAGATTCAGCTAGTTCTAAAACTCATAGTATTTGGCACGTAGTGAAGCCATTCTCCAACCCGCAAGAGCATATCTTTATCATCATCTTCGTATTTAGCTAGGTTTCTTCAAACTCTCCTCATACCCATACTTTTTTCATTCCTCTAGATCGATGGGTTGAGCTTACAAGACGCTAATACCACCATCAGATCTAAAGAAATGAGAATCAGATCGGTATATACTAATTTTGACAACTTTATTTTAGGTTATCACTCTAATCAGCCAGACGCCAATCAACACAAGAGTCGAGGTAAACTTGAGCGGAATTTGGATTCTATCTCACCCCAAACTCTCACCAGGTGATAAATCTAAGACACCTCGAGATAACTTCATTCAAGATTTCGTTTTATAGTTGTTCATCAATTAGCATCCATTTTGACTTGGAAAACCTTCATGATCCTAAACAGGTTAACCAGTAGACATATACCTTACTTTTTCTCTGTTCTTCTAATATTGGGTAGTCCTAATTTTTCCATATTTAGTATGCATCTTCCTTTTGATTGTAGTTGGTCTGCTGTATTGAAATTAATTTCCCCTGTAAAATCAAAAGCTAGGTTAGTCAAAAAATCAGCTAGAGAATTGCCCTCCCTAAGGGAGATCACTACTCTTACTGTTAAAACTCTTAGAAGAGATTGAATCAAGTTAATCTCCAAGATCACAATGTAATGCCTTTGCCATGTCCGTTGTAAAATCTGAACCAAACTCCGTGATTCAGTCTCCAAAATGATCCGTTGGTACTTCATTTTATGACAATATTCAAGACATTCCTTGATAGCTATTGCATCCGCCTTCACACTGGTCACTTCTTAAATTAGTCTCCCTTTAGCCACCACCAAATCCCCTGTATGGTATCTTATACAGGAAGAATCGAGCTTAGTCATGGATTTTCCCTAGATGCCCAATCAGTATTACATTTTAACCATCTGAAATCGTGTAGGGAGGGGGGGACTAACTGACCATTTTTGACAAGTATTCCACCTTATAATCTTGTAATAGATCGACTAATTCTGACCACCTTTTCCCTTCGGTCTCCATTTTCCACCTTATCTTTATAAATCTGCCAAAAATAGTATCAATTTCTCATATCATTTTTTCGAGGTGATATTTTCCACTATGAAGCATTGTATTCCTTCTTTTCCATATACCCCATAACATAACAAATGGAACAATCTGATAAACTACCATTGATCTACTATTTCCTTCCTCTTATTTCCACAACCTTATACTTTGTTTTAAGTTCAATCTATTATCTATCAACCCAACAACATTACAATAATGACTCCACACCATCTCTGTAATTTCTCCTTTCAAGAACAAACGCTCAATGGTTTCTCTCATCGGGACTTTGCAACATCCACAATCTTGAGAGATTTGTGGATTCCAAGTATTCATAAATGCTGCAACTGGAATCATAGCCAATCAAATCCTCCAGCTCAAAAAGTAATTTTTAAACGAAAGACCTCTTACCCAAATACTTTGTAGATAATTATTCACTGGATGTTCTTGTCTCAACATATCCCAAGTACTTTTTATTGAGAATTTTCCATTACTTGTTTTTGTCCACCAAGGGAAGTCTCTAGTATTCTCCCATTGTACATATATCATCTCTTTTTCTACATGATCCATAATATACTGAGGCAACATCTCTTGCATTACATCCAAGTTCCAACCATCTTCATTTAAAAAGTTTGATATGTTTCTTAAAGGATGGCAAGATACAACCTCTGATGGATTTTTGAATGAAGGCACCAAATTGGTCTAGTTATCATACCAAATCGTAGATGTACCTCCCTTAGGTTCCCACCACAAGTGTTGTTCCACCTTTTCCTTTTGCATTAACATACCTTTCCATTGTTGAGACCCTCCTCTCCATTGTACTAAAGTTGGGATTTGTTTTTTACAATATTTATTCCAAAGGAAGTTAGACCATGAAGAATTTTGTGTTCTAAATTTCCAACACAACTTTGCACACATAGCATTTGAAATGTCAACCAAAGATAAACCCTAAACCCCCTTCCTGCTTAGGCATACATACTTTATTCCAGGATGCCCAATGTTTTCTTCTTCCTACATCCTTAGATTCCCAGAAAAATCTTGCCAACAATCTATGAATTTCTTTAAAGACACATTGAGGAGGGATATTGGCTGATAAAGTATATATGGGTATACTCTGTAGAACACTATTCATTAGTATATCCTTTCCTCCAAAGGATATTCCAACCTTGAATATTGCTTCTAACTCTATCAATCAGCTCAGATAAATGCTCCTTTCGTTTTCTAGAATGAGACACAGGACACCCCAAATATTTGAAAGGAAACACACCCTTAGCCATGCCAGTGATATCACCTACCTTCTCTATAACAGCCCTAGAAGTATTTTGATGCATATAGAAGAAACTTTTTTCCTTGTTCACCTTATGTCCTGATTGAGATTCATACTTCTGTAATACCTGCATAACTTTCCTCAACAAATATTAATTAGATGAGGCAATTGTAATGGTGTCATCAACATATGCAAGATGATTCAAATTAGTACTCCACTTTGGAAAGACATACCCAACAAATAAATCATCCTCAAACAAATGATTTAATGCTCTTGACAACACTTCTGCAGTCAGGATAAAGAGAGCTTGTGATAAAGGATCTCCTTGTTTCACTCCTCTAGTAGAATGAAAGAACCCAAAATTCTACCCATTAAGCAGAATAGAGTAATAGTTATTAGTAATCAATCTCCATATCACATCTATTACCATTAGATAACCCTATCCCTTTTAGCACTTTTATCATGAAAAACCAAGAAATTCTATCATAAGCTTTAGCCATATCAAACATTATTATCACGTTAGAAGGTTTTCCTCTCTTGCCAATATCTGAAACAATCTCTTGTGCTAAAAAAATATTTTCTGTAATGTTTCTCCCTTTAATAAAACCTGATTGAATAACAAACACCAGTCTAGGCAAGATACCTCCCAATCTATCATGAAGAATTCTAGAGAGAATCTTGTTGATGAAATTACTTAAGTTGATAGGTCTCATATCTGAGAAAGTTTGAATATTTTCTTTCTTAGGAATAAGAACTAAATTAGCATGAGTGATAGATTTTGGGAGAGTACTTCCTTCAAAGAAGAACTGAACCATCCTTACCATATCCCACTTAATAATTTCCCAACAAGATTGATAAAAAATCCCAGAAAGTCCATCTGGCCCACATACACTATCTTTTCTTTTTTTTTTTTAGAGAAAAAACAGTTTTCCACTTCAACTTCTCCCCAAATCTCCCCCAGCAAGCCAATGTCTTCTTCAGTAACCATCTTCGGAATATTATATTATATTGTCATTTTCGTTTTGCAGCAATGAAGCTTTGATTTTGGATGTGTTGAAGAGTAGAATAATTTTCCTTAGTGATAGTACTTCATTGAGTAATGCCAAAAAGTGAATTGTTCTTTTGTTTTTTGTGATAATAGATGCGAAATGTCTGTTCTTGAATTAACTCAAGTGTGTGTTGAAGTATGTTATATTTGAATTATTTTTGGAATTGTATAACTATCAAATATGAAGTAACAATATATACTCAACATAATATATTGATAATTAAGTAATGTAACTAATTTAAGATTAAATGTATTTAATTAGATACATAAGAATTAAAATTAAAATTAATCATATCATATCATAATATATCATATATCATATATCATATCATATATTTATATAAAAGAGAACCCTAGGCCCGCCTACGTGGCGCCACCACAAACCAAGATCCCCTTTTAATTTATATTATTTCCAAAACTAGCCTTCCCCTTTCATGAAAAGTTGTGACATTTATGAAAAATTGTGACATTTATGAAGATTTGCGACTTTTATAAAGAGTTGCGACTTTAATGAAGAGTTGCGACTTTTATGAAAAGTTATGACTTTTATGAAAAATAGTGATATTTATGAAAAGTTGTGACTTTTATGAAAAGTTGCGACTTTAACGAAGAGTTGCAACTTTTATGAAAAGTTGTGCCTATTATGAAAGGTTGCTACCTTTCTGAAGGGTTCAAAATTTTCCAAATAGTTGTAACATTTCTGCTAAGGCACAATAAACATTTGTTCACACTATAATAGAGGGATTTCCTCTCATTTTAAAATAACGAAAATTCAAAACCTCTTCTTCTTCTTCTTCACAATTAAATATTTGTGTACTTTGGTCCTGTTGAGTGGCTCACTGTCACCATTCTTATGTTATAGATCCTGGTATATATTTTTACAATCATTAATTTATGGTTATGTTATTAAGGATAAATGATAAGATGTTTTCATTTTCCTTTACATTACAAATGTTTTTTACTACGTAATCTTGTATGTAAGATAATATAATGTTTAGTTCCAATGACTGATAGGTTTTAAGTATTATTTTATAAATTTCGTTATAATAAATTAGCGCGCGAAGTGCAAATAATTTTACTAGTTTATATATAGTAGAAAAGGAAAAATAAAAACCATTAACAAAAGAAAGAGAGATAGTAACCCCACTCTTTCATAACAACATTATAAACAATGCTTTTATAGATATCTAAAGATATTTCTAGACTCATACCTTATATATGATTTCACACACAATATGACCTTAATAACCAAAAAAACTAAACGCATGCATAGACATGCTAAGGTGTAACAACGTGAATATGGTTAACACATAAGGCTATAGTTAATACTCATATCAACAGATAAACAACTTACAAAACACAATAAATCTAGCCAATGCAATGCAATAAGATGATGAAATGATGTGATGAAATCAAGGTCGTCGCACAACCTATTCTATACACCTTGCCGCTTTAGCTTCCAGAAAAAAACCCATTGGGGACTCGCAAGTCCATGTAACAATCTCAAAATCTCAATATCTCATCAACTAGTCACCTAGCTTGTGGTCAAGGATAAATGTAAGGTGTCTCATTTTGTTTCTTAAATAAGTAGCTTTTCTCCACTTTCTCATATCTCCATGAATAATGATATGTCAAATGAGGATGAATGCATCACAACACATATAATACAAATACATAATAAATTCATCAAGGATTTTGAATCTCTAAACGACACTCAAAATTAAATATATTGACCAAAGTAAAACATACCAATAATTCTCAACTCAAAAGGGTCAAAATCACCAAAAAGACACATCTGATCGCATCAGAGACCACACTAATCATTCCTACAACAAAAACTAAGCATGGTAACACTATGGGGAAGGGAAAAATGTTTATTTCCTAATTAAACATAATAAATAGGACATTACATGAGCCTATAGCCATTTTGGATATGCAGGTCCAAAATCTTAGGATCAAGAAGATTGCTTTAGTGAAGGTGCAGTGGAAACTCTATTGTCACACCCCGAGGCTACCCCCTTGACGTAACACGGGACCTAGGATCATGGTGACCCCAAGCTAACTCTGATGCTGACATATCATAAGCATACTAAAACAATTAAATAAAGAGATACTGTACGGAAGCTAAAACATTAGTTAACTAAAAGATGGGGAATACCCAATACTGATCTGAATATATAAATAATTTCTAAGAGTTTTGTGATACTGAACAATCACTCAAAAACTAAAGATGAATCTAACACTATGTCTGGAAAAGCCTCTAACTTACTAGAGTTGCTAGGACATGCCCCCAGCTAACCCTAGCAAAACTGAAACTGAAATGAAAGACTGAATATGAAAAACACATGTCTATTGTCCTCGAAGTATGAGGACTCACCACTGAAGCTGTTGAATATTGATCAGAGACCGATCTACGCATGATCTATATGCTGAGTACCTTAACCTACATCATGAAAGGATATAGCGCAGAGTATGCGCTATTACTTGGAATGTACTGAGCATGCATGATATGGAATATAACTGAACAAATACAACTGAGCAATAACATAATCTGAACAGAATAATTATACTGAAATATACTGAAAAGCTAACTGAATGCAATGACCAAATACTAATCATGAACTAACATGCTGAGACTGAATACTGAAGTATAACTGAAGACCTGGTCAAAATGCACTAAATCTGACTGTGGGAGATACTATTAACCGACATAAAACCACGTGAGCTAAACATGGAGTCCGATGTATACGCCTTATTGAGAGGACCCAATTTACCTTGCTAGGAGTATAAAGGCTTGACTGGAGTGATCACTACATATGATGCCCAACAGAGGTGACTTATAACCTACAGGGCACACAATTCTGGGACTATGAGGGTACGATGTACCCTAGTCCAACTCGGTGCTAAGCCTACTCCCAAATGGAAATGTGTACAATACAAAATAATTGAAATATACTGGATAGCTCACTATTTTGTCATGCTAACTGAGAATGCAACATTTAAGTACTGTTAATGAAACATTAAAAATTTGAGGCATGTATATCTGTTTATCTGACCTAGCTAGTGTAGTTCATGAACTAAATGAATCTACACAACTAGGGTTCTGAGTTTCATGCAAGGAACTAAGCAACAATGTTACGAAAACATGATAATCTGATTAAGAACACTATAACAACTAAATCACAATAATTATCTAAAGTTTGTGAAACCCTAACTCTAAACAAGATAAAGGGAATCAAGAATGTGACTGAATTCTGGGGACCTAGTGGATGAAAGGAACCCACTAGTGAAATCCCACATACCTAGTGACGAAATTTATAGAAAAATCCTTTGATTTCGGGCTGGAACTGAATAAAACTTGCTACATTCTTGAAGAGGGCTTGGTCGATTGTTTCTTCTCTTTTTGCTCTATTTTTGATGAATTTTGGTGAATGAATCGATTAGGATAGGTTTTGATTAAGTTACTAGGCTTAAAATGATCAAAACTACGTAGTTTAAGGGTTAAACTGCATAGTTTAGGTGTCCAACACATAGAGAAAACACCAAAATGACCCTAACTTAAAAGCTGTCAGGGCCAACGACGGGCATGATCGATAGACCATGGATGCACCTACGGTCCGTCCTGTCATCTCGTCATTTGGCTTATGGGAGCTGAAGGCCGGGGGTTTGAACCACGGCCCTGGACCATGAACTGTGGTCCCTCCTATAGTCTGTAGGTCTTGCCGTTGGTCAAGACTTTGACATAAAATTCTAAGGGTTATGGGGTGGGGGGGTGGGTAGGTTGAGGTGACCAACCACGGACCCCACCTACAGTCCGTGAGTCAACCTACAGTCCATAGGTGTCCTCCATCTGTGGCACCACAACTTCTGAAAAAATCTGTTGTTTGGTCTTTTTCGAATACAGGGTGTCAAATTATCTCCCCCTCGGGAACATTTGTGCTCGAATGAAGTCTAAACTAGCTAAGTAAGGAGGGAGGGAGCTAAGTACTTGAAACTGATTTATGACTGAACTGAGTTCTAAGATCATGCAAATATGTTGGAAATGCTAGACTAACTGAAAGAACATGATTCTAAGACTAAAGTTTCGCAACAGTAAACTGAGAAACTAGAGAGGAACTATTTCCTGAAGTTGAAATGGAATCGGAAGGAAAGAGATGAGGATACTTGGATTTCATGGCTGCTTCTGCTTCCCAAGTAGCTCCTTCTACGGACGGACTCCTTCACAAAATCTTCACCGAAGCGACTTGTTTATTTCTCAACCTACAAACCTTACGGTCAAGAAACTCAACTCGATCATCTTCATAAGTGAGACTATCCTTCACAGCCACACTCTCTAATGGTACTATGGATGTTGGATCACCCACACACTTCTTCAACAAGGAAATGTGAATGACTAGATGGACTGCAGCTAGTTCTGCTTGCAAATCTATCTTACAAGCCACATTTCCAACCATATTCAGGATCCTGAAAGGACCTACATATCTCAGACCGAGCTTCCCTTTCTTGCCAAATCTCATCACCCCCTTGATAGGTGACACTTTCAGGAAAACCCAATCATCGATCTCAACTGTAAGCCCCTTTCCCTCACATCTGCATAGGACTTCTGACGACTCTGAGTTATCTTAAGTCTATCTATGATGAGCTAAACTTTTTCCATAGCTTCATGAACCGAGTCTGGCCCAATCAGTGCTGCTTCACCTACTTCAAACCAACCAATCGGAGATCTGTATCTACGCCTATATAATGCCTCATAAGGGGCCATCTGAATACTGTAATGGTAACTATTCTTGTAGGCGAATTCTATAAGAGGTAGGCGATCATCCCGAATTCCCTTGAAATCAATCACGCAAACTCTCAACATATCCTCTAAGGTCTGAATGGTAAGTTCTGTCTAACCATCCGTTTGTGGATGAAATGTTGTGCTGAGATTTACCTGAGTACCAAGACCTTTCTGAAATGATTTCTAGAAAAGAGAGGTAAACTGGGGACCTCTATCTGTGATGATAGACAAAGGAGCTCCATGCAACCTGACTATCTCATTAATGTAAGACTTGGCGTAGTCCTCCGCCAAATCTATAGTCTTGACATCCAAGAAGTGAGCGGACTTAGTAAATCTGTCTACTATCACCCAAATTAAGTCATGCTATCTGCGAGTACGAGGTAAAACCATATTGAAGTCCTTGATGCTTAGTTTCCTCAAATGCTTAGTTTGCACCAATAACTGATGTGAAATCCTTGATTTTCAGATACATGGTTTGAGAAACAAAGCTAGGACATTAGTGGGAAAGAAGGACAACACAAGCTAAAAAGAGACAGGAGAAACAAACTTGACGATCGCCGAGAGAACTCGTCAAATTTCTGAATAGCCTTTGGATTGCCTTAATTTACAGACCACTGAGCACAAAATAGGAGGAATTTCGGCAAAGGGCATCTTCTATTGGCGTATTGCCGACCGCGTCGGTGAAAGACTACTAGATCGCCAAACAGTACTGAAGGAGATCCATGTGGTTGCAGATAGGCGAGCCAAGATGATAAAGGGCAAATCGCGGAATGGTACGGCGATCCCGACCTGGATCGCCTAAATTTACAGAAGCTAGATGAGGGAAATGTGAACAAAGAAGGAGAGAGACTTGGACGATAGGTGAGTCGTCGAAAGGGTCGGCGATGCCTGACTTTTCTCTCTGAATGTCCCAAAAAGCAACACCTCACATTAGTATAAATTAATTTGTGTAAGAGAGAAAAAGCATTCAGAAAATGTCAGGAACAAAAGATAGAGAGCAAAAACACTACCATTGTTGATTTTAAGTGATTTTAGCAAGGTTTCTCATTTGGGTTTTGTAATAAAGAAGATAGTAGTAAATTTTAACTTTTGAATTTCATTTACCTAGCTATGGAAAACGTGACGGGTATTGAATTTCATCTTTTTACTATGTTTGGCTAAAACCCTAATCTTGGGGGTTTGGCAATGTGACCAATTATTGCATTCGACTAAATGGGTGTCATCAATTAGTGAATTTTGGTGTTAATTTGAAGTGGGTCTCAATTACTAGTGTGTTTTAACTTCATTATTGCATGCTTAGTGCACTATAGATCAGAGTTTTGTGCTTGCCCGAGAGAGAAGTATAGGGCCAATGTAAGAATTTGGCATCCTTAGTAGTGGGTCATAATAGTTTCAGCTTGAGAAAGTGAAACTCGAGATTCAACCTTTATATCTAGCTCAAATGAGTAGATTTCGTGATAAAGTGGGCTGGTCGTCTTATGGATAGTGTTGAGGTACGAGAGAACTCAACGAAAATAAGGTAATTTTTTGAGAGAAAATTGCTTTACATAATCCATTCTACCCGTGATGAATTAACATTATTGGTTATGTACACCCATTAAGTTGAATTTGACATTTGGTTAGTCAATCCCTCAAGTGTTATCTAGTTATCTGATTGTTCCTTGTTGATTGTTGAAGTGGGTTGGTATCAATATCATGGAATTTGACTGCTAGACTCTTAAGTATTACGTTTGTTCAGCTGCAAAGGTTACTGTCATACTCAAAAGAAAGCTACTCTCTGTGGGATCGACCCCAACTCATTTGGTTGGATTATATATTAAGTACTGATCTTTGACGCTTAGAATTTGATGAAGTGTCTTTGAAATGTTAATCAAAATGGAGCCGTTGCCGGGGAGTAGCGTTGTGTAGAGTTCTTTTATCGAGATTTGACTTGTGAATTTTTCGGTTGTTGTTGAATCTATTAGGGTTGAATTTTGCTCGTGTTGAGCGGGTTGAATAGAAGTGAGAATGAGTGAGGTAGAAGTGGATGGTAGGCAAGTAGGTCACCGAGACGGTATTGATGATATTAATAGTGTGTACAACCCATCTCAACCAGGTGAAATTGGTGCAATTCGCCTACCATCAACTGATGGAAATGCAATATTTTAGGTCAAGAGCACAACTCTTCATGTCCTCCAAATGAAGGGACTTTATGGTGGGATGGCTCATGAAGATCCATATGATCATGTGAGGAATTTTATAGATGTGTTCAGCCCTTTTTCATCCAAGAATGTGCCACAAGATTCAATTCGGCTCAGATTATTTCCACTATCTCTAACGGGGGAGGCTAGCCATGTGGTTGGCTGAGTTACCATATAATTCTATCACGTTATGGGATGAGCTTATTACGACATTTAATGCAAGATTCTTCCCTCTATCGAGGATGATGAAACTCAGGGATAACATTCAAGGTTTTAAGCGATTGGAGGGTGAACCCATCCATGAAACGTGGTTGAGGTTTAAGAAACTCCTACTTCAATGCCCAACTGACGGGCTACCAAACGATTTGCTACTCCAATATTTTTACAGGAGTATTGATTTGGTTAATAAAGGATTGGATGATCAATTGGTTTGAGGGGGAATAATGTTGCAATCATTTGAGTTGGCTTCATTTCTTCTTGATGAGATGACAAAAATAAAGCAAGCTTGTTACACTCAAGAGGATCAAGTCTCTCCTTTTTGTTTTAGAATGACCCAAGAATATCTTGATAAGGAAAGAGTAAGGGATGAAAACATCAAGAAGATGTTGGCCCAAATGGAGCTCCTACAAGAGCATATGTTGGAGAATGTGAGAAAGCCAAATGGAGTGTTTAGAGTTGAGGAGGGTTCTTCCTCTGGTTATTCAAAACCGGGGGATAATCAAGGTTGGAATTCCAAGAAATACGAGGAGGGTTTCTATCCACGCTATTTACAACGAGATGGAAATCAAGGTTGGAACTATCACAAGGAAGAAGAGCAAACAAGATACTATCAAGAATGGGCTGAGCAAATTGATTATTAGAAGAGGGACGATGACCATGAAGAGGACCACACTCAATCGAGTGAGAGTCCAAAGTCGAAAGGGAGTGCAAGTAGCCCCCGAGTGAATGATTTGCTGTCACGCATCCTTAACAAAAGTTAAAGGTTAAGATGATTTGTTAAAAGGGATGAATGCCGAGTTTTCTTCATTGAACAACAAAGTGAACTCTCACGCAGATAAAATGTCAATTGAGTGGTGATAGGCGATGTGAACTCTCAAGCTACTTGAAGGTCGATTGAGTTTACTTTCAGCACAATTGGAACAAAAAATGACAAGGTAAAATGATGATAGAGGTCTGGCTGTGGTTACTTGTAGTGGAAAGGTGGCGATAGGCGATGTGATGGGCAATGCAAAAGCTCAAATACATGAAGAAGACAACGGTATGGAGGAAGAAGAAATACCATCCATCAAAGCATTGCAAAAGTGCCACAAAAAGATGTGGAGTAACACAATTCAATCCCAAAAGTTGTGCAGCCTTTACCCAAAATATCTCCTCCATTTCCCCAATGCCTTAAGAAGAAGAATGAGGATGAGAAGTTCAAAAGGATTTTATCGATGTTCAAGACATTATCGATTAATCTCCCTCTAGTAGAGGAATTGTTGGAGATGCCTGGTTATTCCATGTTTATGAAGGAGTTAGTCACAAAAAAAAGGAGCTTGGACTTTGAAACAATCGAAGTTTTTCATAGTTGCATTGCAATTATGACTAAGGAGCTGATCACAAAGAAAGAAGATCCCGAAGCGTTCACCATCCCTTGCACCATCAGCATGCTCTAATTTGCCAAAGCCTTAAGCGATTTGGGAGCAAGAATCAACCTAATGCCATATGCAATCTATAAACAACTCGAGTTGGGTGAATCAAAAGCCACAACAATGAGACTCTTGATGGCGGACCAATCAATTAAACATCTTGTGGGGATACTATATGACATCTTGGTGAAGGTTGACCGATTCATTTTTCTGGTTGATTTTGTCATTCTCGACTGTGAAATAGATGCTGAAATTCCCATCATTTTGGGAAGACCATTCTTGGCAATCGGGAGAGCATTGGTGGATCTAAAAAGCCGAGAACTAAAGTTCCGACTGAAAGAAGATGAAGTAACCTTTAATGTGTGTAAGTCAATGGAACATCCAAGTGATATTCATGTGGTTTCTACTGTTGATGTTATTGATGAGGCGGTGGCTAGTGTGAGCCATCTGATGTGTATGAGTGAACAAGTCAAGGCCGTTCTTGCTAACAATGATGAGTTCGAAATTCAAGGCTAAGAAGAGGTAGTAGTAGCTCTTTCAGGCATGGGGGAATATTCAAAGACTCCATTAAAGTTGGACATTGATCTAAAAAATCAAGAAAGTCCTCCCGCAAAGCCATCAATAAAAGAACCACTGAGTCTGGAGTTTAAAGTACTTCGCTCCCATCTCCGATATGCTTTCTTGGGGGTAATTAACATCTTACCGGTTATCATTGCAGC
This sequence comes from Solanum okadae, assembly GCA_036553675.1. Lineage (NCBI taxonomy): Eukaryota > Viridiplantae > Streptophyta > Magnoliopsida > Solanales > Solanaceae > Solanum > Solanum okadae. The sequence continues at coordinate 31,572,258 of CM071682.1, forward strand.
TGACTTGCTTGAATGGAAGGTAAAATTGCTCCTGGAGGTGTTGAGAAGGCATATAATAGCTATAGGTTGGACGATCGTTGACATAGTGGACATTCCTCCAGGCATTTGCACTCACAAAATTCTGCTTGATAGTGATTGTAAACCGAGTGTTGAATATCAAAGGAGATTGAACCCACCTGTAATGACCCTCCAGGTCATTTTTAAATTAAAGTATTCTTTCCCTCGTTTAGAGCATTCCTATAGCGACCCCAAGTCATTTATGACTTGCTGGCACTGACTGTTCGGTCGCCTGGTCGTTCGTTTGGGTTTTAGGCCCGTTTCCCTGTTTTTGAGATTTTATAACTTGAAAAGTTGAGTTTGGTCAACTTTCTTGGAAGACGTGCTCAGATGAAAATTCTGACAGCTAGGTTAGCTTCGGAATATCGATTTTGGTCTAGAACAACCCTTTGTTCACTTCCCGAGGCTTTAGATGGCAGTTGTGGAATCTGGCTCAAAACGATACTGGGTGTGGGACCCACTTTTCATCGAAGCGATCTCCAAATGGAAATTCCGCCTTCACCGTTGAGTCCAAAATATCATTTTCAATCAGATTCCATATATGGTTTGTATTTTTCCGACTCCGAACGAGTCCGAAAAATCAAAATTTAAGTTTGAAGGGTTGTAGAATTCTAACGCGGTGGTGATGTGGCAGAGCCACGCGACGCCACGTGGCAGCGGATGGAAATCTGGAAATTTCCAGATTTTAGGACGAATTTCGTCCATTATTTCTTTCACATGTTCAACATAAGATTTCTCCTCCATTTTAAGCCCGAATTAAGTGATTCAACAGGCTAACTTCAAGAGAATTTCGTGGGGAATCTAGAAATGATCTCAGGAACGCGAAGGGAGGCTTCGTTTGAGGTAAGGAATCGAATTTAGCTACTGCTAGGGTGATTTTCGGAATGAATTGTTGTTGAATTTTGAAATGTTAGATCTTGATCATCTTAGGTCCGTTTTGAGTCATTCTTGAGGCTAACTTGTAGAGTTTATCGCAAGGATCGTCGTGGTATAATCTGTTTGGGTTGGAAGGGTCTCGTTTTTCCAGAAATTGGTGATCAAGGGGCTGCTAATTTTAATTGTTGTGGCTGATTTGCTATGTTTTAGGCATCTATTTGTGCTAAATTTTGGGGTATTAGTTTAGTAAGGTATTTGGGATGTTTTCACAGATTCGTTTTCGGGATTCTAATTGTGGGTCCCACAATCCCGTTTTAGACCCGATTTTGGGTCCGTCTCCGAAAAATATAATTTTAGTGTCAACATATTCGTAATGACGAGGTGATTAACCTTTTGTTAGTGGGGAAGCATTTGGAGACCGTTCGGAGGGGAAAAGCTTCGGTACCGTGAGTTGGAGCACTTGTGGTCGGCTTTCAGGTAGGCTATGGCTTTCCCTCATGAGATTGAGCATGTTTAGGCATTTGTTTATTGATTTTCTTGAGTATGGAGGGGTTCGGGTATCGAGCATGCTAAATTTCTATAATCCCAGCCTTAGACCTTATTTCGGGAAAGTGTTGGATTATGAAAGCATGTCTCTTGATATTATTGAACATCCATACCTTGTGGTGTATATGATAATATTGATTTGAAGTATGTTTGGCCTTAGTGTAGGCTTAGACTAGTGTTGCCATAGACTTGCGAGGTTTCGGATGTCGTTGGGCAGTAGAACTTTTTTCGACGTCGTTTCGGATGGTCAGCTCCTTATAGACTGATATAGCAGACTTGAGTCTGATAGTCTGAGCCTTAGCTAGGCGGTAACTCAGCTTATGACCTTGTATCCATAATGCCCTGCTTTTCTATTGGCTACAGTACCCAGTTAGAGTCCGTGGTCCAGCTTACTTATGCCCAGGCTTAGCTACAGTACCCGGTTAGAGTCCGTGGTCCAGCTTACCTGTGATTTGGTTTTGGCTACAGTACCCGGTTAGAGTCCGTGGTCCAGCTCACCCGTGCTCGATCTTTGGCTACAGCACCCGGTTCGTGTCCGTGGTCCAGCCCATATAGGTTGACTCATTAGTTATAGTACCCGGTTCGAGTCCGTGGTCCAGTTTGCACGTGGTGTATTCCTAATTCCTCACTAAAGCTTCAGTTTAGTCTTGATTACTCTCATCTGTAGGTTGAGGTTTTGGAGGTTGGAGAGATTCCGATTAAAGTCCGGGACGTAATGAGATCCTGGAATATAATTGGGAATGGTTCAGTTAAAAGTCCGAAAATTGGTAATATTGTGATAGACCTTCTAGATCCATTATTTTACTTCAACTGCCGGTGCACCTGTCGGGCTTATGGGGGTCCGTGCAGGTGGTTTCTTTTATTGTGCACGAGCGTACCCGTCGGGTTTGTGGGAGCCCGGCGGAGTTAGTTAGATTACTTGTCTTTGTTGCCTGTACGCTCGTGTACATACCCACATTTACTACTCTTTGCACTTGATGTGACCCTTTATTTGCATTTCAGTTCACTTTTGCTTATCTTGCTCAGTCGGCTTATGATGCCTACTGGGTACCTGTTGTTTTGGTACTCATGCTACGCTCTGCATCTATTTTGTGATGCAGGTCCGAGCACTAGTAGCCAGCGTTGATCGAGCTTGGAGTAGACTTATATGGAGACCGGGGTGAGCACACGGCGTTTTGTACTATTTCAGTCTCCATCTGTATATATAGACTTGTCTTCTTCCTTTCGAGACAGTCCAGTGTCTGTTGTCTACTTTTGGGACTTGTACTCATTTTGTAGTAGCTCTGTACTAGTGACTTCCAGGTTCTGGGTGGGATCTTTATTTGTATATATGCTTTTGGTTAGGGGGCAGAGCCGATGCACAAGGTAGGAAAGTCCAGGCACACTTTTATGCAGCTCCAGGTAGAGCAGATGCTGAGACCTCGGACGATGTAATCACAGGTACAGTGTTATTATGCCATCAGCCCGCATCCGCCTTATTAGATCCAGGCTCTACTTATTCCTATATATCTGTTTATTGTGCTCCTCGATTGAATATGATCCCAGAGCTATTGGTTGAGCCGTTGCGTGTTTCAACCCCGGTAGGTGATTCTTTAGTAGTGGATCAGGTATTTAGATCCTGTGTGGTGACTATTCAGAGGCGAGACACTAGAGTTGATCTTATTTTGCTTGATATGGTGGATTTTGATTTGATTTTGGGTATGGATTGGTTATCTCCCCACCATGTGGTCTTGGATTGCTACGCTAAGACCGTTAATTTAGCCATGCCTGGTATTCCACCAGTGGTGTGGCAGGGCTCTTGTAGTCGCACGCCAGTTGGGTGATATCTTTTGTTCGGGCCCAGAGGTTGATGGCTAGCGGGTGTTTGGCTTATTTAGCTTATGTTAGAGATGTTAGTAGGGAGGGTCCTACCGTGGATTCAGTACCTACTGTTCGAGAGTTTACAGATGTGTTTCCTGCCGATCTGCCTGGTCTCCCTCCTGATCATGACATTGACTTTTCTATTGAAGTAGAGCCGGGCACTAAGCCCATTTCTATACCACCGTACCGTAAGGCCCCCGTAGAGCTCAAGGAGCTTAGTGTTCAGATTCAGGATCTCTTAGATAAGGGATTCATTCGGCCTAGTGTATCACCTTAGGGTGCCCGGTGCCCCAGTCCTCTTCGTAAAGAAGAAGGACGGTACTATGCGATTGTGCATCAACTACAGGCAGTTGAACAAGGTGACGGTGAAGAACCGTTACCCCATGCCTAGGATTGATGATCTATTTGACCAACTTCAGGTGCCGTGGTATTTTCTAAGATTGATTTAAGATCCGGCTACCACCAGTTGAGGATTAGGGCAGCGGACGTCCCTAAAACTGCATTTAGGACTCGTTACGGCCACTATGAGTTCCTAGTGATGTTTTTTGGGTTGACTAACGCCCCTGCCGCGTTCATGGACTTGATGACTGGGGTGTTTAGGCCGTACTTGGATTTATTAGTCATAGTCTTCATAGATGACATTCTATTATACTCGCGGAGCCGAGAGGAGCATGAGCAGCATTTGAGGATAGTGCTCCAGACTTTGAGAGGCCAGCGACTTTATGCCAAGTTCTCAAAGTGCGAGTTTTGGCTTGAGTCCGTATCATTCTTGGGGCACGTGGTGTCTAAGGATGGCATTATGGTAGATCCCGCTAAGATTGAGGGCATTCATGATTGGGCCAGGCCCACCTCTGTGACTGAGATTCGCAGCTTCGTTGGATTGGCAGGCTACTATAGGCGTTTTGTTGAGGGATTTTCTACTATAGCAGCGCCTTTGACTCGGTTGACTCGCCAGGATGTTCCGTTTGTGTGGTCGGAGGAGTGTGAGAGGAGCTTTCTGAGGCTTAAGGAGTTGCTTACCACTGCTCCTATATTGACTCTTCCAGTTGAGGGCGAGGGGTTTACTGTTTATTGTGACGCATCCGGCATTGGTTTGGGTTATGTACTGATGCAGCAGGGCCGTGTTATTGCTTATGCGTCGAGGCAGCTTAAGTCGCACGAGCGCAACTACCCCACTCATGACTTAGAGTTGGCGGCGGTGGTTTTTGCGCTTAAGATTTGGAAGGCTTACCTGTATGGAGTTCGATGCGAGATCTATACTGATCACAGGAGCCTTCAGTACATTATGAGCCAGAGAGATCTTAATTCGAGACAGCGCCGTTGGATTGAGCTCCTGAAGGACTATGACCTCTCTATTCTCTACCATTCGGGCAAGGCAAATGTAGTAGCGGACGCCTTGAGTCGGAAGGCAGTGAGTATGGGTAGTCTAGCTTTTCTTTCTACTACGGAGCGACCATTAGCTTTGGACATCCAGTCCTTAGCTAACCGGATGGTACGACTTGATATCTCTGATTCCCGGTGTGTACTAGCTTATGTGGATGCTCAGTCATCTCTGCTAGATCGGATTCGCAACCGTCAGTTTGAGGATGAGGACTTAGTGGCACTTCGAGATCGAGTTTTGGGAGGTGACACTGGCCTGGCTACCTTAGATTTAGATGGGGTCTTAAGATTTGGCGATCGACTGTGTGTTCCAAGAGTTGCGGGTTTGATTCAAATGATTCTTAGCGAGGCACATGACTCCAAATATTCTATTCATCCGGGCACAGCTAAGATGTATCGGGACTTGAGATATCACTACTGGTGGAGCGACATGAGGAGAGATATTGCGGATTATGTATCGCGTTGCTTGAGTTGTCAGCAGGTTAAGGCTGAGCATTTGAGGCCTGGTGGTGAGCTTCAGAGATTACCCATTCCTGAGTGGAAATAGGAGAGGATCACCATGGACTTCGTTGTAAGATTACCCCGCACTTCCCGTGGTCTTGATAGTATTTGGGTCATCGTGGATCGATTGACCAAGTCAGCACACTTCATTCCTGTCCATACTTCCTACAGTGCTGAGAGGTTAGCCCGTATCTACATTCGAGAGGTGGTTCGTCTTCATGGTGTGTCTGGTTCCATCATCTCAGATCGGGGCCCACAGTTCACATCTAGCTTCTGGAGGACCTTCCAGGATGAGTTGGGTACCCGTGTTGACCTTAGCACAGCTTTCCACCCAAAGACTGATGGTCAGTCCGAGCGCACGATTCAGGTTCTTGAGGACATTTTGCGGGCTTGTGTTATGGATTTTGGGGGTCAGTGGGACCAATATTTGCCTTTGGCAGAGTTTGCGTATAACAACAGCTACCACTCGAGTATTCAGATGGCCCCATTCGAGGCCCTATATGGTAGGCGTTGTCCCTCTCCAGTTGGTTGGTTTGAGTCTACAAAGCCCAGACCGCGCGGTACAGACTTGATTCGAGAGGCTTTAGATCATGTGAGGGTGATTCAAGATAGGCTCAGGACAGCCCAGAGTAGACATCAGAGTTATGCAGACCGTAGGCGTTGACCGTTGAAATTTGCTGTTGGTGATAGAGTATTCCTCCGTGTGTCGCCCATGAATGGTGTAATGAGATTTGGGAGGCGGGGCAAGCTTAGCCCCAGGTATATAGGTGCTTTTGAGATATTGAGGACAGTTGGGGAGGTCGCATAGGAGTTAGCTTTGCCCCCGGCCTATTCAGCTATTCACCCAGTTTTTCATGTTTCGATGTTGCGCCGGTATGTTCCAGATGAGTCCCATGTGATTCAGTATGATGCAGTTGACTTGGATGACAGTTTGAGATACATTGAAGAGCCAATTGCTATTTTGGCCAGAGATGTCAGGCGGTTGCGTTCTAGAGCCATTCCTGTGGTTAAGGTCCATTGGAGACATCGTCCAGTTAAGGAGGCTACCTGGGAGACCGAGAATGAGATGTGGGCACAGTTCCCCGGTTTATTTGAGCATTCAGGTACTTGTTGACTCTTACTTTCGCGGACGAAAGTTCTTTTAGTAGTGGATATTGTAATGACCCTCAAGGTCATTTTTAAATTAAAGTATTCTTTCCCTCGTTTAGAGCATTCCTATAGCGACCCCAAGTCATTTATGACTTGCTGGCACTGACTGTTCGGTCGCCTGGTCGTTAGTTTGGGTTTGAGGCCCGTTTCCCTGTTTTGGAGATTTTATAACTTGAAAAGTTGACTTTGGTCAACTTTCTTGGAAGACGTGCTCAGATGAAAATTCTGACAGCTAGGTTAGCTTCGGAATATCGATTTTGGTCTAGAACGACCCTTTGTTCACTTCCCGAGGCTTTAGATGGCAGTTGTGGAATCTGGCTCAAAACGATACTGGGTGTGGGACCCACTTTTTATCGAAGCGATCTCCCAATGGAAATTCCGCCTTCACCGTTGAGTCCGAAATATCATTTTCAATCAGATTCCATATATGGTTTGTATTTTTCCGACTCCGAACGAGTCCGGAAAATCAAAATTTTAGTTTGAAGGGTTGTAGAATTCTAACGCGGTGGTGACGTGGCAGAGCCACGCGACGTCACGTGGCAGCGGATGGAAATCTGGAAATTTCCAGATTTTAGGACGAATTTCGTCCATTATTTCTTTCACATCTTCAACATAAGATTTCTCCTCCATTTTAAGCCCGAATTAAGTGATTCAAAAGGCTAACTTCAAGAGAATTTCGTGGGGAATCTAGAGGTGATCTCAGGAACGCGAGGGGAGGCTTCGTTTGAGGTAAGGAATCGAATTTAGCTACTGCTAGGGTGATTTTCGGAATGAATTGTTGTTGAATTTTGAAATGTTAGATCTTGATCATCTTAGGTCCGTTTTGAGTCATTCTTGAGGTAACTTGTAGAGTTTAACGCAAGGATCGTCGTGGTATAATCTATTTTGGTTGGAAGGGTCTCGTTTTTCCAGAAATGGGTGATCAAGGGGCTGCTAATTTTAATTGTTGTGGCTGATTTGCTATGTTTTAGGCATCTGTTTGTGCTAAATTTTGGGGTATTAGTTTAGTAAGGTATTTGGGACGTTTTCACGGATTCGTTTTTGGGATTCTAATTGTGGGTCCCACAATCCCGTTTTAGACCCAATTTTGGGTCCGTCTCCGAAAAATATAATTTTAGCGTCAACATATTCGTAATGATGAGGTGATTAACCTTTTGTTAGTGGGGAAGCATTTGGAGACCGTTCGGAGGGGAAAAGCTCCGGTACCGTGAGATGGAACACGCGTGGTCAGCTTTCAGGTAGGCTATGGCTTTCCCTCGTGAGATTGAGCATGTTTAGGCATTTGTTTATTGATTTTCTTGAGTATGGAGGGGTTCGGGTGTCGAGCATGTTAAGTTTCTATAATCCCTGCCTTAGACCTTATTTCGGGAAAGTGTTGGATTATGACACCATGTCTCTTGATATTATTGAACATCCATACCTTGTGGTGTATATGATTATATTGATTTGAAGTATGTTTTGCCTTAGTCTAGGCTTAGACTAGTGTTGCCATAGACTTGCGAGGTTTCGGATGTCGTTGGGCAGTAGAACTTTTTCCGACGTCGTTTCGGACGGTCAGCTCCTTATAGACTGATATAGCAGACTTGAGTCTGATAGTCTGAGCCTTAGCTAGGCGATAACTCAGCTTATGACCTTGTATTCATAATGCCCTGCTTTTCTATCGGCTACAGTACCCGGTTAGAGTCCGTGGTCCAGCTTACTTATGTCCAGACTTAGCTATAGTACCCGGTTAGAGTCCGTGGTCCAGCTTACCTGTGATCTGGTTTTGGATACAGTACCCGGTTAGAGTCCGTGGTCCAGCCCACCCGTGCCCGACCTTTGGCTACAGCACCCGGTTCGAGTCCGTGGTCCAGCCCATATAGGTTGACTCATTAGCTATAGTACCCGGTTCGAGTCCGTGGTCCAGTTTGCACGTGGTGTATTCCTAATTCCTCTCTAAAGCTTCAGTTTAGTCTTGATTACTCTCATCTGTAGGTTGAGGTTTTGGAGGTTGGAGAGATTCCGATTAAAGTCCGGGACGTAATGAGATCCTGGAATATAATTGGGAATGGTTCAGTTAAAAGTCCGGAAATTGGTAATATTGTGATAGACCTTCTAGCTCCATTATTTTACTTCAACTACCGGTGCACCTGTCGGGCTTATGGGGGTCCGTGCAGGTGGTTTCTTTTATTGTGCACGAGCGTACCTGTCGGGTTTATGGGAGCCCGGCGGAGTTAGTGAGATTACTTGTGTTTGTTGCCTGTACGCTCGTGTACATACCCACATTTACTACTCTTTGCAGTTGATGTGACCCTTTATTTGCATTTCAGTTCACTTTTGCTTATCTTGCTTAGTCGGCTTATGATGCCTACTGGGTACCTGTTGTTTTGGTACTCATGCTACGCTCTGCATCTATTTTGTGATGCAGGTCCAAGCACTAGTAGCCAGCGTTGATCGAGCTTGGAGTAGACTTATTTGGAGACGGGGGTTAGCACACGGCGTTTTGTACTATTTCAGTCTCCATCTGTATATATAGACTTGTCTTCTTCCTTTCGAGACAGTCCAGTCTTTGTTGTCCACTTTTGGGATTTGTACTCATTTTGTAGTAGCTCTGTACTAGTGACTTCCAGGTTCTAGGAGGGATCTTTATTTGTATATATGTTTTTGGTTTGCTTCCGCCTGTTTATATTGTTATTTGCCTACTCTTGGTTAATTTCTACCCTCAGACCCATTACTTGTTGTTCCGGGTTACGGGTTGGCTTACCTACTGGTGGGTTATAGTAGGTGCCATCATGACTTAATAAATCGGGTTGTGACACCACCGATGCAAGAGGTGGTTAAAAAGGAGATAATAACGTGGTTAGACGCACGTGTGATTTACCCTATTGCGGTTAGCAAATGGGTACGTCCAGTGCAATGTGTACTGATGCTTATCGTAACCAACGACACTAACCTACAGTACAAGTGTCTATGATCGTCGATAGTATAGTAACCCAACTAAGGGTTGGGGTCGTGTCCCAAGGGAGTGGTTTTGAGAATTAGTAGAAAAATAAAATTTAGTTCAAACTAGTCGTAGCTAAAGACATTAACGATTAAAAAAATTGTAAATTAAAAGGGGTGACACGAAGGTGTCAACTATCAAATGGGGGTTTTGTCACAAGTAGTAAAAACAACAAAAATAACAAGAAACTCAAGTATGAGGACAAGTTCTTGGGGTGTGACCGCAATACAAGTTGAGATAAATCGTTGGGTACATCCTTTCGATAGAAAATTTGCCAGATAATAGTGACTAGACTAAACTTTAGATGGAAATAAGTTCCCTCTCGGGGAGCTTACCCCGTTTCAAATGCGTTCCTCTCGGACACCCATTGTCGCATGAAGGCCAGCCTACGCTTTACCCCACTCACTCTCTCGAGTTGAGTGTTATGATATGGGACTAGGGCTCACCCTATCGGGCTGAACCTCATGTCGACCCACTCCTTAGGCCATTAGTCTAGCGGTCTTGGTTTTGCGACCTCCCTCTCCGGCAAGCCGAAAACACATGGGTGGTTTTGTATTTTCAACTACAAACCCATTAGATTAAACCACAATCACTAGGTGAAATCACCATTAAAATACATCTAACCTATCAACAAGCAAGACCCAACAATAATATCAACACATATTTGCTAAATCACACCCCAAGAATGGGGGTTTTTAGCCACACATCAAGAAATAACAAAATACACCTAAAATGAAACTAAAATCAAATGGGTATAAGGAATTAAACCTTGATTTAAGCAAAGGAAGAAGAATGGAGAAGACCCACTTACAACTTGAGGAAGATGAAATCCTTCTTTCTTCAAGTCTCCCAAAAACCCTCTCCAAACATGAGAGAAAATATCGTAAAAACTACTATTCTATTGTGAAAATTAAAATAAATGTTCGACTCCTCAAGGATTAATAACAAGTTTAGTATTTATAGAGTTCAGAAAATAGTGCTGGCAGATCTTTCGGTGAGGTTAGTCGAAATTGCCGATTAACTCGGCGATTCGCCCTTTGGTGAAATTCGTCGCCGTGTAGCACTAGCCTTCAGCATCGTCGTGCTCTGTGTCATTGGGCGACCTAGTACTACTTCATGCAATTATTTGGCGAAACGTCGACTGCTTCTTTCATGCCCTTTTTTATCCTTCTCCTTCAAGGCTTCACATATTGGAACAAAGGACGGAGTGCGTTGCTTGGCGATGCTCAGGCTTCAGCCTCTTCATTTTTTTCAGCCTTTTTGTTCATTTTTGTGCCTAAGTGTCCATGCTTTCACTAAATCTTCAAATACCTGAAACTTAAGAGTTTTCATCAGATATTGAGACAAAATAAATATTTGAGGACACTATTTCTATCAAAATAAAGCCCTAAATGAGTCCAATTTGTGGACTCATCATTTATCGAAAAAGGGAGGAATCAAAGTTGTCCCGAATGAAAGGGCAGAGGTTGTATCTATGAGGACTGGTGACCGGATGGCGAGTATGCATGGATTATCAGAAGTTAAACTCATGGACCGAAAAAGATCACTTCCCCATGCCATTTATGGATCAAATGCTTGATCGACTTTCAGAGAGAGGTTGGTATTGGTTTTTGGATGGGTACTCCGATTATAACCAAATCTCCATCGCTCCGTAAGACCAATAGAAAACCACCTTCAAATGCCCATATAGAACAACCTTCACCTACCCATATAGAAATTTTGCCTTCAAGAGGATGCCGTTAGGGTTATGTAATGCTACGACAGCATTTCAATGTTGCATGGTATCTATTTCGCTGAAATGGTGGAAGATTCACTGGAAGTCTTCATGGATGACTTCTCGGTAGTGGGTGATACTTTTAAAGCATGTTTAGTACACTTGTGACAAGTTCTTCAAAGATGTGTGGAGACAAATTTGGTCCTAAATTGGGAAAAATGCCACTTCATGGTTAGGGAAGGTATAGTTATTGGTCACAAAGTGTCGCAAAAAGGGCTGGAGGTTGATAAAGAGAAGATTAAAGTGATTGAAAAGTTACCACCACCAATTTTGGTAAAGGGTATTCGCAGTTTCTTGGGGCATGTCAATTTTTACTGGATATTAATCAAAGACTTCTCAAAAATTGCACACCCTCTGTGAAAACTCTTGGAGAAGGAGGTGAAATTCCACTTTGATGATGCTTGCATGGTGGCCTTCAAGTGCTTGAAAGAAAAATTGATCTCACTACGTTTATCATTAGTCATGATTGGTCAGAACCCTTTGAAGTGATGTGTGATGCAAGCGGCACGACATTAGGTGTCGTTTTAGGGAAAAAATGCAACATTGTATTCCACCCCATTTACTACGCAAGAAAAACTCTAAATGTTGCTCAGCATAACTATACAATTACAGAACAAGAATTACTTGCGGTAGTATATGTGTTTGAGAAGTTCTGGGCATACTTGCTAGGCACTAAAGTGGTTGTTGATATACCGTGAGTTTACGGTATTTCTAATACATTTCACTTACAAGTTATGTGTGTCTAGGGACTTTTTGTATTGGTTTTTATGTGTTTTTATCATATTTTACAAGAAAGATGTTCAGGCGCGGAAGTAAAGAGACAGCTGAAAGAAATGCAGAAAAGGGCATCTACGGAGGTAATCTACGGACCGTAGGTCCATTGATGCTTTGTAGATGCTGGCCGTAGATAAGCAAGCAAGGCATGGAAGGCAAATTAGGGAAATCTGACCAAGTGTGGAACAATGGTGACCATTGACGGTTCGTAGATTGATCTACGGACCGTACTGTTGATCCGTAGATTGATACTGCGAGGGTTCCAGTACCTGATTTTTGAAGATTCTAAGTGTGGAGCTACGGATGGGGATTGACGGACCGTAGATCAATCTACGGTCCATACTGCAGTTCCGTCGTTTGCTTTAGAGAAGTTGATTTTTTGGAAGCTAAAATATTTTCCAAGTCCTGGCTGATGGAAGAGACTCATGAACCGTAGATCCATTGACAGTCCGTGTGTCAGTCTCATGGAATGAAGACGCGTCCCTGAACAAACTTTCCTTATTTTGTTTCCCTTTTAATTTAGGACTTGTTTTCTATGAATAGGGCATGCAAACCTCATTTTTGGGGGTTAGACATTATTACTTTTGTTCTAGTTCTTGACTTGGGAGATTCACTTGCAACTTTAGCAATTCTTAATTTCCTAAGTTCGTTTTGAAGATTTTGGTGTTGCAATTCAAGTTGAATTTCTGGGTTTATTATTCTTCTTACGTAAGTTCATAATTTTTTCATCTAAGACAATGAATTGTGTTCATATGATTATGGGTAACTAAACCCCACAACTAGGGTTGTGGGAACCATGAGCAATTAACAAAGTATGAATAGTAAATAAGCAATTCCTGAATAGTGTTTTGTATGCATTGATAATTCTTTTGTTTAGAATTCTTTTTAACAAGTGCATGCGTTAGAACTCGCCTTGTTGCTACTTGCCGGACCAAGGAGGTAATCAACATGAAAATAATTATCAATATAGATTTAGTGTGATACTTTCTAATAGGCTAGTGTCGATTGGTGCGAAGTAATAACTAAGCCAAACATCGATTATGTTGTCTAATATGAGGTAAAGGTAAGGGTTAGTAAATTATACACATGTAGCTGGACCAAGGTGCGGGGTGAAATTCTCTAGATGCCAAATCAAGGATTTAGAGATATCTAACTTATCACTTTGCATGTAGTACATTAGGAAAGAATTGCTATTACTAGGATTACTGCGTTATGAGCTTGTGGGGAACACATATACCGTAGTTATTTCTCTCATCTTGATAACGACCAAAATTTAGTTTTGATTACTAATTACTTATTGAATTCTTACAATTTGTTTCACAAAACCCCCCTTTTTATTACTTGTTTCTGGAAGTAATTTGACTAATCAAATATAATTGTTGGTTAAATTGTCTAAACCATTTTCCTTGTGGGATCGACCCCAACCTACAAGTTGGGTTCTTTACTTGATAACGACCGCTTATGCTTCTTTAGGGAGGTGTAATTTGAGCGTATCAGTTGTTCACACTCATCATGCTACACTGCGTTATCTGATAGCAAATAAGGATGCCAAGCCAAGATTGATACGGTGGGTGCTACTGCTGCTAGAATTTGACTTTGAAGTCAAAGATAGGAGACGTTGTGAAAATCAGGTGGCTTACCACTTATCAAGATTGGAAGGCAAGGAAAATGATGAGCTAGAGATAGACATAAATGATGTCTTTCCCAATGAACAAGTATTCGCGGTAACTCTCCAACAATCTCCTTGGTATGCTGATTTTGCCAATTACGTAATGTGTGGATTAATGCCGGAAGAACTGAACTTCTACCAACAAAAGAGGTTCTTGTTCTATGTTAAGAAGTACTTTTGGGATGAACCATATTTATTCAGAGTGTGTGCATACCATATCATTAGGAGAGGTGTTCCAAAGGAAGAAGCCATCAAAATTCTCCACGCTTGTCACATTTCACCAGTTGGGGGTCATCATGGTGCTGTACGTACAACTGCTAAAGTCTTTCAAAGTGGTTACTACTGGCCGTCCATCTATAAATATTCTTAAAAGTTTGTTAAGAAGTGCACTCAATGTCAGAAACAAGGTGGAGTGTCTAAAAGACACGCGTTAACTCTCACATCCATTCTAGAAACTGAGCCATTTGATGTTTGGGGAATAGATTTCATGGTCCCATTTGTGAGTTCGTTTAGTAACCAGTACATTTTGGTGGCAGTAGATTATGTCTCTAATTGGGTGAAGGCTATTGCACTTCCGAACAACGAAGGTAAAAGTGTTGTTTAATTCCTAAAAAGCTACATCTTTGATAGATTTGGTACTCCTCGGGCTATTATTAGTGATGGGGGATCCCATTTTTGCAGCAAGTATTTTGCATCCGCATTGAGCAAGTATGGAGTGAAACACAAAGTAGCAACTCCATATCATCCCCAAATGAGTGGTTAGTTTGAAGTGTCAAATTGGGAGATAAAGAGTATCCTGGCCAAGACGGTGAATGCAAATAGGAGTGATTGGTCTCGAAAGCTTCATAATGTTCTATGGGAATATCGTATTGCATACAAAACACCAATTGGTATGTCTCTGTATCAGCTAGTTTTCAAAAAATCTTGCCATTTACCGCTTTAATTGGAATACAAAGCATTTTGGGCATTTAAAGACATTAATGAGTAAGAATATTGTAAATTAAAGGGGGACACAAACGTGTCAATTAAAATGGGGGGTTTTGCCACTAGTAGGTAAAAAACAGCAAAATCAACAAGGATTTCTAAGCAATGAGAGGCGATCCTTGGGATGTGACGGGAATACGGTTTAAGCTAGATTATTGGGTACATGCTTTCGTTAGAAGATTCATAGAGTAATTTTGACTATGCTAAGCTTTAAGGGGGATAAGCTCTCTCTCAAGCAACTTACCCTGTTTCAAATGCATTCCTCTCGGACACCCACTTGTCCCATGAAGACCAGCCTACGCCTTAACCCACTCACTCTCTCGATCTGAGTGTGTGGACATGGGACTAGGGTTCACTCTATCAAGCTGAACCTCATGTCGATCCACTCACACTGACCATCAATCTAGTGGTCTTAGTTTTACGACCTCTCTCTCGAGCAAGCTGAAAACACATAACTAAACTGGTATTTGCAACTACAAATTCATTAAATTCATCCATAAACACTAAATGAAATCACAACTAAACTACGATTAAACTATCAACAAGCAAGACCTAACAATTATCTTAACCCATATTCGCTAAATCACACCCCAAGAATTGGGGTTTTTAGCCACACATCAATAGATAGAAATTTATACCTAAATGAGCTTGCATTCAAATGGGTATGAAGATTTTAAGTCTTGTTACAAGCCAAGAATGAAGGATCCCAGAGACCCAAGTCCAAATCCTTGGAGATGAAACCCTCTTTTTCTTCAAGTTTTCATAACCCTCTCAAACTTAGAGCAAAAATATCAAAAAGTACTATTCTATATGAAAATTATAATAATTGTTTGACTATTAAATCTACAACTCTAACTAGTACTTAAAGCTTTCACAGATTTGTGATGCAGCGGATCATTCGACATCGTTATTAGAAATCGCCGATCAACTTGGTGATTCGCTCTTTGGTGTAGTTTATCGCCGTCTTGCACTAGCCTCTAGCATCGTCATGCTCTGGGTCATTGGGCAACATGGTATTGCTTCGCGAAACTGCTTGGCGATGCACCGACTGCTCTTTTTCAACGCCGATTTGCTCCTTTCTTTCAGAGCTCAGCACACTGGAACAAACGTGATCTATTTACGACTCGCCGAATGGGTTCGGCGCTTCGCAGATCTTCTTTTCTTCCTTCTTTTAGCTTATTTTTCTCCTTCTTGCTCTATCGTGTCAAAGCTTTCCGTCATACATCAAATACTTGAATCTTAAAGGTTTTCATCAGATATCGAGATGAAATAAGCATTTGAGGACACAATTTCATCAAAATATTGCCCAAATAAGTCCAATTTGTGGACTCATCAACACCCCCAACTTAAACTTTTGCTTGTCCTCAAGCAAACTCAAGTTCAGTCGTTCAAAAACGGTGTGTCGAACAGTTCTACACGAGACTCAATCATGAATGCACACAACAAGACTCAATTTACTTATGCAAAGATCAAATGTGCACTCAAAGATTCAAGTTGTAACTCACCATTATCAACGAATCTCATACTTACAATACTTGCTTCAAATGCAAGTTCAAGCTCAATTATAGTGCTCAAATGCCTTCACACAAAGAATGATTCCATATTCAAGCAATGGTTTCACATCTTAAAGTTTTCGAATTAGATGCAACGCTCACACTCACAAAGAAGAACATAATGCATAATTTCACCCATAGGTTTGCCCGTATTTTTCAATCAACATTTGTTTCAGCTCACTCAGGAACAAAATAGTCTTTTCAAGGCTTGTAATGGGGGCTCAGTGTAAAGGTATGGTCATTCATATAGGCTTAGTGACTTTCATCCTCATGAGATGTGGTGCTCACAACAGTTCCTTCCCTTTTCCTTCATCATTTTCTTTAGTGCTCGTGAGTCATCCTATTTTTCGCTTCCAATGAATTATTAGGAAACCCATTTCTTTTGTACTTTATTCCACAACTTTCTTTTTCATTCTTTTTCTTTTTCTTTTCTGTCTTTTCTTTTCTTTTTTTAATATGGAAGGGTTCCATTTTTCTCAAAATCATGGGTAAGAGGGACTTTATCGCATTTCTTGATTTTCGTTCTCTTTTCACCACACCCCCAACTTAGGCTTTTGGTTTAAGTTGTGTATTCAAACTAACCACAACTTCATGAGGATTATGGGTGATGGATTAAGAAAGGTCTAGTTTTCATCAAGTTTCTTCCAAAGAAAGGTAAGGCTCAAGGGGTGTTCAAGAGAGAATCACACACTCACAAGGTATGTCACAAAAGAGGTATATATCAAATTGGTTCACACTCGTAGAAGTTGCCTAAGATCATATCAAGAGATAACATCACTTAGTTGACCGGGCCAACGGGGAAAATTCTAGGATATATCATGCATAGTTCACAGGTAAGCTCATCACACTAGGCATTGACACTATAGGTTAAACAAGACTCAACACTTTCACTAGTGTGTAAAGATCATCACAAGAGAATCAATTTGATACTAGGCTAGTCATAATGAGATGCAAAGAGTTCACATATTATTTATGCAACTTCATTTGGCCTCATCGTAGTCGTACATTCATGTTCGTTCAATTTACAATACTATTCAAGTCATCGGTAGAGATCGGAACTGAGACTCAAATTTTTGCAATAAAACAACCACATTCAAGAGCATATAGCGAGTGGCGAAAATGTGCGAAAAAATCAAAATTTTTCGAAAGGGTCAAAATAGTTTTCCAATTAAAAACAAAAGGAGCCATAAGCTCAATCATCCACAGAAATAGATAAGGCACAATTTTTAAAGCAGAACAACCCAAATATATACAGAAAACATAACTATCAATACAAAAGGTGTGGGCCTCACCTCACCACAATTAAAAAGTATTTGTCCTCAAATACAAATAAAAGTATCAATAGTAAAATAATGATAAGACATAGAGGGAGGTAAAGAAAGGTCCTGTCTATGCAGTCTCTCTCTCTGTCGCGGTCCCAGTGGCTGGTGTAGCCGTCTGTATATTGGCATTAGTGCACGGAGTAGCCTCAGATGGAATAGCAATGCCAGATCCGCTAGGAGCTGCTGTGGACGTCTCAGTCAGCAATGTCTGGATCACCGGCTGCACAACCGTCTCTATCAGATTTGGTATGTTTCTGAATATGCCCTCATCTCTGCTCTCTTGTGTCTCCTCAACATGTACTGATATCAACTCCTCGTCGGTCTCTGCATCCGACTCTGCATATGCTGCGCCATCCCCCTTGTCACGCCCCGAGCTACCCCCGAGACGCGGACACGGGACCTAGGACCACAAGTGATCCCAAGCTAACCCTGCTGGCATGATCATGAGCATACTAAAGATAATAAACTGATGCAGAAGCTAAATCATAAATAAATCTGAAAAGATGGGGAATACCCATATACTATAACTGAATATATCAAATCTGAGAGTTTAATACAAAAGAAATATCAAACTCAAATACTAAGCTGAATCTAATTATGTCTGAAATAAACCTCTAAACTGACTAGAAGTGCTGGGACATGCCCCAGCTAAGTCTAGAAAATCTGAAACTAAAGACTAAAAGCGATAAAGGTAAACATGTCACTAGTTCTCGAAGAATGAGGACTCACCACTGATGCTGCTGAACTAAAGATCGGGAATCGATCTAAGCGTGATCTGGATGCTGAGAACCTGAACCTACATCACGAGAAGATGTAGCGCACGTATGCGTCAGTACTTAAAAGGTACTGAGCATGCAGGATAGAGTAAAGCTGAAATAACACATAACTGAACAAAGCATACTGAGCAATGATATAATCTGAACATGATATAGATACTGAATATACTGAATACTGAGATAACTGATGCAATGACCAATTTATAACATGCTGAGACTGAATACTGAATATACTGATAAATGGTCAATGCAATAGAGTCTGACTGAACTGTGGGAGCTACTAATAACCGACATAAACCACATGAGCTAAATGTGGAGTCCGATGTATACGCCCCATCGAGAGGACCCAATATACCCTGCCAGAGGTATAGAGGCATGCTGGCGTGATCACTAAACTGATGTTGCCCACAGAGGGGACTTACACCTACGTGACTCGTAGTTCTGGGACTATATGGGTACGCTGAAACCCTAGTCCAACTCGGTATTATGCTACTCCCAATGAATTAAGTGGTTAACTGGTTATGACTAAATTTCTGTAAATACTGGATAGCTCGAAACTGAACATGCAAACTGAGAATGCAACAATTAATCTGATAATGATGCATTCATAAACTGAGGCATGTATAACTGAATATATTATGACTGGAATACTGAATAGTTCAAAATACTGACATGTAGATACTCATACTTGAAAACTTCTTTTTTGAAAACAATTCAACATCATAATATACTATGATCATTGATGACTTGGGAAGTCATACTGCAGAAACATTGATGGTATATCTAGATACCATACTATTCATACATTGATGGCCTACTCAATTGTCATACTAATCATGTTTTAGAAGCTCTTTCTCAAAACTCATCTTAACTTACTCTAAAACTCAATTTAAAACTCAAAATAGGGTTTATGCTGAAATATACTGATAATGTGGCATAAAACTGGAGCATGTATATCTGAATAACTGAAATATCTGACCTAGCATGTGTAATTCAAGAACTAATGAAATACATAGCTAGGGTTCTGAAATTTATGTAAGAAACTGAGCAATAACATGGTAATCTGATTTGGAACATTTAAATAACTAATTCATGATGATCTGTTGAAATTCTAGAAACCCTAGGTCTGTTCATAATCATGGAATCAAGAATCTGACTGAATTCTAGGGACCTAATGGGCGAAAGGAACCCACTAGTGAAATTCCACATACCTGGTGACGAATTCCACGGAGAAATCTTTCGATTACGGGGCTGAAACTGAAGAAACCTCGCTGCGTTCTTGAACTAGGGTTCTTGACCTTTTTCTCCTTTCTTGCTTCTAATTCTTCTAAATTTGATTAATGATTTGACTTAGGTAAGTTCTAGTTATGTTTCTAGGTTTAAACTGATTAAAACCTCATGATTTAGGGTTTAAACGACGTATCTTAGGGGTTAAATGAAATAGGAAAAGACCAAAAGACCCCTGAATTAACTGCTGTCGGAGTGACCTACGGATTGGACCTACGGGTATCTTAGGGGTTAAATGAAATAGGAAAAGACCAAAAGACCCCTGAATTAACTGCTGTCGGAGTGACCTACGGATTGAACCTACGGGCCGTAGGTCAATCTACGGTCCGTAGATTGGGTCCGTAGGTCGAGTCTGCTCGACAGGCCTTCACTAAAACGAGAATAACTTTTTACTCGGAGGTCGGAATTTAGAAAACTCGGTAGTGTTGGAAAGATAATTAAATTATCTATCTAACCATAAGTCATGGGACACCTAATTAATTTTGTGCTAAAAGTTATGACCATCTGAAGTTGACCCTCAACAATTTTCAGCTAACTGGCTGTTAATCCTCATCTACGGTCAGACCTACGGACCGTGGATCGAATGACGGTCCGTGCTGGTCAACCGTAGTTCGGGACTGAAGCTGGGCTTTTGGGGCATCGATCCACGGACACGAACTACGGTCCGTGACCTGACCTACGGACCGTAAGTCCGGCCGTGGGTCAACACTTAGCCAAATTTTCTGAGTGAGTTCTGGGGAAGTTTTCTGTCACGAACCACGGACCTGCAGGACGGACCGTGAGTCCATCTACGGTCCGTGGATGGCGTCCGTGAGTGCCACCTGTAACACCAGAAATCTGAAATCTCTATTTTCGGATACGGGGTGTTACACCCCTGCACATCTCCGATAGTCTCAGAAGCATCCTCATCATCTGCTCTCTCTATTAATGAAGTGAAGTTAGTAGACTTAAGATAGTCTACGTCCTTCCTCGAACTCACAATCTCAGCTTTTAAAGCCATCACCTCAGAGGCCTCCCTCTATCTGCTCTCACAAGCAATGACTCTCACTGTCAAGGCATTATCAAAAGTATGAAGGGGGGTAATTGCTGCTAGTATGGCCCTGTCAATCATCCTCGGGATGGATCTCTCCAATCGGGTAGCTCTCACATTAGTTGAATAGGCCAACTACCCCATCTTCAGGATCATAGCCTGGGTAATCTTGGCAGGCTGAGAGGATGAGGAAGCACCTGGATCCTGTGAAGAAGAGGAAAAAGGAGCGGGTATACCTGAGGGCGTTGAGGTCGGATTAGGCAAAGGTGCCTCTGCTGGTAATGAGTCAACATTAACCTCTGGAAAAGTGTCTGCTGGAGTTGCTCTGCTCCTGTTAATCTCCTCTCGAGTGAACTCGGCCTCAATACGCTGAATGTCTATGGAGGATTAAGGGATGACTTCTATATCATTTGTAGAATCCCGGTGTACTCCGGCACGCCGGTATAACTCAGTGATCAAGACCAGGAATGGCAGTTAGGTAAGTCTCTGCTTGGCTCTCATGGCCATCTCCTGCGAAGTCAGCAATCCTAGGTCGATCCGCCTCTTGGCTATGATAGAACCAGGCAAGCCACCTTAGGATGGTGTAGAATGGACTCGTTCTGGGATGGCATGATAGTGCTGCTGATAAAGCAAAACCAGAACCTGGAGGCGATGTTCATGTCCCTCTTCTCAATGGGAGCTCCTGCATCGAACCACCTCGGGGTGGTGTCAGAAATCATCAGAGCCAACCAATCTTTCAAGTCATCCAGGGACTGAACACTCGGCAACTCCACGTAAAAGAGTGCAGAGTGTAGCGGTCTACCTAATATAACATTAATATGTTCGTGTTAAAAAAATCGAACAGATTTTAAAAACCCCGGAGATAGTTACTAAAATAGCTGATCTTCAAGATAAATTTGAAAAAGAAATATGTTCTGATTTTCCTAATGCATTTTGGGATCGTAAAAAGCATATTGTTGATTTACCATACATTGAAGGATTCAATGAACAGGCCATTTCCACCAAAGCAAGACCTATTCAGATGAATCATGAAATGATGGAATTTTGTAAAGAAGAGATCAACACTCTTCTAAAGAACAAAATAATTAGGATTTCCAAATCCCCTTGGAGTTGCTCTGCTTTCTACGTTAACAAAAACGCAGAAAAAGAAAGAGGAGCACCAAGACTTGTAATCAATTACAAGCCTTTAAATTCTGTTTTAAAATGGATCAGGTATCCCATACCCAATAAAAGAGATCTTTTAAAAAGGACTTTTAAAGCCAATATTTACAGTAAATTTGATATGAAGTCAGGATTTTGGCAAATTCAAATTTCTGAGAAAGATAAGTATAAAACTGCTTTCAATGTCCCGTTCGGACAATATGAATGGAATGTAATGCCTTTCGGGCTCAAAAATGCCCCTTCTGAATTCCAGAATATCATGAACTCCATATTCAATGATTATTCCTATATGTCAATAGTTTATATTGATGATGTGTTAATTTTTTCAGAGAACATTGATTCCCATTTCAAGCACCTCAACACATTCTTCAAAGTTGTCAAAAATAATGGTCTAGTTGTCAGTGCTAAGAAAATGGTGTTATTCCAAACTACCATTAGATTTTTGGGCCATGACCTTTACCAAGGCACTTATAAACCTATTTGCAGAGCCATAGAGTTCTCTTCTAAATTTCCAAATGAAATTCTTGACAAAACCCAACTACAGAGGTTTCTAGGAAGTCTTAATTATGTAGCTGATTTTATTCCAAAAGTCAGACAAACTTGTGAACCACTGTATAAGAGGCTTAGGAAAAATCCTGTCCCCTGGACAGTGCTGGATCCTGTGAAGAAGAGGAAAAAGGAGCGGGTATACCTGAGGGCGTTGAGGTCGGATTAGGCAAAGGTGCCTCTGCTGGTAATGAGTCAACATTAACCTCTGGAAAAGTGTCTGCTGGAGTTGCTCTGCTCCTGTTAATCTCCTCTCGAGTGAACTCGGCCTCAATACGCTGAATGTCTATGGAGGATTAAGGGATGACTTCTATATCATTTGTAGAATCCCGGTGTACTCCGGCACGCCGGTATAACTCAGTGATCAAGACCAGGAATGGCAGTTAGGTAAGTCTCTGCTTGGCTCTCATGGCCATCTCCTGCGAAGTCAGCAATCCTAGGTCGATCCGCCTCTTGGCTATGATAGAACCAGGCAAGCCACCTTAGGATGGTGTAGAATGGACTCGTTCTGGGATGGCATGATAGTGCTGCTGATAAAGCAAAACCAGAACCTGGAGGCGATGTTCATGTCCCTCTTCTCAATGGGAGCTCCTGCATCGAACCACCTCGGGGTGGTGTCAGAAATCATCAGAGCCAACCAATCTTTCAAGTCATCCAGGGACTGAACACTCGGCAACTCCACGTAAAAGAGTGCAGAGTGTAGCGGTCTACCTAATATAACATTAATATGTTCGATGTGACACTTCACCTCCTTGCCTCTGACCATGACTGACTTCACCGATCGAAACTCACTTTCCTTCTTCTTGTTCTTAGCCACCAATTCCCCATAAGCAGTGTAAAACTCTCTTACCCAAGATGGAATGTAGAGGTCTCGGAGCCGTGTGAACTGCTCGAATCCATGGTATCGGAGAATGTCAAGCACCTCAGGATGCTTGCCTTCTAGGCCCTCCAAGGATAGTAACTTCTCTTCTATGATGGTTCGTAAACCATCACCTTTCAATTTGTTTAGCAGCCTCGATGGAGGAACTATAGAAAGTGCAGGAGTTATTGAGGGTGCCTGGGTTTGCACTGAGTCTGTAGTCGAAGGAGTAGCAACTGAGGGAGTACTGGCGGCTGTGGATTGAGATATGGTCCGGAGCTCATCCCTTCGGTTAATCAGAGGTTGTTCATCCTCTGGTTCATCAAAATCTTGCTCAATAGCTGCCCCTTTTGTAGCTATATATTTCTTCCTCTTGCCTTTGTCTCCCAGTTGGAGGTCAACCCCTCTCCTCTTTGGAGGGTTTGATCCCCCCTTTTCTGGGGTGGTTCGATTAGATTGGTGTGTACCATATCTGCAAAAGATCAAGAGAAATTAAGAAACCAAGATCACACTCTAGCACAACAAATCTTGATGCAGACAAACTCGCCGATCCAGTCGGCGAGTCACCGAACCGCTTTGGAAAGCTAAGCCTGGATCGCCGATGAGGTTGGATAAACAATTAAGGCAAGTCGGTGATAGGAGAGTCCTTTGAACGAATCACCAACTACTTTCAGCGAGCAAGGGTTTGTATGCCGAAACTTACAATGCATAAAAGTCACAGGGGTGAAAATAAAAAGCAATAAAGAGTACTTTGGGCACTCGGCTTCGGCGACCCATGGCTTCTCACCGAAAGTTATAGATTCAAATATCTAATTTTGACATGAAATTAAATGCGAGATGAAGCAAATAGGCGAACCGCCGAGGGATTTGGCGAGCTCGACTCATCTCGCCGAATGACCTAATGTGCTCATTTTCAACCCATCATCTCGAATTCAACTCCGCAAACCTCAAAATTGAATTCAAAGCACGCACTCATGAAATTTAAACAAGACCCATACTACCCATTACCCCAGAATACTCAGACTTCTCTCAGATTTGCCGAATTTGGCCATTTTGATGATATTTGCTCGTTAGAGTGGTGTCCCCTGCTATATCATTGCACAAATTTTCGACATTTTAGTGGAAACGTGGGCTACTTAGAATTCACCCAATCAATTGAACCACAAGCAATCACAACCCAATGAGATTTCATTCAATTATAACCACAACAAATACGGGCATTTGACGATCAAAGCACTATAGGCAAGATTTTCAAATTGAAATAGACATGTAAACATTCTAATTCTAGCAGAGAAGCCTAGCACACATCAATACGATACTATTATTGCAAAAGAGTTCAAGATTTTCAACAATAAACTCTGGGTTTTAGGACCAACCTTTAATGCCGATTGAAATGCGATTGAAAAGCTACGCGGCAAAGTATTCCAATGTTCCGAGCACCAATCAATAACTAAGATACTAATTGAAAGCAAGGAGATTGAGAGTACTACCTTGGTGTTAGTTTTGAATGTTAAAAAGTGAGGGAAAGTGAATAAGTTCGAATTTTAAGACTTTTGGCCATTATAAACCGTCCAGATCGTGTCCCTTTGGCGACGTTAGTATTGCTCGCCAATCTAATTGGTGATTCACCGAATGGTCTCATATCTCACCGAGTTTTATAGGGCTTCCATTTTACATGAAGGTCCAAATAGTGGACACTAGCGGGATCACTAACCAATTCTGCGATTCGTCAACTGGATCCTTATTTCGCCAACCTGCACTTTTCAACACATTCTTCGTTTTAACCTACAAAATCAACACACCATTATTTAAAAAATCAAACTAAAGCATTTAAAACCTTGGGTTGCCTCCTAAGAAGCACCTTATTTAACGTCGTGGCTCGACGTGAGCTACCAGTCAAACTTCGTCTCTGGGGTTAGACCTAATGCCACTAGGCAACCTGCCTTTACTACTTGGGTAGAGATGAGGCAATGTGTGGTCCAAGAGGTCTTCAATAAACTTGATTGATCTTGAGTGGGAGCCACTCATCTGATTCAGTACCTCCACGCTTTCCCTCATCGCCTCTAGCATTATATCTTGCTCGTGAAGCTTTTGGAGAATGATTAATAGCGTATCCTCGATACGTTTATTTTCATTGCTCCTAGACCTTTCTTGCTCATAAGGAGGTATGTGCCTCCTTTGGCCCTTGCACTGGTTTTCCACCTTTGAGTTTTTGGTGGCCAAGTCGTTCAGCTGAGTTACCAGTGCAGCTAACTTGCAGTCACCTTTGACTCATAGCGAACTTGCCACCACTTCCCTCAGCCATGCTCAGGGTTTCTGCATACAACAACTTAGAGAAAAACAAAACTAAAAATAAAATTAGTAAAACTACAACTATTAAAAATAGAAATTCTACTTAACTAAGAATTCCCAAAAAACACCACTCCCCGGCAGCGGCGCCAATTTGAAGTTTGCGTAATCAAGACACAACTTCTGATGCAAGTGTCTACGATCGTACAATAGTTTAGTAACCCAACCAAGGGTTGGGATCGTCCCTAAAGAGTGGTTTTGAGAATTTTTAGAAAAATAAAATTTCGTTCTAACTAGTCGTAGCTAAAGACATTAACGAGTAAAACATTGTAAATTAAAGGGGGACATAAACGTGTCAATTAACAATGGGGGGAGGGGTTGTCACTAGTAAGTAAGAAAACAGCAAAATCAACAAGGGTTTCTAAGCAATGAAAGGGGATCCTTGGTATGTGATGGGAATATGAGTTAAGCTAGATTATTGGGTACATGCTTTCGATAGAATATTCATATAGTAATTTTAACTAGGCCAAGGTTTAACGGGAATAAGCACTCTCTCGAGCAACTTACCCCGTTTCAAATCCGTTCCTTTCGGACACCCACTTGCCGCATGAAGACCAGCCTATGCCTTACCCACTCACTCTCTCGAGCTGAGTGTGTGGACATGGGACTAGGGTACACTCTTCCGAGCTGAACTTCATGTCGACCCACTCACACTGGCCATCAATCTAGTGGTCTTAGTTTTACGACGTCTCTCTCGAGATGAGTGTGTGGACTTGGGACTAGGGTTCACTCTCTCGAGCTGAACCTCATGTCGACCCACTCACACTGGCCATCAATCTAGTGGTCTTAGTTTTACGACCTCTCTCTCGAGCAAGCCGAAAATACATAAATAAACTTGTATTTGCAACTACAAATTCATTAAATGCTTCGACAACCACTAAATGAAATCACAATTAAACTACGATTAAACTATCCTCAAGCAAGAACCAATAATTACCTTAACCCATATTCGCTAAATCACACCCCAAGAATTGGGGTTTTTAGCCACACATCAAGAGATAGAAATTTATACCTAAATGAGCTTGCATTCAAATGGGTATGAAGATTTAAGTTTTGTTACAGGCCCAAAATGAAAAATCCCAAAGACCTAAGTCTGAATCCTTGGAGATGAAACCCTCTTTTTCTTCAAGTCTTCAAAACCTTCTCAAACTTAGAGAAAAAAAATCAAAAAGTACTATTCTATATGAAAATTATAATAATTGTTCGACTCTTAAATCTACAACTCTAACTAGTATTTATAGCTTTCTCAAATTTGTGCTGCAGTGGATCATTCGGTGTCGTTAGTTGGAATCGCCGATCAACTCGGTGATTCACCCTTTTGTGTAGTTCATCGCCGTCTTGCACCAGGCTCCAGGATCTCCATGCTCTGGGTCATTGGGCAACATGGTACTGCTTCGCAGAACTGCTCGGTGATGCGCCGACTGCTTCTTTTCACCGCCGATTTGCTCCTTTCCTTCAGGGCTTAACAAACTAGAACAAAATGCGAATATGTGATCTATTGGCGACTCACCGAATGGTTCGGCACTTCACAAATCTTCCTTTCTTCGTTCTTTTACCTTTTTTTGCTCCTTTTTGCTCGATCGCGTCCATGCTTTCCCTCATACTTCAAATGCCTGAAACTTAAAGGTTTTTATCAGATATCAAGATAAAATAAGCATTTGAGTACACAATTTCATCAAAATATAGCCCTAAATGAGTCCAATTTGTGGATTCATCAGAATCCCACTATGTGATGCGCCGACTGCTCTTTTTCACCGCCGATTTGCTCCTTTCCTTCAGAGCTCAACAAACTAGAACAAAAGGAAAATATGTGATCTCTTGGCGACTCACCGAATGGTTCAGCACTTCGCAGATCTTCCTTTCTACATTCTTTTAGCTTCTTTTGCTCCTTTTTGCTCGATCGTGTCCATTCTTTCCCTCATACTTCAAATACCTAAAACTTAAAGGTTTTTATCAGATATCAAGATAAAATAAGCATTTGAGGACACAATTTCATCAAATTATAGCCCTAAATGAGTCCAATTTGTGGACTCATCACAAGCCCACTATGTGAAGCACTGACCGATTCAGTGATCTCTTTCAATTCAGAGCCAGGTTGGCAGTATACGTATTTAGTATGAGCAGCTAAATACATATGCTGTCTAAGGCATGGCAAAATTATTTTAATATAGTATTTTAATAATTCCGACATGCTATTTGTATATATTGTTTATTATCATACTTATCATGTTCCTATACTTTGTTTCTATAATTGGTGTGAGGTATTCGTTCTTTCCTAAGAGTATGAGGTATCCGATTAATATCCGGAGCGTACGTTGGTCAGCCGTATTCTAAGGTCGCTGTAGCCAGGAGGGCGTTTAGACCTGTTTGATGGTGGTCCCGTAGCTAAGATGACTCTAAGAAAAGAATTGTTGTAAAACCAAGAGAACCTCCTTTAGAAACTCTGTTTGGATCTTTGATATGTATTTTAATATCATTTATTTACAGACTAGCATGCTGTCTATTATTTTTATACTTGTTAAAACTATTTTTGTCCTGTAAGTCCATTAGATAGTATTTTAAATCATATGGAAAATAACCAAACTATTTTAAATAGCATAAATCTATCTTCACAATCTACTAAGATTGCCAGATTAGAAAATGATTTACAAAACTGGAGCATACCAGAGGAACCTTTTAAAAAGATTTACCATTTAGGTAATTTTAGTTATCTTACTCGTCGCAATATTAAGACTTGTGAATCTACTATTGCTATCAATAATTCTTTAGAAATTATTCGTCTCTTAAAAGATAATGATATAAATCGTTATAAATCTGATTACAATTATTTGCATATTGGTTTAGTGCAAGTTGCTGTTAAGCCTCTCTTTAGAAAAGGTCTCGATATTCCTGTTTGTGTCATCCTTAGAGATGGCAGGTTTTTGAACTTTGATGATTCTATGTTAGGAGTTTTGCAGAGTAACCTTGCTGATGGGCCAGTTTACTTTAATTGCTATCCTAACTTCTCAGTTGACATTAATGATCCTAATGTCATGGATTCTTTGACCCTCAATGTCAAAACCAAAAACTTGAACAGCAAAATCAATACTCGTGAAATAGCTATTATTTACCGAGTTTACTATCGTCTCATGAAAACCCACCTTGCTCCTAAAGCTCGTCATACGAGTATCAGGGGTGAAACTATGCTTATGGAAGCCAATCATGAACATAGTTCTATTTTTGTTCCCCGAACTTTGCAATGGAAAGATATACTCTCCAGTAATGATTGGCGCTTTGAAAACATAGCTCAACCCTTTGCTTCACACTCTGAACGATCCCAAATCGAAAGAGTCATTCAGTTTCCAGATGGTTCTATAGAACTTAAGTTCTTAGACAATCCGGCAAGAAGATCTTCTTCTAATCGAAGGTCGTCTTGGTCCCCTTCTACCTCGTGTCCTTCAAGACCCGTTCCCAGACCACCTTCTTCTTCAAAAACCCTGGAGGAAGTAGATGATGATGATGAAATCGTTTCCGTTACTGACAACAGTAAAGGTAAAGTTACAGGAGTAGACTTTTCAGGTAACATACCCAAAGTATTTTACCAAGATATTCCAGGTAGTCCTACTGCAAGTGAGATGGAACCTCCCAAGGAAAAACCATCATGGTTAACAATGCTCAAGGTAAACAAAACCTTTGAACCCAACTCTGGCATTCTACAAGAGCAATGGACTCATCCTGACAATCAAGTAAAGAGAAAATGGTATGTTTCTTCTTATACTCTTAGGCAAAGAGAATCCTTTAGAGATTTATGGATGAAGGATATGAGAAGAATTGGTTGTGAAATTGAATTCTTCAAATGGTTTGAAATGACTGGTAGGATTGAAAATTGTACTGAGTCATTACAAGTTATCATTAACAAGTGGTACACTGCTTCTAATAAAATTGTCGAATCTATCACCCCTCCTTTGGAAGGAATTAATATTCCTATTGCAGGTACAGTAATCAAAGCTTCTCCCTTCAAAGAGAAAAGTGATAAAGCAGATGGGCCACTAACTTCTGCAGATATTGACAGAGTAGTTGAACAAAACAATTACTCTAACCAAATCCTTCATACTATCTCTAGACAGATAGAAGATACTAAACCTAACCTCAGTGGGAGGCCAACCCCGGCTTCTACCTCTTCTAACCATAACATTGAAACCTATCCAGGATTCAAAATCCCTGAATTTTCTAAAGAAAAATTCCCCAAGCTTTCTGATACTTTTGAAGTAACCGGAAACATCATTGAGAAAATCAATGCACAACTCAACAATTTCAATATCTCTGTAAAAGAGGATAAAACTTCAAAAAAGGTTTCTACCCTTCATGAAGAATCCAATCCTAAAGCCAAAGAGAAATCCAACCTTCTCCAAAAGCTAGCCAGTAGTCGTTTTCACAATATGAAAAACTACCATGATAAACCATCTTTCCCAGACTTACAATATGAAGAAAATGCCTTCTTATCCACTTCCTCTCACGAAGGAAGAAGCATCACAGAATGGAATATTGATGGCCTAGCTGAGCATCAAGTTTACAATAAGCTCCATGAAATGGGTGTTGCTATTACTGCATATAAATTGCGTGGGTCAGCAGATAGAGATGCTGCAAACATGATCATTGCAGGGTTCACAGGAATGCTGAAACATTGGTGGGATAATTATTGCACTGATGAGATCAAGCAACTCATTGTTAATGCTACTGCAACAGAGACAGTTGTAAAAATGGAAGGTAATACACCATCCACTTCTACTATCACAAGAGAAGATGCTTGTGCTACCCTACTCTACCATATTGCCAAGCATTTTATTGGAGAACCAAAATTGTTCCAAGACAGGAGTCTTCAAATCCTAAACAATCTAAGTTGTCCAAACTTAGACAAATTTATCCATTACAAACATGCCTTTCTCAGTAAGGTTATGATTCGCCCAGATTGCAATTTGGATTTCTGGAAAGAACGTTTCATCAGTGGATTACCCCCTCTCTTTGCAGATAAGGTAAGGACAAAAATCCAAGATCGCAATAATGGTAATATTCCTTATGGCAATCTTACTTATGGTGATTTAGTAAGCACCATCAATATTGTAGCTCTTGAGCTTTGCACAGATATTAAACTCAAACATCAGCTCAAGAAAGAACAATCCTCATCCAGAAAGGAACTTGGATGTTTCTGTAGGGATTTTGGTTTTATCACTCCACCAGATAAAATCAATAAAGACAATAAAGAAAAATCCCATAGGAAGAAGTCTCGAAGGAGAGATGATTCTACCAGACCTAAGAAAAAGAAATTTAGGTCTAAGAGACCTAATGATGCCAAAGTAGATGTATGTTGGACTTGTGGCAAAACTGGTCATAAAGCCAATGAATGTCGCTCCAAAACCAAGAAAAAGAAGATTAATCTTCTTAATATCGACGAAGAAACCAAAGGTAAGCTTCTTGCTATTCTTGATGAACCTTTTTCTGAATCTTCAGGTGCATCTGATGATTATAGTGATGACGAAGACATTGATCTTGATTATGATTCAGACGCCAGTCAATCAGGGAAAGATTGTACTTGTACTAAAGCTTTTTGTACTTGTGATAGTACACCCCATATTAGAGTACTTTCTGATCATTCGAAAGAAGCTCTCTTTGATGTCATCCAACACATTAATGATGATGAGGCTAGGAATCGTTTTCTCCTAGAACTCAAAAATCTTCTTCTCAATTCGGATAAACCCAAAACCCGTCCGATAATTGAACCTTTCAGCATGAAGCAGATCATGAATCGATCTGATAAACCTTCTGAACCATCCATCTCAGATCTTCGTCATGAGGTATCTACCCTTAAAGAAGAGATTAAAAACATTAAATCTCGACTTTGTACTATCGAAACCGATATTCAAGTTCCTAAAAGAGCTGCTTTCCATGACCTTGAGTCTAACCAGGGTTCTTCTCACGAAGACCTTGATGACAACATTGGTATTGGTCCTTCCAATATTAATAATGATCATTTAGTTGAGCCTTTTATTACTAATACAGGTAATGACACCTCCTCTTCTGCAGCACCAGGAGTAACGGTAATTTCCTCTATCAGACCTCAGAGTCATCATATACCTGTAAAAATAGTTGTTAGTAAACATTTTGTTATTAACAAAATTGCTTTGCTTGACAGCGGTGCAGATAGGAATTGCATTGTAAAAGGTATTGTTCCAACCAAGTATTTACAAAAAAGTACTTCAAAACTATACTCCGCTACAGGAGAACTTTTGAAAATCAATTATAAGCTTTCTAAAGCTCATATTTGCAATAATGGTATTTGTCTAACAAATGATTTTGTTATTACTGAAGATATCAATGAAGATATCATTCTTGGAATACCTTTTATCACTCAGATAAAACCTTATTTTATTGACCTTGATGGTATTACTGCTACTATTCTTGGAAAAGATTTACATTTTCCTTTTGTCAAAACCCTTTCACAAGATGAAAGTAATTTTGTAAGAGAAAACACTGTTTTCAGGATTAATAACCTTTCACAACATATCACCTTTTTAAAGGATGAAATTCGTGTTAAAAAAATCGAACAGATTTTAAAAACCCCGGAGATAGTTACTAAAATAGCTGATCTTCAAGATAAATTTGAAAAAGAAATATGTTCTGATTTTCCTAATGCATTTTGGGATCGTAAAAATCATATTGTTGATTTACCATACATTGAAGGATTCAATGAACAGGCCATTTCCACCAAAGCAAGACCTATTCAGATGAATCATGAAATGATGGAATTTTGTAAAGAAGAGATCAACACTCTTCTAAAGAACAAAATAATTAGGATTTCCAAATCCCCTTGGAGTTGCTCTGCTTTCTACGTTAACAAAAACGCAGAAAAAGAAAGAGGAGCACCAAGACTTGTAATCAATTACAAGCCTTTAAATTCTGTTTTAAAATGGATCAGGTATCCCATACCCAATAAAAGAGATCTTTTAAAAAGGACTTTTAAAGCCAATATTTACAGTAAATTTGATATGAAGTCAGGATTTTGGCAAATTCAAATTTCTGAGAAAGATAAGTATAAAACTGCTTTCAATGTCCCGTTCGGACAATATGAATGGAATGTAATGCCTTTCGGGCTCAAAAATGCCCCTTCTGAATTCCAGAATATCATGAACTCCATATTCAATGATTATTCCTATATGTCAATAGTTTATATTGATGATGTGTTAATTTTTTCAGAGAACATTGATTCCCATTTCAAGCACCTCAACACATTCTTCAAAGTTGTCAAAAATAATGGTCTAGTTGTCAGTGCTAAGAAAATGGTGTTATTCCAAACTACCATTAGATTTTTGGGCCATGACCTTTACCAAGGCACTTATAAACCTATTTGCAGAGCCATAGAGTTCTCTTCTAAATTTCCAAATGAAATTCCTGACAAAACCCAACTACAGAGGTTTCTAGGAAGTCTTAATTATGTAGCTGATTTTATTCCAAAAGTCAGACAAACTTGTGAACCACTGTATAAGAGGCTTAGGAAAAATCCTGTCACCTGGAGTTCTGAACAAACTCAAGCAGTCATTCAGGTTAAAGCCCTAGTACAAACTATCCCTTGTCTAGGAATCCCTAACCCAGATGCTTTTATGATTGTTGAAACTGACGCTTCTGATGCAGGTTATGGAGGAATTCTTAAACAAAAATTAGACCGTGAGTCTACAGAGCAATTAGTTCGTTTCACATCCGGAATCTGGAATTCCGCACAAAAAAATTATTCTACTGTTAAAAAAGAAATCTTATCTATCGTGCTATGTATCACGAAATTTCAAGATGATCTTATTAATAAAGAATTTTTATTAAGAGTGGATTGTAAATCTGCCAAAGAAATTTTACAAAAAGATGTCAAAAATCTTGTTTCAAAACAAATCTTTGCTAGATGGCAAGCTCTACTATCTAGTTTTGATTTTGAGATTGAATTTATTAAAGGAGAAAACAATTCTCTACCCGATTTTCTAACGCGTGAATTTCTGCAGGGCAAAAATGAGGCCGTTTAGACCAATTACTCCTTCTAAAGGAGACAACAACCTCCCAAAGGCAAAAATGGCTAGACCATTTGTTCATCCCCCACTCACTCCTGCAAAGGCCGAACCTTCGCTAAGACCCGATCTAGCATTTCAAAACAAATTCTCAGCATTAGCTGATTTTCCGAGGCTACCTTGCCCTCCCCAACCAAAGCTTCCAAAGCTCCTTTGTCCACCTCAGCCAAAATTAATCAATCTTAGGCCGACAAGACCTCCTGCTCAAGAAGCATCTCCCAGTTTTGTTCAAACCAAGGAAAGTTATGCTATGAAAGCACCCGAATCCTTTGCCCAAGCCGTTAACCCTGAGTTAACAAGAACTGTCCCCACTAAAACCACTCCAAAAGAAGAATCTTTTGAATTCATTGTCTCACAAGCTTTGCCTCTAATGGCACTCAACAAAGAATACGAAAGTATTGACATTGGTACATTGATTAAACCATGTTACACAGATTTCAACTATGTGGATACTGAAAATCCATTGAAGACCAGGAGATTTTATGAAGCAATTCTTATAGACACAGAATCTATAGAAATTGAGCATTCCAGAGATGCTAACAATTATATCCAATATTCAAGGTTTACTATTAAGAAAATCTTGGACCCATTTGAGTGGTTTGCAGATCACCTCCATACCCCGATTGCATTGACAATGGCTCACAAACCTCAGACCTATAATTGGTATGATTATAAGGCTGCATGGATGAACTTTCTTTATTTAAGGCCAAGACATACTTGGTTCGTGAAGTACTGTTCAAACATCACTAAGGCTACCATTCCCAGATGGTTTTATGAATGGTGGAACTTATTTGGAGGAATTGAGAAGATTCTTCCACAACAATTCCTCAACAGGTTTGAAGAGTTCCAGACCAAGGAAGGAATTTCTACATTACCAGAGCATATTAAATTATGCAAATTTTTTATTCAAAAAAGGATATCTTATATTATTACTTGGAATTTTTCCAAGACTAATATGGATCGTATTCAATATTTGTGTAAGCAAATCCAGGTCAAAGGTTGGGTTCCCAAACAACCAAGCACTAAAGTCCAAGAGAAGGCAAGAACTTCTTCCACCAAGAAGTTATCCAAAGCAGCTCTCAAGCAAAAATTGAAAGAAGCAATGGATAACTTAGACGATTATGATGAAGACCAAATCATGAAGATGATTGAAGATGCTGCTTCTACAGAAAGCAGTAGTGAAGATAATGGCGATATGTGTAATCCTAAAGGTTTAGCCTTGGCTTACATGGAGCCTAATTATGAATAGGAAAAAGGACCCTTGGGGAAAAATAGAGGCAAAGCCGGAATTATTTTTCCTTAGTGGCATTTCACTATTCTAGATTAGCTTTCATGGAAAAGCTACAAGACAAAATACTTTGGGAAAAGCATTTCCATTACCTCTGCTTTTCAAAAGTAGATTCCCACTCAACCGTCCTCAACAAAAGAAGTAAAGCATGTTGTTTCCACTATCTTTTAATGAGGACCCATTTTATTGTCGGCAACATCCTAGCCATCCACATGTATGCCTAAGATACAAAGGCAGTTTCCCATTTCTCCTATATAAGGAGCATTAAGTTTTCTTTTAGAGGCATCAGATAGTTTCCAATACTCTGAAAACCTCTCTCTCTCTCTCTCTTTGTAATCTATTTTCCTATGTTCGGGCCTCATACTCTGATACTGTCATGGAGCCCTGCTCTAACCGAGCAAACTGATCTCTGATGCTCCTGGGAAAAAATCGGGCCAAGAAGGCCTCTGAAAACTCAGTCTATGTGACCGGTGGAGACCCAGCTGGCCTGGTCTCTAAGTATGTACGCCACCACTGCCTGGTGGGACCGTCAAACTGGTAAGCGGTGAAGTCTGCTCCTCTCGACTCCACTAAACCCAAAGTCTGTAGCCGCTCGCGGCAGGTAAGTAAAAATTCGTGGGCATCATCCCCCACTGCCATAGAAAACCTCGGCGGTGATAGTCTAAGGAACACCCCGAGCATCTTCTGCTCCCGTAGTGGCATGACGCCCTCCAAATCGTCAGGCTGAACAATCGGTGCCGCTAGCTGCTGAACAACCGGTACCGCTAGTGTAGGCTGGCCCTGCGGTACTGGAACGGCTGGAGCTGGGGCCTGCTGCATACCCCCAATGGCAGCTAGTATGTGTACGAGCATCGCCTGTATATCTGGAGCTGCCACATGCTCGAACGGTGGCTGGGTTGGTCCCGGGCCTATCGGTTGTTGCTGTGTTGAGCTGCTGGTGGCTCTATCACCGGCTTCGGAATTTGCTTTCGGTCCTGGGCTGGTGGTGTAGCTCTGGCACGACCTCGAGTTCGGCCTCTACCCCTAGCTGGGGCCCTACCACGCGTGCGAGCCATCCCTATAAAAGAGTGGTACAAGTAAGATTTTCAGAAACCGATAAGACACACAATGCACGACAGTGATACAAAAGTGCCACGTTCCTAAAGACATCCTGTAGCCTCCAGAAGATAAGTAACAGACGTCTCCGTACCGATCTGCAGGACTCTACTAGACGTTAGCTCTATACAAGTGAGACCGACGAACCTGGGGCTCTGATACCAATTTGTCACGACCCGATTTATCAAGTCATGATGACACCTACTATAACCCACCAGCAGGTAAGCCAACCCGTAACCCGGAACAACAAGTAATGGGTCTGAGGGTAGAAATTAACCAAGAGTAGGCAAATAACAATATAAACAGGCGGAAGCAAACCAAAAGCATATATACAAATAAAGATCCCACCCAGAACCTGGAAGTCACTAGTACAGAGCTAATACAAAATGAGTACAAGTCCCAAAAGCAGACAACAGACACTGGACTGTCTCGAAAGGAAGAAGACAAGTCTATATATACAGATGGAGACTGAAATAGTACAAAACGCCGTGTGCTCACCCCGGTCTCCATATAAGTCTACTCCAAGCTCGATCAACGCTGGCTACTAGTGCTCGGACCTGCATCACAAAATAGATGCAGAGCGTAGCATGAGTACCAAAACAACAGGTACCCAGTAGGCATCATAAGCCGACTGAGCAAGATAAGCAAAAGTGAACTGAAATGCAAATAAAGGGTCACATCAAGTGCAAAGAGTAGTAAATGTGGGTATGTACACGAGCGTATAGGCAACAAAGACAAGTAATCTAACTAACTCCGCCGGGCTCCCACAAACCCGACGGGTACGCTCGTGCACAATAAAAGAAACCACCTGCACGGACCCCCATAAGCCCGACAGGTGCACCGGCAGTTGAAGTAAAATAATGGATCTAGAAGGTCTATCACAATATTACCAATTTTCGGACTTTTAACTGAACCATTCCCAATTATATTCCAGGATCTCATTACGTCCCGGACTTTAATCGGAATCTCTCCAACCTCCAAAACCTCAACCTACAGATGAGAGTAATCAAGACTAAACTGAAGCTTTAGTGAGGAATTAGGAATACACCACGTGCAAACTGGACCACGGACTCGAACCGGGTACTATAACTAATGAGTCAACCTATATGGGCTGGACCACGGACACGAACCGGGTGCTGTAGCCAAAGATCGAGCACGGGTGAGCTGGACCACGGACTCTAACCGGGTACTGTAGCCAAAACCAAATCACAGGTAAGCTGGACCACGGACTCTAACCGGGTACTGTAGCTAAGCCTGGGCATAAGTAAGCTGGACCACGGACTCTAACTGGGTACTGTAGCCAATAGAAAAGCAGGGCATTATGGATACAAGGTCATAAGCTGAGTTACCGCCTAGCTAAGGCTCAGACTATCAGACTCAAGTCTGCTATATCAGTCTATAAGGAGCTGACCATCCGAAACGACGTCGAAAAAAGTTCTACTGCCCAACGACATCCGAAACCTCGCAAGTCTATGGCAACACTAGTCTAAGCCTACACTAAGGCCAAACATACTTCAAATCAATATTATCATATACACCACAAGGTATGGATGTTCAATAATATCAAGAGACATGCTTTCATAATCCAACACTTTCCCGAAATAAGGTCTAAGGCTGGGATTATAGAAATTTAGCATGCTCGATACCCGAACCCCTCCATACTCAAGAAAATCAATAAACAAATGCCTAAACATGCTCAATCTCACGAGGGAAAGCCATAGCCTACCTGAAAGCCGACCACAAGTGCTCCAACTCACGGTACCGAAGCTTTTCCCCTCCGAACGGTCTCCAAATGCTTCCCCACTAACAAAAGGTTAATCACCTCGTCATTACGAATATGTTGACACTAAAATTATATTTTTCGGAGACGGACCCAAAATCGGGTCTAAAACGGGATTGTGGGACCCACAATTAGAATCCCGAAAACGAATCTGTGAAAACATCCCAAATACCTTACTAAACTAATACCCCAAAATTTAGCACAAATAGATGCCTAAAACATAGCAAATCAGCCACAACAATTAAAATTAGCAGCCCCTTGATCACCAATTTCTGGAAAAACGAGACCCTTCCAACCCAAACAGATTATACCACGACGATCCTTGCGATAAACTCTACAAGTTAGCCTCAAGAATGACTCAAAACGGACCTAAGATGATCAAGATCTAACATTTCAAAATTCAACAACAATTCATTCCGAAAATCACCCTAGCAGTAGCTAAATTCGATTCCTTACCTCAAACGAAGCCTCCCCTCGCGTTCCTGAGATCATTTCTAGATTCCCCACGAAATTCTCTTGAAGTTAGCCTGTT
The DNA here is from genome assembly GCA_036553675.1 of Solanum okadae. Classification (NCBI taxonomy): domain Eukaryota; kingdom Viridiplantae; phylum Streptophyta; class Magnoliopsida; order Solanales; family Solanaceae; genus Solanum; species Solanum okadae. The sequence continues at coordinate 31,610,470 of CM071682.1, forward strand.
GAATCACTTAATTCGGGCTTAAAATGGAGGAGAAATCTTATGTTGAACATGTGAAAGAAATAATGGACGAAATTCGTCCTAAAATCTGGAAATTTCCAGATTTCCATCCGCTGCCACGTGGCGTCGCGTGGCTCTGCCACATCACCACCGCGTTAGAATTCTACAACCCTTCAAACTTAAATTTTGATTTTTCGGACTCGTTCGGAGTCGGAAAAATACAAACCATATATGGAATCTGATTGAAAATGATATTTTGGACTCAACGGTGAAGGCGGAATTTCCATTTGGAGATCGCTTCGATGAAAAGTGGGTCCCACACCCAGTATCGTTTTGAGCCAGATTCCACAACTGCCATCTAAAGCCTCGGGAAGTGAACAAAGGGTTGTTCTAGACCAAAATCGATATTCCGAAGCTAACCTAGCTGTCAGAATTTTCATCTGAGCACGTCTTCCAAGAAAGTTGACCAAACTCAACTTTTCAAGTTATAAAATCTCAAAAACAGGGAAACGGGCCTAAAACCCAAACGAACGACCAGGCGACCGAACAGTCAGTGCCAGCAAGTCATAAATGACTTGGGGTCGCTATAGGAATGCTCTAAACGAGGGAAAGAATACTTTAATTTAAAAATGACCTGGAGGGTCATTACAGGTGGGTTCAATCTCCTTTGATATTCAACACTCGGTTTACAATCACTATCAAGCAGAATTTTGTGAGTGCAAATGCCTGGAGGAATGTCCACTATGTCAACGATCGTCCAACCTATAGCTATTATATGCCTTCTCAACACCTCCAGGAGCAATTTTACCTTCCATTCAAGCAAGTCAGCTGCAATGATAACCGGTAAGATGTTAATTACCCCCAAGAAAGCATATCGGAGATGGGAGCGAAGTACTTTAAACTCCAGACTCAGTGGTTCTTTTATTGATGGCTTTGCGGGAGGACTTTCTTGATTTTTTAGATCAATGTCCAACTTTAATGGAGTCTTTGAATATTCCCCCATGCCTGAAAGAGCTACTACTACCTCTTCTTAGCCTTGAATTTCGAACTCATCATTGTTAGCAAGAACGGCCTCGACTTGTTCACTCATACACATCAGATGGCTCACACTAGCCACCGCCTCATCAATAACATCAACAGTAGAAACCACATGAATATCACTTGGATGTTCCATTGACTTACACACATTAAAGGTTACTTCATCTTCTTTCAGTCGGAACTTTAGTTCTCGGCTTTTTAGATCCACCAATGCTCTCCCGATTGCCAAGAATGGTCTTCCCAAAATGATGGGAATTTCAGCATCTATTTCACAGTCGAGAATGACAAAATCAACCAGAAAAATGAATCGGTCAACCTTCACCAAGATGTCATATAGTATCCCCACAAGATGTTTAATTGATTGGTCCGCCATCAAGAGTCTCATTGTTGTGGCTTTTGATTTTCATATAGAATAGTACTTTTTGATATTTTTGCTCTAAGTTTGAGAGGGTTTTGAAGACTTGAAGTTCCAAAGGGTTTCATCTTCAAGATTTGGATTTGGCTCTCTTGGATTCTTTAGTTTTGGACTGTATCAAGGCTTAAATCTTTATACCCAGTTGAATGCAAGCTCAATTTGGTATAAATTTCTATCTCTTATACATATGTGGCTAAAAACCCCAATTCTTGGGGTGTGATTTAGTGAATATGAGTTAAGATAATTGTTAGGTCTTGCTTGCTGATAGTCTATTCGTAGTTTAAATGTGATTTCGTTTAGTGGTTGTTGATGAATTTTATGAATTTATAGTTGCAAATACAAGTTTATTTATGGGTTTTTGACTTGCTCGAGAGAGGGGTCGTAAAACTAAGATCACTAGATTGATGGCCAGTGTGAGTGGGTTGACATGAACTTAAGCTCGAGAGAGTGAATCCTAGTCCCATGTCCACACACTCAGCTCGAGAGAGTGAGTGGGTTAAGATGTAGGATGGTCTTCATGCGGCAAGTGGGTGTCCGAGAGGAACACATTTGAAATAGGGTAAGTTTCTCTAGAGAGAGCTTATCCCCCTTAAACTCTAGCCTAGTCACAATTATTCTATGAATCTTCTATCGAATGCATGTACCCAATAATCTAGCTTAACACATATTCCCGTCACATCCCAAGGATCCCCTCTCATTACTTAGAAATCCTTGTTTATTTTGCTGTTTTTACTTACTAGTGACAAAACCCCCCATTGTTAATTGACAGTCTTGTGTCCTTCTTTAATTTATAATGTTTTTAATCGTTAATGTCTTTAGCTACGACTAGTTAGAAATAAGTTTTATTTTTCTATTAATTCTCAAAACCACTCTCTTGGGAACAATCCCAACACTTGGTTGGGTTACTAAACTATTGTACGATCGTAGACACTTTCATCAAAAGTTGTGTCTTAATTACACAAACATCAAAATGGCGCCGCTGCCGGGGAGTGGTGTTATTTAGGAATTCTTAGTTAAGTAGAATTTCTATTTTTAATAGTTGTATTTACTAACTTAATTTTTAGTTTTGTTTTGATTGTTAGAGTTTTGAAACAAGGGAGTAAAACTTATCGAGCAGTACTTGCAAGCTAATGGAGTTGCCGTCATTAGAAGGAATGATGTTCTGAGATATGATCCTAACTTTTAGGCAATCGGAAGGCGTACAGCTTCATGAGGTATGGCTGAGGTTTAAAACACTTCTGGGTCAATGCCTTACTCACGGAATCCCCGAAAGAGTCATTTTGGAATCTTTCTACCGATGTCTTAGTTTGGGAAACAGAATGATGGCTGATCAAATTACCTTGAGTAGTCTAGTACGACAACCATATGTGGAAGCAGCCAAATTGCTAGACAACTTAACTGAGCCAGATCAGGAAATGAAAGGAGAGATTTCAACTTAGTGATCCTGCTAACTCAGTTAGATGAGCTGACAAAGAAAATTGAGGATCTTGAAGTCCAGTGCAACAAGAAAGAGCGCTACATTCCTCCTCATGAACGAAGGAGAATTAAGAACAATGAGGATGGACAGAACAAAGAAATGCTCACACTTCTACTCTAGAAATGTAGTGAGCAACATAGGGTACTGGAGGAGCTCAGGGAAAATGTATCGTTGTTGAACCAGATGACGACCTCCCATGCTATGCTCATTGAACTACTAGGTTCTCAAATGGATAAAGTGGTGACTGAACTCTATCCGAATTTTAAAGAAGGATTGCCTGATGAAGTTTAGGCAAACCACACCATTGGAGCATAAGTGTTAACTTGCGTCGTTCCACTACGTTAACTAAGGCGCTGTTTAGGAGGCAACCCAAAACCCTTAAATGTTTGTAATTTGTTATTTTTGAAATAAAGGTGTTTTGATTTTGTAGGATTGGGCATGAAAAGTTTGTGAAAAGTACATAATGAAGCACACAAGTCCAATTGGCGAATCACCGACTAGATCGGCGACCCCAAGAAAGATCGACGTTTGGATCCTCACTTTGACTGAGGTTCCTATAAAACTCGGTGAGGTAGATAAACATTCGGTGGATCGCCGAGCAGCGGAGCGAATTCAACTAATGTCGCCGAATGGGTGAGATCTGGATGGTTTTTATAAAGCCACGGGTTTTGACTTTCAACCTTTTTTTCATATTCTCTCATTCTCGGTTTTCGTAAAATCACACCTACTTAGTATTTTCAAAATTTTCGTGTCTCGTGAGTATTTTAGCTGAATTAGTAGTGCTTGGATTTGTACTAATCTGCTGCCTAGCATCACAGTCTTGACTTAATTTGCCTAAAAGGTTGGTTCTCCAAACCCTGCATTTAATTGTGATATTTATACTCTCATTGTAAGTAATTTTATCCTATGTCGTGTACTGTGCGTTTCTGATAAAATTAGACTATTCAAGTGCTTTTTTTTATGCGCGAATCCAACCCGTCTGCTTTGAATTTTGGAATCCCGTTCTGATAATTTAGCATGAATGAAATTTTATGAGGTGCGCCTGCATACTGTTTAAGTTGGGCAAAGGTCAGGAAAAATGGTAAGCTTAATTGTACTACTGCATACTTTGATTTCATTTTTGAGGGTTGCGGGGTTAAAGTCGAGAAGATAGGTTGGAAATAGGCACGTCTGGCCGTTTGGCGAGTTGGGTCGAGCTCGCCAAACCACTCAGCGGTTTAATTTCATTCTACTCATGATTTGGATTCTATAACTTTCGGCGAGAAGTCTTTAGATGTCAAAAGCCTTCGGCGACTCGGCAAAAGTCTCCTTGATCGCCTTTTGTCTGCACCCATGAACCTTTATTGCACTGTATCTTTCGGCGGATAAAACCCTGTTCGCCGAAAGTAGTTGATAACTCACCAAAAGGATTTTCTCATCGCTAACTTGTTAACATTCTTGAGCCAACTCCTTTCGGCGAGCTTGGCCTAGCTCGCAAAAGCAACTTGGCGATTCGCTGATCTGATCGACGAGTTTTTCTTCAATTGTGTCCCCATGAATTTGATTTAGTCGTTTTAAACTTCTTCCCAATTCTTTGCATAAATGTCTAGATACAAAGTTGCAGGAAGAAGCAGACCACTTCAAGGTAAAACAAAAGGGATTACAATCAACGAGGATGCAGCTGCATCCAGAAGCAAGGTTGCTAAACTTTCCCCAACTGGTGGAAAAGGAAAGGGCAAAGACAAGACCCTTGAATTATCAGATGTAAGCACTGCCAGTGATGGCTTTTATAGAAATGACCCCAACCAATCTGAAAGCGAAGGTGTGGTTTCTGATGAGGATGATCTGTTAATAGCACAATGGGCTGAGCGGCGAACGAAGAAGTTGAATGATTCATCCAGGGTTAAGGCTCCCCATCCCACCACCACTACACCTCTAGTTCTAGAACATGCAATGGTATTAGCGCCTCCAGTACAGGGTCCCCCTCCTAAGTCAATGAATCGAGTAAAGGCTGAGGGGCTGAGAACAATTTTGGAGAAAAAACGTCTGTCCATAGACGGGGTTATAGCAGGCACCTAGAGATAATGGAGTGCCTGAGGTACCACAGGTTCCAAATCTTCACTAACCACGTGACCCTTATATTCCAAACTAGGTAACAGAATTCTACAGTGCATACAGTGCACTAATACCCCATAAAAAGCAGCTAGCAAGAGCCTTTAAAGAAGTTGACTATGTGGTTATCAGAGGCAGGAGGGTGAAGTGTGATAGTGAGGAAATCAACGCAGTCTTAGGCATATCCACGAATATTGGGGATCACTGCCAGCACTAGAACAAATAAGCTGGATGAGATGAAAAAAGTTGTTAGCCCCACTAATTTCAAATGAGACTCCAAAGTGGTTGGCAGAAGGAGTTCCGATTGAAAAGAAAACACTAAACATCGCCACAAGGTTCTTGTTCGGTTTTATCAACAACATAATTATGCCATCCCAGAATGAGTCGATCCTTCGCCTTGCCAAGGCAACTTGCCTGGGTTGTATCATAGAGGAGACTCAAAAAAACTTGGGTACAATCATTGCTTCAGAGATACTCATCCGTACAAGGCAGAGCCGAACCTCACTTCCATTCCCAGTCTTGATCACAAAATTATGTAAACGAGCCCGGGTGCCTCGGGATGCCAAGAAGGATGTGGAAGTGATTCCCACAACCTCTATTGATATCCAAAGGATCGAAGCTGAGTACCTTAAGAATCAAGCAAAAAGGAAGAAAGCAGCGTCGGTGGAGTTAGTAAACACAGAATCATCGCCTACAGAGGCACCCTGCCCACTCCGGCCTCTGGGCCTTCAGGTATATCCATTTCCACTGCTACTCCCGCTGATACTCTAGGTTCTTCTGCTACTGCACGGTCTCCAAGACCCACTACTGTTGCTCCTGTTTCCTAACTTCCACTCACCCAGTCTTCCCTACTTCGGATGGGACAACTGGCCCTTTCTGCTAAACGTTGGGCTACTAGTCTAGAGGCCTCTATTCCAGGCATGATCCAGATTGCCCTAACTGATGCTGTGACACCTCTGAGCACTACCATTGATGCCGTAGTGGCCATGATAGCGGTGTGTGAGCACAACCAGGGGACCACAGAGGAGGTGATGGCTTTAAAAGCTACCATTGCTAAACTGTGAAAAGATGTAGACCACCTGAAGTCCACCGATGTGTCCATGGTCTTTGGAACAATAAAGATTCCAGACGTGCCTGAGATGCCTCAGACCACTACTGGACATGGGGATAGAGCGAGGCAGATAGCCGATCTTGAGTCAGAAGTAGAGACTGATGAGATATGCATGAGGAGACTGAGAAAACTACAGATGAAGACCTGACCGAGACAGAAGCAATTATGATAGATACTGCTGTGTAAGCTTCCTTAGTACATGTTGCTGGATCCAGTGGAGCTAGTCCTTCTGGGGGTCACTCCGGGCACTGAAACCCAGATAGATGGAGCGACCAATTAGCCAGGATCCCGTCTTTACCTCCCTCTCTGTGTTTCTTTATTTTACCTTTTGGATTCTGCATTATTTACATTTGAGGGTAAATTGCTTTTATTTGTGGTGGGGTGAGACCCACCTTTGTTTGCAATTTGATGTTCGTATGCTGTTTATATTTGGGTTGTTCTGTTTAAAATTGTGTTAATATTGCTTTTCTGTGGATGTTTGAGTTTGTGGCTCCTTTCATTTTTAAATTACAAAATGATTTTGACCCATCCAAAATTTTTTGCCACCTCTCATGTGTTGAATGTGGCTGTTCTTTTGCAAAATTTGAGTCTCGATCTCGATCAATACCGTTGACTTGAATAGTGCTCTCAATCAAACGAATAGGAATGCGCAGCTACGATGAGGCCAAATGAAGTTGCATAGACAATATGTGAACTCTTTGTGTCTCTTTATGGTTAGCCATTTATCAAATCGATTCTCTTGTGATGACCATTACACACTAGTAAAAGTGTGGAGTCTTGTTTGACTTAAGTGTCGATGCCTTGTGTGATATGCTTACCTGGAATCATGTATGACAACACATAGAATTTGCCCTGTTGGTCCGGTTAACTAAGTAAGACTTTCTCTTGATATGATCTTAGGCAACTTCGAAGAGTGTGAACCAATTTGACATATACCTCTTTTGTGACCTACCTTGTGAGCGTGTGATTCTCTGTTGAACACCCTTTGAGCCTTACCCTTCTTTGGAAGAAACTTGATGAAAACTAGAACTTTCTTAATCCATTACCTATAATCCTCTTGAATTGTGGTTAGTTGAATAGCCAACCTAGGCTAAAAGCCTAAGTTGGGGGTGTGGTGAAAAGATAAGGGCAAGTCAAGAAGTGCAAGGAAAGGCTCCTCTTACCCATGGTTTTAAGAAAAATGGAACCCGTCCATATAAAAAAAAGAATGAAAAATAAAGTTGTGGAATAAAGTACAAAAGAGATGGGATTCCCAAACAATCCATGGGAAGCGAATATTAGGATGACCTATGATGCACTAATGAAAATGATGAAGGAAAAAGAAAGGAAGTGTTGAAAGCACCACATTTCATGAGAATAAAAGTCACTGAGCGAAAATGACCATACCTTTACACTCAGCCCCGTTACAAGCCTTGTTAAGACCTTTGTGATCTTGAGAAAGTCGAAACAAATGTTGATTGGAAAATACGGGCAAACCTATGGGTGAAAGCATGCATTGTGTTCATCTTTGTGAGTGTGAGCGTTGTATCTGATTCCTGAACTTTAAATTGATTATACCTTTGCGTGTGAAAACGGAATCATCATTTGTGTGAGGGCATTCAAAAGCTTTTGTTGAGCTTGAACTTGCATTTGAAGCAAGTATTGTGAACTTGAGAATCTTTGGAAATGGTGTGTCACAACTTGAATCTTTGAGTACATAATTGATCCTTGCATAAGTAAATTGAGTCTTGTTGTGTGCACTCATGATTGAGTGTTGTGTAGCACTGTTCGAGACACCCTTTTTGAATGGCTGAACTTAATTTTGCTTGAGGACAAGAAAAAGTTTAAGTTGGGGGTGTTGATGAGTCCACAAATTGGACTCATTTAGGGCTATATTTTAATAGAAATTGTGTCCTCAAATGCTTATTTTATCTCAATATCTGATGAAAACCCTTAAGTTTCAAGTATTTGAAGTTAGAAGGAAAGCATGGACACTACGTCACAAAAAGGAATGAAAAGGATGAAAAGAATGAAGAAATGAAGGCCTGAGGATTGCCGATTCCACTTGGCGAGTCGCCGAAGGGTCTTACTTCGCCTTTTGTTCTTGTGTGCTGAGCCCTAAAGGAAAGGATCAAGTCGGTGGAAAAAGGGAGCAGTTGGCGTATCGCCGAGAAGTTCCTCGAAGCAGTACCATGTTGCCCAATGACCCAGAGCACAACGATGCTGAAGGATGGTGCAAGACAGTGATGAACTACACCAAAAGGTGAATCGCCGAGTTGATCGGCGATTCCGACTAACGACGCCAAATGATCCGCTGTAGCACAAATCTGTGAACACTATAACTACTAGTTAGAGTTGTAGTTTTAAGAGTCGAACAATTATTATAATTTCCATATAGAATAGTACTTTTTGATATTCTTGCTCTAAGTTTAAGAGGATTTTGAAAGCTTGAAGTTCCAGAGGGTTTCATCTTCAAGATTTGGATTTGGGTCTTTTGGATTCTTCAGTTTTGGCCTGTATCAAGACTTAAATCTTCATACCCAGTTGAATGCAAGCTCAATTTGGTATAAATTTCTATCTCTTATACATATGTGGCCAAAACCCCCAATTCTTGGGGTATAATTTAGGGAATAAGGGCTAAGATAATTGTTGGGTCTTGCTTGCTGATAGTCTATTCGTAGTTTAAATGTGATTTTCTTTAGTGGTTGTGGATGAATTTAATGAATTTGTAGTTGCAAATACAATTTTATTTATGTGTTTTCGGTTTGCTCGAGAGACAAATTGTAAAACTAAGATCACTAGATTGATGGCCAGTGTGAGTGGGTCGACATGTGGTTCAGCTCGAGAGAGTGAATCCTAGTCCCATGTCCACACAATCAGCTCGAGAGAGTGAGTGGGTTAAGGCGTAGACTGGTCTTCATGCAGCAAGTGGGTGTTCGAGAGGAACACATTTGAAACGGGGTAAGTTACTCGAGAGAGAGCTAATCCTTCTTAAAGTCTAGCCTAGTCACAATTATTCTATGAATCTTTTATCGAAAGCATGTACCCAATAATCTAGCTTAACCCGTATTCCCGTCACATCCCAAGGATCCCCTCTCATTACTTAGAAATCCTTGTTTATTTTGTTGGTTTTACTTACTAGTGACAAAACCCCCTATTGTTAATTGACATTCATGTGTCCCCCTTCAATTTACAATGTTTTTAATCGTTAATGTCTTTAGCTACGACTAGTTAGAAATAAATTTTATTTTATTTTACTATTAATTCTCAAAACCACTCTCTTAGGAACGATCCCAACCCTTGGTTGGGTTACTAAACTATTGATTACACAAACATCAAGTAGCAATCACATCAATATTGTACTTGACAGGGCTATAGGTGTTGCGCATGCATATGATGGTTTGGCTACAGTGCAGTCCCTAGATGATTTAAAGGGCTGGCTTACGCCCTTGATTTTTGATACCACCCCGAGGTGGATTGAGGCAGAAGCTCCCATCAAGAAGAAGGACTTGAATGTTGCCGCTCGATACTGGTTTGGGTTCATCAACAACTGTATCATGCCTTCGCAGAATGAGTCCATCCTTTGCCACCCAAAGACGACTTGTCTCAAATCTATAATAGCCCGAAAGAGCATTAACTTGGGACTCATCATTGAGCAGGATATGACATGAGGGCCAAGCAGCACCAGACGTCCTTTCCCTTTCTGGTCCTGATTAAAGAGTCGTGCCAGCGTGCTGGAGTTCCTTGTGATGAGATGAGGGATATCGAGGTCACTCCTACATCTTCCACTGATATCCGGCACATTGAGGCCGAGTACACTCGGGAGGAGGCAGACATGAGGAGAGCAGCTCTGGTGGATGCATCCGTGGAGGTGGATGGTTATTCTATACCTGCAGAGGAATCTTTGCCTACTCCGGCCTCCGGGCCTTCAGGTGCTTCCACTTCCTCCTAGCCTCCTAGTTCTTCCGTTGCTTCCCAGCCCACCAAGATCACTCAGGCCGTGATCCTGAAGATATGGCACTTAGCCAATTCTACTGATGTATGGGCTATCTGGTTAGAGGTTGCGGTACCTTGGATGATTGAGAGTGCCATCCTAGCTGTACTAACACCCCCCTGAGTATCTATTAACACTCTCACTGTGAGAGTAGAGACCTGTTAAAGTCGACTGGGGGCTACTTCAAAGGTGACGGGTTTGAAAGCCGAGGTTGCTGATTTGAGAAAGGATGTGGAATACATGAAGTCCACAGACTTCACATCACTTTTGGAGGAAGCTAATGATATGGATGTCCCGGCTACTTCTAAGATTCCTCCAGCCACCATCGGAGACGTGCCGATAGATGATGTGGCAGTTGATGAGTCGGAGGTAGAGACCGATGATGAGCAGATAGAGGTGCCAGAGGAGAACATCAATAGAGACCTGCCAGACCTAGAGAAGACGATTGTACAGTCGGTGATCCAGACATCGCTGACAGAGACGTCCATGGTAGGCCCTAGTGGAGCCGGTAGTACTGATGTTGCACCGAGCACTGATGCCCAGATAGATGGAGCAACTGTGTAGACAAGACTTCTTCTTTACTTCCCTCTGTCATTTTTATTGACTTTTTAGTGTTTTGTTGCATTTGAGGACAACTGCCTTTTTATTTGTAGTGGGGTGAGGTATTTCCATACCTACGTCGTGTGATTACTTTTTTTTATATATTGGGTTTTGTGCTAAAAATTGTGTTGTTGATTTCTATTTTGTGGATGTTTGAGCTTATGGATCCTTGTTTTGAATGAAAATGGATTTTTGACCCTTTTGAAAATTAATTTGCCACCTCTTGTTGTGTTTGATTGTGGTTGTTCTTTTGCAAATTTGAGTATCAGTAATGATCAATACCGATGACTTGAATAGTGCTCTTAATCGAACAAAAATGAATGAGCAACTACGATGAGGCCAAATGAAGTTGCATAGATAATATGTAAACTTTTTGCATCTCGTTGTGAGTAGCCAATTATCGAATGAGTCTCTTGTGATGAACATTGCACACTAGTGAAAGTGTTGACTCTTGTTTGATATTGGTGCCAATGCCTTGTGTGGTTAGCTTACCGTGAACCTTGTGTGATGATACCTAGAATTTGCCCCGTTGGTCCGGTTGACTAAGTGATGCAAGCTCTTGAAATGATCTTAGGCAACAACTTTGAAGAGTGAAACAATTTGACAATATACCTCTTTTGTGGCCAACCTTGTGAGTGTGTGAACTTTGGTTGAACCGTCTTTGAGCCTTATCCTTTTCTTGGAAGAAACTTGAGCAAATAAGACCTTTCTTTATCAATTCACCCATAATACTCATCAAGTGTGATTTGTTTGAATAGCCAACTTAGGCCAAAAGCCTAAGTTGGGTGTGTGGTGGAAAGGAGAAGGTAAATCAAGAAGTGTGAAGAAATCCCCCTATATCCATGTTTGTGAAAAATATAGAACCACTCCATACAAAAAAAAAGAATAAGAATGAAAAAGTTGTGAAAATTACAAAAGAAATAGGGTGTTCGGTATTCCATGAGAAGTGAATAATGGGGAGATGTTTGAGCATGAGTGAAAATGTTGAGGAAAAGGAAAGAAAGTGATGTTCATACCACATTTCATGAGGATAGCCGCCATTGAGCCTAAATGACCATACCGTTACAGTCAGCCCTGTTACAAGCCTTGAAAAATACCTTTTTGATCTTGAGTGAGCTGAAGCGATTGTTGATTGGAAAATAAGGGCAAACCTATGGGTGAAGTCATGCATGTGTTCATCTTTGTGAGTGTGAGAGTTGTATATGATTCCGGGGCTATAAAGTGTTGAACCATTGTGTATAAATATGGAATCATCTTTGTTGTGAGGGCATTTGAGAACCTTTGTTGAGCTTGAAGTTGCATTTGAAGCAAGTAATGTGAACTTGAGAATCTTTGATAATGGTGAGTCACAACTTTAATCTTTCAGTGCACAATTGATCCTTGCATGAGTAAGTTGAGTCTTGTTATGTGTATTCATGATTGGGTCTTTTGTAGCACTATTTGAGACGTCCTTTTTGAACTGATGAACTTGAGTTTTACTTGAGGACAAGCAAAAGTTTAAGTTGGGGTTGTTGATGAGTTCGAGATTTGGACTCATTTAGGGCTTTATTTATATAGACTTAGTGTCCTCAAATGCTTATTTTGTGCTAATAAATAATGTAAAACCCTTGATTTCCAGATATATGGATTGAGGAACGAAGCAAGGACACTAATTTGCAAAAAGGAACAAAACAAGCTTAAAGAATGAAGAAAGGCAAGCCTGGTGATCGCCATGTCCACTTGGTGAGTCGCCGAATGGCTACTTGACCGCCTAAAGTTCCAGTGTGCCAAGCCCTGAAGGAAAGAACCAAGTTGGCGAGAGAAAGGAGCAATCAGCGGATCACCAAGTTGTTCCGTGATGCAAAGTTAGATCTCCCAAAGTTACAGACCTTGAGGTTGCTGAATGCCAAGGCAGAAGGGAGATAGAATGACCAAAGGGCGGATCGCCGAGTGGTTCGGCGATCCCAACTTACTTTGCCGAGTGACTCTTTACAACACATTTTTGGCGACTATAAATACAGTTTTGAACATTTAGTTTAGTAACTGAGATCATAATACCTTAGTCTATTATTAAGTTTTGAATGGGGAGACAAGTTTTCTCTAGTTTTCCTTAGCTTTGAAGAATTGAAGTTTTTTCACTTTTGTGAAATTGGAAGTGGGTCTTTAAGATTCTTCAAATTGGAACATTGTAAAGACGTAATCAATCTTACATAGTTGATGGAAACTCAATTTGATAACGATTTTTATCTTTTATGATGTCTAGCTAAAACCCCAATTCTTGTGTTGTGATTATGTGATTTTGGGCTGATTTAGTTTATGGGTATTGCTAATTGTTAGTTTAAATGCTATTTAGAAGTGAGTTCAATCATTAATTGTGGTTTAATTTAAGACTTGTAGTTGTAAATGTAGTTCTACCCTTGTGTTTTTGGATTGCTCGAGAGAGAGGTTTTACAACTAAGATTATTGATTGATGTCTATGGGTATTGGGTTGTCATGGGTTCAGCTCGAGAGAGTGAATCCTAAACCCATTTTCACACATTCAGCTCGAGAGAGTGAATGGACTAAGTTGTGGGTTGTTCTTATTTCGCATGATTGTTGATGTTTGAGAGAAATCAACTTGATCGGGGTAAATTGTTCGAGAGAAAGTTTACCTCCTCTATAGTCTAATAGTTATTTTCTAATAGTTGCAATTACCCATCTGTCTATATTAGCCTATAACTGAATCGCATCCCAAGAACCCGTCTCACTATTGTTAATTCGTATTGTTTATTTCTGTTTGTAGTTGATAATTTCAAACCAAAACCCCCATTTGACATTCATGTCACCCCCAAATTTGAATGATGTCTTTATTCGACAATTGTTATTCCTATGATTGATTTGATCATGTTCATACTTTCCTATTGAATCTTAAACACGTACCGCTCCCTATGGGATTCGATCCCAACTCATTTAGTTGGGTTTTTTACTGATTAATGACTGTTGACACTTAGAATTACATGAAGTGTCTTTGAAACGTTATTAATCAATACTCCACAATTGGCTGGTAATAAATTTCTTTATTATGTTTCTTTCATTGATGACTTTAGAAAAGTTACATGGTTATTTCCTATGAGTTCCAAAATGAGGCTTATACCATTGTTATGCTTTAAAACTCAGGTCAAGAAATTCTTTGAGTGTCATATAAAAGTGGTACAATCTGACTGGGGTGGCGAATTGTAACACCTCAGAAGTTCATAACCTTGTTGGGATTGGACAAGTTGTAGAAAGTTGTTGGTGCACTAGTTCCATGAGCCCATGTATGGACCGTAGAAGGTTGTGTGGGCCTTAAGAACCAATCGTGGTTTGAGTCCTAGAAGTTGGGAATGTTAAGCCTCAAACGAGTTTCTACGGAACAACAGGACGATCTGTAGACTGGACAACAACTTGTAGGAGAGGCTAGAGGATGGGCTTTCAGACTTAGTGAAATTTTGACTCAAAGTCCTACTGATGGATTGAACGGATCGTACAAGGAACTACGATCCGTAGTTTCTGGTTCGTGGTTGGTCTTCAGGAAGTTGAGTTTCTGAATGTGATTCCATGAGCCAACATGATGGCTCATGATAATTGTTATGTACCGTAGAAAGTGGTCCATGGTTCATGATTAATAAGTTGAAGTTCATGTAGTCTTTATATGGTTGACCAGATCCGTAGAAGTTTATATGGACCATACATGGTGTCCATAGAGTGATTAGGTGGTTTTTAAATGGGTTAGTTTGGTCTTTTCTCACCCCTTCTAAGCCTAAACTCCAACTTTTTTCCACCTAACTAAGGTTTTTTTCAGTTTAATTTGACCCTAATACTCTAATAATCACTCCCAAGACTTAGACCAAGGATCCAAGGGGAGAAAGCTTCAACGTCTTCTTTAAGTTCTTCAAAAACATCATTCTGGGTATGTAAGGCTATTCATAGTGTTGGACTAAGTTCATCCTCACGCCTTACATCTAAATTTAATCAGTTAAGAGTTAAATTTAGGGTTCTACCCAAAATTCCATGAGTTCCTGAATTTGGTTCAAGTTCTGATTTCTTGAGTATTGAGATTATGCTACTTTATGCATTAGATTTCTTGAGTTCTTGTTCATGATTATACTATCACATGAACCATAGTTTTTTTTTGAGATTTTGTTAAAGACTTTGTGCAATTATGTCCATGCATTGATTTTGGGTTTAAAGAATCCAAGAGTAGTTTGAAACCTCATTGAGAATAGTTTTACGAGGACTCTAATGATCCCAAATATATTATTTTTACATTGAGAAAGAAAATGTTAGTTTTAAGAAGAGCATAAATAGTTTTTAGAAGCATTTCAGTCAATTAAAGTACAATTCAGTTATCCATTAAAGAGGGTCTTTTGAGTACTAACTCAACCCAATGAGTACCTTTATATGAGCATTATTATCTTTTTTTTTGGAGTATTATTTAGCAACAATTTGGGTAAGAGTTAAGATAACTCAATCCTATAACCTATGATGCTAACATAGATAGGATCGTATCGAATTCTGTGCGACTCCTCACATATCTTTAGCAGGCTTTTTAGTTGATCCATAAGTTAAAGTTGCTTTCTATACTTAGGCAATGTATAGGATGGCTCTGGAAGCGTGAGTAGGACGTTGTATCATCACGGAGCTCATAGTGATGGTTGTTGGTCAGACAAACTCCCCAAGAAAGTAAAGTATATTTATATATATCAGTATTTATTATCATTGCACATTTTACTGTAAATGTTGTAAATTGGATGTCCACACTAATATGTTAAGTGTTTGTAAGATTAATAGACACATAAAATTATAAGTGGTGTATACTAATTAGCCATATAATATAAGATATCCATGTATCACACTTTGGGCACCAAATATATCATATGGCAAATTAGTATACACCACTTAGCATTTTGTATGTGTATTAATCTTACAACACTTAACATATTAGTGTGGACATCCAATTTACAACAGCAAAGCCTAAATGTTTTTTTACTTCATTTTCATGCTTTGCTTAAGTTGAGTTAATTTCAGTGTATTAGTTCAGTATATGTTTCCTTCATCTTTAATACATACCATAAATTCCATGTACTAATATCATTCGATGTTGCATCATTTTATGATGTAGATATAGGTATTCATAATCATCAAGAGGCTCTTCATTGAGATCACATCATCCACTCCTCAACCTTTGGTGAGGCCTCCTTGCTCTCGGAGGACTCCAGTTTTATTGCATTAGTAGTAGTAGTATTTTGAGGTTGTCATAGGTCTTGTCCCTACACCCATTTTAAGATAGTAGAGGATTCACAAATAGTCAGAGTTAGATTATCATTTCAGTTTTTGTTTCAGATGTTTTTGTAAAGTTTTACCATTTGTATTCACTATTTTGAGACAACATTTGAGATTCCCTTTATTTCATGAAAATTGCTCATCAGTTTGAACCGTGTTTATAATCTAGTCTTCCACTAAGTGGTCAGTCATACCAAGGGTTCTCTTGGGGACCAACAATGATCTCCGATGTTAGCCACATCAACAATGTAGGCTCGAGGCGTGATAAACTTGGTATCAGAGCCTAGAGTTCAAGTGCCTTAAGATATCTATGAAGTAGTGTCTAGTAGAGTACTTATTATTAGTGTTAAGTGTGACACATCTATTGTAGGGAGGCTACAAGATATTAGGATATACTACCATTGCTCCATTATCTAATTCATGCCATAGAGTTTAACTCTATGAAAGTCCCTTCTAATTCGTGCATTCCTGTATTACAGATCATGCCTACAGAGCATATCGCCAGTTAGCGTAATGTTGTAAGTGTTGAGGTTCCAGCTGTAATCAATGTGGACAACATACCTCCACCAACTAGGATGTAAACCAGGAATGGAGCACGCCCAACTGCTTAGGATACAAGTGTTGAAGCACAGAGAGTACCTGCTAGCACTACAAGGGTTCCCAAGTAACTGCCCTACAACTTTCTCCAACTTTAGAGGCCAAGTTTAGGGGAGCTATTCAAATTCTCACTAAGTTGGTGGCTACTCAGTCAAGTCGTCAAGGCATCATTGTCAACAACTCCAGTTCTCAAGAGTCATCAAGTGCGACAAGTATTAGGGGTTTCTTGAGGATGAATCCTCCGATTTTCATAGGGTCCAAGGTAGAAGAGGATCCTATGACCTTCATTAATGAGACGTGGAAAATTCTCAAGGAAATTCATGCTATCCAGATGGAAGGAGTTGAAATTTTTTCTTATCAACTTAAGGATGTAGTACACATATGGTATGAGCATTGGGAAGAGAGCCGTGATGAGGATGCGGATGTTTGGGATGAGTTTGAGGAGGCCTTCCTAAATCACTTTTTTTTCCCAAGAGTTGAGAGAGGCTAAGGAATATGAGTCAGTGAACCTAAAGTAGGGGGAGATAAAGGTGAAAGAGTATGGTCTCAAGTTTGTGCAATTGTCTCTCTATGTTCCAGAGATGATTCTGGACAGGAGGTCCAAGATGAAGAAATGTCTCTAGTTAGGAACGTATGTGAAGAAGGAGTGAGATGGTGCACTTTTGATCAGTGATATGTACATCTCTAGGCTTATGGTGTATGCCTAAGAGGTTAAGGAATACAAGTTAAAAGATAGGGAGGAGTACCAGAATAAGAGAAAAAAATCAACAAGTCATGAGTCCAGTCAATAAAAGGGAAGAAATGGCAATAGGTCCTTCTTCCAAAAGAGGTCATCTGGACTTGCTCCATAATTTGCTAGTGTGCCTGCACCAAAGAACAAGAATGATCAGAGGTTCTAAAATATTTTCCAAACTTAGGGTTCTCAATCACAAGACAATATGACATAAGGATTTACTCAAAGACCACTTTATGCTAAGTGTGGTAGGACCCATCAGGGGAGTGTGATGATGGAACTAGTGGCTGCTTTAGATGTGGTCTGATGAGTCACTTTCTGAGAGACTTCGCAATAGGAAAGCAAGGCAATAGGAACAATAAGGTCTAATCTTTTTCATCAGCTCACTTAGGTATAGTTGCCCAGAGGGGTATTAGTCAAGAACATGCGGGGGTACAAACCGTCTATATGCTATGTCTAGCCGCCAGAATTAGGAGAAACTTCCGGATGTTGTCACAGGTAGCTTAAAGACTTTTCTCTTTAATGTTTATGCATTACTTGACCTAGGTGCCAATTTGTCTTTTATGACCACTTAGGTAGCCATGAGGTTTGGGACTTGTCCCAAACGACTTATTAAGCCTTTTAGTGTCTCTACACCTATATGTGAGTACATTATAGTAGAAATAGAATATCAAAACTATACCATCTCTATCTATCATAAAGACACCATGACTGATTTAGTTGAATTATGCATGGTGGATTTTTGATGTCATTCTAAGCATGGACTGGCCATATTCTTGTTATTCCTCAGTCAATTATAGAACTCGAGTAGTCAAGTTTCAGTTTCCTAATAATCAGTCTTTGAATGTGAAGGTAATCTAGCAGTGCATAAGGGTCATTTTATCTCATACCTTAAGGACAAAAAGTTAGCCTCCAAGGGGTGCATTTATCACCTAGTTAGAGTTAAATAATCTAGTGTTGATACACCACCTCTCCAGTCAATTCATGTTCTTAATGAGTTCCCAGAAGTCTTTCTTGATGATCTTCTCGGAACCCCTTCCAACAGGGAAATATACTTTGGAATAGATGTCCTTCTAGATACCTAACCCACCTCTATTCTGCCATACAAAATGGCTCCAGCTGAGTTGAAAGATTTAAAATACCAGTTGAAAGATCTTCTTGAAGGGTTTCATCTACTCAAGTATCTCACCTTGGGGCACTCCTATCCTATTCAGGTGTAAGAAAGATGGTTCCCTTAGGATGTGTATTGATTACAATTAGTTGAGCAAGTTCATCATAAAAAATACGACCCTCTCCCTAGAATTGATGACATGTTCGACCAACTTCATGGTGCCACTTATTTCTTGACAATAGACCTCAAATCTGGCTATAATCTGTTGTAAGTGATAAAAAGTTACATCCTTAAGACAACTTTTAGGACCAGTTATGGTCATTATGAATTCCTTGTTATGTCCTTTGGTTTGACCGACGCTCCTACAATATTCATGGATCTCATGAACAAAGTATTTAAGCAGTATCTAGATATGTCTATTATCGTGTTCATCGATGAAATTCTGATCTACTCTAGGAATGAGGAGGATCCTGCCAACCATATAAAAACATGCCTACAAACTCTCAAGGACCGTGAGTTATTTGCCAAGTTTTCAAAGTGTGAATTTTGGATATAATATGTGGTGTGCTAAGGCCACATTGTGTCCGGTGAATGTATTCGAGTTGATTTGCAGAATATACAAGTCAAAACTAGTTGACCCAGACCCATATCCCTATATGGCATAAGGAGTTTCTTGGGTTTGGCTATAATCTGTGGTGTGCTAAGGCCACATTGTGTCCAGTGAAGGTATCTGAGTTGATTTGCAGAATATAGAGGTCGTAAAGAGTTGACCTAGACCCATATCCCTATATGGCATAAGGAGTTTCCTGGGTTTGGTGGGTTACTATAGAGGGTTCTTCGAGGGGATCTTGTATATTTCATCCCTATTGACTAAGTTGACTCAGAAGTATGTTAACTTTCAGTGGTCTGAAGCTTGTGAGAAAAACTTTTAGGAATTGAAAACTTGTTTAACAATGACCCAATATTGACCTTACCAGAAGGTATATAGGGTTTTGTTGTCTACTGTGATGCGTTCAGAGTTGTGCTTGGTTATGTATTGATTCAACATTGTACATTTATAAGTTGCACCTCTAGACAACTAAAATCTACGAGAGAAATTATCTGACTCATGATATAAAGTTGGCGGTAGTGGTATTTTCTTAAGATATGGCATCATTAACTTTATGGTGTGCATATGTATGTGTCCATAGAGCACAAGAGTCTTTAAGAAGGTGGCTTGAGTTGCTTAAGGACTATGATACGAGCATTATCTACCACCCAGGTAAGGCTTATGTTGTTGTTGATTCCATTAGAAGGTTTTCCATGGAAAGCACTGCTCATGTTGAAGAAAGAAAAAAAGAGTTGGAAAAAATTGCATCGACTTGCCCATTTGGGAGTCCGTATGGTAGACTCTAGTGATGGTGAAGTTGTTGTGATGAATGAGGATGAATCATCCATAGTGGTGGATGTGAAGGAAAAGCAAGACAATGACCCCATCCTGCTTGAGTTGAAGGAAAATGTACATAAGTAGAAGGTGAAAACTTTTGAACAAGGGGGATACAGAGTGTTGAGGTATCAAGGTAGATTGTGTGTTCCAAAGGTAGATGATCTCTAAGACAAGATCATGAAAAAAGTCCATAATTCCAGGTATTCGATTCATCCAAGTCCCACCAATATGTATCATGACTTGAGAGAAGTCTATTGGTGGAGTGGTATGAAGTGGTGTATTACAAATTTTGTTGCTAAGTTTTTGAATTGCCAACAAGTAAAGGTTGAGCACCAAAGGCCATATGGTGTGGCTCAAAACATAGCACTTCTAGAGTGGAAGTGAGAAATAATCAATATGGACTTCATTACTGGTTTACCGCAATCTCGCAGGTAGCATGACTTGATTTGGGTGATTATAGATCGAATGACTAAATCAACCCAATTCTTTCTAGTAAAGACTATAGTTTCAGAAGAGGACTACGCCAAATTATATATTTGTGAGGTAGTCTGACTTCATGGAGTTCTCTTGTCCATCATTTACGATAGGGGTGCTTAGTTCACCGCGCAGTTTTGAAGGTTGTTTTTGAAATGTTTGGGTTCAAAAGTAAATCTTAGGACCGCTTTTCATCCTCAGACAAATGTTCAAGAAGAGCGCACCATTCAGACCCTAAAGGATATGTTGAGAGCGTGTGCCATTGATTTCAATGGAAATTGGGATGACCATATGCCTCTTATAGAGTTTGTTTACAATAATAACTACCACTCCAGTATTCAAATGGAACCTTATGAGGCTATTTATGGTCAAAGGTGTAATCTCTTATTGGTTGGTTTGAAGTTGGTGAAGCTACGTTGATAGGGATAGACTTGGTCAATCAAGCCATGGAAAAGGTAAATATTATCCAAGAGAGGTTGAAAATAGCTCAGAATCATCAAAAATTTTATACCGATGTTAGAAGAAGACATTTGGAGTTTGAAGTGAATAATTGAGTCTATCTGAAGTTTTTAGTCATGATGGGTGTTATGAGGTTTGGAAAGAAAGAAATGCTCAGTCCCTGATATATTGACCCCTATCAGATATCAAAGAGGATTGGTTATGTATCTTACGAGTTAAAGCTACCATCAGATTGAGTGGATGTCTATCATATGTTTCACATCTCCATGCTTACGAAGTTCTTGAGCGGTCCTTTGCTCATTGTGCCTACAAAGGGTATTGGTGTGAAAGAAAGTACGTTTTTTGAAGAGTTTGATTGTGAAGTTTACAAGTTGAGGACCAAAGAGGTTGCATCAGTCAAAGTTTTGTGGAGGAATCAGTTTGTTGAAGAGGCTACATGGAAGGCCAAGAGGATATGAAAGCTAGATACCTTATCTTTTTTCCTCCGATTCAGTTTCAGGCCAAGGTAGTAAATCCTCCCAAGTACTAATTCAAATTCATGTGTTTCAGTCATTCTCATGCTTTCTGTATGTATGCATAATTATGCAATCAATCCTTACTTAGTAAGTTAGCATGAGTCAACCATTCCCTCAATTTTTAGAGTTTTATGTGTTTTAGTGTGCCTTTGCATTTATGTTGGGTTATTAGATCTATCCCTACCCCTTCATACCTAGTTGGATCTCATTCGAGGATAAATGTGTTCCCAAGGGGGACATATTGTAACACATGGAAGTTCATAACCCTATTGGAATTGAAAAAGTTGCAGAAAGTTATTTGTGTACTAGTTCCATGAGCCCTTGTACGGATTGTAGAAGGTTGTACGGGCCATAGGAACCAATCGTGATTTGAGTCCTAGAAGTTGGGAAATGTTAAGCCTCATAAGAGTTTCTACGGACCAATAAGATGGTCCGTAGATTGGACTACGACCCATAAGAGAGGCTCATAGATGGGCGTTCAGACTTACTACTATTTTGATGACTTAAAGTCTTACGAATGTCTTGTATAGATCATACAAGGAACTATGATCCATAGTTTTTGGTTCATGGTTGGCTTTCAGGAAGTTGAGTCTCTGAATAGGATTTCATGAGCCAAAGAACGACTCATGGAAAGTGTTACAGACCATAGAAATTGGTCTATGGTTCATGATTAGAAAGTTGAAGTTCCAGTATTCTTTCTACGACTGACTAGTACTATCCGTAGAAACTTCTATGGACCATATATAGTGTCTGAGAGTGATTCGACAATTTTTAAATGGGATAGTTTGATCTTTTTCCACCCCTTCTAAGCCTAAGCCCAATGTTTTTCCACCAAACTAAGGTTTTTTAGTTTTGTTTTGTAATGACCCTCTAGGTTATTTCTATGTTTATGATTCTATTCTTCGGTTTAAATGTTACTATAGCGACCTCAAGTCATTTATGACTTGTTGGGACTTATAATTTAGTCACTTGGTCGTTCCTTTGGTTTTTATATGAATTTCTGTGCTTTGGAGCTTTTAAACCTTGAACGGTATTTGTCGATCAAAAGTTCAAGAAGATGACCTCAAAATCTAATTCTAACGATTCCATCACCTCTAAAAGGGTCATTTTTAGGCTAGTAGTGTGGTTGACATGACTCCCAAGCCTTTCAATGTGAGTTTGTGCGATTAGACATTTTTTATTTTGAAGTTAAGACCTAAGTTTTACCTTGGTCAATATTTTTGGTAAACGTGCCCAAAATTACAAAATCTTGTTAGTGCGATTAGCTCTAAATTTTGAGTTTGGTCTAGAATGACCCTTCGTGTGGATCCTTAGGCACCCCGACTAATTCTAAGCACCTTTGTGGATTTTGGATTAAAATGGAGTTTGAGTGGGGGATGCTTATTCTGAGATGACCTCATATTGAGCTTTTGACTACTCTGTTAAGTCCGGATTATCAAATTTGGTAGGGTTGCATATTTCATTTATGTCTATGGGGATACGAATGAATTCGGAACACCTCGTCAGAGATTTGGACTTTCTTATCTCCTTGTGTGTATTGTATAGATAGTATTTCGTACTTTGAGACAACTTTGTTTTTGGACCACTTTTGGGACTTATACTCTTTTGTTAGCTTAGTTCTGTACTTCTGACTTCTAGGTTCTGGGAGGGACCTTTATATATATTGTTTTGGTTTGCTTACGCTTGTGTCTTGTTCTATGGTTTAAATTACTGTTTTTGCTTATTTCTACCTTTATACTCATTACTTATCATTATGGGTTACAGTTTGGCTTACCTACGAGTGGGTTATAGTAGGTACCATCATGAATTGAGGAGTTGGGTCATGACAAGTGGTATCGCAACCAGGTTCACTGGTCTCACTTATACAAAGCTAATACTTAGTAGAGTCGTATAGATCGGTGTAGACAAATCCTTGTCCTATCTTTGAGAGGCTATTGGGTGTCGTTAGGAATTTTCTCTATTTTGTATCGCTTTCGTACAGTGTGTGCTATTGGTTTCATGGAATCTCACTTGTTTCACTCTTATCGCAAGATGGCTCATACATAACGCGTGAAGACTCGAGGTAGGGGTGGACCTGCCTTGTTGTCTAGGGGTTCAGCCCCAGCCCCAGAGAGAGAGTGAGAAAGAGAGGGGGGGGATCTAGAGCCCTTAGCGGACCCTCCAGAAGCCCAAGTTCTTGTTCAGCCAGTGGGGGAGGGGCCAGCGTAGCTGCCACCCAAACCAGCTATGGTTGCAGAGCTTTAAGAAGCCACTACACGCCCTCTAATTGTGCTTGGGGAGATGAAGCAGGCCCTAACTGTAGCTCTACCAGCATCATAGGGTCAACCTGCAATATAGGTACCTCTGGTTCAGGTACCACCTTCGGTGCCCAACCCATGATTGTTGCCAGAGCTATGCTGCTAGAGTAGCAGAAGATTCTTGGAGTGTTTCTCAGACTTTCACCTCCGAGGTTTTTCGGGGTTGTGGGTGGGGATTACTATGATTTTCTTACCACTTACCATGAGCTACTATAGCTTTGAGTCTAGTGGAGTCGAGAGGAGACAACTTCACTCCTTATCAGCTAGATGGGCCAGCCAGGCAGTGGTGGTGTACTTTCATAGAGACTATGCCAAATAGGTCTCCCCCGGTTAGTTGGACCAAGTTTTTTAGGCTTATTTGCTAGGTTCATCCCCTACAACGTTAGATAACATCTCCGGGATTAGTTCTCCAGGTTGGAGTAGGGCTCCATGACTGTTTTACGAGTATGCGGTGAGCTTTCATGAGCCTTCCCTCCATGCTATTATGATCATACCTACTGATTAGGATATGGTTTGATACTTTGTCCATGGTTTGAGACTTTAGCTACAGATTGAGACTCAGGCAATGGCTTCTCGGGCCATTCCTTTCTTGATGTGTTGACCACGCCCGCACTATTGACCAGCTCCATCATGAGGCCCATGGGGAAATGACAAGAGAGCTAGGTATGAGGGAAGCTACACTGGGCCTCATTCCATGCCTAGGGACTGTGATGGTAGGCCCTGACAACGGTTTCAATAAGGTCAGTCCAGCCGGCCTGTTTAGGCATTACTACAGGCTTTAGAGGGTGACCAATATAGTTGGAGTAAGGTTGGCTTAAGTTAGAGTTGAGATGGGTCTCATTCATATGCTTCAAGCTATGGTGGCCGTTCTTTTGGGACTTGGTCATCTTTGGGTTGTTTTGACTATGGAGAGTTTTGTCATTGGGCCAAAGATTGCCCTTTGCGTAGTCGGATTGCTCCCGCTCAACAAGTAGCTCCACCATGTCTACCAGGTGCACAAACAACACCTCCAACTAGAGGTCGAGGTCAGTGTCATGATCTCTATGGTGGTCATCAGGGTATTCACGGTGGTCCCCGGGGAGGCAGGTTAGGTGATAGGTTAGATGGGTAGGGTAGAGGCGGACAAGGCAGAGGCTGAGGCATCATACAATATGATCACATTTATGATTCTCTTTTGCTAGCATCCCACCTTGACCTTATTTTATTCGAGCTCTACATTTTCATATGGATATGTTTATTATGCCTCTCATATGGGTTTGATTTATGAGCCTTTGGCAAGACCGTTGCGTTTTTCGACCCCGTGGGTGGGTCTTTAGTAGTGCATCAAGTGTTTCGATCTTGCTTGGTGACTATCTGGGAGCATGACATCCAAGTTGACCTTATACCGCTTGATATGTTTGACTTTGATGTGATTTTAGGCATGGACTGGTATCCCCCCACCATGCGGTCTTAGATTGCTTCTCTTAGACCGTTACGTTAGCCATGTATGTTATTCCCTTGGTGGTGTGGCAAGGCTCCCATAGTAGCACACCGATTGGAGTTATCTCTTTTGTTCGGGCTCTAAGGCTAGTGGCTAGTAGGTGTTTATCTTACTTGGCCTATATATGTGATATGAGTAGGGAGGTTACTCCAGTTGAGTCATGTCTAGTTGTTCGTGTCTCTGTAGATGTGTTTCCTACTGACTTACCAGGCCTACCCCTAGAGCGTGATATGGATTGTCCTATTGAGCTTGAGTTGGGTACTTGGCTTTCTAATCCGCCATATCAGATGGCGCCCTAGAACTCGCATTAAGCTTCTCTTCCTCAATCTATTGAGCATGAGTCATCAACCTAGAAATGTCCATCTCATTGATCAACATAGCGGTTCTACACTCTTTCATAACCATTTTCGACATACCACAGACAAACTTGCTCATCTGAGCTCTAGAGTCAGCGAGAATAGCCAAAGCATACTTAGAGAGTTGAGTGATTTTCAAAGTGTATTCCTTCACACTCATATTTCCTTGCCTTAAGTTGATGAACTCTTGCCCCTTAGCCTCTCTATCTCAAGAATCGATCTAGAAAATTACCTTTGAACTTGTCCCAATCTAAAGGACCCGCAACAACAACCATTTCTTCCTTCTATTGCTTAAACCAAATATGAGTAACATTTTTCTATTGATAAGGGGAAAATACCACACTCTCCATTTGAGTGACACCCATAATATCAACAATCTTATGAATCCCCTCAACAAACTTTTGTGGATCCTCCTCCAATTTAGAACCATGGAATTTCAGAGGATTCATTCGAGTGAAGTCTCTAACCGTAGTCACTGTCATACCTACATTTGGGTTTAGGAGAGCTACAAACTCAAGGTTATCTTAAGTAGTCTTAGCTTGGCCGAACACTTGGAAAGAAGCCCTAAACTCGGCATGGGTGATTTGCTCGGCCAAAGGATCAATCGGAGCTTATTGTGCTTCTTACTCCACATTCAAGTTCCTTCTCGCCGAAGCTCTTCTTGGAGGCATCATTTTGAAACACATAGAACAAAAGTTAGAAGGAAACCTTATAGAGTTCAACTTTATCCCGTGACTTAAGAGTTATTAAAGAAGTGAAGTTTCTTAAACATTTTGTAGATCCTCATTCATAAATGTGGCGCAGTTCACACTCATGAACAAGACTTTACTTAACGCGGTTTTTAGACACGCTAAGACACTTAAAATTGATGCTTTGAATACGAACTTTGTCACGGCCCATGACTACTCCTAGATGTGACTTGGTACCTAGAGTCTCGAGAGACCCTAAGAAAATAACATGGCATAACATGACACTGAGTTAATAAAAAATGAATATAAGATATAAGCGAAATCATAGTCTCAAATGGAAATCTCACATATAAGGAAAAATCTGAATACAAGACTTATAATCAGAAATACTAATGTCTTACTAAGCCTCTATCATAAGTGAGTCGCTCGGACAAGCCCTAGCTTACTCAAACATCTGAAACTGAAGTAATTTCTGAATGGTATAAAAGTAACATAAGTGGCATGTTCTCGAACCATGAGGAATCACCAAGATTGAGCAAAACTGGTAGGAGCCTGTACTAACTGCGACTAGATGAATGTGCGGCAGAATCTATATTATTAAACAATATATGTACACGAATGTATGCAGTCAGTAATCAGAATGCATTGCATATGGGAAATATGCATGAACATAAAAACATAATGATATAATAAGTTTGGAAACATGAAGATGCAATGACCAAGTAAGAATAACATGAATCTGATCATATGATTTCATAAAACATAGAACAAGGTCATGCATTCTTCTTTAATCATAATCATAACATATGTAATGATCATAAGTTGTTGTGGGTTATATCATTAACCGACGTAACCCATGTGAGCTATAATATGGAGTACAGTGTACTACCCCCACACCAAAAAAAGAGTGTTCTACTTTCCAAGGTAAGTACCATAATCATGAGCTTAGGTGGATCCACTAGCTAATGTCCAATCGGGACATGACCTATGGGGGCCCGTAGTTCTGGGACCTAAGTAATCACCACTAGTCCAACTTGATGCTAAGTATATTCCCATCGAAAAACATGCATAATCATATTCGTAATGATAATCTTTGAAATGGTAAAAATCTAGTAATACTGAATTATTCATACATAGTCTCATACTCATAAGAATAACTCCTTTAAATCATGATTTTCTTAACATACTCATAAATATACTTAATCGAAAGTATCTAAATCATGATATTCATTCATAATGGGAGTTACTTCATTCAGATGCCTCATCTTTTCATATAAACTTGACAACACTTTATTCAAAAGCATCCTTCATTAACAAAATCCCTAATAACATAATCCATGAATATCAACATAGTTTAATACATATCATAAAATACTTTCATAACATGGGTTCATGAAAATATCATTGACAACATTTAAATATGATCAAATCATGCATAATAAGATCACTTTGTAACATCTCACAATTTGAAATAACTAGGAAGAAGCTAATAATTGGAAATACTCATTTTTGGAAAGATTGAAAATCTGGAAATTTGTTTAAGTTAGGAAAAGGTTGAGTTTTGGTCAACTTCAAACGGCCATAAATCCTAGCTCAGGATGAGTTAGGAGTTATTCCAAACATGGTTGGAAATCTCTTGGAATGATCTTTCCATCGCCGTTGAGTTTGCGCGATTCCGAGTTCATATGATTAAGTTATAACCTTTGGAAGTTGGGATGTTGGATTAAGGAAAGTCCAAATCCGGATATCTGAAGGGTAAACTAGTCTTTTACTTACATAATTAGCCTATTTCGTTTTTAGGAATTAATTGGGTAAAACAAGAATTTATTCAGTTTAGAAAAAATTAGAATTGACGCTAGGGCTTGGAGAGGAAAGGAAAGAAGAGAAAAGAGGAGAGAAATCAAGAAATCGCCAAGAACTTTCAAGCCTTGCGAGTGGAATTCGTCGGGGGTGATCCCTAAAAGTTATGTGAGATCACATAGTGTTGGGTTAGTTCACCCACACGCCAATCTTGTTTCAATTCTGTGAATTTAAATTGTTTGAATGCAAAGAAAGTGAGTTCTTGAAGAACATTGTTGAAAATTCGTTGAGTTCTTGATGGTTGTGTTGTTGAAGCCTCTTGTTGATTTGATTCGTGTTTCTGGGTGGATTTTTGAGTTAAATATGTTGTATGTTGAGGGTACTATTAATCCTAAATATTTGGGGAAAGAACCATGGAAGTTAGGAGGGTTTAGAGATGAAAAACGGAGAAGAAATATCGTCAAAAACCTGGGGAAGGGGGTGGGGCGTCGCGCCAGGCAGCGCACCCCAAAAGGGGCTTTGAAGTTCACCCCTTAGGGCAACACACCATCCAGCGTTCCCCAACAGCTTCTCTGACATTTAAGGGCTGGCGCCCTGCGCATCTCAGAGCACCAGGGACGCCAGTTCTCCCCATTCGTTCCCCACCTTTTTGTATGTGTTCCTTACTGATGTACCTACATTTTACAGTTGATTGCAACACTCTAAGGTACATCTAAGAATCATGAAATCATCCATAAACATGAGATCATGAACCTTGAATCCATAATTCAATTCAAGAAAAGTTAAGATCAAAGTCAAGAGAAATAAGAGTCAAGTCAAGATAAGTTCTTAGAGTTTTCCACAAGTCCTTTCCAAATGTTTTAACTTTGTTTTAAGTCTTAAAGTTCAAGTTGAGTAAAGGGTAAAGAGTAAAGTTTGAAGTTAATTTCTTCAAAAGTATATGGGGACTAAGTATTCCCAAAGAGATTTAAAATGTTTTCACATTTAAATAAGAACGGAAACTGAGATTTCCAAAGAGCCTTTGGGCTAGTTTTCAGAAAAAAGTAATTGCTTTCTAAATGAAGCAAGAGGGGAAACTTTGATTTCCAACATAGCCTTTGAGCTAAGATTTTGAGCACTAATCTCAAATCACAGATGAAGTATGTTTTTAAACATAAAGAGCTAGTATCATTTTTGGGAGTAGTATTGAGCACGGATGGGGAAGAGTTCACACAACTATCATCCCCCTTAAACCATGTAGCCATCATGGGTAGAAAAGGGTTATACTTTTTAGATGAACCCTTTTCGTATAGACTAGTGGATTCACTTAGTAATTCAGGTCGTATACCCTTGG
This sequence comes from Solanum okadae, assembly GCA_036553675.1. Lineage (NCBI taxonomy): Eukaryota > Viridiplantae > Streptophyta > Magnoliopsida > Solanales > Solanaceae > Solanum > Solanum okadae. The sequence goes on from CM071682.1 coordinate 31,639,722, forward strand.
GCAGGTATAGGATGCGCTAGCAGCGTGAGGGAGATCACGGTATCATCACAATAGCTCTTATGTGATGGTTGTCGGTTAGAGAAACTCACACAACATTATTTTGTATCTTTATTATATACATCAAATATATTTGTATTTTTCATATACAAGATGAGTTCATATTGTATCTTTGCATACGTACATAGTTGTTATTGTATTTCTATATACACAGAGTTGACATCATGTTTTTTTTAAACAACTTTTCTTTATATGGAACTTGTTTTAAACTACTTTATATTTAAATGAGTTCAGTTAAGTGTTCATGAGTTGAGAAGAGCCAAGGTTAGTGTTTCTTTCATAATCTCTTTCAAGCCTATGTTGTCGTAGCAATCCAACTCGCATACTCGTACATTCAATGTACTGATGCCAGTTGGCCTGCATCGTCTTATGATGTAGACACACGTAACTAGGATCGGCATCCCAGCGCACCGTTGATCCAGTGAGAAGTTCAGAGTAAGTCGGTGAGCCTCTTTGCATTTCAGATGATCTATTTTCATTGCTTTCTAGTTAGTTCATTAGGATGTTGTGGGGTTTGTCCCAACATCCATCTCAGTTGTTTTAGAGGCTTCATAGACAGTCAGATGCTAGTCCTTTGAGTCTTTTCATTATCGTTCCTTATCATTAAGACTTGGGTTGCCACTTTTGGCCAAGTTGAATGTTTAACCTTTAAGCATGCTCAGTTATTTTAGAATTCAGTTCAGTTAAGTGTTATTGATCTTTGTTAAGATGCATATTGTCTTCCGTTGAGTTAAGTAAGCCAGGCCAAGGGTTTGCTTGGGGCTAGCGATGGTCTTCAAGTTCAAGTCCCGCACAGGGTGTAGGCTCGGAGAGTGACAAACTTGGTATTAGAGCATAGAGTTTGAGAGTCCTAGGGAGTCTATGAAGCCATGTCTATAGAGTCCTAGTTATCGGTGTGAAGCATGCCACATCTATAATTAGGAGGCTGCAACATTTAGGAATTCCTTCACTTCTTTCATACTCATTTCGTACGTTAGAGTTCATCTCTAAAAGTTTCCTTCTAATTCGTGCTTGCGCGTGTCTTCAGAGGTCATCCAGCTTTGAGGAGTGTTGAGGAACAAGAGTTACTAAACGCCCTAGAAGTGCAAACCCAAGAAGAGATCAACCATGTTGATTTCCCTGAAGCTATCCGGATGTTAAGTTAAGTTGCGACCTATCAAGTTGGACAGGGAGGTAATCGACAGGAAGTGGCTGATACTTCAAAGATCCGTGAGCTTTTAAGGATGAACCACCAAGCTTCATAGGTTCAAGTGCCACTGAGGATCCGGAGAACTTCATTGAGTAGCTGAAAAGTATATTTGATGTGATGCATATTGCTGATGCAGAGAGGGTGGAACTAGTTGCATACCAAATGAAGGGTTTCTCTACAATCTGGTTCAACCAATGGAAAAAGAATAGCGTTGAGGATGAGCCAATAGTGAGTTGGGTTGTGTTTGAGAGTGCTCTCATGGGACATTTCTTTCCCCGTAGTTGAGAGAGGCAAAGATAACAGAGTTTCTCACCCTTAATCTGGAGTCTATGAGTGTTCATGAGTACAGGCTGAAGTTCGCACAACTTTCCCGCTATACTCCGGAGATAATTGCTGACATGAGTAGCAGGATGAGTTTATTTATTTCTGGGTTGTCTCATCAGTCAAGCAAGGAAGGCAAGGCAGTTATGCTGATAGGGGATATGGACCTAGCAAGGCTTATGATCAATGTACAACAAGTTGAGGAGAATAAGCTGAAGGATAGAGAAGAGTTTAAGAATAAGAGGGCTAAGACATCAGGGAACGAGTTCAGAGTTAAGCTGGCATATTCTCAGGGTAGCATGGCGCAAAGGGGAAGTAAGCCCCCTACCTATGGTAAGTGTGGTAGGAACTACCTAGGTATTTGTCGTGAGGGCTCTATTGGTTGTTTCAAGTGTGGTCAGAATAGTCACTTTATGAGGGACTGTCTTGAGAACATGCAAGGTAATGGTAATGGGGGCAATAGATCCCAGTCTTTTTCAGTTGCTCCACCAGACAGAGCTGCACCTAGAGGGTTACTTCCGGTACTGCGGAGGAACAAACCGCTTATATACTATCAACAGTCGCCAAGAGCAAGAGGATTCACCAGATGTTGTCACTTGAATGATTCAAGTCTTTGACTTTACTGTTTATGCCTTACTAGATCCAGGAATGAGTTTATCTTTTTTAACTCCATATGTTGCTATGAACTTTGATGTTATTCCTGAGCAACTTAGTGAACCATTTAGTGTCTCTACGCCTGTTGGTGAGTCTATTCTAGCAGAGAGAGTCTATCGTGATTGTCCCATTTCCATCAATCACAAGAGTACCATGGCTGATTTAATTGAGTTAGACATGGTAAATTTTGATGTCATTCTTGGTATGGATTGGCTTCATGCCTGTTATGCCTCAGTTGATTGTAGAACTCGAGTAGTAAAGTTTTAGTTTCCAAATGAGCCAGTCTTAGAGTGAAAAAGCAGTTCAACTGTGCCTAAGGGTCATTTCATTTCGTACCTTAAGGAAAAAAATTTAGTTTCAAAGGGTTGTATCTATCACTTAGTCCGAGTTAATGACTATAGTGTTGAGATATCTCCCATTCAGTAAGTTTCAGTAGTAAGAGAGTTTCCATAAGTCTTTCCAAATGATCTTCCCGGAGTCCCTCCTGAGAGAGAGATAGACTTCGGTGTAGATCTTCTTCCAGATACTCGTCCTATATATATTCCGCCATATAGAATGGCACCAGCAAAGTTGAAAGAGTTATAAGAGCAGGTGAAAGTAAGGGAATGTGATATTCCAAAGACAACATTTAGGACCCGTTATGGTCATTATGTGTTTTTGGTGATGTCATTTGGTTTGACCAATGCGCCAGCAACATTCATGGATCTTATGAATAGAGTCTTCAAACCTTATTTAGATATATTTGTTATCGTCTTCATTGATGACATACTAATCTATTCAAGGAATAAAGAAGATCATGCTAGTCATCTCAGAATAGTCATCCAGACTTTGAAAGATAGAGAGTTGTTTGCCAAGTTCTCTAAGTGTGAGTTTTGGCTTGAATCTGTGGCATTCTTAGGCCACCTTGTGTCTGGAGATGGAGTTAAAGTTGATACTCAGAAAATTGAGGCAGTGCGGAATTGGCCTAGACCCATATCTCCAACTGATATTAGGAGTTTCTTGGGCTTGGCTGGATATTATAGAAGGTTTGTAGAGGGGTTCTCATCTATTTCATCCCCTTTGACCAAATTGACTCAGAAGACAGTGAAGTTTCAATAGTTTGAAGCTTGTGAGAAAAGCTTTCAGGAATTGAGAAAGAGGTGAACTACTGCCCCAGTATTGACCTTACCAGAAGGTACGCAAGGCTTTGTGGTGTATTGTGATGCATCTAGAGTTGGTTTGGGTTGTGTATTAATGCAGAATGGCAAAGGTATAGCTTATGCCTCCAGACAGTTGAAAGTTCATGAGAAGAACTATCCAACACATAACTTAGAGTTCGTTGCCATAGTATTTGCTTTGAAAATATGGCATCATGATCTTTATGGTGTGCATGTGGATGTGTTCACCGATCATAAGAGCCTTCAATATGTGTTTAGTCAAAAAAAGTTTAATCTTAGACAAAGGAGGTGGCTAGAATTACTCAAGGGTTATGACATGAGTATTCTTTACCACCCAGGCAAGGTTAATGTTGTTGCTGATGCCTTAAGCAGGTTGTCTGTGGGTAGTACTGCCATGCTGAGGAAGATAAGAGAGAGTTAGCAAAAGATGTGCATAGACTTTCACTATTATGAGTTCTACTAATGGATTCCACAGAAGGAGTGGTGGTGATGAATGGGACTGAATCATCATTAGTGTCAGAAGTAAAAGGAAAGCACGACCAAGATCCTTTACTGCTTGAATTAAAGGCAAGTGTTCATAAGCAAAAAGTGATGGCTTTTGAACAAGGGGGAGATAGTGTTTTGAGGTATCAAGGTGGATTGTGTGATTGGGTGTACTTGAAAGTTTCACCCATGAATGGTGTTATGAGGTTTGGGTAAGAAGGGGAAACTTAGCCCCCATTATGTTGGTCCTTAGAATTTCCAAAAGGATTGGCAAGGTAGCTTATGAATTGGAGTTACCACAAGAGTTAACAGCGGTTCATCCGGTATTCCATGTCTCCATGTTGGAGGAGTGCATGGGAGATCCTTCACTTCTCATACCAACCGAAGATATTGGTATCAAGGATAGCTTGTCTTATGAGGAAATTCATGTTCAAATTCTAGACTACCAAGTTCGCAAGTTGAGAACAAAAGAGGTAGCATCAGTCAAAGTTCTTTGGAGGAACCAATTTGTTGAGGAAACTACTTGAGAAGCTGAGGAAGATATGAAAAAGAGATATCCACACCTCTTTGAATCCGGAGAAAATGCAGACCAAGGTACTAATTCTCTTCTTAGTACTCTTTAAATTATAAGTTACCATGTTGTAATTGCTTTGCTTGTTGGGTGTTTGAACTTGATGTTACCACCCTTAGCCTAGTAGGAGTAATCTCTTTCGAGGACAAATGTTTCCAATGGGGAGATATTGTAACATCTCGCAATTTGAAATAACTAGGAAGAAGCTAATAATTGGAAATAGTCATTTTTGGTAAGAATGAAAATTTGGAAATTTGTTTAAGTTAGGAAAAAGTTGAGTTTTGGTCAACTTCAAATGGCAATAACTGCTAGCACAGGATGAGTTAGGTATACTTCCAGAATAGTTGGAAAGCTCTTGGAATGATCTTTCCAACACCGCTGAGTTTGAGCGATTCCGAGTTCGTATGATTAAGTTATGCTCTTTGGAAGTTGGGCTGTTGGATTAAGGAAAGTCCAAATCCGGATATGTGAAGGGTAAACTAGTCTTTTCCTTACATAATTAGCCTATTTCGTTTTTAGGAATTAATTGGGGTAAATAAGGCTTTATTCAGTTTAGAAAAAAATTAGAATTGACACTAGGGATTGGAGAGGAAAAGAAAGAAGAGAAAAGAGGAGAGAAATCAAGAAATCGCCAAGAACGTTCAAGCCTTGCGAGTGGAATTCATTGGGGGTTATTCCTACAAGGTATGTGAGATCACATAGTGTTGGGTTAGTTCACCCACATGCCAATCTTGTTTCAATTCAGCAAATTTAAATTGTTTGAATGCAAAGAAAGTGAGTTCTTGAAGAACATTGTTGAAAATTCGTTGAGTTCTTGATGGCTGTGTTGTTGAAGCCTCTTGTTTATTTGATTCATTTTCCGGGTGGATTTTCGAGATAAATCCGTTGTATGTTGAGGGTACTATTGATCCTAATGTTTGGGTAAAGAGCCATGGAAGTTAGGAGGGTTTAGAGATAAAAAAACAGAGAAGAAAAATCGTCAAAAACCTGGGGAAGAGGTGGGGTGTCGCGCCAGGGAGCGCACCCCAAAAGGGGCTTTGAAGTTCACCCCTTGGGGAAACGCTCCAACCAGCATGCCCCAGCAGCTTCTCTGACATTTGAGGGCTGGCGCCCCGCGCCTCTCAGATCACCAGGGACGCCAGTTCTCCCCATTCGTTCCCCACCTTTTTGTACGTGTTCCTTAGTGATGTACCTACGTTTTCTAGTTGATTCCAACACTCTAAGGTACATCTCAACATCATGAAATAATCCATAAACATGATATCATGAATCTTAAATCCATAATCCAATTCAAGGAAAGTTAAGATCAAAGTCAAGGGAAGTAAGAGTCAAGTCAAGATAAGTTCTTCGAGTTTTCCAAAAGTCTTTTCCAAATGTTTTAACTTTGTGTTAAGTCTCAAAGTTCAAGTTGAGTAAAGAGTAAAGAGTAAATACTAAAGTTTGAAGTTCATTTCTTCAAAAGTTTATTGGGACTAAGTATTCCCAAAGAGATTTAAAATGTTTTCACATTTAAATAAGAACGGAAACTGAGATTTCCAAAGAGCCTTCGGGCTAGTTTTTAGAAAAAAAGTAATTGCTTTCTTAATGAAGCAAGAGGGGAAACTTTGATTTCCAAGATAGCCTTTGAGCTAAGTTTTTGAGCACTAATCTCAAATCACAGAAGAAGTATGTTTTAAAACATAAAGAGATAGTATCATTTTTGGGAGTAGTATTGAACACCGATGGGGAAGAGTTCACACAACTATCATCCCCCTTAAACCATGTAGCCATCATGGATAGAAAAGGGCCATACTTTTTAGATGAACCCTTTTCGCATAGACTAGTGGATCCACTTAGTAATTCAGGTCCTATACCCTTGGCTGTGATAGGTTGCGCTGGCAGCGTGAGGGAGATCGTTGTATCATCACAATAGCTCTTATGTGATGGTTGTCAGTTAGAGAAACTCACACAACATTATTTTGTATCTTTATATACATCAGATATATTTGTATCTCTCATATATAAGCAGAGTTCATATTGTATCTTTGCATATATACATAGTTGTTATTGTATTTCTTAATACACAGAGTTAACATCATGTTTTTTTTTAAACAGCTTTTGTTTATATGGCACTTGTTTTAAACTGCTTTATATTTAAATCAGTTTATTTAAGTGTTCATGAGTTGAGAAGACCCAAGGTAAGTGTTTCTTTCAGAATCTCTTTCAGCTTATGTTGTTGTAGCAATCCAACTCGCATACTCGTACATTCAATGTACTGATGCCAGTTGGCCTGCATCGTCTTATGATGCAGACACAGGTAACTAGGATCAGCATCCCAGTGCACCGTTGATCAAGTGAGTAGTTCAGAGTCAGTCGGTGAGCCTCCTTGCATTCCGTAGGATCTATTTTCATTGCTTTCTAGTTAGTTCATTAGGATGTTGTGGGGTTTATCCCAACATCCATCTCAGTTGTTTTAGAGGCTTCATAGACAGTCAAATGCTAGTCCTTTGAGTCTTTTCATTATCATTCCTTATTGTTAAGACTTGGGTTGCCACTTTTGGCCAAGTTGAATGTTTAACCTTTAAGCATTCTCAGTTATTTTAGTATTCAGTTCAGTTAAGTGCTATTGATCTTTCTTAAGATGCATATTGTCTTCCGCTGAGTTAAGTAAGCCAGGCCAAGGGTTCGCTTGGGTCCAGCGATGGTCTTCGAGTGCCAGTCCCACCCAGGGTGTAGGCTCGAGGCGTGACACAATTATAGAAAGAAAACATAAATTCAATTGAACCCATAAAAAATCATGTAAACCCTAGAATTGGGCATGAGTCATAAAGTGAAATTTGGGGTTTCTTTGGAACTCAATGGGTGACGACGGACCTTTGATGAAGTTCCCACATTCCTTGATTAAAGTCCTAACTAAAATCTTCAATTGAGACTGAAATCCTTGAAACCCTAGCTTTCTTGGGGAAGAAGACTTGAGAGAAATTTTTTGATTTGGGAGAATGGGAGTGAAGAGGGAGGTTAGGGGTCTTACGGACCTATTACAATCTTCAAAATATGCCCAAAATGATATAGTACATGAGTTAAAATAGTAGAAAAAGATCCAATTAACCCTGATAATTAACTATTGGACCAACTTCACAGATCCCATCTATGGTCCTTCTAATGAAATACATACCGTACTCGCTCTTTGTGAATCATTTTCTTGAAAGTTCAAATCTCTAATGAAGAACCACGAACCAAGAACCATGGCCCATGAAACCTTACATGACCCATAGAGTACCTCTCGTAGACCAAATCTCAAAATTAGGCCTGGATCTTCGAACCTCGAACCAGAAATGTCGATTATGAACCGTGCTACATTTTATGGTCCGTACTGGCCAGCCGTACAACCACTTTCTTAAAACACAAATTCTTTGAAGGGGAACCATGATCAGCTTCCATGAGTCTTCTTCCAATGTACGAGCCATATATGGCCTCGTGAAATCCAAAAACAACTTACTTCAATTTTTTCTATAGCTTTTCAACTTCCACTAACCTATGCACCTCTGAGGTGTTACAAATTGACGCACTAAGAGACATACCAAAAGATTCAAAATATCTATGAGAGGTGGTGGCATGCAAAAAATGCCAGGGAGATTCTGAGAAAGTTGCAGTTACAGAAGAGTGTATTTCAAGGGTATTGATTAAGATTCCTAAAAATCTTGAGGATCTAGGGAGCTTTACCCTCCCTGTACAAATTGGTGAAAGGGATATGGGACATGCACTATGCGATCTCGGGAAAGTATCAATCTAATGCCCCTATCTATGTTCAAGACAATTAGTTTGGGAGAGACACGTTCGACTAATATCACTGTATTACTAGAAGACAAGTCTCATGTTAAAGACGTGCTCATAAGAGGGTAAGTTTGTGCTTTTGTTGATTTTAGAATTTTTGACTTTGATGCGGATGATAGGATGCCAGTTATTTTGGGGCACCCATTTTTATCCACTGGAGGAGCACTAATTTATGTGAGGCCTGACAAGATGAAAATTTGAGTCAATAATAAGGAGATAGCCTTCATGGTCTATAAAACACGCTCTACACCCTTGCACTATAGAGATCTATGCATGATTACTATATTGATAAAGACTAAGTGTAGATTTATAGAGAGAAACTAATATCACTCAACTATAAGGATTATGCTCCAATTAATTTATCAATTCAATACTAATTATCATAATGCTATCTCAAACAAGTATATAGAAAAATAGGGGGATATGGTAAACACTAAAATTATGCAATTGCAAGTATCAATCGCAAGAAGTCCACACAAATGAGTTTTCATCAAGATGGAGACAAGTAGGGGTGTATTCATTACGATGTGGTTTCAGCAAAATAGGCAATGATTAATCAAATCCAAAACAGTCAATACATGGATATTGTTTGGTCAATATTATATTTGATATTCTCCCGAACTATCAAATATATATCTCTTGGTTTCTCTCGGACCTCAAGACCATTACAATAAAAACCCCAAACAGTAATTGAGTGGGTAGACTATGTTTAGCTTTATCCTTAAATGAAAAATTAATCGGATTAGACAATTCTTAGCTCTAATCTTATGATTGATTCACAAGTCTTCGCTAATGAATTTATCCAACTATATTTTTCTTTCTCAAGACAAAATAGTGTTATAGAATTCAACTAATATTTTCTATCATTGATCTTTAGATTAAAACTTCAAGACAATAGTAGATCCATGTAGATGAACAAATTCCAAAGCTAATCAATCACTACCCATTGAGTTTTATACCCACAAAGCTATAGATTTTGCTTCTCATGAATGGATAAATAGAGATTATACCCATAAAGATAAGCTCCATTTCAAGCATAATTAGTAACTAAAATTTAATTTCGAGCTTAGAGATGTATAAAATTTGAGTTTCTTCTTCAACAAGTAAGAACTCTCTGAGCTAATTTCTGTTTCTACTTTTTTCTAATGGAAGTCTCTATATCCATGAAAAACTATCCATAATTGGGAAGAAGATAGGAGTACATAATTACACAAATCTCAATGTTATCATTGGAACCTTCTAAAGAAAGAACTTTCAACATCAAGTATAATTATGCATTTAGCTTCCGTATTTCATTTGTACTGAATCAACAGTCAAACATGGTCGCGGCGTCACTCTAGTGTGTCTCCTTATAATGGAACCTGAGCTTGGATAGGTGGAACAACAATGTTTAATTGTTCAGCACTGTGCTTCAGACTGTTTCTTCTATTTCCAATCAGCGAGACGATAATTGCTCCTGTTGGATGCCGATTTCTTCACGAGTGTGTTTCAATGATTTTTTCGCTTCAAATCCTTCAATATTTATTTTCCAATAAATGCACATATACAAGATAAATATGTCCTAGAATCCCCTTGATTAACATCAAAACATGATAATAATTCGTGAATATGATTCTTATAAGTTGGTGAAATATCAACTCATTAGATCCACAAACTTGAACTACTGCTTATCCATAAGCAAAGTATTCACAAAATGTATGGTTGACACTTAGCTACACACGAGGTGGGATATGCATAACTACACTCAAGGACTCAAAAAACATTACAACCAAAGACTCTATATACAAACACAACTCGTGATTGATTCCACCATCAACCAAAGGCAAAAGTTCTCTTCTTTGGAAATCATTCTCATTTAAAACCAACTTTTAAGCACAAATCTGGGACAATATCTCATTTATGTATACTTTTAGAGCATCTCAAGACAATGTCATCAACTCTTCAGGTTTGCTTATGAATTCATACGAATTTATTGCATCATGCGACTCAATTGAACTACAGACCTTACCAGGCACTTAAAGGATTAATTGACACTCACACAAGAGAGAATCCAATTAACAATTATGAATATCAATTCAAGTGATTATAAATCAAGCAAATACACTCACTCTCATAAAAGAATTTAAGCATACACAAATTGAAACATAGGCTTTCTCGGTATGTAAATCACCACTAATGTAGATTGAAAAGGTACGAAATCACCTAGGACTGGTGGGTTTAACTTAGGCTATGGAAAATGGGTAGTATGTCATTTGGTCAATGTGACTTAAAAACCTTCCTAATGTTATCACATCTTATTTTGAGCACACTGCTCACATCATTGACTTATTTTCATCTTATTTATCCTATTTAAGACATCAATATTTAATCATTCAATGGCCCTTTTAATTTTCATTTAAGGCATGTGCACAACATGAGCTAACACCATTTTTTTGTTTTTTTTCTTTTCAGTCTTTCATTCATGATTTCACTAAACACTTTCAATTGAAGCTTATGGTGCTCTAAACACTTTTCAGCTCATTCCTTTTTACTTTCTTGTGCACAAATCTCCCAAACTTAGATTTTTGCCTACATCACAATTTCATTCTCCCCCCCCCCCCCAACTTAGGTTTTTATCCTACATTTCTATTATTAACAATTAGGGAGATGAGGGTGCCAAAATAGAGAATTCAAAAAATCCAAGGTGAGCAACATGGTGACAAAAGAAATAGATTATGCCTCAATTAGGATGACTGGGATTAATCAAGGGAAGGTAAAGTTCTTGCTAAAGTGGCTAATCAAATAGGGCCTAGGTTTATCTTTCAAGTGATGTCATATCTAGAATTTTGCATTGAAGCACATTTTGGAGCAAGTTTTAGACAATATGCGTACACAAGAATTAATCAAAACCTCACCACACAAGACATCACAACTCAACAAGGTCTCATAAGAAAATTTTCTCCTTGAGAAAGAACCATAGTATGAAAAAAGAATCTTGGAGTTTATTCAAGTATTACTATTCACAATGATAATTTTGAATCACACACTCATAATTTATTGAGAGAACGAGGCCCATTGAAGGCACTAAGTGCAAGTAGCAAGGATGGGTAGTAATGCAATTAAACATGCACTACTAACATGTCTAAGAGCAAAGTAACACCATCACACAAGAAGATAAAGCACCGCGAGGGCAAACATTAACTGCTGAGAAATTGCATCTTTCTCCTCTTTATCAACCTCTAAGATCCCATTCTTCTCATCAAAGCATCTATCGGCCCAAGTGTTCTCCTTAGGGCACTCATCCTCTTCTATCAAGGACATGTCTCCTATCAAATAGCAAATAATGCTCTGCCCAGCCTTATGCTCAAATAAAACTTTCTTAGCTAATATATATTACCTTATAGTTCTTTATAGAGGTGTCTCAACTATTATAAGAGATTGTGGAATCGTAGGCACACATCAAGTACCTGAACATATCAAATATAAATAAAGTAATACTATCAAATACGAATAAAAATGATAATCATGTTGAAGGAGTAATGATTTCAAGAACCTCCTGGTGGCCCTCAGAACAAGTATGGATACTTTGAACTTCATATCAGCCTTTTCTTTCCAAGTGGCTTCTTCTACATTGTAAATTCTTCATGGGACTTTACCTAAAGCTATTTCTTTATTTTTTAAGTTTTTGATCTGTATATATAGTATAGCCACTGAGACATCTTCATATGATAAATATTCTGAGAACTCTATACCCTTTGTAGGGATAACATGTAAATAATTTGCTAAACACATATGTAGCATAAACACGTACAAAACAAGATGTATTATGTCTTACTCGGAGGTAAATCTACATTGTAGGATACTTGACCACCTCTTTATACATTTCTGTAAGTCCCAATATATATGAGGCTCAACTTAATTTTCTTGTCAAATGCATAATTAGTTTCGTAGTCAATACCTTTATTAATACCCAATCATTAATGTAGAACTATAAATCTCTGCATCGCACACCCATGTAAGATTTATGTCTAATCTAAGCAGTCTTTAGTCTCTCCTACATTAACCTCACTTTTTAAATTTCCAGTGGACAAGGTCAGGTCATACTATGTAAGTCAAGCCTATTTTAAAACAACCGATATGTGACTTACATCATTAATCATACAAGGCTTCAAATAGAGACATATCAATGTTGAAGTGTTAGATGTTATTACAAGAAAAATCTATTAGGGGAAAATAATCATCCCAATTTAAAGTCTAGAATGTATGATCTCAATATGTGTTCGAGTGTCTAAATGGTGTTCTCGACTTGGCCATCTATCTGTGGATGAAATACAATGCTTAGATTCAAATACTTCCCCAAACTCTTCTGGAAAGACCTCTAAAATATACTTTAAAGTCACCTCTATCTGGAATAATGTATAATGGAGTCTAATGAAAGCAAGACATTTATCTTATATATAGCTTAGATTAATCTTCTAGTGTGTTGGCATATTTAAGTGGTAGTAAGTGGGATGATTTCATTAGTCATACTTATGAAATGAGAAAGGCAAACTTATAACAAAATCTATGTTAATAGTCTCCCATTACCACATAGGCATATATGTGGTCTAATCTATAGGTCACAAGGCCTCTAATGCTATTCTATCACTTGCTGTCTGTTGGAGAACTGTGCTACATACTCCACTCTATCTTTATTCACATCATTCCACAAATATACCTCTTTAAAGTCATGATATATCTTTACGAAGAAAAAATGGATCTAATAATAGAATCTATGTGCCTCAACAATACTCTATTTTCTCAAACCATCTATACTAGACATAACCAACCTCGATATCTCAAAGTGTCATCTCTTGCTAGCTCAAATGTTGTAATATTGTGTTGTCGAATCCCTCTCTTTGTACTTGGGAGATATGGATCATCATACTATTTTTCCTTTACTAATGCCACTAATCATGATTCTAATTCTGCAGTATTATGCACACATATACCTCCATCTTTGGAATCTAGAAGTCGGATTCCTAGGCTAGCATATTTGTGGACATATCATAAGGTCGCAAACGATCTAGACTTACCATAGAAAGTCTATTGAGAGAACATTTAACCATGTTAGCTGTAACGGTCCATCCTACTAGTGATTTTTCTCACTTTGGGCCATGACAAACTTTATATCATAGCAATAGGTTCAAGAGTCCTTGGATGTCTAAAAAGTCATGTTCAGTAGAGTCCTTTTTATGGGTGTGAAATACTTCACACTTATAATGAGGAGGCTACGGGGAATTTAGAAAATACGTTCTCTTTTTTCATACGTTAAATTATACAATAAAGCTATCCCTAAGAAATATATGCAGATTTCATGTTTTGATCCAGTATTTTTAACTATTCCTTATCTTCAAAATGATAAAAGTAGTAAGGCTCAATTCTTATAAATAACATATTCTCAGATAAACTAATAACAGGGACGCACAGAAGGCTTGAGAAGATCCCATTAATGTGCTTTAGCCTATCAATTTGAAATCTTACGTCCTTATTCATGTGAATCATGTCGAGCCAAAATATGATATTCATTCAGATTCTTCTATAATCCTTCATTACATAGAACATCCATGAAAGGAGAAAGTATGTGTCTAAATTCTTGGGTAGTATTGACACCTAGAAAATAGTGTGATTTGGGATGTTATGATTTATTAGTAGAATGATCCAAAATTAGTAGTGTGAATCTTGAATATTTGTAGCCAGAATGGTAGGTATAATGATTTATCAGAGTGTAACATATATATAGAAAGAGATGTTATGTATCCATTAAGTTTGAATTAAAATTATATATCTTCAAGTGTTAACTAAAGGGTCGCAATTTGATGTTGTTTTCATGGTAGAAGGTAGAGAAGAATTTATTGTTAACACGACCTAGAGTATGGTTGAACATGGAAAGGAGTTCATAATGTAGATCATTACTGAAAGTATAAGGTCGTTGAGGATTAATAGATATAGACTGTACTTTGTGATTGTAAAAAAGAACATATAGATGCTTATCGAGTTATGAATATAGTTTATACGTATGGATGGATAAGTAGTACTGATGTGGGAAATAATGATTTGCTAATTTACTATAATTAGATCGACCGTAAGACTAGATCAATCATTATTAATATGAGGTTTTAGTGGACCAGTGTTTCTCATTTTTTATTTAATAGTTGCTAAGCCAAGATAGCATGTGAAGTTATGTTGTTATGCATGTTTTGTTCTAGACACTAAGTTTGAAATGTGAATGATCGTTAACGTGGAAATAAATAATTGTTTGGGGTTAGTGATGCTAGTTTTATGAAATTGATCTAATAGGATTGAAATATCATATGTAAGAATTTAAGGTTATAAAATTTCAATAAGCGTGATGGTGAAAGTATGATGTACATGTGGCCCATAGGTTAGACGTTGAATGGTGACTAAGTTAATAGATAACGAAGATCCTTAAGCGTTCATGTCACTCCCCGAGACTAGCCACAAGACATAACATGAGACCTAGGGTCACAAATGACCCCAAGCTAACCCTGAAGCTAGCATACTGAAACAATTCTAAGTAAGAGGAAGCATAATTGATAGATGAGTAAATTTAAAACAGTTCAACTGAGAATATAACTGAGTTCAAATGTGGAACAACTCAAAATAGGTGAGTTTGACTCTATGTCTAAAAGCCTCTAATACTGATGAGTTGTTGGGACAAGTCCCCAGCTAATTCTAAAATACTAAAACTAGTAACGAACTAACTAAATTAAAAGCATAAAGAAACATCCTTGGATGATGAAGACTCAACACTGAAGCTGCTGAGTACAGACTAGAAATTGAGCTAAGCACGGTCTGGACAACGATTTAGCGCAAAAGTATGCATTAGTACTTTGAATGTACTAAGCATGCAAGATATATCTAAGCTGAACAATATAACCACTAAACATGGAAATAGATATACTGAAGCATAACTGAAAACTGAGTTGGATGCAATGACCAAGTACTAATCATGAAGATTACATGAATTGAATACTGAAGTAAACATTGAATACATGGTCAATGCAACATGCATCTTACTGTGGGAGATATTATTAACAAACATAAACCGCACGAGCTAAACGTGGAGTTCGATGTATATGCTCCATGAGAGGATCAAATATACCTTGCCAGGGAATAAAGGCATGACTGTGGTGTGATCACTAAAACTAATGCCAAACAAAGGGGACTAATAAACCTACGATGGCATGTAGTGATGCCCAACAGAGGTGACTAATAAACCTACGATGGCATGTACTTTTGGGACTTGAGGGTATGCTGAACCCTAGTCCAACTCACTGCTAAGTCTACTCCCAACTGAATGAAAAGAGAAAATGTAACTGAAAATATTAAATAGCTCAAAATATTGAAAATTATCTGAGAATGCAACATACTGAAAGATACCGCATTGAAATTCTGAAGCATGATTGTCTGACTAATCTGCCTAGCAAGTACATTTCATGAAATACTGATAATTAACAGAAACTAGGGTTTCTTAGTTCTATACATAACATTGCACTAATTCTCCAATAAACATGCAATCAACATTAATATAGAGACTATATCAGTTGAATTGCAATGGATCCCTAAGATTTAGGAACCCTAGAGCTGAATAATTTATGGAGAAACTAAAGAATTGACTAAATTCTAGGGAACTAATGGGTAAAAGGAACCCACATACCAGGTGACAAAAACTACGGATAAATCCATTGGATTTCGGGGCTGAACTTGGAGAAGACCTCTACTTGTTCTTGGGAGAAATTGTCGCCTTTTTCTCTTCTTTTATTTTTAAGTTAGATGATTTTAGCAGAATGAGGGTTTTAGGTAGTTTCTAACTAATTACTTAGGCTTAGACTAAGTAAAACGACATGGTGTAAGTACCAAATGCATAGGGGAAAATACCAATACAACCCTGACTAATTAAAGCTGATGAAGTACCTCTCATGAGGGGCTTCACGGGCTGTCTAAGTTATGATAGCCCGTCTAGTGGGTCGTCATGCTTCCCTACCCGACAGGGCTTCACTAAAACAAGCATAACATTTTACTCCGAGATCGAAATTAGGAAAACTTCGTGGTGTTGCAAAGAGTATTCGAAGACCTTAAATTTGATAGGTTATGAGCCACCTAATTCATTTTGTACTGAGAGATATGATCGTTTGAAGTTGACCAAAAACTCAAAGTCTGATAAGTCTCTTTCACATACGACTTCACGGTCCATGTGAAGCTTCACGGACTATCTAGGCATTCGTGATCCTTCACAGTGGCCTTGGGTGCAACCTCATTGTCTGGGTGACTTGTATGGACCCCTTGATGGGTCGTCCAAGTCACAACGGGTTGTTAAAGGCATCGTCTAGGTGACTCCTTCCTAGACAGCCCCTGGAGGGTTGTTCATGATGCCATTGGCAGTCCGTGAACCCCTAAATGGACCATCTAATGTGCCGTCTAGGTGACACCTACCAAGGCCATCCTAGATGGTCACTCACGACCCCTTAACAGTCTGTGGACCCCCCAAACGGCCCATCTAGGGTGTCATGAAGGGTCCATGGTTCGTTTTCGATTTGTGGTCTTACCCGTTTTCCTTTTTATCCCTTTCTCAAAGTTCGAGGTGTTACAATTTAAAAGATAGAAGTGAATCCAAGATTATTAAGTGTTGTGTTATTAAATAGTATGTTTGAGTATCTTGGTGTGGATAAGGGTAAGTGTAGTATGTCTTATATGGTGTTCTTACGAGTTGAATCAAGGATTGAGAGATAGATGGTGTTGTGTATCTTAGTGAAGCTTTATTTTCCGTTTGATTTAGAGGGATATCAACTTAGTGGTGTGATGTTAGTAGAATAACAAAGAAATATTAGATTATGAGGTTCTAAGGGAATTGTTTATGTTTGCTAGTAAGAGTTTAAGTTATATGATGATGAATATAGAAGCTGGAAGAAGTTAAGAGTGGTATGTCTAAAACGAATATCCTATAATGAAGATAGTATCTTTCAAATATAGTTTGTCCGTCTAAGTTAAGCATTCATGTGTATATTATCACTGAGTTTAGAGGATATGAAATAGACCTACAAACTTGGAATGTTGGCCTTGACTTTAGGGGGGATGATAGTGAAAGAAGAACCAAATCAAGCATTGTTAATCAAATTGTGATGCATTTCAGAGGAGTTATGCTGAGATAACGATTCATTTTTATTCAAGAGTATTCCTCAAATTTTAGTCATTATGACACTTTACTCAACTCTTACATGTAGGCATCATGCCCTTGAACCATACTCATGTACCTCACACAAATTCTACCCATGCTCAGATTGTAGAATAGAACATAATAGCTTTAGAACAATGACCCTTATCTTACTTTATAAATCTATGGCTTTTAGCTCTGTGATATTCAACTCACAATGCATGCACCCATGATTTCTCAGTATGCTCAGTCCTATGTACTCATGATACATTCATTATGACTAGTGAAATCATAATACGTTATGTATGTTTTAAATTAGATTTATTAAACAACGCATGCCTATGATTTCACTATATAATTTTACCTACATTCACCCAATGCAGTGATAGATTCTGGCATGTTATATGCCTAAAATGCCTCTTTTTGTATGGTTTATGTTCCAAGTACATAAAATACCTATTACACTCTTCTGTTCAAGCCCCCATTTATGAGTGTCAAAGTCATGATAAATATAAGTTATGATTTAGAAGTATATGTATTATTTTCGATCCTCATACTCTAGTTCTTTACTGACCTTCCTTGTGTAATGTTAGTGGTGTTGATAGCATCTGAATGATGGTTTAAGATGAGAAGGTAATGTAGTTTTTAATTGTCCCTTAATGTGAACATTATGGTATACTTATTCTACCTAAGGTTATAAAAGTGAAGGGAGATCAAGGATCTATTGTATGAAATTATTAGATTATAAGGCTTGATGTGTCTCTTAGTAGTAGTCCTTAAAATTTTCAACTTTTAAAGCTGTTAGAAAAGCAAAATATTGTTAGATGGGTTGGTTACCTTGAAGTCCATGAAGTCGTAATAGTGATAGACTTGTATATTGTGTTGATAACATATGGGTGAATGCATTATGTATTGTAGCTTCTTCCTTTGAACTTGAGGTTAGTTGAATCGTGTGGTAATAAGAAGTAGTATTCTTGGTATGGAATTCCCTACATAAATATAATATTAGTACGTTCATGTTATATGTAGCACCTTGTGATTTCAAGTTAGGCTTGAACCTAGTGAGATCATGTAGTTAGACTCAGATTAGTGTAGAAGTAGTCACATGTACCCTGGTGAGGGTTATAAATTGTAGTTGATTAAAGGTTTTATTCAAGAGGAGAGACGTGGTTTAGAAGTGTTGCTAATCTTAAAAATTCACCAGTCATATTGCTTAAGGCATACTAACACTATTCTTGCCTCATGCCTACGGGATCTGCGTTACATGTCAAGAAGCTTCAAATGGTGTGTGGCCCTTGTTCAAATCTATATCACTCTTACTTAATAAACCTATTTCGATGTCTCACATGAATTATGACTATGATTCCTTCCCTTAAAATGTTATAAAAGTTCCATTTTCAAGTCTTACAGAGGCCAATAGAGTCCAAGTTCTTTCCTTGTTTATTTTCTACGTACATGCCTATGCTAATTCTTGCGCTCTTAGCTCGTTCTTCTACATTTCTTAATATGGATCACTAGACCCCTATTGTTAGTTCAATATAGTTTATGTTAGTTTATATAGCACAATATCCCAAAGAATTATATGTTTACTCTATTCATATGTCTATTCTAGCTTTGATCATCATTCGAGGATGAATGATCCCAATGGGAGATATTGTAATACACCGTATTTTCTAAGAAAAAGATCTGAACTATTCTCTTTATGCTTATAAACTCAAACCTGATTCTTTCTAATTTGTACATGTATTTTTAGGTCCTCTACTATGTGTGGGAAGTGTATCGGATATGGTTTAGGGTCATAAAGGACCTCTAGCACTAAGTCAAGTTCAAATTTTTTCTATCGGCCAAGTTTTTCACAAAAGTTCGTACATGGTCAACTTCAAATGACCATATATCTTAGAATAGTATGAGGTAGGTGACTCATGACCTATCAAATTAATTACAAGTCTTCTTTCTAAGGTCATTGACCGCTTGTCAATCTGACTCTTGAGTAAACAATTATGAGCATATTACTGAACAAATATCATAATATTAGGTGAGCCGTGGCAAGCCAATTTTCTAGTGTATGCAATTTTAAGATGCTCTAATTAGTAGTTTAAGATGGAGGTTCGATTGGGCACTCATCTTGGACGACTTAGGGCTTATTTTCTCTCAAATTCTCTCCTCTCATCTATCTCCAACACCAAGGTATGTTCCTCCCATATATCTCAAGTGCTTGTAAGCAATCTAAATCTCTAATCAAGAATTCTTAACAATATTCTAACATCAAACCCTAATACCATATCTAGTGAAAAACAAGAACTCATCTCAAGGTGGAAGAAGGAACTTTTGGGGTTCCTCTTCAACGTTAGAATTTCATCAGGAGTTATTCAAGGTATGTAGGACTTCAATGAAGAATTCCTTTTATCCTCATGTACTAAATTCCTTAGTTTTCATAAATTTAATTCTAAAGTTGGGGTTTATAAATCCACTTTCAAATTCACCATTTTTATGATCCAATTGCATGATATCTTGAAGTACTTAATCATGATTATGTATTTTGACTATTGTATTTCCTTTTTATGCTTAGAAATATTTTCCATTGTTATCCTTACTAGTTCTTAACATGATTTTTTGTCTATGATTCTTGAAAATTATATTTTAAAGTATGATTTTAGAGTCTTTATATTATTATGAAAATCATTTGAGAATCTACAAGTAATGCATGTTCTAGAATTTTTTTCTCATGATTTGAAAGATATGCTTTAGAAAGAGATTTCAACATATGATTTTAGAAAGCAAGATTTGAGCTCTGTCTCATAGATTCGAGCATAGTCTCATAATAAGATATGTTTTAGAAAGATATTTTGAACACGATGTATGATAAGCTTCTAAATAAGATTAATAGATATTTTATGAGCTATATGGATAGTATGTTTTGGAAGTAGTATTTAGCATCCAACGAACAAGGGTCTTAGATAGCCCAAGTTTCAGAACTACGTGCCACCATAGGATTATGTTTCACAACTTTTTTGATTGACCATTTAGCCCTGAGAGATTCAGATTAGTTGATCCATATGAGATAGAAAGTTTTATACCCTGGGAAGGTATAGGGCACCCTCCCAACTGGGAAATTTGTTGGTGCATCATGAGCTCACATGGTGTATACCGATTAAGAGAAACTCCCACATAAAAGATTTACTACCATTTTTAATTATATTTTTCTTGATATAATCATAATAGAATTTCAGATAGCATGATTTTCTGCTATGCATCCTTTCATATTCGATTTTAGAAAATATGGTCTCAGATATACATTTTTGTTTTTGAAATATTATGTTACATGTCAAAGTTTTGATTCTTAGTCCTTTAGTTATTGCTTGTGTATTACCCATGCTTAGATTTATAGTTCTTTAAGTTATTTGTATAATTGTTGATCTCAGTCCTTACCTGTATATCGAATACATTCAATGCATTGATGCTACTTTGCGCTACATCATTTTATGATGTAGATTTCAACATCTTGATATAGATTTGCAGGCAGACATTTCACTAAGTTTCTCTACTTTTAGCATTGCGATGAGTCCTCCTTGCATTCAAAGGACTTCAGTTATGGGCCAATAGATTTTATTCACTTTAGTTTTGTTAGCATTCTTGCATTTAGGGGTTTTGTCCTTGTAAATTATCTTATTCAGTTTAGAGACTTTCAGACATTAATATTCTATTTGTAATAGACTTATTCTGGAAACCTATTTCAGTTATGGTTTTAGTTTACAACTTCTAATTCAATTTTCATATCATATGCTTAGATATGCTATGGCAACGGTTAGCATGAGATCATTTGTGGTTCCAAGTACTGTGTCTCAGCTAGAGTGTACACTCAGGTCATGACATTTGCTTTATCTTGGTGGAACATAATGTTGACATCATAGTTCTTCAACATTTCTAGGCACCTTCTATTACTTTCTATTCAACTCTTTCTTCTGGAATAAATACTTTAAGCTCTTATGATCTATATACATATCAACATGTACCCCACACAAATAGTTTCATATCTTAAGCATAAATACAATTGTTGCAAACTCCATATTATGAGTGGGTAATTATGTCCATGCTGGTTTTTAGTTGCCACAAAGTATACGTCATAACCTTTTCATACTACATCATAACATACCTTAGGCCTAAAGCATCAGAATAAGAGGCATGACTTTCTTAAAACTATAGTCTACTTATCTTTCAGCTCTTGAATGCTTCTTTCACAAGCACCTAACCACTAAAACTTAACTCCCTTATGAGTAAACCTAGATAATGGGGAAGAAAGAGAGGAAAAGCCCTATATAAACCTCATGTAATCCTATCCCTAAGAAATACACACCTTTATTGAAATGGTTGGTCGTGGACAACTCTTCACAACCTCTATCTTTCAGAAGTCTATTATGATGCCTTCACTAGAAACCACATGTACAAGAAAGTCCACAAAGTTCAAATAGAACTCACATTTAAAAAACTTAGCATATATCTAATTCTCGCTTAGTGTCTATAGCACTAGCCTCGGGTGATTAGTATGTTATATGATTGATTTTCTACTTCACGTGAATATATCAAGATATCATCAATGATTACAATCAAGTATGTATCAATAAAGGGTTTGAAAATCCTATTCACCAGATCTATTAATGTTGTTGGGGTATTCATTAGTCCAAATGACAATAAAAAGAACTCAAAGTTCCTATATAAAATCCAGAAGGTTGTCTTGGGAATATCTACTTTTCAAATCCTTAATTAGCTAATGGTAATCAGACCTTAAATCAATTATTGAAATTTTTTTAGCTCCCTACAACTGATCAAATAAATTATCTATCATAAGAAGGGGTACTTATTATTTATTTTCACTTTATTCAGTTATTTGTAATCCATATACATCCACAATGTGCCATATTTCTTGCATACAAATAATATTAGTGAACCACAATGTGATAAACTAGGGTGAACGAAACCTTTGTCCATTGCTCCTTTAGTTTTGTTGACGCCATTCTATAAGAAAGAAGTGTATAGGTTGGGTTTCGGGATCTACGTTGATATTGAAGTCAATCTCCCTATCTTGAAGTAATCCGACGAGTTCATTAGGGAACACATCTGGATATTCATTAAAAAGGGGTACATACCAAAGAGTTGGCACATGTCCCTTAGTTCTATGTCTAGGGCTGTCATATATCTGATTACCCTCGAACCTACACCCATAACAAATGGTAGATCCTTATCGACACCCTTCCAATTAGGATCTGCTACACTATTTGCAAATAGGTGAGGTGGTAATGTTTAACTATAACCTTTTTGATAATAGAAGGTTGAAGCCCTCAATAATTTACAGTAATCCTGTTTGGGCATTGACGATTGATCAGAATCACTAATTATGGAGTGAGCTACTGACTGAGCCTTCCGAGGTGACTATCTATTGGAGGAATATTTTTAACCTCCATGACTCTCAGATGTACTGGCCCTATTATTTTGCTTTTCTCTTTCTTGTCCCATCACATCTGAATACAGTTCTCTATTTACTGATCATGTGCTATTACTTTTACAATATCCATATCCTGATTCAATGCAACAACAGTACAAGACTCAACCAGATGAGTTCTAAGGCTAATCACATTGTGACAGATCCGTGGTCTTTATGTGATGACCATCTCTAGAGAGAATTCGGACAACTGAGTGAACTATATAAGCTATACTCTCTAACGTTGAGTTCATTCTATTGTAAGAAAAAAAATTTATACACCCTCACCTCCTTGTGCTTTAATAGAAAAATGTGTTCTATAAAAGACCTGACAAACTCCTCAAGACTATTAGGGGAGAATTTGATCCTTGCAATCATCAGTTATCTCATACCACGCTATAACGACAACTTTCAAGTGATAGGAGGCTAATTCAACTTCCTCAATATTGGATATGTGTAGGACCCTGAATATTTTATATATGCCATTTAGAAACTATTGTAGGTCCTTTGTCACACTAGATCCTATAAACATTGATGGATTCTTTTGGAGGAAATCTTAAACTCAGGAATCAGATACCTCTTTGTGTAGTGTTGGGAAGCGATGCATTCTATTCTTAGACTTGAGCAACTATAAACTATCTGAACAACTATATATCTCCTGTAGGATCTTTCTATAAGGGACGTCATGGTGATACATGCAGTACATGAACTGCAGATACTACTGTAGGTGCAGGGACTACTGCATTCCCTTCTATTCTAGGAATCTAATGACCTGGAAATGTAGGACTTGAAAAGCTACCCTAAGACCTAGTCTTGTCCTCTAATACTTGAGACTACTCTCCAGTGGTTCCCTCCTAATCTATCTTGACAATTGACCTTTTGCCTACTTTACTCTTGCCTTTAACAATCATGATTTTTATCACAAATAGCAATATAATTCTTACTACGAATTACGAATGAAAATGCTGAAATTAAAGACAAGAAACAAACATAGATAGATAGACACAAAAAGAGGAAATAGAAAGCAACCAAAATGTATATTAAACCTTAAGACCTCAATCCATTAATCCTACAATGAGTACCTACCTCTTACGATGACCTTGAGGGAAATGAATTCACCTCACAACCAATGTTTCTTAAAAATAATCAATCAAAGCTTCTACCAAGCTCTCAACACTCATACAAGAGTTTCACAATATTAATATTCAAAATAGTCTCCTGAAATGAGAATCTAAACTAGTTATTTATAGTTTTAAGCAGTTATTACAAAAAGAGGCCCAAAAGTGGCCCAAGATAGGTAAAATGATGAGTACGATCGTCCTCGTGGGATGTGTTTGGTGAATCGCCAATTGGGTTGGCGAGCTGACTCTTGAACCTGATTCTCTGGAGTTACTGTAACTTTCGGTGAGATTAGCAGCCCTCAACAAAGCCGTTTGGCAAGTCGCCGAAGGAGTCAAGCTCACTGAAAGTGGCAACTTCTTCAATCGTCTTCCCTTCGCCTCTCTAATCAATCTTTAAGGCATGGAACTCTTTCTTTGTCATCAACACAATCTCAAGAACCTCTAGCTTTATGAACAATCCTTGCATTCTTGAAGGTCCCAAACTTGACTTTGAGTGAACGGCCTTGGTGCAATCTGAATTGCAATCATTTTCTCCTTCTTGAAAATATTTTTTCCTCAAATTCAACGAATCATCATCATCAAGAGTTGGAAATGGACAAAGGTCGCAAACATTGAAGGTGTTGTGAACTTGATACTCTAAAGGAAGGTCAATTTTGTATGCATTGTCATTGCGTCTTTGAAGAAATTGAAATAGGACATCACCTCTTGGCATCAACTTAGTCTTCCTATGAGTGGGAA
This sequence comes from Solanum okadae, assembly GCA_036553675.1. NCBI lineage: Eukaryota > Viridiplantae > Streptophyta > Magnoliopsida > Solanales > Solanaceae > Solanum > Solanum okadae. The sequence goes on from CM071682.1 coordinate 31,664,495, forward strand.
ATCGCTCCTTGAGAAAATGCACCCACACCCATTCACCCGGTTCAAGCACAATCCTCTTATGATCTTTGTTCGCCTTTTTGGCTACCTCTTGGTTCTTCTTTTCTAGGTGAAGTCTCACCTTCTCATGAAGTTTCTTCATGGATTCTGCTCTTTTGTTTCCATCTAAGCTTAAAAAACCATCTTGAGAAAGAGAAGTGAGATCTAAAGGGGTTAGGGGATTAAAACCATACACCACTTCAAATGGAGTCATGCCAATAGTTCTATGAATAAATTGATTATAAGCAAACTCAACTAATGGAAAATGTTCCTCCTATGAGGCCAATGTCACTCTCCGAGCCTACACCCTAGGCGGGACTGACACTCGAGAACCATTCCTGGCCCCAAGCGAACCCTTGGCCTGGCTTAACTCTTAGTGAAAGACTTATTCTTGATAAACGCACTTTAAAAAGTAAAATGTAACTCAAATGATAACTTAGAATGTTTTATAAATAAACATCCAACTAGCCAAAGTGGCACTCAAGTGTCAACATAAGTGAATGAAAATGAAAGACTCATGAACTAACAATATCTAACTGTCTATGAAGCCTCTAACAACTGAGATGGACGTCGGGACAAGACCCACGACATCCTAAAGAACTAGAATAATGAAAGCAATAAAAAGGGATCCTCCGGAAGCAAAGAGGCTCACCAAAAACTCTGAAGCTCAAATGGATCAACGATGTGCTGGATGTTGATCCTGGCTACACCATAAAATATGCAGGCCAAATGGCATCAGTACATTGAATGTACGAGCATGCTAGGATAATTCTAAAATAAGACATAAGCTTGAAAGGAACTGAAGGAACATACCTGGTCTCAACTCAACTCATTTCAATATAAAGTGGTAATATAAATGCAATATAAAGAAAAGCTTTTAAAACATGCGGATAACAACTCTGTGTATTGAAAAATACAATAGTAACTCAGTTTGTATGCAAGGATACAATTTAAACTCTGTTTGTATATGAAAATACAAATAACACTGTGTACCTAAGAATACAAAAATATCTGTGTGGGAGTTTCTCTAACCGGTAACCATCCCAATGAGCTATGTGATGAAATAACATTTTTTCTCACACTTCCAGGGCCGTCCTATACTTTGTCGGGGGTATAGAACCTAATTACTAAGTGAATCCACTAGTCTATGCTAAATAGCACTAAGGAATCATCTAAAAAGTATGAACCTTTTCTACCCATGCTAGCTACACGGTTTATGGAGACTTTGAATTATCTGAACGCAAGCTCGTCCCCAAATCGGTGCTCAATACTTCTCCAAAAATGTAACTAGCTCATATGTTTAAAACAGAACTATTTTTGTGGTTTGAGATAATTACTCAAAAACTAGCCCAAAGGCTCTCTTGGAAATCGGTGTTTCCTCTCTTGCTTAAATGTGAAACATTTACTCTTTGGGAATACTTAGTTCCCATATACTCTTTTGAAGAAAATGAACTTCATTTGTTACTCTTACTCAACTCAAACCTTAAGTCTTAAAACAAGTTTAAAGCATTTGTAAAAGACTTCTTGAAAAGACTCTAAGAACTCTCTAGACTTGGCCATTAACTTACCTTGAATTTGAATTTATGGATCCAAGGTTATAATTCGTTATAGGAAGGATATCGTGATGATTAAGAGTGTTTTTAGATAGTTAATCATGAGAAACGGTCAAGAAAACACTGTCTGGGAGCAAGTCCGCGATGTGGAGATGCATTTTAATATTTGGTCACGAAATAAATTTTAAGGCAGAGGGGTCTGCGACCTCTCCGCGACACGGAGAGAAGAGGTCTATTTCTGAGGAACAAGTCCGCGACACGGACCTGGTACCCAGTTTGTGCCCGACTTTTTCCTTCTTTGTTTTCTAACCCCAATTTGCCTAAATTTGATTTTTTTTCTCAATTTCTCTTTAGATTAAGATACCCAGTACATGAACACAAAAATCTACTCCTAAACGACTCTAAAATCGACATGATTCCATCAACAACTCAACAATCCCATCAAATCTCAAGAATGAAAGCCAATTTCAAGAACACAATTCAAGATCATCAAACTTTCAACGTTCTGGAATGAATTTCGCTGAACTAAACATGATTGGTGTGTGGGTGAACGAATCCAACGCTATGAAAGTCTCACATACCTCTTTAGGGATCAACCCTTGGCGAAACGACTTCGATTCCGCAAGAAATCTTCAAGAACACCTTGAATTTTCTCCTATTTTATCTTCTCTCAAAGCCCTAGCATAATTCTTAATTCCTAAAAATGAAATAAATTAATTGGGTAATAAAAAGACCAAAATACCCCTCTAAAATCTGGTTGACTTTCCGTATCTAGAGAGCCCGACTTCAAACGGGCATATCTCCCTCGTACAAACTCGAAAATTAGCAAACTTGGCGGCATTGGACAGATAATTCAAAGAAATTTCATTTGATATCTTGTATCCCATTTAACTCATCCTGTACCAGGAGCTTTGGTCATTTAAAGTCGACCCAAAACTCATACTTAACATACTTGCCAAATTTCAGATTTTTATTCTTTCCAAAAAATGGTTCTTTCTAATTCTAGCTCTTTCAAATAGCGGGGTGTTACAGTCAACTTTCCATGTACCACAATACGAAGCATAGAACTCAAGGTCGTTTTCACAACTTCGGTTTGGCCATCAATTTGTGGGTGACAAGAAGTTGAGAACAACAACTTGGTACTAAATCTACCTCACAATTCTTTCCAAAACTGACTAAGGAACTTTGGGTCCCTATCACTTACGATGGTTTTAGGAATTCCATGCAATTTAACAACAGTTTCAACAAACAAAGATGCCACATTGGAAGCATCATCACATTTATGACACCGAATGAAATGAACCATCTTCAAAAATCGATCAACAACAACAAAGATGCTATCTTTATCTGTTTTTGTCCTTGGCGAACCCAAAACAAAATCCATTGAAATATCAAGCCAAGGTCTTTGAGGTGTGTGTAGTGAAGTGTATAAGCAATGGGGAAGGAGATGTGACTTGGAACTTCGACATTCAATACATTGGCCACAAATGCGAGCAACAACTATGTGCATCTTAGGCCAATAGAATTGTTCCTCTAGAATTCACCTTGTTTTATCAACACCAAAATGACCCATTAGTCCCCCATCGTTTGCCTCCCTCACAAACAGTTCTCTCCAAGAGCTCATAGGCACACATACTCTCTTGCCTTTGAACAAGAAACTATCAAATTTAGAATAGGGAGTGGAAGATCTATCCCTATACCACCTTTCCCTTTCCCATTCCTCACAATCTTGGAAGATTTGAGTAGACATGGGTCCTTGAGATGCATTGCCTTCAAACCTTCAAAACCAAGCAATTTAGAAGACAGAGTCATTATCAACACATGTTTCCTATACAAGGCACCAACCACCACATTTTCTTTCCCATTTTTGTATTGAATTGCATATGGGAAAGTTTCAAGGAATTCAATCCATTTGGCGTGCCTTTTGTTTAACTTTTCTTGGGCCAAAATATTCTTTAGAAACTCATGATCGGTACGAATGACAAATTCTTTGGTCCACAAGTAGTGTTGCCAATTACCCAATGCTCTAATCAAAGCATACAATTCAAGATCATAAGTGGAATAATTCAAAGTTGCACCTTTAAGCTTTTCACTAAAAGAAGCAATGGACTTTTGGTCTTGCATTAAGACGGCTCCAATGCCTACTTTACTAGCATCACATTCAGCTTCAAACATTTTCTCAAAATCGGGTAATTGCAACAAAGGAGTGGAGCTAAGCACGCATTTCAAAGTCTCAAAAGCTTTGGCTTGCTCTTCACCCCACTTAAAAGGCGTATCCTTTTGGATTACCTCGGTCAATGGAGCACCTATGGTACTAAATTCTTTGACAAACCGCTTATAAAAACTAGCCAACCCATGAAAGCTTCTAACATCGCTTATGGACTTCAAAATTGGCCAATTCTTAATAGTGTCTATCTTAGATTCATCAACCTCAACGGCCCTTGAACTCACAACAAATCCCAAGAAAACAACTTCATCAACATAGAATGAAAACTTTTCACGATTAGCATAAAGTTGTTCATTCCTAAGAACATCAAAAACACATCTCAAATGATCTACATGCTCATGCATGGTTTTTACTACAAATCAAGATATCATTAATATAAACAACCACAAACTTCCCTATCAAAGGTTTCATCATATGATTCATGAGACACATAAAAGTACTAGGAGCATTAGTGAGACTGAAAGGCATCACCAACCATTCATAAAGACCAAACTTGGACTTGAATGCGGTTTCACATTCATCACCGGGGTTCATTCGGATTTGATGATAACCCCTCCTAAGATCAATCTTTGAGAACACACAAAAACCATTAAGCTCATCAAGAAAATCATCTAATCTAGGGATAGGATGACGATACTTTACCGTAATCTTGTTGATGGCCCGACAATCAACACACATGCGCCATTTTCCATTTAATTTGGAACCAAAAGAACCGGAACGACACACATACTCATACTTTCTCTCACACAGCCCTTGTTGAGGAGTTCCTCAACTTGCCTTTATATCTCTTTAGTATCCTCCGGATTACTTCGATAAGCCGGTCTGTTTGGCAATTGTGAGCCGCCGCGAAGCCAATTTAGTGCTCAATTCCCCGAAGAGGGGGTAATCCACGTGGGAGTTCCTTTGGGAAGACATCATCATAATCCTGAAAAGAAGGGAAACATAATGGGGGAGAGAAGAATGAGATTGGTTAGTTTGAAACACATGATCCCTATGTGTGATAAGGATATATGATCTTTTGGCTTCCACTTTGTCCCTTATCTCCTTATACTTCTCCAACAACACTTTGGCATTTCCCCTCAACGTCCTCCTTTCTTCCTCTTCATTATCCTCGACCTCCACATGTTCCCCCTCATCCTTCTTTTTCTCCCTTCACTCACTCATATTTTGATACACTTCATTGATTTGAGAGGGTGACACAGGATGAAGGACACATTTATGTTCATCCAACACATTTATGTTCATCCAACACATTTTTTGGTTCTCCCCTCATGTTTGGTTGAACGATCATATTGCCAATGTCTTTTGAGTACTACATGACAAGCTTGCATTGGGACCACATCACATAGGATTTCATCTTGGTACTTCCCAATTTTGAACTTGATAAACACTTGTCTATGAACCCTTAATTCTCCACACTCACTCAACCATATAAGTTTGTAAGGTGTAACATGTTTAGTGGTAGAAAGTTTCAAGAAATCCACTAAAGCAGTGCTAGCAACGTTTGCACAACTTCCACTATCAATGATCAAGGAAAATATATTATCTTTGATGAGGCACTTGGAATGGAAAAGATTCTCTCTTTGACTTGGATCATCCATGGCCTTGTTAATCATAACTCACCTTACCATATACATTGGTACAGTGAACTCTCTTTCTTGAGGACAAGCTTCTTCAATTGGCACTTTCTTCATCAAACCATTAGGAATGGCGACATCTCTTCCCTCACACGGGTCTTGTTCCTCATCTCTATCACTGTCTAATGCATCGTCTTCTTGGGTTTCCACTTCACAACCCTCTTTTTGATCTACTTAGGTTGGTTGGTTTTGATTTTGAGGGGCTTGGTTGGGTGGATTTTGGTTTTGTGGCATTTGGTAGGGTGCATTTTGGTTTAGTGGTGCTTGGTAAGGTCGGTTTTGGTTTGGTGGAGCTTGTTGATTGAGTTTGGGTTGGAGTGGTCGAATGGTATTTCGTACATTTGGATCAAAATTGATTGTTGTTGGGTTGAATGCTTGATGGAAGGTTCTGGGAGTGATAGTAGGAGAAGTAGTGTGGGCATGTCCACTTGTGGAAGCACGATAGGTAGCTTGTGGGGGTGGAATTAGTAGAGTCAACCCTTCACATTGATCATTCTACCATCCATCATCGTCGCACTACCTTGTATGGTGGTCATCTATCCTTCCATGTTCTCCATCCTCCGACTCATTAGTAATCACCTCCATTATATATTCCAAAGTAACCCCTCCCGTAGGTGGTTGGGTTTCATTTCTTGTTTCCGTGGTACCTAGAAATAAGAAATTCACCAAAAACAATATACAATGTTAGCATTAGTAAAATGAACTCACAATCACTCATGTTTACACACATTTGATTGCCTCTCAAATTGGCTCGGCCATGGTTGAAGATTGCTTATACTCGGTTATTCACAAAGTGTCAATTCCTACTCTTGGCCGGAATGAATTCTTGTTTCAAGAAAAGACGGACAACTCGATTAAATCAAAATGGACTTGAATAAGAAAATTAACTACGAAGTAAACCTAATAAAAGCTCAAAAAGAAGTGTCACTAGCAAAGAAGAAATAATCAATAAGTAGCTCAATTACGAGTTGACAATTAGTTTAGGAATCATGAGAACGATTGAGAATAAAAAAAAAGGAAACTAATGAATTATAACCTGACATTGGTGTCATATAATGGTGTTCGGGTCGCCAAATTCCATGTTTTCTTCGCCAAAGTTGACATAAAGTTCAGGCAATTTGGTGATCTGGGTAACAATTCGGCGAGTCCCTGAGTGGACTTTGGCGAGAAAAGTCGAGTAAGGAATGGTAAGGTTGTAGAAGTGTTCGTAATAAGAGGAAAAATTATTAGTCATGATGAGATAGAGTATATTTCTAACCAGAATAGAGTTGATGTCGATGTCTCATCGTGTTAGAGCAAATGAAATGTATGTGGAATCAGAAAGCAGAATATTCATGAGGTGATAGACTGAAGCTAGGTTTATGAACTTTGAAAGGGGGAGCCCCATAGTATTCAGAGGATGATAGAACTATTTGAGAGATAATGCGCAGTAAGTGAGTAAGTAGTACTTAAGTTGCAGAGTGGAAATGAGAGGTAAGGATTGGCTACTTGTCATGAGGTCCTATTGAAAGAGTGTTTCTAAAATTGTGCATAGTAGTGGTAAGTTAGTATAGTAGGCGAGCAATCATATTTATATTCGGGTTTAGTAATAAAATATTAAGCTAGAATTTTAGATTAGTGTCATGATAAAAAGAATGGCAATATGAGGGTGATGATGTTAGTATTGAGATTTAATTTAGAATATTTAACATAGGGTAGTTGAGAAATTGAGGTGATTAGTTGCAATAAATATGAGTGGTATAAGTGAGAAACCCTAACCTTTAGATAAGGGTAGTGAAGTGTGGCTAACTCACAAGAGTAATAAGAGCATTAAGAGGTGTTCTGAGAGGGTATGTAATCAGAAGTGGTTAACAGAAACACCTTAAAAAGAGGTCTTAGTATCTGCTTATGGATAGTTCGTGTCACTACCCGAGCGTACACCCCAGACGTGGCTAGAACTCGAGAACCATTATTGGCCCCAAGCGAACCCTTAGCCTGGCTTACTTACTCAGCGGAAGACTTAAACACAAGAAATCGTCTCAAAGGATCACTCATCCAAATATCTTTAAGGAATATTAAACTTAGCCAAAATGGCAACTCAAGTCTTAACCATTAAAACAGGAAATAGAAAACATCAAGAACTAACATCTAACTGTCTATGAATCCCCTAAAACAACTAATATAGATGTCAGCACAAGACCCCCGATCATCCTAACAACTGAAATACTAAAAAGCAAATGATAACAAAGGAGCCCTCCAGAAAGCAAAGAGGCTCACCAACTGACTCTGAATGCTCAACTGGATTAATGAGGCGTTGGATGATGATCATAGTTAGCTGTGTCTGCATCATAATAAGATGTAGGCCAAATGGTATCAGTACATTGAAGGTACGAGTATGCGAGGGGAATTCTAAAACAAGACATAAGCTTGAAAGGAACTGAAGATGTATGTCAAGTCTGTGTATTTGGAAATACAATAATACTCTGTGTGTATGCAAAGATACACTATAACTCTGAAATGTATGTAAAAATACAAATAAAGTGTGTACATAAAACTACAATTACTTCTGTGGGAATTTCTCTAACCGACAACTATCACATAAGAGCTATTGTGACGATACGTCATTTTGCCTCACGCTGCCAAGGCCGTTCTATACATTGCCGAGGGTATAGAACCTGAACTACTAAGTGGATCCACTAGTCTATGCTAAAAAGCACTAAGGAATGATCTAAAAAGTATGACCCTTTTCTATCCATGGTGGCTACATAGTTTATGGGGGTTGTGAGTTGTCTGAACTCTCCCCCATATCGTAGCTCAATACTACTCCCAAAATATGATACTAGCTCTTATGATTAAATCCATATTTCTTTATGTTATTTGAGATAATTGCGCAAAAACTTAGCTCAAAGGCTATCTTGGAAATCAAAGTTTACTCTCTTGCTTAATTGTGAAAGCACTTGCTCTTTTCTGAATACTAGCTCAAAGGCTCTTTGGAAATCAAGGTTTCCTTTTCTTGTTTAAATGTGAAAACATTTTAACTCTTTGGGAATACATAGTCCGCGCAAACTTTGAAGAAATGAACTTCAACTTTACTCTTTTACTCAACTCAAAACTCAAGTATTTAAACAAAGTTAAATCATTTCTAAAAGACTTTTGAAAGACTCTATGAACTTCAATTAATTTGACTCTTAACTTCTCTTGACTTGACTCTTAACTGATTCTTGAATTTAATTATGGACTCAAGGATTGAGATTTGTGATAGGAAAGATCTTATGATGTTTAGGAGTGTTTTTAGATAGTTAAACATGAGAAAAGGTCAAGAAATCACTGTTTGGAAGCAAGTCCGCGACGCAGAGATGCATTTAATTATTTGGTCGCGAAATAAATTTTGAGGCAGAATAGTCCATGACCACTTTGCGACGCGGAGCAATTTTGTCAATCCTGAGGACCATGTCCGCGATGCGGACCTGGTATCCAGATTCTTCCGACTTGTTCCTTCTTTGTTTTCTAACCCCAATTTGCCTAAATTCGATTATTTTTCTCCAATCCTCTTTAAATTCAAATACCCAGCATATGTACACAAGAATCTAATCAAACACAACTCTAAAATCGACCTTAGACTCTCAAAAACTCCTCAATCTCATCCCAAATTCAAGAACGAAAGTAAATTCAAGAAAACACCTCAAGAACATTCAAACTTTCACCTTTTAGGATGAATTCTTGTTGAATTAAATATGTTTGGCATGTGGGTGAATGAACCTAATGCTGTGTTAACTCACATACCTTGTAGGGATCACCCCTTGACGAAATTCACAAGCGATTCTTGAAGAACTTGACGATTCTTGCTCCTTCTCCTCCTTTTCTCTTCTTCTTTGCTCTTTTCTAAAACCCTAACTCAATATCGTAAAAGCGTAAACTGAATCCTATCAGTTTAGACCCCAATTAATTACCAAAAATGAAATTAAGTGATGGGGTATGGAAAAGACCATAATGCCCTTCTAAAATTTGGATTAGACTTTCCTTATTTGAACAACCCAACTTCGAATGGGCATATCTCACTCGTACAAACTCATAACCTGCAAACTGTGTGGCGTTGGAAAGATTATTCCCAGATCTTTCCTACAATATCTGGAAATACACCTAAATCATTATGAGCTAGGTGTTATGGTTATTTGAAGTTGACCAAAAACTCAACTCAACATACTTAACAATTTTCCAGATTTTTATATTGTTTCCAAAAATGACTATTTCTAATTTTTAACTTCTTTCTAGTTACGGGGTGTTACAATATCTCCCCCTTGGGAAAATTCTTCCTTGAATGAGCTAACTCTTAGTAGGCTAAGGGAGTCACATCAAACATACAGTTCAAACACCCAACAAGCACAATGCAATTACAACATGCCAACTTATAAATAAAATGCCAAGAAAAGGATTAGTACCTTAATTTGAAACTTCTCTGAATTCGTAGAGATGTGGATATCTCTTCTTCATATCCTCCTCAACTTCCCAAGTGGCTTCCCCAACAAACTGATGCCTCCAAAGAACTTTGACTGATGCTACCTCCTTTGTTCTCACCTTGCAAACTTGGCGATCTAGAATTTGGACAGGAATCTCTTCATAAGATAAGCTATCTTTGATCCCAATATCTTCAGTTGGTATGATCAATGAAGGATCGCCCATGCACTTCTTCAACATAGAGATGTGAAATACCGGATGGACCGTGGCTAACTCTTGTGGTAGCTCCAACTCATAAGCTACATTACCAACCCTCTTGGATATTCTGTAAGGGCCAATATACTGGGGATTAAGCTTCCCCTTCTTACCAAATCTCATAACACCTTTCATGGGTGAAACTTTTGAAGTATACCCAATCATCTACTTCAAACTCTAACTCCCTTCTCCTAACATCAGTGTAGGATTTCTGATGACTCTGCACCATTTTCAACTTCTCTTGAATCACTTTCACCTTCTCCATTGCTTGATGAACTAAATCTAGTCCTATCAACCCTGCTTAACCAACTTCAAACCATCCAATAGGAGATCTGCATCTTCTCCCATAAAGAGTTTCATAAGGAGCCATCTGGATGCTAGAGTGGTAACTATTGTTGTAAGCGAACTCAATGAGAGGTAGGTAATCATCCAAATTACCCTTGAAATCAATCACACAAGCCATCAACATATCCTCTAAGGTCTGAATAGTGCGCTCTGCTTGCCCATCTGTCTGAGGATGAAAGACAGTTCTTAAGTTCACCTTTGAACCCAAGCCTTTTTGGAATGACTTCCAAAACTGTGCATATATTGCACACCTCTGTCTGAAATAATGGAGATTGGAACCCCATGAAGTCTTACCACCTCTTGAAGATACAACTTAGCATAATCTTCTGCTGAATGGGTAGTCTTTACCGGCAAAAAGTGGACTGATTTTGTCACTCTATCAACAATCACCCAGATAGAATCATGCTGCCTGCGAGACCTTGGTAAGTCTGTGATGAAATCCATATTAATCATCTCTCACTTCCATTTCGGAAGTTCTATATTCTGAGCCATACCGCCTGGCCTTTGGTGCTCTACTTTAACTTGTTGGCAATTCGGACACTTAACAACAAATTCTGCAATGCCCTTCTTCATACGACTACACCAATAAACTTCTCTCAAATCGCGATACATCTTTGTGGAACCCGGATGGATGGAATATCTGGAGCTATGAGCTTCCTCCATGATCCTCTCTTGGAGTTCCTTTGCCCTTGGCACACACAATCTACCTTAATACCTCAATACACGATCTCACCCTTGTTCAAAAGTCATTACTTTTTGCTTATGAATATTTGCCTTCAATTCAATCAAAATAGGGTCTTGGACTTGCTTCTCTTTTACTTCTGACACTAATGATGATTGAGCCCCATTTATCGCCACCACTCCTCCTTCTATGGAATCCATTAGTCGGACTCCCAGGCGTGCAAGTCTATTCACATCTTTCGCTAACTCTCTCTTTTCTTCCTCAACATGGGCGGTACTACCCATAGACAACATGCTTAAAGCATCAGCAACAACATTAGCTTACCTAGGTGGTAAATAATACTCATGTCATAATCTTTGAGTAATTCTAACCACCTCCTTTGTCTGAGATTAAGCTCTTTCTGAGTAAACACATACTGAAGGCTCTTGTGATCGGTGAACACATCCACATGAACACCAGAAAGATAATGGCAACATATTTTCAAAGCAAATACTACATTAGCCAATTCTAAATCATGGGTTGGGTAGTTCTTCTCATGAACTTTTAACTGTCTCGAGGCATAGGCTATAACCTTGCCATTATGCATAATACACAACCCAAACCAACTCTAGATGTATCACAATACACCACAAAACCTTAAGTGCCTTCCACTAAGGTCAAAATTGGGGCAGTAGTCAACCTCTTTTTCAATTCCTAAAAGCTTTTATCACAAGCTTCAGACCATTGAAACTTCACTGTCTTCTGAGTTAACTTGGTCAAAGGGGATGAAATAGATGAGAACCCCTCTACAAACCTTCTATAATAACCAGCCAAACCCAAGAAACTCCTAATATCAGTTGGAGATGTGGGTCTAGGCCAATTCTGTACAACCTCAATTTTTTGAGTATCAACTTTAATTCCCACTCTAGACACAATGTGGCCTAAGAATGCCATAGACTCAAGCCAAAACTCACACTTGGAGAACTTGGCATACAACTCTCGGTCTTTTAAAGTCTGGAGAACTATTCTGAGATGACTAGCATGATCTTCTTCATTACTTGAATAGATTAGTATGTCATCAATTAAGACGATAACAAACATATATAAATAATATTTGAATATTGTATTCATAAAGTCCATGAATGTTGCAGGCGCATTGGTCAAACCAAAAGACATAACCAAAAACTCATAATGACCATAACAAGTCCTGAATATTGTCTTTGGAATATCACATTCCCTCACTCTTAACTGAAGGTAGCCTGATCTAAGGTTTATCTTAGAGAAACAAGTAGCACCCTAAAGATGATCGAAAAGATCATCAATCCTTAGGAGAGGATATTTGTTCTTGATGGTAGCCTTGTTCAACTAGCGATAATCTATACACATTCTAAGGGAACCATCCTTCTTCCTCACAAATAAGATCGGAGTGCCCCACGGTGAGACACTTGGTCGAATAAAACCTTTCTCTAAAAGATCTTTCAACTGCTCTTTTAGCTCTTTAAACTCTGTTGGTGCCATTCTATATGGTGGAATAGAGATAGGACGAGTATGTGGAAGAACATCTATACCGAAGTCTTTCTCTCTCTCAGGAGGGACTCCAGGAAGATCATCTGGGAAAACTTTTGGAAACTCTTTTACTACTGAAATTGACTGAATAGGAGGTATCTCAACACTAGAGTCATTAACTCAGGCTAAGTGATAGACACACCTCTTGGATACTAACTTCCTTGCCTTAAGATATGAAATGAAACGACCCTTAGGCACTACTGAACTACTTTTCCAATCTAAGACTGGCTCATTTGGAAACTGGAACATGACACTCGAGTTTTACAATCAACTGAGGCATAACAGGCATGAAGCCAGTCCATACCAAGAATGACATCAAAATCTACCATGTCTAACTCAACTAAATCAGCCATGGTGCTCTTGTGATTGACGAAAATGGGACAATCACGATAGACTCTCTCTGCTAGAATAGACGCACCGACAGGTGTAGAAACACTGAAGGGTTCACTAAGTTGCTCAGGAATAACATCAAAATTCATAGCAACATAAGGAGTTACAAAGGATAAACTCACTCCTGCGTCTAGCAAAGCCTAAACATTAGAGTTAAAGACTTGGATCATACCAGTAACAACAACTGGTGAATATTCTTACTCTTGGCGACTTGTGATAGCATATAGGCGGTTTGTTCCTTCACCAGTATCTGAAGTAGCCCCTCTAGGTGCAGCTCTGTCTGGTGGAGCAACTGAAGAAGACTGGGCTCTATTGCCCCCACTATTGTTACCCTGCTTGTTCTTTGGACATTCTTGGATGAAATGATCATTCTGGCCACACTTGAAACAACCAGTGGAGCCTTCACGACACGTACTTGAGTTATTCCTACCACACTTAGCGTAGGCAGGAGGTTTACTACCCCCTTGCGCCATACTACCCTGAGAATAGGAAGGTTTAGCTATAAAATTCTAACTATTGTACTCACTTTTGTTCGTTGGTCCAGGTGCAATAGCAGATGATGGAGCAGGTCCCTTTTGCTTTTGTTGAAATGACGAACGGTTCACATTACTTTTCTGTTGCACGGACTCATTCCCTATCTTAGCCTTCTTGTTTCTAAACTACTCTCTATCCCTCAGCTTCTCTTCCTTAACCTGCTGCACATATACCATCAACATCGATATATCCATGTCCCCAATTAGCATGGCTGCACTTTCACTCTTTGCTTGATAGACAGGACAACCCAGTAACAAACAGACTCATTCTACTCCTCATATCCGCAACCATCTCCGTAGCATAACCGGATAGTTGGGTGAACTTTAACCCATACTCATGAACACTTAGTGACTTCTACTTAAGGGTAAGGAACTCTCGTACCTTAGCCTCTTTAGGTTCTCAAGGAAAGAAACACCCCAAGAAGGCCTCCTCAAAACAAGCCCAACTCGCATGTGGTGCATCCTCAACTTGGTTCTTCTTCCATTGATCCAACCAAATCCTACCAACACCCTTCATTCGGTATGCAGCTATTTCCACCCTCTCAGTATTAGCAACGTGCATGACATCAAATACGTTTTGTAGCTCCTCAATAAAGGTCTCTGGATCCTCAATAGTGCTTGAACTGGTGAAACTTAGAGGATTCATCCCCAAGAATTCGCGGATCCTCGAAGTGTCACCTTCTTCTTGTCGAGCCCCTCTTTGTTGCCCAACCTGATTAGTCACAGCTTGACTTAGCATCCTTATCCCTTCCCTGAACTCAGCATTAGTAACTTCTCCTTCAGTTTGCACTATAGGTGCATTAGGTACCCCTTGCTCCTCAACATTTCGTCTACCAGGATGACCTCTGACAGTTCTTCGTGGAGGCATGATCTGAAAGACACGCGCAAACACAAAATAGAAGAAACTTTTTAGAGATAAACTCTAACGCACGGAATGAGTGTGAAAGAAGTGAGAACATTCCTAAGTGTTATAGCCTCTTAGTTATAGATGTGGCGCGCTTCACACCGATAACTAGGATTCTACAGACACGACTTCATAGATTCCCTAGGACTCTTGAACTCTAGGCTCTGAGACCAAGTTTGTCACCCACCGAGCCTACACCCCGGACGTGGCTGGAACTCGAGAACCATTGTTGGCCCCAAGCAAACCCTTGGCCTTGCTTACTTACTCAGTGGAAGACTTAAACACAAGAAATAGTCTCAAATGATAACTCATGAAAATATCTTCAAGGAATATTAAACTTAGCCAAAATGGCAACTCAAGTCTCAACCATTAAAACAGGAAATAGAAAACATCAAGAACTAACATCTCACTATTTATGAAGCCTCTAAAACAACTGAGATGAATGTCCGGACAAGACCCCCGATCATTCTAACAAATGAAATACTAAAAAGCAAATGATAACAAATGAGCCCTTCAGAAAGCAAGGAGGCTCACCGACTGACTCTGAATGCTCAATTGGATCAACAAGGCACTGGATGATGATCCTGGTTACCTGTGTCTACATCATAATAAGATGCAGGCCAAATGGCATCAGTAAATCGAATGAACGATTATGCGAGGGGAATTCTAAAATAAGATATAAGCTTGAAAGGAACTGAAGAACTTACCTGGCTCAACTCAACTCAACTCAACTTAACAGAACTCATATCAATATAAAGCAGTACAAAACAAGTGCAATATAAAGAAAAGTTGTTTAAAGCATGTATGTCAATTTTATGTATTTGGAAATACAATAATACTCTGTGTGTAAGCAAAGATACACTATAACTCTGAAATGTACGTAAAAATACAAATAAACTGTGGATATAAAAATATAATTACTTATGCGGGAGTTTCTCTAACCACAACCATCACGTAAGAGCTATTGTGATGACACAATATCTTGTCTCACACTGCCAAGCCCGTCTTATACCTTGCCAAGGGTATAGAACCTGAACTACTAAGTGGATCCCCTAGTCTATGCTAAAAAGCATTAAGGAATAATCTAAAAGTATGACCCTTTTCTACCCATGGTGGCTACATGGTTTATGGGGGCTGTGAGTTGTCTGAACTATCCCCCATATCGGTGCTTAATACTACTCCCAAAATATGATACTAGCTCTTATGGGTAAAAACATACTTCTTTCTGTGATTTGAGATAATTACGCAAAAACTTGCTCAAAGGCTATCTTGGAAATCAAAGTTTCCACTCTTGCTAAATTGTGAAAGCACTTGCTCTTTTTTGAAAACTAGCTCAAAAGCTCTTTGGAAATCAAGGTTTCCTTTTCTTGTTTAAATGTGAAAACATTTTAACTCTTTGGGAATACATAGTCCCCATATACTTTGAAGAAATGAACTTCAGTTTTACTCTTTACTCAACTCAAAACTCAATTCTTAAAACAAAGTTAAATCATTTGTAAAAGACTTTTAAAAGACACTATGAACTTCTATTGACTTGGCTCTTAACTTCTCTTGACTTGACTCTTAACAACTGATTCTTGAATTGAATTATGGATTCAAGGATTGAGATTTGTGATAGGAAAGATCTCATGATGTTTAGGAGTGTTTTTAGATAGTTAAACACTAGAAAAGGTCAAGAAATCTCTGTCTTGAAGCAAGTCCGTAACGTGGAGATGTATTTATTTATTTGGTCGCGAAATAAATTTTGAGGCAGAATGGACCGTGACCACTCCGCGATGCAGAGAAAATTTTTCAATCCTGAGGAACAGGTCCGCGACGCGGACCTGGTACCCAGATTATGCCAACTTGTTCCTTCTTCATTTTCTAACCCAAATTCACCTAAATTCGATTATTTTTCTCCTATCCTCTTTAAATTCATATACCCAGCATATGTACACAAGAATCTAATCAAACACAACTCTAAAATAGACCTTAAACTCTCAAGAACTCCTCAATCTCATCCCAAATTCAAGAACGAAAGTAAATTCAAGAACACACATCCAGAACATTCAAACTTTCAACTTTTAGGACGAATTCATGCTGAATAAAACATGTTTGGCGCATGGCTGAACAAACCCAATGTTGTGTGAATTCACATACCTCGTAGGGATCACCCCTTGACGAAATCCACAAGCGATTCTTGCTCATTCTCCTCCTTTCTCTTCTTCTTTTCTCTTTTCTAAAACCCTAATTCAATATCGTAAAAGCGTAAATTGAATCCTATCAGTTTAGACCCCAATTGATTACCAAAACTGAAATTAAGTCATGGGGTATGGAAAAGACCATAATGCCCTTCTAAAATCCGGATTAGACTTTCCTTATTTGAACAACCCAACTTCAAATGGGCATATCTCACTCGTACAAACTCAGAATCGTGCAAACTGTGTGGCGTTGGAAAGATTATTTTATGTTCTTTCCTACGATATCCAGAAATAGACCTAACTCATCCCACACTAGGAGTTATGGTCGTTTGAAGTTGACCAAAAACTCAACTTAATATACTTAACAATTTTCCAGATTTTTATATTGTTTCCAAAAATGACTATTTCCAATTTTTAACTTCTTTCCAGTTACGGGGTGTTATAGTTCGGTAGTCATGAGATAAGATTCTCCTGAGTGTTAGTGTAAAAGAGAATGTAGACCAGTTAGAATTGATGGAATAGGTCCATAACTTTCAAGTGTCAGCTTTAGACCTAAGGAGGAGATAACAAGATGATAAATCAAGTAATGTGTTCGAGAATAAGATAGTAATGAGTTCCAAAGAGTATCCGAGATATCTTTTAAGAGGTCCTTTTAGTAATAGAGCAATGTTAGAAAGAGAAGGTTAATGATCTTATCGTGATAATGATGGTGTGATAATTTAGTCCAAGGTTATTAATGAGGAGGAAGAAGATGATGACGTTTTACTATGAGAAATAGCTAAATGAGAGCCCTTAGTTGGTTTCGAATAGTAATGCGGGCAAATTCTAGTTGGTATGGCAGAGATGATAAGAGTAACCCTGCTCCATACCCAATCTAGCCATCATACAATGACGAATGATCCCAAGGGAGAGATATTGTCACACTCCAGAATTTTTTTGAGCCAAGACTCGAACCATCCTTCGTTGTGAGTAGGATTTCGCCAAAGAATTTAAAATTTTCTTACAAGTTAAGGTCACTAGATGTATCATTGTAACATCCCTCCTTAGAAAGAACTAGAATTAGAAAGAAACTATTTTTGGAAAGAGAAAATTTGGAAATTTTGGCAAGTTATGCTAAGTATGAGTTTTGGGTCAACTTCAAACGACTATAACTTTCAGTACATGATGAGTTAGGTGGCTCATAAGATATCAAATGAAAGGTCTTGGAATCCTCTTTTCATCGCTACCAAGTTTGCTAATTTTCGAGCTCATATGAGGGAGATATGCCCGTTTGAAGTGAGGTCGTCCAGTTAAGGAAAGTTACCTAAAAATATGAAGGGTATTTTTGTCTTTTCCTTACCCAATCATCTTAAAACGAATTTTAGTGATATTTTGGGGACAAATCTGATTTGTGTCAGTTTTCATAAATCCAAATACGCTTAGGGTTTTAGAAGAGAGTTCATTCAAGTCATTCCTAAGTTCTTTTAAAGTTTGGGTCAACTTTAAACGACCATAACTTTTAGCACAGGATGAGTAATGAGACCCATAAGTTATCAAATGAAAGATCTTGGAATACTCTTTCCAAATCCCCTGAGTTTGCTTATTTTCAAGGTTGTATGAAGGAGATATGCCTGTTTAAAGTCGGGCTATCCAAATAAGGAGAGTTACCCAAAAAAATGAGGGGTATTTTGGTCCTTTCCTTACCCAATCGGATTTAAACATTTTTAGTAAGGTTTTAGAAGTCTAAACTGATTAGAATCAGTTTTAGTTATTCCTAAAATATGCTTAGGGTTTTTAGAGGATTTCAAGAAGAGAAAAGAGGAGAAAAGAGGAGAGGTTGAAGTTGTTCGTCGAGATTCTTAAGTTTTGTTGCAGATTTTTGCCATGGGTTTTGATAGCATCCATGGAAGCTCTACTCCATTGAAGGACAAGTATGAAGCTTTCGAAACTCCAAGGAGGCTCATAACAAGATCTCAAACCAAGGAGTTCAATGATAAGCTCAATGGGCTTCAATCGCTGATCCAAAGGTTTCTTATTGGGGAAGAAGAGCTTAAGCCCAAGGGAGAGGAATTGTCCAAATGCTACAATTATTTGGTGGCCCAAATTCAAGCCCAAGATGAGGAATTTTAAGGTCCAATTTCGTGCAAATAAGGTCAAGAAAAGTCCAAGAATCAGCCACAACAAGAGTTGCTTTCTGCCCAAGTTTTGAGAGAAGACTAGTCAAACTTTCCAAGATTGTCAAGATTCTTTTCCTAGTTGGGATTTACCTTATTTATTTATTTATTTATATATAGGTTATTAATATTTTCCTTAGTCTATTTATGGTCTCCTAAGTACCATTTAATGCTTTCCTAGAAGTACTAAATTTGTTCCTAGTTAGGTTACTTTATTTCCTTTCTAGAGTAGGATTCCTTGTAATTGTCTTTCTAGGGTCCTTGGACGTTTTTTTTCCCTTCTCCTATATATAGGAGTCCTTTTTATTCATTAAAGAGAATTTAGATTGATATTAATAATATTTGAGAGAGTTCTTTGAACCTTTGTGACTTGTTCTTTGAGAATTTATCTTTAAACCTTTACTAGTTTCATAGTTTAAGGTATAAAGTAATTTCTTCTTGTGATATCTTTGGTTTCTTTTTGGTATTCTTTAGAAGGTGATTAGTTTCTACATACTAATTATTGTCTTTAGTTACTCATAAAGCGGTCAAGATTCGAATCTATCGTTTTGATTCGTTTTCTCAAGTAAAGGCGTTAGATTTCTTCCATAAATCTATACGTTGTTACTTGGATCTTTTCAAGGCCTTAGAACATCTAATCCTTGGAAATTCGTGGATCTTTCTTTCGAATTTCCCATATCTTTATTTAGTTTTTTTCTGTTTCTTTTCTTTGTGCTTCCGCATTCTAATATTCAATTCTCTATTTGTGATCTCCCTTAACCTTGCTGTTATCAAGTGGTATCAGAGCGGTTCTATCAAGATTCCGTTCTTGATAAATCTTGGGATTTCTTCTTAGAGTAAAAAAAAAAAAAAAAAAAAAAAAAAAAAACAGTAAAGCGTGAACAGTAGCGTCGTAAAAAAAAAAAAAAAAAAAAAAATTTACAATAGCGTGAACAGTAGCGTGAAAAAAAAAAGAAGAATTTATTACTTGCTATTCAAGAAATCTTATTACTTGCTCTCCAAGTTTTGCATTAATTTGTTTCCAAGAAAGAAGGTTGCAAGAAGAGGGGATTCTAGACCTTTAAGAATAAGAGGAATTTTTTTTTTCTTGTTCTTATAATTCTAAAATAAGTTCCTTTTTATTCGTGTTTTGTTTCAACTAAATCCTACTTGTTCTAGGACTAGTTCTTTACTTTCTTTTTGTACCCCAAGATTCCATACTTTATTACTACGAACTTGATACACGTTTTGGTTTAATTATAAATCTACAAAGTATTCTCGTTCAAAGGTTATTTTGAGTGGAAAAAGGCAAGTGTGGGTGAGTTTAAAAGAGGGTAAAAGCCATATTAAAAGTGTGATACTTAATCATTTATTCTTTTTTTTTTTTTAGATGTCTAATTCAGGTGGTGATGAGGAAAGGGCTCGTTTAGAAGCCGAGGTCAAAGGAAGGAACGACTTCACCCTTCAAGCTATGCACCAACAATTTGAGAGATGGACCCTTCAATTTCAAGAGATGAGGGATATGATTATCGAGCAGAATGACACCATAGCTGCAATTAGGAGGGAGAATAATGTTGTACCCCCAAATAATGTTAGACCCCAAGTTAGAAGGAATGTACCCCATATCCCTTTTGTAAATCCTAAATATGATAATGATGATTTTGATGTTGAATTTAATCTAGAAAGAAGAGATAGGAGGGGACAAAGAGGTAGAGTAGAAGATGATAATATAAATAGTATAAAGATGAAGATGCCATCTTTCAAGGGGACAAGGGATCCAGACTTGTACCTTGATTGGGAGAGACGAGTTGAAGCTATCTTTGATTGCCATAACTACTCTGAGGGTAAGAAAGTTAAACTTGCTGTTGTTGAGTTTTCTGATTATGCTGCTTCTTGGTGGAAAAAGCTTGCTAGGGACAGATTGCAAGAGGAGCTACCACCTATCGCTACGTGGGCAGAGATGAAGAGGGTAATGAGGAAGCGATTTATTCCATCATACTTCCAAAGAGATCTACAATCTCGCCTTCAATGCTTGAAGCAAGGCTCCATGTCGGTGGATGAGTACTTCAAAAGCATGGATATGGCTATGATCCAAGCTAACTGCATGGAGGAAGAAGAGGCTACAATAGCTAGATTTTTAAATGGTTTAAATACAGAAATAGCTAATGTAGTAGAGATACAACAATATGTAACTTTAGATGAGTTAGTTGATTTGTCTGTAAAAGTTGAAAAACAAATTGAGAAAAAACGGCAAAATAACTCATGGAGAAGTCGACAAAACACTATCTCTAAGAAGCCATGGTCAACTCAAGAGGGGAAAGCTCCTTCCAAACCTCAAGATGATAGAGGTAAAGGTAAAGTTGAGGAGGGAGGTAAAACCTTTAATCCTAAATCTTCTAAACCTTCAAGTTCTATTCAATGTCACAAATGTCATGGAAGGGGGCATATGATGCATGAATGTCCAAGTAGAAGAAACATTCTACTTAGAGAGAATGGAGAATATGAGAGTGAAAAAAAGTGAGGGGGAAGAAGAAGAGGGAGAAGGTGTAAGTGAGGAAGATGATTTGAAATTGCCTAATGATGGTATAATTGGGGTGGTTAGGAGAATTATGACTATCAATTTGGGTAGTGTTGATGAAGGGCAGAGAGAGAATTTGTTTCATACTAGGTGTGGGATAAAAGGGAAGACTTATTCTATGATTATTGATGGGGGAAGTTGTGCAAATGTGGTGAGTTCATACTTGGTGGATAAACTAGGAATTGCATGCATGAAGCGCTCTACCCCATATAGGCTCCAATGGTTGAATGATTGTGGAGAAGTAAAAGTAAACAAACAATGCATGATTTCATTCAATGTTGGTAGGTATGAAGATGAAATTCTTTGTGATGTAGTCCCAATGCAAGCATGTCATGTTTTACTTGGCCGACCTTGGCAGTATGATAGGGATACTACTCATCATGGGAGAAAGAATAGGTATAGTCTTCTGCATAATGGAAAGAAGTATACTCTTGCACCATTATCTCCTTCCCAAGTGTTTGAAGATCAAAAACGATTGAGGGAAACAATGGGAAAACAAAAGGGAGAGGTAAAAAGTGAGCTTGAGAGAAAAGAAAAAGGCCAAGAGATAGAAAAAAAAAGAGATGGCCGAGAGAAAGAGAGAGAGGGCAGCGATCTAAGTAAAGAGGTAAAAGAGGGTGTGAGTAACAAAATAAAATATTTTGGTGAGAGGAAAGAGGCTAAGGAAAAGAAAAATGAGAGCCTTTTTATAAAAGCCAAGGAGTGTTTGAATGCTAGGAGAGAGGGGCTGCCCATAATACTACTTACTTACAAAGAAGTATTGATTAATTTTGAACAACTAACTCCTTCTTTGCTAAATATTGTTTCTTCTCTTTTGCAGAATTTTGAAGATGTTTTTCCTGATGACAATCCAAAGGGATTGCCACCTTTGAGAGGGATTGAGCACCAAATAGACTTTGTGCCTGGGTCTCAACTTCCTAAGAGGCCTGCCTATAGGAGCAATCCTGAAGAGACCAAAGAATTACAAAGGCAAGTTGAAGAATTGCTTGAAAAGGGATTTGTTCGAGAGAGTATGAGCCCATGCTCTGTTCCAGTCCTATTGGTCCCCAAAAAGGATGGAACATGGAGGATGTGTGTAGATTGTCGAGCTATCAACAAGATAACGGTAAAGTATCGCCATCCTATCCCTCGTCTTGATGACATGTTGGACCAACTGTATGGTTTCAAAATCTTTTCTAAAATTGATCTAAAGAGTGGTTACCATCAGATTCGTATGAATCCTGGAGATGAATGGAAAACTGCTTTTAAGACCAAATATGGACTTTATGAGTGGTTAGTTATGCCCTTTGGCTTGACTAATGCACCAAGCACTTTTATGAGACTAATGAATCATATTTTTAAAGATTTCCATGGAAAATTTATTGTGGTGTATTTTGATGACATCTTGATCTTTTCTCAAAATCTGGATGAACACCTAGAGCACTTAAAACACGTTTTTGAAGTTCTTAGAAATCAGTGCTTATTTGCTAATCTCAAAAAGTGTACTTTCTATGTGGATCGTGTGGTTTTCTTAGGTTTTGTGGTCAGTTCTAAGGGAGTTGAAGTTGTATATGGATTCAAGCCCCTTACCCCCCTTGATTTATTGCCTTTGCCTACTAATGATTTTGCTAATCTTGATGGTAAGAAGAAGGCTGATCTGATAAAGAAAATCCATGAACAAACAAGGCTTGCAATTGAAAAGAAGAATAAGGAAGTTGCATTGCGAAGGAATAAGGGCAGAAAATATGTTGTTTTTAAACCTGGCGACTTGGTTTGGGTGCATATGAGAAAGGAAAGATTTCCTTCCAAAAGAAAGTCCAAACTAGATCCTACAGGAAGTGGGCCATACAAAGTCCTTGAAAGGATTGGAGACAATGCTTATAAACTTGATCTTCCTGGTGAGTTCCAAGTTAGTGCTACTTTTAATGTTTCTGATCTTTCCCATTTTGATGCAGATTTGAATTCGAGGACGAATTCTCTTCAAGAAGAGGGGAATGATAGCATCCATGGAAGCTCTACTCCATTGAAGGACAAGTATGAAGCTTTCGAAACTCCAAGGAGGCTCATAACAAGATCTCAAACCAAGGAGTTCAATGATAAGCTCAATGGGCTTCAATCGCTGATCCAAAGGTTTCTTATTGGGGAAGAAGAGCTTAAGCCCAAGGGAGAGGAATTGTCCAAATGCTACAATTATTTGGTGGCCCAAATTCAAGCCCAAGATGAGGAATTTTAAGGTCCAATTTCGTGCAAATAAGGTCAAGAAAAGTCCAAGAATCAGCCACAACAAGAGTTGCTTTCTGCCCAAGTTTTGAGAGAAGACTAGTCAAACTTTCCAAGATTGTCAAGATTCTTTTCCTAGTTGGGATTTACCTTATTTATTTATTTATTTATATATAGGTTATTAATATTTTCCTTAGTCTATTTATGGTCTCCTAAGTACCATTTAATGCTTTCCTAGAAGTACTAAATTTGTTCCTAGTTAGGTTACTTTATTTCCTTTCTAGAGTAGGATTCCTTGTAATTGTCTTTCTAGGGTCCTTGGACGTTTTTTTTCCCTTCTCCTATATATAGGAGTCCTTTTTATTCATTAAAGAGAATTTAGATTGATATTAATAATATTTGAGAGAGTTCTTTGAACCTTTGTGACTTGTTCTTTGAGAATTTATCTTTAAACCTTTACTAGTTTCATAGTTTAAGGTATAAAGTAATTTCTTCTTGTGATATCTTTGGTTTCTTTTTGGTATTCTTTAGAAGGTGATTAGTTTCTACATACTAATTATTGTCTTTAGTTACTCATAAAGCGGTCAAGATCCGAATCTATCGTTTTGATTCGTTTTCTCAAGTAAAGGCGTTAGATTTCTTCCATAAATCTATACGTTGTTACTTGGATCTTTTCAAGGCCTTAGAACATCTAATCCTTGGAAATTCGTGGATCTTTCTTTCGAATTTCCCATATCTTTATTTAGTTTTTTTCTGTTTCTTTTCTTTGTGCTTCCGCATTCTAATATTCAATTCTCTATTTGTGATCTCCCTTAACCTTGTTGTTATCAGGTTTGATCCCTAAGAGGTATGTAAGCTTCCAAAGTGTTGGGTTTGTTCGCCCACACGCCAATCATGAGTTTCTTTTAGGAATTTCATCGATGAGATTGAATATGTTGATACTCTTGTTGAGTTCTTGATGTTTTGTGTTTCGTTTCTTGATAATAAGTTCTTGTTGAGTTCTTGAGATGAGAGTTGCGAATGAGTGTTGTTCTTGGTGTTTTTTCGGTGTAGAATTTGCTGTAATTAGGTTGGGTTTAAGGATCCAAAAAGATTTTGGAGGAATCATTCGAGTTTAAACGAGGTAGAGCGGGAAAAAGTTGAAGAAAAGTTCGTCGGGTTCGTCTGGAATATTGCTGGGGCGACACGCCCTTGTTGTGCCTGAGGGGCTGGCGCTCTGCGTTTGCAATGCACTCCAGACCAGCCTCTGTCAACTGATGGCTCGCGCGGTGCGCCACTACTGCGCCAGGGACGTCAGGTCCTTTCCGCCTCCGTTCTTCATTCCGTATTCGATATTTCAAAATGTGTCTTCGCTCTCTTAGTGATTTTTACTATCCAACCTACACCCACTCATCAAGAAATCCTATATATCATATCACGATCCTTTAATTCATAATTGAAACTCAAGGAAGAGTTAAGAGTACAGTTCAAGAAAGTCTTTGAATTAAATTTTGAATCCTTCGAGATCAACTATAGATTTGAGTTCTTTAAAAGGGTTTCTTCAATCCCTTATGATTCTAACTACCCTAAACTATTTCTAAACACCTAGAAATCATTCGTAACATGAATCATAACCTTGAATTCATAATTCAAATTCAAGGTAGAGTTAGTAGTTAAGCCTTGAAAGTTCTTTCGAACATTTTGAGAAAGTCCCTTTGAGTCTTTTTGAGGTGTCTTCTACAAATTCAAATAACTTGTTTCAAAACTCGAGCAAGTGATTATAAGAATGAGAAGAATGCATTCATGAGTCTACATTATCATTACAAGATCATTCATATCATGAATCATAACTCTTGAATTCATAATTCATTATTCAAACTCAAGAGAAAGTTAAGAGTAGAGTTCAAGAAGTCTTTGAGTTCAATTGTGAATCCTTTGAGATCAACTATCGATTTGAACTAAGTTTTGAGGAAGTAAGTATGAGAATGAGAAGAGTTGTATACAGGAATTCCATATTGTAATTTAGACCCTCGAGTCTAGTCGTTCATGCCCATAAATTCCGCATGAATTTCATAAATTGAGCCTCTTTGAGATGAGTAGTATCATGAAGTCCTTGAGTTGAGTTATTCATGCCCATAATTCCACATAAACCCTCTAAGTTGAGTATTCTTGAAATGAGTAGTATCATTGAAGTTCTTGAGTTCTAAGTTATTGAGTTCCGAGTATTGAGTCTATCTATGGTTATTGAAAACCTTGTATTGAGTCATTCACGTCAATAATTCGGCATGAAACTTATATTGAGAAGTCTTTTACAATTTTTTCGAAACTTGTTTTAAGACTTGAGCATTTGAGTTTGAGGAAGAGTAGAGTTGAGTTCATTTTCTTTAAAAGGATATATGGGAACTAAGTATTCCCAACAGTAAATGTTTTCATATTTAAATGAGGAGAAAACTGAGATTTCCAAAAGAGTTGTGAACAGTTAAGTAGCATCTCTTTTTAGAGAAAGATATTGAGTAAGAATATCAAACCACAGAAAGAGTTATGTTTTTAAACATATGAGCTAGTTATATTTTGGGAGTAGTATTGAGCACCGATATGGGGAGAGTTTAGACAACTCAAAATCCCCATAAACAATGTAGCTAACGTGGGTAGAAAGGGTCATACTTTTTAGGTGATTTCTTATTGCTTTTAAGCATAGACTAGGGGATCAATTAGTTAAGGAGTTCTATACCCCGGCAAGGTATAGGACAACTCTGATAGCATGGGCGAGACGTTGTATCATCACATAGCTCATAGTGATGGTTGTAGGTTAGAGAATCTCCCAAACATAGTTTATTTTGTATTTTTACATATAGCTGAGATATTATTGTAATTTTGAATACATTGAGTCATTATCTACAATTTTAAATGCTTTATATAAACTTCATCTTTATTGTTGTTTTATTTTTGCATTGAACTGAGTAGAACCGAGGTGAGTATGTTTCCTTTTTATCCGTTCAAACTTGTAGGGTATGTTCAGTGTTCCCCTTACATGCTCGTACATTCTATGTACTAATGTCATTTGGCATGCATCATTTCATGATGCAAATACAGGTAACTAGGGTCATCAACAGGAGTTTCGATGATACCACATGTAGTTCGAGTTAGCTATGGTGAACCTTCTTACTTTCAGAGGATTTCATTTACTTTCAGTTTTGTCAAGATGTCGTGGGTCTTGTCCCGATTTCCATCTTTGTCATTTAGAGGCTTCATAGATATACAGTAGTGTTTGAGAAGTCTATTAATTTATTTTATTAAATGTTTTAAAGACTTGAGTTTCCTATTTATGGCTAGTTGAATATTCTATTATATTTAGAGTTAATCATTTGAGTTAAAGATTTGTATTTGAGTTTATTCATTTTATTCAGTTTTAAGCTTTGTATGCTTGAGTTAGTCTTCTGCTTGTAGTCAGCTAGGATGAGGGTTCGCTTGGGGACCAGCAATGGTTCTCGAGTGCCGACCACGCCCAGGGTGTAGACTCGGGTCGTGAAAGCTTAGAGAAGTGTAATTCATTATTATATAGTTTTCATACCCATCCCCTAGCCAACATTGCAACCATTCACTACTAGAAATAAGCTATTTTTCGACTACAAATGTGCAATCGGTATTCTAGTTATTTTTCCGACAACTGTAATTGGTAAATTAAGATTTGTATTTTTTATTTTTTTATTTTTTTCTCGACAGTGATTTCGACTAAGGAAATCATAATGTTTTATGATATATAGTCAATAAAATAATTGATTGGTTATCGATTGCAGTAGTCGAAAACTTATTAAAATCATTTCAAAAATATTATGAAATGGTGACTACCGTAGTCGGCCATTTTATAGTGATTTTTTTATTTAAAGTTAATTTTATTTTTGTCTAGCATAATTGTTATTATTTTGACTAATGCAAATAAAAATATTTAACCGATTGAAACAATAGTCTCTCTTTCTTAGAGGAAAATAAAAGTCACGATTACACCAAGGGAGATTGAAACAGTAGTCTCGTGCGTTTCTCTCAGAGAGATTACACCACGGGAGGTTACTCGTGTGTTTCTCTCAGAGAGATTACCTCGTCTCTCTCTGTTTGTAAGCTTTGGATTTAGATTTGGCAAAGGTACGTAAACTTTCTCCTTTGGTTTTAATTTCAATTCCATTGAAGAACTATGGTAGTTCTGAAATTTCTCTATTTGACACCTCCCCTTTCGTATTATTTTTAAAGCGTTCATTTTATTTTGTTCTATAGATTATTGTTCAAGTTGTGTAATCATGATGGTTGTTGTCAGCATCTTGGCTCTTCCTCATCTCTTTTTTATTTGATTATCTTCAACCAGTTAGTATATTATCATGGAAATTTTAAATTCATGTATAGTTTCTTTGTAGTTAGATTTCTGTTATTAGTATGAAAATAGGTGAATTACTCGCTCAAATGCCTTATGCATTCTATGGAAAGTGAGCAGGAATAGCTAGAAATATTGATAAAGCTTTGAATATGATGAATTATCTTTAATTTTTGTCATCCATATCCTTGTAGCTAGCAATGTTGAAAAGGAATCATCTCAATAGTAATGAAGTAGTATTGTGAGCATTTGAATTTTGACAATCTGAATATTATTGTTTATGTCACGACCCGAGCCTACACCATAGACGTGGCCGACACTCGAGAACCATTGTTAGTCCCCAAGCGAACCCTCATCCTGGCTGACTACAAGCGGAAGATAACTCAAGCATACAAAGCTTAAAAACTGAATAAAATTCATGAAACTCAATTACAAAGCTTTAACTCAAATGAAAAACTCTAAATAAAAATAAATTATTCAACTTGCCATAAAATAGGAAACTTAAGAATTTAAAACATTTAACAAAATAAATGAATAGACTTCTGAAATTTTGGGTGCGGAACTGGGTTCACGGTAGTATATAATAATATTTATCGTAATATTCTTCTGATAGTTGTTTTAGTCTGAATATTTCATTAATATTCTTTATGATGTATTCTAAAAATAGTATATCTTGGGTTCTTTGATACATATATAGATTTTCTTCCATTAATTGTTCTAATAATTTTATATTTTCCATAGATTCTATCCAATATTGTAAATATTCATATTTCATCTTAGTCTGGATAATTAATACGTTCATAATATGTTTTTTCTAAAGGTATTAATCTTATAATTTCCTTTATATTTTCCAAGATATATTCTATGTGTTGTATGTCGTGGGTTTGTTGGAAATTCTCTATATTTTCTTTTATTAAATTGCTTAACAAAGTAATATCTATTATGGTTTGTTGCCAATATTCTAAGTATTCTTGATTTATCATTAATCAGTATATTGGATTTCTAAATCACTTAAGTTAAATTTTAACATTTCTATTTCTACTCTATCTAATTCGAATTCATACCATTCCTGATTTATTAATTCTTTTTCTTCTTCTTCAAATATTTTATTCCATATTATCTTTCTTAGATCAATAACTTTTATATTTTTGAGTATATACAGGATTAATGTTTTATATGCTAATATCATTTCGTCATGCAAGTTAGACATAATAATTTCAAAACATAATTCCCTTATACCATAGTCTTGATGAATATTATTCATATTAGATTACTATAAACTAGATTATTTTCGACATGTTTTCCTGTCACTGTTAACATCGTACTTTCGAAAGTATTTTCTTCCTAACAGCGCCTCAACTATGTTTACTCCCCTCACGGCTTCATATGCCTATGGTTTCAACTTTAGGATGGCATAGTCTGGAAGTTTTCCTTTCTTTCCTCATGTTAACAAACTAGAAAACATCTAAAAATAATTCTAGTATATAATAACTAATATAAATCTATTCTATCATTACTATGATATTCAGGAATTAATAAATTTAGTTATGCATAATCATAAATGCATATACCTGTGTAGTATCTGCACTATTTTGATCCATAGTTTAACTTGAAGCTTAGATTTTTATTTGAGAGAATATTTGTTTACAAAAGGGTTGTGCTTTCCGTGTAGAAAGTCTTGCCTCTATATGCCATTATGGCTACCTATTTATACACATATAAGTAACCTTACTATGGTTACTTTATTCCTACTATGATTACTTTACACCTAACTATAGTTATTCCTACTTTTGTACATATTCCTACTTAGACTAACACGTTGCTTCTTTACATCTGTACTACTTTACAAAGTCAACAAAATGACAAACAACTTTACTTTACATAATATTTCTAACTTAACACGTTACTACTATCTCTTCTTTTCATAAAGTAGCTCCACTTAGCAAAGTAGCTCCACTTATAGCTTTTTCTTTTTATCTTGTCGGTTTTGTCACTCTCTTGTTTTTACTCTAGCTGCACGTCTGGGATCACATTATCTTCGCCTTGACATTTGGAACATTGATGATCCGGATATTTATGGCCAATAGTTTTGCAGTATCTGGTCATTATTTCTGAAGAGATAAAATCCTTCCTTATAGCTCTTGTTGTAGGTTGCTGCTCAGGTTTTAGTAGACTTAGTGCCCATTGCCTGAGTTCTTCCATATCTGATGCTCTAAATTCTCGACAATTTGAATATATCATTGTTTGTTCTCTTGAATAATAGCTCCATATTGAATTGTTGTTTAAATAATTTGATGTTAACTCATTTAGGATAGTAGCTATTCCAATAATCCTTTTCCCTGCATAGAATGCTGGTATCTCTACTTTTTGTATCTCCTCTTGCTCCTCTATTTTTTCCGGTATAATCATTTCTCTAGTTAGTCCAATTTTTATGACTTGTATAATCGGTTTTATTTCGTCGTAAAGTATTTCTGCTGGTGCTGAATAAAACTTTATATAAAACAAAGTTCCTTTAGTTATTCTCTTGTAGTTCATGAATGCTTTATGTAACTCTGGTATCGTAGCTATTTCATCTCCGGTTTGGGTATATACTGTGTTCAATAATCCATAGTTATAGCAAGTTGCTATTAGGTTTGCATTTGTCTTAGGTAGAGCAATTAGTTTATTATATCCTTGCAAAGTTTGAGTAATATAATCTTCATGTGGATTTTGGGTAGTTTTTGATCTGGGGTTTTTATTTAAGAAAGTTTGTATTTTGTGGATATTTTCTATATAGGCTCTGGTTATGTGGTTGTAGATTTTCTTGTCCTGGCCCAAGCTGTCTTTGTAGGTATTTATTTGTGGTGGTATGAATAAGGGGTTTTGATTTTTGGGTACAAATGGTTTTTCAAATATCTTATTCATATTTGTATTAACATATCTTTTTTCTCCTTTTGTAGATGATGTGCTACCTGTAGCTGCATGTAACAAATTGTTAGTTTGGGTTTTTCGGTGTTTCCCATCGTCACCTTCTAGTTCTGGAATTTTCAAGTCTTCCGATCGACTTAGCTCCGCATGTTTACCGTCATGCTGCTGACTTTTCATTTTTTGTATCTCTTTGTCCATATTATCTATCTTTGTACAAAGCATTGCTATAGCATTGAATATTTTTTCATCTTTGTCTAGATCCGTTTGTGTAGCTTTGTCTTGATATGTAATCTGCAATAACATTTTTGTTAGTGCTTATCACTTCTATTGTAAATGTAAAATTTTGTATATTTAATACTAGTCTTCGTATTTCTTTTGTTGTAACTGAATCTTGTATCTTCCTTGTAATCCACCATTTTACCTGCGTATTATCTGTTCTTACAATGAACTTATTATATACAATATATGGTTCAAAAGCTAATAAACATTTATATAATGCATATAACTCTTTTCTATTTATTTCCCATTTTATTTCGGGATTTGTAAATGTTCCTGAATAATATCTACAATGATGTTCTATTTTTTCTTTATCATATTTATATTTTAATACTCCTCCATAGCTTATTTCACTAGCATCTGATTCTACTATATATATGAATTTTTTATTTTCGTCTGGAAAGTATAATTTTGGTAAATTCCTACATAGTAATTTTATTTTTTGTATCTGGTCTTGATCTTTTTTATCAAAATAATATTCTACATCTTTCTTTAATTTTTTATGTAAAGGCTTAAGATTTTCTGCTAGATTAGGTATATATTCTCGTACTTGGTTTACCAATCCTAAGAATGATTGTAATTTCTTTTTAGTATCTAGTTGTTCCTCAGAATTTATTATTTTTTGTACTATATGGTTTTGCATCTTTATACCATTCTTATCTATTTGTATTCCTAAGAATTCTATTTGGGTTTTCATTATCTCTGCCTTTTTCTTACTTAAACTTATTCCTGAGTGTGTTATTATATGTATAAATTTTTCTAACAATCTTATATGTTCTTCTTCTGTTCGTGAGTACAATAATATATCATCTATGTATACTATACAATTTTCTAGTTGGTTAAAATAATTATCCATAAAATGTTGATATCTACCTGGTGCATTTTTATATCCAAAAGGTAGTACATTCCATTCATAAAATCCTTGTGGTACTGTAAAAGCTGTTAGTTTCTTAGATTCTTCTTCTAACTTTAGATGGTAAAATCCTGATTTACAATCAAATTTACTAAAATAGTTATAACCTTGTATTTGTCTTACTTTTAGTATTTTGTTTGGTATGGGGTAATTATATGTTTTTGTTTTTGCATTTAAATTTCTATAATCAATGACCATACGACTTTTCCCTCTTTTTTGTTCACTATGTTTGTTTACGATAAATGCTGGACTTGTATGTTTACTGTTGCTTTCTTGGATATATTTATTTTCTAATAGTTCTGTTATGTGCATTTTAAATTCTTTTAAATCTTCAAAATTATATTTTAATGGTATAAGGGAATTATGTTTTGAAATTATTATGTCTAACTTGCATGACGAAATGATATTAGCATATAAATCATTAATCCTGTATATACTCAAAAATATAAAAGTTATTGATCTAAGAAAGATAATATGGAATAAAATATTTGAAGAAGAAGAAAAAGAATTAATAAATCAGGAATGGTATGAATTCGAATTAGATAGAGTAGAAATAGAAATGTTAAAATTTAACTTAAGTGATTTAGAAATCCAATATACTGATTAATGATAAATCAAGAATACTTAGAATATTGGCAACAAACCATAATAGATATTACTTTGTTAAGCAATTTAATAAAAGAAAATATAGAGAATTTCCAACAAACCCACGACATACAACACATAGAATATATCTTGGAAAATATAAAGGAAATTATAAGATTAATACCTTTAGAAAAAACATATTATGAACGTATTAATTATCCAGACTAAGATGAAATATGAATATTTACAATATTGGATAGAATCTATGGAAAATATAAAATTATTAGAACAATTAATGGAAGAAAATCTATATATGTATCAAAGAACCCAAGATATACTATTTTTAGAATACATCATAAAGAATATTAATGAAATATTCAGACTAAAACAACTATCAGAAGAATATTACGATACATATTATTATATACTACCGTGAACCCAGTTCCGCACCCAAAATTGGTATCAGAGCTAAGTAATAAAAGATAAAGTATGGATGATAAAGAAATTCATAAATACGAACTAATTAGAACAGTAATTCTAAACAAACAAGAATTAAAATATAGACAAGAAAGGCTACAATATAACATATATGCAGGAGTATGTGAGAAATCTATACTAGCCCAAAGAAAGATAATATTAAAATTACAACATGAAATACAGAGAATAGAGTATAAATTAAAACACAATTTAAAATGAATAAGGAAGAATTTGCTATAGAAGAAAAAACTTACGAAAATCCGGAAGGATTAAAAATAAAAATAATATTTTCAAACTTAGGAAGAAGGTATAAGAAAATAGGTGAAACTCTATACTTAATGATAGAAAAAGAAACAGTAAAATTAGAAGATAGTTTGACTGCAATGGTACGAATAACTAAAGAAAATGAAGAAATAGATAGAAAAAAAGAAATAGAAATGATTAAACAACATGCGAAACAAGAAATACAGCAGATAGAAGAAGTAAAAAATGATAAAATAATTGCATTAGAAAAAGAATTAACTATGTTAAAAGAATTATACGCAGCTAAACAAAAAGAAAAAGAAATGGAAACAGAATTAGAAACAAAATTAAAAATGGAAATAGAACAATTTAAAGAAAAATTAAATCCAGATATAAGAATTGATACTGTTGATATAGATGAAAATTGTTCAGAACAAGGCTCAGATATAAGTGAAACATATACAGAAATATTAGAAAAAATAAAAGAAACCGAACTAACTGACAATACAATAGAAATAAATACGGATGAAATAAAAAATAAAACAAGTACAAGTACTAGCACAGAAGTAAAAAACCCAAGAACATCAAGTCCTGATTATTACACAGTTAGTTATGAAGAATCTGATAGATATGACAATTTATGGAATAAGCGATTAAATAGAAACAAAAAATGGACACCATCTACAACATCACGAAATAATGGTTTTTTAGATTTAGACTGTGTAGCAGACATAAATAAAACAATACAACTATGGGTAGGATACATATCAAAACAACTAATAGATAACAAAATTGGAATGACAGAAGTACCAGGATATATAGAAAGAACATTTATAGGAACGGTAAAATTATGGTTACAAAATTTAGTAGAAGAAAGTATAAAAACCCTAAGAAGTAATAAGAAAATAGATGGAGAAATTGCAACTACACCAATTGATATATTAAATAAATACGAAATAGCTATAAGAAATGAATTCAGTAGTACGACTACGGAAGTAGAAGAACAGAATAAAGAAAAACAGTTAAATAGGAATTTAATGTTAAAATTATCCATATGTAATATGTGTTACATAGATGAATACACATGCGTATTTAGAGAATATTATTATAAAGGAACATATAATACAGAAGAAGCAAAGGAAATAAGGAAATTATATTTTACAAAATTACCAGAACCATTTAGTTCTAAAATAATAAAAGATTGGAATGAAGCAGGATTGCAAGATACACTTGGAGCAAGAATACGATACTTACAAAAATGGTATTCAGAAATATGTGAAAAATATAGAGAAGAAATGAAAATGGAAAAAACAATAATTAAAAACTTAGCATGTTGTAAAGATAAGATAGCACCCCAATTTGGATGTAATGATAATTATTACAAAAAGAAGTATAGAAAACCAGGAAAATATAAAAAATTTAAATCCCAATATAAGTATAAAAGACCAAGAAGAAGATATTATGTAAAAAATACTAAAGCAAAAAGACCTTTTAGACCTAAGAAAAAACTATCAGAATGTACATGTTATAATTGTGGAAAATTAGGACATTTAGCTAAAGATTGCAAATTACCTAAAGATCCAAAAAGAAAACAAATATCTGAAATAATAATCAATGAAGAAATATATACACAAATAGATCACATAGATTATGAACCTGATAGCGATGACAGCATATACGAATTCGAAATTGAGAACAACCTATCTGAAAATGAAATAGAAGAGGATAATAATGACTGAAAGAGAAGTAAAAATAATAAATAAAAACGAATATACAGATGAAGAATCTACAGAACAAAAAATAATATTTGATGTCAACATATTTGAACAAATAAAAGGAAAAGAATTAGATCTTAGCGTAGAAAAAATATTCCAGATACCATTAATAAGAAATATATTTAAGAGACAAAAAGAAGAGTACTATGTAGTAAGTCAAAAAGAACATATAATAGATTGTAAATATACTCAAGGAAAAGCAAGAATACCTATAATAAATAAACGAATAATAAATAAAGAAATACAAGAAATTAAAGCTAAAGATCCCATAAAATACGTACACTTAGGTGGAACAGAAATATTAATAAAAGCCTGTTTTAGAGAAGGGATAGATACACCGATAGAAATATATTTAGCAGATGATAGAATAATAGAACCAATAGAAAGAAGCATAATAAGTGCAGTAAAAGGAAATTTGATATACCAAAAATTTAAATTCATAATAAGTGCTAATTATTCAGTCGCAATAAATGATAAAAACATAGATAAATCATTAGTACTATATTGGAAAATGTCAGGAATAGAGTTAGCCCCAGGAAGTAAAATATTTACAGCCCGCTGTAAAAACCTATATGTATTAACAACAAAACATAAGATAACAGCAAAAAATAAGATTAATAAAATAAAAATAGAAAATCCTTTTGAAAAAATTGTAACGGTAATAGATAATAATGATTATAGTTATAAGGAAATAGACATAGAAGAAGATTTAGAAATAGTAAGTGATAGAATAAGTACATCAAAAAGAATAAAAAATATAGATAAAGATAATGAAATATCCCAACCCACAAGAAAATCGGTAGAATATCAAAGGATAAAAGCAATTGAGCCATACCATTACTATATAACAGGAATAATAGAACAAAGAAAGCATATTATCATAATAAATACTGGACAAGAAGAAAATTTAATACCTAGAGAATTAATATCAGAAGAGGAAATAATCTCTAAAGAACAAGTATGCCCTGAATTACCAAAAGAATTATTGCATATAGAAGAAACAGCTCAAAAAGAAATAATCATAGGAGGAATAATGATATTAATAGATTTCAAAATATATCAAGAAGATAATATAATATTAGGAATAAAATGGTTAGAAGAAATGAAACCGTATAATTTAGAAACTACACAATTAACAATAACATATAAAAATAAAAAGATTATAATTAAGAGAACACTATGAAAATTTACATACTTGCAAAAATAATAGTAGAAGGTTATTATAATAGATACTACACCCCAATGTTAGATACAGGAGCAGAGGCAAATATGTGTAAACATAATTGTCTACCAGATGAAAAATGGGAAAAATTAAAAACACCTATAGTAGTAACAGGATTTAATAATGAAGGAAGCATGATAACATATAAAGCAAAAAATATAAAGTTACAAATATGGGATAAAATATTAACTATCGAAGACATATATAGTTATGAGTTCATAAACAAGGATATGCTCTTAGGCATGCCATTTTTAGAAAAATTATATCCACATATAATAACAAAGACACATTGGTGGTTTACTACACCATGTAAACAAAAAATAGGAGCAAAAAGAGTTACTAATAAAAATAGGAAAACCACACCATGGATTAAAGGAAGTGAAAAAATCACTCAAAAATTAGAAAATATAAAAGAAAACACTCACAATATAGAATTGATAATATTTTCAATAGATAAATTAAAATTGATCCAAGAAAAATTAGATATGTTATACAGCGAAGATCCTCTAAAAGGATGGGAAAAACATAAAACAAAGGTAAAAATTGAACTAATTGATGAAAATAGCATAATCACTCAAAAACCATTAAAATATAATTTTGAAGATTTAAAAGAATTTAAAATG
Organism: Solanum okadae; assembly: GCA_036553675.1. Taxonomy (NCBI): domain Eukaryota; kingdom Viridiplantae; phylum Streptophyta; class Magnoliopsida; order Solanales; family Solanaceae; genus Solanum; species Solanum okadae. Next base: position 31,701,488 of record CM071682.1, read on the forward strand.
CACATAACAGAACTATTAGAAAATAAATATATCCAAGAAAGCAACAGTAAACATACAAGTCCAGCATTTATCGTAAACAAACATAGTGAACAAAAAAGAGGGAAAAGTCGTATGGTCATTGATTATAGAAATTTAAATGCAAAAACAAAAACATATAATTACCCCATACCAAACAAAATACTAAAAGTAAGACAAATACAAGGTTATAACTATTTTAGTAAATTTGATTGTAAATCAGGATTTTACCATCTAAAAGAAGAATCTAAGAAACTAACAGCTTTTACAGTACCACAAGGATTTTATTAATGGAATGTACTACCTTTTGGATATAAAAATGCACCAGGTAGATATCAACATTTTATGGATAATTATTTTAACCAACTAGAAAATTGTATAGTATACATAGATGATATATTATTGTACTCACGAACAGAAGAAGAACATATAAGATTGTTAGAAAAATTTATACATATAATAACACACTCAGGAATAAGTTTAAGTAAGAAAAAGGCAGAGATAATGAAAACCCAAATAGAATTCTTAGGAATACAAATAGATAAGAATGGTATAAAGATGCAAAACCATATAGTACAAAAAATAATAAATTCTGAGGAACAACTAGATACTAAAAAGAAATTACAATCATTCTTAGGATTGGTAAACCAAGTACGAGAATATATACCTAATCTAGCAGAAAATCTTAAGCCTTTACATAAAAAATTAAAGAAAGATGTAGAATATTATTTTGATAAAAAAGATCAAGACCAGATACAAAAAATAAAATTACTATGTAGGAATTTACCAAAATTATACTTTCCAGACGAAAATAAAAAATTCATATATATAGTAGAATCAGATGCTAGTGAAATAAGCTATGGAGGAGTATTAAAATATAAATATGATAAAGAAAAAATAGAACATCATTGTAGATATTATTCAGGAACATTTACAAATCCCGAAATAAAATGGGAAATAAATAGAAAAGAGTTATATGCATTATATAAATGTTTATTAGCTTTTGAACCATATATTGTATATAATAAGTTCATTGTAAGAACAGATAATACGCAGGTAAAATGGTGGATTACAAGGAAGATACAAGATTCAGTTACAACAAAAGAAATACGAAGACTAGTATTAAATATACAAAATTTTACATTTACAATAGAAGTGATAAGCACTAACAAAAATGTTATTGCAGATTACATATCAAGACAAAGCTACACAAACGGATCTAGACAAAGATGAAAAAATATTCAATGCTATAGCAATGCTTTGTACAAAGATAGATAATATGGACAAAGAGATACAAAAAATGAAAAGTCAGCAGCATGACGGTAAACATGCGGAGCTAAGTCGATCGGAAGACTTGAAAATTCCAGAACTAGAAGGTGACGATGGGAAACACCGAAAAACCCAAACTAACAATTTGTTACATGCAGCTACAGGTAGCACATCATCTACAAAAGGAGAAAAAAGATATGTTAATACAAATATGAATAAGATATTTGAAAAACCATTTGTACCCAAAAATCAAAACCCCTTATTCATACCACCACAAATAAATACCTACAAAGACAGCTTGGGCCAGGACAAGAAAATCTACAACCACATAACCAGAGCCTATATAGAAAATATCCACAAAATACAAACTTTCTTAAATAAAAACCCCAGATCAAAAACTACCCAAAATCCACATGAAGATTATATTACTCAAACTTTGCAAGGATATAATAAACTAATTGCTCTACCTAAGACAAATGCAAACCTAATAGCAACTTGCTATAACTATGGATTATTGAACACAGTATATACCCAAACCGGAGATGAAATAGCTACGATACCAGAGTTACATAAAGCATTCATGAACTACAAGAGAATAACTAAAGGAACTTTGTTTTATATAAAGTTTTATTCAGCACCAGCAGAAATACTTTACGACGAAATAAAACCGATTATACAAGTCATAAAAATTGGACTAACTAGAGAAATGATTATACCGGAAAAAATAGAGGAGCAAGAGGAGATACAAAAAGTAGAGATACCAGCATTCTATGCAGGGAAAAGGATTATTGGAATAGCTACTATCCTAAATGAGTTAACATCAAATTATTTAAACAACAATTCAATATGGAGCTATTATTCAAGAGAACAAACAATGATATATTCAAATTGTCGAGAATTTAGAGCATCAGATATGGAAGAACTCAGGCAATGGGCACTAAGTCTACTAAAACCTGAGCAGCAACCTACAACAAGAGCTATAAGGAAGGATTTTATCTCTTCAGAAATAATGACCAGATACTGCAAAACTATTGGCCATAAATATCCGGATCATCAATGTTCCAAATGTCAAGGCGAAGATAATGTGATCCCAGACGTGCAGCTAGAGTAAAAACAAGAGAGTGACAAAACCGACAAGATAAAAAGAAAAAGCTATAAGTGGAGCTACTTTGCTAAGTGGAGCTACTTTATGAAAAGAAGAGATAGTAGTAACGTGTTAAGTTAGAAATATTATGTAAAGTAAAGTTGTTTGTCATTTTGTTGACTTTGTAAAGTAGTACAGATGTAAAGAAGCAACGTGTTAGTCTAAGTAGGAATATGTACAAAAGTAGGAATAACTATAGTTAGGTGTAAAGTAATCATAGTAGGAATAAAGTAACCATAGTAAGGTTACTTATATGTGTATAAATAGGTAGCCATAATGGCATATAGAGGCAAGACTTTCTACACGGAAAGCACAACCCTTTTGTAAACAAATATTCTCTCAAATAAAAATCTAAGCTTCAAGTTAAACTATGGATCAAAATAGTGCAGATACTACACAGGTATATGCATTTATGATTATGCATAACTAAATTTATTAATTCCTGAATATCATAGTAATGATAGAATAGATTTATATTAGTTATTATATACTAGAATTATTTTTAGATGTTTTCTAGTTTGTTAACATGAGGAAAGAAAGGAAAACTTCCAGACTATGCCATCCTAAAGTTGAAACCATAGGCATATGAAGCCGTGAGGGGAGTAAACATAGTTGAGGCGCTGTTAGGAAGAAAATACTTTCGAAAGTACGATGTTAACAGTGACAGGAAAACATGTCGAAAATAATCTAGTTTATAGTAATCTAATATGAATAATATTCATCAAGACTATGGTATAAGGGAATTATGTTTTGAAATTATTATGTCTAACTTGCATGACGAAATGATATTAGCATATAAAACATTAATCCTGTATATACTCAAAAATATAAAAGTTATTGATCTAAGAAAGATAATATGGAATAAAATATTTGAAGAAGAAGAAAAAGAATTAATAAATCAGGAATGGTATGAATTCGAATTAGATAGAGTAGAAATAGAAATGTTAAAATTTAACTTAAGTGATTTAGAAATCCAATATACTGATTAATGATAAATCAAGAATACTTAGAATATTGGCAACAAACCATAATAGATATTACTTTGTTAAGCAATTTAATAAAAGAAAATATAGAGAATTTCCAACAAACCCACGACATACAACACATAGAATATATCTTGGAAAATATAAAGGAAATTATAAGATTAATACCTTTAGAAAAAACATATTATGAACGTATTAATTATCCAGACTAAGATGAAATATGAATATTTACAATATTGCATAGAATCTATGGAAAATATAAAATTATTAGAACAATTAATGGAAGAAAATCTATATATGTATCAAAGAACCCAAGATATACTATTTTTAGAATACATCATAAAGAATATTAATGAAATATTCAGACTAAAACAACTATCAGAAGAATATTACGATACATATTATTATATACTACCGTGAACCCAGTTCCGCACCCAAAATTGGTATCAGAGCTAAGTAATAAAAGATAAAGTATGGATGATAAAGAAATTCATAAATACGAACTAATTAGAACAGTAATTCTAAACAAACAAGAATTAAAATATAGACAAGAAAGGCTACAATATAACATATATGCAGGAGTATGTGAGAAATCTATACTAGCCCAAAGAAAGATAATATTAAAATTACAACATGAAATACAGAGAATAGAGTATAAATTAAAACACAATTTAAAATGAATAAGGAAGAATTTGCTATAGAAGAAAAAACTTACGAAAATCCGGAAGGATTAAAAATAAAAATAATCTTTTCAAACTTAGGAAGAAGGTATAAGAAAATAGGTGAAACTCTATACTTAATGATAGAAAAAGAAACAGTAAAATTAGAAGATAGTTTGACTGCAATGGTACGAATAACTAAAGAAAATGAAGAAATAGATAGAAAAAAAGAAATAGAAATGATTAAACAACATGCGAAACAAGAAATACAGCAGATAGAAGAAGTAAAAAATGATAAAATAATTGCATTAGAAAAAGAATTAACTATGTTAAAAGAATTATACGCAGCTAAACAAAAAGAAAAAGAAATGGAAACAGAATTAGAAACAAAATTAAAAATGGAAATAGAACAATTTAAAGAAAAATTAAATCCAGATATAAGAATTGATACTGTTGATATAGATGAAAATTGTTCAGAACAAGGCTCAGATATAAGTGAAACATATACAGAAATATTAGAAAAAATAAAAGAAACCGAACTAACTGACAATACAATAGAAATAAATACGGATGAAATAAAAAATAAAACAAGTACAAGTACTAGCACAGAAGTAAAAAACCCAAGAACATCAAGTCCTGATTATTACACAGTTAGTTATGAAGAATCTGATAGATATGACAATTTATGGAATAAGCGATTAAATAGAAACAAAAAATGGACACCATCTACAACATCACGAAATAATGGTTTTTTAGATTTAGACTGTGTAGCAGACATAAATAAAACAATACAACTATGGGTAGGATACATATCAAAACAACTAATAGATAACAAAATTGGAATGACAGAAGTACCAGGATATATAGAAAGAACATTTATAGGAACGGTAAAATTATGGTTACAAAATTTAGTAGAAGAAAGTATAAAAACCCTAAGAAGTAATAAGAAAATAGATGGAGAAATTGCAACTACACCAATTGATATATTAAATAAATACGAAATAGCTATAAGAAATGAATTCAGTAGTACGACTACGGAAGTAGAAGAACAGAATAAAGAAAAACAGTTAAATAGGAATTTAATGTTAAAATTATCCATATGTAATATGTGTTACATAGATGAATACACATGCGTATTTAGAGAATATTATTATAAAGGAACATATAATACAGAAGAAGCAAAGGAAATAAGGAAATTATATTTTACAAAATTACCAGAACCATTTAGTTCTAAAATAATAAAAGATTGGAATGAAGCAGGATTGCAAGATACACTTGGAGCAAGAATACGATACTTACAAAAATGGTATTCAGAAATATGTGAAAAATATAGAGAAGAAATGAAAATGGAAAAAACAATAATTAAAAACTTAGCATGTTGTAAAGATAAGATAGCACCCCAATTTGGATGTAATGATAATTATTACAAAAAGAAGTATAGAAAACCAGGAAAATATAAAAAATTTAAATCCCAATATAAGTATAAAAGACCAAGAAGAAGATATTATGTAAAAAATACTAAAGCAAAAAGACCTTTTAGACCTAAGAAAAAACTATCAGAATGTACATGTTATAATTGTGGAAAATTAGGACATTTAGCTAAAGATTGCAAATTACCTAAAGATCCAAAAAGAAAACAAATATCTGAAATAATAATCAATGAAGAAATATATACACAAATAGATCACATAGATTATGAACCTGATAGCGATGACAGCATATACGAATTCGAAATTGAGAACAACCTATCTGAAAATGAAATAGAAGAGGATAATAATGACTGAAAGAGAAGTAAAAATAATAAATAAAAACGAATATACAGATGAAGAATCTACAGAACAAAAAATAATATTTGATGTCAACATATTTGAACAAATAAAAGGAAAAGAATTAGATCTTAGCGTAGAAAAAATATTCCAGATACCATTAATAAGAAATATATTTAAGAGACAAAAAGAAGAGTACTATGTAGTAAGTCAAAAAGAACATATAATAGATTGTAAATATACTCAAGGAAAAGCAAGAATACCTATAATAAATAAACGAATAATAAATAAAGAAATACAAGAAATTAAAGCTAAAGATCCCATAAAATACGTACACTTAGGTGGAACAGAAATATTAATAAAAGCCTGTTTTAGAGAAGGGATAGATACACCGATAGAAATATATTTAGCAGATGATAGAATAATAGAACCAATAGAAAGAAGCATAATAAGTGCAGTAAAAGGAAATTTGATATACCAAAAATTTAAATTCATAATAAGTGCTAATTATTCAGTCGCAATAAATGATAAAAACATAGATAAATCATTAGTACTATATTGGAAAATGTCAGGAATAGAGTTAGCCCCAGGAAGTAAAATATTTACAGCCCGCTGTAAAAACCTATATGTATTAACAACAAAACATAAGATAACAGCAAAAAATAAGATTAATAAAATAAAAATAGAAAATCCTTTTGAAAAAATTGTAACGGTAATAGATAATAATGATTATAGTTATAAGGAAATAGACATAGAAGAAGATTTAGAAATAGTAAGTGATAGAATAAGTACATCAAAAAGAATAAAAAATATAGATAAAGATAATGAAATATCCCAACCCACAAGAAAATCGGTAGAATATCAAAGGATAAAAGCAATTGAGCCATACCATTACTATATAACAGGAATAATAGAACAAAGAAAGCATATTATCATAATAAATACTGGACAAGAAGAAAATTTAATACCTAGAGAATTAATATCAGAAGAGGAAATAATCTCTAAAGAACAAGTATGCCCTGAATTACCAAAAGAATTATTGCATATAGAAGAAACAGCTCAAAAAGAAATAATCATAGGAGGAATAATGATATTAATAGATTTCAAAATATATCAAGAAGATAATATAATATTAGGAATAAAATGGTTAGAAGAAATGAAACCGTATAATTTAGAAACTACACAATTAACAATAACATATAAAAATAAAAAGATTATAATTAAGAGAACACTATGAAAATTTACATACTTGCAAAAATAATAGTAGAAGGTTATTATAATAGATACTACACCCCAATGTTAGATACAGGAGCAGAGGCAAATATGTGTAAACATAATTGTCTACCAGATGAAAAATGGGAAAAATTAAAAACACCTATAGTAGTAACAGGATTTAATAATGAAGGAAGCATGATAACATATAAAGCAAAAAATATAAAGTTACAAATATGGGATAAAATATTAACTATCGAAGACATATATAGTTATGAGTTCATAAACAAGGATATGCTCTTAGGCATGCCATTTTTAGAAAAATTATATCCACATATAATAACAAAGACACATTGGTGGTTTACTACACCATGTAAACAAAAAATAGGAGCAAAAAGAGTTACTAATAAAAATAGGAAAACCACACCATGGATTAAAGGAAGTGAAAAAATCACTCAAAAATTAGAAAATATAAAAGAAAACACTCACAATATAGAATTGATAATATTTTCAATAGATAAATTAAAATTGATCCAAGAAAAATTAGATATGTTATACAGCGAAGATCCTCTAAAAGGATGGGAAAAACATAAAACAAAGGTAAAAATTGAACTAATTGATGAAAATAGCATAATCACTCAAAAACCATTAAAATATAATTTTGAAGATTTAAAAGAATTTAAAATGCACATAACAGAACTATTAGAAAATAAATATATCCAAGAAAGCAACAGTAAACATACAAGTCCAGCATTTATCGTAAACAAACATAGTGAACAAAAAAGAGGGAAAAGTCGTATGGTCATTGATTATAGAAATTTAAATGCAAAAACAAAAACATATAATTACCCCATACCAAACAAAATACTAAAAGTAAGACAAATACAAGGTTATAACTATTTTAGTAAATTTGATTGTAAATCAGGATTTTACCATCTAAAAGAAGAATCTAAGAAACTAACAGCTTTTACAGTACCACAAGGATTTTATTAATGGAATGTACTACCTTTTGGATATAAAAATGCACCAGGTAGATATCAACATTTTATGGATAATTATTTTAACCAACTAGAAAATTGTATAGTATACATAGATGATATATTATTGTACTCACGAACAGAAGAAGAACATATAAGATTGTTAGAAAAATTTATACATATAATAACACACTCAGGAATAAGTTTAAGTAAGAAAAAGGCAGAGATAATGAAAACCCAAATAGAATTCTTAGGAATACAAATAGATAAGAATGGTATAAAGATGCAAAACCATATAGTACAAAAAATAATAAATTCTGAGGAACAACTAGATACTAAAAAGAAATTACAATCATTCTTAGGATTGGTAAACCAAGTACGAGAATATATACCTAATCTAGCAGAAAATCTTAAGCCTTTACATAAAAAATTAAAGAAAGATGTAGAATATTATTTTGATAAAAAAGATCAAGACCAGATACAAAAAATAAAATTACTATGTAGGAATTTACCAAAATTATACTTTCCAGACGAAAATAAAAAATTCATATATATAGTAGAATCAGATGCTAGTGAAATAAGCTATGGAGGAGTATTAAAATATAAATATGATAAAGAAAAAATAGAACATCATTGTAGATATTATTCAGGAACATTTACAAATCCCGAAATAAAATGGGAAATAAATAGAAAAGAGTTATATGCATTATATAAATGTTTATTAGCTTTTGAACCATATATTGTATATAATAAGTTCATTGTAAGAACAGATAATACGCAGGTAAAATGGTGGATTACAAGGAAGATACAAGATTCAGTTACAACAAAAGAAATACGAAGACTAGTATTAAATATACAAAATTTTACATTTACAATAGAAGTGATAAGCACTAACAAAAATGTTATTGCAGATTACATATCAAGACAAAGCTACACAAACGGATCTAGACAAAGATGAAAAAATATTCAATGCTATAGCAATGCTTTGTACAAAGATAGATAATATGGACAAAGAGATACAAAAAATGAAAAGTCAGCAGCATGACGGTAAACATGCGGAGCTAAGTCGATCGGAAGACTTGAAAATTCCAGAACTAGAAGGTGACGATGGGAAACACCGAAAAACCCAAACTAACAATTTGTTACATGCAGCTACAGGTAGCACATCATCTACAAAAGGAGAAAAAAGATATGTTAATACAAATATGAATAAGATATTTGAAAAACCATTTGTACCCAAAAATCAAAACCCCTTATTCATACCACCACAAATAAATACCTACAAAGACAGCTTGGGCCAGGACAAGAAAATCTACAACCACATAACCAGAGCCTATATAGAAAATATCCACAAAATACAAACTTTCTTAAATAAAAACCCCAGATCAAAAACTACCCAAAATCCACATGAAGATTATATTACTCAAACTTTGCAAGGATATAATAAACTAATTGCTCTACCTAAGACAAATGCAAACCTAATAGCAACTTGCTATAACTATGGATTATTGAACACAGTATATACCCAAACCGGAGATGAAATAGCTACGATACCAGAGTTACATAAAGCATTCATGAACTACAAGAGAATAACTAAAGGAACTTTGTTTTATATAAAGTTTTATTCAGCACCAGCAGAAATACTTTACGACGAAATAAAACCGATTATACAAGTCATAAAAATTGGACTAACTAGAGAAATGATTATACCGGAAAAAATAGAGGAGCAAGAGGAGATACAAAAAGTAGAGATACCAGCATTCTATGCAGGGAAAAGGATTATTGGAATAGCTACTATCCTAAATGAGTTAACATCAAATTATTTAAACAACAATTCAATATGGAGCTATTATTCAAGAGAACAAACAATGATATATTCAAATTGTCGAGAATTTAGAGCATCAGATATGGAAGAACTCAGGCAATGGGCACTAAGTCTACTAAAACCTGAGCAGCAACCTACAACAAGAGCTATAAGGAAGGATTTTATCTCTTCAGAAATAATGACCAGATACTGCAAAACTATTGGCCATAAATATCCGGATCATCAATGTTCCAAATGTCAAGGCGAAGATAATGTGATCCCAGACGTGCAGCTAGAGTAAAAACAAGAGAGTGACAAAACCGACAAGATAAAAAGAAAAAGCTATAAGTGGAGCTACTTTGCTAAGTGGAGCTACTTTATGAAAAGAAGAGATAGTAGTAACGTGTTAAGTTAGAAATATTATGTAAAGTAAAGTTGTTTGTCATTTTGTTGACTTTGTAAAGTAGTACAGATGTAAAGAAGCAACGTGTTAGTCTAAGTAGGAATATGTACAAAAGTAGGAATAACTATAGTTAGGTGTAAAGTAATCATAGTAGGAATAAAGTAACCATAGTAAGGTTACTTATATGTGTATAAATAGGTAGCCATAATGGCATATAGAGGCAAGACTTTCTACACGGAAAGCACAACCCTTTTGTAAACAAATATTCTCTCAAATAAAAATCTAAGCTTCAAGTTAAACTATGGATCAAAATAGTGCAGATACTACACAGGTATATGCATTTATGATTATGCATAACTAAATTTATTAATTCCTGAATATCATAGTAATGATAGAATAGATTTATATTAGTTATTATATACTAGAATTATTTTTAGATGTTTTCTAGTTTGTTAACATGAGGAAAGAAAGGAAAACTTCCAGACTATGCCATCCTAAAGTTGAAACCATAGGCATATGAAGCCGTGAGGGGAGTAAACATAGTTGAGGCGCTGTTAGGAAGAAAATACTTTCGAAAGTACGATGTTAACAGTGACAGGAAAACATGTCGAAAATAATCTAGTTTATAGTAATCTAATATGAATAATATTCATCAAGACTATGGTATAAGGGAATTATGTTTTGAAATTATTATGTCTAACTTGCATGACGAAATGATATTAGCATATAAAACATTAATCCTGTATATACTCAAAAATATAAAAGTTATTGATCTAAGAAAGATAATATGGAATAAAATATTTGAAGAAGAAGAAAAAGAATTAATAAATCAGGAATGGTATGAATTCGAATTAGATAGAGTAGAAATAGAAATGTTAAAATTTAACTTAAGTGATTTAGAAATCCAATATACTGATTAATGATAAATCAAGAATACTTAGAATATTGGCAACAAACCATAATAGATATTACTTTGTTAAGCAATTTAATAAAAGAAAATATAGAGAATTTCCAACAAACCCACGACATACAACACATAGAATATATCTTGGAAAATATAAAGGAAATTATAAGATTAATACCTTTAGAAAAAACATATTATGAACGTATTAATTATCCAGACTAAGATGAAATATGAATATTTACAATATTGGATAGAATCTATGGAAAATATAAAATTATTAGAACAATTAATGGAAGAAAATCTATATATGTATCAAAGAACCCAAGATATACTATTTTTAGAATACATCATAAAGAATATTAATGAAATATTCAGACTAAAACAACTATCAGAAGAATATTACGATAAATATTATTATATACTACCGTGAACCCAGTTCCGCACCGATAGAAGTCGGGACAAGGCCACGACATCCTAACAACTGATATAACTGAAAGTAAAAGTGGAACCCTCCGAAAGCAAGGAGGCTCACCATAGCTAACTCGAACTACATGCGGTATCAATGAAGCTCCTACTGATGACCCTGAATACATGTATCTGTATCATGAAACGATGCAAGCCAAATGGCTCAGTACGTGGAATGTACGAGCATGTAAAGGGAATTCTAAAGCATAATATAAGCTTGAACTGGTGGAAAAGAAACATACTTACCTCTTCTCAACTCACTCAGCTCAACTCAACTCAACTCAAAGAAACAAGGTTCAACTCAACTCAAAGAAACAAGGTTCAACTCAACTCAAGGATATTCAAAACTACTCAAACTTACTCAACTCAGACGTACTCAAGGGTAAGATACTCAACTCAGTAATAAGGTTCTCAACTCAGTGAAACTCAACAAAAAGGTACTCGACACAATGAAGCATAGATCAACTCAAGATACTTAACTCAAGATACTCAACTCAAAATACTGAACTCATGATACTCAAGGATAAAACAATAGTAAAAGATGCAATATACGTGGAAAGTTGTAAAAATGTAGATTGCAACTTAATGTATTGAAAAATACAATAATACTCAGTGTGTATATAAAAATAAAATATAACTCTGTGGGAGTTTCTTTAACCGAAAACCATCACTATGAGCTATGTGATGATACAGTGTCTCACCCACGCTGCCAAAATTGTCCTATACTTTGCCAAGGTATATGACCTCTCAACTAAGTGCATCCACTAGTATGTGCTAAAAAGCACTAAGGAATCATCTAAAAAGTATGACCCTTTCTACCCACGCCGGCTACATGGTTTATGGAAACTTGAGTTTTCTAAACTCGTCCCATATCGCTAATACTACTCCCAAAATTTACTCAGCTCATATGTTTTAAAAACATAACTCTTTCTGTGGTTTGAAATAGTTACTCAAAATCTTTCTCTAAAAAGAGATGTTACTCAACTACTCAAAACTCTTTTTGGATATCTCAGTTTCCTCCTCTTTTAAATGTGAAAACATTTACTCTTGGGAATATTTAGTTCCCATATATCATTTTAAGGAAAATGAACTCGACTCTTTCTGAACTCAAGTGCTCAAGTCTTAAAACAAGTTTAGAAAAAGTTGTAAAAGACTTATCAAAATAGGGTTCATGCCGAATGATGGACGTGAATGACTCAATTCAAGGTTTTCAAAAACCATACAAAGAACTTGATACTCCAAAACTCTACAACTCAGAACTCAAGAACTTCAATGATACTAATCATTTCAAGAATGCTCAACTCATAAGGTTCATGTGGAGTTATGGGCATGAACAACTCAACTCAAGGACTCAATGATACACCTCATCTCAAGATTTCTTGACTCATATGGTTCATGCAGAATTATGGGCATGAACTACTCAACTTAAGGACTTTATGGGTAACATGTAATAGTTCCATGATTAGGAATATAATCTCATATATAAGGATTAGGAACTCAATACTCAAGACTTAGAACTTGAATATACTACTCCTCTCAAAGGTACTCAACTTATGAAGTTCATGTGGAATTTATGGGCATGAACGACTCGACTCGATGGTCTACATAACAATATGTAAATCATGTATTCGACTCTTATCATTCTTATACTTACTTCCTCAAAACTTAGCTCAAATCGATAGTTGATCTCAAAGGATTCACAATTGAACTCAAACACTTTATTGAACTTTACTCATAACTCTCTCTTGAATGTGAATTATGAATTCAAGAGTTAGGGTTCATGATATGAAGGATATCGTGATGAAAAAGTAGATTCATGAATACATTCTTCTCATTCTCATACTAACTTTCTCGAGTCTTGAAATAAGTTATTAGAAATTGTAGAAGACTCCTCAAAAGACTCAAAGGGACTTTCTCAAAAATGTTTGAAAGAACTCTCAAGACTTACCACTTAACTCTACCTTGAATTTGAATTATGGATTCAAGGGTTATGATTCATGTTATGAATGATTTGTAGGTGTTTAGAAGTAGCTTAGAGTGTTTAGAATCAAAAGGGAGTGAATGTGCACTTTAAACGAAATCAAACAGAGCAACCGACAACAAACTGGAGAGGGCAGGTGACCCTGGCGCACTGAGTGGCACGGGGCCCCATCCCCTAAACTACATAAGAGGATTTGGGGCGCTCTGACTGGTGCGACGCGCCAGGCCCCAACCCAAAAAACTCGACGAATTTATTTGCTCGTTTTCTCACCCTAATTCGCCTAGAATCGAACGGTTTCTTCGCTAATGACTTGGATTCGATTACTGAACATAAGTACACCCTAAACTACTCAATAAAGCCCTCAAAACACTCACTTTAATCTCAACAAATCATAAAAACTCCAACAAAACAAGCTTTAGAATGAACTTCAAGAACACCTACCAAGAACTCATCAAGAACTCTAATCTTTCAACTTCAAGAATGAAATTTGCGTTGAAAATAACATGATTGGCATGTGGGTGAATGAACCCAACACTATGGAAGCTTACATAACTCTTAGGAATCAAACCCATAGTGAAAATCCGCAAGAGAACTCAAGAACTTCGAAGAACGCCTTGATCCTTTCCTCTTTTTTCCTCTTTTCTCTTCTTTTCTCTTCTTGAACTCTCAACTAAAACCCTAGGCGTATATTAGGATAATAAAAATGAACCCAATAGGATTAGACCCTTAAAACCTTACTAAAAATGAATTAAATCTGATTGGATAAGGAAAAGACCAAAATACCCCTTACTATTTTTGGATAACTTTCCTTATTTGGAAAGCCTGACTTCAAAAGGGCTTATCTCCTCATACGAACTTGAAACTGAGTAAACTCGATGGCGTTGGAAAGATAATTCAAAGATATTTCCTAAAGTATCTGGTAGCACACCTAAATCTTCATGAGCTGGGAGTTATGGTCATTTGAAGTCGACCCAAAACTTATATTTAGCTTAACTTTGTCAAACTTTCCAAATTTGATTATTTCCAAAAACGGTGTCTTTCCAATTCTAAGTCTTTCTAGTTCTTTCAAAAAGCGAGGTGTTACAGTCTATTTGATTATACCCTCTAAAATTTGTGGTACTTACAAACAGAAGAGAGGAGGAGCTTTTGATTTTTGACTTGAGGGAAGAAATATAAGAAAAATAAGGCAAGAACTGATGTGACCCTCCAAGTGCTAGCAATAATGAATTTGAACAACAAACAGGGATTTGTTGATATGTGAAATAGCTAGTAAGTATTACTATATCACTTAATAAGTTCATAAATATAACCACAAGTGGAATAATATCGATGTCAATCAAGAAGCTTTAGTGCTTGTTATTACAATTTGTTTTCTAATAGTTGTTCCTGCTTTCATTACTATTTAATCGTGTAGCACCACCTCATTAACTTGTATTTTTTCTCTCCATTTCATATGGTCATGTTTGAGCAAAGCTTCTCAAATTCTAAAACTTGTATTCTTTGTTTTGTACTGCTTTGGAAGAAAATGAGTAGTCAATGAAGTTATCAAAGTGGAAGAAAATGATTTGTCATGTTTGTTTTTTAGCATTTGTCATGTTTGTTTTTTAGCATTGGTTTGTATTTGAGAAGTGCAAAACCTGCGAGACAATAGAAATAAGAGAACACTCTAGAAGCAGAGAATGTATATATATAGGTTGTGATTGTTGGGTTTTAAAAGGTGTGAATGGAAAATGAAGAGTTGCGACTTTGATGAAGAGTTGTGACTTTGATGAAAAGTTGCGACAATTATGAAGAGTTGCGACTTTTATCAAAAGTTGCGACTTTTATCAAAAGTTGCGACTTTTACCAAAAGTTGCGACTTTTATCAAAGGTGGTGACCTTTCTGAAAGATTGTGACTTTTCAAAGGTTTTTGACCTTTCCGGTAAGGCACAATAAGAACCTTTTCACACTACCCTCTGTTTTCTATCAATTGAGGGATTTCCTCTCATTTTAAAAGAACCAATTTTCTGGACTTCTTCTTCTACTACTAAATCTAGTATTCTAAGTGTACTTTACTGTCGTTGAGTGGCTCGCTGACACCAGCGTTTTGGGTATCAATACATTGGTGATTGAGATCATTCTATCCTGGGAGGACATATTCCAAATCAAACCTCGGATACTAGAGGGGAATAATTTCCTTAAGGGGACACTGTACATTCAGTGGGCTTGATCTTCTTTCTGTTTTTCTAGATTCTGGTATGTGTTACAGATTTTAGATTTATGAATTAATTTATGTTCTTTTGTTCTTCACTGGTTCATTAAAATTTGGTAACTTCGTGTTTCTGCAAAGTTTGTTGGAATCAGTAAGATTCTTTAAACACAGATTGACAACAATTCTTCTTTAAGAAAAAATATTTTGTATATTTTTTCTAATATGTTTCTGATTCTAGTTTCTCTACTAGTTTTAATTTTCTAGTTGTGAAAATGTTCTTAAACTTTATTGTGTCTTACCAAGTTCTTCAAAGTTTTGTTCTAAGTATCTTAGGAATACAAGATGAACAACAATCTTAAGGAAATTATTATACTGTTGGTATTTCTTGTATTTTACTGATTGAGAGAAACAGATCATGGAAGTAGAAGATTAATGCATTACTTCTCTAGAATTCGGTGCTTTGCTTAGCAAGGTCAAAGTGAGAGTGTACAGAAAAAAATTGGTGCTATTCCGATTAAAGATTACACCAGGTAACCTTCTTATTATTTATCTAAGGAGGAAAATAGTTTCTAAGAGTTAACAATTTTGATATTTTATCATGTGTATCTTTGGAAAAAG
Source organism: Solanum okadae (assembly GCA_036553675.1). NCBI lineage: Eukaryota > Viridiplantae > Streptophyta > Magnoliopsida > Solanales > Solanaceae > Solanum > Solanum okadae. The sequence goes on from CM071682.1 coordinate 31,717,880, forward strand.
ATCTGCAAACCATTTGTTGTGGAATGAATTTTCTTGGCAAATAGTATTGCCTTTAAAATTCTTTAGTTTGCAAAATGAGACATGCACATTTTTGTTTGATAAAATAGTATGTCAAAATGTTATAGTTGGAAGACTATTTGAAAAGAAAAACATTTCTATGTGATAAAGAATATGTTTAATTCTGTTTGGAGACTAATAAAAAAAAATACTTTTGTAGTTTTGTACTCCATGTGAAATTTGATTGTGTCTGATTTTTGTAGGCTAAAAACTTTTGTAGTTTATTACTCTGGATAAATCAGACTATGCAATTGGTTTGAAAAATTATGAAAACTTCACATAATAAGTCAATGTTGTACTTTTGACTTTCTATAAACTCACTATTATATAGAAACAAATTGTACAAATTTTTTTTTGTCTTTATTGTTAGTATTCTAAATACTAAGTGGTATGTCTATTTGTGATAGATGGAAAAATACCAGTGACTTAGAATTTGTGATTTTGTGCCTCTATGAATGAACTTTGAAACTATGTAAATATTGTCAAAGAGAATTGAAACAATATAATTCTTTTGTAGAATAATATTTCCAAAAGAGGTTTCATAGTGCCAATGACATTTTGATAGTTTGGGAAAATATGTGGAAAAACTATTTTCAAATACTTGAAAAATATTTTTGAGATCACATTTAAAATGTGGGGGTTCTTTGCTTATGATAAAGATAAAATTAGACTTGGTGTCTAATTTAATTTTGGAGCAAAAGATATGGAATTCAATGATACTTTTGTATTATGTTAGACCCACAAAATTTTAGAGTATATTCGGTATTGTGGTTGTTGAGTTTTTCTATTACTAGTATATGATGTGACTAGTATGAAACTACCAAATTATATATATACTTGTTCAAAATAATTGTGTTCTTTTATGAAAAAGTGTCACTTAAAATGTTGTGATTTTTCATGAAAATATATGTCTATTATAATAAAAGTATTTGCATAGACATGAATATTGGTGAATAGTTATTCGTTATGTTTTGTAAAAGAAACATTTGGACTATATTGCCTTTATTGGACCTGATGAAACTTTGTTCATTGGTAGTTCTATAACAATCAAATTGAAAGTTATGGAAAGGTCCTGCTGAAAAGGACATTTGACAAGGTGATGACTCTAAACAATGTATGTGTCATACAAAATTGTAAGAAATAGGAACAACTATCTGTGAGAAAAAGCTACCTCGCGGAGAGCTTTTCAAACTCAATTTTTTTTATTTGTTCTTACTTGCTTGAGTCAAACTGTTTGTGACATGAACACTTGGGACATGTCAATTACAAAACCTTGTAAGGAAAACTGATCAACTTAGAAGTTTTGTCTAACTTTGAGTGCAATAAATAAAAAAAATGTCAAGTTTGTGTGAAATCTAAGTATGCTGACCATTCTTATAAATCTGTTGAAAGGAATTCTAATCCCTTAGAATTGATTTACACTGACATTTGTAATATGAAGTCAACACCATATCATGGTGGAAAAAAGTATTTCGTAACTTTCATTGACAATTGCATTAGAAATGACTATGTCTATTTGCTGAATGGTAAGGATGAAGCAATAGAAACGTCTAGACAATATAATATTGAAGTTGAAAATCAGTTGGGAAAAAGATAAGAAGTAACAGGGATGGAGAGTATAAATCTCATTTTGCAGAAATATGTTTGAAAAGTGGAATTATCCATCAAACTGCTGCCCTATTCACCTCAATCTAATGGAAAAAAAAAACTAAACTTTGAAGGAAATGATCAATGCATTACTTATAAGTTTTGGTTTACCACAAAACTTGCGTGGATGAACTATCCTTAATGCAAAAGGGAACAACAAAAAGTTTTGCCTTTTCATAAAGAAAGCAATGGAAAATTTTGTTTTTCCAGGACACAATCTATTCCATATGAGAAATGGAAATGAAGGAAATCCAACTTGAAATATTTCAAAGTGTGGGGGTGTCTAGCCAAAGTCCAAGTTCCTATTCCTAAAAGGATTAAAATAGGACCTAAGATAGTGAACTGTAATAATAGACTTGAGTAGTCTAGTGAAAGGTCTAAACGACCTTGGAAAGAACAAAAGGAGAATGTACTTAATAAAGAGATCCCGAGGTGTAGTAAATGTCAAAGGACATCTACTTTCTTCGAATATGATTTTGTAACATTTCTTGTGTCTTCTGTAGACTCATCCTCTTGGACAGATGGTGTTAATAGTGAGATTGGTTCAATCTTGAGCAATCCTATTGGAAGTTAGTTGATCTTCCCCCAAGAAATAAACTTTTGGGTTCAAAGTGAATCCTCAAAAGGAAAATGAAAGTCGATGGAATTGTTGACAGATATAAAGCAAGACAAAAACAAGGTCTTGATCTTTTCGACACATACTCGCCAGTAACTAGAATTACATTCATTTGGATGTTAGTTGTATTAGTTGTGGTATATGACCTCCAAATTCATCAAATGAATGTGAAAACAACTCTCTTAAATGGAGAATTGGAGGAAGAAATTTACATGGAACAACCCAAGGGTTTTGTGGTTCCTGGTAAAGAAAAGAAAGTGTGCGAACTTGTTAAGTCACTTTATGGACTAAAACAAGCGCCCAAACAATGACATAAGATATTGAACCAAACTATGTTGGTAAATGGATTTAAGAATGATGGAAGTGAAAAATGTGTTTACATTAAAATCACTAGGTCATTGTTTGTTTGTATAATTGGTGATATGTTGACACTTAATGCTACTAAACGTATGCTAGAAAGCAAGTTTGGAATGAAAAATTTTGGAGTTGATGATGCGATCTTAGGTATAAGAATCCTTAGAACTCCATAATGTTTAGCATATTCGCGGTCTCATTGCATTGAAACGGTACTTGACTAGTTCAACTATTTGGATTTCAATATTGTCAAGTCTCCAATAAATGTGAGCTTTGCATTTCAAAAGAGTGAAGGCAAAAGTGACTCACAATTGGATTGTGCTAAAGTATTGAGAAGTATGATGTCTATCACGAAATGTGCGCGATCAGATATAACATTTGCTATTAATAAACTGAGTCGGTTCACGAGTGATCCCAATCGAACTCATTATATGACAATGAAAAGAGTTTTGGAGTATTTAAGAAATACTTAAAACTATGTCTTGCATGTTAACAATATCCAACAGTATTGAAAGGATATAGTAATGCGAATTGGATCACGGGACAAATGAAGTGAAATCCATGAGTGGATATGTATTTACTCTTGGTAGAGGAGCAGTCTCTTGGAAATATTTTTTTTTAAAAAGAGACACGTATCGCTAGCTCTACAATGATCTCTGAGCTAGGTGCCCTAGATAAGGTCGGTGAATAAGTTGAAAGACTCCGAAATTTCTTGATAGATATTCTTTTTGGCCCAAACCTTTGGCATCAGTATGCATACACTTTGATAGTCAAGATGCAATAGGTAGGGCATGGAGAATGATGTATAACGGAAAGTCTAGTCATATAGGACATAGACAAGATACCGTTAGAAAACTACTCTCTAGTGGAATTATCAGAATTGACTATGTAAAGTCAAAGGATAATGTGTCGGATCCACTTACAAAAAGGCCTAACTAGAGAGAAAGTTTAAAGACCATCTAAGGGAATGGGTTTACGGCTTAGGACAAGTCATCATGGCGGTAACTCTATCTAGTAGACTGGAGATCCCAAGAGCTAGATTCAAGGAGAAAAACAAAGTTGTGACTGACGGTTCGGCATTGTCAACAAACTCAATCCATTCTCATGATGAAGACAATGCTCAGGAACAAGGATACAACATTAAGGTATGTTAATGAGTTACTAAAGCTTAATGTTTTTAATGATTTGCTAAGTTTGGCATATTTGACCAAATAGTGTATCTACGCGATAACACGGTTAGAAATCACCTATGTGGGTGTGAAGTGTAAGCCGCTTCAAAGAGAATTATTGTCAAAAGCCTATTCTCTATACACTCATGAAACCAGGAGGTGTTCATGGCTGAAACGAGCACAACCGTAAGAACCATAAATGGTAAAGGGTTAATTGTGTGACATATGGTTGTCTAGGTATACACCAAAGCTCGACGGTTCAAAGATATCACATCTACCGATTGACCGAGTATATCCGACATATGTTCACTACGGAAAGTCCAAAGGGAAACCTACTTATCCAGATGCAATTAATTCTTGCTTGTAAAGTACACATACTTGTCCGTTTCTTTGTCTTGGAGTCATTCCCCATTCATGCGAGGGATTGTTGGGTTTTAAAAGGTGTGAATGGAAAATGAAGAGTTGCGAGTTTTATGAAGAGTTGTGACTTTGATGAAAAGTTGCGACTATTATGAAGAGTTGCGACTTTTATCAAAAGTTGCGACTTTTATCAAAGGTGGTGACCTTTCCGAAAGATTGTGACTTTTCAAAGGTTTGTGACCTTTCCGTTAAGGCACAATAAGAACCTTTTCACACTACCCTCTGTTTTCTATCAATTGAGGGATTTCCTCTCATTTTAAAAGAACCAATTTTCTGGACTTCTTCTTCTACTACTAAATCTAGTATTCTAAGTGTATTTTACTGTTTTTGAGTGGCTCGCTGACACCAGCGTTTTGGGTATCAATACATTGGTGATTGAGATCATTCTATCCTGGGAGGACATATTCCAAATCAAACCTCGGATACTAAAGGGGAATAATTTCCTTAAGGGGACACTGTGCATTCAGTGGGCTTGATCTTCTTTCTGTTTTTCTAGATTCTGGTATGTGTTACAGATTTTAGATTTATGAATTAATTTATGTTCTTCTGTTCTTCACTGGTTCATTAAACTTTGGTAACTTCGTGTTTCTGCAAAGTTTGTTGGAATCAGTAAGATTCTTTAAACACAGATTGACAACAATTCTTCTTTAAGAAAAAATATTTCGTATATTTTTTCTAATCTGTTTTTGATTCTAGTTTCTCTACTAGTTTTAATTTTCTAGTTGTGAAAATGTTCTTAAACTTTATTGTGTCTTACCAAGTTCTTCAAAGTTTTGTTCTAAGTATCTTAGGAATACAAGATGAACAACAGTGATGAGAATGTTATATAGGAGAGAGTGAATAGTGGAGAGGAGAGCAGCTAAAAGTGAATTACCGGAGGAACATAATGGTGACAAATTTTGGCAGAATAGAAGCGAGAGATAGAGAGTAAGAGTTAAATTGATTGTATATATCAGCTCCATCACTCCTTAGTTAGGTTGCACGTACTATATGTATACATACAATTTTTAAAGTGTCTAACTTCATTTCATTTTTATTTTACTAACTATACTGTGAAGAGCAACGTTTGATTTCTTGTCAAATGCAATATCATTACGATTCGCCCTTGCTACTAATCGGCTATTTGAAGCCTAATTGTTGAATTTCTTGACCTGCAAAAGATTTACCCTTGTTCCTTTCAACCCCACTTGCATTAACACCTAATAGACCAAAAAAGTATTAATGATCACAACTTTAAGCAGATCCCAGCAAATAAGAAAAATATCACAAGTATAAAGATCTCACCAAAGAAGATGAGAATGATTGTACCTGTTCAGAGGAAAAAGGAAGGATAGAGGTAGTAGAGATCCCATTTGTGGAAACCATTATCAGAAGAAAGTTTATACTTAAAGAGGATTTAAGTAGCTACTATGATATTCTTATACCATAGTGATGCGAGGTTTATATAGGAGAGAGTGAGTAATAGGGAGGAGAGCAACTAGCAGCAGATTAGCAGGAGGATGTAATGGTGACAGATTATGATAGACCAGAAGCAAGAGATAGAGAAAGTGTGGGTTAATTTGTTTGTATGGATCATCTCCACCACTCCTTAGTTAGGAGGTACGTACTATATATATACATAGAATTGTTGAAGTGTACATCTTTATTGCATTTTTACGTTTTTGACTAAAACATATCTATTTCGGTAAATGGAAATAAAATTCATCAACTTCTAGAAGTAGTTGCTGGAAACTAAATGCTCATGAAATTGCTAAATCGTGCATTGCCTAATCAAACCAATAAATAACTGGATTGAACTTTAGCAAGTTCCATTTCCTTTTTCCACTTTTTCCGTTTTCTCCTTCTATTTGTTTTTTCTTCTATCAACAAATTAGAGTTAATGTATGCTTAATTTTCTCTATAGAATTGGATTGTTATTTAATTGTCTTGACCACTTTGCAGGCGTCTCCTCTATATTGTCGATTATATCTCTTTTTTCATAACCGGTGAGTTCAAACTTTAAGCTTTTCTATTTTCAATTTATGAAGTAGTAACTATTCTTATTATGAGTATATATTTTGTCGTCTTGTCGTCTCTCTGTACTTATCTATCAGGATTATATCTTGAAAAGTGCTATAATATGTGGTGTTCTCTTATTTGCTTAAACAAATTTATGCCAAATATGAATAATTTGTTATATTATGTAGTTGAAAAATCTCCATTTTTAAGATTATATTTATAGATGTGTTCTTGATTGAATTGTTTCTAGTTTGTTTAGTTAAATTTTTAATTATTTTATTTGTGTAGATGGAATTTGTCATGCTCAGAATATGAAAATTCAGAAAGAAGTACCTCTTAAGCAATACGTGTAATCTGCAAAAATAACAGAAATTAGAAATTAAATCACACTCCACTAGTACCAAAACTGTCGATTCTTGCACAAGTAAAAAGGAGTTCATGATAGCATATGATATAAATAAAAATATAAAATATGAGAAGCTATTTGTCACTCCTACCATTATATAGTAGTCCCATTATTATTTATTAATGGGATGTACAAAGTGTGACACAAGTATATATTAAGTAGAAAATATTAAGATATCTCTCATGCACTGATCTCTTCCTTAGCTTCTCCACCCCAATTCATTATTCAAAATTTATACCATTGGACTCTTATTATATATATGTATCTCTCTTTGAGATGGGAACAACATCATGCTGCTGGTGCTATTTTTGATGCATCATCATCATTGTAATCGTCATCAGCTTCACATTCTTTATCGATACATATAGTGGATCCCAACTTAGCTTCTGTAGACATAAACTTATCGGGGCAACCAAGTGATACCTTCTTATTGTTGGCATTCATGATAACAACCATATTGGAAGTGAAAAGGATTTTTTTGAACTTACCCTAGCTTGCAAAGATGAGCCTCTAAACGTTCAAACTATGTCAAGTTGTTGCAAGATATGATTGAATTATTCTATTTATAGCTTGGAAAGCAAATGTCATTTGTAAAACATTGTCACGCCCCGAGCCTACACCCTGGACGTGGTTGGCACTCGAAGACCATTGCTGGTCCCAAGCGAACCCTGGGCCTGGCTTTCTTAACTCAGTGGAAACCTAACTAAACAGAATAACTCCATGTCATTCAAGGACATAAAACAATTTAACTGATAAAATCTAGCCCAAAAAGGCAACTCGAGTCTCAAAATAGAATATTTACATATATAGATGAGAGACTCAATACTAACAGACTGACTGTCTATGAAGCTTCTATAACACTGAGATGGATGTTGGGACAGACCCCGTAACATCATAATAAAGCAAGACTGAAGATCCTGGGTGCCTGCATATGCATCATAATAAGATACAGGCCAACTGGCATCAGTACATTGAATGTACGAGTATGAGAGCTAGAAAGCTAAACAACAACTTAAGCTTGAAAGGAGTACAAAGAAACTCTTACCTTGGCTCTGTTCAACTAATGAATAACCGAACTCAATATAAAGCAATAAGACACATGCAATAAATAAAGCTTGTAAAACAGTGTAAACAACTTAGTTCGTTAAGGATAAAACGATAACAAACTCAACTTTACTTATATAAAAGTAATATAACTTTTGTGGGAGATTCTTTAACCGACAACCACCACTATGAGCCCTAGTGATGATACACCATTTTACCTCACGTTGCCCAAGGACCATCCTATACCTTGCCGTGATATAGGACCTTACTTTACTTAGTGGATCCACTAGCTTAACTTAAGTGATCATCTAAAAAGTATGACCCGTTAAATCCCATGTTTGGCTACATGGTTCTTATGGAGAGTTGAGTTAATATGAACTCGTGTCCCCCAATTCAGTGCTCAATACTACTCCAAAAATATATTTTGGCTCATAAGTTTTAAAAACAAATTTATTTCTTTGGTTTGAGATAATTACTCAAAGTTTAGCCCAAAGGCTCTTCTGGAAATCATAGTTCATTTCTTACTTCAAATGTAAAAATATTTATAAACTTCTTTGGGAATACTTAGTTCCCTAATAACTTTTGAGAAATGAACTCAACTCTATACTCATTACTCAACTTGAAACTCTATACCCTTTACTCAACTTGAAACTTGAGCCTTAAAATGAAGGTAAAATGTTAAATAAAGACTCTTGAAAAAAAACTTTAAAGACTTGCTTCTTAACTTTTAAACTTGACTCTAACTTCACTTGACTTGGATCCTAACTTTCCTCGAATTGGATTATGAATTCAAGGTGTATGATCACACGTTTATTGATGAGTTTGGGATGTTAAGATGTAACTTAAAGTATTGGAAACAACTATAAAACGTAGGTACTTTACCAAGGAACATGTATGAAAAAAGTGGGAAATGAAAGGTAAAGGGAAGGATTGGCGTCCTTGGCGCTCTAAGAGGCGCGGGGCGCCAGCCCTCAAACTTCAGAGGGGCCTGCTGGGCGTTCTGCCAGGCGCGCCGTCCCAAGGGGAAAGTTCAGCGTCCCTTTTTGGGGTGCGCCGGCTGGCGTGACACCCCACCCCTTTTCCCCCAAAAATCCGACTTTTTCCCCTTGTTTCTTTCCAACTCTAAACCCTCTCAACCTCAAAGGTTCCAGCAGCAAACACTTAGAATCATAAAGACCCTTAATATACAATAGATTCAACTCAAAATCACAAGCGAAAATATGTACTAAACCAACCAGAAACTTCAACAACACAACCACAAGAATTCAACAACCACAACAAATCTTTTCTCGGAATTAAAAACGAGTTTGGCGTGTGGGGGAAAGAACCAACCCAACACTATGATCCCACATACCTTAATAGGGATCACCCCCGCCGAAAACCACGACGATCTTGACGAAATCCTTGCTTCTTCTTCTCTTTCTTCTCTCCAAAACCCTAACTCTCACTTTTAAAAAGGGAAAACTGATTTAAAATCAGTCTAAAACCTTAATATAAACTAAAGAAATAGTTAGGGAAAAGACCAATTTACCCTTTCAAATTCGGACTAAACCGCCCTGTGCGGCTGTGCCAACAACCCAACTTCCAAACGGCATAACTCACTCATCCGAACTCGGAATCGAGCAAAGTCGGCGGCGTTGGAAAGATCATTCCAAGGGATTTCCAAACATAACTAGAACTATACCTAACTCATCCTGATCTAGGAGTTATTACCGTCCATAGTTGACCAAAAACTCATTTTTTTTCCATACTCGGCAAATTTCCAGATTTTGAATTTTTCCAAAAATGACTAATTCTAATTCCAAGCTTCTTCATAGTTATTTCAAATTGCAAGATATCACAATATCTTCCCCTTGGGAACATTCGTCCTCGAATGAGGTTACTCTTACTAGGCTAAGGGCGTAACATCAACTCAAACACCTAACAAGCAACCATGCAAACAACAACAACAACGACATGCTCACTATAAATTAAAGAGTACTAAGAAGGAAATTAGTACCTTGATCTGCATTTCCTCCGGATTCAAAGAGATATGCATATCTCTTCTTCATGTCCTTTTCGGCTTCCCAATTAGCTTCCTCGACAAATTGGTTCCTCAAAAGGACCTTGACTGATACTACATCTTTCGTTCTCAACCTGCGAACTTGGCGATCTAAAATCTGAACAGGAATCTCCTCATAAGTTAATCCATCCTTGATCCTAACACTTTCAGTTGGTTGGATCAATGAAGGATCGCCTATGCACTTCTTCAACATGGAGATGTGGAAAACCGGATGAACCGCTGCTAGTTCCTGTGGTAGCTCCAACTCATAAGCTACATTGTCAACCCTCTTGTCTATGCGATAAGGTCCAATATACCGGGGACTAAGTTTCCCCTTCTTACCAAACCTCATAACCCCCTTCATGGGTGAAACTTTCAAATATACACAATCATCTACTTCAAATTCTAACGCTCTTCTACTAACATCGGTGTAGGATTTTTGACGACTCTGTGCAGTTTTCAACCTCTCTTGAATCACTTTCACCTTCTCCATAGCTTGGTGAACTAAATCTGGTCCTATCAACCCTGCTTCACCAACTTCAAACCATCCAATAGGAGATCTACATCTTCTCCCATAAAGAGCTTCATATGGAGCCATTTGGATGCTAGAGTGATAACTGTTGTTGTAGGCAAACTCAATGAGAGGTAGGTGATCGTCCCAATTACCTTTGAAATCGATCACACAAGCCCTCAACATATCTTCTAGAGTCTGAATAGTGCGCTCTGCTTGCCCATCAGTCTGAGGATGAAAGGCAGTACTTAAGTTCACCTTTGAACCCAAGCCTTTCTGAAAAGATTTCCAGAACTATGCGGTAAACTGTGCACCTCTATCTGAAATAATGGAGACTGGAACTCCTTGAAGTCTCACTATCTCTCAAATATATATCCTGGCATAATCTTCTGCTGAATGGGTAGTCTTTACCGATAGAAAATGGGCTGACTTTGTCATTCTGTCGACAATTACCCAAATAGAATCATGCTGTCTGCGAGACCTTGGCATCCCTGTGATGAAATCCATATTGATCATCTCCCACTTCCATTCCGGAAGTTCTATCTTCTAAGCCAAATCACCGGGCCTTTGGTGTTCAACTTTCACTTGCTGACAATTTGGACATTTAGCAACAAATTCAGCAATGCTCTTCTTCATGCTATTCCACCAATAAACTTCTCTCAAGTCACGATACATCTTTGTGGAACCCGGATGAATGGAATATCTGGAGCTATGAGCTTCCTCCATAATCCTCTCTTGGAGTCCATCCACCATAGGTACAAACAATCTACCTTGATATCTCAATACACCATCTCCTCCTTGTTCAAAAGCTAATTATTTTTGCTTTTGAATATTTGCCTTCAATTCAGGCAAAAGGGGATATTGGTCTTGCTTCTCTTTCACTTCTGACACTAATGATGACTCGGCCCCGCTCGTCACCGCTATACTTCCTTCTGTGGAATCCATAAGTCTGACTCCTAGGCGTGCCAGTCTGTGCACATCCTTTGCTAACTCTCTTTCCTTCTTCAATATGGGCGGTGCTACCCATAGACAACCTGCTTAAAGAATCAGCAACAACATTAGCCTTACTTGGGTGGTAAAGAATACTTAGGTCATAATCCTTGAGTAATTCTAACCACCTCCTCTGCCTGAGATTAAGCTCTTTCTTAGTAAGCACATATTGAAGACTCTTGTGATCAGTGAACACATCAACATGCACACCATACAAGTATTGACGTCATATCTTCAAAGCAAATACTACAGCAGTCATCTCTAAGTCATGGGTTGGGTAGTTCTTCTCTTGAACTTTCAACTGTCTGGAGGCATAAACTATAACCTTGCCATTCTGCATTAAGACACAACCCAAACCAAGCCTAGATGCATCACAATACACCACAAAACCTTGAGTACCTTCTGGTAAGGTCAAAACTGGAGCAGTAATCAACCTCTTTTTCAATTCCTGGAAGCTTTTCTCACAAGCTTCAGACCATTGAAATTTCACTGTCTTTTGAGTCAACTTGGTCAAAGGAGATGAAATAGACGAAAACCCCTCTACAAACCTTCTATAATAGCCAGCTAAACCCAAGAAACTCCTAATTTCAGTTGGAGACGTGGGTCTAGGCCAATTCTGCACTGCCTCAATTTTTTGAGTATCAACTTTAATTCCCTCACCAGACACAATGTGGCCTAGGAATGCCACAGACTCAAGCCAAAACTCACACTTAGAGAACTTGGCATACAACTCTTTATCTTTCAAAGTCTGAAGAACTATTCTGAGATGACTAGCATGATCTTCTTCATTCCTTGAATAAATTAGTATGTCATCAATGAAAACGATAACAAACATATCTAAATAAGGTTTGAAGACTCTATTCATAAGGTCCATGAATGTTGCCGGTCCGTTGGTCAAACCAAAAGACATGACCAAAAACTCATAATGACCGTATCTGGTTCTGAAAGCTGTCTTTGGAATATCACATTCTCTTACTCTTAACTGATGATAACCTGATCTAAGGTCAATTTTTGAGAAATAGGAAGCACCCTGAAGCTAGTCGAAAAGATCATCAATCCGCGGAAGAGGATACTTATTCTTGATGGTAACCTTGTTCAACTGGCGGTAGTCTATACACATCCTGAGGGAACCATATTTCTTTATCACAAACAAGACCGGAGCACCCCAAGGTGAGACACTCGGTCGAATGAAACCCTTTTCTAGGAGATCTTTCAACTGCTCTTTCAACTCTTTCAACGCTGCTGGTGCCATTCTATATGGCGGAGTAGATATAGGATGAGTACCTGGAATGAGGTCTATGCCAAAATATATTTCTCTCTCAGGAGGAATTCCGGGTAGATCATCAGAAAAAACTTCTGGAAACTCTCTTACTATAGGAACTGACTGAAAAAGAGGTATTTCAACACTAGAGTCATTAACTCGGACTAAGTGATAGACACAACCCTTCAAAACTAACTTTCTCGCTTTAAGGTATGAAATGAAATGACCCTTAGGCACAACTGAACTGCTACTCCACTCTATGACCGGCTCATTCGGAAACTGGAACTTGACCACTCGAGTTCTACAGTCTAAGGATGCATAACAAGCATGAAGCCAATCCATACCTAAAATGACATCGAAATCTACCATGTCTAACTCAACCAAATTAGCCACGGTGCTCTTGTGATTGATGGAAAAGGGACAATCACGATAGACTCTTTTTGCTAGAATAGACTCCCCAACAGGTGTAGAAACACAAAAGGGTTCACAAAGTCTTTTAGGAAGAACATCAAACTTATTTGCAACGTAAGGAACTACAAATGATAAACTTGCTCATGGGTCTAACAAAGCATACACATCAAAAGCAAAGACCTTGATCATACCAGTGACCACATTCGGAGAGTTCTCTTGCTCAAGACGACTGGTGAGTGCATAGAGACGGTTTGCTCCTCCGCTCGTACTAGAAGTATCTCTTCTAGGTGCCATCCTGTCTGGGGGAGCAATTGATGAAGATTAGGCCTTACTGTCCAAATTTCCACTTCCTTGCATATTCTTAGGGCACTCCTTCATGAAGTGACCCTCTTGTCCACACTTAAAACAACCTATCTGACCATCACGACATTTACCCGGGTGGGTTCTACCACACCTAGCACATGCAGGAAACAAACTACTTCCTTGTGCCACACTACCTGAAGACTGTGCTGGTCTAGCATTGAAGTCCTTCGAATTTTGGCCATTATGTTCACCTCTGTATCTGGGTGCAGGTGCCCTAGCAGATGATGGAGCAGGTCCCTTTTGCCTTTGTTGGAAGGACGGACGAATTGTATTACCTTTCTTCTGCCCGGACCCATTATCGATCTTAGCTTTCTTATTTCTGAACTCTTCCCTGTCCCTCAGCTTCTCTTCCTCAACCTGCTGCACATAAACCATCAACCTTGATATGTCCATGTCCCAAATAAGCATTGTAGCCCTACCTTCTTTACTCGACAGACGAGATAGCCCATCAACAAACAAACTCATTCTACTCCTCATGTCCGCGACCATCTCCGAAGCATAGTGAGATAATTGTGTGAACTTCAAACTATACTCATAAACACTCAAAGACTCCTGCTTAATTGTGAGGAACTCACGTACCTTGGCCTCTTTCAATTCTCGAGGAAAGAAATGCCCCAAGAAAGCTTCCTCAAAACAGGCCCAATTCGCAGGTGGTGGATTCTCAACTATGCCCCCTTTCCACTGGTCGAACCAAGTTCTAGCAACATCCTTCAATTGATACGCAGCTAGTTCAACCCACTCAATATCTACCACATGCATCACCTCAAAAATCTTCTTCAGCTCCTCAATAAAGTTCTCTGGATCCTCAGTAGTGCTTGAACCCATGAAACTAGGAGAATTCATCCCCAAGAACTCACGAATCCTTGACATGTCAGCTCCTTCATGTCGAGCTCCCCTTTGCTGACCAATCTGATTAGTTACAGCTTGACTCAGAATTCTAATTGCCTCTCTGAACTCGACATTAAAAACTTCCCCTTGATGTTGTACTCCCGGGGCATAAGGTAACTCTTGCTCCTCAACATAACGTCTAGGAAGACGCCCTTTGCCAACTCTTTGTGGAGGCATAACTATCTGAAAACACACGCAAGCACGAATTTAAAAAGAAACTTTTTAGAGATAAACTCTAACGCACGAGATGAGTGTGAAAGAAGTGAGAAATCTTCCTAAGTGTCTTATCCTCCCAATTATAGATGTGGCGCGCTTCACACCGATAACTAGGACTCTATAGACACGGCTTCATAGACTCCCTAGGACTCTTGAACTCTGGGCTCTGATACCAAATTTGTCACGCACCGAGCCTACACCCTGGACGTGGCCGACACTAGAAGACCATTGTTGGTCCCAACCAAACCCTTGACCTGGCTTTCTTAACTCAGCGGAAATCTAACTCAACAGAATAACTCCATGCCATGCAAGGACATAAAACAACTTAACTGATAAAATCTGTCCCAAAAAGGCAACTCGAGTCTCAAAATAGAATATTTACATATATACATAGATGAGAGACTCAATACTAACAGACGGACTGTCTATGAAGCCTCTATAACACTGAGATGGATGTTGGGACAGACCCCGCAACATCCTAATAAAGCAAAACTGAAGAAAACAAAATAACTGAGTCCTTCGGAATGCAAAGAGGCTCACCACTGACTCTGGAGTGCTCAGCTGGATCAACGGCGTGCTGAATGCTGATCTTGGGTACTTGCGTCTGCATCATAATAAGATGCAGGCCAACTGGCATCAGTACATTGAATATACGAGTATGAAAGCTAGAAAGCTAAACAACAACTTAAGCTAGAAAGGAGTACAAAGGAACTCTTACCTTGGCTCTATTCAACTAATGAATAACCGAACTCAATATAAAGCAATAAGACACATGCAATATATAAAGCTTGTAAAACAGTGTAAACAACTTAGTTTGTTAAGGACAAAATGATAACAAACTCAACTTTACTTATATAAAAGTAATATAACTTTTGTGGGAGATTCTTTAACCGACAACCACCACTATGAGCCCTAGTGATGATACACCATTTTACCTCACGTTGCCCAAGGACCATCATATACCTTGCCGTGATATAGGACCTTACTTTACTTAGTGGATCCACTAGCTTAACTTACGTGATCATCTAAAATGTATGACCCGTTAAATCCCATGTTTGGATACGTGGTTCTTATGGAGAGTTGAGTTGATATGAACTCGTGTCCCCCAATTCGGTGCTCAATACTACTCCCAAAATATACTTTGGCTCATAAGTTTTAAAAACAAATTTATTTCTTTGGTTTGAGATAATTACTCAAAGTTTAGCCCAAAGGCTCTTTTGGAAATCATAGTTCATTTCTTACTTCAAATGTAAAAATATTTATAAACTTCTTTGGGAATACTTAGTTCCCTAATAACTTTTGAGAAATGAACTCAACTCTATACTCATTACTCAACTTGAAACTCTATACCCTTTACTCAACTTGAAACTTGAGTCTTAAAATGAAGGTAAAATGTTCAATAAAGACTTTTGAAAAAAAACTTTAAAGACTTGCTTCTTAACTTTTAAACTTGACTCTAACTTCACTTGACTTGGATCCTAACTTTCCTCGAATTGGATTATGAATTCAAGGTGTATGATCACACGTTTATGGATGAGTTTGGGATGTTAAGATGTACCTTAAAGTATTGGAAACAACTATAAAACATAGGTACTTTACCAAGGAACATGTATGAAAAAGTGGGAAATGAAAGGTAAAGGGAAGGATTGGTGTCCTTGGCGCTCTAAAAGGCGCGGGGCGCCAGTCCTCAAACTTCAGAGGGGCCTGCTGGGCATTCTGCCAGGCGTGCCGTCCCAAGGGGAAAGTTCAGCGTCCCTTTTTGGGGTGCGCCGGCTGGCGTGACACCCCAACCCTTTTCCCCCAAAAATCCAACTTTTTCCCCTTGTTTCTTTCCAACTCTAAACCCTCTCAACCTCAAAGGTTCCAGCAGCAAACACTTAGAATCATAAATACCCTTAATATACAATAGATTCAACTCAAAATCACAATCGGAAATATGTACTAAACCAACAAGAAACTTCAACAACACAACCACAAGAATTCAACAACCACAACAAATCTTTTCTCGGAATTAAAAACGAGTTTGGCGTGTGGGGGGAAGAACCAACCCAACACTATGATCTCACATACCTTAATAGGGATCACCCCCGACGAAAACCACGACGATCTTGACGAAATCCTTGCTTCTTCTTCTCTATCTTCTCTCCAAAACCCTAACTCTCACTTTTAAAAAGGGAAAACTGATTTAAAATCAGTCTAAAACCTTAATATAACCAAAAGAAATGGTTAGGGAAAAGACCAATTTTCCCTTACAAATTCGGACTAAACCGCCTTGTGCGGCAGTGCCAACAACCCAACTTCCAAACGGCATAACTCACTCATACGAACTCGGAATTGAGCAAAGTCGGCGGCGTTGGAAAGATCATTCCAAGGGATTTCCAAACATAACTAGAACTATACCTAACTCATCCTGATCTAGGAGTTATTACCGTCCAAAGTTGACCAAAAACTCATTTTTTTTCCATACTCAGCAAATTTCCAGATTTTGAATTTTTCCAAAAATGACTAATTCCAATTCCAAGCTTCTTCATATTTATTTCAAATTGCAAGATATCACAAACATCTCTTCATTTCTACCACTTGTTGGAGTATTTCTTGCATATTTTCTTTAATCGAGGCGTCTAATAGTCTCTTGATTTTCGAATCATAAGAGATTCCTAGTTTTCTTGTTTTTGGGAATTTGGTTGCCACAAGTGGAACCTAGAGGTGTCATCCAAATCCTCTTTACAAAAAGATTTCTTATATATGTGTGTAAATAAAAAAATTTTAAAAAAAAAATCGTATATATACAATAAGCTAAGATCTGTTAAAAATAATACAAAAATAATTATCAATTTGGGATACTAAGTAAAGACTTAGAACCATCTTAGTTTCAAGTCCAAATTGCGATAATAGATCAACACTATTCATATTTTAAAAATTCAATATACGCCACTATGTATATATGTAGATAATCTTGATGTGTAGGACATTGATGAGAAGGCCTTATTGCATATACTATAAGCATGAGGAGAACTCATGGAAACTTGCTACTTTACACATACTACACGTGCTTTTCTCATTGCAGCACACTATTTTATCACATTGTCTTGTGTAGTACTTCCAATGATTTTCCAGCTTGGAAAAATTCTACTAAACTTTATTTAGATTAAAAAGGTTAACAATAAAGAAAGCAATATATAGAAGAACTAATTAATTCCACAGTACTTTAATGGAATTGAAATTAAAATTAAAGGAGAAAGTTTACATACTTTGCCAAATCTAAATCCAAAGCATACAAGAAGAGAGAGGCGAGGTAATCTCTCTGAGAACAACGCACGAGTAATCTCCCTTGGTGTAATCTCTCTGAGAGAAACACACGAGACTATTGTTTCAATCTCCCTTAGTGTAATTGACTTTTCTTTTCCTCTGAGAAAGAGAGACTACTGTTTCAATAGGCTAAATATTTTTATTTGCATTAGTCAAAATAATAACAATTATGCTAGACAAAAAATAAAATTAACTTTAAATAAAAAATCACTATAAAATGGCCGACTACAGTAGTCGCCATTTGATAATATTTTTGAACTTATTTTAATAAGTTTTCGACTACTGCAATCGATAACCTGTCAATTATTTTATTGACTATATTTCGCAAAACATTATGATTTCAGTAGTCAAAATCACGGTCGAGAAAAAAATAAAATAAAAAAATAAATATAAATCTTAATTTGCCGATTACAGTAGTCGAAAAAATATTTAGAATACCGATTGCACATTTGTAATCGGCAATTGTAGTGAGAAAATAGCTTATTTCTAGTAGTGGAAGTTCTCCTTTCCTTTTGAGTGGGTAGGGTTTTAATTTCAATTTCATTGAAGTACTGCTAAAGTTTTCCTTTCCCTTAGAGTGGGTAGCAATATTGAGAAAGCAACTATAGGACAATTTTCCTTTCCTTTCTCTCGTTTTCTGCTTGTGTTAAAGCTCAAATAAGGGCATTAGTGGAATTATTTTGTTAAAAAATGACTCTAATGGTACATGGGACTGATTATTCCTCCCTTGAGTGAGCATGACTTTCTCTACGATAAAAAGAAATCCTTCTTAGCATCACTGGTGGGATGAAAAAAAAAACCCTAGATTCTCCTCGTCATCTCTACAAACACGGATCACTAGGAGTTCTGAAATTTCTCCTCTTGACTCCTCCCCTTTCGTATTATTTTTAAAGTGTTCATGTTTTTTTTTTGTTCTATATATTACTGTTCAAGTTGTGTAATCCTGATGGCTGTTGTTCGCATCTTGGCTCTTCCTCATCTCTTTTCTAACTGAATTTCTTCAACTAGTTATCATGGCAATTTTAAATTCCTGTACAGTTTCTTTGTAGTTAGATTTCTTTTATTAGTATGAAAATAGTTGAATTACTCGCTCGAATGCCTTATGCATTCTGTGGAAAGTGAGCAGGAATAGCTAGAAATATTGAGAAAGCTTAGATTATGATGAATTATGTTAAATTTTTGTCGTCCAAGTAGCTAGCGATGTTGAGAAAGAATCATCTCAATAGTGATGAAGTTGTATTGCGAACTTTTAAATTTTGACTATCTGAAAATTACTGTCTATTTGATTATACCCTCAAAAATTTGTGGTACTTACAAACAGAAGAGAGGAGGAGCTTTTGAATTTTGACTTGAGGGGAGAAGTTTAAGAAAAATAAGGCAAGAACTCATGTGACCCTCCAAGTGCTAGCAATAATGAATTTGAACAACAAAACAGAGATTTGTTGATATGTGAAATAGCTAGTAAGTATTACTATATCACTAATAGCTAGTGGAAGAATATTGATGTCAATCAAGAAGCTTTAGTGCTTGTTAATTACTATTTGTTTTCTAATAGTTTTTCCTGCTTTCATTACAAATTAATCGTGTAGCATCACCCCATTAACTTGTATTTTTTCTCTCCCATTTCATATGGTCATGTTTGACCTAAGTTTCTCAGATTCTTAAACTTGTATTCTTTGTTTTGTACTGCTTTGGAAGAAAATGAGCAATCAATGTAGTTATCAAAGTGGAATAAAATGATTTGTCATGTTTCTTTTTTAACATTGGTTTGGATTTAAGAAGTGCAAAACTTGCGTGAACAATAGAGGTAAGAGAACACTCTAGAAGCAGAGAATGTATGTATATAGGTTGTGATGAGAGTGTTATATAGGAGAGAGTGAATAGTGGAGAGGAGAGCAGCTAACAGTGAATTACCGGAGGAATATAATGGTGACAAATTTTGGCTATTTAGAAACGAGAGATAGAGAGTATGAGTTAAATTGATTGTAAGTATCCTCTCCATCACTCCGTAGTTAGGTTGCACGTACTATATCTATACATACAGTTTTAAAAGTATACAACTTCATTGCTTTTTTACTTTATTAACTAACTATGAAGAGAACCTTTTGATTTATGGTCTAATAATGCAATATCATTAGGATTCGCCCTTGCTACTAATCTGCTATTTGAAGCCTTATTGTTGAATTTCTTGCCCTGCAACAGATATTTCCTTCTTCCTTTCAACCCCACTTGCATTAACACCTCAATAGACCAAAAAATTGTTAATGATCACAACTTTAAGCAGATCCCAACAAATAAGAAAAATATCGCAAGTATAAAGATCTCAACAAAGAAGATGAGAATGATTGTACCTGTTTAGAGGAAAAAAGAAGGATAGAGGTAGTAGAGATCCCATTTGTAGAAACCATTATCAGAAGAAAGTTTATACTTAAAGAGGGTTTAAGTAGCTACTATGATATCCTTATACCGGGAGTGAGGGGGAGTTAGGTGGGGTTTAGGTGGGAGAATTAAAGTGATGCGAGGTTTATATAGGAGAGAGTGAGTAATAGGGAGGAGATCAGCTAGCAGCGGATTAGCAGGAGGATATAATGGTGACAAATTATGGCAGACCAGAAGCAAGAGATAGAGAAAGTGTGGGTTAATTTGTTGGTATGGATCATCTCCACCACTCCTTAGTTAGGAGTACGTACTATATATATACATAGAATTGTTAAAGTGTACATCTTTATTGCATATTTATTTTTTTGACTATAACATTTCTGTTTCAGTAAATGGGTTTAGCTTTGGAAATAGAATTCATCAACTTGTAGAAGTAGTTTCTGGAAACTAAATGCTAATGAAATTACTAAATCATGCCTTGCCTAATCAAACCAATAAATAATTGGATTAAACTTTAGCATGTTCCATTTCCTTTTTCCACTTTTTACTTTTTCTCCTTCTATTTGTTTTTTATTCTATCAACAAATTAGATTTAATGTATGCTTAATTATCTCTACAGAATTGGATTGTTACTTAATTTTCTCGACCACTTTACAGGCATCTCCTCTATACTCTTGATTATATCTCTCTTTTCATAGCCGGTGAGTTCAAACTTTAAACTTTTCTATTTTCAATTTATGAAGTACTGATTATGCTTATCTAGAGTATATATTTTGTTGTCTTGTTGTCTCTTTGTACTTAACTATCAAGATTATGTCTTGAAAAGTACTATAATATGTGGTGTTTTCTTATTTGCTTAAACACGTTTATGCCAAATATGAACAATTTGTTATATTATGTATTTGAAATATCTCCATTTTTAAGATTTCATTTATAGATGTGTTCTTGATTGAACTATTGCTAGTTTGTTTAGTTAAATTTTTAATTATTTTATTTTTGTAGATGGAATTTGCACATCGTAAATGGATGTATGATAGAACTCATTCTAATCGTCCGGGATTGAAGGTGGAATTTATAAATAGGGTTAAAGAATTTATTGCAAAGGCAAAAACTAGAAATGATTTTCTTATAAAAGGCACAATTAGGTGTCCTTGTACCAAATGCAAGTGTATTAAGTTATTGAAACCAGATAAAGTTGAATTTCATATTTTGAAGAAGGGATTTATGGATAATTATTATGTGTGGAAAGTTCATGCAGAGAATGACGTCAATGTAGCTAATATTGATTTTCAGAATGCGTTTGATTGTGGATAATCCTATAGAGAATAATAATGTTGAAATTTTGAGGGATGCTTTTGGGATGTTCTGAGGGATTCAATTGAAACCAAATGATGAGGCTAAGCGCTTCTACGAATAATTAACTAAAGCTAATCGACCATTATATAAAGGTTCAATGCATTCTAATTTGTCTGTTGCTATTAGATTGCACGGATGAATTCTATCATTGGGCTTATGAATGAGCTTAATCTGAGTAAAATTGACTTACCTAAAGATTTCTGCACGACAAAGAAGATGGTTTCTAAGTTAGGACTTTCATGAGAAATGATTGGCTGTTGTTAAAAATGTTGCACGTTATTTTATAAAGATGATGCAGCTTTAAAAAATTGCAAATTTTGAAATCAAGCTCGTTATAAGGAAGTCACAAATGTCAAAAAGAAGAAGGTTCCAGTGAAGGAAATGCATTACTTACCCCTTATACCTAGGTTAAAGAGGTTGTACTCACCAATGAGCTCTGCTCCTCATATGAGATGGCATTATGAACATAAAGGCCACCTAGTGTTCTTTGTCATCCATCAAATGGAGAAGCATGGAAGCATTTTGATAGAGTGTTTCCTAACTTTGCTAGTGTACCTATAAACATTAGGTTGGGATTATCTTTTGATGGATTCACTCCATTTGCAATCTCTGCGGTACCATATTCATGTTGGCCAGTATTTGTTATGACATATAATAGTTATGTATGACAAGTCCATATTGTTCCTAACTTGAATTATTCTAGGTCCAAACAATCCAAAAAATTTGATTGACATATACATGCAACCTTTGATCGATGAGTTAAAATTGTTGTGGAATCAAGGTGTGGAAACATATGATGTATTCCATAAACAAAACTTCATATTGCGTGCTGCCTTTTGATGTGGACTATAAATGATTTTCCTACTTATGGAATGTTGTTTGGGTGGTCAACTGCTAGTAAGTTGGCTTGTCCATGTTGTATGGAAGACAAATAAACATTCAGATTAAAACATGGAGGTAAGAACTCATGGTTCGATTGTCACCGTCGATTTTTGCCAATGGATCATGGGACTTAGATGAAATACTAATGCATTTATGAAGAACCAAAATGATTTTGAAGAGCCACCAGCAACTTTATCGTCTGAAGAAATGTGGCATAGAGTTACAGATTTACCTAAGGTGACTGATTCTCCACCTTCTATGATACCTGGTTATGGTGTTACACATAAATGGACAAAACAGAGCATATTTTGCGAGTTACCTTATTGGAAGCATAAACTTCTTCACCATAATTTGGATGTCATGCATATTGAAAAAAAATGTTTTTTACAACATATTTAATACTGTGATGGATATCAATAACAAGACAAAAAGATAATTTGAAGGCTAGGATGGACTTAAAAGAATATTGCAGGAGAAGTGAGTTGTACTTGACATACCTTAACAACAAGATTCAGAAGCCCAAGGCTAGTTACACATTCACTTTGGATAAGAAGAGAGAGATTTGTGATTGGGTCAAAAATTTGAAGATGACTGATGGACATGCTTCAAACTTATCTAAATGTGTCAATATGAAAGAAGGAAATTTGATGTCTATGAAAAGTCATGATTGTCACGTTTTCATAGAATCTTTGATGCCTATTGCATTCAAGTCCTTGCATGATAGAATATGGAAATCCATCACAGAAATAAGCTTTTTTCATAGAGTTGTGTTCTAGCACATTGATGGTGGAGAACCAAAATTACATGGAGAGTATCATTTGCCTAGCTTTAAAAAAATTGGAAAAAATATGTCCTCCTGATTTTTTCAATGGAATGGAACATCTCCCAATTCATCTTGTGCAATAGGCACGACTTGGAGGTCCAGTTCAAGGTAGATGGATGTATCCATTTGAGAGGTGAGTACTTTTATTTATTTTTCTTTTTTGTTTGATTTTTAAAAAAATCATCTAAAGGTCATACTTTACAGGATTATTGGCAAAAGTAAAAGGCCATCGTCATGTCGATTGGGTTTATTTCTCAAACATGGCACATCATTTTCAAAATAATATGAATCAAAATTAGAAGTTTATCTTGCCAAATATGCTTCATGCATCGATCCTTTGGCCCCACCCTTTTCCATATTCATTCATCCAGGAAAAGGAGGTCCAAAACTGTTGAAGTTTGATTTTAGTTACTGCAGTAACTTTTAGCAAAATAAGTTATTTAATTTGAATAAATTTGAATTTTGAATTTTAGTTAGTTTGTTTATGTTGTTGAGATATTTTAGGTTGTTTAGATTTTAAATTATGCAGATTATGTGTTTTATGTTGGCTATTTAAAGCCCCTCAATGTTTAATAAAATTATTGAAAGCTATTGAAAGTCATTTTAATCCATTGAGAGACATTTTCAATCTTCTTGTGCTGCCACATTTTAAAAAAATACCAACAGTGGTATCAGAGCTTCATTGATCTTAAGTGATGTGTGAAATCTTCCAAAGAACTACCATATATTTTTAACCTGTAAGGGCTACCTTTTTAACCCACCAGGGTTACCCATTTTAACCTATCAAGGCTACCTTTTCAAGCCGTATTTTTTTCATCACAAAGACTTTTCTAAATCAATTTTTAACCAAAAATAATGGCAAGCAGCAGGCTCTCTTTGAATACCCCACAAATTTTCACAAACGAAAACTATCAAATTTGGTCTGTGAGAATAAAACCATATTTTGAAACCTATGTGATATGTGAGGTTGTGATGGAACAAAATCCCTTACAACCTTTCTCTGCAAATCATACAAAAGTTCTGATTAAAGCACTTTCAAAAAAACATCTACACAATACAATGTCATCGCATGTGTTTTTGAAGAACAAAATCAAAAGAAGAAAAAGAAAAAATAAGAAATTTTGCAAGTTCAAAAACAATGAAAAAAATCCAGCATCAACTACCAAAGCAAAAATTGAGGAGGAATATTTTTTTCAATTGCAGTAACTAAAGCAAAGGAGGAGTGTTGAAGTTTGATTTTAGTTACTGCAGTAACTTTTAGCAATAAGTTATTTAGTTTGAATAAATTTGAATTTTGAATTTTAGTTAGTTTGTTTATGTTGTTGAGATATTTTAGGTTGTTTAGATTTTAAATTATGCAGATTATGTGTTTTATGTTGGCTATTTAAAGCCCCTCAATGTTTAATAAAAATTTTGAAAGCTATTGAAAGTCATTTCAATCCATTGAGAGACATTTTCAATCTTCTTGTGCTGCCCCATTTTAAAAAAATACCAACAGTGGTATCAGAGCTTCATTGATCTTAAGTGATCTGTGAAATCTTCCAAAGAACTACCATACATTTTTAACCCGTAAAGGCTACCGTTTTAACCCATCAAGGTTACCCATTTTAACCTATCAAGGCTACCTTTTCAAGCCGTATTTTTTTCATCACAAAGACTTTTCTAAATCAATTTTTAACCAAAAATAATGACAAGCAGCAGGCTCTCTTTGAATACCCCACAAATTTTCACAAACGAAAACTATCAAATTTGGTCTGTGAGAATAAAACCATATTTTGAAACCTATGTGATATGTGAGGTTGTGATGGAACAAAATCCCTTACAACCTTTCTCTGCAAATCATACAAAAGTTCTGATTAAAGCACTTTCAAAAAAACATCTACACAATACAATGTCATCGCATGTGTTTTTGAAGAACAAAATCAAAAGAAGAAAAAGAAAAAATAAGAAATTTTGCAAGTTCAAAAACAATGAAAAAATCCAGCATCAACTACCAAAACAAAAATTGAGGAGGAACATTTTTTTCAATTGCAGTAACTAAAGCAAAGGAGGAGTGTTGAAGTTTGCTTTTAGTTACTGCACTAACTTTTAGCAATAAGTTATTTAGTTTGAATAAATTTGAATTTTGAATTTTAGTTAGTTTGTTTATGTTGTTGAGATATTTTAGGTTGTTTAGATTTTAAATTATGCAAATTATGTGTTTTATGTTGGCTATTTAAAGCCCCTCAATGTTTAATAAAAATTTTGAAAGCTATTGAAAGTCATTTCAATCTATTGAGAGACATTTTCAATCTTCTTGTGCTGCCCCATTTTAAAAAAATACCAACAGTGGTATCAGAGCTTCATTGATCTTAAGTGATCTGTGAAATCTTCCAAAGAACTACCATACATTTTTAACCC
This sequence comes from Solanum okadae, assembly GCA_036553675.1. Lineage (NCBI taxonomy): Eukaryota > Viridiplantae > Streptophyta > Magnoliopsida > Solanales > Solanaceae > Solanum > Solanum okadae. The sequence continues at coordinate 31,743,421 of CM071682.1, forward strand.
GTAAAGGCTACCGTTTTAACCCATCAAGGTTACCCATTTTAACCTATCAAGGCTACCTTTTCAAGTCGTATTTTTTTCATCACAAAGACTTTTCTAAATCAATTTTTAACCAAAAATAATGGCAAGTAGCATGCTCTCTTTGAATACCCCACAAATTTTCACAAACGAAAACTATCAAATTTGGTCTGTGAGAATAAAACCATATTTTGAAACCTATGTGATATGTGAGGTTGTGATGGAACAAAATCCCTTACAACCTTTCTCTGCAAATCATACAAAAGTTCTGATTAAAGCACTTTCAAAAAAACATCTACACAATACAATGTCATCGCATGTGTTTTTGAAGAACAAAATCAAAAGAAGAAAAAGAAAAAATAAGAAATTTTGCAAGTTCAAAAACAATGAAAAAATCCAGCATCAACTACCAAAACAAAAATTGAGGAGGAACATTTTTTTCAATTGCAGTAACTAAAGCAAAGGAGGAGTGTTGAAGTTTGCTTTTAGTTACTGCACTAACTTTTAGCAATAAGTTATTTAGTTTGAATAAATTTGAATTTTGAATTTTAGTTAGTTTGTTTATGTTGTTGAGATATTTTAGGTTGTTTAGATTTTAAATTATGCAAATTATGTGTTTTATGTTGGCTATTTAAAGCCCCTCAATGTTTAATAAAATTTTTGAAAGCTATTGAAAGTCATTTCAATCTATTGAGAGACATTTTCAATCTTCTTGTGCTGCCCCATTTTAAAAAAATACCAACAGTGGTATCAGAGTTTCATTGATCTTAAGTGATCTGTGAAATCTTCCAAAGAACTACCATACATTTTTAACCCGTAAAGGCTACCGTTTTAACCCATCAAGGTTACCCATTTTAACCTATCAAGGCTACCTTTTCAAGCCGTATTTTTTTCATCACAAAGACTTTTCTAAATCAATTTTTAACCAAAAATAATGGCAAGCAGCAGGCTCTCTTTGAATACCCCACAAATTTTCACAAACGAAAACTATCAAATTTGGTCTGTGAGAATAAAACCATATTTTGAAACCTATGTGATATGTGAGGTTGTGATGGAACAAAATCCCTTACAACCTTTCTCTGCAAATCATACAAAAGTTCTGATTAAAGCACTTTCAAAAAAACATCTACACAATACAATGTCATCGCATGTGTTTTTGAAGAACAAAATCAAAAGAAGAAAAAGAAAAAATAAGAAATTTTGCAAGTTCAAAAACAATGAAAAAAATCCAGCATCAACTACCAAAGCAAAAATTGAGGAGGAATATTTTTTTCAATTGCAGTAACTAAAGCAAAGGAGGAGTGTTGAAGTTTGCTTTTAGTTACTGCAGTAACTTTTAGCAATAAGTTATTTAGTTTGAATAAATTTGAATTTTGAATTTTAGTTAGTTTGTTTATGTTGTTGAGATATTTTAGGTTGTTTAGATTTTAAATTATGTAGATTATGTGTTTTATGTTGGCTATTTAAAGCCCCTCAATGTTTAATAAAATTAATGAAAGCTATTGAAAGTCATTTCAATCCATTGAGAGACATTTTCAATCTCTTTGTGCTGCCCCATTTTAAAAAAACACCAATAGATATATTAGGTTGTTTAAATTATGCATATTATGTATTTTATGTTGGCTATTTAAAGCCCCTCAATGTTTAATAAAATTATTGAAAGTCATTTCAATCCATTGAGAGACATTTTCAATCTTTTTGTGCTGCCCCATTTTAAAAACATACCAACAAAAACATACTCGAAAGCAAAAGTTAATTAAGATGGAGCTAAAGTCAGCTACAACACATGTATTATTGAATTGTCGTGAGGACCAACCTTTTCATAGGTGTATATATATATATATATATATAACCTACTTCTAAAGAAGATTCATCATCCCTTTAACTAATTAAAGTTGTTATTTTGTCGGACAGTTATTTTGTTGGTACATATGGGAATGATGTTTTTTATTTTAGGTTTTCAGAGTGGTTTAGAGAATATGTAAGAGTTACCTTATACTATTAAGCATTTTCCCATCAATTATATGTATTTTTCAAATTCTAAATTTTCTTTAATTCAATATAGGTTCATAATCCAGTTAATGTCGTGGATGTCGTGGATGTCGTGAATGCCTAATTTTTATGTGTTATTTCTTGGGGACTTGATCATAGAGTTAGAATAATGTCTATGTACTTCATCAATGGGTACAAATTTCATGCAGAAGAATGGTCCAAAGGCAAGAAAACCAATAATAGTGGGGTGTGGGTGCAAGGTGAGGGGGATATTGATTATTATGGTGTGCTTCAAAAGATTATAGAATTCGAGTATGTTGTTGGTTGGCGAAAGAAAATGCTAGTAATCTTTCGATGCAAGTGGTATGATCATGATTCTAGTGGTACAAAGGTGCATCCTCAATACAAAATAGTTGAAATTAATCACACGAGGCAGCATCATTTCTATGATCCATTTATCATTGCACAGAATGTGAAACAAGTGTATTACATTCCTTATCCTTTGCGCAAGAATAAATCTTCGTGGAGTGTAGTTGTAAAAACAAAGCCCGTGGGGAGAGTGGAGGTTGAGAATGCATTGGATATTTGGATGTAGCATATCAAAATGAAATTTCAAGTGTTGAAGCAATGGTGGATGATGAATTAGCAGGTGTATTGCAGCATAGTGAAGGCATCTATGAAGAATTTCATGCTACTTCCTTATTCAATCAAATCCAAATAATTATGGGGAAGGAACATCCAGAGCTAACGAGGAGGAATCCCAAACTAATGAATATGAAACAAGTGATGAGGAATTACCTGAAGAAAATGAAATAAGTGATGAGGGAGAATTTGATAGTGATTCTGAATGAAATAAAGAAGATTGACTTGTTTGGATCGTTGTGCTGACAAATTTAGATCATTATCTTATTCAATGTTTTTCTCTTGAGTTTAGTTGGTATGTTGGAATATGTAGGATTTGATAATGTTTGACTTGAGCTTAATGTGGGCTACAGAAAATTCATGATCTCATAGTCTAGATTGTCTAAGATAAGTTTCCGTTTGAGTATTTTTGTATTTTATACAAAGGGATTTGAATTTTTTCTGATTGAGTATTCATTTATTGAAAGTGCTTCTATTTTATCTTGATTTATTATAGGTAGTTTTATGTTGATTTTATTGGTTGTAAGCTTTAAATTTTTCTAGCATATGGATTTCACTAAGCTTTTCACCACTAAGATTTCAAAAAATCACATAATATCCTGGATCAGCGCAATGTTCACGTGGCTAAGATCAGTGGAGGAGTATGGTTAAGATTGGAGGTTTAAGGGGCTTTGGTTGTGCCAAATATGGGAATGTTTTTAGCTAAGATGAGTAGTGACTCATATCAGCTTTTGGGAATGATAGAACGAGGGATGCTTCCTAATTTTTTCGCAAAGAGATCGTGTTATGGAACCCCTCTTATTAGTATTTTGTTTTCTGCATCAGGTGTTGTGCTGCTGTCTTACCTTAGGTTTCAAGAAATTGTAGTTGCTGAGAACTTTATGAACTGTTTTGGTATGATTTTGGAATTTCTATCTTTTTCGATGTTAAGGATAAAATATCCAGCAGCATCAAGACCTTATAGGATTCCACTACTCACTCTTGTTGAAGTAGATTTTAGTGCATGGTACAACTGCTGGAAAAACACCTCTTTGGGTCATATAAAAAGAACTTTCTTATAGTTGGGCATTGAAACTGAAAACCTTGATCCCTTCATTCTGCTTTAGTGAGAGTGTGTTGTGTTAAACAACATGTTTGGGTAATAAGAATGTAAGTGTTGGTGTGGTCTTTTATGATTTGTCCTTTCTATTGAGCTTGAAGATGATGTTTTCATCAGCAAAGATGCAACATCGGAGGGGAAAATGTTTAAAAGGATGTCGATATGTACAATGCTAGGAATTTTTCTTGTTATGGCTAGATTATCTTGTTGTATATACTACTAGGGTAGAATGAGATCAAATAACTAATAGTTGAGGATATTGAAGTAGAGAGTTATTTCATCCCTGGGAAAATTACTAATAAGAAAAGGTATGGTAGTTGATGTCTCCATTACTTGGCCTAGCATGATTCCATGGTTAAATATTCTTAATCCAGTACATTAGGAGGAAACAACACGATTCTCAACCAGCTTCATTGCCACCTACAAGTCACTCGAGCCAGCCAGATGTAGGTCCTCTTAATATTCTTAATCTTGTACATTAGGTCCTTTTCAAAGATGCCACAAAGTTGCAGATTTGTTAGAAAATTATTCTTAGTATTATAGGTTAAACTAAAATTATCTGTGCAACTCCAACATTATGGCTTCCTTTAAGTTACTAATAAATTAAAATCAATTTGTACGGAAATGGGATTCCCAATAGCCAGAGACCAAATATTCATATGAGAAAACATAAGTAAACGGGCATGAACAACAATTTGATCTCCATAAAAATCGGTATAGAATCCCTTGCAAACCAATGGATGTAAACAAATAGTTCCCCTCCACTAAAACGGGATGGAATGCCTAATCTATGCAGATTGGATGCTCTATTCAGCAATATAGGATGTCCCTGCGTAACTTCTTGATAAGTAAAAGAGTACTCTTCTCATGTAGTTATTCATAAGTTGTATCCCCTTACATCTAACTATTAAATAAATAAGTTTCATACCCCAAAGAACATGAAAAGAAACATATTGATATCAATTTGACTTAAGTAGGAAAACATATTTGACGAGGAAAATGTAGAGTCTGATTAATGAAGACTTGGGAAAAATTAAGACATGATTTTTCCTATAGAAGTTCTGGAAACCTCACTGTAGTTGGTGTTGTTAATGGAGAATACGAGACATTTAACTCTACTTTTCTTAGTTGCAATTTTCTCAACCTTTGTTCTGTGATCTGTCATAAGTAAAGGGGGATTTAGAGTGAAGGTTTATATAGATAGTTTTTCGGGTTCATAAGACTAGTTCATACTATATTGCACATGAACTATTGGGATGAGCTTGTGCGTTGAACATTGAAATTATGCAGGTGTACTTTTGCACACGTGAGATGTAAGTATCGCGAGACAACTGTCTCTACTTCTGTCCCAAAGTATCTCATCTCTATATGAGTCCCTGACGAGACTCGAGTTTGCCTTCCATACATGATCCTCATACCAAAATGTTATTTAAGGTGTAACTTGGTTGCATCTTTGAAGAGGACCTACATCTGCAACTTGGTTAAATTCCATGTTTTTTTTTCATGAAGTTTATTTTTTGATCTGCTGATTGGGAATCAGGTTAATGGTTAGCAGATTTGATCAATATGCTTTATGTGCTTTAGCATTACTTGTTCATGTATAATTTCAAAATTAATACTCACTAATAATTCCTCTTGTAAACTCTATCCTCCTCAGACTACACTGAGTATGTTGTTGTTGTTATAATAAGTGAAAAATTAACAGTAGACAGTAGCTGGATCTTCTAAATTGTGTTTTATGTGTGTGTGGACTCATCTACTTTTTGTTTGATCTTGCTATAGTGGAATTTGGTTGTTGTCTTTTTATTTTTGCTTATGAGAATGGATTGGTATAGCAGCCTCGTATTTGTGTTTCTGTAGTATAAGGTTATTAATAACCTGTATAATTGATGAATTGGCAAATTGTTGTTTGATGTATTTACTGTGATTCCATTAGAAATTGACTGAAGCAAGTTTATGTTAAATTTAATTTGGTAGACTACTTATCATGTAAAGTCGATTCTTGTGACTTGATAGGCTGATTGAAATGTCTAATTATACCTGAGTAAACAGAAATAGTTTCGGCTTATGTTACCCAATGTATCCTTGTGCATATTTTGAGTATCTTTTTAGGTAATGAAGAAGACATCTGGAAAGTGTCGAAAGCATACAAATAAGAGGAATTAACACGATTCTCAACCAGCTTCATTTCCACCTACAAGTCACTCCAGTCAGCCAGATGTAGGTCCTCTTAAGTCGAATTCATTGCCACCCACCTTTCCTCCTCAACCAACTTCACTGCCATCTGTCGCTCCTACTCAACAGCATTCACTGCCACCCGCTATTACTTCTATGTCGACATCATTACCCTCTAGCTTTCCTCCCATGTCGACTTCATTACCATCTTCTTTTTTTAGTATACCACCATGTGGGTCTATCCAAAATAACTCCACAACTTCGCATGGCAGGAGTACAAGTCTTTCTAATAATATTGTTCCCACACCTCATATAAATTATTTTTCGAGTTGTCATATAAGTAAAAAAGGCAGCTCCTCATCTCTGCTTCCATCATCGACTCAAGTTGTATCTCCAGCATCATCGACACCTAGTATATCTAGGTCAAATATTGGAGTCCATGTACCAAGATCACCATCTATGATCAGTAGTACTACTACACCTGCTTGTTCAAAGACTCAAAATGCTGGAGATATTAGAGAATATGATGCTTTTCATAGGCTGATTATCACCCCTGATGTGGATGGGTAAATTATCCTTATGTTATTTTTAATTTGGTGAATGTACTCCTTACATGAATTAAGTTTAATGTAGGTTTGCGCCATCATATCTTGGCTCGCGTATGGTTTCAGAATCTATTACACCATTCTTCGATGATTCTTGGGGTAGATAGAAAGAATTTTCCTACAATATCAGAGAATATGGAATCAATTTAAGGTACAAATAAAATTTATTCTTAAATCTATTATCAAATATAGAAGTTTTAATCTAATGATTTTTTTTTATTGTGCAGACGAAGTGAGTATGGCAGCCATGTTATGAGAATAAACTAAATTCCATTTTTGAGAAGAATGCTCGTATACAAGTTACTAAAATGTTGTTGGAAGCTCGAAAAAATAATGAGAAGCCCAGTTGGCTACGAGAAGACATATGGGTTAATTTTTTGGAGAAATGGAACACTCCTGAATTTAAGAAGTGTGAGCGAGCAAAGGCAACTCGGGCCTCCGTAAAGGGTGGCTCTTTACTCACCGGAGGTTCTATGAGTTTCGCAGCTCTCAAACGAAAAATGGGATTTTTTTTATTGAATTTCCTTACTTTTAACTAATTGCGATTGAACTTCATATAACTTTTATTACAGACAAAGTAAAAAGGTGAAGACACTTCAAAAATAGACACCTCTTCACCTTTTAACTTTGTCTGCATTAAAAGTTATATGAAGTTCAATCGCAATTAGTTAAAAGTAAGGAAATTTAATTAAAAAATTACCATTTTGTGTTTGTGGGCTGCGAAACTCATAGAACCGCCGGTGTGTAAACAGTCACCACGGAGGCCTGAGTTGCCTTTGCTCGCTCACACTTCTAAAATTCAGGAGTGTTCCATTTCTCCAAAATATTAACCTATATGTCTTCTCGTAGCCAACTGAGCTGTTCATTATTTTTTCGAGCTTCAAACAATATTTCAGTAACTCGTATACGAGCATTATTCTCAAAAATGGAATTTATTTTATTCTCATAACATGGCTGCCATACACACTTCGTCTGCACAATAAAAAAATATCATTAGATTAAAATTTCTATATTTGATAACTAATATAAGAATAAATTTTATTTGTACCTTAAATTGATTCCATACTTGTTCTCTGATATTGTAGGGAAATTCTTTCCATCTACCCCAAGCATCATCGAAGAATGGTGTAATAGATTCTGAAACAATACGCGAGCCAAGATATGATGGTGCAAACCTGTATTAAACTTAATTCATGTAAGATGTACATTCACCAAATTAAAAATAAGATAAAGATAACATAAGGATAACTTACCCATCCTCATCAGGGGTAATAATCAGCCTATGAAAAGCATCATATTCTCTAATATCTCAAGAATTTTGAGTCTTTGAACAAGCAGGTGTGGTAGTACGACTGATTATAGATGGTGATCTTGGTACAGGGACTCCAATATTTGACCTAGATATACTAGGTGTCGATGATGTTGGAGATACAGTTTGAGTCGATGATGGCAGCAAAGATGAGGAGCTGCCTTTTTTACTTATATGATAACTCGAAGAAGAATTTATACGAGGTGTGGGAACAATATTATTAGGAAGACTTGTACTCCTTCCATGAGAAGCTGTGGAGTTATTTTAGATAGACCCACATGGTGGTATACTAAAAAAAGAAGGTGGTAATGAAGTCGATAGTGGAGGAAAGCTAGGGGTAATGATGTCGACATATAAGTAATAGCGGGTGGCAGTGAATGTTGTTGAGTAGGAGCGACATATGGCAGTGAAGTTGGTTGAGGAGGAAAGGTGGGTGGCAATGAATTCACCTTCAGAGGACCTACATCTTGCTAGCTGGAGTGACTTGTAGGTGGCAATGAAGCTGGTTGAGAATCGTGTTGTTTCCTCTTATTTACGCTTTCGACGCTTTCCAGTTGCCTTCTTCATTGCCTAAAAAGAAACTCAAAATATGCATAAGGATACATTAGGTAACAGAAGCTGAAACTATATCTGTTTACTCAGGTAAAATTATACATTTCAACTAGCCTATCAAGCCACAAGAATCGTCTTTACATGATAAGCAGTCTACCAAATTAAATTTAATATAAACTTGCTTCAGTCAATTTCTAATGGAATTACAATAAATACATCAAACAACAATTTGACAATTCATCAATTATACTACAGATTAATAACATTATACTACAGAAACACAAGACTGATATACCAATCCATTCTCATAAGAAAAAAAAAGACTACAACCAAATTCCACTACAGCAAGATCAAACAAAAAGTAGTTGAGTCCACGCACACATAAAACACAATTTAGAAGATCCAGCTATTGTCTACTGTTAAATTTTTACTTATTATTACAACAACAACATACTCAGTGTAGTCTAAGGATGATAGAGTTTACAAGAGTATTTATTAGTGAGTATTAATTTTGAAATTATACATGAACAAGTAATACTAAAGAACATAAAGCATATTGATCAAATCTGTTAACCATTAACCTGATTCCCAATCAACAGCTCAAAAAATAAACTTCATAAAAAGACATGGAATTTAACCAAGTTGCAGATGCAGGTCCTCTTCAAAGATGCAACCAAGTTACACCTTAAATAACATTTTAGTCTGAGGATCACGTATGGAAGGAAAACTCGAGACTCGTCAGGTACTCATCTAGAGATGAGATACTTTGGGACAGAGATAGTTGTCTCGGGATACTTACACCTCATGTGTGCAGATGTACACCTGACATGATCTCAATGTTCAACGCACAAGCTCATCCCAATAGTTCATGTGCAATATGGTATGAACTAATCTTATGAACCCCAAAAACTATTTATATAAACCTTCACTCTAAATCCCCGTTTACAGATGACAGATCACAGAATAAAGATTGAGAAAGTTGCAACTAAGAAAAGTATAGTTAAATGTCACATATTCTCCATTAACAACGCCAACTACAGTGAGGTTTCCAAAATTTCCATTGGAAAAATCTTGATGTCTTCATATTTTCCAAGTCTTCATTATTCAGACTCTACATTTTCCTCGTCAAATATGTTTTCCTACATAAGTCACAGTGATATTAGTATATTTTTTTCATGTTTTTGGGGTATGAAACTTATTCATTTAATAGTTAGATGTAAGGGGATATAACTTATGAATAACTACATAAGAAGAGTACTCTTTTACTAATCAAGAAGTTACGCATGGACATCCAATATTGCTGAATAGATCATCCAATCTACATAGATTAGGCAATCCACCCCGTTTTAGTGGAGGGGTGCTATTTGTTTATATCCATTAGTTTGCAAGGAATTATATACCGATTTTTATGGAGATAAAATTGTTGTTCATGTACCTTTATCCTTGGAGGTTCAAGTAGAGGCCCGTTTACTTATGTTTTCTCATATGAATCTTTTGTCTCTGGTTATTGGGGATCCCATTTCCGTATGAATTGTTTTCAGTTTATTAGTAACTTAATGGAAGACATAATGTTGGAGTTGTACATATCATTTTAGTTTAACCTATAATACTAAGAATAATTTTCTAACAAATCTGCAACTTGGTTGCATCTTTGAAGAGGACCTAATCAACTGGATTAAGAATATTAAGAGGACCTACATCTAGCTGGCTCGAGTGACTTGTGGTGACATTGAAGCTGGTTGAGAGTCGTGTTGTTTCCTCCTAATGTACTAGATTAAGAATATTTAACCATCGAATTATGCTAGGCCAAGTAATGGAGACATCAACTACCATACCTTTTTCTTAATAGTAATTTGCCCAGGGATGAAACAACTCTCTTTACTTCAATATCCTCAGCTATTAGTTATTTGATCTCATTCTACCCTAGTAGTATATACAACAAGATAATCTAGCAACAACAAGACAAATTCCTAGCATTGTACATATAGGCATCCTTTTAAACATTTTCCCCTCCTATGTTGGATCTTTGCTGATGAAGACATCACCTTCAAGCTCAATAGGAAGGAGAAATCATAAAAGACCACACCAACACTTACATTCTTATTACCCAAACATGTTGTTTAACACAACACACTCTCACTAAAGCAGAATGAAGGGATCAAGGTTTTCAGTTTCAATGCCCAACTATAAGAAAGTTCTTTTTATATGACCCAAAGAGGTGTTTTTCCAGCAGTTGTACCATGCACTAAAATCTACTTCAACAAGAGTGAGTAGTGGAATCCTATAAGGTCTTGATGCTGCTGGATATTTTATCCTTAACATCGAAAAAGATAGAAATTCCAAAATCATACCAAAACAGTTCATAAAGTTCTCAGCAACTACAATTTCTTGAAACCTAAGGTAAGACAGCAGCACAACACCTGATGCAGAAAACAAAATACTAATAAGAGGGGTTCCATAACACGATCTCTTTGCGAAAAAATTAGGAAGCATCCCCCGTTCTACCATTCCCAAAAGTTGATATGAGTCACTACTCATCTCAGCTAAAAACATTCCAATATTTAACACAGCCGAAGCCCCTTGAACCTACAATCTTAACCATACTCCTCCAAAGATATTAGCCACGTGAACATTGCAGCTGATCGAGGACATTATGTGATTTTTTGAGGACTTAGTGGTGAAAAGTTTAGTGAAATGCATATGCTAGAAAAATAATATGCTCTGAAATCACCATATGCTAGAAAAATTTAAAGCTTATAACCAATAAAATCTACATAAAACTACCTATAATAAATCATGATAAAACAGAAGCACTTTCAATATAGGAATACTCAATCAGAAAAAATTCAAATCCCTTTGTTATAAAATACAAAAATACTCAACCAGAAACTTATCTACACAATATAAATTATGAGATAATGAATTTTTTGTAGCCCACATTAAGCTCAAGTCAAACATTATCAAATCCGACATATTCCAACATACCAACTAAATGTTAGAACAGAAACACTCAAGAAACATATGTGAAGAATAAATATAGAGTGAACTTATGAAATTCCCGCTATGTATTAATTTGCAGAAGATCTGAATTTATACAAGGAAAAACCTAACCATTTCCTATCTAGTAGCCACTTACAAAGTGGATGTTAAAACTAAATAAGAACATGTACCACTAATAGCCATAAAAGGGGCCACTAACTTGAGAAAGTTGAGCAACTAAAGTTGACTAAGTCTAGCTAGAAAATAGGAGGCACTAAACTGAAATAAGTAAAAAACAGTAAAAAAATAATAATAAGCTGGAAAAAATGCCAATTGTCTAACACTCTTCCTTGGCATTTTTGTGGCAAACACCAATTCTTTGCCTCAGATCTTGAAACCTTTCCTTTGGCAATGACTTAGTGAAAATGTCAGCTAGTTGGTTCTCAGATGAACAAAAAACAAACAACACTTCATTAGATTGTTGGACTTCTCTAATAAAATTAGACTTGATCTTTATGTTTTATTTGGAAAATATATTTTGGACTGGTTTAGAGTCGCCACTTAATTTTTTAAGAAAAATCAAGAAAACTGTTGTTTTCAAAAGACTAAAACAGTAAATCTATTGAAAACTATTAAGGGGGTTCGAGATTCCTATTAATATTCTAGGAAGGTTTTTAAAGCACCTAGAATATCCGCTAATGCGGTTATCCAACAATTAATTTATTTGGCTAAAATTTAACTTAATTTGAATGGAGCGATTGAATTCTTTTATAGTTGAGATAGTTATAAAGGTAAAAAGGGAAATATTGACCTACGATCTAAATGAGATACTTCTCGAAATTTATGCTTTTAGATCTTTTGAAAGATGATCGATTTAGTTGAGTTGTTAAAACGAAATGAGCGTCTTTCGGGGATTTGAACTCTTCGACCCTAAGATTAACGACAAATATTAACAAGCAAAACAAACATAGTAAAGTAAAGAGGGAAAGAGAGTTGGACCCAAATCCGGTTTCTGTCCGCCTGGACCAGTATTTGGGTCCATTTTTGTTTTGGGCCTCCGGCCCATTTGAGTTACACCTGTCCTAGATTTCTAACAGAAATAATAATAAGACGACGAGGGCTTAGGCCCAAAATAACAAAATACAACTTCTCTTAAAAATAAATGTGGGCTTTTTGGCCCAATCCCTTCAATTTCTCGATTTGTTGCTTCTTCCAACTTCAGGACCTGTTCGTCGATTGTGGGGACTAACTCGGAAAGGGAATTTGAGCCTTTATGGCTCTCTCGGAATGCAAGGGATATAGACCCAAATGGAGTTCTCCGCAGTCACTCACAATAAACAAAACAAAATAAAGCTAGTCAACAAGGGGAAGAACAAGTCTTAGACAGTTAAGAAAGGCTATTCTGCAAAGATCAATTGATGGAAACAATTATGAGAACACAATGAATTAAATATCACGCCTCACACAATATGTATTTTTTAAACAAAATAGAAACTGTACCCTACACCCCATTATTATTCCACTATAAGGGAAGTTAACAGGCAATGTTATTTCGTAATCATGAGTAAATCTAACCAACAGACTTATGCACTCCTGCATACACATATTTCCACTTCCTGAATAATAAGTCACCCAATATGAAAACTACTCATCTCGCTATTATCATTTATTTTATTATTATTTTTTAGCTTCAGTTTTAACAAGAGAAAACGTGTAGACATTAACCAAATTTTGACATAGGTTATATCATCTAGAAGCATATTAGAGCTTAGATAATAAATTAAAAAATAAAGAATAAAAAATTGTGGAGCTTTCCAACAAAAGAAGCAGTGACAACAATGGAAATAAACAATTAGCGGTACATTATGAGCCTCTATAGTTCGAGATGACGAAACTCGTAGCAAAACGGGACGACCAAAGGCTATTGATAACAACATGCTCTTATTTTAACTAAACATGAAAAAAAACTTTTACCGAATATGAAACGATACGCTAATTTAAACATCATACTTAAAGCTGAACCCGTATCATATACAGATTATTGATTAATAAAACAGGAAGAATTTAACGTAATAGAATTCCAACTATGAGAACCTAGCGTCAAACTAGTTCAAATACGGTACAAGAACAGGTTAATATACTTCAAGCTTACGACAGTCAATCACGAAATTGTCCTGCTGATCACGACTTGGATTTAACATGCAAGAGACTAACCAAATGATTTACTTTAACACAGAGATAAGACTGATCAGATTTTTCAAAATAAAAAAAAATGAAACATGCCACAGTTTAAACAAGCAGGCAGCAGTAACAAACAAGTTAAGATGATAAACTTATCGCAACCAAATCAAATGTGGATTTAAAGATACCGAGTTAAGGACATAGGATGCATAAGGGATAAAAGTTTTTAACCATTCGAGTCTGACTCTTTGGGGAATGCTAAAGAACAATCCCAGAGGTAAATTAATTCTCATTTTTTAACAGGTCCTCCGCTAGAAAAATAAATAAGTAAATAAAATAAAGCACACAGGAGCGTACTAGGAACTGTATATTGCACATCAAGATGAAATTAAAGCAGGTGAACGCAAACGAGAAGGAAGGAAAAAAAAAAAAATCTGAAAGAATCGAAAAGCTATAGGCAAATGGGAGTAACTTTAGACTAAACTTTGAATCATGGTCTAAGAGAGAAACACTAAAACCAATGACGGCAAACAACTGAATAACCTTAATATTTTTACACTAAGCTATGATCGGAATAAGAAATTATGATAGAAAGAGATGGAACCATGAAGAGTTTATAGTCGAGCAAGGATGAGATATGATATGCTAACCAATAACACTAAACTACTCCAAAAAATAATGTATATGCAGATGACACATACAAAGAGAAAATATATTACTAGCCTAATATTCATTAACCAAAATCTTAACATATGGAGACTAAAACAAGATTAACACGTAAGCAGACACAAACACAGTGAAGAACACATCATGAACGAAACAACATAGAAGAACTGAGAATTAAGCAAAGCCGAGAAAGGATTTACCTCTTTCCGGACAGCGAACAGAGAATAACGAGTCAGCGGCTACAATCCTTCCACCACAAAACTGGAATATGCACAATGAGTAAAGAGTCCGAGCAGAATCTCAGACTCGCGAACGTTGGGAAACAATAACAAACGGGAAAGAAGAACGACACTCAGACCAACACTAGCTATCTCCTCTGCTTTCTCGAACGTACTTGACATATATTTTATCCCTATTTTTTTTGTGCTATTTCTCTTTCTCAGTCCAAAATCGCCAACCTTTCTTTTGTTTTTCCTCTCTCAGTAGAGAGTTTTTCTTTTTCTCTATTTCAAACTCTCTGTCCGCTAAAAATAAAAAAAACTCCCCCTTTTCTTATAGTGGACAAAGAGCAATATATAGAAAGGAGAATAGGGTTCCGAAAAGAAAGAGGGAGCCGATGAAAAATCGGGCTAAACCCAAGCCCAAATTTTAAATTCAAACTTCAAATATTTTTCACCATTAGAGGCTAACATACTTTTCCTGAGGTCTTCAACCCCCATTCCAGAAGAGGAAATAGGGACAGACGCGTGCTTCTTGCCTACTGCGACGATATTAAAGCGGATAGAGACGTGAGGAGAAGAAGACAAAGAAAAACAGAGTACCCGTTCGGATTGGAGACGAGTAGGCGTTGTGGTCTTACTGCTAGCGTGAAGCTTTGGGATTTCAGAATGTTGGGAGCTTTTGGGTCATTTGTGAATGGAAGATATGGGCTGGACCGGGTCGGGGAAGTGGACTGGGTTGGGTCGGCTGGAAAGGGGTTGGATTTGGCCCAGAAAATGATCTTTTAATTGGATTGTAAAAAGGCCCAAAATAGAGTTGAATGAAATTGTTAGGCTTGTAACAAATGGGCTAGATTTTGCAAATATAAAATGGCTAAATGGATTGCAATTATAGCCATATAAAATTAAGGACATAGCCGATTTGAATTAATTTGGTGAATTCGACGAAAAGTTAAATAAGACGAATTAACCTTAATCAATTAGCGAGCTTCTTAATCTTAACAAAAAAGTAAAATAATCGATCTTAATTATAAAATAATTAAACTAATTGTCTATGATTAAGACTAAATAAAATATTAAATCTTGAAAAATTGTAAAAATCTTTTGTGATGATTTCAACTATTTACGAAATATACTAATCGAATATATGTACCTATATAAAACACATTAATTATTTAAGATATTATATAAATAAGTAAAATCATTTAAAAAACTTGAGAAACATTTTGAGTTTTTTTTCATAAAACCAATTATTTCAAATTGTTTAAAAATTAAGAAGCTCAAAAGTTAATTATTATCGGGGAGGGTCAAAATTAGGTGTCAACAACTGTCCCTCGTTTTACTCGGATTGATGAGAGAAATTCGAGGAAAATGAAATTGACGAAATCAATTTTGACCGACCACGTCCTCATCTTTGGAAAGGGATTTGGTACGGACTTTAAGAATTATGGCCGAACCCTGGAAATGGATTTCCTACATATCTCAGGCTATATGAGAATTCAGGCCACTTGTAGTTCGATACGCTTGATTTCACGCACGATTTTTGAAAGAATTCATAAGTCATCCCGATATCGAATTAGATTTAAGAGCAAATGTTGGATTACAGCCGAGTTTTCAACATTGAGCCCGCCTACATATCCTCAACTCAGGGAATCAGGCTGCTTGTAGTTTGACTCTATCGGTTGAAAAGGAAATCTATTACGCAAGATATCCTTTGGTTCTAGAGGAGTGACAAGTAAGTCGAGTATGAAAAAGAGGCTTGCAACCTCTTAGTCATGAATGTGGAGCTCTTCACATCCATAAGTAAGAACTTACACGGACATAATTTCCAAAGCTCTTGGAGTACGTCACTCAGATTGGAAAGTTGCTTCCGGTAGAGACCAAAAATTTTCGGATGCGAAACTGAAACCGACAAACCTAAGAAACACCCACGTGCCTTCTGATAGGGGTGTGGTTTGATTGTGGTGGAAGTCGCTCCTCTGCTCGCGCCCTAAGAGTTTGACACTCCTCTTTGGACTATGTCTCAGTTCGCTGCTAAGAAAAAGTTCCACGTTGTGCTGCATCCTAATTGATGTCGTCCGCACCTGTGGTTTGTTTTGAGAATTCATCCTCTTGGATGCTCTCGACAAAGACTGAGATAAACTCATTAGCATAAAAAATGCAATTCAAATGGGAGACAGTGTCTTTTACCATGTTGACACTTAATTGTTCTCTTTGAATATTTGACGTCAACTCTATTGGGTTTGACGTGAAACACATAAAGTTTGTGTCTCATATTTGCAATATGATCTTCAATGTACTCTTCCTTTGATGTCAAAGTAATAAAATAAGTTGATGTAAATATGTTGACAGTTCTCTTGACGTCGTTGTTGATAATTCTCTTGATGTCATTTTGTAATGAAAAAATGATGCAGTCGATGTTGATCTTCTTGTGATGGGTAAATTTTTCTCTTGCAATGCATAACTTCTTTTCCGCGATGCATGAATCCTTCTCTTGCTATGCATGAATCTCTTTCCCGCGATGCATGGCATTTTCTCTTGCTATGCATGAATCTCTTTCCCGCGATGCATGACATTTTCTCTTGCTATGCATGGTTGCTTCTTCTTGCTATGCATAAATCTCTTTCCCGCGATGCATGACTCCTTTATCTTGCAATGCATGACTTTTCCCGCGATGCATGAATCCTTCTCTTGCTATGCATGAATCTCTTTCCCGCGATGCATGGCATTTTCTATTGCTATGCATGGTTGCTTCTTCTTGCTATGCATAAATCTCTTTTCCGCGATGCATGAATTCTTTATCTTGCAATGCATGACTTTTCCCGCGATGCATGAATCCTTCTCTTGCTATGCATGGTTCTCTTTCCCGCGATGCATGACTTTTCTCTTGCTATGCATGGATTTCCTCTTGTTATGCATGATTTCTTCTTCCCGCGATGCATGACTTCTTTCTCTTGCAATGCATGATTTCTCCGCGATGCATGATTTCTTTTGATGATGCCTCCCTGATACCACATGAAGATAATGCTTCACCGAGCAACATATATGATCTTCTGGGTATCTTTTGGAACGGCGGTATCGTCTCAATCGACAATACAAATAAAAATGACCCTCGGAGTAGTGGTATCATCTCATTTGACAATACGATATAAATGACTCTTCAGGTAGTGATATTGTCTCAGTCGACAATATAAATAAAAATGACCCTCCGGGTAGTGGTATCGTATCATTCGACAATACAATATAAATAACCTTCAGGGTAAGAATATTATCATATCTGATAATATAATGCGGATAAATATCCTCCAGGTATCTTTAGTTGCTGGAAACTAATAATATTGCTCTCTTCAAGGTTTTCATTTGTCCCATCTCCAAACATAATTGCGTGTTCGTTATGAACCTTGCCTTGCTGAGAATTTGAATAAATTAATGCTACTCATATTCCCAATTCTTGGTATAATAAGCATGAAATATTTCCTGCAACTACAGAAAAGTTGTCAATTTGGGGAGCTCTTCGCCCTTTTGACTTCTCCATATTCATTGAATGGAAGAATATGCCGATCTTGAGGCAAACCTATAGACCTGCATCCACAGAAAAATTGTTAGTTTTTTACAAAATGAACTGATCTGTGTTGATCTCTTCGGTTGTCTGCTCCTTGTCTTGCTCTCTCCGGTTGGTTTCTCCGATCTCCCGCTTCTTGATAGATAAG
Source organism: Solanum okadae (assembly GCA_036553675.1). Lineage (NCBI taxonomy): Eukaryota > Viridiplantae > Streptophyta > Magnoliopsida > Solanales > Solanaceae > Solanum > Solanum okadae. The sequence continues at coordinate 31,761,564 of CM071682.1, forward strand.
ACAAAACATTTTTATGCAAAAATAATTGAAACACGTAGGAAAAGTTTTAAGAAAAAATAGATTTTCAAAAGTAGCATTTGGTAAATGTCACTGCCAAGTGTCATGTCACGCCAAGCTTAATGGACGCCATTTGGAGTTGATGTTTTGGGATCTATCTGATTACTTGTTGGGAAGTATTCAAAGTTGTTCTAAACTGCCGATAGACCCTGTTGAAATTTTTGAAGTTATCCTCAAAAATTTCTGTCCCAGTTAACTGTCTTGGCTTATCTTTATTCGTTGGTGAGCAAATCACGGAATTTTTGAGATATTCTCAAAAATTCTGTCCCAGTTGCAACTCTCAAAGTAACTTCGGTCTCAACTTGGTTGTAGAGATCTCTTTCTTGAGAATTTTTGAGTCCCTCTCAAAAATTATGTCCAGTTTCTATTTCAAAGGAAAAATAGAAATCTTACGGGGAATATGACCGAACCCTTGTGGCGCCTACGTATCCCGTTGAGGCAGGAATCAGGTCAAACGTAGTTCCCCTAAAGGATTAACAAAAGTAAGATTTTTACAAAGAAAGCGACCGAGGCCGACATAGGCCGCCTACGTATCTCATTCTTGAGAATTCAGGTCGAACGTAGTTCAAATACAAAGAAATATTTAAAGGGGATAAAAGGGTGACCGAGGCCGACATAGGCCGCCTACGTATCTCATTCTTGAGAATTCAGGTCAGACGTAGTTCATTACATAGGGGTAAAATTTTAAACAAAGCGAATACAAGCAAACAGAACGATTACAAGGAAATGACAGCAAATACAAACATAAACTTCACACATAATATCTCTTGACAGCGTCTGAGTTGATTGGTTTCGGCCATTCGGTGCCATCCATCTCCAACAGAACTAAGGCACCTCCAGATAATACTTTACGAACCATGTAGGGTCCTTGCCAATTTGGTGCAAATTTTCCTTTATATTCATCCTGATGAGGGAAAATGCGCTTAAGAACTAACTGACCAACTTCAAATGTCCTGGATCTTACTTTCTTGTGAAAAGCACGAGTCATTCTCTGTCGATACAGTTGTCCATGACAGACAGCAACCATCCTCTTCTCATCAATCAATGTTAACTGATCGATCCGCTTGCGAACCCATTCAGTATCACTCAATTCAGCTTCTTGGATGATTCTCAATGAAGGTATCTCAACTTCTGCAGGTATAACTGCTTCTGTTCCATATACTAGTAAATATGGAGTAGCTTCAACTGATGTTCTGACAGTTGTTCTGTAACCCAACAAAGCATATGGCAACATCTCATGCCAACCTCTGCGATTTTCAATCATCTTCCTCAAAATCTTCTTTATGTTCTTGTTGGCGGCTTCTACGGCTCCATTCATTTGGGGACGATAAGCGGTTGAGTTTCGGTGAGTAATCTTGAATTGTTCACATATCTCTCTCATCAAGTGACTGTTGAGATTCGCTCCATTATCAGTAATGATGGATTCTGGAACTCCAAACCTACATATCAAATTGTTGCGAACGAAATCAGCTACAACCTTCTTGGTCACCGACTTATACGAAGCTGCTTCCACCCACTTGGTGAAATAGTCAATGGTGACCAAAATGAATCTGTGTCCGTTAGAGGCGGCTGGCTCTATCGGACCAATGACATCCATGCCCCAAGCTACAAAAGGCCAAGGTGAACTCATAGCATTAAGTTCATGAGGTGGCACTCGAATCAAATCTCCGTGCACTTGACATTTATGGCACTTCTGCACAAACTTGCAACAATCATGCTCCATAGTCATCCAAAAATAACCGGCTCGGAGGATCTTTCTTGCCAAAGTGAGTCCATTCATATGAGTACCACAAACTCCGGCATGTATTTGGTCCAAAAGCTTTGCAGCTTCATTAGCATCAACGCATCTGAGAAGACCTAAATCTGGAGTCCTCCTATAAAGGATTTCCCCACTTGCGAAGAAATTGAGGGCCATACGGCGTATCGACTTCTTCTGGTTGAACGTTGCATTCTCCGGATAAGTCCCGGTCTCTAAATACTTCTTGATGTCAAAATACCAAGGCAAACCATCTGGTTCCGCTTCAACGTGTGAACAATGGACAGGCTGCTCTTTCACCTCTATATCCACTGGATCAATATAACTTGTATCTGGATGCTTGATCATTGACGCAATGGTGGCAAGAGCATCGGCCAACTCATTATGTGTCCTTGGAGTGTGTCTGAACTCAATCTTGCGAAATCTCTTGCACAACTTCTGTATATACCGCACATACGGTGTGATCTTTGGATTTTTTACGGCCCATTCCCCCTGAACCTGATGAATCAGCAAATCTGAATCTCCAATGACCAACAACTCGTGAACATTCATATCAATTGCCATCTTCAAACCGAGGATGCAAGCTTCATACTCAGCCATGTTGTTCGTACATTCAAATCGGAGTTTAGCCGCCATAGGATAGTGCTGACCGGTTTCTGATACTAAGACCGCTCCGATTCCTTTCCCTTGATGATTTGCCGCTCCATCAAAGAATACTCTCCATCCGGGGTACGCTTCAGAAATATCTTCACCCACGAATGAAACTTCCTCGTCAGGAAAATAAGTTTTGAGCGGTTCATACTTCTCATCAACTGGATTCTCTGCAAGATGATCGGCTAGGGCTTGTGCCTTTATCGCCTTCTGAGTCACGTGCACGATGTCAAATTCACTCAAAAGCATTTGCCATTTAGCCAACTTCCCGGTCGGCATTGCTTTCTGGAAAATATACCTTAGTGGGTCCATTCTGGAAATAAGGTATGTGGTATAAGAAGACAAGTAATGTCTTAATTTCTGAGCAATCCAGGTCAAGGCACAACATGTTCTCTCCAAAAGAGTGTAACGAGCCTCATATGGAGTGAACTTCTTGCTCAAGTAATAAATGGCTCGCTCTTTCTTCCCAGTTTCGTCATGTTGACCAAGCACGCATCCCAATGCATTATCTGAGACAGACAAATATAACAATAACGGACTCCCTTCTCGCGGAGGGACTAACACCGGCGGATTGGACAAATAGTTCTTGATGGCATCAAAAGCAGTTTGACATTCTTCGGTCCACTTGGTCGAGGCATCTTTTTTCAATAACTTAAAGATGGGTTCACACACTACGGTGGATTGAGCTATGAACCGACTGATGTAGTTCAACCTTCCTAAAAAACTCATCACTTCTTTCTTGGTCTTCGGAGGAGGTAATTCTTGGATCGCCTTGATCTTGGAAGGGTCAAGCTCAATGCCCCTCCTGCTGACTATAAATCCCAACAACTTGCCAGCTGGCACTCCAAAAGCACACTTGGCGGGATTTAACTTCAAATTGTATCGGCGTAAACGATCAAAAAATTTCCTCAAGTGAGTCAAGTGATCCGAACTCTCGCGGGACTTGATTATGACATCATCTACATATACTTCGATCTCTTTGTGAATCATATCGTGAAAGATGGTTGTCATAGCCCTCATGTAAGTAGCACCGGCATTCTTGAGACCAAAAGGCATCACCCGATAATGATATATACCCCAAGGCGTGATGAAAGCTGTCTTTTCTGCATCTTCTTCGTCCATCAGGATCTGATGGTAACCCGCATAACAATCCACAAATGACTGCATCTCATGCTTAGCACAATTATCAATGAGGATGTGAATGTTTGGCAATGGGAAATTATCTTTCGGACTAGCTTTGTTGAGATCTCTGTAGTCAACACAAATTCTGATTTTTCCGTCTTTTTTGGCAACCGGAACAACGTTAGCCAACCAAGTCGGATACTGTGTCACTTCCACTACTTGTGACTCGATCTGCTTTGTAATCTCCTCTTTGATCTTCAAACTCAACTCTGGCTTGAACTTTCGAGTCTTTTGTTTTACTGGACTGAAATCTGGATTGATCGGCAATTTGTGGGACACCATATTCGTGCTCAGTCCTGGCATGTCTTTATAAGACCAGGCAAATACATCAACGTACTCCCTGAGCAAAAGAATCAGGTCTCTTCTTTGAGCTTCCGTCAGATGGACACTGATCCTTACTTCTTTAACACATTCCTCATCTCCGAGATTCACAGTTTCGGTTTCTTCCAAATTTGGCTTATGTTGATTTTCAAATTGTCGAAACTCTTCGGCAACATGTTCGGGAACCTCATTTTCTTCTTCATATTCTCCACACTCATCATCACCTGCCTCATTTAGTTCACTCGGTTCATGGCATGACATGACATTGGCAGGTTTTAAATTAATATTACTGAAATCATAAACAAACAAAGTTAGGAAAGTAAAATATAAAAAGATAAGTAATCAAACAAATTTGATAAAAGAGGCTTTTCGTTTAAATTGAAAGACAAGCACAAACTTTGGCAATGGCCGAGGGCCATTTTGCCTTTTGAAACATCACAAGGGAATTCAGAAACTTCAAACAAATAAAACTGCATAAAGGGTGGGTCTCGGGCCTCTTCCGGACTACCACCGATTTTTAAACAAACAAAGACGCATGTCTTTTCTACCCAGATGAGCGAGAAATCAGGAGTGGTGTGGAGGTCCAATTCTGTAATTGCTCCTCAGGTTCTGCATCACGGATCCCTGATGTCCCAGCCTCTTCCTCGATGACCGCATTAATCTCTTCAAAAAGGCCACAGATTCCTTCCCCAAGACCATCATCGTTGACAGTTTCTCTTACCGGAAATGATTGGTACAGATGAGGGATTGGCCTGGCCAATGCTTGATCAACACTCTTGCTCTTCATCTCTGCTTCATCAGCCTCTGTGGGGACATACCCCAACCCAAACTTTGCTCCTTTGGCGGGAATTTGGATAGGCTCGATGATTCCTTGAAAGTGCTTCCCCAATCCGAAACCTGGTTCGAAACCATTCTGGAGCATAACAGTAGCAATCATCTTGTACACGGCAGGCATAGGAGGCTGTGGAGCCAAGTCATCACCGGTGGCATTTACCAGCTCCACCGTGTAGAAATCACAACCTCGAGAGACATCATCAACGATCGGTACATACCCATTGGAATGACTGCCTTCACCATAAATGACCAATTCTTTGTCCTTCCAAACAAACTTAATTAGTTGGTGAAGGGTAGAAGACACAGCTCCAGCCATATGAATAAACGGTCTTCCCAGAAGCAAGTTGTAACTGGTGTTGATATCCAACACCTGGAATTCCACATTAAAATCCGCAGGACCCACCTGAATATCCAAGTTTACTGCGCCCAACGTGTCTCTTTGCACTCCATCAAAGGCCCTCACATTGACTTGGTTTTGGTGAAGCTTTCCCAAGTCGAATTTCAGCTGCCTCAGAGTCGAAAGTGGGCAAATATTAAGACCGGATCCATCATCGACCAAGACGCGATTAATTATCTTGTCTCGACACATACAGGTGACATGCAGAGCTTTGTTGTGCATCCTTCCTTCAAAAGGCAGCTCTTCGTCGCAAAAACTGATTCGGTGTCCTCGGATAACCTGGTTTATCATGGCTGCTAAATTGTCACTGTTAGTACCCACCGGGACATAAGTATCATCCAAAGCCCTCATCAGAGCCTGCCTGTGTAACTGCGAACTCATCAATAAGGCCCACACAGAGATCTGAGCCGGCGTCTTCTCCAAATGCTTCACAATCGAATAATCTTTCGGCTGCATTTTTCTCCAGAACTCTTCAGCCTCGGCTTCACTGATCGGCCTCTTTGTTTGGTCCTTTTTCTGCCCTCCTTGGGCCAATTCTTCTGGTGTGTAGCACCCGCCGGATCTGGTCATACCCTGGGTAACGGCCGTTTCAATCACAAACTTTGGTCGGGTAAGAGTTTCTCGTGGCACCAAGGCAACAGCCTTCTCGAGTGTCAGAATCACAAACTCTTTCTTTTCTCTGATGCTCAATGAAGCTACAGCCTTTTCTAGTTCATCAGGAGCAATCGGAACTATTGACTTTGTCGCGCACCAGTCATCATCTGTCTCTATCATATTAATAGTGGTGCCTCCATGATTTGGCAAAGGGTTACTATTGACATTGGGCGCAACTGTCTGAAGAGAGACCACATTCTGGTCAATCAGGTCTTGAATCTTATGCTTCAGGTTGATACAGTCTTCAGTATCATGTCCAACACTGTTGGAGTGATATGCGCACCTCTGATCAGGTCTGTAAAACTTTGAGCCAGTGTCAACCGGCTTGGGACCCACTGGATGAATATATCCTGCCGCAGTTAATCGCTCAAACAGCTTTGTTCGGCTTTCAACAAGCGGAGTGAAATTTCTAGCAGGCTTCTTCTCGAATCTAGGACGGGGGGGGATCGTAATTGCCTTGTTGAGGAGGAGGCATTTGACGATAATTTGGAGCGTTCCAACGGGGGGCTTGATATCTGGGATATGAGTTGGTCTGGTAGTTTGGTTGTGGAGCTTGGTAGTTCGATGGGGTATTTTGGTAAAGTGGAGCTGGGGTTTGGTACATTTGGGAAGGCGTTTGGTAATTTGTCTGAATGTTGGAACAGTTGGGGGCGGCATTTCGGTAGTGATGAGATGGAGTCTGGTAAACTGGAGGGGGAGTTTGGTAAATAGTAGGGGTAGTTTGGTAACTAGGAGGGGGAGCATTTTGATGACTGGTGGGAGGGGTATTTTGGTAATCAAACTGTGCATAACATGCCGGGTACGAACTCTGTGAAGGTCGAGAACGACCTTGGTATGATGATGATTTCCTTGGGGTCTTCTTCCCCTCATAAGAGATAGAGGACACATCCTCTCTTTTCTTCTTCAACAAGCCCGAAGATCCGGGCGAGGCAGCAACACGGGCAATCTTCCCGGTTCTCAATCCATCCTCGATAGTCTCACCAACCTTGACTATCTCAGCAAACTTTGCTCCCACGAGCAACATAATTCTGTCATAATATTCGGGCTCCTGCACATGCACAAACACTTCAACAATTTCCTTTTCTGACATAGGAGGTCTAACTCTAGCTGCCTCCTTTCGCCATCTATATGCAAATTCTCTGTAACTCTCGGTCGGCTTCTGCTTCATCTTTTCCAAGGAGTAACGATCAGGAATGATCTCCACATTGTAGGCGAATCGTTCGATGAAATCCTTAGCTAGAGCATTCCAGCTAGACCACTGTTTCGTCTCATGAGACGTAAACCATTCTAGAGCCTCTCCGCTCAGACTTCGGCTAAAGAGCCGCATTAACAAAGCTTCGTCTCTTCCAACTCCCACGAGTTGGTCACAGTAGGCCCTCAGGTGCGCTAAGGGGTTCCCCGTACCTCCAAAGATGTCGAATTTTGGAACCTTGAACCCTTCCGGGAGGTCCAAATTCGGGTGAATGCACAGGTCTTCATAACTTAACCCGGCGACCTCAGGAATGCAGTTCAACTCCTTCATGGCTTTTCTAATCTCCTTCTTCATATCTATCTTGGCGGTCTCTTCCTTTAACCTCCACTCTCTCTCCCTCTCCTCATAGTGGTCGAGCTCCGAACCATGGGCATCATGCTCGTTGGGGACTGGTATTTGGAAAATGGGTTTTTGCGGTAGTGGTGGGGCGATAGAGGGACTCTGGCCATTTAAAGGGGCATGATAGTTTTGGGGATAAGTCTGGGGGTTGGTGTACAGGTTTTGGTGAGGGAAGGAAGTGCGTGGGTTATTAGCGTTTTGGCTTTGGGGAGGCAGGCTAGTTTGGAGGTTTGCATTAGGAGGAAGGAGTGGTGCTTGAAGGTTGGTATTTTGAGGAGGGGGTGGTGTTTGATAAGAAGCTGAGGCGTAATGGGGGTTTTGGGCGGTAAGGTCAATGACGGAGGGATTACGAGCAGGACTTGAAGGCAGGTTTTGAGCTTGTTCCACGTTAGGAGGGGGAATTTGAACTGGAGGCCTTCCGTCTGGTTGAGTGTTGACAGCAAAAATCGGAGGAGGCAAGTCATGTTTTCTCTGCATCTCAACCCTCATCTCAGCAATTTGTTGCATTAACTGTAGGATTAGTTCATTCTGATCAGCAAGGGCTGGCTGAGCCACCACGACATCAGTAAGGCCAGGTTCTTCGTTGTTATCACTCATTGCTGCTTTTCCTCTTTGGGAACTTTGGCTGAGAAAGGAATCTGTAGGCCCTTTTGATCTGGTAAAATAAGGATGATCGGCCAGTGTATCAACACAGATCAGTTCTAACTACCTGTAGAGAAAAACAACTCAAAGGCAAATCTGTCAGTATTAGTTCTGGAGGAATAATGCAAGATATCACATAGAAAGCAGGTAAACACATAAAAGTTGCTTTGTTTGAGAACATGTTAACCCACGAATAATGGGAACTGATTTTTGAACAAGCAGGAATTTGCTTGTTTTTATATCGTGGTTGGTGTCTCAGAAAGGTTAAATTGCGTTGAGCTAAGGTCTTCTTGCTGCATCTTCTGGCATTTGTTGGTCTGAACTCAATGTTTCCTTGTAGAGTGAAAGAGGGGAAAAGAAAATTTGAAAAAGATAAGGGCCGGGCCGTGAAAGGCTGCCTACGTATCTCCGACGGAAAATTCAGGCCCTACGTAGTTCGAATACAAAGGAAATTTTCATTTTCATTCATTCATTTCTGGTGATTACAAGGAAAGTGAAAGACAGACAATAAACCTCCTAAAAGATAAAGTGTGCTTCCATCCAAGCCATTTTTCTTTCGATTGTTGCATTGATCATGGAGGGGTAAACCCGTATGCTTTGAGGAAAATTTCTCATTCCCTTCTTTCTAGCGTCCCTGTAGAGGAGGCCTATAGACAATTTCCTCCCCAGTATCTTCTTCAGTAGCTTCATGTCCAGTGCCTTCGAGATCACTGCTGGTGGTCTCTTGGTTAAAGAAATAGTGCTTTCCGCGTGGCTTTCGAAGTGTCATGGTTGCATTTTTGAAGGCATCGCGTTTCTTCCGCACAACAACTATCTCTTCATCTATAACGGCCTGTTTTGTCATCTTGGCTGCCAACTCCGCGTCTTGTGCCGCATTTGCTATTCGTGCGACCGCAGTGGCAAACTCTACTTCCATTCTCCTTTCTCTAGTTTCTTGGATCTCTTGCTTGAGCCGCTGCAATTCCGTCCTCAAATCCTCCTCAGTTAGCTCCATGTCGATACCCTTGCCTATTTCCATCTTAGCAGCAATTTCACCTTTTCTGAGACGGTAGAGTGATATTTTAAGGTTTGGTAGTAGGATTTTATTTCTGGCTGAGAAACTTAAGACTCATGGAATTTGGTCGGACATTTGGTAGTGACTTGTATTTGGTATTGTAGAGATTTTTGGAAATTTTTTTGAAAAGGAATGGGCTAAAATATCATCATTCAAAGCAACAATATCACATAAACAGTTAAAGCACACAAGCATATATCGCGCGTCCTAAACAAGTAGGGGGCCCTTTTATGCCAAGGGTAGGCCTAGCGTATTTGAAAGATGTATGTGTAGAATTGAACCATTTTGTTACCCCAAAGCAGATTTTGCATATAAAATGATGTTCAAGAAGCGAAAATAAGCGAGGGAAGTAGGGAATAAACGAAAATCACAAAGGAAAGGCCCACGCAGGGGTCATTTGAAAAGAGTACCAAAATACGAGAAAGGCAAGCCCACGCAGGGGCAAATAACAACAAGTACATATAGAAAAACCCACGCAGGGGTGAAATCTGCTAAGATGCTCCCGATGGCCCCGCCTCTGATCTGCTCCGCTTGTTCTGTGCCATGAGATGTTGAAGCCTATATTGAATCATTAGCAAGTATCCTTCGCTCCGACGACCTTTCTCTTCCCAGTTTTCGAGGCACATTCCGCTTTTCTTATCTCCAATCCATAAGTTAAGCTCTCCCAAATCGCTTCTCAAGCTTTCTAGTTCTTGAGTTACACTCTCGAGGGCGTACTTATCCTCTTCTTGCTTTCGAAGAAATTCCTCGTGCATTTCCTGGGCTTCTCTTCTTACCTCTCTTAGTTCTATCAAAACTTTGGACTCTTTGTCCTCTACACTGCGGTAAATGTTCGGAACTGAGAAGGAGATACCTTGTATATTGCGCTTTAACCAAGCTTTGTAAGTTTCATCGTACCCCGCATTAAATCGGTCTGCGGCAATGGTGTCGTCTTTCATTCGCACTGCTCTTTTCCATTCTCTCAGCATCTCTGAAGCCTCAGGCACTCTGTCATCCCCGATGTCGAACACATAGATGCGGTAGTATGCTTCTGGAGGTGTAGTTTGTCTTCTTCCAAACTGTCTCAAGACCCGGATGGGTGCATATGGGCGAATACCTCGAATACCTGGCAGAGGAAGCACAAGTTGTCTGTCGCCCCGTACTATGGCATCTTTCGAGATGAAACGGTCGAACATCCACTGTATGTTCTCTTCCCTTAACTCAGAAAAAATTTGAGCCCATCTTTCTCTGGTTCTTCTTTTTTCTAAGTCTGCCCAGAACAACATGTCATTCAAACTCTTAAGAGCGTTGTGCTCATCGAGGGTATGGAGTTCTTGAGTTCTGTGTCTTTTCACCAAGTGACTCATTATCCACCATTGAAGAAGAAGGTTGCAACCCTGAAAGTAACGATGCCCTTCCTTGCATTTCCCCAAAGCACGGTACATGTCGGAAAGGATGACAGGTGCAATAGGATAGTACTTTATTTGCCCTTGGTTCAGATGCCCGTGGAAGAGAGTGTGTGCAAGCATTATTACCCGGGTGTTGATACTGAGGCTCGGGCCGTGTGGGAAAACCATGGTGCCCAATAGTGCGACGGTGAATGCCAAAGGTCTGATCCCGTCCCATTCTCTGTAAGTGACCCTGAACTCTTGGTTGTAATTCGCGTAGAAGCTAGCGTTCCCGAATCTAACATAAAGATCCATAAAAGCAATGCTAGAACCTTCGGCCCAAAAAGCGTAATCTTTTCTTAATCCGAGCCAATTTGTAATATCCTCGAGAGTAGGCTTGTTGGGGATTAAGATATTTTCCTGCTTTCTCAATCTTCTTTCAAGTCCTGTACCAACTGTGTCTATTCCATCCCGAATTTCCTCAATTGTTGGGGTGATTTCCATGGTTTCAAATCGAAACACCATTTTTTCGTTGTCCCAATAGCCTGTGAGGACTTCAATCAGTTCGGGCCACCCAACCATGTTAATGAGTTCTGTCCCTACATATTTGTTGAGGTCCCTTTTATGAAATGCATTGAGGTCGTTGTACCACATCTTGAGCAGAACTGGGGCTTCCACTACCATGTCGAATTTGGGAAATCGATCCATACCTACAAAATAAAACCCGATTAAGATTCCCCTCCCCCAAATAGGCAACAATTAGGTTTCCACACATACATCTTTCAAATGTCAAACAATATGATATGTCGTTAGGTCGTGGACCTTGGACATGATTTTTGGCGGTTTTACTAATGGACTTAATACGCCTTGGGTATTAAGCCGTCTTAGGCTAATGCTTAGATTTGGATTTGGTTTCGCTCTACTCTAGGTTGACTAGAATTGGTTGAGAAATGACGGTTACCCGAGTTGGACAAACAACGGGGTGAAGTATAATAGACGACGTTGGATGACCACAAGCCAACTATTCGTTTATCACTTCCAAATGATTTAACTTGTGTTTTTCTGAAGGACAGCCGTGGTAAGCCACGTAACCGCCTTTTTCCTAATGCAATATATTTGCCGTTTGGCGGAATCGGGTGCAATGAATGCTACAATTCAATAAGATACGATAATTTAAACAAGTAAACAGTTAAACACATAACCAAATAATTAATCTTAAGGTTAGAACCATTCAAATCCCCAGCGGAAGTCGCCATTCCTGTTTTATTTGGAAAATATATTTTGGACTGGTTTAGAGTCGCCACTTAATTTTTTAAGAAAAATCAAGAAAACTGTTGTTTTCAAAAGACTAAAACAGTAAATCTATTGAAAACTATTAAGGGGGTTCGAGATTCCTATTAATATTCTAGGAAGGTTTTTAAAGCACCTAGAATATCCGCTAATGCGGTTATCCAACAATTAATTTATTTGGCTAAAATTTAACTTAATTTGAATGGAGCGATTGAATTCTTTTATAGTTGAGATAGTTATAAAGGTAAAAAGGGAAATATTGACCTACGATCTAAATGAGATACTTCTCGAAATTTATGCTTTTAGATCTTTTGAAAGATGATCGATTTAGTTGAGTTGTTAAAACGAAATGAGCGTCTTTCGGGGATTTGAACTCTTCGACCCTAAGATTAACGACAAATATTAACAAGCAAAACAAACATAGTAAAGTAAAGAGGGAAAGAGAGTTGGACCCAAATCCGGTTTCTGTCCGCCTGGACCAGTATTTGGGTCCATTTTTGTTTTGGGCCTCCGGCCCATTTGAGTTACACCTGTCCTAGATTTCTAACAGAAATAATAATAAGACGACGAGGGCTTAGGCCCAAAATAACAAAATACAACTTCTCTTAAAAATAAATGTGGGCTTTTTGGCCCAATCCCTTCAATTTCTCGATTTGTTGCTTCTTCCAACTTCAGGACCTGTTCGTCGATTGTGGGGACTAACTCGGAAAGGGAATTTGAGCCTTTATGGCTCTCTCGGAATGCAAGGGATATAGACCCAAATGGAGTTCTCCGCAGTCACTCACAATAAACAAAACAAAATAAAGCTAGTCAACAAGGGGAAGAACAAGTCTTAGACAGTTAAGAAAGGCTATTCTGCAAAGATCAATTGATGGAAACAATTATGAGAACACAATGAATTAAATATCACGCCTCACACAATATGTATTTTTTAAACAAAATAGAAACTGTACCCTACACCCCATTATTATTCCACTATAAGGGAAGTTAACAGGCAATGTTATTTCGTAATCATGAGTAAATCTAACCAACAGACTTATGCACTCCTGCATACACATATTTCCACTTCCTGAATAATAAGTCACCCAATATGAAAACTACTCATCTCGCTATTATCATTTATTTTATTATTATTTTTTAGCTTCAGTTTTAACAAGAGAAAACGTGTAGACATTAACCAAATTTTGACATAGGTTATATCATCTAGAAGCATATTAGAGCTTAGATAATAAATTAAAAAATAAAGAATAAAAAATTGTGGAGCTTTCCAACAAAAGAAGCAGTGACAACAATGGAAATAAACAATTAGCGGTACATTATGAGCCTCTATAGTTCGAGATGACGAAACTCGTAGCAAAACGGGACGACCAAAGGCTATTGATAACAACATGCTCTTATTTTAACTAAACATGAAAAAAAACTTTTACCGAATATGAAACGATACGCTAATTTAAACATCATACTTAAAGCTGAACCCGTATCATATACAGATTATTGATTAATAAAACAGGAAGAATTTAACGTAATAGAATTCCAACTATGAGAACCTAGCGTCAAACTAGTTCAAATACGGTACAAGAACAGGTTAATATACTTCAAGCTTACGACAGTCAATCACGAAATTGTCCTGCTGATCACGACTTGGATTTAACATGCAAGAGACTAACCAAATGATTTACTTTAACACAGAGATAAGACTGATCAGATTTTTCAAAATAAAAAAAAATGAAACATGCCACAGTTTAAACAAGCAGGCAGCAGTAACAAACAAGTTAAGATGATAAACTTATCGCAACCAAATCAAATGTGGATTTAAAGATACCGAGTTAAGGACATAGGATGCATAAGGGATAAAAGTTTTTAACCATTCGAGTCTGACTCTTTGGGGAATGCTAAAGAACAATCCCAGAGGTAAATTAATTCTCATTTTTTAACAGGTCCTCCGCTAGAAAAATAAATAAGTAAATAAAATAAAGCACACAGGAGCGTACTAGGAACTGTATATTGCACATCAAGATGAAATTAAAGCAGGTGAACGCAAACGAGAAGGAAGGAAAAAAAAAAAAATCTGAAAGAATCGAAAAGCTATAGGCAAATGGGAGTAACTTTAGACTAAACTTTGAATCATGGTCTAAGAGAGAAACACTAAAACCAATGACGGCAAACAACTGAATAACCTTAATATTTTTACACTAAGCTATGATCGGAATAAGAAATTATGATAGAAAGAGATGGAACCATGAAGAGTTTATAGTCGAGCAAGGATGAGATATGATATGCTAACCAATAACACTAAACTACTCCAAAAAATAATGTATATGCAGATGACACATACAAAGAGAAAATATATTACTAGCCTAATATTCATTAACCAAAATCTTAACATATGGAGACTAAAACAAGATTAACACGTAAGCAGACACAAACACAGTGAAGAACACATCATGAACGAAACAACATAGAAGAACTGAGAATTAAGCAAAGCCGAGAAAGGATTTACCTCTTTCCGGACAGCGAACAGAGAATAACGAGTCAGCGGCTACAATCCTTCCACCACAAAACTGGAATATGCACAATGAGTAAAGAGTCCGAGCAGAATCTCAGACTCGCGAACGTTGGGAAACAATAACAAACGGGAAAGAAGAACGACACTCAGACCAACACTAGCTATCTCCTCTGCTTTCTCGAACGTACTTGACATATATTTTATCCCTATTTTTTTTGTGCTATTTCTCTTTCTCAGTCCAAAATCGCCAACCTTTCTTTTGTTTTTCCTCTCTCAGTAGAGAGTTTTTCTTTTTCTCTATTTCAAACTCTCTGTCCGCTAAAAATAAAAAAAACTCCCTCTTTTCTTATAGTGGACAAAGAGCAATATATAGAAAGGAGAATAGGGTTCCGAAAAGAAAGAGGGAGCCGATGAAAAATCGGGCTAAACCCAAGCCCAAATTTTAAATTCAAACTTCAAATATTTTTCACCATTAGAGGCTAACATACTTTTCCTGAGGTCTTCAACCCCCATTCCAGAAGAGGAAATAGGGACAGACGCGTGCTTCTTGCCTACTGCGACGATATTAAAGCGGATAGAGACGTGAGGAGAAGAAGACAAAGAAAAACAGAGTACCCGTTCGGATTGGAGACGAGTAGGCGTTGTGGTCTTACTGCTAGCGTGAAGCTTTGGGATTTCAGAATGTTGGGAGCTTTTGGGTCATTTGTGAATGGAAGATATGGGCTGGACCGGGTCGGGGAAGTGGACTGGGTTGGGTCGGCTGGAAAGGGGTTGGATTTGGCCCAGAAAATGATCTTTTAATTGGATTGTAAAAAGGCCCAAAATAGAGTTGAATGAAATTGTTAGGCTTGTAACAAATGGGCTAGATTTTGCAAATATAAAATGGCTAAATGGATTGCAATTATAGCCATATAAAATTAAGGACATAGCCGATTTGAATTAATTTGGTGAATTCGACGAAAAGTTAAATAAGACGAATTAACCTTAATCAATTAGCGAGCTTCTTAATCTTAACAAAAAAGTAAAATAATCGATCTTAATTATAAAATAATTAAACTAATTGTCTATGATTAAGACTAAATAAAATATTAAATCTTGAAAAATTGTAAAAATCTTTTGTGATGATTTCAACTATTTACGAAATATACTAATCGAATATATGTACCTATATAAAACACATTAATTATTTAAGATATTATATAAATAAGTAAAATCATTTAAAAAACTTGAGAAACATTTTGAGTTTTTTTTCATAAAACCAATTATTTCAAATTGTTTAAAAATTAAGAAGCTCAAAAGTTAATTATTATCGGGGAGGGTCAAAATTAGGTGTCAACACTTTATATGCTTAGTTTGACCATGAAACACTGGATTTTTTGAGATTGAAACTGCTAAACTCTTGTCACAGATGATCTTGGTAGCTTCTGTTTGTTCATGGCCCAAGTCCTTCAACATCTTCCGTAGCCAGATTGCTTGATTCATAGTAGATGCACAAGCTATGTACTCAGCTTCTGATGTTGATTGAGCTGTAGTTTTTTGTTTCCTAGAGCTCCAATTAAAACAACTTGTCCCCAAACAGAAAAGATATCCAGAGGTTCTTTTGGAATCATCAACTCCGCCACCCCAATCGCTATTAGAGTACCCGACCAGGTTCATAGTTACTTCGGCAGATGTTGGGAAAAAATTTCCAAACTTGCTGGTTCCTTTAATATACCTTAACACTCTTTTAGCCATTGTGAAGTGTGTCTCTAGAAGAATGCATGAACCTAGAGAGAAAACTTACAACAAATAGAATGTTAGGTCTGCTTGTGGTTAGATATAGAAGACTACCAATTAAGCTTCTATACATACAATCATCCACTTTTTCGGAATCCTCATCTTTGCCAAGCTTCACACCAGTAGAGATTGGAGTACTCACATGTTTGCAGTCTTGCATTTTGAACATGTTTAGAATATTTGAAATGTATTTCTGCTGGGATATGAAAATTCCATCATTGGACTGCAACACTTCCATGCCAAGGAAGTACTTCATGACTCCAAGATTAGTCATTTAAAAGATTTTCTCCATTGTATCCTTGAACCTTTGGATTGGTTCAATTTTGCTTCCTGTCACAATCATGTCATCTACATAAATTGAGACAATTAAGGACTCACCTGCCGTGACTTTCACATACAAAGTAGCTTCACTTTGACTTCTACTAAAGCCAAGTTGGATGAGATGATTGTCCATCCTCTCATACCATGCCCTTGGGGATTGTTTTAGGCCATAAAAGTCCTTCGTTAAGAGATAAACTTGATCCTCTTTTCCAGGAATTGAGAAACCCTCAAGTTGCTCTACATAAATCTCTTTGGCAAGCAAACCGTTCAAAAAAGCCGATTTGACATCAAGTTGATGAATCTTCCAAGAACTATGAGATGCAAATGCAAGAATAAGCTTGATTGTGTCATACCTTGCTACAAAAACAAATGTTTCCTGGTAATCCAAACCATATTTTTGTGCGTATCCCTTCACCACCAATCTAGCCTTATGTTTGCAAATTTTTCCATCGGGATTGAGTTTTGTCTTGAAAATCTATTTTACACCAATCACCTTGCGATTTCTAGCTCTGTCAATAAGCTACCAGGTTCCATTCTTCTTGATCATGTCTAGTTCATCTTGCATAGCTCTCCTCCATGCCTAAGAGTCTTGTGCTTCAGCATAGCTTGTTGGTTCAGGGGTAACCAAATTACACCGTTGATAGACATCTTTTAAGGTTCGAGTTCCCCTCACTGGTACATCATCCACTAGTTCATTTTCTAGAAGTTGATGCTGCTCTTTTGAAAATAAATCAAAATGAGAGGTTTTCTGATTTTCCCAATCCCAACCATCTGCTTCATCAAACTTTACTTCTCAATTGAGAATTAGTTTTTTTGATTTCATACAGAAAATCATGTATCCCTTGGATGAACTATAACCCATAAATATGCCCTTATGAGCCTTGTTTTCCAACTTATTCCTCTTTGTTTCTGGAACTCGATAATAACATATACACCAAAAGATTCTGAGATGGTGTACTGATCGTTTGTTCCCACACAAAGCTTCATATGGAGTCATGTCCTGCAAGGCCTTAGTAGGCAATATGTTCAGAAAATATACTGAGGTATTGACTGCCTCAGCCCAAAACTGATTTGGGATCTTTCTTTCGAGCAAAGAAATCTGGCCATCTCCATTACTGTCTTGTTCTTCCTTTCAGACACACCATTTTGTTGTGGAGTGTATGGAAATGTCAATTGGTGTACAATATCTGTGCTATTACAAAACTCCACAAACTGAGAAGAAGTATATTCTCCTCCATTGTCAGACCTTAAAGCCTTAATACTAAGATTACATTGATTTTCTACTAAAGCTTTAAATTGTTTAAAAACATCAAAGACTTCACTCTGTTAGAAAATATACACTCTTCAGTCTAATGAAATAAACACAACACATTCTGGTGTAGTCATCAATAAAGAGGCGAAAGTATTTGTTACCTCTCAATGAATCTGTTTTCATTGGGCCGCAAACATCTGTATGAATGAGCTAAAGTTTCTGGTTAGCTCTCCATACTTGATTTGATTGAAATGGCAAATTTCTTTGCTTTCCCTGTTGGCAATTTTCACAAACTTGAGCATTAGAAAGAAATTCAGGCATATTTTCCACTAGCTCCTTCTTTTTCATCTTTGCGATGCTTCTCAGATTGAAGTGACCGAACCTTTTGTGCCATAGGTTTGTACATGTTTGTGAAGTAATAGTGTAAGCCTGCTCAGTCATTTCCTCCCAATCAACTGAAAACATTCGGTTGCTCATTTTGACATAAAATAATTCTACTCCAGAAGGGTCAGAAACAACACATTCACAATTCTTAAAATTCAGAGAAAAATTATTTTCAAGCATTTGTCCAACACTCAACAAATTTTGACTCATATCAGGTATGTACAAAACATCAAGAATAGTTTTGATACCTGATATTGTTGAGATAGACATTGTACCTCTGCTTTTGACTTCTATTGCCTCACCGTTTCCCACTTTTCCTTTAGATTTGTAGGTACGATCAAGGAATTTGAACATTTCAGCATCATTACACAAGCGATGTGTGCAACCACTATCAAGAAGCTATGACTCAGGGGATTCATTGATTGAAAAGTATGAAACTGCAAAGAGTTGCTCCTTATGTGCATCTGCAGCTTCTACTACTTGTGTTTGCAAAGCACCAGACGCCTTTTCTCTTGATTTGCAGACCTTGGATATGTGCCCTGTCTGCTTATAGTTCCCGCATATAGCATCGACTCTCAACCAACAGTAATTCTCCAGATGTGTATTAGTTCTTTTATAATGTTTGCACGGAGGGAACTTCTGCTTCACATCTCCACTATTGTTTCATCCATCATGCTTGCCCTTATTCTTTTGGTTGAACTGTTACTTTCCTTTACTAAATATTTGCTATTGTACAGAGAAAGCTCCTTCAGTGAACTTGTCCCATCTCATAGTCCTCCTTTGCTCTTGTGCTTGAAGAGCACTCATTAGTTCACCTAATGAAAGTTTGCCCAGGTCCTTGGATTCTTTAAGAGAGGAAATCTTAGATTCAAACCTCTCAGGAAGAGTCACAAGAACTTTCTCTACAATTCATTTGTCTGTAAATTCTTCACCAAGAAGTCTAATGTTATTAACAATTAAGGAGATTCGATTAACGTACTTACTGATTGTTTCATCCTCCTGCATATTCAAGGACTCAAACTCTCTTTTCAGATTCAACACTTGCATTTGACGTGTTCTATCACTACTTTGATATTCTTCATTCAACCTATCCCAAGCCTCTTTTGCTATTTTGCAAGCCATGATTCTGTAAAATACAGAATCTGCTAAAGCATTCTGCATAAGCGACTTGGCTTTAGATTTCTTTGCCTAATCTTTGTTTTTGGATTTGATTTGAGCCAAGGTAGGATTTGCTGGTAGAGCAGCAAGTGGTTTATCTTCCGTCACAGTTTCCCAAAGTTCTTAGGATTCTAGAAAAGTTGGCATCTTCACGGACCAGATTTGGTAATTTTCACCGGTGAAAGTGAATGGTGAATTTAAAGGTAGGTTGTTGGATGCCATTTCTGTTGTAGGTTAAAAAAAAATTATCCTGTAAGATCAACTAGAGGCTCTGATGCCACTGTTAGAATAGAAACACTCAAAAAACTGATTTGAAGAATAAAAATAGAGTGAACTTATGAATTTCCAGCTATATATTAACTTGCAGAAGATCTTAATTTATACAAGGAGAAACCTAACCATTTCCTATCTATTAGCCACTTACAAAGTGTATGTTAAAACTAAATAAGAACATGTGCCACTAACAGCCATAAAAAGGGCCACTAACTTGAGAAAGTTGAGCAACTAAAGTTGACCAAGTCTACCTAGAAAATAGGAAGCACTAAACTGAAATAAGTAAAAAATAGTAATAATAATAATAATAATAATAATAATTAGAATAATAATAATAATAAGCTGGAAAAAATGCCAATTGCTTAACACTAAATTCAAGAGAAAAACATTGGATAAGATAATGATCCAAATTTGTCAGCACATCGATCCAAACAAGTAAATCTTCTTCATTTGATTCATAATCACCATCAAATTCTTCCTCATCACTTATTTTATTTTCTTCAAGCAATTTCGCATGACTTTTTTCATATTCATCAGTTTGGGATTCCTCCTCGTTAGCTCTGGATGTTCCTTCCCCATAATTATTTGGATTTGATTGAAGGACAGTAGTATCAAATTCTTCATAGATGCCTTCACTATATATGTTGCAATTCACCTGTTAATTCATCATCCACCATTGCTTCCACACTGAAATATCATTTTGATATGCTACATCCAATGCATCCTCAACCTCCACTCTCCCCACGAGCTTTGTTTTTATAACTACACGCCACGAAGATTTATTCTTGCACAAAGGATAAGGAATGTATTACACTTTTTTCACATTCTGTGCAATAATAAATGGATCATAGAAACAATACTGCCTCGTGTGAGTAATTTCAACTATTTTGTATTGAGGATGAACCTTTGTACCACTAGAATCAGGATCATACCACTTGCACAAAAATATTACTAGCTTTTTCTTTGGCCAACTAACAACATACTCGAGTTCTATAATCTCTTGAAGCACACCATAATAATCAATATCCCCCTCACCTTTCACCCACACCCCACTATTGTTGGTTTTCTTGCCTTTGGACCATTCTTCTGTATGAAATTTATACCCATTGATGAAGTACTTAGACATTATTCTAACTCTATGAGCAGGTCCCAAAGAAATATCACGTAAAAATTGGACATCCACGACATTTACTAGATTATGAACCTATATTAAATTAAGAAAAATTAGAATTCTAAAAATACATATAATTGATGGGAAAATGCTTAATGGTATTAGGTAACATTTACATATTCTCTAAACCACTTTGAAAACCTAGAATAAATAGTATCATTCCCATATGTACCAACAAAATAATTGTCCGACAAAATAACAACTTTAATTAGTTAAAGGGATGATGAATTTTGTTTAGAAGAATATATCTATCTATCTATATACTAGATTCACTGCACGTGCATTGCATGTGTAGGTTAAGTCTTGAGATCCCTATACACGAGATATTTTATCTTTTATGTATGTTTTAGGCTTTCAACATATCAATATGTATTTAATATTGGACTACATCATACTAAGTGAATGGCCAATCTATTTGCATTCTTGCTTGTTGGGTATGTAGTGACGAACGTCGTATTCTTAAATTGTGATTAGGCAATTTGTTAGTAAGTAATTGTGCACAAATTAACAGTTTGTCCTCTTAGTTATGTTGTGTCATGAACTGTATGTTCCCTTTTATTATTTGAAATTCACTGTACCCTGTATTTGAATAACTTTATATACACAAAAGTAATGTCTTCTGTGGTAGCTCTCTGGTGTTTTTCA
Organism: Solanum okadae; assembly: GCA_036553675.1. Classification (NCBI taxonomy): domain Eukaryota; kingdom Viridiplantae; phylum Streptophyta; class Magnoliopsida; order Solanales; family Solanaceae; genus Solanum; species Solanum okadae. The sequence continues at coordinate 31,782,846 of CM071682.1, forward strand.
TTTCGTCTCCTCTTCCACCAAACCTAAGAATTTGTCCAATATAATTTCATTAGCTACATGTGTGGTGTATGTTTTTTCTTGTTTAATTTCTTACAATTTTGGTATTAATCAAATCTCACCTAATACTTTTTTTGTAGACAATATTTCTTGTGTATGTCCTGGTGCATCAATCTGGTTGTTCACATATGACCTGCACTTTTTTTATTGGCATAGATATTCCTCTAGATAGTGCAACGTATAGTTTGTTGTGGTAGGTATACTCTTACATTTAATATCATTTGACTTTTAGATTTATTTATCATCATTGCAAAAATATAGAAGTATTGGAAATTGTTTCTGAATAAATTTGAAAAGGTTTCCTTCATTTTCACGAGGGGGGGGGGGTGTGATAGTTGTATTGTTGTAGTAAGCACCTGGTTTGTGGCATATTGATTGGTTGTTTTTCTGCATGTATGACATTCTCGTCAAAGCCTCTACAAATCAACCATGTCCCATTATATAAGCCATTTGAGGGGTCCAGTTTTCTTAGCAGCACGATGGACGCATTTTCTTTCAAAACAAACCTAATGTAAAAGATTAAAAGAATCTTTAATTATTTTGTATATGTAATCGCGTAATTCTTTTCTTCTCTTTTGTGCTATGAAGTATCACAATAAGATAAGTGTAAAAGTTAGGATGGATTAGACAACGTACCTATGCCGCGGAGTCCATTGAGCGTTACGGTGTTTAGGTATAAATACAGATCATATCTTTACTGAGGTTGATTCTAATTAATCTTGCACACTGTGGCGTAGTAAATATCTAGCCGCTTCAAATAGTATAACTCGGGCACGCTGTTCTCCACCACACACTTCAAGTCGCAAGCAGTATCTGCTTAAAAAGGGGAAGGGGGTGGTTATAGTTGTATTGTTGGAGTAAATATTTTGTTTGTAGCATATTGACCTATTTTTTTCTGCATGTATGACATTCTCGTCAAAACCTCTACAAATCAACTATGTCCCACTGCATAAGCCTTTTGAGGGGTCCAGTTTTCTCATGGGCGCATTTTCTTTCAAAACTAACCTAATGTGTAAAATTAAAATAATCATCAAATGTTATGTATATGTAATCGTGTAATTCTTTTCTTCTCTTTTGTGTTATGAAGTATCACAATAAGATAACTGTAAAAGTTAGGATGGATTAGACAACGTACCTATGCGGCGGAGTCCATTGGGCGTTAAAGTGTTTAGATATAAATACCGTTCATATATTTATTGAGGTTGATTCTTTGTAGTTTTGCACGCTGCAGCTTAGTAAATATTTAGCCGTTTCAAATAGTATAACTCGAGCACGTAGTTTTCCACCACACACTTCAAGTCGTAAGCAGTATCTGTTTAAAAAGGGGAGTCATTTAAAAGTTAAAGCTAATTTGTTTTCTAATTAGTAAATGTAGAATTGAGTTTTTACTGAGTCTAACCTCATACCATGCACTTTATTCAGCATGTCTACAATTGTTGCTTTTAACTTGTGCAAACAATCCTGCACATCACCAATATACCATATTTATGATTATATTTTGCATATCAAAATGGTTGTTATTTTTAGAGAGTACAAGTATAGGATAGTATGTACTTGTGAATCATCCAGGTCTCCATCAATAATACATACCAACGGAACTTCTATGGCTCCTCTCATTTCCTTACTTGGTGTTACCATAAAATCTTTATTATCGGACTTTACCATTTCACGCCTGTATTTTCGATGAGATTAGTTAACTCTATCACCCATTTTTAGTGAGATGTTCTCAGTGCAAAGGTTTTGGGAACTTAGGAATTTTAGTATGTAATTACCCAAAGTTGATAATAGAACAATTGTGTCCTGTTATAGAAACTTTAAAAGTAACATGTGTACAATGCTAAAGTATAGTATGTACATGAGTTATGACAATCGGGTTTAAGTAACATTGAAGAACATATGTGTGATTAATGTAATGTACCAGGTCCATGGATTTCTGAAACTGCGGATTGATCAAGACGTTACTCATGAAAATAGTAGATATTTCAAAAGTACCTAATGTGAAAGAGCTTGTTTCAAATTTGAAATAACAATTATACTCAGTTTATTATAAAAACATACAGTAGTATGTCCAATATTTTTATAGATTAGAATTCTAACGTCACATAAGCCAAGTATTGGTTTATAATCTTTCATCTTTTCTAGAAAAGCACCGTCATTTTCTGCAAAATCTTCTCATAGAGTAACAATTGTATGCTCTATGCTGGGTTATCAGTTAGAAGTGAGATGTCAATACTTCACCATATCTCTATATTGATGGTAGTTTAGGCATCTTCAAAACATACTGCTCATTTGTAACAACTATGTCCCGTCTCTTGCTATAATCTTTTTCAATGAGGGGATTCATTGAAACTAAAACGCAAATCAAATCTTAGAATAGGTAATGTAAATTAGTGAAAGCGATTACGTAATGGAGCATGAAATTAAATAACAAATTATTTGGGTGGACAATTACCTAGAATAGCACCATTAGGTAATTTATCAACATGATCCAATGATATAAAGCCAACAGAGAATCTGTTTGTTGAAACTTCAATGTTCGTCGCCTTTATGATTGTGTAATCTGCAAATTACAATTTAAGTTCTTTATCTACGGAATAGTAGTTAGGGTTGGCGCGATCTAAGCGTCCTTTAGCAATGTAGTAACTCTTATTTGGTTTCAAGTTGTCATTCCATGTTTCGATATGTTGATTAAATAGTGTTGCTTGAATTTTTGTACCTAGCATACACTACTAAAAAACTACCAAAAAACGACGGACAGAAAAGTGACGGATTGCGTCGCTCCAAAAAGTGATGCCATTTGCCACACTGTCCGTTGCTTTTTAATAAAAATAATTATTTTAGAAAAAGCGACGGACAACATCTCTTAGTCCGTCACTTTTTCTTGCAGATTTTTGCGCTAAATATATATATATATATATATATATATATATAATTAATAATTATTTATTTAATATATATAGAGACGCCGTCCGTCGCTTTTTAATAAAAATAATTATTTATAAATTAAAAAATAACCACGTTGTTCGTCGCTTTTAATTTATTTTATTTTATTAATTAGTTCTTTTAAAAAGCGACGGACTAAGAGATGCCGTCCGTCGCTTTTTGGTCAAAATATTTTTAAAAGCGACGGACAGTGTCTCTTAGTCCGTCGCTTTTTAGTCAAAATTTTGGTCAAATATTTTTTAAAAAGCGATGGACAAAGAGACGCTGTCCGTCGCTTTTTAAAAATTTATTGAACCAAAAAGCGGGTTTTCCCCCATTTTTCCATCTCTCTTTCTCTCTCTTCTCTCCTCTCTCCCTTCTCTCTAAAACCAAACTGTTGCGCCGCCGCCGCCCCACGCCACCGCCGCCCTTCTCTCCTTGAGCATTAGTCCCGTCGCTATACCTTGCCCTGTCAGCGCCGCCACCCGTCGTCCCCACTGCCTCTTTTCCTTAGCTTGTTAAGGTTAGGGTTTAATTTTAGTTTTTTTCAATTCTAGTAATTATTTGATTTGTTATAAATTAGTGTATTGTTTTAGTTTGATGAATTGCGTTATTCAATTGTTAATTTGTATATTTGATTATTGTTAGTTAGGTAGAGATTTAGGGATTTTTTATTTTAGGGTTTTCTTCTAATTTGGTTTTTTTTAATATGATTGTGAATTGAGTATTAGAAGATAGACCTAACAAATAATTAGAAGTTAGAAGTTATAAAGTTAGAAGTTAGATTAGTTGCATTTTCCAACTTTGAAATTCTTGAATTTAGTATGTTTGACGGTTGAAGTTAGAAAAACATTTGATTGTATATGAAAGTTAGATTACTTTGAAGTTAGAAAAATATTGGATAGTATATGAAAGTTGAAATTAGATTAGTTGAATTTTCCAACTTAGAAGTTCTTGAATTTAGTAAGTTTGAAAGTTGAAGTTAGAAAAATTGGGGATTTTTAAATATGATTGTAAATTAAGTATTAGAAGTTAGAACTAACAAATAATTAGAAGCTAGCTAGAAGTTAGAGATTAGTTGAATTTTTCAATTTGTCATTGTATTTGTGCTTATATGTATTATATTGTTGTTGAAAATTGGGTTACTTGAATTATATTCTTGAACTTAGAAATTCTTGAACTTGGAAATTCTTGAACTTAGAAATTTTAGAAATTAGATATGAACTTGTAGGATTTTAGAACTTTTATTAGGTTGTGAACTTTAGAAATTTTGAATTATTGTAGGATTTTAGAACTTTTATTAGGTTGTGAACTTTAGAAATTTTGAATTATTGTAGGATTTTAGAACTTTAGGTTGTGAACTTTAGAAATCTTGAATTATTGTGGGATTTTAGAACTTTAAGTTGTAAACTTTAGAAGTCATGAATTATTGTAGGATTTTAAACTTTAGGTTGTGAAGTTTAGAAATCTTGAATTATTTTAGAATTTTAGAAATTTAGGTTGTGAACTTTAGAAATCTTGAATTATTGTGGGATTTTAGAACTTTAAGTTGTAAACTCTAGAAATTTTGAATTATTGTAGGATTTTAAACTTTAGGTTGTGAACTTTAGAGATCTTGAATTATTGTATTTTGAACTTTATAAGATTGTAAACGTTAACAATCTTGAATTATTGTAGGATTTTAGAACTTTATAAGATTTTGAACGTTAGAAATCTTGAATTATTGTAGAATTTCAGAACTTTAAATTGTGAACTTTAGAGAACTTGAATTTTTGTAGGATTTTAGAACTTTAGGTTGTGAAACGTTAGAAATCTTGAATTATTGTAGAATTTTAGAACTTTAAGTTATGAATTTTAGAAAACTTGAATTTTTGTAGCATTTTAGAACTTTAAGTTGTGAACTTTAGAGAACTTGAATTATTGTGGGATTTTAAAACTTTAGGTTGTGAACTTTAGAAATCTTGAATTATTTTAGGATTTTAGAACTTTAGGTTGTGAACTTTAGAAATCTTGAATTATTGTGGGATTTTAGAACTTTAAATTGTGAACTTTAGAAATCTTGAATTATTGTATGATTTTAAACTTTACGTTGTGAACTTTAGAAATCTTGATTTATCTAATTTATGAACTAATTATTAGGTTGAACTTTAGAAATCTTGATAGAATATAGTCTTTATGAACTATTTGTAATTTTGAAACAATTTTTTATAATTTTGAAACTAATTTTGAAAGAATCATAATTTTTGAATGTTAATTTAAGTTTGTTGTTTTATATTTTATGTAGCTTCTTTATAATGTTTTGTGTTTGATTGGGGCTGAACTGAATTGAATTGTTTTTGCAGGTGGGCAGTAGAAACTGCAGTTTCTGCTGTCAAAAAAATTGCAGAAAAAGCGACGGACAAGGTGGTTTTGTCCTTCGCTTTTCTGGATTTTTTTTTAAACCCAGAAAAGCGACGGACAGGGTCCTTTAGTTCGTCTCTTTTCTGGATTTTTCAAATTTTTATTTCCAAAAAAGCGACGGACGGCGTCTCATTGTCCGTCAAGATTCTAAAAAAATTAAAAATTAATTAAAGCAACGGACTTCGTCTCTGTTTTAATTTTTTTTTTTTTTTTTTTTTTTAAAAAAAAACGACGGACGGCGTCACATTCTTCAAAAAAAATAATATTTAAAAAAAAACAAAAAGCGACACAGTCCGTCGCTTTTGGAAAAGCGTCGAGCCAAAAAGCGACAAGATTGACTGCGCCGCTTTTCCTTCTCTTTTGGCCAAAAAAGCGATGCAGTCCGTCGCTTTTTTCTGTCTCTTTTTAGCAGTTTTTTAGTAGTGATTGTGTAAAGTGGTGGGGGTATAAGTACAATAAACATGAACTATAAAATAATAAGGTAAGTAAAAGTGTCAATGTTATTACCTCTTCGTTAAATAATATTATTGTTCGGAAAGTCCCTTCATGCCTTGAATTCTCGTAAGTTATTATTGAACCCACCCCTTCAAATTACTAAGACTCTCATCACTGAGTTAACCGACTGTTTTTGTATGTTGTTTATCGGTACATTCCATTTTGCTAGTTCAATTTCAGTCGTCATGTGGGCTGGAGCTTAATGACTACCATTGGGAAATGAGAGTGACAATGTTAATTCTAGGAGTTATTGTGTATTAGTACCATTGATAAGGGCGACAAATGGTCGAAATCTGCATGATTAGGTAGGGATTTGATGCATAAAAAAGGCTATCATTAAGATGTAAAGTGTGGCTAAAATAAGATTACAAGTAACATATATATGTAAAATATGTGTTTAAAATTGCCAGGGGACTGTATTTGAGCAGGTGAACCTGTCACGCCTCAGATCTGATTAAGACGGACAGGCACCCGATGCCTAAATGGCTGGGAGAACCAACTTACAACCTGCACCTACCATACATTTAACTATGATAACTATGAAGCTATGACAAGCTTATATGCACTGTAGTGATAAAAGACCGACATAGACAGGCCCAAAACTTATGTACAACACTTGGCCGTTGAGGCCACAATTGTTAAGAGACAAGACACAACCAAACTTTATGCATTAGTCTACAAAGCCTCTACAAGATAGACAACCTTAGTTTAGGTCGGGACAGGGCCCCGCCTTACCCTTAACTACTATACAGTAACAAAATAGATGCCAAAGACTCGGTTAAGCCCCGAATCAACTTGGAGCTCACCAATAGCAGCTGAGTGTCCTGTGCTCCTACTGGGGAGGTCTACTAGCTGGAGTACCTGTGGCTGCAGCATGAAATGCAGCGTCCCCCGAGAGGAACGTCAGTACGAAGAATGTACTGAATATGTAAGGCAATAACATATGTAAACAAGAGCTCAATCGAAATCAAGTATCTATATGTAAATGCATAGATCAGATTAAAAGACCACCCTTGTTGCTGTTGTGGAATCATGTGCATTATATTCTTTTCTGTGATTTTCTTTACATTGCAATCTCTGTAAAGCATGTGATACAAATAACCAACTGATCAGTGGTAAAAGAGGATGACCCATGCCAGACATTTTAACCCCTGGGATGCTGTCCTCAAATATATAAATTTGGGATCGACCTATGCTAGGCTTTTGCCCCTAGGCTGCCACCCTTATACAGAAATTGGGATCGACCCATGCTAGGCTTTTGCCCCTGGGCTGCCACCCTTACACATATACCGCTTCATATAGTTTCTTTAATCTTTGAGATTGTTACTTTAGTGGTCATAATTATTTTTGAGCATCAGAACTGTGGATCAGTAGTAGGAAACATGTGAATATGCACTTAGGGCAGTAACAATAACACAAGATGGAAATGTAACACTAATGAATTACATAAGAGCTCAAATGACACAATGGACCTCATTTGATTGACAGGAGGAATCACAAAGCTACTGCTGAAATTACCCTTTTCTCATACCAATACTTGGAAAAGTAAAGATGCACATATATTGAAGCAATTCGACACACTAAGGAGAGGGGAAATTTTGTTAGCTGTGTTTGGGATTGTGCGCTGCCACTATGTGTCTTTTACTTGAAAGAGCACGTAGGAAGCTCACTTGTTGGTAGTGACACAAGCAGAGTTCATGCCAAAGAATATAGAATCGAATAGCCTTACATACCTTGCTGTACCACTCGGATAGTACAACGAATCAACCTCCTTCCTTTCCGATTATTAATCTACAATGAAATAAGTAACACAACTAATATTAGTAGCTAACCAACAGATTGGGCTACTTGAACTTGGCAAACAGTAATCAGGCAGCAAACCCATACTTATCAAACCGATGGTATGAATTCCACCCCTTCTCCTTTAATAACGTCATATACAATACGACCTTCTAATAAGGTCCCCTGAAACTCCTCGGGCTTTATAACATATGCAAAACAGTATACAAAGGGGTTGTAGGCAGCAAGCTCATCCAACGCCCACTTAGATGGTGCGTTACTGCACCCTTTACCGTTTTATCCTTTAACAAGTTCTCATGACTTCTGCACATGCCTCCTTATGTTACTATACACAAATCAGTCTCTAAACATCAGAATGTGGCAGTAGCAATATGAACTCACAGTTTCCGATCACTGTCCCTTGAGCATCCAACTAACATTACATTTAAAATGCTCAAATGAGCTAACAATTGAGTTAAAGGGGACTCCCCTCCATGGCTGTCCCAACATGCACAATCAACCAGAACATTCTCCAATCTCACACCATGTAAAAGGAACAATTCTCAGCTCATTAACACATACCAAATCCCCTAACCAATTCAAGCACAAAAGAGGGATGAAAATTTCAGTAACTCACCTTGTTGGACAACAACCTCACTTGTTAACTTCAAGGTTTAGGTTGTCTTTTCCAAATTATCTTAAGGTGAAATCAGTTTCTCTTCTTGAATTTCTTAAGATGGGAGATGTTACACCAACTTGTACTTGAAAAATAAAGGGTTTTCTCATATTTTTAATGGACACTTGCAGGCCAGCACTTTGGAGCTTCTAGGGTTTCTTTTTGGGAGTAAATTGTTGTAGAACAAGTGAGAGATATATGAAATGAATTTCATTCTCTTAAGGGTCCTTTATGGACGTTTTTACATTAAGAAATATGTAGAAACATCTAGTCCCTCACTTTAAGTAAGCAGGTACATCACTCCCTTAATCTCTGCCACAAGTTCTTTAAGTAGCTGCATCACCTAGTTGCCCTTTTCTTTTAAAATGCAGTCCACATATTTTCTAAGTAGGTGCATCACCTACTTACCACTTATTTAAGTAGGTCAGCAGTTAATCTACCATTAAGAACCTATGTCATCCTTTCTACGTAAGCTACACATGTACGTAAGTAACTTAATTACGTATGACATCCGAATCAGTAGCTTAAGCAAGTAGGTTGATTACTATGACAAATTATACTTTACTTACTCTATTTAGCCTCAAACCTCTTTCGAATATTGTCAAACCTATTTCAAACCCTCACTACTCACATAGAACTAGTATATGCAAAATATGGGACGTTACAGAACCAATAATAGGTTGTATAAGTAATGCTTCACGGGGAAGAAACAAAGTTCATTAGTGGTGTAAAGTATGCGTTTACCATTGCCGGGGGACTGTATGAAAGCAGGTGAACTAATAAATATATATTTGCATTAATAAACATATTTATCTCATAAAATTAGCTATTAAATAAATAATAAAAATTAAACTAATATAAACTTCAACTTGCGTTATTACAAGTCATATGAACTTTTCTTCATTTAAAATACTAAAATATTAAGAAATATTAATAAGTAAAACATAAGGGCAATGTTTATATAGTAATAACTATTTTGAAGGAAACTTCCTGAGAGTCTAAATCACATAAGTAACATTGATAAATAAAGTCATTCTTTTGTCTTGAGCATCAAAAACAAATCGTCACAATTCTCTAAATTTTGGAAAAATATATTCATAAGTATATATCTACATCACAAGAGAAATTATTAACAAAAATCAAATGAATTTAGATTACATCATGTTAACTTCATATATTGGAACATTACATACTAATGTATATATAAAGCAAAAAGTCAATTATTATATCATAAAAATTATATTATTTTCCTCAACTACCCGAGGTTATGGAATAAACCCTCTTAGGATAGAACGACTTACTTTATCAGAATAGTGGTACCTCATATTCTGCTAAACTTTGAACTCACTCAACGACAATAAGTGACACAAAAAAATTTAAAATGCAACAAGAAGAAGAAAAGTAGAAGATTAGAAAAAAATGTGGTTGAAAATTGAGAAGAAGACCATCTATTTATAGTAAAAAAAAAAAGGGGGTAGTATGAAAAAATATTTTTTGTGTCTTATCTAAAAAATCATGACCTTTCCGAGAAGTCACAACACTTTGGAAAAGTCACAACTTTTTGAAAAAGTCACAACTCTTGTGAAAAGTCACAACTTATTGAAAAAGTCACAACTCTTTGGAAAAGTCAAAACTCATAGAAAAATCACTACCCTTTGAAAAAATTCACAACTTATCGGAAAAGTCACAAGTCATCGAAAAAGTCACAACCTAAGTTATGGATATTATAGTAATTTAACATTCAAGTTAGGAGTTCATGTTTTTAAGGTAATATATATATATATATATATATATATATATATATATATATATATATATATATATATATATATATATATATATGAAATGGTTGGACCTCAGGTCAATTCAATAGTACATGTTGTAGCTGACTTTAGCTCCATCTTAGTTAACTTTCGCTTTCGAGTACGTTTTGGACCTCCTTTTCTATGGAAAAGGGTGGTGCCAAAGGATCGATAATTCCTCCATTGTAATGTCGTTTGGGTCTATTTCTCAAACATGGAACATCATTTTCAAAATAATATGAATCAAAATTAAAAGTTTCTCTTTCCAGATATGCTTCACGCATTGCTCCCTCTATTCTCCATCTATTTTTATGGTCCATTTACTTTTGCCAATAATCCTGTAAAGTATGACCTTTAGATGATTTTTATTAAATTCAAACAGAAAATAAAAATAATTATAAGTCCTCACCTCTCAAATGGATACATCCATCTACCTTGAACATGACCTCCAAGTCGTGCCTCTTGCACAAGATGAATTGGGAGATGTTCCATTACATTGAAAAATCCAGGAGGAAATATTTCTGCAAATTTGTTTAAAGCTAGGCAAATGTTACTCTCCATGTAATTTAGGTTCGCTACCCTCAATGTGCTAGAACACAACTCTTTGAAAAAAGGCTTATTTCCGTGATGGGTTTCCATATTCTATCATGTAAGGACTTGAATGCAATAGGCATCAAAGATTCCATGAAAACATGACAATCATTTCTTTTCATAGACATCAACTTTCCTTCTTTCATATCGACACATCTAGATAAGTTTGAAGCATATCCATCAGGCATCTTCAAATTTTTTGACCCAATCACAAATCTCTCTCTTCTCATCCAAAGTGAATGTGTAACTAGCCTTGGGCTTCTGAATCTTGTTGTTAAGGTATGTCAAGTACAACTCACTTCGTCTGCAGTATTCTTTTAAGTCCATCCTAGCCTTCAAATTATCTTTTGTCTTGTTATTCGTATCCATCACAATATTAAATATGTTGTCAAAAGAGTTATTTTCAATATGCATGACATCCAAATTATGGCGAAGAAGGTTATGCTTCCAATAGGGTAACTCCCAAAATATGCTCTGGTTTGTCCAAATATGTGTAACACCAATACACCATAACTAGGTATCTTACATGGTGGAGAATTTGTTACCTTAGATAAATCCCTAACTCTATGCCACATTTCTTCAGACGATAAAGTTGTAGGTGGCTCTTTAAAATCAGTTTGCTTCTTCATAAATGCACTAGTATTTCTCCTAAATTCATGATCCTTTGGAAAGAATCGACAGTGACAATTGAACCATGAGTTCTTACCTCCATGTTTTAATGTGAATGCTTTAGTGTCTTCCATACAACATGGGCAAGCTAACTTACCAACAGTTGACCACCCAGACAACATTCCATAAGCAGGAAAGTCACTTATAGTTCACATCAAAGCAGCACACAATATGAGGTTTTGTTTATGGAATACAACATATGTTTCCACACCTTGATTCCATAACAATTTTTAACTCATCAATCAAAGGTTGCATGTATATGTCAATCAAACTTTTTGGATTGTTTGGACCTGGAATAATGAAAGTTAGATGCATTTATGGACTTGTCATACATAACTCGGGGTGAAGATTATATGGCGCAACAAATACTGGCCAACATGAATATGGGTGCCGCAGAGACTGCAAATGGAGTGAATCCATCAGAACATAATCCCAACCTAAAGTTTCTAGGTTCATTAGCAAAGTCAAGAAACACTCTATAAAAATGCTTTCATGCTTCTCCATCTGATGGATGCCATAGAACACCAGGTGGCCTTTTATGTTCATAATGCCATCTCATATGAGGAGCAGAGCTCATTGATGTATACAACCTCTTTAACCTAGGTATAAGGGGTAAGTAATGCATTGCCTTCACTGGAACATTCTTCTTTTTGACATTTGTGACTTCCTTATAAATCCCATGATCCATTGGCAAAAATTGACAGTGACAATCGAACCATGAGTTCTTATCTCCATGTTTTAATCTGAATGATTTTGTGTCTTCCAACAACATGGGCAAGCCAACTTACTAGCAGTTGACCACCCAGACAACATTCCATAAGTAGGAAAATCATTTATAGTCCACATCAAAAAGCAGCACGCAATATGAAGTTTTTTTTATGGAATACATCATATGTTTTCACACCTTGATTCCATAACAATTTTAACTCATTGATCAAAGGTTGCATGTATATGTCAATCAAATTTTTTGGATTGGTTGGACCTGGAATAATGCAAGTTAGGAACAATTTAGACTAGTCATACATAACTCTGAGGCAAGATAATATGGTGTAACAAATACTGACCAACATGAATATTATGCTGCAGAGACCGCAAATGGAGTGAATCCATCAAAACATAATCCCAACATAATGTTTCTAGGTACACTAGCAAAGTCAGGAAACATTCGATCAAAATGCTTCCATGCTTCTCCATCTGTTGGATGACATAGAAAACCAGGTGACCTTTTATGTTCATAATGCCATCTCATACGAGGAGCATTGCTCATTGATGCATACAACCTCTTTAACCTAGGTATAAGGGGTAAGTAATGCATTGCCTTCACTGGAACATTCTTCTTTTTGACATTTGTGACTTCCTTATAAATCCCATGATCCATTGGCAAAAATTGACAGTGACAATCGAACCATGAGTTCTTATCTCCATGTTTTAATCTGAATGATTTTGTGTCTTCCAACAACATGGGCAAGCCAACTTACTAGCAGTTGACCACCCAGACAACATTCCATAAGTAGGAAAATCATTTATAGTCCACATCAAAAAGCAACATGCAATATGAAGTTTTTTTTATGGAATACATCATATGTTTTCACACCTTGATTCCACAACAATTTTAACTCATTGATCAAAGGTTGCATGTATATGTCAATCAAAATTTTAGGATTGGTTGGACCTGGAATAATGCAAGTTAGGAACAATTTAGACTAGTCATACATAACTCCGAGGCAAGATTATATGGTGTAACAAATACTGACCAACATGAATATTATGCTGCAGAGACCGCAAATGGAGTGAATCCATCAAAACATAATCCCAACATAATGTTTCTAGGTACACTAGCAAAGTCAGGAAACATTCGATCAAAATGCTTCCATGCTTCTCCATCTGTTGGATGACATAGAAAACCAGGTGACCTTTTATGTTCATAATGCCATCTCATATGAGGAGCATTGCTCATTGATGCATACAACCTCTTTAACCTAGGTATAAGGGGTAAGTAATGCATTGCCTTCACTGGAACATTCTTCTTTTTGACATTTGTGACTTCCTTATAACAAGGTTGATTACAAAATTTGCAATTTTCTAAGGCTGCATCATCTTTATAAAATAACATGCAACCTTTTTCACAACAGTCAATCCTTTTTTATGAAAGTCCTAACTTAGAAACCATCTTCTTTGTCATGTAGAAATCTATAGGTAAGTCAATTTACTTGGATTAAGCTCATTCATAAGCCTAATGATAGAATTCATCCCCGCAATCTAACAGCAACAGACAACTTAGAATGCATTGAACCTTCATATAATGGTCGATTAGCTTCAGTTAATTATTCATAGAAGCGCTTAGCCTAATCATTTGGTTTCGATTGAACCCCTGGGAACACCCCAAAAGCATCCCTCAACATTTCATTGAATCAAGAAGTTTCAACATTATTATTCTCTATAGGATTATCCACCATCAAACGCATTCTGAAAATCAACATTAGCTACATTGACGTCATTCTCTCCATGAACTTTCAACACATAATAATTATCTATAAATCCCTTCTTCAAAATATGAAATTCAACTTTATCTGGTTTCAATAACATGATACATTTGCATTTGGCACAAGGACACCTAATTGTGCCTTTTATAAGAAAATCAATTCTAGTTTTTGCCTTTGCAATAAATTCTTTAACCCAATTTATAAATTCCACCCTCAATCCTGCACGATTAGGATGAGTTCTATCATACATCCATTTACGATGTATAAATTCCATCTACATAAATAAAATAATTAAAAATTTAACCAAACAAACTAGCAACAGTTCAATCAAGAACACATCTATAAATAAAATCTTAAAAGTGGAGATTTTTCAACTACATAATATAACAAATTGTTCATATTTGGAATAAACTTGTTTAAGAAAATAAGAAAACACCACATATTATAGTACTTTTCAAGACATAATCTTGATAGTTAAGTACAGAGAGACGACAAGACAACAAAATATATACTCTGGATAAGCATAATCAGTACTTCATAAATTGAAAATAGAAAAAATTAAAGTTTGAACTCACCGGTTATGAAAAGAGAGATATAATCAAGAGTATAGAGGAGACGCCTTCAAAGTGGTCAAGAAAATTAAGTAACAATCCAATTCTGTAGAGAAAATTAAGCACACATTAAATCTAATTAGTTGATAGAAGAAAAAACAAATAGAAGGAGAAAACGGAAAAAGTGGAAAAAGGAAATGGAACTTGCTAAAGTTCAATCTAGTTATTTATTGGTTTGATTAGGCAAGGCATGATTAAGCAATTTCATGAACATTTAGTTTCCAGAAACTACTTCTAGAAGTTGATGAATTCTATTTTCAAAGCTCGACCCATTTACTGAAACAGATATGTTAAAGTCAAAAAAGTAAATATGCAATAAAGATATAAACTTTAACAATTCTATGTATATATATAGTACGTACGTCCTAACTACGAAGTGGTAGAGATGATCCATACAAACAAATTAACCCACACTTTCACTATCTCTTGCTTCTGGTCTGCCTTAATTTGTCACCATTATATCCTCCTGCTAATCCGCTGCTAGCTGCTCTCCTCCCTATTACTCACTCTCTCCTATCTAAACCTCGCATCACTTTAATTCTCCCACCTAAACCCCACTTAACTCCCCCTCACTCCCAATATTAGAATATCATAGTAGCTACTTAAATCCTCTTTAAGTATAAACTTTCCTCTGATAATGGTTTCTACAAATGGGATCTCTACTACCTCTATCCTTCTTTTTTCCTCTAAACAGGTACAATCATTGTCATCTTCTTTGTTGAAATCTATATACTTGCAATATTTTTCTTATTTGTTGGGATCTGCTTAAAGTTGTGATCATTAACAATTTTTTGGTCTATTGAGGTGTTAATGCAAGTGGGGTTGAAAGGAAGAAGGGTAAATCTGTTGTAGGGAAAGAAATTCAACAATAAGGCTTCAAATAGCCAATTAGTAGCAAGGGAGAATCCTAATGATATTGCATTTGACCAGAAATCAAAAGTTGCTCTACATAGTATAGTTAATAAAGTAAAAATGAAATGAAGTTGAAGTTGTACACTTTAAAAACTGTATGTATACATATGGTACGTGCAACCTAACTAAGGATTGATGGAGCTGATACATACAATCAATTTAACTCATACTCTCTATCTCTCGCTTCTATTCTGCCAAAATTTGTCACCATTATATTCCTCTGTTAGCTGCTCTCCGCTCCAATATTCAGTCTCTCCTATATAACACTCTCACCACAACCTATATACATACATTCTCTGCTTCTAGAGTGTTTTCTTACCTCTATTGTTCTTGCAAGTTTTGCACTTCTCAAATCCAAACTAATGTTAAAAAACAAACGAGTAAAGACATAAAGACACCATTAAAGTTGTCCTGTATTTGCATAAAGACACCTTAACTTTCAAAGTATCATATCACCCCACAGAACTATTTAATATCGTTGTAAATGGGCCATTTTGACCCATTTCCTCATCTGGGTTGTTACCACACACATGAGGTGCGTCATTCAGTGTTTTCACTGCCATGGACCAATTTAAAAGTGTCACATGTCATTTTCTTTCTTTATTATTATTACTATTTAATCAATTTATGTCATCTTCCCCAATTTTAAACTCAAAATAGCTGTTGATAGCCCTAATTTTTTGATTTCGTGGTTTTTTCCATAGCAAGATCAACGTTGGTTGTCTCTGTTTGACGACTTCATCATCTTCCCCAAGAAAGTAAGGTAGGAATTCGTTTTATCTTTTAATTTCCATTATAAAACGTTAATTTGAAGTTTTTTATGGTTTAATTTCTTCTGAATTTTGTGATTAGATTTTGATTGAAAATGTCAAATGCAATGTTGAATCGTATTTGTAATGATGAGAATGATCCGATGTTGCGAGTGAAATTGCGATGCAAACATGGTGACTTACTATCAATGCAAACTTCATGATCGGAGAATAATCCAGCTCGAAGATTTTGGTCTTGTCCACGCTATCGTGTATGTTTCCTAATTCTTTTATGGAGATCTTTTGTTTATGTATTTTTCTTTAATTTGTTTTTTGCGTATTTTAGGAGGATGCGTGCAACTTCTTTAGATGGAGGGATCGTGAAGATGTTGATATACAATCCAAGTACGTAATTCCGAGATTAGCAAAGAGAATTAAGGAGTTGGAAGAAGTATTGGCATCTTATGAAAGTTGTGTTGAAAGTAACCAAGTCGTGATGAAGGAGAAAAAGAAGAGAAAATGTTGTAACTTGAAGCTAATTGTCTTGATCATTATTGTGTGTTTTCTATTTTTAAGTCTAACCAAGAATGTGAAGGATGGAAATTGTAGGTGTGTGCAACCAAAATTGCCATAGACATCTTTAGTTACTTTCAAATTTTTGAAGTCGTAGTGTGTGTAACTAGAAGCTAATTGTCTTGATCTTGCTAGTTGTAGGTGTGTATAACTTGAAGGATGGAAGTTGTTGAATGCTCAAGTTATTGCTGGTCTTTGTTGTCGAAATAGTTATGATTTGAACAAGTTGTTTATGTATTTGGTTCTCCTGTCTATATTATTGTGGCAACCATTTCAGAAACTTCAAAAATATGTTCAACTACAAATAAAAAGGCAACAACAAAACTGATCAACAAGTGGACTTCATTGCAACATAATCATTCAAATTTTGCTTGGTAACACACAAAGTTGAGTTTGATTCCAACCAAAAACAGCACCAAAATAGACATAATTAAATTTTGTTTGTCAAAATGAACAAGACAACTTCAAAATGCCCTACTTCCATGGCACATAAGTCTTTCTACTTGAAGTTGTTTGGCTTTGGCTGTTAGCAGTAGCAGCAGCTGCAGACCTAGTTTGGATAACCTTTTCAGCCCTCATTCTTTCTAGGTTGCTACTAGTAATAGTTGTCTTCCCCTTCCATTTGAATCCACGTACTGGTGTGTAGCCAATATCACCAGTAACAACATCAACCCTCTTTGTCACTCTAGTACCAGTATTGATGACTCTTCTACTTGGCAATCCAGGTTGCTTAGTCAAATAAATACACATTCAAATATAAGACATTTAGGCTTGCATTGACAATTGTAAACTTACATTGAGAGTTGTAAATCCATCTTTAGCTTGGTATATGCCAACACCTACCATTCTTGGCCTTTTAAAAGGTCTTGTTTGTCCTCCACTAGTGTCCTCTGTTCTACTGGTCTCTTCCCTCTTTCTAGGCCTCTTCCACTGTAGGTTGCTTCAGAACTAGTTTGACTATGTTGAGCCATTTCTCTTCCTCTACC
Source organism: Solanum okadae (assembly GCA_036553675.1). Taxonomy (NCBI): domain Eukaryota; kingdom Viridiplantae; phylum Streptophyta; class Magnoliopsida; order Solanales; family Solanaceae; genus Solanum; species Solanum okadae. Next base: position 31,800,551 of record CM071682.1, read on the forward strand.
TAGTCCTTCATTCACATTTCTTTCTTGAGGCATTCCTCTTCCTCTACCTGTTCCTGCTCCTCTACTTGTACCTCTACCTCTACCTATACCTCTCCCTCTACCATTTACAGTTTGTACTTTGAAACCAAAATATTAAAGCATATCTATTTTGTCTAAAACTGATATAATAATTAGATATATTACCTCTGTGTTTGTAGCAGTTCCATGTGATTGAGTTGGAACACCTATAAAACTTGAAACTCTTCTTGTGCATCTTTTTCTACCACTTTCATTATTTGTGGTGGCCTGTGAAGAATCTCTATGTGGTTGAGTTGAACTACTAGCCCTTGTTATGCCTCCTGCTGCTCTTCATGTGCCTCTTCCTCTACCACTTTCAGTAGCCTGTATATTAATATATCAATACATGTACATATAACTTACATTTGAAAGTAACAAATAAAAGTACCTCTGTCTAAGAAGATGGTTCAGCTGACTGACTTGGACCAGTACCTCTTGCCTGAGAAGATGGTTCAGTTGACTGACCTGGACTAGCTTGATTTCTTGTAGGACATCCTCTTTTATTGTGTCCTTGTGTACCACATTTACTACAAGTCATAACAACACCTCTTTTGCTAAGCTTTCCAGTTTTTCTGCTTTCATCTGCTTCCTTTCTTCTAATCTTACTTGGTCCTCCAGGCAACTTCTTGATCTTTGGTGGCTTTACAATTGGATTATTTGATGTTGGCCACATTTTCATGTTATTCATTGGCTGAATAAAATGGGCATATGTGCTGAGGTAGGTTTCCTTGCTATAACAACTAGCCACATAATGAATTGGTTCCAACTCCTTGTAACGAAAGGCAACAATACCATGAGGACAAGGAATGCCCCTAAGTTGCCAGGATCTGCAACTACAACTCCTACTAACAATGTCCACAGTATGTGTAAATCCATGGTGTTTAATCTCAAAACCTCTTTCTCCATTCCAAGTCAAGTTACATTGCAGACTTTTCAATATCTTCTTGCAAAATCTTTAAAGACATAGGAGATATATCAGTGATCCAAGTGTTTGAGAACTCTCTCAAATCACCAATTCTTTTCATCATCTTCACCCTTATCTCCTCAAGCATTGTGATGATTATTTTATACCTTGCAGGCAGTATTCAAGTATTAAAGCGTTCTGCCATATTGTTGTCTACAACATCACATTTGCTATAGTCTTGAAAATACTTCTTGTACCATGTATTCAAGTTGTACCATAAAAGATCATCCAAACATTCTTGTCCTAATTTCTTCATTGCCTGTATATTATCCTTCATCTTAGCTTCAAATGTGGATTTAGCAATCCTCCAAAACACTCTTCTTTTTCAACTCCTTTCCAGTTTTTACACCAATTTGCAAGAACATGTCTTGCACATTTTCTGTGTTCAACTAGTGGCAATACATTTTCAACAGCAATTTCTAGTCCCTAACAAACCAACATAACAGAAAAAGAATAATTAAAATGCAAAACTCAACAACAATAAAACAATAAGATCAGTAAGATTATTACCTTTTGCATATCAGTAATGATGGATAGTTGATGCCCTTCTCCAAGGTCAATATCATTCTTCACTAGTTCAAGAAACCATGTCCAGGTAAACTGATTCTGAACCTCAACAACTGCCTAAGCAATAGGCAGCATTTGGTTGTTTCCATCTCTATAAACTGCCACTAACAACTGGCCTTTACACACACCTTTGAGAAAACGCCCATAAAAACCAATCAACCTCCTAGCACCTCCAAAAAATGCTTTCTTTAAAGCATTGAAGCAAACATAAAATCTTTCAAAAAATTTCTGCCTAGTTTCATCTTCTTCTCCAACCTTCACTACACAAGTACTACCTAGATTACTCTTTAAAATTTCATCTTTATAATAAAAAATCTTACCATACTCCACAATGTTATCACCCATGATCTCTTGTAACTATCTAGTCCTAGCTCTTCTCACTGTTGTCCTACCAACATTAATATCCAACTCCTTTCTAATAGTGTCCTGCAACAACACAATGCTGATGTTTGGCTATTGAGTTATTCTTTCTTTGTATTTGGTGGCCAATAACTTTGAGTTGCAAAGATAGTTATGAGTTGATGTCAAACATTTATGGACAGGGTTGTATGTTTTAACAATTAAATCTCCACTAGTTCTATCCTTACTTGCACACAACAACCAAGGAGAAGTCTCTTTACAACATCTCACTCTAACTCTGTCAGGCTCATTCACATATTTTTCAATTTGAATATGTTCTTGGACTGCATATCTTGTCACTGCCACTCTAAATTCTTCAACAGTTCCAAAAACCAATCCTAATTCCCAACCAATCTTTTCAGACGTTGCAATAAACACAACTCTATTTGGGGTTTTCTTCCTCCTAACAGGTTAATGCACTACTTGATCAACCTCTTCACCATCTCCCCAACCTGTTTCATCATCTATTTCAAAGCTAGGAGATTCATCACTTAGATAGTAAGGTTCATCACCTCCTAGCTTTCCCTAATACCAATATTTGCCTCATCATACCCTATATCTGGACCTTTTTCATCATCATTAATCTGATCTGAAGTAGTACCTCTACTTCTCCTTTGTGACCTTTTGAAATGCCTCTTGGTTTTCCTTATATCTATATACTCTTGATGGACATCACTATCAACCTCAATATCTTCATTAGTATCCCCTTTCAGATCTTGGTTCATCTTCTACTTCATCATCAGTTGGATCATTATCTATTATAGGATCATATGAAGGTACAGAGGAAGGAGGAGGCACAGTAGAAGGAGAGGGTGGAGGCACAGTGGAAGAAGGAGGCATAGTAGAAGGAGATGATGGAGGCACAGTAGTAGACTGGTCTTTAAATGGAGTGCTAGAAGTTTCAGAAGGACCAATTGTAGGGATGGAAGGAAAAGTAGAAGTAGGAGGCTGATTATTAGGGTTAGAAGCCTCATTAAAAGATTCCTCACCTACCCCACTATCACTCACATTAAGGACAAACTCCGATTCAAGTAGGGCCTGATTAGCTTCACTAACCCCATGAAAAACATACACCTCCACTGTATCCCCATCATTTATCATATTGAAAAGGTCAAATATAACCTTATCATTATCAACAAGGACCAATAACCCATCCCACTTGATGAAAAAATCACAATCTACTGTATATCCTAGTTCCTTTATGTAGTCCCTTAACTCAAAATAAGACATCCTATCAACATCTACATCTAGGAATTCTGTCACATGCCCCCTAATATATTTAGGTGGGGGACCAAATTCTATTATCCCCCCCCCCCCCATGATACCATCTTAGAATTCTCAGAGTAAAAGTCATCATGAAAAAGCATGTAACAAAGACAAACAGAATTCAAACACACATTTCAAGAACAAACTCTAACAAGTTGTACACAACAAACATAATCACTAACAAACAACAGTAGCAGTAGCACTAACATTTAGCCCCATCACTAAATGAACCAAAGACCGTTTACAAATGTATAATGTACAAATTGACGTCTACAAATGTATAAGCCCCAGCACTAACATTTAGCCCTAACAGTAACAAAGAATGCATAAGAGACTAACAATACTAACATTTAGCCCCATCACTAACAAAACAAAAGCACTAACATTAGCAATCGATAATGTATAAATTGAAGTCTACAAATGTATAAGAGACAAATAATAAGATTCGAACTAAGTGGATAACATCAAACCCTAACCTAAAACACAATCACTAATAGTCGCACTAAGTCGATAACACAAAATCATAATCACTAACAGTCGCACTAAGTCGATAACACAACACCCTAACCCTAATAGTAACAACGAAAAACTCCAATATCCTATCAATGGCAACTATAGGAGGTCGATTCCAACACTTTTACACTATAATAATCCCTAAAATCATAATAATTGAAAAAAGAGAAGATCTTTATCATATGATGTAGAGCCCTAGCCTGTTAGACCTTCAATCTCCAAGAATCTTTACCAAGACACATCAACAATGAGATTATCTATAGCAACATGACGAGAAAACTTTTCTATTTCTTCAGATTTTAGGGAAAGTTGAGAAATAAGAAAAGAAAAGGAAAAACGACTTTCTTCAAAGAACAAGGTCGGATCGGGTTGAATTTATATCATAGGGAGTGAGCAACACGCGCAACTACATAGACGAGGGAATGGGTCAAAATGGCCCATTTACAAAGATATTAAATAGTTTTGTGGGGTGATAGGACACTTTGAAAGTTAAGGTGTCTTTATGCAAATACGGGACAACTTTGATGGTGTATTTATGTCTTCATGACAAATCATTTTCTTCCACTTTGATAACTACATTGACTACTCATTTTCTTCCAAAGCAGTACAAAACAAAGAATACAAGTTTAAGAATCTGAGAAACATAGGTCAAACAAAACCATATGAAAAGGGAGAGAAAAATGTACAAGTTAATGAGGTGATGCTACACGATTAATTAGTAATGAAGCAGGAACAACCATTAGAAAACAAATAGTAATAACAACCACTAAAGCTTCTTGATTGACATCTATATTCTTCCACTTGTGGTTATATTTGTGAACTTATTAAGTGATACAGTAATACTTACTAGCTATTTCACATATCAACAAATCTCTGTTTGTTGTTGAAATTCATTATTACTAGCACTTGGAGGGTCACATGAGTTCTTGCCTTATTTTTCTTATACTTCTTCCCTCAAGTCAAAATTCAAAAGCTTCTCCTCTGTTCTGTTTGTAAGTACCACAAATTTTAGAGGGTATAATCAAATAGACAGTAATTTTCAGATTGTCAAAATTCAAACGCTCACAATGCTACTTCATCACTATTGAGATGATTCTTTCTCAACATGCTAGCTACAAGGATTTGGACGACAAATATTTCACATAATTTCATTATATTCAAAGCTTTCTCAATATTTCTAGCTATTCCTGCTCACTTTCCACATAATGCATTAGGCATTCGAGCGAGTTATTCAACTATTTTCATACCAATAAAAGAAATCTAACTACAAAGAAACTATACATGAATTTAAAATTGCCATGATAAAATACTAATTGGTTGAAGATAATCAAATAAAAAAGAGATGAGGAAGAGCCAAGATGCGAACAATAGTCATTATGATCACACAACTTAAACACTAATATATAGAAGAAAAAAACAAGAACGCTTCAAAAATAATACGAAAAGGGAGGAGTCAAGAAGAGAAATTTCAGAACTCCCAGTGATCCGTGTTTGTAGAGATGACGAGGAGAATCTAGGTTTTTTTTTTCATCCCACCAGTGATGCTAAGAAGGATTTCTTTTTATCGTAGAGAAAGTCATGCTCAATTAAGGGAGGAATAATCAGTCCCATGTACATCAGAGTGATTTTTTAACAAAAATAATTCCACTGATGCCCTGATTTGAGCTTTAACACAAGCAGAAAATGAGAGACTACTGTTTTCTCTAGCGATCAGGTATCCTATAGTTGCTTTCTCAATATTGCTAGCTATTTCTAAAACCCTACCCACTCAAAAGGAAAGGAAAACTTCCGCAGTACTTCAATGAAATTGAACTTAAAACTCTACCCACTCAAAGGGAAAGGAGAAATTCTACGGTACTTCAATGGAAATGAAATTAAAACCCTACCCAGTCAAAAGGAAAGGAGAACTTCCACAGTACTTCAATGGAATTGAAATTAAAACCAAAGGAGAAAGTTTGCATACCTTTGCCAAATCTAAATCTAAAGATTACAACTAGAGAGAGACGAGATAATCTCTCTGAGAGAAACGCACGAGTAACCTCCCTTGGTGTAATCTCTCTGAGAGAAACACATGAGACTACTGTTTCAATCTCCCTTGGTGTAATCGTGACTTTTCTTTTCCTCTGAGAAAGATAGACTATTGTCTCAATAAAAATTATGCTAGACAAAAAATAAAATTAACTTTAAATAAAAAATCACTATAAAATGGTCGACTACAGTAGTCTCCATTTGATAATATTTTTGAAATTATTTTAATAAGTTTCCGACTACTGCAATCGATAACCAATAAATTATTTTATTGACTATATTTCGCAAAACTTTATGATTTCAGTAGTCAAAATCACGGTCGAGATAAAAAATAAAAAATAAAAAATAAAAATCTTAATTTGCCGATTACAGTAGTCGGAAAAATATCTAGAATACCGATTGCACATTTGTAGTCGGCAATTGTAGTCGAAAAATAGCTTGTTTCTAGTAGTGTTTGAGCATGCTAAATTAGAGGAGATGTACCTAATGAGTAAACCTATGATTCTTTATGCATACATGTGAATTCTTTTGTGAGTGCAAGAGTTGTGCTTTGATGCTTACTCCTTAATTTATATTTGATTCCTTGATTTTAATGGATTGACTATTTCTTCTTGTGAGGGAAGTTTCATGATAGATATTTAATGTTGTTAGCCTTCTTTGATGGAGTAGGTGAGCGCGTTTAATATGATTAGTTAGAGCCTGTCTTTGAAGTTAGGAGGTTAAAGGTTTGCTGTTTGTTGTAGACCTTGTATAATGATTGAGAAGTGCACTGGACGTTGTGAATTGTTGTAGGGCCTGATTATTCGTATCAATCAAAGTGATGGTATTCTTTGATTTGATTGATTGAGATGAGCTTTAATACTTAATCGAGTACGAGCAAAAGTTTAAGTGTGATGGAACAATGTGAGGCCAAAAAATTACATATTTAATCATTATTTTCCTCAAATTTTAATACGTTTAATTTTCTTTGAAGACTTGATTATTATGTTTATTTATAGGTCATAAGGAATAAGGTGTATGCCCACATGCCTCCACTCCACCCCTCTGTATAGATTTATTTTATCTTTTATTTCACCCGATATCTGAGTTTTAAAATGAGTGGTTTTCATAAATAAATAAATAAAATTTCATATTATAGCTTGATATTATTGTCGTTGGATTCACATGATTATCATGGTTCATGTGCTATTGAAGAGGCAAAAATATGTACCAAGTGTCAAGGGGTCTTATTAATGTGAACGGTTGCAAAAGTATACTACTTTTACTCTATATACAAAAATATGTTAAGAAAATTTGTATGATAGTATTAAATTGAGAATCCATCACTCTTGTAACAATCCCAAAACCTCATGAAGACTAGTCAATCAAAATTAAATTCAGGACCCTCTTTAATTATTTCTTCTATATATTCCTTCCTTTATTGTTATCCTTTTATAACTTTTTAATCTAAATAAAGTTTATTAGAATTTTTCCAAGCTGGAAAATCATTGGAAGTACTACACAAGACAATGTGATAAAAGAGTGTGCTGCAATGAGAAAAGCACGTGTAGTATGTGTAAAGTAGCAAGTTTCCATGAGTTCTCCTCATGCTTATAGTATATGCATTAAGGCCTTCTCATCAATGTCCTACACATCAAGTTTATCGACATATACACATATAGTGGCGTATACTGGATTTTTTAAAATGTGAATAGTGTTGGTCTATTATCGTAATTTGGACTTGAAACTAAAACGGTTCTAAGTCTTTACTTAGTGTCCCAAATTGATATTTATTTTTGTATTATTTTTAACCGATGTTAGCTTATTGTATATATACATACAATTTTTAAAAAAAATGTTATTAACACACATATATAAGAAATCTTTTTGTAAAGAGGATTCAGATGACACCTCTAGTTTCCACTTGTAGCAACCAAATTCCCAAAAAGAAGAAAACTACAAATATCTTATGATTCGAAAATCAAGTCAGAGACTATTACACGTCTCGATAAAAGCAAATATGCAAGAAATACTCCAACAAGTGGTAGAAATGAAGAGATGTTTTACAAATGACATTTGGTTTCCAAGCTATAAATAGAAGAATTCAATCATATCTTGCAACAACTTGACATAGCTTGAACGTTTAGAGGCTCATCTTTGCAAGCTAGGGTAAGTTCAAGAAACTCCTTTTCACTTCCAATATGGTTGTTATCATGAGTGCCAACAATAAGAAGGTATCACTTGGTTGCCCCGATAAGTTTATGGCTACGGAAGCTAAGTTGGGATCCACTATATGTATCAATAAAGAATGTGAAGCTGATGACGATGACGATGATGATGATGCATCAAAAATAGCACCAGCAGCATGATGTTGTTCCCATCTCAAAGAGAGATACATATAGATTATAAGAGTCCTATGGTATAAATTTTGAATAATGAATTGGGGTGGAGAAGCTAAGGAAGATATCAGTGCATGAGAGATATCTTAATATTTTCTACTTAATATATACTTATGTGTCACACTTTGTACATGCCACTAATAAATAATAATTGGAGTACTATATAATGGTAGGAGTGACAAATAGCTTCTCATATTTTATATTTTTATTTATATCATATGCTATCATGAACTCCATTTTACTTGTGCAAGAATCGACAGTTTAGGTACTAGTGGTGTGTGATTTAATTTCTAATTTCTGTTATTTTTGCAGATTACACGTATTGCTTAAGAGGTACTTCTTTCTGAATTTTCATATTCTGAGCATTAGCAAATTGTTATACTCAATTTGTTTATCTTATTTATTTATCTTGCACTAGTATTAATACATTATAACTTTAACTTTCCACGTGACATGTTTAAGATTAGAAGATTAAAATACATTTTGAGATATTCTATATATTTTTAATTTAAGACCACAATATTCAAAAAAATTCTTTAATTTTAATCTTTATGTTAAGTCAACACCAAAAACCAAATTGAAACAAAGTAGATAATATTTATTTTAAAATGTTTCAACTACATCAACTCAAGCCGTAGTCATCAGAGATTGGTAGGATTCTATGTAATTTTTTCTAATTTAGAAATTACAATCAATCAACATATATAGTTTCTACTCATTCTATTTTGACTTCTAAGGCTTTTTCCCACCAAACTGATCAGCCAAGGCTTTTCCCACCACCTAATTAGATGAGCTTTTAAGACGTTTCTAAGTTAAATTACTATCTCTAAATGGCAGAACTAACAAATTAAAATCGAGTTTTTTCTTCATAATAATAACTAAGATTCATCCAAAAAGGTAAGGAAGCCAAACTGATTTCGAATTAAAACATAAACAAAAACTAGGAATTTAGAGATGAAGGAGAATCGAACCTAGCTAGGGTTCTTGAGTTGGAATGAAGAGTAATTGACCATGTCAACTTTATTTTAGTAGATTGTGATCAATTGACTTAGTGGGACTAATTTGGAGCGACTACAACAAAAACACTGTTAATAGCAATAAATATACACAATAATAAAAAAGGCTAAATTATTTACTGACATTAGTTAATTGTCATTGAATCAAATTTCATTAAAGGCTTTAGGGACATTTACAAAGAGTTCTCATTTCCGCTTGCAAATGTTGCTTCAAGGATAGGATTTTGAGATGAGTTTATAAGATACAATTATTTTTCGCACAAAAAATCATATTGTTAAGTTGTTCAATGAAACATCTTAAAGAGCTAATTGTGTGTTTGATTGGAGCAGACAAGCACGTACTCCATTTCATTAGGTGTGTAATTAGTTTGAATTCAAAAGTCTTTTTATTAAGGATTGGAACCCTATTTCTATTTCACCTTTTTTGACCCAAGAAAATGTGAAACCTGGGCTTAGTAAACACATAGGGTCTCTTTGTATTTTTTAAAAAAAAAAAAAAAAAACTTTTTCTCTTTCATCCTCATTAATTCTCTGTGTATTCATTATATATCAAACATGCCAAATAGGCCCAAAATTTTATTTTAAAAAATGCAACAGATAAAAATAGTTTGACTATTCTCATCTTCTTCTCAAATTTTTGGTGTGCAAATCCATGGAGCTCAGTCGCTTCCAACTACGGGAGCTTAAAGGTAAGCTCCTATATGGAATTGATTTTGATATTGAAAGAGGGACAACACAATACTGGGATGAACTAGATCAGGATTTAGCCAACAAAGAAAAGTTTACTTAACTGCAGCTCCACATAGAATGTCCATTCCCAGATTCATGGTTAAATCGTGCACTCTCCACTGGCCTATTCGAAACGTTTGGGTTCAATTCTACAACAATCCCCCGTGTCAATACTCTGATAGGAGCGCGGAAAATATATAAAAAAAATATTGAAATAAATGGACTGCAATTCAATGTGGAATGATTTTTCTTGGATTGCCGGCAGCTTCAAGAGCTGCTGGAAGTGGTTTTATACCATCTGATGTGCTTGTTTCTCAGGTTCTACCAGCAATTAGTGGTTCACCAAAGTATGGGGGTGTTACGCTTTGGTCTAAGTTTTATGATAATGGTTATAGCTCTGCTATAAAGCCTAGAGTCTGAGATATATATATATGTGCCCATATAGTTGGTTATGTTGTATTATGATGAATTATGTGATGATCACATAAAGTATAGTGAGTAATGAGGATTTCAAAGTTCTAGTTGTAATTTTTGTGTTCAATTACAATATAGTGTTATTACTTGTGTATAGGTGAGTCCGGAGCCAAAAGAGCAAAAAATTGAGCTAGATTTCCAAAAGGACAACAGAAATAGAGGATCAAACCAAAAGTACAACATTTGGATGAAAGGGTGGATGCCATTAAATCGGAGGTTGGAAGACTCATGCTGACATGAGCCTTACAACATTAAAAAAAAACGTTATCAGTTTTACAAATGTCAACATGAGCCTTCTAACATACGATTTAACGACATACATCCTTCCATCCAAAATGATGTCCTTTTGGTTTGATCCTCCATATTTTTGCCCTTTTGGAAATTTTGCTCAATTTTTTTGCCCTTTTAGCTACGAACTCGTGTATATGTGCCTCGACCTCAAGCTTTTTAGGACAAATCGGCAAGAAATTCATTTTGTAAGAATTGCATCGTGGGAGTGACTTCTGTGGCGAATAAGATGAGGGAAATGAGATTGAGATGGTTCAGACATGTGACGATAATGTAAAGGGATGCACAAGTAAGACGGTGCGAGAGATTGATTATAGCTAGTTTTAGGGAAGATAGTCATGACATGACACATCTTCAGCTTACTAAGGACTTGACCCTAGATATATAGAAAGATTAAGGATTAGGACAGAAGGGTAGTAGATAGCCAATCTTTTCATGCTTTCAAGTAGGAAAGGCTGGGCTCATGTTCCTATTCTAATCTCCATCTTATTTAGTAGTATTAGTAAGTAGCCGCATTGTATCTTCCTATTTTGTTATTATCTTTTTCCTTTCCACCTTGTTTTGATTATACTTCTTTGGAGTCAATTGTCTATCAAAAACAACATTTCTATCCCCACAAATTTACTAGGTTCGATTGAACCCACATATAGGATACTAGCTCCATCCCTACCCAACGACATAGGGCTCAGTTGTAGCCTCTTTACGGATTCAGTATTTGAAGCCCCCATTGCAGTAGCCGGGGTTGTCACACTTACTGAAGTGACAGTAGAACCCTTGTCGATGGGTAGCCCTTGATATTTCTCCCATCATTCATGAGTTAGGACGTACTATAGAAACAAGAAATTTTTCCTAATTTAACCACTCGCGAATGATCATTAAAAAGGAATTCTCAGTCAATATAATAGGAATTAGACCTAACACGATTTCAAATAGAAAAACTTCATTCATTTTTCTTTGTCTAAAAGGAGAAAAAAAGAGATTGAGCTGCCAATAGTCTGTAGTCATATTTGATTTTTTTTTTTTGTTTTAATACCATAAAACAATTTTTTTTTGTTTAATAGTATGACCGCTTTTTTTGGGCTGAAGGAATGTTGGAGAATAAAGATCTCAAGCTCACTCAAGAATAAAATATTGGAAAAGAAAGAAGTAACTAGCAGGCACGTTGAAGAGGAAATATGTCACGACCCAAAGAGAGTCATGAGTGACACCCACACTTAACCTTCTAGGTGGGCGAACCAATGAATTTAAGCTCCAAATTATATTAATTGTTCAACTTAATTACGATATAAAACCATAATGCAAAAGCTCAAATCTTATTAATGTAAGAAACAAAATCCACTAGAGTCTAATACATTTATATTTCCAAAACCTGAAAGTCATCTCATCAAGGATATCTATTCTCCAAATACTAAGTCTAAGATTATCAACGATACCAAAATAAATAAACAAAATAGTTTGTGACCAGAAACTAAGGACATCATGCCATAAACGAGAGAATCCTATCACGACCCAAAGTAGACCCTAGGCGTAACATGGCATATAAAACCCCGAGAGGCCCTACACAAGCCACTTAGCATACATCATACAAGATAATAGAAGTAAAGAGTTTAAAAGTAGCATTTCATATCAATGGGTTTGACAAAAATTGAAGTCTAAACATAAGTCTCAAAGCCATCTATTACATCATAAGGAAAGAGATTGGGACGTAACCCATACATCACAGACAAAGTCTGAAAATGAAAATAACATGAAAGGGATAAAAGAATCTCGGCCCTCGGATCATGAGGACTCACCATTCTTCAAAGCTTAAACGAATCAACTAGCCATGAATATACGGGGAATATGAGCATCAGACCCTACATTAGTGAAACAATGTAGGCACAAGTATGCATTAGTACATGAAATGTACCAAGTATAATAGCAATGCATATGAGTTATGAAATCATGCTAGAAGGACTTTATATGACATGCAATGACCAAACTAAATCATAAAATACATGTTAGAAAACATAAGTCATAATCATGGTCAATGCAAGCTAAACATCTTATAAAACACTTGTTAGATACTTAAGAAAGTAACCTTATAAGTTCATTATTGTGGGAAGTTTTCCTTTAACAGACATATACCATGTGAGCTATAACATGGAATCTGGTGTCTATCTCACACCAAAAAGATATGTCCTTACTTTTCAAGGTCAGAACCATAAACTTGAGTTAAAGTGGATACACTAGCTAATGTCTATCTAAGTCAAACCTATGGTGACACATAGTTATGGGACATGGGTAACTGCCTCTTGTCCACTCGGTGCTAAGAATAAATCCCATGGAATAATCATTAATCTGAAATTGTCTTATTATCCATGGAAATGCACAATTAGTAACCAATCCAAGCTAAAGTTCACTTAGAATAGCTCCTTAATCTTGATTCAACTTAGGTGAGAGAACCTTTCAATCTTATGAATCATTTTTGTGATAAAACCCTTTCACAACAACACAACAACATCGATGCTTTGCTCTCACAGCAAACTTAAAGAATTTATCAATTTCATAAAGAAAACATGCATATCTTCATAATTTTATCTTTCATAGTTGATAAGCTTCATCATAGAATCATAGTCATAGTTCATGCATAGGTTCATGTAAAATAAACTTAAAAACATGTAATTACTTCCATTGATGCATATAAAGATAGAAAACAATCAATTGGATCATAATTGAAAAGAATCCATGAGATTGAATAAACCCTAAATTCAATTGGAGATTCTAACTTGTAAAAATTGGATAATTAAAGAACCCTATGGAAGAAAGGACTCCAAAAAATGATCAAAATTTCACTTCTTTTCGGAACTTTTCAAAAAATGATCAAAATTTCAATTTTTCCTTGTAAATATCCGAAAACAAAGAAAAATACATAAAAATACAATTAACACCTCAAAAAAAATTCGACTTACACCAATGACTTTAGAATATTGAAACGAAAAAATGATCAAAATTTCACTTCTTTTCGTAACTGTACGAAAAATGATCAAAATTTTAATTTTTCCTCATAAATGTCCAAAAATAAAGAAAAATACAAAAAAACACCTCAAAAAGATTTCAACTTGCACCAATGGCTTTCGAATATCGAAATGAAAAAATAATCAAAATTTCACTTCTTTTCGTAACTGTCCAAAAAATTATCAAAATTTCAATTTTTCCTTGTATATGTCCGAAAAATAAAGAAAAATACATAAAAAAAATACAAAAAATACCTCAATTTTTTTTTGACTTATACTAATGACCTCAGAATATTGAAACGAAAAAATGATCAAAATTTCTCTTCTTTTTATAACTGTTCGAAAAAATGATCAAAATTTCAATCTTTCCTTGTTAATGTCTAAGAAACAAAGAAAAATACAAAAAAACACCTTAAAAAAATTTCAACTTGCACCAATAACTCTAGAATATCGAAACAAAAAGATGATCGAAATTTCACTTCTTTTTCATAACTGTCCAAAAAGTGATCAAAATTTCAATTTTTCCTCGTAAATGTCTGAATAAAAATACACAAAAATACCTAAAAAGAATTCACTTGGACCAATGACCTTAGAATATCAAAACGAAAAAAATGATCAAAATTTCACTTCTTTTCGTAACTATTCAAAAAATGATCCAAATTTCATATTTTCCTTGTAAATGTCCGAAAAACAAAGAAAAATAAATAACATTACAAAAAAAAACCTCAATTTTTTTTGACTCGCACCAATGACTATCGAAACGAAAAATGATCAAAATTTCACTTCTTTTCATAACTGTCCCAAAAATGATCAAACTTTAAATTTTTCCTCGTAAATGTATGAAAAACAAAGAAAATTACATAAAAAAAATACAAAAAATAAATCAATTTTTTTTTACTTGCACCAATGACCTTAGAATATCAAAAAGTAAAAATGATCAAAATTTCACTTTTTTTCGTAACTGTGTAAAAAAGTATCAAAATTTCAATTTTCCCTCGTAAATGTCTGAAAAACAAAGAAAAATACATAAAAAATACAAAAAAATACCTCAAAAAAATTTCGACTTTCACCAATGACTTTAGAATATCGAAACGGAAAAATGATAAAAATTTCACTTCTTTTTGTAACTGTTCGAAAAATGATCAAAATTTCAATCTTTCCTCGTAAATGTCCAAAAAACAAAAAAAAAAAACATAAACAAAATACAAAAAAACACCTCAAGAAGTTTTCGACATGCACCAATAACCTTAGACTATCGAAATAAAAAATTGATTAAAATTTCACTTTTTTTTCATAACTGTCTGAAAAATGATCCAATTTTCAATTTTTCCTTGTAAATGTCCAAAAAACAAAGAAAAATACAGAAAAAAAAAACAAAAAAAAACCTCAAAAAGATTTGGACTTGCACCAATGACCTTACAATATTGAAACGAAAAAATAATCAAAATTTCAGTTCTTTTCGTATAGTCTGATAAATGATCAAAAATTCAATTTTTCCTTGTAAATGTCCGAAAACAAAAAAAAAATAAGGATACAAAAATACCTCAAAAAAATTTCGACTTGGACCAATGACTTTAGAATATCGAAACGAAAAAATGATCAAAATTTCACTTCTTTTCGTAATTGTCCGAAAAATGATCAAAATTTTAATTATTCCTCGTAAATGTCCGAAAAACAAAGAAAAACACATAAATATACAAAAAAACACCTTAAAAACTTTTTGACTATCACCAATGACCTTAGAATATTTAAAGGAAAAAATGATCAAAATTTCACTTCTTTTCATAACTGTCTGAAAAATTATCTAAATTTCAACTTTTCCTCGTAAATGTCCAAAAAATAAAGAAAAATACATTAAAAAAAATATAAAAAACACCTCAATTTTTTTTTGACTTGCACCATTGACTTTAGTATATCTAAACGAAAAATGATCAAAATTTTAGTTCTTTTCGTAACTGTTAGAAAAATGATCAAAATTTCCATTTTTCCTCGTAAATGTTCAAAAAAAAAAGAAAAATACATAACACACCTCAAATTTTTTTTGACTTGCACCAATGACCTTAGAATATCAAAACTAAAAAATAATTAAAATTTCACTACTTTTCGTAACTGTCCGAAAAATGATCAAAATTTCAATTTTTCCTCGTAAATGTCCAAAAAACAAAGAAAAATACAAATACACCTGAAAAAATTTCGACTTGCACCAATGACCTTAAAATATCGAAACGAAAAAATGATCAAAATTTCACTTATTTTCATAACTGTCCAAAAAATGATCAAAATTTCAATTTTACCTCAGAAATGTCCAAAAAACAAATAAAAATACATAAAAAAATACTTAAAAAATACCTCAAATTTTTTTTGACTTGTACCAATGAACGGCTCAAAGTCGGCAAAAGTCCTATACCGATGTGAGGAGAAGGGATATAGAGTTTGTGGTTAACGATTGAGTTTACTTGAAAATCTCACCCATGAAGGGTGTGATGATGTTTGGTAAGAAAGGGAAGCTTAGTCCTCGGTATGTAGGCCCATATCAGGTTTTGAGACGTACTGGTAAGATTGATTATGAGTTAGAATTGCCAAATGAGTTGACAACAATGCATCATATTTTCCATGTCTCTATGCTTAAGAAGTGTGTTGGAGATCCGACCTCCATAGTTCCCCCAGAAGAGTTGGGAGTTGATGAAAGCCTTTCTTATGAAGAAGTTCCAGTTGAGGTTTTGGACCGGCATGTTAAGAAGTTGAGAAACAAGGAAATAGCTTTCGTAAAAGTATTGTGGAGAAATCAGTTAGTTGAGGGTGCTACTTGGGAGGCCGAGGCCAATATGATGTACCGATATCCTCATCTCTTTCCTTCTACTCCTATTCTAGCTTGAGGTAATAAGTTCCTCTTGGTTTGTCCTTATTTTGGGAGTCATGTGTTTTATGTGTTTTCATGATTTCCTTATGTGATGCATGTTCATGAAAACTTGTGTTTTGAAAGAAAATTAGTTTACATGCTTGATTTTCCTCATGTTGTGGTGCATTGAGTATGAGTTGCCTATAAGACTTCATGAGATGAATTGATGAACATGCTTTAAATATGCTTTTTGAGAGGAAATTGCATATGAGCTCCATGAGATTGTGTTTAGCATGTTTTTAGCTTGGAGAAGTTAGTTCTTCCTACTTCCTTATGATGCATTTGAGTATGTTGAGCTTGGAGTTGATGTTTCCTCCTTATTTATGTGCATTGCATGCATAATGGGCTGATAGAGTTACTTTCACCCCTGTTATGATGTTTTGAGAACGTCGTAGATTGGAGTTGATAGTTCCTCTTTGGTTGCATGCATTGCATTGTTAGGTTGGGTTGTTAGTTCCTCTCTTACCCGTTTAGAACCAATTTGAATCTCATTTGAGGATGAATGATCCCAAGGGGGAGATATTGTAACACCCCATATTCGAAAAAAGGGAAAAGAATCATATTTCATCAGTTCCAAGTGCCATCCACGGTGGCCAACCACGGCTCGTGGGTTGGACCACGGACCATCGGTTGGTCCGTGAATTGGCCACTCAAAATTGTCTAGGCTATGGACCACGACTGGACCTACGAACCATAGGTGGGTCTATGCCCCGTGGTATGGGAACCGTAGGTCAGGACAAAAGTCTATGACCACCAACCACGGTCCACCAGGATGGGCCGTGGGTCAGACCATGGTCCGTTGACTGGGTCCGTTGGTTGGCAGGTCAATGACAGCTGATAGTTAACTGAGGGGTAGTTGAGTCTTTTCCTAATTAATTAGTTCCTATAGTATGTCGTTTTGCCTATATTTAGGACCCCTATATAAGCCTTTTACCCCAAAATTTCCCAACATAAATCATTCTCTCTAAACTCACCCAAAAGAAGAGCTCTCAAATAATTCTGTCTCTAGAACATGAAGAAGAAGAATGATTCAATTTAGGGTTTCAAGCTAAGGTCTCAATTTCTCCATTGAAGCGTAGCATTTGGATTCAAGGTATGATAGTTTTCATTCATGGATCCCTTTCATCCATGAAGTTCCCAAATTCCTCTATTTCAAAAGGTAGAATTCCCTAATTGAGTTAGGGTTTTCTTCAATTATCATGGGTTCTTTTCATTATTGATTTAAATGATTGAATTATGATCTCTTATGCATGAATTGATGAATTTCAATAATTTTATGATGATTTCCCCATAAACCCATGTAATCCCCATGTTTTCAACTGATAAATTATATGATGTAGGATTTTCATATCAAGGAAGAGTTTTATGAACTTAAGCATGTATTATAATCTTTACTTATATTTATGATGAAATCCATATCTAACCCATGTTTTCTAAGCATTGATGAATGAAAGTGGGTTTTGAACCTCAAGAGGTAAATTATGGACTTATACATTTTCTGATTAAATCTATGCAAATGTTTTAAAGGTGCTTTGAGAGTAAAGTACCAATGATGATGTTTTGTTGTGAAATGATATTCTCATAAACACATAATAGCATGATGTGAAAGGTTTTATCACATATAAGTGATTCTTAGGTTGAAAGGCCTTCTCACGTAATTGAATGAGAGAGTCAGAGCTATCCTAATGAACTAGCTTGGATTGGTTGTCCAAGGGCACCTTTCCATGATTAATGAAGTCAAGTAAGAAAAGTCTAATTCCTCACAATTAATAATGAACTAAGGTTACTTCAAGAAGTATCGCATATGAGTTCAAAGGATTTAAAGATGAAATTAGCTTGCATTGACCATGATTTATGACTTATGTTTTATAACTCTCTTATATCATGTTTAGCTTGGTCAATAGCATGTCATGAAATGAAATGTCCCTTTTTGCATGATTTAAATGTTTTATGCATGGCAATCATACTTGGTACATTGTTTTGTATTGACACATACTCTTACCTATATTTCCCCAAATGTAGGGTCTGATATTCAGGGTTCTCAGTTTCGTGGCTAGTGGGTGATTTGATTGATTCCCTAGTTTTGGTGAGTTCTCATGCTTCGAGGAAGGACTATATTGTTTACACTTTGTTTCATGTATTTTTTCTTTTGAACATGATTTTTGGGCTAGGCCCAATTTCATTCTATTGTATTAGATGGCTATGATGAGACGAGAATTTTAGACTTCCACTTTGCTTTATAAAATGTTTTGTACTTGGACTGTTGTTTTTCTCTTATTGTTCTATTTCTTATGTTATGAGAGCTAAGTGGCTTGTATGGAGTCCTTCGGGGTTTTATACGCCATGTTACATCTAGGGGGTACCCCTGGGTTATGACAACAATAGCTGTGAAGCTTTATGTGGGTATTATTCAGTTACTTTCTTTTGAGGTATGTTGTAGGCCCCTTGTTCAAGTGCCACTAGCACATGGATATTTCCAATAAGTTATTATGGTCGGAGCTTTACTTCTTGAGGAACAGAAGATGCTTAGAGTGTTTTGAGAATATCACCTCAAAGGTTTTTAGGGTAACTAGGGAGGATACCCACGAGTTTCTTAAAACATATCGTGAGCAGCAATATACATTGGGATTGAGGAGTGAAGATGAGCTCACTTTACCACGTATAAACTTGTTAGGTAAGATACGTAATTGTGGTCTTCTTACTTGGAGACTAGACCAGCTGGGTTACTTCTCATTACTTGGGTTAAGTTATTTTAGGCCTTTTTGGCAAGGTTCATTCAACAGAGCATTACAAATAGGATTTGTGATCATGTTTTGAGGTTAGAGTAGAACTCTATGACACTATTTGAGTATGTGACGAGATTTCACAATATCTCCCACCATGTTAATATGACATTGCCTATCGAGAAGGAGAAAGTTAAATATTTGTTCTATTTGTTGAGGCTCTGACTATGCATGGAGACCGAGTTGATGGTTTTAGTAGGAATTTTTGTTTGATATAGTTGACCATGCCTGTAATATCGAGCAACTCTGTCATGAACCCCATGGGTGAAGCAATAAGAGGGATCAGTAATAGGGTAGCTATAACAGATTTGATTCTAGGCCCATGGACTCATATTATAGGCTTTGCAAGTGGTTTTAGTAGGGTGTTTCTATTTAGCATATTCAAGCATCACTTCAGTCTTAAGAGGGTGGCCGATATAGTCAGGGTGATGCTTGTATGGGTAAAAGTTCAAGGGTTTGCAGGAAGGTGATTCAAGCCATGGTCACCACTATTTTGTGACCTAATATTCACAAGGTTTGAATGACTGTAGGGAGCTTAATTATTGGTAGAGAGACTATCCTATCTTTGGCATGATTGCACCTGCTCCACACCAGTTAGGTATGTTGCACATGTAGCACCTCTGGCTAGAGGTGGTGCCTAGGGTCAGGAATGGAGAGTCATTTATCAAAGAGCACGGGGTGGACCTTAGGGAGGCAGGTTTGGTGGTAGGTCTGATACTCAGAGTTGAAGCATACATACCCTTTTGTATATAGTTCCACCGAGGGAAGAGGCTGAGGAATTTGACATTGTTATCTTAGGTATGATTCTTTTATGTCATTAGTCTGCCTCTACTTTATTTTAATCAGACTCTAATTTTTTATATGTATTTGTGCATTATGCTTCCCTATTCAATATGAGTTATGTGCCTTTGGCAACACCTATGTATGTTTCAACCCCTATTGTTGAGTCCTTTGTAGTGGATTAGGTGTCTTGATCTTTTTTGGTGACTATAAAGGGGTGTGATACCTGGTCTTAGCTTATTGTACTTGATATGTTGGATTTCAATATTATCTTGGGCATGGACTAGTTACCCCCTACCATACAATCTTGAATTGTTTATCCAAAATTGTTACCTTAGCCATTCTTGCTACCCCTTTGGTGGTGCGGTAGGCCACTTATTGTTACACGCCTACTAGAGTTAAATCTTTTATCTAGGCTCGGAAGGTAGGGGCTAGCGGGTGTCTATCATACTTTGCTTATGGAAATATATGTGTATGAAGGTTCATTCGACTGATTCAATTCCTATTGTTTACGAGTTTGTGAATGTGTTTCGTACTTACTTACATGGCCTTCCCTAGACCGTGATATTGATTTTGTAGTTGACTTTGAGCTGGTCACTGATCCTTTTTCTATTCTTCCTGACCATATGGCTCTCGCAGAGCTCAAGAAGCTCAAAGTTCAACTACAAGATCTCATGGATTAGGGACTCATCCAACCCAGTGTGCCACCTTGGGTGCCCTAGTCTTGTTTGTGAAGAAGAAAGACGAATCGATGTTATATGTTTATTGACTTTACACAACTAAATAAGGTGAGGGTGAAGAGACATTATCATATACCTCATATTGATGATTTGTTTGACCAACTTTAGTGATTTGTTGTGTTTTCGTTGATTTATTTAAGTTTTGATTACCATCATTTGAGGATTAAGGCGCCGTACATCCCTAAGACTGTATTTAGGACTTGTTACAAACATTATGAGTTCCTAGGGATGTCTTTTTTGTTGACTAATGCTCGTGCTTCATTTATGGAATTGCTGAACTCTGTGTTTGGGCCATACCAAAATCTTTGTCATTGTTTTTATTAATGATGTTGTAGTATATACTAGGAGAGCCGAGAACATCATGAGCAACATTTGGGGATTGTTCTCCATACTTTATGAGATCAATGAATTTATAACAAGTTCTCAACATTCGTGTTTTGCTTGAGTCTTTGGCACTATGGGGGCACATGGTGCCTAAAGATTGCATTATGGTGGTTTGGTGAAGATTGAGGTTATTTTGGATTTGGCTTGGCCAACCGCTATTACTCTGATTCAGAGCTTCATCGGATTAACAATGTACTACACTAGATTGTAAAGGGTTTCTCAACTATTGCAGAACCTTTGACTCGGTTGACTCGTCTTGAAGTTCCATTTAAGTTGTATAGAGAGTGTGAGTTGAGCTATTAGAAGTTGAAAGAGTTTCTTCCCACCACTCTTCTAGCATTAGTTTGGGTTGTGTATTAATGTAGTGGGCCAATTTATATCTTATGCATAAGGCAACTTATAGTGCACGAGCAAATATATGTCACTACTAACCTAATGTTTGTGGTGGTAGTTTTAACTCATAAGATTTGGAGGAACAATTTATTTGGAGTTCGATGTTAGATCTATATGGACCACATGATGCTTAAGTATATTTTAAGCTAGAGGAATCTTAATTTGATGCAGCGCTGGTGGATTGAGATCCTGATGGACTACAACCTCTCTATTCTATAAATTCTAGGAAAGGCAAATGATGTAGCAGAAGCCCTCAGCTATAAGGTGCTGAGTATGGTTAGTCTAGCCTTTCTTTCTGTTATGGAGTGACCTTTTGCTTAAGACGTTAGTTTTTAGCCAATCGAATTCTTGGGCTTGATATAAAATTCTAGGCATGTATTGGACTATTTAGGAGTTCAATCTTCTACGTTAGAGAAAATTTGTAGATATCAGTTTGTGGATGAGGTGATTCTTGGTAGGTTACTTTGCATTCAAATGGTAATTTGATATTTACTGGTCGTATTTATGTTCTAAGAGTTAGGGAATTTATTCAGCTTATCCTTTTTGAGGCCCATGATTCCATAAATTTTATCTATCTAGGCACTACGAAGATGTATCGTAATTTGAGGTAGAATTACTAGTGGTGTGGGATGAGGAGTGATATGGTGGAATATGTGCCCAAAATGCTTGTCTTGAAAGTAGGTGAAGGGCGAGCATTCGAGGCCTAGTGGTGAGTTTCAAAAATTACCCATTCTAGAATGGAAGTGGCAGCGTATCATTATGGTATGTGGTATGGGACTGTCTCGAACATTTTGATATTTTGACAACATTATCAATGGTCAATTGACCATGTAAGCACATTTCATTCCCATTCAGTCTTCTTTCATCGCCGAGATGTTGGGTCGTACATAAATTCGAGAGGAGGTTGTCCTTCATAGCCACTATCAATCATTTTATACCAGGGCTCTCCATTAATTTCTATATTTTTCAGGACTTTTCAGCTTGTGTTGGGCACCTTTGTTGATCTTAGCACATCCTTTCACCCGCAGACTGTCGGAGCATACAGTTTTGGTTCGACAGGACATATTGTGGGCCTATGTTTTCTTATTTTGAAGGTCAGTGGAACTACTTTTTGGCTTTGGTAGAGTATCCCTACAACAACTTCAAGTCCAGTATTTATATGACCTTCTTTGAAGCCTTAAATGCTAGGCATTGTCACTCTCTTGTTGGTTCATTTGATTCTTGAGAGCCTAGGTCATGTGGTACTTATTTGCTTTAAGAGGAGTTAAACCATGTGTGGGTGATTAAGGATAAACTCAGGATAACTATGAGTAGGCACTAGAGTTAGTTTGATTGTAGGCATTGGCCATTGAGGTTTGTAGTTGGTAACTAAGTAATCTTCAAAGTGTCGTTTATGAAAGGCCTAATGAAATTTGGGAAGTAGGACAAGCATAGCCCTAAGTATATTGGGCCTTTTGAGATTTTGTGGACCGTTTCTCATTTCACTTATGAGTTAGCCCTACCCCTTACATTTTTAGCTATTCACCTAATTTATCATGTTTCTATGTTGTGCCTGTATGTTCCTTATGAGTCTCATGTGCTGCAGTATGATTCAGTTGAGTTGAATGATCTTTTTGTGAAGAGCCAGTGATATTTTTTCTAGAGATGAACAATGGTTGTATTCAAGAGACATTCATGTTATTAAAGTCTTTGGAGGCATCATTTAGTCGAGGAGGCTACCTGGGAGACAGAACACAAGTTGCGATAGTAGTTTTCCTGCTTGTTCAAGCATTCACGTACTTCTTCACTCTTATTTTCTTGGATAAAATTCGTTTATGTAATAGATATTGTAATGGCCCTCTATGTCATTTCTATGTGATTCCTTTTTTTCATCATTTAGAGTATAGTGAGCCCTTTTGGGTCTGAAAGTTTGGTCACTTGATTATTAGTTTGGATTATGCAAAAGTTTCTGTGTTTGGAGCTTCTAAATATCAAATGGTTGACTTTTGTCAAAATTTCAAAAAGATCGTCTTAAAATGTAATTATGATAGTTATGTTAGCTCCATAATGTCGAGTATGGTGTAGAAAGACCATTTGTGTTATCTCGATGCTTTGGGTAATATTCTGAGCCCCCTTATTATATTTGACTTAAAATGGAACTTGGATGTGAAATCCACTTTTGTTTAGTTGACCTCGCTTTAAGGTTTTAATGACTCCGTTGAGTTTGAATGTTGAATCTAGTGGGGTAGCATATTTTATTCGTATGCACAGGGTTCCGAAAGAATCCCGAGCATCCCATTGGAGATTTTGGCATTGACCAAAAAACTAGATCATGTGCATCACCTCATAAAGGAAGAAATTTCCCTTCATGTTCGCAAGCAATATGTTGCACTTGCAGAGGCCTAGGACTTTGAATTTTGTGATCAAGGGCCTTAGCCACATTCAAAAAGGGTAGGATGATTCTCATCCAAATCAGAGGCTCCATTACGTATTCACAAAGGGCTAGTTAAATGTCCTTCCATAATCGTGGGTCACTTTCCGCGTTTGCGATGAAGCTTTTTGTCTGGTCTTATAAAAAAAAGACCATAGGTGTTTCAACAAAGGTTCATAATTTTAATATTAGATATCATGAGGTAGGAAGCTCCAAATCGGGTATTCCAGTTGTGAATTGTCCATTATGTTTGGGACTATATGTTGGAGTGTTCGGGTATTATTAGGGACTTTTCACTTGAGGTAAATTCTTCCCTGAAGGGATTTCCCTACCTTTCTTTTGAGCTTAAATTGTGATTTTATTTCATGTGGTTAATACCCTAATTTTTGATCCCTAAATTGGGTCCCATTTTGCGATATATATTTGGGGAGCTTAAATAGACCTTTTGGCAGAGTCTATTCTAGGATTTCTACTGCAGGTCCCATATTTACATTTTCCCTCAAATTTTTGTCTGTCACTGAATAATGTGTTTTCGTGTCTAAATGAATCTATTGATGTTGTCCTCCTATTTTGATAGCGTGGAAACATTTGAAGGTCGTATGGAAGGGAAAAGCTCTTGAGTTGTGAATTTGGAGCATGTGTGGTCTGCTTTAAAGATAGGGTATGACTTCTAGACACTAAGCTTAAGCTTGCGAATAAAAATATATGTTCATTTATGAGAATATGGGTTTGGTAGATAGTTGATCATGCTTAGTTACTTACAATTTATGTTTTAGGCATATTTAAGCTATTTTATGATAGTCAACATGTTGTTTTCCTGTATTTTGATCATCCCTACCTTATGGAATGTGTTGACTTATATATGTATATTCTTGGAAGCTAGTTTTTCCTTAGTCTAGGTTTATACTAGTTCTAGCCTTAGACTTGCTAACTTTGGAGTTGATAAGTCTTAGTTTTACTCCGATATTATTTCGGATAGCTTCGCTCCCTAAAGACTGATAAAGTAGACTTGACTCTGATAGAATGAGTCTTAGTTTGGGTGATATTTCATCTCCTATTTTCTATCTGCCCTAAATCCCTTTTCTCTAGGGCCTTAGTGATTCAGGGTTGAGATATCGGGCATTGTTCGACGATTTTGGACTAGATAGTGATGGAGCTTTGAGTATGGTGTTTATTATCGTGGTATGGTAGTACTTCCACAGTTGTACTGTAGGGATGAATTGGCATCGTATTCTTCATCGCCCTTATGTTTTTGCATATTGAATGTCTAGTTATTGATCAACAACCTCAGTTCATGGTTCAGGCTCTTTTATCTATACGGAATTGATGCATATCAACTAGATCATATCGGTTCTTCTGGAGGCCTATTCGTACTTTGAGGTCCGGGTATGCACTTTTTCTCTTGGATGAGCTTATTTGATCTTTGTGAGGCTATATGTGGTTCAATGGTTTAGTTACACACTCTCTGGCTTTGGATGATCCTATTGGTTACTTGGGAAGCTATCAGTATTTTAAAGTCCAAGCTACGCATTCTCTAGCTTTCGACTCATCGGTTCTTGATCATAGTAGTTATAGTTATTCGTTGTACCGGTCAGGCATATTCAGGTTCGTTTGATTTTTTTAACTGAACATGGACACAAGTGTACATTATGGACTTATGGAGTTCTAGTTAGGTTTTAGTTTTCTAGTAACTTACTTCATTTCAGTTCTTTTCTACACTGTTGTGATTTCTTTAATATTTCTGCTCTTTGACCTCTATAGTATTTAATGGTCGCTTTTAATATTGCCTTTACATTTCTTGTTCACTAGGCTTATGATTCCTTCTGAGTGTCTATTATTTTGGTAATGATTCTACACTCTACATCTGTTTTGCGATACAGGTCTAAAGCATCATCTATCAATGTTGAGATCGATCCAACAATTGTCATATTCATAGGTGACGGTGAGAACATGGTGTTCTAATTTTACCTATCTCGATCTGTATTTTTTGACTAGTCTTTTATTTTTTTAGACATGTATATTGTTTTTGTCCACTTTTTGGACTTGTATCTTTTTCTAGTTGCTCTATATTTGTGACTTTCAGGTTCTGGGAATGATCTTTTTGTTTTATGTATATATGACTTGCCTCCACTTATCTCTTCTATTATTTATGTTAACCTACTTACTTGTTTAGATTCTATCCTTACACTCATTAGAGTACGTTCAAGTTATGGGTTTGTGTACATACTGGTGGGTTATAGTAGGTGCCATCATGTTATGATAAATCGTGTTGTAACATAAAGTCAACTAGGTTTGATAAATAAATAAAATCATAATCTAAAAAATTCCCTAACAAACTGAAAGTCATCGTACATAACTTCTAACTAAAACATATCTAATATAATGTCCAACAACTAAAATAAATAGAATATCTCAATGTTTGGAAGATGGACAAGGACTAGAAGATGATCCATTGTAACCTGAAAATAGAGTGTTCACCCTTGTATCAAAATCAGCACACTACTATAGCATCAATATCTCAAAGGAACCTATGTAACAGGTTTTGCACTAAATAAAAGAGGATTACAGAGTAGTATCATTACAAGTTACTATGTACTATTCAGTATCATAGGGAGACTCAAATTAGAAACATGTAAATGAACGTCAAATGGCAAGAAGAGTAGACTTTAGCATATAAATACTCACAAGCAACAAGGATAGTAACCACAAGATCACTTGTATCATACAACTGGCTCACTCAATCAATACTCAATGTATCAATATTTCAATAATTCATGAAATTTATGTGAATGCTTATCATTTTTGATGGAATATCACAAGTACTATGGAATGACATGAAAATTTAACTGAGTGTTGATAAAGTGTAGTGTAACACCCCGTATCCGAAACGGACCAAAAATGCAGATTTTGGAGAAGTTGCAGGTGCAACTTACGGTCACCATCCACGGACCGTAGGTCAGACCACGGCCCGTGCTGGTGGTCCGTGGTTCACCACTGCAACCCCTCCCCAAACTAGCTCAGAAAATTGGCTAAGTCTTGACTCACGGACAGACCCACGGTCCGTAGATCAGACCACGGTCCGTGGTCTGTGTCCGTAGATCAAGACCTCCTTAACCCAGCCTCTGACATGAACTACGGTTGACCAGCACAGACCGTCGTTCGATCCACGGTCCGTAGGTCTGACCGTAGATGAAGGTCAACAGCCAGTTAGGTGAAAATTATTGATAGGTCAACTTCAGATGGTCATAACTCTTAGCAAAAAATGAATTATGTGTCCCATAACCTATGGTTAAATAGATAATTGAATTATCTTTCCAACGCCACTGAGTTTGCTAAATTCCGACCTCCGAGTAAAAAGTTATGCCCGTTTTAGTGAAGCCCTGTCGGGCAGACTCGACCTACGGACCCAATCGACGATCCGTGGATTGATTGACGGACCGTAGGTCCATTCCGTCGATCACTCCGACAGCAGTTAATTCAGGGGTTTTTTGGTCTTTTCCTATTTCGTTTAACCCCTAAGATACGTCGTTTAAACCCTAAATAATGAGGTTTTAATCAGTTTAAACCTAGAAACATAACTAGAACTTACCTAAGTCAAATCATTAATCAAACTTGGAAGAATTAGAAGCAAGAAAGGAGAAAAAGGTCAA
Source organism: Solanum okadae (assembly GCA_036553675.1). Taxonomy (NCBI): domain Eukaryota; kingdom Viridiplantae; phylum Streptophyta; class Magnoliopsida; order Solanales; family Solanaceae; genus Solanum; species Solanum okadae. Next base: position 31,828,265 of record CM071682.1, read on the forward strand.
GAACCCTAGTTCAAGAACGCAGCGAGGTTTCTTCAGTTCCAGCCCCGAAATCGAAAGATTTCTCCGTGGAATTCGTCACCAGGTATGTGGGATTTCACTAGTGGGTTCCTTTCGCCCATTAGGTCCCTAGAATTCAGTCAGATTCTTGATTCCATGATTATGAACAGACCTAGGGTTTCTAGAATTACAACAGATCATCATGAATTAGTTATTTAAATGTTCCAAATCAGATTACCATGTTATTGCTCAGTTTCTTACATAAATTTCAGAACCCTAGCTATGTATTTCATTAGTTCTTGAATTACACATGCTAGGTCAGATATTTCAGTTATTCAGATATACATGCTCCAGTTTTATGCCACATTATCAGTATATTTTAGTATAAATCCTATTTTGAGTTTAAAACTGAGTTTTAGAGAAAGCTAAGATGAGTTTTGAGAAAGAGCTTCAAAAACATGATTAGTATGACAATTGAGTAGGCCATCAATGTATGAATAGTATGGTATCTAGATATACCATCAATGTTTATGCAGTATGACTTCCCAAGTCATCAATGATCATAGTATAATATGATGTTGAATTGTTTTCTAAAAAGAAGTTTTCAAGTATGAGTATCTACATGTCAGTATTTTGAACTATTCAGTATTCCAGTCATAATATATTCAATTATACATGCCTCAGTTTATGAATGCATCATTATCAGATTAATTGTTGCATTCTCAGTTTGCATGTTCAGTTTCGAGCTATCCAGTATTTACAGAAATTCAGTCATAACCAGTTAACCACTTAATTCATTGGGAGTAACATAATACCGAGTTGGACTAGGGTTTCAGCGTACCCATATAGTCCCAGAACTACGAGCCACGTAGGTGTAAGTCCCCTATGTGGGCAACATCAGTTTAGTGATCACGCCAGCATGCCTCTATACCTCTGGCAGGGTATATTGGGTCCTCTCGATGGGGCGTATACATCGGACTCCACATTTAGCTCATGTGGTTTTATGTCGGTTATTAGTAGCTCCCACAGTTCAGTCAGACTCTATTGCATTGACCATTTATCAGTATATTCAGTATTCAGTCTCAACATGTTATAAATTGGTCATTGCATCAGTTAGCTCAGTACTCAGTATATTCAGTATCTATATCATGTTCAGATTATATCATTGCTCAATATGCTTTGTTCAGTTATGTGTTATTTCAGCTTTACTCTATCCTGCATGCTCAGTACCTTTCAAGTACTGACGCATACGTGCGCTACATCTTCTCGTGATGTAGGTTCAGGTTCTCAGCATCCAGATCACGCTTAGATCGGTTCCCGATCTCCAGTTCAGCAGCATCAGTGGTGAGTCCTCATTCTTCGAGGACAATAGTCATGTCATCTTTCAGTATTTTAGTCCTTTAGTTTCAGTTTTGCTAGACTTAGCTGGGGCCTGTCCCAGCATTTCTAGTCAGTTAGAGGCTTATTTCAGACATAGTTAGATTCAGCTTAGTGTTTTGAGTTTGATATTTCTTTTGTATTAAACTCTCAGATTTGATATATTCAGCTATAGTATATGGGTATTCCCCATCTTTTCAGATTTATTTATGAATTAGCTTCCGCATCAGTTTATTATCTTTAGTATGCTCATGATCATGCCAGCAGGGTTAGCTTGGGATCACTTGTGGTCCTAGGTCCCGTGTCCGCGTCTCGGGGGTAGCTCGGGGCGTGACATATAGAGTCATTATGCTGATTTGTCCTAAGATGTTCTATTCAGTGCGTGGAGAAATGTGCCATGATACATATCTAAAAACATTTAGGTAATGTTTGTTCAATCTAATGCAAAGAAGATACATCAATGCGGTAAATCCCACAACAATTGTTAGTGCGGAATATTTAAATATTCTTGAACTCTAGTTATGTAAAGTCAAGATGCATGAAGAAGTCATCATGAAGCAGTGTCGATAGTTAAAATTTTAATGAAGCTGTTTCCACTCCAATGGAATAAGAGAGTCAGAGTCTTATATTTCAAGGTACTCTATTCAACCAGAAGGAAAAAAGATGTATAGTAAAAATATGATAGCATGCTATGGAATTTTTTATTTGGTTTCCTCTAAACATTGATGAAGATCGATTCTATTTAAATCATTATTTAAAAGTTGACTAAATCTTATCACTTTGTTCCGGTTCAAACTACCTGGAATTGAAAACATCAGTAAAGATTTATATCTAGGATATTGTGTAGGAAATATAGAAGGAGAATACTTTTTTAGAGAATGCTCAAGTTTGATATAGGGTACTTAAGGCCACTTGAGATGATTAGAATCATCAATTACATCTCTATTATACTAGTAAAATGTTAAACCAAAGATCTTGCATAAATAACTAGATACATGTATCACAAGTTACTAGATACATGTATTACAAACTCCTAAAAGGCTTCTTGAATGACTAAGAGACGATATTGAAAGACTAAGTATCAAGGTGTGAATGCATTAATTCCAACACTCTCCCTTAATGCATTTACTTGACAACTCCAATGCCTTCTCGAAAATAGCAAAAGTTTTCTCTTGGACATGCTTTGGTGAAGATGTTAGCAAGTTTTTCTCCTAACAATAATTGCAATTTAATTTCGCCTTTCTCTTGTGCTTTTGAATAACTCCTTCTTGATTGAGTTTGGTTTTGTAAATCCGTTTTAGATATACAACTTCTCTTACTTTGGGTATAGTCACACTCTCCTCATAATTTTCTTGCTCAACACTGGCAAAGTCGCATCTATGATAAATGCCACTCAATATTTTTGTTCCTCTTGGAGGCGGTTCTTTATCATCTGAATCAGAGATTTCTCCCCCTTGAGGGACATCTTCCTCTTTCTCATCCTCTTCTTGATTTGACACATCTAAAGATATGATAGAAGTATTCTCTATCTTTTTATCCTTCCAATTCCATGCTGTTTTTTCATCAAAAATGATATCTCTACTAACAACAAGTTTGTTTGTTTTGACATTGAGATGCCTATAGCCTTTTGTCAAATCACTATAACCAAAAAATATACATTTTTGACTTTTTTCATCCAATTTTGTTCTTTTCTCAGCAGGTATATGAGCATAACAAATACACTCAAAAATTTTAAAAGGACCTACAGAGGGTTTCATTCCACTCCAAGCTTCAATTGGTGTCTTGTCCTTCAATGCCTTCGTCAGGCACCTGTTAAGGATGTACACCACTGTATATACTGCTTCTGTCCAAAAATATTTTGGCTGCCCTTTCTCATTCATCATAGTTCTGGCCATTTGAACAATTGTTCTATTTCTTTTTTCAGATTCACCATTTTGTTGAGGAGTGTACCATGCTGTAAGTTGCTTCTGAATGCCTTCATTTTTCCAATATTCTTCAAATTCTCGACTTGTGTATTCACCTCCTCTATCTCTGTGAATGGTTTTGATGCTGCAACCTTTTTGTTTCTCAACAAGGGCTTTAAATTTCTGGAATGTAGCAAATTGTTCTAACTTTTCTTTCGAGAAATAAACCCAAGTCATTCTTGAAAAATCATCAATAAAAATTAGAAAGTACCTTTGACTTCCAAGAGATAGAGTCTTCATTGGTCCGTAAATTTTGGTATGGATTAGTTCCAAAAGTACACTTGCTCTCCAAGACATCACTTTTGGAAAAGACTTTCTATGTTGCTTTCCCGTTATACAACAATCACATGGATCCACCTCAGTATGTATCTCATGAAGGCCTTGCACCATGCCTTTTTGTCTTGAGAAGCTTCAAACCATGAAAATTCATGTGACAAAGCCATGAATCATCTACAACTTCATTTTTTCATGCATTGTAATGAAATTGCAAATGAAAGTTTCTTTTTATCATCTTTACTTCAACAATGACTTGATTTGGCTCAATTTTATCATAAATCCTGCAATAATTATCTCTAAACACAAGAGAATAACCATTTTCAATGAGTTGACCAATACTAAGCAAATTTTCTTCCAAGTGAGAAATTTAAAGCACATCATGAATTTGCTTACTACTCCCTTTTATGTTGATCGAAATGGGACCTTTACCTTTTGCATTAACTAAGGCTCCATTTCTCATTTTCACTTTAGTAGTGATGCTATTATTAATTGAGAGGAAAGTCTTTTCATCTCCAGTCATGTGATTGCTACAACCACTATCAACATACCATTCATTGCTTTTTATAAAAGTATCTGATTTAGAAGCAAAGAAAAGGTTTTCTTCCCTTTCTTCCTCCTGTTTTTTCACAAAAAATTGCATGCTCCCGTTTCTTGTGCCAGCAATCCTTCTCAGTGTGGCCAAACTTTTTACAAAAGTTACATTGGGGTTTGCCTTTGTGCCAACATTTTTCTGCAGTGTGATTAGTCTTTTTGCAAACTTTACAAAAACGACTAGAACTTTTCTCACTTTTTTCTTCAATCTTCTTAGAAGAACCATTATGATCCTGCTTCTCTTTTGGATTGTAATTCTTCTTATGTTGATTTTTTGAGAAATTTTGAGAATTCTCATTTGTTTTGGACGGGAAAGCCGTCTCTTTGGGTTGATCTTCATGAAAAAATCTTTGTTTCTCGTGTGCACGAAATGATCCAACCAGCTCTTTGATAGAAAGCTTGGAAAGATTTTTCGTCTCCTCAGTGATAGCAACAATGTACTCATACTTTTCTGTGACACTAATTAGAATCTTTTCCATAACTTGTTGGTCAAAACCTGTATCACCATGATTTCTCATTTCATTAACAATATTCATGGCTCTCGTGCAATATTCATCTATTTTTTCAGATTCTATTATCTTCAAATTTTGAAACTCTCTTCTAAGAGTTTGAAGATTTATAGTGCGTACCTTTTCGTCACCGTACACTTCAGTTTCAAGAGACTCCCAAGCTTGTTTTGCAGTCTCACAAGTAGCAACTTTTGCAAAATATGCTTTTGAGACTCCCATTTGAATTTTTCTTAAGGCTTTTGCATCTTGACGATACTTTGCCTCAAGATTTTTCATCTCTGCTGCTGTAAGTTTACCATCATTTTCTGGCTCTTCAAACCCATTTGCAACAATAGTCCACAAACCTTCAGCTTTCAAATGTTTTCTCATTCTTATCTTCTAGTATTCAAAATTAGATCCATAAAAAAATGAAGTAAGAACAACTGAAGAATCAACACCTTCATTTGTTTTGGATGCCATATTTTTTCTTCACCTAACATCAGATTAATAACGAAAGCTTGCTCTTGATATCAATTTGTAGGAAATATAGAAGGAGAATATTTTTTTAGAGAATGCTCAAGCTTTATAAAGGCTACTTAAGGCCACTTGAGGTGATTAAAATCATCAATTACATCTCTATTTATACTAGTAAAATGTAAAACCAAAGATCTTGCACAAATAACTAGATATGTGTATCACAATTTACTAGATACATGTATTACAAACTCCTAAAAGACTTCTTGAAAGACTAAGAGACAATATTAAAAGACTATGCATCAAGGTGTGAATGCATTAATTCCAACATATTGTTCATTTGCACGATGTGAATATTTATACCATATTAGATTAGGTAACAAATTAAAATTGTAGTTTTAAATATGTATGCAAAATAAGTTGTGTACCTAAGTAGAGTTCAACAAAACCTCTTACCCTCAAATGGATGGTTAGTTTGAGCAGGCTATCCAGGTGTTAGTAGATTTCCTTCAAGGGTGTGTTATTGATTTTCGATGTCATTGCACCAACACTTACCTATACATAAGTTCACTTACAACAAAAGTTATCATTCCAACATTTAAAAGTCTTTGATTACGGCCTTATATGGCTAGATGCGTAGGTATTTAGTTTGTCATTCAATAATTTTGAGGTTAGACAGTTAAGTGCAGCAGATTAGTTGACATATTCCTTTGACAAAGTAAAAGCTATTCATGATGGACTTCATATAGCTCAAAAGAAGTAAAATAGATAACATGTAATTGGAGGTTCGTGATTTGGAGCTTGTTATTGGAGAAACTGTGATGTTGAAAGTGTCACTCCTAAAAGTGTCATGAGGTTTAGAATGAATGGAAAACTTTACCCATGGTACATTTGAGGTTCTACAATGCATTGGGAAGATAGTCTGTAAGTTTTCCTTACCTCAAGGTCTATTAATTATTCACCCAATATTTTATTTATCTATGCTTAAGAAATACCATATTGATGCTTCCTAGGTGATTCAATGGGACACAATATAGTTGCATCATAATCTTGTTTTTAAGCAAGAGCATATATCTATTTTGAACAAGCAAATTCAAAAGTTGAGGTCCAAGAGGATAGGTTCACTAAAAACAGATGTAGTGGAGTCATCATCAACTAGAAGAAGACTCCTAGAAACTGAGCTAGATGTATAGAGCAGATATCTCCTGCTTTTTTTTCTAGTTCATGTACTTTCTTTCTTTTTTATTTTGAGGATGTATGTGTATTTCCTACTGGTCAATGATGTAGTGACCCTTCCAGTTATTTTGAGTTGACTAGGTGTTTTTGATGTTTTACTCCTTCTAGTAGTTTTTGTATTGTGATTTGTGATTTATGGAGATGCATGCATGATTCTCGAGGTGATTGAATAGGTATTTGGTGACTTTTTTAGTGTAAAAGGCTTGAATGTATGAAAGTTTGTGTGAGGTAAATATTTTAGGTAAATGAGCTAAGCAATCAAAATGTATGTCATCTGGAATCTAAACCTCATTGGTTACTACTGACAAAACTACCACGACACGTGTCATCACATGTTTCACATATAGAGAACTGAGCCATAAAACATCACTTTAGTAGAACAAAAATGACTCAGATAAACTTTATCATTCTTCGTTTTAAAGTACTTGTAAGAATTAAGACTTTCTCCAAAATTATTAGATTAGACAAATTTATCTCCCTTTTTATTAACATAGCTATCTCGATTAAATGTTGAACACAATATTTTTATTTACCCTTTAGATTACTAAGAAAACATATACACTTTATTCTTTTAGAATATAACACTACATAGTCATTGTGAACATTTTTTAATATACATGTTATTTTTTAGTACTACGTTTTAAATAACATTGTTGAAAAATTATGTGCACTTGCAATTTTTTTGAGAATAAACATAAAGTCAAAAATATGTGTAATAGACGACATTAAAAATGTTAATATAACCAAAAAGGGAAAAACCATTATTTCTAAAACATTAGAATGAAGGAGATTAACACCTTATAAGGTAACATGAAAACTATTTTCATCTTCAATCCACCCCGCCCCGCATAGACCCGCCCTGCATGAATCCGCCTCGCATAACTTTTTTAATATTTTCTTTTTCTAGTTAAGTTTGGTAATAAAAATAAAAATCATCAAAAGAAATTTATTTTTTCATTAAGTTGTATTAATTTAATAGGATAGTGACTTAAAATTTTATTTTTTAGAGGTCAATTGGAAACACGTAAGAAATTGTATTATTTTTTATTGAATCATTTTCATTTACTATCTTGAATATTTTAGTAGTTTTAAAGAAATTATTTTAATAAATAATGCTCTATCACTATTATAACATGTAAGAAGTTAAAATTAAGTTTGAACCCACATGAAATCACATATACCCGCAACACGCCCCGCCCCACATTAATTTTAACAAAACCCACTTCAACCCGCCCCGCACAACCTTAAACCTGCCCCGCCCACATAGCCTTACACCCACCCTGCCCCGCCCCATTGCCATCCCTACAGGTAGAGATTGTAATTGATGGTGATTAACATCCCCCTCAAATTGGTGGTGGTCAATTAACAGTTTGCCAATAAAGAACTCATTTTGTTTCTTAGTTTGAGATTTGGTGAAAAAATTGGCTAGTTGATCTCTCGAAGAAACACGAGGAAGAGAAATATGTCCTCACCAATATTTTCCCAAACAAAGTTTCAATCAATCTTGACATGCTTGGTTTGTTCATGAAAAAAAGATTGGAGTCTTTATTTACCAAACTTTCATTGAAAAACATTTGAACGTGGGAGGGAAAAAGTGAATGCTGAAATCTGCAAACAAATGGTGCAACCAAACCACTTCACTGCATGTAGTCGACATGGCATGATATCCTGCATCAGTCAATCATTTGGACATTGTTTTTTTAAAATTTTAGTTTAAAGATAACAATGAGTTTCCAAGAAACACACAATACCTTGTGACTGAACGTTGAGTATCGAGGCACCCACAATAATTACCATATGATAAGGCGCACAAAGAGTAGGTGAGTGACTGTTGTAATCTGTGGACATAGTTACAGTTAATTGAAGATAATAAAGAAGTCGATGAACATCCGTAATAAGAAGGTGTTGAGGGTTAGACCCAAACTAACTATGAATATGAACATCATAAGTAATATAAGGCCGAGTAAAAGTTAAGTGGGCTAAGCTCTCCACAAGGCATTGTTATACGGTCGGATATTGTGAGAGGTTTCCTATCAATCTTTGAGTGATGAGTGTTCTGTTCCATTGGTGTATCAACAATGGTTTCATAAGTCAAGTGAGCCATGTCCAAGACTTCTTTGGTATACATCTGTTGGTAGAGAATGTAGCGACTAGCATTGTGAGAAATTTTAACACTAAGAAAGTAAGACGTGTGCCCCAAATCCTTAATTTGAAATGAATATTGTAACATACCTTCAAGATATAAAATACACGTGACATCATTGACCAAGGTCAAACTTTGGGAAACACAAAAAAGCTAAAATGCCTAAGTGCACAAAATCCAAATGAAAGCCTCAATACCTTAACCCAACATCACATAAGACCAAAATAACCCTTCCGACGCTGATGGAACTGAAGGAATTTAAATTTGACATCAAAATCTCTGGATGTTGACGAAAGTTACTATTTAATACCTTAAGCCTCCAAAATGGTAATAAACACTCAAAATTCACCCGACCACCTCCAGAAGCATTCCATCCAACCCAACACAACACAAAAGCCTTAAGGAAGCTTTGAGAAGGGTCAAAATAGTAAAAACACATACAAATATAGAAATGACCTCGAGGCTCATTACAACATCCACTACCAAAAAGACTTTTGTCCTTAAAAGTACCTGAATGCTCGTAAAGGTGACGATTCCATGTATACATGTCAAGCTTGGCCTCACAAGTAGCCTCCACAACAAGATGTTGCCTTTATTGAACCTTAATGTATAAGATCTCCTTAGACAACCTCCTAATCTGCCAGTCTAAAATTACTATAGGATCCTCCTCAAAAATCAAAGACTCATCAAGATGAATCCAGTCCCACTGAAGTAGGTGAGACTCATCGTTAACATACCATTTCAACATAGAGAGATGAAACATATGATGACGAATCGAAAGATATAGAGCCAAGGATATCTTATAAGCCACCTTTCCTACCCGCCTAAGAATTTTAAATGGGCCAATGAATCTGGGGCTATGTTTTCCCCTCTTCCCAAATCTCATCAGGCTTTCCCCAAATGTCACCTAAAGAGATACTCGATCCCTAACCATGAACTCTAAAGGCCGCAACCTCCAATCATTAAAGCTCTTCTGCCCACTTTGGGCAGTACAAAGTGGCTCCTGGATCACACAAACACTATATATATAATATCTCAACAAGTTGGTTCCCAACGGTCTAACTTCAAAAACATCAAACCAGCCTACGAGAGAAAGACACCACATACCATATAATGCCTCGAATGGTATCTATTAATATACGCAAATTCTGCCAAAGCTAGAGACTTAACAAACTAACCAATAAAATCAATAACACAAGACTGTATCATATCCACAAAAACCATAATTGTCCTTTCAAAATGATCGTAGGTTTGAGGGTTAAAAGTTGTAATGAGCTTAACCTGGTTACCCACCTCTCTTATAATAGATCTCCCGAAGTGTGAAATGAACTGAGTACCACGATCTGAAATGATAGACACATGCACCCCATCTAAATAGAAAAATCTCTAATGTAAATCAAGGCCCTAAAAGTAGGTGTAAGCCTACCATAAAGTTCATGGCCATGCAATCCAAATTCTGATCATGAATGGATAGCAGTCGGTTTAAGTTGCCTAGTCTCTAGGACTTGTATTTCACCTGTTGGAAGTTCAAGAGCCTTGCCACAAACGTTGAAATGTCCATATTTATCCCAGACCACCAATAATGCTACCTGAAATCATTATACATCCATGCAACACTGCTATGAATGGAATATCTAGAAAATTGGGAGTCTTGTAGAATTGCCCTAAAATATCACAAACTCTAAGAACACAAAATTGACCCTCAATCGTCAAGATGCCCTCAGGATTAAAGGTCACCTTCCTAGCCTCGCGGTTACACATCATGTCCTACATCACCCACAATCTCGGATCCTCAAACAATTCTTCCCGAATTCACTCCATCAAAGAAGATCTACCCTCCACAAAACCAAGTTCATTGCACATATCAGAAATATCAAGTCTAACAATCTAGGTGGCTAAGGACTAAATGTCTGAAGCCATAGGTCTCTCCTCCACAACTAAGAAATCCAAACTCCCCATACTCACTACCTCTCGGCTCAAGGCGTGTGCTACCACATTAGCCTTTCCTGAGTGATAATGAATCAAGATATCACATGCATTAGTAACCTCAACCACCTACACTAACTCAAATTAATATCCCTCCGGATGAAGATATCTTGAAAAGTACGATGGTGAATGGATACCTCGCAGTGAACTCCATACAGTTAGTTCCTCTAAATCTTTAATAAGAAGACTATCGCTGCCTACTCTAAATCATGACTGATATAGTTATTCTCGTGAACACCCAACTGTGTGGAAGCATAATAAATAACTATACCATGCTAAATAAACACACAACATAGGCCAACAAAGGAATCATCACACTAGACCATAACCCCATGGCCCTGAATAGTAAGAGTCAGAATCAACACTAAAGTCTATAAAGTCTTAAGCTTTGGAAAACTTGCCTCAAACACATCAAACAACTAGAAACTGTACATTCTTCTAAGTCAATATAGTGAAAGGTGCTACAATAACATAAAACCCATCCAGAAACCATCTGTAGTAGCCTTCTACCTCGATGAAACTATTAACCTCAGTAGGAGAAGTAGGTCTTGCCTAATCATGCACTGACTCAATACTCCCCACATCCACTATTATCCCATCCTGTGTGCCCCAAGAATATTATAGACTAAAGAAAAAATTCACATTTAGTGAATTTGTCATACTACACCTAATCTATCTAGGTGTGGAGTACCATCCACAGTTGGTGCTCATGTTTCTACCTACTCCCAGATTAGACCAAGATATCATCAATAAACACTATCATAAGGGATTCTAAAAAGGGTTTGAACTCACGATTCATCAAATCTATAAACATTGTCGGATAATTATTCAAACCAAAAGGCATGACTAAGAACATAAAGTGGCCATCCCAAGTCCTAAAGGCAATCTTACGGATAGACGCCACCCTAATTGATAAATGGCCATAACCTTATCTCAAATCAATTTTAGAGAACATTTTTGCCTCCTGATGTTGGTCAAATTAGTAATTCATCTGTACCAAATGATATCTATTTATTATGGTCACCTTCTTCAACTACTTTTAGTCATGAACATACGCAAGGTACCATATTTTTTAGTCACGAACACGAATAGAGGACCCCAAGAATATATATTCGATCTAATGAACCCTTTACTCAAGAGGTATAAGAGCTTCAATTTAAGCTCCCTCAATGTAGTTGGAGCCTTTGGTATGTTGGAATAACAATGAATTGCGTGCCTGTCCCAACATCAATCCCAAAATTAATATCACGACCAAAAGGAAGAACATGTAGATCAATAAGAAACACATCAACAAACTCACTAACCATAGAAAAAGACTTCAAAGGAAGAGTGTCAGCACTAGTATCACCGACATAAGTAAGAAAAGATACACACCCCTTCCCTACCAACTATCGCACAATAAAAAAGATATCACACCTCTCAACATATGACTATATGTGTTGATCCACAAAAGAGGAGGAACACCAGGCTTGTGCAACGTAACAATCATAGAGAAGCAATCCAAAACCACGCAGCAAGGAGATAAACAATTCATGCCTAGAATCATATCGAAATCAACTAAATCCAACACAATCAGGTCTACCTAAGTAAATATACCCCAAAATAGTCATCGCATAAGATCTATAAAACTGATCCACTTCTAAAGAATCACCTATAAGGTTAGCTACACACATAGGAACAAAAATCGGGTCACAAGGTAACTCCAATCGCATAGCATAATAAGCAGACATATATAAGAATATAGATCCTGGATCAAGTAAAGTATAAACAGGCTGATGAGAGACAAAGATTGTAACTATGATGAAAGAATCTCATGACTCCACATTTGGCATTCCTTGAAAAGCATACATATGGTCGTGTATACCTTAATCACCTGACCTACCTGACTAAGGACCACCTTGAACAACTTGGGGACCACCCTTTCTACTCTGAGCACCATCTCTAGTCGACTTCACCGTAGCTCTAGCGACCTGAACTTAGATACCTTGTTTTCTGCGATAACTGAATCTAGGATTATCTCTGGACAAATGACCTACTAGACAATACTTGTAGCAATCCCTAGAAGAAGAAAATGTTTGAGAAGGCTCTTCTGAGCTTGACTAGCCACCACAACCTGAATACCTTAAATATTCACCTCGAGAAGTCTGAATTGAGCCTGAACAATCTGATCACTAGCACCCACAATCATAATATCTCTAAGATATGTCTTCCTTAACCGGTCTACTAGGCTTGAACTATTGTGGGTAACCTCTACCCAGAAATCCCCTTGCATAGGACTAAGACCCGCTAAAACAACCCTAATGATGGGGTCTCTTGTTGTTGCCTACATAAGACTTATGATAGGTCCCATTAATTGTGTGTGATTGATCAACTATCTGCTGAAAAGAACAACCCGATGCCACCATATGCTCTGTAGCAAACTGGAGTGAAAAAGATAGGCCACTAAATATTAGTGCACCCTATAGTATTCAATTGACATAAGCATAGTTCCATGTTGATTCAACTCATAGAACCATGTTTCATACCTTAAAACTAACATGATCCTTATTTCAAGTCTATTAACTCATCCCATATCCACTCCCTCAGGCTACGGGGTCCATACCTCTCCAAGAAAGCCCTAGAGAATTAAGCCCAAGTTATCAAAGGTGACCCAGCTATTCCGAACTTATGATAGGACCTCTACCACTATTTCACTAACCCATCAAGCTTGAAAGCAATGTAATCAACCTTGTTGGACTCCACTAAAACAAGGTTATAAAACCTCTCCTAAAAACTAACTATAAACTTGTGGGCTTCCTTTCCTGCATCACTTTTGCACCTGGTAGGACCGAACCTGATGAACCATACCAACATCATCTGCTCGTTAGAAGACAAAGGCGGATTAGGTTCCATAGGTGGAGCAAAACTGAGAATCATTCGAACCACTAAAGGAGGAGTTGCAACAACATTATGTGCATGCGGGGTGTTAACTCACTCAACCTTTGCATGGGCAAAAGTCTAGGTCTTATCTCAAAACTGAGGTCAAGTTTAATTTCTAGGTAAAGTCCTCGCATGTTAAATGCCCTCCATGAAGCTGAGGATCCTAGCCAAAGTATCAGGTATCACTAGCGTGACCAAGTATCCTAGTACAGATGGATATTGCCCCACCCACTCCAGCTGATGTTGAATATGCTCAACCTCTGTCATGGGCAAAGATTGTGGTGCCTTCTCCAGATCTCAAGCTGGTGCTGCAGCCCATGCTCTCTCTCGACCTATGGGTCAACCGCGACCTCTATTTGTATCTGGGGTTCCATCTTGAGGTGTTGGAGGCTATTGCCAACCCCTAGATGACCTCATCCTAGCCATCTGAGAAAGAGTGAAACAATTTTTTTTTAGATGTTAGTACAACTATCAATGCATTATAAAAAATAAGAAATAATGAAGTACTCCTAAGAATGCCCTAGATCCACTCAAAGATTTGATATGGACATTATCATACCGATCCATGAGACTCTACTAGACAAGAATCATGTATTGGTGAAATTGGTGAAATTGGTGAACCTAAAGCTCTGATACCATGCTATCACCACACAAAATCATCACGACCCAAAGTACACCTAGACGTATCATGGCGTATAGGACCTTGAGAGACCCTACATAACCCACTTAGCGTACATCATACAAGATAATAGAAATAAAAGATTTAAAAAGCAATAGTCTCATATCATAAAAGAGTGATAAAAGCGAAAGTCTAACATAAAACTCGAAGGGCCATCTTTTACATCAAAAAAGTGATTAAGACGTAACCAATACATAACATACAACGTTTGAAAACAGAAAGTATGAAAGAAATAAGATTGTCTCGGTCCTCAGAACATCTGGACTCACCAATCCTTGAGTGTCAAAACCTCAATTAGCCATGAGTGTTTGAGGTAGGAGCGTCAAATATTACATTAGTGAAATAATGAAGGCAGATGCGTACTAAGTACATGGAATATACTAAGTGTGATAGAAAGGAATAAGAATTATGAAATCATGTTAAAAAAGACTTTACATTGTGGCCAATGCAAGCTAAACATCTTTAAAACATTTTGTGAGATACTTCAAGACGTAACCTCAATTAATTATTGTGGGATGTTTACCATGTAACCGACATTGACAATGTGAGCTATAATACGGAATCTTGTGTGTACCCCACACCAAAAATAGATATCCTTACTTGCAAAAGTAAGAACTATGAGTCTGAGCTAAAGTGAATCTACTAGCTAATGTCTATCCGAGACAATCATCCTGTGGTCGCACATCCTTTATTGGACATGGTTAATCGGCCCTTGTCCACTCTGTTCTATGAAAAACATACCACAGAATAATCATTAATCAGAGTCATATTATTATCTATGGAAAGGTCCAATTAAGCAACCAATCAAGGCTAGATTTTATATAGAATAGCTCCTAAACTTTATCCTACTTAGGTGAGAAAATCTTTCAACCTTATGAATCCTTTATGTGAGAAATCCTTCCACAATCATGATCTTAGTAGTATGTGAGAAAACCTTTCACACAAATATTGATACTTCACTCTCAAAGAATCCTCAAATCATTTACATCATCTTCATAAAAGCATGCATATATTCATAAATCCATTTTTCAAAGTTCATAAGCTTCATCGTGTGTTCATAAGCTTCATAGGAATTCAACTTATATCATCTAACTCATAAAACTGAGAGATTTCGGGAACCATATTGAGGAAAAGACTCCATAGATTAATACTAACATACCTCAATAATTATAGCACAAAAGTTATGGTAAATTTGAGAATTGATCTTGAAACCCAAACTTCTTCTTCCTTAGCTTTAGAGAGATAATTTTGAGGATATTTGGGAATTAAGGCAAATGAGTTTGAGTGGGTAGTTTTGGGACTTAAATTGCTTATACAGGCCTTAGATTAGGGGTTAAATCGACATAGCTTCGGATCCAAACACATAGGAAATGACCAAAATGACCCCCCAACTTAAAAGTTGACGAGTGTCCTTTAAGGACCGTTAAATGGGACATAAAAGTTACCACAGGCCATTAAGGGTTCTGTCTAGGTGATAGAATTGCTGCCAACCCTAAACAATAGGACAACTTGAGCCTAAGCGGGTCATAGTCCCCTAAATTGACAGTTAAGGGTCTCATTAATATTCCCTAATCTATTTTAGGCTTGTGGACCTGCCTATTAACTCTCTTTTACATTTTCAAAGCCCGAGGTGTTACAAAAATTAGGACATGATACAGCCTACTACAACCTAGAGTAGGCAAGCTAAAACCCAAAATCAAAAGATGCAAACGACAATAGTTGAAATAATAATAACAAGAATGAGCGGAAAATGACATAGTATAAAGGAAACATTTCATATCATAAATCTATAGTATGATACAAAATGTACTAAAGAGGGCCAAAAAAAACCAAGAAGAGAAACTAACACAAGACCTAACTCTGACCTAGTATCACCTATTCAGGAGCTACTAAGTATAGAAAGGCTCTTTGTACAAGAGATGTGACTAAGAAAAATACAATACATAAGTCAGTATAAATGAGATAAAGAAGGAAATCATTGAACTCCAAGAGCTCAAAAAGATCCAAGTATGTGACGGCCAAGATAGGTCCAACGCTCACTATAGGTGGCTCATACTAGGAGTTGCATCAGAAAAAGATATGAAGCTGTAGTATGATTACCAAAACACGGGGTAGTCTGTAGGTAAAATAGGATGACCAAGATAGGAAAGATCAAAATTATTAGGAGAAGTCCAATTTTACTATTACAAGAGGGATAAATTCTTTGATATGAAATCCATATAATTGAGAAAAGGTAAGCATTATCAAGAACTAAGTCACAAAGTACACATAAAATAGGAGGAAACTAAAGCATGCTCAAAGGTAAAATCACACACTGATGCAATGTAAAAGAAAGTAAGAAGCCCAGAAGAAACATCAAGCCGCCTTAAATAATACCTAGACATATTAGTAGAGAACCAATAGCCAAGATAAATGTTAAGGGGAAGCCTGGAATAATACTTCAATCTTATTGGTAAACATAAATAATAGAATGTAGCCGAGAACTATGTCAACGGGTTGTCGAGAATGGTACATCGTACTTAATAGTGCAAAAGTAGCTGAAATTTGGGCAAACAAATAAATGAGCATGTTTACCGTTTTAAGTCATAAATGTCTCAAGGTCTAGAAAATCATTAAAATAACTGATAATTCATATCACTACTAATTCTTTTTTCAACAATGAGCACTCAAGTACAACAACCATACTCAAAATCATATAAAATTCCAGAGCTTCACATCAAATCGCAATGCACCAAACACATACTCAGACAATTCCTATCACAGTACAGACGTACTAACTTGGGACACTAGCTTGACCAAGCTTATGGCCTAAGGCCCAAAAATCAAATAATTAGGTATAAGCTCAAAAAGCACCATTAGAATGAGTGATTCAATCCTACAAAACATGTGGTACCATAAGTTTCATTCCACATAGAATCCAATTATGAAGATACTAGATGGTATAAGTCACAAAGATCAACATAAACTATGGTTTCCCAGCCAAAACTACACTATGCAGCCCAAAATGCCACAAGTTTGCTAAGGATCTGGGAATGCCTAAACTTATCCTAATTCCAACCAAAACATGTGATACTACTTAAAATAAGTGATCTAAATGATCCAAGACAAAAAAAAAGAAAAGGAAACACAACCTACCTCAATACCACAACTGCAATTGAACCTTTACTCGGGTGCTTTTCCCTTACCGAGAGCCTCAAAGTGATGCTAATCTATCAACAACACCATAGGAATGCAAAAAAAACACAAAGATACCTATATTACTAACAAAATTTCAAATTGGAAACTAATTTGAAAAAATGCAAATGTGAGACCCAGGCACAGAGTCATATTGTCATGAGGTCCTAGAATTCTCAACGAAGTTGTACCCTAAACTGGCCACAATCTAAGCCACCATCTAGCCAAAATAGTGCCCATATTATCTTAACTGAAAAGGAATAAAAATAGTAAAATAGAGGGAATTAATGGGAATTACCTTGGAAAATGGAAGATTCAATAAACCCAACACATCCCCATAAACTGTCACGATGCACTACAAAAAGAAACACTCAATTTTATCAAGAATTTTTTTTCCAAAAATCACTAATATACTAAGCCGAGAATAGAACATGGTATTGAAAAATGGAACCTGTTAAAGAGACTCATTTGTCAATTAACTGGCCTTCACGAATGTAGTGACCATACACAATCATGGAGCTTAGTTAAGATTGTATTTGCAACTACAACCCATTAAATTCAACCACAATTACTGAACAAAATCACTTTTAAACAACAAGTAAACTATCAATTAACAATACCCAACAGTTAAATCAACTCATAATCACACCCCAAAAATGGGGGGTTTTAGCTAGACATAGTAAAAAGGTAAAAATTGTTACCAAGTTGTGTTTCCATCAATTGAGTAGGATTGATATAGTCTTTAAAAAGGTCTAAGATGAAAAATCTTCAACACCCACTTCAAATTTCTTAGAAATGGAAATCTTCAAATCTTCAAAGCTAAGGAAATATTGTCTCTCTGTTTAGTTTTAAGTTCTAAACTTCAAAAACTGAAGAATAATATCCTTTCATAAAAAGTCTCCTAAAAAATTTGATACTAAGCTAAGAATTTAAACAAGTATTTATAGTTGTCAAAAAGTTGTGCTGCAAAGGTCCAATCGGCGCACTTAGTCGGGATCGCCGATCCAAATAGCGATCTGCCCTTTGGTCATTTTCATCACCGTTTTGCTTTTGCCTTTAGAATCCTTGAGGTTCTGAAACTTTGGGCGATATGGCACTGCATCGCGGAAGCATTTGGCGAATCGCCGACTACTCCTTTCTTTCACCGATTAGATTTTCTTCTTCAAGGCTTAGGACTCTGGTACATTAGGCGAGACCCTGGCCGTTCGGCAACTCACCTAATGGGTTAGGCGATCCTCAGGCCTTCTTTCCTTTGTTCTTTCAGCTGCGTTGTTCCTTTTTGCTCAATAGTGTTAATGCTTTGTCCCTCAATCCAAATACCTAAAATTCAACGATTTACATCAGTTATCGACACAAAATATGCATTTGAGGACACTACATCTATTCAAATAAATCCCTAAATGAGTCCAAATTGTGGACTCATCACTTAGCCAAGTTGACTCTCTGCGAAAGCAACGTGATGGCCGTGAATGTGGAGGTTGGGCCAGTCATCCCTTAAAAAACATGGTCAAAGGCTCGTGAACGTGATGGCTTACCCCATGAATACAATAAAGGTATATGAATGCAGAAGTCTTAAATTGTGATCTCTTCAAACGCGGCCAGGGGCCTGTGATTGTGAAGGGATGAAAAGTTTTGCACCAGCAACACTGCTTCAAAAACTCCACAAGGATGTCAAAATCTCCATTGTGGGTTTGCAATTCATTCGAAACCCTTTCAATCCAAAAAGCTATGCTACCTACTTAGAAAAGGTATTATGGACTCAACAAAATTAATGAAACAATCAACAGAGTAATTTCTATAAAATGTTGGACAAAGTAAACACTAACAAAGAAAAGCCAGTCAACATCTTACACCATAAAGTCAAACCAATTACCTCGAGAACAAAACCATAGGGCATTCTAGACGATATTTTGCATTCTAAAGCTAACCATGTTAATAAAATTCATTCTGAGTGCGTAAACCAAGTAAGTTATCGAGGTAACTTTTGGCAAAAGTCACAAGCTAAAATCCTTAATCGCACAAACTCAAAATGAAAGCCTCAAAAACTTAACTACACATAACATTAGACAAAAATGACCTTTCTAGAGCTAATGGATTTGACTGAATTTTGATCCAATATCAGAATCTCTAGATGTTGTCTAACGTCAACTATTTCAAATCTTAAGCTTAAAAAAAAACTCAAAACAAACCCAACCAACACGACAAGTGTTACACCCAACCTAGCACCACACAAAAGCTATAAGAATGTTGTGATAAGGGGAAAACAGTAAAAATATGCAAAAATGCATAAAAAACCTCGAGGGTCATTAAACCTAAGGTCCTTAAGCAGGAACCCCAAACAATACCGATGAGGACAAATTTTATACGCTAACATACTAATGATTACACCTCCTTCTCCCACATATCTATTTAGCATATGTTGGATTGAAGAGTGAGAAGGTAAACAATGGTTCAGAGCTAATAACGAAGCATGGAACCATCCATACAACTTTAATATGAATATAATTGTGTTATTAAGCTTACTCGTAATCTTATCCTCCATTTACAAAAAAAAGAACATATAGTTGGACTATCTTTTGATTTTATTCGTGGGAAATAAGTCAATTACTTTAACATAATTGACTAGCATATATGTTATATTATATTATACTTAAATAATTTCGGATACAAAGTTCTTCATAAATACATAGTTGAACATACTGTGCACACTAAGTAATTCAAAAAACATAGTGATGCGAGGGATTAAATCAAAGTCAAAAAAGGTATTTTAGAGTACCTTCGCTTCTTTCATACCACTTGATTGTTGTTGATACGGGACTCGAACCCTTGACCTAATGGACGAGTTTAACATATTCACTCTACCATTAAGCTGAAGGAAGACTCGTGATAAATCTCTTCACATTTATTATGAAAAAGGGCTTACATAAAATAGATGAACAAAAATATTAACACGTATATAACATTGAGTAATGTTGCAACAAATATAAAGAAACAAAAAAATAGAAAGTAAAATTATGTGCATTTAAGAATGTGACCAAATACATATTATATATTTAGCACACAACAATATAATTTTCTAAAATATTTTACATAATTATAGTTATGTTTTAGTAATGATAGTAAATATTATCCAATAAACTAATATTAAATATGGGCTAGCAATTTTCATAATTTTGCATATATTTACACTAATATTGGTTGACATTGATCATTATTTCGTCTATGCTTTTATTTTAACCATTTATGATGAAATCTTTCATTATCACTTTGGGGGAATTAAATATCATGATCCAAGTGGTCATGAGTGGCACCCACACTGATCCGTCGATGGGAGAACCATCAAAATCCAAACTTATCTAATTTTATGAACATTAAGAATTAAAAACAATATTTAAAATGTAATGACCCTAAAGTTTATTAATGTATTACTTCCTTCTTTTCATTATTTAGTTCATTTTTATAGTGACCCCAAGTCATTTATGTCTTAATGGGACTGAAAATTCTGTCAGGTTATCATTTATTTAGATTCTTTGTAGGTTTTCATATTTTTTTAGCGTCTAATCATGAATAGTTGAATTTAGTCAAAATTTAAGGATGAAGGCCTTAAAATGCAATTTAGAAAGTTCTGTTAGCTCTAGAAAATCGAGTTTAGTCTAGAAGGACCTTTCATGTGGATCCTGAGGCTTTTGGGCTAATTTCAAGCCCCCTCATGGAATTTGACTTAAAATAGAGCTTTCATGTGATCCTCATATTTTGTCGAGATGAAATCGATTGAAAGTTTTGATGGTTCTGTTGAGTCTATAATACTAAATTTTGTGGTGTATCATATTTTGTTTGCGCACACGAAGTTCTGAACAAATCCTGAGCACCCTATCAGAACTTTTGCATTGGCCAAAACTAGTTGATGCGCATTAGCTGGTGCAAACGTAAATATCCCTTCGCATTCACAGATAATAGACCGTGTTTGTGGAGGCCTGGTAATTTTTCATCTGTGATCACGGGGCTATATTCACATTTATGAAGACATGGGTGATTTCCTTCCTCGATCGCGGGCTCCCTTCCACGTTTACGAAGGTATAACCGAGTGGGCTTCCTCGATCACAGGTCCCTGTCTCTTTCGTGTTAAATTTTTTTTCTTAACTCTTTAAATAAAACCCATACACATTTCTGCAATGGTTTGGAATTTGGATCTATGATATCCTAAGCTAAGAAGCTCTAAATTGGGTGATTGAAGCTGCAAATTCTTCAAAAAGATTGAGAGTAGGTATTGGAGTCTTCAGGGATTGCCATGACTATTTGCTTAAGGTAAATTCTTACCCTAATGGACCGTCCAATCACTATTTTGTGCGTAATTTGTGATTTCATTGCATGTTGTTGATTCACTAATTTCTTACCCCTAATTTCTATCTTATTTTGGGATACAAGTTCGAGAAGCTTTAATGGACTTTTTGATGGAGTCAATTTTGGAATTTCAAACACTCATCCTACATTCTCATTTTTACTTAAATTTTGGTCTATCACTGATTAAGAATTTTTTGTTGTCTAAATGACTGTCATGATGTTATGATTCTTTTTTGATAGTGTTGAAGCATTTGGAGGTTTTAAGGAAGGGAAAATATATTAAGTTGTTAATAGAGAGCGTGCAGGTCTACTTTGAGGTATTCTATTGTTTCCAAACTATTAGATTGAGCTTGAGAATGTAAATGCATGTTGATTAGTTAATTTTTAGGACTTATACTCTTTTACTTAATAGCTCTCTTTTTGTGAGTTCAAGGTTCTAGGAGTTTTTTGGTTTTATGTAGATATGCCTTGCTTCCGCTTATATCTTCTTTGTATCTATTAAAATGTTTATTGTTGTTTAGATTCTACCCTTACACCGATAACTTGATGTTCCAGGTTACATATTGGCTTACTTACTGGTAGGTTATAGTAGGTTTCGTCATAACTTGCGAAATTTTCTTGTGACAAGTTAGTATCAAAGCAAGGTTCATCACTCTTACTTGTATAAAGTTAATTCCTACTAGATTTGTAGCTATTGATGCAGAGAAGTTTGTGTCCTATCTTGAGAGGCTACAAGACATCTTTAGGAAGATTCTCTCATTGGAATCGCTATTGTGCATTCTGAGAACCTCCATCGCTGATAATTGCCCTAGGTGTGCCAAATTTGGAGAAGATACTCTTTTTCAGGAATGCGGTGACACTCTTATCCTTATTGTCTGAAAGTGTAATTGCTTCCACTCATTTCGATACTTAGTCAACCGCACCAAGAATATACTTCATCCCATTTGAACTCACAAATGGACCCATGAAATCAAGGCCCCAAACATCAAATAACTCAATCACCAATATCATATTCATAGGTAGCTCTTGCCTCTTTGAAATTCCTCCTTCTCTTTGGCAACGGTAACAAGACTTGGCGAAATCATGAGCATCTTGGTGGAGGGTAGGCCAGTAATACCCACACTGCAAGATTTTATGAGCAGTCCAAATACCACTATGGTGCCCACCAACAGGCGATGAATGACACACCTCTAGTATACTCATCATCTCAACCTCGGGCACACAACAACGAATAATCCCATCAGCACAAATACAAAAAAAGTAAGGTTCATCCCAAAAGAACTTCTTCATATCATGCATAAACTTTTTCCTTTGGTAAAATGACAAATCCGATGGAACCAAATCGCTTGGCAACTAGTTAGCAAAATCTGCAAACCAAGGGATAGGATCAAAAGAAGCAGCCAATACCTGTTCGTGTAGGAATGCATCATTAATTTCAGCCCCATCTCCTAACTTGCACATAGCTTCCTCCTCTAATCTTGAGAAATGATTGACAATTTGATTTTCTATCTCCTTTCTAACTTTCACCTCAAAATGAAACTCCTGCAGCAACAATACCCATCTGATCAACCTCGATTTTGCATCCTTTTTAGCCATCAGATACCTCAATCCAGAATGGTCAGTATGCCCTATGACCTTAGTACCAATCAAGTAGGATCAAAATTTCTCGAATGCGTAAACCAAAATAAGGAGTTCTTGTTTAGTCATCGTATAGTTCTTTTGAGCCATATTCAGAGCTTTGTTGGCATAGTAAATCAGAGGAAGAATCTTCTCTCGCCTCTATCCCAATACCACAGCAAGTGCTACTCCACTCGCATCACACATCATTTCAAACGGTTGCCCCCAATCCAGTGAAATAATGATGGCTGCGGAAACTAGCCTTGCTTCAACTCTCAAAATGCTCTCAGACAAGCATCATCAAAATCAAACTTACACTCCTTTTAGAGTAGTTTGCACCATGAGTGTGCAATTTTGGGTAAATCCTTGATAAACCTCCAATAAAACCCAGTATACCCAAGAAAACTTATAACACCTTTAACAGAGATAGGTGGTGGAAGCTTTTATATTACCTCAACTTTAGCTCTATCAACCTCAATACCCTTCTCAAAAATTTGATGACCCATGACTATCCCTTCTTTCACCATGAAGTGTCACTTTTCCCAATTGAGCACAAGATTGCACTCTTCACACCGTTTCAGTACCTCGACTAGATGCATTAAACAACCATCAAACGAGTCACCTACCATATAGAAATCAACTATAAATATCACAATAGTGTCCTCCACCATATTTGAGAATATTGACATCATGCAACATTGGAAGGTCGCTGGAGCGTTACACAACCCAAATGGCATCATTTTGAAGGCAAAAGTCCCGTAAGGACAAGGGAAGGTGGTCTTCTCTTGGTCTTCCAGAGCTATAGAGATCTGATTGTAACCCGAATACCCATCAAGAAAGGAATACCAACCCTTACCAGCAAGGTGATCTATTATCTGATCCATGACCGTCATCAGGAAGTGATCCTTTTTTGTCCAAGCATTCAATTTGGGATAGTCCATGCATACTCTCCATCTAGTCACTGGCCTCATCGGAACAAGCTCATTTTTTTCATTAGGAACCACAATAATCTCATCTTTCTTAGGTACACACTGAACATGGCATACCCAACTACTATCTGCAATGGGGTCTATGACTCCAGCATCCAATCATTTGATGATTTCCTTTTTCACTACCTCTTTCTTAGGTGGATTTAGTCTTCTTTGATGCTCAATAATTGGCTTGCTGTCCGGCATAAGTTGTATTTAATGAGAACAAATGCTAGGAGGAATCCCAATAATGTCTGCAATAGTTTATCCAATAGCTCGTTCGAACCTCTCCAACACAGAAACCATTGTCTCTATTTGTACCTCACTTAAATCGGCTACAATGATTATCGGTAAAGTGACATCTCTCCCCAAGAATACATACCTCAAATATGATGGTAGAGCCTTAAGTTCCAATTTTGGAGCTTCTTCCACAGACGGTTTTGTGGGTGGAGAGTCGTAATTCTTCATATCTAACTACTATTTCGTTGGTTTGGAACTGAATTCAAACCTATCAAGTGTCGAAACTAAATCATCATAGTCTTCAATACCATTACCCTAACAATTCATCAATACCGCTGCCAGTGCATCAACACCCAATCTCTCTTCAATATACAAATCAGAACCTCGCTCCACAATATGATTCACCACTGATATTGACTTGAGATCACTTTCCTGCTTCATAGACCTACAGATATTGAAAGTTACCTCTTCATTATTCAATAGAAACTTCATATGTCCTCTCTCCATGTCGACCAAGGCGCGCCCAGTAGAAAGGAATGGTCTCCCTAAGATGATGGGAACCTCAAAATCAACCTCACAATCAAGTATCACAAAATGCGCTGGAAAAATGAACGACTCCACTTTCTCAAGGACATCTTGGAGAACACCAATGGGCTTCTTCACAATTTTTTCGACCATGAGTAGTCACATTGCAGTCGGTGATTCCCCTAAACCCACCTTCTTATAGATAGACAGTGGCATCAGATTAATGTTGTCACCCAAATCACACAAACCCTTCGCAAAGTGCAACAAACCGATGGTACAAGGAATAGTGAAAGCATCAGGATCCTCTTTCTTTTGCTCAAGTGACCTAGTAACAATAGCACTACAATGTTGCAACCTCTCATCATTCTCATAAACTGACGGGCCTCTTTTTGTTCACCAAATCCTTCATAAACTTCGCATACCCAGGCATTTGCGCCAAAGCTTATATCAACGAAACATTGATGGAAAACTATTTCAACATAGTAATGAACCTGATGTATTTACCTTTTTCGGTCTTCTTCACCAAACTCTGTGGGAATGGCGGTGGTGGTCCAGGAATGGGAACAACTTTTTAGGTCACCTCCACTTCCTTCTCTGCAGCATTCTTAGACGCTCCAGTAACCTCAATCTCATCATCATCTCTTTCTAGTAGAATTTCAACCTCAGATGGCATAGGGGGATCAATGATCTTTTTACCTCCTCGAGTAGTGACTACCATACAGTGCCCATCATTCTTCAAATTCTGGGTGGTGTTACTAGGAAGTGTGCTAGGCTGATGTGGGTTCACTATAGTGGACAACTGATTAAATTGCTGCTCAAGTTACTTTAACGATACTGCATAGGCATCAACTTGTTGACCATTTCCAGACAAGTCATTTCACATCTCTTTCACATTCTCATCAGTCATATTAAACCTCTTCATCATCTTCTGCATCATATCCTCTATGCGTGGCATACTACCCCAGCTTCTCTATTGCCATATTCTTGATTTGCAAGGGGAACATAAGGCCCAACTCTCTCATTTCTGTTGCCATAGTTGTTTCAGTTGTAATTGTTGTCGCGATTGTAGTTTTTATCCCGAAAATAGTTTCCCTCTCGATTGTAGTTTCCATAGTTCCAACCTTGGTTTCCTTGACCCTGGCGCCAATTATCCGAGTCGGAACCTTGGACGTTGGTTCGAAAACCCCCCGTCTAATAATTCACCAAATACGTATCCTCCTTATAGTAACATTCTTCAACTGGTGGAGTTCTAGTTAGGTAATTTACCACATTCACTTTTTCTGTATTTCCAGTCACATGCTTCAATACCAACCCAAGTTCTGTCCTCATCTGAGCCATCTCCTAACGAATGTCATCACTAGATTTGTCTAGTTCGGCTTGAAAAACGAATGTACTTCTTCCAGTATTAGCTTTTCTAGTGCTACATGCCTTATTATTCCGAGAAATCTTCTCCATTTTTTCAGCGATCTCCTCAAAAGATGCACTCACCATAGGATCCTCTAGCGATAGTATCTATCACAACCTTTCCATTGTCATCCTGCCCTCTGTAGAAATATTCCTTCAATGACTCATCATCTATGTGGTGATTTAGAACACTTCTGATGAACGCACTGAACCTATCCCAAGAACTGCTCACTAACTCTCTAGGTAGTGCCATAAAATTCTTCAACTTGTCCTTGTGGTTAAGCTTCTTAGACACTCGGAAATACTTTGCCATGAACACTCGATGCAATTGGTCCCATGTATGAATTGAATTATATGGAAGCTCAGCAAACCACATTGCAACATAACTGATCAATGATACAGGGAAGACTCTCAAACCTATGAAATCCATATCCAAATCTGGTTGCCCCACACAACTTTTATAGACACTTCTCAATTTAGCTATGTGACCATACAGATCTTCCGAAGCTAGCCTAGAAAACAAGCCTCTCATTGTAAGCATCTGCATAAAACTGTTGGTCACCACAAATGTATGCCCTGGAGGTAGAGGAGGAAGAACAATAGGTCCTTCTGATTCAACCGTATTGAAGTCAACTTTGTAGTTATCACGTAACCTTGGTGCTGGCAGATTTTGCACCCTATCTGCATCTCCGATAAGATTTCCACTATGAACCTGAGCTTGCACATTAACAAGCCCATGAGGCTGCAATTGTACTGCATCACCTAGATTCTCTCCAATTGGATTGATTTAGACTCCTTGATTATTCATTTTTCTCAAAGTTTTACTCAACTCTGGATCATAGGGGGTCAATGGTTTGCCTCGACTCTGCGTACTTATCATACACTAGAGTAGAAAACTGTAGAAAATAAATATAAAAGAAAACATAAAATCAGGAAATACTTGACTAAAGTTCAATAACGTAGTTAAACATAATCTAAAAGTTGTATTCCCCGGCAGCGGCGCCAAAATTTGAAATGCTCAAATTACACCTTCCTAAAGAAGTTTAAGTGATCGTTGTCAAATAAAGAACCCAACTTATAGGTTGGGGTCGATCCCATGAGGAATATGGTTCAGACTTAAGCTTAACTCACTATTATATCCATTTAGTTAAACTGTTTATGAGATAATTAAATAAACGGGGAGGGGGGGGGTTGTAAGCAAGTAACCGATTGTTGATTAAGTAACTAATAAGCAAGATTCAAACTTTGAGTTATCAATATGAGAAAGAAACTTGGGTATATGTGTTCCCCACAAGCTCCTAACACAGTAATCCTAATAATAGTAATCCTTTCCTTGTGTTTTACATGGAAAGTTGGTAAGTTAGGTATCCCTAAGTGATTGGTCCGCCAAATAGTGAATTTCACTATGCACCTTGGTCCGGCTACGAGTGTATACTTTACTAACCCTTACCTTTACCTCAGATTAGACATTACATCAATGTATGCCTTAGTTTTCACCCTCGCACCAATTGACGTTAGTCTATTATATATCTTCCACTAAATCTCTGTTGTTAATTCTTTTCTCATTAACTACCTCCTTGGTTAGGCAAGTAGCAATGAGGCGAGTTCTAGCGTTGGCCACCGTTAAAAAGACTTCTAAGCTAAACAATTAACAATACATGCATAAAGACTATTCAAGACTTACTTAATTATTATTCATGCATTGTTAATTGCTCATGGTTCCCACAACCCTAGTTGTGGATTTAGCTACTCATTCTTGAAAGAACACAATTCATAATTGGGTAAAAAGAATTCATGAACTTACAAGAAGAATTGATGAAACCCGAAATCTCTAATTGAATTTTAAAGTCAAAATCCTGTAAAACAAAATCCGGAAATCAAATTGTTAAAGTTGCAAGTTAATTCCACAAAATACCAAGAACTAAAAGTAAACAATAATGTCTAACCCCCAAAAATGAGGTTTATAACTCCTATTTATAGAAAACAAGTACTAAAATAAAAAAAAAACAAAATAAGGAAATAAACTTGTGGAATGCGACTTCAATCGATGACTCGACCTACAGACCGTGGGTCGACCTACGATCCATAGGTCCCCTTCTGTGGCTCCATACTTAGCATTTTTTTATCAGGTACTGGAACTTCAACTCTCTGAATCCATCCACGGATGTGCAGGACGGCTCATGGGTCAACCTACGGTCCGTTAGTTGCTCCGTAGTTCCACACTTAGTCAAAATTCCTTAATGCTCCATCTATGCCTACCATCGACGGTCCATCACAGGACCTACAGTCCGTGGGTCACTTTCGTAGATTGCCCATTTTGCATAATTTCTGCTATAATCTCCATCAACCGCGTCCAAGCTTATTTCCTGCAAACATAACACATAAAACATTATTTCTAACACAACACATCCCTAGACACACAACTTCTAAGTGAATGTATCAAAGATATCATAAACTCAAGATATATCAGTCATCATACCAAATTTACTTTACCTTAACCCTCTGCCTCGTTACAAGCCTAAAAGACTCTTGAGATATTGCATCAACTAGGTTGAGCGATGATTGGAAAATATGATCAAACATATGGGACAAAGCTTGCATGTGTTTCTCTTTTGAGAGAGTGAGAGTTGTATTGATTTCTATTAACCTTATTGATCTTCTTTGAGAGAGTAGGGAATTGTTCTTCATGTGAGTGTACTTGAATGTGTTTGTTGAAACATGTTCTTGTATTAGACAAGAAGCTAAAGTGAGATTGAGCTTGTCTTGAGACTATCTAGTCATTATTTGAAGCTTTTTTTTATCTTGATTTAGGGTAACATACTATCGGGATTAATCTTTCTATGATGCTTGCAAGCTAGCTCTTATCGAATACTGTTGTAGAC
Organism: Solanum okadae; assembly: GCA_036553675.1. NCBI lineage: Eukaryota > Viridiplantae > Streptophyta > Magnoliopsida > Solanales > Solanaceae > Solanum > Solanum okadae. The sequence goes on from CM071682.1 coordinate 31,857,546, forward strand.
TCCCTTATTGAGCTTATTGTGTTCTTGATTTACTTGAGAACAAGAAAAAAGTTTAAGTGGGGGTGTTGATTAGTGGTAGATTTTCACTTATTTAAGGTTCATTTAGCTAAATAATTAGTGTCCTCAATGCCTAACTTTGTCCTCTTCTAATCAAATGTAGATGATTTGCAACAATGAAAGTAATTAGGCAACGCAAAGGCTGATGTTTGAAAGAATGGTGAACCACTAGTTGAGCATGCCTTTGCCTAAATTTACAGTGTATTAAGTCATCCCTCATGGTCACTCGATGATGCTATACAATGAGGGAAATTCGTCGAAAAACACAAGGCGAAACGAGTAGATATCACTGAATCTCAAAGTGCTGACATATAAGATGATAGCTATAAGGGCGATACGAGGTTAGAATCATCAAGTCACCAAAGTATCCAAGGCGGCCTCAGTCAGGATCGCCTAATGATATTTAAAGAACTAAAGCCTGGACCATAAGAAGATGGGTGATTCGCCGAACGCATTTGGCGAATTGAGCTAATGTCACCAAAAGGGACACAAAACCACTTTTTGGGAAAAAATTGGGAATCTATAAATATCCCAGAGGGGAGAGAAAGAAGGAGAGGAAAAATTAAGAGAATTTTTTTGACTTTTCTAAAGAGAAACATTTTCCATTAAGTAAGAAAACATTTTTGATTGTTAAATCTTTGAATTTTAAACTTGAATTTGGGAATTTTAAGTGGGATTTGATGTGGGTCTGCTTTTAAACACTCAATTTCATGCTACCCATGACTAATTTAATTTCATTCAAGTTATAAAATATTTACATTTTGTGATGTGTGGCTAAAACCCGAAACTCTTGCGGTGTGATTATGGGGTTGGGTGTTGATTTAATTTAGTAGGTTTGTTGACTTTCTCTTTTTATGGTTGTTAGTTACAAATTTGGCTGATTGTTGGGTGATTAATTCATGAATTGGAGTGGGTAATTTTTTCTAACACTTGAAATTTAGGTTTAATGTCAATGGCTTTCTTGAAAGAGAAGTTATGTGTCAAATCTATTTGCCCTATTCTTGAAAGAGTTAATACACTAACGTATTGGGTTATTTAGAAATGGCATATAGATGAGACTGAAAGGATATTCTTTGCATAATTTCTTTGAGATCGAAAGAAGATAAACGTCATTGATGATAACCTAGCCTACTTGTGATTATTTAGCTGCATTGAGCAATTCTACTATACCCCAAGTAAAATCAACAACCAATACCCACACCCCATGATTCCTTTAGGTTTGTGATTCATCAACTATTTCCATTTTGATAATAAAGTTTTAGAATTGTTAATATTAAAGTTTATGGACTTCTCTACCCATATGTTTCATCTCAACTTCGCGTGAATTAATTGCTTGTTAATTCTATTAATTAGATTCTTAACCACACACCATTCCTTTTGGGATTTGACACCGACTATTTGTTGGGTGATGACGATCACTTACTCTTTCAATAAGTTTTGGAGAGTGATTTGAGCGTTTTCATTAGGGTAGCCACAACGTGTTTCATGCCAATAGTTTATGTATGGTATATCTAATCACTCTTTTCAAGCCTCACTTCAGTAATAAGAGAGTGGTCAATACAATCAGGGTGATGCAGGTATGGGTTATAGTTCAAGGGGTTTACAGACATGTGCTTCAAGTTGTGGTAGCTATTATTTTATAATCTGATCTTCACAGGGTTTCTATGACTTTTGGGAGCTTGATCAATTGTCCTGATAGTGTCCCCTATGTTGGATGATTGCACCTGCTCCACATCGAGTTTGGTCAGTTTCAATGGTAGCACCTCCAACTAAAGGTGGTGCCTAAAGTCAGGACCAGAAAGGAATTTATCAAAGAGACCGGGGTGGACCTGGGGCGGCAGGTCTGGGGTAGGTCAAATTGTCAAAATAGAGGTAGAATGACAATTCATATTCATTTTTTTTGAGGGCGGAGGCTGATTCATCAAACTTTGTTATCATAGGTATGATTCTTTTATTCCATCAGCCTGTCTCTGATTTATTATATTTGGGATCAAATTTATTTTATGTATTTATGTATTATGATTCCATATAGAGTATGAGTTCTTTGGATTTGACAGCACCATTGCATGTTTCAACCCATGTGGGTGGCCTTTAATAGTGGAAAATGTGTTTCGATCTTGTTTGGTGACTATTAAAGGACGTGACACCGAGCTGACCTTATTGTACTTGATAAGCTGGATTATAATGTTACCCTGGGCATGGACTAGTTATCCCCCTATCATACTGATTATTATTGTTTATCCAAAACTGTTACCGTAGCCTTATTGGTATCCCTTTGGTGGTGTGGCAAAGCTCTATAGCTACATGCGTACTTGGGTAATCTTTTTTATTCAAGCCCGGAGGGTAGTGACTATGGGTGTTTATCATACTTGGCTTATGGAAGGATGTGAGTAGGGAGGTTCCTTTGGTTGATTCAGTTCTTATTGTTCGTGAATTTGCCGATGTGTTTCCTACAAACCTATTTGGCCTTCCCCAAAAGAATGATATTGATTTGCATTATACATTGAGTTGGGAACTCGTTCTTTCTCTTTCTGCCTTAATATATGGCTGCCACATAGCTCAAAAAGCTTAGTGTTCAATTTCAACATCACATGGATTAGGGGGTGTTTTTGATGATTGATTTGAGATTTGGTTATGAATAGGTGAGGATTAAGGCAGTGGACATCCCAAAGACCACATTTAAAACTTGTTACGGTCATTATGCGTTCTTAGTGATGTCTTTTGTGTTGATTGATGACATTTTAGTATATAATCGTAGGGCCAGGTATAACATGAGTAGCATTTGCGGATTGTGCTCCAAACATTAAGAGATCAGCGACTTTATTCCAAGTTCTCAATGTGTGAATTTTGGCTTAAGTGTGTAGCATTCATGGGGCACATGGTGTTTTAGGATGGAAATATTGTAGATCCGGTAATGATTGAGCCTATTTAGTATTTTGCTAAGCTCACCTTTATTACTGTGATTTAGAGCTTCGTCGGATTAGCAAGCTACTACAAATTTATTGTAGAGGGCTTATCCACTATTGTAGAACCTTTAATTCAGTTGGCTCACCTTGATGTTCCCTTTGAGTGGTCTGATGAGTTTTAGTTGAGCCTTCAAAAGCTCAAGGAGTTACTTACCACTACTTTTGTATTAATCCTTCTAGTTCACGACAAGGGTTTCATAGTGTACTATGACACACCGATCATTGGTTTGGGTTGTGTATTAGTATACTGGGTCGAGTTATAGCTTATGCATAAGGAAGCTTATAGTGCACGAGCACAACTACCTCACAAATGACATGGAATTTATAGATTGAATTTAGAGCTTAAGATTTGGAGGCACTATTTTGTCACGACCCAAGCCTAGGGCCTAGACGTGACCGGCGAATGGGGAACCCGAAGGAACCCCAAACAAGCCTCATAGCGTATCTTACACATCATTGGTCGCGGAAGCAATTAAAATGACCATAAGCGATAAGCATAATCAAGGGGGAAATCGGGACTAAGGGAGCAAGAAAAAAGAAGAAGAAATGATACATAAATACCATAGATGAATCAAGCTCAAACATAATACACAACTTGTCCAATACCACCTCTAAACATAGGTACTTTAGCGGGGGCCAAGACAAACAACTGGGCTCACCCTCATAGTCAAAACATAACTAAAAGGAAAAGTCTTATACATAGCAAAAGATCATGAGCAACGTCCCCGGAATGGAGGACTCACCAATAACCTTGATAGGAAATCGTATTAGCCACGCGGAGGAGGATGGTTAAGCGGTGCTCCGGTCCCTACATGGTGACATCATGTAGGCATAGAGTATGCGTTAGTACGTTTGAATGTACTAAGTATATGGGATGCAATGCAATGCAACAAGGGATGGACATCATAGGCAAAATGCATAATCGTACCCGATAGATAGCATATTAATGAGATGATATGTATAATGATGCTTATATAAAAATCATATTTAGTAGGGCATAGTATATGTGTAGTGAGTGACCATCAATATAGTATTTCCAAGGCCTACCACCCCCTTGGAGAGGCGAAAGAGGTACAAACCTCTCAATGTGGTTACCCGGGCCTACCACCCCCCGAGCTAGGGACCAAGGTACAAACCCCTCGATATGGTTATACGGGCCTACTACCCCCCGTACTAGGCAACCAAGGTACAAACCCCTCGATACGGTTATACGGGCCTACTACCCCCCGTACTAGGCAACCAAGGTACAAACCCCTCGATACGGTTATACGGGCCTACTACCCCCCGTACTAGGCAACCAAGGTACCAACCCCTTGATACGGTTACCCGGGCCTACAACCCCCCGAGCTAGGCTTGGTCGACTCACAACACTATATAGAGAAAATCATATACATGTATCCCCTTCATCATCATTTCAATAATTATATAATCATCCGACTCATAGGATGTACATTGGACCTTCCATTTCATAAGAATTCTATAAATGACATTTTATCAAACATATGGTGGGCTACTTGTTCATGTAAATAAAATCATGTGTTTCAAGAGTACTAAGTCCAACCAATTTCAAAATCCATATAAAACAGCCCACCAACAACATACATATATATATACATATATAACAACCTTCATAATTTGTTCATGGAGGCATGAAAACCATAAACATCATATAATAATTCCATTTCATGATAATATACAAAAATAGACCATAATAGGATGTGTAGTAATAATTCCATAATTCAAGAGTTCATAAATGATCATAAGGACCCATAAACTTGAAGTAAAATAGAGGATAAATGGTTGGACTTGTGGAAAGGAAGGTTTCCACAATCAACCCACATACCTCAACTTTGGAGAATTCTTGATGAAGATTGGAATGGAGAATTGCTTGAGATTGAATCTTGAATCCGGAATTAAAGCTTGGGATCCTTGAATTTGGTTGATGATCTTGGTGGAATTTTTGGAGAGGGTTTAGAGAGAGTTTTTGGATGTTTTGAAGTTAAATGACTAAGTATGGATATGTCCCCTTTTTATAAAAAAACGTCCCAACACTTAGAAAAAAAATTGAGGCGGGTGAACAGTATTTTCGGCTACTGGAATTTGCATTTTCTGCCGGACAGGTTTTACGAAAATGGTCATAACTCCTTCATCCTAACTCGGAATGAGGTGAAAAAAATTGTGTTGGAAAGCTAACTCACAGAGCTTTAATTTTTATAGTTTGAGCTCCTTCCATTTCCTTGTGTGCTGAGAGATATGCCCCTTTAAAGTTTACCCTCAAAATCGCATTTTTTGCGATTTTCGAATTTTGATACGGTTGTTCTAAAATTTCGGGTTAGACTCATTTCCCACTCTATTTGACCCCCTGAATAATAATATGAAGTCGAATTTCCGAAATGATGCACGGATTTTGAGTGATATGGAAATTACAATTTTAGGTGTTTTCGAAGCACATTTTCGGGCATTTTTGGTGTCGTTTCAATATCTCCCCCTTGGGAACATTCGTCCCCGAATGTCAAAGAAACGTACATGAGAAACACAAACATGGCAAATTCAGCCCACATAGGGATGCAACAATGCACTTACACCTCATTTCAAAAACTTCAACATAGTTGTAAAACCACAATGAACTTGTTAACTTAAACATGAATATATGCAATGACATGGTGGCTGAACTTAAGACCTGAGATTTTATAAAGGGTTTAAATCAATACCTTAAGCTTGAGTGGAGTGGAAAAGATAAGGATATCGCCTTTGCATGTCCGCTTCGGCCTCCCAAGTAGCACTTTCAACTTGTTGATTTCTCCAAAGGACCTTAACGGAAGCCACATCTTTGTTTCTCAACCTCTTCACTTGTCTATCTAAAATCTGGACCGGAACCTCTTCATAGGTCAAATTATCTTCAACAACACCCACAACATCAAGAGGCACAATGGCATTCGGATCACCCACACACTTCCTCAACATAGACACATGAAATACCGGATGAACCAAATCTATTTCGCTAGGCAATTCCAACTCATAAGCTACCTTGCCAATTCTCCTCATCACCTTATAAGGACCCACGTATCTTGGGCTCAACTTGCCCTTCTTACCAAAACGAACCACACCCTTCATGGGTGACACCTTCAAATAGACCCAATCACAAACTTGGAATTCAAGAGCCCTTCTCCTCACATCGGCATAGGACTTTTGGCGACTTTGGGCCGTCTTAAACCTTTCTCTAATCATCCTAAACTTCTCAAGAGCCTCCATAACTAGATCTGGTCCTAACAAGGCCACCTCACCAACCTCAAACCACCCAACCGGTGATCTACAACGCCTCCCATAGAGAGCCTCAAAAGGAGCCATACCGATGCTAGAATGATAGCTATTGTTATAGGCAAACTCAATCAATGGAAGATGATCATCCCAAATACCCGTAAGCTCCAATACACAAGCCCTAAGCATATCCTCAAGTGTTTGGATAGTCCTTTCGGCTTGTCCATCCGTTTGCGGGTGAAAGGCCGTAGTAAGCTTAACTCTCGTACCTAGACCCCTTTGAAAAGACTTCCAAAAGTGCGAAGTAAATTGAGTACCACGGTCCGATATGATGGATAGAGGAATCCCATGCAAACTTACCAAGTCATGAATATATAACCTTGCATAATCTTCCGCCCCATATGTTGTCTTTACCGGTAGAAAATGAGCCGATTTTGTCATCCTATCAACCACCACCCAAATAGAATCAAAACCTTTTCTAGTCTTGGGTAAACCAACTACAAAATCCATATTAATTTCTTCCCACTTCCAAGTAGGAATCTCTATGTCTTGGGTTAGACCACCCGGCCTTTGATGTTCGGCCTTGACTTGTTGACAACTATGACAACCGGAGACGAATTTGGCAATGTCCTTCTTCATGCCTCCCTACCAATACACATCCCTCAAATCTCTATACATTTTGGTGGAACCGGGGTGAATGGAGTAGGAAGAATTATGAGCCTCCTCAAGAATTTTCTCCCTCAAACCATCAACACAAGGCACACACAACCTACCTTGGTACCTAAGGGCACCATCTCCCCCTTGGGAGAAAACTTCCACCTTACCCTCTTTCACCAAGGCCTTCAATTCTAACAAGGAAGAGTCAAGATCTTGTTTTGCTATCACCTCATCAACCAAGGAAGACCTAGCACCATCAACAACGACCACACCACCATTACTAATTTCTTCCAACCTAACCCCCAACCTAGCCAACCGATGCACCTCCCTAGCCATTTCCCTATCACCAATATCAACATGAGCTAGGCTACCCATAGACACCCTACTCAAAGCATCCGCCACCACATTAGCTTTACCGGGATGATAATGCACACTCATATCATAATCTTTAAGAAATTCTAGCCACCTTCTTTGTCTCAAGTTGAGGTCTTTTTGGGTGAAGACATATTGGAGGCTCTTATGATCGGTGAACACATCAACATGTACCCCATACAAGTAATGACGCCAAATCTTTAAAGCAAACACCACCGCGGCTAATTCAAGGTCATGCGTAGGATAGTTCTTTTCATGCACTTTGAGTTGTCTAGACGCATAGGCTATCACCTTACCATTTTGCATTAGGACACAACCCAAGCCAACTCTAGAAGCATCACAATACACAACGAATTCCTCAAGCCCATCCGGTAGTGACAATATAGGAGCGGACACAAGTTTATCTTTCAAGGTTTGAAAACTCCTTTCACACTCGTCGGTCCACTCAAACTTAGCCTCCTTTTGTGTCAACTTAGTCATGGAAGAAGCAATAGAAGAAAACCCATTCACAAATCTCCGATAGTAACCCGCTAAGCCAAAGAAGCTCCTAATATCCGACGGGATCAATGGCCTAGGCCAATTTCTAATCACATCGGTCTTCTTAGGATCTACCTTAATACCATCCCCCGACACCACATGACCTAGGAAGGCAACCTCTTTCAACCAAAATTCACACTTTTCATACTTGGCATACAACTTCTCCTCTCTCAATCTTTGCAACACAACCCTCAAGTGACCCATATGTTCTTCCTCACTATGCGAATAGATTAAAATATCATCAATGATGACCACAACAAAGGAATCAAGGTGGGGTTTAAAGATCCTATTCATTAGGTCCATGAAGATAGCCGGTGCATTGGTCAACCCAAAGGACATGACCACAAATTCATAATGCCCATACCTAGTCCGGAAGGCTGTCTTGGGAATGTCACACTCCCTCACCTTCACTTGATGATACCCGGACCGAAGATCAATCTTAGAGAAGTGGCTAGCCCCTTGCAATTGGTCGAACAAGTCATCAATCCTAGGAAGAGGATATTTATTCTTGATGGTGACCCTATTGAGTTGCCGGTAATCAATACACATCCTAAGGGACCCATCTTTCTTCTTCACAAACAACACCGGTGCACCCCATGGTGATTGGCTAGGCCTAATAAAACCCTTCTCCAACAAGTCCCTCAATTGTTCCTTCAACTCCTTTAACTCCGCTGGGGCCATACGATAAAGGGGGATAGAAATGGGTTGAATATCGGGGAGGAGGTCTATGCCAAAATCTATTTCCCTTTCGGGAGGAACACCGGGAAGGTCATTAGGAAAGACATCAAGGAATTCATTTACGATCGGAACCGACTCTATAGGAAGGGTTTTGGACTCCACATCCCTAACCCTCACAAGGTGATAGAGACACCCCTTAGAGATCAACTTACGGGCTTTAATGCAAGAGATGAACCTACCCTTGACTACCACATTTTGGCTCTCCCACTCAAGAATGGGTTCACTTGGGAATTGGAACTTGACCCTACGGGTTCTACAATCAATGGAAGCATAGTATGCATGCAACCAATCCATCCCAAGAACAACATCAAAATCGACCATGTCAACTCAACAAGATCACAAGGCAATATTTTATGCAAGATGCAAATAGGACAATTTCTATAGACCTTCCTAGCAACCATATATGCACCAATAGGAGTAGACACCTTATATGACTCATGCAACAAGTCGGGCTCGTCTTCCTCTTGTATTAGGCATGATCTAGCATAGCAAAGAGCAACCGTTAGGGAAGAACTTGATTCAACTCTATAGCACGACTTAGAACAAGGAAAAGGGAAACATTTCCTAAAACGTCTCATAGCCTCCTACTCATAATTGTGGTGCACAACACAACCATGAATCGGACTCTAATCAACGCGGTGTGTTGGACTCCGAGGATCTATCAACCTAGTGCTCTGATACCAAGTTTGTCACGACCCAAGCCTAGGGCCTAGACGTGACCGGCGAATGGGGAACCCGAAGGAACCCCAAACAAGCCTCATAGCGTATCTTACACATCATTGGTCGCGGAAGCAATTAAAATGACCATAAGCGATAAGCATAATCAAGGGGGAAATCGGGACTAAGGGAGCAAGAAAAAAAGAAGAAGAAATGATACATAAATATCATAGATGAATCAAGCTCAAACATAATACACAACTTGTCCAATACCACCTCTAAACATAGGTACTTTAGCGGGGGCCAAGACAAACAACTGGGCTCACCCTCATAGTCAAAACATAACTAAAAGGAAAAGTCTTATACATAGCAAAAGATCATGAGCAACGTCCCCGGAATGGAGGACTCACCAATAACCTTGATAGGAAATCGTATTAGCCACGCGGAGGAGGATGGTTAAGCGGTGCTCCGGTCCCTACATGGTGACATCATGTAGGCATAGAGTATGCGTTAGTACGTTTGAATGTACTAAGTATATGGGATGCAATGCAATGCAACAAGGGATGGACATCATAGGCAAAATGCATAATCGTACCCGATAGATAGCATAATAATGAGATGATATGTATAATGATGCTTATATAAAAATCATATTTAGTAGGGCATAGTATATGTGTAGTGAGTGATCATCAATATAGTATTTCCAAGGCCTACCACCCCTTTGGAGAGGCGAAAGAGGTACAAACCTCTCAATGTGGTTACCCGGGCCTACCACCCCCCGAGCTAGGGACCAAGGTATAAACCCCTCGATATGGTTATACGGGCCTACTACCCCCCGTACTAGGCAACCAAGGTACAAACCCCTCGATACGGTTATACGGGCCTACTACCCCCCGTACTAGGCAACCAAGGTACAAACCCCTCGATACGGTTATACGGGCCTACTACCCCCCGTACTAGGCAACCAAGGTACCAACCCCTTGATACGGTTACCCGGGCCTACAACCCCCCGAGCTAGGCTTGGTCGACTCACAACACTATATAGAGAAAATCATATACATGTATCCCCTTCATCATCATTTCAATAATTATATAATCATCCGACTCATAGGATGTACATTGGACCTTCCATTTCATAAGAATTCTATAAATGGCATTTTATCAAACATATGGTGGGCTACTTGTTCATGTAAATAAAATCATGTGTTTCAAGAGTACTAAGTCCAACCAATTTCAAAATTCATATAAAACAGCCCACCAACAACATACATATATATATACATATATAACAACCTTCATAATTTGTTCATGGAGGCATGAAAACCATAAACATCATATAATAATTCCATTTCATGATAATATACAAAAATAGACCATAATAGGATGTGTAGTAATAATTCCATAATTCAAGAGTTCATAAATGATCATAAGGACCCATAAACTTGAAGTAAAATAGAGGATAAATGGTTGGACTTGTGGAAAGGAAGGTTTCCACAATCAACCCACATACCTCAACTTTGGAGAATTCTTGATGAAGATTGGAATGAAGAATTGCTTGAGATTGAATCTTGAATCCGGAATTAAAGCTTGGGATCCTTGAATTTGGTTGATGATCTTGGTGGAATTTTTGGAGAGGGTTTAGAGAGAGTTTTTGGATGTTTTGAAGTTAAATGACTAAGTATGGATATGTCCCCTTTTTATAAAAAAACGTCCCAACACTTAGAAAAAAAATTGAGGCGGGTGAACAGTGTTTTCGGCTACTGGAATTTGCATTTTCTGCCGGACAGGTTTTACGAAAATGGTCATAACTCCTTCATCCTAACTCGGAATGAGGTGGAAAAAATTGCGTTGGAAAGCTAACTCACAGAGCTTTAATTTTTATAGTTTGAGCTCCTTCCAGTTCCTTGTGTGCTGAGAGATATGCCCCTTTAAAGTTGACCCTCAAAATCGCATTTTTTGCGATTTTCGAATTTTGATACGGTTGTTCTAAAATTTCGGGTTAGACTCATTTCCCACTCAATTTGACCCCTTGAATAAGAATATGAAGTCGAATTTCCGAAATGATGCACGGATTTTGAGATATATGGAAATTACAATTTTAGGTGTTTTCGAAGCACATTTTCGGGCATTTTTGGGGTCGTTTCATATTTATTTTGAGTCTGATCGGATATATACATAGACCACAAGAGTCTTAAGTTAATTCTATGCTAAGGGAACCTTAACTTGAGGAAACATTTATAGATTTAGCTCCTCAAGGACTACACACTCTCTATTCTATACAATACGACATGGCGAACATGGAAGTGGATGCCTTGAGCTAGAAGGTGGTGAGTATGGATAGTCTAGCCTTCCTTTCTGCTATGGAGCGACCATTGGAAATAGACATTAAGTATTTAGCTAATAGGATGCTCGGGTTTGATATATATAATTCTAGGCAGGTATTGGCCTATGTGGGAGTTTAATCTTCTTTGTTGGAGAAGATTCCTAGTCATCAGTTTGATGATGAGACTTTGGTGGCCCTCATTTATTGAGTGTTACGAGGTGATTCCAGGCAGTCTACCTTAACTCTAAATAGGGTTTTGAGATTTATGGCTCATATTTATATACAGAAAGTTGGGGATTTTATTTAGTTGATATTCCTAAGGCCCATGATTCTAGATATTTTATCCATTTGGCACCACGAAAATGAAAACGTGATTTGAGGTAGCATTACTAATGGTGTGGTATGATGAGTGATATAGGGGAATGTGTTCCCCATTGCCTGTATTGATATTAGGTTATGGTTGAGCATTTGAAACCTAGTTGTAAGTTTCAAGATTAACAATTCTCGAATGGAAGTGAGAGCATATAACTATATACTTTGTTATGGGATTGTCTCAGACTTCAAGAGATGGTGATAGTATTTTGTTTAATCATTCGTCGATTGTCAAAGTCATCACATTTCCTTACCATTTAATCTTCTTTCAGAGTAGATAGGTTGGCTCGTATCTCCATTCAAGAGGGTTTTCCTTCACGGGATGCCAATATCTTTCATTTAAGACTATTGTTCCCCATTAACTTGTAGATTTTGGAGGACTTTTTAGGAGGTGCTTGACATCCATGTTGACCATACCATAACATATATCACCTGCATAACAAATGGCAGTTGGCGTGTACTATTCAATAACTAGAGGAAATGTTTATAGGCCTGTGTTATTGAATTTAAAGGTCAGCGGGACTAGCTTTTGGCTGTTGCTGAGTATTCGTACAACAACAACTACAACTGTAGTAGTTAGATGGCCCTGTTTGAGGCCTTGTATGCTACTCATTGTCACTCTCTATTTGGTTGGTTTGGTTTTTGAAAGACTATGCCTTGTGGTACTGATTTGATTCAAGAGGCTTTAGATCATGTGTGGGTTATTTAGGATAGGCTCTCACAGTAGGAACTACCATTGTTCAGATCATTTGCGTTGGCCATTGAGGTTTTGAGTATGTGACTAGGTATTCCATCATGTGTTGTCAATAAAGGGTGTGCTGAGATTTCAGAGGTAGGAAAAGATTAGCCATATGCATAATGTGCCTTTTGAGATTTTATGGACTGTTTGGTGTTGTTGCTTATGAGCTTTCCCTAACTCCTAAATTTTCAAATATTTACCTCATTTTCATGTTTCTATGTTACGCTGGTACGTTCCTTAGAAGTCTCATGTGCTCCAGTATGATTCGATTGATTTGAACGGTCTTCAAACCTATGTGGAGGAGCAAGTGGTTATTTTAGCTAAATATGTGCAACGGTTGCATTCATGAGTCATTCCTATGGTTATGATCTATTGTACAAATCTTCTAGGAGAAAAGGCTAAATGGGTACCAAGCTCCCATTTGTTTGAGTCTTTACGTACTTCTTGACTCTTACTTTCAAAGACAAAAGGTTTTTTAGTAACAGATATTGTAATGACCCTCTATGTCATTTTTATGTGATTTCCTTCTATTTATCGTTTAGAGAACTCCTATATTGAGCCAAAGTCATTTATTACTTACTGGGACTGAATGTTCGATCACGTGGTAGTTCATATTTATTTTGCGTAAGTTTTTGTGGTTTGGAGCTTCTAAATATTAAATTGTTAGATTTGGTTAAAAGTTCAGGAAATTGGCCTTAGAATGTATCTTTGTTGGTTACGTTAACTCCAAAATGTTGAGTTTTGTTTAAAAATACCTTTTCTAGGGATCTCGAGGCTTTTGAACTAATTCTGAGCCCACTCGTGATATTTGACTTAAAATGGAGCTTGGGTGTGAAACCCACTTTTCGTCAAGATGACCTTGATTGAAAGTTTTCACGTCTGGGTCAAGTCCGAATATTGAATGTAGTAGGGTTGCATATTTCGTTTACATGCATTCCAAACAAATATTGAGCACCCCATCAGAGACTTTGACATTGGCCAAAACCAGTTGTTGCGCATTAACTCATTAAGGAAGAAATTGCCATTTCTGTTCGTGTCGCACTTTCAGAGGCCTAAAATTTTGACTTCTGTGATCACGAGCTTGAACCGCATTCGTGAAAGGTAGGCTGATTTCCCTCCATAATCAAAGTCTCCTTTCCACTTTTGTGAAGGCTAGCTAAGTGGCCTTCCACAATCACGGGTCCCTCTCCCTATTTTTGGTTAAACTTTGTGTCTTTTCTTTTTAAATAAAGACCATACACATTTAAACGAAGTTTCAAAATATGTTGAGCTAGGAAGCTCCAAATTGGGTGATTCAAATTGTGAATTGTCTGGAAAGTCTGGGACTACACTATAATAAAAACAACTTTTAGCGGTAATAAATATTGACATTAATAAAGAGTGCTAAGGTCTTTACTGGCATTAGTTAAGTACCATTAGAAACAAATTTGCTAAAGGCTCTAGAGACATATACAAAGAGTGCTAATTGCCGCTAAAAATACATATTTAGCGGCAATTAAAAATCAGTTGCTGCTAATGATCATTTTGGATGTAGTGCTACATGTTGGACTGTTCGACAACGGAACTGGTCGCTTGAGGTAAGTTTTTCCCCAAAATGACGGCCTAACCCTTCTTTTGAGCTTGAATTGTGATTTTATTGCATGTGGTTGATTGTTTGATTTCTTCTCATACTGCTGCTCCCGGCCCCGTCCTGCAGCCGACCGATCTGCTGCCTTAACTTTAGAAAGATCGTTTTTGTTCAACATTTCTTGAGCCCAAAATTGTGTCCCATTTTGGGATACAAGTTCCGGGAGCCTAAAGGGATCTTTTGGCAGAGTTATTTTTGGGATTTCTACGGTAGGTTCCACATTTCTATTTAGAGTCATATTTTTGTTAGTCGTTGATTAATGTGTTTTAGTATCTAAATGTCCATCCAACATTCAAATGCCCTATAGAAGGGAAAAGCACTTGAGTTGTGAATTTTGGGCCTGCGGTCTCCTTTAACATAATTTATGGCTTCCTAACCTTTAGATTGAGCTAGAGAATAAAAATGCATGTTGATTAGTGTTTATTTTGGTTGAGTAGATAGTTGATAATGCTTAGTTACGTAGAATTCATGTTTTAAGCTTAATGTGTGTATTTAGGATAGTTGGCATGTTGTTTTCCTTTATTTCAATCATCATTACCTTGTGGAATGTATTGAGCTTATTTATGGATATTGTTGGAAGCATGTTTTGCCATAGTATAGGTGTAGACTTGTGCATGCCTTAGGCATGTGTCACATCCCAAGATACACCCTAGACATGACATGTCATATAGCACCCCGAGAAGTCCTACACAAGCCAATTGGCATACATCATACAAGATAATAGAAAATCAAGAGATTTTAAAAGACACTTCATATCATAAATGTTTGACAGGAGATGTGAAGCAGAAAATCTAACACAGTCTCAAAGCCATCTAGTACATCAAGAGTGATTGTGGTGTAACCCATACATCACATAGAATACAGGAAAATAAAGACAATAAGCAATAAAGGATTCGGTCCTCAGAACATTAGGACTCACCAATAATCAATGTCTACTAAAGTGATCACTAGCTACGGAGATGTGGAATTATAGAGTCAGACCCTACAGTAGTGACATAATGTAGGCAAGAGTATGTGATAGTACAAAGTATGTACCAAGTATGATAGAAATGCATAAAACATATGAAATCATGCTAAAAAGGACTTTACTTGACATGTAATGATCAAGTTAAAACATAAGATAAAAGGGTTAGAAAACATAAATAATGAACATGGTCAATGCAAGCTAAAAACTTTTAGAATACTTGTGAGATACTTCTAGAAGTAACCTTAGTTCATTATTGTGGGAGATTTACCTTTTACCGACATAGAGACCATGTGAGCTATAACATGGAATCCGGGTTCTACCCCACACAGAAAAGAGGTGTCCTACTTGCCAAATTAAAAACCATAAACTTCTAACTTACGTGAATCCACTTGCTAATGTCTATATAAGACAATCAACCTATGGTGGCACATATTTATGGGACATGGGTAATTGCTGCTAGTCCACTTGGTGCTAAGTATAAATCCCACATAATAGTCATAACTCTTAACTTATCTTAACATTCATGAGACATGGGTATTCACCGCTTGTTTTTATCATTATATAACTCCTTAAGTTGATTTATCTTAGTTGATAAACTTTCAACCTTATGAATCCTTTATGTGAGAAACCCTTTTACATTCATGTTTGAGTGGTATGTGAGAAATCCTTTTACAACACAATAAAACATTGATACTTCACTCTCAAACATCCTTAAAACATTTTCACACCCCTTTTTGGATGGCGGCAGGAAGGGGTTTTCCAATTTAAGTGATGATATTGAATATGGATTATTTTAGTTTTTGAGAGTCGCCACTTGGAATTGAGTTATAGTGTTTCAAGTAACTTTTTTTTTTCTAATCAAAAGGAAATGACTCTTTATTTTTATCTGCGAACTAGAAATTCGGATAAGGAATTATGCTGACCGAGGGGAAGGTATTAGGCATCCCTTGAGTCCCATGGTTCTAGCACGGTTGCTTTTATTGACTTATACTTATTTTTAAATTATTTTGGTATATATTTTTATAGGCTACAGTTTTGCTTGCATTTTTATTGTTGAACTTTTACTTGGTCTCAACTTAGATACGTAACCCCATTCTTGGTTATTATATTTAATAGTTTTGAAGAATAATTGTTTTATTCTCCCGGGTGTATTCCCTAATATTCTATGTCTCACATCTTGCTAATTGTTCTATTATACGTTATCGTGTCAAGTCAAGCTAACTCATATAAAATAAAACGAAAGGAGGTAACCAAACTCAGTATGAAAGTTGGCTGAGCCTTTAAAAAACTAGTATAAAGGCTCAATTTTCTATTTGGAATCACCTCTTTCATTTTCTTTTCCTTACACTCAATATAATAATTAAAATATTAACTTCACCTCTATATGATAATATAAAATTTCTTATACAGATCATATATAGCTTATATAATACTTCTTTCATCCCTTTTTAGATGTCATAGTTTTTTTTAGAGTCAAACGATATGAATTTCGACTAACATTTAAGATGTGTTTTTTCATCATATTAGTATGAAAAATGTTGTAATTTATAGTATTTTCCGTATAGTTTTAGAATATCTAAAATTTTATTTTAAAATATCGAATTGATGTAATTTTATTTAACTTTAAAATTATTCGGATTAACTCTTAAAAAACACAACATGAAAATTATTTAACTAACAAATAAAATAAGAGGATAGCCGACATATGCATGCATATTGCAATTTGCATGCATTCCTTATGGAAATCAAAAGCCTCCTTCCACTTTGACACTCATATGAGTATTAATTAATATCTTTAAGAATACTCAATCAACTCAATAACCACACGATATTCGAAATTTGTTTATCAAATTTATTTTGATTTGTAGGGTTTGAAATAGGGGTGTGTATTATTTAGATTAAGTAACCACATTCTTAATCACAACAAATAATATTAACAGGTCATATATCTTAATATTTATCTATTGCTAGAAAGCTTAATATATTATTAAATTACTTTTTTACTTACAATAAAGTGTGATTCTATTTTTTTGTAGTTTTTTTTAAAAATAATTAAAATTAACTTAGCAAAATTAGATAGAAAAATAAAATATCTAATTTAAATAAAAGAAATAATTAACCAATAAAAATAGTGTAAAATTTAAGTTCGATAAAAAATTACATGTCTACAGTTTGCCCCTCTTTGACTGGAAACACGAAGAGTGTTCAGACAAAGAAGTAGACAACGAGACATGTTTTGATCGGACTCTTATTTGCAAGGAAAAAAATGCGATCGAGTCCTTTTGTTTGATTGCCTACATATCGCAGGTTATAAGGGAATCAGGTCAGGTGTAGTTCAAGAAGATGAAATGATGAGTTAGAGGTTGTGTGAGGTTTCATCAAGGTTCCAGGTCGCGACTTGTATCCTAACATAAAAATGAAAGCTAATAGTCAAATTGAAAACAAAAGTACAATCTTTTATCTATGCAACTTTTCTTGAGTCTTCACTTGAGTATTGACATTGAGATATCACCTTGATTTTTGGTGAGTATCTTGATCTTAAAGGGAATTCGATGCTTAACTTGCCACTTAGAGTGTTTTTGACACTCTTCAAAATGACAATTTGAAAATGGTTTTTGAAATGCCTGTTTGTTTTGTTGATTAGTAGCTGAATAGAAGCAGGTGTCACGAGGTCAGGTTACTACATGCATTGAAGAAGCTGATGTTGGCTATCATGGGGATTGATCATTCTGAAAAAGAGTTGAAACTTTGTTCTTGAATTTCAAATCCATGTTTCCTTGAAGTAACCTGAAAACAATCACAAACAAAAGAAATAAACAAATTTTTTTCCAAGTTTTTACTGAAAACTTTATGTGAGTTATTAGCAAAATGTGAATTTTCAGACTAGGAAGTGTTTATACTAGGAGAAAATAAAAATGTCTCAAACTAGGAAGTGTGTATCCTAGGAGAAAATAAAAATAATGTCTCTGACTAGAAAGTGTTTATCCTAGGAGAAGATAAAAAATAACATCTCAGACTAGGAAGTGTTTATCTTAGGAGAATAAAAAATAACTTCTCAGACTAGGAAAGGTTTATCCGAGGAGAAAAATAAAAAAATAACGGTCTCAGACTAAAAAGTGTTTATCCTAGGAGAAAATAAAAATAATGGTCTCAGATGTAAAACCCCGGAAATTTGAAGTCTAGCAAAGGAGCCAAATGGAAGGTCACCAGCCCACGACTGAACCATGGTACCCTTCATGCCATGGAGCCACAGATGGGTCGTGAAGGGCACCATGGCTCGTAGTGGTGCTCGTGGCTGCCTTACAACATTTGGCCAAAAAGGGCTTCCCTCCCACGAGAACCTAGAAGGCGTGTGTGGTGGCCACCACGACTAGTGGTGGTGCCCGTTAATGGGAGGCAGTAGCCACCCTAAGACTAGCCTTTCCCACGAGCCCCTAGATGGCTTGTGAAGGGCTAGATGGCTCGTGAAGGTGGGCGTGTAGAGGGGGCTAGAATTTCCAAGAAACTGGTCTAGGACCACGACTGCCTAGACGGCTGGTGGACCCTGAGACGGCTCATGTGGGCCTCCACCTGGAGGTTCGCGTTAGCTGTAAGTTAAGGGTAGTTGGGTTTTTCCCTAATAATTTTATCTTGACACTACATTGTTTTGCCCTTACCTATAACCCCTATATAAGTGATTTTAACCCAAAACTTACCCATTCAAGTCATTCTCTTAAATTTACCGAAGAAGATCAAGTTCTTCCTCTCCAAAATATTTCGCTCTCTAGAAACTTGTAGAAGAAGGGTTCAACCTAGGATTTCAAGGAAAGTCTCCAATTCAACCATTGAAGGCAAGCTTTTGGCATTGAGGTATAATAGTTTTCATCCATGAATTTCTTCCATTCATGGAGTTCCCAAATTCTCCTATTTTCAAAGTTAGAAGTTCCCAATTGAGTTAGAGTTTTTATTCTATGTTATGGGGTCTTTTAAATATTGATCTAATCGATTGATTTATGATCTATGATGCATGAATTGAGTTAATTTCATGAATTTATAATGATTCCCCATGAACCCATGTTATTCCCATGTTTCCCAATTATGAGCATATAATGTGGGTCTTGGATTATGAAAGAAGAGTTTTATGAAATCAAGCATAATTCATCGAATTACATGAACTCATGATGAATTTCCATAAGCTCATATCTAACTCATGTTTTGTAGATGTTGATGATTGAAAGTGGATTTTGAACCTTGAAAGGTGAATTATTATGCATGTTCTTATGAAATTTATGTAAATTTTTAAGGATGCTTTGAGAGTGAAGTATCAATGATGTTGCTGTTGTTGAAAGGATTTCTCATATACACATGAAAGTATGATTGTGAAAGGTTTTCTCACATAGTAAGGATTCTAAGGTTGAAAGGTCTTCTCGCCTAAATGAATCATAAATAAGGAGTTATCCTAATGAAACCTAGCTTGGATTGGTTATTGTATGATACCTTCCCATAGATGACTTATGACCTAGCTTGTATTGGAAATATCACGTTCCCTTCCATGGATAATAAGAACAAGTAAGAAGATGACTATTCCGTGGGATTTATGCTTAGCATCGAGAGGATATTGAGATTGAAGCTATCCTGTGAGTAGATGCCGGGTTTTTAGAAGCAATATCATTTTCCCATACAT
This sequence comes from Solanum okadae, assembly GCA_036553675.1. Taxonomy (NCBI): domain Eukaryota; kingdom Viridiplantae; phylum Streptophyta; class Magnoliopsida; order Solanales; family Solanaceae; genus Solanum; species Solanum okadae. The sequence continues at coordinate 31,877,479 of CM071682.1, forward strand.
ATGTGCCCCCATAGGATGATTGTCTAGATATACATTAGCTAGTGGTTCCACATAAGCTAGAAGTTCATGGTCCTTACGTTGGCAAGAAGGACTATCCTTTTCTGTGTGGGAGACACGGGGGGATCATGTTATAGCTCACATGATCTCTATGTCGGTTTAGGCTACTTCCCAAAATAATAATGAACTAAGGTTACTTCAAGAAGTATCTCACATGTGTGCAAAGGTTTTAATGATGTTAGGTTGCATTGAGTATGTTTTATGACTCATGTTTTCTAACCCTTTTTATATAATGTTTTAGCTTGGTCATTGCATTTCATGAAAAGTCCCCTTATAAGCACGTTATCAAATGCTTATATTCATGGTTATCATACTTGGTACATATTTTCTACTAATAAATACTCTTTCCTACATTTCTCCAAATGTAGGGTACGACAACCAGGGTTTTCAGTTTCGTGGCTAGAGGTTGATTTGAGATATTCTGAGCTTTGGTGAGTCCTCATGGTTCGAGGACGGATTTTCATCGTTTTCATGTTTTCTTCCATACTTTAAGTTTTATACATAATCTATGGGCTAGGCCCAAGGTTCATTCTTATGTACTAGATGGCTAATGAGACAAGTGTTTAGACTTCCGCTTTACTTTTATAAAATTTCTGCCTTGAAATGTACTTTTTATCTCTTTTGTTCTATTTTTTATGTTATGAAGGCTAAGAACCTTGATGGGGCCTCTGGGGTCTTATACGCCATGTTATACCTAATGGGTACCTTGGATCGTGACACTTCAGGTGTTTGAACCTCAGTCGGCGATGTCATTTGGGTCGGCCTTTCACATTCGGTGAATCGCTGAGTACCACATTGTTTGACCTTTCAAGCATTCAATCTTTCTGTTTACATTGTCATTTCAGCAATGATTAGCAAGGTTGCCTTTCTCATTTGGCACATCACCTTCTCCAATGGAGTTAGTCAGCTTGATTTGATAGACACAAGTGCTATGCACGATCATTTTTTGTGAGGTCATGCTCACTAGGAGATCTGCTATTATTGTTCTGCGATAAACAATTTATAGGTTGCGCTTACTTTTTCATTTTTTGTCATTCTTTCAACCATCAATCCTTTCCTTGTCCATTTTCATTCATAGATGCAAATCATCAACATTTTATCAGAATGGGATAAAAGTAGGCATTGAGCACACTAATTATTGGGTTGAATAGACCTCAAATGAGTGCAAATCTACCACTCATCACCTTTCCCGAATAAGTTGAACTTTCTCCATAGCCTTATGTACAACCTCGCCACCTATCAATACCACCTCACCAACTTCAAACCAACTTATAGGATATCTACACCTCTTAGAATAAAGAGCCTCAAATTTAGCCATACCAATACTTGAATGATAGCTAGTATTATATGCAAAGTCAAATAGAGGCAAGTGATCCTCCCAATTACCTTCAAAATCAATCACACAAGCCTTCAACATATCTTCCAAAGTATGGATACTACACTCTGCTTGCCCATCGATTTGAGGATGGATGGCCGTACTAAGTTTAACACGAGTAGCACTTTTTTCAAAAGACTCCCAAAATTGAGAAGTGAATTGGGTACCACGGAGATCATAGAGTTTATAAGATTTAAAAGGTAGTTTCAACATATAAAAATTTTTATTAGAGAAAAGCGGAAGTCAAAACATTGTCTCAAAACCATATAGTACAGAAGAATTTATTGGTGTGTAGCCCGTACATCAAATTCAAAAACTAAAATGAAAAGACATAATGAAATAAAGGCTTGTTCCTCAAAATATGAGGCTTTACCAATTTTCAATCTTCAACTACTAAGCGATCCTAGCCACGGAAGTGCGATTCAGAATCGTCAAACCCTACATTTTAGGATAAGAAATGTAGGCAAGAGTATGTGTTAGTACAAAAATGTACTAAGTATGATAGGCATTTATAAAAGTATGTAATCATGCTAAAAAATACATTCTAATGATATGGAAAGACCAAGTTAAAACCTAAGATAAAAGGGTTAGAAAACATAAAATGTAATCATGACCAATGCAAGTAAAATCATCTTTGAACACATGTGAGATACTTTTTGAAGTAACCATATTTTATATTGTGGAATTTAGCGTTAACCTGCATAACGACCATGTGAGCTATGACATTATCCCCCGGTGTCTCCCACACCGAAAAGGGTTGTCCTACTTTCCAAGGTAGAACCATGAGTACGAGCTAAAGGGGATCCAGTAGTTAATGTCTATCAAGACCATCATCCTATGGGGGCACATAGGTAAGGGATAAAGAGATTGCTATTAGAAACCCAACCTCAACATGGAAGAGCTTCCATCTCAATATCCTCTCGGTTCTAAGCATAAATCTCACGGAGTAGTTATTAAGTCTTAACTTATCTTACTGTTAAGAGACATGGGTAGTCGCCGCATAATTTATCATAGGATACCTCCTTAGACCATGCGTCAGAAACCTATCATCGTCCATGATCTTTTCATACTAGCTTCTAAGGTCCATAGTCATTCACTTCATTCTAGAGATGCCCCAAATACTAATGGAAATAGTTTTGAAATCATGGCCTATAATCATTAATTGCATATCCGCATACCATACTAATCAAGACCTAATTTAGGAAAAAAGCCCGCAAAGCATTGAGGGCAAATCTATAAGTCATTCATATCATGTGGCCAAGATTCATAGAACATATACACAGTCTCATCTGTAAGCTTTCTTGACTCATAAAAATACTTTCATGAACATGATTTCTTTTAAATAATTCATAAGCTTCATCATGTATTCAAAGTTAAAGTATCTTCAAACTCATTTACATCAATTTCATAAAGTGAAGACATGCATATTTTCATAAATTCATTTTTGATAGTACAAGACCCACATTATAACAACATATCTTAGAAAACATGGGTTATGCATGGGTACATGGGAAATTAACTTAAAACATGCATTTACTTCAATTCATGTGTAAAAGTTCATAAATCAATCAAATAAATCAACATTGAAAGGAATCCATGACAGTTGATAAAAACCTAACTTGATTGGAGAATATATCTTTACAAATTTGGAGAATTTGGGAACTCCATGGAGGAAAGGGCTCCATGGATGAAAACTATCATTCCTTGATGCCAAAAGCTTGGAAGCAGTAGAGGATTTAGAGGCTTGATCTTGAAACCCTAGTTTTCTGATTCAAGAGAGAGAAACATTTGAGAAGAAGAGCTTGATCTTCTTTTGAGAATTTAAGAGAATGAATTGGGTTAAGGTTATTTAAGGGTTTAAAATCATTAAATAGGGCTTTGGGTAGAAGGAAAAATGATGTAGTATTGAGTAAAAATAATTGGGAAAAGACCCAACAACCCTTGACTTAAAAACTGCCGAATTGGCTCACTAGAAAGCTAAAATGGGTCGCCATGTCCACCATGACCCATCAAATGGGTTGTAAAGAAATCCTGCCTGATAGGGCGTTACTATTTTTGGCACAACCTTTTATTCCAAACACGGAATTAGGAAAACTTGGTGGCGTTGGAAAGATGACTCAGAGATATTCAATTTGATAAGTAATGGGCCACCTAATTCGTTTTGTGCTAAATGATATGATTATTTAAAGTTGACCCTAAACTCTAAGTCTGATAAAAACCCTTCACGGAGAACTTCACAGTTCATGTGGGGCTTTACGGGCAATTTTGATTCACGTGGCTACTGGAGAACCACTACTTACTTGACCCACTTGAAGACCACTTTGACTGTCCCTCTCCCTTTTCACGACCGGTATAGGGGTCCGTGGGAGGGAGCCTGCTTGTGGTAAGTTCTGGAAATCTACCACTCAAGGAACCGTGGTCCCCTTCACGACCCGTCTAGGGCTCTGTGAAGGGTTCCATGGTCCATCTTTGTGGGGCATGTAAGTTTCCCACTTAACCCATTTCTAGCCTTTCTCGTATTTGAGGTGTTACTATATCTCCCCTTGGTATCTTTCGTCCTCGAATGGAACTCAAACTAGCACGAAAAGAGTAAGAGAGAAACTAACAGCCCAATCATCAATGCAACTTCATCAAAATTCACATAACCAAGGAGAAATATCGACACCAAGCTAAATCATGTTAAAAACATCATATGTAAGATAGGAACTAGACCTAGCAGCCAATCATGAATGCAATCACATAAATGCACATATTTGAGGAGGAAATTTCAACTCCAAGCTAAAGCATATTCAAAACATCTTTTCCTAAGGTCTATATGCAACTCATACTCAAATGCACATAAACATGAATCAATCAATTATTTAACTAAATCATATTTTTGAAAATTAAATTTTCCATGAGCATGGATACATGAGGAATCATAAGGATCACTAAGACACACGAATCCTAAAGAGTGAACCAAGAGGGCTAAGACCTCAAGCTAGAATCAAAGATAAAGGAAAGATATAGGGATACAAAGACATCACATCGCCTTCGAACTTTCACACACCAAATCATAACAAGGAACTCTTCCAAAACCAGCATAGTTCTACTCTCTTACCTACCATGAAGCACACTATCTCCCCCTTGGGAGCAAATCCTACTAGTCTTTTCAAATCCATCTTTCTCAACCCAAACATAACACCAAAGTCTTAACAACCACTAAACCATTGACAAGTAAACTCTTAAAAAAATTCCACAAGGATTTCAAGGAGTACATCAAACACAATCTCCATACATGGGGTCTAACCATATCCAATGAACATTCAACATCGAAAAATACATAACCACAAAATAAAAACCATAGCTTACCAACTACCGCATACGGGGAACCCTCATGATCTAGTTGAGTATGAAGAGCATAGAACCTATCTTGTTTTGACCCATCACTTGGCCCGGAGGAAGGGTATGGTTGAGCCCGTTGATGATTATCTCTCTCATTCTTAGCAACTGTAGGACAATTCCTTATTTTATGATCCATCTTACCACAATAAAGGCAAGCACTAGAACAAGCTAGACATTTACCCTAGTGTCGTCTCACACACTCTCTACACTAGGCCACATTTGCTCACTACCACCCTTACCTTGAGAATGATTTCCTCCATCGGACCTTGAATGTGAAGACTCACCATCATCCCTTTTTGCCCTCTTTGAATCCTTAGTTTTCTCATTAAGATTTTCTTATTCTATTTGTTATGCATGAACCATCAAACGAGAAACATAAATTTCCTTAACAAGCATGGTGGTTAGGCATTCTTTCACCACTAAGTAGGAAGCTTCCATCAATAACTTACTCATCCTTGCCCTTAGATCGGCAACCATAGTTGGAGTATGTCTAGACAATTGTGTAAATTTCAAAGAATACTCCTTCACACTCATATCTCCTTGGTGAAGGCTAATGAACTCAAGTACCTTTGCCTCCCTCATCTCAAGGGGAAAGAACCTATTATGAAAAGCAACCATAAATTTCTCCCAATCAAGAGGACCCTCATCTACTGCCCTCTTTTCTTTCCATTAGTTGAACCAAACTTGAGCAACACCCATAAGTAAATATGTTACCAATTCCGCATTTTCCACTGGCGTCACTCCCATTATCATCAACAACGTATACACATCATAAATGAACTCTTGAGGATCTCCCTCAACATTAGACCCATGAAATTCCAGAGGATTCATTCTAATAAATTATTTCACCCTTGTTACTGTCGTACCCATACTTGGGTTCAATGGAGCCACAACCTCTCTATTTGCTTAAGTCATCATAGCATGGGCCAATGCATGAAATGTGGCTTGAAACTCATCATTAGTCACTTGCTCAGCCAAAGGGTTGACCAGCACATGGGCAACCTCTTGTCTCACATTTTCACAAACATTCCTATTCCTTCTCACGGGGTACCTTCATGGAGGAAAATTCTGAAAAGCATAAATGGGGTTAGTAGAAAAAAATAGTTAGAGTTACACTCTATCGCACGACTTTAGAGGAATGAAAGAAGTGGAGTTTCCTAAACATCTTATAGCCTCTTATTCATAAATGTGGCGCACTTCATACTTATGAATAAGACTCAACTCGACGTGGCTTATGAGATATCCTAGGACCTTTCTAAAACTTGTGCTCTGAATATCAAGTTTGTCACGACCCAAAGTACACCCTAGACGTGACATGGCGTAAAAGACCCAGAAAAGCCCCATACAATCCACTTAGCATGGATCATACAAGATCATAGAATTTAAAAGATTTAAAATACAGTTTCAACATATAAAGAATTTATTAGAGAAAAATGGAACTCTAAGCATCATCTCAAAGCCATCTAGTACATAAGAGTTTATCAGGGCGTAGCCAGTACATCATGTTCAAAACTAAAATGAAAATACATAATGAAATAAAGGCTTGGTCCACGAAATATGAGGCCTCACAAATCTTCAATCTTCAACTACTAAGAGATCCTAATCAGGGAGGTGCGAATCGAAATCGTTGGACCCTACATTTTAGGATAAGAAATGTAGGCAAGAGTATGCTTTACTACAAAAATGCACTATGTATGATAGCCATGCATAAAAGTATGAAATTATGCTAAAAAGGACATTTTCATGATATGCAAAGACCAAGTGCAAACATAAGATAAAAAGGTTAGAAAACATAAAACGTAATCATGGCCAATGCAAGTAAAATCATCTTTTAACACATGTGAGATACTTATTGATGTAACCTTAGTTTATTATTGTGGGAATTAGCCTTAACCGTCATAAAAATCATGTTAGCTATAACATGATCCCCCAGTGTCTCCAACGTCGAAAAGGTTGTCCTACTTTCAAAGGTAGAACCATCAATCATTGATAAAGTAGATACACTAGCTAATGTTTGTCTAAAATATCATCCTATGGGGGTACATAGGTAAGGGATAAGGAGATTGCTACTAGAAATCTGACTTTGACACGAAAGAGTTTCCATCTCAATATCCTCTCGGTGCTAAGCATAAATCCCATGGAGTAGTTATTAAGTCTTGACTTATCTTATCATTAAGAGACATGGGTAGTCGCCACATGCCTTATCATAGGATACCTCCTTAGACCATGCGATAGAAAAACTTTCACCGTCCATGATCTTTTCTTAATAGCTTCTAAGGCCCATACTCATTCACATCATGATAGAGATGCCCCTAATACTAATGGAAATAGTTTGGAAATCATTACCTATAATCATTGATGGAATATACCGATACCAAACTAATCAAGACCTAATTTAAGAAAATAGCCCAAAAATCAATGAGGGAAAATTTATATGTCATTCATGTCATGTGGCCAAGCTTCATAGAACATAGACAATCTCATTTATAAGCTTTCTTGAATCATAAACATAGTTTCATGAAGATGCTTTCTTTTCATCATTTCATAAGTTTCATCATGTCTTCAAAGTGAAAGCATCTTCAAATTCAGTTACGTCAATTTCATAAAGAGAAGACTTGCATAGTTTCATTAATTCATTTTTCATAGTTCAAGACCCACATTATAACAACATAGCTTAGAAAACATGGGTTATGCCTGGGTTCATGGGAAATTAGTTTAAAACAAGCAATTACTTATATTCATGCATAAAAAATCATAAATCAATCAAATATACCAACATTAAAAGGAACTCACGACAATTGAAGAAAATTCCAAATTGATTGGGGAATCTATCTTTATAAAATTGGTGAATTTGGAAACTCCATGGAGGAAAGGGCTCCTTGGATAAAACTATCATACATTGATGCTAAAAGCTTTGAAGCAATGGAGGATTTGGAGGCTAGATCTTGAAACCCTACCTTTCTTCTTCAACTTTTTGAGAGAGAATTATTTGAGAAGAAGAGCTTGATCTTCTTTTGAGAATTTTAGAGAATGAATTGGGTTTGGTTGATTTGGGTGTTTAAAATCATTATATAGGGCTCTGGGTAGAAGGCTTAACGACATAGTATTGATTTAAACAATCGAGAAAAGACCCAACTACCCTTGACTTAAAACTGCCGAATTGGGTCACTAGAAAGAAAAAATGGGTTGTCATGACCACCACGGCCCGTCAAATGGGTCGTAAAGAAATCCTGCCTAACAGGGTGTTTCTATTTTGGGCATACCTTTTTACTCCAATCTTGGAATTAGGCAAACTCGGTGGCGTTGGAAAAAGGACTCAGAGATCTTCAATTTGATAGGTGATGGGCAACCTAATTCATATTTTTCTAAAAGATATGATCGTTTGAAGTTCACCATAAACTCTAAGTTAGATAAAAACGCTTCACGTATGACTTCACGGTCCATGTGGGGCTTGACAGGCTATTTTGATGCCAGTGGCCCTTGACCAGTGGCTAGGGCAGAACCCCTACCTACTTGACCCACTTAAAGACCACTTTGACGGCCTCTCTCCCTCTTCACGGCCCATCTATGGGTCCGTGGGAGGGAGCCTGCTTGGGACAAGTTCTGGAAACCTACCACGAGCCCCTCAACGGACCCTGGTCCCCTTCACGACCCATCTAGGGTTCTGTTGAGGGTTCCATGGTCCATTTTTTTGGGCTTTTAAGTTTCCCACTTGACTCATTTATAGCCTTTCTTGAATTTGAGGTGTTACAAACCCTTATTAAACAAATCTTTCAATTGATCCTTCGATTCCTTATGTTTTATCGAAGACAAGCAGCAAGGATGAATAGAGAATGGTTGCGTATCTAGGAGAAGGTTAGTACGGAAGTATATTTCCCTTTCAGGAGGAATACATGGTAGATCATTGGGAAACACATCCAGAAACTCATTTACAATAGGGACCAACTAATGAATAGGGTTTCAGAATCCATATACCTAACCCGAACAAGATGATATATGAAACCCTTATAAATAATTTTCCTAGCTTTAAGAGAAGAAACAAACTGATCCTTAGGCATATAATTTCCCCCTTTCAACTTTAGGACGAATTTATTCAGAAATAGAGACTTAACAACTCGGGTTCTACAATCAACAGATTCACAATAAGAATGTATACAGTTGATAGCAAAAATAACATGAAAATCCAACATATAAAGCTCTACAAGTTACTATATAGGGTAAGGAGACGGGACAATTTCAATAGACTTTCATAACCACAATTGATTCATCAATAGGAGTAGAAATTGAGAAAGGATCTCACAACACATTTGGAGAAACATCAAATCTCATAGCCAAAATATGGCATCAAAAAAGACAAGGTAGCACCAAGATCAAGCAAAGCATAAACATAAAGACGAAAAATATTTAACATATATGCAACCACATCGAGAGAACCCTTTTGATCATGTCGAGTTTGAAGTACATCAAAATATTTTTTATTTTGGAGCATTTGAACCCAAACTACTAAGCGAAGCTCTCCTATAATCTTTACCCTCGTCAATTCTAGATGCGAAATACATAAAATGGTTTCCACTCTTACGACAAAAATCAACTATACATACCCATAAAGAATTTTCTCGACTGACTCTTGCCACACTTTTTGCATGAGGGAACCAAAGATCAATTTCTTCCACCATTTCCTCCATGAATTTTAGGGTTAGACACCCTTTCTTTGTTGAACATAGGAGACGGAGCATTTGAGGCACCTTGACTAGAAAACCTTTATCAAAATATTGATCAACCATGTCAATTGGACCTTCGATGTGAAATGTTACCATCACCGGTCTTTTCCATCTTTGACTCCCTAGACCTTTCCTTAAGCTTCTCCTCATAATTTTTTTGAGCATGAATCATTAAACAAGAAATATTTATTTCATTAATAAGCATGGCAGCACGTCATTCCTTTACCACTATTTCAGACACAGCCGAAACAAACTTACACATCATTGACCTAGAGTCGGCACCATAGTAATAGCATACCTAGGCAATTAGTAAATTTCAATGCATACTCCTTCAAACTCATATTCTCTTGACGATGGTTGAAAAAATCAAGTACCTTTTTATCCCACACCTAAAGGGGAAAGAACTTATCAAGGAAAGAAACCTCAAATTTTTCCCAATCAAGCAGAACCAAATAAACCCCCTCTCATCCCTCAATTTATTGAACAAAACTTGACCAACATCCTAATGTTGATAAGGGTCTAATTACACCTTTTCCACCGATGTCACTCCCATGATCATTAAAACCTTATACACCTCATAAATGAACTCTTAAGAATTTTCCTCAATCTTGGAACTATGAAACTAGAGGGGATTCAACATAGTGAAGTTCCTCACTCTAGTTATCATCGTACCAATATTTGGGTTCATAGGAACCACAACCCCCTTATTGTCATGAGCCATCATAGCTTGGGTAAAAACCTAAAAGCATCTCGGAACTCCACTTTGTTCACTTGCTCAACCGGAGGGTTGGACGAAACTTGAGGAGCTTCTTCTACCACATTCTCATTCGCCTTCCTACTCGCGTATGCTCTTCAATGGGCCATATCCAGAAAAGCATCGGATTAGGATTAAGAGAGATACATATAGATTTCAGCCCTATCAAATGAATTTAGAGTTATAATAGAAGTGGAATTTCCTAAACGCCTTTTAGCTTCCTATTAATAAATGTGGCCCACTTCACATTCATGAAAAAGAATCTAGTCGACTTGGATTATGAGACATCCTATGACCTTTCTAAGCCTTGTTCTCTGAATACCATGTTTGTCACAACAAAAAGTACACCCTAGACATGACATAGCATAGAATACCGTGAGAGGCCCTACACAAGCCACTTAGTATACATCATACATGATAATAGAAATAAATATTTCAAAGAAACAATCTTATATCATAAAAGAGTTTGACAAAAGTGGAAGTCTAACATAAGTCTCAACAAGCCATTTAATAAATCAATAGAAGTGATTGGGATGTAGACTATACATCACACACAACATCTATAAAGGGAATGTAAGAAAGTAATAAGAGTGTCTATGTCCTCGGAACATAAGGAATCACCAATCCTTGAGTTTCAAAAGATCAACTAGTCACAAGTATGAGAGGTAGGAGCACTTGACTTTAGATTAGTGAAACAATGTAGGCACAAGTATACAATAGTATATGTAATGTACTAAGTATGAGGCAATATGTATACAATATACATGGTAGAATGAATAGCTTAAAACATGTTATGCATGACCAATATTTTAATATTTAATTGCTTAAAGAAGCAACAACATGCAAATCATAGGATATGGTCAATGCATTTAAAATAAAAGACATAAGAAAGCTTTGAAGAAACATAATCATTTTGTGGATATTAGCTTTAACCGACAATAAGACAATGAGAGCTATATCATATAATCAAGCATATCCCTAATACCGAAAGAATGGGATTCTACTTTTCAAGGTACAATCTATACACATCTTATTTTGCTAAAGTGGATCCACTAGCTAGGTCAATTATGGCAGTCCAACGGGCTCAATAATTTATAGACTAGAGGTTGCTACTAAAGACTACTTTATTTTGAGTCTCCACCTCCAAGCCTTATTGCTGCAAAGTCCAAATCTCAATGGAATAAATGATAAATTAAATATCATTATAGCATAATAATAAATACTAATCCACATCTTTTAAATAAAAACATTGAATTTCTCCATAAACAAAATTAAACACAGATGGGAAAACCTTTCACCAATGTGAATCTTTATGTTAGAAATACCTTTCACAATCATGATCATATTTGTATGGGATAAAACCTTTCACAACAAAATTGATAATTTCATCTAAAATCACCCTATAATATTAAACATCATTCTTATAAGACATGCATAATCTTAAATATTTCGTAGTTCATAGGTTCATGGATGCATCATAGGTTCATCATTGAAAAAACATGAATCATGCATGGGTCCTTATATTTTCAACTAAATTTTATTTATTAATATTCACTCATGCATTAAAAGACTTAATCAACAATAAAAATCATAATTGGATAAACCAAATATAGAATTAGAAAGAAACCTAATTTCATCAATTGAAAATTTAAAACTTTGGGGATCCGTTGAGGAATGGAGTCCCTAGGTGAATACCCACATACCTTACTACTCAATGCTCAAGATGAATAGTGAATTGATTCCCTTGAATGAACCCTGGCTTATTTTTCTTCCTAAAGTTGGGAAGGAATTTAGAAGAATGATTTTGGTAGGGTTTTGGGTAATTTGGAGAATGGGTTTGAAGTAGAATGTTTTAAGACTTAAAAGCATTATATGAGGCTTAGGGTAGAGGAAAACATGACATAGTATAGGCTTAAAACATTTAGGAAATGACCCAGCAGCCCCTCTAAATATTAGTTGCCAAACTCCTCTATGGTTTGGACCTACGGTCTGTAGGACCTTCTACGGACCATACATGTATTCTGTAGAAAAATTCAGAAGCCCTGAATTTTGGCCAACATTAAAGGAATCCTTCTACAGTCCATAAGACATCCTACGATCCGTAGAATCAAACCATATAACTCAACTTTGACCTTAAAATTTCACCAAGTCTTGGACCAACCTATGACGGGTGATCCTGATGATATATAGAAAGAGGTACTACGATTTGATTTTAAAAATTATTCTCTCCCTTTCGACGAGACAGGTGTATGAGTTGTAGAAAATCCTAAAGATCGAAGATTGGTCTCGTATACCTGAACCTGATGCTACAATTAAATTTATGCTTTTCCTTTTTGAAATCTGAGGTGTTACAATACTCCCCCTTGGGAACATTCGTCCTTGAATGAGACTTAAGGCATCATTAAAGGGTAGGGGAAGAGATTTAATATCCCACCATGAATGCAATCACAAAAATGCACACGATAAAATAGGAAATCAAATCAAAGCAAGCTTATACCTTAGAACATTACTCCATAAAATATACATGCATGCATAATGAAACGTAAGAATAATTAAGATACATCAATTCAGAAGAATGAATAATGATGAACTACATACCTCAAGCTAGAGTAGGATCGGAGGGAGATACATGAGTTATCAGGACATCATATTGTCCTCGGCCTCCCAAGTACCTTCCTCAACTATTTGATTCCTGCACAAAACCTTTATGGATGCAACTTCTGTATTTCACAACTTTCAAACTTACTGGTCAAAAATATCAACAAAAACCTCTTCATAAGAAAGCCTTTTCTTTTAACCCAATGTTCTTTAATAGTACTATAGATGTCGGATTCCCAATACACTTCATCAATAAGGACAAAAGGAAAAATGGATGTACCGATGCTATATCATTAGGAAAATCATGTTCATAAGCATCTTTGTTGATACCCCTTAATACTTGATAAGGACAAGCATAACAGGGACTAAGCCTCACTTTCCTGCCAAATTTCAAGATACCGTTCATAGGTGAAATTTTAAAGTAAACCCAATAATCAATATCAAACTCATGATCCCATCTTCTAACATTGGCATAGGACTTTTATCAACTTTGAGGCATTTTTAACCTTACCCCAATAAGACAAACTTTCTCCATATCCTCCTGTACCAATTCGGGATCTATAAATGAAACCTCACCAATTTCAAATCAACCTATAGGAGATCTTAACTTCCTACAATAAAGATCCACAAATAGAGTTTTACCAATACTTGAATGACAACTTTTATTATATGAAACCTCAATTAAATCCAAGTGATCATTCCAATTAACTTAGAAATCAATCACACAATATCTAAAAATATCTTCCAACGTTTGGATAGTATGATCCACTTGTTCATCGATTTGAGGATGGAAAGCCTTACTAAGCTTAGCACGGGTACCAAAATATTTTGGAAACACTTCCAAAAATAAGAAGCGAATTGGGTACCAGAATCAAAAATGATGGATAGGGGCACTCCATGTAACCTAATCATCTCACTTATATAAAACTTAGCTTAATTTTAGGTTGAGTACGAAACCTTGATAGGAATGAAATGACCCGACTTTATAAAAAAATCCACTATAACTCAAATCGAGTCATGTTGCCATCAGGTACAGGGTAAACAAACAATGAAGTCAATAATCAAATCTTCCCACCTCCAAGTAGGAGTAATAATATGATTTTTAGATTTAAACTCATTTAAGGTCAATTTAGCTCGATAATTAGTGTCCCCAATGCCTTACTTTGTCCTTTTCGAATAGAGTATTGATTATTTGCATCTATGAAGGTAATTGGACAAGGCAAGGAGTGATGTTTGAAAGAATAGCGAAAGTACTAAAAGAAGTGAAAATATAACATAGTTGATTACCTAACATGCAAGGTAGATCACAAACTAAGCACGACCTCACCCAATCAACAGTGCATAATACTTATGTCTACAAAAGAAGGTTATTGGAATCCAGTAGAGAAGGTGATGAGCTGAGTGATAAAGGCGGTCAGGATGCACATCTCCCAAAGATAAAATGTGTAGTAAAAAAAATAATGGTCAAAAGGTAAACCAAGGTGGTATTTGTTGATTCACCGAACGTGAAAGGCCGAATCAATCGAATTCACCAACTGAGGTTCAAACACTAGAAGACTAGAGCATCATAAGGCGAGCTTAAGAGTAAAAGGTAATTCGTTGAATCAGTTTAGTGGACCCAACTAATGTCATCGAGTCCGTCGCATGGTGGTTTTTAGGGCCTAATTTTGGGAAAGTATATATAGCCCAAGGGATACAATTTTTAAGAAAGGTTTTTGTTGTGTAGCGAGAGTTAGGAAAGTTATTTTTGGAGAGTTAGAGAGATTCTAAGAACACTTTAACTTTGAAGAATATTATTCTAGCTTTTGGGGTTTTCAAATTTAGAGTATGAATTTATAAATTGAAGTTGAATCTAATGTGGGTTTACTCTTAATTGCTTGATTTCATGCTACCCATGGCTGTTTTCATGGAAAGAATAATTACTTTACTTTTTGTGATAGGTGGTTAAGCCCCAAGATCTAGGAGTGCTCAAATGGGATTGATTATTGATTTAACGTAGTGGCTATTGTGTTATGCTCTATTTTGTTGATGTTCATGCATGAATTTGGTCTAATTACCACGGGGTTAACTTAAGGGTTAATGTTTCAAATGTAATTCCTACTTCTGATCTTTAGTAGACGCTTGAATGATATTTATAGGAGTTGTTAATTAGTTCAATACTAGCAATTTAGGTTTGATGTTTGTAGCTTTCTAGAAAGAGAGGTTATGGGTCAGATCAATTTTCCCTATTCTTGAAAGAGAGAATAGAGTAAGGTATTAGGTTGTTTTGTATTTGCATTTAGATGAGATCAAAAGGAGATTCCATATATATATGTTTCGAGATCAGAAGTTGATAGGCATCAATGAAGATGACCTATCCTATTCATGAATGTTTGTTACATTATAGAAGCACAATTACCCCTACGTGAGATTGATTTCCAATCCCCGCACTGATGAGTCTGGAATTTCGACTTATTTAGGGCTTATTATTCAATGAATTAGTGTCCTCAATGCCTATTGTGTGCTCATAATTGATGTTAATGTATTTATATGTAGTAATAAAGGCTTAAGAACAAGGAAAGGACATTATGATGTGAAAAGAAGTGAAAAAGTTGAAGAAAAGAGAAGCTGGAGCTCGCAAAAGCCACTCAATGACTTGCCAAGTGAGCTTTCAGCTCGCCAAATGTTCCACCAAAGTAACCCATTGATCAAGAAAACTCAGTGAGTGGAAATGCCCGACTCATTTGGCGATCCCAACTAATTTTGTTGATTTTTGAAAAGAGAAGAAGGAGTTCCCAGAGAGTGTATTCCCATGTTTTGAGAGCTTTCACATATCTCTACATTACTGAATACTGTTGGATATGATTTTGAACTTGGATAGGAGGATTTAGGATTCTAGTTTAACTTTTGACATTGAGAATTGGAGATTGTTACAATTTTGATAGATAATTTTTTTGTAACAATTTCTTACTTTTTGTTATGTTTGGCTAAAACCCCATATCTTAGGGGTGTGATCATGTAATTGAATACATAAATTAGCTTATGGGTATTGTTAATTGCAGAATTTAATGTTGTTTTAAGATGGGTTCAATTGTTTATATATGTTTTCATTGATTAATTGATGTTGCGAATTTCAATTCTAGCTTAGTTCTCTATGCTTGCTTGAGAAATATGCTTAGAGTAGATTGAACATTTGACAATTGTATTGATTTGCGTCTTCCCAGCTTGGAAACGTGGGTTTAATTAAGGAATTGGGTTGCTTTGTATTGGTAAGCTTGTTGATGTTCGAGAGAACTCACTCAAAACATGATTGTGATTGAGAAATGGCTATAGTAATTACAACCTATCCTACCCATATAGAATCAACAACTTAAACCAATTAATAATTACCCATTTAGCGAAATTTGTATTCGATTGATCATATTCCTAAGGTCCTCTCTCTAATCATTCAAATCCCATGCGAATTGCATTTTGTTAACAATTGGCTACTAAATCCCCCAATATTGATAGTTAAAACTCTTCGATTTATTTTATGTTTCGTAGCCTTTTAATTCTATAAAAGATTAGAACACTTTCTTACTTCATAATTGAATTATTTACCGTATCACTCCCTATGGGATTGACCCCAACTCAAAGTTGGGTTTATTGTTGTTAGCAACCGCCTACGCTTTGAATCGGAAGAAGTGTAGATGAGCGTTATCAAAAATGGTGCAACTGCTTGGGAGTGGTGTTTAGAATTCTTTTATTGAAGTCTTTAGTGGACTAATTTTGTTGTAGTAGAATTTCTTATTTGTGTTCTTGTTGATTTCTTTAAAAAAGGTGAAGAGATGTGTGCAAAAGGCAGTAATGCAAGTCAAATTGGGAACAATGATGACAGAGGAAACTTGCATGATGTCAATGTGCATCAGTTGGGAAGTGCTGGTGCTATTCAATTACCTCCTACTATGGAGAATGCAGTGTTTCATGTGACCACTACTATGTTGGAGTTGTTGCAAATGAAAGGTCTCTTTAAGGGACTTGCTCATGAGGACCCCCATGATCACATTCGTAATTTTGTGGATATGTGTGGACCGTTCTCCTTCAAGAACATCACTCAAAATTCAATCCGACTCCGATTGTTTCCCTTTTCTCTAATGGGGGAGGCAACAAAGTGGTTGAATGAACTACCATGGGAATCTATCACTTCTTAGGAGGATCTCACAGATGTGTTTTATGAAACATTTGTTCCTCCCTCGAAGATGGTTAAGTTGAGGGATAATATACACAACTTCAAGCGGATTGATGGTCAACCTATTCATGTAATGTGGTTGAGATTTTAAAAGTTACCTTTCAAATGCCATACTCATGGACTGCTGGACAATGTGTCATTGCAATATTTCTATTAGAGTCTTGATACCATCGACTTATTTGGGGTGGTATTATAAGGCAACCTTTTGTTATGGTGTTGGTGTTGCTTGATGAGATGACCAAGATTAACCGAGCATGGTATACAAGGGAGGATCATGTGTCTCCTTTAAATGTTGGGTTGACGAAACAAAAATTGGAGAACAATCAAGAGTGTGGTGAAAATATGGCCAAGATGATGACCCAATTGGATTTATTGTCAAAGCATGTCTCGATAGGTGGTAGAAAAGATGTTAATGCAGTTTGTAATAGTAGTGGAATGAGCCTGGATGAAGCACAATTTGAGACCATGTACAACGAAGAAGTAATATTTTGTTGAACCAAGTAGGGGGGGGGGGTTCTCATCTAAGCTATCCAAGGTCTAGCGGGAATCAAGGTTAGAACAGAGATCATGATGATGGTTGGAGGATAGGGAGCGAGTTTGGCAGGATAGGGATATGAATTGGAAAGAGTTGGTGATCGAGATTGGTATGTGCCTCCTCACGACTGTCCGAAACCTAAGAAAACAAAATGCCAATCTTAAGAGTTTTTGGACCGATGATATGCTTGCTCGCATCCTAAATAAGATTGAAGGATCGGAAAAGGTACTTAAATAAATTAAGTCTAATTTCTCTGCATTAAACTAAATTGTTACCTCCCACTCGGTGTCTATAAAGCATCTTGAGAGCCAAATGAGCCTGATTTTGGCACATTTGAATGCAAGACCAAAAGTGGGTTTCCCGAGTAATACGATGGTGAATCTGAAAAATGAAAATGTACAATGCATGGACGTTGTAACCCAGAGAGGGAATGTTGTGGAAAGTAGTTCGAATTCAAGCAAGGGAAAATCTGTTGTTGTTAAAACTAATGAAGAAATGAACAAACAAAACTCCAATGGGGTTGATGATGCACTGAAAAATGTTAACCCCAGTGATGCTATTAAGTCAAATGTTGGGGTTGAACCTCCATTGGTATTTACAAAGCCACTACCCAAAGTTTCTCCACCATTTCCTTAATGGTTGAAAAAGAGGGATTAAGATGCAAAGTTCCAAAAATTTCTACCCATCTTTAAGACTCTTTCCACAAATCTTCCCTTGGTGGACAGATTGATAGAAATGTTATTATGCAAAGATTATGAAAGAGTTGGTCACAAAGAAGAGAAACATGGAATTTGAGACGATTGAGGTCTCCCATAGCTAAAGTGCTATTATGACGAACAATGTGGTTGTCAATAAAGATAACCCAGGGGCATTTACTATTCGTTGCACTATCGACATGTTTCAATTCTATAAAGCATTGTGTGATTTAGGGGATAGTATAAATTTGATGCCTTGTGCGAGTTTCAAGCAACATGGGCTAGGTGAGCCTAAGCCTACCACTATACGTCTTCTCATGGCTAGCCATTCAATCAAGAACACTATTGACATTCTTTATGATGTTTTTGTAAATGTGGACAAATTTATATTTTCAGCCGATTTTCTGATCCTTGATTGCGAGATTGATGCCGAAGTTCCTATTATTCTTGGTAGGCCAATCTTGGCTACCAAAAAAATCTCTTGTTGATGTGGAAAGTAGTGAATTGAAGTTTTGGGAAAATGGGAAGGAAGTGACTTTCAATATTTGTAAATCGATGACGCAATGAAGTGACCTCTATGTGATATTGGTTATTGATGTAATTGAAGGAGCGGTTGTTAGTGTAAGCGTTATCTCTTGTGTTGGTGAATCTTTGGCTCCCGTCCTCTCGAACTATGAAGGGGAGGAATTTTAAGATGATGATGAAGTGGTGGCTGCTCTATCGGGTTTGGGTTCTTATTGTAAGACCCCTTTGAAACTTTATATCGATTATAAGAATAGAGAAAGTCCTAACGCAAAGCCATCTATCGAGGAACAACCAAAGCTTAATTAAATTGAAGGTACTTCAACCTCACCTTCATTATGTGTTCTTGGGCGGCAATAATACTTTGCCCGTGATTACTGCAGCAGATTCGGTTGAATAGAAAGTGCAAGCACTTGTTAGTGTGTTGAAGAGGTTTATCATTAATATATTGGGTGGACAATTGACGACATCCTGGGAATTTCCCCCGGTATTTGTTCTCACAAGATTCAATTGGCTACTAATTGTAAGCAAGGTATTGAACATCAAAGGAGGTTGAATCCTCCAATGCAATAAGCCTTTAAGAAGGAAATTATCAAGTTGCTTGATGTGGGAGTTGTCTACGTTCAATGTGTTCCGTAAAAAGGGTGGTATAACCGTGGTCCCTAATGACAAAAGGGAGCTTGTGCCAATGTGACCGGTTACCGGTTGATGTGTATGTATGGATTACCAGAAACTGAATGCATGGACCAAAAAAGATCATTTCCCAATACGCTTTATTGATCAAATGCTTGGTAGACTTGTGGGGCGTGAATGGTATTGATTCCTGGATGGCTACTCCAGTTATAATCAAATCTCCATTTCACCGGAAGATCAGGAAAAGACAACCTTCACATGTCCATATGAAACATTTGCTTTCAAAAGAATGTCTTTCGGGTTGTGTAATGCACCAACAATGTTTCAACGATGTATGCTCTCTATTTTATCTGTTATGGTATAGAATTCGATGGAGGTTTTCATGGATGATTTTGTTGTTGTGGGATATACATTTGAAGCTTGTGTTGAGCACCTTGGTAGAATTTGGAAAAGATGTGTCAAATCAAACCTTGTTCTCCATTGGGAGAAATGTCATTTAATGGTTAAGGAAGGTATTGTATTGGGGTACAAAATTTTAGGAGAAGGAATACAAGTTGTTCAAGCAAAAATTGAAGTTATTCCCAAGTTCCCTCCTTCTATCTCGATAAAAAGGTGTTAGAAGTTTCTTGGGGTATGCGGGTTTCTACTGGAGATTCATAAAAGATTTTCTCTAAGATAGCTCATCCGCTTTGTAAGCTACTTGAAAAGGAAAGCATCTTCGAGTTTGGTGAAGCTTGTGTCAAGGCATTTTTGTGTCTAAAAAGGAAGCTCGTTTTAGCTCTAATCATTGTTGTTCCAGATTTGAGTATTCTATTTGAGTTAATTTGTAATGCAAGCGGTGTAACTTTGGGGGCATTGCTTAGCCAACGTAAGGGAAACTTGTTTCACCCGGTCTACTATGCAAGCAAGACTCTAAATATAGCTCGAAAGAACTACGCCGTCACCGAACAATAATTATTAGCCATGGTATATGCTTTCGAGCATAACTTTTTGGGACTAAAGTTATGGTACACACTGACCATTCCGCGATTCATAATTTAATGGTCAAGAAAGATACAAATCCAAGGTTGATTCGTTGGGTATTATTGTTCAAAGAGTTTGACTTCTAAATCAAAGATAGAAAAAGGGTGTGAGAACCAAGTGTCGGACCACTTGTTGAGGCTTGAAACTAATCTTGTTGTTTCCGGTGAGAAAGTTAATGAAGAAGCTTTTCCCGATGAGTCAGTGATGGGTGTGTTAAATGGTACTCCACCTTTGTATGCCAATTTTTCAAATTACGTGGTGAGTGGGATTCTTCCTGATATGATGAATTTTTACAAAACAAAGAGGTTCCTTTTTGAAGGGAAGAAGTACTTTTGGGATGAACCTTGTCCATTTTGGGAGTGTGCAGACCACATGATTAGAAGGTGTGTTCCGGAATGCATCATCGGTGGGTGGACACCATACTGGAGTACGCACAACTGTGAAGTTTCTTCAATGTGGTTATTATTGGTCGACATTATATCAAGATGCTAACTCTCTTGTTAAGAAGTGTGTGCAATGCCAAAAGCTATGGGGAGTATCGTGAAGGCATGAATTACCTTTCACTCCTATTCCAGAGATAGAGTTGTTTGATGCTTGGGGAATCCATTTCACGGGCCCTTTTGTGTGCTCATATTGAAACAAATACATTTTTGTTATTGTAGACTATGTCTCCAAATGGGTAGAGGCGGTGGCCTTACCCAATAATGAAGGGAGAAGTGATCTTGGGCATATTTATATGCAAATTATTACAGATTACCCATCTTTAACATAAGCTTAAGAACTTTTACTAATCTAATTTACAAATTTTAGGCTTAGGATTGCTATGATTGCATACTAATAGACATGATTAGCTATTGTGCAGGGTTCCGGAGTGGAGTTATTGAAGCATGAGAGCAAAGGAATCGAGGACGACAGAACGACGCCAAAGGAGGAGCTGGTGCGGCGCCCCAACTTCATTGGCGCAACAAGGGTGCAATGCGCAAGGCCAAAACTATAGTGTCTCAATTTTAGAGCAGTGGCAGCGATGCGCCAACCTACCAGGCACAATGAGGGTGCGCTACCCCAAGGCCTGGCCGACATTATTTGTGAAAATTGGATTTTTAAAACTCCTTCTAGGGCTAGAATTGGAAATTATTTTCCTAAATTCTATAAATAGGACCCTAGGGTTATTTTATGGGGATTCAACTTCTTTTTGGGGTGCAAGAGCAATGATATTATTTTGCGGTTTTTAAATATTATGAGTGGTTAAATGCCCTTGTTCGTAGGATGTAGCTATAGATGATTGTTGAGTGTCTATGGTCTTGAATTAATTCATGGTTATCACTTTTAAGTTAGTTCTATGTTCTTGTTTTAGTATTACATGCATGATCAACAGAGAAATAAATCTCTTGTCTACTCTTAAACTTGGGAGACGCTAAGGTAGATAGACCAAAGAATATAGAAAGCTTGATCTTCCATTAAATTGAGTTAATTTACATTCAAGAGTGACGGTTGGACGAACACCTTGCTTTGTTACAAAACATGATGAAATATAAGTGCTCGCAATTAAGACTGCCTTTCCCTGCTGAACGATGTAGTTAGACAGGTTATTGTAGTAGTTGATTAGAGGTCGGGAGACCATGATCATATAATCAACCCTTTTAATCAGTAACTTGAAAACCTAAATTAGTTCATTACCGGAGATATGATACATAAAATCCAATGCATGCTACTGCCCTAGAATTGTCTGTTACTTGTTTAAAATATCAATTTGAAGTTGTTCCATTAGTTACTTTATTTCTTGACTTAGTCGTAATAGTAATAAATAATCTCTAAACTCTTTTAAAGATACTTTTGTTTAATTGTGTAATTAAGATAGTGATATAAATTGATTATAAGTCCCTTGAGTAAGATAACTCATTTCTAAAAGGAACTATATTACTTGCGCGACCACATACACTTACCTCTACCATTGGGAGAAACAAGAAGTGTGGTTCAATTCCTCAAGAGTTACATTTTCAATAGGTTTGGCCCTCCACGTGCAATCATTAGTGATGAAGGGTATCATTTTTGTAATTATATGTTCGCGTTATTGCTGAGCAAGTATGAAGTACAACATCGGGTGGCTACTCCTTATCATCCACAAACAAGTGGACAAGTTGAGTTGTCAAACTGAGAAGTCAAAGGAATTTTGGCCAAGATAGTAAATCCAAATCGAACCGATTGGTCCCGGAAGTTAGATGACTCTCTTTGGACATATAAAACTGCATTCAAAACTCCAATTTGTATGTCTCTGTATCAATAGGTGTTCGATAAGTCTTGTCATTTACCTAAGGAACATGAGAATAAGGGATTGTGGACCTTGAAGGCCCTCAACTTCAATTGGGAATATGCATCAAAAGATAGTGTTGATCAACTCCATGCATTGGAAGAGTTTCGTCTTCGTGTTTATGAGAGTTTAGCTCTCTATAAGGAGAAAATGAAGAAATGGCATGATGCCAAAATCCTTCACCGAGAATTTAAAGTCACTGATCTGGTATTGCTTTATAACTCCATTTTGAGAATTTTTTCCGAGTAAACTCAAGTCAAAATAGTCAGGACCATTCAAAGTGAAGAGGGTGTTCACTAATCGGGCGATAGAAGTTGAAAGTGCGGATGGGTCAGTGTTCAAGGTGAATGGAGAAAGGCTAAAGCTATATTTTGGAGAGTGACCAAATACAATGGTGATTGACGTGGTATTTGGATTATGCTTGAATGCATGTCCACGTCATGTCATGACTTTAACTAAGGCAATTCTTCGGAGGCAACCCGAGTTTTAGTTTTTTTATTTGAAAAACGTTTGTTGGATGTGCATCTTGGAGTTTGTTTCTTGGAATTAAGGCAAATAGGTGAGGAGATGGTTGAATCGGTGAGTCGCCAACTTGACCGTTTGATCGATCAAATTGATCACCAAAGGGAGGTAAAAAATGAGAAAGGTTCTGGAATTTTAGGGTAGGTGATGACTTATAAGGCGAGTCACCGAGTTGAATTGGCTGCCTTCACTTTCATCGCCTCTCTGTCCATTTGGAAGGCCCCAGGTTCTGTAACTTTTGGCATGCTTGTCTAATCGGCGATTCACCAAGTGGCTCTGCGGTGTTTGAACAACTTACTGATTAGCGAGATATCTGAAAAGTCATTTCTCCTCTGAAAGTTTTTCAAATTCAAACTTCATCCTCTTCCACCAAATTATTTTAGTTCTTATTTCGCATTGAGGACAACGCATAGTTATTTTGGTGGGCGAAGGTATCTTAATACCTAGGCTCTTGGTGTATTTTATTTTTATTTCGTTCTTTGAGATATTTTGTTGTTCTGTTGCTCTTTGTTTGAAACTCATCCATGTTGCTTTGAATAGTAAATGTTGGCTTTGATTCATTGGTATCTCTCTTATTTTCTTGACTGTAAATGTTGCAAATGTTCTCTTGTACATTCAAGTTCCAGTTGTGGTCAATAACGATGACTTGAATAGTGCTATTGATGAGCGATATGTTTTTGGATGTCGAATGAGGCAATTTGAGTTGCATAAGTCATGTGTGAACTCTTAGCATCTCATTGTGACTACTCGGCTTATCGATGTGAGTATTGCTATAAATTTTGTGCGCGAGCTTAATTTGTAGAGTCATGATCGATGATTGTGTTGACTGCCTTGTGTTGTGAGGTTTACTTTAAAATGTGCATGATGATACCTAGAACTTTCCTCGTTGGTCAAAATGAGTAACTTTGCTGAATGAAGGAAATGATCTTCGGTATAAATTCTTGAGAGTGAACCTAATTGCTATACCATTCTATGACCACGATGTGAGTGTATGAACCTAGCTTTGCACCATTTGAGCCTAGCCTTTTCTTCTGATGAAACATGAACACAAATGGCCTTATCCTCCCCACCTAAAGCCTTCATGAAGCATTGGTTTGTTTAAATAGCCAACTTAGCCCAAAAGCCTTAGTTGGGGGTGTGGTAGGAATGAGAAAAAAGTCGAGCAATAAGTTCTTAAAATTCATCCTTGAAGGCATATGTGGAAAAATGATGGAACCCCTCCATACAAAAAAGAAAAAAAAAGAGAAAACGAAAGAAAAGAAATGATGAATCTCTATCTATTGTACAATGTTGGGAAATAAAAGGGGTGTCCGATGACCTAGAATTTTTTTTTTGTGTGCTATGAATAGGCAAAGGATGAGTTATGAATATGAAAAGAATGAAAGAAAAGGAAAACAAGTGAAATTTGAGCCATGCTTCATAAATGTAGAAGTCACTAAGCCAAAATGATCATACGCGTACCCTCAGCCAAATTACAAGCCTTGAAAGACCTTTGTGATCTTGCATGAGCCGAGTGATGTGTTTGTTGGAAAATATGGGCAAGCCTATGGGTAAAATCGTGCATGTTATTCTCATTTGAGCTTATTACCACGGGGTTAACTTAAGGGCTTATAATGCAAACATAATTTCTACTTTCGATCTCCGATTGATCCTCGAAAGAGATTTATTGGAGTGGACAATTAGTTCAATACTAGAAATTTAGGTTTGGTTATGTAGCTTGCTTGAAATAGAGGTTATTGGTCAGATCTATTTTCCCTATTGTTGAAAGAGAGAAAATAGTAAGGTAATGGGTTCTTTAGGATTTTCCTTCAGATGAGAACCAAATGAGATTCTATTCATAGATGCTTTTAGATCAAAAGATAATTAGCATCAATGATGATGACTTAGCCTATTCATGAATGTTCATCACTTTAGAGCAACACAATTATCCCTATGTGAGATCAGTTTTCAATCCTTGCACCCCCAGATTGCTTTTAACTCTTGATTTCATTTAAATTTTAGTTTAATTCCGATAATTGATAACCAAATCTTTATATTAAGTTGGTGGTACCATACGCCCAATTGTTCTTACTCTTACAAATGAGATAAATTAAAATCAAAATTTCTCGAGTAGGAATTCTCCTTGCTATACAATTCTCTCTGGGATTTGACCCCGACTATTCATTGGGTTTTTACTTACTACGATCGCTCACTCTTTTAATTGGTTTTGGAGGGTGATTTGAGAGATATCACTAATATCTTGGGAAAAACCTCGCAGCCTTTGATTTTCAACTTTTACTTGTTTACAATTAGGAGACTTAGCCACAAATTCCGCAATATGTTTCTTCATCCCAGTCCACCAATAGACCTCTCTCTAGTCACTGTACATCTTGGTGGCTCAAGGGTGAATGGAGTACCAAGAACTATGGGCTTCTCATAACGGTGAAATGTCCTCCTTAAAAGTAGTTGAAAAGGACAATTGTCATCATTATTAAAAATACCCAACAATGAGTTGGAGTCGAATCCCACAGAGAATGGTGTATCGTAGAGAATTCCTATCAACAAATTTGGAGTGAAAAATTATTCATTTTCAATAGTGAGATCAAGTGGGTGGATGATTCCACCAATTAAATATAAAATTTGGTTATTAGTTTTCACAATTAAACTAAAATTTTGTAGAATTCAAGTATTAACAAGGAATCTCAGGGTGCGGTGATTTGAAATTGATGATACCTAGGGGTATTTGTGCTGCTCTATAGTGATGAACATTCATGAATTTTCTAGGTCATCTTCAATGACGCTAATCATCTTTAGATCTCAAAACATTTATGCATAGAATCTTCTTTCGGCTTATCAATATGGAAATATAAATAACCAATACCTTACTATATTCTCTCTTTCGTTGAAGAAATTGCGCAAATATATTCAACCGATAACTTAAATTTTCAAGCATGTTACAGAAATCAAACCTCAATTTCTAGTATTGGACTAATTGTCCACTTCCATCAATCTTTTTCGAGCATCAACTAGAGATCGGAAGTAGGAATTAAGTTTGCAACCTTAACCCATAATTTAACTCCATGTTATATAATTAACCCAAATTTATGCATGAACAAAAGAAAAACTGATCATAGCAGAATATCCACTATATTAAATCAACACCCAAACCCATAAGTGCACCACTAGATCTTGGTGTTTTAGCCACCCATCCCAAAGAGGAAAGAAAATATACCTTCCTTAAAACAAATCTATGGGTAACATGAAATTAAGAAATTATAAGTAAATTCACTTTTGATTCAACTTCCATTTAACAAATTCAAGAACAAAGTTGAAAACCCCCAAAAGCTAGAAAGTTATCTTCACAAAAGTCAAGTGTTTCTCTCTAAACTCACAAATCTACACAACTCTCATAACTAAAAGATTCGATCTTACTTTTTCTCTCTCCATTGGAATATTTATAGTATTCCAAAATTTGGCCCAAAACCTAATATATTTCTCATTCGGCAACAATATTCGGGCTCGTCAAGTTTGTTGGGTTAATGGCCTTTTTTTTTTCAACTCGCCTTCTTGTGCTCTAGGCTTTATGTGTGTGAACCTCAGTCGGTGAAATCATTTGATTCTTCCTTTCACATTCGGCGAATCACCGAGTACCACCTTGGTTCCCCTTTCGAGAATGCACTGTCATTTTCGGAGAGGATCATCAAGGTCTCTTTCTCATTCAGCACATCACCTTTTCTTTTGAAGTTATCCGGCCTTTCTCGATAGACACAAGTTTTGTGCACTGTCCTTTTGGGTGAGTTTATGCTCACTAGCTGATCCGCCTTTCTCATTTGGTGATCGAGAACTTATAGTTTGCACTTCTTTTTGTATTTTCGGCCATACATTCAATCATATATCCTTGCCTTGTCCATTAGCCTTAATAGTTACAAATCATCAAGATATATAGAATATGATAAAATTAGGCATTGAGGACATTAAATATGGAGTTAAATGGACCTCAAATGAGTGGGAATATGTCACTCATCAATACCCCCAACTTAAACTTTTCTCCTCAAGTAAATAAAGAACATTATTAGCTCAATAAGGGTGTCGACAACAATAAAAATGAGAGTGAACATGCAAGTGCTATTACAAGATTATTCTCAACAGCATGCTACACTCAATCAACATCAAAAAGCTTCAAATGATGACTTCCACACAAGCTTAAGCTCACTTTAGATTCTTCTCTAATACAAGGCTATGTTTCAACAAATGTATTCAAGTGCCCACACATCAAGAATGATTTCATGCTCTCATAAATAAGATCAACAAAGAAATGAGTAATCAATGCAACTCTCATTCTCTCAAAAGAGAAATACAGGCAAGCTTCGTCCCATAGATTTACCCATATTTTTCAGTCATCACACAAATTAGTTCATGCAAAATATCAAGGGTTTTTAGGCTTGTAATGAGGTTGTGGGTTAAGATATGGTCAATTTGGCTAGGTGACTACACCTTTTCAAAGTATTATTTCGAACATCTTCAACTCTTCTCAAGTTCTTTTTATTCTTTTTCATTTGAGAACTCGAACTTTGATATTTTTAGTAAATTAATTTGAAATCTCCTTTATTTCATCATTTTTTTTTCATGTTCATTTTTCAAAAGTAATTTCATCACAACTACTCTCTTCTTCTTTTTTTAATAAGACTCCACACACAAGCTTTCAAGTAAGATTTCACCATATATAGTACTTCAAAATACAATCATTTAGAACATCCTGAAAAAATCAAAAGCATACGTGAGATGCTCATTTCAAGGCTTACATCAAAACGCAACTAGTCAACAAAAAATCAAATAGATCACTTAAGAGTGCAACCACATCATTTTCGTTTTTGCAACACCAACACTATAGATCATGCTCATCTTGAGTACTATTCAAGATATCGATATTGAACATAATTGATCCTTGAATAATTTTTAACATTTCATGTTTTTCAAAACTTAGGGAGGTTGCAAAATTAAGAGAGAACGAAAAAGAAAAAAGAGATCAACTCAATCAAAAAACAGTATAATATAAACAAAAGTAAACTAATGCAAACAATCTAAAACTAAAACTAACAAGATACAAGAAAAAAGGTGAATAATGTCTTAAAGGCCCACACCCCAAAAAAAGAAACAAGCAGTGTCCTTAATGTAATGAAAAATAAAGGTATGCGAGGATCAGATTTAAGGTGTATAACGCATAAAAACTACCCCCAACCTTCTTTTGGGCTTCAAGTCTCGTAGTGAGGTTGTCCAACCTCACATCATAGATCTAAATTAGCTCCTCACATCTAGATACCCTGTCTCTCAAAGGAGCCAAAGCCCAATCAATATTTTTATTAATAATACGAAGCATGTTCTTCTCAACACTCATGGTTCTCACATCTTCTAATTGGGCAAGACTGCCTATTTGATATATCATGGCTTGGGTCAAGAGGGACGTGTAATAGGAGTGAGGGTAGCAACTATAGCAATATGCAACGTACTAGAATACGCAACAAAAACTAAAGGTACAACAAAAAATAGAGATATACATGTCTGATCCACATCAGGAGAAAGTGTGATGGCCACCGATGCTAGACTAATGGGATCTACTTTGAGCATAGTATCTGGTGGTGGTAGGTTTCTTCGAGCAGGATTGTGTTGTAAACATTCAGCCTCAATCATCTTGATTTCACTAGAAAAGGTTGAGGTGATCCTCACATCTGTAGTAACCCTAAAGGGAACAAATGCATCCTTACATTATTTTTGTGATTAGGTTTGGGAAAGGGAGTGCAATTTTCTCCTATCGAGCTCTCATAAGTAACACATATGCAATAATCACTCCCATATGAATGCGTTCCTTGTCAATGACTATGCCCACTAATACCTCCTTGGGATGGCAAATGATTGACTTATTTTGTGATGGAATATTTTTAGTGCTGACAAAGTTGAACCAGCATCATGGAACCACATTTAAATTCTTCTTCTCTATTCTTACACCATCAGTCATCCAAGAGGAAGAAAAATCAGAAATTTACTTGGGAATCATCCTTTCAAAGAGTGTAACAACCCGAATATCTAGTAAGACCAAGCTAAAGTATAATGGAAACTAATAGGTGAAACTAGAGCCTTACATGTGAGCTTTTGAGTTTGATATTTGGTTTTAGGTTGTGTATGGACTTCCTGAACTTAGAATGAGGGTTATAGGGGTTAAACATCAACGTACGACCCCCCAAGGACCAACCAAGGGTCCTTGAGGGGGACTCTAATGCCTAACCCGAAGGCTGCCCCTTAAAGCAAAAAGCTGCCCAAATTCCATGAACTACGGATGCAATTCAGGGCCAGTAGCTTGATCTACGGCTCGTGGTCTTGCTCCATAGGTCAAGGCCACCAGGACATAGCTGCAGACCCAAGCCACGACTCCATAGGACGGGGCATGGTCCTATCCACGGTCCGTGGATGGGGTCTCATGAACTACACCTGTAGACTGCCTAGACACGGCCAAAGGGTGGGTAGTTTAGGAAATTGTTTTATTAATTTTTTTGAGTTGGAGTCATTTAATATAATAATTATACATATATATAAACTATTTCATGTCATTAAACACCTCATTAAGTCATTATAACCCAAGACCCCAAATCAAAACCCTAGGATTTATCAATTCACCTTATCTTGGTGTGAAAGTTATCCTCACATACTAATGATAATTCTAAGGTTGAAAGTCCAATTCTCACCTAATTGAATCTATGAGCTATTTAATTAATTCTATTGAATGAAGGATAGAGCACTCCTTCACACATGCAAATACAATTCAAGACTAATGATGTATAATTTAGGAAATAATTCTTAGCACCGAGTGGATATAGAAAATGAGGTAAAGGACCTTCCTCCAATGCAATAGGGAGGGTCATCTAAAGTGAACTAATGAGATGGATGCCCTTCCGCCAATGCAATAGGGTGGGTTTCTAGAAGCAATCTCACTATCCCATAACTATGTGCCAACATAGGACCTTAGTTAGTGGATCCACCTTATAGCTATACATTTAGTCCTACCTTAGGCAAGTAGGACACCTTCTTTCGGTGTGGGGTTACACGACACCGGATTCCATGTAGTTCACATGGTCTATGTCGGTTATGGCTACTTTTCCCTATATAATAAAGATAATGAATGAGACATGAACTATACTATGGCTTCTTAATGGGTTTACTTAGTAGGAGTGGGGGTATGGGACTTCAGTTTTACATTGCACCAGTAGACTTAGTAGGATGTCATAGGATGGTTCCCTTATGTGAATGATGAGATTTGAATGGATGTGTGTGTATCGAATGGATAGTGCTATGAATGACTTTCCTTATAATTCAAGTAATGTACATGACTATTTCCTTACTTGTGACTATTGATTATAATGAGGTCTAAAGATGAAATGCATGACTAAAGTAGCTTCAAGGGAGTACTTAGTTGGGTTGGTATTATGGGATGCCAACCACACATTGCACAAGTGTTCCTTAGGGGTTACTAAGGTAATGGCTTCACTATGAAATGAGTATGAATGTGATATTGGTTTGTTATACATTATAAATGCATGTTAGTTACCATACATTGCACAAGTGTTTCTTAGGGGTTGCTTATGTGATGATTACTTCATGATGAGATGATCTTGGTATTTGACTTGGTATTACTTTATGATTGGAGGCTAAGTATTGTGAAAATTGTGATTTGTATTATGTTGATGTGGGAGACTATGCTTGTTATTATAATGATATCTCTCATGTTATAATGAAATGTATGTGTGTTGCCTTAATTGTTGCATTCTCCAACTATTTCAAAGATGATGTTCAAAAATGGCATATAGCATGATTTCAAATGAAATGTCCCTTTTTATGCATGTTTTAATGGTTTTTGTGCATGGCTTCCATACTTAGTACATTTTGTGCTAACCCCTTCTTTTTCTACATTTTCTATAAGTGTAGGCTTTGGAGATATTGGATTCCATCCTTGTGGCTAGGTTCATAGGAGTTCAAGAAGAAGAAGATTGGTGAGTCCTCATTGTACTCGAGGGCTTCACCACATGTCCTTTATTGTCTTTCTTTTATGTTTTAGACTTTGGTTGTAAGGGCTATGTCCCTAAGATTGTATTTCAAGAGTTTTATTCCAAGTATAATAGATGGTTTAAGACATAGTGTCATAGATTCTCTTTCGTTTTATACGAGACTTCGATTGTAAAGTAAAGTTTTAAATTCCGCACAATTTTCCCACGCTTTTATGTTCATGAGTGCTCTGAGGCTTGTATGCGACCCCTTCGTGGTCAATTATGCCGTGTTACTTCTAGGGGTAACCCCGGGTCGTGACAGAGAATCTAAGTCATGTCTCATCCGGATTGTATACAAATCAGCATGCAACGCCAGCATGCCGAGTGCAGTATTGATTACCCCATCATAGCATTACACTTTCTTGCCACAAACCTCCATTTCTTCGAGTGGCTTCCAAACTGTACTCTTCAACTTCTTTGGTACGTCATGAGCATACGTTGTGTCAAATTATCGTACCCAAGCATGAAAGTAGGGGTTTCTTGGCTTTGTGAACTCCTCAAACTTATGGAATTGAATGGTACCCGAAATAGTTGGGTTCTCTCTTATAACTCCATCCGTGGAGAGCCTTCGCTCCTCCGAAATAGTATGCTCTAGAGAAACATTAAGCCTATTTAGGGATCTTGGAGCGATAATCAGGAGAACTGTAGAAATATGTGTAGCCTATGGTGTTTATGTGAAGAAGGTTGCACCAATTTGGACATGATATCCATCCACTTTCGTAAAACTCCCTTTTTAGGTTGCACCTTCTCATGTACTAGTGGATGTGAAGTTATGGGTTGTCATTGCCGAGGGGCCTCATAAGGATTATTAAAAGATAAGGTTATGTGCCTTTTGAAAGAAAGAGGAGGGGGGTATCTTTCCCACTCTGTGTTGAGTCTGATGTCACCACAATTTTTCCTTTTGTACGTGCCATAATATGTAAAGCAAGCATTCAAAGATAGGATTTATTGGGGTTAGTTAAAATTAATGTCGTGTAGGATCGTAGTTAAAAATTATCCAGAGGCTCGCCTAACAAGAAGACGGATTGCCTTACACGACCACGAGCTCCAGTCAGCTCGCTAAATCTGATAGTATGAAATATCTCGGTGATCTAGAAAAAAGGGCAGAGTTAATTCCAAATCGGTGATTCACCGAGTTGGTTTAGGTGGGCTAAGACAAGATCACCGATACTAACAGCGTACAATGCAAATAAATAGGCCTCAAAGGCGATATCCTCTTCCACTTGATGATTTGCCAAGTGAATTTGGCGTACTAAGACAAGCCCACTAAATGGGGCAGTGCCCAAGGTCACATATTCACTAAAGATAGCAAGATGGGGCATATTCAGCAATTCATCTACCCTCATTGGTGAGCAAAGACAAGTCACTGAACAGGAAGTGCTTAGCCCTACGCCTAATTTTTACAGCTAAACCTAACATACACAACAAAAAAACAAGTTTACAACCCACTTATACGCTTATCTACCCATGCGTACTCAGACTTCCCCCATTATTACAAAGTATTTCTCAAATTGATAATTTCCCCTTAATAAAGCAGCAACCCTATCTATCATTGAGCAAAATCATGCAGTTGGGTCAACACTGGGTTATTTAGACTTTACCCACATCAAATTAATCTCAGACTATCAAATAACGAGCTTAATTTCATATTTTAACCAATCCATTAATAATTTCAAATTAATAGGCACAACATAGGAAATAATATGATGGGAAAAATTAAATATGCACAATACAAAGGTACTAATTGATATCTAACAATCAATATCAACAAAAAGCTTCAAACCCATACCCATAACACAATATAAAGATCAAAATTATCAAGAAAAATTAAAAGCCAACCTTAATGGGAAGCACATCTTGAGAATGACTGGGAAATGGGTTTGGGTTGATAAATAAAGCAAGAAAAAGTACTACTCAACTTTGAAATCACACACAATGGACTCAAAAACACTCAAAAGATGTAATGCAAGAGAAAAGAGAGGAAAACGCTTGAAGATATCAAAGTGTTTATTTTTTGAATTCAAAAATAGCCATGGCCTTTTCATAGAAGTCGTGTTAGGCGGTCACGACTAACGTCGCCGAAGGTGTTCAGTGAATAAGCAATTGGAGTTTAAGTTCACCGAACATGCCTGTCCACATAGTATAATTCAGTGAATTGCCTTTTTGGAGCTCTGAACGCTAAAATTGACAGTACACTTTTGCACATGTTAAATCCTAGAAGGCCGACAAGAATGAGTCCTCCAAGCACCTTCGGCGGATCGCCATTTAGGTTTTGGCATCGCTTTATGGTCCATTTATAAACCTTTCATCTTCTTCTCAACCAACACTCAAAACATACTTTATTGAAATCAATAAAATTATTAATAAAGACTTGTTTTTCCTCCAACGAAGCAACTTATTTAACACCGTCACACGACATAGTTCTCAATTCCTCAACACTCATTTTTGGGATTTTGGAAGGTGTCACTAGGGAACGTTTCCTTTTGACTTGGGTTGAGAAGAGTTGAGATTTGGAACAATTGTGTATCTAGATACTTGATAGATACCGAATGAGAGGTAACTATTAGGGATAAACTGGAGAAGTTATTTTACAATTTCTTCAATACTTTGTCGGATCATTCAAACTTATTAAATAACCTTGTCCGGATGTCTTCAGTTTGGTTTCCTTCTGGCCTAGCTGGTTCTTTTGGCCATGGATGATCATGGGGAGGAATATACGTATCCTTTTTAGCCCCTCTATCTCTCCAATTTCAAACTCTCCAATCCTTTTAAACACTATCTTGATCCTTGTTCCAACCTTCATTCCCACATTATCGTTGATAATTTGTGTGAGAACCCCCACATTTGGTATCTAAAATTTTAAACATCCTCATTGTATAATGCCTCAAACTTGGCATAATCAAGGCACTGCCCACCATTTATTCAGACCACATTCACTGATTTAAGTTCACCTATCATGACATGTTTAGAAAAAAATTTGAGTTGGGTCATCATTTTGGTCATGTTTTCATCTTGTTCACTGTCCTAGTCGATTTGCACTTTGTTCAAAAGCTATTGTAGAGTGGGCATTTGGTGTTCTCTAGTGAGTCATGCTCGGTAAAATTTAGTGATGTCATCTAGCAATAAAGCAGTCATATCATACGATTGTCTCATTATTCCACCTTTCACTAATTGATCAGCAACACCATTATTAACTGAGTCAAGGCTACAATAGAAGTATTGCAACTGCAAATTGTCTGGAACACCATGTGTTGGACATTGCAAAAGTAGTTTCTTGAATTGTAGCTAAGTCTCATGTAGAGGTTCACCTCCAATGCGATTGAAATTTTGGATCAGGGTTCGAATTTTAACCATCTATGAAGGTGGAAAGAATCTCTCAAGGAAAGCATCATTCAACTCTTCCCACGAATTGATCGAATCATTC
Organism: Solanum okadae; assembly: GCA_036553675.1. Lineage (NCBI taxonomy): Eukaryota > Viridiplantae > Streptophyta > Magnoliopsida > Solanales > Solanaceae > Solanum > Solanum okadae. The sequence goes on from CM071682.1 coordinate 31,912,309, forward strand.
AGAAATTTTGCCAACGAACTTGTTGCTTCACCGATTAAAGAGAACGAAAATAACCTTAACCTTATGGACTCTTGAGAGATATTTTTGAACACAAATGGTGCACATACCTCCAAAAATATTCAAAGTTGTTCATGGGGATCCTAAAACACAAATGGTAGCATTGTTCCGGTTATGTAAAACACAACCCTCCTGGTTGTAGGAGGGATCCAACTGGCTCATGTGGTTTGAATGATATTCTTATGCATATCGTTTAAATCATCTATGCTGTCGTTATGACCATAGCGACTATCGTTCTCACTACCATGGTTGCTCATTGTTAAACCTGCAAATAAGCCAACAACGACATAAAATAACAATTTACTACAACTAAACAAATTTACAAACTAACTTCCAAAATAGAATTCTCAACTACCATTCCTCGAGAGAGGTACCATTATTTATAACAACTAAATTTCCCCCTTACAACCAATTAAAAGGGACACAGGTTGTCGTCAATTAAAATATCCAACAAAGAGTCGGGGTTGAATTCTATAGAGAATCGTATATTGTAGAGAATTCCTATCAAGAAATTTGGAGTGTAAATTCATTTATTTTCAATAGTAAGATCAAGTGGGTGGATGATTCCACCAAATTTAATAAATGATTTGGTTATCAAGTGTTACAACTAAACTAAAAGATTTAAGAATTCAAGAATCAACAAGCAATCTACGGATGCATGGATTGGAAATTGATGTCACATAGGGGTAATTGTGTTGCTCTGTAGTGATGAACGTTTATGAATAGGCTAGGTCATCTTCAATGACGCTAATCATTTTTTGATATGAAGTCATCTATGCATAGAATCTCATTTCAGTCTCTTCTATATGCCAATCTAAACAACTCAATACCTTACTCAATCTAAACAGCCCAATAGGGAAAGTTGATCCAACCCATTACCTATATTTTCAAGAAATTTATGTCAAATCTAAATTGCTAATATTTCACTAATTCCCACTCCAATCAATCTCTTTGGAGAATTGATGAGTCCACTTCGTGGACTCATTTACGGATTTATTTGAATAGATTTAGTGTCCTCAACTGTACATTTTGTGCCAATAACCGATGTAAACCCTTGAATTTTAGGTATTTAGATTAAGGAATAAAGCATGGACACAAATAAGCAAAATGGAACAAGGCAGCTGACAGAACGAAGAGAAAAAGGCTAGAGGATCGCCTAAACTATTGGGCGAGTCGCCGAATGGCCTTGACCTCGCCTAATGTTCCAATGTGCCAAGTCCTGAAGGAGAAAATCAAGTCGGCGATAGAAAAGAGTAGTCGGCAAGTCGCCGAACAGTTTCGCGATGCAGTGCCTTACCGCCCAAAGTTACAGAACTTCAAGGATGCTGAAGGCAAAAGAAAAATGGTGATAAATGACCAAAGGGCGGATCAGCGATCCCGACTAACTGCATCGATTGGACCTTCACAACACTTTTTTTGACAACTATGAATACTTGTTTAAATCTTTAGTTTAGTATGTAATTTTTGAATTTCATGTTTATTATTCAGTTTTAGAACTTAGAACTATTTTTGGGAGACATTTTTCCTTAGCTTTGAAGAGTTGAAAATTTCCATTTCTAAGAAATTGGAAGTAGGTGTTGAAGATTCTTCATCTTAGACATTTTTAAATACAATATTAATCGTACCTAGTTGATGAAAACACTTTTTGGTATCGATTTCTATCTTTTTACTATGTCTAGCTAAGACCCTAATTCTTGGGGTGTGATTATGGGTTGATTTAACTGCTGGGTATTGTTTATTTACTGTTTAAAAGTGATTTCATTTAGTAGTTGTGGTTGATTTTAATGGGTTGTAGTTGCAAATACAATCTTAACTTCGTGTTTTTGGCTTGCTCTCTCTCGAGGTTTTAAAACCAAAATTACTGAATCAATGGTCTGTGGGTATTGGGTTGTAATGGGTTCAGCTCGAGAGAGTGAATCCTAAACCCTTTTCCACACATTCAGCTCGAGAGAGTGAATGGACTAAAGTGAAGATTGTACTTCAATACAGCTTATTGATGTTCGAGAGAAACCAATTTTATTTTGGGTAAATTGTTCGAGAAAAAGTTTGCCCCCACTAAAGTCTAACTTATTCACTAACTTGCAATGGTTTACTATTAATTTTAATTACCCGGTTGTTTACCTTGGTCCATAATCCTATCATATCCCAAGAATCCCATCTCCATATAAATATTTTCATATTATTTTCTGTCTTTAGTTGATAATTGACTACAAACCCTCCTTTTTGATATTTGACACTTGTGTCAACATTTAATTTATCATGTTTTCTTCGTAAATGTTTTTACCTATGATTGACTTGAGCATGATTGTGCTTTTCTATTGATTCTCAATTACGAACCGCTCGCTTGGGACTCAACCCCAACTCACTAGTTGGGTTATATTACTACTCACGATCGTTGGCACTTAGTGTTAGATGAAGTGTCCTGATACCTGAAATCAAAATGATCTTTTGTGTGATTTTTTGTGAATATTGGTGTTCTATTTATATATTTGGGTTTTGAGTTGAATATGTGTTATTCGCTGCTTTTTGTGGAAGGTTTGAGCTTATAGCTCCGTGTTTATAATTGTAAATAATTTTTGACCCTTCCAAAAAAAATTGCCACCTCTTGTTTGTGTTGAATGTGGTTGTTCTTTTGCAAATTTGAGTATTGATTTTGATCAATACTGATGACTTGAATAGTCCTTATAATCAAACAAACTTGAATGTGCAGCTACAATGAGGCAAAATGAAGTTGCATAGTCAATATGTGAACTATTTGGATCTTGTTGTGACTAGCCAAGTACCTGATTGAGTCTATTGTGATGAGCTTTGCACACTACCGAAAGTGTCGAGTCTTGTTTTGACATTGGTGTCGATGACTTGTGTGATGAGCTTACCGTGAACCATGTTAGATGACACCTAGAATTTTCCCCATTAGTCCGGTTAACTAAGTGAGGCAATTTCTTGAGATGATCTTAGGCAACTTTAAAGAGTGTGAACAAATTTGACATTGTAGCTCTTTTGTGGCCTACCTTGTGAGTGTGTAAACCCCGCTTGAGCACCCTTGAGCCTTACCCTTTTCTTGGAAGAAACTTGATGAAAACATAACCTTTCTTGATCCATTACCTATAATCCTCATTATTTGTGGCCTGTTTGAATAGCCAACTTAGGCCAAAAGCCTAAGTTGGGGGTGTGGTAAAAACAAAAGGCAAATCAAGAAACTGCAAAGAAGTCCCGTGTGCCCATGTTTAAAAAAAAATGGAACCCCTCCATATAAAAAAATGAAAAAGAAGAAAAGAATGAAAAAGAAAAAGAAAGACAAAGTTGTGGAATAAAGTTGTGAAAATACAAAGAAAATGGGGTTTCGAACAATCCATGGAAGATGAATAAGAGGTGACTTTTGAAATTAATGAAAATGATGACGAAAAGGAAAGAAGGTGTTGTTCACATCACATTTCATAAGGATTTCAGGCTATGAGCCTAAATTACCATACCTTTGCACTCAGCCCCATTACAAGCCTTGGAAACACATTTTTTCTCTTGAATGAGCTGAAACAAAAGTCGATTGGAATATTAGGGCAAACCTATGGGTGAAAATCATACATTGTGTTCATCTTTGTGAGTGTGAGCATTGCATTTGATTTCAGAACTTTAAATTGTTGAGTCATTGTGTGTGAATATGGAATCATTCTTGGTGTGAGGGAATTTGATCACCTTTGTTGAGCTTGAACTTGCATTTGAAGCTACTGATGTGAGCTTGAGATTCTTTGGTAATGGTGAGTCACAACTTGAATCTTTGAGTGCACAATTGATCCTTGCATGAGCAAGTTGAGACTTTTTGTGTGCATTCATGATTGAGTCTTGTGAAGCACTATTTGAGACATCCTTTTGGAACTGCTGAACTTGAGTTTTACTTGTTGACAAGCAAAAATTTAGGTTGGGGGTATTGATGAGTCCACGATTTCGACTCATTTAGGGTTTTATTTTAATAGATTTAGTGTCCTCAAATGATTATTTTGTGCCAATAACTGATGTAAATCCTTCAATTTCAGGTAGTTAGATTAAGGAACAAAGCATGGACCCAAATAAGCAAAAAGAAACAAGGCAGCTGAAAGAACGAAGAAAAAAAGGCCTGAGGATCGCCTAAACCATTGGGCGAGTCGCCGAATGGACTTGACCTCGCCTAATGTTCCAGTGTACCAATCCCTGAAGGAGAAAATCAAGTCAGTGATAGAAGAGAGTAGTTGGTGAGTTGCCGAACAGTTCCGCGATGTAGTGCCTTATCGCCCAAAGTTACAAAACTTCAAGGATGTTGAAGATAAAAGCAAAACAACGATACAAATGACCATGGGTCGATCGCTGATTGGATCGGCGATCCTGCCTAACTGCGTCGATTGGACCTTCGCAACACATTTTTTGACAACTATAAATACTTGTTTAAATTTTTAATCTAATATGCTATTTTATAATATCAAGTTTATTATTCAGTTTTAGAACTTAGAACTGTTTTTGGGAGACATTTTTCCTTAGCTTTGAAGATTTCCATTTCTAAAAATTGGAAGTAGGTGTTGAAGATTCTTCATCTTAGACATTTGTAGAGACAATATTAATTATACCCAGTTGATGGAAAAACTTTTCGATATCGATTTCTCTCTTTTTACTATGTCTAGCTAAAACCCCAATTCTTCGGGTGTGATTATGGGTTGATTTAATTGCTGGGTATTGCTAATTGATTGATTATTTGTTGTTTAAAAGTGATTTTGTTTAGTAGTTGTGGTTGAATTTAATGGGTTGTTGTTGCAAATACAATCTTAACTTCGTGTTTTTCGCTTGCTCGAGAGAGAGGTTTTATAACAAAAATTATTGAATCGATGGTCTATGGGTATTAGGTTTTCATGGGTTCAGCTCGAGAGAGTGAATCCTAAACCCTTTTCCACACATTCAGCTCAAGAGAGTGAACGGACTAAAGTGAAGGATGTGCTTCATTGCGGCTTATTGGTGTTCGAGAGTAACATATTTTATTCGGGTTAACTTGTTCGAGAGAAAGTTTACCCCCACTAAAGTCTAGCTTATTAACTGATTTGCAGCGGTTTACTATTAATTTCAACTACCCGATTGTTTACCTTGGCCCATAATCCTATCACATCCTAAGAATCCTGTCTCCATATTCGTATTTTTATAGTATTTGCTGTCTTTAGTTGATAATTGACTACAAACCCATGTTTTCGATCTTTGATACTTGTGTCAACATTTAATTTATCATGTTTTTCTTCGTAAATGTTTTTCGCTATGATTGACTTGAGCATGTTTGTGCTTTTCTATTGATTCTCAATTACGAACCGCTTGCTTCGGACTCGACCCCAACTCACTAGTTGGGTTATATTACTACTCACGATTATTGGTACTTAGTATTGGATGAAATGTCCTAATACGTTAAATCAAAATGGCGTCATTGCCGAGGAGTGGTGTTACTTGAGAATTTTTAGTTAAGTTGAATTTTTAATTTTGTTAGTTGTAGTGATACTTACTTAATTTTTAGTTTTGTTTGGTGTGCTTGTGCTTTAAAATAGAAGAGGAGAGCATGTCGGGCAGTAATTATGAACAAATGGATTTTCCTCCGTTAGAAGTGATGATGTTCAGGGATCGCATCCTAACCTTCAAACAATTTGAGGGTGAATAGATTCATGAATCGTGGCTAAGGTTTAAAGAAATATTGGTTCAATGCCCAACTCATGAAATTCCCAAATTAGTCATCCTGGAATGTTTTTACAGAAGTGTTGGTCCCAGGAATAAGGTGTTAATTGATCAACTTGTCCTTGGTGGTCTTATGAGACACTACTATGATACCACAGCCAAACTCCTGTATCGTGTGGCCAACACCAACAAGGAGGCTGAGAAGGACCATCACTTGGCCAGACAACTGGACGCCTTGGCCCAAAAGTTAAGGATGTACTGTCCAAAAATACGGAAAAGTACATCCCCCTTTGCGAGCGTCGAAAGATGAAGAAGCAAGAGGGTGGTAAAATGGAAGAGGTCCTCTTACTTATTCTACACAAAGTCGAAGAACACGACAACGTGTTGGATAAGATAAGAGAAAATGTCTTGATGCTGAACCAAATGACGACCTCACATTTCATGCTCATTTAGCTACTAGGGTCTGAATTGGACCAAGTATTGAATGACCTCTACCCAGAAGCAAAAGAGAGGTTTCCTTATTTTGAGGCAACCCTCACTAATGGAACTTAAGTGGGGACTTGCATCCTGCCATGACGGTAATTAAGGCGCTTCTTGGGAGGCAACCCAAGGTTTTCTTGCTTTGTTTTTGTTTTAGAAATAATGGTGTGCTGAATGTGTAGGACAAAGTGTGGAAAATGACTTAAAAGTGCTGATTAGCGAGTTAAAGGTCCAGTCGGTGTATCGCCAAAGAGGATGGCAACCCCAACCTAGACCGCCATTGGACTCAATACAACTTTAAGTGGAGTCTGTAAAACTCATTGAGCCCAGGAAATTATTGGCGAATCGCCGACCAGGTTGGCAATCGCGTTCTATACCGCCATTTGGATCCCCACACCAACTGAGGGGCCTGTAAAACTCAGCGAGGTAAGTGACCACTTGGTGTGTCTCCGAGTAGGTCGGCGAGCACGATTAACGTCACCGACTGGGCGAGAATTGGACGGTTTTAAGGCCAAAGGTTCAAAAATTTCAAATTCTTTCACTTTCCCTAACTTTCTAATCTTTCCAAACTCACAACCACACTTTATTTTCTATATTTCTTGCTTTATCGCTTTATTTGAGTTTTTCATTGGTGCTCGGAGTTGGATTACATGCCTAGCATTTCAATTTTATTCATTCTGCATAAAAGGTTGGTTTTCCAAACCTCGAGTCTATTTTCATCGATTTTCTACTCATTTGCAAATGATATTATCATATTGTCGTGTACTGGGCCTCTCTGATAGGATTAGAATGCATAAATGCCTGATTTAATTTGAGTATCTTGCCTGTGTTGTGTATAATGTTGAAGTCTCGTATTTTTGTGATTTTAAATGAATTAATTCGTGTGTTGTTGTGATTGCATGTTGTCTAGTTAGTTGGGTGAATTCTGAGTAGCCCGTATTTGTGCCGAACGATGTAATTTGTCCAATGGATGACATCATTCTTAAGGGAAAAAGTGGTCAATTTTCAATTTAGCAAAACCGGGAGAAGTTTGAGTATCCCGGGGCAATGTGTGTTATGGGTCTTAGTTTAATTTGACTAGTGCTTGGTTTGAATTTGTTTTCAGGGGTTACGAGGTTGACTTCGAGGATTTGGGTTGAATGTAGGCACGTTAGGTCGTTTGGCGAGCTGGGACGAGCTCGTCGAACCATTCGATGGTTCACCGAAGTCCTACATCTCACCTTTAATTTCATGCTATACTTGTTGTTTGATTCTGTAACTTTTGGCGAGAAGCCTGAGGTCGTTGAAGGCACTCGGTCACTCGCCAAAAGTCTTCTTGATCGCCCTTTGTCTGCACCCCTGTGCCCTTTTTGCAATGTAACTTTCGACGGGCTAGCCCTTGCTTGCTGAAAGATGTTGGCGATTAGCCGAAAGACCTTTCCATCGCCAACTTAACAAGAATATTGAGCCGATCCTTTCGGCGAGCCCGATCTGGCTTGGCAGAGTGATTTGGCGACTCGCCGAGTGGATCGACGAGTCTGTCTGCAAGTGTTTTCTGCGAATTTAATTGAAAATTTTCTAACTATTTCCTGATGTTTTGCAGATATGGTACAAACAATTATAGACATGCCATACCGGAAAAGAGCACTGGGTATCACAATAAATAAAGGGGGGTTCAAATCCTTCAAATAAAGGAATGCATGATCCTCTATTGGGTGATAAAGGCAAGGGCAAGAGGCCCATTTCTGATAGGGTAACCACTGGCTGCTGGGCTGATTTATCTGAGCCTGAGGATGAACAACCACTGCAATCCCGGCAGAACGAGATCAGAGCTAGATCTCACCTTACTTCAACCAGAGCCCCTTCAACTCCCACACCAACAGAATCAGTACCAGCACAGGCACCTCTTGTGGCTCCTGTGCCACTACTTGTCCCTCCGCTGAGGCTTCTCAACAGATTGAAAGGCAATGGTTTGCAAACCATCATCGAGGAGAAGTTGTTATCTACAAAGGGCCTGAAGGGCAAGTACTCCAATATGAGGAACACCCTCCACTACCATGGGTTAGAGTAGTCCACCAGGCCCCGAGGCCCTTACATTCCTTCATGGTCCGGGAGTTCTATATAGCTTATCGGGAGTTAGTGCCTAAGAGCAAGAAGAAGGCGAGCGAGTTCAAACTAGTGAAGTCAGTCATGGTCAGGGGAAAGGAGGTTGGGTGTAGAAGTGAGTATATTGATATTGTATTGGATAGACCGCTGCACTCGTCACATCCTTAAGAGGGGTTGCCTGTTGCTCAGTCCCTACATGACTTGAAGGGCTGGTTGGCTCCTCTGATTTCTAACACCACCCTGAGGTGTATAGAGGTAGGAGTTCCCATAAAGAAGAGGTACTTCAGTATTGTTTCTCATTTCTGGTTTGGCTTCATTAGCAACACCATAATGCCATCCCAGAATGAGTCTATTCTGTGCTATGCTAAGGCAGCCTGACTTGGAGCTATCATGTCCCGAAGTAGAATCGACCAAGGACTTCTTATTGAGCAGGAGATGGCTATGAGGGCCAAGTAGAGGCCGACCTCCTTGCCATTCCCGGTCCTGATCACTGAGTTATGCCGATGTGCTAGGGTACCCCAAGATGATGCTAGAGATTTTGAGTATACCTCATCTTCCTCCACTGTCATCCGGCGCATTGAGGCCGAATATACTAGAGAGGAGCCTGATAGGAGGAGGGCAATTCCGGTGGACACATTCCCAGAGGTGGATACGGACTCGATACCTGCAGAGACACCTTCGCCTACTCCAGCCTCCAGGCCTTCAGGTACTTCTGCCCCTACCTCTTCTTCACATGCTCCAGGCACATCCTCTTCCTCCCAGGAGACCAAGATTACTTAGGCGATGATCCTGAAGATGGGGAATCTGGCCCATTCAGTTGACATGAGGGCTACCAGACTTGAGAGAGATGTCCCCATGATGATTGAGGCTGTCATTTTAGCTGCGTTGACCCCCTTTTTGACTTCGATTGACACTCTCACTATGAGAGTCGCGACTTGTGAGAGAAGGCCAGGGGAGACCTCTGAGGTTACGGCTTTGGAAGCCAAGGTAGCATACTTAAGGAAGGACGTAGATTATCTGAAGTCTATTGACTTCACTTCATTATTGGAGGCTGTAGATGATTTGGACGCTCCTGAGACTTTAGAGATTCATCCGGATACCACTGGAGATGGACACAGGGATGAGGTTGCAGTTGATGAGTCAGATGTTCAGACCAATGAGAAGCATATAGAAATACGGGAGGAGAGCATATATGGAGACTTGCCGAATCTTGAGGAGACGATCATTCAGTTGGTGATCCAAACATCATTGATCAAAACTTTTATTGCAGCTCCTAGTGGGTCTAGTACTGCTGTTTCTTCTAAGGTGACTCCGGGCACTAATGCCCAAGTCCAAACTGATGCACCGGACACTGATAGCTAGACAGATGGAGCGACTGTGTAAATATGATACCTCTTTACCTCCCTCTCTGTCTCCCTTTATTTAACGTTTGGATATTTTTGTTTGCATTTGAGGACAAATAACTTTATTTTTGGTGGGGTAAGGCCTACCTTTTGTGTGATTGTTTTGTGAATATTTGTGTTTCTGTTTATATATTTGGGTTTTGAGTTGAATATGTCTTATTCGCTGATTTTACCCTTAATGAGGTAAGGGCCTTGTTTGGTTGACTTCTTTTGTGAATTCTTTAAAATAAAGTAAAGAAGACACTTCTTTGACAATTTTACCCTTAATGAGGTAAGGGTCTTGTTTGGTTTTCTTCTTTTGTGAATTCTTGAAATTATGAGATGACCATTTGCACAAATGGCCTCTTTCTTCTTTCTCTTCACTTAGATGGACCTTCCACACATTGTACTTCTTGATTTTGTGTCCATCAAGCTCCTCTAATGCTTTTACGTGATCCATGTTGTTATCATCACCGGAGTTGGCCCATCCTATTAGGTGGTTCTCCTTTTCATTATGCAATCCTCAGATAATATTTTGAATTGTGATGCCAATCGAGTTTGATTTAAACTAACCTTCACCAATTCTATGTTTGATTGCTCATGCTTTGTAGGTTATGGCTAAGACCAATAGATAGCAAGTGATAACTTTGGATACAAAATCCAACTGAGAATCTCCTCCTACATTGAACAAACAAAAGGGCATAGTTATCAATGTGCCATTTGAGGCTCGTCAGTAATATAATCCTACCACACACAAATATCTACCAAGCAAGTGCGCAACCCAAAAATGGGGTTGTAAGAAAGAGAACAAACATCTGGTCCAAACATGTGCAACATTTTTCCACCTAATTTCCATCCAGAGTTCTCCTAATAATCGCTCCAAAATCCCTCAATAGGCTTAAGGCAGTTTGAGGATGTACCATTCTTGAGGAAAGAAGGCTCTCTACGAATGGTGTTATGAGTGATCATCCGACAATATAGGACACCATACAGTTTCATCAGTTTAAGGGGTTCACAATACCCCGAAACCCATATGTTCCTACCTGGGTGAGGGCACTTGACGCTAGCAGTTTGGGTTTGATGTCTGTAACTTGCTTGAAAGTAGATGTTACGTGTCAGATCTATTTGCCTTGTTTCAGCATCGAAAGAAAGAATAGAGTAAGGTATTGGGTTGTTTGGTACAACATATATATAAAACGGAAAGTAGATTCTATGAAAGGATGATATGAGATCAAAAGAAGATTAGCCTCATCAAAGATGGCTTGTGCTATTCATGAATATTCATCACTATAGAGAAGCATAATTACACGTATGTGACATTGGTTTCCAATCCCCAAACCCCCAGATTACTTGTTAGTTCTGAATTTTTTCCAAAATTTTATTTTAGTTATGACCTTTGATAACAAATTGTTTTTGTGAAATTGGTGGAATTATCCACCCACTAGTTTTTACTGTTACAAATGAATGATTTTTACATCAAAATTTCTTGATAGAATTTTATATAATATGCCATTCTCTGTGGGATTTGACCTCAACTCATAGTTGGGTATACTTATTGTCGACGACCACTATATCTTTAAATTTATTTTAAAGAGTACATCTGAGGGTTATCACATATAGGACCCCGAGAGGCCCTACATATGTCATATAATATACATACAACATAATATAATAGACAAAATTAGAATTTAAGTAGAAAGTTCAATAGAATGAAATAGTTTAACATAAGATCGAAGGTCTAATCATACATCTTGACAAGACAATATATACATCAAAGGAGTTGTTGGGATGTCACCCATGCACCATGTACATAGTTTCAACATCAAAGTGAATAAAGCAATAAAGTCTTCATGTCCTTACTCTTGGAGTATGGAAACATACCAATCCCAAAGCAATAGAACAGAAGCTCGTATCTAACTAGACATGAACGGGAGGGTAAATATTGTCACTAAACCTTACAGTGTTAGACAATGTAGGAACAAGTATGCATTAGTACCTAGAATGTACTAAGTACGAAGGAAATAAATGAAGGCATAAATGTGATCTTATTAGAACATTTAAACATGATTTGCATGACCAAGCTAAAATATTTATGTAAAAGTCTTTAAAGAGAAATCCTAAATCATGACCATGGTCAATGCGTACTAAAACATAATTAAAACTTTCATAGAATCTTTGAAGGTAATTTAGTTCATATTTTGGGATAGTTACTATTAACTGACATAGACTATAACACCCTGGATTTGAGAAGGAGAAAATAACATAATTTTAAGAACTGGAGGTGCAACAGATAGAGGCAACCCATGGCCCGTAGGTGGGACCATGAACCGTAGGTGTGGTTCGTAGGTCAGCCAACCAGAATTTCCAGAAAGATTATGACCCACGGTAGGACCTACAGACCATAGGTGGGACCACGGTGCATGGTTCAGGCTATTTGGATCGTGACCCATTCAGTCATCCTCACACACCAAATGACGAGCTAATAGAACAGACCGTAGGTCACTCCACAGTCCATTGGTCAGGTCTGTCGATGGCCTCGCCAGCTTTTAAGTCAGGGTCATTTTGATATTTTCCCTTATGCTTTGGACATTTAAACTACATCGTTTAATCCCTACACTACGTTGTTTTACTCAGATTAAGCCTAATATTCTGGTCAGAACCTACCCTGAATGATTAATCACAAAAATTCATCAAAACTTAGAGCAAAAAGAGAAGAAGGAGTCGACAAACCCTTCAAGAACAAGCAGGAGATTATCTTCAGTTCCAACCCCGAAATCGAAAGATTGATCCATAGATTTTGTCACCAGGTATGTGAGATTTCACTAGTGGGTCCCTTTCATTTACTAGGTCCTTAAAATTTAGTAAGATTATTGATTCTCCATATCCTGCTTAGACCTAGGGTTTCTAAAAACCTTAGACTGTTCTTAATCAGATTATCATGAAATCATTGCTTAGTTCTTTGCATTAAACTCAGAACAGTAGTTGTGTATATTCTCTTAGTTCATGTATCACACTTGCTAGGTACGTTAAACAGATAAAGATGCTTCAATTTTTGAATGTTACATTGTCAGTTCCTAAATGTTGAATTCTCATATTTGCATGTCAGAACATTGAACCATCTAGTATTTCTAATTGGGAGTAGGCTTAGCATTGAGTTGGACTAGGGTTCAGCGTACCCTTATAGTAAATGCACTACGTGCCACCATAGGTTTATAAGTCCTATATGTGGGAAACAAATATAATGATCAGGCCAAACATGCCATTATACCCCTTGCAAGGTATATTGGGTCCTCTCGATGTAGTGTATACATCAGACTCCCTATTTAGCTCACGTGGATTTATGTTAGTTAATAGTAGCTCCCACAGTCAGACTCTAGTGCATTTGACTAGGTTTTCACTTTATACTTCAGTATTCAGCCTCAACATATTATATTCATGATTAGTAGTTGGTCATTGCCTTTAGCTTAGTTTTAAGTTATATTTCAGTATCTATTTTTCTGTTCAGATTATGTTATTACCTAGTTATATGTGTTTATCTATATTCTATATCCTGCGTGCTAAGTACAATCAAAGTACTGATGCATACTCTGTGTTACATCCTTTATGATGTAGGTTCAGGTGTTCAGCATCTAGCACGCATAGATTGGTTCCCGATCTGTATTTAGCAGCTTCAGTTGTCACACCCCGAGGCTACCCCCTTGACGTAAACACGGGACCTAGGATCACAAGTGACCCCAAGCTAACCCTGAGCTGGTATATCATAAGCATACTAAAAGATTACTGAATAAAATATATTGTGTGGAAGCTAGAAACATAGCATAAAATGAAATGATAGGGTATCCCATTCTAAGTCTAAATATATATAGTTGAGTTTTCTGACAACTGAAAGATCAAACTTAACTAAAACTGAATCTAAACTATGTCTGAATAAAAGCCTCAACTGACTAGAGATGCTGAGACATGTCCCTAGCTAACTCTAGAAAGAACTGAAACCAAAGACTTGAAATGGAAAGATAACATATCACTCGTCATCGAAGAATAAGGACTCACCATTGATTCAGCTGAACTGGAGATGGGGAACATATCTATGCATGATCTGAATAGTGAGGACTTGAACCTACATCATAAGAAAATGTAGCGCAGAGTATGCATCAGTATTTGAAAGGTACTGAGCATACATGATAGAATAAAGCTGAATAAAACATATAACTGAACAAATCGATAAAATAGTGATATAAATTGAACATGATAAATATGCTAGACATGCTGAATATGAACTAACTGAATGTAGTGACAAAGTTTATAACATACTGAGACTGAATATTACATACCCTTATCAATATACTAGAATTTGTATGTGGGAGCTACTAATAACTGACATAAAACCACATGAGATAAATGTGGAGTCCGATGTATACACCCCATCGAGAGGACCCAATATACCTTGCCAAGGGTATAGAGGCATGACTGGCGTCATCACTAAGTAAAATTCCCATAGAAGGGACTTACCTATGGGGAACATAGTTCTGGGACTATGTGGGTGACAAAACCTTAGTCCACTCGGTATTAAACCTACTCCCAACTGATTATGTAATTAACACATTTTGACTGAATATCTATAATATTAAATAACTCAAAATACTAACGTGCTAAATTAAAATGCAATATTAATATATTGATAATGAAACATTCTTAACTGGGGCATGTATAATGGAATAAACTGACCTAACAACTGTAATTCTGAAGTAAACGAATCTACACAACTAGGGTTCTGAGTTTCATGAAAGAAGCTAAGAAACAATTCCTCAAAAACATGATAATCTGACTTGGATTAGTTTACCAACTGAATCATAACATAAATCTAAAATTCTAGAAACCCTAGGTCTAAGCATTATATAGATAATCACGAATCTGACTGAATTCTAGGCACCTAATGGGTGAAAGGAATCGACTAGTGAAATCCCACATACCTGGTGACAAAATTCACGGAGAAGTCTTTCGATTTCGGGGCTGGAGCTGAAGAGAACTTAATTGTTTCTGGACTAGGGCTTGATCGACTCTTTATTCTTCTTTTCATTCAACTTGATGATTTTTTGGAGAATGAGTTGAATAGGGTAAGGTCTATGTAAGTTACTATACTAAAACTGACCAAAACTACGTAGTTTAGGGGTCCAACACATAGGGAATAGACCAAACGACTCCTGACTTAAAAGTTGTCGGGGCCACCAATGTAACTGACTGACGGTCCGTGGACTGACCCATGGTCTGTCCTGGTCAACACTCATTTGGCTTCAAAAACTAGATTCTGGGGGGTCTCAATCCACGGAGCAGGACCACGGCCTATGGTCTGACCTACGATCTATAGGTCTGGTCGTGGGTCGACCCTCAGAAAAATTCTTAGATTTTGTTCCAGGAAGGGTTGCAGGTGGCCATCCATGGACCCAACCTACAGTCCGTGGGTGGTGCCCTTTCGTGGCAGGTGGAACTTCTTAAATCTGCATTTTGGTCTGTCTAGGATATAGGGTGTTACATTATCTCCCCCTTGAGAACATTCGTCCTCGAATGAAGACTAAACTAGCTGAACATGGAGGGAAATAGCTACAAACCGTACCACTAAATACTGGAAACTGTAATCTGACTGAACTAACTTCCAAGTATATGTAAATACGATGAAAATGCAAGTCTAGCTGAAGGAACATGACACTAAGACTGAATTTACGCATGAGTAACTGAAAGAGTAGAGAGGAACTATTACCTCAAGATGGAATGGAATCAGAAGGAAAGAGATGATGATACTTGGCCTTCATGGCTGCTTCTGCTTCCCAAGTTGCTCCCTCTACGGACTGACTCCTCAACAAAACCTTAATTGAAGTTACTTCTTTGTTTCTCAACCTTCGAACCTCATGATCAAGAATCTTAACTGGCACATCCTCATAAGTGAGATTATCTTTCACAACCACAATTTCCAAAGGTATTATAGATGTTGGTTCACCCACACACTTCTTCAACAACGGAATCTGAAAGACCTGGTGCACTGCTGCTAGTTCTACCGGCAACTCTTATGCATAAGAAACTTTACCAACTCTTTTGAAGATCTTATAAGGGCCTACATATCTAGGACTGAGCTTCCTTTTCTTGCCAAATCTCATCACCCCCTTCATAGGTTACACTTTCAGGAAAACCCAATCATCAATTTGGAACTCTCAGTCCCTTCTCCTTACATATGCATAAGACTTTGAACCGATTTTGGCCCTATCAAGGCTACTTCACCTACTTCAAACCAACCAATTGGAGATCTACATCTACGCCCATATAATTCCTCATAAGGGGCCATTTCAATACTGGAGTGGTAGATATTATTGTAGGTGATGTCTATAAAAGGAAGGTGATCATCCCAACTACCCTTGAAGTCGATCACACAAGCTCTCAACATGTCCTCTAAGGTCGGAATGGTACTCTCTACCTAACCATCTGTTTATAGATGAAATGTTGTGCTAAGATTAAACTGAGTACCAAGACCTTTCATAAATGACTTCAAGAAATAAGAGGTAAATTGAGGACCTTTATCGATAGACAAAGGAAACCCATGTAATTTGACTATCTCATTAATGTAAAGCTTAGCGTAGTCCTTCGCTGAATCTGTAGTGACAGCCAAAAAATGCGCAAACTTAGTAACCTTGTCAACTATCACCCAAATTGAGTCATGTTGTCTGCGAGTACGAGGTAAACCTGTAATGAAGTCCATGTTGATCACTTCCCTCTTCCAAGTAGGAATGTTGATCTCTTGATTCATAACCCTTGGTTTCTGATGTTCTGCCTTCACTTTTTGACCATTAGGACACTTTGCCACGAAATATACTATATCCCTTTTAATGCTATTCCACCAAAAGACTTCCCGCAGATCACAGTACATCTTAGTGGTGCCTAGATGTATAGAATACCTAGAGCTATGGGCTTCTGCAAGAATCTGTTGTCTCAACACACCCACCTTAGGAACACATAAACGACCCTAATAGTGAAGCACACCATCTCCCTCTTGGGAGAAAACCTCAACCCTCTATTGTTGGACCACACCCTTCAGTTGAAGCAATATTGGATCATTGTCTTGTTTTTATTTAACTTTTGCTACCAATGAAGGTTCTGACCCATTCTGAACTGCTACACCACGATCTGATATGCTCATAAGGCGAACTCCCAGACAAGCAAGCCGGTGAACATCTTTTGCTAGTTTTTTCCTTTCTTCCTCAACATGCGCTACACAACCCATAGATAGTCTGGTAAAAGCATCTGCTACTACATTGGCCTTACCAGGATGATAAAGTACATTCATATAATAGTCCTTGAGGAACTCAAGCCATCTCCTATGGAGAAGATTCAACTCTTTTTGGGTTAACACATATTGAAGACTCTTATGGTCTATGAACACATCTACGTGAACACCATACAAGTAGTGTCTCCAAGTCTTAAGGGAAAATACTACGGCTGCAAGATTGAGTTCATGAGTTGGATAGTTCTTCTCATACACCTTAAGTTGTCTAGAAGCATAAGATATTACCTTACATCACTGCATCAATACACAACTTAGGCCTACTGTGGATGCATCACAATAAATAACATAACCGTCTGAACACTCAGGTAGAGTCAAAATAGGAGCGGTAGTCAACCTAGTTTTCAGTTCTACGAAGCTCTTCTTAGACTCATCTAACCACTGAAACTTAACTTTTTTCTGAGTCAATTTAGTCAATGGAGAAGCTATTGATGAATATAATTCCACAAATCTTCTGTAATAACCCGCCAAATCTAAGAATCTTCAGATATCTAAATGAGAGGTAGGTTTGGGCCATTGTTTAACTTCTTCTATTTTCTGAGAATCCACTCATATCCCTTCACTAGATACATTATGCCCAAGGAAAGCAACTGATTGCAACCAAAACTCACATTTGCTAAACTTAGGTAATAACAGGCGATGTTTGAGAGTTTGCAGGGCAACCCTCAACTGAGTCGCATGTTCTTCAACATCCCTAGAGTAAATGAGGATATCATCAATAAAGGCGATAACAAACTAGTCCAAATACTGCTTCAACACCCTATTTATCAAATCCATGAAAGCTGCATGAGCATTGGTTAGTCCAAATGACATAACTACAAATTCATAATGACAACACCAAATTTTGAAGGCTATTTTTAGACTGTCACTATCTCATTAACTACTGGAATTGACTCAAGAGTTGGGGTTTCAGAGCTAGAATCCTTAACCCAAACTAGATGATAGAGACAACACTTGGAAATCATATTTCTGGCCTTAAGGTAAGAAATGAATCAACCCATAGGCACTAAGCTACTACCCTTCCATTCTAAGATTGGTTCATCTGAAACTGAAAACGAATGATCCTAGTGCTACAATAGACTGGGGCATAACAGGAATGTAACCAATCCATTCCTATAATGATATCAAAGTTTAGCATTTCTAACTCTACAAGATATGCTGAGGTGACTTTCTGAGAAACCGTGATAGGGTAATTTGTGTATACCCGTCTCACTATAAATGGGTAACCAACTGGAGTAAAGACTGAAAAGGGTTCTGAAAGAATTTCTGGACTGACATCAAAGTTTACTGCTATATAGGGAGTTACAAAGTAAAGAGTAGCCCCTAGATCTAACAAACCATAAACATCTAAATGAAAGACTCGCAACCTACAAGTAACCAAATAAAGAGAATCTTCCCGATTCTGGCAAGCCTGGAGAGCATACAATTTTGTCTGAGGCTGACCGCCACCTGTACCACATGAAGCACCCTGCTGAGTTAGGTGACCTGCTGGTGCTACTAGGGCTGTAGACTGAGCCCTACTATTGTTACCTCCCTGACTCTATTTAGAAGAAGGACAATCACTCAACCTGTGACCAGTCTAACCACATCCAAAACATCCTTTCTTCCATGCAAGACACTTACCTGCATAGTTTTTACCACACTTAGGACAAGTTAGGTAGGTCCTATTACCTGAAACACTCCTCTGTGACATAGAGCCTGATGACCTACCTTTTTGACCCTGTCGAAACCTGGAGGATGGAGCACTAGCTTCTGAAGGTGCTGGAGCTGAAGATTTCTGTTGGAACTTAAGTGATTTCCACCACCCGATTTCTTCTGATAATACTCATAGTTGCCTATCCCAGCCTTCATTTTATCCTTAGCATCTTTCCTAAGATTATCTCCCTCAACCTGCTGAGCATGGGTTATAAGCCTAGAGATATTCATATTTGCGAGCAACATAGCATTTCTCCACTATGTTTTCACTAAGTCAGACACCCCATACAAAAATTTATACATTTGTGCCCTTGGATCAACAACCATGTGAGGATCATACCTGGAGAGTTGGGTGAACTTGAGTCCGTACTGTTAGACTAACATGCTACCTTGCCTCAAATTAATGAACTCATGAGCTTTTACCTCCCTCAAATCCGTTGGGAAGAACCTGTCTAGAAAAGTCTCACTAAACCTTAATCAAGTGATCGAACTGCATCTGTACCCCTATTATCTTTCCATTAAGTAAACCAGATGTGAGCGACATCCTTAAGCTGGTAAGATGCCAACTCTACCCTATCGTTAACAGTCACTTGCATCACTCCAAAGATTTTGTTGACCTCATCAATGAAGTTCTAAGGATCCTCACCAACCTACGACCCTAGAAACTCAGGTGGATTCATCCTAACAAAATCCCAAACGCTAGGTGCAGCTGACCCATCATTAGTGTTAGTCTTAACTGGGGCCTGCTGATTATTCTGGTTGGTCACTCTACGAACTAAAAGTTTAATGGAATTCTCAAACTCTACATTGGAAACTTCCTCATCTGGGACTAGAAGAGATGTGTTAGCATTGCGTGCATTAGCATTCTTTGTGTAAGCTCTATGAGGAGGCATGATCTGAAAATGCATAATGATGGATTAAAAAGAGAGATCATACCAACGCATGATAAGAATATCAAGAAAGTAATGTTTTTCTAAAACACTTCGCAGCCTCTCTTTCATTAGATGTGGTGCACTTCTCGCCCATGAAAAGGACTCTATTTATTGTGACTTTTCAGACATCCTAGGACACTTAATCCTAATGCTCTAATACCATGTTTTTTACACCCTAAGGCTACCCCTGGATGTGAACACGGGACCTAGGATCATAAATCAAGCTAACCCTGAGCTAGCATATGATAAGCATACTAAAAGATTACTGAATAAAATATATTGTGCGGAAGCTAGAAACACATCATAAAATTATATGATGGAAAATACACATTCTAAGTCTGAATATATAGCTGAGTTTAATGACAACAGAAAGATCAAACTCAACTAAAACTGAATCTAACTTATGTCTGAATAAAAGCCTCTACTGACTAGAGATCCTGAGACATGTCCCTAGCTAACTGTAGCAAAAACTAAAACTTAATACTGAAAATGGAAATATAACATGTTAGTTATCCTTGAAGAATGAGGACTTACCACTGATGTTGTTTAACTGGAGATCGGGAATCGATATATGCGTGAATTGAATACTGAGGTCCTAAGCTTACATCACGAGAAGATATATCACAGAGTATGCGCCAGTACTTGAAAGGTACTTAGCAAATATGATAGCATAAAGCTGAATAAAACATATAAAAGAACAAAGCGATAAAGCAATGATGTAATCTATACATGATAAAAATGCTAGACATGATGAATATGAACTATTTGAATGTAATGACCATGTTTATAACACAGTGAGATTGAATACTAAACTGTAATTGATACCCTGTTAATACACTAGAATCTGTCTATGGGAGCTACTAATAACTGACATAAAATCACATGAATTAAATGTGGAGTTCGATGTATACGCCCCATCGAGAGGAACCAATATACCTTGCCAAGGGTATAGAGGCATGACTGGCATGATCAGTAAGTAAAATGCCCATAGAGGGGACTTATTTATGGGGCACGTAGTTCTGGGACATGAGGGTAACAGACCCTTAGTCTACTCGTTATTAAGACTACTCCCTACTGATTATGTAATTAACACATTTTGAATGAATATTTGTAATACTGAATAGCTCAAAATAACGACATGCTAATTGAGAATGCAACATTAATATACTTATAATGAAACATTCTTAATTGGGGAATGTATAACTGAATAAACTGACCTAGAAAGTGTAATTCATGAACTAAACGAATCTACACAACTAGGGTTCTGAATTTCATGAAAGAAGCTAAGCAAAAATTCCTCAAAAGCGTGATAATCTGACTTGGATTAGTCTACGAACTAAATCATTATATTAATTTGAAGTTCTAGAAACCCTAAGTCTAACCATGATGTAGAGAATCAAGAATCTGACTGAATTCTAGGGGTGAAAGTTCCCCCAATAGTGAAATCCCACATACTTGGTGACGAAATTCATTAAGAAATGTTTCGATTTCGGGGATGAAACTGAAAAAAACATGTTGCGTTCTTGTATTAGGGTTTGGTCGATTCTTTCTCCTTCTTTTCGTACAACTTGATGAATTTTTGGAGAATGAGTTGACTAGGGTAAGTTCTAATTAAGTTAATAGGATAATACCGACCAAAACTACGTATTTTAGGGATCCAACACATAGGGAAAAGACCAACTGACCCCTGACTTAAAGGCTACTGAGGCCACCGATGCAAGTGACCGACAGTCTGTGGATTGACCCACAGTCCATCTTTGTCAACTGTCATTTGGATTCAGAGACTAGGTTCAGGGGTTTTCGAACCACGGACTACGGCCCGTGGTCTAACCAACCGTCCATGGGTCTAGTCATGGGTCATGCCTTAGACAGATTCCTGGAATTTTTTTTTGAGAAGGGCAACAGGTAGCCATCCACAGACCCCACCTACGATCCGTGGGTCACCCTACGGTCCATGGGTGGTGCCCGTCGGTGGAACCTGTAACTTTTAAAATCTGTATTCTATTCTATCTAGGATACGTGGAGTTACATCAGTTGTGAGTCCTCATACTTCGAGGACAATAGACATGTCTTTCATGTTCAATCATTTATTTCAGTTTGTAGTTTTTCTAGAGTTAACCGAGGGCATGTCCCAGCAACTCTAGTCAGTAGAGGATTTTTCAGACATAGTATAAGATTCAACTTTATATTTGAGTGAATGTTCAGTATCATTGAACTCTTAGTAGTTTTATATATATATATTCAGATTAGTATTGGGTATTCCCAATCTTTCAGTTATCTTTTGTTTTAGCTTCATCATAGTATCTCCTTATTCAGTAGTTTTAGTATGCTTATGATATGCAAGATTCATGGTTAGCTTGGGGTCACTCGTAATCCTAGGTCACGTGTTACGTCTAAGGGGTAGCCTCGAGGCATGACAAACTTGGTATCAGAGCATTAGGTTCAAGAGTCCTGGGATGTTTGAAAGCCGCACTATGTAGAGTCTTTTTTATGGGTGTGAACTGCACCACATCTAATGAGTGGGAGGCTACAAAGTGTTTCAAGAAAGAATTCACTGTCTTGTTATTCTTATTGTGCGTGAGTATGATCTCCTTTCTAATCCGTTGTTATGCATTTCTGATCATGCCTCCTCATAGAGCTTATGGATGGAATGCTAACATATATAACGCTAACATATTTCCTTAAGTCCCAGACCATGAGGTTTCGAATGTAGAGTTTCAAAATGCTATCCAACTCTTTACTTATAGTATGGCCAACCACAACAATCAACAAGCCCATGTACCAACCATCACCAACAGTGGATTAGTGGCAGCTAGTGTTCGATATTTTGTTCGAATGAATTCACATGAGTTTCAAGGGTCGCAGATTGGCGAGGACCCACAGAATTTTATTAATGAGGTTAAGAAAATCTTTGGAGTGATGCAAGTGACTGTTAATGATAGAGTGGAGTTGGCATCCTACCAGCTTAAGGATATGTCTCACATTTGGTTCACTCAGTGGAAAAAAAACAGGGGTACGGATGCAGCTCCTATGACTTGGGAGTGTTTTACTGGAGCTTTTCAGGACATGTTCTTCCTGAGATAGTTGAGGGAGGCAAAAGCTTATGAGTTTATCAATTTGAGACAAGGTACAATGTCAGTCCAAGAGTATGGACTTAAGTTCACCCAGCTCTCCAAGTGTGCTCCACACATGGTTGCCGATCCAAGGGAACAAATGAGTACGTTTCTATTTGGGGTATACGACTTGGTGAAGAGAGAGTGCAGGAATGCTTTGTTGTTAGAGATTGTGAATATCTCTAGGCTGATGATGCTCAGTATGTTAAGGGAGATAAGCTTAGGGAAATGGCTAAGGACAATAAGAGGAAAAAATAGGGAACTATGAATACTCTCAGCAGAAATCAGGTGGTGGAAATCGCTCACTGTTTCAGAAGAGTTCTACAGCTCCAGTACCTTTATCAGCTAGTGCTCAGTCCCCCAGGTTTCGACAGTATTAGAAAGGTAGGGCATCAGGCTCTAAGTCTCAACGGAGTAATTTAGGTAACAAGACATTCCTAACTTATCCGAAGTGTGGTAAGAACCATCCAGGAGAGTGTCTTATAGGAAAGAAAGGGTACTTTGAGTGTGGTCAATCTGGCCATAGGTTGAAGAATTTCCTTTCTGCTAGTAAGGGGCAAGCAGGTAACAATAATAGGGCTCAGTCTATAGTTCCAGCAACACCAGCAGGTCGCCCAACTCAGTAGGGTGCTTTATATGGTAAAGGTGGCGCTCAATGCCAAAATAGATTATATGCTCTCCAGGCTCTCCAGGACTAGGAAGATTCTCTTGATGTGGTCACTCGTATGTTACGAGTCTTTCATTTAGATATTTGTGCATTGTTAGATCCAGGGGCTACTCTTTCCTTTGTAACCCCTTATATAGGAGTCAACTTCGGTGTCAGTACAGAAACTCTTTCAGAAACATTCTCAGTATCGACTCTAGTTGGTAACCCAATTATAGCTAGATGGGTATACATAAATTGCCCTATCACAGTCTCTCAGAAAGTCACCTTAGAAGATCTTGTAGAGTTAGAAATGGTAGATTTCGACATCATTCTAGACATGGATTAGTTACATTCCTGTTATACCTTAGTCGATTGAAGAACTAGGATAATTCGATTTCAATTTCCAAACCAGTCAGTCTTATAATGGAAAGGTAGTAGCTCAGTGCATATGGGTCGATTTATTTCTTACCTTAAGGTCAGGAAGATGATCTCTAAAGGGTAAATCTATCATCCTGTTCAGGTTAAGGATTCAAAATCCAAAACCCCAACTTTTGAGTCAGTCCCAGTAGTTAATGAGTTTCCAGAACCTCTTCCCAGAGTTCCTCCCTAAGGGAAAATTGACTTTGAAATTGATCTCCTTCTAGATACCTAGCCTATTTCAATTCCTCCTTACATAATGGCTCTAGCTGAGCTTAAGGAAATGAAATAATAGTTGAAAGACCTTCTAGATAAGGTCTTCATCAGACCTAATATCTCTCCATGGGTTGCTCCAGTGTTATTCGTGAAATAGAAGGATGACTCTCTAAAAATATGCATCGACTATTGCCGGTTGAACAAAGTCAAATTGAACAACAAATACTCTATCTCCAGGATTGATGTCTTATTTAACCAACTTCAGTGTGCTAGTTATTTTTTGAAGATAGATCTCAGATCCAGCTATCATCAGCTCAGAGTCAAAGCTAGTGACATTCCAAAAATAACCTTCAGAACTCGGTATGGTCATTATGTATTTGTAGTCATGTCTTTCGGACTAACAAATGCTCATGCAACTTTCATGGACTTAATGAAGAGGACGTTCAAACAGTATTTGGACTTGTTTGTTATTGTCTTTATTGATGATATCCTCATATATTCTCGGAATGAGGAGGAGCATGCGACTCATCTGAGATTTGTCCTACAAACTCTCAAGGATCGCCAGTTATTCTGTAAGTTCAACAAATGTGAATTTTGGTTACAATCAGTCACTTTCCCTGGTCATGTGGTGTCTAGCGAAGGAATCAAAGAGGATTATCAGAAAATATAGGCAGTTAAGTAATGGCCTAGACCCACCTCTCCAAAAGATATTAGAAGTTTCTTAGGTTTGGTTTGTTATTACAGGAGATTTGTTGAAGGATTTTCATCTATAGATTCCCCATTGACTAAGTTAACTCAGAAGAAAGTCAAATTTTAGTGGTCAGATGAGTGCGAGAAAAGTTTCTCAGAACTGAAGACTAGGTTTACTACAACTCATGTCTTGACTCTAGGAGATGGTTCAGACCATTATGTGATTTATTGTGATGCATCCAGGGTCAGCCTAGGTTGTGCGTTGATGCAGCGAGGTAAGGTCATAGCTTATGATCTCGAGCTTGCAGATGTATTATTTTCCCTAAAGATTGTAGATGTGTTCATAGATTATAAGATCCTCCAATATTTGTTCACCAAGAAAAAGCTAAATCTTCATTAGAGGAGATGGCTTGAATTCCTCAAGGACTATGACTTGAATGTGCTTTATCATCCTAGTAAGGCCAACGTAGTGGCTAGTTCTCTCAGCAGACTATCTATGGGTAGTGTAGCAGATGTTGAGGAAGAAGAGAATGAATAAGCAAAAGATGTTCACTGGCATTCTCGCTTAGGAATTGGTCTTACGGACATGTCAAATGGTGGTGTGATAGTTCAGAATAGATCTAAATCTTTACTGGTAGTGGAGGTATGGAAAAACAAGATAGTGATCCCATATTACTTCATTTGAAAGGTGCAGCTCATCAGCAGAAAGTTGAGGTTTTCTCCCAAGGGGGATATGTTGTGATTCGTTACCAGGGTCGCTTATATGTTCCTAATGTGGGTGAGTTGAGCCAGCAGATACTTACAGAATCCCATAACTCTAGGTATTCCATTTATCCAGGTGCCACTAAGATATACCGTGATCTACAGGAAGTCTTTTGGTGGAACGGCATTAAGAGGGACATAGAAAATTTTGATTATCAACATGTTAATGTAGAACATCAGAAACCAGGTGGTATGACTCAAGAGATTAATAATCCTACTTCGAAGTGGGAAGTGATATACATGGAATTCATTATGGGTTTACCTCATACTCGCAAACAACATGACTCCATTTGGGTGAGAGTAGACAGTGTTACTAAATCCGCTCACTTCTTCGCTGTCAAGACTACAGATTCAGTGGAGGACTACGCCAAAGTCTACATTAATGAGATAGTCAAGTTTCATGGGGTTCCTTCATCTGTCATCTTATATAGAGGTCCTCAGTTTACCTCTCATTGCTGGAAGTCATTTCAGAAAGGTCTCGGCACTCTGGTAAATCTCAGCATGGTATTTCATCTATAGACAGATGGGCAGGTAGAGTGTACCATTTAGACATTAGAGGACATGTTGAGAGCTTGCATGATCGATTTCAAGGGTAGTTCAGAAGATCACCTACCTCTCATAGAGTTTGCTTATAATAATAACTATCATTCTAGTATTTAGATGGCCCCTTATGAGGCACTATATGTGCATAGATGTAGGTATCTGATACGTTGGTTTGATGTAGGTGAAGCAGCATTTATGCGGCATTAATCGATTCATGAGGCTATGGAAAAAGTTTAGCTCATCAGAGATAGACTTAGGAAACCTCAGAGTCCTCAAAAGTCCTATACAGATGTGAGGAGAGGGGACTTAGAGTTCGAAATTGATGATTGGGTTTTCCTAAAAGTGACACCTATGAAACGGGTGATGAGATTTGGCAAGAAAAGGAAGCTCAGTCCGAGGTATGTAGGTCCTTACAAAATCCTGAAAAGGGTTGGTAATGTAGTATATGAGTTAGATTTGCCAGTAAAACTAGCAGCGGCCCATCCAGTCTTTCACATAAAGTTTGTGGGTGATCTGGCATCCATAGTACCATTAGAGAGTGTGGTTGTGAAAGATAGCTCACTTATGAAGATGTGCTAGTTGAGATTCTTGAACATCAGGTTCGTAGGTTGAGAAATAAATAAGTTGCTTTAGTGAAGGTTAGGTAGAGGAGTCAGTCCATAGAGGGAGCTACTTGGGCAGCAGAAGCAGCCACGAAGACCAAGTATCCTCATCTCTTTCCTTCTGATTCCATTCTAACTTCAGGTAATAGTTCCTCTCAAGTCTCTCAGTTCACTCTTGTGTAAATTCAGTCTTAGTATCATGTTCCTTCAGTTGTTTTTGCATATTCAACATATTTGCATGTTCTTGGAACTCAGTTTAGTTAGATATCAGTTTCTAGTACTTAGTGGTATGGATTGCATCTCCTTTCCTCCATACTCAACTAGTTTAGACTTCATTCGAGGATGAATGTTCCCAAGAGGGAGATAATGTAACACCTCAGATTTGAGAAGGAGCAAATAACAGACTTTTTTAGAACTACAGACGCTACCGACGGAGGCCACCCACGGCAACATATTTAGTGATCACTCCAGTCATACCTTTCTACCCCGGTAATGTATATTGGATCCTCCTGATGGGGCGTATACATCGGACCCGGTGTTCAGCTTATGTTGTTTTATATCGTTAAATAGTAGCTCCCACAGTTACACTCTAGTGAATTTGACCAGGTTTTTAGTTTATGCCTCAGTATTCACCCTCAACCTATTATGTTCATGATTAGTACTTGGTCATTACATTTAGCAGTTTTAAGTTATATTTTAGTATCTATATTTTTGTTCATATTATGGTATTGCTGAGTTATATTTGTTCAGCTTAAATATTTGTTTAACTATATTTTATATCATGTATGCTCAGTATATTCCAAGTACTGATGCATACACTGCGCTTCATCATTTTATTATGTAGGTTTAGGTGTTCATCATCCAGATCACGCATAAATTGGTTCCAGATCTGTATTCAGCAGCTTCAGTGGTGAGTCCTCATACTTCGAGGACAATAGACATTTCTTTCATCTTCAATATTCTATTTCAACTTTCAGTTTTGCTAGAGCTAGTTGGGGGCATGTCCCAGTAACTCTAGTCAGTAGAGGATTTTTTAGACATAGTATTAGATTCAACTTTAAACTTGAGTGAATGTTCATTATCATCGAACTCTCAGTAGTTTTATATATATTTAGATTAGTATTGGGTATTCCCCATCTTTCAGTTATCTCTTGTTTTAGCTTTCACATAGTATTTTTTTATTCCGTTGATTTAGTTTGCTTATGATAACAAGCTTCAGGTTAGCTTGGGGTCACTCGTGATCCTAGGTCCCGTGTTATGTTAAGGGGGTAGCCTCATGGCGTGACATAGAACACGTGAGCTACATCATGAAAGATGGTGTCATGCTCCCACACTTAAAAGAGATGTCACTCTCAAAGGTAAGGACCATTATTCTAGCTTGGATAGATCAACTATCTTAGCCACTTAAGACAATCCTATGGGGGTACTGATGAGTGGTAGATTTACACACATTTGAGGCCTATTTTGTTCAACAATTGGTGTCCTCAATGCCTAATTATGTCTTATTCTTGTGATATTTTGATGATTAATATGCATGTATTAACTTCTTTGTATTGCTAATACCTAGAATTTCATGGTATTAGTAATACACTCCTCAATACAGAATAGAGTGTATAACTAATGCAAGCATTAGTTATACATAGCACGAAAAAATGCACCAAACAATGGACTACTAATACATATACCTAATGCATGCATTATCTTTTCTAATACACTCTACCAAAAGACCTCTAAATGTAAAGTCCACACTTATAGCTAGCAAGTAGAGAAATGTAAGTCACCAAAATGTCCTGACCTCGCTAAAGTTGACAATTCTTAATAAAAAAGGGTCATGCCAAGTCAGCAAGAAAAGGAGAATTCGGTGTTCTACCAAATGATAAAAGGCGAGTTGAGTTTCATCGCCTAATGTGATAGGCTTGAAGCTAAAATAAAGATTGAGAAGGTGATCAAGGTGGTAATTAGTGAATATCCCAACGGGAAAGGCGGCCTTAGTAGAGTCCACCGATGAGGGTTTAATACCTGAACCATGAGACAAAAAGAGGGCAAGCTGAACGACCAAACAGCTATCCACCGAACGCATAAGGTGAGCCCGACTAATGTGAATGAACAAGTTGCAAAACAATTCCATGTTTTCTTTAGGAAACTATATAAATAGTTAATTAGAGAGAGAAAATGTAATTTTATCAATTCCAAATTTTAGATACTAAGTTTGAGCTTTCTCTCCATTCTCCTTAGTCTTTAGGCTTTTGGTAGCTTTGTAATCTACATTTGGAGAGTTATATTAAAAGAGGGTCTTGAAGATTCCTGATTCTTAACTACAATTTAATGTATAAATTCACTTTGGGTAATATATCTTCCCTTTTTATTATTTGTGGATAAAACCCCAAGGTCTAGGGGTATGATTATGGGGTCGGGTAGTGATGTCTTTTAGTGGGTTTTGTGGTTTTCTCTATTTTATTGCTATTTATTAATCATGGATACAAGCTTTTATACATGATATTAATTGATGGGTTAAGGTGTCAAACTTAATCCTAGGTCAAATCTTCGATTGATGCCCGAAATGGATTAATAGAAGTATTTAGATGTCTTGATACTAATAATGTTGGTTTGATTTCTATTTTTTTCTTGAGAAAGGATTTATATAGTTATCTGTATTGCAAAATTTGCTTGAAAAGGGATTACAGTAACGTAATGGGTTGAGTGAAAATTTGCATAAATGAGAGCAAAAGGAGATTTTACGGCATGATACTTTAAGATAGAAACAAGATAAGTATCAATAATGATGACCCAACTTATCCCTGATTTTCTAGTGCCTCTTGAGAAAGCCCCTTGACCCCTTTAACTACATCAATGTTAACCTCCACACTCCTAGATTGTTTCTTAATTGTTTACCCCTGCTTTTGTTATTGTTGCGGCGATAATTTATTCATAACTATTTTCATTAAATTTTGTGGAATTATCCACCCCTCTCTAATAGCTACAAAGAATACATCAAATTCCTAATTTCTTAAATGAACTCTTTGTACTATATATCACTTCATGTGGGATTCAACACCAACTCCTGTTGAGTTTTTATTGTAAACGACCACTTATTCTCTTACATATTTTGAGGATAACTTGAGCATTATCAAAAATGGTGCCGTTCCCGCAGAGTTGGAACAATTTGGTTACCCCCTACTCCAAAGAATGCTACATTTAATGTAACCAACAAAACATTGCAAATGATCAAAATGAGGGGAGTTTTTGGAGGTCTTGAGCATGAAGACCACGATGACCACCTTCAAAAGTATGTAAATATGTGTGGGCCTTTAACTTTTGAAGGCATTTCCCAAGAATCAATGTGGTTGAGGTTGTTTGCTTTTTCCTTTATTAAAGACGCAACTAAGTGGTTGATTGAGATGCCACTCAATTTTATCCTTTTATGGGAGGACTTGACAGAGGATTTTCTTGCAAGACTACCCTCTTCAAAAATGGTGAAATTAAGGGACGGCCTTAAAAATTTTAAAAAGGTAAATGTGGAACCTGTTCATGAGACATGGCTATGTTTCAAAATGTCGCTTTTTCAATGTCCAAATCATAGATTTCCAGACACGTTATAGGTGCAGTACGTCTATAGATTCATCAATATGTTGAACAAGGGATTGATTGACCATCTTATTCAAGGAGGAATAGTGAGGAAACCGTTTGGATTGGCTTCAAGGCTACTTGATGGCATGAACAAAATGCATTCAGTGTAGCATACTTGTGAAGATACCCTTTTGCTTCCAACAGTTGGGGATACTCAATGAATAAGAATGGAAATATCGACAACGTGATGAAAACATAGTCAAATTGATGGTGAAATTGAAGATGTTGTCAAAACATGTCATAGGAAGGGGAAATACTAGAATCGAGTGTATTTCTTTAAAATTTGATGTGTTTGTTGAATGTCTAGACAAGTTTGCACGTGCACGGAAAGGTTGAGGAAGAAAAAGAAACTTAAAATGATTGTGCTTAGGAAACACTCGGGAGCCCAGTACGGGCCATGATCGTCTTGACAGTCCGTTATTATGCCTGTGGTGCTAGAGCAGTGAACCTAGAAATTGTAATGTTGGTCAAAACACCAAGTGAAGAGCACGAAGCCCTTGACGGGTTTTGTTACTCTTGACGAGCCGTGATGCTGATCGTGGAGATGAACCAGTAGAAAGACCTCAATGAGTTGCAATGTGGTTTGGCCAAATAAAGATCACAGACATCCAGACGGACCGTGGTCATCATAACGGTCCATTATGCAGCCCGTGAAGGATTTTCAGTGAACATTCTAAGAAGAACAAACTTTGTGAGATCTCTAAGTAACAACCACAGAAGGCTTCACGGACCGTGAAGCCCATGACGGGTCATCTTACTGTCCATGAAAAACAGTGACAATTCAGTCCTACTTCGAGTAGGACTCTTACTAGAAAGTCTATTTGAATTAATTAGTTTTAATTTTTGATTTTATATCGTGATATCTAGAACGAGCGACTACTTTCTAAATATTCACTACTTTGGTTTTAGATCGATCAACCTTCAATCGAGATTTGAAGTTTTCTTATGTTATTCTGAATATCAAGTATTCGTTGAATTTGAAAATCATCGTAAGTGATTTCTCTTAATGCATTCATTATGTTTTTTTTATTTTGTTGAAAGCATGAGTGACTAAACACCACAACATTGGTTGTGGGAACTTTGACGAACATCTGATTTTAGATTCGTAAAATAAGTAGAATGTGATACATATATATTTGCAGAACTTTACTTTTGTTATTCATTATTTCTAATGAGTGCACGCATTAGAACTTGCATGTATCTATGAATTGTTCGAGAGGAAGTTGATAGTTAGGAAAAAGTCAGGTTAAACTGTTGAATTGGAGTGAAAGTTCAAGTTTGAGAGAAAAGAACTTTGACACTAAACTATCCGATGGTAAAATCGAATAACACTCTAAGACTGAGGGGATTTTAGTGGAAAGTTATCTAACAAAACTAAGAAGTGTTAGAAATTCCTAACTCGTCTGTAATTTGAAATGAGTGAATTCCCAGAAACTCGTTCATGAATCAACACTAGATGTAACGTCATGGGAAACACATCCCTTGTTTCATTCAATAATCATTACAACCTTTAATTCAACATTCTATTAATTGTAGTAAACTGATTATTTTAACAATATCGGTTACCTGAACCTTACAACCAACCACTTTTACATTTCGCATTTACTATCTTTAGGAAATAATAACAACATTTGAATAAAAGCAATAGTGAAACTATTTGTGTGAGTAAATTCTCGGTGAGATCAACCTCAACTCGCGTTTAGTTCTATAAATTGACATCGACGGTTTATACTTCTTAATGGAAGTGTAAATTTTGACGTATCAAATTTTCGCGCCGCTACCGAGGAGATGAAATTCAGGATCAATAATGAGGAGGTGAAGTTTAAGATATGCATGTCTATGAAGAAACCACAAGACATAAATGTGGTGTCTGCATTAAAGGTTTTTTATGAAGGGGAGCCGAGAGCTGGTATTGAGGAAAGGTTTTGTATTAAAACATTGGCAACCGTGCTAATTAATTTTGAAGAAAACTTTCAGAATGATTATATGGAGACTGTGAATGCTCTACAGGGCATGGGGTCACATTCTTATGGTCCAAAGAAATTAGACCTAGATTTGAAAAACAGGCCAACCCCACCAGCAAAGCCATCCACTGAGGAACCGCCAATGCTTAAACTGAAACAGTTACCCAGTCACCTCAGGTATGTCTTTTTGGGTCCTAATAACACTCTGCCAGTCATTTTGGCTGCAGATTTGAATGATCAACAGGTGCAAGTTATGGTCAGAGTCTTGATAAAATACAAAAAGGCAATTGGATGGACTATTGCTAATATCATCGGGATACTTTCGGGTATCTGTACTAGAAAAATCCAACTCGAAGAGGATTGCAGCCCAAGTATAAAGAACTAGAGAAGGTTAATTCCACTAATTCAAGAGGTGGTCAAAAATGAAATCATAAAGTGGTTGGATGTAGGAGTGGTGTAACCCATTTCTGACAATCATTGGGTTAGCCCATTGCAGTGTGTGCCTAAGAACGGTGGTATGAAAGTGGTGGCAAATGCGAAGACCAAATTGATCCCACAAAGACCAGTCACTGGTTGGTAAGTATGCATAGATTACAGAAAGCTGAACAAGTTAACCTTGAAGGACCAATTTCCAATGTCGTTCATGGATCAGATGCATGACAGGTTGGCTGGCAAAGGGTGGTACTGCTTATTAGATTGCTACTCTTTGTATAGCCAAATATCAATTGTGCCAGAAGATGAGGAAAAGACCACATTTACATATCTTAATGGTACTTTTGCATTCAAACACATGCCAATTGGATTATGTAACGCACCAAAAACTTTCTAGAGGTGTATGATGTCTATCTTCTCAGACATGGTAGAGGACACTTTGGAAGTGTTCATGAATGATTTTCCGTGGTAGGTGACACATTTGATGATTCTTTGTTGAATTTAGCAGGGCATTACAACGATGCGAGGAGGATAATTTCATGCTTAACTGGGAGAATTGTCATTTCATGGTCAAGGAAGGCATAGTCCTAGGCTATAAGGTGTTGCAAAAGGGATTGGAGGTAGACAAAGTGAAGATTGAGGTGATTGAAAAGTTGCCTCCGCCTATTTGTGTGAAAGGTATTCGAAGCTTCTTAGGACATGAAAGATTTTATAGGCGATTCATCAAGGATTTCTCGAAATCCATTGTGCAAGCTTTTGGAGAAAGAGATGAAATATTTCCTTTGATGATGCATGCCTAAGAGCCTTTGAGTGCCTGAAAGAGAAGTTGGTCTCTATCCCAGTGATCATTTGCCCTAATTGGTCGGAGCCATTTGAGGTAATGTGTTGTGCAAGTTGTACTGCCTTGGGAGTTGTGTTGGGGTAGAAGCGCAACAAGATCTCCCACCCGATCTACTATGCCAACAAATTGCTAAATAGAGCATAGTGCAACTACACTGTTACTGAACATGAACTACTCATTGTGGTGTACGCATCTGAGAAGTTCAGGGCATACCTGCTGGGCAGTAGAGTGATAGTCCACAAAGATCATGCAACATTGCAATATGTCATGGCGATAAAAGATGCAAAGACGAGATTGATAAGATGGGTGCTGCTACTTCAAGAATTTGATTTTGAAGTCACAGACAGAAGCAGTTGTAAAAATCAGGTGGCTGATCACCTGTCTAGGTTGGAGGCAGAGAGGAAGGATAAACTTGAGTTAGACATAAATGACTCATTCCCAGATGAAGAGGTATTAGCCGCCACTCTTGATCTCTTTCCTTGGTTTACTGACTTTGCCAATTTTCTTGTCAGCGAATTGATGCATGAAGGGCTAAAATTGAAGCAAAGGAAGAAATTCCTACATGATGTGGGAATGTATTTTTTTGATGAACCATATTTGTACAGGGTGTGTGCTGACATCATCAGGCGACGTATCTTTAAGGTTGAGATGTTGCATATATTAGAAGCCTGACACTCTTCTCTAGTAGCACTTACAGTGGTAACGATGAATTTTGAGGGTGATGGTATTGAGGACTATGATGAGTTAGTTGCCACATTTGATAGGTTTGAATTTTGTTCCAAACCGAAGAAGTTGGAGTTAGATATGAAGAATCACGACTCTCCAACTGCAAAACCATCTATTGAAATGGCTCCAAAATTGGAGCTTAAGGCTCTACCATCACATTGAGGTATGTATTCTTGGGGAGAGATGGTACTTTACCGATCATCATTGTTGTCGATTTGAATGCAGAACAAGTTGAGGCTTTGGTTTCTGTATTGAAAAGGTTCAAGCGGGCTATTAGGTGGACTATTGCGGGCATTATTGGGATCCCTCCTGGCATTTGTTCTCATAAAATCCAACTCATGCCAGATCACAAGCCTAGTATCAAGCACCAAAGGAGACTAAATCTGCGATTGCAAGAGGTAGTGAAAAAGGAAATCATCAAGTTGTTGGATACTAGTGTCATTAATCCCATTGCAGATAGTAGTTGGGTTTGTCTTATTTAGTGTATGCCTAAGAAAGGTGGGATTACTGTAGTTCCTAATGACAAAGACGAGCTCGTTTCGATGTGGCAGTTACTGGATGGAGAGTTTGCATGGACTACTGGAAATTGAATGCTTGGATATAAAAAAAATCACTTCCTTATCCCGTTCATAGATTAGATGTTGGACCGCCTTGCTGGTAAGGGTTGGTATTTCTTTCTTGATGGTTATTCAGGCTACAATCATATCTCTATAGCTCTAGAAGACCAGGAGAAGACCACATTGACTTGCCCTTATGGGACTTTCGCCTTCAAACGAATGCCATTTGGGTCGTGTAATCTCCAGCGACCTTGCAGCGTTGAATGATGTTGATATTTTCCTATATGGTGGAGGACACTATTGAGGTATTTATGGATGATTTCTCTGTGTTAGGTGACGCATTTGATGGTTGTTTGAATCATTTGGCCGAGATACTTAAACAGTGTGAAAAGTGCAATCTTGTGCTCAATTAGCAAAAGTGCCACTGCATGGTGAAATAGGGGATCGTTCTGGGTCATCGGATTTCTAAGAAGGGTATTGAGGTTGATAGAGCTAAAGTTGAGGTAATAGAAAAGCTTCCACCACCTATATTTGTTAAAGGTGTTAGAAGTTTTCTTGGACAAGCAGGCTTTTATAGGAGGTCCATCAAGGATTTCTCTAAAATTGCACAGCCATGGTCCAAATTGCTTGAAAATGAGTGTAAGTTTGATTTTGATGATGCTTGTCTGAGAGCATTTGGAGAGTTGAAAGAGAAGCTAGTTTCCGCACCTATCATTATTTCACTGGATTGGGGACAACCGTTTGAAGTGATATGTGATGAGAGTGGAGTGGCGCTTAGTGTGGTATTGGGACAAAGACGAGAGAAGATTCTTCATCCTACTTACTATGCCAGCAAAGATCTAAATGTGGATCAAAAGAACTATACAGTGACTGAATAGGAAATCCTTGATGTGTTTTATGCATTTGAGAAACTTTGATCCCACTTGCTTGGTACTAAGGTCATAGTGCATACAGACAATTCTGTATTGAGGTATCTAATGGCTAAAAAGGATGCAAAACCGAGGTTGATTAGATGGGTTTTGTTGCTGCAAGAATTCAATTTTAAGGTGAAATACAGAAAAGGGACAAAAAATCAAGTTGCCGATCATTTGTCCAGATTAGACGAGGAAGCTATGCTCAATCTAGAAGATGGGGCTGAAATTAATGATGTTTTTCCAGATGAACAGGTACTGGTGGCTTCTCATGATCTGATTCCTTGGCTCGTAGACTTTGATAACTACTTGGAAAGTTATATGCTTCCATCGGATTTGTCTTTTCACCAAAGGAAAAGTTTATGCATGATGTGAAGAAGTTCTTTTGGTATGAGCCTTATTTGTTCTGTATTTGTGCTGATGGGATTATTCGGTGATGCGTGCCCGAGATTGAGATTATGAGTATACTTGAGGTGTGTCATTCATCCCCTGTTGGTGGGCATCACAGTGGTATTCGGACTGCTCATAAAATCTTGCAGTGTGGGTATTACTGGCCTACCATCCACCAAGATGCTCATGATTTCTCCAAGTCCTGTGATCGTTGCTAGAGAGAATGAGGAATTTCAAAGAGGCAAGAGCTTCTTATGAATCCGATAGTGGTGATTGAGTTGTTTGATGTATGGGGCCTTGACTTTATGGGTCAATTTGTGACCTCACATGGGATGAAGTATATTCTTGTTGCGGTTGATTATCTGTCGAAATGGGTGGAAGCAATTGCACTTTCAAACAATGAAGGGAAAAGTGTAACCGCATTCCTGAAAAAGAATATCTTCTCCAGATTTGGTACACTGATGAGTCCACAAATTGGATTCATTTAGAGCTTATTTTGATAAAAATAGTGTCCTCAAATGTTTATTTTGTCTCAATATCTGATTAAAACTCTTAAGTTTCAGGTATTTAAAGTTTTAGTGGAAGCATGGACACTTAGGCGCAAAAAGGAACAAAAAGGCTGAAAAGAATGAAGAAGCTGAAGCCTGAGCATCACCAAGCCCACTTGGTGATTCACCGAAGGGACGCACTCTGTCCTTTGTTCCAGTACACGAAGCCCTGAAGGAGCAGGATCAAGAAGGCGATGAAAGGAGCAGTCGGCATTTCGCTGAATAATTCCGTGAAGCAGTATTATGTCACCCAATGACACAGAGCACGACAATGCTGAAGGCCAGTGCAAGATGGTGAAGAACTACACCAAAGGGAATATCGCTGAGTTAATCGGTGATTCCGACTAACCTCGCCGAAAGATCCGCCAGCACTATTTTCTGAAGTTTATAAATACTAAACTTTTTATTAATTTTGGAGAGTCGAACATTTATTTTAATTTTCACAATAGAATAGTACTTTTTGGATATTTTCTCTGAAGTTTGGAGAGGGATTTTTGGGAGCCTTGACAAGTTGGAAGTGGGTCTTCTCCATTCTTCTTTATTTGCTTAAATCAAGGTTTAATTCCTTATACCCATTTGATTTTAGTATCATTTTAGGTGTATTTTGTTATTTCTTGATGTGTGGCTAAAAACACCATTCTTTGGGTGTGATTTAGCAAATATGTGTTGATATTATTGTTGGGTGTTGCTTTCTGATAGGTTAGATGTATTTTAATGGTGATTTCACCTAGTGGTTGTGGTTTAATTTAATGGATTTGTAGTTACAAATACAAAACCACCCATGTGTTTTCGGCTTGCCTGAGAGGGAGGTCGCGAAACCTTGACCGCTAGACTGATGGGCTAAGGAGTGGGTTGACATGAGGTTCAGCCCGAGAGGGTGAGCCCTAGTCCCATATCCTAACACTCATCTAGATAGAGTGAGTGGGTTAAGGAGGAGGCTGGACTGCATGCGGCAAATGCGTGTCCGAGAGGAACTCATTCAAAACGGGGTAAGTTTCCCGAGAGGGAACTTATTTCCATCTAAAGCTTAGCCTAGTCACTATTATCTTGCAAATTTCCTATCGAAAGCATGTACCCAACGATTTATCTCAACTTGTATTGTGGTCATACCCAAGAACTTGCCCCCATAGTTGATTTTCTTGTTATTTTTGTTGTTTTTACTACTTGTGATAAAATCCCCATTTGATATTTGACACCTTTGTGTCACCCCTTTTAATTTACAATATTTTTAATCGTTAATGTCTTTACTTATGACTAGTTAGAACTAAATTGTATTTTTCTATTAATTCTCAAAACCACTCCCTTGGGACACGATCCTAACCCTTGGTTTGGTTACTATATTATCGACGATCGTAGACACTCGTACCGTAGGTTAGTGTCGTTGGTCACGATAAGCACCAAAATGGCGCCGCTGCCGGGGAGTTGTGTTGTTTGAGAATTTTTAGATTAATAGAATTTTTGTTCTCCTTAGTTGTAGTCTACTTACCTAATTCTTAGTTTTGCCTAGCTTGTTTATGTGTTCAGACAGGATAATGAGTATACATGATGGGGATGATGGACCAATGGAGCACCTCCCAATAGAAGTGATGAGGTTTAGTGATCACATCTTGAACTTCAAGAGTCTAGAAGGAGAACCTTTTCATGAGTCGCGGCTGAGGTTTAAACCACTATTGATACAATGCCCAACTCATGAAATCCCCGATTTAGTTCAACTGGAATGCTTCTATAGTAGTCTGAATCTCAGAAACAGAGGGTTAATCGACCGACTTATGCCAGGTGGTCATGAGCAATATTCCTATGAGACCGCAACCAAATTCCTTGACCTTGTGGCTAAAACCAACAAGGATACTGACAAGAACCAGCAATTGATAATTTGCCGGGACAAATGGATAACTTGACCCAAAAGGTCGAGAAACTGGAGGTGATGTCGAAAGAAAAGAGCAAATGCAAACCACCTATTTAGCAGGGAAGATCTATGGACATTGAAAATAAACATATCAAAGATATGTTATTAACCATTCTTCAAAATCTAAATGAGCAAGATAGAGTGCTAGAGACGATTAGAGAAAATGTAGAAGTGCTAAACTAGATGTGCGGTTCTCATTCTAAATCTGTCCATCTCATTCAAACTCTTGTGGGTCATGTAATGCCTCATCTCCATCAGGAAAAAGGAAAGGGGTCGCCAAACGATGTTTTGGCTAACCCAAAAAGTGAAAGTTAGGTGCTAACCCGTGTCGTGCCATGACGTTAACTAAGGCATTCTTTGGGAAGCAACCCAAAACCCTTGACTACTTTAATTTTGTTACTTTTGAAATAAAGGTGTTTTGATTTTGTAGGATTGGGCATGAAAAGTTTGTGAAAAGTACATGATGAATTACACAAGTCCAACTAGCGAACTGCCGACTAGATCAGCGACCTCTACCAAGACCGCCATATGGATCCTCACTTTGACTGCGGGTCCTATAAAACTCAGCGAGATAGATGAACACTTGGTGGATCACCTAGTAGCGAAGAAAAACCAACTAATGTAGCCGAATGGGTGAGATCTGGATGGATTTTATAAAACCGCGGGCTTTAGCTTTCAACCTTTTTACACACCTCCTCACTCTCGATTCTTGCAAAGTCACATCTACTTAGTATTTTCAAGTTTTTTGCAACTCGTAAGTATTTTAGCTGCTTTAGTAGTGCTTGGATCTGTGATAACCTGCTGCTTAGCTTCACAATTTCGATCTAATCTGCCTAAAAGGTTGGTTCTCAAAACCCTGCATTTAATTTTGATATGTATGCTGTCATTGAAAGTAATTTTATCCTATATTGTATGATGTGCCTTTCTGATGAATTTAGACTATTCAGCATGTTAAGGCAAGCTCGTTGAATCACTTGGCGATTCGCCAAATTATCTCATCTTGCCTTTAACTTCATGCTGCTTGTAATCAGTATTCTATAACTTTCGGTCAGAAATATTGACCGCCAAAATCAGTCGGTGACTCACCGATCTATTCGGCGAGACCTTCTGCAATTGTGTTCCTCTAAACTCGATTTAGTTGTTTTAACCTCTTTCGAATTTTTTGCAGAAATGGCTCGATCTGAAGTTGCAGGAGAAGCAAGACACCTCAAAGTAGAACAAAAGGGATTACAATAAATGAGGAGGCAGATACATCCAGAAGCAAAGTTGCTAAACTTTCCACAGCTTGCGAAAAAAGGAAGGGCAAGCACAAGGATCTTAAATTATTAGATTCAAACGTTAAACATAATGTCTTCTATAGAAATGACCCTAACCAATCTCAAAGAGAAGGTGTGGGTTCTGATGAGAATGATATGTTAATGGCACAGAGGGCCGAGCGGCAAATTAAGAAGCTGAATGATTCATCCAGGGCCAGGACTCCCCAGCCTACAGCTACTACACCATCCAGTTCCATTGCAGACAATGGTATTAGCACCTCCAGTACAAGGTCCTCATCATAGATCAACGAGTCGAGTAAAGGCTGAGGGGCTGAGGGGCTGAGGACAATTCTGGAAGAAAAGCGTTTTGTCCATAGACGGGGTTATAAATAGATACCCAGAGATAATGGAGTGTTTGAGATACCACAAGTTCCAAATCATCACAAAGCCCCATGGCCTTTATATTGCAAACTGGGTAAGAGAGTTCTACAGTTCATAGAGTGCACTAATACCCCAGCAAAAGCAACTAGTAGCAGCCTTGCAAGAAGTTAGCTAAATGGTTGTCAGAGGCAGGATGGTGAAGTGTGATAATGAGGAAATCAATCCAGTCTTGGGCATGCCCACAAATATTGGGGATCACTGCCAGTACCTGATCAGAACAAGGAAGTTGGATGAGATGAAAGAGTGGCTAGCCCCACTAATTGTAGATGAAATTCCAAAGTGGGCGGCGGAAGGAATTCTAATTTAAAAGAAAGAGCTAAACATAGCCGCAAGGTTCTGGTTCGGTTTTATCAGCAACACAATTATGCTATCCCAAATTGATTTGATCCTTCGTCTTGCCAATGCAACTTGCCTGGGTTGCGTCATAGAGGAGACTCAGATAAACTTGGGTATAATCATTGCTTCAGAAATACTCATGCGTTCAAGATAGAGCCAACCTCACTTTTATTTCCAGTCTTGATCACAGAATTATGCAAACAAGGCCAGGTGCCTCAAGATGTCAAAAAGGATGTAGAAGTATGCCCACATCCTCTACTGATATCCGAAAGATCAAAGCCGAGTATCTTAAGGATCGGGTTGAAAGGAGAAAGGCAGCATCGATGGAGCTAGTAATTGTAGAATCATCGTATGCAGAAGCACTGTTGTGTACTCCGACCCCTGGGCCTTCAGGTATATCAATTACCACTGTTACTCCCACTGATTCTCCAGGCTCTTCTGCTGCCGCACAATTGCCAAGACCTACCACTGTTGCTGCTGATTCCCGACTTCCACTCACCCGGGTGTCCCTACTTCGAATGGGACAGCTGGCAATTTTTGTTGATCGTCGAGCTGCGAGCCTAGAGGCCTTTGTTCCAGGCATGATCCGGATTGCCTTAACTGATGCTATGACACCTCTGAGCACTACAATTGACGCCCTAGAAGCCAGAATTGTGGTGTGTTAGCACAACCAAAGGTCCATAAAGGAGGTGACGGCTTTAAAAGCTGTCATTACTGATCTACGAAAAAATGTAGACCACCTAAAGGCCACCAATGTTTCCATGGTCTTTGGAACATTGGAGATGTCAGATATGCCTGCATTGCCTCAGAAGATCAATGGACATGGGAGTAGAGAGAAGCAGATAGCCGACCATGAGTTTCTGCGAAGACTGATGAAAAGACTGAGGGAGATGCAAATGAAGACTTGACTGAGACAGAAGAAATTATGATAGATGTTGCTGTGCAAGCTTCTTTGGTAAAGTCTCTTGCTGCTAGATCCAGTGGAGCTGGTCCTTCTGGTGGTCACTCTTGGTACTCAGCCTAGACAGATGAAGCGACCTTTTAGCCAGGATTCCCTCTTTACCTCCCTCTCTGTTCTTCGTTATATTTAAAATCTTGGTTAATTTTATTTTCATTTGAGGACAAATTTCTTTTATGTGCTATTTGATGCTCGTATTTTGTGCTAATATTTGAGTTTTCTATTTTTAATTGTGTTTTTAAAACTGTTTTGCAATTGTTTGAGCTTGTGGCTCCGTTTCCATTTATTTTTAATTGCAAAATGATTTTGACCCTTTCGAACGTTTTTTAATTTTTTGCACATTTCTGCCACCTCTCATGTGTTGAATGTGGATGTTCTTTTGCAAAAATTTGAGTCTCGGTTTCGATCAATACTGATGACTTCAATAGTGCTGACAATTGAACAAACATGAATGTACGACTACGACGAGGCCAAATGAAGTTGCATAGACAATATGTGAACTCTTTGTATCTCGTTGTGATTAGCCATTTATCAAATTGATTCTCTTGTCTTGACCGTTGCACAGTAGCGAAAGTGTGTGGTCTTGTTTGACTCAAGTGTCGATGCCTTCAGTAATGAGCTTACTTTGAACCTTGCATGAAAAAATCTAGAATTTACCATGTTAGTCTGATTGATTTAGAAAGGTGTGCTCTTGAAATGATCTTAGGCAACTTTAAAGAGTGTGAGCCAGATTTTACATATACCTCTTTAGTGGCCTACCCGTGAGCGTGTAAAACTCTTTTGAACACCCTTTGAGCTTTACCTCTCTTTGGAAGAACTTTGATGAGCCCTAGACCTTACTTGACCCACTACCTATAATCCTCTTGATTTGTGGTTTAGCGAATAACCAATAAGGCCAAAAGCCTATGCTGGGGGTGTGGTAAAAAGGGAAAGGAGAAGTCATGAAGTGCAAGAAAAGTCCCCCTTAACCCCTGGTGTTGCAGAACAATGGAAACCCTTCAAAATATATATATATATATATATATATACACACACACACACACACACACATATATATATATATATATATATATTTGGAATAAAGTACCTAAGAAATTGGGATTCCAAGCAATCCATGTAAGTGAATAAAAAAATGACTTAGAAGCACTAGAAAAAGAGTTGATAAAGAAAAAGAAGGGAATGACTTTACAACACCACATCTCATGAGGATGAAAATTCACTGAGCCTAAATGACCATACCTTTGCACTCAGTCCCATTACAAGCCTTAGAAAGACCTTTTGATCTTGAATGAGCCGAACCAAAGATCAATTGTAAAATAAAGGCAAGCCTATGTGTGAAAACATGCATTGTGTTCCTCTTTTTGAGTATGAGCATTGCATCTGATTCCTGATCTTGAATTGATTAACCTCTGTGTGTGAATATGGAATGATTCTTTATGTGAGAGCATTTGGATACTTTTCGTTGAGCTTGAACTTGCACAAGTAGCAAGTATTGCGAGCAAGAGAATCTTTTGTAATGGGTGTCACAACTTGAATCTTTGAGTACACAGTTGATCTTTGCATGAGTAATTTGAGTCTTATTGTGTGCATTCATGATTGAGTCTTGTGTAGCACTGTTTGAGACAACCTGTTTATATGGCTAAACTTAAGCTTGCTTAAGGACAAGAAAAAGTTTAAGTTGGGGGTGTTGATGAGTCCACAAATTGGACTCATTTATGGCTTATTTTGATAGAAATAATGTCCTCAAATGTTTATTTTGTCTCAATATCTTATGAAAACTCTTAAGTTTCAGGTATTTCAAGTTTTAATGGAAGCATGGATAGTTAGGAGCAAAACGGAACAAAAAGGTTGAAAACAATGAAAAAGCTGAAGCTTGAGCATTGCCAGGCACACTTGGCGATTCACCGAAGGGACGCACTCTGCCATTTTTTCCAGTACGCGAAGCCCTGAAGGAGCAGGATCAAAAAGGCGATGAAAGGAGTGGTTGGCATTTCATCGAATAATTCCGTGAAGCAGTACTATATCTCCCAATGACACAGAGCACGACGATGCTGAAGGCTAGTGCAAGACGGCGACGAACTACACCAAAGGGCAAATCGTCAAGTTAATCGGTGATTCCGACTAACCTCGCCGAAAGATCCACCAGCACCATATTCAGAAGTCTATAAATTCTAAACTTGTTATTAATTTTGGAGAGTCGAACATTTATTTTAATTTTGCACAATAGAAT
Organism: Solanum okadae; assembly: GCA_036553675.1. Classification (NCBI taxonomy): domain Eukaryota; kingdom Viridiplantae; phylum Streptophyta; class Magnoliopsida; order Solanales; family Solanaceae; genus Solanum; species Solanum okadae. The sequence continues at coordinate 31,956,052 of CM071682.1, forward strand.
AGTACTTTTTGGATATTTTCTCTCAAGTTTGGAGAGGGTTTTTTGGGAGACTTGAGGAAAGAAGGATTTCATCTTCCCCAAGTTGGAAGTGGGTCTTCTCCATTCTTATTCCTTTGCTTAAATAAAGGTTTAATTTCTTATACCCATTTGATTTTAGTAATGTTTTAGGTGTATTTTGTTATTTCTTGATATGTGGCTAAAAATCTCCATTCTTGGGGTGTGATTTAGCAAATATGTGTTGATATTATTGCTGCGTCTTGCTTGCTGATAAATTAGATGTATTTTAATGGTGATTTCACCTAGTGGCTATGGATTAATTTAATGGGTTTGTATTTGCAGATACAAAACCACCCATGTGTTTTCGGCTTGCCCGAGAGGGAGGTCGCAAAACCAAGACCGCTAGACCGATGGCCTAAGGAGTGGGTCGACATGAGGTTCAGCCCGAGAGGGTGAGCCCTAGTTCCATTTCCTAACACTTAGCTCGAGAGAGTGAGTGGGGTAAGTCGTAGGCTGGCCTTCATGTGGCAAATGGATATCCGAGAAGAACGCAATTGAAACATGGTAAGTTGCCCGAAAGGGAACGTATTTCCATCTAAAGCTTAACCTAGTTACTATTATCTTGCAAATTTCCTATTGGATGCATGTACCCAACGATTTATCTCAACTTGTATTGCGGTCACACCCAAAGAACTGGCCCCCATACTTGATTTTCTTGTTATTTTTGTTGTTTTTACTATTTGTGACAAAATCCCCATTTGATATTTGACACCTTTGTGTCACCCCTTTTAATTTACAATGTTTTTAATCGTTAATGTCTTTAGCTACGACTATTTAGAACTAAATTTTATTTATCTATTAATTCTCAAAACCACTCCCTTGGGACACGATCCCAACCCTTGGTTGGGTTACTATATTATTGATGATCGTAGACACTCGTACTGTAGGTTAGTGTCGTTGGTCACGATAAGCATCATACACCTTGGGTAATTATCAGCGATGGAGGAACCCATTTTTGTAATAAGTTGTTCGAGGCATTGCTAGAGAAATACGGAGTCCGTCACAATGTAGCCACTTCATACCATCCGCAGTCTAGTGAGCAAGTTGAAGTGTCCAACAGAGATATAAAGTAAATCCTTGCAAACACTATGAATGCAAATATAATTGATTGGTCAAGGAGGCTTAATGATGATCTATGGGCCTATCGCACCGCATTCAAGACTCCTATAGGTATGTCCCATTACCAACTTGTATATGGGAAGTCTTGCCATTTGCCGGTAGAGCTAGAGCATAAGGCTATGTGGGCGCTAAAGAAGTTGAATTTGGATTGGGGCGCTGCATCGAGTCAAAGAGTGAATGACATGAATGAGCTTGATGAATTTCCCCTAAAATCTTATGAAAGTTCAGCCTTATACAAGAAGAATATGAAGAAGTATCATGATCAAAATATTGAAAACCGTGAATTTGTTATGGGTGATCTAATGCTTCTATTCAACTCAAGGTTGTTCTTGTTTCCTGGCAAACTCAAGTCCAAGTGGATCGGGCGATTCATAATCACTCAGGTGTTCCCACATTGAGCAGTGGAGCTCAAGAACAACGAGACAACAAGGTTTAAGGTAAAGGGGCAAAGGATCATGGTCTACTTGGGGATAGAGAAGAGTGTGCAAGAAATTGTTGAGAACTACTAGTTTGATGAAGTCTGAGTAATCAAGAGGCGTACGTCACGTCGCGACGTTAAATCAAGCGCTGCTTGGGAGGAAACCCAAGATGTACAATTTAGGAGTTTTCTTTGTTTATTTGAATTTCTGTAATTCTTTAGATAGGTGTTTTATTTTTATATTAGTTTTGGCTAGATATAGCATAGGGTCCATATCTAAAAAGTGTCGAGATAATGTAAAAAGAAAGTCCTAACGGTTGCTACATGTGGAGGGATGAAAAACCAAATCTACAGAAAAAGGTTGTGCCTCCAACGGACACAATCGATGGTCTGTGGTTTCATTCATGAACCGTGAATGATGTCCGTACACCCCAGGTATGTATCCTAATTTTTTCAGTGTTGAGTGACCTACAGACCTGAGCTACGGTCCGTAGGTCGACCCTCGGACCGTAGATGGGATCTCGTGGGTCCAAACCTAGGGTTTTGCTGACTCGACCCGGACTCCGTTTAAATAAAACCACTCACATTCAAAACATTTCCCACATCCATTCAGATCCCCCATACATTTTCCAACCCTCTAAATTGCCCTAATCACTCTTATAACTACCATATAAATCCTCATTCATTTCCCCAAAATCCAAAATCATCTCCTTCTCTCCCTAAATCCCCAATCTCCTTCCCTAGGGATTACATTGTCCGGGTTCGGTGTCAAAATCTTGTCAAAGGATCTAGAATTTCATTGCATCACACACTCACCCATTTCACTTTCTTGGAAGGTAAACGACTTCACCCTGACTTTGAATTCACTTTCATTGTTATATTATGAAGTCACAAAGTTGGAACTTGACCTTAGGTTGTTAGGATAGTTTATTGTAGAGTTAAAAGTTGAATTGTATGCTAGAATAACCCTCGGTATGATGGTATGTGAGTGTGTAATCTTTTTAAACTAACTGAATTAAGAATAAAAGGTCTTAATGGAAGTTATTATTTAGGGTTCCTAGTTCGATATGTTAAAAATTCAAAATTCTGAGTAATCGGAACCCTAAGGATGACAAACTACCATATATTGTGTTGAAATGAATGACTAGACCTAAGTTGGTACAATGATTTGTTGAAATAATGAGTACAAAATGTGGAATGTCTGAAACCAAGCACAGACCTGACCCACGAGTCTGTGGGTCTGTTGCACATGAAAAAGTCATGAAGTGTCGAACCACGAAGGTGGACTATAGTCTGTTGTTCTACACATCCGTGGTTCACATCAAAGACCTAACTTTTGGGTACTCTGACCTATGGAGGAGGCCTACGGACCGTAGGTACCCACCGTGGGTCGACATTTCATCTACTGCCTAGAATTTTTTTAGTTTTCCGAGTGTCTTACTTGCTTGTTTTGGTACTAACTAAGATTCTACATATACAATGGCCCCCAAACAAGCTCCAACTTACGTGCGAAGGACAGGTCAAAATCATTGGCACCATCCTTTTGGTTGATCGATGAGGATACTTATGCGGAGACTGACCCTGCATATGTCCCACCTCCTACCAGGACATCTGATGCTTATCGTGACCAACGACACTGACCTACGGTATAAGTGTCTACGATCGTCAATAATATAGTAACCCAACCAAGGGTTGGGGTCGTGTCCCAAGGGAGCGCTTTTGAGAATTAATAATCAATTAGAATTTCATTCAAGTTAGTCGTAGTTAAAGACATTCGCTATAAAAGTCATTGTAAATTAAAGGGGGTGACACAAAAGTGTCAACTATCAAAAGGGGATTTTGTAACAAGTATTAAATCAGCAAATTAAACAAGAAAATCAAGTGTAGGGAAAGGTTCTTGGGATGTGACAGCAATACAAGTTGAGATAAATTGTTGGGTACATGCTTTTGATAGGAAATGTGCAAAATAATAGTGACTAGGCTAAGCATTAAATGGAAATAAGTTGCCTCTCGGGCAACTTAACCCGTTTCAAATGCGTTCCTCTCGGATACCCATTTACCGCATGAAGACCAGCCTACGCCTTACCGCACTCACTCTCTTGAGCTGAGTGTTTGGATACGGGACTAGGGCTCACCCTCAAGGGATGAACCTCATGTCGACCCTCTCCTTAGGCCATCAGTCAAGCGATTTTGGTTTCGCGACCTCCCTCTCGGGCAAGCCGCAAACACATGGGTGGCTTTGTATTTGTAACTACAAATCCTTTAGATTAAAGGACAACGACTAGGTAAAATCACCATTAAAATACATCTAAACTATCAGCAAGCAAGACCCAACAAGAATATCAACCCATATTTGCTAAATCACACCCCAAGAATGGGGTTTTTAACAACACATCAAGAAATAAGAAATTATACCTGACATGATAATGAAATCAACTAGGTATAAGAAATTAAACCTTAAATTAAGCAAAGGAAAATGAATAGAGAAGACCCACTTCAAAACTTGGGGTAAAAGAACTCCTTTTCTTCAAGGCTCCACAAAACCCTCTCCAAACTTGAGAGAAAAATATCCACTAAAGTATGTTCTAAAATGAAAAAATAATAATAATAATTGTTCCACACTCAATTGTCCCTAAAAATTTCCTAAGACTACAATTCTAACTAGTATTTAAAGTTTTCGCAGATTGTGCTATGGAGGATTGTTCGGCAACATTAGTCGAGATCGCCGATGAACTCGATGATCTGCCTTTAAGTCAACTCACCGCGTTCAGTGTCTTGCGTTTAGCCTCCTCACATTCTTGATCATTGGGTGGTACAGTACTGGTTCGCGGAACTGATCGAAGACTCGCCAACTACTCCTTTCCTCTCCTTTTGATGCATTTCCTTCAAGGCTTCGCGTACTGGAACGAAGGGTGGTTCATGTCTTTTCAGCGACTCACCAAGTTAAGCTCGGCGATTTGTAGGATTCCATTTATTGTTCTTTTCAGCCCTATTTGCTCCGTTTTGCGCCAAAGTGTCCATGCTTCCACAAAACTTCAAATACCTGAAACTTCAGCATGTGAATCAGGTATTGAGATAAAAGAAGCATTCAAGGACAATATTTCCATTAAAATAAAATCCCTAAATGTGTCCAATTTGTGGACTCATCAACACCCCCAATTTAAACTTTTGCTTGTCCTCAAGCAAACTCAAGTCCAGTCGTTCAAAAAGGGTGCCTCAAACTGTGCTACACAAGACTAAATCATGAATGCACACAACAAGACTCAATTTACTTATGTAAGGATCAATTATGTATTCAAAGATTCAAATTGTGACACACCATCACCAAAGATTCTCATGCTCGCAATACTTACTACTTGTGCAAGTTCTAGCTCAACAAAAATATCTAAATGCCCTCGCACAAAGAATGATTCCATATTCACACACATGTATGAGTCAATTTAAGATCAGGAATCAGATACAATGCTCACACTCAAAAAGAGGAACACAATGCATGTTTTTACCCATAGGTTTGCCCTTATTTTCTAATTGACTTTCGATTCGGCTTACTCAAGATCAAATAGGTCTTTTTAAGGCTTGCAATGGGGCTGAGTGCAAAGGTATGGTCATTTAGGCTTAGTGACTTTCATCCTCGTGAGATGTGATTTTCTCAAAACATCCTCTTTCCTTTCCTTTCTCAATTCTTCTTATAGTGCTCATAAGTCATCCTATTATTCGTTCTCCAAGTATTGCTTGGAAACCCAGTTTCTTTTGCACTTTTATTCCACGACTTTCTTTTTCTTTCTTTTCTTTTCTCTTTCTTTTTCTCTATTTTTTTATATGGAGGGTTTCCATTTTGTTTTGCAATACAATAGGTTCAGGAGACTTTCTTGCACTTCTTGACTTTTCCTTTTCCTTTTCACCACACCCCTAACTTAGACTTTTGTCTTAAGTTGGTTATTCAGTAAACACATCTCAAGAGGATTATAGGTAGTGGATGAAAAAAAGGTCTAAGTTTCATTAAGTTTCTTCAAAAGGAGGATAGACTCAAGGGGTGTTCAAGAGAGTTTCACATGCTCACGTGTAGGCCACAGAAAATGGTATATGTTAAATTGGTTCACACTCTTCAAAAGTTGCCTAAGATCATCTCAAGAGTACACCTTTCTAAATCAATCAGACTAACGGGGCAAATTCTAGGTTTCTTCATGCATGTTTCGAAGTAAGCTAATCACACAAGGCATCGATACTTCAGTCAAACAAGACTAGACACGTTCGCTAATGTGCAACGGTCCTCACAAGAAAATCAATTCGATAAATGGCTGGTCACAATGAGATGCAAAGATTTCACATATTGTTTTTGTAACTTCATTTGGCCTCATCGTAGTCATGCATTCATTTTGTTCAGTTGAGAGCACTATTCAAGTCATCGGTATTGATCGAAATCGAGAATTAAATTTTTGCAAAAGAACAACCACTTTCAAAACAAGAGGTGGCAAAAAATTTTCAGAAAGATCTAAATTATTTTTAATTAGAACAACAGAAGCCCTGAGCTCAAACATCCACAAAAAGAAATACTGTTTAAAACACAGTTTAGAGCAAACCAAACGACTCAATTTCATGCGTGAAACAACAAAGTATTCACACAAACAAAAAGGTGAGCCTCACCCCACCCAATGAAAAAGTGTTTATCCTCAAATATAAGTAAACAAAAATATACCAAAAAGTAAGATAGGAAAAGACAATGCGAGAGAGGTGAGAAAGGCTCCTGTCTATGCAGTCTCTCTATCTGTCAAGGCTTGAAGATGGACATCGGTGCCCGGTATATCTATCCGGTCGTGTGTCTCAGTCTCGGGAGTAGCCTCAAACATACTAGCAATGCCAGATCCACTGAGAGCTATTGTGGACTGCTCAGCTGGCACTGTTTGATTTGCCGACTACACAACTATCTCCACGAGATTCGGCAAGTCTCTGAATATGATGTCCTCTTGGCTCTCACTAAGCGCCTTATGGTGCACTTCTACCTTCTCTTCGTCGGTCTCAGTCTCTGACTCTACATGCCCTATATCATTCTTCTACACGTCTCCAGGAGTGGTCGAGGGAATCCCATAGGTTTCAGGGGTATCTGTGTCATCTGCTCCTCGCATCAGTGTTGTGAAGACGGTGGCTGAAACCTCGGGTGTCTCACAAGTAGTAACTCTGGCAATCAGTTAATCAACAGTGTTTCTGATAGGGGTTAGTGCAGTCAAGATGGCTCTATCAATCATCTCTGGCACGGATCTCTCTAATCGTGTCGCCCTAACATTCGTCGAGTAGGCTAGCAGTCCCATTTTCAAGATCATTGACTTTGTGATCCCTGAAGGTTGGCTGATGATGAAACACCTGGGACCTGTGAGGAAGGGGAGGGAGGATTGGGTTACCTGATGGCTCAGAGGCTAGAGTATGGGAAGGTTTTTCTGCTGGTAATACATCAACATCGACCTCTGAAGATTTATCTGTTGGGGCTGCCCTCCTCCTGTCAATCTCCTCTTGTGGGAACTCGGCCTCTATACGTCGGATGTCGGTAGACGATGATGGGGTAACCTTAACATTCCTCGTAATGTCACGTGGTACTCTAGCTCATCGGCATAACTCAGTGATCAGTACAAGAAATGGCAGAGATGTCTATGTCTGCTTGGTCCTCATCGCCATCTCATGTGAAACCAGCAATCCCAGGTCGATGTGCCTCCTGGATATGATAGAACCAAGGCAAGCCGCCTTCGGATGACATAGAATGGACTCATTCTGGGATGGCATGATAGTGTTGCTGATGAACCCAAACCAATACCGAGAGGTGGTGTTAATACCCCTCTTCACAATGGGTACTCCCGCGTCTATCCACCTCGGGGTGGTGTCAGAGATCATCGGAGCTAACCAACCCTTCAAATCATCGAGAGGTAAAGCAATAGGCAAACCATGGTAGGGAAGTACCGAGTGCAGCGGTCGTCCCAATACAACATTTATGTGTTCCCTGTGACACTCTACTTCCTTGCATCTAATAATAACCGATTTCACTGGTTGAAAATCACTTGCCTGCTTTCTGCTTTTTGGGACCAACTACCCATAGGCTAAGTAGAATTCCCGGACCCAGGATGGTTTATAAGTACCCCGTGGCCTCGTGAATTGCTCAAACTCGTGATACTTGAGCATGTCAAGCACCTCAGCATGCTTACCTTCTAGGCCTTCCACTAATAGCAATTTTTCTTCGAGAATGGTGCATAAACCATCTCCTTTCAATCTGTTCAACAATCTCGGTGGAGGTGGAACTACGGGAAGTACAGGAGCCACTGGAGGTGGTGTTGGGGTTGGCACTGGTGCAGTAGTAGGCAAAATAACAGCTCAGGGGTGCTGGTGGCTGTGGACTGAGACCTGGCACGGAGCGCACTCCTTCGGTCAATCAGAGGCAGTTCATCCTCTGGTTCAACAAAATTTGTCTCCACAGCTACTCATTTCTTTGCTATATGCTTTTTCCTTTTTCCTTTTTCCTTTTTCCTTTATCTCCCGGTGGGAGATCTTGCTTTCTTTTTTGTGAAGGATGTGATCCTCCTTCATTTATTGTAATGCCCTTTATTGAATTTTTTAGGGAGATCGTTTAGGTTTGTGCGTACCATTTCTGCAAAGGATCAAGGAGACACTCAAATGCAAGTACAAAAAAGTTATTTAAGATAGACTCATTGATTCGATCAGCGAGTCGCTGAATCTCTTTGGCGAACCAATACAAGCTCGCCGAAGGGATTGGCTTAACAATGAGGAAAAAACAGTGACAGGTAGGATCATTCGGCAAATCGCCAACAACTTTCGGCGAGCAGGATGTGTCCACCGAAAGTAACAATGCAACAAGGTTCCAGGGATGCAGATAAAGGGCGATTATAATATATTCGGTGAGTCGCCAAGAATTTTCGGCGCCCTCAGACTTCTCGCTGAAAGTTACAGAATTAAACGCCAATCGAGTCACCAAATCATCGGCTGGGTGGGGACATTAGACAAACCATCAAGTTGTTCAATGAGCTCGACTTAACTCGCCAATCTGCACAACGTGCCTATTTTCGACCCACCTTCTCAAATTCAATCCCCCAATCCCAGAAAAGCAAATCAAAGCATGCACTCATTGAATTCAAACAAGACCCGCACTACCCATCACTCTCGAGATACTCAGACTTCCCCTGAATTTGTCAAATTTTGGCCATTTGATGATGCCCGCTCATAAGATTGGTGTTACCCGTTCTTTCATCAAGCAATTTTCGTCATTTAGCACACATATAGGCTACTCAAACTTCACCCAATCAACCTAACAACTAACATGCAACACCCCTATCAATATCAATTAATTCAAAGTGCAAACACTAAGGCATTCAATCATTTAAGTATTTTAGGCAAAGTTCACGAATTGAAAACAGCATCGTAGCAACCTATTTCTATCAGAGAGGCCTAGCACACGTCATCCTGATACTATAACTGCAAATGAGTGCAAAATTTTCCAAAATAAAATTGGGGTTTTAGAGACTAACCTTGTATAATGATCAAATGGCTTTTTGTAATGCTAGGCAGCAAATGAATACTAGTTTCGAGCACCAATTGACAACTATAATACTAATTGAAGAAACTAATATTGAAAAAACTAATATAGGGTGAATTTGTGAAGCATAAAAGTGAGGGAAAGTGAATGGTTTGAAATTTCTGAAGTCTTTGGCAATATATAAACCGTCCAATTCCTAGTATTTCGGTGACGTTAGTCATGTCTCCGATCATATTGGCGATACGCCAAATGTATTCTTACCTCATTGAGTTTTATAGGACATCCCTTATCTTAGGGTTCCAATGGCTGATCAAATCAAATGCGCAAATCGTGTCAGCGATTCACCAACTGGGTCTTCAGTCTGCCACATTGCAAAAAAATTCAATTCTTCCCTCATTTGCCTGCACTACTTACACACCCATTATTCGAACAAAACAATTTAAAGCAATAAAGCCTTGGGTTGCCTCCCAAGAAGTGTCTTATTTAACGTCGTGGCTAGACACAAGTCCTTACTCAATCTTGCATATTGGGATTGACCCTAGCATTACCAGGCAACCCCAATAGGTCATTTGAGTCGAGGGGATGTACTGCAAAACTCAAGAGCGACCTAATTAGATGGATCAATCTAGAGTGAGAGCCAACCATTTGGTTTAACGTTTCGACATTCTCCTGTATCTCGTTCATCACCCGGTCCTGTTCATTGACCTTTTGCAGAATTATTTTCAGCGTATCCTCAACACGGTTGGGTCCATTTCCTCTAGACTTCCTCTGCTCATGAGGAGGTATGTACTTCCCCAAACTTGTGCACTAGTTTTGCACCTCTGAGACTTTGGTGGCCAAGTTGTTCAGTTGAGTTACCAGCGCAGTTAATATGAGGTCGCCCTCGACTTCTTGATTCCACTCAACTAACTTGGCATCACTTCTTTCAGCCATTTTCAGGAGGCCTGCATAAAATCAAAGCTCAAAAAAAATCAAAACTATGAGTAAAGTTAGTAAGCTACAACTAAGAAGAAAAATTCTGATTAACTACAAACTCTCAAATAACACCATTCCCCGACAGGGGCGCCATTTTGATGCTTATCGTGACCAACTACACTGACCTACCGTATGAGTGTCTATGATCGTCGATAATATAGTAACTCAACTAAGGGTTGGGCTCGTGTCCCAAGGGAGCGCTTTTGAGAATTAATAAGCAATTAGAATTTCATTCAGGTTAGTCGTAGTTAAAGACATTTGCGATAAAAGACATTGTAAATTAAAGGGGGTGACACAAAAGTGTCAAATATCAAAAGGGGATTTTGTAACAAGTATTAAAACAGCAAAATAAACAAGAAAATCAAGTATGGGGAAAGGTTCTTGGGATGTGACCGCAATACAAGTTGAGATAAATTGTTGGGTATACGCTTTTGATAGGAAATTTGCAAAATAATAATGACTAGGCTAAGCTTTAAATGGAAATAAGTTCCCTCTCGGGCAACTTACCCCGTTTCAAATGTGTTCCTCTGGACACCCATTTGCCGCATGAAGACCAGCCTACGCCTTACCCCACTCACTCTCTCATGTTGAGTGTTAGGATATGGGACTAGGGCTTACCCTCTCGGGCTAAACGTCATGTCGACCCACTTCTTAGGACATCAGTCTAGTGGTTTTGGTTTCGCGACCTCCCTCTCGAGTAAGCCGAAAACACATGGGTGGCTTTGTATATGCAACCCTTTAGATTAAACCACATCCACTAAGTGCAATCACCATTAAAATACATCTAACCTATCATCAAGAAAGACCCAACAAGAATATCAACCCATATTTGTTAAATCACACCCCAATAATGAGGGTTTTTAGCCACACAGAAAGAAATAAGAAAATATACCTGACATGATAATGAAATCAACTGGTTATAATAAAATAAACCTTAAATTAAGCATATAAAAATGAATAGAGAAGACCCACTTCCAAACTTGGGGAAGAAGAACTCCTTCCTTCAAGTCTCCACAAAACCCTCTCCAAACTTGAGAGAAAATAACCACTAAAGTATGTCCTAAAGTGAAAATAATAATAATAATTGTTCCACAATCAATTGTCCCAAAAATCTCCCTAAGACTACAATTCTAACTAGTATTTATAGTTTTCACAAATTGTGTTGTGGAGGATAGTTCGGCGACATTAGTCGAGATCGCCGATGAACTGGGCGATCCGCCTTTAGGTCAGCTCATCGCCTTCAGTGTCTTTCCTTTATCATCCTCACATTTTGGATCATTGGGTGGTACAGTACTGGTTCGCGGAACTGATCGGCGACTCGCCGATTTCTCCTTTCCTCGCCTTTTGATCCACTTCCTTCAAGGCTTTGCGTACTGGAACGAAGGGCAGTTCATGTCGTTTCGGCGACTCACCAATTTAAACTCGGCAATCCGCACGATTCCATTTATTACTCTTTTCAGCACTATTTGCTCCGTTTTGTGCTTAAGTGTCCATGCTTCCACTAAAACTTCAAATACCTGAAACTTCAGCATTTTAATCAAGTATTGAGATAAAACAAGCATTCAAGGACACTATTTCCATTAAAATAAAGCCCTAAATGAGTCCAATTTGTGGACTCATCAACATATCCCACTGCAAATGCACCACACGGAACCAAGCCCGGCAGGTGCAAACCAACGTCGTCATTACCCCTAGTCTTATGAGGGTTATACACCGATCGGTTCACCGGCTAGCTATGAGTCTGCATCAGGTTCCGGCTCCATCTCCAGCTCCAACTGTAATGGCATCACCGCCTCATCCCCCGACGCTAATAGTGCGCGTGACATGCCAGTGCCCCCGAATATCGATCCTACACCAGTTCCTAGAAAGCCCAATAGATAGTGTGTAAGTTTCCAGTAACAGGTATACAGAGACTCCCGCATGCTGAATGAGAAGAAGAGGCAGACTCGACTTGTCACCGATGAGCGTCGGGTTCTAACTGGTAGCCTCCACACCACACCCGCCATCCAAACCCTCTTCTAGAGGCATCGATGCGAATGGATGGCCAGTAGCGCAGGGTCCTTCAGTGAGGAGATAGTTAGAAAGTTTCATGCTTCCTACGACAAGACCCTCAGAGGAACGATTAACAGATGGTCCAAGCCTGCCGCCCAGCCTCCACTCACCGCTACACTAATGCGCAGGTTCCTCTATGGTCCAGGCGACACTCTGCCCATCAACACGGCCGAGTTCGACTATCGCATGGATATTATTTGTAGCAGGGCAATTTAGAGGAATGTTGATCAGAGGGAGACTCTTTTACGATGGTTAGCAGATCATCTTGCTATAGAAAGAAAGTGTGCCGAATGGGTCAGTACCCTGAGCTTGGGTATCAAGAAGGCCATCCTGACATTTGTGGCCAAATTTTTCTGGGTGCTGGTGCGGAACCGTGTATTTCCTACTTAGGCAGATAATGTGCTTACATGGAATCATGCAGTTATGGTTGCAGCCTTAGTTGCTGGGTTGGAGGTCGACTTTGTCCGCATGCTGATTGCGGAGATACATGAGAGGGCTTTCAAGGCCACCACCACCCTACCTTTCCCATGCCTCATCTTCTAGCTTTGTAGGGATGTTGGGGTACCAGTTTGGCACTGGTATTAGTTACTTTAGGCAACCAAGACCCTGGATATCAGCTTGATTCAGAATGAGGTCAATCTAGCTGCACCTCGCAGCGAGCCACAAGTTGAGGAGCCACCATTTGGAGTGAACCATGTAGCAGATGTGGACAAAATGTAGGGTGATGATCATGCCCATCCGGCCACTACAGATGATGCCCCAGCTTCCCCATCTCTGTCCGTCAGTCAGGCCCCTAGCTCCTCCAGAGACACGTCCTCTTCAAAGTATGTTGGCATGCCTCTAGCCCGTGTCCAAAAGCTGGAGGATCATATGGCTACCCTTCATGAGCATGTGAGGACTTCGATGCAGTGTACAATAGTGGAGTCCGAGGCTAGGATTGAGCAGCAGATGGAGCACATGATGGACCAGTAGGTCCAGGCCATTCATAAGAGCATGGATGCCTTCGAGTTGAGAGACCTAGAGAGACTTTCCCCCACCATTAATGTTTCTACTTTCGAGACGGAGTTAGCTAGTCTCTGGGCCGATCTTCATAACCTCCTAGCTCCACCAGAAACTGAGCGTGAGTCTGCCTCTACCTTCTGTCTCTTCCCGTCATGCTGGGAAGCGCCCCCGCTCTAGTCAAACTTCTGATGACACTGAAGCTGGGAGAGCTCGCAAGAGGGAGCTTAAGGCGGCTTGGAGGGCATCCATAGTTAATGATGAGATGCGCCAGCAGTGGGCTAGAGAGGTAGTTGTTGGTGCCTCTAGCAGTGTGAGCAATACTGATAGTGCGGTGAGATTTGACTAATTTTGGAGTCCACTAGTTGAACACCTAATCAAGCCAATCTATGAACATCTCGAACAAACTCTTTCTTTTCCTCTTCAATATGAGCAACACTACCCATAGATAACCTACTAAGAGCATCTGCTACCACATTAGCTTTATTGGGGTGATAAAGAACACTCATGTCATAATCTTTCAATAACTCAAGCCACCTTCTTTGATGAAGATTCAAATCTTTTTGATTAAACACATATTGTAAACTCTTGTGATCAGTAAACATATCAACATGAACTCCGTACAAATAGTGTCTCCAAATATTTAAGGCAAATACAACCGCTGCTAACTCAAGGTCGTGAGTCAGATAATTCTTCTCATGGACTTTAAGTTGTTTTGAGGCATAGGCAATAACTTTCCCATTATGCATTAGCACACACCCTACTCCAACTCTTGAGACATCACAATAAACCACAAAACCATAGGTTCCTTCCGATAAGGTCAACACCGGAGCGGAAGTTAGTCTATCTTTCAACTCTTGAAAACTCTTCTCACTCGCTTCCGACCATATGAACTTAGCCTTCTTTTGAGTCAAAGCCGTCAAAGGAGAGGTAATTGAAGAGAAACCCTCATCAAACCTTCTATAGTAACCGGCCAAACACAAGAAACTTCTAATATCCGAGAGAGTTAGAGGTCTAGGCCAATTCTTGACCACATCCATCTTCTTAGGATCCACCTCAATACCCTCGGTCGAAACAATATGACCGAGGAAAGCTACAGACCTTAACTAAAATTCACACTTGAATAACTTTGGAAAAAGTTGTTGGTCCTTTAGAACTTGCAACACATTTCTCAAATGGTCAACAGGCGCATACTCACTCCTTCAATAAATCAAAATATCATCAATAAAAAGAATCACAAACATGTCAAGATGTTGTTTTAAACACTATATTCATCAAGTCCATAAACGCCACTATAGCGTTAGTCAACCCAAAAGACATGACTAGAAACTCATAATGACCATACCGAGTTCAAAAAAGTCATCTTTGTAATGTCATCATCTTTCACCCTCTATTCATGATAACCCGATCGGAGATCAATCGTAGAGAAATAACTAGCCCCTTGAAGTTGGTCAAATAAATTATCTATCCTTGGGAGAGGATACTTATTCTTAATGGTCACCTTATTCAATTGACGTTAGTCAATACACATATGAAGAGACCCATCTTTCTTTCTAACAAACAAAATTGGAGCACCCCATGGAGGGATTCTCGATCGGATAAAACCCTTATCCAACAAATCCTTCAACTGTTCTTTCAACTCCTTTAACTTAGTTAGGGCCATTCTATAAAAAGGAATATAAAATGGTTGCGTATGTAGGAAAAGATCAATACCGAAGTCTATTTCTCGCTCGGGAGGAATATGAGGTAAATCATCAGGGAACTCTTTCAAGAACCCATTTATAACGGGAACTGACTCAAGAGAATGGGTTTCAGAATCTACATCGCTAACCCTAATTAGATGGTAAAATCAACCTTTTGAAATCATCTTTCTAGCTTTATGATAAGACACAAATTGACCCTTACGCATAGAATTTCCCCCTTCAACTCTAAGACATGCTCATCCGGGAACTAAAACTTGCCTACACAAGTCCTAAGATCAATAGAAGCATAACAAAAGTGCAGCCAATACATGTCCAAGATAACATCAAAGTCTAAAATATCAAGCTCTACCAAGTCAACAAGAGTAACTCTATGGGACAAGGAAATGGGACACTTTCTATAAACCCTCTTAGCCACAATAGAATCACCAACCGGGGTAGAGATAGAAAATAGTACTAACAACAGATCAGTGAGCACATCAAATCTCATCGCTACATATGGCGTCACAAAGGAAAATGTAGCACCAGGATCAAGCAAAGTATTTACATCTATTTGGAAAAAATTGAACATACCGATGACCACGTCCGGAGAACTATCTTTTTTACCTCTATTTTGAAGAGCATAGAAGTGTTTTTGCTTAGGAGCCTTGGAACCCAAATCACTAGGAGTAGATTGCTTGCCCTATCGTCCCTTAGCCGTAATAATTGGGCAATCCCTCATTTTGTTACCACTTTTACCACAACTATAACAATTATTCATGTCGGCTAGACACCTAGCATTGTGCTTCCTCCCACACTTAGTACAATTAGACATGGGCAAAAAGATACACTACCATTACCTCCTGAGGCTTAGGGTTAGACACGCTATCTTGGTTGAACTTTGGAGGAGAATTGAAGAAACCTTGACCGGAGAACCTTCATTGGAATCTTGGACGACATTGTTCATCGGACCTTGTGTTAGAGAAATTATTGTCACCGGTCCTTGCTCTTTTTGCCTCCCTAGACCTTTCCTTGAGTTTCTCCTCCTCAATTTGTTGTGCATGAACCATGAGACAAGAGATGTTAATTAAGCTCTAGCACTTTGGCTTCCCTCATCTCAAGGGGAAAGAACCTATCAAGAAACGTAGACTTAAACTTCTCCTAATTAAGAGGACCCGCATCTTCCAGCCTTCCTTCTTTCCATTGGTTATACCACTCTTTAGCCACCCCTTTGAATTGATAAGTGGCCAACTCTGCCTTTTCCAATAGTGTAACTCCCATGATCATCAACACCTTATAGAACTGCTCAATAAACTCTTTGAGGATCTTCCTCAACTTTGGAACCATGAAACTCCGGAAGGTTCATTCTTGTGAAATCCCTCACTCTTGAAACAGCCAAATTCACATTAGGGTTCATGGGAACTACTATCTCCCTATTTGCTTGGGCCATCATAGCTTGGGAAAATACTTGAAAAGCCACCCTAAACTCCACATTTGTCAGTTGCTTGGCCAAAGGATCGACCAGAACTTGAGGATCTTGGGGAGGATCTTCTTGTTCCTCATTCTCCCTCACATTCCTTGTAGCATAATATCTTCTAGTTGTCATATCCTGAAGAACATATGATAAGGATTAGGAGAGATACCTTATAGAGTTAAACTCTATCGCACGACTTAAGAGTAATGAAAGAAGTGGAGTTTCCTACTCATCTTGTAGCCTCTGATTCATAAATATGGTGCGCTTCACACTCATGAACAAGACTCTACTAGACGTGGCTTATAAGACATCCTAGGACCATTCTAAACCTTGTGCTCTGATACCAAGTTTGTCAAAATCTAGGGATACCCCTTAGATGTAACATGGCGTATAAAACTGTAACGACCCAAGGGTATACCCTAGGTGTAACATAGCGTACTTTACCCCAAAGGGGTCTCATACAAGCCTTTAGTATAATCATAACATAAGGTAATAGAAAAGTATAGAAAATTTAAAACTTCTTTAAAACCATACAATCAAGAACATTTTCATAAAGCAAGCGGAAATCGTTGCTATATCTTTGTCTCAAACCATCTATTAAACTCTTGAATAAAAATCTTTGGACGCAACCCATACAAAGTCTAAAACATAAGGAAAATACATAAAGGAAATATGGGTTTTTCCTCGAAGCTATGAAGACTCACCAATTGTTCAACTCCTCTTGCACCTTAGGAACCTAGCCTCCAAAGCAACTGAATCTTCGAAACCCTACTTTTGATTAAAATGTAGGCAATATGCGTTAGTACAAAATGTACCAACTATAAAAGCTAGCACAACATCATAACAGCATCTCAAAATGGTTAGTCAATATAAGACATAAGCATAACAGATAATAAAATAATCATAGCATAATCTCCAACATAAGCATCCTATCATCCCAAGTCATCATAATACATAGTTAATGAGCATAGGAGATAAATCATATTCATGGCATAGTCTTAACTTAGACTTTCATATTTACATACTTCAACCTTTAGTCTTTCATATTACAAGAGAACTACTTCCCATGCCACCTCCAAGCATACTTGTGCAAGGCAAGAATAGCATCCCATAATACTATCCAAGCTAAGTACCTCTTTTTGGTCGTTATTGGGCATAGTCCACATTCATAGTCAAGACCTAGGTTTTCATGTAATAAAAACACTTATACCCCTAATAAATTACAAGGCACACTTGTGCAATACATGGGTGGCATCCCATAATACCACTCACACTAAGCATATCTTGACATCACTCTATTCATGCTTTCTAATCATAGGTTTCATTCTATACCTACTTCATAAAGACAACGGACTATCATCTCTTGTCAATCATATCACGGAAGGCAACTATAGCAACATTCCAAGCTATGCATACATCACATAAGAGGACACTTCATAAGTAGCTTCAAGTCATACTTGTGCCATATATGAAAGGCATCACATACTACAAGTCACACTAAGTACTTCTTTAGGCTAGCTTACTCAATGCTTATTATTTATCATTCTAGTCTATCAAAGAATAACACACAACTAGGCTAGACCAAACTACCATGGAAGGCACACTATCATGCAACCTAAGCTATATAAGTAAGAATACAAGTATTCTAACCTAGCTACCATACAAACATTCAATATGATGCAAGGTTACCTTAGGGGAGTATAAATCCTCAACGCTAAGCTATCCTTAGGAGAGTATGAATCCTCAAACCTAAGCTACCAGGAAATGGTCTTAGCCTAACCAAGTCAAGCTACCATGAAGGCATTCTTGCAATGCTAGCTCAAGCTACCCTCGGGAGAGTATAGGTCCTTAATCCTAGGCTGCCATGTCTACTCTAATGCAAGCTACCATGAAAAGCATCCTCCCAATGCTAATTCAAGCTAACCTTATTAGAGTGTGGTTCCTTTATCAGAGGCTACCATGATAACTTCTAACTCATGCTACATAAATAAGTAATACATGAAGGGATCATATATCTCAACTTCAAGCTATTTTATTCTAACATACTTTGATTCATTTTAGGTGACTAACCTTTCAATCTAGAATCATTCTATGTGAGAATACCTTTCACATTCTACATACATGAATTCATATAGTTCTAGGTAGGTAATGTGGCTAAAAGCCTTCCAGCACAACTCTATCTACTTTGTATATCAATACAATGCACGCTATATCATCATATTAGACTTACTCTATAATCCCTAGTGATCAACATTATGACTTCAAGCCCTACTATCAAGATTTACTCCAAAATCATCATACTAGACTAGATCACAAGACATAATTGTCACAAGCCTTAATCATAGGCAATTATAACCATAATTCATCATAAAGTTCAAAATTCAATCATTATAATTCATTGTCTATCATACATGCAGAAGTCTAGTTCAATTCATGATTTCATATTTCCATTCTTGAATAAGTTCTATACATGATGACAATTCTAGAAGATCTATCAAAAATCATCATACTTCTCATCAAAAGACATAAACCCACATACTTTGATTTCTAGGGTTAATCATGGAATTCATGTAAATCCTTCATAATATCATGAATCAACACTAAATTAATCATGTTTAAGTATTACCCAACCAATTGGAATCATACCCATCTAAAACCCACACATTGAAAGTAACCCCAGCTTAGAATGGGGTTCTTCTTCACAAATTAGGGGAAATCCTAGGGGACTCTTTTGGTGGAAGAACCCATAGATGAAAAGCTAAACATACCTTTAATCAAAGCCTTATCACAAGCTCTTAAAAATGGACTTTGTTCTTGAGGTAAGCTTCAAGCTCTATCATCTCCTTCAATTGGGGTTTTCTAGAGAGAGAAATATTCTTTGGAGAGGATGAAGTTGGGTTTTCTTTGGATTCTAGGGAGAATGACTTAATTGAGGTAAACTTAGGTCTAATAAGCTTATATACTTTCTATGAAGGGAATAAAATAATGTAGGGTCAACTTTAGAAAAGAACTAAAGACCCTTAAAGTTTCAACAAAAAACTTGCTAGCCATCACGACTTGGCTCGCCCTTTTGCCACTCATGGCTCGCCAAGGGCAGTAGGCGACTCGTCAAGTGGACCCTTGGCTAGCCCAAATTTCCAGTGAGCTCCCTAAAAAGGAAAATCACTAGGCGATGGGGGGAGTCTTTTGGGCGATGGGGGGAGTCTTTTGGGCGATGCGCCGAATGGGTTGGCAATCCCCGACCTAGCTCACCCTTTGATCCAGTAGCTAGGCCATGGGGACAGCCCACTAGGAGACCCCAAGTGCACTTTGGCGCCTCTCCAAGTGCATTTTGGCGCCTCTCCAAGTCATTTGGGAGATCATGCTGCCCAATCGCCAACAAGACCCAAGGAAGAACAAGTTCTCCTTCACTCTACATTGATAGCTTAGGCCCTTGCCAACTCCCTAGGCTTGACAACCCCACATGCTAAGACTTAGGTTAGTGTATAAGTCTACGGGGTGTAAGACGTGCCTTGATGTTCAACCACTAAACCCCTCATTCTATGCACGGGAAGTCTTATCTATGACTTAAACTCTCATACCAAAGCTTAGAACCCTAACTTAAGGCCCTAGTTTAGTCTACTAGTTTCCGGGGCATTACAATATCTCCCCCTTGGGAACATTAATCGTCGAATGACGATTCTAGACACTTCTTAAAGGAAACGACTCTACACTAGCAGCCCATCATGCATGCAATACATCTAAATGCACACAACCAAGGAGGAAAACTTCAACTCCAAGCTAAACGTACACAATGCAACACAACGAAGTAGGAAGTACATCTACCAACCTAAAATGCATTAAATTTTATGTCTATTCATTTTCTAGGAGGAACTAACATCTCCTAGCTAAAACATTCTCAACACATACTTATGGAGCCTAAATGCACTTGACTAAAGGATGCTACAACATGAGGCAAGACAATGCAATTAGATTATTTCTAACAAGACCTACACATCTTCATGATCATACATATAAGGAAATCATAGCAACACATAATCACATAATCACCTCATTTGATAGGCACATTATATCCCCATTGGGAGTAAGCCTACACATGTTCTTCTAAACATCATTCACATAAAGACAACTTCAAGTCCAACATAATAGGTCATAAAAGACAAGAAATCCGGAAATTTATTTAAGAATAAAACACATACCGAAAGGGACATGAGGAGATCACTCTTGATCTTCTCTAGATTGGAGAGCATAAAACATATTCTTCTTTTGAGATTCCACATCCTCACCATTAGTGGCAACTTACTTACCCTCTCTTCTTGTAGCCTTTGCCTTTGGGCAATTTTTCTTCATGTGGCCACTTTCACCACAACTATAGCAACCTTCACTACCGGCTAAACATCTACCCTCATGCCGCTTTCCACACCTAGAAAAAGTGGGCCATAGGGACTCATTACTTTTCCCTTGTGGCTTAGGAGTAGACACCCTCTCATCCTTATGCTTAGGAGCATTAGAAAAACCTTGCCCGGAAAATATTTGTCGATTCCTAGAATGACCATGTCCATTGGACATATCATCAAAAGAATTATCACCATCCATCCTAGACCTTTTTTTCTCTCTAGCCCTCTCTTTCTTTAGTTTTGACTCTTCTATTTGTTGGGTAAACACCATCAGGTGTGACATATCCATGTCATCAACAAGCATTGTCATACGACATTCTTCTTCTACCATATTGGACACCCCCGTCATAAACCTATTCATCAAATCCCATGGACTTCCTACCAAAGATGGAGCATACTTAGACAAAAGAGTAAACTTCAAGGCATACTCATTGACACTCATGTTACCTTACTTGATATTAATGAACTCTTCCAACTTAGCCTCCCTCAACTCCCGAGGAAAGAACCTATCAAGGAAATCCGACTTAAATGTTTCGCACTCTATAGGACCCGCTCCTACTGGCCTACTATCTTTCCATTGCTCATACCAAATTTGGGCAAAATCCATCAATTGATAAGTGGCTAGTTCCGCTTTTTCTATAGAAGTCACCCCCATGGTAGCAAGTATCTTATAAACCTCTTCTATGAACCCATTTGGATCTTCTTTTACCTTGGAGCCGCTAAACTCCGGAGGGTTCATCCTCAAAAACTCTATTATCCTAAAAGCACCCATCCCCCTTATTGGGTTTGCCGGAGAAACCACCTGTCTATTCGCTTGCGTCGTCAATGCCTGAGCCAACAATTGCATGGAAGCCCTAAAATCCGTAAGAGTGGCATTCCTAATTGGAGGGTCATTCGAAACTTGAGGAGGAGCTTGTGGAGGAACTTAGAGAGGAACCTCTTAATCCACATTTTCTTCTCTTCTCTCCTAGAATTAACCCTTGTATTAGTCATACCCTAAAAAATTAAAGGCACGGATTAGAAGAAGGGCCTAATAAAGACAGACTCTATGGCACAACCAAGAAAATGAACAAGTGAGACTTTTCCTAAACATCCATTAGCCTCCTATTAATGAATGCGGTGCGCTTCAAATTAATTAACAAGACTCTACTAGATGTGATTTGAGACAATCCTAGAACCGTTCAAAACCTTGTGCTCTGATTACCAAGTTTGTCATGACCCAAGGGTATACCCTAGGTGTAACATGACGTACTTGACCCCGAAGGGGTCTCGTACAAGCCCTTAGCATAATCATAACATAAGATAAAAGAAAAGTACGGACAATTTAAAACCTCTTTAAAACTATACAATCAAGAACATTTTCATAAAGAAAGATGAAGTCTTTACTATCTCTTTGTCTCAACCTATCTAGTAAACTCTTGAATAAAAGTCTTGGGACGCAGCCCATACAAATTCTAAAACATAAGGAAAAGACATAAAGGAAATATGGGTTTGTCCTCGAAGCTATGACGACTCACCAATTCTTCAACTCCTCTTGCACCTTAGAAACCTAGCCTCCAAAGCAACTCAATCTCCAAAACCCTACATTTCTTTAGAATGTAGGCAATATGCGTTAGTACAAAATGTACCAACGATGAAAGCTAGCACAACATCATAAGAGCATCTCAAAATGGTAAGTCAACATAAGACAAAAAGCACAATAGATAATAACATAATAATAGCATAATCTCCAACATAAGCATCATATCATCACAAGTCATCATAATACATAGTTAATGAGCATAGGAGATAAATCATATTCATGGCATAGTCTTAACTTAGACTTTCATATTTACATACTTCAACCTTTAGTCTTTCATATAACAAGAGAACTACTTCACAGGCCACCTCCAAGCATACATGTGCAAGGCAAGAATAGCATCCCATAATACTATCCAATCTAAGTACATCTTTTTGGTCATTATTGGGCATAGTCCACATTCATAGTCAAGACCAAGGTTTTCATGTCATAAAGGCAATTATACCCCTAAGAAATCTCAAGGCACACTTGTGCAATGCATGGGTGGCATACCATAATACCACTCACACTAAGCATACCTTGACATACTCTATTCATGCTTTCTAATCATAGGTGTCATTCTACACCTACTTCATAAAAACAACGGACTATCATCTCGAGTCGATCATATCATGGAAGACAACTATAGAAATATTACAAGCTATGCATACATCACATAAGAGGACACTTCATAAGTAGCTTCAAGTCATACTTGTGCCATATATGAAAGGCATCACATACTACAAGTCACACTAAGTACTTCTTTAGGCCAATTTACTCAATGCTTATTATTTATTATTCTAGTCTATCAAAGAATAGCACACTACTAGGCTTGACCTAACTACCATGGAAGTCACACTATCATGCAACCCAAGCTATACAAGTAAGAATAGAAGTATTCCATCCTAGCTACCATGTAAACATTCAATATAATGCAAGGTTACCTTAGGGGAGTATAAATCCTCAATGCTAAGCTATCCTTAGCAGTATGAATCCTCAATCCTTAGCTACCATGAAATGGTATTAGCCTAACAAAGTCAAGCTACCATGAAGGCATTCTTTCAATGCCAGTTCAAGCTACCCTTAGGAGAGTATAGGTCCTCAATCCTAGGCTACCATTCCTACTCTAATGCAAGCTACCATGAAAAGCATCCTACCAATGCTAATTCAAGCTACCATGAAGAACATCCCACAAATGCTCATTCAAGTTACCATGAAGAACAATCCACAAATGCTAATGCAAGCTAACCTTAGGAGAGTATGGTTCCTTTATCCCAGGCTACCATGATAACTTCTAACTCATGCTACATAAAAAATCTATACATGAAGGGCTCATATATCACAATTTCAAGCTATTCTATTCTATCATACTTTGATTCATTTTAGGTGACTAACCGTTCAATCTAGAATCATTTTATGTGAGCAGACCTTTCACATTCTACATACATGCATTCATATAGTTCTAGGTAGGTCATGTCGGTAAAAGCCTTCCATCACAACTCTATCTACTTTGTATATCAATTCAATGAATGTTATCTCATCTTATTAGACTTACTCTTTAAGCCCTAGTGGTCAACATTATGACTTCAAGCCCTACTATCAAGCTTTACTCCAAAATCATCATACTAGACTAGATCACAAGACATAATAGCCACAAGCCTTAATCATAGGCAATTCTAAGCATAATTCATCATAAAGTCCCAAATATAATCATTATAATTCATGGTTTATCATACATGCATAAGTCCAGTTCAATTCATGAATTCATATTCCCATTCTTGAATAAGTTCTATACGTGATGACAATCCTAGAAGATCTATCAAAAATCATCATACTTCTCATCAAAAGACATAAACCCACATACTTTGATTTCTAGGGTTTATTATGGAATTCATATAAATCCTCCATATTATCATGAAACAACCCTAAATTAATAATGTATAAGTATTATCCAACCAATTGGAATCATACCCATCTAAAACCCACACATTGGAAGTAACCCTAGCTTAGATTGGGGTTCTTCTTCACAAATTAGGGGAACTGCTAGGGGACTCTATGGGTGGAAAAACACATAGACAAATATCTAAACGTACCTTTAATCAAAGCCCTAGCACAAGCTCTCAACAATGAACTTTGTTCTTGACCCAAGCTTTAAGCTTTATCTTCTCCTTCAATGGGGGTTTTCTAGAGAGAGAAATATTCTTTGGAGAGGATGAAGTTGGGTTTTCTTTGGATTCTAGGGAGAATGACTTAATTGAGGTAAACTTCAGTCTAATAAGCTTATATACTTTCTAGGAAGGGAATAAAATAATTTTCGGTCAACTTTGGAAAAGAACTAAGGACCGTTAATGTTTCAACTAAAAACTTGCTAGCCTGCACTACTTGACTCGCCCTTTTACCCCTCATGGCTCACCAAGGGCACTAGGCGACTCACCAATTTGACCCTTGGCTCACCAAAATTTCCAGTGAGCTCCCTAAAAGGGCAGCTCACTAGGCGATGGGGGGAGTTTTTTGGGTGATGCGCCAAACGGGTTGGCGATCCCCGACGTAGCTCGCCCTTTGATCCAGTAGCTAGGCCATGAGGACAGCCCACTAGGCGACCCCAAGAGCACTTTGGCGCCTCACCAAGTCACTTGGGTGATCATGCTGCCCAATCGCAAACAAGACCCAAGGAAGAACAAGTTTTCCTTCATTCTACCTTGATATCTTAGCCCCTTGCCCAGTCCCTATGCTTGAAAACCCCATATTCTAAAACTTAAGTTATTCTATAAGACTATGGGGTGTAAGATGTGCCTTGACGTTCAACCACTAAACCCCTCATTCTATGTACGGGAAGTCTTATCTACGACTTAAACCCTCATACCAAACCTTAGAACTTTAACTTAAGGCCCTATTATAGTATACTAGTTTTTGGGGCATTACAAACACCCCGAAGGACTCCATACAAGCCACTTATTCCTAATAATATAAGAAATAGAACAATAAGAGTAACACAACAGTTCAAGTCTAAAAAGTTTTCATAAAGAAAAGCAAAATTCTACACATTTTTTCTTATCATAGTCATCTATTACTATCGAATGAAATTAGGCCTAGACCATACATCATTTTTAAAAGTGGAAATACATGAAAGAATCTAAACATAGGAAATCTGTCCTCGAACTATGATGACTCAACAATCTCGGGAAACAATCAAATCCAAGCTCTAGCCTCAAAACTCTCGACCCTGACTGTCAGACCCTACATTGAAGCAAAATGTAGGCAAGAGTATGCGTTAGTATAAAAATTCAGTAAGTGTGATAGCCATGCATACAAACATTTAAAACAAGCTAAAAGGGACATTTCATTTCATGACATACAATTTAACAAAGTAAAACATCATATGAAAGAGAGTTGGAAAACATAAGTCAAAATATCATCTTTAAAAACATTGAACACTTATAGGACACTTCTTCAAGCATGCCTTAGTTCATTATTAATCTTGTTCTCGGAAATAGCCTTAATCGACAAGAGACCATGTGAGCTATAACATGATCCCCGGTGTTACCTACACAGAAAAGGGGTGTTCTACTTACCTACGGTGGAACCATGAACATCTATCTTAAGTGAATCCACTTGCTAATAAACCTATGTGGGCACATAGTTATGGGATAAGGAGATTGCTACTAGCAACTCAGCCTCTACAAACGGGAGAGCTTTGATATACCGTGAGTTTAAGGTATTTTTAATACATTTCACTTAAGAGTTGTGTGTGTCTATGTCCATTTTGAATTAGAATTAATGTTTCTTGTATCATATTTGCAAAATATAGGCTTGGACGAGGTCTAGAGAGATGACAACTGAATTTCTACAGAAGGAGCCACCCACAGACGTGACCTACGGACCATAGCTCCAGTCACAGTCTGTCGTGGGTAGATGTGGATTGATCATCAGGGAAGTCAGTCGAAGTGTGAAGCCATGAAAAGAGACCCACGGACCGTAGGTCAACCTACTGTCTGTACTACACATCCGTCGTTTGTGTTTAAAAGTTGAAGGTTCGAGCTTCTGAGAAAAATTCTAAGTCTTGTGCTACAGAAGGGACCTACGGACCGTAGGTCTATCCACAATCCGTAGGTTAGTCTCGTTGATCGAAGCCACGTCCAGCAGTTTATTTCCTTATTTTGTTTCCTTTTTGTTTAGGACAAGTTTTTCTATAAATATGGTATGTAAACCTCATTTTTGGGGGTTAGACGTTATTACTAACTTCTAATTCTTGATATATTCTTGGGAATTAACTTGCAAACTTTTGGCAATTTGGTTTCCTAATTTCAGTTTAAAAGATTTTTGCTTTGAATTTCAGTTGGAGATTACGGGTTTCTTCTACTCAATACGTAAGTTCATGAATTCTTCTTCTAACAATATGAATTGTGTTCTTCCAAGAATGAGTAGCTAAATCCATAACTAGGGTTGTGGAAATCATGAGCAATTAACAACATATGAATAATAACTGAATAATTCTTGACTAGTGTTGATGGATTTATTGGTAATTA
Source organism: Solanum okadae (assembly GCA_036553675.1). NCBI lineage: Eukaryota > Viridiplantae > Streptophyta > Magnoliopsida > Solanales > Solanaceae > Solanum > Solanum okadae. The sequence goes on from CM071682.1 coordinate 31,982,837, forward strand.
GTTTAGAAGTCTTTTTAACGAGTGCACGCGTTAGAACTCGCCTTGTTCCTACTTGCCGGACCAAGGAGGTAGTTAATAAGAAAAGAATTATCAATAGATATTTAGTGTGATACTATCTAATAGTCTAATGTAAATTGGTGCGAGGGTGAATACTAAGCCATACATTGATATGATGTCTAATCTGAGGTAAAGGTAAGGGTTAGTAAATTATACACACATAGCCGGACCAAAGTGAGGGGTGAAATTTCCTATTTGGCGGACCAAGCACTTAGGGATACATAACTTACCACTTTGCGTGTGATACACTAGGAAAGAATTACTATTATTAGGATTATTGCTTTAAGAGCTTATTGGGAACACATGCACCCTAGTTTCTCTCTCTCATTGATAACAACAAAGTACGAATCTTGCTTACTTGTTACTTGACTAAAATCAGTTATTTGATACACAACCCCCCCCCCCTTACTTACTTGTCTCGGAAATAAGCTGACAAAATAGATATAATAGTGAGTTAAGTTTAAGTCTAAACAATATTCCTCATGGGATCGACCCTAACATACAAGTTGGGTTCTTTATTTGACAACGATCGCTTATACTTTTTAGGGAGGTGTAATTTGAGAGTATCAAATTTTGGCGCCTCTGCCGGGGAATAAGGCTTTTAGATTAAGTTTAACTACATTATTAAAGTTTAGTCAATTATTTCCTAATTTTACGTTTTCTTTTGTTTTTGTTTTCTTCAGGTTTCTGCTCTAGTGTATGCCAAGTACACGGAGTCGAGGCGAACCACTGACCCCATACGATCCAAAGTTGAGCAAAACATTGAGAAAGATAAATAATCAACGGGTCTGTGATAACCCAGTCATAGAGGAGCTTGAGGACCAAGTGAATAATGAGAATGCTCAGGTTCAGGGTGATAATCTACTTGGAGGTGCATTAAGGGTACATGCTCCACCTGAACAAAGATTGCATGATAATTACAAGGTCGAATTCAACCCCGTCGAATTTGAAGGACCCATTTTTCTTCCTCATCTACCTCCAGGGTATACATTTGTAGTTACTAGTAGTTTGATGTAGATGCTCACACCGAGGGGTTTATTTTCTGGTATGGCTTCGAAAGACCCGCATGGGCACATGGCCAAGTTGAGGAGTGTTTGTAAGAGTTGTGTGGGGCGACCGGAGTTAGATATGAACATCATAGGGTTGAGAGTCATCCCTCTATTATTGACCGGGGATGCTGCTGTATGTTTTTCTGAACTTCTGTACAACTCGATTCATACATGGGAACAAATGCACAATGTGTTCATGGTCAAGTACTTCCCCTTGTCAAAGAAGTTGAACCACAAAGATAAACTCAACAACTTTGTGACACTACCTGAAGAGTCTGTGAGTACTTCGTGGGATAGGTTCACTACATTCATAAGAAGTGTTCTAAACCACCATATTGATGATGAGTCACTGAAGGAGTATTTCTACAGAGGTCAAAATGACAATGGTAAGGCTGTACTTGATACTATCGCTGGAGGATCATATGGTGAGTGCACTTTTGAGGAAATCGCTGAGAATTTGGAGAAGATTTCCCAAAACAATAAAGCATGGAGAACTCGAAAGTCAGACACTGGAAGAAGCACTTTCGCAGTTCAATCTCCACCTAGTCAATCTGCCGATGACATTCATGAGGAGATGGCTCAAATAAGGATAGAACTTGAGTTGGTATTGAAGCAAGTAAGCGAAGCTCCAACAAAGGTAAATACGGTGAATTACTTGACTAGGAATCCACCACCACTGGTAGGGAAAAGCTATTATGAGGAGGATGTGTTCTTGGTCAATGATCATACGGGGGGTTTTTGAGCCAAAGCCCAATGTTCCAACTAGGATAATTGGCGCCAAGGGCAAGGAAACCAAGGTTGGAATTATGGCAACTATAACCGAGAGGGTCAATATGTCTGGGATGGGAAATACAACTGTGACAACAACTACAACCGAAACAACTATGGCAATAGAAATAAGAGGGTTGGGCCTTATGTTCCACCTGGAAATCGAGAGTCTGGTAATACGAAAGTTGGAGGTAGTATGTCACGAATTGAGGATATGATGCAAAATATGATGAAGAGGTTTGATTCGACTGATGAGAATGTGAAGGAGATGTAGAATGACTTGTCTGGTATTGGTAAAAAAGTTGACACCCATGCATTGTCGATCAAGCAACTTGAGCAGCAGATGAATCAGTTGTCCACTACAGTAAACCCATGTCAGCCTGGCACACTTCCTAGTAATACTAGCCAAAATCTGAAAAATGATGGGCATTGTATGGCAGTCACTACTCGAGGGGGTAAACAGACCATTGATCCACCTATGCCGTCTAAGGTTGAAATTATGGTTGAAAAAGATGTTGATGAGATTGAGGTTACTGGAGAATCAAAGAATGCTAAGAAAAGGAAGCGAGATAACCCAAAAAGTTGTTCCCATGCCTAGACCTCCACCTTCCTTCCCACAGAGGTTGGTAAAGAGGAATGAAGAAGGGAAATACCACAGGTTTATTACTATATTGAAACAGCTTTCCATCAATGTTCCGTTGATTGAAGCTTTGGAGAAACTGCCTGGCTATGCAAAATTCATAATAGATTTGGTGACTAAGAAAAGGGCCGTGAGTTTTGAAGAAGATGATAGGTTGCAGCATTATAGTGCTATTGCTACAAGGTCACTTGTTCAAAAGAAGGATGATCCTGGTGCCTTCACTATTCCATGTACCATCGGGTTGCTGCATTTTGCTAAGGCGTTATGTGATTTGGGTGCTAGCATTAATCTGATACCATTCTCTATTTACAAGAATTTGGATTTAGAGGCTCCAAAACCAACTGCTATGCGATTGATCATGGCCGATAGAACTGTGAAAAGGCCTATTGGTGTGCTCCAAGATGGACTTGTGAAAGTGGAGTCTTTTATCTTTCCAGCTGATTTTGTGATACTTGATTGTGAGGTTAATTATGAGGTTCCTATCATCCTTGGGAGACCATTCATTACTACTGGGCGCGCCTTGGTCGTTATGGAGAAGGGCAGATAAAGTTTCGATTGAATAGTAAAAAGGTAACTTTTAATATCTGTCTATGAAGTAGGAAAGCGATCTCAAATCAGTGTCAGTGGTCACTCATATTGTGGAGTGAGGTTCTGAAGTGCCTATTGAAGAGCGGTAGGGTGTTGATGCACTTGCAGTGGTAATGATAAATTTTGAGGGTTATGGTGTTGAAGACTATGATGAATTGGTTGCCGCACTTGATAGGTTCGAATTCCATTCCAAACGGAAGAGATGGAGTTAGTTATGAAAAATTGTGACTCTCCAGCCCTAAAACCATCTGTTGAAGAGTCCCCAAAATTGGAGGTTAAGGCTCTACCATCACATTTGAGGTAGGTATTCTTGAGGAGAGATGGTATTTTACCAGTGATCATTGCAGCTGATTTGAATGCGGAACAAGTTGAGGCTTTGGTTTCTATGTTAAATTGGTTCAAGCGGGCTATTGGGTGTACTATAGCAGACATTATTGGGATTCCTCCTGGCATTTTTTCTCATAAAATCCAACTCATTCCCGATCACATGCCTAGTATTGAGCACCAAAAGAGACTAAATATGCCTATGAAAGAGGTAGTGAAAAAGGAAATCATTAAGTGATGGATGTTGGAGTCATTTATCCCATTGCAGATAGTAGTTGGGTTTGTCCTGTTTAGTGTGTACCTAAGAATGGTGGGACTATTGTGGTATAGTAACTGGATGGAGAGTATACATGGACTACCAGAAATTAAATGCTTGGACAGAAAAGGACCACTTCACTATGTCATTCATGGATCAGATGTTGAACCGCCTTGCTGGTAAGGGTTGGTATTATTTTCTTGATGGGTATTCGGGCTACAATCAGACCTCCATAGCTCCGGAAGACCAAGATAAGACTACATTCACTTGCCCTTATGGGACTTTCGCCTTCAAACGGATTCCATTTGGATTGTGTAACGCTCTAGCGACCTTCCAGCGTTTCATGATGTCGATATTCTCTGATATGGTGGAGGAAACTATTGAGGTATTTATGGATGATTTCTCTGTGGTAGGTCACTTAATTGATGGTTGTTTGGATCATCTGTCTGAGGTACTTAAAAGGTGTGAAGAGTGCAATCTTGGGCTGAACTGGGAAAAGTACCACTTCATGGTGAAAGAGGGGATAGTTCTTGGTCATCGGATTTCTGAGAAGGGTATTGAGATTGATAGAGCAAAAGTTGAGGTGATAGAAGAGCTTCCACCACCTATCTCTGTTAAAGATGTTAGAAGTTGTCTTGGGCATGCATGCTTTTATAGGAGCTTTATCAAGAATTTCTCCAAGATTGTACACCCATTGTGCAAATTGCTTAAAAAGAAGTGTAAGCTTGAGTTTGATGATGCTTGTTTAAAAGCATTTAGAGAGTTGAAATAAAAGCTAGTGTCCGCACCTATCATTATTTCACCGAATAGGGGGCAATCGTTTGAAGTGATGTGTGATGTGAGTGGAGTGGTTCTTGGTGTTGTAGTGGGACATAGGTGAGAGAAGACTCTTCTTCCTATTTGCTATGCCAGCAAATCTCTAAATGTGGCTCAAAAGAACAATACAGTGACTGAATAGGAACACCTTGCTTTTGTTTTCGTATTCGAGAAATTCTGATCCTACTTTCTTGGCACTAAGGTCATAGTGCATACTGACCATTCTGCATTGAGGTATTTGATGGCTAAGAAGGATGCAAAATTGAGGATGATTAGATGGGTGTTGTTGGTGTAAGAGTTCGATTTTGAGGTGAAAGATAGAAAGGTGACAGAAAATCAAGTTGCCGATCAGTTGTCCAGATTAGAGGAAGAAGATATGCTCTAGCTAGGAGATGAGGATGAAATTGATGATGCTTTTCCAGATGAACATGTATTGTCTGTTTCTCCTGATCCGATTCCATGGTTTGCAAACTTTGCTAACTACTTGGCAAGTGATTTAGTGCCATCGGATTTGTCTTTTCACCAAAGGAAAAAGTTTATGCATGATGTGAAGAAGTTCTTTCGAGATGAGCCTTATTTGTTCCGTATTTGTGCTAATGGGATTATTCGTCGCTGTGTGCCCGAGGTTGAGATAATGAGTATACTAGAGATGTGTCACTCTTCGCCTGTTGGTGGGCATCATATTAGTATTCGGACTGCGCATAAAATTTTGCAGTCTGGGTATTATTGGCCTACCATCTACCAAGATGCTCATGATTTCGCCAAGTTTTGTGATCATTGCCAAAGAGAAGGAGGAATTTCTAAGAGGCAAGAGCTTCCTATGAATCAGATATTGGTGATTGAGTTGCTTGATGTATGAGGAACTTTATGGGTCCATTTGTGAGTTCACATGGGATGAAGTGTATTCTTGTTGCAGTTGATTACATGTCAAAATGGGTGGAAGCAATTGCAATTTCAAACAATGAAGGTAAAAGTATTACCGCATTTCTGAAAAAGAGTATCTTCTCCAGATTTGGTACACCTAGGGAGATTATCAATGATGGAGATTCCCACTTCTGTAATAAGTTGTTCAAGGTGCTACATGAGAAATATGGTGTCTGCCACAATGTAGCCACTCCTTACCATCCGCAGTCTAGTGGGCAAGTTGAAATGTCCAACAGAGAGATCAAGCAAATCCTTGCTAAGACTGTGAATGCTAATAGAACCGATTGGTCAAGGAGGCTTGATGATGCTCTATGGGCCTATCGCACCGCATTTAAGACTCCCATAGGTATTTTCGCCTACCAGCTTGTATATAGGAAGTCTTGCCATTTGCAGCTAGAGCTAGAGCCTAAGGCTATGTGGGCCCTAAAGAAGTTGGATTTGGATTGGGGCACTGCATCGAGTCGGAGAGTAAATGACATGAATGAGCTTGATGAGTTTCGTCTAAGATCTTATGAAACTTCAGCCTTGTACAAGGAGAAGATGAAAAAGTATCATGATCAAAAGATTGAAAAGCATGAATTTGTTGTGGGTGATCTGGTGCTTCTATTCAACTCCAGGCTGCACTTGTTTCCTGGAATGAACAAGTCCAAGTGGACAGGGCCATTCATAGTCACTCAACTGTTCCTATATAGAGCGGTCGAGCTCGAGAACAAGGAAGGAACAAGGTTCAAGGTAAACGGGCAAAGGATCAAGGTCTACATGGAAAAAGAGGAGAATGTGCAAGAAGTGGTTGAGGCCTACTATCTTGATGAAGTCTGAAATCAAGAGACATGTGTCGTTATGCGACGTTAAATCAAGCGCTGCTTGGGAGGCAACCCAAGATGTACAATCTAACCAACTATAGGTTTTTCTTTTCGATTTAGGAGTTTTCTTTGTTTATTTGATTTTTTGTAATTCTTTAGATAGGTGCTTTATTTTTGTATCAGTGTTCGATAGATATAGTATAGGGTCCGTGTCTAAAAAGTGTCCAGAAAATGTAAAAAAAAAGACCTTAAATGTGAGGTGTTGTAGTGTGGGAAGTGGAGTGGAGTAATGTGAGGTGATTGAGGGGTAGAGTAGTGGGGGTTCATGGGAAGATGTGAGGGAGTGGTGGATTAATGATGTTAATGGGGTAGTTTAGGTTAGTAATTATTTTTAATTAAATTATATATAAAATATAATAATAAAAATGTTAACTTACAATCTTGGACTAATAAAATATAAGAAAATTTTAATAGTTAATCTAAAAATATAATTACGAAACACTAGCTTATTTATTAAATCTAAATTAAAAGAAAATACATAGTTTTTTTTAACTATTTTCAAATCGTTTTAGAATAAACTTACTAAAATAAGGTAAAAGTCAAAATATTTAATTTACATTTTTAAAAAAATATTTAAGCTCTAGAAATGGTGTAAGACCTTAAATTCGGTCAAAAAATACGTGTCTAATTTGCTCCTGTATGACTGGAAACACGAAGATTTTCAGACAAAGAAGTAGATAACGTGACAAATTTTGACCGGACTTGTATTTGAAGGAAAAATTTGTGTGACTGAGTGTTGGTTTTGGACATCTTACATATCCCAAGTTATTAGGGAATCAGGTCACGTGTAGTTCAAGGAGATGATGTGATGAGTTGGAAGTTAAGTGAGGTTCCATCGAGGATCCAGGTCGCGACTCTTATCCTTACATAAAAAAAATGAAAACTAATAGTCAAAAGAAAAATAAAAGTACAAGCTCCTATATATGCAGTTTCTCTTGAGTCTTGACTTTTAGATATTACCTTGATTTTTTTGGTGAGTATCTTGATATTGAATTGAATTCGAGGCTTAACTTGCCACTTAGAGTGAGCTTTTAAAACTCTTAAAAATGACAATTTGAATATGTTCTTGAATGACTGCATGTTTTCTTGATCAGTAGTTGAATAGAAATAGATGTCAGGAAGTCAGGCTGCTACATGCATTGAAGAAGTTGATTCTGGCTATCATGGGATTGATCATTCTGAAAAGAGTTGAAATTTTGTTCTTGAATTTCAAATCGATGTTTCACTTCAAGAAAACTGAAAACCATCACAAACAAAACAAATAAACAAAAATTTTCCCTAGTTTTCATCGGAAAATTTTTGTGAGTTATTAGTAAATGTAAATTAAAAAATAAACTCAGATTAGGAAGTGTTTATCCTAGGAGAAAGATAAAAATTAACGGTCTTAAACCAGGAAGTATTTATCCTAGGAGAGAGTAACCAAATCCCATTATGTAGGAGGGTCCTGCTAATCCCATTGTTCAGGAGGGTCCTGCTAATCTAAATCTTATTATTTAAGAGGGTCTTGCTACACTAATTCCCATTGTTTAAGAGGGTCCTGCTACACTAAATTTCATTGTCCAAGAGGGTCCTAGACTAATTCCCATTGTCCAAGAGGGTCCTGCTACACTAAATTTCATTGTCTATGAGTATCCTGATACACTAATTCCCATTTTCCAGGAGGGTCCTGTTATTCCCATTGTCTAGGAGGGTCCTGCTACACTAAATCCCATTGTCCAAGAGGGTCCAGCTAAAATAATTCCCATTGTCCAGGAGGGTCCTACTACCCTAATTCTCATTGTCCAGAAGGGTCCTACTATTTCCATTGTCTAGGAGGATCCTGCTACACTAAATCTCATTGTCCAGGAGGGTCCTACTACACTAAATCTCATTGTCCATGAGGTTCATGCTATACTAATTTCCATTGTCCAGGAGGGTCCTGCTACACTAAATTCCATTGTCCAGGAGGGTCCTACTATAATAATTTCCATTGTCCAGGAGGGTCCTGCTACACTAATTTCCATTGTCCAACAGGGTCCTGCTACACTAAATCCCATTGGCCAGGATGATCCTACTACACTAAATCCCATTGTCCAAGAGGGTCCTGCTACACTAATTCCCATTGTCCATGAGGGTCCTGCTATTCCCATTGTCCAGGAAGGTCCTGCTAGACTAAATTCCATTATGTAGGAGGGTCCTGCTAGTCCTAATATGTAGGAGGGTCCTGCTAATTCCATTATGAGGAGGGTCCTATTAATCCCATTATGTATAAGCGTCCTGCTAATCTAAATCCCATTATGTAGGAGGGTCCTTCGAATCCCATTATTAGGAGAGTCCTGGTAGTCCCATTATGAGGAGGGTCCTACTAGTCCCATTATGAGGAGGATCCTGCTAATCTAAGTCTCATTATGAAGCGGATCGTGCTAGTCTAAGTCTCAATATGTAGGAGGGTCTTGCTAATCTTATTGTCCAGGAGGGTCCTGCTAGTGTAAATCTCATTACTTAAGAATATCTTACTAAACAAAATCATCATTTGAAATCACCACAACACTTTTTATTTTTACCCCAGTTTGCACCAGAAAATATTTTTTATGTGTTATTAGCATGAATGACAAATACCTATACCCAAAGAAATATGCAATTAGGGAGTTCATTCCCTAGAAATGAAAGATGATAGGGTGTTTATTCCTTAGAATACCTCTAGAGTGATTGTTCCCTAAGGTCAAAACGCAACTAGGGTGTTTGTTGCCTAAAAAAAAGAGTGATTTTTTTACTTTTAAAAAAATGATCCAATTATGATCTTTCAAGGATATAAAATTTTATTTTGTGTGACCGAGACCCATTAAAGGACTGCCTATGTATCATGCATAGCAAGAATCAGGTCAATTGTAGTTCATATAAATCAAAAATTATTTTTCTTTTTCTTGAGTTTTTTTTCTTTTTTTAAAAATCTTTTGGGAAAGGAAAAGGTTCATGTTTGACAATGTCTTTACTTTATTTGGTACCAACAATTAGTATGATGTATATGCATCAACTTCAACTACTTTCAGAAAAATTTGAGCTCAACTTTGAGTAATCTCTATAGTTTCTAATGGTATCTCAAACATATTTAAATATTTACAAGATCAGTTCGTCTTGCATAAATTAAGGGATTAGAATTATTCATATCATCATGTTTCAAGTGCCCTCACAACAAATGAAGTCCTACTTCACACATAATAATATTCTGATCTTATGACATTTTAGAAGTCACTTACAGTTAGAAATATGTTCAATGCATCAGATTGAGATACCATATGCTTGGCCTTCATATAAGTATACACTAATGTGAGAACCCAAATAAGACTTGTCATTGGCTTGTAATGTAGGCTTAGGGAAAGATAGGATATTCATTTGGGATAAATGACTATTTCCTCCTTAAAATTTGCAGAATGCTCTCAATATTTTTTCATTTTCGCATTTGACCTTTGTTTTCTTGAAAGCTTCTCCTCATTTATTTGGTTCTTCTGTTTTTCTCATTTTCTCTCCTTTTTGTTGGAGATTTTTTCCATTTTTTTTATTCTAGCTTCTCTTTGTCATTTTTTTTCGAACTTTCACATATTTGACATTTTCACTTTGTTACCCAACTTAGGTCTTTGTTGTTCTGTAGTTAATTCATAGTGCGCTCAGGGATGTGGGACAAAAGAATAGTGCATCTATGCACTCAAATTAATATATGCTAAAATATGGTTATTCAATAAAAATGTTTCAGACTCGAAATGTGAGTTTTATGGATAACATGTCATTTGGTAGGTTTGAAAGGCACAATCGGATCAAAGAAAGCCTATAATCCTATCCCAAATTAAATGTTGCTCAAAATTTTGCTTCAACCAACATTTAGGCAAAGTTCTAGATCAACAAAGTCATGTCATTGAATTTTATAAATAAAGCTCATGACACAATGCACATGAAACATGAGTTCGAATTTATTTTAGCCTTAACATTAAGCAAAACAGTTTCTCAAGTATTACATAAATATATCAAGAGGTATTAAAGAAGTCTATAGGTCAGAACAAAGTTGGTCTGTCCTGCCAAATAGTTTAACACTTTCCTTATTCTTTATGCATATTCCTAAATATGTTGGTACCAACCAAGTCAAGATTCTTAAAAAAAATTATTTTATACCCTAAACAATTTTTAAAATTTTTAAAATAAGGAAGAGAAACATTTTTATTTGAATCTTGAATATAAAAAAAATCCATTTTTTACCCTAGTTTTTGTGATGAGGACTTTTTAGATTTTTCCTTGGTTCGACCGAACCTCAAAATAAGGTTGCATACATATCTTGTCAAAGCAAGAATCAGGTCAAACGTAGTTTTGGAAGATCATAAACACACCATTAATTTTATTATGAAATACATATCTTGCTTTTTTGAAATTTTAAATAAGGATCACTGAACCCAAAGAGGGTAGCCTATGTATCTCATCAAGGTGAGAATCAGGTGTGCGTACTTTGTTCAGATTGGACAGTTAAAAAAATTATATTGAAACATGACTTGACAAATGCATTTTATTTGCAATTTTGGTTAAGTTGTGAAAATCCTTTTTATTTCATTTTTCGGAAATGTATAATAACTTTTAAAAGTAGAAATATTTTATGTGTTTTCTCCCTATCTTTATAAAAAATTCGAAAGATAAACTCTTTTTATCATTTCACTAATCACCCTACAATTGGTAAATCAAAGACCTTCTAAAGAAATGCATTTTCTGATAACACATGTAACTATCTAAGTAATCAATTAATAGAGGGATACACATCCTAAACAAATTCGATCCTATGTTGAATCAATAAGTCAATTGCAAATAATAATGCAAATAAGCAGAGCCTACTAGGAGTAGCCATGTCTGTGTTTCACTTTCACTAGGTTTAACCTTGAAGGAGATAGGTGTCTATACTGGCTTACCCAAGTGGACAACTCGAGTCAGGGAGGGGCAACTTATCGGTAGCAGCGTTATTGTGACTTCATTACTGGTCCAACCTTGCCTAACATGTATGACTAAAAATTCTTCACTGGGTGTCAAGACACTCCAGCTTTATCTCAAAACAACGTGGGATGCATAAATGCATTCCCTGCTACCCTATTTTTCAGATACTCAGATGGATGTGCAAGAGAAGACAATTTATAATATAGTTCAACAATATTAAAGCAATAAATGAGCATCAAGTATCACATTAGGCCATGATACGCAATATATTCAAAAATAAAATACTCCCTCCATTTCAAAAAGAATGATCTCCTTTCCTTTTTAGTCTGTTTAAAAAAGAATGACCTTTTTTTTTGTAACATTTTAATTTCAGCTTTTCACATGGCATGTTTAATGCCACAAGATTAAAGGGTAATTTTGTACATTTTACATAACTTTAATTTAGCATCACAAGATCCAAGTCTTCTTTAATTTCTTAAACTACATGCCAAGTCAAACTAGACCATTCTTTGTAAAATGGAGGGAGTAATAAAATCACGTAAATGTCAATATAACAAAGCTCGAATTCTTGTTATTCTCTAGCGGAGTCACCAGAGATGTCACACCCCTTTTCGGACGGTGGATAGGGTTTTTCCAATTAAAGTGACGTTATTGATTAGAGATTATTTTAATTTTCTTCAGAGTCGCCAATTGGAATTGAGTTATGGTGTTCCAAGTCACCTTTTTGTTAATCCATAATCTAAAGAAAATGACTCTTTATTTGATCTGCGAACTAGAAATTCAGGTAAGAATTTATGTTGACTGAGAGAAAGGTATTAGGCAACCCTAGCGCGGCCGCCTTTATTGACTTATACTTGCTATAAAATATTTTTGGATATATTATTTTCAGGATATGACTTGTTCGCATTTTTATTGTTGAACTTATATTTGGTCTCAACCTAGATGCGTAACCGCATTTTTGATTTTGATATTTAATAGCTTCAAAGCATAACAGTTTTCTAATCTTGAGTGTGTCACCTAATATTTTATGTCTCACATCTTACAAAATAAAATATTTATTAATATAATTTTACCAAGGTGGCTCACCACATCCTTGAATTTCTTTTAAATGTTTCAAAAAAAAGACGTGTAACAACATTGTTAATTGAAACAAATATTTTTAACAGTCCTAAAACTCATCTAGTCATTAAAAATAAATATTTTTTCCTTTATAGATAAAGCCAAATAAAATAAAATAAATCTAAATGTTGAGGATACAATATATAATTCTGACATCATTTCTATATCCTTTTATTTTATATTAATAATAGTAATTTATTTATTATTTCTTTAGCCTAATTATATCTACTTTATCATTATTATCTAAATCAAGACAAGAAAAATGTCATGACCCGTTCATTTTTAAGAGGTCACAACTAGCAAATTATGAGCAACATGTAGGGCCTACACACTTGGAACAGCCTCACCAAGAGTCTGCACAGGCAAATAAAAATAAATAAAATAAAAAGTAATCATTGTTAAAGCTACCTTCATTCATTAAATAGAGATATAATAGCTAACAAATTGTTCATTTCAATCAAATTATGAAAAAAAGAATAGGAAAAGTTGTCATAAAATTACATCAAATTTCATAAATAAATTAAAGAGATAAGGTAAAGTTGAACCTTAAATAAATAAATAAAAACTGCAAAATCTTGACCGAAACTCGATTAGAACGCTCACAAACCCTTTTTTTGTGTGAATGTATGGATGATATATGTATTTGTGTTGATATGAAAAATAATGGGTAAGGAAGAAAAGATGTAAATGTAGGATTATTGTTTGAAACAAGAATAAAATAAAATGAAGGTGTTTTTTTTTTCTTTTTTGTGCGTGTGTGTTTTCTTAGGAAAGTGTGGAATTTTTGTTTTGTGCAGAATGTTAATTTTTTTTTGTTGCTGATGGTTGTGTCGTGTGCGTGTATTTTTTTGTATGTATCTCTTTTTCTTGTTGATGATTTTTGTTTTTTATTCTTCTTCATTTTTCCCTTCTTTCTGTAATTGTAACGTGCGTTTTGTGTGTGTGTGTGTTAATATAGGATATGTAGGATTGTTGTAATGTAGGAAGTGGGGTGGAGTAATGTGAGGTGAGTGGGGTGTTGTAGTGTGGGAAGTGGAGTGGCGTAATGTGAGGTAAGTAGGGGGTAGAGTAGTGGGGGTTAATGGGAAGATGTGAGGGAGTGGTGGATTAATGATGTTAATGGGATAGTTTAGGTTAGTAATTATTTTTATTTAAATTATATATAAAATATAATAATAAAAATGTTAACTTACTATCTTGAACTAATAAAATATAAGAAAAATTTAATAGTTAATCTAAAAATATAATTAAGAAACATTAACTTATTTATTAAATCTAAATTAAAAGAAAATACATAGTTTTTTGTTATTTTCAAATCTTTTTAAAATAAACTTACTAAAATAAGGTAAAAGTCAAAATACTTAATTTAGATTTTTATAAAATATTTAAGCTCTAGAAATGGTGAAAGACCTTAAGTTCGGTAAAAAATTACGTGTCTACAATTGTTAGTTGCAAAACCTAATTCATGGGTTTCGTTATTTGTTCTTTCTAATGAGTGCAAGCATTAGAACTTGCTTGTATCTACCACATGTTTGAGAGACAGGTGATAGTTAGGAAAAAGCAGAATTAATTTATTGATTTGGAGTAAAAATTTATGTTGAGAAAAGAGAATATTACACCAAACATGCGAGGGTAAAACTTGACAACACTCTAAGGACGAGAGGAATAGAGTGAAAGTTATCTAATAAGAGTGAGAAGTGTTAGATAAACTTAACTCGCCGGTAATTTGCAACAAAAAATCGAATAGGAAATTATTAACGATTCAACACTAACTGATAAAGTCACGGGGAACACAATCCTGATTTTATTCACCAATTATCACAACTTTAAAGTTAAGATCTTATTCTTAGTGTTAAATTGAACGTCAAAACTAAACCCCATATCATCTTTCATAATTGTTCTCTATAGGAAATAGTATCAACAACTGAATAAAAGCGTCAGTAAAAGTTATTTATGTATGTAAATTCTCAGTGGGATTGACCTCAACTCCAGTTGAGTTCTATAAATTGACATCGACTGTTTATACTTCTTAAGTGAAGTGTAAGTTTGGATATATCATGTTCCGCTGAATGAGAAAAGGCGAGTTGAGTGTCATCACCTAATGTGACAGAGTTTTGAGATAAAATTAAGGTTGAGAAGGCGATCAAGATGGAAATTGGTGAATCCCCCAACATAAAAGGATCACTTAGTCGAGTCTGCCGATTGAGCATTCAAACACCTAAACCCTGTGACCAAGAAAGGGTGACCTGAGGGATGAAATATCGATCCACCTATTGCATTGACGAGCTAGACAAGTGTCACAAAACATGTCGCAAAAGAATTTCAAATTTATTTTTGGGGAAACTATAAATAGTTATTTAGCGAGAGAAAATATAACTTTTATCAATTCCAACTTTTAGATAATGAGTTTGAGTTTTCTCTCCATTCTGTTTAGTCATTGGGGTTTTTGGTATCTTTATAATCACTATATGGAGAGTTAAATTCAAAGTGGTTCTTAAAGTTTCTTGCTTCTTATCTACAAATTAATGGATGAAATCACTTTGGGTATAATTTTTTTCCTTTTTATTATGTGTGGCTAAACCCTAAGGTCTAGGGATGTTATTATGAGGTTGGGTGTTGATGTATTTTAGTGGGTTTGGCTGTTTTCTCTGTTTTATTGCAATTCGATCATGATTCAAGCTTTTTGACATGAAATTAATTTATGGGTTAAGGTGGCCAACATAATCCTAAGTCAGATCTTTGATTGATTCCTAAAAGGGATAAATAGAAGTGGTTAGATGGCTTGATACTAACAATGTGGGTTTCATTTCTACATTCTTCTTAAGAAAGTATTTATAGACTTATTCTTATTGCTAAGTCTACTTGAAAGAGCTATTATTGTAAAGCAAATGGTTGAGTTAAAAGTTGCATAAATGAGATCAAAAGGAGTTTTTGTGTCATGATACTTTGAGATCGAAAGAAAATTTGTATCAATAATGATCACCTAACTTATCCTTGATTTTAACCTCCACACCCACATATTGTATCTTAATTGTTCACCCATGTTTTTGTTAGTGTTGCGGAGATAATTTATTCATAACTATTTTCATTAAATTTGATGCAACTAACTGTCATGTACTTGGTACACCCTAGGCATAACATGGCGTATAAGGTCTCGAGAGGCTACACAAGCCTCCTAACATACATCATCCACAAGGTTTGAAACAAAATTATATCTCGGTCCTCAGAACGTGAGGACTCTCCAATCTTCAATGTCTATGTAACAAACTAGCCACGAGGGTGTGGAGTAGTAACGTTTGATTCTACATGCATTAGATAATGTAGGCAAAATTATGCGGTAGTACATGGAAAGTACTAATTATCGGCCGATATGCATAATCATGAACATGATGGTATAAATGATTTAAATCATGTAAACATGATCAATAATTGGATATTCTAAACAAAAGGAAATAAAATTGGGAAATTATAGAATATAGTCAATGCACTTGGAGTAAAGGACATTAGAAAATCTTTGAAGATAACATAATCATTTAGTGGGATTTTAACTTTAACCGACAATAAGACCATGAGAGTTATATCATGGAATTGCTATATCCCTCATACCGAAAGAAGTGGGAACTACTTGCCAAGGTAGAATCCATACATATCATGATTTTCTAAAGTTGATCAACTAGCTAGGTCATTAAATACAAATTTAAGGGGGCACATAGTTTGAGACTACAGTTGCTGCTAGAGACTACCCTACTTGAGCTTCCACCTCAAAGCCCTCTCGGTGCTAAGTTTAAATCCCAACAAAATAGATAAATGTCAACTATCAATTTAACATAGAAAAGACAATAATCAATACCAATCCACATCTTTGAAAAATCAAATCGTAGAATAGTTTCTTAAACATAATTCAACATGGATAAGAAAACCTTTCATCAATGTAAGTCCATTTATGTAAGAAACACCTTTCTCAATCATGATCATAATAACATGTGAAAAATCCTTTCACAATAGCGTCGAAACTTTCCTTTCAAAGCATCCTTAAATATTTATAATAACTTCATAAAAAAATGCATTTCTTCATAGGTTTATGAGTTCATCATAGTATCATCATGGCTTCTTGACAAAAATCATAAATCATGCATGGGTCTATGTAATTTCAACTTAAAATCATGAAATCAATTCAATTCACACATTAGAAGATAGAGATTTATCAATAAAATCATAAATCAAGAGAATCAATAAATATTGAATTGAAACCCTAACTTAACAATTGAAATAGAATTGGAGAAGAATTAGAAACCTTGGGGAGCCCATAGAATAAAGGACTCCACGGGTGAATACCCACATACCTACATCCTTTAAGCCGAAGAAAATGGAGAACTTGGAGACTTGAATGGAACCCTAGTTCTTCTGCTTCTTCTTCCTTAGACTTAGTGGAATTTGGAGAATGATTGTAAATTTAGGAGAATGCTATTGTAAAATGGGTAGTTTTTAAGTCCCAAAAACCTTATATAGGCATTATGTAGAAGAAAAACAACGTAGTTTTGATTTAAGACAATTAGGGAAAAGACCCAAATGCCCTTGGAAATAGTCGTCGGCCCACTTCTACAGTCCGTAAATCCTTCTACGGACCGTATGTTCCAATCGTAGAAATGGTGAGAGACCTTTTTATTTGGCTAACTTATGACACACTCAACTACGGTTCATAGGTTTGTCTACGGACTGTAGATACCAACCGTGGCCCAATTTAAGGCTTTAAAATTTCATTATTTCTGGGCTCTGAGCCCTATCTACGACTCATACAATGAATGAGGGACCGACCTGGTGAACTGTAAGAAAGGTACTGGACTTAATTTTAAAAAGATTATTTTCCCCACTGCCTACAGTTTCCATATATGGCCCGTAGATGTTTCTACGGCCCGTAGATTTGACCCGCAGACACAGACTACAGCCCAAAAATTGCATTTTCCTTCTTTTCCAAATCTAGGTGTTACAATATCTTCCCTTTGGGAACACTTTTCCTCGAATTGAACTCAAGACATCAGAAAGAGGGCAGGGAAGAAGATATATCAGCCGAACATGAACGCAACTAACTCAAAATGAACAATATTAAGGAGTAGCATCAACTCCAAGCTCAAAAATATTCAAAACATCATTTCATAAGGCATACATGTGAATCATACTCAAATGCACATAATCATGGAGTAATCAATCAAGTTAACTCATTTTATGAAAAATCAAGCTTTCATGAGGAAACATGAGAACAACTAAGACACATTAGACCAAGAAGGATGAACCATGAGAAACTAAATACCTCTAGCTAGAGTAGGATCGGAAGAAAAGAGATGGGGATAACGGGACATCATATTGGCCTCGGCGTCCCAAGTAGCACCCTCACCCTCAACGATTTGATTACTCCACAAGACTTCTACGAATGAAACTTCCTTAATCCTCAACTTCTTCACTTGTCGGTCTAAAATCTCGACCAGAATCTCTTTAGAAGAAAGACTGTCCTTTTTACCAAGATTTTCCAATGGTAAAATTCATGTCGGATCAGCAACACTTTCTTCAACAAGTAGACATGAAAAACCAGATGTACTGATGCTACATCATTAGGCAACTCAAGTTCATAAGAAACTTTACCGATACGCCTCAAAATCTTATAAAGGGCCACATAATGAGGACTAAGCTTCCCGCTCTTCCCAAATCTCATTAAGCCCTTCATGAGTGAAATTTTCAAATAGATCAAATCATATACATCAAATTCAAGATCTTTACTTCTAACAATGGCATAGGACTTTTCTCGACTTTGAGCCATTTTCAACCTTTTTATTAGAAGCCAAACTTTCTCCATATCCTCACGTACAAATTCAAGACATATCAAAGCAACCACACAAACTTCAAACCATTCTATAGGATATCTACACCTCCTACCATGAAGAGTCTCAAATGGAGCCATACCGATGCTCGAAGGATAGCTATTATTGTACACAAACTCAATCAAAGAAAAATGATCATCCTAATTACCCTTGATGTCAATCAGTCAAGCTCTCAATATATCTTCCAAAATTGGATAGTACGCATCGCTTGATGATTGGTTTTCAGGATGAAAGGTCATACTAAGCTTAACACGAGTACCAAGGCCCTTTTGGAAAGATTTCTAAAACTGAGAAGTGAATTGAGTACCACAATCGAATATAATGGATAGGGGAGCTCCATGAAACCTAACCATCTGTCTTCAATACAACTTAGCATATTCTTCTGCCGAATAAGAAACCTTGACAGGAATAACATGAGCTGACTTTTTGTACGATCCACAATAACCTAAATTGAGTCATGTTGTCACCGGGTGCAGGATAAACAAACAATAAAGTCCATGTTCCAATCTTCCCACTTACAAGTAGGACTACTAATATCTTCAGATAGACCTCCCAACTTTTAATGATCAATCTTCACTTGTTTACAATTAGGAGACTTATCCACAAAATCCGCAATATCCTTCTTCATCATGTTCCACCAATAGACCTCTCGCAAGTCACAGTACATATTGGTGGCTCCCGAGTGAATGGAAAATTAAGAACTATGGGTTTCTGATAAGATTTTCTCTCACAAGTCATCAATAATGGGAACACACAAATGACCTTAATATCGAATCAATACATCTCCCACTTGGGAGAAAGTCTCAACGAGATGAGTCCACAAATTGGACTCATTTAGGGCTTTATTTTAATAGAAATAGTGTCCTCAAATGCTTATTTTATCTCAATATCTGATGAAAACCCTTAAATTTCAGGTATTTGAAGAATGAAGGAGAGCATGGACACTATTTCGCAAAAAGAAATGAAAAGGCTGAAAAGAACGAAGAAAAAGAAGGCCTGAGGATTTCCGAGTCCACTTGGCGAGTCGCCGAAGGGTCTCAATTCGCCTTTTGTTTCAGTGTACTGAGCCCTGAAAGAAAAGATCAACTCGGCGGAAAAGGGGAGCAATCGGCGCATCACCGAGATGTTTCGCGAGGCAGTACTATGTTGCCCAATGACCCAGAGCATGACGATGATGAAGGATGGTGCAAGACGACGATGAACTACCTCAAGAGGCAAATCGCTGAGTTGATCAGCGATTCCGACTAAAGTCGTGGAATGGTCTGCTGCAGCACATATTAGTTTTAAACTATAAATACCCTAAGAGAGTCAAACATTAATATATTTTTTTCATATAGAATGGTACTTTTATGTATTTTTGCTCTGAGTTTGAGAGGGTTTTGAAACTTCAAGAAGAAGAGGGTTTCATCTCTAAGGATTTGGACTTGGGTCTCTTGGATTCTTCATTCTTGGCCTGTAACAAGACTTAAATCTTCATACCCATTTGAATGCAAGCTCATTTAGGTATAAATTTTTATCTCTTAATGTGTGGCTAAAAAACCACAATTCTTGGGGTGTGATTTAGAGAATATGGGTTAAGATTGTTATTGGGTCTTGCTTGCTGATAGGTTAGATGTATTTTAATGGTGATTTCACCTACTGGTTGTGGTTTAATTTAATGGGTTTGTAGTTGCAAATACAAAACCACCCATGTGGTTTCATCTTGCTCAAGAGAGAGGTCACTAAACCAAGACCGCTAGACTGATGGCCTAAGGAGTGGATCGACATGAGGTTCAGCCCGAGAGGGTGATCTTTAGTCCCATATCCTAACACTCAGCTCGAGAAAGTGAGTGGGGTAAGGAGTAGGCTAGTATTCATGCGGCAAGTGGGTGTCTGAGAGGAACCCATTTGAAACGGGGTAAGTTGCTCGAGAGAGAATTTATTCTCACATATAGCTTAGCCTAGTAACTATTACTCTACAAATTTTCTATCAAAAGCATGTACCCAATAATTTAGATTAACCCGTATTCTGGTCACATCCCCAAAATCCCCTCTCATTCATAGATTTCTTTATTATTTCTACTGTTTTTTCTATACTTGTGACAAAACCCCCAAATAGATAGTTGTCACTTTTGTGTCCCCCTTTATCTTACAATATTTTTAATCATTAATGTCTTTAGCTACGACTAGTTAGAACTAAAATTTTATTTTTCTATTATTTCTCGAAACCACTCCCTTGGAACTCGATCCCAACCCTTGGTTAGGTTATTATACTATTTCATGATCGTAGACACCTGAACTGTAAGACGTGTCATTGATTATGCAAATATCAAAATGGCGCCGCTGCCGGGGAGTGGTGTTATTTGGGAATTCCTAGTTAAGTAGAATATTTTATTCTTCCTAGTTTTAGTTTTACTAATCTAAATTGTAGTTTTGTTTTGCTAGTTTAGATATTGAAGCAGGGAACCAAGGATGGAAAATCATTATGGATATCACACGGATCATCCCCTTCTGAAACTATTGAACCTCAGGGACAACCTCCTGACATTTAAACAGGTAGGGGATGAGAAAATTCAGGAAATGTGGCTGAAGTTTCAAGCGGTGCTGCAACCATACCCGTCTCACGGGATGACGGACAAGGGACTACTGGAGTGCTTCTACAGGGGTGGTATAGCCGATCAACCTTGTGAGGGTAGTATGCTATACCAACCCTATGAAGTTGTAGCAAAACTCTTTGATGGCATGGTAAAAGCCAGCAAAGAAGCCAAAGAGAAGTAGGAGTGGGATGCACTAGTCACCCATTGGATATTCTATGCAACTGAGTCACGAAATTGGAAGTACAAGCCATGCGAAAAGAAAAGCACCCCTCCTTACGAGAGTGTAAACATAGGAAGAAGCAGAGAGGTGTGCAAGATGATAAAGCTCTTTCACTCATTCAAAAACAAATTAAGACACATGAGAAGATGTTGAATGAGATGAAAGAGAACATCGAAATGCTAAATGAAGCGCCAACCTCTCACTCCATGATTATTCAGCTGCAGGACGCTAAAATCGGTCATTTGATAGCAGGTCATTACCCACCATTCACCGAGGACTCGCCTAATTACAACATGGGTGACTCCGAGAATGAAGAGTAGTTGTTGACTTGCGTCATGCCGCGACGTTAACTAAGGCGCTATTTGGGAGGCAGCCCAAAAACCCTTATTATTTTTATATTTGCATATTGGTAAAATAATGATGTGTTTTTGGTATAGGTTAAAGTGTGAAAAGTGCTAAAAAAGTGTAGGATGACAAGCAATGGAACCAATTGGCGAGTCGCCAAAAAGGTTGGCGAACTCGACCTTATCCGCCATTTGACTCCAAACATCTCCAAAATTGGAACCTGTAAAACTCGACGAACTTGTGAAATTATTGGCGCATCACCGACTCTATTGGCGATCTCGATGGAGACCACTGTTTGAACTCCCAGGTTTACTGGGAAGTTCTATAAAACTCAGCGAAACAAGTGATTGCTCGGCGAGACACCAACTAACTCGGTGATTTAAGTTAATATCGTCAGGTGCGTAGGAATTGGACAGTGCTTGAGTACAGTTGAAGCATGGTGGTTGTGAAGCATTCGAGAAAGTGGCTTGAAAATAGGAGTGTTGGGTTGTTTAGCGATGATGTGTAGAGCTCGCTAAATCACTCAACGGCTCGCTTAACGTCCCCACCTCGCTTTCTTTTTAATGCTAAAATTGTGGAAGGCCTACACCCAATGTCAAAGAAGAACTATGCCGCCATGACAGATGAAGCAAGTGCATAGCCAGGATCACTTCTTTTCGGAGCTATTTGTCTTACTTATTTTTATTTTTGGGAACTTTTAATTGTATTTGAGGACAAATTGCTTTTATTTGTGGTGGGGTGAGGCTAACACTTTTTGTGTTGATAGTCATGTTCTGTGTATATACTTGGGTTGTTCTGCTTTAAAATTGTGTTTTATCTGCTTTCTGTGGATGTTTGAGCTTATGGCTCCTTTTATTTTAAATTGCAAAACAATTTTGACCCTTCCGAAAAAATTTCATTTTTCAAAAAATTTCGCCACCTCTTGTGATTGAACGTGGCTGATCTTCTACAAATTTAAGTCTCGGTTTCGATCAATAATGATGACTTGAATAGTGCTCTCAATTGAACAAATATGAACGTGCGATTGCGACGAGACCAAATGAAGTTGCATAGACAATATGTGAACTCTTTGCATCTTATTGTGATTAGCCATTTATCAAATTGATTTTCTTGTAATGACCGTTGCACACTAGCAAAAGTGTGTGGTCTTGTTTGATTTAACTGTCAATGCCTTGTGTGATGAACTTACTTTGAACCTTGCATAAATAAAGCTAGTATTTGCCCCGTTAGTCTGATTGATATAGTAAGGTGTGCTCTTGAAATGATCTTAAGCAACTTTTGAAGACTGTGAGCCAAATTTGACAAATACCTTTTTTGTGGCCTACCCGTGAGACTGTGGAACTCTCTTGAACACCCTTTGAGCCTTACCTTTCTTTGGAAGAACCTTGATGAACCCTAGACCTTACTTGACCCACTACCTATAACCTCTTGATTGGTGGTTTAGTGAATAGCCAACTTAGGCCAAAAGCCTAAGTAGGGGGTATGGTGAAAAGAAAAGGAGAAATCAAGAAGTGCAAGAAAAGTCTGCCTTAACCCATGGTGTTGCGGAACAATGGAAACTCTCCATAAAAAACAAAAGGTTGTGGAATAAAAGTACAAAAGAAATTGGGCTTCTAAGCAATCAATGGAGGTGAATAAAAAAGATGACTTAGAAGCTTTAGAAAAAAATTAATAAAGGAAAAGAGGGGATGCCTTGAGAATACGACATCTCATGAGGAAAAAGTCATTGAGCCTAAATGACTATACCTTTGCACTCAAGACCATTACAAGCCTTAGAAAGACCTTTTTGATCTTGAGTAAGCCGAACCGAAGATCGATCGGAAAATAAGGGCAAGCCTATGGGTGAAAACATCCATTGTGTTCCTCTTTTTGAGTGTGAGCATTGCATCTGATTCCTGATCTTGAATTTATTAACCTATGTGTGTGAATATAGAATCATTCTTTATGTGAGGGTATTTAGATACTTTTTGTTGAGCTTGAACTTGCACAAGTAGCAAGTATTGCGAGCATGAGAATCTTTGGTAATGGTGTGTCACAACTTGAATCTTTGAGTACACAATTGATCTTTGCATGAGTAATTTGAGTCTTGTTGTGTATATTCATGATTTAGTCTTGTGTAGCACTATTTGAGACATCCAATTTGAACTGCTGAACTTGAGTTTTACTTGAGGACAAACAAAAGTTTAAGTTGGGGGTGTTGATGAGTCCACAAATTGGACTCATTTAGGGCTTTATTTTAATAGAAATAGTGTCCTAAAATGCTTATTTTATCTCAATATTTGATGAAAACCCTTAAGTTTCAGGTATTTGAAGATTGAAGAGAGCATGGACACTACTTCGTAAAAAGGAATGAAAAGGCTGAAAAGAACGAAGAAAATGGGGGCCTGAGGATCACCGAGTCCACTTCGCGAGTAACCGAAGGGTCTCACTTCGCCTTTTGTTCCAGTGTGCTGAGCCCTGAAGGAAAGGATCAACTCGGCGGAAGAGGGGAGTAGTCGGCGAATCGCTGAGATGTTCTTCGAGGCAGTACTATGTCGCCCAATGACCTAGAGGACAACGATGCTGAAGGATGGAGCCAGACGGCGATGAACTACATCAAGAGGCGAATCGCTGAGTTGATCGGCGATTCCGACTAATGTCGCCGAATGGTCCGCTGCAATACAGATTTCTTTAAAACTATAAATACTCGAAGAGAGTCCAACAATTAATATAATTTTTCATATAGATTAGTACTTTTTGATATTTTTGTTCTGAGTTTGAGAGGGTTTTGAAACTTGATGAGAAGAGGGTTTCATATCCAAGGATTTCGACTTGGGTCTCTTGTAATACTTCATTCTTGGCCTGTAACAAGACTTAAATCTTTATACCCATTTGAATGCAAGCTCATTTAGGTATAAGTTTCTATCTCTTAATGTGTGGCAAAAAAACCCCAATTCTTGGGGTGTGATTTAGCGAATATGGGTTAAGATTGTTGTTGGTCTTGCTTGCTGATAGGTTAGATGTATTTTAATGGTGATTTCACCTATTGGTTTTGGTTTAATTTAATGGGTTTCTAGTTGCAAATACAAAACCACTCATGTATTTTCGGCTTGCTCGAGAGAGAGGTCGCGAAACCAAGACCGCTAGACTGATGGCCTAAGTAGTGGGTCGACATGAGGTTCAGCTCGAGAGGGTGAGCCCTAGTCCCATATCCTAACACTCAGCTCGAGAGAGTGAGTGGGGTAAGCGTAGGCTGGTCTTCATGCGGCAAGTGGGTGTCCGAGAGGAACCCATTTGAAACGGGGTAAGTTGCTCGAGAGAGAATTTATTCCCACATATAGCTTAGCCTAGTCACTATTACTCTACAAATTTTCTATCGAAAGCATGTACCCAATAATTTAGATTAACCCATATTCTGGTCACATCCCCAAAATTCCCTTTCATTCATAGATTTCTTTGTTATTTCTATTATTTTTGCTATACTTGTGACAAAACTCCCAAATAGATATTTGACACTTTTTTGTCCCCCTTTAACTTACAACGATTTTAATTGTTAATGTCTTTGGCTAAGACTAGTTATAACTGAAATTTTATTTTTCTATTAATTCTCGAAACCACTCTCTTGGAACTCGACCCCAACCCTTGGTTGGGTTATTATACTATTGCACGATCGTAGACACCCGAACTGTAAGACGTGTCATTGATTACGCAAACATCAATTGTTTCCTTCAACTCAATCAAAATTGCATCAATACATTTCATAGGATTCACATCCAACACAAATGATGATTCTAAACCATTATGGACAATAACACCACCCTCATTAAAATAAACCAACCGAACACCCAATCGGTCCAACCTATAAACATTACGAACGAATTCCTTCTTATCTCTTTCAGCATGAGCAACACTACCCATCGTTAATAGACTAAGAGCATTTGCCACCACATTGACCTTACCAAGGTGATAAAGAACAATTATGTCGTAACCCTTCAAGAATTCTAGCCATTTACGTTGGCAAAGATTTAGATAATTTTTGTTGAACACATAATGCAAACTCTTGTGGTCAGTCAAGACATCAACGTGAACACCATACAAGTAATGCCTCCAAATCTTTAAGGCAAAAACAATCGCCACTAGTTCTAAATCGTGGGTAGGATAGTTTTTTCATGAAATCTTAAGTTACCTTGAAACATAAGCAATGACTTTCCCATTTTACGTTAGAACACACCCTAATCCAACCCTTGATGCATCAAAATAAACCACAAATTTGTCTACCTTCTAGTAATGTCAACACTGGAGCGTAGGTAAGTTTATATTTCAACTCCTGTAAAAACTCTTCTAACAAGCTTCTGACCATAAGAATTTAACTTCCTTTTGGGTCAATGCCATCAATGGAGAGGCAATCAAATAAAAATCTTCCCCAAACATTCTATAATAACCAGCACTAACCCAAGAAACTTTGAATATCCAAAGGGGATAGAGGTCTAGGCCAACTCTTAACCACATCTGCCTTCTTATGATCTACCTCGACATCCTTGTCGAAGACAATGTGAGATGACCCAAAAAGATTCTTAAAAATGTGCTTCGGAAGTTACCGGAAACTTGTTTAGCTATATCTAGAAAAAAAAAAATCCGTTTCGTTTTTCGAAAATCCGACTTCATATTCTTGTTTAGGGGGTCAAATTGAGTGGGAAATGGGTTTAACCCAAATTTTAGAGCAACCGTATCAAAATCCGAAATTTCCAAGTGAAGACTTTTTCGAGGGTCTACTTTGGAGGGTCATATATCCCTGCACACAAATAATTGGGTGGCCCATAACATATCCATGGAAATCCCTTTGATTTATATACCTAACGCACTTCGTTTGACCTCATTCGGAGTTCGGACGAAGAAGTTATGACTATTTTCGTAAAATCTGTCCGGCAGGAAATGCATTTTCCAGTGAGCGTTTTTACTGTTCACCCGCCTCATTTTTTTTTCTAAGTGTTGGACCATTTTTTCCAAAGGGCATATGTTATTTCCTATATACCATTAGTTCAATTCCCATCTCTAAAACATTTCCCAAAACACCTCTCCCATACTTAGACACATTTTCTCTCAAGTTCTCTCAAGAACCCTAATCCAAAACCTTCCTCAAGATTGAAGAGACTCTTGCTCCAAGTTCCAAGCTTCCATTGAAGACACTCTCAAGACCTTCATAAAAACTCAAGGTATGTGGAGTTGAACTCATGGGTCCTTCCACCCATAGTGCCTAGACTCTATTCTACTCACTAATTCATGGTTTAAGTTAAGATTCATAAATTAGTCTTGTTCTTTGTAATAATTTCCTGCACATTGAATTTTAAACATGAAAAGTGATTGTTTTGAGCATGTTGTGACTCTAGAACTTGAATCTAAATTTGGAATGGATGTGGAGATTTTCATGTGGTATTGTGGGTGTTAAAAGGTGTTGTTGTAGGTTGTTCACTGGTTTGGCTGCATAATTACTACCCTATTTTCCATGCTCTTTGATTCCATTACATGCCTTCAAGGTGTTTGACAAAATGTCCAACTATGGAGAATTGATGAATCGATGCTTTAAAGCTTGAGTTATGAGATGTATGAAAATCCAGAGATGTGTTGATGACAAACTAAGCTTGTGTATATGTTCATTCCATACGTGAGATTGCATTAGAGCCTAATGGGAATTTCCTATATAAAGTGTTGCATGACCATGCCCAGTCCGGGGGAAAAGAACCGGACAACCATGTGAGAGGTTTGTATCTCACCACCTAGGATGCTTGGGGTGTGACCAACATCAACCATCTGAGAGGTTTATATCTCACCACCTAGGATGCTTGGGGTGTGACCAACATCAACCATGTGAGGGGTTTATACCTTGCCACCAAGGTGTCCGGGTGTGAACGGCATCCCCCATCCTAAGTTGGGGTTATAGATTGGTTGGATCATGCATACACATATGATATCTACTATTAGTATAGATTTACTTAAACATGTTTTGACTTCACTTTGATCATGCATCCTCATATTGTTATTCATAATGCCTATGAAACTATTTCTTGTATTTCGATTGTGTCCTTGTCTATTGTTGTGTTGCACCCCGCATACTTAGTACATTCCAAGTACTAACGCATATTTTGCCTACATGATGTCACCATGTAGGGACCGGAGCTACTCTTGATCCTTCTCTCCATTCACGTGGCTAGTACAGTGCTTATCCGAGTTTGTTGGTGAGTCCTCAATGATTCGAGGGCTATGTTATGTTTCCTACTCCTATGTTTTGAGACTTTAGCTTGCAATTGTATTTTGACTATGAGGGGAGCCGGTAGTATGTCATGGCCCCCGTCCTATCTATGTATGTAGAGGTGTGCGTTGGACAAGTATTTTGTAAATGAGCTTGACTCTTGTTCTATGATGTCATTTTGAAATGGTTTGCCCTTAGTCCCTATTTCCTGTTAATTAATGTTGAATGTACTTCCGCGACCGATGAAGTGTGATGACAAGTTTGAGAGGCTTGTTTGGGGTACCTTCGGGTTCCTCATTCGCCATGTCACGTCTAGGCCCTAGGCTTGGGTCGTGACACAATGTCACCAAGAAAAGCCACGGATCTTAACCAAAACTCGCATTTACTAAACTTTGCAAAGTGTTGGTTGTCCTTGAGGACTTGCAACACAGTCCTTAAATGATCGGTATAGTCATTCTCACTCCTTGAGTAAATCAAAATGTCATCAATAAACACGATCACGAACATATCAAGGTATTGTCTAAATACCTTATTAATTTAGTCTATAAATGCATCTAGAGCATTACTCAATCCAAATGACATTCCCAAGAATATGAAATGACCATATCAAGTCTGAAAGACCATTTTTGGGATGTCTTCTTCCTTCACCCACAACTAGTCATAACCCGACTGGATGTCGATCTTAGATAAGTAGATTGCTCCTTGGATTTGATCTAATCAATCATCAATCTTTGGAGGAGGTTAGTTGTTCTTAATTGTGACTTTGTTCAACTATCGGTTGTCGATGCATATACAAAGTGAATCATCCTTCATACAAACAAAAACAAGACTGGAGCACCCTCATGGAGAGATACTAGGATGAAACCCTTATCCAAGAAATCCATTAATTTCTCTTTCAACTCCTTAAGTTCAATCGAAGCCATACGGTAAGGAGGGATAGAATTAGCATGCGTATCTAGGATAAAGTCAATACCAAAGTCTATTTCCCTTTTAGGAGGAACACTGAGTATATCATCAGGAAACACTTCCAAAAACCCATTTACAATGGGGACAAACAAAAGAGTGGGGGTTTCAAAATCTGTGTCTCTAACCCAAACAAGATGATATACAACCCTTAAAAATCATTTTCTGAGCATTAAGACAAGAAAAAACCTAACCCTTAGGCATAGACTTTTCCCCATACAATGCTAGTACAGGTTCATTAGGAAATTAAAACTTGATGTAACACCCCATATTTAGGAAAGGGAAAATATTCACTTTATAATCAATTCGACAAAGTAAGTCAATAACGCCGAGTCGATTTGGTGATCCCCCTAGTAGAGCTCCTCACCCTTTTGGCTCGATTTCAGCATCTAGTGTTCAGGAACTTTAGGCGAGCTAAGTCGAGCTCCCCGTTCCGTTCGTTGTGTCACCAAAAATCGAATCCCCATTACCTTGTTGACTTAGCCCCCAATCCGACTTACTTTAATTTTTGGCGAGCTAAAGGCTCACTTGGTGAGTCACCGAGTGGCCTTTGGCGAGCTCCAACGTGCCTTGTTTTTTCAGTTTTTAAGTCATGGTCTTAAAAGCCTTTTCAGATTATTTTAATTTCTTACTACAACTGTTTACCCTTCACCTAGAACCCTATATAATTATTTTACCCCCAATTTTCCCCAACTTAAAAGCATTCTTCTAAGAATCCAAAAGAAAACCAAAGTTTTTCCTCTCCAAAATATTTCTCTCTCTAGTAACTTGAAGAAGAAGAAGGGATCAATCTAGGGTTTCAAGTCAAGCCTCTGTTTTCACCATTGAAGATAAGAAATTGTCTTTAAGGTATGATAGTTTTCATCCATGGAGTTCCCAAATTCTCCTAATTTCAAATTTTGAAATCCCCCATTAAGTTAGAGTTTTCTTCAATTGCCATGGGTTCTCTTCAATATTGATTTAAATGATTGAATTATGATCTCTTATGCATGAATTGATGAAATACTATGATTTTATGATGATTTCCCCATGAACCCATGTAAATCCCATATTTTCCTAATTATTATGACATGATGTGGGTCTTTGCTTATGAAAGATGAGTTTTATCAAATCAAGCATGAAGTGATGGGATGACATGAATTTATGATGAAATCAATATCTAATCCTTGTTTTCTATATGTGGTGATTGAAAGTAGGTTTTGAACTTTTAAAGGTGAATTATGAGATTATGCATGTTATTATGAAATCTATGTAAATGTTTTAAGGATGCTTGAGGGTAAAGTATCTATGATGGTGTTGTCGTTGTGTTGTTGAAAGGAGTTTCTCATGAAAACATTGAAGTATGATTCTGAAAGGGCTTCTCACCTAATTTAATCAAAGCTAAATAACTATTCTAATGAAACATAGCTTGTATTGGATACATAATTATACCTTTACATGGAAAGCATGGATTCAATTGGTTAATGAATGATACCTTTCCATAAATAGCTTGGATTAGAAAGATGACGTGCCCATCCATGGATAATAACAACAAGTTAAGAAAATAACTACTTCCCACATTAATAATGAACTAAGGTCACTTCAGGAAGTATCTGACATGTGTTCAAAGGTTTTAAAGATGTAAGCTTGCATTGATCATGTTTATAACTTATGTTTTCTAAACTTTTTATACCATGTTTTAGCTTGGTTAACTGAATGTCATGAAATGTCCCGTTTTAGCACGATTTAAATATTTTATGCATGACTATCATACTTGGTACATTGTTTTGTACTAACACATACTCTTGCCTACATTTCCCCAAATGTAAGGTTCGATATTCAAGATTCTTAGTTTCATGCCTAGAGGTTGACTTCGTTTATTTGTGAGCTTCGTGAGTCCTCATGCTTCAAGGATGGATTTTCATTGTTCCTAGTTTCCTTCTTAATTTCAGTTTTGAACATGATGTATGGGCTAGACCCAATCTCATTCTATTGTATTAGATGGCTATTGAGACAAAGGGTTTTAGACTTTCACTTTCCTTTATAAAATGTTGGACTTAAAATGTTGTCTTTACTTCTTATGTTCTATTTCCTATGTTATAATGATAAGTGGCTTGTATGGGGCCTCTCAGGGTCCTATACTCCATGTTACATGTAAGGTGTACCCCTGGGTGGTGACAAACTTGGTAATTAGAGCACAGGTTTTAGAATGGTCCTATGATGTCTCATAAGCCACATCGAGTAAAGTCTTGTTCATGAGTGTGAAGCATGCCACATTTATGAATAAGAGGCAATAAGACGTTTTGGAAAATCCACTTCTTTCATTACAGTAAAGTCGTGCGATAGAGTGCAACTCAAGGAATGTTTGTGAAAATATGAGACAAGAGGTTCCCCAAGTGTCGGTCAACCCTTTGGTCGAGCAGGTGACTAGTATTCAGTTTTAATCTGCATTTCATGCATTGGCCCAAGCTATGATGGTATAAGAAAATAGGGAAGTTGTGGCTCCCGTTAATCTAAATATGGGTACGATGACAACTAGAGTGATGGACTTTATTAGGATAAATCCTTCAGAATTTTCTGGGTCCAAAGTTGAGGATGATCCTTAAAAGATTATTGATGAGGTGTATAAGGTGTTGATGATTTTGGGAGTAACGTCGGTGGAAAAGGCAGAATTGGCTGCTTATAGACTTAAGGGTGTTGCTCAAGTTTTGTTCAACCAATAGAAAGAAGAGAGGGCGGTTGATGAGGGTCCTATTGATTGGGAAAAATTTAAGGTTAATTTTCTTGATAGGTTCTTTTCCATACAGATGAGAGAGGCAAGGGTACTAGAGTTTATTAACCTTCGCTAAGGAGATATGAGTGTGAAAGAGTATGCTTTGAAATTCATGCATTTTTCTAAATATGCTCCGACTATGATTTTTGATCCAAGGGCAAGGATGAGTAAGTTTGTGTCTGGTGCTTCCGGCTTAATGGTCAAAGAATGCCTAACTACCATGCATGTTAAGGAGATGGATGTTTCTCGGTTGATGATATATGCACAATAAATATGTAACACCCCGAATTTGAGTTAGAGGGCATAGCATGTGAAAACTCCAAGATGCCACCCCCAGGGACCTACAACGTCTCATGGGTGAGCCCACGCCCTGTAGGTGGCCCTGTAGATGGACACCAAGAAGACTGCCTAAGGCAGTAACCATGCCAGGACCCACACCCCGTCGATGAGTCCATGGCCCGTGGGTAGGGGTGTCGTAGGTGGCCAACAAAGTCTCTGTCACCAAATTGCGTTTGAGCAGGACGGACCGTAGGTCCATACACGGCCCGTCAATGTGGTCTTATGGTTCGTGACTGGACAGTTAGTTTAGGGACACAAGGGTCCTTTTCGATTTTAATTAGAATTAAGTGGTGTCATTTTGCCTAAACTTAGACCACCTATATAAGTATTTCAGACCCCTAAATTCACTCAATTATGTGATTCTCTCAATTCCCAAAAGTAAAACCCAAACTCTCTCTCAAAAAATCCTTTCTCTAGAAGGTGGAAGAAGAAGGAAGAGATTGAAGCAAGGTCAAGTTCAAGTTTCCAATCTTCAAGATTTTGGTAGGATTTGTGACTAAAGTATGGTGGATTTTAATCCATGGGATCCTTTCTCCCATAGAGTCCCTTAGATTCCCCAATTGTGAAGTCTAAATCTCCAATTCTTGTTAGGGTTTCTTCCAATGTTATGGGTTATGATGAATGTTGATCCAAATAGTTGGAATATGATTGTTTATTATTATAATGATAGAATTACATATTTTTAGGATGAAATAATATGTACCCATGCATATACTATGATTCTATGGTAGAATTAATATGTTTTGGGTTGATGCCATGAAGGGAAACTTTGTGGATTAGTTATGTCCTTATAGGATAGATGATTTGTTATTAGAATTTCTTGAGAATGAAGCATAAATTATGATAATGAGATGTAGTGCTTGGAGCGTAAAGCCTAGACTATGAATTGTTGATTGTTGATGTTACGCTGTGGAAGAGATACTTCCCACAATGAATTGTTAAGCATGATTGAATGAATGTGAAAGGTTTACTCACAAACTTGATTCTAGGTTGAAAGGATTTCTCACCTTAAAGGAATCTAGAATAAAATGTTAAATGAATGATGGGGCTAGAGGCGACTACCCTTGACCTCCATATGTTAAGGATATGACGTGATTTCCCATATTCTTTAGAATTGAACAAGAGGTGATTCCCCAAGTTGTCACTGTGATGAATGGACATGGAGGTGAGTACCCATGATCCTTATGAAATGATGTGGAGGCGAGTACCTATGTCATATGATGTTGGTTGTGGAGGCGAGTACCCATGATCTTAAAGTAAGTAAGGCAAGAGGCGAATACCCATTAGCCTTTGTAAGCTAGGCAACGAGGAGAATCCCCATGCCTTTGAAAGTATGAACACAATGTGATTATGTTACGAAGATGATTAGCTTGGAGTGTTGTTAGATATGCCTTCCATGATGTAAGCTTGACTAGAGGCGGATGACCTAAGTCTAGGCTAAGTTTAGTGAGGTTACATAAGGAAGCATTCCTCTTTCATTATGATGCTATTATGTCTTCCTTATGGTTATGCCTTATGTCTTATGTTGACTATTGCTTATGTTTATGTTGTTTATGCAAGCTATCATATTTAGTACATTCTTGTACTAATGGATACTCTTCCCTACATTTCTTATCAAAATGTAGGGTCCGATGATCTTGATTCACACACTTGTGGCTAGGTTCTTAGTTGATCAAGGAATTGATGATTTGGTGAGTCCTCATAGGAATTAGAGGATTGGATCACCCATTTTCTCTTTTATGTCTTTGTTTCAAGTTGAACTATTTTATGGGTTGCGTTCCAAGATCATTTATTGTTTATGTTAGATGGTTTGAGACAATGATGTTAGACTTCTGCTCATTTTATGAAAGAATTTGATTGTTGAAAAATGTTTTAAAATTTCCGCACCTTTTAATTACTTTATGTTATGATATGCTAAGTGTCTTGTATGAGTCCTCTCGGGGTCTTATGCGCCTTGTTACATCTAGGGGGTACCCCTGGGTCGTGACAAAACAGAAGACGAAAAGCTTAAAGAGAAAACCAGGGATTCAAAAAGGGTAAAAAGGGATGATGGTGAGTATTCACATTCAAGGTCTGACAGAGGAAATCATTCTCAAGGTAAGGGTGGTAGTGATAAAATGTGGAAGAAGATATTAGGGTAAATGTCTAGCTTGTTGTAATGCTTGCTTGGTGTGTAGAAAGAGTGGTCACTAGAAAAGAGATTGTCCAATCCTTAGTTGTAAGGGAAGGGATGGTAGGCAAGATCAAACTCAAGAAGATCATGAGGGTTCCCCATATGCGGTAATTTGAAAGTTAAGGTCTTTTATCTTGTGGCTATGTATTGCCTATTTGGTGGGTGAAAGTTTGAAGGCAATGTGATGTATTAGTATCCCTATCTATTTTCCTTTTATCTTCAAGTCTACATTGAGGTATTAGCCCTCATGGTTCACTCTTTAGGATTCTTGTGTCTTAGTCATTCTTATGTTTCCTCATGCATGCATGCTCATGGAAATTTTGATTTTTCAAAAATATGATTTAACTTACTTGATTGCTTTATGATTATGTACATTTAATTATGAGTTGCATATAGACCTTATGAAAATAAGTTTTGAATATCCTTTAGCTTGGAGATGAAGTTGCCTCCTTTTATATGTGCGTTTATATGATTGCATTCATGATAGCCTGCTAGTCTTGAGTCTTGTCCTTTAAGAGGTGTCTAGAATTCCATTCGAGGATGAATAATCCCAATGGGGAGATAATGTAACACCCTGTATTTAGAGAAGGGAAAATATTCACTTCACAATCGATTCGGTGAAGTAAGTCGATAACGCCGAGTCGACTCGGAGATCCACCGAGTAGAGCTCCACGCCTTTTTGGCTCGATTTGAGCATCCACTATTTTGGAACTTTAGGTGAGCTAAGTCGAGCTCATTGTTCTGTTTGGCGTGTCGCCAAAGTCGACTCCCCATTGCCTAGTTGACTTAGCCCCCAAGCCTACTTATTGTACTTTTCGGTGAGCTAAGGACTCACTTGGTGAGTCGCCGAGTAGACTTTGGCGAGATCCAGCGTGCCTTGTTTTCAATTTTTAAGTCAGGGTCTTAAAAGTCTTTTCAGATTATTTTAATTCGATACTACATCATTTACCCTTCACATAGAAACATATATAAGTATTTTACCTCCAATTTTCCCCAACTTAAAATCATTCTTCTAAGAATCCAAAAGAAAACAAAAGTTCTTCCTGTCCAAAATATTTCTCTCTCTAGAAACTTGAAGAAGAAGAAGAAGAAGGGTTCAATCTAGGGTTTCAAGGCAAGCCTCCATTTTCACCATTGAAGATAAGCATTTGGATTTGAGGTATGATAGTTTCCATCCATGGATCCCTTCCATCCATGGAGTTCTCAAATTCTCCTATTTTCAAAGTTAGAAATCCCCAATAATGTTAGTGTTTTCTTAAAATGACATGGGTTCTCTTCATTATTGATTTAAATGATTGAATTATGATCTCTTATGCATGAATTGATGAAATACTCTGATTTTATGATAATTTCCCCATGAACCCATGTAAATCTCATATTTTCCAAATTATGATGACATGATTTGGGTCTTTGCTTATGAAAGAGGAGTTTTATAAAATCAAACATGAAGTGATGGAATCACATGAATTTATGATGAAATCCATATCTAATCCTTGTTTTCTAGATGTGGTGATTGAAAATATGATTTGAACCTTCAAAGTTGAATTATGAGATTATGCATATTCTTATGAAATCTATGTACATGTTTTAAGGATGCTTGAGAGTAAAGTATCAATGATGATGTTGTTGTTGTGTTGTTGAAAGGAGTTTCTCATGAACACATGGAAGTATGATTGTGAAAGGTCTTCTCACCTAATTGAATCAAAGATAAACAACTATCTTAATGAAACATAGCGATGATTAGATACTTAATTGTACCTTTCCATGGATAGTTTGGATTGGATACTTAATTATACCTTTCCATGGATAGCTTGAATTGGATACTTAGTTGTACCTTTCCATGGATAGTTTGGATTGGATACTAAATTATACCTTTCCATGGATAGCTTGAATTGGATACGTAATTATACCTTTCCAGGGATAGCTTCGATTGAATACTTAATTGAACCTTTCCATGTCTAGCTTGGATTGGATACTTAATTGTACCTTTCCATGGATAGCTTGAATTGGATACTTAATTTTACCTTTCCATGGATAGCTTGGATTGGATTGGTTATTGAATGATAACTTTCCATGGATAGCTTGGATTGACAAGATTATGTGCCCATTCATAGATAATAAGAACATGTTAACAAAATAACTACTTCCCACATTAATAATTAACTAAAGTCACTTCAGAAAGTATCTCAAATGTGTTCAAAGGTTTTAAAGATGTTATCTTACACTGACTATGCTTTATAACTTATGCTTTCTAAACTTCTTATATCATGTTTTAGCTTGGTAAATTGCATGTCATGAAATGTCTGGTTTTAGCACGATTTAAATGTTTTATGCATGGCTATCATACTTGGTACATTATTTTGTACTAACGCATAATCTTGCCTACATTTCCCCAAATGTAGGATCCGATATTCAGGGTTCTTAGTTTCATGGCTAGAGGTTGACTTGGTTGATTTTTGAGCTTGGTGAGTCCTCATGCTTCGAGGACGGATTTTCATAGTTCCTAGTTTGCTTCTTATTTTATGTTTTGAAAATGTTGTGTGAGCTAGGCCTAATCTCATTCTATTGTATTAGATGTCTATTGAGACAAAGTGTTTTAGACTTTCGCTTTCCTTTATAAAATGTTGGACTTAACATGTTGTCTTTAATTCTTATGTTCTATTTCATATGTTATGAATGCTAAGTGGCTTGTATGGAGCCTCTCGCGGCCCTACAAACCATGTTACATCTAGGGTGTACCCCTGGGTCGTGACACTTGACCATTCAGAATCTACGATCAATAGAAGCTTAACAAGAATTGAGCCAATCTCTACAAGGAATAACGTAAAGATCCAACCTATCAAGCTATACTAGATTGACATGAGTTACTCTATGGTATAAGGAAACGGAACAATATCTATAGACTCTCTTAGCCGCAATAGATTCACCAATAAAAGTGGAGAAAGAAGAGGGATCTAACAATACATCTAGAAGAATATCAATCCTCATAGACACATATGGCATTATAAAAGACAGGGCAACACCGGGATCAAGCAAATCATAAACATCAAGATGGAAGACTTTCAAATACCGGTAACAACATTGAGACAACCCTCTCAATCATGAAAAGTTTGAAGTGTATAGAACCAGTTTTGCTTTGGAGCAGTGGAACTTGAACCACTAGGCGGAGCTTGCCTACCATACTTTCCCTTGTCATTTCTAGATGGCTAATCTCTCAAGCGGTGACCACTTTTACCACAACCAAATCAATTATCCATACCCATCAATCATTTTGCCAGATGGATTTTGCAACACTTTTGGCTTGTGGGGGAATGAAGATCCAGTCCCACAACCATTTACTCCTTAAGGCTTAGGGTTAGACACCCTTCTTTGTTGAACTTTGTACATAGAGCATTTGAGGAACCTTGATCGGAAAACATTTTTCAGAATTTAGAACGACCATGTTAATCGGACCTTAGACCTTTCTGTAAGCTTCTCCTTTTTAATTTGTTGAACATGAACAATTAAACAAGGAATGTCCATTTAATTGATGAGCATGGCGGTACAACATTCTTTAACCACCTTCTTGGACACTATTGAAAATAACTTGCTCATCTTTGCCTTAGGATCAACAACCATTGTAGGAGCATATCTATAAAATTGTGTGAACTTCAAGGCATACTCCTTCACAATCATATTTCCTTGATGAAGATTGATGAATTCAAGAACTTTTGCCTCCCTCATCTCAAGGGGAAAGAAACTATCAAGGGAAGCAACCTTAAACTTTTCTCAATCAAGACCACCCACATTAACCACCCTCTCTTCCTTCCATTGGTTGAACAAAATTTGAGAAAAACCCTTAAGTTGATAAGCGGCCAATTCCGCCTTTTCAAGAGGAATCACTCTCATGATCATCAACACCTTGTATACCTCATCAATGAACTCCTGGGGATTCATTCTAGAAAAGTCCCTCACTGTAGTTGTCGTCGTACCCACATTTGGGTTCATAGGGATCACACTCTTCCTATTATCTTGAGCTGACATAGATTGAGCCAACACTTGAAAAGCAGCTTGAAACTCCGCATTAGTCACTTCTTCAACCAAAGGGTAGGTTGGAACTTGAGGAGCTTCTCGTTCCATATGCTCATTCACATTCCACCTAACGTAAGCTCTCCAAGGGGCCATATCTTGAAAAGGATTGGATAAGGATTAGGAGAGAGACATATAGAGTTACAATCTATCGCAATAATTTAGAATGATGGATAAAGTGGAATTTCTTAAACATCTTATAGCCTCCTATTCATAAATGTGGTGCGTTTTACACCTATGAACAAGACTCTACTCGATGTGGCTTAGGACACATCCTAGGACTTTTCTAATCCTTATGTTATGAGTACCAATTTTATCATGACCCAATGTAGACCCTCAGTGTAACATTCAATATAAGGCCACGAGAGGCCTTACACAAACCACATAGGATACATAATACGAGATAATAGATATAAAGAATTGAAAGAAAGAATTTCATATATCAAAACTCTGAAAAAAGCAGAATTATAGTGTAAAGCTCAAAGCCATCTAATACTTCATAAGGGAAGTGATTGGGACATAATACATCCATCATATACAATGTTTGAAAAAAATGACATAAAATGATATCTCGGTCTTCGAAACTTGAGGACTCACCAATCTTCACAGTCTATGAAACTAACTAGTCATGACGCTGTGGAGTAGGAATGGCAGACCCTACATTCATTAGATAATGTAGGTAAAGTATGTGTTAGTACATGGAATGTACTTTGTATGGGGCAATATGAAAAAAACATAAACATGATGGTATAAATGATTAAAAGGATGTAGACATGATCAATAATTAGATATTTTAAGCATAAAGAAGTAAAATTGAGAAACCATAGAATATAGTCAATGAACTTGAAGTGAAGGACATAAGAAAAGCTTTGAAGAGAACATAATAATTTTGTAGGATTTAAGCTTTAACCAACAATAAGACCATGAGAGTTATATAATGGAATCTGGTATATCCCTCATACCAAAAGAAGGGGAAACTACTTTACAAGGTAGAATCCGTAAATATCATGTTTTGCTAAAGTGGATCCACTAGCTAGGTCATTTAAGACAAACTTCAAGGGGCATGTAGTTTAGGACTACAAGTTTCACTAGAGACTACCCTACTTGAGCCTCCACCTCGAAGCCCTCTCTATGCTAAGTCTAAATCCCAACAGAATAGATAAACGTTAAATATGAATTTACATAGGAAAGGAAATAATCAATACTAATCCACATCTTTCAAAAGTCAAAATCATAAAATAGCTCGTTAAACATAATTCGACATAGATGAGAAAACATTTCATCAATGTGAATCCATATATGTGACAAACACCTTTCACAATCATGATCAAAATAACATTTGAAAAAATCCTTCACAATAGAATGAACACTTCCCTTTCAAAGCATCCTTAAATTATTCATAATAACTTCATAAAAACATGCATATCTTCATAAGTCCATAAATCATAGGTTCATGAGTTCATCAATTCTTTATCATGGGTTCTTAACCAAAATCATAAATCATCCATGGGTCTACACAATTTTCACTTAAAATCATGAAATCAACTCAATTCATGCATTAGAAGATAAAGATTTATTAATAAGCTCATAATTCAAGAGAACCCATAAATATTGAATTGAAACCCTAACTTAAAAATTTAAATTGAATTAGAGAAGAATTGGAAAACTTGGGGACCCCATGGAGGAAAGGACTCCATGGGTGAATACCCACATACCTTGATCGTTTAAGCCCGTGAAAATGGAGAATTTGGAGAATTCAATGAAACCCTACTTCTTCTTCTTCTTCCTTAGACTTGACAGAATTTGGAGAGTGAATTTGTGAATTTAGGAAATGGGGTTGAAAAATGTGTAGTTTTAGGTCTCAAAACCTTCTATATGGCTTAGGGTAGAAGGCAAAACGGCGTGGTTATGATTTAAAATAATTAGGGAAAAGACCCAAAAGCTCTTGGAAATAACTATAGACCTACTTCTATGGTTTGGACCTACAATATGTAGTTTCTTCTACGGACCATCCTAGTCGACGGTAGAAATGATAGACAATTTTATTTGGCCAACTTATGATGGACGCAATATTTGGTTCGTAGGTCCGTCTTTGGATCGTAGATACCAACTGTAACCCAACCTAAGGCTTTAAAATTTCACGAAGTCTAGGTCTCACCTACGAGACCTACCTACGACTTGTTCAATAAATGACAAACAAACCTAGTGAATTGTAAAAATGGTACTGGATTTAGTTTTAGAAAATTGTTTTCCCTCTTCCTATGATTGCCTTTTATGGGCCATAGAAGCTTTTACGGTCCATATATGAGACTCGTAAACACAGACGTCACCCCAAAAAATACGATTTCCTTCTTTTCCAAATCCAAGGTGTTATATTTTTCACCCCTATCTCTCTCTCGCTCTCTCTCTATCTTTTTTCTCTCTCACTCTTTCTCTCTAAAAAATACAAAAAATAGGTCACATTCCTAATTTCCTAATTGAATTTTTTGCACTATATCACTCCTTATGGGTTTCAACCGTGACTCGTATTGGGTTTTTACGTCTAACAACCACTTATTCCCTTACATATTTTGTGGATAACTTGAACATTATCAGGCACATAGTTAGGAACTAGAGGCATATTTTGTGGATAACTTGAGCATTATCAGGCACACAGTTAGGAACTAGAGGTTGCTGCTAGAGACTATCCTATTTGAGCCTCCAACTCCAAGTTATCTCGGTGCTAAGTAAAATTCCAACAATAATAGTCATATTCTTATTGTTATTCTTGAAAAGGCACAATTAAATTACCAATCCAATCTTAAGTCATTCTACAGTAGCTCCTTTAAATTATGATTCATACATCTGTGTGAAAACCTTTCACAACCATGTTTTATAATATGTGAGAAAACCTTTCACAATTTCAGTGAAGCTTATCACAAAAGCAACCTTAGTTCATAAAAACCTCTTTTCATAAATCTTGCATAGCTTTCATAAATCAATATTCTTAAGTTTATACCTTTCTTTAAAAAATTCATACTTAAATCATCAATAGTGCATGAGTTCATACGAAATAAATTAGAAAACATATAACTTAATCATATCATGTATATTAAGATTGAAATCAAACAATTGAATCATAATTAAATAGAATCCCTGAAGATTTGCCTAAAACACTAAATAATTAAGTGAAATTAAATTGGAGAATTGAGATCTTTTGTGACCGAATGGATGAATGGAATTCATTGGTTAATTCCCACGGACCTTAATACACAAAGCCTAAAAATATATCGAAAAAGAGGAGACTTGAAACTTTAAACCCTAGGTGTTCTTCCTTGATCTTGTGAGAATTTAGAGAAGATGAATGTAGATGGGATTTGGATTTTTGAAAGAATGAGAGAGTTGGGTTAGTTTAAGGAATAGAGAGGGAGTTCTAGGACATAAATTTAGGGTAACAAATACATAGTATAGGTACTAAGTACATAGGAAAATACCTAAATATCCTTAAGAAATAACTGCCAGAAGTGATCTAAAGTTGGGACCTAGCTTTGATGGACCGAACTGGTCAACTGTAGAATTAACTTTAGAAATCCAAAATTTATCTAACTTTCCATCAAACCCTTCTATAGTCCATCATTCAGGCTACGACTCTGGGACCCCTTCCGTAGAACTAAGTTCAAGTACAAAAATCTACCCATATAAAGCATGTAGAGTCAACTACTACCCGTCAAACCCTTCCTTAAGCCTAAGATTAATGATCAAATCTCTAAATCAATCCTACATGTGACATCTATGGTTCATTAAAATTGCTACGGTACATCCTGTCAAGTCGTAGTAAACTCACAAGGACTTGAAAAATCCTAAAACTCAACCATGACCCTATGACTTCCTATCTACGGTCAGTAAAACTTTATATGGTCTGTAGATAGGACTCTTAGTCATGCACCAATGCCAAAATTTTCTTTCCTTGTTGATTTTCAAATTTCCAAGGTGATACAGTAGAGAGGAGGATGGACTGTAGTTAGGCCGCGTGGGAATGATCTTTAGAAAGTTTGAATTTTTAGTGAATTTGTTTAAACGGAAGGTGTTCATGAACCATGGAAAATTTTACGGGTCGTGGTCCTTTGTTCATGGTTTAAAGGCTAGAAACTTAGAGCTTTAGTAACTTATTTGATAGACGGCCGGTGCATTCCATAGAAGGGAGTACGGACCATACATGGGGTCACATAGGTGATTCTTTAGTTTTTTCTCAAGATTATTTGGGACTTTTCCTACCATTTTAATTCCTAAACTAAATTGTTTCTAGACTATTTCTAAGACCTATAAGTGTTTTACCCTCAAAACCCTGCCCATTCACTCCCAAACTCTCAAGAACTCTCAAATCTTCTTCTCCAAGTTCTCTAAGGTTATTCTGGGGTTCTTTAAACTTCAAATCTCCATTTTAAATTTCAACCTAAGGTTTTATCAAGGTATGTGAGAAATTCATAAATGGATTTCTCTTTGCCCATAGAATCCCAAGGAAACCTCAAAATCTCTCTTATGATTCTTACCCAAATTATAGTCATGATTTATGTTCGGGTTCAATTGATTTAAAGCTTAATCATAATAATTGATCTTACTATGCATGATTTGGTCATATTTGAATGTTTTAAATGTTTTTCTTATGAACTCATGATATACAAGTGATTTTGATATGAAATCAAGCTTTGAAGATATGCATGGATTATGAATTGAAGGAATTATGAATCAAGCATACTTTCAGATAAAGTACCAAGCATGTTTGGTGAAATTGAATGCTTCTGTTTGAAGCAATTCTTATTATGAAATATGGTCATGATTTAGATGCTTTAGATAAGTGTCTCTTATGAGTATGTTATGAAATCATGATGTAAATAAGCCATTCTTATGATTATTATGTTTATGAATGATTTGGTATTAATAGATTCTTACTATTTCAAAGAATATGAACAAGATTTGCTTATGCATGATGATCCGTTGAAACACTAAGAACCAAGTGGTCTTTGGGGTGGAGGTTCGCCCGTTAGTAAAGTCGGAATTCCTTAGTAGCAATCCCCTTGTTTCATAAGTATGTTCCCCATAGGACTTGTCTTTGATATATACTAGCTAATGGATCCATGTAAGCGCATGATTGTGGTCCTTACCTTAGCAAATAGGACACTCTCTTTTTGATGTGGGAGCAGTATACTGAACTCTATGTTATAGCTCATATGGTTTATGCCAGTAAATAGTATCTCCCACAAAAGATTTATGATTTACTTATGATATGATTATGGCTCTTTTCAGAATATTGCATTGACCTTGTACTATGTTTTACAAACTTAGTTTATCTGATTATGTCATATATTATTTGGTCATGTATTATCATGTTTTCAGACTTATCACATTATTATCCTTATAGTCATGCATCTTTTCTAATACGCAGTACTTTCGAAGTACTGGCCACATACATCTCTTATGCCTATATTGTTTAATAATATAGGATCAGACACTTATCATCCAGCTTGCTATTAGTGCATATTCTATTAAGCTTAGCTCGGGATTGGTGAGTCCTCACTCTCTAGGGACATGCCACTTATGCATTTGTATTTTTTCATACTTTTTTTTAGTTTACAGATTGTTCATGAGTTAGGGTTTTTCCTACCCACAGTTATGTAGTAGGGGTTTGTTGTCAAACATACGATGTTCCACATTTGTGGTCTTTGCACTCTAATTTGATATCATATTGAGTTGAGCTTCTGAGATTTATATTTCTCTTTCATTATTCTTTCAATTATATTCTTATCTTAGTTTCATGATATGTCAAATGGTTATCTTTGAGTCTCTAGAGATTCTATTCACCATGTCACATCTAGGGGGTAGTCTTCGTCCATAACAAAAACCCTATCAAATTAAACATCAAATATTCCTAGAGTAGATAGACTACTCCAAGCTCGTATCATTAAATGTGAAAGTACTCCAATTATTCCATCCCTAGCTCAAATCCATAGAGTTAATTTCATCAAGTCCTCACTATTGAGTCTTACACAACTCCATTAAGATTTCTCAAGTGTCACAACCCAAGGGTACCCCTTAGAAGTAA
This sequence comes from Solanum okadae, assembly GCA_036553675.1. NCBI lineage: Eukaryota > Viridiplantae > Streptophyta > Magnoliopsida > Solanales > Solanaceae > Solanum > Solanum okadae. The sequence continues at coordinate 32,026,799 of CM071682.1, forward strand.
CATGGCGTATAGGACCTCGACAGACCTCATATAAGCCACTTAGCATTCATAACATAAGAAATAGAACAAAAGAAGTAAAGACAACATTTCCAAGTCCAATAGTTTTATAAAAGTAAAGCGGATGTCTGAAGCACATGTCTCATTAGCCATCTAGTATAATAGAATGAAATTGCGCCCAGCCCATACAACATTTCCAAAAATGAAATAAAAGAATGAAAACTAAAACAATGAAAAATCCATCCTCGAAGTATGAGGACTCACCAAAGCTCAGGAACCTCGCAATCAACCACTAGCCACGAAACTGAGAAACCTTACTATCCAACCCTACATTTGAGAAAATGTAGGGAAGATTATGCGTTAGTACAAAACTGTCACGACCCAGGGGTACCCCCTAGACGTAACATAGTGCACTTGACCCCGAAGGGGTCTCATACAAGCCCTTAGCATATAATAACATAAGATAATAGAAAATTATGGAGAAATTTAAAACTTTTTACAATCGAAGTTATTTTCATAAAATCAAGCAGAAGCTTTTCTATACTCTGTCTCAAACCATCTAATATACTTTAAATTAAACTCTTGGGACACAGCCCTTACAATAGTCTCAAAAACATGAAATAAAGACATAAAGGAAATAATGGATTTTTCCTCAAAGATATGAAGACCCACCAAATCTTTAACTCTTCTTGCTCCCTAAAAAACTAGCCTCCAAAGGAACTCAATATCTGAAACCCTACGTTTGATTAGAATGTAGGCAAAGTATGTGTTAGTACAAAATGTACCAAGTATGATAGCTAGCACAACATCATAAGAGCTTCTCAAAATGGTTAGTCAACATAAGACATAAACATAAGAGATAATAACATAGTCATAGCATAATCTCCAACATAAGCATCAAATAATCATAAGTCAACATAAGACATAGTTAATGAGCATAATAGATAATTTATAATCATAATAAGCATAATTGACCCTTAGTCATCTATACCATAATAGAACCATTCTCAAGTAACCTCAAAAGCATACAAGTGCAAAGCATGAATAGCATCCCATAATACCACCCAAGCCAAGTATCTCTCTTTGGTCATCTTAATCATTGCCTTATACATGGTTAAGTCTCTAAGCTTCTATACCATAAGGGCACCATACTTCTATGTAACCTCAAAGAACACTTGTGCAATGCATGAAAGGCATCCCATACTACCCTTCATACTAAGCATAACCTTGAAGTTATCCTAGTCATATTAGCCCTCCTTTGGCCTTACTATTGGCTTACTTCATGTAGACAAGGGAACTATCACCTTTAGTCAATCATATCTTGGAAGGAAATTATGGCAACAACCCAAGCTAAACTACACTACATAAGAGAACCTTTTACACCTAGCCTAAAGTCATACTTGTGCCATGTATGGATAGCATCCCATACTACTATCCACACTAAGTAATCCTTTAGACTATCATGAATTCTCACTAGTTGTGGACTAGTCCCTCTTGACTATTTGCCTCTATTCATTTAAGGTACTTCTCTATTTAGTACTAGGCAAGTCACCACCCATGAATGAACTCTATTTCTCAATTCAAGGCTACCATGGAATAACCCCCTAATAGGCTAGACCATGCTATCATTTCACTAACATAACTAGGTTATGCTAAGCTAAATACCTTGGAAGGCACACTAACATGCAAGTCCAAGCTACTTTAGGAAAGGTACAAGTGTCCTATCCTAGCTACCATGAAATAGTCCTAGACCAACTAAGTCATGCTACCCTTACAAGTATACTATGATATAAATGCAAGCTGTCCTTGGGAGAGTATGATTCTCAATCCCAACCTATCCTTAGGAGAGTATGAGTCCTCAATCCCAAGCTACCATGACTAACCCTAACTCAAGCTACTCTTGAAATGCAACTTACAATGAAAAGTGAAGCTACCCTTAGGAGAGTATGGATCCTCAATCCAAAGTTATTCTTAGGAGAGTATAAGTCTTCCATTCTAAGCTATCCTTGAAATGCATCTTACAATTCATAGTCAAGCTACCATCACAAGCACTCCAAGATTCTAAGTGAGCTATCCCTAGGAGAGTATGATTCTCAATCCAAAGCTACCCTTAGGAGAGTATAAATCCTCAATCCTAAAGCTACCATGAAATGGTCTTGGCCAAACCAACTCATTCTACCATGAAGGCATCCTAACAATGCTAGTTCAAGCTACCCATAAAAGAGTATAAATCCTCAATCCTAGGCTACCATGACTCCTCCTAACTCATGCTACCATGAAATGCATTTTTACAATTGCCAAATCAAGTTATCCCTTAGGATATTATAGATCATTCATCCTAAGTTACCAATCTTGGTCTTATCCTACTAAGCCAAGCTATACATGAAGGGAACAAATGTCACAACTTCAAGCTATTCTAGACAAACATGCTTTGATTTATTTTAGGTTATTAAGCCAACCTAGAATCATTCTATGTGAGAGAACCTTGGATCTCCTAGTATCTTTATGCCTAAGTGTGTAAGAGAGAAGCAATACACAACAAAATCACATAATACTGGCTTCACCCCCAAAGTCCTAACATTGATGATTACAAGCCCTACATCAATCTTTCTTTCTTAATATAATCATCATACTTAGATTTCAAGGTAATTCAATCACAGTATTCATTTGGAGGTGATTCTAGTCATGATTGATTCATAACGGTTCAATTCTAACTTTTCAAGTCATGATCCATCAATTGGACTATAATCTAATTCAATTCACTTCTATGTGTTCCTAACCTTGAACAATTACTACACATGACATTGATTTAAGAAGATCAACTATGAACCTTCAATTTCCTCTAATGGCATAAACTCACAAATATCACATTCATCAATTTAGACTAGGGTTTACCATAGAAATAACATGAATTCATCATAATATCATAATTAGATGCTAATACAATCATAATTAGGTATTATCCACTAGATTGGGATCATACTTAAGCACTACCCACAAAGTAGAAGGAAACCCTAGCTAGAATTGGGTTTATGACTTCTCAATTGGGGGAAAACCTAGGGGGCTCTATGGGTGGAAAAACCCATAGATGATTAAGCTAACATACCTCTTTTCAAATCCCTAATCAAGCTTGAATCAATGGAGAAAATCGACCTAGGTTGGTGCCCTTTTCTCTTCTCTTCTTCTTCACTTCTAGAGGGAGCATTTTTGGAGAGAATTTGGGGTCTTAGATGAATGAGTTAAATGAATTAGTTTAGGAGTCTATTAGGTATTTATAGGTGGTTAAATAACTAACTAAATGACCACCATTAACCCCTAATTAATTGCTAACTTAACCTCTAAGTCCCCTCACTAAAACTAAAACTCAAAATTTCGAATGACCTACAACTCCACAACCTACGGATCGTGGGTGGAGTCACGGAGTGTACTGCACCTCCATGGGTGCTGGTTCTGGGGTTAAAATTGCAGGACATGACAGGACTTGACCCACGACCCCAACCTACGAGGTGTGGGTCTATCTATGGCCAGTAGATGGCATCCGTAGGTGACGCCAAATTACAGCTTTTGGGCTGTTTTAAGGGTCCTCCTCAAGGATCCTTTGGGTGGTCCTTGGGGCGTCGTACCTTGATGCCTTAACCCTTAAACCCCTATTCTCAGTAAGGGAATCGTTTTTACAACTTTTAATCCTCATACCACACACCAAAACTCTTACGATAGGCTCTAGAACTCACTAGTTCAACTTACTAGTGTCCGAGGTGTTACAATATCTCCCCCTTGGGATCATTCGTCCTGTAATGATGATTCTAAATAATTCTTAAAGTCACAACTCTAAGCGAACATCCCATCATACATGCACTACATCTAAATGCACATAACCAAGGAAGAAAACTTCAATTACAAGCTAAACACATTCAATGCAACACAAGTGAGTAGGAACTACTTTTACCAACCCAAAATGCATGATATTCTATATATATTCATTTTCAAGGGGAACTAACATCTCCTAGCTAAAACATGCTCAACACACACACATGGAGCCTAAATGCAATTTACTCTCAAAAGCATTTATTTAAGGAGGAATCTTTCAACTCCATAAACTAGGGCATGCTCATATAGTCATCTCATGAAGTCTATATGCAACTTTACTCAAATGAGCTACAACATGATGAATAATAATGCATATAAGTCATTTCTATTAAGACCTAAGCATTTTCATGAACATGCATTACATAAGAAAGTCATGGAAACATACTATTCACAGATGACTTCATAAAAAACAAATCAAGAGGAACCTATCATCTCAAGCTAGAATAGGAGTAGAAGGAAAATAATTAGGACATTGGGACATCTCATTGGCCCTTGGCCTTCCAAGTAGCACTCTTAACCAAATTCCTTACTAAAGAACACTCCTTACCACTTTATGGAGCAACTTCCTTGTTCTTCTATTTCTTAACTAGTCGGTCTAAGACCTCTACCGGTACTTCTAAATTAGAGAGGTTCTCACTAAGCAACTATAGCTCACAAGCAACCTTACTAACACCACTCAAGATCTCACATGAGCCTAACAAACCAGGACTAAACTTCTCATACTCACTACACTACTCTAGGTGAGAATTTCAAGCAAACCTAACTCATGAACATCAAGGACACTCAACGACCTTTCTATTTAAGCACATTATCTCCCCCTTGGGAGCAAGCCTATACAAACTCTTCAAAGCATCACTTCTTTCAATTCTAAGGCCGGAGCAAGTCATCACTTGAGATTTTACATCTATCACACAAGATGATTCTAAACCATGGTAAATTACACTTCTACCCTTCTTAGAGAAGTCTATTTACTCAACCCATCTAGGCATTACTTAAACACCCTATTCAACCAATCTATCAACATACCTCAAAACTCATCATGACTAAGTCAGGTTCTACCAACAACTAAACATAACCTCACAATCACGTTGCTAGGTAGGCACACTATCTCCCCCTTGGGAGTAAGCCTACACAAATTCTTCTAAACATCTTTCATAACATAAAGGCAACAATGAAGCATCATTCATACTAAAAACAACATCACAATCTATCATCTCAAATCTCTCAAGTCACATAGCCATAATTGGCATCACAACCAACCTTTCTCCCTCGCTCCTTATAGCATAGGCCCTTCGAGTAGTCATATCCTAAATACCATTGGATAAAGTATATGAGAGAGACCTTATAGAGTTAAACTCTATGTCACGACTTGGAGAATGAAGAAGTGAAGTTTCCTAAGCATCCAATAGCCTCATATTCATAAATGTGGCGCGCTTCACATTTATGAACAAGACTCTACTAGACGTGGTTTGAGACAATCCAAGAACCATTCTAAACCTTGTGCTCTGATTACCAAGTTTGTCACGACCCAGGGGTACCACCTAGATGTAACATGGCGTACTTGTCCCCAAAGGGGTCTCATACAAGCCCTTAACATATCATAACATAAGATAATAGAAAGTACAGTAAAATTTAAAACCTTTTACACTCGAAGTAATTTTCATAACATCAAGCGGAAGCCTTTCTATACTTTATCTCAAACCATCTAATATAATTTAGATTAAACTCTTGGGACACAACCCATACAATATTCTCAAAAACATGAAATAAAGACAAAGGAAATAATGGGTTTGTCCTCGAAGATATGAGGACCCACCAAATCTTAAACTCTTCTTGCTCCTTAAAAACCTAGCCTCCAAAGGAACTCAATCTCCGAAACCCTACATATGATTAAAATGTAGGCAAAGTATACGTTAGTACAAAATATACCAAGTATGATAGCTAGCACAACATCACAAGAGCATCTCAAAATGGTTAGTCAACATAAGACATAAACATAAGAGATAATAACATAGTCATAGCATAATCTCCAACATAAGCATCATATAATCATAAGTCAACATAAGACATAGTTAATAAGCATAGGAGATAATTCATAATAAGTATAATTGACCCTTAGTCATCTATACCATAATAGAACCATTCACAAGTAACCTCAAAAGCATACAAGTGCAAAGCATGAATAGCATCACATAATACCACCCACGCCAAGTATCCCTTTTTAGTCATCTTAATCATAGCGTATATACATGATCAAGTCTCTAAACTTCTATACCATAAGGGCACCATACTTCTAGGTAACCTTAAAGCACATTTGTGCATTGCATGAAAGGCATCCCATACTACCTTTCACACTAAGTATAACCTTGAAGTCATCCTAGACATATTCACCCTCCTTTGGCCTTACTATTGGCTTACTTCATGTAGACAAGGGAACTATCACCTTTAGTCAATCATATTTTGGAAGGCAACTATGGAAAGAACCCAAACTAAACTACACTACATAAGAGAGCCCTTCACAACTAGCATCAAGTCATACTAATGCCATGTATGGATAGCAACCCATACTACTATCCACACTAAGTACTCCTTTAGACTATCATGAATGCTCACTAGTTGGGGACTAGTACCTCTTGACTATTTGCCTCTATTCATTTAAGGTACTTCTCTATTTAGTACTAGGTAAATCACCACCCGTGAATGAACTCTATTTCTCAATTCAAGGAAACCATGGAATAACCCCCGAATAGGCTAGACCATGCTATTTGTAACACCCCGGATATTCTATGACTTAAGTTAGAGCCTCACCTTATGAATAAAGACTTAAAAATAGTTAAAATGATGTTTCTAAACCTTAATTAATGCAATTGACTTGATTTGGAAGAGTAGAAGTCTAAACGTCAAGAAATGACATCAACGTCCGAAAACTAGAGAAGAATGTGTTCTAGTGTGTCCTTAGGTTTTGGGCATGTTTGGGAGTGTCGTATGATGGTGTAATATAGTGAAAAGGTTTAAAATAGTTAAATACATGTTCCTAGGGTCAAAAAGTTCGAATACGACTCCCTGAGACAACATTAAGGGGCCCCGAGGAGGACCCCAACCTTGGCAAAGCAAGCTGCCAAGGCAGCTTGCAAGTTGTGCATAGAGAGAATGAGGGCGCGTCGCGCACTTGCTCCCCCAAGGAGAAAAATTTCAGTTCATGATGTGGTCGTGCCGCGAACTCTACTGTCCCAAAATTTAATTCCAAATATCTTCAGGGAACAGCTCCGCGTCGCGGACTTGTTCCGTGACGAAAATGCAGAAATTCAGAAATTTATTTTTACTTCAGTAAAGAGTTCATTTAAGTGAGGGGTATTTAGGGTACTTTAGGGGACGTGTATATAATGATTTTTAAGTCAATTTACCTCACTTTTATCACTAAAACACAAAACCCCAAAGATCTAAACCTAAAGTTCCTTCTTCTCTCTACTCTCTCTCTCTCTTCTCAAGAACTCCATTGAAGAAGATTGGAACTTCAAGAAGAAGACCAACTCTCCAAGGTTTCAACTCGGATTTTTGTGGTTAATTCATCTATAAGGTATGGTTGCTTATCACTCTTGGGATTCCTTTCCCCAAGAGGCCCCTTCAAGATGAATTTCAAAATCTCCAATACCTAGGTTTCAATCCAAAAATGTGGGTATTCTTTCTAAAGTGAATTTGATGTTATAAACTTACTTTGACTGATGTTGTATGAATAACTATGGATGAATTTATGTTGTATTGGTGGTTCCTTGAAGAATTCCCCATGAGACCCATGTTTCTCTTTTTTTTTCCTAATTCTAACCCTAGTTTGTGTTGGATAATGATTGAAGGCTATGAATTGAATGTGATGTTATGTAATTCATGTTAGTATGATGATTCTACCCTAGGTTATGTACAATTTCTATGAAATTAGGGTTGCGTCTTTGAATGAATCCTTGAAGGCTATGAAGGGAATATGTAAATTACGTATATTGATGTTGATTATGTTATTACTTCATGAATTACCTTGTATTATGTATTGGTTATGAATTTTTTGGTAATTGAAGTATGCATGTCCCATGAAGGGAAAGAAGGTATGAAGGTTGGTTCTTCTTTGAACTCAAGTATGAAAGGTGAATTACTTATATTGTAATGATGCTATACCTAATGTGTTGTTGTGGTGTTGATGACCTAGTTTCCTTATCCTTAACCCTCTACACTTGAATTAGCTATGAAGTATATATGTATATTATGGTATGATTGCTATATGATTGAAAAGTTTTTCTCATGATTGTAGTGTAATGTAAAGTGAAAGGTTTACTCACTTGCTAAGTTTTTCTAAAGTGAAAGGATTATTACTCACTTATGAACACATATGAGCTATTATGATAAGATGTCTACATAAGAGTCTAGTAAAGGCTAATGTGAACTAATGTGATGACTAAAGATGATTACAAAAGGGAATCAGATGCTTAGCACCGAAAGGGGATGTAAATGAGATGGGGGTCTCACGTTTAGTAAGTCCGGCTCCCCACATGGGTTTCCTCACGTTTAGCAAGTCCGGATTACCTACGGTATGTGTTGTATCATGAGATGGAACCCCACATTTATTAAGTTAGGGTTTCTAGAAGCCATCTCCTTGACCCTTAACTATGTGTCCACATAGGACTCTAGCTTAGTGGATCCACCTAGATAGCTATGTACGAATGGTTACACCTTAGGCAAGTGTTAACCCTCTCTTTTCAGTGTGGGAGTAGAACACCGGATTCGATGTAGCTCTCATAGTCTATGTTGGTTATTGCAATATTTCCCTAATGTAAAAGTAAATGAAGGTATGAAAGGTGTGAACTCTTACTAGGGCTTTCTTAAGGGTTTCTACATAGTGTAAGGGAGGGTATAGGACTTCTCTTGCACATTGCACTTGTGGGATCCTAAGAGATGGTTGTAGTAGTGTTCTCTTATGATTATGATTATTATGACTTATGTATGTTAAAGCTATGTTATGTATGATCATTATGAATGTGGTAAGTTATGATGAAATATGATCTTATTAATGTATGCATGAAGTAGGTTGCTTAATGTGATACTTGGCTTTGAATAGGGTTATGGGGTTCTATTCTTTGCATTGCACTAGTATTGATTGGGCTGTCTACGTGTTGGGATGATATTATGTTGGTTTGGACTATGATACTTAATTTGTGTGCATATTGGATTTACTTGGCAAAAATCATGTTTTGAATAAAATGTCCTTTTATGCATATTTCAATGGTTTTTATGCATTGTAGCCATACCTTAGTACGTGTGTTGTACTAACCCATATCTTCTCCCTTTTCCCAAACATTTAGGTTCGGGCCGTTGAGGATTCAAGCTTACTTCTCAAGACACTTGGAGTTGCTTCCCCATGTTTGTGAGCCCTCAAGTCCGAGGACAAGACCCTATGATCTAGCATCTATGTTTAGTTCTTTGCTTATGTTGAAAGACATTGTTGTACTTCCTATTTTCAAGAATTCTTATTGATGTAAGGGCTAAGTCCCATTTTCGATACTTCTATGTCTAGATGGTGCATTGTGACGAAGTTATATTCTATTTTTCATATATGAAGTGAAGTTGAACTTCCAAAGTAAAAGTTTTAAATTTTCCGTGATTTTATTCTATGATACATGTTATGATGAATGTTAAGGGCCTTGTATAAGACCTCTTCGAGGTCGAATACACAGGTAACGACTAGGGGGTGCTCTCGGGTCATTACAAACTTAGTATCAGAGCATAAGGTTGAGAATAATGTAGGATTCATGTCACAAGATACCACGTCAAGTAGTGTCTTGTTCATGGGTGTGTAGCGCGCCACACTTATGAATAAGAGTCTACGAGATGCTTAGGAACTTTCACTCTTTTGTTATTCCATAGTCGTGCCTAAGAGTCTTAACTCTATTTAGTCCTTTTCTTCTAATCCTTCTCTGTGCTTATATGCAATGAATACAAGAAGGAACAACGGAAGGAGGGCCGGTGAGGAGAATGTGAATGAGACGGTTCCCCCTCAAGCTCCTCAAAACCCTCAAGTTCCTATTGAAGAAGGGACTATGTCTAATGTTGAGATAAGGCCGGTTATTCATAATTTGACTCAAGTGTCGGCCACTCAAGTTGCAAGGGATGCTAGGGTGTAAGTGAACCCCAATGTTAGCACTACCGCTTCTAGGATAAGGGATTTCACAAGGATGAATCCCCCTACTTTCTTTGGCTTCAAAGTGGAAGAAGATCCACAATGGTTCATTGATGAAGTGTCTAAGGTTCTAGAGGCTATGGGTGTGTCTTCTAAAGAAAAGGCGGAGTTAGCCGCCTATCAACTCAAAGATGTGGCACAAGTGTGGTATGAACAATGGAAGGAGGGGAGACCTATTAGAGAGGGTCTGATAAGTTGGGCTACATTCAAGATGGCTTTTCTTGATAGGTTTTTCCCCTTGGAACTAAGGGAGAGGAAAATACAAGAATTCATCAACCTCCATCAAGGGAGTATGAGTGTGAAGGAGTATGGCCTCAAGTTCACTCAATTGTCGACGCATGCTCCTACTTTGGTGTCGAACTCTAGAGCTACAATGAACAAATTTGTTATGGGTGTATCCGATCTTATGGTGAATAAATGTAGGTCGGCTATGCTAATCCCAAGCATGGACATTTTTTGCCTTATGGTTCACGCCGAGCAAATTGAGCAAAAGCTTAAGCGAGTTGGTAGAGAATTGAAGAGGTCAAGGGCCAATGATGGAAATTCTTCTAAGGTTAGGTTTGAAATCCAAGATAAGCCAAAGTTCAAAAACAGGTTTTCCAACCAAGATCCTCCTAACACTCCAAGGGTCAACAAAGGTAAAGTGTCTACACCCAAGCCTCAAGAAACAAGAGGTTGTGGTCCTTATGTTGAGAAGTCTATTTGTACAAAGTGTGGTCGAAAACATGAAGGCAAGTGCCTAGTTGACACGGGTAATTGCTATGGTTGTGGTAAGAGCAGCCACATGAGGAGGGACTGCCCTATGCTAAAGGCTTAAGGAAGGGAAAATGCTCAAGCACAAGCAAGTGGCCCAAATCCCGAAGCTCCTAAGAAGAATCGCTTCTATGCTCTCCAATCCCGAGGTGATCAAAAGAGCTCTCTGGATGTTGTGACCGGTATGTTGCAAGTATTTTCAATAAATGTTTATGCATTGTTGATCCCGGTGCCAATTTGTCTTTTTTTACCCCTTTAGTGGCTATGAAGTTTAATATGCTTCTCGATGTCTTGGATAAACCCTTTAAGGTTTCTACTCCGGTGGGTGATTCCATAGTTGCTAAAAGAGTTTATATGGGTTGTCCCATATCATTGCCCAATAGAGTCACTTTGGTTAATTTGGTGGAACTTGATATGTTAGACTTTGATGTTATATTGGGGATTGATTGGCTTCATGCTTGTTTTGCGTCCAAAGATTGTAGGACCCGAATTATGAAGTTTCAATTTCCTAATGAACCCATTTTAGAATGGAAGGGAGGAAATTTCGTTCCTAGGGGAAGGATCATTTCATGTCTAAAAGCTTGTAAGTTTATTTCTAAGGGTTGTCTCTATCATATTGTGAGGGTCAAGGACCTTGAGTCTGAGATTCCTCCTTTGGAGTCAGTCCCCGTAGTGAACGATTTTTCGGAATTCTTTCCCGATGACTTACCCGGGATTCCTCCCGAACGGGAAATAGATTTGAGCATAGATTTATTGCCGGATACACAACCCATTTCAATCCCTCCTTACCAGATGGCCGCAGCAGAGTTGAAGGAATTAAAAGCTCAACTCAAAGATTTGTTGGATAAGGGTTTCATCCAACCTAGTATATCTCCTTGGGGTGCACCGGTGTTATTTGTGAAGAAGAGGGATGGATCTCTTCGTATGTGTATTGATTACCGACAGTTAAATAAGGTGACCATTAAGAACAAGTATCCACTCCCTAGGATTGATGACTTATTTGATCAACTTCAAGGAGCGAGTTACTTTTCAAAAATTGATTTGAGGTCGAGTTATCACCAACTTAGGGTGAGAGGTGTTGATGTTCCGAAAACAACCTTTCGAACAAGATATGGTCATTTTGAGTTCTTAGTGATGTCCTTTGGTCTTACAAATGCCCCGGCGGCTTTCATGGACCTTATGAATCGTGTCTTTAGATTTTTTAGACTCATTTGTTATTGTCTTTATTGATGACATCTTGACATACTCAAAAAATGAGGATGATCACAGGAATCATTTGACGATAGTAGTACTACCCCTCAAAGATCACCAACTCTATGCTAAGTTTAGCAAGTGCGAGTTTTGGCTAAGATCGGTTGCTTTCCTTGGTCACATTGTTTCTAGTGAGGGTATAGAAGTTCATCCAAAGAAAACCAATGTAGTCAAAAGTTGGCCTAGACCTTCGAATCCTTTCGACATCCGAAGCTTTTTGGGATTGATCGGTTACTACCGGAGGTTTGTTGAGGGATTTTCATCTATTGCATCTCCATTAACGGCTTTAACTCAAAAGAAGTCCAAGTTCGAATGGTCGGAATCTTGTGAAAAGAGCTTCCAATTGTTGAAAGATAAGCTCACCTCCGCTCCGGTTTTGACCTTACCGGAGGGCACCGAACGGTTTTTAGTATATTGTGACGCTTCCCGAGTGGGTTTGGGATGTGTCCTCATGCAGCATGGTAAGATTATAGCTTATGCCTCGAGACAACTCCAGGTGCATGAGAAGAATTATCCAACTCATGACCTTGAGCTAGAGGCCGTAGTCTTTTCTTTAAAGATTTGGAGACACTATCTCTATGGGGTACATGTAGATGTGTTTACCGACCACAAGAGTCTTCAATATATTTTTAGCCAAAAAAAATAGAATCTCCGACAAAGGAGATGGTTGGAACTCTTAAAAGATTATGATATGAGTGTCCTTTACCACCCCGGAAAGGTAAATGTGGTTGTGGATGCTTTGAGTCATATATCTATGGGTAGTGTGTCACATGTGGAATAAGAGAAAAGGGAGTTAGCCCGTGATGTACATAGGCTAGCTCGATTGGGTGTCCGACTAGAAGATTCCCCAAAAGGAGGTGTCATGGTCCGCCATAATTCTGAGTCATTAGTTGTTGTTGACGTGAAGTCTAAGCAATATCTTGACCCTATTTTGATGGAACTAAAAGAGTCGGTTCTCAACAAAGCAATAGAAACTTTCTCTCAAGGAGAAGATGGGGTGCTTAGGCACCAAGGAAGATTATGTGTGCCAGATGTGGATGGCCTAAGAAAGACAATCTTAGAGGAGGCCCATGGGTCCCAATACTCCATCCATCCGAGAGCCACCAAAATGTATCGTGACTTACGTGAGATTTATTGGTGGAACGGAATGCAAAGAGACATAGCAGATTTTGTGGCTAGGTGCTCGAATTGCCAACAAGTCAAAGCCGAGCACCAAGGACCGGGAGGTCTAACTCAAGATATTGATACCCCCACTTGGAAGTGGGAAGAGATCAATATGGACTTCGTGGTAGGTTTGCCTCGAACCCGTAGGCAACATGATTCCATTTGGGTCATTGTGGATAGATTGACTAAATCAGCCCATTTCCTTCCCGTCAAGGTTTCTTATTCAGTGGAAGATTATGCTAAGTTGTACATTAAGGAGATTGTGAAATTGCATGGGACCCCGTTTTCAATTATTTCGGATAGAGGTGCCCAATTTACTTCCCATTTTTAGAGGTCTTTCCAAAGTGGGCTTGGTACTCAAGTGAAACTTAGTACCGCATTTCACCCTCAAACGGATGGTCAAGAGGAACACACCATCCAAACCCTAGAGGACATGTGGAGACTGTGTGTCATTGACTTCAAAGGTAATTGGGATGACCACCTACCTTTAATAGAATTTTCCTACAACAATAGCTACCACTCGAATATTGCTATGGCACCCTTTGAAGCACTTTATGGTAGAAGGTGTCGATCCCCGATTGGGTGGTTTGAAGTAGGTGAATTTGCTCTTCTTGATCCCGAGGTAGTCTATGAGGCTACGGAAAAAGTTTGACTTATAAGGGATAGATTGAAAATGGCTCATAGTCGGAAAAAGTCTTATGCCGATAATAGAAAGAGAGATCTTGAATTTGAAGTAGGTGATTGGGTATACTTGAAGATCTCACCCATTAAAGGGGTGATGAGGTTTGGTAAGACGGGGAAACTTAGCCCCCGGTATGTTGGACCTTATGAGATCTTGAAGCGTGTTGGAAAGGTCGCTTATGAGTTGAAATTACCCATCGAATTGGCCCCGGTTCACCCGGTGTTCCATATTTCTATGTTAAAGAAGTGTATAGGTGACCCGGTGTCCATTCTCCCTCTAGAAGGTTTAGGGGTGAATGAGAACCTTTCTTATGAAGAGGTTCCGGTCGAAATCCTAGATCGTCAAGTTAAGAAGTTGAGGAATAAAGTGGTTGCCTCCGTAAAAGTCCTATGGAGAAACCACCTAGTTGAGGGTGCAACATGGGAGGCCGAGGCCGACATGAAGTCTCGCTACCCTCATCTTTTTCCTCCTACTCCTAGCCAAAGTTGAGGTTAGTAGTCTCTCTTCATTAGGTATAAATTGAAAATCATGTGTGTTGATGATTATGACATGATTTCCTTGTATGTGCATATTTTTGTGAAAATTCATGCTTAAGTTGTATTTTGAGTTTTCATGAATTTTGTTTCTCATGGTTGAAATTGCACCCATAGATATTGTGTGATGTTGTCTTCATGAGAGTTGTAATGAGAATGCTTGATGTTGTCTTCCTTAAGAAATATCTTGTTGATTGCTTAATATATATGTTGATGCTCATTGAATATGGAGAAGGTAGTTCCTCCTATACATATGTGAAGTAAAGAGTTTTGAGCATAGTGATGTTGTGGATTAAATTCCTATATGATATGATCATATGATGTTGTTGATTTAACTGGTTGTTGTGCTGCTAGTTTGAGTCTTTGTCTCCCTAGAAAGAAGTCCATGTGACATTCGGGGACGAATGTTCCTAAGGGGGGGATATTGTAACACCTCGGAAATTCTATGACTTAAGTTAGAGCCTCACCTTATGAATAATGACTTAAAAATATTTAAAATGATGTTTCTAAACCTTGATTAATGCAATTGATTTGGTTTGGAAGAGTAGAAGTCTAAACGTCAAAAAACGACACCGACGTCCGGAAACTAGAGAAGAATGTGTTCTAGTGTGTACTTAGGTTTTGGGCAGGTTTGGGAGTGTCGTATGATGGTATAATCTGGTGAAAAATGTTTAAAATAGGTAAATATATGTTCCTAGGGTCAAAACATTCTAATACGACTCCCCGGGACCACACTAAGGGACCCCGAGGAGGACCCCAACCTTGGACAAGCAAGCTGCCAAGGCAGCTTGCAAGTTGTGCATAGAGGGAATGAGGGCGCATCACACACTTGCTCCCCCAAGGAGAAAAATTTCAGTTCACGACGCAATCGTGTCGCGAATTCTACTGTCCCGAAATATAATTCCAAATATCTTCAGGGAAGAGCTCCGTGTCGCGGAACAAAATGCAGAAATTCAGGAATCTATTTTTACTTCATTAAAGAGTCCATTTAAGTGAGGGGTATTTAGGGTACTTTAGGGGACATGTATATAATGATTTTTAAGTCAATTTACCTCACTTTTATCACTAAAACACAAAACCCCAAAGATCTAAACCTAAAGTTCCTCATTTTCCCTTCTCTCTCTCTCTTCTCAAGAACTCCGTTGAAGAAGATTGGAACTTCAAGAAGAGACCAACTCTCCGAGGTTTCAACTTGGATTTTCATGGTTAATTCATCTATAAGGTATGGTTTCTTATCATTCTTGGGATTCCTTTCCCCAAGAGGCCCCTTCAAGATGAATTTCAAAATCTCCAATTTCTAGGTTTCAATCCAAAAATGTGGGTCTTCTTTCTAAAGTAAAATTGAAGTTATAATCTGACTTTGATTGTTGTTATATGAATAATTATGGATGAATTTATGTTGTATTTGGTGGTTCCTTGAAGAATTCCCCATGAGACCCATGTTTCTCCTTCTTTTCCTAATTCTAACCCTAGTTTGTGTTGGATAATGATTGAAGGCTATGAATTGAATGTGATGTTATGTAATTCATGTTAGTATGATGATTCTACCCTGGGTTATGTACAATTTCTATGAAATTAGGGTTGAGTCTTTGAATGAAGCCTTGAAGGCTATGAAGGGAATATGTCAATTGCTTATATTGATGTTGATTATGTTTTTACTTTATGAATTACCTTGTATTATGTATTGGTTATGAATTGTTTGGTAATTGAAGTATGCATGTCCCATGAAGGGAAAGAAGGTATGAAGGTTGGTTCTTCTTTGAACTCAAGTATGAAAGGTGAATTACTTATATTGTAATGATGCTATACCTAATGTGTTGTTGTGGTGTTGATGACCTAGTTTCCTTATCCTTAACCCTCTACACTTGAATTAGCTATGAAATATATATGTATATTATGGTATGATTGTTATATGATTGAAAGGTTTTTCTCATGATTGTAGTGTAATGTAAAGTGAAAGGTTTACTCACCTTCTAAGTGTTTCTAAAGTGAAAGGATTATTACTCTCTTATGAACACATATGAGCTGTTATGATAAGATGTCTACATAAGAGTCTAGTAAAGGCTAATGTGAACTAATGTGATGACTAAAGATGATTACAAAAGGGAATCAGATGCTTAACACTGAAAAGGCATGTCAATGAGATGGGGGTCTCACGTTTAGTAAGTACGGCTCCCCACATGGGTTTCCTCACGTTTAGCAAGTCCGGATTACCTACGGTATGTGTTGTATCATGAGATGGAAACCCCCACATTTAGTAAGTTAGGGTTTCTAGAAGCAATCACCCTGACCCTTAACTATGTGCCCACATAGGACTCTAGCTTAGTGGATCCACCTAGATAGCTATGTACGAATGGTTACACCGTAGGCAAGTGTTAACCCTCTCTTTTCGGTGTGGGAGTAGAGTACCGGATTCCATGTAGCTCTCATAGTCTATGTCGGTTATTGCAATATTTCCCTAATGTAAAAGTAAATGAAGGTATGAAAGGTGTGAACTCTTACTAGGGTTTTCTTAAGGGTTTCTACATAGTGTAAGGGAGGGTATAGGACTTCTCTTGCACATTGCACTTGTGTGATCCTAAGAGATGGTTATAGTAGTGTTCTCTTATGATTATGATTATTGTGACTTATGTATGTTGAAGCTATGTTATGTATGATCATTATGAATGTGGTAAGTTATGATGAAATATGATCTTATTAATGTATGCATGAAGTAGGTTGCTTAATGTGATACTTGGCTTAGAATAGGATTATGGGTTTCTATTCTTTGCATTGCACTAGTATTGCTTGGGTTGTCTACGTGTTGGGATGATATTATGTTGGTTTGGACTATGATACTTAATTTGTGTGCATATTGGACTAACTTGGAAAAAAGCATGTTTTGAATAAAATGTCCTTTTATGCATATTTGAATGGTTTTATGCATAGTAGCCATACTTAGTACGTGTGTTGTACTAACCCATATCTTCTCCCTTTTCCCAAACATTTAGGTTCGGGCCATTGAGGATTCAAGCTTACTTCTCAAGACACTTGGAGTTGCTTCCCCAAGTTGGTGAGTCCTCCAGTCCGAGGACAAGACCCTATGATCTATCTTCTATGGTTAATTCTTTGCTTATGTTGAAAGACATTGTTGTACTTCCTATTTTCAAGAATTCTTATTGATGTAAGGGCTAAGTCCCATTTTTGATACTTCTATGTCTAGATGGTGCATTGTGACAAAGTTATATTCTATTTTTCATATATGAAGTGAAGTTGAACTTCCAAAGTAAAAGTTTTAAATTTTCCGTATTTTTTCTATGATACATGTTATGATGAACGCTAAGGGCTTGTATAAGACCTCTTCGGGGTCGAATACGCCGGTAACGACTAGGGGGTGCTCTCGTGTCGTTACACCATTATTTCAGTAACATAGCTAGGTTAAGCTAAGCTAACTACCTTGGAAGACACACTATACTGCAAGTCCTAGCTACTCTAGGAAAGGTACAAGTGTCCTATCCTAGCTACGATGAAATAGTCCTAGACCAACTAAGTCATGCTACCCTTACAAGTAAACTATGATACAAACGCAAGCTATCCTTCGGAGAGTATGATTCTCAATCCCAAGCTATCCTTAGGAGAGTATGAGTCCTTAATCCCAAGCTACCATGACTAACCGTAACTCAAGCTACCCTTGAAATGCATCTTACAATGGAAAGTCAAGCTACCCTTAGGAAAGTATGGATCCTAAATCCTAAA